>CP126895.1:101515845-104188345 GCA_030440675.1 Furcifer pardalis | reverse complement strand
AACCTAAACCTAAACCTAAACCTAAACCTAAACCTAACCCTAGCACAAGATGAAAATCAAATCCTAACCGGAACCCGAACCCAAACCCGAACCCGAACTCTAACCCGAACCCGAACCCGAACCCGAACCCGAACCCAAACTCTAACCCGAACCCAAACACTAACCCTAACCCTAACCCTAACCCTAACCCTAACCCTAACCCTAACCCTAACCCTAACCCTAACCCTAACCCTAACCCTAACCCTAGCACAAGATGCAAATCAAACCCTAACCCTAACCCTAACCCTAACCCTAACCCTAACCCTAACCCTAACCCTAACCCTAACCCTAACCCTAACCCTAACCCGAACCCCAACCCCAACCCCAACCCCAACCCCAACCCTAACCCCAACCCTAACCCTAACCCTAACCCTAACCCTAACTACAACATTAGCATAAGAGGCAAACCAAACCCTAACCCTAACCCTAACCCTAACCCTAACCCTAACCCTAACCCTAACCCTAACCCTAACCCTAACCCTAACCCTAAATGCAAACCAAACCCTAACCGCTGTTGTGGGATGTCAAAAAATTTATTACGCCACCGTGACATCATCACAGTTTGAGCAGAGCTAATGTCATGATGTCATAAAATAAGCACACACACACACACACTTCAACCCCTCCCCCCACACCCCATGCACAAATCTGTCACTTACCTTTTAGTATAAGTGCCTGGGCAGCACCATGTTGCCAGAGCGATATGGTCATTCTACCAATTCTCTTGGGTAATATGCCTTAATGTAAATGTAAAACAGCTGTACCTCCTTAAGGGTTTTTCAAATGGAACAGCAATTGGAACAGCACAGGTGTAGCTTATTGATGACTTAACTCAAAGACTTTGCTTAAAAATCCCATGCCATGCTGCCAGACCTGTTGGCTGCCAGAACTTTTTAGGAACTGTGGTAGTACGTTAATATAGGGAAAGGTATTAAATGCACATTAAAGTACACACAGACGCACCACATCCAAAGGTGAGTCACTTACCGTGGGGAGCAGGCAATAGGGAACATCAAGCTAGCAGCTTATCTTCCTCCTCCGTACTTGGGATGACAAAAAGGAGGCCGTGCATACGCGCCAAGCACTGTAGGCATGCATGCACACAAATTGCTTGGGGAAAATGCATAGTGGGGGAACCAGTGAAAATGTGAGCCCCGAAAGTGATTCCTCCCAAAAGCTGCTGCCAGTTCTCCAGTACACTGGGAAAAGTTACTACCAGTTCAGGAGAACTAGTGAGAACCCCTTATATCCCATCACTGCTAAACCTGATCCTAACCCTAACCTGAACTCTAACCCTACCCTAACCCTACAGTGGTGGGATGTCAAAATTTTTACTATCCCACCGTGATGTCATCACAGTGTGGGCGTAGCTAATGTCATGACATCATGGCATTGTGGGTGGGGCCAAAGAAAAATAAAATAATAATAATAATAGAATAAAAATAAGCATAGATATATTTATTTAATTTATTTATTTATTTACGTGTTTGTGTTGTGGGTGGGTGGGTGGGTTGAGAGGTGTGTGTGCTTATTTTTATTTTATTTTATTATTTTATTTTATTTGGCCACGCCCACAATGTCATGACATCATGACGTTAGCTCCACCCACACTGTGATGATGTCACAGTGGGGTAGTAAAATTTTTGACATCCCACCACTGCCTTCCTCCACCACATGGCAGTTCTTGGTATGGTGGAGGTGATGAGGGGGGCACATGAAATGGCACCATGGGCCGCACCCAGCCCACAGACCACAGATTGAGAAGCCCTGCTTTAGTCACTGTCCAAACGTCAACTCTATATTCTTATAGAAACATTGTAGCTATATGGAGTTTTCTCTCCAAACAAAAGAAATATGTTTCTTATACTCCACTTGGGCTGTCATCACTTTTATCCACTTTCTGATCAGTTTGATTGCCTAATCCAAAGGCAAAGTGGGACTTTAGGGACTGTCAGTTCCCTTCAGTTGAATGTTTGTTGCCTGAAAACAGTATGTGTTTTTTAAGGCTTTCAAGGCAACACTGGAACAACACATCACTAGGTCACTTCAGGAAAAGTAATAAGAAAAAGAGCTTAAAATGGACAAATAGCATCTTGTCACAGGTAGCTTTTGTTCTACAGACAATGCTCTGTCTCTGCTGATTCCAGCCAGTTTTTTTTTTTAATGCTTAGATGGCTACAGTGATTTCACCCTTCTTCTTCTTCTGCCGTATCCAAATCCGAATATTGGCAATCCTCATGACAATCAGCCATAAAGACTGTACTAAGAATATAATGCAGTGGCCTTTCATTTGCCTTCCACATCACAGCATGACACCTGCACCACTGATCAAGTTCTGTGAGTCACTCTTTGGTCCCGAGTCCTTTTGGTAAGCAAAGTCCTCTTCTGCCCCAGGCCAGTATTGATGAAGCTGCTACCCTCAAGATAGATTTAAGTGGGATTTAATCCACTTGGGAACCATCACCAGTTAACCGCTGCCTGACACTCAACGTTGAGTCACTATGGTCTACTCCAGGGGTGGCCAACTTAATTAGACCCAAGATCTACTGTTTACTGAGGAAACCCTGTGCAATCTACTACCACGCCATGGGCGTGGCCGACGTCATGACGTCATGGGCGGAGCCGACGTCATGACGTTGTGGGCGGGGCCAAAAATAAAAATAAATAAATAAATAAAACAAGGGAGGGGGAAGGGGGGATTCACCCTCCCTGACCCAGAATCAGGAACAATAAAAACCGGAGGGGAGGCTCCTCCGCTGCTCTACCCGGTCTTTCCTCTCTCTCTCTCTCTCTCTCTCTCTCAGCACACAGAGCCAGGCACCTGGTCTCGGCACCAGCGCCCATTTCGCGGCGGCGTCCCGGCGGGCCGAAAGGAAGCGCGACGGGGAGGGAAGGAGGGGAAGGGCTGGTTGTGGGGTGGACGGCCCGCAAACTCACCTCTCCTTCCCGTCTCTGCCCTACTTGGGTAGGGCCGTCGCTAGGAAAACGACTGCTTCCCTCCCTGCTCCTCCCGGTAGCCCTGGAGGGCGGGGACTCTTGGAAAATAGTGGGCGAAAGTGTGGCAGCGTCGCCAGCCTTCTCCTCCACGGAGCCGGTGCTGGCTATGAGGGCGGCGGCTCCGGTTCCTCCTGCTGCTGCCTGCCTGCCTGCTCTGCTTCCTCCACGCCTTGGCTCCTCAGGGTGGCCAATGTCTTGGGCTTCCTCCTTTCCCCTCTCCTGGCGTTCCCGACTCGGCCAGCTGCAGCCCCGGCAAGCGCCAGCCACCTATGCGAGTCGGCCGGGCTCTCCCCACCCATGGAGGCTTCAGTCAGCTCCGACCGCGCTGACTTCCGGCGGTGCACAGGCCTCGCCTGCCTCTGCGGCCCCCTCATTTTATTCCTCCTCCTCCACTGCCTGCAGCCCTGTGGAAGACAAGCCCCCATGCCCAGGGGACGCTCGGCGGGCCGCACCGCCGCCTGCAACTTCCTCCTCTGCCGGGCGCCGCAGCCAGAGCCGGGCCAAAAAGGCCCAAGGAGGAGGCCACAGGCACCCGACGGAGGCGGCAGTGGTGCGCCTCGCCGGGCGTCCCCAGGGCATGGGGCTTTTCGGCAGTAGACGCCCCAGACAAGACTCAATGTGCCCCGGGGGAGGTGCCCTCCTCTGAGGGCTGGTGGTGCCGCCGCCGCCGCCACCCTGAAAGCTCCAAAATCCCGGCTAGTAGTCCACTCGATCTGGAGTCAACTTTTGAGGCGTCCGGTTCCGCCTCACCGAAAGAAATTTTTTTTTATATTGACTTTTTATAATTTTTCACACAATACAAAAAATAAAACTACAATAACATAAAAGTAAATACATAATACACTAAGAAAAGAAGAAAAAAAAGACATTATCTATTATCAATTCTCTTGCTTTTTACACTTGATTTAGCCGAATTAATATTATATAATTAATTAGCATAATATAGTAAAAAAAAAAAGACGAAAAAGAATTACACCCAAATGCTATATACAATGTCCAGGAGTACAACAGTTCAGTTTTTCCAGAAACAAGCCTGATCCGGTACAGGTTTAACCCCTTGGTTTTTCACTATTACATACTCAACAAATTTTTTCCAAGTTCTCCAAAATTTATCTTCCCGAGCTATTCCTTTTCTAACCTTCAGTTCCCATGTCAGTTTGTCATTTAATGCCAGTTGCCACATCTCTTTGTACCAATCTTCTATTTTCACTTTGACCTCACTTTTCCATTTCCTTGCTATACATTGTCTAGCAGCTGACATCATAATTAACATTAATTCCTTATCATCCTTATTCATCTTAACGTCATCAGTGAGTGTCAATAAAGCTGGTTCCGGCCCTAGTATAAGCTTCTGTTCAAATATACAACTGATTTCTTTTTCTATATTACCCCAAATTTTTTTTAACTCATTACAGTTCCACCACATATGTAAATATGTCCCCTTATCTTGATTGCATCTCCAACAGTTATCACTTTTCTTGTTATCTATTTGATGCAGCCTAACCGGTGTCAGATACCAGCGCCATAGCAACTTGTAATTATGTTCTTTAACCCGAACTGACAAGGTTCTCATTACTCTCCTTTGCCAAATTTCTTGCCATTTTTTTCAGGGATTTTTACTTTTAAGTCTTGCTCCCAATTATTTTTAAGTATCTCTTGTATATTCCCTACATTATTAAACATTTTGTATAATTTACTAATAATCCCTTTTATACCTTTCTTCTCTTTTCTTATTTTATCCAACATTTCCTCAAAATCTGTCAACTCTCTTTCTAACTCTCTTCCTTGTACATTCTCCTTGTTCCATTTGTTTATCTGATGAATTTGGAGCCAATTTAATTCCAATTGTTGAAAAAGATCCTTCCTTTCATCGTTATCAAACAAGCAGGTTCTGGTGTCCTACAGATGGATGATGATGTGGTGGAAGTGTATAATGATATCTCTCCAACAGAAAGAAATTGGAGGTACAAGATGAAGCCAGTAACAAAATTACTGATGTCAAAAGGAATAACATACAGTTGGAGATTTCCACGAAAATTGAGATTTTTTTTTGATAAGAAAATGCATGAAATTGATGATAAGACAGATGTGTTCTATTACCTAGCTCAAATTGGTTTGATTAAGTTTGCATCCAAGGAATGGACTGATTTAAAAAAAGGTCTACAGGAGGTTGGAGGTTTGGAGAAGAGCTCGACCCTAGTGGAGGAATTGGAGGGGGCGGTGGGGGGATCGGATTCATTGGATTTGGGGAGCCTGGTATTGCTGGAATAAGAAATTTATAAAGGATGATGTGGAGAGGGGGGAGGGAAGGAGGAGAAAGGGAAAAAGGATCGTGATCCCATGCCATGCACCACTGTCCCCATCCTCCCCTCTTTGGGAACCAAAGGCAACGCTCGAAGAAGGAGAGCGGGGAGGAAAGATTTTGAGGTTTGTGTTGGTATGTTTTCTGTAATAGATGTTATTAGTGTTTTTATATATGATTTTCTCTGTAGGGTGGTGGTTTGCACGTCCAGGAAGAAGAACAGTTTAAGACAGTGATGGGATGTCACCGGTTCTAGACGGATCTCTGGAACCGGTAAGACCAATCCCGGAGGGTTCTCCGTGAGGGGAGTCCACTTTTGGGGCGTCCGGTTCCGGACGCCTGACCGAAAGAAAAAAAAAATTAAAATCGGAGCGAAAATGGCTCCAATTGACTGCGCATGCGCAGAAACTCAATCTGACGCATTGCACATGCGTCAGATTGAGTTTCTGCGCATGCGCAGTCAATTGGAGCCATTTTGCTCCGATTTTTAAAACATTTAGAACTTTCAGGGCAGCGGCGGCGGCAGCAGCCCTCTGAGGGGGGCGCCTCCCCGCGGCACGTTGAGGGCTGCCTCGGCCGTCCGCTGCTGACAAGCCCCATGCCCTGGGGACGCCCGGCGGGGTACACCGCTGCCGCCGCCTCCGCCGGGCGCCTGTGGGCCGGGTGCCTGCACCCGGCGTCCACAGCCGCCACCCGCCGCCGCCGGAGCTGCCACTGCCTGAATCCCTGTGGACTCCTTCTTGGGTCGGTCCCTTTTGAGCTCGGCTGCCGCGTGCTGCGGAGGAGGAAGCTGTAGGCGGCGGCGGTGCGGCATGGGGACGGCCCAGGGAGGCGCGGCAGCCGCGGCTGCCCGTCGCCCCTCGCCATGGCCGGAGCCGGGCTAACAAGGTACCGGCCCAAGGAGGACGCCACAGGGGTGCAGGCAGCTCCGGCGGCGGCGGCGGCTGTGGACAGCAATCGGGGTGCCGGGTCCCAAGAAAGGTAAGCGAGGGGTTTTTATTTGGGGTGGGTGGGTAATTTATTTGTGTTTTGGGTGGGTGGTTGTTTTTATTTTATTTATTTATTTGTGCCTGGGTGGGTGGGCTGAGAGGGAGGGGTGTGTGTGTATGTTTATTTTTATTTTTTATTTATTTTTATTTTGGCCCCGCCCACAACGTCATGACGTCATGACGTCGGCCGTGACGTCATGACGTCATGCCATTGGCCACGCCCATGACGTCCGTGACGTCATGGCGTGGTAGTAGATTTTTTGTCATCCCATCACTGGTTTAAGAGTTATAATGGTTAGCAATGTCAAGGGTAATTAAAATATTATCTTGGAATGTGAAGGGGACAGGTTGCGTTCTGAAAAGAAAGAAAATTCAATTAGCACTTAAGCAAGATAATTCGGATATTATATTTTTGCAAGAAACTCATCAAAAATCTTCTGATGTAAATAAATTGTATGTTAAAGAAAGGCAAATATATAAAATAGCACCAGGATCATCTAAGGCTAGAGGGGTGGCAACATTGATATCAGATAGACTGGGATTTAATCTTACGCAGAGTATTGCTGACCCAAATGGAAGGTATTTAGTAATAAAGGGGACTATTGAAGATGAAGAAATAACATTGATAAATATATATGCACCAAATGAACACCAATTGGAATTTTTAGATAAAATAGCAGAGATAATAAGGAAAGAAAACACACAAAATTTGATAGTAGCAGGCGATTTCAACTTGATTCGCTCAGAAATAGATAGTACTGGAGTAAAAAGGGATAAAAATAAAGAATTATTATCAGATTGGCTTATTACAACAGGGTTGAAGGATGTTTGGAGGGAAGTTAAAGGTGAAGTAAGAACATATACTTTTTTTTCGCAAACATATAATATGAATTCCAGACTTGATTACTTTTTAGTTACAAAGAATTTAATAGACAAAGTAGAAAAAATTGAAACAGGTATCTTCAAGGAATCAGACCATGCAAAAATAAATATAGAAATAAAAATAGGTGGGCCCAAGAAAATTTTTTTTAAGTGGAGGTATGATCCCAGTTTATTTAGGAATCAGACAACTAAAGATCAGATGACAAAAGAATGGGAAAAATACTGGGAGTGGAATGACAATGATGAAGTTAATTACAGTATAGTCTGGGACACTATGAAGGCGATATTCAGGGGGGAATCCATTAAACTAGCAAGTATAAGGAAAAAACAAGAGACAAAATGAAGTCAAGAGTTAGAATCACAGTTGAAAGATATTCAAACTAAGCATGCGAGAAGTAAAGACCTGAGGTTACTGGGGGAAATAATGAGAATAAAGAAAGAATTAGATGGGAGAGATATGGAAAAAGTTAAAAAAGATATTGTTTTTCTAAAGAGGGAATATTTTGAATACGGCAATAAGAATTCTAAATTATTAGCAAGGGCAGCTAAAGAGCGGAAAACCAAAAGTCAGATAAGTGTATTGAGGGATGATCTGGGAAGGAGATGTAATAAGAGCACAGAGAAATTAAAAATAGTGGAAAATTTTTATAGAGAGTTATATTCAGGAAAAAATGTAGATTTAAGCAAGCTTAGGGCACAATTCGAAAAACAAAGGATTAATAAAATTAAAGAAGACCATAAAAATATAATGGAGGCAATGATTACAGAGAAGGAAATTAGTGAAGCGATAGGTAGATTAAAATCAGATAAAGCCCCAGGTGAGGACGGATTATCTGCAAACTTTTACAAGGATTTCAAAGGGATGTTGATAGGGAAACTTAACAAATTATATAATAAGATATTAGATGGAGAAAAGACACCAGATTCATGGAATAGAACAATAATAACATTAATACCAAAACCAGGGAAAGATGTAGAAAAAATTGAATCATATAGGCCAATTTCTCTAATAAATCAGGATGCAAAAATATTTACAATGATAATGGCAAAAAGAATGAATACTTTTATTGGAGAATATATTAACAAAGATCAGGCAGGGTTTTTGAAGAATAGGCATATGGCAGATTTAATTAGGAAAGTACTGGACCTAATGGAATTAGCGGAGCGAAAGAAAGAAAAAATTGGATTTTTAGCTTTAGACATATTTAAAGCATTTGATTCTTTACAGTGGGGTACAATACAGGAAATGATACGCCTATATGGATTTGGGAATAAATTTTTAGGAATAATGACTAAATTGTACCAACAGAGTACTGCTAGGGTCAAGGTCAATGAGGAATATACGGATGAGATAAGATTAGAAGCAGGTACGAGACAAGGCTGTCCATTATCTCCAGTAATATTCATTATAGCAATGGAATTTTTGGCCAATATGATACGACAAGATAAAGGAATAACAGGTTTAGAGGATTGTAAAATAAATTTATATGCTGATGATACTTTGTTGATAGTCAAACAACCAAAGCAAGCATTGGGAAATATATTTCAACACCTTAAGGAGTTTGAGGAAATCACTGGTTTAAAAGTTAATTGGGAAAAATCAGAAATGATAACTTGCAATATGGGCATAAATGAACAAGAGGAAATTAGGGCAAGATTCCAAATTCAAGTAAAATGTTCAATTAGATATTTAGGAATAATAATTACAGGGAATTATAAAGAGCTTAAAAGGTTAAATTATGGGAAAGTGAGAAAAGAAATTGAAGGGAAAATAAAGAAATATAAAAATTTGAACCTTTCCTGGTTTGGAAGAATAGCTCTCTCAAAAATGATGCTTTTACCGAGACTGAATTTCTTGTTTGATGCTCTACCAATTAAGCATAGTATTGGCGAACATCAAGAATATCAGAAATTGATAAATAAATTTTGTAATGGAGAGAAGAGGCCAAGGGTAGTTAAAGCAATGTGGTATTTACCTCAAAAGGAAGGGGGAATGGGGATACCAAATATTCAAAATTATTATAAAGCTTTTCAGATTAGGAATGTTGTAAAGATATTAATGAATGAAGAAGTAAACTGGGAAGGAATAGAAATGAAGGAGCTATCACAAATGGGAAAAGCATCATTTCTGAGTAAAGAAAGGAAAAAAACAGATAACAAAGGAATACAAAATAGGCTTTTAAAGACAACGATGGAGGAGTGGAAGAAAGTCAAGAATTATATAGTCCTGGGCATTTCACCAATTTTAGAATTAGGAGATTTCAATAATTTCCCGATAAGAATGGATCAAAGGATTAGAATTATCTTAGCAAACAAAAAAATACAATCATTAAGAGATTGGATAAGAGTCTGTACAGAAATTTTTTTTTTAATCGGAGCAAAAATGGCTCCAATTGACTGCGTATGTGCAGAAACTCAATCTGATTGAGTTTCTGCGCATGCGTCAGATTGAGTTTCTGCGCATGCGCAGTCAATTGGAGCCATTTTTGCTCAGATTAAAAAAAAATTTTTTTCTTTCGGTGAGGCGAAAAGTTGACTCCAGATCAACTGGACTACTAGCCAGGATCGACTCTATTACCACAGCAGGATAACCTGGCCAGACTTTGATTTCACCCACTGAAGCCTAATTTGAAAAGAAAGTATTTTAGCAATAACAATTACACTTATATACCACCCCATAGCACTTAATGCATTCCCTGGTAAGTTCACAAGGTCATTAGCATTTTTGCCCCCAACACACTGGGTACTCATTTTACTGACCTTGTAAGGTTGAAGGCTGAGTCAACTTTGTTCCCCATCAGGATCGAACTCACAGTGTTTTGGCTGCAGTACAACAGTTTAAACACCGTGCCACTCAGTTTATCAATGTTTTGCTTTCTGAAATAAATAAGCATCAAATCGGTATTCTTACCTCTCATACATTTGGGACACTCTTCTCTGCAAGAAATGCATTCAAACCCCCCCCCCCCTATATATTAAGGAAATGTGTGCTTGAAATGCATAAATTCAAGGAGGAAAATATACAGAATGTATTATTAGTTTTTGGAAATCAAAGTAAAGTTGCAAAAAATAAAAATAATAAGTATTGGGGGGAATATGCACAAAACAAATACAAATTTCCATACAGATTTTTAAAATAATTTAATAATTGTGAAGTGATGTAGAAGTGTGACAGAATGGGCATAGATTGAGAAATTCAACATTGACAGAAACTAAATTGGTTGGCTCACTCATCTCCTCTCTCTAGTGAGCAAAGATACCCATCCAGATGTTAGTAAAGGTATCCCTTGCCTGAAAGCCAGTCATATCCGACTCTAGAATGTGATGTTCATCTCCATTTAGAGTCAAAGACCCAATGTCTGTAGACATTTCCACAGTCATGTGGCAGGTAGGCTATACACCAGTGCTCACAGAGCAATGTTACCTTCTCACCGAAGCATCATCTATTTATCTACTTTCAATTTTTTGCTTTCGAACTGCTAGGTTGGCAGGAGCTGGGACAGAGATGGGAGCCCACTCCATCATGCAGCACTCAGGTCTCAAACCATTGACCTGCCAAACATCCAGTTGTCAAGCTCAGCATCTTAACCACTAAGCCACCAGGATCCTACAACTCCTCTCTAAATTCTGTTAACTCAGAGGGCCTACTCTCGTTACAACTAAGCAATGGGTTGTCAAACACTGGTGTTTTTTAAACATAATAACTCCACAAATGGTGAGCTTTGCATGAGGGATCCATGGCTCTTCAAAGCACTCCACAGTCACCATGGTGATGTACATATAGCTTGGATTCAGTCAGTTTTCTGGGATTTGGTCAACTGTTGTACACACCTCTACCAGTTATGAATGATTGCCAGCTTAAGGAAAGAATGATGAATTCCCAGCTTGCGTCTGAGAAGCCTGATTTAATCAAAGGGCTTTACTATTGCTAATCAGCACTCCTAAAAGCATGGGCTTAGGTTTTTGTAGCTGCAGACCCCTTTATGATTAAAACGAAATGTCACAAGCTAATATCTTCCAATTTCACAACCCAGCATTTCTTTAATTATAGTACTTTTACCCAGTAAAACTCATTTAAAGCAGCAAGGCTCTTCCACGTGACCTCCATTGACTGTCTAAAACTGGAAATAATATATTGTCATCTGCACTTTTGTGCAGAAATGAATAATGCATTAAAAACTAATTTTGCAAGAATCAATTCAATCAAAGTCAACTTTAATATTTAATTCAGGAGAATCAATTCTCCCCATACCAAATTCCTCAGATGTGATAAGCTCTGATGCAAAAACATTACATTGTGATTTTCATTAAACATAAACCTCCTTAGACAGGCTTCTTAGCACCTAAAGGTTTTCTCCTAGAAGAAAGGGCAGGGAGACTGACATTCAGTTTTGGCCTCTAGAGAGCTGTGCTGGAACTGTGTTATCCTGTTTCAGATTTAAGGAGGGACTCCAGGGTCCTGGGCAAAGTATGTAGAAGCTGTCTTACATCAAGCTGAACAACCCACTGCTTTAAACGATGTCATGATGCTGCAGACAACTCATTTGTAAATTCAACACAGGGGTGTCACTTTTGTAGACAACACGTTGAAAAGGAGGCATAATCAGAAGGATGTGTGGTGTGCCATAAAACATGTTTCCTTCTCCCCTCACACATTAGTTTGCCCTTGCTCAAAATCCAGTTGTATCTAACTCTATGGTTCCATACTCATCTCTATTTATAGCCAAAGAGTCAGCGCTGTCTGTGTTTGCAGATATTTCTGTGGACATGTGGCAGGCATGGCTAGACACCAGAGTGCATGAAATTCTGTTTACCTTCCCACCAAGGTGGTGCTTATTTATCTACATGCAATTTCTAGTTTTCAAACTACTAGGTTGGCAGGAGCTGGAGCAGAGACGAGAGCTCACTCCGTCATGCAGTACTCGAGTCTTGAACTGCTGACCTGCCGACCTTCCAGTTATCATGTTCAGTGTTTTAATCTAAGCCACTGCAGTACCGACAGAACTCACACATTACTCCAAGGTAAAGATCTGGGGTGGTGGTAATGGTTTTGTAGCTCTGGGACCATCCAAGGACCATACTACTAACTTAAATGCATGAATTGAAACAAAACACTGTACAGCAATGATTTTGCTACTGGGAATAACACATGTGATTTACAAGATATTGAGTGTGCTGATTCCAAATCTGAACTCAGAATTTGCCTATCACATTCAGATTTTAAGGTGTGCTATAGTTGTTCAAATGGTCGGTAATTAGGTAATGTATTTTTACATGGGAAAATTATAGCAGTTGCAGCTACCACTATGCCTGCTGCTGCCTCAGCTGAATCACATCCCCTGGTGGCATGCATGTTCCAGCAGCAGCCGGGCATGTCTGGGAAAGTCAGTGAGCTAACATAATAAATAGGTATATAAAGTGAGATGGACTAATGGCTTGTCTCTAGTGTGAAACCATCTTAGTGGATAGTGCAGCTAGGCCATAGTGAGTCTGTTTTGAACTAAAGATGGGTAGGCACAGCTGTGTTAATAAACCAGAAATGTTTTACTTCATTTTTGGCAAATATATCAATGCAAGAATCTAACCAAGAGGGTGAGATTTGCTAATTTAAGAGCAGTGATGGGATGTAACAGGTTCTCACCAGGTTGCCAGAACCAGTAGCAACTTTTCCCAGTGTCCAGGAGAACTGGTAGCAGCTTTTTTTGGTGGGGGGGGAAACTACCTTCAGGGGTTACCTTTTCACTGGTTCCTCTGTGCATGCGCACCAAGCACTTGGTGTGCATGCACGCCTACAGTGCTTGGCACGTATGCACGGCCTCCTTGCTGTCCTCCCAAGCGGGGAGGAGGAAGAGAAGCTGCTAGCCTGAAGCTCCCTATAGCCTGCTCCCCAGGGTAAGTGATTCACCTTTGGATGTGGTGTGTCTGTGTGTATTTTAATATGTATTTAATACCTTTACCTATTTTGATGTACTACCACAGTTCCTACAAAGCCCTGTCAGCCTGGTTTGGGGTTTTTAAGCAAAGTCTTGGAGTTACCTCATCAATAAGCTACACCTGTGCTGTTCCAATTGCTGTTCCAATTGGAAAACCCTTAAGGAGGTACAGCTGTTTTACATTTACATTAAAGCATATCCTAGAGAACTGGTTAGGCAAAGACTTAGTACCTAACTTCTTTAACTGTTGAAAAGTTGAAAAGTGCCATCTTGTGGTGAGTTCATTCTGTAGTTCCTTCCATCTGACCTAGTGTGAGAAAGATTAGCAAGAATAAGCTTTAAGCTCTGGTTTAAAAACTGGTTGATTTCTGTTTGGGTTGGTGGGTGTATTTTAATGTATTATTTATTTATTTATTTATTTAATTTATGGGTTTCTGTTGTGGGTGGGTGGGTTGAGGTGTGTGTGTGTGCGTGCTTATTTTTCTTTTATTCTTTTATTGTTTTTTTCTTTGGCCCCACCCACAATGTCATGACATCATGATGTTAGCTCCGCCCACTCTGTGATGACATCATGGTGGGGTAGTAAAATTTTTGACATCCCACCACTGTTTAAGAGCCTGATGTCCTAGGCAGAATGGACTTCAGATTTTGATTCAGTGCACTTGATTTCATATAGGACACATGGATTATTAGACCATATTTATTTTTTGTGATGCAGTGTAATGAATGAATGAATGAATGAACGAACGAACATGTGACCTTGTTTTAGTCTTAGACTCATCAAATGAGGGCTTCCATTTTGTCCCACTGCCCTTGGAAGCACAACCAGTGATGAAAAGAGGGCCTTCTCAGTGGCTGCCCCTAGGCTCTGGGAATCCTTCAGGGGAAGGCTTAACTGGCCCTTCCTTTTTGTCCTTCCACCAACACCCTAAAACTAAATTTTTATTTTTATTTTTTGTTCATGGAGGCTGCTGATTGGCTGATGAGGAAATAACATTTTGATAGTGTGGGTGGCTGTTGTACTGTTTATGTAGTGTTTTGAAAAGTACTTTATAATTACATTAATTCCATGTAGTTTTAATGTGAGAACCTTCTGAACAGTATTTTAATACTGTGTAATGTATTGTGCTGATAATGTCCAAAATCCTTTTCACTTATGCAGTCAACTAAGAGCAATCATGGCAGTGTTTCTCCTATTGACAAATCTTCGATTGTCCAACCATGCAGGCACTGGTTGCAAAATCAACTGTGTGACTAAAAACACAACCGATTGTATGAACGAGATCTTTCTGGATATCAAAATCTCCATGCAGCTGCTCTTACATGAGCACTTCTTATCTACTGGATTTTGCTCAATATTGTAATTTTTAAATATACAGTATATATATTGAAATGTATTGGCAGAAATCCAATTATTTAGCATAGTAAATTGTACTAGAGTAGGTCCATTAGCTGAATGGGGATCTCAAGAATCAACTCCTCAATGGGTTCCATTAATTCAATAGGCCAAATCTAGTGTAATCTACTAGGCCAAGTAACAGGACATTTTTCCTGATTGTACCTGTTATAAAAATGTTTTGTGAGCCATCTGGAGTCCTGTGTCAGGAAAGAAGATGGGATAAGCCTGAATGAATGACTGAATGAAGCTCAAGTGGTACAGTGGTTAGGATGCAGTAATGCTGTCAAAATTCTACTCAATATGTGAGTTCAGTGCTGACAAGCTAAAGTTTGACTCAGTCTTCCATCCTTCTAAGGTTGGTAAAATGAGTACCTAGTTGGTTAGAGGCTAATTTTAATTTGCATAAGCACTATGTAAACTGTCCAGAGAGTACTTTAGCACTATGGAGCGATATATAAACAACTGCATTTGCATGTGTCCCATTGGTCATTGGCCCTTCTCACAAACTTCATGCTACTTAGATTTATGTGGTTGTTTATTATACCAAGAGACCAGTGGTGTGCACATGTTGGAAACGATCTATGACACCACTGAGCCAGAACACAGGGCCACAACGCAGTTACTGTTTGTTTGTGTTCAACACAGTGTTTTCTAAACAAGTAAAAACAATTTGTGTCTTGTGGATTTCTCTGAGACACTTATGAAAAGAAAAAAAATCTAGGGAGCAGATTAATCTGCCTACAAGACTAAGTGTTCAGGCATTTAAATACCTGTAATGTGGGCCGAATTTATCTGCTGTGATTTTGCACTACAGCTTGGCAACCGTGACTAATAAAGACTGATAGCAGAGTCAAAAGTTTTTGATTCACCTTAACGAGCCTGTCGGTGCATTTCAAGCAATTCGCCTGACAAATCTTGGTTAACAAATGTCCTGAAATCCTTCAGCTGGAGAAAGTATTGAGGGTTGCGTTTTACATTTGCAATTAAGCTAACTTTAAATGATGGGGCCTTATCCATCATAAAGGTTCTTGCTGGGTCACTAGTTTATTTGTTTTCAGTTTTTAAGTTTTTGATTATTTTACAGAAATAATGAAAAAGAGGGAAGATCTTCTTTTGTGTTCTGATCAAACCTTGGACTGCCAAAATGAAGTCACTTTCTTGGCTTTGTCAAGAAAAATACATGATAAGAATTAATGGGGGAGGAGGACCATATGAATAAAAACTTCACAAATACAGCCATAATTCATGCATTTGATAATCTTATTTGCCAACTTAGTTTCTGTATTTATGTCTGGCCTCTTCCAATGTGCTTGTTCTTGTGTGTGTGTCTTTCCTCACTATAATTATCTTCACAAGCTTTATAAGAGAGGTCAGATTGTGAGAGTGTGATTGGTCTAAGATCAGCCAATTAGTTTGGATGGTACAATATGGATTTGAGTCGTCATCTGAGTCCTACTATAGCACACTAGAAGTTATGTCACACTGGTTCTCTTTGTAATTGTAATCATTTTGGGTTAGGTGGCAGAATTTCTTCGGAGAAACGCAGAGGTGAGTGATGGTAGCTTAATGATAGAGGGTCAATCTTGGCATCTTAAGGGAAAGTTGGAATAATCTCTGTATCAGGTGCACTTCAAAATCAAGTAATCAAGTTTACTTGATTATTTATTTATTTATTTAGATTTATATTGTCGCCCACTCGCCATGGCGACGCATTATGTACAGAGAAACATCAAGTAAAAGGAGGTAGTTGGATACAGGGCAAATATTCTGTGCATGTGGAGAAATTTAATCAATGCTACATTTATGTGCATGCAAAATATGCCCAACCATGTTTTTAATAGAATAGAAAGTAAATAGCCAAGGTAACACTCTTGTAGTAGCCCATGATTTTTGCCGAGCAAATTGTTCAATACTCTGATACAAATAAAGAAGGAAATAACTTACTTGTAGGTTTCAAGGTTGTTATTCCTGGATATTTTCTGACTCTCGCATTGTAAGTTCTGATTTTGTATGTATGTATGTATGGTGCCACACAGTGTTCTGCGCACTTTGGTGTTGAGAGGCATTCCTGCCATGTGTCCAGAGAAATATCTGCAGATGGAGACAGTGCTGGCTCTTTGACTATAAACAGAGATGAGCAGAGAACCCCAGAGTCAGATACAAATGGCTTTCGAGCAAGGGTGACCTTTACCTTTACCTGTGGTGCTTTTATGAGCCACCCACTCAATATTTGGATAGCATCAATCACAGCAGGAATGGTTTGTGGACCAAGCAGAGAAGATTCCTCACCACATGAATTTTGGTGGTAGTGGTGGCCCCCTGGTTCAGTCATGATCCACCTATTGATTTGTAGGTATGTGTTAAGATGTCGTTTCCTTTTGATAAGATTCCATCAAATATTCCTTGATATTTAGGATGCAAAGAACTAGAGGTAGGAAAAAAAATCCAAACTGACAGATCATTGAGGAGAAGCAAGTATCTCACTGTTTCATACAGAAATGGTTTATGGTCTCTCTCATCCAGTAGAATTAGACAACTGAGAGTTTATATTACCTATACATAGAAAGTAATATTGTGACTAGGGTACCTTTGACACAGTTCTTGCTGTGGGAGAGGGGTCTTTGCTGCCCCACCCCACCCTGGGTAGGAGGGGGAGGGAGACGATGGCGTGGATGACGGGGATTGGACAGGCATAGTTTTTTTGGGGGGGCGTGTCTTTTGCCGAAAGTTTGAACTGGCTTCTGGAAAAATCTTTATGGGTTGGGAATTGGTCGAGTGCAGACATGTGTCGAGGAAGAGGGGGCAAGTTTCGGTGGTCACTAAGGACCTTGCTTCTCAGGGGAAGGGAGGAAAGGAGGCAGTAGAAGAATCATCGGAGGAGGAGTTTTAGGGTTTGGGTCCATTTGAGGACTGAGTGAGAGTGCTTGAGGAGGAGGCCAGTGGGGGAGGAGATGTTCCCCGGTCTCAAAGCATGGTAGTGGGCAGGCGAGGAGGAAAAAGGGGGAGAGGAACTTGGCGGGAGGCCCTCAAGGAATTGGAGGACAGGATCTCGCAATTGGAGGGGCGGAGGATGGAGATCCCCCCTTCGCAGGATTTGTTGGGGCCTCATTTGGGGCTGGAATTGGGGGAGCCTTTGGAGAGAGGGGCCGGAGGCTCGCAGGATTCAGGGTCAGCTGAGGCCGAGTCGGAGCCCTGAGAGACCTCTGCGGATGGAACAGCAGAGTTGGAGGTCGCACAGGTCAGCTCGGGGGACGGAGCAGGAGCGGGGGCTCCAGAGCCAGTGGGGCATTGGCGATGATGCCGGGTCATGGTGAGTTTGGGGCCCCCATTCCTTCTCAGTCACATCCCATTCCATGGGGGTGGCCGTGGGTTTTCCCCTGGGGTCAAACGGGTCCAGGGGGAAAGGTATATTACCTATACATAGAAAGTAATATTGTGACTAGGGTGTGCTTTGTGTAAAACATTGGGTCTCCATATATTCTTGGAGTAAAACTCCCAGAAATATTGGCCAACATGGCCATTGGTGAAGGGCTTCTGGGAGTTTTAGCTCAAGAACATCTGGAAACCCAAAGTTCAGAAACATTGGTATAGAAGTTCTCTCCATGATCTGGAATTTTCTTGTGTATCTGTACTCTTTTGAGTAATGTAGAATGATATCTAGCATTTGAGAATGTTACTTTCAGTTACAACTCTCAGAATATCTATCCTACAATTGTGGTAGACATTTTCAAGCTGTGATTATATCCACATGTCCCACAGGTCAAACTGGAAGTAAATTTCATAGACTTTGGTTCCAATTAAGTATACAAAGAATTAGGTTTTTAGCCGGAGGTAATTACTATGTTGAGAGTCATGTCAGAGGCTGATTTTAAAAATCTGTTACTTTTCAGTGGGGACTGTCATTTCAGCATTATTCATAATACAGCCATGGCTGATGAGTTGACTTAGATCCCATTATCATAGACATTTTAATGTATTTCTTAGTCTTCTCGAAAAAGAAAAACACTTTGTGCAACCTCTTGTGAATATACTCCTTTTGCTCTTCTTTTTTTTCTAGCAAAAGCCATCATTCTACTGCCATAGTTTTAAATGATGACAGCAGTGATGGGATGTCAAAAATTCTACTACCACGCCATGATGTCATGGACGTCATGGGCGTGGCCAATGTCATGACATCATGACGTCATGGGCGGAGCCAACGTCATGACATCATGACGTTGTGGGCAAGGCCAAAAATTAAATAAAAATAAAAAAATAAACACGCACACAGACCCATAAATAACTTAAAGAAATAAAATAAATAAATAAATAAAATAAAAATTAAATAAAAGTACAACCACCCACCCAAAACACAAATAACTCACCCACCCACCCTAAATATAAAAGCCTCACTTACCTTCCTTGGCGCCGACGATCCTCCATGTGGCCCGGGGTCACCCGGCAAGACACGCTGCCCCCGACTGCGGCTGTTTCCTCCTACGAAGGCCGCGGCCAGCACTGCAGCCGCCGGCCACGGCCGCCACAGCCGCCTGCAGCCCCTGGCCGGCCACCGAGCTCCCACGGGCACGTTGGTGCCTGCCCGGGCCGTCCGCCCATGCCGCACCCTCCTAGGGACTTGGGCCCAACAAACCCCCATGCCCTGGGTAAGCCCGGTGGGGCTCGCCACCGCCGCATCCTCCTCCACCGGGCGCTTGCAGCTTCTTTGGGCCGGTGCCTTTTCGGCCTGGCTCTGGCTGCGGCCACGGGCGGCCAGGGCCTGCGGGCAGCAGTGGGTGTGGTGGCAGCTCCAGCCGCAGCCAGGGGCTGGAGCCACCACTGCCCACAGGCCCTGGCCACCCGTGGCTGCAGCCAGAGCCGGGCCGAAAAGGCACCACCCCGAGGTACATTATTTATCTACTTGCAATTTCTTGCTTTCAAACTGCTAGGTTGGCAGGAGCTGGGACAGAGCTGGGAGCTCCTTCCATTATGCAGTATCCAGGCCTTGAAGGTGAGCTTCTTAAATTCTGAGCCACCACAGCCCCTAAATCAGTCAGTGCTGCCCCATGCTCCCATGGCAGCTAACAAAGCATGAACAGATAAGAGAAAATAAATACAACGTATTACTTCCCAACATTAATGAAAATCAGCATCAATTTAACAATGAGATCTACTCATGAGATAGTTTTGGAGAATTCTTGTTTCCCATACATGATATAACTGAAGATAAAAATGTGAAAGGATAGGAAAAAATAGCAATAGGCAGCATTTCAGCTATCAAGATGACCTTACCCTTCTCTTGTGCAGAACATATATACTCAGTTCATTCAACCATTCCTTGTGGGACTTCATCTGCATATTTCCTCTTCCTCCTCCTCCTGGCCAAAAGATTTGGGTGCTTCCCCTATAAATTATTCACTACCAATAGTGGGAGAGTTACAGGAAAGTTATATTAAAAATGCTTTGAGGCCTAGATCTCTAATAGTTACTTAGGATATCCCTGTATATTGAAAGCATAATTTAATGTTCATGTAACATTGGGAATGGAGGAATAAATGCTATTAATGCATTTATTACTCTTATATACAGACCATGTACAATGATGTGTGGCATCATTACAATAAAGAGTTTTCACTGAAGATGATAAAAAGCAATGAACAATAACTATCAGCTTAGGGGTGGTGATCTCTTTAATTCCTATCCCATATGGTCAGTGTATTGATTCTCTGATTTTCAACTCTTCTCCATGAACAGTAAATGTAGCAAGACTTCTGTTGCCAGACTCCAAAGAGAGGTATATTCTTCGTGGCAGAAGATGTCCTCTGAATGCGGTAAGTTTCAGGTTCACATTGGTGTCTCCAGCCAGAAACAGAGAAACAGTTTGTCCATTATTCTGGAAACCCACACCAATTACCATAGGCAATGCTGAGCTGAACGGACTAAGGCAGAGTTTCCCAATCTGGACTTCATTCCCAGAAGCCTTAGTCAATTCCCCAAAGCACTGATCAGCCAATGTACCGACTGAGGCTTCTGGGAATTGAAGTCCACCGGTGTTCCGCAGAACACAGTTTAGGAAACACTTGACTAAGGATTTCCTGCAGAGACCCCATGGTCCAGTGGTTAAACTGCAGTATTGCTGCTGATAGTTGACTCATAATCTAAATTCAATCCTGATGGACTCAAGGTTGACTCAGTCTTCCATCCATTTGTAAACCTTGTTTACCTATATTTCCACTATGGGCAAATATACAAGCACTTGTACTTGCATTTAGCATTCTCCCAGAGTTGGTTTGTGAACAGAGTAGTTTCACCCCCAAATTTGGATGTGAGGCACCTTCCATCCTGGGCTATGAACCATTCACATATTTGGCACCATAGAGAATTACTGCAGCTGTCAGAGTGTGAAGCCATATAAGGTTGGGTTTTTGCTTTGTTTTTTTACTTTTTGAAAGGACAGATCCAGTGTTTACATCAAAATGCATTTACTAATATTCTTTTGGGTCTTTTTCATGGCTAATTGATCATGCAATTTAAATAACTAAGTGATATGATGAAGCTGATGGACTTGTGGGATCTGCCAAAACAGACAGAACAAAGAAATCTTATGAGCAATTAAAAGAGAGCTGACATGCTCTAAGATTCCTATTGCTTTATTTTCCAGGTTGAAATTTTTTCAAGTCTTGTCACTTTCAAAGTTACTCCAGGATAACCTTACTTGCAGAATGCATTAGGGATTAACAGATTTGTGGGAATTTGCATGGGCAAGGCAATGCAATGCCTTGTTCAGGAGCTCCCTATATGAGGAACATGAGGAGAAGATAAATAGCAGGTTCCTTTCAAAGTGGTAGCTGTGTTAACCTGTGTAACCATCTCAAACAAGAAACAAAACAAAAGCAAATGGACTTGAGTCATGAAAGCTCACCTCGAAATAAAGCAATTTGTAGCAAAAGTGCCACAGCATTTTTGTCTTCCTTACATTTTTGCTTCTGTTTTGTTTTGTTTCTTGTTTGTGAGGAAATTCAGAGGCACAGTAGACCATAAAGAGTGGAGTAAACCTGACAAAATTCAGACAACTAGCTTCAGGGGTTTGTGTACTACGTACTTTCAAAGTTTCCTTTTCTTAAAAAGGATAAAATGATTTATGCCCAATCTGATTCAATCTGTACTCTGGACACATATAGATTTGCAAATTTACTTTGAGTTGTCCTCAACAAAATCTGGAAATTCTGTTTCTATCTGAACCAGATTCCAAAGTACTCCAGCATTTAGACTGCACATTTAGTTGTAGGCTGGATTACCCTGAAAAACATGGGAAATAGTCAGAGGATCCTTCCTCCTATATTCAAGTGATTTGTTAGGGCATTTTGAGTGGTATTGTACAAAGATTTCTGCCCAGTGTGTTAGTATAGCTTTAAGGCTCTGCAAGAACCTTAAACACAGGTGTTTGGGATTGAGGCACAGACTGATTACATGGCTGTGTCTACCTGGCAAATGTGCCTCAGGTACAGCACAGCTGTAGCCACTTAGTGGTATAGCATAGCAACAGCACGGTATAACTACAGCCAACTGGGGAAGGTTATATTGAGGAGGGTAAATTGCTGACAGACTGACCACTGATTTGAGAGAAGTAAGACGTGCTGCTTGAAGCTCTGTTTCTCTGAGAACTATCAGGTACCTCATACTACTGAGAAGAAGCAACCTAATCAGGAGCTTCTTTCAACCTAATCGGGAGCTTCTTTAGGTCCTCCTCACTTTCTCTCATTTAGGTGTTGAGAGTTGTGTTAACCACCCTGGGTCTTTTTGAGGAGGACACATAAAAGTTTGCTTAAATAAATAATAAATACATCCATTTATGCTAAGTACTGTACATTCATTCCTTACAAGCCCTGATTTATGTGATCATCTCCTGTTAAAACCTGTGATAGCATGTTTGATGGGGAAAACAGTTCAGTTTTGGCCATTAGGTGGTAGGGAACTAGATACAGCATCTTTTTCACAGAAATATAGCTTTTATATAAATCATTTGCAGATGCCTTGTAGAGAATGGCAAGTTTGACAAGGCTGTCCACAGAGGCTAGCACTGCTTGATCCCGTCCATATGTTTTACAATCAACAGGTTTTGAAACAACAGCTGTCTTGAAGCCTTAGACAATAACTTCACACCAAAGGAATGCACAAGCTATTGAGAAACTCCAATTGCATCTTCACAGTCCTAAAGGTGATTAGTCATTCAAGAACATTTTAAAATATGAATTTATTCAATGCATTTGCACAATAAACATGAGCTGTGGAATGTTAACTGATTTCTTACTTAATGTTTTGTGCCTAGTAAAGAACTGGTATATCTCAAAGGAGAAGAACAACATTTACTTTGGAGTTTAGATTAATGTCACATGAAAAGCTTTGAAAGCTAAATGAAACATTCATAATTAAGAGATAAAAACCAGCTAGTATGCATTGTCTAAAGGGAGATAATCTAGTTTCTCAGAAGATAATTCTGAAACCTGGATGCTCGGTATTTTCTTTGGCATGGAATAAATCTATGATTAAGATGCTGACTGGAAAGCAGGAGGTCAGCAGTTCGATTCCCAAGTACTGCAGGACGGAATGAGCTCCCATCTTTGTCCGAGGTCCTGCCAACTTATCTGTTTGAAAGCAAGAAATTGCAAGTAGATAAATAGGGATCCCTTCAATGGGAAGGTAAACAGTGTTCCATGCACTTCAATGTCTAGTCATGGCTGCCACATGACCACTGAAACATCTGCAGAAGCAGACAGCGCTGGCTCTTTGGCTTTGGAACAGAGATAAGCACTGAACCCTAGAGTAGGATACGACTGGCTTTCAAGCAAGGGAAACCTTACTTTTAAATCTATGATTGCATAGTGCTACCTGTCCACATTGAAGAAACAGGTAAAGCTGGTCTGAAGATGAAAGAATCAGACTGACTTGGGGAAGGACAAACTTTATTTAATGGTCCTGTGAGGGAATGTGGATACTTGTATCAAAGCCAAGCTTATAGTTACATTCTGCTACACGTTCAACACAGTGGTGGGATGTCAAAAATTTTACTACCCCAGCGTGATGTCATCACAGTATGGGTGGAGCCAACATCATGATGTCATGACATTGTAGGTGGAGCCAAAGAAAAATAATAAAAAATAATAAAATAAAATACAAATAAGCACACACACATACACCCCTCAACCCACCCAGCCACCCACAACACAATGACAGCAAGGAGGACAGCAAGGAGGCAGTGAATACGCTTGGTGCGCAAGTGCTTGGCATGCATGCGCAGTGGGAGAACCAGTGAAAAGGTAAGCCCCAAAGGTGGTTCCCCCCAAAAGCTGCTACCAGTTCTCCGGGACACTGGGAAAAGTTACTACCGGCTCTGACGAACTGGTGAAAACCTGTTACATCCCATCACTGGTTCAACATCACTGGAAGAATTATTATGGTACAGATCCTTTGTCAAGGGACCATGTAGGTGGCAGTAACAGGACTAGACCCTCTGCTGGTTCGAGTTAGTCACTGCATGGCTCATTAATGGGCTGTGCATTAGCCAGAATGGATCTACAGACCAGAAGGTCTGTCTGTCACAAGCTAAGTTTAGACATGGTATCTTTTGTACATGCTGTAGCATTAACCAGTGTGATGCAAGAGAGAGAGATATATACTTTGTAAGAATTAATCTAGCTTTGCGTGATAGTTAACTGAAACAAGCAAAACAGAGCCAATTAGTTGAAACAAGCAAACTGTTGGAATTTAAGCTATTAATCACCCCTAAATAGTTATTTTACATGAGATCAGTGACTATCTCTCCTGACAATTCTATATTACTTTGAAGCATTAAGTTACTCAAAATCCAAAACAGAGCTGGAAAAACATATTACAGGACCTAGATGTTCTCAACCAATATGCACAGTCAAGTGGGATTCTGGGAAATGTAAACTTATGTAATGAAAAAATCTTTTAACTCTGGTCCAAAAATCCCAAACTATGCCACAGCAGACACCTGTTTTAGATTCACAATTGGCAGACATCATTTTTGGAAGGAAAGAAGGAAATTTGATGGCCCACTTGATTTAGTTTCACCACTTCAAAAAACTCCTCCAGTTTGGATAACGTTACACCGGAAATTTTACAGTATTATGCATTTATTCTGAAAAGTAAACTTGACTGAACTCAACAGGATATGCTTCCAGTGAATAACATTACCCCTTGTATGGCCTGGAAAACCATCAATAGTCTGGTAAGATAGCCTGTCCAACTGTGAGATTTTTAAAAAACATCCCTAGTTACTTTGCAAAGCACACTGAAAGTGATTCATTGGTGACAATCCTGTTCACTTACACACAACATGAAAGTTTTTGTTCCTCTCTATCAGGCTACTATGCACGATCAACTGTGCATGAGTTGTGAAATCAGGCACACTACCCATGGATAATTGATTGTAGGAAAGCTCGCCCCTTGGAGAAGCAAAAACACTACAACATTGTCCTTCTGTTTTTGGTTTTGCTTGATAGGCTTTTGACTGTCATACCTCATATGCTAATGACATTAATCATAATCTAAGGAAACATTGAAAAGAATGATGCATATGAGGAAGAAGTGACAGCTCCTCCAGGTTCGTCCACAGACTGGTTAATCTAGCATGAAATGGAGCCACTACAGGAAATGCTTCTTGAAGACAACAGCGACAAAGAAGACAGAGACACAACCCCATATGGCACAGCCAAAGATCAGCCATCAACATAAAATGCAAATAAAACAAAATAAATCCCACAGGCTGGTAATAATGAATGTTCACTGCAGGGAAGCCACATTTCTGGGAAAACCTCCATCAGGAAAATGTCTGAAGTCAGGCAGAGTTTTATGCTTATCAGTAGTTGTCCTAACTAATTTTCAGTAGGAGTTCTTGCAAGGATGTTTCAGATCTCCTCACTGAGCCCTGCAAGGAAACATTTGTCATTAAGCCCAGTCTAAGAGACAGGAAACACAATTTGATTGGAAGCAAAGTGATCTTTGAAGTTTATGCCTGTGAGGAAAGGTAACAAATGCACTGGGGTGCTTTGAGTTGAAATGGCTTTCTAGCTTTTGGTGTGGAGGTTAAGGAGAAACTGGGATTAGGACTGACAAGGAAGTGAATTCCCCTGACATAAATGGAATTGAAAGCCATTTTGTTTCATTTAGAATGGTGAAAACTGGCTATAACTCTGCAAAAATATTGGGAAAGGTAGATCTTGTTTGTGTTAGTGCAAATGAAATGCAGATAAGAGCAGACACCATCACCATCATCTGCATCATAATTATGTGCAGATTGATTTTTCTTCCATGGATGAATTAAGAATACTGTATGTTATATAGTATAGAACCCAGGAGATCTCTGGAGGGAGGGAGGGCTTCACAGAGAAAAATTGCACTGTGGGCATCAAAGAGGGATATTTTTCTCAGTTTCTCACTGAGAGCAAGAAGCTGTGAGATTCAAATCCCTAGCACACACTTTCTGGAACCAGCTTCTTTTTTTATCAACCTCCACGATTAGAGGACACACCAATACAGCAGCTTGATCCACTCTCGACTGTCATAGCTCCATTTTATGGAACTCCAGGACTTTTAGTTTGGTAAAGTAGTTGGAATTCTCTATTAGAAAGCTCTAATGCAGGGACTCTCAACCTGCAACCTGTGGGCCAAGGGGCACATGGTGCCATTTCATGTGGCCTCCCACTACCTCCTCCATGCCAGGAAGTGTCATGTGGTGGAGGAAGGGCAAAATGGCCCTCTGGTAACCGAAGCTGTCTGAGGGAGTGTGACCCGGCTCCCAACTTTAAAAGGTTGAGAACTCCTTCTCTAATGTTTCTCCTCCAACCAGAATACTAGAGCATTATAGCAGAGAGCGTTAAGAACCTCTCAAACTACAACTCCCATGATTCAATGGGCTGGCATTATTGCAAATGCAAGGCATCAAATTGCAATAACTGTCTGCATAATGCACGTATACTCAAGATGGAGAGCTTCCTTTAACCATGGCGGTTCTATGCACATTTTTACACCCCATTTTTGCAAATCAAGTTGAAAGCTCAATATGTAGGAATAAACTCCAGCTCTGATAAAGTTGAAAGCTTTTACAATCTGTGACAGATAATAATTTTGTGTCAGAAATTATTCTGAGTTGAAAGGACTTTTGCTGGAGAAACTCTACTCATGAGACACCCAAATGAGGCTCCTTTCATGTTCCCAAGATCTTTTCCCATCAAAGTAGTCCCTACTTATCTACTTGCAATTTTCTTGCTTTCAAACTGCTAGGTTGGTAAGAGCTGGGACAGAGTCGGGTGCCCAAACCATCATGCAGTACCTGGGTCTTGATGTGCTGAATTGCTGGCCTTCCAATTAACCAAGGGAGCTTCTTAGCTACTGAGCCACTGCAGCCCCATGATCTACTCAAGATGACTGAAAAGATAATATTAGATAGCCATTGGGGAAAAACGTTGAATGGAAAAAAATGCATCTTTTGACAGGAGTCTAGTCAGGGAGTTCCCATTAGTTACAAAGGTGGTTTCCAAATTTGGGTTCTTGCACTAAAATTGCCAGAAGATTTCACCATTTTCTGTGCTGGACAAGATTCTTAGGAGCTGTATTCCAAGAACATCCCAAGGTTTGGAACTACTGACCAACAGGAAAGAGCTCTCCAAAACACAGCAGGAAATTACAAGCCACTTAATTCAATGCCAAAGTTACAGAAAGTGGCTAAATCATTTTCAGAAATAAAAAAGGTGGGGGAATTTGGTCCCAGTAAAATACATATTAAAATGCAATAATTTGTGGAAAATGACAGAAATTAAAGTTGCTCTCCTTACCTTACTGAAAAAAGAATTGATTTTTTAAAAAAGTATTATACCCTAGTAAAGAGATAAGTCTTAGCAGGTCCCACTCAGTGATGGGATGACAAAAAATCTACTACCACGCCATGACGTCACGGACGTCATGGGCGTGGCCAATGGCATGACGTCATGACGTCACGGCCGACGTCATGACGTCATGACGTCATGACGTTGTGGGCGGGGCCAAAATAAAAATAAATAAAAATAAAAATAAACATACACACACACCACTCCCTCTCAGCCCACCCACCCAGACACAAATAAATAAATAAAATAAAAACAACCACCCACCCAAAACACAAATAAATTACCCACCCACCCCAAATAAAAACCCCTCGCTTACCTTTCTTGGGACCCGGCACCCCGATTGCTGTCCACAGCCGCCGCCGCCGCCGGAGCTGCCTGCACCCCTGTGGCGTCCTCCTTGGGCCGGTACCTTTTTAGCCCGGCTCCAGCCATGGCGAGGGGCGACGGGCAGCCGCGGCTGCCGCGCCTCCCTGGGCCGTCCCCATGCCGCACCGCCGCCGCCTACAGCTTCCTCCTCCGCAGCGCGCAGCAGCCGAGCTCAAAAGGGACCGACCCAAGAAGGAGTCCACAGGGATTCAGGCAGCGGCAGCTCCGGCGGCGGCGGGCGGCGGCTGTGGACGCCGGGTGCAGGCACCCGGCCCACAGGCGCCCGGCGGAGGCGGCGGCAGCGGTGTACCCCGCCGGGCGTCCCCAGGGCATGGGGCTTGTCAGCAGCGGACGGCCGAGGCAGCCCTCAACGTGCCGCGGGGAGGCGCCCCCCTCAGAGGGCTGCTGCCGCCGCCGCTGCCCTGAAAGTTCTAAATGTTTTAAAAATCGGAGCAAAATGGCTCCAATTGACTGCGCATGCGCAGAAACTCAATCTGACGCATGTGCAATGCGTCAGATTGAGTTTCTGCGCATGCGCAGTCAATTGGAGCCATTTTTGTTCCGATTTTAATTTTTCTTTTCTTTCGGTCAGGCGTCCGGAACCAGACGCCCCAAAAGTGGACTCCCCTCACGGAGAACCCTCGGGGATTGGTCTTACCGGTTCCAGAGATCCGTCTAGAACCGGTGACATCCCATCACTGGTCCCACTCCAAAGTAAATAAAGTCCTCCTCCTCCTCCTCCTTCACAGTTAAGTTCCATTAACTTAATTCAATCTACCTCATGTAAATGTGTCTAGAATTGTAATTGGAATGGAGTTTATTTAGAGTGCTCCATAATACATCTCTCTGTTACAGTGATTGAATGATTATTATTGTTGTTGTTATTATTGTGATGTTTAATAACACATCACCTTATCATATGATAATATTTTTAAAGATAGTATAAACACTGGGGAAAAAAAACCCTTTTCATATCTGAAAATGAATGGGGTCTTCTTAAACTTTTGGCTCCATATACATGAAGTGTGGAGGAGGTGGAGGAAAGAACAAACAGATATGTTAAGCCTTCTGTGGCATATCAAAATTCTCTAAATAAATCTCCAGTCTGAGAGTCCCTGTAAATAGGGTAAATATTTACAGTCTACAAAAAGAAAGAACGTACAAAAGAAGGATTGCAGAATGACCTCCAATAATAGGATTTTTGTGGAAAGATGTTAGCAAAGAAGGAAATCATAGGACTGGTGAGCCTTTTCTAACCTCACAGCAAGTCAGGTTAATAAAAAATGAGATTGACATAAGCATCCACCAGCATATGCTAGCAGAAGTGGTCTAACAGGCTTCCAGGTTTCTTAGAAGGTGGAATCATACAATAATTGTACATCATCAAGTCAATTCTGACTTATAGCAAATTTTCCCTAGGTTTTCTAGATGGAGACAATTCAGAAGTGGCTTATTATTTCCTTCTTATCAGGACACCCTGGGACTGTGCAGCTTGCCTATGGCTACATATGCTGTTTTTAATCCTTGTAGGCAAAGTGTGGAATTAAACTCCCAACCTCTGCCTTCTCAGCCAGATTCATAAACCACAGCTATCCAAAAAGTAGAGATAAATGTTGTTGTTGTATGCTGTTAAGCCACCTCTGACATATGGCAACTCTACGAATGAGTGAACTCCAAAAATTCTTGCCATCAACAACATAGGTAACCTCCTGTAAACTCAAGACTGTCCCCTTCCTGGGGTATCAATCCATCTCATATTTGGTCTCCCCCCCCCCCCCGCTATCTTCCACCTTTTCCAGCATTATTGTCTGATCCAGATAATGTGCCTTCTCATGATTTGTCTAAAATAGAATAGTCTCAATTTCATCATTTTTGACTCCAGAGACAATTCAGACTTCCGTGCTGGGGCACCAAATTACTGGGATGGGCGGTCATGTGCCTCTATGAAGAACCCAGAATTTAAAGGGCTATGCCACCATGGCAGTTTCCTCTTCAGCTTCTCTGGCAGGGCTCCCCTCGGTCCTGTTGGAGAAAGTCCAAAGCGCTGCTTTGTTGGCCACCAGACACCAGGTATCAAATTAATCATTTTTTCTCCTCACAGCTTTCTTTATTGTCCAGCTGTCACAACCATAGATGATCAGAAATACAAGAGTGTTGAAAAGATAAGGAGGTCAGAAGTTTGATACCCGAGTGCTGCATGGTGAAGTGAGCTCCTGTCTCTGTTCCAGCTCCTGCCAATCTAGCAGTTTGAAAGCAAGAAATTGCAAGTAGATAAATAGGTACTGGCTCAGTGTGAAGGTAACAGTGTTCCATGCACTCTGGTGTCCAGTCACGCCTGGCACATGTCCATGGAAACATCTGCAGATGCAGACAGTGCTCGCTCTTTGGCTATAAACAGAGATTAACACTCCACCTGGAGTTGGATACAATTGGCTTTTGAGCAAGAGTGACGTTTAACTTTTCCTAGGTCCCATCAAGAGAATTAGGCCTGCAGATCTTCACTAATCTCATTCTCATATTCAAGAAAGAGAAATTACAGAAAACTTTACCTTGCTTGCAAAAGCCCAAGATGAGTGTTCTTAGATTTACAAAAGCATTTTTGGACAAATTTAGTAATACTGTAGTTGCTTCCTTTTTTGCAGGGGCATTTAAAATTGGAAGCATTTTATGGTTTGTTTACATCTTTGAGGCAATCAGTCAGTTCTTCTCTGCTTACTGAATTTGTATATACATATGCTTCATTTCACAAACAGAAAAGACCATAGCAATCTTATGGGAAGACGTTTGGCTCTTCTGAGACATCCAAGGCTGCATTAGCAACAAGAAGCCATGCTTCTGTTATGAAAAAGAAGTTACTCTAGGTCTCTGTCACTTTCCGTTGCAGCCAAAATATGATGTATGACTTCTTATGCTTCTTACTAGATTTGGTTGGACAAGTAACCCATTGCATTCCATTTGAGAATTTAAAGTGTTTAGATTTTTGCCTCCCCTTTTGATTGAGAAATAGCTTGCCTGGCCTTGATCAGCTTATCATAATTTGATCAATTGATGACAATCTAATAAGCAAGCAGTCAAAAATTGACAGATTGTGTGGCTAGAGCAAACATTGCACCTGGTTTGCTGATAGTTGTAGGAAGGCAGAAAAAACATTACAAGCTTTAAATCTTAATGTTGGGGGGGGGGGAAATAACTCACTTGCCACATAAACTCTCTCTGTCTAATGTGCTCACAGTTTCCCATTTGAGCATCCAACAGTAGTCAGCTAGCTACACTTTCTTGGTAGTGTCTCTCGAGATCACAGACATCCTGGTAAAATATTTCACCCTGTTCTTCACTGTAGGCTCCCAAGTTTTCAGGAAAATAGACGACATGGGAGTGTAAGAAATGAACTTTTAGTTAGGGTCTTTAGTATTCCCTAAAAACTTGTGAACTGCATCTTTGAAAGACTCCCTCGCTTCCTTTTCTTTTTCTCCCACTGTTTCTAAAAAGGGAATTGGATAACAGTTTTTGTATGTTGGGGCCAGTAAAAACTCCCTCTTTCAACTTAGCTTGAGACAGTTTTGGGAACTTGGAACACAGATATCTGAAACATTCCCCATCTTTTGGCAGTGATTTAATAAACTGCTTCATAAGCCCTAATTTGATATGAAGAGGTGGCAATAAAACCTTTTCTGTTGGAACCAAGGTCGTATTAATGACATTTTTCCCACCGGAGATTAAGGTGTCTCAAAGTGGCCAGTCAGTTTTTGCCCAATGGAGGTCACTGGCTGGACTGTCCCACAAACATAGGAAGCAGGGATATTTTATATAACCTGCTTGCTGGCCTAACAACATGGTTAGTATTTTAAAGTCTCCACAAACCATCCAGTGATGTTCTTGATATTTGATTTTGTCAAGAATCACACTTAAATCATTATAGTTTTCATCCAAATGCACTGAGTGCCCTATAGGAAGTGATACAAATTTATTTCCATTATGCAGCAAGACTGCTTTGAGGCTTGTTTTAGATGAATCAATGAATAGGCACCACACAAATGAATCATATTCTATTTCAAAGTACTTCATTAGCCCTTGAACATCACTACACTAAATGAGATTTTCATCTTTGGATGGATGCCCACCACTGACTATGCCCCCCCTTCCTCTTATTTTCTCTTTGCATTATTCTTGATTCTAGCTCTAATAAATATTAAATGAAAGTAAGATATAATTTTTGGAGAGGGTTTTTAGAATCAAGAATAGGATATTAGATTGTGGGTTAAAAGCAAACTTCATGCTAAAGTAAACTAAAAACATGAGTTTTGCAAGATAACTTAATGCGATAGAATTTTAAAAATATTTTTCTTGGTTTCACTGAGTAAAAATCTATAAGAAACAGAAAAAAAAATCCTACGCAGTTTTTTGGTTACAGACCTGTGTAATGTGGGTGGTTTTACCTTATGTTGTATGGATGAGGATGGTGGGATTAAAGTTCTAATCTAGGTGGCATGGCATCCAATAGGTTTAACTGATGAAACATCTAAACCCACATTAATTAAAAAGCAGGAGGAAATTAGTTTGATTATTAATTAGCCAAATCTTAATATCCACGTTGTGGTGATATCTTTACTAGATCAACTAATAATTATTATGTATCATAAGTCAATTCTGATATATATAGCTCTTTCCATACTGTCACCCTGCTTATTTAATTTCTGTTGCAATGCAGGGCTGGATGAATCACAAACTGGAATTAAAATTGCTGGGAGAAACATCAACAACCTGAGATATGCAGATAATACTACCCTAATGGCAGAAAGTGAAGAAGACCTTAAAAACCTCTTGATTAGGGTGAAAGAAGGGAGTGCAGATGCTGTCCTGAGACACATTTAAAAAAATCCAAGATAATGGCAACTGGCAAATAGAAGGGGAAGAAATGGAAGCCATGACAGACTTTACCTTCTTAAGATCCAAGATCACTGCAGATGGTGACTGCAGCCATGAAATAAAAAGATGATTAATTCTTGGGAGGCAAGCTATGAGAAACCTAGGGAACATAATAAAAAGTAGAGACCTCTCCCTGCCAACAAAAGTCTGCATAGTCAGGGCAATGGTATTCCCAGTAGTAATGTATGGTTGTGAGAGCTGGACCATAAGGAAGGCTGAGCACAGAACAATAGATGCCTTTGAAATGTGGTGTTGGAGGAGAATTTTGAGAGTACCCTGGACAGCAAAGAGATCAAATAAGTAGATCCTGAAGGAAATCAACCCTGACTGCTCCTTGGAAGGCAAATAGTGAAGATGAAGCTAAAGTACTTTAGCCACCAAATGAGAAGAGAGGACTGAGAAAGAGATAGATGCTGAGAAAGATAGAAGGCAAAAGGAAAAGGGGGTGGCAGAGGATGAGATGGCTAGATGGCATTGTTGATGCAATGGAAGTAGAGCTGAGTGGGCTCCAAAGGGTTGGACTCGACTATGCGAGTGAACAACAAAAGGGTTTTCTAGATAGAGTGTTCAGAAATTTAATTTAATTTAATTTAATAGATTTATATACCACCCTATCCAAAGGTCTCTGGGCAGTGTATACATTTAAAACCAACATAAAACAATTAAAAACCCTTAAAAACATAGAAATATTACCCCACCTGCCATTTACTATCTAAAAACAAATATAAAATCTACAAAACCTTAACATTAAAAAATTAATTACAGGAAGGGGGAGCTTCAGACGAGCCAGAAAGGGGAGCTTGTTGACAATCCCAGCCCCCAGACCCATTTTGCCAACCATGTCTTCAATTCTTTCCTAAATGGTAGCAAATGGCTTATCTTTCACTTCTTCTGGGGGTGCCCTGGGAGTGTGCAGCTTACTCAAGGCTACATAGAATGGCTCTCAACTCATGAGGCACTTTGAGGAATCTAACTCTCAACATCTTGTTCCACAGGCAGATGCCAAACCCATTTGACCAGCTTAGGTCAATTAAAGAGGTACAAAATTCTCTTTGCAAGTGTTCAAGATAAGAACAAAAAATCCAATTAGCCTGATATAACCCTTGATAATATCAGGCCTGTCAAAGAGATTTTTTCAAACTGAAAAGCTTAGGTAGAGAATTCTATGCCTTTTTAGTTGCCCAAATAAAGACAATGAAGTAGGATTTTGATAAAAATCTAGCCTAGAAACATAAATTATTAAACTGAAACTATTGCACTGTGAGAAAAATCATAAGACAAGTCTCACCAGGAAATATAATAATGCTGGGGAAAGCTGAAGGCAGTAAATGTGAGTCAATAAAGGAAGCCATGACCTTGAGTTTGCAAGACCTGAGAAGGGCTTTTAATTATGGGACATTTTGGAGGTCACTAATTGTTAGAGGCATCATAAACCAGTAGTGATTTGATTGCACATAACAATTATAGTTCAATAAACAGCACAAAATGGATTTGGAAATTTGTTTGGTAGCCGACAAAACTTCTTCAGTGTTGAGTGAATATCAAAGAATAACTAAAGTTTCCGTTGGTGTATTGATTTTAAGCATATGAATTAGGGAGGTTTGCACTAAACTGAGAACCAAATATTTATCCTTCCATTCTCAGTCATTAGATAAGTCAAGTTAGATGTCGGTCTAATCATTCCCATAAAATCACTATGACAAAGTATTCTCTAAATCCTACCAGTGAAGGACAATTTTCTTGCAGGGGCCACATGTAGCCCAGTGCCTGAATGCATTTATTCTTGTACATTGCCGTACATTTTTGGAGACTAGTTTGGCAAACAACCTCAGTGTGAGTATTTTCTATGTCAAGAATAATACAAACTGCACTCTGCAATAAACTCAGATAACATTTGTCTGAATACTTTCATAAGCATTCTGTGAAGAATCATGATAAGTTGGAAGAATCATGATAAGATCCTTACAACAATCTAGTGTTAACATTTTGACATTTATCTGTCAGATTTTTCCTCTAGGATTCTACGCCCAGTTGCAAAATATCACAACCTCATTATTGTTATTCCATTTTTGGAAACAGATTTTTTTAAACAATGTGAATTCAAGACTAGGAATGGAAATACTGTATGGTTTGGAGTTCCAGTTCAAAATTAGAAAATTTACAGAGTCAGAATTAGCCCATAGAAAAAATTGTATTAACCCTTTCAAAGATAATGCCAAAAATCTTTGTTATTTAGCATAGTAATTAATAATAGATGGGGATTTAGTGAGGTGACTCCTCCTTAAGTTGCATTGATTGAAATGGCCCTACTGTAACTGTGATTTAATATCCTAAAATAAGTTACAGTTAGAGTAGGGCCATTTGAGTCAATGAAACATATGGAGGAATTGACTCACCAAGAGCCTCATTGATTCACTGGGCCCACAGTAGAGTGATTTACTAGACTAAACCACAGGATTTTGGCGACGGTTTAATATTAGCTTCTAAAGTTAACTTTAGCATCTTGTTGTGGCAGAGTTGTTGAGTAAGCTGTGAAGCACACCTTTCCGTGAAATGGGTTGTCACAAATGTTAAGCGAAAGTTAAAGAAAATGCAGTTACATAACTTTGCCACCCACCCACTCTGAGCTATCCCTATATTTCCTGTTTTTGTGTAACTCTGTACCTGATATACAGTGTATAAAATAATATCATGAAGTCTCACTCTTATGTCTGATGAAGTAGACTTGATCCACAAAAACTAACATTAAAATACAGGAGTTACTCTTTAAGGTGCCACAACTTTTTTTGTCTAGTTTTGTTTTGTTTACATCCTGTTTCTCATCAAATTGTATGGTTGGCCTGCTTCGCTTCAGAATTTCATGCCATTGCAAAAGGTAGCAGTACTAAGATTCAAATAGTCTTATGCTTCGATTCTCTTCCAAAAGTTCATCCTATCAAAGCTGAGATGGACAACTTTTGGCACTACAGCTATGTGGGATGACAACTTCTATCAGCAGAAGCCACAGAGCCAATACTGAAGGTTGACAGAAGATGTAGTTTAACAGATCTGAATGTCCCACAAAGTGTGCACTTCTGCTCTAAAGATGGGACCACCTGTAGATCATAAGAGGGAAGTGTGTGGCCTATATATATATGGGGAATATACACTATATATATGGGGAATAACATCTGATATGCTATGTCATATATATGGGGAATAACATCCAATATGCTGGTGACACAGTATTGCTGGCCACAAACCTTCTAGATCTTCAGTTGATGCTGGATTGAGTTAGAGTTTCAAGCACAGAATATGGTTTTGACCTCAATGCCAAGAAGACTAAATAGCTTGTTATAAGTAATGCATCAACTCATGGCAAGCTAATGGCAGGAACATAAGAAATCAAAAGAGTGGATATGTGGAGAGTATGTTAAATGAAAAGTGGGATCCTGAGGTAGAGATCAAAATACGAATAGAAAAAGCAAGATCCACCTTCATGAAAATGTGACATTTGTTATGCAGTAGAGATCTAACTCTTCCTACAAGATCTGAATAGTGAGATGTTACGTGTAGAGGAGGGGGGGGGTTGCTTGCTCTATAAACTGCCAACTGAGCTGCACCTCCAGACAGAGCTGCTGCCCTTTCGGAAGGGTGTAAAAACCTGGCTGTCAGGGGAGGTCTGGGGTACTAGAAGCACAACGACCTCAGCCTCCTGGTTGGTTTGACCTCCCCCCCCCCCTCTGCTCCCATAAATTTTAAAGTTTTAAATTATACAAATATTTAGTTGTAGTTTTAATTGGTTTTAATTATAGATTTTAAGAACTTTAAAATTTTTAATCTATATTGTTCTGATGTTTTTATGATGTGTTAAACCGCCCTGGGTCGCCTTTGGCGAGGAGGGCAGTATAGAAATATAAATAAATAAATAAATAAATAAATAACAGTAAAGTAAATTCCTGTTTTCATGTTCACCCAGTTGTCACACTAGCCTAAAGCTAGGCCGTGGGTACCCAGAAGCCACACCAAGGAGGTGTGTGCTTCTTTGGAGGGGTGCAGGCTGCTGGAGGGCAGACAGAGCAATGTGGTAGGGGATCAAAGTGAGAGGGGCTGAGACCATTTTCATCCTTAAAATTCCAAGTGTTGCTATATGGAGCCAAAGCTCGGACATTGACCAAAACATCTAAAAATAATAATAAAACTTTAGAAATGTGGATCTACAGACAGCAGCTAAGGATATCATGGGTTGACCATGTGACTAATGTAGAAGTGTTGCACCGGACGCATAAAGAACAAGAACTTTTTAAGACCACTAAACAAAGAAAGCTTGAATATCTTGCACATAATATGAGGAACAACATGAAGTATGGAATACTCCAACTCATTATGCAAGGTAAGATCCTTGGAAAGAGAGGCCCCAGACCTAGATAGACTTCGTGCCTAAAGAACTTGAGAGACTTGTGTGGAATGTCCTCATAAAAACTGTTCTGAGGAGTTAAAAACAGGAAGACTATTGCCATGATAATAGCTAATATTCAGAACAGATATGGCACTTGAGGAAGAATATAGTTTAAATGACTGAAAGAGGATTTTTAAGGGAAGGAAAACCCAGAAGTAACCTTCCAACACCTTGTTTTGAAAGAGAAGTGGATGCAGCCTTTGGAAGTCCAGGTTCTGGAAAACATAGTAGGGTAAAGTTTCCAATCTTTTCTTGCTTGAAGCTCATTGTGTACTATAAATCATGATCATCCTACACTTTTAGTTATCAACTGATTGTAAATGTTTAGGAATAAATTGGTTTTACTGGAGGAAATCAGTCAGTCATACTTCTAAAGACAGTTTTCACATCAAGAGTAACAAATGCATTAATTTAGTATGTAACCCAAAGCAGGACTGCAGATTATCCTTACATTTGCTGTTTTGCTTTGTTAGAAACTTTTGCATGTTTGCATAAAATATGTGCAAAAAACCTGGGTGCCAGTGCTAGATGTGAAGACTGTGTCAATATTTCTTTGGATCCACAAAATTTAAGCTTACTAGTCTTTCCTATGAATTCACATTTATTCTTTCCCAATGGGATTATTTGATTTTCATCATCAGGTTTTAATGACATATATCAAGTTCAAATTGTCGCAAGCTAATTGCTTTTCATGTTTTATAACACTGCCAGTTGAACGTATCATCTGCAGTCCCTTGAAAGCACACCATATGCTCAAACAAACAAAAGCCTCACTTACTTAAAACAGAAACATTTTTCGTGGGATTTCACTAATTTCAACTCAAATATTTCAGAGCAGGAAGCTGTTGAACTGTTGCTTTGAGAAATTGATTTAGGCTTCTGGGAATCGACATCCAAAAACCAACAGTTGGGAAACACTGGTGTAGACAATTTGGAAAAAGATGTAGCATTGTAATTGTTGGTTTTTTTTTTAAATCATGTCAGAAGCACACAAAGGTGCTTTCCTGGCTGAAAGGATTTTTGCTGGAGGAACTCTGCTCAGGGGATGCCCAAATGAGGTTCTTTTCATGTCCATTTCCATTATAAATGTTCTACTTCAGTTGTGAAGCAAAAGGACCAATCTGTATAAAACCTGTGACAGGCAAAATAACCAGACGATCAAACTTTTGAGAAAGGAAGAGATTTCAATCCAAGACCTTCTTTCTTCCTTTACTCTTCAGAGGGAAAAGCCACTTTCATGTACTGTACTGCACAGAGCACAGTGGAATTACACAATGCTATTTTACAGGAGTCAGGAAATCCAGTAGTAAAAACATTGTGACATTCTAATCCCCATGCAGTAACAAAGACTCAGAGATAGGAAAAATGACACATTTGCAGCAATGGGCACTGGAGGTGATCACTGTTGCAATGATTCAAATGTTTGATTTGAAATAAATAACCTTCTGCTAATCTCTAAAGGGACCACATGCACTGCAGAGACAGATAATCATCTGGATAACTTTGCATATATATTTTTAAAGATACAAAATCCTGGCAGGTATATATGGAATTTCAAATCTGGCCAGGTTATTCTGCTATGTAATAGAGTAGACCATACTGCCAGCGACTCAACGCTGAGTGTCAGGCAGCAGTTAACTAATCTGACCACCCTGAGGATTAAAGGCCTTGGGGGGCAAAGTCCACAAGAAAGGATGATGGTCCCTAAATTGATTAAATTCCACTTGAATCTATCTTGTTGGAGGGCAGAAACTTCATCAATACTGGCCTGGGACTGGGGAGGACTTTGTGTGCCAAAAGAGCTCAGGACCAGAAAATGACTAATGGAACTAGATCAGTGGTACAGGTGTCGTGCTGCAATGCAGAAAGCAAATGAAAGGCCAGTGTATGATATTGCTCCCAGGACAATTTTCATGGCTGATCTCCATAAAGATAGTTAATATTCAGAATTAGATAAGGTACTTAAAGAAAAAGAAGGTATATGGAATTGATACACTTTGTTGTACACTTCATAGCAAGCTGCAATCCACCTTAAACAAATTCATACCAGTGGCATTTCCTCTGTAATCCTGGAAAAATATGTATACAGTACTTGAATACAAGTAGCAGTAGCAACTGCTGCTGCTGACTTTGTTGTCATCAGCAGTACAAAATGGAACTTCCAGGCTTTGAGAGCTAAACAGTGGACTTGATCCACAAAAGCTCACATTAAAATATAACAGTTAATATTTAAAGTGCTACAGAATTTTTGCTTTGTTTATTCTCTGATATGCCTGAAACACATACTAACACGACTACTATTCCAAAAAATACAGTTTAGATTCAGATTGTGAAATAAGATGCTTCTTAGGCCACAACTTTCTACATGGTTTCCTGTCTTTTTTCTTCTCTCCCAATATTTCTTGGCTAGCAATATGTCCTCAGATTCTTCCCATGAAATCCCGTACACAATTCCTTAGATGTGGTATAGGAACTGATGTTGCTCTCTATAAGATTCCTTATCAATACCTATACTGTATATATTTTTTCTGTACAGCATCAAGTCACTTCTGACATATGATGATCATTTTCAGGAGTTTCTGGAATGCAATGATGCAAGAAAGAAGAAACTCAAACACCTTTGTTTCTGAGAGGCTTTATTTACATCCAGAATACAGTAAGTGCTTGTTTGTTTCAGTTTTTAGCATTTTTTTCCTGTTTGAGTTCTGAAATATTAAACTGGAGGGCAGGGCTATAGCCAAGCTTTTAGATTTTTTTGGAGGGGGTGAAAAAATTTTCAGGAGGGGCAAAACATTTTCAGGAGGGGCAACAATGTCACACCCACATAGCTAACATTGGCACCATGGGGTGTTTTTTTTTGGGGGGGCTGTTAGCTCTGGAGGGTTTTGTCCCCCCCTGGCCTCCCTGGCTATGGCCCTGCTGTAGGGTCAAGAAAAGTTATCTTAACTGCCACCAAAGGATATCCATGTGCATTTAGCTGATCATAATAAATGATTCTTCTTTTGTGTGTGTGTCCTGCTCACACCTTGGACTGCCAAAATCAAGCCACTTTCTTCACTTTGTTGTTGCCTAAACCCAAATCCTCCATGGTGCATGCCTCTGGCAGCAATCGGCAGACCAGTAAATGAGCTGGATTCTGTATCTCCCCACATTCACATTGTGTGTTGTTGTCCACCAGCAACCCCCACTTGTTGGTCTTGCATTTAGGGATTCCAACCCTCAGCCTATTCAGGGTCCTCCAAGTAACATAGAGGAGGTTGAGTTCCTGAGATATATCCTCCTTTAATGATGTCCCTTATCCAGTGAGCTCCTTCCTCCATCTTCTAATTTGGTTTTGCTCTTGCATGTCCTCAAGAATGTTTGTTTTTGCCATAAAGCTCTTCCTGGATCTGAGCCGCCGGACTTGAGACTCATATCTGTTCAGAGGGTGTCGAGAGTCATTCTCTTCCTTAGTTCTCTCAGCTAATTCTCTCTTGATCTTAGGTGGAGAGATACCAACAAGATGGTATATTTTCTCAGCTGGTGTATAACCAAAGGACCTGAAGAATAACAAATGATAAAATATAATATGTATTTCCAACACTGGGAACAGCTTGTTGAAGGCCTTCACCAACATTGCTCAAAAGATTTCTGAAGGCTTAACTGGGAGCATGGCAAACCTTTCTATTTCCTGGCCAGACCTAATGCACCAAAAATGCCACACTGTCTGTTCCCTTAGTTCTGCCTTCTATTTCATTTTATTCCACCTAAGGACAAATTGAAAATGCATTAAAATGCCCTCTCTTTTTTTTTTCCTAAAAGGAGAAACTGGCAAATGAATGCCTTTAGACTAGTAGAAACCAAAATAACAGCAGCCTAAAAGCCTTATGGAAATTTGAAGTGATTTTAACCTTAATGCAATCCATTTTGATGGTACCCAACTCTTCCCAAATGCTTGATTATGGTAATAACAGACTATGTCCTAAACCTACAGCTGTTGAACTGGTAAATGATTTCTGAAAGGTGCCATCAAGCTCTGCAGGCAGAAATCTCTGGTGCTGTTCAGTTTGGAAGCGAAGAGTCAGAAATCAGAAAAATCTTACAGGACTACACCTTTTTCCTGCCTATCAGCCTTTGGAAAAAAACATTTTTTAAAATCATCTGCTGGGCAAAGCAGTGGGGCAAAACCATACGAACTGGAGCAAAACCATGCAACTAATTTTAAATGTGTTCCTTTCTATTCTTTTGGATTTTGTGGTTTACAGCCAAAGAGCCAACGCTGTCTGCATCTGAAGATATTTCCATGATCATGTTGCAGGCATGACTAGATGCCAGAGTGCACAGAACACTGTTACTTTTCCTGCCAAAGCAGAACCTATTTATCTACTTGCAATTTTTTGCTTTGAAACTGCTAGGTTGGCAGGAACTGGGACTGATGATGGGAGCTCACTCCATCATGCAGCATTTGGGTCTCAAACTGCTTACCTGAAGACCTTCCGGTTGTCAGGTTCATCATCTTACCCTGAATCTGACAATATTTATTGTCTTAACCTGAACCTTAAATATTTATTGTTATGATGCTTCATATTGTTGTTCTATTGTGACTGGTGTGGATGGCAGGAGGGCTGGTTTCATTATCTTACTATGTATGATACAGACTAGTAAAGGTTTCCCACTAACTGGGTGGTATAGAAACTGAATTAACACGCAGACAAACATAATTTCTATAGATTTTTTAAAAGGAGGCTTCGTAGAAAGTATTAGAAATGTTCATGCTATGAAAATTATTTATCCGATCACCTCCTATTATATGGCTAATGTCTTTTTTCAATGTTTGATGTTTACTGGAGGGGGGAGGAGCAATATTTGGGTATTTACAAAAAAAAAGACAACTGGGATTTACTGGTATGTCAAGATTTTTCTGGCATTTTTCTCAGGTCAATTAAAATCCTAAAAATTACCCAGAAATGTTACTTTTCCTACAATTCTGACTTTTACTGTAGCACTTCTACACTGTCTTATCCCCCCCCCCCAAAAAAAATACTCCACCACCTTTCCCCGTCTTTCCAACTGTTCTTTGGAGTGTCAATTATTTTTCATTTTCTTCCTTCCTTCAGCCACATTATCCCTGGGAACAACTAATCTTTTTTGCTGATGTTTGTTTAGAAAAGGCCACAGTGACTCAGAGCGCAACAGATAATTTTTATACTGATTTCTTAGCTTGAGGCAATTTCCTCTAAAAGGTATGTTTGTGTTAACAACTGCCAGCATTTAGAACAGGATTTGGACTGCAATGGACCAGCGAGGCTCACAAAGGCATCTAGCCACCTCAAAGAGAATCCGATAGTAGTAGATACCCCTACCTTTCACATCTAGAGTGAGACAGGGATGTGTAATATTGCCATTATTCTTTATCACATATAGGCAGCATGAACAAAAAAGCTAAGCCCATGAATGGAAACAAATTCCTTTTTGCAAATGATCAGGCATGGATAGCAAGTACAGCTAAGGAATTACAGCAACACTTTATGTCCATGAACCAAGAATGCAAGACAAATAATATGAGAATCAACAAAGAGAAGATTGAGATAATGGCAATTGGGAGGAAACAGGATACAGTACTTTCAATACTGAAATGCAGGTAACCGAAATAAAACAAGTGGCAGAGTTCAACTATCTAGGAACAACATTTAATGAAAATGGCAAAATGGACAAAGAGATTACCGTATATGCTGGGGTATAAGATGACTTTTTACCCCTGAAAAACATGCCTCCAAGTGGGGGGGGGCATCTTGTACGCCGGGTGCACTTCAGTTGAATAAAATACAGTAATACCTCGGATAACGTTTACCTCAGTTAACGCTTAAATCACATAACGTTAAGCAATCTGGGGAGGAGAATTGCATCGAATAACATTAAGGTCCTATGGGATGGATTGGATAACAACTTTTAATATCAGATGATGAACAGGAGTTTGAAGGCTTTTAAAGGGAAACTGTCATGCCAGCAAGCCTGGCACTTGCTCTCTCCCTCTATTTGTTATCTTCCTTCTATCATTGACAGTTCCAGTTTGGTTAACAGATTAGAAAACAAACAGCATGGCAGCTCCCATAGGTTTATTGTTCCATTCAGCTTTAGTGAATTGTCTTTGGTGAATTACATTTAATAAACTTGAACTGTTTTATGTTTACTGTACATGTTTGATAACATACAGCCTTGTGACAGCTTTTCTGCATGTCATAAGCATTTGAATATAAATTAACATGTTGAAATCAAATCTGATGTTCTTTTACGTTTTATTTGGTGTGTGGAAGGTGTGCGGAAGAGGGGGTAGTCTTATACAGCGAGTATATAACAAACTCTATATTTTGAGTGGAAATGTTGGGGGGTCATCTTATATGCCCAGTCATCTTGTACGCCGGCATATATGGTAACATATGGTGCAGTAAGGCAAACCAAATATTAGGACAGTTTGCACCACTCTTACAACATAAAACCCAACCAGCACAAAGAAACACACCACTTTATGTTGCCAGTGACAAACATGGACATTTACAACAAAACATAAATGAAAGTTGGTCACAATGGAAATGAGATGTCTGAGAAAGGCTGCTGGAGTGACTAGAAGGGATAAAATCAGGAGTGAGATTATAAGGGAAAGAACTGGAATAGAATCAGTCTTAAACTATATACAGAAACAACAAATAATGCGGTTTGCCCATCTGAAGAGAATGTCTCAGAACTTCATACCATACAAGGCCTATGGGGAAAGAGTAGAATGACAAAGAGCATGAGGCATACCCAGAGGAAGGAGGAGAGATCATGTTAAAGAAACAAGAATAGAAAATAATGCCAGTTGAGGCCACTAGAAGTGCCAGAGCAAAAATCTTATATCTCCCAGACTCCTGAAGGGGATGAAAGAGGAGGAGATCATAGATACCAGAGGTTTCTTTGAGAGTTTCAGTTAATGCTTACATAGTGACATCAATGGCATGTTTGTCCTCAGGCTAAGTTCCTGAAACAGACAATTAAACATTGCTGGGAGACTGGTGGCAGCAGGAAATCCTTTCTTTCCATTCAAACCATTGCAGCTCCCATTGGTCCCTTCAAAAATGAAGTGAAACAAGATTCTTCCCTGTTTGCATGCAGCCAACTCAATAGTTACAGCTATTTCCATCATGGAGTAATGAAAAGCATGACATACCTTGCCTACAATATACAGTCAAACCTCGCATAAAGAGCGACTCACTTAAAGAGTAACTCACTTAAAGAGCAGAATTTTCGCTTCACTTAACAAATAAAACTAACCAAAAACTCCCTTAACAAATAAATCGGGGTTCGCAATCCCCCCCACAATTGGTCACTTACAATGGTGTTTCGCTTAAAGAGCAAACTCGCTTAAAGAGCAATACTGTGGAACGCATTATCCTCTTTAAGCGAGGTACAACTGTATGTTTGTCCAGGATGAGAAATCTATAATAAAAAAAGAGGCAGTGAGTCTTTGTGGCATGATGGTTAAACTGTAGTACTGCAGTTAAAACTGCTGACATTGTGAGTTCAATCTTCGTAGTCATCAGGTTGACTCAGCCTTCCATCCATCTGAGGTCAGCAAACTGAGTAACCAGCATGTTGGGGGCAAAAATGCTAATTATCTTGTGAACCACCCAGAGAGTTCTGTAAGAGCTAAAGGGAAGTACAGTATATACGTTTAATTGTTATTGTTTTGCTAATATGATTGAAACTATCTTCAATTCCGTAGCTTAGGTTCTGTTGCTTTGCCTCACAGACAGAAGGCAAATAGTTTAACATTCACTTGCCTCTAGCCCACAATTAATGACTTGCTGCTGCACAATTCTTGAGGACATGCAAGTCCACTGGCTAGACATGAGGTTGAGAATCCCAGCAAGGTCACATGAATGGCTTAGTGAATGTGATGCCATACACATTCTGCATGTATACCAACGTCACTGGATTTCAGCCAATGGATCTACTTTAGTTGGAACCAAGTCTTTGCTTTAGCCCCAGGATTCTAAGATATGCTTGCTACCAACAGAAGGATGAATCTTGGAGACATCTTACCACCCTGAACAACCAGTTTTTGCCTGATTTTAGAGGCTAGTGTTAAGTCCTACTTTATTAATTCTTGCAAGGGACGTCACCAAGTAATATAATGAATCTTTAGGTAGAAATAGGAAAGAATCCCTGCTGCCAGTTAGAGCTCATAATACTGAGCTAGATGGACCAATGCTTATACTTCAGATACCTATGTTCCTGTGCCTTATTTGAGTGTATTCATGCAGCTAATGCTGAAGCATTCCTAAAGCTCAGGCTTGACAGCAACTCATCTCTCTCTAACTAAACCAGCTTCTTGTGCTGTAATAAATACATCCTTAATAGTAATAGCAAGTCACAGCCAGGAGCAGAAATCTGGATATCTAAGGCACAAAATCTATGCTGTTTCATAAAGTACCGTTTAGATGACATTGATTATTTAGGCAATAAAACACATGGAGGACTATGCACCTAAGCAATTATTGTACCCCTCAGGTGGCTTTTTCAAGCACGACACCTAAGGTACATTACAAACATTCAACCTTGGAAATGGGATGTCTGCAGCCAGAAACTTGTTGAAATGAAATGGAAATAATGAAAGAGAAAACTGGCCTCTCTGCACATTTGTTCATTGGCTGGGACTGATGTGGGTTTGATAGGACTGACTGACAACCCCAGCAGAAATTTCCATTCCTGTCAAGTTCCAAGGCTGCTGCATAATTAAAAAGACATCCTGCTGTGGTAAACACAAATTTCACCTCTAGCACAGGCATGCCTTCCAATCTGGAAATATTGGTCCCAACATGAGTCTGTTTGTAGTTTTGTTTTAAATTTACAGTATTTGTAATATGTTTATATATGTTTTGTCAGTGACAAAACATCAATCATCAGGTGGTGATTAACTAACCTGACAACCATGAGGACTAACAGCCTTGGGTGCCGAAATACACAGGGAAGGTTGATGGTCTCCAAGTGGATTAAATCCCACTTGAATCCATCTTGATGGAGGGCAGCAGCTTCATCAATACTGACCTGAGCCTGATGAGGACTTTGCATGCCAAAAAGGCTCAGGACCTGAAGGTGACTCATGGAACTGGATCAGTGGTATGGGTGTCACACTGCAATGCGGAAGGCAAATGGAAGACTACTGCATTATATTGGTCCCAAGACAATCTTTTCCTATTTAACATTTTTCTTCACTCAATCTTTTCTTAGTTTCTTTCCAACAACCAGACCTTTAACTGATTTGGTTAAATTATCAGACAATTACCTGTTAATTGCCAGCATGAAGAACAACAATGAAAGCCTTGAAAGAGTTAGAATTGTAGCTGAGGGCACCTCATCTCAAAACCTCTTAATCACATTAATCTCCTTTTTATCCATCATTTTCCTTTAAGAAATCCATGTCATGCCACTTATTGCAACAATACTTCTGAATCAAAGGTAGACTGCTGAGCTGAGCATTCTAGGCGAAAGCTCAGGTTGGATTTTGTTTGTTTTGAAGTAGATAAGGGAGTTGGGGTAGCATCTCAAGGCCTAATATTACTGCAGGTTGTTTCTCAGTAGACACAATAAAGCAAATCCTTCCCAGGCAAGTGAGCCATCTAAGACAAGTGCAGAAGAGGCAGCTTAATAGAAGATTAGATCCACTTGTCTTGGTTCTCTCCAGGGAGAAGAACTGAAGAATCTGTTGAATTTCCATCTGTTTGTGTCAAAAATTGCTTGATTCTGGCTTTTATTCCCTCTCTATGATCAGTGAAAGCAGAACAAAGCTATCATTATGCCATTTCCTTAATGGTTGAGCAGAAGAATGTAGTTCTAGGACTTTTTAGAATCAAACTTCCTTTTGCAAGTTCCATGACACCATTGACTGCCACCCTAGAATGACTGACAGACAGCTCTTGCTCAAATAGATGAATGAGATGTTAACGAAGCTTTAAAGTTTTGCTAATATTTCTGTTGTGTCAGTATGGAGGAAATCAGAGGGTGAAAATGCTGAAGTAGAGGATGAATACATCTTTTATTTGATGTATGGACAGTTTATGGAGCACAGTGGGGTGATGTCTTACAACTAGATTTCAGAAGGATACACCTCTGCCTGAGTCACAGCCATCACTGTTCTGATCAGTTCCCTTTTCACATAATTATATTAAGAGGTAGTACATTTTTGTATGGTCATGATAGTTTAGTGGCTAATACACTGAACTTGATAATTATCAGAGGTTTGTCAGATCAGCAATTGGACACGCAAGTGCTGCACAACTGAGTGGGCTCCTAGCAGTTCGAAAACAAGAAATTGCAAGTAGATAAATAGGTACCACTTCAGCAGGAAAGGTAGCACTTTGAGGTCTAGTCATGCCTGCCACATGACCATGAAAATGTCTGTAAACACAGGCAGCACTGACTCTTTGACTGTAAACAGAGATAAGCATCATCCTCTAGAGCAGGGGTGTCCAAACTATGGCCCAGAGGCTGGATTCAGCCCCCGATGCCAATTCATCTGGCCTGTGAAGTCTTCATCGCTCCTGGAAGCAGAAGTAAAACACAGGCTTTGTAGGCTGGATGAATTGGCATTGGGGGCCGAATGTGGCCCTCAGGCCATAGTGACTGGCACCCAGAACCACATTGATAGCCTGCAGCCTGAAAAGTTTGGGCACCCCTGCTCTACAGTCAGATACAACTCACTTCTGAGAAACTCACGTTTATTGTACACCTTTGCACTGTTGCTTAGGTTACTAACAAAAAATTAAGATGTCATTTTAAAAGCTTGAATATATTTTATTTAATACAAAACAAAGTGTATGGTCTCAAATTCAGCACCCCTGAATCCAGTGGAACTTACTTTCAATGGAGTTGACAGATTATCATTCACAAAACACATAGGTTTGCAAACTTGTTCCAGAGGCTTAATTTCAATGTTTCATTAATGATTTGTTTGATTGCTTTGCATGACTGTGTCCCGTGGATGAGCTTTAAAACCTGAGTGTTGGATAGAAATGGGAACATCTGTTAGTATGATCTACCCCTGCATTTTTACAATGGAAGTACTGTATGTTCTTTCCATTCTGAAGAAATGTGCAGATTTTGGAGCATTCTTGTCAATTAAGCTGAGACAAAATCTTCACCTGCCCTTGTTGTTCACTTCTGGAAGGAAGAATAACAAAGCAAAAGCAAAGCAAAGCAATCACTCTTATATACCTCCCCATAGTGCTTAGTGTACTCTCTGGATAGTTCACAAGTTAATTAGCATTTTGATCCCAACACACTGGGTACTTATTTTACCAAACTTTGAAGGATGGAAGGCTGAGTCAACCTAGATTCCTGGCCAGGATCAAACTCACAACTTTCTGGTTGCAGTACAGCAGCTTTACCACTACACCACCAGGGCTCATAACAAATACAGCCTGGAGTTATTCCCTTTACTGCTATGGCTATGAAACCTGTCTGTAGGATGAGCTCATACACCAGAACCTACCTCTACATCACTGTTTTCTTAATGAATCTCACTTTAATTTGTATTCAAAACAAAAATGATGGATGGGATGAGACAAAACTGCTATGAATAAGTGGGAATGATTCAGTGGTGGGATGTCAAAAAATTTACTACCCCACCGTGACATCATCAGTGTGGGTGGAGCTAACATCATGATGTCATGATGTGAGGGGACAAAGAAAAAAAATTAAAAAAATACAAAAAATTAAAATAAAATAAAAATAACCACACACCCACACATATATATACACACACACCTCAACCCACCCACCCACCCATAACACAAACCCATAAAATAAATAAATAAATACATTAAAATACACCCACCCAGTGGGGGAACCAGTGAAAAGGTAAGCCCCGAAGGTGGTTCCCCACAAAAGCTGCTACCGGTTCTCCGGGACACTGAGAAAAGTTACTACCGGTTCTGGAGAACTGGTGAGAACCTGTTACATCCCATCACTGGAATGATTCCATGTACTGTATGTATATATGAAGACTTTTACTGCACAACTGGATGTTAAGACAAAATGATTTTGTTTGGTTTAAATGTCCTCAGATATTTCTCTACTTTCTTTCTTGAAGGCTACAGCCTCTATTTTTTCCTCCAGATAAACAGCAAACACTTATATATCACTGCAACATAAAAGAAAAGAAGATCCACCAATGTGCAGAAAACTGTATAATGACATTTCTTATACAGTATATAGATATAAAATAAAGGCTTCTTTTTAGTTAAACAGAATTACAAGATGCCTCACCTGAAAGGAAAAGGTGGCAAACCAGGCATCCAGTTTCCTGCTCAGTTCCTATTTTTTTCCTTTCTTTAAATCTGGAAAAGAGGACATACAACTGACCCACCAAATTAGCGATGAGGGATGCTTTTGGATCTTGGCTGCAGTGTCAACAAAATCTCAAGATATGCCTGAAGAAACTGCCGAACCTTTGAAAAAGGGGTATGTGGTTTCTGAAAGATCAAGAAAAGACTCTGTGAGTTCTTCCATAGTATGAATTGAAAAGGAAGTCAGCAGATAAATCTGAGAGACATCACGTTGACTACAAGTATAAACTCCAAGATGAATCTACATCTCCGGCTTTTTTTAACTTCATGTTTACTTGTGTATATTTCTGAATATTTCTGGTTTATTGCATCCCCAAAATTTATGTGCTATGTTACCCCACCTCAATGTATCCATTTATGTTTCCATAATTGCAAGAATGAGATTTTCAGAGCAATCTGCAAACATCCAAATAATGTCATAGGACCAAGATTGGGCTTTGGTTGGAGTTACACCACTTCATTTAAGCTATACTGTATTAATAAAGAAGTGAGTTTTGCCTGTTCGAGGAAATGTGGAAATATGGATATGTACTTTCATATACATTGGATATGCCTCCCATTCCAGCTGTTCTTACTCAGGGGTTTAATAGAAGTAGAATTAATCACGGGACAAACATTTCTAAGATTGCCAAATCTGTCTCATCTGTTCTTATTTTTAAGGAATAATGAACAGCTAATTCATAGACAGCTCGACAGTGTGGCTAATATGTCCTCTTTTAGGAATGACCAACCTCCATTTAAAGGGTGTCAAGAGGACAACCTTCCTTTTAGGATATCTTCCATTTGAACAGTGTCCAGACTGATTTTAATACGAAGTACCATGAGGAGATAGATTAAGGACCTTCCCCATTCACAGAGAGCACCTGAAGAGCATACTTGGTAGATGCACACATCACCTGGTCAATGTCTTCCTTTGTTTTAGTTGTAAATATCATTTCTAATATTGCTTCTGCTCATGTGAACTGATATATGCAGTTTGTGCACATCTGTATATCCTTACTTTCTGGTGTTGCATGATCTCCTGTTGGTTATGGGTAAAGGGCCACCCTACAGGGCCCCAATCTGGCCTATGAAATCTCTTAGGGCCATGTAGGAAGGAAGCGAGCAATAAAGCATTGTAAAGTAAAACCTCGCATAAAGAGCCCCTTGCTTAGAGAGTAACTCGCTTAAAGAGTGATCTTGTGGAATGTCTTTGCTCTTTAAGTGAGGTACAACTGTACACTCCACTGGCATTTGCAAAATTCAGAGTTTGAAGGTACAGTATAGCCTTGCCTAGCACTTGAGGTATTCATGCACAAGGGGACAGAGTTGAGCATCTGATCAAAGTAACAGTTGGAAAAGCTCCAGCTGGCTTTTGTTGAGGGACAGATGTTGTCAGGAAGAAGGAACCTGCCTTAGACTCATCCAGTCTTCATCGCTGTTCATGATAAAAGTCATCTAGCTTCTGTCCCAAAACTGTGTACCAATTTTGGTAGAGATGGAAGGACCACAAGAGTGAATGAGAATGGTGGGGCTTCTTTCTTAATTACATGCCACAGTCAAGACGGACAACACTTAATGGAGTGAAACATGTAGCTGATGCCACCTCTGTGGTTGCTTCATGCATGTGTTATTGGGGAAATGCAGTGATGTCAGAAGAAAGCAAATCCTGCTGTTGAAGGTTGGTATTTTGGGGAGGAAACAAAACTACATCCCTGTTCTGTGGACTATTTTATTAGGGAAAACTTCTTGTTTCTAATATGGTTACAATATGGTTGGTTGACATCAGTTGATAGCTATGAAAAATGGCTCTCCAGCATGCATCTTAGCTAATGTCCAGAGCTCCCTTTGCTCTTCTTCCATGTTCTTTCTGCCTCTTCTCCCAAGCTGTCCCTCTAAGCATTAAGAGCAGTAGATTCCCTGTCTGGGAAGTGGTGTGGATCATGCCCACTACATCTTTCTCTAAGACCCCCACCTCTCCCTCCAAAAATGTGAAATTGGCACTGTTTGCTAGATATTCTTACAAATATGTGTTAGAGGACAAAATCAAAAACATAACTGCATGAAGAATGGTGGTCATAAGGACAAGTCAATGTTAATGGATTTATTAGATAAAATACCTTTCAAGAAACCTTCACACTTTGTAACAATGTTATCAATTAGCAGAGAGCACTGATTAAGCAAATCAATACAATTAGTGTTTAGCTAATCAGATTCATGTTCTGATAAAGACACTCTGCTGATTTTGACTTTCTCAGAAGGCTGCCCATTTTCTTAGAAGAAGCTGGATGGTAATATTTTTTGTGTAGTACATTGAAGCACATAGGCTGAAATCCTGTAGTAAGTCAAAATGAGAGTTGGCGTATTAAATCATTTGAGATTTAGAAAGCCACTCAATGATTCTTTGGGCCTACTGTAGTTCCTACAGTAGGTCCAAAGTAAATAAAGCTTCTAAAGTACCATTTATTATTTATTTATTTATTTATTTATTTAGATTTATTATCCCGTCCCAATCAGGCGAACCTGACTCTAGGCGGCTTACAGAAATTCATAAATTAAAACCTTAAGGTTCATAAATTACTTAAAAGTCAATTAAAAAAGAATTAAACGCTGAATTTCCAAAAATCTAAAAGATTTAAAAAGGTTAAAAGGTTTAAAAAGATTTTAAAAGTTTAAAAGAGTGAGGGAGGGGTGGCTGTCCCATCATATCAGCCACCCAACATGGGACCCCAAATTCCTGGAGCCCCACACCTGCCCTGCCAGCCAGGTTTTTAGGCCCTTCCGAAAGGACAGGAGCTCTGTCTGTAGACGTAACTCAGTTGGCAGGAGGTTCCAAAGGGCCGGGGCGGCCACGGAGAAGGCCCTCCTCCTGGTGCTAGAGAGATGCGCCTCTCTAGCCGATGGAATGATAAGAGAGCCTCTCCGATCCGCCCTGGTGGGACGGACAGATGTCCTTGGGACGATGCGGTCTCTTAAGTATCCTGGCCCACTACCATGTAGGGCTTTAAAGGTAATAACCAGCACCTTGAATTGCACCCGGAGACATACTGGCAACCAGTGCAGCTCCCGAAGCAGTGGTGAGGCACGAGCATAACGCCCGCACCCATCACTACCCAAGCAGCCGCATTCTGGACCAGCTGCAGCCTCCGAATGGTCACCAAGGGCAGCCCCATGTAGAGCGCATTACAGTAATCAAGTCTGGAGGTGACCAAAGCATGTGTGATCATGAGCAAGGAATCCCGGTCTAGGAGTGGGCGTAGCTGGCGTATTACACGAAGTTGTGCAAAAGCCCTCCTGGCCACGGCTGCCACCTGCTCCTCGAGCAGTAGTCGTGAGTCCAAGAGGACCCCCAGATTACGCACCAGGTCTGTTTGGGGCAAAACTGCCCCATCCAGAACCAAAGATGGTAACTCCCGAGATAGCGCAGGACCCCTTACCCATAGCCACTCAGTCTTGCCGGGATTCAGTTGTAGCCCGTTGTCCCCCATCCAGACCCTGACAGCCTCCAGGCACCTGGATAAGACTTCCACTGCATCAATTGGATCTCCACGGGCTGAGATATACAGCTGGGTGTCATCTGCATATTGGTGATACCTCACCCCGTGGGAACGGATGATCTCACCCAGTGGCTTCATGTAGATGTTAAATAGGAGAGGCGAGAGTACCGAGCCCTGAGGCACCCCATATTGCAGGGGCCTAGGGCTGGACCTCTCGCCTTCCAGCCACACCGACTGGGTCCGGCCCCTCAGAAATGAAGAGAACCAGGCCAGCACAGTGCCCTGGATCCCCAATCCTTGGAGCCTTCCCAGAAGGATACCGTGGTCAACAGTATCGAAAGCCGCTGAGAGGTCAAGAAGAGCCAGGATGGTTGGATGACCTCCATCCCGTTCTCGCCAGAGATCATCCACCAATGCGACCAATGCAGTTTCAGTACCATATCCGGGCCTGAATCCTGACTGGAAAGGGTCCAGATAATCCGCTTCATCCAGGACTTCCTGTAGCTGCCACGCCACTGCCTTCTCCAAGACCTTACCCAAAAAGGGTAGGTTGGATACAGGTCGGTAGTTGGTAAGTACCGTAGGGTCGAGGGATGGCTTTTTCAGGAGGGGACGCACCAAAGCATGTTTTAAGGGTGCTGGAAAAAGCCCCTCCTGCAGAGATGAATTTATAATTGCCTCGACCCAACCGCCTGCCACAGCCTTAGATGCCTTGACTAGCCAGGCAGGGCATGGATCCAATTCACAGGCAGTGGCGCGAACAGATCCAAGAAGCCTGTCCACTTCCTCAGGGCCAACTGGATCGAACTGATCCCAGATAACATGGCCAGACTGTACTCTGGTCAACCCCAGCTCTGTCTCTTCCACGCCGGGATTAAACTTCAAGCGAATCTGAGCGATTTTCTCCGCCAGATAATCAGCAAAAGCCTCAGCCGATCCCTGCCAACCAGGGCCAGACCCCCCTCTTCCAAGGAGGGACCTGGTCACCCGGAACAAGGTCGCTGGGCGATTATCTGCGGAGGCAATAAGGGCGGTGAAATATTGTCGTTTCACCGCCCCCATCGCCACTAGATAGGCTTTAATGGCAGCTCTAACAAGTGTTCGATCAGACTCACTCCGGGTCTTCACCCAGCGGCGCTCTCGGCGTCTCTTTGCCCGTTTGAGCTCCCTCAGCTCTTCTGTGAACCAAGGGGATGATCTAATACACAATTATTTCCAGATTAATCAAATAAAAATACAGTTTAAATGAGGCACTCTTTATGAGAGGTTTGACTGTATTGAAAAGACTATGGCATGGGATGGGTTTAACTGGTCAGCCACCAAATTAACAAGCTTATAGTTTGAAGAGAATTTTGATACTGTTGCTTTAGGGAGGGAAGACAATATTCTTACAGATGATTGAAATTAAATTGTTAAGGAATTGCTACTTCCATTTAAAGATTAGTCTTAATTTGCATAAGATTTTACACTTCCTGCATGTAAGAAAGTCACCTGCATTGAAGATCAAGTAAAATCCAAGTGTAAGGTGACCTAATCATTTTTAAGAGTACAATTGCTCCTTAAACCAATCAATCAGCTAATGGAAGGTGGTAGTTCAGCTAAAGGTTCTTTATTAATAAAACTGAGCTTCATCACTGGTGATGGTAAGGTCCCTGGAGACTGTACCAGAACAGGTACTCACTGTGTACTTGACAGACCATGATGCATGCCCTCTGCTTTCACCTTGCCAAAGGGATCTGACCAGTGGTGGGATGTCAAAAATTTTACTACCCCACCGTGATGTCATTACAGTGTGGGCAGAGCTAACATCATGATGTCATGTCATGGGCGGGGCCAAAGAAAAAATACAAAATAATAAAAATAGGGAGCTTCAGGCTATAGGGAGCTTCAGGCTAGCAGCTTCTCTTCCTCCTCCCCGTTTGGGAGGACAGCAAGGAGGCCGTGCATATGTGCCAAGCACTAGGCATGCATTCACACCAAGTGCTTGGCATGCATGCACAGTAGGGGAACCAATGAAAAGGTAAGTCCTGAAGGTGGTTCCCCCCAAAAGCTGCTACAGGTTCTCTGGGACACTGGGAAAAGTTACTACTGGTTCTGGAGAACTGGTGAGAACTGGTTACATCCCATCACTGGATCTGACAGCAGACGCTTTGGAGAGTTTTAGTCCTGGCTTAACATCATTGACAAGAGATAGGCAACACTGCCTAGTTAGACTGCTCAACCCCCTGCATCCTGTCAAGACTCTCACCTAGTGGTAAAATTCAAAACCCAAAACTAGCTATGGGACCCTTTGTCATTTATTACTCCCTCCCTAACTAACTCAAAAATTCAGTGGATTGCTATACATTCATCACTCTTTGTCATTACTTTTCCTGTGATTAAAACCACCAGGAGAAAGAGAACTATGGTACAAATAGGGCTGGAGAAATTTGCTTTGCTTTCTAATGCATTCAGATGGTTTAAAATAGCTTTCTTTGCATCCCAGATGTAAATCTCACATTTACAAGTGTTGGCAAAGTCTTCAAAAATGAATTTTTCCTCCATTTGCAGCAGCCAGATTCAAGATAGGCCCTTCCCAGTATAAAGAATTGAGTTGTGCCAGCCTGTTGTGCAGCTATTAAAGATTTAAAGGCCAGAATCCTGTATGTTCCTTTCCCATGTGCAATCCTTTATTGGAGAAGTTTGAAATACCAAGTATTTCTTTAAAAAGGCATCCCACACAAGCAGTTCCTGCCTCCAACAGCCATATCATTTTGCCATCAAGATCCAAGATGGTCATCTTAGACGGGGCAGTCAAGGTTCTTACATTGTTTTTCAACTCCTGGGACAGATTGACTTTGTTTCTGGCTACTGCTGGGGCATCTGGAAGCTTCAATTATTACTGGGAATCAACAAAAGGTATACTGGTGGTGCATTCAATGCCACCAGTTTTGAACAAAGTACTGCCTGAAATTCAAATTCAGCTATAACACTGATGAAAATACAATTCCAAGCTAGGAATTAGTTGGTTTTCACCAAGTAGGGCGGCATATAAATCGAAATAATAATAATAATAATAATAATAATAATAATAATAATAATAATAATAATAATAATAATAATAATAATAATAATAATAATAATAATAGGCTGTTAAAAGGAATGAAAATTCTGAGACTTAATAGATTGATCTGACAGTATGGGCTTCTTCCATATTCACTTTTCTTTTATTTTGGAAAATCACACATTCTTTCTATTCCCATTATGAAGAAACTATCATATTTTGGTAAACTCTTGACAAAAATAAACTGAAACATCCTTATCTCTCTCTCATTTTAATCTTGTGTGTCCTCCTAATTTTGGCTTGGATGTGCATTTCAGCTCAATGAATCAGTTTGGAAAATGCAGATGAGTTAAGGTCATATGAAATTTTGAACTGAACAAACCTCTCTCTCCTCTCCCCATTAATAAAAATTCAGCTTGTTTTGATGGCCATAGTATATTGACTGGTTGTTGAGATGGAGTCTTACTAGAGGGGTAATCTTAGATAAGTCTGGCTAGCTGGCAGCTTGAGCAAGCATTGAAAGTTGAAACATTTTATACTGGCCTTACATATACTATTCAGCACATAACTTTTGACAATATCCAATAGTTGACATGTAATAGTATTTTTCAATCTGTCCACATTTGATAGGAAACATGCAATTGTATTTAGAACTACATTTGATAAAGCAAAAAGCGAAATAGCATCCGACAAGTAATAAGATTTATGTTTGACAGTTGGCAGTTTATAAGATTTCATAGCTTAAGTGTGTCACGATCATAACAATCTAATATAAAGGTTTTTTTCTTTTTCAAAATGAAGGATTTTGCAAACAGCAATCTAAAATGTATTGTTTAAGCAAATGGGTCATTATAAAGATGTTAACATAAATAAAGAATACACAGTAAACCTGAAGAAGTGCTATTATAGGCAATTGCAAGTAATATAAAAATAGACAGAAATGATGATGATGATGATGATGATGATGATGATGATGATGATGATGATGATGATGATGATGATATACTAAGGGTATTTGACTGCCAGAATCATAATAGATGGGAGCATTTACAGCCCACATCATTTGTTTCCATCTGTCTAACCAGAAGATAATAAGTAGGGAATAGCTTGGAAGAAACATTTCAATATTTTAGGGCAAACTTAGACTTCAAATTGTTAGTGATACTGAAAAATGTTGGATTCAGATTCCATCCATTTCAGAGAAGTCCTTCTTTCATTTAGTCACCATCCAGAATATGTCTGAAGATCTCCAGTTCAGTTCGTGATGTTCAGTCCAAACAAACTGCTAATAAATACATAAATAAAATAACCACAACTTGTTCCACCAAATAACACAGAATAAATGTGGTCTTTTTGAGCTTTCATCTTTTGTTGTTGTTACATGACATCAACCCTATGAATGAGTATTCTCCAAAATAACCTATCCTCAACAATCTTGTAGCTTCCTTTAGGAATGCAATACATTTGTATCTGGTCTTCTTCTTTTCCTGCTGCTTCCAACCTATCCCAGTTTTGTCTTTCCCAGACAACACTGTTTTCTCATGATAAGGCCAAAGTAGGACAGCCTCAGCTTTGTCATTTTTGCTTCCAGAGACAATTCAGGCCTTATTTGCTCTAGGACCCACTTGTTTATCTTTCTGGCATTCCAGGGTATCTGCAATGCTCTCCTATAGCATTTCAAACAAATCAGTAAACAGATTTATTTATTTTTATTATTTATTTATTTAAATTTGTTTATCGCTCTCCTCCCCAAAGGGACCCAGGGCGATTTACAACAATTATAAAATCATTTTTTAAAATTAAAAACTCTAAAAACTTTTTAAAAATTTGTTATTAAAAGCCAAAAATTACAACACAGGCATACTGGGGTCAAACCAACCAATTGGCTGGGGAAATTGCACCATCCACTCCCCAGACCAAACCTGCCAGCCAGGTTTTCACTCCTTTTCTAAAGGGCAGCAACTCAGTCTGCAGGCGTAGTTCTATTGGCAGGAGGTTCCAAAGGGCCAGAGCGGACACCGAGAAGGCCCTCCTTCTCATTTCAGCGAGGTACGCCTCTCTGGCTGATGGCACAATCAGAGAGCTTCTCCAGTCTGCTCTGGTGGGACGGGCAGATGTCCTTGGGACGATGCGGTCTCTTAAGTATCCTGGTCCACTACCATGTAGGGCTTTAAAGGTAATAACCATCACCTTGAATTGCACCCAGAGACAAACTGGGAGCCAGTGCAGCTCCTTCAGCAGCAGTGAAGCTCAGGCATAACACCCGCATACCACCACTACTCGTGCAGCCGCATTCTGGACCAGCTGAAGCCTCTGAATGGTCACCAAAGGCAGTCCCATGTAGAGCGCATTACAATAATCAAGTCTGGAGGTGACCAAGGCATGTGTGACCATGAGCAAGGAGTCCCGGTCTAGGAACAGCCGTAATTGGCGAATCACATGAAGTTGTGCAAAGATTGCTGGCTTTGCAAAACTCTATGGGCTGTTCTCCTGCCTCATTTCTGTCCCTTAGGCCACATTTTCCAACAACATTTGGTTCTGCTTTGTTCCCTACTTTTGGATTCCTGTCATCTATTTATTATAGTTGGTGTTTAATAGTAGCTGTGTTAGTCCATGTTTCAAGTATATCAGAGAGTAAACAAAACAAAACAAAACAAAACAAAAAACCAGAACATTGTGGCACTTTAAAGACTAACTGCTGTATTTTAATGTTAGCTTTAGTGGTTCAGGTCCATTTCATCAAACATGGAAGTGAGACTTCATGGCATAAATTTATACACATCAGGTACAGATTTTCAGACTGATTAGCATAACGGAGATGATGGCAAAAAGTGAAATAGCCCTATGGAGATGCTACGATGAATCATGCAAATAGCTGTTGAAAGAGGATTATTTCCCAAGAAGAGGAAAGGAGTGGAGAAATCACTGCCAGCTAAGGTTTCCCTCCCTGAGAAAGATTGCTTCTTTTTTAAAAAAGCATTCCCTCAGTAATGCATTTCCATCAATCTTGGAGTAATCCATCATTGGAGAGCTGTGTATAATGTTTTGTTTGGTTATCATTTTATTTCTAGCATTTGTTTCATCTTTCATTTGTTGTTATCTTATTCATTTAGTTTCCCTTTCATTACTGATTCACTTGTTTTTTTGTTTGTTTGTGATTTATTTTTCTATGACCTGAACAGAATTGCTAGTCTCAACTAGAGAGCTGATCCATTGACTCTGGTGGCTTATGTTTGTGTGTGCTTACTAAGTCCTGTTGATTGACAAAGTTGGTTCTAGCTGGGTCCACAGATAAATGTGAGGAGGTGGAGATGCAAAACTATCCTCACCATGTGAATGTGAGATCCTTTGTGACACTTTTGGAAGAGAATAAGAGCAAGATAAGAATAAGAAGACATTTCTTCTCTTCAAGTGTCATATCCATTTCAAATATTGGCTATCATCATGGCGATAGTCTTCCTGTTCTTAATTCCTCAGAACAATTCTTCTGAGGACATTCCACACTAGTCTCTCAGTTTCTTCAGCCATGAAGTCTGTCTACATCCAGGGATCATCCCTTGCATAACAAGTTGGAGTATTCTATAAGCCAGGGGTTCCCAACCTAAGAGCCCCACCCCTCCAAGGGCATTCCAAAACAAATGGCTGACCCTTTGAAGCTGTTGGGATGGAATGTCCACCCCCATAATGCAGGCAGGGTAAAATGGTCATCCAGCCCTTAAAGCTGACTGAGAGACTATGACCTGGCCTCCAGCTTGAAAAGGTTGGGAACCCCTGCTATAAGCGAACACTATTTTGAGCAAAAGGTTAAGAATAAAATCAAAACAATGCTGTGGTAGAAATAAGACAAATTGCATAAAATCATTATTATTGTTTACTTGTTTTGGAATTGCTGACGAATCAGAGAAATGAGCTGGGTCATTTATGTCTTTTAAAAACCATCAGTAGGCTATTGTGTGTGTGTGTCCGCGTGTGTGTGTTTGCTTTACAAAGAGAAATGATGCTCATTTTCACAGGTACAGCCTGTGAAAGTAAAATAGACATTCTAATCTTGCCCTCTAATGTCATACATTTCTTGAGGTGTTTCACTGAACCATGACAACCTCCATCTAAAATAATAATAAAAATTGCTTGAACATTTTTTACATAAGTCATTTGGAGTTGCAATCTGAAGTATGCCTTAAGTATAGAAGAAATTCCATCACCATCACCATCATCATCATCGTTGCTGATGGTCCTTATGTAAAAATATAATCTTCCAGCATTCACCAGTTAATGGGAATGGAAGTAGAGAAGATGTTAGAAAATGACCAGGGTAAAACCAAATGGGATTTTTGGATCCAAACTGACAGAAAATTTGAGTATAAAACATGAGATAAAATGGCAACAGAATGAAGAAATGTCTGGATAATTGACATTATAATTCTGGGGGATACCAGAACTGAAGATAAGAGAATGGTGGTGGTGGTGGTGGTGGTGGTGGTGGGGGAATGATTAGACCTGACAATAGAAATAACTCAATTTCAGATGAATAGCACTTCAGTAGTGCCCATATTCATCAGGGCACTGGGGACAATCTTGTGGAATTTCATACAATATTATGGTAAAGGTAAAGGTTGCCCTTGCTTGAAAGACAGTTGAATCTAACTCTAGGGTTCAGTGCTCATCTCTGTTTACAGCTGAAAAGCCAACACTATCTGCAGATGTTTCCATGGACACCTGGCAGGCTTGCCTAGACACCAGAGTGCATGGGACACTGTTTACTTTTCCACTGAAGTGGTGCCTATTTATCTACTTGCAATTTCTTGCTTTTGAACTACTTGGTTGGCAGGAGCTGGGGCAGAGATGGGAGCTCATTCAGTCATGCAGAACTTGGGTCTCGAACATCTTAACCCCTTGAGCCACCATGGTCCCCTAAAATATTAAGAACAACTGCAGATATCTGAAATAACACTATCAGAGCCAAAAAAGATGGCAATGTTGGGAACAACATATATATTGCAATGCTAGTTAACTGATACTTAGGTTTTTTAGTTAAAACTTTATCTGTTATATTTTACCAGTCAATGTCTTTATGATCATTTATTTTTATTATGATTTGTGTGTCCTCCTCATCTTAGAACTGCAGAGACAGGACTCTGTCCATAATTTTCATGGATATGGTTCAAATACCATAAAATGTTTGATCTTGTTTGAAGTGGTAGCCGTGTTAGTCTGTGCAAGCATATCTTTTTTGCTGTTCTGTTTTGTTTGCTCTCAGATATGTTTGTTCTTGTATCACTCACCTTTTATACCAGCCTTCAAAGCTTCAGGTAGGTAGAACTGGGAGACCACATTTTATAACCAATTTAAAATGGGTTTACATCCTCACATCACCTTGTCACTTTCACAGGAAGCTAATCTTGTCAGTTGAAGTCTGTTTTACATAGAGTTTTGTGTAATTTAAACAGGCTGAAGTGGTTTAGTGGTTAAGAAGCTGAACCTGATGACTGGAAAATTGGCAGGTCAGCAGTTTGAGACCCAATTGCTGCATGACGGAGTGAGCTCCTGTCATCTGTCCCAGCTTCTGCCACCCTAGCAATTCAAAAGCAAGAAATTGCACATAGATAAATAGGTACAGCTTCAGTGGGAAATGTAACAGCGTTCCATGTTCTCTGGCATCTAGCCATGCTTGCCACATGACCATAGAAATATCTGTAGATGCAGACAGCACTGGCTCTTTATCTGTAAATGGAGATGAGCACTGTACTTTAGAGTAGGACTGGCTTTCAAGCAAGGGAGACATTTAATTTAATTTAATTTAATAGATTTATATACCACCCTATCCAATGGACTCTGGGTGGTGTTCACAAGTTAGAACCAATATAAAACAATTTTTTAAAACCTTCAAACATAGCAATATCCCCCCCCCCCACTGTGCCATTTACTAGCTAAAAACAAATATAAAATCTACAAAACCTTAAAAAAAATTTAAAAAATTACAGGAGCAGGGAGCCTCAAATGAGCCAGAAAGGGGAGCTTGTTGACAATCTCTTTACCTTGTGCAATTTACTTTTTGGATGACAGCTCTCAGAAACTGTCAACCAGCATGGCCTGAGTGGTCTTAGAAAGCATCTTTTCCAAACAGTACAAAAATCAGTAGTAGTTCTCTGAGTTTTTAAAGATATTAAATGATTCTTTCCGTCCTTTAGGTTGAATGTTTAGGGGCTTCTCCCTTTTTAGAATCTCCAAAACCTTTCCACCAGATGACCTGATTCATCAATCTGCCAGTTTGCCAAACAATGTGCTATAATGCCTTTATCAGTTAGGGCAGAGATTCTCAGCCTGTGGCCAATGGCACCATTTCATGTGCCCCCCCCACTGCCTCCACCACACCCGGAAGTGCCATGTGGTGGAGGAAGGTCAAAATGGCCGTCCGGCCCCTGAAGCTGTCTGAGGGAGTGTGACGTGGCCCCTGGCTTAAAATGGTTGAGTTAGGGGCTCTATCTCTTGAAAGGAAAATAAAAGAAATCAATGGGGGAAACTACTGAAATGAAATAACTACTCCTCATTGGTTGCTCCCATTCCTTTCTATATTTTCCATTCATTTAGATAATAATGATTGGAGAAACTTAATCAGATTTTATGAATTTTGGTTATTAATTTGTTTCAGATATGAATGAAAAATTCTATTCTGCCCAAATTTACATTGACACAATCCCTGCTTTCATGCTAGCGTATGCTTGGAAATACTTTAGGTGAAGAGCTTAGGAATTTATTTTATATATGTGGAGAAACTATATTTCTATTTCATAGAAGCATCTAACCCATGAAGATTTCAATGCTGTGGGGAAATTTCCTGCCTTTGCCATGTGAAGAATTGATTAGGGATTATTAGGTAGATTTGAATTAGGTGGGGAAAGTAACTTCTTGGACTCCAGCTCCAACCATTGTTTGGGCAAGGGAGGAGGGTCAGGCGTGGATCAAAACAGGGAGTTTCTCCATTATCTTAACTTTCTTTCTTTGTTTGTGTAAACTGATATAATCAATCTTAATTAGCATGAAGTTTGTGCTATATAAACATTCTTTGTATTTGATTTTACTTCTCAATGGGCTCCATTTGTGTTATCTGTTAAAGATCCCTAGAAAGAAATACCTTTGTCACTATGTGTAATTAAAATATAAAACACCTGGAACTCCAGCGCTCTCCTACATCAATTAGCTAGGGGCTCATTTTGTGGGTGGACTTTGTTTAATTGAAATGGTACCTTCAATTTAATAAACTCCTTTTTATTTTAACCTACAATATAATGTTGTCTTGGTTCCTGATTCAATCCTGCCTGTGGGATGATCCCCAAATTTTAGAAAGGTAACAATTTTTAAGGTAACACTTGGAAATGGGAAGTCAATATTCTAGCTCCTACTGAATATCATGATGACTGATTGATAAAAGAGAAACACACATTCCTTCCAATGTTTCTCACCCTTAAAAGTCCATCTGGCAAAGTTGCAGCTATCTCATTTTGTGTGACTTGAATTCTTTGCTTTAAAAAGGCATTGAAAGGAAGATGGCTAAGCTTTGATTTTGACTGTTTGCCTTGCCCCCATTTCTTCATTGTGGCTTAGCTTCATATTGGGGTCCCATTGAATCAATGGAGATTTGATGAGACAAGTCCTCAGTAAGTTTCATGACTCATTTGCTCAACTCTATTGCAGCTTACTAGGCTAAGCAATAGGATTTCAGCCAACTGTTTTAAAATGGCATTTTATAAGCCTTTGATCAGGAACAAAGAAAGGTGTTTGCTTGGGTGGCAGAATTTGGATCTAATGCAATATGTCTGAAATTTTTCAGTCTCTGTTGAAGTGAGATAAGATGGAGAAATTGAGCATTTCATTGTCGAGTAAAAGGGTGTTAGGAACTAAGACATTAACAGATCCCAATTATACATGAATTAATGACCTAAACGCATTCAGTAAATTAGCTTTCCAAATTTATCCTCTATTCCTTGAGGTAAAAAGCACACGAAGTAAAGCTAGCTCAGGTGGAGGAAACAAGGGAACCTCTGGTAATCTCAATCTTTTAAAAACCATTTCAGCCCACTTCTTAGGGCTAATGTTGTTCAGTCGCACAGTCGATTCTGATCCTTTGCGACCCCACGAACCACTGCCTTGCATGTATCCCTATCCTCCACCACCCTCCTCAACCCGCCCATCTCTGTGGCCATTGTGTCTACAATACCATCTAGCCATCATATATTTTGGCTGCCCCCTTCTTCTTTTGCCCTCCACCTTTCCCAGCATCCAGGCCTTCTCAAGTGAATCCTCTCTTCTCATTTGATGTCCAAAGTACTTTAGCTTCATCTTTACTATTTGACCTTCTAAGGAGCAGTCAGGGTTGATTTCTTCTAAGATTGACCTATTTGTTCTCCTCGCTGTCCAGGAGACTCTCAAAACTCTTCTCCAACACCACATCTCAAAGGCATCTATTCTTCTGTGCTCAGCTTTCCCAATGGTCCAGCTTTCACAACCATACATTGCCACCGGAAATACCATTGCTTTGACTAGATGAATTTTTGTTTGCAAGGTGATGTCTCTACTTTTCACTATGCTCCCCAGGTTTCTCATCGCTTGCCTCCCAAGAATCAGTCGCCTTTTTATTTCATGCCTGCAATCACCATCTGCAGTGAGTTTTGATCCTAGGAAAGTAAAGTCTGTCACTGCTTCTACTTCTTCCCCATCTATTTTCCAAGGACTGATAGGGCCTGTTGCCATTATCTTGGTTTTCTTTATATTGAGTCTCAAGCCAGCTTTTGCACTCTTTCAACCTAATCAGGAGCTTCTTTAGATCTTCCTCACTTTCTGCCATTAGGGTGGTATCATCTGCATATCTCAAATTGTTGATGTTTCTCCCAGCACTTTTGATCCCAAATTGTGATTCACCCATCACTGCATTGCACATTATGTGCTCTGTGTATAAGTTGAATAAGCAGGGTGACAAAATGCAGCTTTGACTTACTCCTTTTCCTATTCCAAACCACTCCGTCCTTCTGTATTCTGTCCCAACTGTTGCTTCTTGATTCATGTACAGATTTCTGATGAGGTATATAAGGTCTCTGGTATTCACATCTCTTAATTACTTGCCACATTTTGTTGTGGTCCACACAATCAAAGGCTTTAGTGTAATCAATGAAACAGAAGTAGACTTGTTTCTGATATTCCTTTGTATTTTCCATGATCCACCATATGTTGGCAATGTGGTCTCTAGTCCCCCTGCCTCTTCTGAACGCAGCCTGCACTTCTGGAAATTCTCTCTCCATGCGCTGCTGCAGTCTATCTTGTATTATTTTGAGCATAACCTTGCTAGCATGTGGGATGAGCGCAATTGTTCAATAATTTGAACATTCTTTGGCATTACCCTTTTTAGAGATTGGAACATATACCAATCTTTTCCAATCCTGTGGCCACTGTTTTGTTTTCCAAATCTGCTTGCATATAGAATGTAATAATTTGATTCCATCATCTTTTAGGGCTTTGAAAAATTCAACTGGGATACCATCATCTCCACTAGCTTTGCTTTTTGCAGTGCTTTTTTATGGCCTTTCTGACTTCACTCTCTAGGATGTCTGGCTCAAGTTCAATGTTCTCATCATTGTGATTATCAGGGGAGGGGAGGTCCTTTTTGTATAGTTCCTCGGTGTACTCTTGCCATCTTTTCCTTATCTCTTCTGCATCAGCTAACTCCTTGCCATTTTTGTCCCTTATCATGGTAATTTTTGCTTTAAACGTTCACTTAATTTCCCCAATTTTTTTGAAAAGATCTCTAGTCCTATCCCTTATGTTGTTTTCCTCCATTTCTTTGCACTGTTCATTTAGGCAGGTTTCCTTATCTCTCCTTGCTTTTCTTTGAAATTCTGTATTAAATTGATTGAATTTTTTTCCTTTTTCTTTGCCTTTTGTATTCCTTCTTTCCTCTGCTATTTTAAGAGCCTCATAAGACAACCCCTTTGCTTTCTTACACTTCTTTTCTTTTGGTATTGTTTTGCTTGCTGCCTCCTGTATGATGTCCCGCACCTCAGTCCAGAATTCTTCTGGCACTCTCTCTAGCAAGTCTAAGCCATTAAATCTGTGCCACACCTCCACTGTGTATTCGGGATGTTGTTTAGGTCATACCTGTCTGGCCAAATTGTTTTTCCTATTTTCTTTAGTCTAAGCCTGAATTTTGCAATCAGTAGATTATGATCTGAGCCACAGTCTGCTTCAGGTCTCCTTTTTGCTGACTGTATGGTAATATATACAACAAAAGAGGAACAAGTGTTTTTGCATCATAACAATACCAGATATTTTTCCTGTTGGACAATTAGCATGCAGTGGTACAAAAGCTATGTTAACATGTAGAAACTTAGAACTTAAAATAACTACATCAGCACACTTCCCCTTTTGTAAAGAAGTCAAACCAACACCTTTTCCTAAGAAAATAAGGATGTTGTGTTTACAGGAAAAATAGACTTGGGGCAGGAAAGTGATAGTTCTAGTTAACAAAATTGGAAATTGTAGGAGTAATTGTGTTTTTTCCCCTTTCCTCCCTAGAGAACAAAGACAAAACATTAAAACATAGTAGTTGGTCTTTAAAGTGCCACAACATTTTTTGTCTTTTTGTTTTGTTTACTCTCTGGTTTCTGGCAAATATATCATGGACTGTTTGCAGCAGGAAGAAACAATAACAAGAACAAACCAGGAATCTGTTCAATATATTGTATTAGTGCATATATTTAGGCAGCAGATATGTGTGAATCTTCATATCATGGATATTTTTAGTATCATGGATACTTTGTGTATTTGTCCAGGATTTCCTAACTTGTTCTTCCAGTGCTGATCACAGAAATGAATGTAATTTACAGTGTTAAAAATTGTTATGTGTGGAATCCACTGAATCCATCTTGATGGAGGGTAGCAGCTTCATCAATACTGACTTGGGGCTGATGAGGACTTTGTTTGCCAAAAGGGCTCAGGACTAGAAAGTGATATGTGGAACTGGATCAGTGGTATGGGTATCACACTGTGATGCAGAAGGCAAATGAACACTGCATTATATTTTTCCCAGAACAATCTTCATGGTTGATTGCCATGGTAATAGCCAACATTCAGAATGATACGGTACTTGAAAAAGAAATACTTAATGAAGTTGTGGCCCTTGTTTATTCCAGTGTAGTTTCTGGCTCATTATTTTGGGATGGGTAGGGCAAAGAGCATATTTTGAACAGAGTTTGGAAATAATTTGATAGAAATAATTTCATTGTCCTAAATCACAATTGCTCCATCACTGAATTCCTTTTTTGTTTGTTTGAACATTACACTGTGAAACAAAATTGTTTTGACATTCCTCATCATTCTAACATTTTACAATAATTCTCTGCAATTTTAGGTAGTGTCACAAAGTGATATACAATAAAACAATTTAATGGCCATTCTTTGCCAAAACAACTCAGGATCAATGCATTAGGTTGCTTCAGTGATTTAACATGAATACATTAGTGTTATTACTTGCATTTACTAGCTTTGGTTCTGGAGTTCATGGTATCACTTTTGCAATCGTGTGAGAAATAGAATACAGATGTCCTTCCCTTTACCCTTTTTTAGTTCAGAAGGATGAAAATGAGGCTTTGCAATGTGCCAGGCACTGTGTGATGTCATAAAAATGAATTGCTTCTTGTTTATTTACACACGTGGAACATCTGCCATTAATCATATCATTGGAGCCTCATCTCAAGTTTAAAGAAAAATAATAGATAAAATGGAATTCAAATTTGTATATTTGTGGGGAATTGATTTATTACCATGGGGAATCTTCCAGATCATTTTGCATTGCTTACCCAGCTGTGAAAAACAAATATTGCATATTCTAATTGTATGTTGTTATCTGTCATTAGTAGAATTTTCAATTAAGCAGAAGAGACACCATAAAATTGTGGGCTTTCTGAAAGATTTCATTGGGAAAATGTAGAATATTGGTTTAAAGCTATAATGGCATTGGAATCTTTAGCAGGAGCCGATAGACAACAGAGTCGACCTCTGCAATCTAGGCCTAAATTTTTTAAAGTGGTGGCCATGTTAGTTTGTTCAAACATATCAGAGAGAAAACAAAAAGACAAAAAAAGTTGTGGCACCTTAAATACTAACTGCTGTATTTTAACATTAGCTTTCTTTGATCAAGTCAACTTCATCAGACATTAGAGCAGGGGTACCCAAACTATGGTCTACAGGCCGGGTCTGGCCTGTGGGGCCAATTCATCCAACCTATGGTACGGATTGCCACCATTACCAGAAGTGCCTTGCTGCTGTCAGAAGTGCAGAAATCATGATGAACACGTACAAATAAAATAAAAAATTAAAAAAAATCAAAAACCAGCGCAAAATTTTTCCAACCTCACTCCCTCCTCTATTGGAAGTGGCAGGAGCAGCAAAAAAGCCTGGAAATGCAAGTTGAATTCACACACTGCCACCACTTGGAGGGATCATGTGACTGGTCCATTCAGCTGTCTGAGGGTGTGTGGTCAGGTCCCTGGTGGGAAAAGTTTGGGCACCCTTGCATTAGAGTGAGACTTCATGATCTTATTTTATACATATCAGGTACAGAGATGGAGTACATAGAAAGAGCCTCCACGAAGATTGTGAATACAGTTGGGTGTACCTTGGGCCACAGGGTCTTATAAGCCTCTTTCAACTCAATTACAGTAATACCTCATATAACATTAGTATCGAATAACACGAAAATCGCATAACATCAAGGAATCTGGGGGGAAGAATTGCATCAGATAACATTAAGATCCTATGGGATGCTTCAGATAACAACCGCGAAAGCCTGTGTGGTTACAATGTATCTCTATGGATCCCATAGAGGATCAGATAACACTAAAAATCATATAACACGAAGACTTGTGGAACCAGGTTTTAGTGTTATATGAGGTTTTACTGTATATGATTTCAACTCAGATCCTGAACCACAGCTCCTTCCTAGAATCTTCTCACTCATTGGGCTGAGCCAGATAGTTGGTTACATTTGCTCATGGCTCCCAAAGGGAGCAAGATACAGTGAAAGCAGTAGCAATTATTGGGAAGAAGCAGAAGTACTTTCCCACCCTCAAAGAGAAGGAGCCAGAAATTGTCTGTGGTCTCCAACAATGACACCAGCTACCTTTGTTGAATGCATTAGCTCTCCTGAACACTGGAGTCCTTCCAGCCAGTGGGGAGATGTGTGGAGTAGTTTCACAATGCCTCAGTGTCATGGCCTTCCTCTAAAAAGTGAACTTCTCATATGTAGGAAGCAAAAGTCATGCAATGCTCTGACCCCCATTTTCTCAATTAGGCAATAAAAGAGCACTTAAATCCAATAATCTTAGCCAGATAAATGCTGTCTCAGAAGGCTAATGAAGCTCATGTTATTTAAATTGACAACGGCCTCGATTTAATTAAACAGAATAAACATATGGGAATGAGCTGTTGTTTACATGGCTGTCAATTTTTGTTTGTGTGTTTGGCCAATTTCTGCAATACTATGTAGAACTATTGATAATAAGGGAGCAAAACATCATTCTACTCAAATTCTTCAGAATCTACTCTCTCTCTCTTAAAATGTTTTCTTGCACATAATTGCCATTGCTCCATAAAATTATTCCCCATATGACAACAAAATATCTTTCATGACACACAACTACTACTTTGGCAGTGTGGTAAAATATAAGGATCCATGGCTGAATTGGGATTTTACTTACGATATCTGACATAATGTCAAACAAGAAGTTGAGAGGTATAAATATTCTTTATGATCCCACCCCCATGGAACTTCCTCAGAGATAACATGGCTCAGCAATTATTATTTCAGACTAAGCCCACTTTTACTTTATGATGCTCCATCGCAAGACAAAGGCATGCTAAATATAAAGTACTTTGGTGAATAAAATCAAATATTAACATACAAATAAGCCACTTTCACCACTTGAGGGAGTATTCTGCAACAAAATGGGATCCATTTATCATCTATTGTACTTTTAAACAACAAGTACATGGGAGACACAATACAGCACAACAAAAGACTATTTGGCATCAAGCTGTTTCCAGATTAATGAATTTATCACTGCAGCTTCATCAGAGAAGGGAAAACTTGCTTCTTTGTATTACAGCTATGCATAACATTTCCAGATTTCTTGGATTATAAATTCCCTAATCCTCCTTTCTGGGAGTTTTACTAGACAGACAGAAACTTTACAGACACTCCAATATGCCTTACCTAGGATAAAAGCTTTATTCATGAAGGATCATGAAGCTGATGAAGTGAGTCTTGGACCTTTCATTCTTAATATGAAGCCTAGGCCTACCTCAACTTCAGAGCCTTCCGGTTGAAACCTTTCTCTCAGGTGATCCACATTTAGATGTCTGTAACATGTCTGGCTTAAAACCCCAGGATAGATAATTATGGAATCCATAGTTCAAGAAATCCAAAAAGCCTATTTCTAATTATAACCCCCAGGCTGCCAGTATATCCCATGCTGGCTAGGGAATTCAGAGAGGTCCAGCCCTAAGCCCCTGCAATATGGGGTGCCTCAGGGCTCGGTCCTTTCACCTCTCCTATTCAATATCTACATGAAACCACTGGGTGAGATCATCTGTTCCCAAGGGGTGAGGTATCACCAATATGCTGATGATACCCAGCTGTATATCTCAGCCCGTGGGGACCCAAGCGATGCAGTGGAAGTTCTTTCCAGGTGCCTGGAGGCTGTCAGGGTCTGGATGGGGGACAACAGGCTACAACTGAATCCCAACAAGACTGAGTGGTTGTGGGTCAGGGGTCCTGCATTATCACGGGAGTTACCATCTTTGGTTCTGGATGGGACAGTTTTGCCCCAAACAGACCCGGTGCATAATCTGCGGGTCTTCTTGGACTCACAACTACTGCTCGAAGAGCAGGTGGCAGCCGTGGCCAGAAGGGCTTTTGCACAACTTCGTGTAATACACCAGTTACGCCCCCTCCTAGACCGGGACTCCTTTCTCATGATCACACATGCTTTGGTCACCTCCAGACTTGATTACTGTAATGCGCTCTACATGGGGCTGCCCTTGGTGACCATTTGGAGGCTGCAACTGGTTCAGAATGTGGCTGCCCGGGTCGTGATGGGGTGCAGGCTTTATGCTCATGCCTCACCATTGCTTCGGGAGCTGCACTGGCTGCCAATGTGTGCCTCCGGGTGCAATTCAAGGTGCTGGTTATTACCTTTAAATCCCTACATGGTAGTGGGCCAGGATACCTAAGAGACCGCATCATCCCAAGGACATCTGCCCATCCCACTAGAGCAGACCGGAGAGGCTCTCTGGTTGTGCCATCAGCTAGAGAGGCTCATCTCTCTACCACTAGAAGGAGGGCCTTCTCTGTGTCTGCTCCGGCCCTGTGGAACCTCCTGCCCTCTGAGCTGCACCTCCAGACAGAGCTGCTGCCCTTTCAGAAGGGTGTAAAAACCTGGCTGGCAGGGCAGGTCTGGGGTACTGGAGGCACAACGACCTCAGCCTGCTGGCTGGTTTGACCTCCTCCCCTGCTCCCTTAAGTTCTTAAGTTTTTAAATCATACAAAGTTTTAGTCGTAGTTTTAATTGTTTTTAACTGTGGATTTTGAGAACTTTTAGAATTTTACCCTGTACTGTTTTGATGTTTTTTAGGATGTGTTAAACTGCCCTGGGTCGCCTTCGGTGAGGAGGGTGGTATAGAAATTTAAATAAATAAATAAATAAATATATAGTTTATCCTGTTTCCAAGATATATCCATATTTAGAGGGTTTTTATTAGAGTTGTGAAATAGTTAGGGTAATCCAGAGAGCCAAATGTATGGTTCCTCTTGATTTGGACTCTGAGCTGTAGAGTGCTTGCTTTTGCTACATGCCGGACAAGGAGATTATAAACATGCCTCACTTCATATTTTGCCAATCTAGACTAAAAATAGTGTTTCAGTAACATATATTTTTGAAAGCTCACATATGTCATCCAATTTTGCTCCTGGGCTGTTGATGCACTCAAGCTGTCATTATCTCTTGGCCATGTTCTCCAGCTTGGGAGATGAAAGTTGCAAAGAAAGCATTTGTCAAACATAAAGGTTGGCAGCAAACAGATAATAAACAGACAGTTTCACTAGTGGTGGCAAAACATCTTAAAATAAACAGAGAGGAGAAATCATCACCATCTTTAGCTTTAGTCAAGGTGTTACATTTCATCTTACTTTTTACACCCACAATAACTCTACAAGGTGGATAGAGATAGGAAAGTTGCATATTGTTTTTTACTACAGCTCCCAGCACATCCCATTTGAAATGGCCGCTTCAATCGATTAACCACTCCTCACCGAAACACAAAGCAAATCTCATGGCTTTTTTCAACAAATATGAATGGTAGTGGCACAAGAGGGTATCCTATAGACCAGTGGTATGCAAACTTGGCTCTCCAGGTGTTCTTGGACATCAATTCCCAGAAGCCAAAGTCAGTACACCTGCTGATCAGGATTCCTGGGAATTGAAGTCCAAGAACATCTGGAGAGCCAAGTTTTCTAACCTCTGCTGTAGACCATTTTGACTGTGGCCATCCAGGCTGTCCTTTGCCATGTAGAGCTTGGCATCTTTTTTCTTACTGGCAATGTGGAAATGATTTTGTTGTTGTTCAGTCGTACAATCGATTCCGACCCTTTGCGACCCCACGGACCACTGACCGCGAGGCACTTCTGTCCTCCACCATCCTCCTCAACTCGCTCAGCTCTGTGCCCATTGTGTCTACAATACCATCTAGCCAGCTCATTTTTGGCCGCCCCCTTCTTCTTTTGCCCTCCACCCTTCCCAGCATCAAGGCTTTCTCAAGCAAATCCTCTCTTCTCATTTGATGTCCAAAGTACTTTAGCTTCAGCTTCACTATTTGACCTTCTAAGGAGCAGTCAGGTATGATTTCTTCTAAGATTGACCTATTTGTTCTCCTTGCTGTCCAGGGGACTCTCAAAACTCTCCTCCAACACAACATTTCAAAGGCATCTATTCTTCTGTGCTCATTGTAGCAATATCAGACCATTTCCTGGCATTTTTTAAATGGATACAGAAGCACAACATTACTAAAAAAAATATTTACACAATTCAGTCAGTATTCCTTAGACACTTTTTTGTTTGTTTATTGCATTTTGTCTCTCCTTCCCCCTTATAATAAGGAACAATGCCCACAGCAGGTTATAAGAGATGGGGCAATATTTATTCTTGACCATCCCTGTTGCAAGACATGCAACAATGTGCTCAAGCTACAGAAAGATAGATTTTGTTTGAAAACCAGGAAAAGCATCTTAAATATTAGAACAGTATGACAATGGAACCAATAATAATAATAATAATAATAATAATAATAATAATAATAATAATAATAATAATAATAATAATAATAATAATAATAATAATAATAATAATAATAATAATAATAATAATAATAATAATAATAATAATATTCCGATTTCTATTCCACCCTACTTGGTAGGACCAACTCAGGGTGGTTCACAACACATGTAAAATTACAAGTTCATAAGCACAACATGTCAATAAATCATAAATAATCAATATCATTATCACATAACATTCCTGACCACCTCAGGAACATCACAGAACTCTCTCTGCCTGCTGGAGAGGGGGAATGAGGGCCAACTGTGTGGACCAGCTAGCTCAGCCATAAAGACCTTGCTGCTACTGCTGTTGCTGCCTTCATGACCACCTTGGGAACATCGCAGAGCTCTCTCTGCCTGCTGGAGAGGGGGAATGAGGGCCAACTGTGTGGACCAGCTAGCTCAGCCATAAAGACCTTGCTGCTACTGCTATTGCTGCCTCCATGACCACCTCAGGAACATCACAGAACTCTCTCTGCCTGCTGGAGAGGGGGAATGAGGGCCAGCTGTGTGGACCAGCTAGCTCAGCCATAAAGACCTTGCTGTCTCTCTTGACTGTATTGTATTTTTACACTGTATTTTATTGTATTTTTTTTTCTTTTATGTAAAATTTATTGTGTTATCTGTGCTGCATCTGTTGTTATATTTTTATATTATGCTGTATTTATATTTGAGATTGTGATACTGTATATGTTTATGTTATGTGAGCCCCTCTGAGTCGCCTCAGTGAGGTGAGTAGAGGGGCATATAAATCTAATTTAATAATAATAAAATAATAATAATAAAATATCAATATCATTACAATACCAAAAAATTTCAATAAACATACAATATAACAGAACAATAAGTACAGTAGATACAATATAGTAGAATAGATCAATACACAATGACTAAGAGTACCTCATGACTATCCATACACAACATAACTCTCCGGGAGATGTTGGACGAAAGTCTTGTAAAGGCGACAGCACGGATTTTATCAGCCTGCTCCCTCCTACAGCTGAAGTCCATTCCTTCTTCCAGCCGGAGGACGTTAGTCTTATCCTTCTCTGGGCAGATAGAGCCCAGAGTTAGGAAGTGGAGGCTTCCTCCACCAGCTGAGCAGCCGCTGCTGAGCCCAATCTTCATCCTTCCGGCATTGACAGGGCTCGAGGGTGAAAGGGCAGGAACAGAGTCCTGGCTGCAGCTGCTCGTGCCCCACAGCTGTTTCTCCCTCTAGGCTGGCTGGCTGTGTCTCCTCTCCCCAGGCAAGAGGAGGGCACGAGGCGCAGCGGTGTCTTTGAGCCTCCCATGGCCATGGGAAGTTCCTTTATCCTCTCGGCTGGTGGTAGGGCCGGGAGGGTGCAGAGCATGTCGGTGACAGTGTCTTCGAGCCTCCAGTGGCCACAGGAGGCTCTTTTATCCTCCTGGCCAGTGGCAGAGCCGGGAGGGCGCCTTGGGAAGAGGAAATTAGGCAACCATCTATCACTGGAGTTCTCATCCTTTTAAAGCCAGGGACCGGGTCACACTCCCTCAGACAGCTTCTGGGGCCAGATGGCCATTTTGCTCTTCATCCACCACATGACACTTCCAGGTATGGTGGAGGTGGGAGTGGGATCATATGGTGCTGTGGGCTACGTCTAGTGCACAGGCCACAGGTTGAGAATCCCTGATCTATCAGATATACTTTGATTTGGATTCCTGCACTGAGCAGGGGATTGGGCTGTTGCAACCCAACTTTCCAGATCACCTATTGATTCAAGTACATCTTTATATTCAATGAACTATGAAACATGGGCACGTGGGACAGAGGATTTGCTGTGGTAATACCATGAGAGCTTAGGGATGTTTGTTATCATTCCTTTATATGGTTAGAAGAATATGAGGTAAAAGGAAAAATAACACATAGAAAGCATGAGACAAAAGTTTGAGTCTCAGCATTATTCCCCCCCCCCAAAAAAAAACACAAACTCAACAACAACAACACTTATATGGTAAAAAAAAAACACTTAAGTAGGACAATTGTATATTTACTTACAGTTGCCATTAGCAGTTATAGAAAAATAGTAGAGTCCCCTGAAGGCAAAGTACTTGTTACATGCTCAAAAGTGAGGAAGGAAGAGAGAGAGAAAATGGAAGTGAAGCAAAGAAACAAGAAGGAGGAAGGGCAAGCCAGAGATTAAAAAAGAACTTCACCAATAGGTTAGTGGAAGAGGACAATCACTTTAGGTTGTGAAGCCTCCTCCACTGATACCCAGTGTCACCATATGTGAGACTGCTATTTTCCCAACATTGGAAACCCTACCTAAGAAAGTTAGCTTGTCCACCACCTTCCAGTGGTGGTCAAAACCTGTCCTTATCCATTGGACATATTAAGTAAAGGTTGCCCTTGCTTGAAAGCCAGTTGTATCTGACTCTAGGGCTCAGTAATCATCTCCATTTATAGCCAAAGAACTAGCGCTGTCTGTGTCTACAAACATTTCTATGGACACGTGGCAGGCATGACTAGACACTGGAAAAGTACAGAAACCTATTTACCATCCCACCAAAGTTGAACCGACTTGCAAGTTCTTGCTTTCAAATGGCTAGGTTGGCAGAAGCTAGGGCAGAGACAGCAACTCACTCTGTCATGCAGCACTCAGGTCTTGAACTACTGACCTGCTGACCTTCCAGTCATTAAGTTCAGCATCATTACCACTAAACCACTGCAGTACCTGGGCATATTAGGAGGCACCATTTAATAAGGAAGTTGTGGATGCTTTTCCAGTGTGATGGAATATCTGTATGCGAAACATCTGACCATAGGACCCCAGTATAGTTTGAACATAGATCAAGAGATGCAACATGTGACTGCTCCACATAGGTTTTGTTCTGTGGATACAAGAATGGCCAGACTGATGCTCACGTATGAAGCTGTTTTCCATTGAGTCAATCCATGACTTATTTCACTGTTGCCTACGCTGAATGACATCAGCTTGCTGGGGGTTCACACAAGGGTCTTTGCCATCTTGAGATACTAGGGACTGAATAGTGACCTGTTGTCTGACAAAGCAGATTCTCTACTACCGAATGTCAGGCATGATGGAAATAGCCATCACTTCTAATTAATGGCAAATCTCGATCTCTTCTCCATGAACGAAAGAGATGAGCTTATTGCATTTAATACAATACTGTCTAATACTCATGTCAAAAATAAGGAGAAGCAGAAGTGGTATTTGAATACAATGGGGAAATTGACATCCCCCCCATCTTGTTAAATTAATTGAGGTTTATAAAATCTAGTTATTAAGGTTTTCATGTGCCATAAAACATTAACGAATAGCCTCAGCCTCTCGAGTTAGAATGTCAGAGGAAATGGAAGCTTTGCAGAATACGCTGTCTATAAATTATTGACATCCTTGCAACTAGCCTATTAGATTCCGCTCTCCCTCATGAGGAAGATAAATGAACAGGAGCGGTCTTCTGATTAACTTGGGACTATCATATATCTCAAGCAAGTGTCCATAGCACAGTGGAGGTCATCAAGGGCTTGAAGAAGAATGTGGATCATTAGAAGGGGCATGTTCTTTCCTGGAAGAAAAATGTATGGTCAACGACTGTATCCAGCTTTTATTTCTTGAAAGCAATCCTTGGACAAAGAATCAGGAGGTATTGCAAAGGCTTCATCTTCAAAACGTGGATCCCATTTATTATGCACACTTTTTACAGTGACAATGGCAATCATAAGAGCTGAGGACTCAGAGAACTAAACCCAAATGTTATTTGAAATTGCATACAACCCAGTGAATCACTGGGACTTATTTTAATGTTGACTTGACAAGTCTCATTCATTTAATCCAGGAGTTCTCAACCTTTTAAAGCCAGGGGCCAGATCACACTCCCTCAGACAGCTCTGGGGGCTGGATGGTCATTTTGCCCTTCCTCCACCACATGGCACTTCCAAGTGTGGTGGAGGTGGTGGGTGCCACATGAAATGGTGCTGTGGGCTGCATCTGGCCCATGGGCCACAGGTTGAGAATCCCTGATTTAATCGGTCTACTCAAATGGGGACTAACACTTGGATTTAACCTAAACAGTTTCACTTACAGATTGACAAATTGTTATCCACTGTGATATGCCTAGTGTGGCTGATCAGTCCCACACTTCAGAACCAGCAGCATGAATACTCTGGGGAACATGGAGGTGCTATCATTCAAATGTTTTGTTTTGGTGTGATTCTGAGCACTCCTAACTATCCCATCTTCTCAACTGTGCTGCTGTCTCACTCAGCTGTGGCTAATTTTGCCTGTGGGTGGTTTACCCTGTGACAAATGTGGTGGGTTGTGGCATGGAAAGGGGTGAGGGAGGGGTGGGAATTCCCCAACACAGGGCAACTGAAAACCTTTCTTCTTTTAAGATAACAAAGCAACCTGAACCCCACAATTCTGTAGGAAACCAATGGTGTCAGTGTTGGGATGAAAGCCCAAACTGTACAGTGATGAATGAAGATTTCTTGTTGATCTTTGAGTGGAGAATGTTCTCATCACTACAACCACCACTGATTAAGAAACCTGCACCAATGTGTCCATTTTGAGATTCAAATACTGTATCTCACTTTTAATAAAAACTTTTTGTGTTAGGATTTGAAAACTAAGGTACTCAGACACAGAAAACATTCCAGGCTATATAACCCATTAAGGTCAAAACATAACACTAATGCTTCAGATTGCTACCTTTAGCAAAATTTCTTAATTAAAAAAAATAACATGGAGATTCACTTCACACTCAAGGGTACATAGATTTAGAAAAACTGAACTGTGATTTTGCAAAATACTCTTAGATTCACAGTTTCTATTTGGAGTCCATCCCATCTTGAGTTGGATGAAAAAGATGATGGGGATTGCCCACCTCCTTCTCTATGCTCATTCTATGGTTTAAAATTTTTAAAATATATTTTCTTTCTGATAAGACATGTTGGTAGTATTATGAGTGCTATGCTAAGTAGCACTTATTATTTGACAAAAAGGGACAAAATCCCCATAGATCTCTGAGTAATGTTGATGGGGAAAGGCATGAAAATAACATTTTAAATAAAAAAGAAAAGGGTGTCTCAATAATCGAACAGAGGGCAAATTGAATCAATTAAGACCCATGGGGACCCTTTTCATGGGGGAAGGATTGCTCAAGTGAGAGATAAAACAGACTACACTAAAGATTAGAACTTTTAAGCATGAACCAGACCCGTTCCAAATTGTCTATGTTCACCTGGCCGATGAATCATGCATACCTAGCAAACATGATTGATGTAGGACTATGAGACCTTCAAGTCTAAAATGTCACCTTAGTGCTAAGTCATGACTTTTGTTGCTTAGCAGAACATCTAAAATATCTTTGTTTCATTGCTCATTCTGTCCCAGTAAGGTCTCTAAATGGCTTGGACGGCCTGATCAGTTACACCAGGCATAACCTGATGCAAAACAGTATCTGGTCCACCCGCCCTCCATCTACTTCACTTTTCTACAGAAACAAGTTTCTTTTACCTGGCTTCCATTCCAGTTTGCAAATTTCTGTACACATGTTCGTGCATGTAGAAATGTGTTCATTTAAAAAGCAGTTTCCCCTGAAGTGTGTGAGTGTATATATAAAAGCATTTTGTGTTGCATTTTTATTTTGTGACGAATTTCTCTACTCTTAAATAAAGTGTACAGAATTATAAGTGGGGGCTTTAGTGGTCTAACTAGGCAGTGTTTCCCATCTTTTGTCAACGATGTTAGGCCGCGACTAAAACTCACCAAAGCGTCCTCCATCGGACCTCTTGGGCAAGGTGAAAGCGGAGGTCACACGTCATCGTCTGCCTAGCCAGCAGATAACGTGATATCCAAATGGCTAAAAATAAAAACCTGCATGAAAATTTACTTGATTTCTTGGGTCCATTTGCATGTGTGGAATGTCATCATGGAAATGTCTACCAATGTGTGGACTCCTCGCTGAATAGCAACTCCAAGATATCCAAGGTAAGGTACAGAATTACATATATTTGCTGTCAGGTCAGTGGTTCTCTCTGAAAGCATGACTCTAAACATGTCTTAGGTTGTCATAGAATTGGCAATCTAGGAGCACGTGTTCAGATGTCTCTACCTTCCCACCCTGACAGATGCATAAGCACTCCTGAACAGGAACTTTCTTAAATAACCCTTCTGTGGATGCTGATGGTAACATGTTAAAACGCAAAAGAGTGTATGATCTCCTATGCTCTGGGTTACTTAAGCTGGATAAGTAAGATAAGGGCCTCATATTATTGGGTGGGGGCATTTCAAAGAGTGGACTATTTATTTTATTTAAATCGTGTTGCCAATGGATATCCAATATCCTTTGTTTTATTGTCTCTTTTGCTCAAGCAGAACCAAGAGAAATATCAAACTGCTTTGAGAGGCCATATGAAGACAGTTTTCCTTCAAGAATAGATATCCATGGAGCTGCTGTGGTATCTGACAGCATTAGATTGGGGAAAATAACAATTTTAGCCAGTACATTGACGAACATATCCATAACCTGGACTGAACAGTATACATTCCCGTTTCTGGCCTGGCTGCAGCATTAGAGATATTAGGTGGAATCTGAAGTATAGATCTCAAGAATTTTGATTGGATTTTCTCTAGGCTGGTGATGTTAGTGCCCATGCAAAATGGAGCCCCATGTGACATGTGCGAGAGGTTTTGCCAGATAAAGTTTAAGAGCTGCCACAATATTGCACCCTTTTCCCAGTAAAATTTCTGGATTTCTCTTGCACTTTTCTGGGCATTCATTGCTATAAGTGCAATGTAGGAATTTCTGCAACCATTAAATTGGAAAGTCACTCCAAGATATTTGTAGTGTTGAACCTGTTCTATGCTCTGATAGTTTAAGCGCCAAACATATGATTTGGGATTACTGTATTAGCAAAAACCATTATCTTTGTTTTTGAGTAATTGACCTCCAACTGGTTCAGTTGGCAATAACTGGACAAAGAATGCAAGGCCCTACGCATCCTGATGGGAGTTCTTGATAACAACACAGCATCATCTGCATATAGCAGTAATGATATATGCTTATTAACTAGTTTAGGTGGATGGGGATCTCTGTGTTGTAAATATTCTACTATGTCATTAATGTAAATGTTGAACAGGGTGATTGCAAGCACATAACCCTGTCTGACTGCCCTCAGTGTTTTAATGGGATCTGAAAGGTGACGAGCACAGCACTTTACTCTGATAGTGGTGTTATCATGGAGGGCTTGTATTAAAAAGTAGAAGACATCTGTCTATAGTAAATTTCCCTAATTTTCTCCAAAGAATTTGTCTTGAAACAGAATCAAAAGCATACATACAGAGATGTTATAGAGTTGGAAGAGTATTTGCTTATAAGATGCTCAAGTATTGCGCAATGATCTAATGTTGAGCATCCTCTCTGAAACCTCCCTGCTCGTCTGTCATAAAGTTACAATCTTGTAACCAGTTTCGAAGTTTCCCCTGAAGGTGTAGTGCATAAAGTTTACTTATGACACTTAGTAAACTTATCGGTCTATAATTAGCTGGGTTGTTCATGTTGCCAGATTTGCCTGGCCCTGGAGGGATACCAGGGTACGTAGCATTAGGGAGAACCTGCTACAGTGGGGACAGGTTAAAAACCAACTATAAGAATTTTTATTTAGCACTAGAAATTCTGTTTATATCCTACTCATGCAATGGTATCTACTATGTGCATCTGTATATAGACATTTTTATCCTTATTTTATAACTGCAACTATAACTTTTAAACTGTTTTATGTGCTGTTTTATTCTTTTTAAACCAGATACCTGTCCCAAATGTAGCATAAATTTTAAAACTGATCTTATTCTATTCTGTTTTAATTCAAACGAATGTGTTTACAAGGGTGCATTTCGATGGCATTTCATGCACCTAAACCCTTTTTCACTGTACTGGTCATCGACCGCAATAAAGTTTGATTGATTGATTGATATATTTGCAGAAACTGCCTTCAAAAAGGCACCTACAACTGGAAAGCAGTTTCTGCAAATATATGTAATTCTGTACACTTTTTTAAAAATAAGCAGAGAACTGCATCACAAAATAAAGAGAAGGTTGAATGTTACTGGGAGAAGAGACTGTGACTTGCCAACAACCACCCAGTGGGTTTATGACTGGGAAGAAATTTGAACTGGCAGCTATTTGGCTCACAGCACGCTAGCTCTATTATTAAGCTATAGCCTCTTATTTATCATGCAAGCTCTATTATTAAGCTATAGCTGCCTGTTTATCATGCTTTGATTTCCAAGGCATTTTAAACAAAATTGCTGCTTTTCTGTTATTGTTAATAGCACCAAGCAAATAAAACATTGGCAGTGTTTTCCAACTTCTCATCAGAGTACCCAAAGACAATTTGCATTAACAAAGCAGTCAGCAATGTGTGAGCCTCCAGATATTTACTGGACTTCACCTCCCATTAGTGAAAGCTAGCAGAGTGAAGGATTACAAGAGACATGGCATACTGACCTCCAGAGGACCACTAGTTGCCAATCCTTGCTTTAGGAAACTGTCTTTTAATGCATCAGACCATTGCTCCATCCAGTGCAGTATTGTCAACTCTGACTGGCAGATGCTGTCCAGAGTTTCAGACATGATAAACAAACTAGAGCAGGTACAGAAAAGGGCAACAAGAATGATCAGAGGACCAGAAACCAAGCCATATGAGGAAAGACTGAAGGAACTGGACATGTTTAGCCATGAGAAAAGGAGACTGAGAAGGGATATGATAACAGTGGTGGGCTGGCCCATCGGGATAACAGGACTCAGTCTGGGGCACTCTCCAGGCCCCAAGTACCACGGTGCCCCCCTTGGGTACCAATCCAAAGAATGAGCCGAGCTGCCATGCCCAGAATGATCAGGTAGACGAGCAGGGCGCCGTGTTCCTCTGCCTACCTTCCTCTTCCTGTGCTGCCAAAGATAAGATTACAAAAGAGCTCCATTGACAGCAGAGCTGTTAGAGGTTGCAATTTTGCCTTGTAATCAGGAGGTTGTTGGTTTGAATCCCCAGAGGGGAGTTGAAATTAGAAGGCGAGTAGGAACGTGCAGATTTTGTTAGCACCCTCATCACTCCCTGTCCATTGCCTTTTTAGCATAGCTCCTGATAACACTCTTCAAATGTCTGAAAGATAATCTTAAAGAGGAAGAGAAGGATCTGTTCTCACATCATTCCAGAGTGCAGGATGCAAAATAATGGGCTGAAACTAAAGGAAGACAGATATAGGCTGAATATTAGGAAAAACTTCTTAATGCTTCAAGAGGTGTTTAGCACTCCAACACTGGAAGCATTCAAAAGAGAATTGGACAACCATATGTCATATCTGCTTTGATTCAGATGTCTTCATTGAGCAGGGAGTTGGACTTGATGGCCTACAAAGCCCCTTCCAACTCTGCTATTCTATTATTCATGTGTTCTGTAACAGAGAACCAAGTTTGAACCAATTCCAGCCCAGCTTAGCATCTGACTCATTTGGACTTGCAGACTAATGTTGGCTGACTTCAGTCAATACTTTAAAGAGCAAAGGTTTTCTCCCAGTCTTAGTATATGACATCCATTCACAAATAAACAATTAACCCCATGAACAGTCAAAGGAATACAAATGCCATGTGCTTCCCAGCAGGGGGCAAGGCTTCAATTTGGTATACATACTAGGCAAGCCAAATGCAGTCAAATTAAAGTCAATCAAGATTATTTCCTAGTGATGTAGTATTACTTCAATTTGTGGTGCTGTCCCAGTGTCAAAAAAGTCCATGTTAAGTGTTTTTCCCCCCGGTATTCAGTAGTTCCATAGGCAAGCATGGAAGATTAGCTGTGTGATCCATATTGAAATTGTAAAGATGCAAAAGACACAGGAAACAGACGATACCTTTACTGGATTATGAAGAAAAACAAAATGTTGCACAAGCTTTCATGGTTCAAGACTACTTCTTCAGGCATTTATTAAAATGTTCATGACCACATGTATTAAAATGTCTGGCCTCAAAAGGAAGCTAATATGCTTCCGAGAGGGTCACATGGACTGGGAGCAAATGCTCAGTTTCCTGTAGGAATGGTATCCTAACTCCATGAAATATTTTTCTTTTCTTAAGATGAGAGCCTGGCAGACCACCATACCATGAACATTTTAATACATGCCTGAAGAAGTGGTCATGAACCACAAAAACTTGTGCAATGTTTTTTCCCTTTAGTTATTCAATAAAGGTATTGCCTGTTTCCTGCATCTTTTGCATCTTTACAATTTGAATATGAATCACACAGCTATCTTCCTTTTTTGCAGGTAAACTGGGTCATTTAGGGGTGAACATTCCTCCATGTGAAATCTGACCAACTCCAGTGATAGAGACATTGTTGGTAAAAATGTCTGCCTCCACTCAGAATCCTCTTTGTCAAAAGACAGTTTTGGATTACTGTTATTATTTATTTATGAAGTATAGCTCCTTTCTGCCCTGACCCTTTACTGTAACTGGATCAAATAAAGGAATCGATAAAAATGTCTTCCACGCACCGGAGATAAAGCCTTCTACTAATGTCCACAGAAATTGGCCTTTAGCTTGTATCGGAACCATAAGCGAAGCAGGATGAGATTATATTCTTCATCATTTAGATTTATAGTCCATTTAACCTCAAAGGCTGAAGGTGGGTCAGAAAGACAGCCTCTTGCTAGTGTCCTACTATTTTCACATTAAATAAAACTATCCAGTCATGTCCACAAGCAAAACAAAAGAAACAGGCCAAGGTTGTTGAATGAATTAGCACCACAACTTTGCATCATTTTACATTAAATATTTTCCTGCAGAAGTCTAACAGCTGTGGAGATTTGAGTCAAGACAGGATTCAGGATTGTGACTTTTGCTATGGTACTGCCATAGATTTGTTGGGCAAGCTAGATCCTGAACTACCTGCATTTGTCTGCTTCTATATACAGTAAAACCTCACATAAAGAGTGCCTCACTTAGAGACTAACTTGCTCAAAGAGCAGAATTTTCTCTGAATTGTTGCCTCGCTTAACAACTAAAACTAACCAAAAACTTGCTTAACAACTAAATTGGAATTTGCAACACACACACACACACACACACACGGTCACAATTGGTCACTTACAATGGTGTTTTACTTAAAGAGCAAACTGATTTAAAGAGCAATCCCATGGAATGCATTATGCTCTTTAAGTGAGGTACCACTGTATGGGGAAAGCAGAGTAGCGCAGTGGAGATGTGCTGGTCCCATAACCCAGAGGTCGATGGATTGAAACCATTTTAGGGGACTGCTGTGGCTTAGTGGTTAAGATGCTGAACTTTATGATTGGAAGGTCAGCTGGTTGGCAGTTTGAGACCTGAGTACTGCACAATGGAGTGAGCTCCCAACTCTGTCCCAGCTCCTGCCATCCAAGCAGTTCGAAAGCAAGAAATTGCTTATTGCCATGATATATCACCAATATTTGAATTCAGATGCAGAAGAAGAGGAGGAGGAGGAGGAGGAGGAGAAAAGGAGAAAAGGAGAAAAGGAGAAAGAGAAATAGCTGTATTGCTTTGAGCAATAAGATTTACTTGATGTCCTTAAACATCAGTAAGAACCCGTTCTAGTCCCAGTCTCCCTCCCCTTCTTCAGCACTTGGAGGCAGTCCTTCAATGGAAGGATAAGGGGAGAGAAGAAGACAGAAAGGTGAAGGGTTGGGTGAGGGTGATTGGGGAATTTTTGTATATGTTATATGTTATTGTTTAGAAGTTATATGTTCTTGTGGGTTGTGGGAGGTGAAGGGTTTTGGGTGGGTGATTGGGGAATGTATAGTATAGTCAAAGCAATGGTATTTCCAGTAGCAATGTATGGTTGTGAGAGCTAGACCATTAGGAAAGCTGAGCACAGAAGAATAGATGGCTTTGAGATGTGGTGTTGGAGGAGAGTTTTGAGAGTCCCCTGGACAGCAAGGAGAACAAATAGGTCAATCTTAGAAGAAATTAACCCTGACTGCTCCTTAGAAGGCCAAATAGTAAAGATGAAGCTAAAGTACTTTGGACATCAAATGAGAAGAGAGGATTTGCTTGAGAAAGCCTTGATGCTGGGAAGGGTGGAGGGCAAAAGAAGAAGGGGGTGGCTCAAAATGAGATGGCTAGATGGTATTGTAGACACAGAGCTGAGCGAGTTGAGGAGGATGGCGGAGGACAGAAGTGCCTGGCGGACAGTGGTCCATGGGGTCGCAAAGGGTCGGAATCGATTGTGCGACTGAACAAAAAAAAATATGTTATGTTATTGTGGGTCCTGGGAGGTGAAGGGTTGGGTGAGGGTGAATGTACATATTTTATGTCTCTTTCATTTATATATTGTGTTGTATTGTATTGTAATGTTATTTTTTTGTTGTTTCTTTTTATAATGTGGAGAATTATGTTGTAATTTTTTGTAGTCTTATGTGTGAGAGAGAACTTTTGATTCATATTATTTACAAGCAAGTGCAGCCATTTTAATTGAAAGTAGAATCAAAATGATATAAAGGGAGTCATCATGTCACCTATAATAACCTCTGCAGGTGGCTCAAGACAGAGTTACTCGTGACTCATACTGACCATGTGCTCACGTGTATCTTGCTAACCGCAAAACGTGACATGACCTAGTACTAGGAAAAAAAGGTAGTTTAGAAGGTATATAAGGGAGGAGAAAAGACAGGAAGGGGGGCATTGCAAACACGGGATCTAGGGAAACCTGTCTTTGCTTTGTTCCAAATTTCTATATTATTGGCCAATCTTAATATTACTTGCATCTCTTTATTATTAAGGTATTGTACTTTATAGAATGTGTTCTGATTTTATTTGGCTTATGCATGCAATAAAATTTAAAAATAATAATAATAAAAAGAAGCTTAATGCAGGAATGAGACCAAACATTTTAGTGCTGCCATGCTTCAAAATTCCCATTAAATGGCCTAAATGATGTTACATCACAGAAGAAAAGTCTGACTTGGCTTCCCTGGGGAGTTGGGTGAGGAATACTTGCACAATCTCTCCTTTTGATCTCATTTCCTATTCAGTATACTTCACCTAATTACCATGAATTCCTCTGGTATTCATTGTAATAGCACTAATTATAATGAAATTGTTTGGTATTCTCTGTAATAGCACCAATCATAAAGTATTCATTTGACATTTATGAGGATATCACGTGGCTGTCCCTGGCTTACTGCTGCAATTTAGCATCTGTAAAGCATTACTTAACAGAAACAAAAAATCAAACATGCATCACATTTTTAAGAAAAACACAAACCAGAAAAACATGTGTATCTACAGACTATTATAGCTGGGATGAGGAATTCTAACAAATTATTGTGAAGCTATTTAAGAACAGTAAATGAATCTCACATTATTATTATTAATATTAATATTAGTAGTAGTAGTAGTAGTAGTAGTAGTAGTAGTAGTAGTAGTAGTAGTAGTAGTAGTAGTATTTACAAATCAATCATTTGATTCACAGTTCAGGACTGGAATAAAATTAACAGTTCAAGCCCTAACCAATGGTCTAAAAACTATTACGGTAACGTCTGAGTATATATGCAGCTCCTAATAGTGTTGTTTTTTGGAGAGTTAGGACATTCAAGTCCAATAAGTCCAAAATTTCAAAGTATTTAGGGAGTCCTTTAGGTATTGCTCCAAGGGCTCCAATCTCTATGGGAACTGTTAGTAACTGTGCCTGGGTGTGGCACATATTGCATCATGGATAAATAGTTGTGTATATCTTTAAGGACTATTCTAGAGAATGGCCAGCTGCTCAGGATCAGCAGCTAATGAATGAAGCCTCTTGTGCATAAAATGTAGCACGCCCAAAAACCAAGTTGCCTCCCCTTGCCTTAAGCCTCGCCTTAATGGAGTGGTCATCTTGCTGGAGTACTCATCTTGGAGGTAACTTTATAGGCCAGTGACTTTGTGCTTTTGCCACTTCGTGGTAGTGATTTTTGTGTCAGTGGACACAAGCAGCTTGGATAGCTGATGTTTTGCCTTGGAGCTTGCTTCTACCAAGAACTTGCCTAAAAGCTGTTCATATCAAGGTCTGCAAGCATCTTCAAGGAACCAACAAAGACTCTGTGATAAAGCTTACTGGGTAAGCAAAGAGAGAGAGAGCTGAAATCTCTCTAAGGACTGTGAACTTCTTCTACATATGCCATTCCTGTATGCTAAAGCTAAGCCTGTTACTTTGTCATCACTGTAAATATTTTTCCTGCACCTCACCTCGTGAGTAAAATTTCTTTTGCCTCACAAGAACTATTTGCCTGTGTTTTCTGGGCTCCCAAGCCATAAATCATCAATACTGCAGGCAAGGGTGTGGCAGGGGCAAATCCACTCTGAATTACTCTGTCAGGAACAACAACAGATTTCTTTTTCAATAGACACTTGACTTCGATTTGTGAATCACTATATTTTGTGATTTTCTCCAGTTGTTTGTCTTCAATTTGTGCATCTCCTGGTTATAGCAATGTCAATAAACCAGACCCTCTTCTTTTCCACAACAGTTATATCAGATGTGTTGTGAGGCAAATGTCTATCTGTTTGAATATTAAAGTCCCACAGGATCTTGACTCTCTCATTCTCTAAAACTTTCTCTACTTGATGTTCCCAATGATTTATACTGCATTCAAATCCAAACTTCTGGCAAAGTTTCAAATGGATAATTTGTTCTTGAGCTGCCAAGTTAAATCCTCCCATTTCCTTCTTCAAAACTCCTGCTCTTAACCATACCAATGTCAGTTTTGGGTTGGCCTTCCTTCTATGTTTTTAAAGTATTGACTATGCATATACGGTACTTGTTTTTCCAGTTTGCAGCTTGACTTTCTATCCTTTCCTTTCTGTATTCAGCTTTCTTCTTTACTGTTTTCAAAAGTCCTCCTTTGTTCACTTCCTGAAGCATAGGTTCTTTACTTTTCTTAATGTAGTCATTCAAACTATGCCTTTCTTCTCTCTGTTTCACCTGTAGGAGTCCTCTGCCCTCCTCAGCTCTTGATAAGTACAAACTGTCAACATCACTTTTTGTGTGCAGGGCATGATGCATAGTCATTAGCTTCCTTGTTTTTCTGTCTAGGTTATTTAATTCCAGTTGGGTCCAATCAATTATTCCAGCTAAATAGCATATAACAAGCACTACCCAGGTATTAATTGCCTTTACGATATTGCCTCCACTCAGTTTTGACCTCAAGATTTTCTGTACCTGCTTTATATATTTTGTAGAAGTAGTTCTTTGACATGGTTGTGTAGCAGGTCAGAAGCTTCTTGAACTCCCAGGTACTCGTATTCTTCTTCTGATGCTATTGCTTTGATACAGTCTTCATTATCTAACTCAAATCCATCACCTTTAACAATTTTACCTGCCTTAAAAGTAATTGTTGCATACTTGTCAATTCCAAATTGCATTCCAATGTCTTTACTAGATGTCTTTGTATTTTTTAGCAGAATATTTAATTTAGCACTTTCCAAACAAATTTAGGTGGTTTATATAGAGCAAATATTAAATCTTCAGTCCTCTCTTAGCCAATTCATATCCACACTTTGTCCTTATACTTGGTGATCTTTTCTAATTCCTAAACATCTCAACCTCTGTTGCCCTCTTCTCTTTCTGCCTTCAATCTTTTCCAACATCAGGTTCTTCTCCAGTGAGTCCTCTCCTCTGACTTGGTGGCAAAAGTGTTTGAGCTTCAGCTTCAGTATCTGTCCTTCCAAGGATGAGTCAGGATTGATTTCCTTTAGAATTGACTTCTTTCTTTTTTTGTATCAGGAATTATTCTGGGTTGAAAGGATTTTTGTGTGTGGAAGAAACTCGGCTCAGGGAATGCCCAAACGAGGCTCCTTTCATGTCCCCAAGAGCTGGAACAGAGACTGATTTGATTTCCTTAAAGTCTAGGCAACTCTCAAAACTATTCTTCAGCACCACAGTCCAAAGGCATTTGTTCTTCCGCACTCAACCTTCCTTATGGTCCAGATCTCACTGGAATATATTATTACTGGGAAGACCATCACTTTAACTATGCAGACATTTGTTGGCAGGGTGATGTCTCTATATTATGCCGCTTAGTTTGTCATGACTTACCTCCCCAAGAGTAAGCATCTTTTTATTTCTTGGCTGCAGCTCTTAGCTATATTTTTGTCCTTTCTCTCTGTGCCAATCTTTCCTCTTCCCTTCATCCAAAATTATTGGTTCTGTGGTCACAGTATAGACTTTTAAGAATTTAATCAATGATTTTGTGGCAGTTCTAAGCTTAAAAAGCATACTCTCTTTCCTTGTGGGAGTCAACTCAACATCCACCTTAGTTTTTCATTTTCCTTCTCCAATTCTAATTATGACACAAAGACATTAGATTTAATAGTCACTCTCTGCTGCTATTCATCTTTGGGTTTCAAGCTGGGGAGAGAAATTTCAGAATGAATGATACTGGCTGTGAAGAAAGTTTGAGTTAGTTGCACATGGTGGCTTTAATGGCTGAGGACAATATCCTTCTCAATCCTAATCAGTGTTAGAGCTCTCTGACTCAATGTGAAAAAGTTCCTGTGGGCATTGGGCACATAATACGTTTAAAAAATATTGCAGGAAATCCAGAAATTAACTGTCACATTTTCTTATGGACATAGGCAGTTAATACATGGAGGCCAACTTCCTTTGACATCACAAGTTCCCATACTGTGATATCATAAAGGCATAGGTTTTGGTTCCAAAATCACAGGGAATGGGAAGATGCTGACCAGATATCCCTACTGTCGTATCAAATTCCCATCTTTTTCTTAAATGCACCTATGGGTTTTTTTTTTTTTGAAAAAACTACCCGTATATGCCGGCATATAAGACGACTGGGCATATAAGACGACCCCGCAACATTTCCACTCAAAATATAGTTTGTTATATACTCGCCGTATAAGACTACCCCCTTTTCCGCACACCTTCCACACACGAAATAAAACATAAAAGAACATCAGATTTGATTTCAACATCTCCCTGTGGCTGGCACTAGTGCACAAGTGTGCATGTGCGAGCTCTGCGTAGACAAGGGGTGGGCGGAGCACAGCTGCTTCCTGCTGAGCAGAACGGGCCGGTCATGCCAAAAAGGCTGGCACCCCTGTCTCGCTGCTGATGCTCGCTGCAGCCACGCTGGATACTGTGCGATACTGGATGGTATGTAGAATGAGGTGGGTGGGCATCGGGAGGCCACTATGGGAACCAGGCGGGTATCGGGAGGCCACTATGGGCAGCTACGTCTGTCCCAACTGAAGTGCACCCGGCGTATAAGATGACCCCCCCCCCCTTGGAGGCATGTTTTTCAGGGGGGAAAGTAGTCTTATACGCCAGCATATACAGTAATTGCACAATTAGCAATTCAAAAAATGCACCTGTCCAGAAAACATTAACAAAATGTAAATATTGCACAAAATATTTTTTGAAGGTTGAGACATATATCACTAAACAGGTGATGGCCACAAATGGCTCACAAATCACTGGAAGCTGGTCACTTTGCCCACTGGGTTTATGCATCTCAATATCATAATCTGAGCTGAGCTTTAAAAAGGAGAGAAAGAAATGTAGAGAAATGTCTATCGATTGAAAGAATGACATAATTATGTTTTGGTTTTGGTTTTTTTTGTTACATGCCATCAAGTTGCTTCTGCCCTATGATATCCTTAAAAGGGTTGTTGAGGTAAATAAAATGCTCAAAGAGTGATTGAATTGCTACTCCACAGGGAACTTTCATGGCCAAGTGATGACTTGAACCTACGTTTCCTTAATTCTACTTCAGTACTTTATCCTCTGTAACACATTGACTGTCTATGTTGGTCATGGTTAAAATTGCAACCTTATAAAAGGGCAAAAGCAAACACATTCCTGAAGGGAGATGAAGAAAACACTCATATCTTTCTCTCCAGAGAAGCAGCTCATTCAGCCTGCAGAAAAGTTTACAATTCCATCTCTCAACACTTCCCCAAGGAGAAGGTCAGTAGCTAGTAAAGGTATTAAAATTTGTAAATGCCAGCTGGAAGGGTGAAAAAATTCATTTCTAGAAGTTTGAATTTACAGCAGCCTATTAATTTGTTCCCATTGTTTAACCATATATTTATTATTCTCCAAAAAAAAAGTCCACTTTCATACCTTCTTCCTAAGTTCCCCTATTTTTTTAAAAAAACTATTTGCACAATTAGTAATTCAAAATGTGCACCTTTCCAGAAAACATTAACAAAATGTAAATATTGATGGAATGGCCCAATTAGGCTTCTCTTTTGGCAATCTGGTATCATTTATATATACTGCATATTTCCATGTATATACTGTATTTAATCACCATAAACTCATTCAGGCTCAGAGTAATCTTACAAAGCTGCAATTATGTTGTCAAATACTTTGGGTTTTGTTCCATAATTAGTATGGGTGAATTTTATATTTGTTTTTAGATAGTAAATGGCACATTGGGGGTTAAAATTGCTGTTTTTAAGGGTTTTTTTTGTTTTATATTGATTTTAACTTGTGTACACCACCCAGAGTCCATTGGATAGGGCGGTATATAAATCTATTAAATTAAATTAAATTAAATTTTCAATGATCACATGCCACAGTGCAAACTGGTCCAGCCCTTTTGTTTGTGAACTGGAGTCTTCTCTCTTGCTGCTGGGATTTTCTACATTATAAAGTCAGGACAATATGAATGGTGTTTTTCTTGTGTGATAGTTTTATTCATTCTACAAAGGATGGTGTGTATGTTACTCTGGGGTGGGGTTATGGTGACATATTAAGCTGGAGAGTGATATTTTGAGATAGTGCAAACACTCACTCTCACAATCTTTTCCCCTTTTCATCCTGAAGGAATTTTTAATATATATATTTTTTTAAAAGAGAGTTTAGTGCTAAATCACCTTGCCATTGTATTGGACTACAGTGGTACCTCATACAACGATTTTAATCCATTCCATGGGGCTCATTGTTGTATGAAACAATTGCTATATGATGCATGTATCATACAGTAATACCTCTGATAACAACTGCATCGAATAATGCTAAAATCGGATAACGATGCAAAATTTCTAAAGAAATTTTGCATTGGATAACGATCTGTTAGCGTTATCCGTTGCAGTCATTTTGTAGCAGAAGGGTGGCTGGAAAGCTGAACGGGGTTCTCCATTCAGCTTCCCAGTCACCCTGCAGCTGCAGAGGCAGGGGTGGGGTGGCTGGAAAGCTGACGGGGGGCTCCCCCGTCAGCTTCCCCAGCCACCTCACAGCTGCAGAGCTTCCCCAACCACCCTGTAGCTGTAGATTGGGTCCTCTGATCTCCCTGGAGGAGGCAGGCCTGCTCCAGGGAGATCAGAGGACCAGATCCAAGCTGTTTCTGGGCTTCCCTGATGTCCCAGGCCAGTGGAGCAAGCCAAAACGTCAGGGTTCGAACCCTGATGTTTGGGCTTGCTCCACTGGCCGGGGACATCGGGGAAGCCCAGAAAAAGCTTGGATCGGGTCCTCCAACCTGCCCAGAGCTGGCGCGCGGGGGTGTGTGTGTGTCAGAGAACTAAAAATCGGATAAAAATGGACTTTTTTCACCCATTTTGGGCTCTCTGACCCCCCTGCTGGCTCCAGGGATCAGGGGAGCCGATCCAAACTGTTTCCAAAGTTCCCCCACCTCCCGGGAGGCTGCAGCAAGCCAAAATGTCGGGATTCAAATCCCAACGTTTTGGCTTGCTGCAGCTTCCAGGGGAACAGGGCTTTTTAAAATGTTGTGCGATAAATGCATCGCACAACGTTAAAAACCGGATAATAACGAGACTTGTAGAACCAAGTCTCATCGTTATCCGAGGTACTAGTGTATAGCAATTTTCCCTATGGGATGCATCATACTTTTTTTTTTGGCTAAGTGGTTTTTCCCATTGAAAAATTGTTGTACAATTTTTTCCATTGGGAAAATTGTTATGTGGGATGCCATTTCCCCCAAAAAACCTAATTGTTATGCGATTTCATTGCTATATGGGGCAATTGTTGTATGAGGTTCGACTGTATTAGTTTAGCACTAGAACACTATTCGCCACAATCCTTCTCAACAGTCAACCTTAAGGATTTTTAAATTATCTTTTGAAACAAACCAGAGAGTTCAGTGCTAGATCGCTTTATCACTGTACTGGAATATTAGTTCAGTGCTAGATCACCTCTGCACAGATGAAAAAATAAGAAAGGAGAGTTGGGGATCACTAGTTGAGCTATATCAAAGGAAGGGTAGATACACAGTGTGGGAGTGTAGCACATCACATTGGATTGTCAGACAATATGAATGCTGGCACCAAAGCAACCCAAGCTCTTCATGAGATCACCTAAAATGAATGCTATCCTAAAAGAGGCTGAAAATCAAACTGCAGTGCAGCCAGTGTTGCCAGTGCAGTCACACCCTGACCTAGATTGAAATTATTGCTAATGATTGGAAGGTTTGGATTCAAAAAGCACCACAGCGTAAACATTTCAGCAGAGATTTCTGGAAAAGCCAGCATCAAATAGAATGTCCACCAACAGATTCACTCTTAAGCAATACTTTGCTTGGAACTGCCCTTGCAACCTTGTGTGAACCCAGTATGATCTGATCATTCCTGCCCAATTACTAGGGAAGAGTCAATCTACATATTTCTTTTTTCCAGTTGTAGTGTCATTTGCATCTGTTTATTATTTATTTATTTATTTTATGTATTTATTTAAACAAACTTTTATGCCGCCCTCCTCAAAAAGACCCAGGGTGGCTAACACAACTCTCAACACCTAAAAACACAATAAAAACATAATATAAAATCAAGATTAAAAGATTAAAAAGCTAAAACAAGACACAGAGAAAGAGAGGGATCAAATGAGCCAGCAGACTGGGGCAATTGTCCCATACCCCACACATTGTCTTCATCGACTGCAATTCATATCCGAGAATGCACTTTTTTCCTGAAGCATGTCACTGGCATGAATTTGTTTAAGGTGGATTCCATCTTGCCATGAAGTGACCCACACACTACGATCTTGGAGCCATCTCAGAGCCATCACCCATGGCACACATTAAGCGTGACATGCAGGATTTATCACCAGGTCTGTAATGGATGATGGGAGCCTTGAGGATATGGACAAGATGTGCCTTCACAGCCAGTCCATCTGGCATGATCTCTTCCACCTCCATGACCCTTGGAAATCAGAGTTCCTCCTCCACTCATTTTGTTGCTGGGTCAAATATGATGGTTTCCAGTTGCATTTTCTCCACTGAGGCTGACCATCACCCCACCTAAAGGGGCTCATCAGCCCATAGCCATTGGCCCATTTAGGGAGTCAAGTTAGTTAATCATCACCTGACACTTCACATTGAGTCACTGGCTGTACAGTCTACTCCATTACCATAGCGGGATGTCCGGCCAGTCAGGGGAATCTGCTTATGAAAGTATACAAAAAAATGTCCAGCCCCCCCCCCCCATACAAAGATCCCTACACATTTGTGTTGATTTCCTCCTACTCTACATTCCCACCCAATGATGCAAATCTATAAGGACCAAAATTGCTTCCATGCCCCGGAAAGATCTGCAAACCTTTCAGCCAACTGAAGCTAGTACAGTTCATTTCTATTTTTATAAAAAGTAATGGAAAGAAAATGATTAAAGTCAAAAATTGAACAAAAATGGAAAAACTCATACAAAGAACGACCATTTCCCCCTCCCATCTGTTCAGCTGCATAAGCTTGGTGAGGTTTTGCAACCACTCTGTCTTCTGCCTGCCAGCAGAACAGGCCTGCCCAGGTTTTAGAACAGTGAGATTAAAACCTCCAAACATGCTTTCTATGTACCGTGCCAGATAAAATAGACCTATGATCGGGTTAGCCCAGCTATCAGTAACTGCACCTCATGGTGTTCGATAATCAGGGTATAAACAGTAGAAAAGATTAGAAGCATCTGGACCGACCACCCTTCTTTTGCCCAGCAAAGTCCAATTAAAAATGGCTGGCTTACAGATGAAAGATGCCATCTCGGCATACCACAGAGGCAAGGAGGTAAGCAACTACAACCCACAATAGCTGATAGTTCAAAGATGGCTTTGTGTGTATGTGTGTTGGTGTGTCTGATGTAAAGTACCTTGTCAAATCCACTGAAAACTCCCTGCTGGAACATTTCTTATCAGGAAATGATCACTCATTACAAGCTATTTCCAACAGTGGCATTAGCTTTCGGCAATATTTAAATGCCCTTATTCCCAATGCATTTGATGACACCAGCTTTAAGTTTTTGAACTCCCCCTATCCATTAGCTTTAACCTTGGCAACAGTCCCTCCCTCCTCCAGATAATGTCTTGGCTTTGGGCAATTATTTTCAGACATTTTTATAAGGATCTGTATCTCGAACAATGTCCTGCAAGGATAGTTTATAGCAGCTGCTTTCACCTTGACACTTCCAAGCATGATAAGGCCAAGAAGCAATGTTAGGCAGAGTACGAGAGAAGATTTAAGATCTGCAAGTGGCCATCTGCATGTGGATAGAGCTGCAGGTGTCTATTACTTTACCTCTGATCTGCCCTTTGCTTCCCTCAGGACCATTTAGATCATATCAGGCTTCTAAGGGACTCTGCTTATTAACTATCCTTGCCTCATGAGACTTGCAACTACCTTCCAGGAATCTACCATCACCATCCTTTTATTACACGAGCCCTCTCCCTACATTATCTTCATAATAGGTTTGTCAGTTAGGTCAGGCTAAAGGCCCTTGTGTGGACCAAGGTCATTCAGTCATCAGCCTCCTGGCTTTGTGTTCAGAACTGATGTTCAGAAAAGATGGTGTTGGCTTCTTCTCAGGGTTCAGGACCTAGTGTTGCCCTTCATGCTGCACCCCTGAGGTCTCTTCACAACTGTAATACTGACTTATTTATTTGCATCAAAAAGCCAAATCACACACCCCAGAAGCCTCTGGAAGGATGTGCATTCACACTCAAATATTGTCAAGTTCCCCAATCTCTTTTCAGGACAAAACATAAGGAAGGAACTGGTCCAAAATAAAACTCTTGGGATCAGGAAGGTATGAACAGGCTTCAAGGGTTATCCTAGGGGCCCAAGGGCTATTGCTGGCCCATAAGCCATACTTTGTCCATGTTTCTCATGAAGAATCAAATTTGTGGCTAGTATCTAGTATGCTACAGAATGGTTTTCACCCTTTATTATTTATTTATTTGAATTTATATTGCCACACCCTCAGCAAGGTGATACCGGGCAGCTCACAAATATAAAAATCACATAATAAAACAGGAACCTCAAAACTTAAAAAAAAAACCCCATTAAAACCATTAAAATATCCTCCCAACAACCACAAGTTAGAAGTGAATTAAAACCCGGATGGCCCTCACATAAGCCAGCAAGGGTGGGCTACTGCACTGGCAGCACCCCACACCTGCTGCGCAAGCCAGGTTTTCAGATCTTTCCTGGAGGCACAGCTCAGTTGGCAGGAGGTTCCATAGGGCTGGAGCAGAGACTGAGAGGCCCTCCTTCTAGTGCTAGAGAGGCGAGCCTCTCTAGCCGATGTCACCATCAGGGAGCCTCTTCGGTCTGCTCTTGTGGGACAGGCCGATGTCCTTGGGGTGACGTGGTCTCTTAAGTACCCTGGCCCACCACCATGTACGGTTTTAAAGGTCATTGCCAGCACTTTACACAGGGCAAATTTGGATCTTTCTGAGACAGAATACAAGGTGATTGTACAGAACAAAAGTTTGAAACACACACATACAAAATGCATTTTTAAAAAATCATTTATAAGGGAAAGCCATGAGTTTTTGGCTCTTGTGTTATACTGCAAAATCTGGCAGTGGTTAATGACTTACTCTACGGCTCATCTCAGTGTCTTGAGATAGCACGTTCCACAGAATACAAGAAAATTGAAAAATACTCATTGTGTCCTTACTCATCCCTATTGTATTCTGCATTCTGGTACCAGAACAGGAAGGACAGTGTTATAAAGTAGATGTAAGCACCTGGCCATATAGTTTAGTGGCTGTAGAGACAGAGGTTAGGAGTTTGTTTCTGTCCCTATGAGTAGAACTAGCCTGTTTAGCTTTGAGTAAGCAGCACAATCCAAGAGTACCCCAAGAAGAAAGGAATTGTAGACCACTTTTGAGTACTGTACTCTTGACTACTTTTGAGTACTTTTGAGTAATAATAATAATAATAATAATAATAATAATAATAATAATAATAATAATAATAATAATAATACTACACTTCAGTAGACCCCATCTTAGGGTGTCATGGCTACCACCTTTTCAATTAATTTTCTCCAAAACTGAGTGTGAAAACTCAATCCCTCATCTTTTGGGTGGCTATCTATATTTTGTCCAGAATTCTTATCCAATTTCTAGGAGGTACCCATATTAACAGCTCCATAGTGAGGCAGACAGCCTTGGTATCTGCTAGGGATGGGTAGAGATAGATGACTAGGCTTCTGTGCCATCTCACACAGAAGTATCATTTCCTCCCTGCTCCATCACTGTGAGATTTATTTCCACGTCTACAGACCTGGAAAAGCAAAGCAATTCCAAAAAAAAAAATTCAATTCTCACTCTAAAACCACACTCCCATACACACAAACCTACTGGCACTCTCCTCTTTCTTTTTGTGTGTGCACCAGCAGGACAGTCTTATCAAAAACATAATACCTAGGGGAAACAGGGGCTCCTAAAATAACTTCAAGCCCATTTGTACTTTTATCTAGCTGGCAAAGTATGCCGAGATGACTAATATTGTTTTGAAATGGTCTCTAGACTTCAGCCTCGCCTCCTAACAAAGGCCATTTTAGAAAGATAAATAACCTGTCCACATTTTTTAAAAAAGGATTCTCAATTCTGCATCACACCTGTTCAGTATAAAACACAATTATGTTAAGGAGGGGAGGCACCTCAGGAAGCAGTGGGAAAGATGAGATCCTTTCCTCTCAAAATACAGCAGTCAAGATTAGGTTTTGCTTGTTGCATGAGGTATTTATAATGTAGAACAGGATTACATGAATGCTAACACTGCTGCTTACTCTTTTCTTTTCCCAAAACATATGAAGTGAAATCAGTATGCATAATAAAATAAAACATATCCATGCCTGGTCTTTCTTTTTATGGTTATATTGGTTGGTACCTTGACATGTTGACCCTGATGTAATTTCTTGTGTAACTTTCTGGTTTTGTTTTTGCTTTCATTAGAGAGAGAGAGAGAAGCTGGTGCAAAGTTTTTGCATATGCAGTAGATTTCAATAACCATGCCTTGCTACCAGATATGTTTGTTTGAAGCATGAATTAGAGTCTCATGAGGAAGAAAATGTCTGGTTTAAACCTGGTAAGAAGCTGTATGCTCTGCTTTTCAGCAAAATCATGAGAGGACCTTTGACACAAAACTGAATTGCTGAAAGGTTGTGGTGTTGTACAAAGGAGCAATCTTCTGTTGACCTGTCCTTTTGAAACTCTTGATTGTGTTGTCACCTGAGTGTGTATTCCTCACATCTACTCTATATCCACAGTTGCTGGAGGGAAGGTGGTGAAAAACATGATATGACATGCATTTTAACAATGATGAGGTATTAGGAGAGAAGATGAAATCTGTTGAATTGTAGCCACTGCTTTCTACCTGATAATCATTGCACAGCATTCTAAATGATGGAGAAACCTCCATTTGTATGACAGGGGAACAAAGAGTGTTGTGCTCACATACAAGGAGAAAGAACTCCAAAGCTATTTTCCTCACCTGGTAGAGGGTGAGGTATGTGGCACTTTGAGATGGGGGAGGTTGAGGGGGAGGGGTGCATGCCTCTCTTGAGATGCTCAGGCCCATTCACAGAGTGAGGAAAGTCATGGGGAAGGTGAGACCCCCCCCCCCCCAAGGGTGTAAGCATTCCAGAAGGTGTTGATACAGCCAGGACTGGTTAAGGAGAGGCAACTGGATAGAACCCTTTAGGTGAGGGTAAAGGTCACCCTTGCTCAAAAGCCAGTCATGCCCGACTCTAGAGAGTGAAACTCATCACTGGATGCTGGAGAGCACAGAACGCTGTTACCTTTTCTGCTGAAGTGATACCTGCTTATCAATGTGCATTTTCTTGATTTTTAAACTGCTAGATTGGCAGGATCTGGGACAGAGATGGGAGCTCAGTCCATCATACAGCACTCCCGTCTCAAACTGGTAACCTACCGACCTTCTAGTCATCAATCTTATAACCATTAAGCCACCACAACCCCATAGAGCCAAATAGACAGGGATTTAAAAAAAAAAACAGACAGAGGCAGGGAAGAAAGAGGATGGAGAATTGTTGACATTAGTTGATGAAGAATCAGAAGTAAAGGAAGATGGCTAGGGAATGCTGTGTGCAGAGGAAGAAAGGTTGGGCATTCACTCTTATCTAGTTGGTGCATCAGCACAGAAGCTGAAGACTTTAAGCTCCTCCTTGCCCTGAGACAGCTCTCATTCCACTCAAAGCACAGGAAAGGAAAGGTAAGCGACAAGAGGATTAGAAGAGGAGAGGTTTCACTGGGAGATACTGCAGAGCCTGCCTCTTTCTACCCTCCTGAAAGGGGAAGATCCCACCTGGAAGCTTGCTTCCCAGCCTGGCCTCTCAGGACATGGACTTGGAGGAATCCCAGTGTAACTAACTCTGAAGGCACCCAAAGGCTAGTGAGCTTAACTCAGCCCTCTGATACTGTGGGGAAAGGGATTGTTATTGCTGATAAAGGTAAACGTCTTCCTCCTTGAAATCCAGTCATGGTGCTCATCTCCATCTCTGTCTCATCTCCATCTCCATCTACAACCAAAGAGCAAATGCTATCTGCTACTGCAGACATTTCCATTATCATGTGACAGGCATAACTAGACACTGGAGTGCACGGAACACTGATACCTTTCCCTCCAGAGTAGTACCTATGTATCTACTTGCAATTTCTTTCTTTTGAACTTTTAGGTTGGCAGGAGCTGGGACAGCAACAGGTGCTCACTCCATCATACAGTACTGTGGTCTCAAACTGCTGAACTGCCAACCTGCCTTGAGTCCATGGAGTTCGTTTTGGAGGATGCAGGCTCCATCAGCCTCTTGGTAGGAGCAGCTGATAATCACCCTTGAAGAGAATGAGAATAAAAATGTTTGAGGAGTCAGATTAAACAAAAATAGATGAATGATGGAATATTTCTTGAAGGAATGCACATAAATAGGATACAGTTACAAGTATCCTGTGGTCGTTCAAGGATCTAAAGCACTGAAAGATTGTTTGCATTCTCCTTTACCAGCAGAGCTAGTAATTGCTGTGTGTGTGTTCTTTGCTTTGTTTTTCAAAGGGAAAGGACATTAGTTTTGCACATTGACAGTTTTGCAGAGACCTTCAACTGTAGAAAACCAGGACTCTTTTTCTTGCTCTCTTGGAGGTGGGGATTCCCAGGGGAATTGAAAACTCAATGAAGTGACTTGTCAAGCTGAGACAGCCTAAATCAAGGAGAATGAAGGTTCAATCAAGCAAGGGCTCTTTGCATCCTATTAAATAAATGTATGTGTAATCACTTCTCCCTTACCAATGTCCACACCATACACATGGGCAACCATGGTTGGTGCTACATAACATGTGTCTCATTGTAGCAGAACTATCAAACCCAGGGGTTCTCCACCTATGACCTATGGACCCGACCCAACCCACAGCACCATTTCATGTGGCCCACATCACTGCACCCAGAACTGGAAGCTAATGCATTTATGACAACCATAAATGCATTCATGTTTTACTGCAGCATTTATGGTGGGGGGAACCACTAGTCTGGCCCACACAGGTGTCTGAGGAGTTGTGGTCTGTCCCACAGCTTAAAAAGGTTGAGAACCCCTGATCTAACCTGTCCTTATGTAAATGCTGAGTTCTATATTCATCTACAAGGGCTGTACAAGATTAGAGCCTATGTACACTTCTGGACTGAAAGCACAAGCTGCTCACTCAGAAGCAAGCAATGCCACTTAAGAATAGAACCCTCAATAGCCAAGGTGGCTAGAGCTTACATGCCCCCTTCCAAACCTGGATTCCCATCTAAAATGACTCTCATCCTTGTTTAATTTTATGTCAGCTTTGGAGAGATTTGTTGAACATATTAAATGCAACCTCACAATGCAAAGGGTTAATAATGTAAATTATGTAGATAATCAGCCAATCAAAAGAGTTCTCCAGTTTCCTGCCTCTAGGGTTACCTAACCTGTTAGTCTGCTTGCTATCCAGGTTTTATTCAATTCCACGTTTTGCCATTGTCATGTATGTACCAGTTTATTTTTCTGCTGTTCGTTCGTTCTCTCTCTCTCTCACTCACTCACCAATTTGTCTTACAAGCAAACTGTGTTTGTTTATCTACCAAAGTGATTGAACAGAACTGTTTATCTACCAAAGCAACTGTTTACTTTTCTATCTAAAGAAATGCAACTGTAAGTAAAGAACTGTTTTTTTCTACTACAAGATGTGTGGAGAATTTAATTTGCTGGGCTAGAATGGGAGTCTAATATTTGGAGAACTTGCTTACTATAACTATTTGTTTAACCTGCCCCACCAACTGCGGTGTATCTGCATATAAAGTCAATGCCTCTTCTTTTGGTTTTTGTACCACAAGGCCAACAGAATTGTTCTGCCAACTGGTTACTCTGTCAAATCATCTCTGAGATCAATCAAGCAGAAGAGGGTTTGGTAGCAAAAGGGCTTTTGTTTTTGGCAAGAGACTTTTCCAACCAGTTCCTCACTGTCAGCATAATTTTGAGTTAAAACAGAAATGAAGTCCTAGAAGATTTAAACCAATATTTTTCCTTCTTTGGACTCTTTCACCTCTAAGAGTGAATAAATAAGTTCCACACATCTTCTATTTTATTAAAATAGTTCCACAGGCCATGTATACTTTTTTCCAAAGTTTATCTTCATCTTCAACACAGAACAATGCAATCCATATTTCTTTTTCTCTTAATCACAATGCAGTGACATTGTAGGCTTCATAGAAAACATTTATCTGGAAATCTGAGTTATTGTCATTTCCCATTGTTGCTCTGTTTAAGTAAAGCATCATCATTTTTGTGGAGTCTTGTATTCATTTCTTTCTAAATATGTTGGACTGTATATCTCACATGCAAACACAGGCCACAAAACAAGATTTACCACTTAGCCCTGTGGATGGCATGATCTGGCTCTGGATTGCCTCTCAACCTCCAAAAAACCCACCAAGAGTTGGTTGAGCATCAGCTGTGTGCTAATACTTAATCGAACCATACAATCTGTGTCTCATTATAGTACATTTCAGTTCCACATATGGGCTAAGGGGCATCCGAGCCAGGAGATCCAGATGGCAGCGGCAGATTGGCGTGATACTACTAGCAGCATGTACAGGAGCAGAATTGGCATGGTGTCCTCTTGAAACACACAGTCCCCATTGTCAAGGGTACTTCACTCCTAAGCTCCAACTGTCCTTTCTCATTGATACAGCTACTCCTGTTAGAGAGTTGGGGTTAACTAGGACCCATCTTTCTGAAGCTCTCTTAACAGAATGAATGTGTTTATTATTTTGAAATCCTGATTCTTCATGATGATGAAAGAATAAGCCATGAAATAAGGGTATGCATGCGGTAAATCAATGCATGTGACTTTGTGACTAATGGTAAATGTTATAAAATTGATCACCACCATTCATTTGATGGTCTATTCTAAAGGCTATAGTTTAGGTTGCAAATGTTCCTTTCCAGCAACAGACTTCTGCCTGGCAGTTCTTCTGATGCTTTACAATTCTGTGCCTACGCAGCCATCTATAAAGCTGTACCCATTCCACAAGAAGCCAGAACTGGCTTTGGCTATTCACACTTTAGCGGCTTCCAAAGGAGAGTGCTATAAAGCATACTATGCCAGTCTGCCTTTGAAGGCAATCCAAATTATGTGTTGGTTCAGCATGTGGCTTCTAAAATATTGGCTAGCGCAGCTTTGAGGTCATATGAACTACACCACTTTAAGATAAGAAGAGACCAGCTGGGCCAGTCAAATGGCTAACCAAGCCAAGCATTCAATTCTTGCATAGCCTGGCCAAATATGTCTGAGAAGGAGGACACCACTACTATAACTCTGTCTTGTTCATGTCCCCTAGCAGTTGGTAGCCAGAGACACACTCTGTCTGACACTGGAGTTAATACATAGCCATCACAATTAGTAGCCACTGATAGCCTTATCCTGTGTGAATCTGACTAATGCCTTTTAAAGAGATTATCTTTCTTATAGGCCATTTAATCCTTTTCTACTAAACCATTCTTCTTCAGCAGTGTTATCTCTAAGTTATTCTTCTAATGCTTTAGTCTCTGCCACTTCTAATCAATAACTTTATACTATTGTTGCTGTATTTATGCTGTTTGGCCATTTTATTTCCTCTTATTGTGCACTGCCAGAATTGCTGTCAGATGTAGGGCATATAAAATATTTAATTCCCTTGAGTTCCATTTAGAAGGAGAAAGAAAGGGTACAAATAAGATCAAACTAAATCAATCAATCAATCAATCAATCAATCAGTGTCATCTAAATTGGCAGTCATTTCCATGTGTGGAATAAAAGCCCACTTTGAATGTGAGGCAGTAGTAGTATAGACTTTTAAAATCTTGAGACTGGATTATCCTAAGAATTTCCTAAATGAATTCTAAGGATACTCTAGAATCGTAAGAAATCTTAGGATTGCTTCAGATCAACTCACTGTTGTACTTTCAAGTCATTTCTGAAATATGTTGATCCTATGAAATGATGACCTCCAGAAGGTCCTATTGCAATGATAGAGAACCTTTTAGAGACTGAGTGCCCAAACTCAACATGTTGCCGTCCGTGCCACAGAAGGGCAAACTCTGTGCTGGGGAATGGAGAAAACGTTTCCATTGGGCTGCTTGGCAGAGGGAGAGGGCAAACTCTGTGCTGGGGCAACTGCGCACATGCCCACAGAGAGGCTCTGAGTGCCCCCTCTGGCATGTATGCCATAGGTTTGCCACCGCTGCCTTATTGTATGCAGCATTGAAGAGTTCGTGGAAACGAAAGGCTGTGATTTTCTATATTGAGTCAATCAATCTTATAATGGGTCTTCTTCACCCCTCTACTACCTTACAGTTATCCTAACAAAATAGCCCCTCTCAGTGAGTTTTGTTTTTTTGTGATATATCCAAAGTCCAATATTTTAATTATCTCAGCTCCTGGTTCAGGTTTGATCCAATCTAGTACCCAGCTATCTGACTCCACGGTAACCCATGGTAATTGCAAAGCTCTTTTCTAATATCACATTTTGAATGAATACTGTTGTTCTCCTTTAGCTGAGGCATACAGTCTACAACTAGCTGTTTTTCTTGGCATGGTTCCTCCTCAGCAAATTAACTGGGTGACTAAAGGAGGACCATAGTAATAACTGGATGTTCTTATAATGGCATCTAAAGAAAGATTGGGACTGTGGTGGCTTAGTGGTCAAGACAATGAATTTGATGACTGGAAAGTTGGCAGGTCAGCTGTTCAAGACCCAAGTACTGCATGATGGAATGAGCTCCTGTCTCTGCCTCAGCTCCTGCTAACCTAGCAGCTTGAAAGCAAGACATTGCAAGTAGATAAATAGGTACCAATTTGGTGGGAAGGAAGGTAAACAGCGTTCCGTGCACTCCAGTGTGTGGGCATGCCTGCTATATCTCCATGGATTGGGGCTGTGCAGATGCAGACAGCACTGGCTCTTGGACTGTAAATGAAGATGAACACTGAACTTTGGAGTCAAAATTAGCAATACAAAACTGCAGGGGTTTATCAGTGGACTTCTTGAGATAATAGAATCCTACAGAGTTGTTCGTTCATTTTCATGTCAGAGATTACTTTTGGTTGAAAGGATTTTTGCAGGGAACACCTGAATGAGGCTCCTTTCATGTCCCTGATTGTGCAGCTTTCAGGAATCGAACCTGTCGTTCAAGTCTCCAAGCCTAGTGCCACCGGGGGAGCTGGTAATAATAATTTTGAGTAGATATATTCCAATATTTTTAGATAAAATTTGAGTGATATCTTTTCCTGGTGGCAGTTTCAATCACTTGTTTCCATGTTTTGCAACACATTTCAAAGTGGCCCCTCTTAAAATGATTGAAAAAGCCTTCTTTCTTTCTCTCTCTTTTTCCTATTTCTCTTGAAGAGATAAGATGGAGAAGGCATAGTAAAGAACAACAGCAAACAACAGCCAATGGTAATTTTTCAGATGCTAAAAACAATTAATTGGCTACCCTTTCCCAACTGTCTTTATTTTGAATTAAGAAATTTGATTTAGTGTTCAGAGATGCATGACATAAAGAGCTAAAAGAAGAGAAAAGCAGGTAAAGCCTTTTTGTTGTTGTTGTTCAGTCGCACAGTTGATTCTGACCCTTTGCGACACTATGGACCATTGCCAGCCATCATCCTCCATCCTCCTCAACCCACCCAGCTCTGTGCCCATTGGGTCAACAATACCATCTAGCCATCATACTTTCTCCATCTCTAGGAGACATCCAGTAGGTTGGCATAAAGTTAGACCAAGATAACGCTAATCATATGTAATTTTTGCACTCAGCTTCAAATAGCCTGATTTCAATTCAAGTGGCTCTTAGACATCTTGATTAGTTAGGATTTTGGTCTCAGTCTCTCTTTGCTAGGTCTTTTCTTCCCATCTATTACTTCTTAGATGACTTCTGCAGCTATCCTGAACTTTCATTTTTAAAATTAATTTTAAAACTAGGATAGGAAATCTTCTGGATTACCAGAAAGACTGTCATGAGCAAATCATGCCTAAACTCTATCTGAATGCAAAATTTTTCTTTGGACATATCACGAGAAGACAAGAATCACTGGGAAAGATGATAATACTGGGAAAAGTTGAAAGTAAGAGGCAAAGAGAAAGACTAAATATAAGATGATTGACTCAATAAAGGAAGCTACAGCCTTGAGTTTCTAAGAGCTGAGCAGGGTTATTGATGGTGCGACATTATGGAGGTCACTCATTCATTTCCTTTGACATCTGAGGAAGCAAAGATGAAGACTCATTCATTGGGTTACTGTAAATCAGATGCAATTTGACACCATGGGATTTTCATATTTTTAAGATTATTGCCCCCAGAACAGAGCAGGAATTTTCCTAGCCAGAATTCTGGGGGCTTTAGCTGAGAAGTCAAAATCTTCTAAGGTGTTTTAGTTGCTTACATCTGAGGGATCCAGGATCTGTCAGAGACAGGATGGGTCTTCATGACAATGGGGAAGCAGAGGAATGGGGTTACATTCCGTGGGAGCTGCAAGGCATTAGGGGGTCTGGGAGTTTCCTGAGAGGTACCTTGGACTGAGCATAATGGGCAAGGAGTCTACCAGATTCCTAATGCTTTGCATCTCCACATATCATTTATACTTGAAGACTTCTGATAAACTCCAAGTGATCATGAAAGTCTGATCAACACATGAGATACGTACATCTTTGCACAATGACTGCATGTTCATTATGTATCTTCACAGATAACACATTACCCAGCTGTGTTCTTTTAGCATTTTGTGGTACTAACTTCATTTGACACATGGAGACTAAATGTTTCAAATAACTTATAATGAACACTTCTTTCTGAAGAAAAATCTCTAAACACAAAGGCTGAGGTGGGAAATCCAGTATTTTTCTCTATATCTAATTCTTGATTTAGAAGCACAATTAAGTTGCAAGCAATATTAAACAGCTGACATTGCTTTCTGTCCTTACATCTGATATGGTGCTTTTATTATGTAGGGAAGTGACTGAGTTTTATTCATCAGTTAAAGGCTTGAGATACCCCTATATTCACAGAAACAAAGGAGAGAGGGATTATTGTACTGTACTTCCATAAGACTTATTTCCCAGTCTGTCGTCATCAAGTGCAAGTCATATCCAAGAATGCATTTTTTCCTGAAGCAGGAAAAATGTCACTGGCATGAATTTGTTTAAGGTGGATCCCAGCTTGCCAAGAAGTGACCCACACGCTGTGATCATGGAGCCATCTCCTGCAGCACACATGAAATGAGACATGCAGGATTTAACACCGGGACTGCAATGGACTGCTGCAGCCTTGAGAATATGGACAAGGTGTGCCTTCACATCCGGTCCATCTGGCATGGCCTCTTCCACCTTCATGTCTGTCTGGACATTCTGCTACGGTAATGGAGTAGACTATACAGCCAGCAACTCAACGCCAAGTGTCAGGCGGCAGTTAACTAACCTGACTCCCTAAAGGGGCCAATGGCTATGGGCAGATGAGACCCTTTAGGTGGGGTGATGGCCCCTCTCAGTGGAGGAAATGCCACTGGAAACCATCATATTAGGCCCAACAACAAAATGAGCAGCGGAGGAACTCTGATTCCCAGGCTGTAGTTTGTAAAGAAAAAAAAACAGAAGTGGTTTGCCCTTCTTCTTTTGTCTTTTACAATACATTAATGTTGAGGCGGTGGAGGGTAGCCCTGTGCTGGTGGTAGCAGAGGGTGGGAGAAATGTTGTCAGGACATACTATTCAAAATAAAAGAATGAATATACAGTAGTTGTAGAAGAACAGAAGGAGGTGGGGGGGGGGAATCTTTTTGATTTTCAGTTCATTTTCATGATATAACTTTCATTTCTTTGTTTTCCCATTCAGCAGGATTCATTCATGCTCTTCCCCATTTGTTTCCATTGTTTTTACTTTTCCAGTTGATTTCAATGTGAGACTCAGCCAATCTTCTGCTTCTAGCAACATCCATGTTTTTACTCCAAATGGAAATAAATGCTTCCTTTCCCCAGAGCACATCATCTGCTAAATTAAGAAGAGATCGGGAAAAGCTTTCTATTTTACACATGGTAGTTTATCTCAGTCAGTTTCACCTTTCTCCTTGTCCTTCTCTCTTCCTGGAACCACCCTGCAGCCGCTAAAATATCACTTTTACAGTAAGAAAACATCAAGAAAACTAAAGCGGAAAACAATGATTCATATTTGTTTCAGAATTGGTGATTTAGAAAACTTGTTGAATTTCATACCTTGTAGTGCAAACTAAGAAATTCAAGAAAACTTCATCTGATGTAGTGTCCTTGGACATGGTTTTCAATCCTTTTAGATTAGATTGCATTCAAAAAGGATGTAACAAATACTGGTGAATTTTTTCCCCTCCTCAATGAAAATGCATGTCTGAATGTATTGAGACTGTCTAAAAAAATTCTGGCTGCTGCAAGACCTTTTCCTTCTGCAGATGTGTAATAAGATGAACACTTTCCTCATAAACAGAATGGGGGGGGGATAATTATGTCCTAATATCCTAGTATTTTGGCTAACATAATATCTTTTTTTAATGTGACAGCCACGTTTTTGCACAAAATATTAGGTTTTGTGCATCCAGCATCTGTGGATTTGTGTCAATGTTGGAAAGAAAATACTGATTAGATTTGGTGAAACACAGATAAGGGAAGGCATTCAGAAAGTAGTCTGAATGTGGAAGCATGGAGTTTTACCCTTCCCCCACTGGTGAGGATATCTGAAATGGAATAGTTTAATCAGTGGTGGGCTGTAAATATTTTTACTACCACACTGTGAGCAGAGCCAACGTTGTGAGCAGAGCCAACGTTGTGGGTGGAGCCAACATCATGACGTCATGACGTTGTGGGCAGAGCCAAAGTAAAAAAAATACACATTAAAATGCAAATTAAAATAAATACATATAAATACATGTAAATACATATCAATTAAAATAAATACATATACACATAATACATAAATACATTAAATACACATTAAAACAAACTCCATAAAACACACACCCCTCAACCCACCCACCCACCCCAAACACAAACCCATCACTTACCTTACCCTGAGGTTGGGGAGCAGCAGGCAGGCAGGCACAGCGATGGTGCTGCGGCAAAGTGGTGCAGCGGTGTGGCAGGGCAGGGCGGCAGCATGGAGGTGCGGAGGCCTGGTGGCGGGGCCTAGCCCGACCTGGTCCGGCTGGGCCCAGCAGCACAGCGCAGCCTAGCCTGGCAGCGCAGCCTAGCCCGGCAGCGCAGCCTGGCCCAGCTTGGCCTGGCCTGGCAGTGTGCCGGGGAAAGGCCACCGCTCCTTCAGGCGCTGCGCTTTCTGGGCAGCACAAAATGGCTGCTCAGAAGTGCGCATGCATCAAAACTCCATTTGATGCATGCACACTTCTAATTTTCAGTGTGCATGCATCAAATGGAGTTTTGACGAATGCGCACTTCCGAGCATCCATTTTGGGCTGCTTGGAAGAAACATCCGGAGGGCGGCCAGAGAGTTGACTGAACCGGTCGCCTGGGGGTTTACTACACCCACCCACCCCGGTGATCCCCTCCGGATGGCTGCTAGCATTTCAGGTGAATCGGTCCAAATCGGGAGCAGGCCATCACTTAGTTTAATCCTTTGGAACTCATTGCTACCAAATGTGATTTAATATGAAACACCAGGCTTTATCAACCATTTCAGGGTGGGGTCTGGATCACTCCCCTCAGAATGGCTGCACAGGCCAGTCATGTGTTTCCACATGAACTCTTGTGTGAAACCATGAAATTTTGGTGAGATTTTGTTGAGATCTCATGAGATTTCTGCAAGATCTCAAGAGATTTTGGTGAGATCATGTGAGATTTCATACGAGAACTCGCCAAAACCTCACGTTTTTGCCAGTTTTTGATGTTTCCAGGCAGCGGCAGCAGCAGCGGTGAGGAGGACGTCGGGGCCTGGATGAAAAGGCTTCATGGGCCAGGTTTGGCCCATGGGCCATAGGTTGAGCATGCCTGATCTATAATGGATAGCAAAACTTCAATTTCATGGCATCTATCCATGTTAACAACGTTTTCTGCCTGCAGATAGCCCTGATTTCCATTATAGGCTGTGGCATCAGGGTAGAATACAGCAGATTTGTCTGCATTACACAGATTTGTGGTGCTACAACCAAAAAGAGAATAGTAAATGTGTGACAGGTTATGAGATAGAAATGCCATGCTCAAATAAGGTTATTCATGGGAAATAAAACCCTGTTCTCTTTATTGAAATGACATGGAGACAGATTAATCAAAGGAATGCAAGCTGATAAGATCAAGATCTTATTTAAATTCTACTGGCACTGAGAAATCCTGCAACCAGTGAAGATAGGATCTAGAATTTAAAATGAGGAAGATAATCAAATTGAGAAAAAGACAATTAGTGTAATACTAATTATGGAGCCATCTTTTGATAACCTGGTTGTCATAAGCAATCATCTTCCTCTTGGGCTTTACTGAAAATAAAGTCATGCTGAATAATAACACTTCATGGTTGAAAGGGAAAGAGTTCAGAAACATTATTGGCCTAGAAGGGTCTGTTGTTACAGGTAGGCAGAAAGTTTTGGAACGTTTGTTTTGGATGTAAAAACAGAGTAACCCCTGGCAAGGAATAAGTCCCTGTGCCTTCCCCACAGTTTTGTTTATCACTTCACCAGTGGTCTCAATCTGACATCATGCTAGGATTCAACCCAGTGCAGTGTTGGTTACTGATTCTGATGCTTCATGGGTGATTAATCCACTTTGGGTTTTCGTTTGCTCCTTTATAGGACTGTTCAGGTAGTGAAACCTATCATCAAATTGGGATCAGTACCTTGGAGAGCAGCTCTAAAATTTGTCCAAAGCAAAGATTAGATATATTAATCTAAATTGGTGTTTCCTAACCTTTGGTTTTTGGACTCAATTCCCAGAAGCCTAAGCCAGTACATGGGCTTTTGGGAATCGACTTAGGCTTCTGGGAATTGAAGTCCAAAACCCAAAAGTTGGGAAACACTGATCTAAATAGAGTGACCTGGATTTGAATCCCCACATGGTCATGGAAACCAATGGGAGTTGTGCACAGTACTCAATATTCCCAATACTCAGAAAGCCCGACTAGGGTTGCTAAACATTTATTCTAACTTGATGGCACATAACATGCACATGTAACACTGAAACCACCCACCTCTATTGCTTCATGAACTAGTTAAAATGAAACTTTCTTATTTACTTCCCGCAACCCTGCATACCACCCCAAACCTAGATGATTTCCCTGCATTCTGGAGTAGAATTGTCCCCTTCTAGTTCCAATCACCAACAGAATCATCCATTTGGATATTGGCCAATGTCTAATATAGGGGTCAAATGCTCCTCTATATTAAAATTTCATTGCATTTCCAAAGGCAGAATGCTTCTACAGCCTTCTTCCTGCTATTCTTGCAAAAATCTGGGAATATATTTTATGCACTGAAAAATATTTAATATCTCTCCATTTCAGCATAGAGAACATGATATGATGGGTGGGTGGGGGAGAGCAATAAAACAGTCATAAATATTGACTAAAATGGCAAAGGAAACTCAAAAGAACACCACTATTAAATAGATCTAAAAGCAAATCTGAAAGTCAGGACAGCTACAAAAGTGCAAAAAAAAAAAAGACATGGTGGCACGTCTTTCAAAGATGTAGATTGTGTGGATGGGTTGCTATTGAGGAGTGGCATCAATAGGAACAGAACCATACAGTTGAAAGAGCCCCTAAGAGCAGGTGTTCTCAACCTTTTAAAGCCATGGGCCAGACTATGCCCCCTCAGACAGCTGAGTGGGCCGGACTGGTGGTTCCCCCAGTGGTGGGCAGCAAAACCTTTTTCTACCACACTTTGGGTAGAGCCTATGTCATGGGAGGAGCCTATGTCATGGGTGGAGCTTACATCATGGGCGATCTAGTCATGCCTGCCATATGGCCATGTATATGTCTGCAAACACAGGCAGCACTGGCTCTTTAGCTGTAAATGGATATGAGCACTGCACCCTAGAGTCGGATATGACTGGCTTTTGAGCAAGGGAGATCTTGAACCACTCGCAGGGACAAAACCTGATGGGGCAGGGCAGGGAAGTGGGTGTGGCCACCCAATTTCACTCCCCCCCGCCTGAAGGCCACCCAATTTTGCCACCCTCCTGCCCAGAGGCCACCCAATTTTGCTACCCCCCTCCCAGGGGGGTGCGAACCTGTTGCTGTCCACCACTGGTTCCCCCAACATAAACGCTGCCATAAAATGCATCCATGTCTGTCGTAAATGCATTTACTACAGCCACAGGTGTATTTATGGTTGTCATAATTGTGTCCACTTCTGCTTCTGGTGGTGGTGGCAATGACGATGCAGGCCAGATGAAATTGTGTTGTGGGCCAGAGATGGCCTGAGAACCCCTGTCCAAGAGCCACCATGTCCAGGAGACAGATGGCTACAGAAATTCTGTTTAACAACATCAGTGATGGAGAGGTTTTTTTTGGTTATAATTTGAATCCATGGAACATGAAACCATTAGGTTGGATTGGATCCTTTGGAGCAGCTGAAAATAAGCTCAGCCCATCTTCTGTGTGGCATCTTTTCAGATAAAGCCTTGTTGTGTGGACCCTTCTCTGTCTTGATTACTCTTCATGAGGGCAGTCAATATTCTTATTCTGTAATTCCCAGAACTGGACACAGAAATGAAAGTTAATATATAGATATGTCTTTGGCTAGGCCATATAGGACTTTAATTGAGCCCTCACAGTGCAGTGGCTAAGCCAAAACTCTGCTCATTATTTGAATTCAGTCCTGAGAGGCTCAGGGTTCTCAGCTTTCCATCCTTACAAGGCCGATACAATGAATACCCAGTATGTTGGGAGCAAAATTGCTAATTACCTGTGAAACACCCAATGAGTGCTTTAAGTCCTTTGGGATGGTTTGTAAGTGTAATTGCTTTTGCTGCTATTAATTTTAATTAAAACAAATCAACTTCAAACAAGGGCAGAATTTTGAATCGTGTTTGGAAATGGCCCACAATGGTGTTATTTGTAAGGTGTGCTTCATTTTGTCATATCTAGCAACAAAATCGTAGAGTTTTCAAGGTTATGGAGTTTTTACCACCACTGGAACAAAAGATAATTTGTTGATATTTGTAAACTTAACAGTAGGAGTCTCAAACACATGAAACACTATGCTTCAAGATGTGCACATTTGAAAAGGGTCCATCAATAAAATCCATTTATTTAACAAGAATACATGGGTACAATAAGGTACAATGAGAAAACACATGCAACTTGTGTTCTTTTGAAAATTGTGCAGCCCCAAATCAACCCACGATGCACCCAGATATAAATACAAATTGAATAAATATGAGTTTCCATAGGGTGTGTATGGGTGGGAAGGTTCATAGGATGATTTTTAAGAATCGTGTCAGAAGCAAACAAAGATGCTTTTTGGGTTGAAAGAATTTTTGCTTGAAGAACTCCGCTCAGGGGATGCCCAAATGAGGCTCCTTTCATGTCACCGAGATCTTTTCCCATCGAAGTGGTCCCTGTTTATCTATTTGCAATTTCTTGCTTTTGAACTGCTGGCTTGGCAGAAGCTGGGACAGAGATGGGCACTCCTTCCATCATGCAGTACTTGGGTCTTGAACTGCTGACTTGATGGCCTTCCAGCTAACAAGGTGAGCTTCTTAACCGCTGAGACACTGCAGTCCCTCATAGGTTGATGAGGGCACATATCAGAGCAATCTCATATTCTGGGTTACAGAAATGGCAAAATTCATTCCAGAAAGCTAAAACAATAAATAGATTTTGTGTCAGAAATTACTCTGGGTTGAAAGGATTTTTGCTTGAAGACTGGAAGGTTGAGGTTCGATACCTGAGTGCTGCACCAGGATCTTGGGGCCCATATGAGGCTCCTTTCATGGCTACCAGAAAGCTGAATTATATTAAGAATTCTTACTACTCAGTGTTTTATCTTTGGGTAATTTTAAATAAATCAAGTTATATTAGAGGGTTTTGAACCCAGTGAGAGTCTAATGCCTTCAACAGCATTCATAATATCGGTTTAAATGCAATCCACTCTTTCTCTGCAGGCAGTCCTTTTGAACTTGCTGAGTTGGAAGAGAAGCCAGCCCTTTCAATTAAATAGCCCTTTAAAAAAATAAGGAGCAAGGAGATCGTCTCACTAAAGCCAAAATGAAAATCCCCCACCTCACTTTCCTATCTGTATTGTTTTATTTAGAAGTAAGAGAGACAATGTCTCTGTTGGTATAAGCGGGAGCAACTGCTGCAAAATTCATATGGTTTTTAAGCATTTCAGACCAAACATCTCCCATTTCAGGGTTTCTACAAAGAGGAATGTATTTACTTTTTACTATATATGGTTTAAATCCAACTCTCATGGTAAATAACTTTAGGGTATGTCACGAAACAAGGCACACATTTAAAATCTGCTTTTCCCTACTCCCCATTTTATTCCAGTGTTGAAACAAAATTGCATTTTGTAGAATTTACAATTTCTTCTTCTTGCAGCTGGGTAATATAATATCTGAAGAAGAATTTGGTTACAAAAGACTTTCATTCTACATTTGGAACACAGCATTATTTTGCTAGGGACTGTGGTGGCTTAGTGGTTAAAATGCTAAACTTCATGAGCGTAAGGTTAGCAGGTTGGCAGTTTGAGACCCGATTGCTGCATGATGGAGTGAGCTTCCATCTCTGTCCCAGCTCCTGCCAAGCTAGTAATTTGAAAGCAAGAAATTGCAAGTAGATAAATAGGTACCACTTCTGTACGAAGGTAAACACTGTTTACTAAACAGTGTTCCGTACACTGCCACATGTCCACAAAAACATCTGCAGACATAGACAGTGCTAGCTCTTTGGCTATAAACAGAGATGAGCACTGAACCCTAGAATCGGATATGACTGGCTTAGGTGACCAACCTATTATTTTGCTATGCTTCCCAACCCTTAGAACAAGATGATTCCAGTCTCACTGGGCAGGAATATCCACTCTGGATTTCAGTCTGAGCTTTACAGTATTTTAGGGATGGGGTTCCATACATTCAGAAATATTATCTGTTGCATACTGAATCATACAAATAGGTGCACAACAGATGTTTTCAGTGATTATTTAAAACTCCTTTTAACATCCCATCTCTCCCTTCAGCATTCATAAACTGAGCCCCTCTTCTTCCAAAAATAGCCCTCCCATTCCTGGATCCTAGATGAGGAACCACTGCTACATGCAGTGGCTCCTAGCACAACTCTAGGATCTTTATGGCTCCAGATGCAGTATATGGTTTTTCAAATGACACAGGACCAAGACTTGGGCTGGGGTATTGAGACTGCCTACTCATCCCCTATCATATGTCATCATTGTCTTTATCATCATCGTCGTCAACATTGTCACCACCACCACCACCACCGCCACCACCACCTTCTTCTTCTTCTAATGTACAAAGTGTGTCTTGGCACATTTACGCTGCAGTCAGAAGAAGCCAATTTTACAGAAGGACAGAAGGAAGTACCGTATTTTTCAGACCAGAAGACGCACTTTTCCCCAAAACGGGGGGGGGGGGGAACGGACTAGAGTGCATCTTATGGTCCGAAGGGGGTGTGTGTGATGGAGGGGCTGTGTGGCTGGGAAGCCGACCAGGAACTCCCCATTCACCTTTCCAGCCATGCCACCCCTGCACTGCTATCGGTGCTTGGGTTGTGGGAAGAATGGGTGCATGCACCCATTCCTCCCCACAACCCAAGCACCAATTGATCCTAGCACGATGTGTGCACTCATCCCCCCCAACCCAAGCACTGATCGCACTGGGATCAATCAGCACTTGCACACCCATCCCTGCCCACAACCCAAGCACCGATTGATCCCAGCACATGATAGGTGCTTGGGGGGAACAGGTGCGTGTACCCATTCCCCCCCTCCAAAGCACCAATCATGTGCTGGGATCAATCGGTGCTTGGGTTGTGGGCAGGGATGGGTGCCCATCTCTGCCCACAACCCAAGCGCTGATTGATCCCAGCACATGATTGGTGCTTTGGGGGTGTGTGGGGGGAAATGGGTGTGCATATTCATTTTCCCTTTGCCCAAGAGCTGATCATGTGCTGGGATCAATTGGCACTTGGGTTGTGGGCAGGGATGGGAGCCCATCCCTCCCCACAACCCAAGCACCAATTGATCCCAGCACATGATTGGCACTTGGGGTGGGGTAGGGAAATGGGTGCGTGCACCTGTCCCCCCATCCCACCCCAAGCGCACCCCAAGCGTGCACCCATTCCTCCCCACATCCCAAGTGCTGATTGATCCCAGCAGACCATAGGCACTTGGGGGGGATGGGTGCGTGCCTATGGTCTGTGGGCAGGGATGGGTGCCCATCCCTGCCCACAACCCAAGCTCTGATTGATCCCAGCACATGATCGCCTGCCACATGACCATGGAAATGGCTGCAGAAGCAGACAGTGTTGGCTCTTTGGCTTTGAAACAGAGATGAGCACTGAACCCTAGAGTTGGATATGACTGGCTTTCAAGCAATGGAATCCTTTACCTTTACCCAGTGGTGCCCAAACTAGAAAACTAGAAAAGTGCTTGAGCCTCTAAGTCTTTCCTCATTTGTTAATGGAAGTGATGATGGTTCTTAATACCACTGTTGAGTTTACTCTGTAAAATGTTACCATATTTTGCTTTATTTTCATAAATATTTTAGTATAACGTTACTATTTGGTTCAGATTTTTTTCTTGTTTTCTTGCTCTAAAAATTGGGTGCACCTTATAGTCAGGTGTGCCTTATGGTCCGAAAAATACGGTATTCAAACAAATGAAAACAGAGCAAGCTATATGTTTTGTGCTATGGCCAATAAGGCATTTAATATTTTCCATGTTTGAGAAATCTGTGGCAGGAATCCAAAACAGTGATCTAAATGCTGGTATCATTGTGTTCATGTAATCAGTATTTTGATTAATCTGGTGATATGTAGAAATTCATTTAATTGTACCTTATATGTACCTGTGTTATAGATCATAGACCTGTGTGATAGATTTAGAAATTCTACTAATGCTGTTAAATGCTGTATTTGCTATGTGACAGAAATAGTTAAGACAGGATGTAAACTAGCGATAATGGGATGTGTCCAGACCACGAGAGGCTTTTTTGCAATGCAATCAGCTGTGTACAATATGATAAGCATTCTAGCTGAATTTGCAACTAATGAACAATTCTAGCTTGCAAGATATATTCCAAGACAGAAAGGCTGTTAAACAAATGTGTTTTTTAAACGATTAAATTATAGATGGGTGTGTCCCACCCTTCCAATGTAATTTATTTATATTTATTGTTCATAGTTAGTACCCCGCCCCAATCGGGCAGACCCCACTCCCATTCTTCTGATGTAACCAAACCCTCCTTTTTTGGTGGCTCAGTAAGAATAGATGTCCTGCTTGATGGCAGGCAGAGAAATTCAGAGAGTCAGACTGATTTTTAAACACCAGATCCAAGACGTCAGTCCTAATTCTTTCACGTCAATTGTCAGGGCTGGATTCTGACAGTGATAACCATGGTTAGTGGTGTTAAAACAGCAAAGCAATCACACTTATATACCGCTTAGTGCACTCTTTGGGCAATTCAAAAGTTAATCAGCATTTTGCCCACAACATGCTTGGTACTCATTTTACTGACCTCAGAAGGATGGAAGGCTATTGAGTCCTAGTCTCGACCTCTCAGTGGCGTTCAATACCAGGGTGAGGTATCACCAATATGCAGATGATACCCAGTTATATAACTCGGCCCGTGGGGACTCTAGCGATGCAGTGGAAGTCCTTTCCGGGTGCCTGGAGGCTGTTACGGTCTGGCTGGGAGACGACGGGCTACAACTGAATCGTGGCAAGATTGAGTGGCTGTGGGCCAAGGGTCCTACGTTATCTCGGGGAGCCACCATCTTCGGTTCTGGATGGGGCGGTTTTGCCCCAAACAAACCTGGTGCGTAATCTGGGGGTTCTCCTGGACTCGCGATTACTGCTCAAAGAGCAGGTGGCAGTTGTGGCTAGGAGGGCTTTTGCACAACTTTGTGTGATTCTCCAGTTACGCCCGCTCCTAGAGTGGGACTCCTTGCTCATAATCACACATGCTCTGGTCACCTCCAGACTTGATTACTGTAATGCGCTCTACATAGGGCTGGCCTTGACGACCATTCGGAGGCTTCAACTGGTCCAGTACATGGCTGCCCAGGTGGTGATGGGGTGTGGGTGATATGCACATGCCTCACCTCTGCTTTGGGAGTTGCACTGGTTGCCAGTATGTCTCCGGGTGCAATTCAAGGTGCTGGTTATTACCTTTAAAGCCCTACATGGTAGTGAGCCAGGATACTTAAGAGACCGCCTCACTCCAAGAACATCTGTCCATCCCACCAGAGCGGACTCGAGAGGCTCTCTAATTCTTCCACTGGCCAGAGAGGTGCATCTCTCTGGCACTAGAAGGAGGGCCTTCTCTGTGTCCACTCCAGCCCTATGGAAACTCCTGCCAATGGAGCTCCAGACGGAGCTGCTGCCCTTTAGGAATAATCTAAAAACATGGCTGGCAGGGCAGGTTTGGGGTGCAGGAGGGACTATGACCCCAGCTTTCTGGATGATCTGAGCCCCTCTCTCCCTCTACTTTTTAATTAGTAAGATGTAGCATTTGGTGTGCTTTTAATCTTTTTTTAGATTTTAAATTTAAATTTAAATTTAAATTTTAACAGTTTAGAGGTTTTTAGGTAGTGTTTGTGTTTTATTGTGATTTTTTTGTTTTTTTATTACTTGTAAACCGCCCTGAGTCACTTCTGTAAGGAGGGCAGTGGAGAAATATGAATGAATGAATGAATAAATAGTCAGGATCAAACTCACAACCTTTTGTTTGCAGTACAGCAATTTAACCACTGTGCCACCAGGGCTATTATCCTTTCAAAAGTCTAGTATAAATGTCAGTGGCACCCCTTTTCTCCCATCTTACTTGGCCCACATTTCAGTATCGTATACTCCTTATAGATAAACCTAAAGCCTAACTCTTCTTCTTCTTTTATGTCTGGATCAGACTTTGGACTGCCAAAATGAAGTCACTCTTTTGGCTTTGTCATTGGTCAAATGTAAGATCTCAATGGTAGTTTCTGATGGTATTTGGCAGACCAGTAAATTAGCCATGTTCTGCATCACTCCACATTCACACAGCATGGTTGTTGTCTGGCAGCAACCCCTACCAGAGCATGTTGGCCTTGTATTTAGGGACTCCAACCATCAGTCTATTCAGGGTCCTGAAGGGAAGGTTGAGTTCATCAGCTGTATCTTCTTTGAATGTTATTCCTTGACCCATGAGCTCCTTCCTCCATCTTCCAATTTCATTTTGATCTTGCTTACTCTCAAGAATGTTTGTTCTTGCCATAAAGTAGCAGTGGACACCAAGAGAATGAAGCAAGAGAATGACTTTTGATATCCTCTGAAGGAATGGATAAGTCCACCCGCTCAGGTCCAGGAAGAGCTTCATGGCAAGCCTAACTACGACACTACATATGTCTGAGAAAATGGATAGTAAACCATGAAAGCTCAGCACAAAATAACTTTTAGTCTTTAAGAAGACCCATGTTTTTCATTTTCATTATAAAAACCACAAACAGATTGTAAAAAATAGGTTTACACCCATGTTACATCCTTCAGTTCTGTCCATTGAGGGTCCTTCAGAACAATTCTGTTCACAAAATTACATTCATTTTTTGCTTAACAAACTCCAGTTCTTATTGAAGAGTTCTCCTGCAGAAACACATTCTTCATTGTCCATTTCCAGAATGAGTGGCCTGAGGACTGTGTTAAAAAGGGGGAGGGGGTAAGACAATCTTAGCTGATGCATTTATCTTCCGGCACAGAGACTCTTATGCTGCTGTCAAGAGATAGTGCAATACAGCGAAGTTATCAGTGTCCTATTAAAAGTGAAGAATCAGAGGGTACAGTAATAAAAGCTTTACACATTCCAAGCTATCAGCTCATGTCAAAAGAAAAGTCAAGACAGACAAACACAAGATTGTGTCATCTTAAAAGCTAGGCAAAACCAGTCTCTAAACAACTTGGAGAGGAACAACAGCTTATAATAATAATTTCATCATACAGACCAATCAAAACAGACTGACAGTCTCCCCTCCTCCTCCTTCTCTGGCTGCTATCTGTTTGCATAGTCTGTTTAACCAATTATTACTGCCAGGAGGCTACCAAAGATGTGAAGATATGGGCATGGGGAGTGGGAGGAGGGACAGGACTCCCTCTAGTAAAAAAAATGGGCTACAGAAAGAAAACATTCTATTTCTATTTTCCCCTGCCTATTCAGTCAGTGTGCCACGGCCTTTATCACAAGCTGTACCCCTCCAGACAAAAGACATAAATCTTAAGACTTCCTTCTCACATCACCTGAAAGACATTTTTCTCCTTGCCACAAGGAGATAAATTGATCAATTCCATGGATTTTTGTTTTCCTGCACATTCCATAACAGGCATATTAGAAAATACAATCATTCTTGCCGTGACTTCTTCAGGAAACAGACAGTAATGAATGTATTTTTCACACAATTAGTTCTGTAGAAAAATCTCACACTTAAATCCTGAGAAAATAGTCTTTTCTTCTAACCACAAGGAGTATTATGCAAATTACATATCTTATTTACACAAATTATGGGAAATACTGTCAAACTACCCCTTTGGTATCTCAATCTCACATCATAGCAAATATCTCCTATTTGACTGATGAATGCTCACAGTACTGTCTTGTAATGCCAAGCCCTGAACAATTACACTTCTACACCACCCCATATCATTTAATTAACTCTCTGGGTGGTTCACAAGTTAATTAGCATTTCCCCCCCAAACATGCGGGTACTCATTTTACTGACGTGAGAAAGATGGAAGTCTGAATCAACCTTGATCCCTGTCAGGATTGAACTCACAATGTTTTGGTGGTAATATAGCAGTTTAACCAGTATACTACAGATCAGGTAAATTCTTTCATCTTCTTAAATTTTGTTGGATTGAAATAATTTTTGGGAGATACATGATGTCACATCATTGTCTATGTTGGCTAGAGCTTATGGGACTTCCATTGCAGCAACACCTGGAGGTTCATAGATTGCCTAGACCTGGGTTATGCACACTCCAAAAGCCAATTTATCCAGAATCACCTGAGATAACTGCAATATTATATCTGTGAAAGGTATGTGAAAAAGGAAATCAGGGCTAGGACATCATTTACCCATGTAGAAGAAGGAGATGGTGATGAGAATGGAATTCTGTATTGTTTGGACCATATGATTAGATATGTAATGAGTATTTTTGTTATGCCCAGAGCTTTGCTGCTTTATTAGTAAATATTCAGGTCACACTGAATTGGTATATGAACAAAGAGGGAGGGAGGAAGAACACAGAAGATAAGGTAGGAATATGTGAGTCTGCATGTGTAACAACTATACTGATTACATGCAGAGTCCATCCGTCTTGTGTTTCTTTAAGCCTAGGTGGGGATGACTGGAGGTTGTGTCAGGTCGTAAATACTTCCCTAATCTATTGGGTAGTATAATATTTGTATTTTTATATTTTTGGATTTGTATGCCTTGTTCATTCCACTTTAAGAACACTGAATATATGCTGCAATAGCTTGACTGTATTAGCCTGTTAGCTCTTGTACATTGTGTTTAAAAGTAAGGCTTTAGCCACTCTTTGGAAGACATCATATTTGGAGCACATCGCTCTAGACATCAACACAGAGGAGAGCAGTCTGTTGTTGGGTTGTCTCCAACTGCTCAAAGGCTTCTCGCACCTACACTGAAAAGCTGCCAGCTGTTATGCCAAAGACTGCCAGAGACCTACACACTGAAGACTACTAACAAAAGCCTGTAAGCTAAACCTTGGACATTTGTTGCTTCACAAGCTTACAAATTGCTGTCTTTGCTTTACTTGCCTATTGGACTTTGCATATTTGAACTGTAAATATCTAATACCGAACTGATCAGTAACAAAGGAGAAGCTCTCCTATTTGCTTTTGTGACTTTGCTGTAAATACCTTTATGAAACTTTGAACTTTTATTTTGCACATCCAGTAAACAAATACATACACAGAAGCTTATCTGCTTTGCTTTGCCTACTGTGTTTTTCAGTTGTGTCTTCAGGCTCCTGCTGATGTGGCCTTCTACCCGAGGGCTTGCTCTGCACCACTTCACAGGTTGTATACATGCTCATATTTACATCTTTCCAGGGAAAACATTTTGTGGCCCTCTGATTCTGATACCCAAGATCAAACCCCCTCTTTCCTTGACATAGTTAAAACTTATGTATCATATCAGGCTGTACCATTTCAGACTGGAGGCTTGTTCAGTGCTAACCTGTGGGTAGCCATCTGAATTAACTTGGGAAGTAAGAGGCAGACTGCTCCCCTTCCCCAAACATCAGGATCAGAAAACAAACCAGAAGTTGAGAACAAGCCATCATCCAAAACAGAATACCAGGACCAGAAGAATCAGAGAGCAGAGAGACCTTGTTGCTCTGACAAAGGTCCAGATACAGGAAGTCCATCCTGCTCAGAAGGTCAAAACCCTGCTGAGTAACATCATGACGTTCTGTTGCTTGAGGCAAAGGATAAGATGATACTCCTCACCCATTCAACATACCGAAGCTAGCTAAAGTGGCAGTTTATTATTAGTTCTACACTGGCAATAGGACAGCATCATTACCGTAACTGAAGCATCAGGCTTATTCAGGCCAGGAGGCTGATATAGCACAGCAGCCTATATAGCTAAGTCATAGAATCATCGAATAACTGAGTTGAAAGGGGCCTTTTAAATCATCAAGACCAACCCCCTGCTTAATGCAGGAATCTGAATCAAAGCAGATCTGACAGATGGTTGCCCAATTTCCTCTTGAATGCTTCCAGTGTTGGAGCGCTCACCATCTCTCGAGGCATTTGGTTCCATTGCTGTACTGCTATAACCATTAAGAATTTTTTCCTCATATTAAGCCTATATTCAACTTCCTTTAGTTTGAACATATTATTACATGTCTTGCTCTCTGGCATGATACCATGTATGTGTGAAATCAAGAAGGAATAATCCTTTTTATAATTACCTTTCAAGTATTTGAAGAGTGGTATCATATCCCCTCTTAGTCTCCTTTCTTCAAGGCTAAATATGCTCAGTTCCTCCAGTTTTTCCTCATAGGGTTTGGTTTCCAGTCCTCTTTGTAGTCCTTCTCTGACCCTTTTCTACTATCTTTGCAGCTTTCTTAAAGTATTGTGCCCAGAATTGGACACAGTAATCTAGATATGGTCTAACTAGTGCTGAATAGAGAGGGATTAGAACCTCATGGGTTTTGGAGACTATACTTCTGTTAATGCAACTGAAGTGAACCACTGTGACATCTGGAATATTACCATTGCTGCTTCTCAGTGTCTGCTGCTTCATTCATTCATTCATCTCATTCTTCTTAAGAGGAGGACTATGCCCAGTAGAACACAATTTGAAAAGTTCTTCCTGAGAGCTGCTCACCAAAAAAGGCTGCAGTCAGAAATTTGTGACCCATTTATTAACTTGGATGTCCAGACTACACTGTGACCAGGAAACAACCACAAGGTAGGGGTGTTCTAGAAACTTCTTCTTGGTGATATTTTCTATTGGCATAACGTTGCTTTACTTTATTACAGGGGCAGATGTGAAAGATAATCAACATTGATCTTATATGCTCTTTGAGCCAATCTCACATTTCTAGCACCTCTTTCTGATGCATTTGAAATGTCATCCTTCATTTTGTAGAGCACTTGTAGAGTATTGCATTATATAGCTTAATTTCAGCCACTTCTTTGTCTGACTGGATTATTTTATGACCACATCTAGATGCATCAAAATGGATTATTTTATGACCAGTCGAGATGCAAATCATGTTATATGCTGTAGCTTAAATGACAGCATTTTAGCCTTAAGTATTTGCTTGTTTAACTACCTTGTTCTTCTGCTAAATAATCAGGAAACAGAAGTCAAACCATCACTAGCAAGTTCTTGCCTTGATGTTTATACCCCCTCCAAGATTATAAAGGTAGAGAATGAGGAGAGAGGAAGAAGATTTTTTTTTTTTTTGCTTAGCTCTAAGATGATGAAGTTGAATGTCATATAATAACCACCTAAAATAAACACAATTCAACTGGTCATCTGGAACAGCTGGCACAAAATGATAGTTGAGGGAATGTGCCTGATCTCTAAGATGAGCCTATCAGTGGTCTTACTCCTCTGTCTACTTTGTACATTGATGGGAAGTCTTCTGCCATTTCCTCTATGAGAAGAACCAAATGCACTTGATTGCCCAGGGTCAACTGTACATTACAGATGGCACATCATGAGAACCTGAAAGTGTGTTAATGTTCCAAAGACATGAACTTTGGGCCTGATCTATCAGAGTTGCAAACAAAGTCCATGATTCTCTAACAATGACCAATTTCATTACAGAACAAATTAATTGACAAACTTTTAGTGGAGAGGATAGCTTGTTCTATGACAATCAGATGTATCTCAACAGAATGTGGCTGCTCGGGTTGTGATGGGGTGTGGGTGTTATGCTCATGCCTCACCATTGCTCATAAAGCCCTATATGGTAGGTGGCCAGGATACCTAAGAGACCGCATCGTCCTAAGAACATCTGCCCATCCCACCACAGCAGACCGGAGAGGCTCTCTGGTTGTACCATCGACTAGAGAGACACACCTCTCTAGCACTAGGAGGAGAGCCTTCTCTGTGTCCGCCCTGGCCCTATGGAACCTCCTGCCAGTTGAGCTACATCTCCAGTCGGAGTTGCTGCCCTTTAGGAAGGGGGTTAAGACCTGGCTGGCAGGACAGGTATGGGGTCTGGGTCAGACAGTTGCATTGGCTTGTTGGCTCATCTGACCCCTCCCTCTCTCAATGTATGAATTTTTAAATCTTTTAACTTGCTTAATTTTAATATTGATTTTAACTGGATTCTATGTTGTGTTTTTATGTATCTTTTAAAATTTGTTAGCCGCCCTGGGTCTCTTTGAGGAGGGAGGCATATAAGTCTGTAAAATAAATAAATTAAATAAATAAATTGAGGAATTCCCCCTACTCATGTACAGGCCTTTAGAAGCAGTGAAACATTGTACTAATCTTCTGCTTTGAAACCTGATTAATGGCTACAATTTCAGATTCCAGAAAGTACAAAAAACTGAGATGTTTTTCCTCCCTTATTACACCTCCCCACCTTCAATTTTTGTATGACTTTTTATAAAAGAAAGGCAGTAATAACCAAACAAGCATAGATACTACCATTGGGATTAATAAACACTACACCTTGTATAATATCTTACAGTACAGTTATTTCTCTATGCTATTCCTCATCTTGTATTTTACATACAGAATTGAAAGATAAAAACAAAAATTACACCAGCTTACAGTAAAGAAGATATATTGAACACTCATTCTGTTACTATTTGTATGGTTTTCCATTTGCTTTCTTTACCAAGTTTAATCTTCTTTACATTATTGGACTTTCAATCATCTGAGTCTCTGGTTCTGAATGTGACATATGCATGGATATACCTGCATGCATATACACACCCCATTATTCTTCGGTTTATGTTCCTTTCAACTCTTTTCCCAGGAAGCCTTCTCAAGTAAAACTGAAACAAAGGGAAATGTGCCCTATTTCCATAAACATCAGAACAAGTATGAATGGTACAGTGTAGTCTGGAATCTCTGGTGCACATTTTTAAGAAGATTTGGAAAATACCTGCACTATATTAATCACTCTTTGTGATTAGATTGCCGTGTCATCATTGACAAAAATATATAGCAAGCATTACTGTGTTTTCTTCCTCTTAGGTTGTAATTAATAATAACCAAGTTATGGCAACCTTTTTCAGGGTCTTCTAGGCAGAAAGTAATTTCAAACAGTTTACTGTTCCCTTCCTCTGGGGACACCCTGGGACTGAGTAATTTGTCCATGGCCACACAGACATGCTTTTCTCCTTGGAGGCAACGATCCAGTTTCCCTACATTCCCTGTCTTCTGCAACTCCCCTATTTATTCTGTTCACCTTTCTCCATGACTGACTCAGACTCAAAATTGGCTGTCCTCCTCTCTGTGTCTCTCTTTCTCTGTCCTGGTCTTCAGATCCTTAACTTGAACATGAGATTATGTTTGAAATGTTTGAAGTGGTAGATGTGTTAGTCTGTGCAAACATATCTGAGAGTAAACAAAACAGAACATCAAAAAAAAAAAAAAAAGACCAAAGAATGTTGTGGCACCTTAAAGACTAAGTCCTGTATTTAAATGTGAGCTTTTGTGGACCAAATCCACTTCTTGGTCTATGAAAGGTCACATTTTAAATACAGGACTTAGTTTTAAGGTGCCACAATATTTTTGGTCTTTTTTTTTTTTTGCTGTTCTGTTTTGTTTACTCTTAGATTAATCGTGTGTGTGTGTGTGTGTGTGTGTGTGTGTGTGTGTGTGTGTGTGTGTGTGTGTGTGTGTGTGTGTGTGTGTGAGAGAGAGAGAGAGAGAGAGAGAGAGATGTCCTCATCTTGATGTGTTTCTAATAAACAACACACCTGTCACTAAGAAAGGTAAAGATAAAAGTCAACCTTGCTCAAAAGCCAGTTGTATCCATCTCTAGGGTTTGGTGCTCATTTCAGTTTGTAGCCAAAGTGCCAGTGCTGTTTGCATCTGCAGACATTTCCATGGATATGCAGCAGGCGTGACTAGACACTGGAATGCACAGAACACTGTTTACCTTCTCACCAAAGCGATACCTATTTATCTACTAGCAATTTCTTACTTTCGAACTGCTAGGTTGGCAGGAGCTGGGACAGAGACAGGAGCTCACTCTGTTGTGTAGAACTCAGGTCTTGAACTACTGAACTGCCAATCTTCTGGTCATCAAATTCAGCATCTTAACAAGTTGCACCACTGCAGTCCACTGCTAAGAAAACAATCACATATTTCCACAATTAAGCAGACCTGGTTATAAAGGATTGAACACAAGCAAATATAGTGAAGTGAGCAAAAGAAGTACATAGTCAAAATTTACTGAATATGACATTAGAATTCAGTAAGTACTAATTTTAGAAATCTTGCCCTGCAAGCATAGAAAAGAAAGAAAAATGCACAGCCTATTTTCTGGCTAAAATATCTGCTATTCCAGTCATGCATACATAAAGAAATCAATAAAAACAAGGATATTGTTGATATAGTCAATGAGGATGGGGGCATCTGTCATGTCCATTTTTCCTGAATTCCTGTTTTTGATGCTCTTAAGCCAGGTCTGTGCTGCTTCTGTGTTAGCCAGAACTACACATAGTCCATTTTTGGTGGTATACTTTGTGAAGTCTGATTTTAAAAGCAGATTTTCAGATTCTGTGCATGGTTTGCCTACTAATTAGCACATGTTTATTGACCCTGTGAAATGTACTTCTTTGTCTATGGGCACTTGCAAAAATGCATACATTTTATTAGATGCATCTTTCCAAACCTTAAATGCATGGATTTCTCACTAGTGAACTGCATCTGGCTCATATGCACATTTACACCCACACAAAATGACAGAGCAGATTCCATATATACTTCCAGTGGTCAAGGACTTTGATTGTGTTGCAATGGGTGATATTAACTAAGCGGGGAGAAGGCTTCAATTTATGAAGTAGTAAAAGCTCATCAGTGGCACCAGAGTGAATGAATGACTGTCATTTGGATACTCACCTAGCAGAAGCCACAGGACTTTTTTTAAATCCTTAAATTGTCACCTAGAAGAGCTGTCAAAGATATAGAGGCATTCATGACTAGCTCATAACGTGGTGTACAGTACAGTATATGTATCTCACAAAGCCAAAAGGGAGCAAAGGAAGAAGGAACAGTTGCAGAAGCACAGAAAGTAAAATGACAAAAGGTGAATAAATACATGACAATTGAATTATATAATGTATATATATAAGTATTACTGTCCCACCGAAGTGGTACCTATTTATCTACTTGCAATTTCTTGCTTTCGAACTGCTAGGTTGGCAAGAGCTAGGTCAGAGATAGGGGTTCACTCTGTTATGCAGCACTCGGGGATTGAACTGCCAACCTGCTGACCACACACACACACACACACACACACACACACACACACACACACACACACACACACACACACACACACACACACGCACACGCACACGCACACGCACACACACACACACACAGTTCAGTTTTTTAGGATCCTAATGGAAACTTGAAGTGTTGGGACCTGATGAATGTGATTTAGTAAACTATCCCACAATGTTGGGGCCACAGCAGAAAAGGACTGTATTCTTCTGGTTGTTTTCTGAGCTTGGGGTAGGCATTCTCAGTTCACTGCTCCATGAAAGGTATCTCATCTGGGAATGATTCCTCAAGGAGAAGACTTAAACAGGTATTGAGGTCCTAAACCATTTAGGCTTTATGTAAGTTAAGACCCAAGACAGTGATGGCCAACCTTGGCACTCCGGGTGTCTTTGGACCTCAGTTACCACATGCCCAAGTCAGCAGTCCTGCTGATCAGGGCTTCTGGGCTTTGAATTTCAAGAACACCTGGAGAGCCATCTTCACCATCACTGCTCTAAGGCAAACCATTCCACATTACATTAAGCCAAGTCTAGGTGGAGATGAGCACTACATCCTAGTGGATTTTGAGCAAGAGACACATTTATCTTTGCTGTGTCCCAACCACTGAGGGCTGAAGTCAACTGGTTCTATGAAGACTTACAACATCTTCTAGTATTGACACACACACACACACACAAATATATCTTTATCATTATAGGGGAATAGAATGCCAAAGTAGGAAGTCAAAGGGTTACTGGAATATTAAGCAAGTTTGGCCTTGGAGTACAAAATGAAGCAGGGCAAAAGCTAATAGAGTTTTGTCAAGAGAACATACTTGTCATAGCAAACACCCTCTTCCAGCAACCTAAGAAGTGACTCTACACATGGACATCACCAGATGACCAACACAGTGCAACACTGATATCAGATTATGTACTTTGCAACCAAAGATGGAGACACTCTATGCATTAACCCTGACTGTTTCTTGAAAGGACAAATACTGAAGCTGAAGATCAAATACTCTGACCACCAATTGAGAAGAGAGGACTCACTGGAGAAAGCCCTGGGGTTAGGAAAAATCAAAGACAAAAGAAGGGGGTGGCAGAGGATCAAGTGGTTAGACTGTATTGTTGATGTGGTGGATGTGGATCTGGGCAGACTCTGAAGGATGGTGGATGACAGAGACACCTGGCATGCTGTGGTCCATGGGATTGTGAAAGGTCGAACTCGACTGTGCGACTGAACAACAACATCAGTTATGGCCAGAACTTTAAATTGGGAACAGAAGTTTACAGGTGCAAGTGAGCCAGGGTCAGTGGAAGGTGATTGAATTTCTGCACCTGCTGCAGCTTCTGTACCATCTTCAATAAAGCAACAGAAGCAAGATCAACAACATGATTTAGAAGCATCAGCAGGGACTACAGTTTACAGAGCTTATCTCTATGTCAATGGAGAGGTACAAGGTAAAAGAAAATGGGCTCTTAGTCTTATTGCTCATTGCAGATGGGAAAAGGAAGGCGTGGCTATTTTGAAAATGTGTGTGTGGCTGTGAATAGTGAGGTAACTTCTCCAATCATTTGAAAAACAGCATTATCAAGCAGAAAGAATCCTCTGAAATTTGTCTGACATTTAGGTTTTGTAATTTTAAAATGCTTTATCCTTTGATGGCTAGAATGTTAAATAGTTATTTTCTGCTAGAGAGCTTCTGTGTGCTTCCCTCAATTGCAACATTAGATATTTATTTATTTATTTATTTATTGGATTTCTGTTATCCCACTTTGGGCTGTGATGAAACAGAAAACAAATAACAACATTATTCACAGAAAATCAAAACCCACCACCAACAGATACATCATAAACTAAACTAAACTAAACTAAACTAAACTAAACTAAACTAAACTAAACTAAACTAAACTAAACTAAACTAAACTAAACTAAACTAAACTAAACTAAACTAAACTAAACTAAACAGCATCTGAGGACATCAGGACTGAACCTAACTGGTTAATTTATTGATAATGGGACATCACCCTGAAAGGTATCCTTAAAAAAATAGTGGATTTACTTGTTTTTTTTAAAATAAAAGTAGCCAGTGATGGGGCCTGGCGCAGCTCCACCAGTAGTGTATTCTAGAGTATTGGTGGTGCTGCCGAGAAGGCTCTATTTCTGATTAAAGACTTTAGAGCCATCCTCGGTGTTGGCTCAGAAAGCAGTGATGACTGGGTGATGTGAGGAGTTGCTCTGAGGGAGAGACACTCCGACAGATAGCAAGGTTCCAAAATGTATAGGCCCCTGTATGATAACATTAACACCTTGTATCCGACATGGTAGTAACAGGTAACCAGTGAAGGCCTGCCAAGGCTGGGGAAATATGATAAAATTTCTTTAAACGTGTCACAAGCCTGGCTGCTGCATTCTGGACCCATTGTAATCTCTGTATCAGACTCAAGGGCAGCCCCATGTAGAGAGTGTTACTACGAGATTACCAATTATTGGGTCAGTGTTATGAGAGACCTCCTGTCCAAGTAGGGGTGTAACTGGGCAAACTGCCAAAGCTGGGGGGGAAAAGCATCTTTGGACACCACTACTATCTGTTGTACCAATGAGAGCAGTGGGTCCATAATGACCCCACATTGTGGACCTGGTCCCTAGGCGGTAAAGGTAGTTCCATCCAGAGTAGGGGCCTCCCAGTCAGGGAGACAGCCTCTCAAAATACAAAACCTCTGTCTTGTCAGGGTTCAGTTTCAACCTGTTAGCTTTGGTCCATACTATCATGTGTGGGTCCAGGATACATGGAATTTGACCATCTCTGACCTAGAATATTTATAATATTATGAGTCAAACTCTAATCTTTGAGTTAGGATTAAGGGAAGGGGATGAAAGGGATCTGGGGGTAATTAAACAATGGGAGTTGCTCCCAGAACATAGGACATGATGTTGATTCATTTATATGACAAAATGGTGACTCATTTCTCATCCACATTAGGAGACTACCTCAGCTTTAATATTAATCACACTCACACCCCATTTATGGACAGCTCAGGATATTTTGTTGGTTACACCAAAGAATGAGGACTGGGATTGTATTTAGTCAATTCTAGTCCTGGTGCAAAGTCCTGAAGAACTGCAGCTAGGAGAGGTTGCATTACAATAGCAACAGAGCTGTTCTCTCTATTGGTGCTGAACCAGATGCCAGCTAAAATATCTCACTTCTTATTTAAGATACCTAGGCTCTGGGGGTATGATAAAGCTGTACATCAGAAACATACACAAAAGTATTCATGGATTTAAAGTAGACTTTGAGGGCTAGAAATCAGAAATTGATGCAGACATGGATCAGAATGACCTTAATATGGAGAAAGTAAGAAGCAGTGTAGAATCAAACCTACAAATTTATCTTTCCATCTCTTTTCCTTCCAACACCAGGACATGTCTTCAAATACCACCAGCATTCACTTTCTTAGATGTTTACATTGCTCCATCTTTCCTATTTCATTTTATATACTTATTAGATCCATTTTTGCTGCTGCTGCTGTTGTTCAGTCACATAGTTGTGTCTGACCCTTTGCGACTCCATATACCATGGCATTGCATGCCAGGCAACCCATCCTCCACCATCCTCCTCAGCCCACTCAGCTCTGTTCCTATTGCATCAACAATGCCATCTAGCCATCTCATCCTCTGCTGTACTCTTCTCCTTTTGCCTTCAATCTTTCTCAGCATCAAGGCCTACTAGAGTGAGTCCTCTCTTTTCATTTGGTGGCAAAAGTACTTTAGCTTCATCTTCAATATTTGTCCTTCCAAAGATCAGTCAGGGTAGATTTCCTCCAGGATCAACTTATTTGATCTCCTTGCTATCCAGTTACTCACAAAATTCTCCTCCAGCACCACATTACAAATGCATCTATTCTTCTTCACTCAGCCTTCCTTATGGTCCAGCTCTCACAACCATACATTAAGCCTTCATTAAACCTTTGTATTAATTTGCATCAAGGGATATTTATTTTTGCCACAATGTTGTTGACTATTGATTGTATTGTCATTTTGCTTTGCATCTACTAGAAAGGAGCATAATCAGAGTTTTGGAGAATCAGCTCTTTTTTTTTTTTTTGGAGGGTTGGTGTACAGTTCCCAGAGCCCCTCAGCCACCAGAGTCATCATGAACTATCGTCCAAAATGATAACTTTTCAAAACTCCAGGTGTGACGTTTGCTATTTGAATCACTCCCAAGCAATTTATAAAAACCTGTCATGGCACTTCAAAAGTCTCTTCAATGGATGACACGGACCAAAAATTACAAATGATTTCTTATTACTGTGCTGTGGTAAAGTGAACAGTCCACTTGGCCCAGCTTTACTGTGCTGAAGAGTAGGTGGACGAGTCTTTCCTCTTTTGCCAGCCTTCAAATCCCACTGGCAACAGGGGTTCATTCATTTTAATCAGTCCTGATCTCCTAGTTTTTCCCTCTGGAAACAGAAGCTTCAGATTCATGTGTAATTGTCCCTGCTGTGCAGGGAATGGGTTTGTGGTGCATGCTGGAGGCTACAGCTTAGAAATTCTGCAACAACGTGCATAAACATTGGCCTTCGTGATGCCTCTTCCTTGCCAGTGCACTGAATGTAAGTAGAGCCTTTTCATTTTACAATTGCTGGCCAATAAATAAGCCGAGACCATCTGGGTAACTTTGCCACTAGAAACATTGAAAACCGGCTGGTATTCCTCAGGCTAGGAGCACAACCACTTCCACATTAACACATTTTTATTTATAATTTTGGAGTCAAAATTGTCCATTGACCTGTTTGTCCAGCTTCTCCCTAAGTGTCCTTCAGTTATGATATGCTTCTGCCTATTATTTCACTGCAGAACTTCCAATTAAATGTCTTTTTGAATCTTCCCTTGCAAACAAAAGTGTTTCTTTTCAGAATTTCAGCCCAAAGATGGGAAACAATTGTGTTTATTTATTTTTTTAGACTATAGTTCAAAAGTCGTATTGCCAGAATGGCTGCTGGCCATGTTGGGTGTAGTGTTTTGGAAATTATAGTTAAGAAACAAATATTTCCCATAACTGTTCTAGTCTGCAGCTAGTCATAATTTCCCCCAAGATATTACTTACATACAAAAGGCTGAAGAAGGTTTCGCCATCAAGAGAGGAAGGGGGTAATCTTCCCTTGGCCCCACTCATTCATTTTCATGTCAGAGATTACTCTAGGTTGAAAGAATTTTTGCTGGGGATGCCCAAATGAACTCCTTTCGTGTCCCCCATCTTGCAGCTCTTGTGAATCAAACACATCTTTCCAGTCTCCAAGCTTATGCACATTGAGAATTCCATCTTATTTCTCAATGGTTCAGTTCAGGCCCTATTTCTATGTGATGTCAGCTATTCCGTATATGGGCTAGACATGGATCAAAATAGAAAATAATAATAATTTAATGTCAGAAATTATTCTGGATTGAAAGGATTTTTGCTGGAGAAACTCCATTCAGGGGACACCCAAATGAGGCTCCTTTCATGACCCCAAGAAATGGGACAGAGACAGGCACTCAATCCATCATGCAATCCATCTCGAATTGCTAACTTGCCGACCTTCCAGCTAACAAGGCAAGCTTCTTAACCACTGAGCTACCGCAGCCCCTAAAAAAATTCCATGGTTAGAAAATAAAAGTATAGTTCTCAAAAAAGAATGTGTGATGGAAGACTCTGAGCACATATGTTGCACTTTGTAGCTGAGAAAAGAATATGTATATATTAGACCTAAATACAGTCACTACCAGGTTTCCTCCCTCTCCAACAACCCATACATATACACATAGATTTATTGGATGAAATCCTAATTCTTAATATACTAAGTTGCACTAGAATCGTGCAGCAGATAAATAGGTACCATCTGGTGGGAAAGGTAAGGGCTCATTCAAATACCATGTGAACATTTTAGCGGGGGGAGGGGGCGACCAAAAGTCATGGAAAGTCACAGGGGAAGGGGAGTTTGGTGTGAAGTCACATGACTCCAAAATGATGGAAAAGTTCCCAACATAAGAAATACCCAAGACAGAGGCAGGATCTATAAATACAAACAAACAAACAAACAAACAAACAAACAAACAAACAAACAAACAAACAAACAAACAAACAAACAAACAAACAAACAAACAAACAAACAAACAAACAAACAAACAAACAAACAAACAAACAAACAAACAAACAAACAGGTGGGGGAAGTTCAAAGGCTGCTTATTAGATCTTCTCAGGGAAGAGTAACGCTGGGGTGGTGGTGGTGGGAGAAAGTAACACTGTTCCTCTGCCAGGAGAGGAGGAGGAAGAAGAAGCAGTAGTCTCCCCCTTCCTTCCTTCCTTCCAGGGATGAAGAAGTCAAGCCCTTTCCTTTCACCCTGAGCAGGAAGAAGGAAAAAACCCTCCCAACCAGAGACCACTTAGGAAGGAAGAGGGTGGGTGGGAGGGTGGGAAAGGGTTCCCTTTGTGTTTCCCCCACCGCTGCTACAAATCCCAGAATCCACTGCCAGCTTCAGCACAAACCAGGCCATTCCCCCTCCTCTCTGCCGAACCATTCACTCTCTCTCTCAGGGATGAAAGAGGTGCTTCTTTGGCAGAGGGAGGGAGGGGAAAAAGAGGGTCTCCTTGAGAGTTTTCTCACCTGCTGCCATTCAAGACACCTGGAAGGAGGAGGAGGAGGTGGGCGACTTAGGGGTGATGAGGGGGGGGCTTATAATTGGGGGGTGTAGGGAGGTTTTTCCCAAAGCAAAAATAAGCCCGAAAGGAGACACCAGAGGAGAGACAGAGGGGGACATGGGGGAGGAGGGATTTCCCATTGAAATCCAGATTGCAAATCTTTTCCCTGTTCCTTCCTTGCTTGCATGAAAAGGCTTTGTAAGGGAGGCCTTTCTTTCTTTGGCTTCTGCCATTTCTCTTCAAATCACAGAAAATGGAGAAACCACATGATTTGGGGGGAGGGGGGTCGACCAACAGTCACAGAAAGTCACAGAGGGTGTGTGTCAAAAAGTGGACTATTTTAGGTCATGTGGTATTTGAATGGCCCCTAACAGTGTTCTGTACACTCTGGTATCTAGTCATGCCTGCCACATGGCCATGGAAATTCTACAAATGCATTCAATGCTGGCTCTTTGGCTTTTAATGGAGATGAGTATTGTGCCTTCTCCCCAGTCTGTCTGTTCCTCATATACAATCAAATCATTTTTTTTTCTTCATCCAGAGATAGTCATGGAGCAAATACAGTGTTGCCTCGCTTAAAGAGCATAATGCGTTCCACAGGATTGCTCTTTAAGCGAGTTTGCTCTTTAAGCGAAACAACATTGTAAGTGACCAATTGTGGGAGGGATTGCGAACCCCGATTTATTTGTTAAGCGAGTTTTTGGTTGGTTTTATTTGTTAAGTGAAGCGAACATTCAGAGAAAATGCTGCTCTTTAAGCGAGTTAGTCTTTAAGCGAAACATTCTTTATGCGAGGTTTGACTGTACTATGTGCCTTTTGGCATGCAGATAAAGAGACAATTTTGTGGTATGTGGTTTCACTCATGCAGAACGGCTTGGGAAAGAACCTTCCTGCTATATACTGCATCCTGCTCTAGATATTGTTTTTAGGACAAATAATCTGAAACACGGGACCATTTCCACCATACTTCTTTGTCTTCCCCCTAAATGTTGTCCCTTGTTAGTACTAGTTTCAATTATTGCTATGAAACCCTGGGAAATGTTGTAAGTCAGAATTGACTCGCCGCTTGTCATTATCAGCTGCCTGGATGGCTCTGTACTGGGTCTCTGACTGGAGAACCCAAAGTTGGGAGTTCAACTCCTAACTGTGTCTCCTGTGAGAAAAAGCCAACTTCAGTAGCCTTGGGCAAATTGCACAGTTCCAGGGTGCTCCCAGAAATGGGACTGGTAAACCACTTCTGAATGCTCTAAACTTAGAAAGTAAAAGTACTGTACGGTACCTTATTATACTGAAGACAAACTGGAGAAGCCTCACTGATGGTTGCAAAGGTCTCCACAGACTGTCCATTTCATCTAACTTGTTGCTCTGCCAAAGCTTTCAGAGATTCAAAAGCACACACTGCAGGCAGGCTCACTTCCTCCCCTTCCGTAGCAGCAGGAAGGAGAAGGATGAAGAAGAGGCCACATGTATCCCTACCCGCTGCTTTGATCCCCATTGCTTTAAAGCCAGTCATATCTGACTCTAGGGTTTGGTGCTCAATAAACCTTTGAGTGAATAACACAAGTGTTTCAGAATCTGACAGTGGATGAGGGCTGGGTGACCTGAGGGCTTTATCCATAATAGCAGATCAAGCCACAGACATGAGATCCCCAAGAGGTGTGTTTTCTGTTGTTTGTACATTTCCTCTTTGAAACCAAGTGGAGCACATCCATCCAGTGATGGGATGTCAAAAATTCTACTACCACGCCATGACGTCATGGACGTCATGGGCGTGGCCAATGTCATGACGTCATGACGTCATGGGCGGAGCCAACGTCATGACGTCATGACGTTGTGGGCAAGGCCAAAAATAAAAAATAAAATAAAAAAATAAACATGCACACAGACCCGTAAATAACTTAAAGAAATAAAATAAATAAATAAATAAAATAAAAATTAAATAAAAGTACACCCACCCACCCAAAACACCATAAACCACCCACCCACCCCAAACACAAAACCCTCACTTACCCTTCTTGGGGCCGACGACCCCCATGGCCCGGGGAAACACGGCAAGGCACGCCCCATCGCCGCCGGAACCGAGGAGGAGGCGGGGCGCTCCATGTTGGCTCCAATTTTTAAAAAACCGGACCCGGAGCCACTGCCTGCTGCTGCTACTGTCGCCGCTGCTGCCGCCTCCCGCCATCGCCATCGCCGGGGGGGGTGGAAGGAGGAGAGGGAGGGGACTGGAGTGCCGGACCCGGGAGCGTTTCTGTAATTGATCCGGGTAGATGCATTTGCTTTTTTCCCTCCTTCCTTTTCGTTCCGGAGCTGTCTTCCCCGCCTTGCCCGTTGATCGGCTCCCATCCCGTCTTCTTTGTTGCCGCCGCCGCTGCTGGAACCGGAGGAGGAGGAGGCGCGCTCCGCTGGCCTGGGGCGACGGCGGCAATGGCAGCGATGGCGATGGCGGGAGGCGGCAGCAGCGGCGACAGTAGCAGCAGGCAGTGGCTCCGGGTCCGGTTTTTTAAAAATTGGAGCCAACATGGACATGGAGCGCCCCGCCTCCTCCTCGGTTCCGGCGGCGATGGGGACGGCAACGGCAGCAGCGATGGCAGGAGGTGGCAGTGGTGAGAGCACCAGGCAGCAGCAAACGGCGGCAAGCGGCTCCACAGGAGGCTCCAGTCAGGGGCGGCCGGATCCAATTTTTTTTAAATCGGAGAAAAAAATGGCTCCAATTTAGTGCGCATGTGTCAGATTGAGTTTCTGCGCATGCACACTAAATTGGAGCCATTTTTGCTCCAAATTTTTTTTAAATTTTCCTCCCGGTGAGGCGTCCGATCCGGACGCCTCAAAAACGGTTTTACCCCCACGGAGAGCCCTCCGGAAATCCTTAAAACGGTTCTGTGGATCCGGTCAGAACCGGTGTCATCCCATCACTGCATCCATCCCTTCTTACGCAATGGTGTCTTGAGACATCAAAGAATGGGCCCTCATTTTGCTATACAATAAATCTATTTCTACGATCAATCTTCCAGTTGTTACAGTCTTGGTCTGATAGCTTGTGGAGGTCATTGAGATTTGGATGTTAATTGATTTTCACTAGAAATGCTGCCTTTGTCCTGTTTGAGAATAGGATACGTACAGAAATAATTTTGGAAAATCATGTGTCTGTCTCTAGATAATTAAATGGAAGGTGAGTTGACCCCTCACTTTTTAAACTGCATCCTTATGAATGAAGTGAGATTTGTCGAGTGGTTCTCGACTTTCAGTTCCAAGATGTTATTGGACTATAACTTGGAGAAGCCTTTCCTATTTGCTGTGCTAGACTTCTGGGAGCTGTAGTCCAAAAGCATATGGAGACCAAAGTTTTGGAACCACTGGATTGGAGTTAGTTAAGCTGTGATCATTTATATATCTACTCAGAAGCAAGTTCCATTTAATTCTATGGTGCTTACTCTGCAGGAAGTGGATATAGTGTTGCTATTATAACAAGGGTGGAAGGGTAACATAATGCCCATCTACAACAAAATGCAAGGGCATGGTCAGATTTTCTGGGAAGCAGGATTTAGCTCTGATACCACACATGGGAGGAGGAAGAGGGGGAGGAGGAGGGGGAGAATCAGCAACTGATTCAGTGGTTTTTTCTCTGAGTATCCACAAAATAAAATTCTGCATGTTGGAGTGAAGGATGTCACCTTTACTCTTGAAAATTTGAGATTGTTCTGAGATGACTAATCTGGGTTTAGTGATCATGAGTATGTGGATGGGGAAATTGTCTTTTTTTAAAAAAAAAACCCATGTATATGTTTCTTTGTATACAAAGCTCAAAATAGGAGTGATGGGGGGCAGGGTAAGAGGACTGAAACAATGGACTGGATTTCTCTACTTTTTCCCCCTGTTGTGGCTTTAGTTAGTCATCTAATTTAGGTAACAATTTAACATCAACTTAATTGGCAAAAATTTCCACCTTTCAATTTAAATTTAACTGAATTATATTTTGGAGCTGACTAACCATTAAATAACCTTTTGCTGCTAACATCTCAATCTCTGCTGGTATTAATGGATGACATTAAAGGTAAAGGTTTCCCTAGCTTAAAAGCCAGTTGTATCTGACTCTAGGGTTCAGTGCTCATCTCTGTTTCAAAGCCAAAGAACCAGCGCTGTCTGCTTCTGCAGACGTTTCCATGGTCATCTGACAGGCATGAATAGGCCCTGGAACACTGTTTACCTTCCCACCAAAGTGGTCCCTATTTATCTACTTGCAATTTCTTGCTTTTGAACTTATAGGTTGGTAACAGCTGGGACAAAGACAGGAGCTCATTCCATCCGGCAGTACTCGGGAATTTAATTGCTGACCTCCTGCCTTCCAGTCAGCATCCTAGTCACTTGAGCAACTGCCATTACAGTATATTCATTTTTCTTTGGATTAACATTCTAAGCTTATTTTTTGGAAGAGTGGAAGTAGAAGGTAAGGGATGTTCCACTGGACCAGTGGTCATGAACCGTGACTATAGGCTGCTATTATTATTATTATTATTATTATTATTATTATTATTATTATTATTATTATTATTATTATTATTATTATTATTATTATTATTATTATTATTATTATTATTATTATTATTATTATTATTATTATTATTATTATTATTATTATTATTATTATTATTATTGTTATTGTTATTGTTGTTGTTGTTGTTGTTGTTGTTGTTGTTGTTGTTGTTGTTGTTGTTGTTGTTGTTGTTAATTCGATTTAGGAGAAATATGCAGGAAAATTTCATATGAACTTTTGTACCGATTTTCAGAAAATGTATTGATCTAATGCAGACATAGAAGAGAATCAGATGACCAGTGAAGGAGACGAAAGAAGCCAAAATTAGTTAATTTATGCATACCATTTGTTAAATAATGCTTGATACAATCTGTAATAGAATATAGTATTTTCCATAAACTATAACTAGAGAAGAATAAATATCGTCATTGTCATCATCGTCGTCATCATTTATTGGGGTTCTTTTTATCTCAATACCAAATCAAAGAAAGTTCCTTTCATAAGCAGAGGATGATTAAATTGTCTTTTAGATTAAACTTTTCATGGAAGCACAAAACACATTACAATGAAAGTAGATCTTGAATTGCCAGGTTGGGGTTTTCAAAATCTGAAGTTCAAAATATTTTATGTTCCAGAGCAGGAATAAATTCTAAATATTGAAATGCAAGTCATTTCATTTTATTGATCACATGGCATATAATGTATTCTCTCAGCTTTTTAATGGTTAGAGATTTCATGAAAACAGATTAAGCCTAAGCCATTGCTTCCAATGTATTTGTAGATGCGCTCACATACCTGAGTATCTGGGATGCTCACTTTTATAGAGGTAGTAAACAGAGTGTGCAAAAACTTTCCATTGGTCCCTTAGGCAGATGGTTTAAAAGAGGTCCCAGAGTCTCTTCCAGATGTTAACATTAGAATTTAGCAGAACTTGCTTACTAGCACAGATCACTTCCGAGCATTATCCCTGTTCCGATCTTGGAGTTCTCAGAGAGCCAGAGATGTTACATTAAAAACAAAATTGGTCCTTGCATATATTGTTGTATTTTAGCTCTTTGCTGTCAAACTGCTGTAGGGAAGTGGGAATCTAAACTGGAACCATAGTATGTAATGTGAAGGATTACACATCCTTTTCCTCTGCTTGTATTCCAGACTGAAGTGAAGGTACCTCTTCCATGACTATACTTTGACGAAGAAGTACATCACCCAGTAGTCAAGACAAGTAGCAGCTAGTAAATTGGGAAGATGCACCCAATTAGAATGACTATTTGAACTAATCCAGATTTGGATTTAGACTTGTTCCTCCTATACTCTATATCAGGGTTTATCAACACCGGGCCCACAAGCGTTCTTGGACTTCAATTCCCATAAGCCTTGATCAGTAGGTGTGCTGGCTTCTGCTTTTGGGAACTGAAGTCCAAGAACACCTGGGGAAACCCTACTCTATATTTATTGGGGAATGATATTTCTCCAGCGAATCTAATCCATTGCCAGATTTTCAGCTTCACCTCAGTGGATAACCATTTGGAAACATTCCTTTATGTATGTTCAGCACACAGTATTCATTGGTCCCCCTGTTATTCTGTGTCTGCCTTAAAGTATCCACACCGGTGCTGTTTTTTAAATTTTTATCATCACCATCTTCTTTGCTTCCTCTTTTGCCCCATTGTATGTTGAGGAAGATGCAAGGTTCTTGACCTGGCACTTCTAGCACCCTCCACCGGTGTTATTTGGTGTTCTTGTAATATTTCTTTGATGTTATCTCTCCATTTTCCTCTGGGTCTGCCTTGTGGTCTTTGTCCTTCTCCTCTTTCCACATTTGCCTTGTAAGGTATGGGATTCCTCCAGATGGGCAAACCACTTCATTTGGTATCTATTTCATCACCCATCCATAAAACATGACCTGCAAATCATAGTCATGTTTCAGCAACAAGTCAGCAACAAAGACCGGTTCTCACAAAACCTCATCATTTGTGATGTGATTACAGTAGCATATTTTTAAGATCTGTCTCAGGCACCTTTGGTGAAAAACACTAAGCTTATGAACTGATTTCACTGACATTTTTTAAGCTTCTTCTTCTTCATCTTCTTCTCCTCCTCCTCCTCCTCCTCCTCCCCCCCTCCTTCTCCTTCTTCTTCTTCTTCATATTAGTGATCCTCATGGTGATCAGCCATGAAGACTGTCCTGAGAATATAATGCAGTGGCCTTTCATCTGCCTTCTGCATCACAGCATGACCCCTGTACTACTGATCCAGTTCTGCAAGTCACTTTCTGGTCCTGAGCTCTTTTGGAATGCAAAATTCTCATTAGCCCCCGCTCAGTATTGATGAAACTGCTACTCACCATCAAGATGGATTCAAGTGGGATTTAATCCATTTAGGGACCATCACCTTTCCCTGGAGACTTCAGCACCCAAGTCCTTAGGGTTGTCAGGTTAGTTAACTACATGTGTACATAGTCATTCTTTTACATGACTAGTTGACTAATAGTTGTTTTTAAAGGGACTCATATTTCTGTTGTTTACAATATATTTTTAATACTGTTTTGCTTGTAGTTTTTAAACAATAATAATAATTAACTGCTTCAGCTCTTAATAGTATTTCTTTTAACATTGTAAGATGCTTTGGATCCTTTTAGAAAATTTTGTTGTTCAGTCGCACAGTCGATTCCGCCCCTCCGCGACCCCATGGACCACCGCCCACCAGGCACCTCTGTCCTCCATCATCCTCCTCAGCCCACCCAGCTCTGCTCCCACCACATCCACAATACCATCTAGCCATCTCATTTTTGGCCGCCCCCTTTTTCTTTTGCCCTCCACCTTTCCCAGCATCACGGCCTTCTCAAGTGAATCCTCTCTTCTCATTTGATGTCCAAAGTACCTTAGCTTCATCTTTACTATTTGACCTTCTAAGGAGCAGTCAGGGTTGATTTCATCTAAGATTGACCTATTTGTTCTCCTCCCTGTCCAGGGGACTCTCAAAACTCTCCTCCAGCACCACATCTCAAAGGCATCTATTCTTCTGCGCTCAGCTTTCCTAATGGTCCAGCTCTCACAACCATACATTGCCACCGGGAATACCATTGCTTTCACTATACGAATTTTTGTTTGCAATTTGATGTCTCTACTTTTCACTATGCTTCCCAGATTTCTCATCGCTTGCCTCCCAAGAATCAGTCACCTTTTTATTTCATGGCTGCAATCGCCATGTGTAGTGAGCTTTGATCCTAAGAAAGTAAAATCTGTCACTGGTTCTACTTCTTCCCCATCTATTTTCCAGGGACTGAAAGGGCCTGTTGTCATTATCTTGGTTTTCTTGATATTAAGTCTCAAGCCAGCTTTTTCACTCTCTTCTTTCAACCTAATTAGGAGCTTCTTTAGGTCTTCCTCACTTTCTGCCATTAGGGTGGTATCATTTGCATATCTCAAATTGTTGATGTTTCTCTCAGCAATTTTTATCCCAAATTGTGATTCCTCCATCCCTGCATTGCGCATTTAGGGAGTAGGTGGCATTTAAATAAATATTTTGAACAAACATTCCTTTGTGTCTCCCCAGTTACAAGATCACTTTAAATGGTCCATCACTCAGCAATCTTTCTTTGTTCATGTCAGATGCAACACTAGCATACAATATCATACAAAGCGAAAATTAACACATCTACAACTAAATAGAATTAAAAGGACTAGATGACAATCAGCCCAATATCCAGCCACTTAGCAATAAACTGCAATGGCTTTAAAGTGCCACAGGGTGGCAAAATATGTAGCTGGATTAGAAGGCAAGTTACTGGATCAGAACAGCAACCAAAAAGAAAAGAGCAAAAAAATTTTTACTCTGCTCCCTAAGAATTAATATTTAATTTATTAATTATTTGGCATAAAGGAGATGGAGACTCAGTCAGGCACTGCTGTTTGATGGTTACTTATTTTGAATGGATGTGGGATTTTGTGTTTGTTTACTGTACCAGGCCTTGTACAGTAAAATTCATGAGGCTGTTTGGCAAAAAAAAAAAAAAAAAGTGCCTAGAAACCGGTAACAGCAGGCAGAAATATGCTGGGAGGCAGATTTAGTTAAAGAAGCGATGAATAGGCATCATACTAGAAAAGAAGACTGACTTTTTCATATACACTTTTCTCCCTCTCCCTCTCTCTTTCTGGACATGTAAGCCCTCTGCAAAAAGCTTTTGAATTTAAATCTCCATTTTATGTGCTATCTTTGAGTTCTGAATACAAGAAACTTGCCTTGGACTTTTGGATTAGAATAGAAATTCCCCAGGGTAAGACAGCCAGCATCAAGGCAGCGAAGTTGTTTTTGTGAAACACAGATTATAAAATGCCATTTCTGTGTCTGATTGCTGTTTATACATGCTGCCAATTACCTCCAAGAGGGACAGCGGAAGCTTAATGGTAAAGACACTGAAATTGATGACTGGAAAGTCATCAAGTCATCAGGTCAGCAGTTTGAGACCCTAGTGCTACATGATCGAGTGAGCTCCCAACTCTGTCCAAGCTCCTGCCAACCTAGCAATTCGAAAGCAAGAAATTGCTAGAATATAAATAGGCATCACTTCGGTGGTAAAGGTAGCAGTATTCTGTATGTTCCAGTGTCTAGTCATGCCTGTCACATGACCATGGAAATGTCTGCAGGTGCTCTTTGAACTGTGACAGCTCTTTGGTTGTAAATGGAGATGTCTTCTTAATTTTCAATTGCAATCATGCTTTGGCACTTTCTTCCTTTATGCTCTTTAAAAGTCATTTTCAAGTCATTGCTGCCAGTATAATAATTCCATGTCAGAGATTATTCTGGGTTGAAAGGATTCTTGCTGGAGAAACTCTGTCAGGGGATGTCCAAACGAGGATCCTTTCATGTCATCAAGTGCAGCCCTCATTTATCGAAACCTGACCTTCCAGTCGCCAGCTCAGGGTCTTAGCCACTAAGCCTCCAGGGGAGCTGCATTGCTGCCATTAATCTAAGATATGAAAATGACACCCTATTGCTATCAGTAAAACGGTGCCATCTGCATATCTTAGATTATTGATGTTTCTCCCCCAACAATTTTCACTCTTCCTTTATCTGAACCTAGTTCAATTTTCTGTATTATATATTCTATGTAAAGACTAAACAGATAGGGGGGTAAAATGCACCCTTGTCTGATAACTTGGACTATAAGAAACCATTGTGTCTTTCCATATTATGACCTAAATGTAGCTTTTTATCCACATGACAGGTTATGCATCACAACAATCAAGTGCTGAGAGACACCCATTTCTTTCAGAACAACTCATTGTTTCTCATGAGCCACACAGTTCAAGTCTATGAAGTATAGAATGATCTTCTAAAATCTTTTGAAATGTGTTTGACTACTAGGTATTTTAAGTTTAACATTGTTCTGGTTGAACAATGGGAAGTTGGTGTTTAAGGCTGCATATTTATCACATTTAAATATTTCAGATAATAAATGTATAATTTAAAATATGCTTTCACATGCCCTTTTAAAATGGTCATTTAATCCCAAGTATTTATTGCCTACAAGATTGGAGTTTTTAGGAAGGCATGCAACATTTTTAATTGCTATATGTTTTGAATTTGTTTTATATGGTGAAATTTTATAATTATTTAACATTAATTGGATTTTAATATTAATATCTTGAATTATTATGATTTTAACATATGTACTTTTTAGCTGCTGCCTTGAGTCCTTTTAATGGGAGACAGACAGACAGACAGACAGACCATACATCCATCCCAAAACACTGTCCCACAGAGATAACAGCCATGGTTAAAAACATATTAAATGCCAATAAAAAACCAAATTTGTCAATAAAGTTTTTCAAATCACAATAAACAATATTCCACTTCTCTGATAAGGTGATCCAAGCATACATAACATTTGACAGTTAACATACAATAGTATTTCAGGCTTGAAGTATTTCATAGCTGACATGCAGTGGTGTTTCAGATCTGACTGTGTGTTATTGATTCTCTTAGACATCTGGCTGGTATGATATTGAACACATCAGTTCACTATATTTCAACTTCTCTTACCCCTTAGTCATAAAGCAAGAGCCTTTTAAAAATCTCCAAAGCTTTTCAGTCTGCTGTTGTCATTAATGTGGAAATGTTGGGGTAGTGGGTGATTTTCTTTTATTTGGTGTTTGTTTGCTTGTTTGTTTTGCTAGAAGTGTTTTGTATTTTAACTAATATCTTAATGCTGTCAACTCCAGGACTACATTTGTTTTTGTAAATGGAATAACGTATATAAACTCCTAAATATACATTTAAGCTTTTACCAATACCTTTTAAAATATATGTTAGTGTATGGCATTAGAACATCATTTGATGTGTCTACATGTTTAAACAAGTCATATATAATACATTGTAGAAGATTCGTATAGTCAAAGCAATGGTATTTCCTGTAGCAATGTATGGTTGTGAGAGCTGGACCATTAGGAAAGCTGAGCACAGAAGAATAGACGCCTTTGAGGTGTGGTGTTGGAGGAGAGTTTTGAGAGTCCCCTGGACAGCAAGGAGAACAAATAGGTCAATCTTGGAAGAAATCAACCCTGACTGCTCCTTAGAAGGTCAAATAATAAAGATGAAGCTAAAGTACTTTGGACATCAAATGAGAAGAGAGGATTCGCTTGAGAAAGCCTTGATGCTGGGAAGGGTGGAGGGCAAAAGAAGAAGGGGGTGGCCCAAAATGAGATGGCTAGATGGTACTGTAGACACAATGGGCACAGAGCTGAGCGAGTTGAGGAGGATGGTGGAGGAGGACAGAAGTGCCTGGTGGGCAGTGGTCCATGGGGTCACAAAGGGTCAGAATCGACTGTGCGACTGAACAACAAAAGAAGATTCTTCTTCTTCAATGTCCTGATCAAACCCTGGACTGCCAAAATGAAGCCACTTTATTTGCTTTGTCGTTACCCAAACCCCAGTCCTCATCGGTGCATGTTTCTGGCAGTCATCAACGGACCAGTAAATGAGCTGGATTTTTAAAATCTCTCCACATTCACACTATGTGTTGTTCTCCACCAGCAGCCGCCACTTGAGCATGTTGGTCTTGCATTTAGGGACACCAACCCTCAGCCTATTCAGGGTCATCCAAGTGACATGGGGAAGTTGAGATAGTGAAAGATTAAAATAATGAACATATAGTGTTCCAGATATTGCTGAATGAAGTTCCCTTGATCTCCAGGGGAAAAGTGAATACTTAAATATGAAGGGAGAATATGGTAGTAACCTCAGGATAGCCTCAGGGGCTGTGGTGGCTCAGTGGTTAAGAAGTTTGCCTTTTTAGCTGGAAAGCTGGCAAGCCAGTAGTTCAAGACCCAGGTACTGCATGATGGATTGAGTGTCCATCTCTGTCTCAACTCCTGCCAACCTAGCAGTTTGAAAGCAAGAAATTGCAAGTAGATGAATAGGGACCACCTTGTTGGGAAAAGATCTTGGAGCCTCATTCGGGCATCCCCTGAGCGGAGTTTCTCCAGAAAAAATTTATTTATTTATATTTTTATTGCCGCCCACTCGCCAAGGCAACTCAGGGTGGCTTACAGTCAAAGCAACAGTACAATAAAAATTATAAAATGCAACCACATAAAACAACCAAACCAGAACACAAACTGACACCCGTCAGGCCGTTGTTGTGGGCCCAGAGGAGTGGGCAAGGTCCCCAGCCACTGCTAGGCCTTGACATCTTCTTCCTCAGGCCGTTGTTGTGGGCCCAGAGAAGGGGCCTTTCAACCCAGAATATTTTCTGACACAAAATTGTCATTACCTCAGGAAAGCCATAGATTCAATATCCAAGAAATGAAGAAATACAAAAGACAATATTAGGAAAAAATTAAATTAGCAGGGAAAAAAGAAAACCAAATATAAGATGGATTGGCTCCATTAAGAAAGACACAGCCTTGAGTTTATAGGAGCTGGACAGGTCTGTTAGGGTCAGAACATTTTGGAGGTAACTCATTCATAGAGTTGCCATACATTGAAGGTGACTTGATGGCACTTGGGAAAAGAGGAGAATTTACTTTACTGAGGAAAGGTGCTATGGAGAAGGAACATGTGATCTTGAGAAGGACAAAGAGGTTTCCATTTGTTTCATTGTGCTTTGGTCACCTTTATGTACCACCTGTCCTCCTCTTCGTTTCCTCCTCCCAACAGCTCTGTATGGTAGGTGTGATAATGTGAATTATGTTCCAAAAGGATGGTTGTGGAGGATCACTTGACAGCATTCAACAACACCACAAAGACTAAGAAATAAATATATACAGTCAAAGCTCGCACAAAGAGTGCCTCGCTTAAAGAGTAACTCGCTTAAAGAGCAGAATTTTCTCTGAATGTTCACTTCGCTTAACAAATAAAACCAACCAAAAACTTGCTTAACAAATAAATCGGGGTTCGCACCACAATTGGTCACTTACAATGGTGTTTCGCTTAAAGAGCAAACTCGCTTAAAGAGCAATCCTGTGAAATGCATTATGCTCTTTAAGCGAGGTACAACTGTATTGGCTTGTATCTATGCATGCAAACATCCATATGCTTGTCTTTTCCTACTGATTTTTATTTTACACACAGAGAATGAAATCAAATGTCACATTTCCATTTCTTTTCACACCAATACTCACAAGTTTATTCTCCAGGGCAAATTGTGATGGTTTGGTGACTGGCCTTTCCCAATATTGGAATTGTCAATTATTGTCCCCTCTTCGCATCTATTGGAAAGACAAGAAGGTCTTGTCACCTCTTTAACTGACTGTGTCAAATGAATTTCATTTGCACCCAGCAAGACCACTTTTGTACACTTCAAAGAATTGCTAATTAGGTTGTCTTTGATAGTTAGTCCAGTGGTGGCTGATTCTAATTGACAATCCATGAAATGCTCTTTGAATTTTTTCTTTTGTCTCATCTCATGCTCTCTGATGCTGCGGCCCTAGCTGTGAAGTGGTATTGGCTGGCTCTTGAATGTTGTAGCAAAAAAGCTGGAGAAAGGAAAGTCTGAGGGGAAGGTAGTTTGCAAGCATACTTAAAACAGAAGGGGAAACCAACACTCTAATTCAGGGGTTCTCAAACTTTTCAAGCCAGGGCCCGGGGCACACTCTCTCAATCAGCTTTGAGGGCCAGACAGCCATTTTGTACTGCCTGCACAATGGAGGTGACCATTTTGTCCCAACAGCTTCAGAGGGAGGTCATTTTGTTTCTCAGATGCCCTTGAAGCAGTGGGGTGGGTGACATGAAATGAGGCTGCTGGCTGGATCCAGCCCTCGGGCCCTAGGTTGGGAACCCCTGCTCTAATTCATATGAATAAAAGTAAGTCTTTTTCTGTATTATTCAGAAAAGCTCCCAGAAACACTAAGGTTGTTTTTCTGAAGCCATTACCTCCAAAACCTAAGATGCTTGGAAGAGCAAGAGGAAACTTAGTTCATTCTAAACAAAGAATAAACATGTACATTCTGAAAACAGAAGTTGCTACAAGCCTGTCTCCCTATCCTTTAAATCAGGAGTTCTCAACCTTTTCAAGCTGGGGGCCGGGACACGTTCCCTCAGACAGCTTCGGGGTCTGGATGGCCATTTTGCCCTTCCTCCACCACATGGCACTTCCTGGTGTGGTGGAGGCAGTGGGAAGCCACATGAAATGGTGCCACAGGCCGCATTTGGCCCCCGAACTGCAGGTTGAGAATCCCTGCTTTAAATTCTCTCATCTTGGTAACTTTCCCCTGTACTTTTCTTCTAGCCTGCATATCAAGGCAGCATATGCTTATTATGAGGGCTGCCTTCACCGTACCACTTTCATGCACAATAAAGATGAGGAGCAAGGCGAACTAGCATTGGTGAGGTAATTAAAAATCTGTAAGTGGAATTCTTCTTATGGAGAAAATTACAGGGAGCTATCACTTCACCCTCACTTTTTACCTGTCTTTGCTTTGCCTCTTAGATAATGTCATTAAAGTTATGGGTGCCTGGGAGAGGCAAAGGATATCCAAATCCTAAAGTCAGTGCAGAGGGGGGAAACTACAGTTAACTCAACAATCCATAGTTAATGGTAAAGGTCTCCCTTGATTGGAAGACAGTCGTGTCTGACTCTAGGGAGTGGTGTTTACAGCCAAAGAGTGAGTGCTGTCTGTGTCTGCAGACATTTCCATGGTCATGTGGCAGGCATGAATAGATGCCGGAGCACATGGAATGCTGTTACCTTCCCCACCAAAGAGGTACCTATTTATCTACTTGTAATTCCTTGCTTTCAAACTGTTAGGTTGGCAGGAGGTGAGATAGATGATGGGTGGTTACTCCATTGTGCAGCACTTGGATCTTGAACTGCTGACCTGTTGACCTTCCAGTGGTCAAGCTCAACATCTTAACCACTAAGGCATTGCAGCCATCCCAACAATCCACAAATATTAGTAATAAACTCACCTCCTCCAAATTATTTATGTGGATACCCTTTGTTCTGATGACTTTGCTGGTCAATTAGCACTGCCCACTTTCTCTTCAGATGGTATTCCAGAAGTCCTCCTCCTCCTCCTGTTTTCATAGAATTAAGGTCATCTAGGCCAAAACTCAGTCAATGTTGAAAAAGGGGGTGGACATGATACCCTTGGTTGGGGCATGCAGGATTTATAAACATTACCTTTAAAGCCTACCTTTCTTTTTGCCTCTTTCCCCCCAGGAAGACATGCCAAGAGGAACAAACTGGACGAAAATCATTTAGTGAATTGTTTGCTTTGCATGCCACTTTTCTCCCAACACTGGAACTTCCTCAAGACAGCTAACAAGATAACTTTAAAATGACAGAGTTGAAATTTAGTGGCAGAAATCCATTAGTGAGACTCATCTAAGAGCAGGCCCACTGAATCAATGGAGGAGATTACTCACCAAATCTCCATTGAGTCAATGGTCCTACTTTTGTTGTGACTTACCATTGATGTGGGCCACTGAGTTACCAATATTAAAAGAGAATTAAACCCATTCTATTATGAATAGCAATTAAAACTGATGCACTTTAAAATCAAATAAACTTGTTAGCTGGAAGGTCAGCAAGTCAAGACCCAAGAACTGCATGACGGAATGAGCGCCTGTCTCTGTCCCAGCTCCTGCCAATCTAGCAGTTTGAAAGCAAGAAATTGCAAATAGACAAATAGGAACAGCTTTGGTGGGGAAAAGATATTGAGGACATGAAAGGAGCCTCTTTTGGGTGTCCCCTGAGCAGGGTTCCTCCAGCAAAAATCCCTTCAACTCACCTTTGTGTGCTTCTGACACAATTAAAAATATAAGAAGAGAAAGATAACCTGCTGGTGGAAGGACAATGAGGCAGCCAGCTTTGCTTGTCTTGGCAAAAATTCTGAAGATCATCTTTTGAATCCCCAACAAAAGGACCTAAGAATGTTGTGGGACTCTGAGGAGGACCTCTCAAACTGAAGAAATAGAATATAGATAGCCTCATGTTCCTGTCTTTCTTCTAAACACACTCATCTCTTTTCATTTACATAATGTCTTTCAATACAGCTCAAGGCAGTGTAAATAATGTTTTCATTCCAGGTGCCTACTAGATTAAGACCTGTTCAGTTTCAGTGCCATGACTGAATCACCTGCCTCACAACTACAGCCTGAATTTGCTATTTGCACCAGCTCATTGAGGGGTTTATATGCAATTGCAGGACTTTTCGATAAACAGTGATGTTTGTGATGCCCAAAAGGAACAGAGAAGCAGCAGAAGATACAGAATGAATTTTTGATAGGGCTTCAGCGCTATGTATGGTAGGGAAATGTATTTTCTAAGCCCCTTTTTTTTTCCATGGGCAGCCTTCACAAAGACCGGAGTCCCTCATGATGGAGTTTCTAAGCAAGTCGTGAAACTCTCTAGCAGTAAATCACCAAGGCTGGTGAAATTCTTTGGAGAGTTCTGAAGGAAATAAAGTGTGAAACTGTTAAGAAATTGGCACTTAGTCTGTACAACAGGCTTAAAAATAGAAATTCTTCCTAGAGGTTGGGAAGCAGCTGGCAAGAGATCTCTTTTCAAGGAAGAAGCTGAAGCTGAAGAAAATATACAAGCAACAGAAAGAAAAAAGTTGGGGGATTGAGAAAAGTGGTACAGGTCTAAGGGTGCAGTGTGTGGTGGTAAGTCATAGTGGTTCTGATCTGTGTGACAACAGAGCTAGATTGAGTTCCTTGGCTATGACATGCTTAAGAGTCGCCATAACATTTATGTCTGCAAGTCTTTTAAGTTCACATTTTTTCCATCTGTTGTTGTGTTTTGTGAACTCTCATAGGCAGAGTTATAGCTTTGGGCCCATCTACATTTGTTAATGGGACTGCGGTGGCTTAGTGGTTAAGAAAATGGACTTGACAACTGGAAGGTTGGCAGGTCAGCAGTTTGAGACCCAAGTACAACATGATGGAGTGAGTTCCTGCCTCTGTCCTAGCTCCTGCCAATTTAGCAGTTTGAAAGCATGAAATTGAAAGTAGATAAATAGGTACCACTTCAGTGGGAAGGTAAGCAGGATTTTATGCACTCCAGTGTCTAGCCATGGCAGCCACATGTCTGTGGAAATGTTTGCAGACACAGACAATGTTGGTTGTCCAAAAGCCAAAAGTTGGGAAACACTGGTCTAAACCTTTAGATTTCCACATAATTAAAAAAAGTGTTTCCATTTTCATGCTATGCCACTTTGAAGTGCCTGTTCAGTTTAGAACACAATACTTTGTTTCAATAAGGTGTAGTCCCCTGTATTGATATGGGCTCTTTCAAATACCACGTGACCTAAAATAGGCCACTTTTTGACCCCCTCTTCCCCCTCTGTGATTTTCTGTGACCTTTGACCAAACTCCCCTCCCAAATCACGTGGTCTGAAGATAGATCTATGGCCAGCTGGATGCAAAAAGCAAATGATAATTTTGGAGTCACGTGACTTCATGCCGAATCCTCCCCCCCCCCCCGTGACTTTCCATGACTTTTGGTTGACCCCCTCCCCCCTAAAATGGTCATGTGGTATTTGAACAACCCCTATAATGCACAAGTAAAACCTGCATCCAACAGTTTTCAAACTGGATATGTGTACCAAGACCAGTAACATGTTGCCTTAAATCAAGTTAATAAAATTCCAATTTGGATCTCAATTTACTTCAGTAGCGAAACAGCAAACTTTCAAAAGTTGACTGGCACAAAGAAGACCAATAGTCACGTTAACCAGTTAATATATTTGGGGGACAACAGAACCCTTTATCCACTACCCTACCTAGTTCCTTAATCCAAGGTTTCTCAACCTTGGGTCCCCAGATGTTCCTAAACTTCAGTTTCCAAGTTTCTAGGAATTCTAGTCCAAGAACACCTGGGGATCCAAGGTTGAGAAACACTGCCTTAGACCGGTGTTTCCCAAATGCTGGTTTTTGGACTTCAATTCCCAGAAGCCTAAGTCATTTCCCCAAAGCACTGATCAGCCAATGTACTGACTTAGTGGGCTGTGTACCCCTTGTTGGGAACCACTGCCTTAGACCATCCTTCAAGCATCTTTATAATTCTAAAATTGTGTGTAGTGTCAGTGTACCCTTTAACTTTGACTAATGCTGCCAATCACTCTTAGATAGAGTGAGGTGCCAACCCACAGTCCCTTAAGGTCACACAGTTGTGGATAAGAATAGAAACTGGGATGTGCCATATTACTGGCAACTGGTTGTCCTCTCTGAAGCTGTTGAATCACAGAAGAGATGAAGGAGGATGCCAGAATGTGACGTAAGCGGTACTGCATGGGTAGTACATGATTTCTCCAGTCTTGTTGTTGTTCAGTCAATTTTGACCCTTTGCGACCCCATGGACCAATGTCCGCCAGGCACCTCTGTCCTCCACCATCCTCCTCAACTCACCCAGCTCTGTGCCCATTGTGTCTACAATATCATCTAGCCATCTCATTCTCTGCCATCCCCTTCTTCTTTTCCCCTCCACCTTTCCCAGCATCAAGGCTTTCTCAAATGTCTTAGAGGTGCAGTAACTTATGCTACAAGAATTTCATACCTCTTTCATCTATTCTATGAATTTATCTACTTTTTTAATTATCTAAACTAGCAGCATCAATACATATTCCTGTATTAAACTGCAGCTTAATAAATTACAATTTTATGATTCTCTACATTGTATATGTCATAGATGAATGCTGCATTTTCCTATTGAGTATTCCTTTCATTATCCTACAGAAGTAAGTGATGCTAGGAATTGAGGTGCCTCTTTCAAAGGCTTCCAAGTATTATATATTTCACTGTTCTCATAACTGTATTCGGAAGCTGCTAAGGTTCCCCAGAGGGGATGGAATGGTATTATTCTAGATACAACTTCAATCTAAGAAATAATAAGGATTTTAATGGCATAACAGTTATTAAAACAGATTACATAACTAAATCCTTATTGAGACAAGAACTAGTTATTCACATTTTTGATGTGTTTTGAAGAGTAGCAACACAAGGAGTCAGCTTTGGTTCAGTATTAATTCATATGATCTTTTGTTCTTCAAATCACTTTAGCCTACTGTAAAAATATTCAATTTTTCATGAACATCTTCAGATAATGAATGTGTAATTTTGTATTACTGTATCCACAATTCAAAATGCCAGGAAATGACCCAATATGGCTGCACAATATTGTGCATGTGTAACCAGCAAGAAAAAAAAGAAGATGCCAAACTTTACATAGCAAAGGGCAGCCTGAATGTTGATGGCATCAATATCAGCAGTCAAGATGGTCTACAACAGGGCCCCCAACCTTTGGTTTTTGGACTTTGATTCCCAGAAGCCTAAGTACTGATCAGCCAATGTACTGACAGACATGAAATCCAAAAACCAAAGGTTGAGGATACCTAGTCTACAGGATGTCCTCTTCTGCTCACTACCATTCACAAAGCAGGAGCAAAACCGAGAACCTGTTTTTTTTAAAAAAATAATCTAACTTCTTTCTACTTTTCTACTGGAGTTAAGGGCTGAGCTAGTCCACAGGTAAGCAGTAGGTGACTTGGGTGTCACACGTACCATAATCTCCATCCTTCCTTTCTGAAACCTACCAGGGACTCCTTGTAACTCCTGGCAATATTTCCACTGGTTTTGACTCTTTAACGTCTGCCAATTTGTCAGCACAAGAAACAACAACAAAACAGCATTTATCCCTTTGAAATGTGTTTTTATTTTTAAACATGTTACTTGCTCCCTGCTCACCTTGTTTACAAGTAAATCCATGTTCATAGAAAAAGAAATCAAATGCCCAATCAAAGCTTACAGAGAGCATGAACCTTGTTGTAATTTCCTTGTGTTTATCCCCAACACTTTGTATTCTGTTATCATACCGCTGCTTCCATTTGTCATATGTAGAATTATACTGTAGATTTATCAGTTTATGTCAGAAATGGGCAACTGTGAGGGTTGAAGCGGGGGCACTAGTCCCACGTGCCATGAATGTTTCTGTTTCTTTGTCTACTTACAAACATTCCAGGCCACAGGAAGACTCTGGGTTCTTTAACAGTTGGAAAGGTAGAAAAATCTTATTATCATTGCTATGTTCATTGTATAAAGCCTACCAAATGTTGGCTGGATTTAGCATTGCAGTAATAATAATAATAGTTTCGTGTCAGAAATTATTCAGAATTGAAAAGATTTTTGTGGGGAAAACTCCACTGAGGGGACACTCGAATGATGCTCCTTTCATGTCCCCAAGAGCTGGGACAGAGATGGGTGTTCAATCCATCATGCAGTACCCAGGTCTTGAACTGCCAACTTACTGGCCTTCCAGCTAACAAGGTGAGCTTCTTAACCACTGAGCCACCGCAGCCCATAGCATTGCAGTGAAAGCACTAATTGCAACCAGAACAGATTTGATTTTGCCACAATCATGCAATCTCAATTTGTATGTTTGACAAAATTTTCAAATTCCTTCTCTCTGATTCTAGCATGCCCAGGTATTACCACATTTACTATCCAGACCTGCTTCTTTTTAACAATTATCAGATCAGGTCAGGCCCATGGTGGCTATTTTGGACACTGGGACAAGTCCCGGTGTGCCACAGGATCTGTCACCCCTCCAGAGGAGGGCAGAAATATGGCACTGGGTGGCTGCACAATGACGCAAGTTGATTACCGCCCAAGCTGGAACCTTTGAGGCAGCAGGGCATTGTTTCCATTGGGTGGGTATTGCTGTGTACCAACCAGCCCCAGTCACCACCACCATGGCTGGTTGCTGCATGGCGATTCACCAGCCCCACCCCCCACCATGGCCTCGGTCACTCCACACCCAACTCCATAGGCTCCACCCCCTCCCCTCATTCACCACCCTTTTAGCCTCTGGATCCTGTGTGTTGTGAAACAGGTGCTTAGCATCATTATCATCCATACCACCACCACCACCACCACCACCACCATCTTTGGCCCTCTTCTCCTTGCCTTTACTTTGGTGCCAAGATTCATTTCCTGAAGATAAAAATCCAGTCTAGTTTGCAATTTTTTTCAGGTCATGATTTAAATCCATTAATTTTCTGAAGTGTTTGTGAAGTTGCCCAGTATTTGAGCCAAATAATGATGCATGGAACTTTCCATTGGGGAAATGAAATTCAGTTGAATAGCATTCTGGAAAGTGCAGGAGGTAAGACTCACATGTAGCCTAGGAAGCAGCCGATGCAAAAAATCTGAATGCATGAGAATTTTGATAGTGACTCTGGTTACACCCAGGGATGGTCTAGTAACCCCTTGCTAGATGCATGGTTTCTGTCACCCAAAGAATGGTTTTCCAAACTATGGAGATCAAGCAATCTATCTTTTTTACAGTCACCCATCTCAGGCACAATAGAGAGGGTTACCCACAGTATATCAATTGTCTTGTCACAACTCAAACATCTTCCAGCTAAGCAGGCTGGAATTATCTCCCCACCATGAGTCCTGACCAGGGATGTAGAAATCTCTCCATCTCTATTTCACAGTCCTTGTCTTAATCCTATCTGCATTTTCTCTCCATCCTTTTTTAATAACAAGCTGTAAGCTATTCCCTCATTTACTTATTGCACAGAAATTTGTATGTTTTGCACAGGAGTACTTTCTCATCATGTATGTATTCATTTGTCCACTTTATCTAATATACACATTTATTTTTGCATTTCACCCCTATTCTACTTTCCCATTGACCAGAACATGTCTGTCTTCTTTCTGTTATGCATATTTTATCTATGGCATTGTTTTAGGTGCTGTTAATTTCTCCAAAACTTCCTGGTATCCTCACAATTTTGTAAATTCTCAAGGTCTGGTATGTTTCTCTTCTCAACAAGCCTTGAAAGTTGCAAGACTTTTATTGGGACTTTTGAATCTAACAAAATTCTTTTCAATCACTAATCACATGTATAGAAGAGAAAGATAATCCCTAACTGCTTCATATTTGTCTGATGGACCAAATGTTTCTGCCTCTTATGCCTCCATCCCACTCCATCCCACTTTCCCATGCCAAAAGGGGACTTGATGGAGAGAGAATTGCTAATACAGTCAAACCTCGAGATATGAATTTAATTAGTTCCTCGAGGTTGTTCCTATCTTTAAAATTTCATATCTCGAAACACAATGAAAACACATTGCATTACCATAAATTGACACTAATAGTCATATAATTTTTCGTATCTCAGAAAAATCCAATTAAAATATGAACATCACAACCAGCATTTGTGGAGAGAACACTGATGAAATCACAGATATTCAATACCATTGTTATTTGAAAGCAATTGCAGTTATTCCCATTACAGTTATTGACTTGATATGTTTATTCCTGTTTATTTAATATATGTTGTGAGATAGGAGGGAGTATTATTGAGGAGGAGGATGGTGAGAGGAGGAGGAGAATGATCTTCTTTGCCTGGAAAATTATTAGCAGCCAATCTCTCAAGGAGTTCCTTGTGTATCCATTAGTCATTCTAATTTTTTCCATGAAAATACTTTGCCCTCTGTCTTAACAGAAGATTCTCCTCTTTTTTTCAATGTAAGCTTAGCAAATTGGAGGAGTGGTCTTCAACAAACAAAATACTTTTCAATGCAGATAAAGTTACAGTTCTACATTCTAGCAAGAAGACTCAGATGTAGAACTATAGAGTGACAGAATGTTACACTTGGCAGTATTATATGTTCTCTGCTTATATTTGTTCCATATCAACTCTAAGTGTTGTTGTTGTGGTGGTTGTGGGTGTGGTGGTTGTGGTTGTGGTTGTGGTTGTGGTTGTGAGATTCTGACTTTTCAAGGCTTATAAAGCTATAAAGCAGGGGTGCCCAAACTATGGCCATGGGCCGGATTGCTGCTGAAAGTGCCAGAGCCAGCACATTTTCACGCTGAAGCATGGCAAAAATGCCCCAATTTTTTTTAAAGGGCACAAAAATGCTCCTCCAATGCTCCCTCCTCTAAGGGAAGTGTTAGAGGAGGGGAAATTCCCAGAAACGTGGCATGATTTCACATGCTGTCACTGCTGCCGCTGCCTATGCTGCCACTGCCGCCAAGAGGAACCATGTGACTGGCCCACACAGCTGACTGAGAGGACGTGGTTAGGCCCCTGGCAGGAAATGTTTGGGCACCCCTGCTATAAAGTACTCAGAAGTCATTTGCTATTGCTTTTTATGTGGTTATTTCTAGTAAGGGCCTCAGTGCGGAATAAACCTCCCAACCTCTGTCTCTACAGACTGTACCTAACTCGCAAGCCAGCTCACCTCCAAAACATCTCAGTGCCTCTCTTCCCACCTGTTCTTTCTACAGAAAACCTTTTTCATCTCTTTCTTCTTTTTCTAGTTCACTTTTAAAACAGCAGCATATTTGTATGCAGAGATTATTGATTCTGTGTCTTTTAGTTCATCTGTCCTTTCCCATTTCCCAGTTCTTGCCTATTATCATATTCAGACCACGGTGCTGAATAAAATCAATAGAATTAGCATGCAGATGAAGGAGAACAGTTACATTTGATTATCACAATTCCTTCTGTGAATATGTGGACACATCAAAGCGAGTTACTTGTGTAAGCGATTGTGATCAAGACCTGCTTCCAGAAGAATGGCAACAATAATATCAATAGAGGGAATGTCAGACCTTTTTCTTATTGCATTCAAAATGTCTTTCATACTCTAAATGTAGTGAGGGCAGAGGCCACTGGGTGTTCAAACACATGGTATGAAGGTTTTACACTACTAATGGCTATTCTGAATCAAGGTATGGAAGTAATGTGCAGAAAGAATTACTTATAATGAGCTGCTTTCGCAAGGTAAGTCAATGTAGTAAAACTGCCTTTTAAAAAGAGGACAAAAATTGGAATGGGTTTGCTTTTTTATGCAATGAACAAGGTTTTTCAGTTACTGTTAAAGTTACTTCTAAAGATCATTTTCAGGTCCATTTTGCAGGAAGACGGCCAGTTTCATGCCATTTTCCTGTCAATCCTAAAACCTCTCCCCTCAAAAAGTAACAAAATTAACACGAAGGGCAAACCAACATATTTATTCTCCCAATGTTTTATGAATAAGAACATTGAATCCCTTCCCAAACAGAGTAATAAGCAAAAAGAATGGATTACTCTTAACAAGTAACTTGTTTGAGCTTTATTCAGAGTGTAATTACTTCTGTGCAACTCGGCTATATGGAAAGTTACTCAAAAAAAGGCGCTTCCAATTGGATCCCTCTTTAGTGCTTGAGATGACCAATGATTTACCTGAGAGAACTTTAGACTTTATGCTGTGACCTCATTCACCTCACATGGAAAACTGCTCCAAAAGTCTCAGGGGTTTTCTGTCTCACTCTGTTGATTATCATGGGGAAATTTACTAATTGGGTCACTAACGGGCATTTCAGCTGGAAAGGAAAATAGTCTTGAATTTATCTTCTTTTTTGCTTCCTCTTTTATCCCTTTGGGTGTTAAGGGAGATACAGAGTTCTATCAAGCTCCACTGGTGTTGTTTGGTGTTCTTGTAATATTTCTTTAATGTTATCTCTCTACTTCCATCTTGGTCTGCCTTGTGGTTTTTGTCCTTCTCCTCCTTCCACATCTGCCTTCTATGGTGTGGAATCCCAAGATATTCTCTTCAAATGAGCAAACCACTTTATTTGTTGTCTCTGTATGTAGTGCAAGATTGGTTCTGTTCCAATTCTTTCCCTTATAATCTCATTCCTGATTTTATCCCTTCTAGTCGCTCTAGCAGCTTTTCTCAGAAATCTCATTTCTGTGGTGACCAATATTCATTTATGTTTTCTATTCCAATTATTTCCCTTATAATCTCATTCCTGAATTTGTCCCTTCTTAATTTATAGTAGTATTAAATTATTATTAGTACTACTATAAATTAAGAAGGGACACAATTATTAGGTAAGGGAGTGCAGTGGCTCAAGTGGTTAAGATGCTGAACTCGATGACTGGAAGATCAGAGTTCAATTCCCGACTACTGCACAATGGAGTGAGCTCATGTCTCTGTCTCAGCTCCTGCCAACCTAGCAGTTCAAAAGCAAGAAATTGGAAGAAGATAAATAGGGACCACTTTGGTGGGAAGGTAAACAGTGTTCCATACCTGCCACCTGTCCACAGAAATGCCTGCAGATGCAGACAGTGCTGGCTCTTTGGCTATAAACAGAGATGGGCACTGAACCTAAGAGTTGGATACGACTGGCTTTTGAACAAAGGTGACCTTTACCTAAATTATTAGGGTTTTTAAGAAAAACTTCTAATAGCTAACACTGAATAATATGCATAAGGATAGAGTGTTGTAGTGGATAGAGTGATGAACTAGGAACTATATTTGGATCCCATCTTGGCCATGGAAAGTCACTGAGGGGATACTGGAAATGGTAAATAATAATAGTAATCATGTGCCATCAAGTCAATTGTGACATATATTGACCCTTTTGATGGTTTCCCAGGTAGAGAGTACTCAGAAGTGGTTTACCATTCCCTTCTTCTGGGGATGCTTTGGGAATGTACAACTTGCCCAAGGCCACCCAAGCTGGCTTTTCTCCCAAGAGTTACAGTACGGAATTGAACTCCCAAGCATGGACTCCACAACCAGATAACTAACTCACTGAGCTACCCAACCAGCTGGAAATGGTAAAACAAGTCCTTAAATATTTCACTTACCTTGAAAGCCCTATTAGGGTCACTATCAGAGGTCTCTGAGTTGATGGCACATAGCACACACAATCTGCTTAAATATTTCATCTGTGATTAATGCTCTTGTCAGAATGGCACATTCATATTGGGAAAGCAACCGTGAAAATGTACCTTCGCTCTTTTTGGGCTCCTGGCATTGAACTTCACGTTCTGTAAGCGTCACTATAGATACTGATCTCTGGAGAGGTGAATTGCCTCCAGCAGGAGGCTTGGAAATGCCAGGTGCAATTAAATCTTTTATTTTTAAGCACATTTCAAAGTTTGTACATGGGGAGCTGCATTGCCACGTAAAATCTCAGAACCCTCTCCAGAGCCAAACAGATTTCACAGGCAGGCATATTCTCAATCCCACTAGCCATGGTACTTTCCAGAGAACTCCTATTGCGCTTCCATGCTGAGAGTTTCTTTATCTGTTTGTCAGCCTGTGAGGGAAGAGAGAACCCAAGGGAGAGAAAGCAGTCAGCAGAATAAATAAGACTGTGAGAAATAGCATTCTGCTGGGATGAGGAAGGGATTAAGGTGAAAAAAACATGTTGCTATTTTGTTGCTCTGTGTGTTAGTTTTCAAATCCCCTCTGACTAACAATGGGTAAGCAGGGACTAGAAACTTGCCAAGTAGAGCAAAAAGAATAATGTACTTCCAGTGGTGTAGTGGTAAATTTTGAAGCACAGATGTTCATCATGACAGTTCCCATAGGAGTGCTTTGAAAAATGCATTCTGCTGAGTTACTTTGCATCAACTAAACTTCTCTTCTTTACTTCCTCTTTTACCTCTTTGGGTATCAAGGGAGATACCTGTACAGTGGTACCTCACTTAAACAGCATAATGTGTTCCACAGGATTGCTCTTTAAGTGAGTTTGCTCTTTATGCGAAACACCATTGTAAGTGACCAATTGTGACTGGCGGGGTGGTGGTGGTGGGAATTGTGAAACCTGATTTATTTGTTAAGCGAGTTTTTTGTTGGTTTTATTTGTTAAGTGAGACAGCCATTCAGAGAAAATTCTGCTCTTTAAGTGAGTTACTCTCTAAGGGAGGCGCTCTTTATGTGAGGTTTCACTGTACAAGTTCCTTGCTCTGGCACTTCTAGCAGCCTCCACTGGCATTATTTGGTGTTCTTTTAATATGTCTTTGTTGTTATCTCTCCACTGTCCTCTGGTCTTTGACCTTCCCCTCTTTTCACATATGCCTTGTAAGGTATGGAATTCTCTTCAGATGGGCAAACCACTTTATTTGTTATCTCTATATGTAGTTTAAGATTGGTTCTATTCCAATTATTTCCCTTATAATCTCATTCCTGATTTTATCCCTTCTAGTCACTCTAGCAGCCTTCCTCAGACATCTCACTTTCTTGGTGACCAACTTTCATTTATGTTTTGTTGTAAGTGTGAATGAATATGCTTTGTATGAGGTTTCTTTGTGCAGGTCGGTATTGCCTTATGTTGTAATAGTAGAGCTAACTATCCCAATATTTACACCAGGGGTGTCCAAACTATGGCCTGTGGGCTGGATCCGGCCCCCAATGCCAATTCATCCAGCCTGCACTGTCCTCATCACTCCCAGAAGCCGAAGTAAAATGCGCATGCACGGGCACCTTTTACTTCCACTTCCAGGAGCAACAAGGGTGGCGTGGGCCAGATGAATTGGCATTGGGGAGGACCTGGCCCACAGGCCATAGTTTGGGCACCCCTGGTTTAAGCAGAGAAAATGGCAACTTAAAGTCTATCTCATTCTGTTGGAAAGCAGATTGCAAAACATACAGTAAAACCTCGAGTTATGAATAAAATCAGTTCCATGGCCTTGATCGTAAGTAAAATTTGTTTGTAACTCGAGGCATCTCCATTCAGATAAAGAAAAAGCCCCACCCACCGCCTCAAAAAATCAAAACGCCCCCCTCTCCAAAAATCAATCAAACCACCCAAAAACAACAGCAGCATTGAAAGGAAAGCACGCATAAGCAAAAGCACTGTTCTTTACATTAAAGAAGCTTTGAAAATGGACAGAAAACTCAGAAAAAATCAGCAAGAAACAGCAACCGGCAGCCATTTTGGCACCAAAACTCCAGACAAAGAAATCACTCCAAACACTCTACTGCCACCTACAGGGCTCAGAAAGACTGCATATGTGCAATGCACTCTGGGGAATCAGATTGTAACCTGGAGCAAATCCATAGGGGAAATTTGCTTCACTAGAGGCAACACAGAATAAAAAGAATTAATTCGTAAATCGGGGCATGTTTATAATTCGAGGCATGGATTTCAGTGTAGAATCAATTTGTAAGTCGAATTATTCATAAGTAGGGGCATTAGTAAGTAGGGGTTTTACTGTATTTTACTTCTGTTTCCGGCGGGAGGAACCACGTGACTGGCCTGCTGAATCACGTGACCAGTCCGCGGCCTGAAAAATTTGGGTACCCCTGATTTACACTGTATGTTAATCTCTTCATCCATTTTACCATCTTCAGTAAATGTTCCTAGGCATTTGAACTCTGCACCTTGTTTTATACTTGTTTCTTATTACAATATTTAAAGTACTGTATGCTGTTTCCTTCCAATTGCCATTACCTCAGTCTTGTCTTTCCTGATTCTCATCTGTTCTAGCAGTTTTAATCTCCACCAGTGATAGGTCTCTTCTAAAAGCAATGGGTTTTAACTGCCCATTCAAAATTAGACTATCTGAACTGGAATAACTCAAATGCAGGCATTGGTACTATAAACTCTGTCAAAAAGTTTTGAAGTTCTAGTAAAATTCCCTTTAGCTGTGCAGTAAAAGTGCAGAGATCCACAGAGGAGAATAACTACAAGTGTCCTAGAGTCCACCCCTTTCTCATTAAGTAGCACTCAAAGTCTCAGTAATTCATGCTGAGACATTTGTAGGAGGAAGAATAAAAATTATTAGTTAGAGTTACTTGAATTTACAGACATGTGCATGCCATTGTTGTTTTTTGCAAACATGCTAGCAACCAAATGAGCAGATGGGCAGTAACAAAACAATTGACAACAACCGACAAGAGGAAGAGAAACACAGAGTAGAACAAGGCACGAAGGAACAATTGGATACTCCTGGCTACATAGTCAGTCACCTCAGGCCAGAAAATTCCTTCCAATAACTTCTAATTACAGGAAGCATGTAACGTTTGCAAATAAAACTCAAACACCTCCACCACTCTCACACTCCAACTTCTGCAACACACTGGATCTCACAGCTGGATTCATCAATAGCATCACAACTTGAAAGTGTTGGATTATTTCCTCGGAAGGGGTTGTGGTGGCTCAGTGGTTAAGAAGCTTGCCTTGTTAGCTGGAAGGCTGGCAAGTCGACAGTTCAAGACCCAGGTACTACATGACGGAATGAGCGCCCATCTCTGTCCCAGCTCTTGGGGACATGAAAGGAGCCTCATTTGGGCATTTCCTGAGCAGAGTTTCTTCTGAAAAAATCCTTTCAACCCAAAATAATTTCTGACATGAAATTATTATTATTATTTCCTCTGAGGTTCTTCCCGCAAGTGTGGCAACAGCAGGTTTGGTATGCAGGATGGATCAGGACATTTGTTTGGGTTTTCATCACTAGTAGGAATTTCACAAATGGCAAGGGAAGGCAAATGGCTATGATCCAAGTGGAACCTGTGTGTCTGTGTCTTTCTCCCTGTAGTATACACTCATGGCTATTCGGGGATTTCAAATGGCTATGTAATAAAAATTAGTTGGCTTTCTTTTTCTTCTGCAGGCATTTGGGTTTACTTTAACACACTCTAGTTCTTTTCCCTTCTGTACCTTTTCTAAATCAGTCAGATGTGTTTGCTAAAGACCCTGAAGGGATGGTGCATATTTCCTCCATGATTGGTTTGAATTTCTTGAGATGAATAAAATAATTCCTGCCTTCAGCTGAAGAATTCTGGGGCTTCAATCCTGTGGCTGCACTACACCAAGCAACAGGTGGAATGGCAAATTGTGAAAGAGGCATTTTGGTAGATACTTTTTTGCTTAAAGTCTTGAAGAGCAGCAAGTAGTAAGAATAAATGGCTCCTTCAGTGATTTTCTCATGATCATGTGGCATTTAGCCTGGCAGAGTCTCAATGCAAAAACATGTGATTATTGATGAAGAATTGCCATTTTTGAGATTGGTAATAAGGCAAAAAAGAAACTGTACTTTATTAGGAGAATACATTGAAAATGGTGCAAGAGAATATTTCCTAAATTTAGAGAGAGAAGATCTCAAATCTTGCTTTTAAACTTATTGGCTACAATCCTGTTGAGAAATTGCATGGCAAAAGGCATAACAGTTACTCATCCGTAGCCAGCAGGCACATATGCTTCAACAAGTCTTAGCAGTGACTTGTTAATTGACGGCAAGGAACAAGTGAACCTTTTGTTTTTTGCCATCCACGTGAGTAACAGGGTTGCAGCCATAGTAACACCCATTTTGAATTTCCCTCATAAAAAATGCAATTTTATACGCATTTCATCCTGAAAGAGCCTTTGTATGCATTTTCACCTAAAATACATAATTTAATTCATTTTTATAGACATTTTGTGCATATATTAACCAAATTACACATTTTTATGCAGAAACATTATAGCTGTTCTGATCTGGGAAGTGCTATTTCAGACTCTTTGTTTAAAAATGGGAACTGAACAAAATTTTCAAGCATCAGTAGAGGAAATTAGTTCAGCAATAGGATAATTAGGGTAATTGGTTTATCCAGGTTGACTTCAAAGCAAAACAAATACATTAAGGGGCACAGGGATTTTTTTCACCCTTTTAGTTCATATTTATTTTGGATTTCTCCTTTCTCATTTTTGTTCTTCTTCAGATCAAATCAGCACTCCCTTCTCTTTCCAGACTGGGTGTTTTGTTCCTCAAGGCCTTAAGGTGTTTCAATTGGCTAACTTACTTGCCATATCTGAATTCATTTATTAAACCAGTGATGGTAAACCTTTTAGAGACCGAGTGCCCAAGGAGAAGGAGGTGGAGCTGAGCAGGTACCGTGTGTGCCAATGCAACCATGACATCATTGGCAGACTTCTGGTGATGTCATGTGGGTGCTTGTGCACCTACCCACCCCCACTCATCCACACACACATCCATGTCTGCACACACACACCAGCATATGCACTGCCTCCTAGGAGAGGTAGGTGGAGGGTGTCTGTTCACCTTACATCATCCCTGCCACTGCCGCCTCCCAGGCAGGATTTCAGCCTCTTCTTTCACCTTCCCATTGACAAAGGGAGAGGAATTGGGGGGGGGGGGGAATGGTGCTGTCACTGGTGGTGTGGTGTGGGGCTTGCCCACAATGGCATGCCTGCCAACAAAAAGGACTCTGCATGCCACCTCTGACATGCATGCCATAGGTTCACCTACACTGTATTAAACTATGAATTCAAGGTAGACCAAATGAATTGGTTTCTATTGTTACTGCCCTCTGCCCCAGTTAAGACTGTATTTTTTACAGGTTAGTCAAATCTTCCCATCCTATTATTTGTGTCCAAGATACAGCGACTCTCATTGGGCTTCTGCTATACATCAATTTTACCTGCAGAAGGTCTATATAAGATAGATCAAGAAACTTTTCCATTCCTGTTCTTTATTTTTTTTAATTAAAATTACAGTTTTATAGACTATAATTAAATTTAAAAAACCTTAATTAAAATTAGATTTTTAATTAAAGCTATAAGCCTAAACATATAGACTTGGCTGTAAAATTTAACTGAAATTAGTGTAACTTACTCTTGACTAAATATGTTCAAGATTACTGTATTTATGTGATATGTATGAAGATGTTACTGTTTCTGAAGCTTTACTGTGCATGGCAGAGCTTGCTGCTTCAGAATCTGGTCGACACCTCTGCTTCTTGCTGAGTCCCAAATGTTTTGGGGTTTTCCCCTCTTCCTGCTTCATTGCAGAGAGTGAACACCATCTGATCCATTCCAGGTAGTGTATAATAAGTATATTTGTATCCACTGAAAGATTAAACATATTATTAAATCATTTCCTTTTTAAAGGAAACATTTAAATAAACAAAAAGCAAAGCAAAACAATCACACTTACATACTGCCCCATCGCACTTCGTGCAATCTCTGGGTGGTTCACAAGTTAATTAGCATTTTGCCCCCAACATGCAGGGTACTCAGAATAGCCCAGTAAGAAAAAAATGACTATGCTGGGTGCAGTTTTTTTTAAAAAAGTAACTTTGGCAATACCTGCCTTCAGCCAAAATGTGATGCAAGGCTTGGATACTGCTCTCTGACTATGATCGTTGATTCTCCTTGCTTGCTTTGCCTATGTTCAGTGGAGAACATTATTAGTACTTGACCTACAATGCAGCCATAAGAAAAAAGAAAAGACCGACCAGTGAGTCTGGTAAACCAGAGGGGGGCCTAAATCAAAATTAACTAACAATTCAAGAGTCAAACCAATTGAGTTTGGAGTAACAAAAGGTAGAGATATTTCAAGAGGCAAACACACACCAAGGGCAGACATTGATGGTAGACAAAAAATGTGGAAATGCTGATAATGGCCATCCCAGGAGCCACCGGTGCCGCAGGGAGCCAAGCACACTATAAAAGTGCTGCTCTTCCCCACCTCACCCTCTTTCTTCTTTCCTCTTTCACAGCCCTCCCTTTTTTCTTAAGTATGATCTATTGATGGTCACTACAGAGCCAAGAGGGAATTTTTCATCATCGTTAATTGGCCGGTGTGGTGATGTTTTTTGCCCTTTCCTTACTTATGCTTAATTGATAATCGGTAGTGGGGGTTTGTTCATTGGATAGAAAGACATAGGCACTGGAGGCATCTACTGCAGTGGTGAGCATCAGCAAGTTCACACCAGTTCACCAGAACCAGAACCAGAAATTCTGGCTGGCCCCGGCCATCCAAGTTTTGAAATAGAGTAGTCCTAATTCGGGTGCAAAGCAGGGCTTTCCCCCCACAGTGTGGTAGTAAAAAAAAAAATGAGCCCACCACTGGTCTACTGCCTGGTGAACGGACCCTCAATTACAGTGTGCAATACCAAGCTGGCGAGCCTGATGGAAGTAATGATCTAATTAGTAGAGAGGGAGAAGTCATCCCTCCATACATGGTCATAATCAGTTATGATGACATGGGTAGGTGTACCCATAAATAGCTGACCATTTACCCACTATGAGGCCCCATTGCAGGTCATGTTAATATTGTATATATGTTATGTTTAAATAAAGTGGCCCATGTTTTCACCAACTGATGGTTGCCTGCCTGCTCCTTGGGGGGATTGGGTGGCAAAGTCCAACAGCACCTTGAATGGGCCATTACAAAGATTTTATGGACAGGTTGCCCTCAGCTACACCCAAAGGTGAGGCGTAACACTGTCCTTGTAGGGAAATGGCCCTTATTTTCTTAGGATACCTTTTACTCCCAAGGAGCCTATTGGAGAGGGCATTTTGAGCTGGACACTTCTCCATATGGGATCAAGCCAAGGCCAACCCCTTTTTTCATTTTGCTTCTGTGTCAGTCTTCAAGGCTCTTTGTTGTTTCTTCAAAGTCCTGGCTCTTTATAAATTTTGGATTCTAACTCCTAGGCTCTGCCAATTTCCAATGGTTTCTGGGAGTTGTAGTCCAAATAAGTAATTTTTCTAAACTTTTCTTCCTCTACTTGAATAAGGTTAACTGACACGTAGGACATGGATTGTCATTTCATCTGTGAAATCCTGGAGAATATCTGGACTAGGCCCATGATTTCTTCTGCTTGATTCAAAGAATAAATCAGATTACATCCTCCTCTCCATGGACCAAAGCCAGCTCAACTGGTGCTTGGATTCTGCTTTAGTGTTGATGATGGGACAGAGTCCTCCATCTTGTGTCAGAAAGCACACAGCAAGCAAACATACAAGTATCTCTTCCAAAACCCTGTTCTGCCACCCAGAGACTACTGCCTCAAGCAGCTGCCTCACTTTGTCTTCTAGTGGAGCTGAGCCTAAAAGGTATGAATTAAACTGTACACCTGATCCTGACATATCTGCAAACTTGGAACCATGTCAAACTTATTTGGATGAATTTACAAGGTTCACATTGATATGCAACAGCCAGATTTGGTGCCAGAATGAAGCAAAGCAAATTTAGAAACTGATGCTGTGTTTGGAGTGGGTTACCATTTCCTTCTCCAGTGAGTTGTGTTTAGTCTGAGTTCTCTTCTATGTCCTGTCCATCTTGAGCGGCCCTTCAAGGCATCACCCATAACCTCACTGAACCATACAAGTCCCCTTGTCATAGCTTTACAACAATCCTTGGTTTGTGCTTGAGCATGGAAAGAACGGAATGAGATACAAACTGCTTTGGCCTCTTTATTTCTTTTTTTTTTTGGGGGGGGGGGATTTCATAGGTACATAATATTCAAATCCTGTAGAAAACTGAAAGGTTTGTCCATCCATATCTGTGCATATCCAACACACCAGTACGGACAGTTGACATATAACATGGATATTTCTATTGAAATCCTTCCAGCAATTTAGTCTTTCCCAAACCTTTCCTCAGTTTTGGTTTCCAGAAATTAGTAGAAATACTCAAGAAGTACTTTTCTGAGTTAAGTGATGGTATTTCTTCCTTCGCATTGGAAATAATATGTGTTTAATGATTAAGTGGATATGAATAATATTAATTGCCATAATTAGTATCCACTGAAGAATAAATGCCACAATACATCCAAATGAATATTGTCAGCACTGGCTTCTTTTGAATTTGCTATAATCTCTTAAGTGGAGCAAAAGGAGTCAGTGCATCATATATTCTATAGAATTCATAAGCATCATAAAAGGGCATGAGGAAAAGCCAGACAGTAAACCTTTTATCTGGAAGGTGCAAGTTAGCTCATTTCAGGAAGGGAGTAATTCAAAAGTTACTATTTGACATTTAATTAATAGAGCTGAGGCAGCATTCCCTGAACAATGGAATTAGGCTGATGGCTTATACCCATTTACTTGGGAGTAATTCCCCTTGGACTCAATAGGACTTAAACCTTTGAGCTGACATGCATTGAACTGTACTATTAGCATTCCCATAGGTTAGGGATATAAATCCACAATTACTAGGGGAATTTAGGTTCTTATAAAATTTTCCTCCTCACTTGAAAAACAGTGAGCTATTTTAAGCAGAATCTTGATGAGCATTTACATATTTGAAGGAATGATTATTTTTTTTTGCTATAGCAGTTATGTGAACTGAATATCTTGTGCAATATACTAATAACTATCTGTTAAGTTGATTTCAAATTATGGCAACCCCTTATAAGGCTTTCTAGATACAGAGTATTCAGAAATATTACTATTCCCTCCTCATGGAGCTGCCCTGGAATTGTGCACAGTCAACAATTTTCCCAAGAGACACAGCAGGAACCAAACTCTCAACTTCTGGATCCACAGCGAGATACCTAAACCACTAAGCTATCCAGCCAGCTTGTGGAAACATCATGTTTAAACATACATTTTGTTCATGATTACACACGGTCTGGTCACCTCCAGACTTGACTAATGTAATGCGCTCTACATGGGGCTGCCCTTGGTGAACATTTGGAGGCTTCAACTGGTCCAGAATGCAGATGTCCGGGTGGTGATGGGGTGTGGGCGTTATGCATGTGCCTCACCACTGCTTCAGGAGCTGCACTGGTTGCCCATATGTCTCAAGGTGCAATTCAAGGTGATGGTAATCACCTTTAAAGCCCTACATGGTAGTGGGCCAGGATACTTAAGAGACAGCATCACCCCAAGAACATCTGTCCATCCCACCAGAGTGGACTGGAGAGGCTCTCTAGTTGTTCTATTGGCCAGAGAGGTGCGTGTCTGGCACCAGTAGGAGGGCCTTTTCTGTGTCCGCTTCAGCCCTATGTAACCTCCTGCCAATGAAGCTGTGCCTCCAGACGGAGTTGCTGCCTTTTAGGAAGAACTTAAAAACATGGCTGGTGGGGCAGGTATGGGGTACGGGTTGCACCACAACCCCAGCCCACTGGTTGATGTGAGCTCCCTCTCTCCCTCAACTTCTTTTTTAATTTTAAGGGTTAGTTTTTAACTTTTTAATCAGTTATTAACCTGTCTAGTTTTAAAATCTTTTAGCATTTTTGATCCAAATTTGTTACTGATGTTTTTATATGATATGTTAAACCACCCTGAGTTGCCCTGGTAAGGAAGGTGGTATACAAATTCGAGTAAATACATAAATAAATAAATAAATTTTAAGCAGTGGCGGGCAGCAAAAATTTTCGCTGCCACACGGTGGGCGGAGCCTATATTGTGGGTGGAGCCTACCTCATGGGTAGAGCCTATGTCATGGGCGGAGCCTATGTCAAGGGTGATCTAGTCATGACTGCCATGTGGCCATGTATACATTTGCAAACACAGGCAGCACTGGCTCTTTGGCTGTAAATGGAGATGAGCACTGCACCCTAGAGTCAGATATGACTAGGTTTTGAGCAAAGGAGACCTTGAACCATTTGCAGGGACAAAACCTGATGGGGCAGGGCAGGGAGGTGGTCATGGCCACCCAATTTCGCTACCCCTCGCCTGAAGGCACCTAATTTTGCCATCCCCCTGCCCAGAGGCCACCCAATTTTGCTACCCCCTCCCTTATTTAGTGAGATCTCTTCACACTCCTTACCTGGGTACAAATAAACATCAATCAACTTACACATGCTGAAGATTTATATCCTATTTGCAAGTAATGTATTCAAGGCACGAGAAGGTATTATAATAAGAATCTTTAGCTCTTTATTTAACAAGCTGATAAGATTTTTATCTTGGAAATAACTTTTTCAGTGCTTATATCTTCATCTTCTTCTTGTTGTTGTTGTTCAGTTGCACAGTCGATTCTGACCCTTTGCAACCCTATGGACCATTTCCCGCCAGGCACTTCTGTCCTCCACCATCTTCCACAGCCCACCCAGCTCTGTGCCCATTACATCTACAATACCATCTAGCCATCTCATTTTTGGCCACCCCCTTCTTCTTTTGCTCTCCACCTTTCCCAGCATCGAGGCTTTCTCAAGTAACTCCTCTCTTCTCATTTGATGTTCAAAGTACTTTAGCTTCATCTTTACTATTTGACCTTCTAATGAGCAGTTAGGTTTGATTTCTTTTAGGATCGACTTGTTTGTTCTCCTCGCTGTCCAGGGGACTCTTATCTAGCATTCACCTAACATTCATGAAATGGAAATGTTAAAGAGAGAAAGGACTCATCCCCAAAATTGTTCAGGTGCACCTAAATATGTTGTGTAGCCATCTCCAGTGATATGAAGATCATCAAGAATTTTCCAAGACATGTATTGTTATGACATTATCCCAGTGGCGGGCAGAAATTTTTTTTGCTACCACACCATGGGTGTAGCCTACATAATGGGTGTAGCCTATGTCATGGGTGGAGCCTACATCATGGGTGGAGCCTACACCTGCAAACACAGGCAACACTGCCTTCCCCACGGGCCCCTGCCATCACGCCCGGGAGAGGAGAAGAATGCCTGCACCTGTGGGAGGTGAGGCGAAGCGCCCGCCCGCCTTCCGAGCCCCGTCATTCCGTATTGACAATGTTGATTTATGTGTAGTTATTCTGCTGTTTATTGCATTATATTATTGTATTTTTATGATATTTAATTGCTATTACATTACTATTATTATTTTGTTATGATATTGTTATATTTTTCATATTGGGTATGAACCGTATTGTGAATATATTGTTTACTGTCTATTTGTACTGAATATTGTTACGGACTGTATTTTGATTATATTATGTTTATATTTATTTTGTTGCGCTGTATTGTGGGATGCTGTGATTTTGTACTGTTGATCTGTTATATTGTATTGTATTCGATTTTATGTTGTAAGCCGCCCTGAGTTGGTTTTTGCCAAGTAGGGCGGCATATAAATCTAAATAATAATAATAATAATAATAATAATAATAATAATAATAATAATAATAATAATAATAATAATAATAATAATAATAATAATAATAATAATAATCATCATCATCATCATCATCATCATCATCATCATCATTGGCAGTAAATGGAGATGAGCACTGTACCCTAGAGTCTGATATGACTGGCTTTTGAGCAAGGGAGACCTTGAACCATTTCCAGGGACAAAACCTGATGGGGCAGGGCAGGGAGGTGGGTGTAGCCATCCAATTTCACCACCACCCTGCCCAGAGGCCACCCAATTTTGCTACCCTCCATCCCTGAGTGTGTGCGAACTTGTTGTTGCTCACCACTGCATTATCCTTATATATAGCATATAGCAGAGATCAGTGGGCCCTTGATATAAGGTACAGTAATACCTCGGATAACGATTTCATCAGATAACGCTAGAATCGGATAACGATGCAAGTTTTTTGGAAAAAACTTGCATCGGATAACGATTCTTTAGCGTTATCCGATGCATCGTCTGCCGGGGGGGGGGGGAATGGGTAGAACATCTACCCAATCCATCGCCCACCCGCAGTGATGGATCGCTGCGACTGAACTAGGATTGAGGGAAAGGCAAGCACGTGCTTTTCTCCTGACCATAGTTCAATCGCAGTGAGGGGTTGTCACCCAAGCCAAACCGAGTTGCAGCTGGTGATCGCTAGCCTCAGCTTGGTTTGGCTTTAGCGACAATCCCCCCCCCCCCAAGCAGGGAGAGGATTGTCACCAAAGCTGAACCGAGCCCAGGTGGGCGATCGCCAACTTCCCAAAATAGAAACCCTACAACTGGACCAGAAAGATCTAGCTTGAGCAGGGGTCAGGTTCAGCCTAGACTGCAGTTACCCATATGTTATGCAATTGGTAGGAAATAGATTATACTTATCAACCACACAAGTCTCACATCCTAAATGTTTGATGCATGGACTATAAGGCTCTTAGGAAGGTGTTCAAGTGTCCAACCTTCTGCCCTGACCATAGAGCCCTGACTGGGGATCTAGGAAAGAGGAAAGGGAGGGAGGGAGAAGGGAAGGAAACAGTGTAGAGAAAACAGATTTCTTGCAATGCCCTTTTCAGAAATAACTCCCCCGCTCATTCCCTTAAAATGAGGTGCTGGTTATTGGAGATATTAGGACTAGTGGTTTGGGGGGGGGGACTAAAACTAAACCTAAAACTTGATTAGAGTGTCCAGCTCAACAACCTGCTACTATCATGGCCAAAACCAAATCTGTCCTTTTATCATCATTCTGTCCAGTGGTGGGATGTCAAAAATTTTACTACCCCACTGTGATGTCATCACAGTGTGGGCGGAGCTAACATCATGATGTTATGGGTGGGGCCAAATAAAAAAAATAATAAAATAAAATAAAAATAAGCACACACACACCCTTCAACACACACACAGACACACACAGACACACACACCTGCAGGTGTGCATGCACACCAAGTGCTTGGCATGCATGAGCAGTGGGGGAACCGGTGGAAAGGTAAACCCCCAAGGTGGTTCCCCCCAAAAGCTGCTACTGGTTCTCTGGGACACTGGGAAAAGTTACTACTGGTTCTGGCGAACTGGTGAGAACCTGTTACATCCTATCACTGATTCTGACTCATATTTCTCCATTTATGGGAAGGGGTTTTTTCCCATGGAGAGCAAGAGATGTATTTTATTATTGGCACAGATAAGGATTAGTTTAGAGTATCTCTCAAATCTGAGTTTCCCTATTAAGAATGTTTATTGTCTTTCTGGCTGGCTCCATGCCTGAATATACACACCCACACACCATAAATGAAGCAGGGATAAAACAGGACAGATAAGCCCCAGTGCCTGCATTTTAGGAGCTATTACATGTAGGAGCAGCTCACCTTAGTAGCAAGAGGCGTTCCTTGGAACAGATACCAAGGATATAAACTTAGATACCTGAGCATTAATTAATCTCTGGGGGATAAGATGTTTAGATTTTAAAGCTCTTTTTTCCTCATCTTTAAAGGAATGTGTTTGAAGGGAAATGAGGATGACTCATTATCATGCTGAGAAAATATGCTGCTCCTATTTGCGATTTATTTAGAGCAATGTTCCAAGTCATAATTTGTTTAAAAAACTTGCAGCCATAACATTTTCTCTCTCTGGTAGTTGGGTCTTGGAGGCAACCTTGTGAAGAGTAACCTTGAACACGTTTCCCCTCTCCCGAATAAGAGTGTATTCAGAGTTAGCGACAAATAAATAGGTTACTAGGCTATGATCTTGAAAGACAATAGCATATTCTTGTCAAACTGATAGGCCATTGGAAAGTTTTCTCCTCAGAAGACTATATCTGTCAGTAGATACTCAAAAAATGCTAGAGAAATGGAAATACTTTTTAAAAAATGAAACCAGTTCGAAAGACAGATTGTTGTTGAAACTGTAGTTGACCAAAGGCCACAAGTTAGGGGGAGGCCTGGAGATAGAATGTATGGCATGCCACATTAGAGACCATGGTTTCCATGTGGCCTATTGGCCACCCTATGCCCACCCATGTATTATCTCATCAAGAAAGTCTAGTATGTGCAATGCCTTCACAGTAGTATAAAGTATTCATACTTTATTAAGATTGGCTGGTGCAATCTTATGGGTGCCATCATAACTAACTGTAAGTAATGTACACATTATTCAGAGAAATGTATAATAATGAATGGAGTCAAAAATATTAGAGTGCCCTCGTTGTGGGGCACACAGTTCCTGGTCACCCTAAAGGTAGAACAAGGGTCCCTGGATGATAGCATTTGTAGACAGGGCCATAGCCAGAGAGGGGCCAGGGCGGGGAAAACCTCCTGAACTAACAGACCACCCCCTCACCCCACCCTGGGATGCCAATGTTATAAATGTGTGTGTGACACTGTTGCCCCTCCTGAAAAAAAAATTCACCTCACCGCCCCAAAATCTAGAATCCTGACTATGGCCCTGTTTGTAGAATTACTATTTCCTTCAAATCATATACAGTACTGTGATTCTTATGAAGAAAAGGCTAATTGCTGCTGCCAAAGCAGGTGGAGAGAGTTGAATAGCTAATAAAGCCCAAGACTTCTTCTGGACACTCCAACCACTGAAGAGCTTGTAACATCTCAGACTGAGATAACCAGTCACTATATACCCCCTGCAGATTCCCGGCTAATCATTTGCTATTGCTTCATGGAAAGTGAAATATTTGTGTTATCACTGCTAGATAGGATTCATGTCCTAGAAAGTTCTTTCTTTCTCTTTTCTAGCTTAGAGTGAGAGTGAGTGAGAGTGAGTGTGTCTGTGGGCCTGTATTTCTTTATGTTGACTTTGAGTAGCTAGGTCAGAATTGGTGCCTGAAGGTCTTCTCTTTCTTTCTCATCCTCCAATATTGTTCTGGTGATGCTGGTCTTTGTGGGTTGTCAGAAGGGTATCTATGACAAAATATCTGTGAACAAACAGAAAATCCTCCTGTTTGTCTTTCTCTGAGTATTTAAAATTATTTAAGATTATACATTCCCAAATCATGCCATTTGTATGCCACTATCTTCACAAATGGGTTTGTTTGTGGAGTTCTGGAAATGCAGGCATAAGTGATTCAAGCAACTCTCACTGTTGCAACTGTCATCTAAAGAGCACAGAATTTATCATGTACCACCAGTCTAGTGCCTGATCTGGGCATGGATCCAGTCAAGGGGTCAACACAGTCTTACCAATAACTATTAAGAGACAGATTTATGGAAGAAACACATAATCTTCCTTTACAGCCATCTGGGACTCCAGCCTGATCTTATGGCATCAAATTTCATACCCATGGCAATGTGATATGTGAAGAACAGCTTTCTTTTGTCTGTCCTGAACATTTACAAACAAGCTTTATCAGATGTTTATCAACTGATACACGAGAAGGGAGAAATACTGAGTTGTTAAGCAATAGGTTTTCTCTCCCTGTGATCTCGGTTTTTTTGTATTTACTGTCATAAAAATATGTACTTGGATAGCCTGTCAACAGTATACCTGGAGATAAACATTTAACCACCAACTCGTGGCTCCCGTGAAATACAATTGAAAAGAATGTCGAGAAAATTCCATCACTCAAAACAATGTGGAGTGTGATCTTGTAACAAAAACAAGAAAAACCCACACAATGAAAAAGAGAACATGATAAGGGGGAAAGGGGGGGAGGGGAGAGAACAAAGAAGAATATACTTGCCTCAGTTGGATGGATAGCTTACTTCTGCCCAATAAATTGCAGAAGGCTAGATGAGAGCCTTGTCAGGGTGCCAGGGGGGTTTAATTAGACAGTATTGCCCATCTCTTGTCAATGATGTTAGACCCAGATTAAGTTTTCCATCAGATCACTTGGGCAAGGTGAAAGTGGAGGACTCACATCATGGTCCCCTGGTGGCAAACCTTGGCACTCCAGCTGTTCTGAAACTTCAATTACCAGAAGTCCAAGTCAGCACTCCCGTTGATCAGGGCTTCTGGGAATTGAAGTCCAAGAACAGCTGGAGTGCCAAGGTTAGCCATCACTGCAAGCCAATTGGCGGTGTAATATCCAAATGGCTAAAAAAAACCATGTGCAAATTGAATTGGTTTCTCAGGTCCATTTGCATGTGTGGAATGTAGTCGTAGAGACACCTACCAATGTGCAGACTCCTTGCTGAATAACGACTCCAAGGTATCCAAGGTAAATTGCAGAAGAAGTGCATCTAAGAGAAAATATAACCACCACTAATGCTACAGCATTGAAGCAGATCTTTGATGAACTTCTGACCTATATCATCATGTAGTTTAAAATTGCCTGAGGTCACTTTTAACTGGGAGCTATTTTTCCTATGGCTTCAGAAGGTGTTAGGGAGGGGGAAGAAGGAAGGATAAGCATTGTTTATTGTAAACAATCTCTACCTGCTCAGATGGGGAGAATTGCTCACTGGAACCTAACAGGGGCTGCCCATTATCCTTGCCACAGCTCTCATATTGTGATTTTGCTGCCACATCACCAAATTAAACAATGCAGAAATTGTCCCTGTCCAAGCTATTTCTCTTAGTACAGGCGTACAAGGATCCATGTACCTGATTGTCTAGCTGAATTAAGTTTCTTGGAGGCTTTTGAAAATATGATTCAGCTTGAAACTATGGTGTATGTTCACAAGACATGGGGCTTTTATATATTTTTCAAACTATACTCTCCAGAAGTCTGGTGGTTTTAGCCAAAACATCAAAGATTCATCAGATGTAACTGCTTACAACTGAAGAATAAAGACTTCATTGGGCATGAAGATGGGGAAGTTCTTGGGCAGTGTTAAGCTCTCTGAGAGCTGCAAGGCATTAGAGGTCTGGTAGTTTCCTGACCAATGTCTTGTATGGACCATAATGGGCAGGGAGGCTGCCAGTCCCCTAATGGCTATTTTGATCCATAAATACATCTTAGACTTTGTTCCCATGCAGTTTGAAACCAACATTTGGATTCTCTTTAATTCTTCAAGCAACTCCAGCTCTGGTCTTCAGGGAAAGGACTTGGGGTGTACAAGTTGCAGCATCCAATTTTGTTATATCACTATTGTTGTTGTTTGTTATTTAGGTAAAGGTCACCTTTGTTCTAAGGCCAGCTGTATTCAACTTTAGGGTGCAGTGCTCATTTCTGTTTGCAGCCAAAGAGGCAGTGCTGTCTCTGTCCACAGATGTTTCCATGGTCATGTGGCAGACATGACTAGACACCAAAATGCACAGAACACTGTTACCTTTCCCGCCAAAGCAGTACCTATTTATCTACAGTATTTGCAATTTCTTGCTTTTGAACTGCTAGGTTGGCAGAAGCAGACAATGGGAGCTCAATCCCTCATGCATCACTTGGGTCTTGAACTGTTGATCTTTCAACCTTCTAGTTATCAAGTTCAGCATCTTAACCATTAAGCCACTGCAACCCCATTCACTATTTTCGTGTGTATAATTTTTTTTGTGAAGTTTGTGTTTGCAATTCTCATTTCAGTCAGTCAGACAGACAGACAGCCCTACAGAACCAGAAAGAGTTACACATGCATTTTCATATGTGAGATGAGGACTGTTTCCCAATGGATGCTTTTATGGGAAGGAAAAGTGTGCAGTTCTTCTGGCACCATAACCTGCCTAGGGAATTCTGGGATCAGTAGCCCCAAAACACCAAACTACACAACTTTGGGAGAAAGTTTAAGAAGAACAGGCAACAACATTATTATCTGTTTGGCTCCCATCCTATAGAAACTGATTTAGTCTTAGAACATGCCAGGAAGGTAGAGAAATTTAACAAAAAATGGCAGCATAATTTCTCTTTCCTGCATTGAGCATGATGGCTGATAGCAGCCAAGTTGTTTTCAGTTACTTAAACAATCAAACACACATCCTGTGGGTGTTTGCTAACAATAATCATGGAGAAGCACAAAGCTCTCTCTCTGTGCATGTCCACTAAGAGAAGTACTCGGTAAAGTTATTGTATATTCCTAGTGTAGCTTCTGAAATTTCTTTTCTCTTTCCAAGGTAGGACAGTAACAATGTTGAGATGCCTTTGACTGAAGGGTTTTGACTGGCTTTCGAGCAAGGGAGACCTTTACTAAATAGTTCATGATTAGAACAGGAAAATCCTGTTCTAGTAATGAAAGCCTCTGACTGTCACAATAGGAGTGTCTCCACCTCTTAAAGGACACAAATTATCCCACTTTGTTTGATGATAGGTGTTCAGAACTTAAGCATGGGTTTCTTTTGAAGTCTGATTTCACAAACACCAAAAACTGCCTCAGTCTTCTTTCTAGAACTCTGAGACATAATTGTGCACTATCTATAAGGACTATTTTTTTTATTTCAGTCTCTTATTCATTCTCCTCTGCCAACTAAATTTTGAATTTTCTGCTTTAGTATTCCCCTTACTTTGAAGAGCCTGTACAGACTGACTGTTTTGGGAAAGGCTGGTGTGGTATACATAGAGTCAGTTGAGTTGTGTTTGGAAGGAGGGATGATTTGTGTGATCCTCACATTCAAATGGCATATCGACTTCAAGTGATTCTTTGGCTTCTTCTGCTGTGAATTGAACAGTTTCCCTGATTTCCTTGAGAAGGGAAGTCCATTTCCTCAGATTTAAGAGTGCAACTACAGTATCTTATGTTTGAGGAAGTGGACTGTCCTCAAAAGCTCATGTTGAACTGTTGAGTATATTAAAGCAACCTCACAATGAAAAGGGTTGTTGATGTAAATTATGTCTATAACCAGCCAATAGGAAAGTTCTCTAGGGTCACCTGACCTGTATTAGACTGCTTGCTGTTTGAGTTTTTCACCATCATGTGTTGTTCTTCTCTCTCTTATTCACTCTCTAGTTTTGCCTTAGAATCAAAGTGTGTTTGTTTAAATGAAAGTAAAGAATTGTTTATTGAACCAAAGCAACTGTTTATTATTCTATCTAAAGAAAAGCAACTGTAAGCAAAGAACATTTTCTTATACTTCAAGACGTGTGGAGATTTTAATTTGCCAGGTTAGAGTGGGAGTGTAATATTTCCGAGAAGACGCCGCCGCACGAGACGTCGCTGCTGCCGCCCCCCCGGCCCCCGTCACCGGCCGGGAGGAGGTTAAAAGGAGCCTCCCTGGGCAAGGGAGGGCTCGAAGACACCGCCGCGCGAGACGCCGCCAATGTTTGTTGGACCTTGTTGGACTCTCCCTCAGCCAGCCGGCCTTGGAGGGAAAGAAACCTGGGGGCCTTGGGCGGCGATAGAGGATTTTGTATGGGGGGGGGGTCTTTGGTGGGATATTGTTTCTTTTGTATATTATGGAAGCCGCCTAGAGTCAGGTTCGCCTGAGCAAGGCGGGGTATAAATTTGAAGAATAAATGAAGAATAAATAAATAAACTTGCCAACTATAACTTTGTTAAACTGCTTTGTATAAAAAACTTAACATGAAGCATACTATTTGATTTTTTTGTAATAGTAGCTGTGTTAGTCTGTAGTTCGGGCATATCAGAAAACAAGATAAAATAAACAAAATAAAATAAAAAACACTGTAGCACTTTAAAGACTAACTGCTATATTGTTATTGTTAGCTTTCTTATACTAGTTAGTCTTTAAGGTGCCACAATGTTCTTATCTTTTTTGTTTGTTTGTTTGTACTTCTGTTTTGTTTTGTTTCTTGTTAGATAACTTTAAGGTGTTTGGCTTAAATGTCTACATCCCACATCTCAGAAGTCTAAAACTGGAGAACACAACTGAGAGCTACTAGTAGCAGGCTATTCCACAAGAACATATACAGGCTCATTGATTTCAAAATAGAGCAACTATGGTGTCACCCATCAGGGTATCAGAGGAGACTGGAGTGATTTCTCAATAGCAGAAGATCCAGCATCTAAGATAGAAGAGGGGAAAGATGCAAATTAAATTGGAGTGCTATAAGGAGGTATAGAGGATGCCAAGGGTGTGCAGGGCATAATGGGAAGGCACTGGACATGGAGTGGTGGGGGTGCCTATTTGGGGAGGGTTGTGAAAGGAATCCCATAAATTGCTATTGGCACCCCAGGGCACCAGAGGCGAGGGCGGGGTGGGACAAAGCCTGATTGCCCGATATACCAGCATGTGTCTGAAGGATGCATTGAAATGCTCAACTTCTTATTCAAAGACATCCCAGCATTTTTACTGTCCTACTTTGAAAGAGGAAAAGAAATCTCTGAATGTATACAAGGGGAAGTAATTGAAGATTTACCCAAGGAAGAAGCTGATTAATGGAAAAAGACAGTCAGAGGAGAAGTGCATTTTCTCTACAAGAATGAGAACTGAGGAACTACTATTTTACCACTTGGAAAAAAAAACCCCATGAGATTGATGCAAAGACTTCTTCAAGAAAAAGCCTGATCCAGAAAGCAACATCCAGACAAATAAGGCAAAACTATTTGCAAGGCCACACACAAGGGTATGGCAGAGGGTGTGATCATACTTTCACAGCTGTAGTAAAACACACTACATCAAAATACTTCTTAGTGCTGTGACCAACAATAACTTGTACCCAGAGCACCAGGAAGTGGAGGGGAAAAGAGCTTTCTGGCCATTGTGAGATACAGAAGGATATCTATATGCAGCAACTAAATGGATTTGAAATCTCTGGGAAGGAGAAGTTAGATTACAGACTGCATCTATTGACTAAAATACCATTAACTAAAACAATGGGGGAGAGTCTGAGTGAATGGCAGAATTTGCACTATGTCCCTTAGTACCAGATGGTGGGAACAAGACCAGAAAAGAACTATTGTCTTCATATTTGGCCACTGGGCTTCCTAGAGGCACCTGTTTGGCTTCTATAGAACTAGATGAGTGTTTGACTTGCTCCCAAAACCACCCCACCACATCTCATCTCATCCATTCCATTTGAAGCCACGAAGAGCTATATATATATCAGTATGCAGCTTTTCTGTGAAAAATGCTTTCTGGTCTAAAGAGCACTAATTGGATACAGTCATTTGGAGAGAAGAATATGCACTGTTCTCAGCATTAATAATGTTTTGCTATTTTTGTTTCAACATTGGTGCTTCATCTGTTCTTTCATTCAATTTATTTATTTACGCCCCATCTTTTCCCCTATAATGAGATGGAAAGTGGCTTACAAAATATTTAAAAAGCAAAAGAGTCAAATAATAATAAATAACAAATACAATTTAGTCTCCTTTTGTAATTGTGGGCTTTTAACTCAACTATTAGTGGTGATATTATAAGACCACTGGGGTTAATCTTAGGGCTCAGATCCAGCTATCTTGTGAGTAAGTCAGATAACTCATGTCCCATCATTATAACTCTAAATTAGAGGATCCTAAATAGGCTGCAGGTCAGAGCCCCTAAATTTAAGTCCAACATGCTCAAGTGGTGGCTGCTGCACACTGTATGAAATGAGAAGAGATGCAGAATCTGCCTCATTTGCTGGTCTGCTGGTTACTACTGGAAATTTGTACCGATGAGGATTTAAGGTTGGTCAACAACAAAGTTAAGAAGGTGGCTTCATTTTGGCTGTTTAACCTGGGCGAAGAAGAAACAGAACAAGAAGAAGTACAAGAACCACCACCACTACCACCACCATCATCATCAAGAGCAGAGTGACTTGAAACTTGACAATGTAGGTAATTTCAAGATGACTGTGCTGCTTTTGAGAGGGAAATTTGGACAAATATTGTATATAGAAAAGTTTAAAAATAAACATGGGTCTTCCAGCAGTTTCAAACATATGGTTTTCAGGCTCCAACCCCCCCCCCCCAAATCAGCTTTGCTTGAACTTTATTTGCTGCTGCTTCTACCTGAAGAATGTTTTACAAGGGAAATTGTTGTATTAGAGGTCAGAGGAAGGGCTAGCATATGTCCTGATGACATTACATGTTTGCCATTTCTATCAAAATGCTGTTTTTAACCCACTTTAGGTTATGTAGCTCATAAGATATTTCAAAGGGCAATATCCAGTAAGATCCAGGGAGCATGGACAGGACACATAAAAGTAGGAGAAATTATGCTAGGCTTACAACATTCACCCTGCTACTGAGCGCCATTAGGGATGCGCTAAGCCAAGTAGAAGGGACAAGGATTGAGGCAGCGGCAACAGTGGCCGAAGTCACAGATGGAGCAAGGGCACAGGCAGAATGATTTGATGCCATGGGCAATAGTTTAGGGACCCCTGTGTTACAGCAAGGAAAGAATTTAAAGACTTCTGAGCACTTCAGAGAAGCCTTTTCTTCAACCTCCCATCTCGATTCGATGACATTTGAGTCCATATCCTCTTCTTCAACCTTTCTTGAACCTACAAAATGACAGATCTGGAATGGGAAGGTTTCTGACTGGGCACCCACTAGCAGCTAAAACTTCAAATTGAGTTGTCTGACAATGAAACGTGATTGTCCCCTTTTTTCCCCAGGCTCTTTCAAATAAATTAAAATGAAATATTGCTGCTGTCGTGATTGTCTAGAGGCATTTATCTTGGTATTCAGCACATTCAACTTTAGACTCATGGCAAGGATATTTTCCCCCACCTCATTTATTTCTCTCTCTTGTTTATAGGGCATCCTTTAGATTTAGATTTACTTACTTATCTGTATGCTTCATTAATGCTGGTGTTAACATTAATATAAATGAAGTGCTGCTAAAATTGTCTGTCTTGGGGGATCAAGTTCCAAACTGAGATTAGGTAAAGGTCTCCCCTGCTCAAGAGCCAATCATGTCCTGCTCTAGGAGATGGTACTCATCTCTGTTTACAGCCCAAGAGCCAGTGCTGTCTGTAGCTGCAGACATTTCCATAGTCATGTGACAGACATGACTAGTTGCTGAGGCACATGGAACACAATTACATTTCCCACTGAAGCAGTACCTATTTATCTACTTGCAATATCTGCTTTTTCAATTTTTATGTGGACAGGAGCTTGGACAGATGATGGGAATTCACTCCATTGCATTGCACTCAGATTTCAAACTGCTGACATGCTAACAAGCTCAGTGTCTTGACCACTAAGCCACTGCAGGCCTAAAACTGAGATTAGGTCACAAAAAAACCCTCCATAATCATTACTATTTACTAATAAATATTTGTTGGGAAAGCTCTCATTTGAAAGTAACTGTTTCCACTACTTCAACCCCTCTAGAGATAAACTGCTTTACACAAGACAGAGTCTTAAATATGTACATGACACTTAGCCTTGGCTTGAAAAAATTACTTATTTAAATCCCAGAATCTTCTCAGCATCATGAACATTGATCATGGTTCCATGAATTGAAAGCCATAAAAGTAGCATCTTCTAGCTCTGTAAAGTTCTAGTTCTAGCTTAAGTTCTAGTTCTGTACAGTAAGCTACACCACATGAATGGTGCTTCCCTATAATTATTAATCTACAAAAAGCATTTTCACAAATAGTTTTATTTTCAGTAGCAGAGGGTCTTTCTCAAAGCATATGTACTGTGTCCTTAAGAACCCACCACCCCAAATTCAAAAGTGAAAATTCAATCACCAATGAAAACAGTATAACGTTGACTTGCCCAAGCATTGCTGTTGTGGAAGTGGTGACTTCTATGGGTGAAAAACATATTTCACTGGTCATTTAGCAATAAGTCCCACTGAACTCTCTAGAGCTCAGCTCTGTTTAAATCTGCAAAGGACTATACTGTTATTTTCTGATTCCACCACCACTATCAGATGACATGGAATAGCTCATAAATCCTCCTGACTACTTTTCAAGGAAGCATCTGTGCTGTTTGCTTCCTAGTAGAACATCCATGCCTAATTTGGGGGGGGGGGGGCACACAACTACACTTTATCTCCTTGGGGGAAAGCTGTACAAAGTAGGAAATGTGTATGAATAAATGAGCATGTTAACAAATGCTTTTTTCTCATGTGCACACATTTAAGTACATAAAGAAAGCATGGCATCTGACATCTGATATGAAACAAGAATGGGGGGGGGGAATGCAGGTGGGATTTACAGAAACTCAGCAAAACTTAAACTGATTTTCAAACTACAAAAGAAGAAGGGGCGGCCAAAAATGAGATGGTTAGATGGTATTGTAGAGACAATGGGCACAGAACTGAGCGAGTTGAGGGGGATGGTGGAGGACAGAAGTGCCTGGCGGACAGTGGTCCATGGGGTCGCAGAGGGTCAGAATCGACTGTGCGACTGAACAACAAAAACTTTTGATAAAGCCTCTTCAGTCTTTTGTTTTTCTTTGAGGGCTGAGGATATTGCTAAAAGAAGTGGAGCTAGCACAGAAGAAGGAACCATGGACACACTGAGGGGAAAGTAAGGGGTTCACTTTGCTACCTAGTGTCATCTCTTGCAACATCCTGAATTGCTGTCAGGACAATTCCATCATCAGTCATTCTGAGCTGCTGAAAGAGAGGCATCAGCTGCATGTTCTCTCCACAGATAATAATTTAGAACCACAGGAACAAGTATAAAAAAAATGCTGGATAACTCAGTGGTTTCAGAAGCTGGTTATGGAGCCAGAGATTGGGAGTTTAATTCCAAATTGTAGTTCCTTTACAGCAGGGGTGGTTAAACTATGGCCCATGGGCCAGATCCAGCCCACAACACCAATTCATCCAGCCCACGCCACCCTGGCCACTCCCAGAAGTGAAGTAAAATGCACATGCACTGACACATAATGTGCCTGCGCATGCACAGAATGCTGCCGTAAATGACTGCGGGTAATTTCCAGCAGCGTTCTGCACATGCATGGGCACATTATGTGCCTGCGTATGCATGTTTTACTTCTGCTTCCAGTGGGATGAATCATGTTACAGGACACTCAACCACATGATTGGCCCACGGCCCAAAAAGTTTGGGCACTCCTGCTTTACAGTGATTGGACCTGTTGATTTATAAGGTTCATTCCAGTTCTGCAGTTTGATGGTAATGGTGGTGGTGGTGGTGGTGGTGGTGATTGCTGTTGTTGTTGTTGTTGATGGTGATGATCCTTGTGATAGTTGGATTTTGCCAAGGTCAAGGCCTAGGACAGGAACCAGTGCCCCCTATACAAACTGCACAGTGGACACCTGCTCTTTTATGCAATTATTGAGAGGCAATATGGGTGACAATGGAAAGTTTCCATTTTAACATGAGTAAATATAAGCATATGTTAGTATATATAGCTTAACTAAATCCTTTAAAAACTAAGTTTGTGTAAATGTCAAATACACTAGTTGTTGACTGAGTAAATATGTTGCAACAAAGATACATGTAGTTGTAATGTAACCATTAATAAAATACAAAGTGATTAATATACTTGGCAACAACACATGCTAAAACGTTGCTTAGTTTTAGAACGTAACATCATGTGACAATTAGATTTATCAATACATTTGTGATGTATTGTTTGTTATTTATGAGACTGAGTAGAGTCCTGATAATTCTCCACCTGTGTAATCAAAATAGAGCACATTCATTTCCATAGCAACAAATGGGAACAACATGTTACTTTTAAGCTAGCACTTTTGGTTTTGAGAAAAGCAGCCTCTCAGTAACTTTAACTTGCAGACTTTAAGACATGACTAAGAATAAACTGTAAAAATGAAAAACATTTTCAATCTCTACACCACAGAAAAGGCATTTGGCATGTAACAATTGAAGCAGAATACATTAAAATTGTAAATTGCAAGGAAAAAACCTGTTGATAGCAATTAAATGAGTTAACAGCATTGTTTGCAGAGAATTATCTCATCACAGTGTTTTGGGGAACATAACCATCCTGGTGACCTGCCCAGATACCAGCGGATATCATTTTTTCTGTTTTGGATAGACCCCGGATGAGGGCAGAGGGCTGAGTTTGTGTTATGAGAAACCTACCTTTATATCATTTGTTAAAGGATGATGTAGTGCAGCCCCTCTTCCTCCTCCTTCTAGCAACAGGGGAGCTAAAAGTAAAATTTAGTTGTTGCTCAAAGTGAGAGTCAGGAAGTGTCCCTCCTTTCAAAGTCCTTATTTGGAATTTACTTCCTTACTGGCTCTTCTGGAGCAGTTTTAAGCATTTTTTAAGCCAGCCGTGGCTGAGTTGCTTTCCGTTTGCTTTGAAGCCTCAATCAGTGTTTTTGAAGAGTAAATACATTCAAGCCATTTATATCAAAAACACACTCTGACATGATGATGGCCAGCGATTTAGAACTGCTGAAGCAGGGGCTTCAGACAGTAGACAGCACAGAAGCAACCATGTACTGAATGTGGAAGAATTTCTGGCACTTTCTAGAAGAGAAGGAGACGTGTGGTGGAAATTGTGACTCACTGTGAAAGAAGACATAGATGACAGTTTGTGGACCTAACAGCATATCTCAAAAAGCTGTGCTGTCTCCCTGATTTAAATATGATTTAAATACATCTGATTTAAATACGTCTCCAGTCAGAGTTGCTGCCCTGTAGAAAAGGGGTTAAGACCTGGCTGGTGGGACAGGTATGAGGGTTGGGCCAGATGGTTACCTTGGCTTGTTGGCTCATCTGACCTCTCCCTCTCAATGTATGAATTTTTAATCTTTTAATCTTGCTTAGTTTTTAAAATCTCTTTTAATATTTAAATCCTAATTTTTATACTGTGTTTTAAGTGTCTTTTAAAAGCTTTGTTAGCTGCCCTGGGTCTTTTTTGAGGAGGGCAGCATATAAATTTGATTAAATAAATAAATAAATAAATAAATAAAATATCCAGGATGTGATAAAGGGTTCTCCAAGACTCATCAGGCTGACTGACCACTGTCTCTTCCTTTTGACACAACTGGAAATAAGTGAAATTGCTAGACAACCCTTTCAACATATTACTTGTTACTTTCAGGTTTCTAAACTAGAAGATGAAGGATCTAGAGAGAGAGGAATCATTTTTGTCATCCCATCCTGTTGAAACTGATGGCCTGAGATGAGAGACAAGAACACTGGAAAACAACAGGGGCTGTGGCGACTCAGTGGTTATGAAGCTTGCCTTGATAGCTGGAAGGCCGGCAAGTCAACAGTTTGAGACCCAGGTACTGCATGACAGTTTGAGTACACATCTCTGTCCCAGCTCCTGTCAACCTAGCAGTCTGAAAGCAAGAAATTGCAAGTAGATAAATAGGGACCACTTCAGTGGGAAAAGATCCTGGGGACATGAAAGGAGCCTCATTTGGGCATTCCCTGAGCAGAGTTTCTCCAGCAAAAACTCTTTCAACCCAGAATAGTTTCTGACATGAAATTATATACTGGAAAACAACAATCAGTTGCTCAGTTGTTGTTGTGAGGCACCAGGAACTGGGATGGTGGATGACAATAAAACAGCATGGTATTATGAGTCTTTATACCAAAGCACAGAGCATATAACTTAGAAACCCTCAAAGGAAACAGAGGATCTGGAAAATACTCTGAAAGATCAGATTACCAAACTTTCAGAGAGGACAGGCACATCAATAACAGGAAATTTCAACTACTCCAATATCTCTTGGAGGTTCTACTGTGGCAAGACTCTAAGGTCCAATAACTCCCTTTCAGAAAGTGGAAGATGCAACAAGAGGAACATATGTCCAGGATGTGGTCCTAACTAACAGGGAAGAACAGGTCAATTCCTTATAATGAAAGAAAGGAAAGCTAGTAATCTTATCAAGATCACTTTTGACTTTCAGAAACATGATTGCAATAAACTTAAGAAAACACTGGGTCATATCCCACAGTCAAAACTATTAAAACAATACAGAACCATATATAATTTTAGGCCTTAGTAAGTGAGTTCCCAAAATAAAAAAAAATCACCTCTGACTGTGGCCTACTGAGGAAAATAAAAAGGTAACTGCTCTGGTTCTCTTTCTCCAAAAGTAATGTTGCTTTATCCTGATTCTAAGTGAAAATAGTCTTTGTCAAGGCACAATATGGCTGGTACAAAAGGTAAATAGAGAATATTCTTAGTCCAAAACACTATTCCATACCTAGCTCAGGCTTCTGAAATGCTATAGCTTTGGACCACAGCTCTCAGAAACTTATGGTGAGGTCTCAAGCATTCTGGCTGCTATAGTCGAGAAAATATATTTTTCAAGGGCTGGTTTCACTTGGCTTTACTTGTCTTGGATGTCTGGCCACCATTCTATTTTATTCAATCTTTAGGAATTTAAATCTTAATCATTCTGCAGAGAGTTTCAATCTGCTGTTCACCAACAGGATTTTCATGTAGGATTCAGTAGGCAAATTAGAGTTTGTGTTTTATTATAAATTCATACTTCTCTTTTCTTATGTTTTAAAATCATGCCTTCCTTAGACCAATGTCTTACAGCTCAGAACAGTGTGTGTGAGTGAGTGAGTGAGTGAGTGAGAGAGAGAGAGAGAGAAAGAAGAAGGAGAAAGAGAAAGGAAGAGTCATGGGCATCCAACTTAGGATCCCAGTATGCTACCTTATTCCCCAACATTTCTCCACATCTTTGAACGTGGGCTTCCTTGACGTTAGAAACTAGTCTGTCAACAGTATCTATACAAGTGTAGCTCAGGATATTTAACTTTTGACTACAGCTGAACCTACTACTGTACAGTATTTGTAATTCTGCTTCCTTTTGTTATGCAAGACTCACAATGGATGGAAGATGTTAAATCCAAAAATTACCTTGCCATTTACTGACTGTTAGTTATGGCAAGGAGAAAAATTTACTAAAGCAGCATTTGTATGATGTTGAACATCAAAATAATCTATCTCCAATAAAACATCATGTCACTGGTATGATGATTTTTGTAACATGTCTCCCAAATACAGTGGCACGGTATCTGTGAACAGTTCCTAAATACAAAATGGCCTTTTCATGAGCACACCAAAACATCATGCCTTCAGCATGACTCAGGAGGTATTTCAGAAAAATCCCATTACAAAGTCATATATGTTCATGTGCTCATATTGAAACACTTGCCCACACATTACTGTTGTGGAAGGAATTAATTTATCCTCTGTTAGACAACAAACTGGGCTGTTCAGCTTTTTGTGTATCCTTTCTTCTTGCAGATTGAGATTAACCAGTGACGGTAGTCTGCAAAAAAATTAGCAGCAGTAATCAAAATTAGGTCAAATATGCTTTAAAACTGTAATTCTTTGTAGACTTGCCAGTCTAATATTCTTTGTAGATGATTATACATTTATGTTCTTGATTGTTATATGTTGGCTTCATATTTTAGTATTTTTTCTGTACTACTTGCAAAGGCATATAGCTAATTCAAATAAAGAATATTTTTATTTTATTTCTATTCTGTTCTTGGTGTCTGGCTGGACATCCCACTATGGTAATGGAGTAGACCATACAGCCAACGGCTCAACGTCATGTGTCAAGTGGCAGATAACTAACCTCGCTCCCTAAAGGGGCCAATGGGTGGATAAACCCCATTGGGTGGGATGATGGTCCACCTCAGTGGAGGAAATTCCACTGGAAACCATCATATTAGGCCCAACGGCAAAATGAGTGGAGAGGGAACTCTGGTTTCCAATGGTCATGGAGGTGAAAGAGGCCATGTCAGATGAACTGGCTGTGAAGACGCATTTTGATAATATTCTCAAGGCTGTGGCAGTCCCGGTGTTAAATCTTGCATGTCTCATTTCATGTCTGCCACAGGAGATGGCTCCGTGATCACATTGTGTGGGTCACTTCATGGCAAGATTGGATCCACCTTAAACAAATTCATGCCAGTGACATTTTTTCCTGTTTAAGGAAAAATACATTCTCGGATACAAGTTGCAGAAAATGATTCTGTTCTCCTGTGCTTATCAACTTGCTTCCAATTTTGAAGAAAGCTCCTTTCCATGGCCTTCAACAGAGTCAAAGGGTCATAATATGACCAGCAATGGACAATTTCACCCTTAGAGCTTCTGGGGATCTGACATTTTAGGTCAATTATTTGTCTTATGGGCTGCATTTCATCCCATACATCCTTGGGGCTGTAAATATGGATGTCAAGAGGCCTGCCAGTCTTATTTTTTTGCTACATCTGCTCTCCCTGTTCAGGAAGCAGAAATGGCAAAGTGTATTTTAACTCTGCAGGAGCCTCTCATCAAAGGAATCTAAGTACAGGTAGTCCCAGAAATTTCTGCTGCATGACAAATTTGAGATGGTGCAATAATATGTTTATTGATGCTGGTTATGCAAACTGTAACATCAGCAAAGTGCATACACACACAAGCACATCCTTCCGGCAGGGGAAAAAAGATACTATCTTTTAATTAATCTTTGAATCAACATTGTAGGTATGTATAACCTAAGAGGAGAAAGGAAATTATTGTTCACCTTGCATTCTGTAGAATGTTGTAGAGTTATGTCCTTGTTTACTGATAAACATGGGATTCAAAGACATTTCAACAATGGGGGAAATGACTTTTCAATACAGAACACACAGAGAAAGGTTTTGTAATCAGATTCTTTTGCACACTGGAAAATATCAGTGCAGAATGCAAGTAATATGTGGGAGAGTTCATATATGGTGATCATTTGCATCAATGTGTTTTTCCACTATCAAAAAAGGATCCAAAACTACTCTCGTTATATGCACTTAGTTCTTCAGGGAGAATATGGAAATATCTAGAACTGCCTGAACATCATCTAGCCTGACTGAGGGACCAGTTATTAACTATGTGTTTGCATTCTCTTGACCTATCTTCAATTTTGGCTTCATCCAGTCTGTAGTGAAGATAAACACTTGATTTCACACATGTAAAAAGAGAGAGAGAGAGAGAGAGGCATTATTAGAGCCAGAAAATTCATCTCATCCAAAATGCACCCCTAGACAGTAAAGAAAGATAACAGGTGAAAAACTGATCTGTTTAAACTGTGGTGCTGCAGTTACCCTGGACTACTAGTGGGTCCGAAGAGAATTCAAGCCTGAACTATCTCTGGAGGCAAGAATGTTGAAACTGAGGCTATCCTACTTTGGGCACATCATGAAAAGGCAAGAATCTCTGGAAAAGACAATAAGGTTAAGCAAGATGGAAGGCAGCAGGAAAAGACGACCAAATATGAAATGGATTGACTGGCCTGAGCAGGTTGTTGAGGACAGAATATTTTGGTGATCATTCATTCATAGAGTCACCATAGGTTGGAGGTGACTTGACAGTACATAACAATAAGAACAACAACAACAATAACAGTTGTTTAGAGCTAGTTAGTGACCATTCTCTGAAGGGCATTTGTGGCAGATCTTACATGATCAGAATAGATTTCTTAATAAAAAGGTCTTAGAGGAACCAAGGCACTAAGATCACTTATGATGATCCTTGTTAGGACAGAGAGAGAGGCAGGAGATATATGTCTCTCTTGGTAATATTTAACCTGTTGGTGTCTTCTAGTTCCAGGTCTGTCTGTCATAGTGTCCTCTTGGAGTAGTTCTCTGAGTTGTGAGGGGGTAACACTGCTTTGTAGTTCTTCATCTGCTTTTTAGAGCATCACTTCAAGAGAGTTTTTCAACCCTATAAAAGAGCCAGTTTGGGGTACCATTTGATTTTATCTTATCTTCTATTTATTTATTAGACCCTACTTCATTCCTAATAACTCCAAAAAGATTCCCAGGCAATGAGTTGAGTGCTATACCAGTTGAATCCAAACTCTGTCTCTTTCACTCAATGCCAGGTATATACAGATTATTCCAGCATTACATGGAACAGGAAGAACATAGATTTGAGTAGCCATTTTGAGGTGTCCCCTCCCACTTTCAGGGAAACTTCTTCAAGCAAAAATAAAAAATAAATTTGGCCAAGTGTTTTTAAAAAATGGCACTCAGTAGCAATAGCTTTGCAATGGGCGTGGTCAAAAAAGCTTTCTCAAAATCTTAATTATTCCCCTCAGAAAACCAGAAGAAACACGGTCACTTCCTCTCTCCTCCTACTCAAATTATGGAGCATTTTCTGTGTCTAAATCTGCATGTAAGGAGTGGTGAGGGTAAAACTTAGACTCCACCCTTAACAAACCTGTTCACCCCTCATCCAAGCAGAAATCTTGTAATTCAAGATGAGGTCTCAGAACTGTATGTGGCCATCTTCTCCTCCATAAACTTTGCTATGCTGCCTGAGTTGAGTCTCTCTTTTGCTGCTCTTTAATGAGAAGAAATTTAACAAGAAAAAAAGTTTATTTTACAGAGGGGAAAAGGTCTCTCTTCCATGGAGCTAGAAAGAAAACATATGTGCAATGCCCCTAAGGAACTATCACCCAGAATTCAAATATCTTTTGTGCAATAAAACAGAATGATTTAGAGAACATGGGAAAGAATGCCTCAGCAAATTGAAGTGGTGGGGGAAGGAGAAAATGAAACGTGCTCTGGCAGTTTATGTTTTGAAAAGCTCCTACACAAAAGGGGCAGCCCTACCATTAACCCACATTTGGGGAAGGTTGCAATGTCTCCAGAGCACTGCTGGAGGTCACAGCTATGTGGACTCCATAGCTTGCCCCATACCTCCTAAGCAAGCTTGCTCTGCTAAAGCAAGAACAAAGGCAAAGTCCTAACAGCTAGTTTTGAATTCCACTGTCATACCCAATCCAATTCTGTAAATGAAAAGGAGAATTTCCATCTTGTCCTTTGCTTTAGGCAGCAAGGCTGGAAATTACACACTCTGGAAAAACAAAGTAGAATTCCTCATATGATAGGGTAGCTCCAGTAACATTATTTCTGTGGCATATTGAGGGGATCAAGACTCTTGACTGCTGCCCAATGCTGGTACTGTTCGTACCAAGGGAACATTACAGTACTAGCAAGCTGGTAACATCCTGCTTTAACGCAAGGAAGCAAATTAAAACAGGCAAGACTGTGTCTTTTTTTTCCTTTTTTTAGCAAACTGTCAATAATACCTACAGATTATTGCAAACATGTAGTTCCAATCTTAGATAATTTGGGCTGCACACGTTATATGTTTATTGTGTTATTGTATGTTTTATGTTATTGTTGTTTGCTCATTTAATTATTTGTACACTGTCCAGAGTTGGAAACATCCCAGATGGGTGGTATAAAAATGAATGAATGAATGAATGAATGAATGAATGAGAGATAGCTGACAATTTTATTTCAATCATTTTTTTTTTACCAAATTGACAAACATTCTAAGAATGTATCTGTGATAAATGCTGAAAGTCAGGATCAAATTATACATTAAGGGGAATGCATGCTTCTTATTTAACACTGGTGAAATTAAATGAAATAGATAAGAAATATGCAACATTATGATGCAGAAAGACACTTATTTTCATATGTGGTGGAGTTGAAAGCATGCATTGAAATTTTGGTAAATGGTCTTCAATGAGATAAATAAAATGTTGTTGTAATAACCAGATTAAATTTAGAGGTATACCCTTAAATAGTTCTTTTATCAATACATGATAAGGTTCAATGTAATTTACTCACTTAGACTTAGATCCTCCAATGCTTTGCAGCATATTTATTTATTTATTTATTTATTTATTAGTTCAAATTTATATTGCCGCCCACTCACCGTGGGCAGCATATAGGGCAGCATATAGGGCAGCAAGGGATCTTCAACAGCTTCAATCTTGGGCAAGTGCTTCAGCATCCTCCCATGTCATTTCCAGGGTCTTTAATTCTCCCATGAAGGTTATTTGCAATGTATTTCGAGGGTGCCTTTGTTGTCATTTGGCAGGAGAGGTCCAATCCATTGCCACTTGTAGTTTTATATGATATTCCTTGAACAAAGTGATGTCATCAGCAAAATCTTGGTCACCAAGGTAACATTGGTCAGACCAAGGGGATACCTGTCCCATCACATGCTGCTCATCGTATAACATAATCGAAGGCCATAAGGAAGAGGAATGGAGATAGAACACAGCCTTGCCTAACTCCAGTGGTTATCTTGAAGAAGTCTGTACGACTGTTCTCAGTCTTACACAAATGCTTGATCATAGGTATAAATCTTTAAAGATAGTAATGAAGTTTGCTGGTGTGCCATATAGTCTCTCTGGCCAGACACAATCAAATGCTTTCTTCAAGTCAATAAAATTAATGCCAGTGGATGCTGTCAAGGAATTATCATCCCACGAATCTAATTGTATTAAGAACCAGGAATTTTTTAATTTAAGAATTGTATTAATGTTATAAATGAACTAGAAATGCCATATTCTGATGCTTGAATATTGGTATGTGTTTACAAGGTCATGGTTAAAGGTAAAGGCTTCCCTTGCTCAAAAGCCAGTCATATCCGACTCTAGGGTTCAGTGCTCATCTCTGTTTCACAGCCAAAGAGCCAGCACTGACTGCTTCTGCAGATGCATCCGTGGTCATGTGCCAGGCATGACTTGACATTGGGGCACATGGAACGCTGTGTACCTACCTACCTACTGCTAGGTTGGCAGGAGCTGGGACATAGATGGCAGCTCATTCTATCTTGCAGTATTTGGGTATCAAACTGCTGACCTGCAGCCTTCCAGTCAGCCTCTTAGCCATTTGAACCACTGCAGTCCCTAAGGTCATGGTTAGGCCATGGCAAATCTTTATCAGGTTAACCGCTAGGTGGCCAAAAATGGAGGGGGAATGTAACATGTCTAGTCTGTCCTGTTATTGGATGGATACAGGAAGCTCCTTGGTTGAGGTCATTAAAAAAAGGTCTGAGGCTGCGTCCCACTTCATTAGTTAATGCCAGTGAGGAGAGGGGAGTCATTGTTACTGTTTGAACAAGAATAGAATATAAAAAGGAGGGAATTTGTGTAGACAGAGAGAGAGAGAGACACCCACAAAGAACAGAAACACAAACAAAGAACTGAAAGATGAAGAAGAGCGATCTGAACAACATGCATCAGGCTAAGTAACTTGCTAAGATGGGTACAGAAGTTAAAGAACTTGAATATCTAAAGAAATAGTTAGGTTATTTTGGGTGAATGTGTATGTTCTATGTTCCTACTATTTTTGAGGGAGCCTTAGGAGACCCAGATCTGAGCCTGGTAACTGTGTGACTGAACAACAAAAATTTAGGCAAGTGTAAATCAGTTGGATCATAGGAGAGATTAAGGCAAGGAGTCCTGTTTAGCAGTCATTGGTTCTGCCAGGGAATATTTAAGGCCAGGGGAAGCCAAAGAATATGGTAGGCAGGGTGGTGGTGACAGATGCCAATACTCAATACACTGGTCTGTGATGTGTTACAACCCCACCATGGCTAGTCCCAAGCCCGGATGGGAAAGGGTTGGGCATCAGGTTAGCACCCCAACCCTGTTAAACTTAATCTGCTACAGAAAGAGCAAGAAGAATCTCAATGTAACTGGTCAAGGAAAAAATTAATTTCAAAGCTGTTAACAGCAGCAAGACTAATGATAGCTAGGAAATAGAAAATATAGTATGGTTTTCAATTAAATGAAAGAGATTGAGCAGGTTGGGACATTGCTATTAATGATAAATTAAGTTTTAATATTAAAGTTAAGATATGATTTTGAAGCAGAGGTTTTTTAAAAGATATGTGGGAAGAATTTATAGATTATGTTTTATTAAAGAGAAAGGATCAACATCTGCACAACAATCAATGCAATTTTGGAAACTGAATGAAGGTTTATAAAGTTGTTGAAATGGTTATACTGTATAGCTCTGTTGGTCCCAGTAGGGAAACACTTTTCTTTAAAATTATTATGTTGATGTTTGTATTGGTAGTTTGTAAATCTTTTAAGTTCTTATGTTTTGCTTTATGTTATATAACAATTTTTAAAAAAGGAAATATGTACTTCTTGTTGTTTCATTTTCTCTCTAGATGTATATCTTCTTCAAAGCTCTGTGCCTGAGCAATGAGAATTGGAAATAAGCCCATGATCAATCATAAAAACAAAGCTCATTTGGAATCTAATGAGGCAAACTTGTTGAATAAACAGAACACTTTTATCTCTTAAAACAGCTCTGCCTCTACTTTGGAGCATGATAGGTTTTCATTCAAGGTTGGGAAGTATTTTTCAGTGTTAACCAATAGACTTACTTAGACTTATATCCTCTCATGCTATGTAGCATATTGGGTAGCAAGGGATATTCAACAGTGTTAACCAATAGTTAACTACTCCATTGCAAGTTCCAAGGGTTGGGCATGGGGCTAGTGACCCGTCCCTATAAAACTATAGCTATACAGAAGTTACTCAAGTACTTTGACCACCAAATGAGAAGAGAGGACTCACTTGAGAAGGCTGGAAAAGATCAAAGCCAAAAGAAGAAGGGGGTGGCAGAGGATGAAGTGGATGGATGGAATCGTTGATGCAATGGGCATTTTGATTGTATGATTTTATAGTGAAATCTATTTTACTTGCTTTTTCTTCTTTTATGAAGCTTGTAAATCAATGTGAGCATTACTTTCTAAAGGAAAGATAGAGACAGATGTTGTTATTGTTGCTGTTGTTACCATCCTTCAAGATTCCTGAGATGTTTTGTTATGGGGTGGTGGTCCATATTTGCTTAGGAATTTGCTTTACACCAAATTCTGGTAGCATTCAAAGGCATGCAGTCAAAAAACACAAGATTCAGGAGGGGAACTAGTCTTACTGAGAAATTTCACTTTCCCTTGAAATTCTTCAAATGTTTTACCAGAAGAAAAATCTAGTCAAGGACTAAGAACTTGTAATGTTGTGGGTCAGTTACTTGTGATGTCACAGGAGGTGGGGTTTTTGCCACAGTTGTAAAATAATGCATGTCTGCATTTGCATACATGAGAAAGTAAAACAACTAGCATTGGCATCCTGAAATTCTAAAAAAAAAGTGTATTAAACATTTGTTTTCCCCTCACAACTCAAACTTTCGGAATAAGGGGCCCAATCCACTCTCTTCTCTTTTCCCTCATATTCACTTTTTTAGAAATCCAGTTCTTTCCATGCCTGTTTCTTTTAGTTAAGTTTTTATTAAAAGCACCTGAATAAAATTATTTGTCAAAATCAATAGATAACATGTATTTTAGCATGCAGAGGACTATGTTGTAACTGCCTGCCAGGGAATTGTTAAAGGTGAGGAGATCATCGAGGAGGGGGAAGGGGGGGGGGAATTAAAAATTTTAATTCAGCATGACGAATATGGTTGAATATATGGGGACATAAAGCCAGATGTCTTAAAGTTAAAATACACATGGATGAAACTAAGACACCCTTGTGGTGCAGTGGTTTACTGTATATACTAGAGTATAAGTCTAGATTTTTAGTCCCCAAAATGAGATCCTAAAAGGGCACTCGACTTATACTTGGGTCAATGATCCCGAGGGTCCCAAAACTGCACTACTGCAAATTCAAACATACAGTAAAAAAAGCACTAACACTACCATAAAAACTCAAAAACATACCCACACAAATGTCTAAATTAATTAATTTTACTGTATTTTCATGTATTTTAATTACTGAAACTCACTAGCAGCTGCTGCATTTTTGATCCCCGGGTTATATTCAGGTCAATCTATTTCCCTAGTTTTAGAGGTCCAAATTAGGTGCCTCAACTTATATTTGGGATGACTTATAGCTGAGTATATATGGTAATTGCTGTATTACAGTCGAAACTTTGCTCAAGTTGTGGGTTGACCAGGGCTCAAAGTTGACTCAGCCTTCCATCCTTCTGAGGTCAATACCATGAGTACCCAGCATGTTGGGAGCAAAAATGCTAATACCCTCTGAACTGTCTAGAGACTGCTCTAAGCGCTATGGGGTGGTATATATGTGTAATTGCTATTTCTATCTGTTCCCCTTTCTTTGGAATTTTTTCATTCCCAGTTCTTTCCATTATATTTATGAAGGAATTAAAAAATGAGAATGTGTCAATTTAAGGACTACAGATAACTTAATTTTTACTCCTCTATATGAGACACACACTACAATCTAGCCCTCTTTGGTAGCTAATTCTACCCTGAAAACCAAAGAATCATCCAAGCAAGGTTTTAGTACCTTTTTACAAGTACAGTACTGTACTTCATTTTGGAGTTTTTTACTGAAACAATGAAAGTGGGTGGAGAGCAAAGCTTTACTGAGATCAATTTTGTACAAAAATTCCCCTTCATGAGTTGGGGGCCCAGATTCACTGCTGACAGGCACAGGTGCAGCTCACTGTGAAATAAAAAGCATTACACACCTGTTTCTGAAACAGCAAAATAGGCCAATTTGTTAACTCTTGAAGATCACTTGTGATCTTTGCCTTCTGAAAGCTGGCAGCCTTAGACATATGCTATTTTGCAAGGGGTATTCCAAAGTAAACAAATGCAGCTATTTGTTTTCTTGAATACTTTTATAAAAGTGAGGAGAAAGAAGGCAAACAAACAAACAAACCGTCATTCAATCATGTGGTTCTAGAAGAAGTGAAAGAATATTTGCATAGCTCCTAAATTCAGAATAGTAATTATATGCTATCATGTTGATTCTGGCTTAGGGTGACTCTTTCCTGAGTTTCCCAGGAATATAATACAGTAAAAACTCGAGTTACAAATAAAATCAGTTCCTTGTTCGTAAGTCGAATTTGTTTGTAACTTGAGGCATTCCAAAAGGGATAAAGAAAAAGTCTCCCCCTCCAAAAGTCTAAATGGTCCCTCCCCTCCCTCCAAAAATCAATCAAACCACCATGCATAAGCAAAAACACTGTTCCTTACCTTAAAGAAGCTTTGAAAATGGACAGAAAGTTCAGAAAAAATTCAGCAAGAAGCAGCAACAGACAGCCGTGGTGGCAGCAGGACTCTTTGCCTGCCCTGGGTCCCCCCTGCAGACCAGGTGGGGAAGTTGGATGCCTGACGCCAAGACTTTCAGCTGCTCCGGCGTCACAGACCCGCCCCATGATCAGGGCTCGGAAGACCACTGGAGCTGTGCGCAGCAGGACTTAGCTATGGGATGGAGAGGCTGGGGTAATGTTGCGTTGATGTTCTGATGTTCTGTTTATGTATTTCTGGAATGTCTTGTAAGATGTACTGATATAGATTTTGTAATTGCTTGTCTCTTGATACTTTGATACATTATATCTGTAACTGTGATATATTGTTCATTGTGACTCTCACTCATCTTGTGTCTTTGACTTGGGATTCCTTGAATTGTTCTTGTTATTTGATACTCTGCTATTTGATGCTATTATTATTATTATTATTATTATTATTATTATTATTATTATTATTATTATTATTATTATTATTATTATTATTATTATTATTATTATTATTATTATTTTGGTGCCAAAACTCCAGACAAAGAAATCATTCCAAACACTCTACTGCCACCTACAGGACTCAGAAAGGCTGTATATACACCTCCCAGGGTGCAATGCATTATGGGGGATCAGGTTAGGTAACCTGAAGCAACCCCATAGGGAAAATGGTGCTGGGTTTTTTTTTTCTTCTTCACTGGAGACAACACAGAGGAAAAATAATTAATTCATAAATCGGGGCATGTTCATAACTCAAGGCATGGATTTCAGTGCAGAATCAATTCGTAAGTCAAATTATTTGTAAGTAGGGGCACTTATAAATCAGGGTTTTACTGTACTCAGAAGTGATTTATCATTCCCCTCTTTTGCGATTATTGTGGGAGCATGAAACTTGCCCAAGGTCATACAAACTGGTTCATCTCACAAACAAGCACAGTGGGGAATTGAATTCCCAAATTTATATAACAATGATTTAAAACATTTCCAAAAGTCATTTTTAGAAACAGTTTTTAATATCAAAGGCCAGACAGAACAATACAGTCTTGGTCTCCCAAAGAAGCTCAGCTGAGATATACACCTTTTATAAATGTAGAGGGACCTATTTCTTCTGTTGTTCTGGATACCCTATCTTGTGTTTATAAAACAAGTCTTGGAAATAACACAATTCAGCTCAAATACTTTAGACGCCAAATGAGAAGAGAGGACCCAATGGACAAAGCCCTGGTTCTAGAGAAGCTCAACAGCAAAAGGAGAAGGCAGCTGCAGAGAATCAGATGGTTAAAAAGTATTTTTGATACAGTGAGTATGGATCTAGGTTGACTCCGGAGAATGGCGGATGGCAGAGGAACCTGGATACAGTGTTGACGTTGAGCAGGGGTCAGGCAGTGTCCCTTGCAATCTCTCTTAGTCTCCTTGCCCACACCCATGTGCAACCATGACCCTGACTCAACTTGCTAAAGCAAATGCCATCACTCTTTCTTTCAGAAGCCATTGAGACCCTGGGCCCTGTTTCAGGCTCCAACAGCTCAGAAGAAGGGTTATGAAAATCTTTTCCATCTTTCAGGCTTCCCATTCCCTTGAAACTCACCAACAATTCTTATAGTACCTGAGAGAGAATGGATTCTTTTCAGCAAATGTACATGATTGGGATGGTCTTGTAATGCTGAGCATTTCATTGTGGCTTGGCCTTGAATGGGCAATTAAGGACCATCAACTTTACAGAGGTCCTGCTTCTGGTGAAATTGCCATTACTTAAAACCTCCCTGTTAGTGCAGATTGGCATAGCTACCTTCAGTTTTGTGAACCTTGATGGTATAGCTATGGAAATGATCACCGTGAATGCCTGCAATAGAAAATGTGTCATTACAATATTGCAGAAGTCATTTTGCACTAAGCAAGGCAAAGCAAAACAGAAAGTCAAAAGGTATGACTTTTGGTAATGACATTAAAGTTAAAGATAAAGGTTGCCCTTGCTCGAAAGCCAGTCATATCCAACTTTAGGGTTCAGTGCTCATCTCTGTTTATAGCCAAAGAGCCAGTGCTGTCTGCATTTGCAAATGTTTCTGTGGATATATGGCAGGCATGCCTTGACACCAGAGTGCATTGGACACTGTTTACCTTCCCACCAAAGTGGCACTTGTTTATCTACTGGCAATTTCTTGCTTTCGAACTGCTAGGGTGGCAGGAGCTAGGACAGAGACAGGAGCTCATTCCATTGTGCAGTACTTGGGTCTTGAACTGCTGACTTGCCAACCTTCCAGTTTAGCATCTTAACCACTAAGCCACTGCAGTCCCCTGGTGATGATATTAGCATGAATCTTATGTGATTATCAAATGCAAAAACAATGCTCCTTAAACTCCCCACTCTTTCCTTCTTCAGATGAATCTTACACATACACCTTCATGGTATTCCTTCCCAGAGAAATGTTTGCCTCCATCCTACCAGAAACTAAAATGGCAGTCCTGATCACAATGAGGATGCATATGTAAAACATTTCCTTCCATTGATATTGCTAGACATATTTTTTCTTCAATATTTCTGTCTTCTTGTCATAAAAGTAGATTTCTCTCCACCCTCCTCCAATCATCTAGATGCCTATATATGTTTCTATTTCATGGAAACAAAACCTTTGCCAAAAGTATGGTGGGGCACGGCATCAGAACTGTTTGGTCCACGTGGGGCACAGCATCAGAACTGTTTGGTCTGTAGATTGATAAATAACATTAAAACATGAAAATGAGCACACACTCAATTGAAGCATCTGTTTTGAAAGATGACAGAGAACGGAGACAAAGCAAGCAGTGCCTTGCCTAACACCTGCTTTAGGCTAAAACAGTAAAAATGCAATCCATTTCCATTCAACATCTTTCAGGCACAAAGACACTGAAAAGGCTGCGTAGCATGAGATGAAAAGACATGAGAGCTCATTATGGGAGAGATTGTTGAAACACATGAAGCAAAGGTACAGCTGTAGATATGGAGAAGGAATATGTGACAGAATGTATTTCAAAGGCAGACATATCTAGATTTGTCACCGAACTTAGGCAGGGGAGAGGAAAGACAGGAGAGTGATTTGACAGAGTTTCACTGGAAGAGAAAATGTTGAAATGGCATAGAGATCCTTACTGAAGCCAGACAAGTGAGAAATTCCCTGGGAAAGAGAAGTTGTCTTGAAATGCCTAGTGAAATTCCACATGTAGAAGACATAAATGGAACAAGTTAAATAATTGATTTTATTTTGTATACATTTATTCTGACATTTTTATTTATTTGCTATGTTTATATTCTAGCTTTCCCCCAAAGGACTCAAGACACCATGTACGATCCACATTTGCAGTTTTAAACTCCTAATAATTTGCTGAGGGAGGTTATTCTTAAAGATGATAACTGGGACTAGCTTGCCCAGACAACTTCATGGAAGAGAGGGGATGAAAGCTCATATGTCTCCAATTCTTGTCCAACTGAACTAACAATCTAAACAGCTTCCAAGACAGTTGCCTGAAGAATCTCCTCCTCCTATGTCTGAAGTCTGGAGTCAGCTTTAGATAGCCTTCTCCAGGTGGTCCACTAACTACGAGAACCATCTTTTTGGTGGTAGCACACTACTGTGGAATTCTTTTCCCAAGAAATTTTACATGCCACCCAGGGCCAGCCCTGAAATTAAACAAAGTGAGGCAGTTGCCCACCAAGAGAGGTGAATATGTTGACCACACTAAATCCACGAGACTTGCTGCTCCTGGTGGTTAAACAAATGAGTGGAGGAAAAGATGAAGTGTGTCCAAGTGGAAGAAATAAAGGAGGCACAGGAGCTCAAGGTGGACAGAAAAGAACCTGCAGTGCCCTGGGGTGAGGAGAAAGAAGAGATGATGGTATTGATTGAAGAAAAAGAAGCAACACAGTGGGTACAGGTTCTTTTGCTTCATCAGGTAAAGGGATTTTAGGACATTTTTCTGGTGCTTCCTTGTTGCTGCTGTTGTTTAATGAAAATCAAGATCTTGAACTAAATTCAGTTTTTAGACCCAACCCAAGTAGACCCACTAGGAGACTACAAGAATATGTTTCCCTAAAACTTATTCATGCTCTACAGATTTAGCCTACTGTAGCTGGACCTAGCAATTGGATCTACGTCCTTGCTCTTTTCTCAGACCCTTTAAAGTCTTCATTTTAAAAATCCCAGATCAGATTTGACTATACAGTATGTCATTGCTCTTAGCTGTACTTTATTATTTCTATTTTAAAAATAAGCCATCCACAGGCCATTGCTACTGGGCAGCACATAAATAAACAGAACAAACTGACAACTATAGAATAATTTGTGGAGGACAGCAGGGCTTGTTACCTTCTTCCACAGCTTCAGAAGGATAAATGACACCTCTCTTATTTACTATTATTCTTTTAAGCAGGTATGTTTGACCTGTTTCAATGGAGCCTTGATGCTTTTGTCAGAACTGCTTTAAGGGAGTTATGATTCAGGTTGTTGTTTTATTTTATTCTTTTTATTATTCCATTTTATCATCTTGTTTGTATTTAGCCTATTCTTACTGTAAAGTCTATTTCAGCTGGGAAATAATACAAATAAATATATTGCTGCTTTCCCCTTCGACCTCTAAAAACCCAATTGCTCATTTATCCTGGCTAGTTATTCAAAAGAAATTTACACTAAGCAAGTTTTGTTTATTTGCATGATCCATGTATATCATTTGTTAAATGAGAACATAGGAAGGGCCATGTGGGATCAGGCCAATGGTTTATCTAAAGTAGTGTTCCATTCTCATTGTAGTAAACTAGTTCATAGAATCATAGAATAATGGAGTTGGAAGGGGCCTATGAGGCCACTGAATCCAACTCCCTGTCCAATATTCTCTTGAATGCCTCCAGCTTTGGAGTGCTCACCACCTCCCAAAGTAATTGGTTCCATTGTGGTACTCCTCTAACAGTCAAGATTTCCCCCCCTGATATATAGCCTATATCTGGTTTCCTGCACTCTGGGGTGATCAAGAACAGATCTTACCCCTCTTCTTTATGACTATCCTTCAAGTATTTGAAAAGTGCTATCATATCCCTTCTCAGTCTCATTTTCTGAATGCTAAACATGCTCTTTCTTTCCTCATGGAGCTTAGTGTCCAGTCCCTAGATCATCCTTGTTGTCCTCCTCTGAACCTGTTTCAGTTCGTTGTCATCCTTAACAGAGTGTGGTGTCCAGAACTGGACATGGTACTCTAGACACAACAACACTATGAGGTAGGCTGAGAACTTAAACATGTTACTTTTATAGTATAGTCATTGATGAATTCCAAGAGTTCTATTATAAAAAGCAATTTCTGTTTTCTCAATGTACAGTAACAGGTTTTCCTGTTGACCAACTTGAACCTTTAACAGACAGATATACTGAGTGACTTAGAAGGAATAGGAACATATGTTTATACTGAGTCATTCTTCATCCATCTAGACCAGTATTATTGACATTGACTGGCCACCATTTTCAAGGGTTTAATGAGGGTGTTTGTCCCAGTGTTACCTTCTTAAAGATCCTGAGGAGTGGCCTAATAATTTCATAATCCAAAGCAGTGCCCTAACACTGAACTACAGCCACTTCTCAAAATGTGCTGTCATCATTTTATTTTACAATATATAAGCTCCTTCACAAACACCCACACCCACATACAAGTGTTTTCTGTTCATAATCTGAGCTCTTCAGCTTCTTGTCCTGATATATTTGCTCCAGTTCATTGGTAATTTCTGTATGCTGTCTTTTTGGTACCCTGACTAGGAATATGAATATAACATAGTATCGTGTAGTTTTATGGTGTAGGTTAATATTGGATTTGTTTTGTGCACAGTATGGAGAATCTGAGTGATGAGGCAGCTGCGTAAATTTAGAAGACAAATAAATGCAATATGCACTCTCTTGAGCTGAGCATCCACAAAAATGTGCCACAACTATGCCAACATTTATTTTATTCATGGAGTAATCTTATGGATGCCTGTGTTCATTGTGACTCATTCCCAGATATAAATGTGTGAGACTGTATATACAACATATTCATGTCTCCTTTGTTGTATTTTTGGAATTCGTGGTGGTGTGCATTAGAACTTGGTGATGTGCATTGGCTTCAGTCATATCTGGAATTCTGGACCAGATTTTACTGAATGCAGACCAACTGGTATGAGGTTGAGATGAAAACAACATGGGCAGATTTAGTTCTGTAGCAAAACAAAGACTAAGCAGATGATTTAGTGGTGCAGATGTCTAAAATGGGAGAGAAAAAAGGAGATTATAGGAAGGCACTATGGGAACAGGTGATTAGGTTGCTACAGCTGGGTTTTGCTCAGTGACAGCTGTATCATGCAGTCTAAGGCCAGAATTTCACTTGTTATTGTGCTTGCAAGGGGCAACATTTAGAAGTCTACAATGTTCAAACTCTGAGATTTGTCACATTTATTCTTGTCTTTAGGGTCTCACGTATGACCCAATTTCATGTAACTTCATGGAGAAAAAAAGGTATAGCTACTTTGGTTTCCAAAACTCCATGGGAGAGGTGATGGTCTGAATTTACACATTATTTATTTATTTATTTATTTATTTATTTATTTATTTATTTATTTATTTATTTATTAGTCACATTTGTATTGCTGCCCACTCGGCAAGTGACACTGGGTGGCGTACAACAATTACATCATGAACTACATAAATCCCACTAGAGAACTATAAAAAACTTAAAACCAGTAAAAACTCCAATTAAAAATATAATAAAAAATTAGCCTGGGTTAAAACATTAACTCAGGTGCAGTGTATAAGTTGAATCCATCAGGTTATGAATAATCAGGTCATGAATAATCAGAAGTCAAATCAGGATCCATCCCAAAGTGCCAGATTTTCTTCCCAACCTAACTGGGGGAGTAATGCTCAGTCCTAGCATATATGGTGCTTCCAAATGATTTCGAATTCAAGTACTAATCAGATGAGACTTTCTAAATATTGACAAGATGGAAATATTGCCTACACTGAATTAAATATTGTATTAGGGTTGAAATCCTGTTTTCCTAGGAGAAGTCCCTTCTGTTTTCAGTAAAACTTTCTCCCATATAGGGATGTATGTTCTTTCAGCCAGCTAAACAAAAGGGAGATGAAAACTAGAGATGGTTAGGTTGACAGCAGAGAGGGAACATGTATTACAGCTAGACTTGTGAACTGTTGAACTGGAAAGTTTTATTTTACTCCAGCAAACAACCTTGTGGTTTGAACCCCAGAAGTTTAAAATGTTTCCATTGTATTCAAGGAAATAACATAAACTATCAATTCCAATAACAATAAAACAACTGGGGTGAGGAGGGAAAGTTTATTAAAATCTCCACCATTGAAATGAATAAAGCTACCATTACTACATGTAATTCAGAATTGTCTAATGTGCAATGAAAAGAAGAAAATCAAAAATGCAGAAGACTCCTTCTGCAAATGAACCTTTCCTTTCTCAAACCCAGCATATAAACTGTTGTTTGCTCATGCTTGCAGTGAAAACAGAGAATCAGAAAATAGTTATCCTTGTCTTCAAGGACTCGCTGAGAATTTGGGAGGGGTTTTAATTCTGTCTCCTCAGAGGCAAGGGTTTGTTTGTTTCTGGGGAAAATTCATGCAAAATTCTGACAACCCTTTCTTAAATTCATAGAAGATAAACAGTCTGAAGTGAAAGTATGTTTGAGTAATATCTGCTCTAATTTGTATCTGAATATTTACTGTACAGATTGAGACCACTCTATTCTGAGCTGGTTTTGAGGTGACCTGAAGCATTTTCTCTCAGGTTCGTTAAGGTAGTTATATGTTTTCAGATCGGAGAGGGGAACAAGAAGGAGGACCAAATGGGCTATCACCTGCAATGGTGGGTGATACAGACAACCATCATTTCTGGGAATATGGTGGACTTTCAATGTATAGTCAAGCTTCATTCCTTCTGCCCTGTTACCCACCCTGAGAGTCATTTATTTATTTATTTATCAGATTTTTATTGCCACCCAACTCAACACCGACTCTGGGAGGCTAACAGCATTAAAACAAACATTACCATCATAACTAAAATCTTTTAAAAACCCATAAAATACCCATGAAGTTATCCACCCCACCCCATCAGTTAAAAGGGGCAGGGAGCGATCTTGTTATATGAGCCAGCAGGCAGGGGTCAACACTCCCCTGGTGCCCCACACCTGCTTTTCCAGCCAGGTTTTTAGCTATTTCCTGAAGGGCAGCAACTTTGTCTGTAGCCGCAAATCAGTTGGCAAGAGGTTCCTCTTAGGGCCGGCGCAAACACAGAAGGCCCACAGAAGGCACGATTAGAGAGCCCCTCCAGTCTGCTATGGTGGGATGGACAGATGTCATGCACTCAACCCTTCATCAGCCAGCATCAGGCATTAAAAATCTAGAGGAAAGTAGCAACTGGGGACAGAAGGGGAAGAGATCAGGCCCAACCTCTTCTCGACCTATCCTCATAAGAGATTCAGTCACCCACTCCCTATTCATGTGCACAATCAAAGATGCCATTGCAACTGTTTAAAAAGAAAATTCTTGAATGCCGCCAGTTTAGCAACGGGTATATCACCCTCCCTTTGCCAGCAAGCCATGCAAAATGGCTGCTCAATCAGGTGGATGAAAACAAACGGAGTCCATTGAGGCTGGTATGAGCCATCCCCCAGGACTCAGCTTTCATTTTATGTATTAAAAAAGAGTGTTGCACAGCAAAACTGGGGAGAACAAGTCAAAACTGAATAATAGTTTATTGTTAGATTTTGAACCCAGCCCTGGGTGTCAACTCACAGATTACACGTGTTCAAATAACCTGTCCAGTCTCTCAGTTCATCAGACTGAGATAAAGTTCCATCCCATTGGTCCTTTATTTCAACATGAGCTGTGTTTGAAGGGTTCCCAGTACAACAATGCTCTCTGAACTAAACTATCAACTAATTGCTTGTAGGAGTTAGGATTAGGCACAGGCCTCTTTTGGTTTTTGACAGACAATCTTTCTCTCTTGATTGATCTCAGAAATTTGCCAGCAGAGTGATCTGCTGACAGAACTACTCTGCTGGATACCATCTACTGGAAGACTGAAGAAAAAGGGTGGAACCAGATTATGCCAGATCCAAACTTCTCCTCATCAAGGGACACTAGCACAAGGGCCAGCACAATGATAGGCAAAATCCAAAGTTATATTCAGCATTCTTAAACTAGGAGGGATTTTGATTCAGCAGAGCTTCAGCTTACCTCAGTTGGCCTTTTGCCATTATTACCAGTTAAGATTACACTCTCAAGTGAATAAAAAGAGAATGTTGGATAGATGACAGATTATCTGATGACATTCTTCTCTGAAATTTAAGATTAAGTATATATTTCTAAATTAACACCTATAAATTTTATAAGCATATTAAAACATTGTGGATGTGAGTGCTTCCTTTCATAATCTTTTGCAAGATGTGTCACCGGTTGTATGGTCTACTCCATTACCATAGCAGGAGGTCTGGCCAGACATTGGAAGACCACTACATGTCACTGAAAAAGAAGGGCATGCATCATCTTTTGCAGAGATGCATGCCCTTCTTTTTGAGTGACATGTAGTGGTCTTACAATGTCTGGCATGGCATCCTGCTATGGTAATGGAGTAGACCATACAACCAATGACTCAACGCCGAGTGTCAGGTGGTGGTTAACTAACCTGATTCCCTAACGGTTACAGGCGGATGATCCCCTTTAGGTGGGTGATGGCATCTACTTACAATTTCTTGCTTTCTAACTGGTAGGTTGGCAGGAGCTGGAACAAAGAAGGGAGCTCACTCCATCATGCAATACAGTCTCAAACTGCTGACCTGCCAACCTTCCAGTCATCAAGTTCAGCATCTTTAACCACTAAGCCACAGCAGTCCCCAAAAATACAGGTAACTATGGATATTTTAACAATGCAGCCTTGCACATATGTATGTAAAAGTAAGTCAACTTGCACTTCAATCTTATCCCACCCATTGTCTGAGACTCATGATGCCACAAGGTAGGCTTTTTGTAATATCACAAAGCTTCCCCATTCCTGGGTTTGCACTACTGCTGCCAGGGACTGTGCAAACAAAAGCCTCATGAGTCAATGAAACTAACATTGCACTCAATCCCTTCCTTCAGATAGCATGACAGGCAAAACATCAACAGAACAAAAACATGAACATGAGTAAGTGATGTGAGGCGAGTCACTGGGTGCTGGTATTTAGACTCACTATATTACTCTGAAGCAACACACATGCAAAGCAATAATTTGCATTAAACAAGTGAGTCATAGTGTCAACTAGAAATGGGTGGATATTGAAATCTGCATACCCAGATATGAAAGGGCCACAGTGGCTTATTAGTTACCATGTTTCCCCAAAAATAAGACACTGTCTTATATTTTTAAAAACTCCAAAATATGCACAAGGTCTTATTTTCAGAGGATGTCTTATTTTTCCATGACGAAGAATACAGTACACATTTATTGCTGATACAGCGGATTGCCAGGGCAAGATTTAGGTGAGTGCCTTATTTTCAAGGGGGGGGGGGAGAGCTTATATTTCCGAAGTGGGGAAAAATAGGGGGGTGCCTTACTATATGAGGAGGTCCTATTTTTGGGGAAACAGAGTAAGATGATGAACTTGTCAACCAGATGTTCTGTGTTCTCTCTCTCTGTTGATTGTTGTCAGTTGCTTGCTGCAATTGATCTGTTCTGATGCTAGCATGTTGTAGTAAAGAAAGCAGTATGTATACATATGTAATTTCATGTAACTATAAGTAAAGAAACATTTCTAATTCTTTCCCCTACAAAGGTATCAGAGTGAATTGTTGAGACTTTGAAAGTGGTGGACTCTGGAATACTTGTAATTCTTCTTCTTTGTGGGTCTCTGCACTTCTAGGTAAAGGTAAAGGTCACCCTTGCTCAAAAACCAGTCATCTCCAACTCTAGGGTTCAGTGCTCATATCTGCTTATGGCTGAAAAGCCAACACTGTGTTTGCGTACATTTCCCTGGTCATGTTATCTAGGTCATGTTATCAGGCACGACTAGATATCAGAGCACAAGGAACGCTGTTTACCTTCCCACTGAAGTGGTCCATATTTATCTAGTTGGCATCTTAACTACTTGAGCCACTGCAGTTCCCCTCTGCACTTCTACTGAGTAGCTAAAAGGAATTTTACCAGAAATTCAAAACTGTAAAATACAGTTCTCTACTGTGACCTACTATGCTAAACAACAGGATTTCAGATGATATGCTACTGGGTGGTTTCTCTATTGAAATGCAATGTCCTTTGTATGGCTTGGTCTTGAGAGGTCAGCTAAGCTCCATTAACTTTACAGAGGCCTGTTTCTCATCCAGATGAAAATAGCTGAAAATGACTTTGTTGAAACACATTGACCTGACTGCCTGAATTGGGTTGGCTAACTTATGGAGTTATGTTCAATTTCTACTAGTGCTCTCAGATGAGTATAAAATTTGGTTTGGTCCAAGAAAAAGACTGGATTGCTTCAGGACTTCATGGGAAAGGGTTAGCCATACAAACATTTGCCCAAAATGTACATTGATGCCACAGTTTGAAACTCGGTTTGTCCCACAATGGCTTATCAGTACAGAAGACATTTGAGAATTGATTTCTCTCACTTGTATACAAATGTTTCAAACTTAAAACCAGGCAGTATTTAACACAGAGGGTTTTTTTAATGTAAATGATTTTTCTTTTTTAAAAAAGTACTGCTAATTTATAACTACTTATGTTTTTGGTGGGGGAAAGTCTAGTGGAGGGGGAATTCACTCAAGGTCTAAAATGTCTAGTAAAAATTACCTGAGTTAATAAAATTTGAAATTAAATAATTATTCTTACAATTATATATTGACAAAAAGTGCCTTAAGGTAAGATATCTTATTACTAGTGTTACATAATTAGATAATTGAGTAATTAGTAGCAAATTACCTGCTGGTAATGATAAACTTTTTGCTTGAGAAGAAGTCTAAAAATATGTTGCTTTTTCTTACCTGTGTTATTTTGTTACTTCTGACATCAAAGTAAACCCATTCATGTGGATTCACAGAGACCTGGGCTTCTGTGAACTGAAGTCGAAGAACAGTTGGAGTGCCAAGGTTTGCCATCATGGGTCTAGGTGATTCAGGGGCTGAGTTATACTGCCATCACTCACTGAAAAAGAAAAATGAGCAGAGAATGATGTAGAAAATTCCTCATGTATCACTAATTAATGGAGAGTTTAGGAATTTATTTTACCATGAATCCCTCATTTTTCAAGCTCTTGGCTGGGTGTTTTTATCACTGTCCACAGAAGGAGAATTATCACAATGAGCAAAGCAAGGCAAAACCAATCATATATTCGCTTCGTGCACTCTCTGAGTGATTCACAAGTAATAAACATTTTGCCCCCAACACCCTGGGTACTCATTTTACCGGCCTTGGAAGGATGGAAGGCTGAGTCAGCTTTGAGCCCTGATCACAAACTTTTGGTTGTAGTACAACAGTTTAACCACTGCACCACAAGGGCTCCAATGAGCAACCAGAAAAACTAGATCAGGGTAACAGGTTCGCACCAGTTCACCAGAACCGGTAGTAACTTTTCCCAATGTCCCGGAAAACTGGTAGCAGCTTTTGGGGGGAACCACCTTCAGGGCTTACCTTTTCATTGGTTCCCTCACTGCGCATGCACACCAAGCACTTGATGTGCATGCACGCCTACAGTGCTTGGCGCGTATGCACAGCCTCCTTGCTGTCCTCCCAAGTGGGGAGGAGGAAGAGAAGCTGCTAGCCTGAAGCTCCCTATAGCCTGCTCCCCAGGGTAAGTGACTCCACCTTTGGATGTGGGGTGTCTGTGTGTACTTTCATGTGTATTTAATACCTTTACCTATATTGACGTACTACCACAGTTCCTAAAAAGGCCTGTCAGCCTGGCTTGAGGTTTTTAAGCAAAGTCTTGGAGTTACCTCATCAATAAGCTACACCTGTGCTGTTCCAATTGCTGTTCCAATTGAAGAACTCTTAAGGAGGTACAGCTGTTTTACATTTACATTAAGGCATATTATCCTAGAGAACCAGTACGATGACCATATCCATCTTGCAACATGGTGCTGCCCAGGCCCTTATACTAACAGGTAAGTGATGGGTTTGTGTTTGGGGTGGGTTGATTTATGTTTGAGTAGGTGTATTTTAATGTAATTTTTATTTAATTTATTTATTTAACTTATTTACAGGTTTGTGTTGTGGGTGGGTGGGTTGAGGGGTTGTTGTTGTTGTTGTTGTTGTTGTTGTTGTTGTTATTGTTATTATTAGGGCCCTGCCCACAATGTCATGACATCATGACGTTAGCTCTGCCCACACTGTGATGACATCATGGTGGGGTAGTAAAAAATTTGACATCCCACCACTGCTTAACGTTATCCGATTTTTAGCCTTATCCAATGCATGCATCAGATAACGTTAAAATCCTATGCAGATGCATCAGATAATGTTAACTCCATAGAGATAAACAATACAGACTTCAAGGGAAAGTCAAGGAAACATGCTGGAACCTTTGTCTAAAGGGTAAGAACATTATAAAAGCATGCCAAACCAGCCTGACTAGTTTAGGAGAACAAAAACAAACAGCTTTTAAAAAAAACTTTTTGAAACTTTATAAAGGAGTGGTTTCAGGCCCGTGGCCTGAAAATTTTGGGCACCCTTGCTGTTAGTTTTTAAAACTGATTCCTGTGCACATGGCTTCATATGGCAACTCTGCATGATGGTAAATGTTGTCATCCATTTGGGGCTTGCTTCTATCCTTCTTAGTTTTTAAAATGGAGTCAGGACATATTGAAAGAGATAACCCCTCCCCCCACCATATCTTGGTGATCTTGGTAGGTCAGTGCACTACAGCACAGTACACAAGCTAAAATTTGTTTTCTTCTTCTCACCTTCTTCTTTTCCTGGTGTGCCATGGCATCATTGAAAAAAACATCTGTCAGCAAAAAGAGGGAGCATATCTTTTAAAACAACACTTTGTTAAAAAAAAGTCTGCATTTGCTCACCTAAACTAGTCAGACTGGTCTGGCAAGCTTTTGTAATGTGTGATTGTTATTGAGATCTTGCAACCTTGAGATAAAGAGAGCAGGCAGCCCCCTCCCTTTCTCCCAAGACAAACTGGTGAGTCACAGCCAGGCCTCAGGGAATTTGAGGCAAATATTTGTATCAGAAATCATTGTTGTCTGATGCATCGGATAACGTTAACATAACGTTATCCGATGCAAATGTTTGTCTCAAATTCCCCAACATTATCCGATGCAAACGTTATCTGATGCAAACGGTATCCGAGGTATAACTGTACAGTGGAACCTTGGTTAACATAATTAATGGGTTCTCCAGGACATTTCTTACAGTGAAAATTACTTTAACTGAATTTCCCATAGGAATCCATTGAATGCAATTTCCCATAGAAATGCATTGAAAACCAATTAATCTATTCTGAAAAAAAATCCATAAACCTAGCCACTATTTTCTATGTATTTCCTTTTGTTATGCAATTTTTATGTTAACCAAGCCGTTTGTTAACCGAGGTTCTACTGTAATATTACTCTGGAAGAATTCAGATACACAGGCATTACTGGTTGTACCTCTGATGGGCAGACAGAGCCAAATATTTCCACTGAGTTTCTCTTCAAGAGAAAAATCTTAACTGAATTTAGGGATGAATTAGAAATATCAGGGGTCCTGTGTTATCTTGGGAGCTACCGTCTTTGGTTCTGGATGGGATGGTTTTGGCCCAGACAGATGCAGTGCATAACCTTGGGGTCCTCCTAACTCATGACTCCTGCTCAAAGAGCAGGTGGCTGTCGTGGCTAGGAAGGCTTTTGCACAACTTTGTGTAACTTGCCAGTTATGCCCGCTCCTGGATTGGGACTCCTTGCTTATGATCACACATGCTTTGGTAACCTCCAGACCAGTGATGGGATGTCCCCGGTTCCATAAGGTTCCCTGGAACCGGTAGGAACAATCCCGGAGGTTTTTTTTTTTTAATCGGAGCAAAAATGGCTCCAATTGACTGCGCATTGCGCATGTGTCAGATTGAGTTTCTGCGCATGCGCAGTCAATTGGAGCCATTTTTGCTCCGATTTTAATTTTTTTTATTTTGGAGCTGGAACCGCACCTTTCAGGGCGGCGGCGGCGGCAGCACCAGCCCTCAGAGGAGGGCACCTCCCCCGGGGCACGTTGAGGCCTGCCTGAGCCGTCTGCTGCCGCCGAGCCTCCCTGGGCCATCCACTGCCAACAAGCCCCCATGCCCTGGGGACGCCTGGTGGGGCGCACCGCTGCCGCCTGCAGCTGCCTCCTCCGCCGGGTGCCTGTGGCCTCCTCCTCCTCCTTGGGCCGGTGCCTTTTTGGCCCGGCTCCGGCTGCGGTGCCGGCGGAGGAGGAGGCTGCAGGTGGCAGCGGTGCACCCCGCCGGGCATCCCCTGGGCATGGGGGCTTGTAGGCAGAGGACGGCCGAGGGAGGCTTGGCAGCCACGGCTGGAGCCACTGCCAGAGCCACTGCTGCCTGCAGCCCCTGGCCACTCCTGGCCATGGCCGCAGCCGGAGCTGGGCCAAAAAGGCACCGGCCAAAGGAGGAGGAGGAGGCCACAGGGCTTCAGGCAGTGGCAGCTCCGGTGGCGGAGGGCGGCGGCTGTGGACGGCGGCTGCAGGCGGTGACTCCTGTGGCCGCGGCCTTCGGAGGAGGAGGCCACAGTCAGGGCGGCGCATTGGCCATGCCCATGACGTCCGTGACGTCATGGCATGGTAGTAGAATTTTTGTCATCCCATCACTGTTCCAGACTTGATTATTGCAATGCACTCTACATGGGGGTGCCCTTGGTGACCATTCGGAGGCTGCAGCCTGTCCAAAATGCAGTTGCTCAGGTTGTGATGGGGTACAGGCATTATGCTCCTGCCTCACCACTGCTTCGAGAGCTGCACTGGCTCCCAGTATGCCTCCGAGTGCAATTCAAGGTGCTGGTTATTACCTTTAAAGCCCTACATGGTAGTGGGCCAGGATACTTAAGAGATCGTGTCACCCCGAGAACATCGGTCCATCCCACCAGAGTGGACCGGAGAGGCTCTCTGGTCGTGCCATCAGCTAGAGAGGTTCACCTCTCTAGCACTAGGAGAGCCTTTTCTGTGTCTGCTCCAGCCCTTTGGAACCTCCTGCAAAGTGAGTTGCATCTCCAGACAGAGCTGCTGCCCTTCAGAAAGGGGGTAAAGACCTGGCTGGCAGGGCATGTGTGGGGTGCAACCAGACGGTCAGTTTGGCCTTCTGGCTCCATTGACCCCCAACTCTCTCCCCGTTATCTTTTTAACTTTTTTATCTTTTTAACTTTTAATTTTTTTAACCTTTTATTGTGTTTAAATATGTTTTAATTGTGTTTTTTAATTTTGTAAGCCACCCTGAGTCTTTGGATGAGGGCGGGATATACATGCAATAAATAAATAAATAAATAAATACCTTGAGATTGTCAGTGGAAGTAAAAAAAAGTGTTCAGCAAAAAAATAGCATAATTTCTCTAGGGTACTGCACATTCCTCATGGAGTCCCTTACCTGATCACAGGTATAATTGGAGTTGAGTGACACCAAGAAATGACATGTTGAGGAGCTTGTTAACCTGAGCCTGCATGTCTGTGTTAACATAGCAAAATGACATTTGAAATAGCATGAAGTACAGTAAAGACATAATTAGGCAGTGTGTATTAAAGGAAGATTTGTATATCAGTGTTTTGAATCCTTTTATGATGACAATAGACCTAAATGCTTTGGGAAAGCTATTTTCTGTGTTTATAGTGCTATTAAGAAGCAGACTCTTGTAAAGAAAATAAAAGCTTTTGAGGAAACGGGTGACTTTTATATTTAAAAAAAAATCTGACCACACAATCCTTCTAGTCTTTTATCCACACCAAAGAACATGACTGAATAGTCTTGTGGGTGCTGATCATAATTTCAGTATCACTGGACCTATAGAACTCAATATTATTCCCTGGGAAAAAAATCATAGCATTAGAGTTTTACTATACCATTATTTTGCATAACAATGGAAAACACATTTTGTTGTCAAAGGTACATACCTTTGTTCCAATGATTCAACGTAATTCATACCTTTTCTTTTTAGACTGCACAAAGAATCCCCAAGCCTAATGCATAGATGCTGTATAAAATGCATCTTTGGCATCTATATTAGCTCTGCTATCATAGTTTTTGACTGTTTCGCATATTTTAGTGCATTGATTGATTCTATATGTATTCATGTCGCCAGAGCATTGACTGTCTTCCTGGGATCATCATGATCCATGGGGAGAGATAAGCAAAGAAAGGTTATTATAAAGGGGAATGTTTTATAGATGAAGAACCAATGCACAGAAAAAAAACAAAAGGCTGGTTAAATGGGACCACAGGAACCAAACACTGTAGTGCTTTGAAATCTTAAATATCAAGGAACTGTAATGTAGAAGGTGGACATCTTTGATAGCTTAGCTAGCTAGCTAGCTAGCTAGCTAGCTAGATAGATAGATAGATAGATAGATAGATAGATAGATAGATTCTGAGTGGTTTCCCACACCCCCTAACACAAAAATCATCACTCATTAGCAATTAGGAAGCTGTCATATGCTCTTAGTCCATCTAGAACATTATTTTTGACATTAACAAGCAGCAGTTCTGAAGGGTTTCAAGTGATAGACTTCTCCAATCATATTTGACAAACACATGAGCTTTTGAACCCAGGACCAGTTTCATACAATGTGAAGCTAAGCCTCTGTCCACTTTGCTACTAGACTCTGCAACTGTACAATAAGAACACTCCACTTAGTACATCCTTTATGCCTGGTCTTTTTAGCTCTACCACTCCTTAAGCAGTTACAAGTTCACCATTCTTTGGCATATATAATAGACAGGGTGAAAACATCAAAGAGGAAAGTCAAATGTTGAATGTAATCCCCATGGGCAGGCAGGTATGCCTGGGAATGTTGATTTGTGTTATTTTAATTGCTTATAGTACATCTGACGCAGTTGAGGCACTCTGAATTCAATTCTGCTTTCTGCCAATGCATAACAGATCACAGAGCAACTCAATGCAGCAAAGAGAAGGTTCCTAGAACAGCTGTAGAAAATAGAATTTATATCAAGGTCACAGCAATGTGTAATTCCCAATTTATTTTCCCATGTACACTCCCTTGAATGGGCACTGCACCAGAGTTAAATGACTTGAACAAAACATACTTTCTGCGCACATTGGATATGAACACCCCAAAGGCCAGATTCAGATATTCTCTTGTATCATTTTTCTTCACTGAGTGCGCCCGCACAATGATTTTTCCAGTCATTTCTGCTTATATACGTTCACATTTTTTGGGCTTCTGCCAGTGCCATGTGCAGAATATTGCATGCTAGACAAGCAGTTTCCAGTCTCTGGACAAAATGAAGTTTCCCAGCATTTCTGATCCAGATGTTCATACTCCTTCCAACTCCTGTGGCCTCATGGTGTCAGCTGAAGTCTGACATATTGCCTATGTTTCCTTGTGTTTTGAGAAAGAGGTAAATCTCAGGGCAAGATCTATTGAAGAAAAGCTAGATTTTAAAAAGTTATTGCTTTGTTATTTAGCTCTTTGTTTGGCTTGCCTAACCTTGATAAGTGTTAACCTATAGCTGGAGAGCTATTTAGAAGCTCCTATCATGTCAAAGCTGAGACACAGCTTACTTGGCTGTCAAAATGCCTCCAGACTCCATTATGCTGAAATTATAACTTTTCAAGAGTATTTCCAAGACTATAGTAACTGATGTCAGTAAATTCCATCTGGAAATGATGACTGCTTTTGTGCTGAAAGGAGCTCTTCAATGTGCTTATTAATATCTCTGTTCAGTATACCTGAGTCTTCCCATATTGTTGCAATTCAAAATCCCTGCTAAATATTTCCATTCTGTTCCCAAGTACGGTACGTTTGCATTGATGTGATGAGAGATGAGAGGGCTCTCTTGTTCCACCTGAGGTCTTTGAGCACCTGAGATGAGGTCTCACGTGGCCTGTTGGTGCTCATGGGCTATGCTGGTCTCATTTGTTCAAAGCCCTTTATGGCAAAACATTAATGATACAACTTGTGTTCTGGAGAGACCTTCTGACATGCAAGTCAGTCTCCAAAGGCTTAAAGACATCCCAGATGGATGCAACAGGTCTCTGGTTTGCTCAAGGAATGCTTCTGGAACCCATTAGGCCTCATCTTTGCAGTAGACTGGTGATGAAGCTTAACTATGAATGCTTACCCTGACATAGAGCTAGTATTCTTCTTATTGTTCTGCTATATCTGAAACTGAATATTGGTGATCATCATGGCAATCAGCCATGAAGACTGTCCTGAGACTATAATACAGTGGCCTTTCATCTGCCTTCCACATTGCAGCATGACACCAGTACCACTGATCGAGTTCCATGAGTCACTTTCTGGTCCTGAGCCATTTGGTCACAGAAAGTCATCACCAGCCCCAGGCCAAGAAGGATGAAGCTGCTGCCCTCCATCAAAATGGATTCAAGTGGGGATTTAATCCACTTGGGGATCATTACCCTTCACGGTGGACTTTGGAACCCAAGCCATTAGTCCTCAGGGTTGTCAGGTTAGTTAACCACTGCTTGACACTTGGCATTGAGTCTCTGGCAGTATGGGCCACTCTATTACCATAGCAGGGTAACCTGGCCAGACACCAGAAAGCTAGTATAAAAAGATTTTTTTATGTTCAAAGCTAAAATAGCTTGAGCTCTTGCAAGAGTCTCCTAGCAATTGCTTTGCCCTGCCATGTTCTCCATTGTTCCGTGTCTGTGCGTAGAAGCTTTTTTGCAGTAGCCCGTGGTAAAGGCTTTTTCTTGGCCAGCCATTCCCATGGGATTTACCTTGAGCAGGATAAAACTCTTTTTGTAAAGTTGGCTACATTGTTGTTGGATAACAACAATGTCATCCCATCTTGTCATCCCATCGGCTAGGGAGGCTCATCTCTCTAGCACTAGGAAGAGGGCCTTCTCTGTGTTCGCCCCGGCGCTCTGGAACCTCCTCCCAACTGATCTACGTCTACAGACAGAGCTCCTGCCCTTCCGAAAGGGTTTAAAAACCTGGCTGGCGGGACATGTGTGGGGATCAAGGTCTGTGGGATCCCACACAGGATGGTTGATTTAAAGGACAGCCTCCCTTGCTGCTGGTTCATTCTGTGGAGTCGCTTGTTCTTGGTTTCATTTCATGTTTTTAAGAACTTTTAGAGTTTTTAAATTTTTTTAATTATTAGTATTTTATTGGATGGGTTTGGGTTCGTGGGTGTATTTTTATCTTGTAAGCCGCCCAGAGTCGGGTATCCCCGATTGGGGCGGGATAATAAATGGGAATAATAATAATAATAATAATAATAATAATAATAATAATAAGTAAATAGATAAATAGTTAAGGCTGACATCTCATTGGGAAAGTGTCATAAACCAGAGGAAAGTTACATTATTTTAGTTACATGTTTTGAGTTTCTGTGGTTGAGAAACCAGCCTGTGCCTTGTTAAAAGTGCAGTGTTAGGGCATGCACTCAGAAACATTCCCAAGACATACCAAAGGGATGGACATCATTGGAATTAGTGCCCCTAGTGGACAGAAGCACCTGAGTTAGAGGCAGGGGATTATCAAACTTTCACTTGACCAAAAGCAAACCCTTGCCTCTGAAGTTCAATGACTCTTAATAAATGATCATTCACCTTACCAACGAGTTGGGAGGGATGCCCAGGAAGGGGGGCATCATGACCTGGACCCGACCTTCCCCGATGACACCTGAACTCCCAGAACTGGAAGAAGGTGGATGGGAAACCTTGATAGATAATGATCAGTGGGGGAAGGGCCAAATGGGGGGTGGCCGACCTTGACAGATAAGATAAGGATTTGTCCCCCACCTGTGGGAACCAATTTCCAAACCTGTGGAAACCCAAGACTTTCCCATGAGAACTGCATTCCTGAGAGGGGAAATTCTATATAAACCCCCTTGATTTTAGCTAGAGAGAAACATCTTCAGGACAGCGAGAGCCTGTGATGGTCATCGCCTTATCAAGAACAGTGATCTGGACTTAGAAAATATTTGACCAGATGGGGCCGAAAGAGGCCAACTCTTAGCCAATTTTTCATTGAGGCTAGGACTCTGTCTCACAGCAAGATAGAATACTTAGAAAACTTAGTGTTTTTCTTTTTAAAATAAGTTTAGAGTTAGAGTCGGATAGGAACCCTACCATGGTTATAGCTTTCTAGGGAAAGTGTTTTTTAGAATTATTAGTTAGTTTATTAGTCTCTTTCCTGAAATGGATTATTTTTGGATTTCCATTATTTCTTCAATAAATCTACAAAGACAACATCGCACCGAGATAACGCCGGGGATTGTACCGCTGTGAAGTGCTACTTCCCCATAAAGAAGTTCAGGGGACTTCTGGGGAAAAGAGAGAGGAACAAAAGGGATACTGGCTCAGGCTTTCTGATAATACATCCCAGTCTGGACTATGGGAGTATTTTCTCTCAATGCCTGGAGGTCTGAGTGAGGCTTGAGTTAAAAGGGCAAGACTGCCATTTCATCCCAAGAACAGGTGGTTGCTCTTCGTCCTTGTGAGGGGGTCTCTCCAGTGGACTGATATTTGGCAGAGATGACCCCGCATCCCCATGAAAAACCCCTGACAGGAAGAAGTGTGGAGTGGTGATTGTGTACGTCCATCCAACTTTGCTTGGATGTCTCCTGTGCACTGGTAAAATCCATTGTGCAACTAGTCACATGACTTCTCCCAAAAAGATTCTGATGAAAGCGCAGAAGAAGAGCCCAGCTGGACCCTACCAATCTTCTTCTCCTTTCCCAAGACTGTTAGCATGTTGTGTGGCAGTGAAATCTATAGTTCCATTAGCAGTTGTGTCAAGAATTTTCTCTAGTGGAAACTTACAAAAATGTTTAGAGATCATCAACCAGGTATGCTCTAGCTGTGGATTTCAATGAGAGGTTGGAGCAGATGACCATTGAGATGCCTCCCACCTCTGCAACTCTGTGATTTCCTAATGTTTTCTACCTGTTAGATTGACCTGCTATTCAGTTTCATTGAAAAATCTTAAATTAGCCTGAATCACATTATAAAACTTGATCATACTTCCTCACATCCAGCTACATCAGGAGTCCTCAACTTTTTAAAGCCAGGGGCTGGTTCATGCCCTGTCAGACTACTGGTGGGTTGGACTGATGGGGTCCTTTGGCTGCAGCGGTGATTGGGGGGAGTGGTGGGGGTTCGGGGTGGTCTCATTGATGCTGATGCGTTCAGCAGTACCAGTGGTGGTGGGACCACCCTGAGCCCCCACCACTCCCCCTGCCATTGGCAGTGGGGCCACCCCAATGCCTGACACTCCCACTCCCGCTACCACCACCATCACCACCACCACCACCACCACCACCACCACCACCACCACCACCACCGGTGGTGGGACCACCCCGAGGCCAATAGGTAAGAAGATTTACAACATCCACTCTGCTGTGGAGAACTGTTAAGGACATGCCAAGCCAAGTGGAGGGAACAAGGTTTGAGGCAGCAGCGGGAGCAGCGGTGGCATCTGGAGTGAGGGCATGGGCAAGATGGAATGGTGCCATGGGCTGGATCCAGCCCATGGGCCATAGGTTGAGGACCCCCGAGTTACATGATTAAATTTGTGTTGACAGTAATGAAATTGATTCACATCAATTTGGGGACAACTGGTTTCTGAGCAAGGGAGTACTTTACTAATCTCACATTATATGCCACCAACTTTCCCTTAGAAACACCTCCTGTTTGCTTAGATTATCACAAATCATGTTGTTTAGATTAGTCACCTTGAGAGCGGCCACCTTTCCCCACCCCTTTTGAAACCAGGATCCAATACATGCCATTCTTAGCCTATACGGAGATTTGTCAGCCACACAAGCAAAGGTTTCTTGCATTTTTTGGAAAGGCAGGATGGGTAAATCATGATTTAGCATTTCCCAAACAATGTTCCATGGAACACAGGTGGACTTCAATTCCCAGAAGCCTCAGTCAGTACATTGGTTAATCAGTGCTTTGGCGAACTGACTTAGACTTCTGGGAATTGAAGTAAAAAAAAATCAAAGTTTGGGAAATACTGCGTCCACCACTATCTTCAAGCTACCACAAAAATCATGGATCCCAGACAGCCCCGCAAGCAGCCTGGAACTGCTGACAGTAGATGGGATGATGGTGAATAATATAGAATCTTCTTCTTCTTTGCTTCCTCATTTATGCCTTCAGGTATTGAGGGAGATACTGTATAAGGTTCTTGCTCTGGCACTTCTAGCATCATTTGGTGCTCTTGTAATGTGTCTGATGTTATCTCTCCACCTTCCTCTGAGTTTGCCTCATGGTCTTTGTCCTTTTCCTCTTTTCACATATGCTTTGTAAAGTATGGAATTCCAAGGCATTTTCTCCAAATGAGCAAACCACATTGTTGTTTTTGTATATAATTTAAAATTTATTATACAGTATTCTAATTCTTTCCCTTATAATCTCATTCCTGATGTTATCCCTTCTAGTCACTCCAGCAGCCTTTCTCAGACATCTCATTTCCGTGGTGACCAACTTCTGTTTACATTTTGTTGTAAGTGTCATAATACAGACTAACAATTTAAAATTAAGGCACAGATGAGACTCTATTATCATACAGATAGTGATGAGGAAGGATTCTCTGAGCTTTGAAAAACAATATCTTCTCATATCAGACAGGAAACAAAAGAAAGCAAAAAAGACAAAACGGTATAGCACTTTAAAGACTGACTGCTATAGAGCAGAGGAGGGGCTGCCTACTGGTGCCTAGAGTTGATGCAATGGTAAAATGGGAAGAAATCATATGTGTTACATTTCATGGTTTGCAGGGAGGCTATGATACAAAATATAGAAGGCACAGCATCAGGACAAAAAAACACATATTTTTAAAAGACATAGTCATTGCAGCCATGAAATAAAAAGGTGACAGATTCTTGGGAGGCAAGCGATGAGAAACCTGGGGAACATAGTGAAAAGTAGAGACATCACATTGCAAACAAAAAATCATCTAGTCAAAGAAATGGTATTCCTGGTTGCAATGTATGGTTGTGAGAGCTGGACCATTAGGAAAGCTGAGCACAGAAGAATAGATGCCTTTGAGATGTGGTGCTGGAGGAGAGTTTTGAGAGTTCCCTGGACAGCGAGGAGAACAAATAGGTCAATCTTAGAAGAAATCAACCCTGACTGCTCCCTTGAAGGTCAAATAGTAAAGATGAAGCTAAAGTACGTACTTTGGACATCAAATGAGAAGAGAGGATTCACTTGAGAAAGCCTTGATGCTGAGAAAGGTGGAGGGCAAAAGAAAAAAGGAGTGGCCAAAAATGAGATGGCTAGATGGTATTGTAGAGACAATAGGTACAGAACTGAGCGAGTTGAGGAGGATGGTGGAGGACAGAAGTGCCTGGCGGACAGTGGTCCATAGGGTCGCAAAGGGTCGGAATCGTCTGTGCGACTGAACAACAAAGTCATTAACAATTATAAATTAACCTGCAGGTTGGATCAAAATGATGTTTGATGCTACTGAGACAGATAAAGCTGTAATTTTTAAAAAGCAAGCAGTGGAAGCTCAGAAGCAGCGGAAATGCTACAGATGTGCTGCATGTGTCTCTGTCCCCACCGGGGACGCTGCAATAAAGATATTATGCCTCTTACACAAAGCTGGTTAGACAACCGAATCAGAAGAGCAAATTGACAGCTAAACAAAAGATGGGACTTTTATAACAGGAGTACAAAGATGTTGGTCCAATCCATTTAAAGCCATTTGTTGTCCTTAAAAAATGAACATCAAGGATTCTGATTACATTCCAGAATGGTAGGAAGAATTTCACAAATCAGCATCTATTTTTTTACAGTTGGACAGAGAAATGAGCAGCTCCACCACTGCCGAGTGAGAAAAAATGTCTTAAATATTTGTGTTTGCTGGGAAAAGAAATACAGATGGGCATGAAAGCACATTTAAATGCCAGGAATGGGTGTGGATTGACATTAAAGCACTGCAAGCAGCATGAAGCCACATCTAACCCAGCAGCAGTCCCCGATTTGTTAGATTTCATAAAATTAGCCTTCAGAATATCTCTCTCATAAAAAAAAAACCCCAGAAAGCTATTATCATAACTATGACCACCACATTCTCACCTCTCTCAGAAGGGAAGGCTTAGGAAGTTTAATAGCTGATAAGGCAGAGATGGGTGAACTGTAGCCTTCCAGATGTTGCTGGATTACAGCTGCTGGCATTCCTCACTATTAACTATGTTGGCTAAGGCTGAAGGGAATTGTAGTCCAACAAACATTTGAAGAGTTGCATTATAAGGTATTTGTATGACACATAGGTGTGGTCATCTCCATAGGTGTGGTCATATTCAAATGAATCTATTTTATTCTTCAGCTTTCTTCACCATTGACCACCTTACACAATAATTGACAATATGGTAACATGAAGAATTGTGACTTTGTCCTTGAATGGCACATCCATGCACGTGATTATCTTTTCTCAGCACCCTCCCAAGTCTCAGTCTTCTGATCTCTTGTCTGTGGTCTTCATTTGGATCAGGGATTCCCAACCTGCAGCCCATGGGCTGGATGCAGCACATGGCACCATTTTATGTGGCCCCTCACTGCCTTCACCACACCTGGAAGTGTCATGTGGTGGAGGAAGGGCAAAATGGCCATCCAGCCCCCGAAGCTGTCTGAGGGAGCATGACCTGGCCCCTGGCTTTAAAAGGTTGAGAACTTCTGATTTGGACTGATAACTAAACTGAGGTATAGCAATAGAAATTATACTGTATATATTGCCCCATAGCACTTAGTGCAGTCTCTGGTTGATTCTCAAGGTGTCATGAAACGACATCTTTTTCCTAATGTTCTCAAAGCTTGGAGAGGACCTGGTCTTAACTAGGCCTCAAAAATCATTTCCCTTCTCTGTCTCATAAGACTACGTGTCACGAGACAGCTTGTTTCCAGTTCAGCATAACCTTTATCTCCTGTTATGACTATAGGTCTCTACACGTGTGTAAACATGTTCCCATGTTTTGGGAACTTGCTGTTTCACTAAAAGCTCTTTCTGATTGGTTGGGGGTATCCCACCTGACTGCAGAATCCCCATCTTGGGGAGAGCAGAAGGAGTTTGCTTTTGGATGTCTATGGATTAACATCTTGGCCTGTGGGACTATTCCTTTTTGTTTTCATCATGGTTACCTAGATTACCTAGGACTATTGCTTTGTTTGCTGGACTGTCTTATGCTACTGACCTATGCTTTATGAACCTGATCAATAAACCTACGTTTGCTTGAACAACGTCTCTTCATTGGGCTAAAGGGTAAGAGAAGCAATGCATTCACACACAAGCCTCTGAATACGTTACCTATTAAACCTCCTTGCAGAAGAGAAGCAGCTTAGCTGCATTGCCAGCCAACTCGCTCTCTGGTGGCTTTGGTTTAGGAGGTCCAGATCAGAGGGGGCCGGCTGGTTTCGTGACACAAGGTAATTAGCATTTTGCCCCCTACATGCTGGGTACTAATTTTACCGACCTCAGAAGGATGGAAGGCTGAGTCAACCTTGAATCTCATCAGGATCTAACTCACAACGTCATCAGTAGTTGTGGCTGCAGTACAGCACTATAACAGCTGAGTTATCAGGTCTCAAAATCTTTAAGCATTTCAATTGTCTCGATGGCCAGATGCCACTCTGTATTATGCTGTCTATCATATCAATGTGGGGTGTTAAACCTGTTTTTGGCCTCTACCATGTGAACTCATAGAAACAGCTGGTGCATTGTAGTTAGTAGACATTAGTAGACAGTAGGCAAACCCAACGGGGGGAAAAAGGAAGATCAGAAAACTTCCTTGGCTAAAAGATGCAATTCTCAATTAGTCATCTCAATGGTAATTTTGCTATTGTATAACAGAAATTCTGACTCTGTTCATATAGTTGCCAGAAGTCTACTTCTGCAGACATATCTGAGACCTCTATTTGCATGCTAACAATGTATCAGGGTGTTGTTGTTTTTATAATACCTAACTACAAAATGTTAGAAGTCAAATCCTCACCATTAATTCTTCACTGTTGTCATAAACAATAGCATCCAGGGCTTTTATGCATATCGGTGCGTGCATGTGGATGTGTGTGTGTCTAATCCCATTTATTAGCAAAAGTCTTTCTGGTTTTCAACATTGACAGTAGAAATATTGAGAAATGAAGGTTCATGGGTTATTCATGAGATTAGAATTAATTCAGCCACTATTTCTGGTGGCTGATTAAATGCTGGCATGTAACCTAGTAACACTAGGAAATAATGACCACATGATAACTTGGTGAACTGAGTCAATGAAGAGGGGCTTTGATATGTTGTACTGCAGTATCATTTATCCAAAAGCAATCTATCTAAAACAATTTTAACCTTAATTTATGGAGGGGCAAGGAAGGCTATGATCTCAACATTGCTTACCAGCTCACGTAAATAATTTCAGTTCTGTACAAATAGAGTTTATGAGATGGGTTGACTTGGTGAAAAAAGCCATAGGCCATAGTTTTCAAGAGCTGAACAGGTTTTTTGAGGATGGGCAATTTTGGAAATCTTTCATTCATAGGGTTGCCAGAAGTTGAAGTTGACTTGGCAGCACATAACAACAGCAAATAAGGCTTGGTTTAGGACAGTGATGGCAAACCTTGGCACTTCAGGGGTTCTGGAACTTCAATTCAAGTGCTGACTTGGGCTTCTGGTAATTAAAGTCCAAGAACACCTAGAGTGCCAAGGTTCATGATCACAGGTTTAGGACATTATGAAGGATGCCTTAATCAAGGGATACAAATAGGGTGGACTCATCTAGAATCTCATTAACTGTAGATCCCAACCAGTGATGGGATGTCAAAAATTCTACTACCACGCCATGACGTCATGGACGTCATGGGCGTGGCCAATGTCATGACGTCATGACGTCATGGGCGGAGCCAACGTCATGACGTCATGATGTTGTGGGCAAGGCCAAAAATAAAAATAAAATAAAAAAATAAACATGCACACAGACCCGTAAATAACTTAAAGAAATAAAATAAATAAATAAATAAAATAAAAATTAAATAAAAGTACACCCACCCACCCAAAACACCATAAACCACCCACCCACCCCAAACACAAAACCCTCACTTACCCTTTTTGGGGCCGACGACCCCCATGGCCCGGGGCCACACGGCAAGGCATGCCCCATCGCCGCCGGAACCGAGGAGGAGGCGGGGCGCTCCATGTTGGCTCCAATTTTTAAAAAACCGGACCCGGAGCCACTGCCTGCTGCTGCTACTGTCGCCGCTGCTGCCGCCTCCCGCCATCGCCATCGCCGGGGGGGGTGGAAGGAGGAGAGGGAGGGGACTGGAGTGCCGGACCCGGGAGCGTTTCTGTAATTGATCCGGGTAGATGCATTTGCTTTTTTCCCTCCTTCCTTTTCGTTCCGGAGCTGTCTTCCCCGCCTTGCCTGTTGATCGGCTCCCATCCCGTCTTCTTCGTTGCCACCGCCGCTGCTGGAACCGGAGGAGGAGGAGGCGCGCTCCGCTGGCCTGGGGCGACGGCGGCAACGGCGGCGATGGCGATGGCGGGAGGCGGCAGCAGCGGCGACAGTAGCAGCAGGCAGTGGCTCCGGGTCCGGTTTTTTAAAAATTGGAGCCAACATGGACATGGAGCGCCCCGCCTCCTCCTCGGTTCCGGCGGCGATGGGGACGGCAACGGCAGCAGTGATGGCAGGAGGTGGCAGTGGTGAGAGCACCAGGCAGCAGCAAACGGCGGCAAGCGGCTCCACAGGAGGCTCCAGTCAGGGGTGGCCGGATCCAATTTTTTGTAAATCGGAGAAAAAAATGGCTCCAATTTAGTGCGCATGTGTCAGATTGAGTTTCTGCGCATGCGCACTAAATTGGAGCCATTTTTGCTCCAAATTTTTTTTAAATTTTCCTCCCGGTGAGGCGTCCGATCCGGATGCCTCAAAAACGGTTTTACCCCCACGGAGAGCCCTCCAGAAATCCTTAAAACGGTTCTGTGGATCCGGTCAGAACCGGTGTCATCCCATCACTGATCCCAACATCCTAAGCCTGGGGTGGCAAACCATGACACTCCAGGTGTTCTTGGATTTCAATTCCCAGAAGCCCAAGTCTGGGCACAGTAAATCCATTCATGTGGAGTCACAGAGACGTGGGCTTCTGGGAATTTAAGACCAAGAACACCGGGAGTGCAAAGGTTTGCCATCACTGTCCTAAGGCAACCCAGGTAATGGAAAAGGCTGACAATAATTACAATCCAAAAACAGCTGGACAGGCTAGGTGTTTCTCCATGTTAGATAAAGTATGGTTAGCAAGACTCAGGGCTGAGGTTATATTTCTTGGAGTCTCTCAGTAACAAACCCAGCTAGACAATGGGAAAGCTTAATTTGTTGTAGAAAAAGGTGATACTTTTTTGGATGATGAAAGCTTGCAATTTTTTATTTTAGTGATCTGAAAAGGGTATCACCTTCTTCTACATTTGTTTTGTACTGTATATGGATTACATGGCTGATTTGTTTGTTTTAATTTGGTGTGTGTGAGTAAAGAATAAAGGCTATAAAATCTGGACACCTATGTTTATCCACCCATTACCAGCTGGCAATGTGGCTCACATACTCAGAATAGACATATGTTAATGTATATTGTGCTTGTGCAATAGTTGTGGTAGTCTATAGACAGGAGAATCTCACAAACAGTATAAAAATGATGGAAAGGAATATAACAGGGGTTCACAACCTATGGCCTGTGGGCCAGCTCCAGCCCCCTAACACCATTCCATCTGGCACATGGCAATGACCCTGGAAGAGGAAATGCATGCGTCATGGTTTATGGAAGCATTTGTGGCAGCCCACAGCGCAGTCTGAGGGGGAGTTGTCCGGCCCATGGTGCAGTATAGTTGAGAACCCCTGGAATAGAATGTTCTCGAAGGCAGCATGGTAACACTGCACAAACCACCTTTCTTTTCTTTTCCTTTTTTTTTTTTTGCTTCAGGACACATTTGATAATGAGAATTTATATATATAGTGGTACCTCATACAACGATTTTAATCCATTCCATGGGGCTCATTGTTGTAAGAAACAATTGCTATACAATGCATGCATCGTATAGCAATTTTCTCTATGGGATGCATCGTACTGTACACTGATTTTTTTTTTCGCTAAGTGTTTTTTTCCCATTGAAAAATTGTTGTACAATTTTTTTCCACAGGGAAAATTGTTATGCAGGACACCAGTTTTTAGAGATGAATTCTATGAACGTCTTACATTTCACTTGGGTGTCTGACAACTCTTGCAATACAGTATAACAAAAATCATGTACTTTTGCCAAGCTGCAACACCAAAACTAAAGCACCCATGAAAATAAGGGTTATGTCATTTGAAAGATCATCTCAGTGACTTTAAGAATTGGTAGAAACCAAAAGCCAAAAATGCAAAGTGATGATATAATTGCTTTTGGAAGTAGCATTGGAAAAGTGACAGTTTTGCTGGGAGGGGTCGGTTGTTGGGAGTCCAGCAAGAAATCTACCCAACCAATTCCTATGTTCCAAAGTGTGTTTGAAAGAGGAAAGACTAACCTTTGTGGGGGCACTTTCAGATTTAGAATTGGACTTCAGAAACATAATCTATGAAGTGTTTTACAAAAAAAACCACTAAAAAGAGGTCACACAAACCCCCCAAAAGAAGGGGAAACCAATTTAAAATGTAAATATGACAACTTTCCAAGGTAGATACAGTTCACATACAACATGTGGAGAAAACTGATGCCAAAGCAGGAATCCACAAAAAAAATTGAGGAAAAACATGACTCGTTGAAATGACATTTCTGCGGGGTGTGTGTGTGTGTGTGTGTGTGTGTGTGTGTGTGTGTGTGTGTGTGTGTGTGTGTGTGTGTGTGTGTGTGTGTGTGTGTGTGTTTGGCAGTGATCCAACAAAAACAGATTGACTGATCAAATTGATCTAAAGTGTGCTTGAAAGAGGACAGAATAACCTTTCTTTTGATACTTATACAATTTGGACTTCAGAAACATTTTCTATGAAGGTTTTTAAAAAAACCCTCTTTATAACCTTCTTTCCTTCAAAAAAGAATATCTCCACACCATAATAGATACATTGGTGCAGAAGAGTAGCGTGCCTTGGCGGGGCCCCGTATAAAAATCTTTTGGGGGCCCTTAGGAAGGGTAAAGATTTGTTTTGTTTACGCACGTTGGGGGCCCCCGTGACCCGGGGCCCCCGTATAATTGATACGGCAGATACGGCGGTAGCTACGCCTCTGCATTGGTGTGAGAATGGATACTCTGTAGGAAGTTTCTCCTTTGAATTCATAATCAGTTTCCTTTTTGGCTTTCCCTCTTATTGAAGAACTGCTTTCAAGGAATCGTAAAAGAAAAACTTTTTCTTTGCAGTTTGACTATTGAAATATTTATTAAATATAGATCCTTTACAGTTATTTATCTGTGGTGAATTGTTGTTTGTACAGTGGACACATGTGCATAGTGGGTAGAGTCGGGGAGAATGGAAAATAAAGGTTAGAAGCATCTTTATTGTAAAATAAAATATAAAAAATAATAAACACAAATTAGTCTGTGTTCTGGTTTGGTTGTATTTTGTGAAGTTATATTTTATAATGTTTATTTTACTGTTGCTGTTTTGACTGTAAGCTGCCGTGAGTCACCTCGGCAAGTGGGTGGCAATATAAATATGAATGAATAAATAAATAAATAAAATTGGGATTTCTGGTTTTGGGTTAACACAATGTAGCAGTTCAAAAGCAAGAAATTGCAAGAAGATAAATAGGGACCACTTTGGTGAGAAAGTAAACAGCATTCCATACCTGCCACATGTCCATGGAAATGTCTGCAGACACAGACAGCGTTGGCTGTTTGGCTATAAATAGAGATGAGCACTGAAACCTAGAGTTGGATATGACTGGTTTTCAATCAAGGGTGACCTTTACCTTAGCTCAGAAATCCTTTGATTTTATGAACATTTTATGAAAACCTTAATTTTATGAACAGAATGTCTTTATTTTCCCCCATTTGAAGCATCACCCTTAACTAATGAATGAAATAAATGAACTAATGAGCATAATTCAACACATCGAATTCACACACTAAATTCCTGACGGTAGTGTCCTTAGACTCTACCTGCAACTTTTCCCCTTCCAAAACCTAAGTGTTACATGATTTCGTAATACGGGGCGATTGTTGTATGAGGTTCCACTGCATATTGTCAGACTCTGATTCTTTTGTCCAGGCTGGTGAAATTCCATCACACAACAGAGCTTTCCCCATCCACAGTCAGATTCTGCATACACATTTCATAAAATTCTGAAATCTCAATATGGTCTCAAACATGTGCTATAAATGGAAGGAGGACTTTCTTGGGAATCACATAGAACAGTGATGGCTAATGTTGGCATTCCAGCTGTTCTTGAACTTCAATTCCCAGAAACCCTGATCAGCAGGAGTGCTGACTTGAGTTTCTGGTGACTGAAGTCCAAGAACACCTGGAGTGCCAAGGTTCACCATCACTGACATAGAACCACCTGAGAACAAATTAAACACAGTGACAGCAATTATTTAGGTTCATGAATTTCTGGCTTCCAAGAAGATGTGAAATACTGTTGTGGAGAGGCTGAAGCAGAAGAAAGCTCAAAGACAAGAAACCAAATACAGTAAAACCTCATATAACACTAAAACCTGGTTCCACAAGTCTTCGTGTTATATGATTTTTCGTGTTATCTGATCCTCTATGGGATCCATAGAGATACATTGTAACCACACAGGCTTTCGCGGTTGTTATCTGAAGCATCCCATAGGATCTTAATGTTATCTGATGCAATTCTTCCCTCCAGATTCCTTGATGTTATGCGATTTTCGTGTTATTCGATACTAATGTTATATGAGGTATTACTGTACCAGTGATTCAGTTAATATATCAAGGCTTCCAATTTAAGCAATGCTAACTTCACAAATGTCTGAAAGCGCTAGCATTTATGGTCATGACAGAAGTCCTGGACCATTTTGAGGCTCTTTATAGAGACAACTTTATTTGCATCTTGAATTCAAGGCTTCTGCTTTTTCTTCTCCTCCTCCTCCCTCTGTGTAAAGTTGCATTTGAGGCTTCCCTTGCTTACAGCATGTACATGTGGAGCCAACACCTCTACCTTGTGGATGTCTTATTTCAGCTGAAAAATACATCTTACACTTTGTTCTAATGTGGTTTTAAAGAGACATTTGAATTCTTTCCCCCTCTTTTTTGCTCTGGTGCTGGTGAAAATAACTTAGGTTATACATGTTGGAACATCCAATTATGCTATATGACTACTGTTGTTCTTTCTTATACTGTATAAGTAAACATAGAATTTATATTTACAATATCATTATATATATTAGATAGCCCCATAGAATGGGATACACATAAAGAACCTCCTCAAAGATTGTGATATTATTGAACCACAACCGAGCGTACCCTGGTAATGGCAACCTTGTGTTGCCAGCTAATCTTTCTCACACTGGGTCAGGTGAAAGAATTCTGTGTGGCTATGGGCAAGTTGCACAGTCCCAGGGTACCTCCAGAAAAAGGGAATGGCAAACCACCTCTGAGTATTCTCTGCCTAGAGAACCCTAAAAAGGAACACCCTATGTCAGACTTTATAACACATAATTATTATTTTGTGACTATGCAGCTTCCCGCAAATTCATGCTAGCAAATTTTTCTACAGACACTCTTGATCAATAGGCAGAAGCTAGTGAAAGCATTCTAAAATGAAGAAGTGAAAAAGAAAAGCCGAGAGGTGAGGCTGCAGAGACAGTAGATGCTAAAGAAAGTTGGCCTTACTATAGGTGCAATAAGACATATGAAGTATTTTAAAATCAGCCTAATTCCTCAGGGCGGTTATTAGAAGTCTCTCCATTGAAAATAAATGTGAGAGAAATGGGGATAAGGAAAGGATGATGGGTTGAAGGGAATAGTACAAGAAAGAGCTGCAGAACATAGGAGAAAATCTAATTTTAATTAACAGAAAAGCTGGAAGATAAAGCACAGAGCTTGGGGTTATAGGCAAGGCCTGTTGCATATGACTCACTGTGCATCAGCTGAATGGAATATCCAGGGAAACAGAAGCTAAAATGGGAAACCAGCCCCATGTATTTGTGAGCATTATTTAAGTAGAGATACTCCACAGGCTCTTTAAGGCTCTTGTGAAAATCCTACCTCTTGCAAAACACAGAAAACTGAAAGTATTGTATTCCAGCTGAGTATAGAAATGAGCAAGGGGCAGAAAAGAAAAAAATACCACTTTTCTTTCTTTCTTTCTTTCCCACCACAATTAGTAAAACCACTACTTTGTGCAGGTTCCACAAGGATACAGTCAAAATATAGTAAACACAATACAAAATCAAAATAACAAATAAACTTCAAAACAAAACAGAAACGTATGAGCAAAAAAGCAACAAGGAGTAAATCCAGGAAGGTAGATAAGGGATCAGAAAAGCCCAAGAGGGGAAAAAAGAGTAAAGAGGAACTGTTGCACAGCAAGAGTAGTATAGTTTTTGTCCAGGCAGATTTATATCATCACTATTGTATGTGTCTGTATAGGTCTCCTTTGCTCAAGTCAGTCATGTTGACTGGGGCGGGGGTGGGGTGGGGTGGAGGGAGTGCTCAACTCTGTTTACAGCCAAAGAGCCAGTGATGTCTTCATCTGCAGCCATTTCTGTGGTCATATGTCAGGCACGACTAGATGCCCAATGACACAAAATGCTGTTACCAAAGCAGTACCTATTTATCTACTTGCAACTTCTTGCTTTGAAACTGCTAGGTTGGTAGGAACTGGGACAGAGATGGGAGCTCATTCCTCTGCCCAACACTTGGGTCTTCAACTGCTGACCTTCCAGCCATCAATGTCAGTGTCTTAACCACTAAGCCACCACAGCCCCTTTTGTATCTCTATACACTTATCTAGACATAGACCTAGATGATATGGAGAGCCAATTTGGTGTAGTCGATGGAATGCCAGATTATGATCCAGGAGAACTGAGGTCAGATACAAGCCTGTCTATGGAAAGGGATCATATTGTTAAAACCAATTCCTGAACATCTCATTCATTTCCAAAACTCCATTAGGGTTATCATAAGTTGAAAGCAACTTGACAGGACATAGAAACAACTGAGATGACACAGCTATATGGGGAATGTTCTTTTGGACTACACTTCCAGCCAGCATAGGCTGTAGTGACTAGAGCAGTGTTTCCCAACCTTTGGTTTTTGGACTTCAATTCCCCAAAGCACTGATCAGCCAATGTACTGGCTTAGGCTTCCGGGAACTGAAGTCCCCCTATGGGGTGTGTGCCCCACGTTGGGAACCACTTGTCTTGATCACAGGTCCTCAAACTTGACTCTCCAGATGTCAATGGACTTCAAATCCTAGAAGCCCTGATCAGCAGGTGTGCTGACTTGGGCTTCTGGTAATTGAAGTCCAAGAACACCTGGAGATACATGTTTGAGGACCTATGGCCTAGGTGAACCTTGGCACTCAGGTGTTCTTGGACTTCAATTACCAGAAGCCCAAGTCAGCATGCTTGCTGATCATGGCTTCTGGGAATTGAAGTTCAAGAACAGCTGGAGTGCCAAGGTTTGCCACCATGGGACCAGACCCATTTCAGTCAGTGTCCAGGCTATATCACAGTATTGATACAGCACTGGCCACCCTGCAAGATGCTCTTGTAAGGGAAGGCAGCAGGAGGAGTATAACCTTCTGGACATTGAAATCCCCCTGTGGGACATGGATCCCACAGAAGGATGAGTAGAAAGACACATCAGAGTATTTTTTTATAAAGGCATTGTTTTAAAAAAATGTAGGTGCCATTGGTGACTGCCTTCAGCTAAAAGTACATTTTCCCCCCTACTCATCTCCCCACCCCCACCCCTGCTGCCAACATTGGCCCAAGCAATGAGAAGATGGAAGAGATGAGTTGATGGAAATACTTAGCTGGGGTGCTTGCAATCAGTATATGAATCAGGGGAAAAAAACAAAGAGAAGAGAAGCTGGCTTAAAAACTATCAGCTGCCCTCCTGTACAATACTGTGCTTGAGGGTGGGCAGAAAAATGCTCTGTAAAACCCAATTACTACCGATCTGGTTGGATTTTGGGCTGCTTCTCCTGCCTTTTCTGGCTCTCCTTTTCCCTTCCATAATGGTGGAAAGATACAATAAGAGAAATATGCTCTGAAAACTTGGCAGATATCATGCAGGCAGGCAGATGATCCACCATAACTTGGCTTCATGGGAGACATGTCTGTGCTGATGGTTACCCACTGTCAAAATGAATGGGGAATAGATAGCATGTTGTCCCAATTTCTGTAAATTCACATCAATGATACGGTTAGATAATTTTAGAATCTGGACTTAATGATCTTATTCCTCCACTCCTTTAGATAACACATATTAGATAGCATACATTTTGCAAATTATGCAAAGTAGTTCCAAATGCAGCAAACAAGCTTTACTGCCTTTTGAGGCTGTTTCTATATTCTGGTGGAAGTCTGCCCTAAATAAATGAATAAATTTCATGTCAGAAATTACTCTGGGTTGAAAGGATTTTTGCCAGAGAAACTCCACTCAGGGGATACCCAAATGAGGTTCCTTTCATGTCCCCAAGATCTGTTGTGCAGCACTTGGGTATCAAAACCCAACCTTCCAGTCTCCAGACTCAGCATTTTAACCACTAAACTACCACAATGCTGCCCTAAAGGCCTTCTGAAATAACATATTGGGTTCAAGCACTCATGTAGGATTGAAGGTCATGACAGTAGACAACTGGGATCATCTTACCTTTCCTGTTGAATTATTATTTGGGATAACCATTGGCATCCCCTTCAGAGCTTGTTTTATACAATTTTGAATGCTCCCTTCTTTGTATTATGTCCTTAAAACCCTCCTTGGTAATAGAAATCTGACACCGTTCAAAGCAGAATTGGGCTTGTTTGGACTACTACTTGCAGAATTCCCTAGGCAGAACAGCCACTGACTAGAGACTTATTGGAACTGATGTCTGAAAAACATTGCAAGCTATGCAATTTGTCCTGTCAAAATCTGGCCATACCTACCATGGGAAGTGCAGAATGGAGGGGCAGAATTCTGGATCATAATTCAGACTACAAGATATGTATGTATCCCTCTATGTTTTTACCAAATTTAGCCAGTCAGTTAATGAGCTGGTAAACTTACAATGACTATTCTTCCCCGTCCTTGTTTGTTTACTTAAAATAACATGGAAGCAACAACAAAATAATAGCACACATATTTCACCAAGATTGTATAATCTGATATAGCACCTTCACATCATTGAAATCTACATCTGATAAGAATATTGCATCAAAGATTGACATGAGAAGTTGGTGGAACATAAATCTTGTCAGTGTTTACTCTTAACAGTTTTCCTATGGTTTTTCCCATGCTTAAAAACATCTGTAAATGACAAAAAGCAAAAGCAAAAAAGAAACATAGCTATGTAGTCCCTCTGGAAACCTCCTAAACAGGATTAGGTAATGGCTTTACTCCATCAACCCCATATCACAAACAGGTGAAACTTCAAGTCCTCCTGGAAGCAGAAGCAAATTAATAGCCATCCCATCTGGATGCTGAAGCTTCAGGATGTATCATTAGACTTGCTGTGAAAATGTGTGAACTATCTTCGTTGGGGGAAATGGACTTTTTGTTAATGGGACCTTGATAAAATTAATTGTGCAACACAAGATCACAAAAGATGGACACAGATCGACAGAACAGGAACCAGAACATGTATACACTTAAATCTGTTTGGGGATGTTCTTTCAGAAAGAAGAGCACAGAAATTTTTTTGAGTATGTGTAGTTTAACATTTTGAACTCACTTGAATCCTAAGGACCATGGTGGATAGAGGAATAAAAAATGATTTGCTTCTGCTGTTATGTTAAATGCTTTGAACTCGGATTATGCACCATTTAGGTCTAGAGAAAGGATAATGTATTTTTATGGGGAAAATAATAAAATGTGCATCTGGCCCTGACTGTGATGTTAAATGCACACACATGAAAAAAGAAGCTGTACTGTCCATGCCATTTAATGCTGGCTGGGTTTGACATTCCTTGCATCACCTGCTACATTCCCATTGGGAGGGGCTGTTTTCCAGGAGGGAGGTTCCTTGATTTCCTCCCTGAAGACCAGCCCTGTTTGCACCAGGTTTAAATGTGGTTCATTTCTAAGATTCAGATAGAAGCCTCCTAGAATGATTCAGTCTCTGCCTAACATTCATACACACAGAATCAAAGCAATATAAAAAATGCTTTAAACTGAACCAGACCATTGCTCCTTTGAGTTGGGTATTACCGGCTCTTAACAGGTACCACTCTACAGGATTTCAGGAAGCATTCTTCTTAGCTCTCCTTGGAGATTTCCAACATTCCTTCAGGTGGTCCCATCCAAGTACTCAGCATCCCAGATCTTGCTTAGCTTCCAATATCAAATGAAATGCAAAAATCAAAGGACATCCTCTGGGGGATTTGGTGAGTTACTGTATAAAATACATCTTGCAAACTCTCTCTCTCACTCTCTGCCTTGGAAAAGCTTTCCTTTATCTGGGTAGGGAGAAGGGGGAAAAGGAACTACCACATATCATGAAAAGCATATTTTCAACTTGGCTACAACACAATTTGTGCACATTAGATAGCTTAATTACTCTTCATAGCCTGATACTAGCAGAAATCAAGATCCTTAGCACTCTTCAGGATTGTGGTATCTCTTTGACATTGTGACTTACATGGATTAACTATAAACTATGGTCCTTGGAAACCCATGGGTCCAATTTTAATTCCAGCCAAACATGGGTAAGGTTGGGCTGCCAAGTATTATTATTTATCAGAGTTTGGTTTCCGGACAAATGTTTCAGGATATGAGTTGAGGAAGGTTTTCATTCTGCTTTTGAATAATCACAAATTCACAAAAACAGAACAAGGAACAGGAAATTCTTGAATGGTGAGCTTTTACTATTAAAATCTGAACCATCTTTTTAAAAATCTATACATGTGCATATTAAATTTGTTTATCTGTCTATTTATCTAGAAATATATATTTATGCAAGTATCACAATTTCTACAGCAATCACTGGAAACAACATCCATGGCAGTGAAAAGGGGGTTGTTGTTGTTGTTCAGTCACACAGTCAATTCTGACCTTTCATGACCCCATGAACCACTGCACACCAGGCACCCCTATCTTCCACCATCCTCCTCAACGTGCCCAGTTTTGTGCCCATTGCATCTACAATACCATCTAGCCATCTCATTTTTGGCTGCCCCTTCTTCTTTTGCCCTCCACCTTTCCCAGCATCAAGGCTTTCTCAAGTGAATCCTCTCTTCTCATTTGATGTCCAAAGTACTTTAGCTTCATCTTTACTATTTAACAAATTGTCCCCTTTTGTGCACTTTTTTGGGATTGGAACATATACTGATGTTTTCCAATCCTGTGGCCATTGTTGTGTTTTCCAAATCTGCTAGCATATAGAATGCAATGCTTTAATTCCATCATCGTTTAGGGCTTTGAATAATTCAACTGGAGCACCATCATCTCCACTAGCTTTGTTATTAGCAGTACTTTTAGGGATTTTCTGACTTCACTCTCCAGGATGTCCAGCTCCAGTTCAAAGCTCTCATCACCATGATTGTCAGGGGTGTTGGGGTCCTTTTTGTAAAGTTACTCTTTGTACTCTTGCCATCTTTTCTTAATCTTTTCTGCATCAGCTAAATCCCTGTCGTTTTTGTCCCTTATCATGGTCATTTTTGCTTTAAAAGTTCCCTTGATTACCCCAATTTTTTGAAAAGATCTCTAGTCCTTCTCCTTTTGTTGTTTTCTTCTATTTCTTTGCACTGTTCATTTAAGGTTTCCTTTTCTCTGAAAATCCGTGTTTAATTGATTGACTTTTTCTCTTTTGCCTTTTCCTTTTGCTGTCCTTTCCTCCGCTATTTTAAGTGCCTTATCTGACAGCCACTATGCTTTCTTATGCTTCTTTTCTTTTGGCATAGTTTTACTTGCTGTCTCCTGTATGATGTCCTGAACCCCTGTCCATAATTCTTCTGGTACTCTGTCTATCAAGTCTAAACCATTAAATCTGTTCCACACTTCCACCATGTATTCCTTAGGGATGTTGTCTAGGTCATACCTGTGTGTCCTAGTTGTTTTCCCTGTTTTCTTTAATCTAAACTTGAATCTGGCAATCAGTAGATTATGATCTGAGGCACAGTCTGCTCCAGGTCTTCACACATGGACATCACCAGATGGCCACACCAAAACCAGATTGAAAAGGGGGCAATATAATACAATTTCAGATCAAAACATGACAACTACAGTTTTAAGCTCACTTACTCAGTTGTAAGCCCCACTGAATTCAAAAGGATTTGCTTCCAAGTAAGCAAGCAGAAAATCATTTCCATTCAGGCCTAACTTGTGCCCAATGGAGGTTACTTCAGAGTGGACATATACTGAATGAGATGTACAATTGTTAAAGTTTGCTCCTAGCCAATATGTTTTTTAAAATCATGTCAGAAGCACACAAAGGTTCTTTCTAAGTTGAAAGGTTTTTTTTGCTGGAGGAACTCTGCTTAGGGGATGCCAAATAAGGCATGTCCCCAAGATCTTTTCCCACTGAATTAGTTCATATTTATCTACTTGTAATTTCTTGTTTCTGAACTGCTAGGTTGACAGGAGCTGGGACAGAGATGAGCACTCATTCCATCATTCATTACTCAGGTCTTGAACTGCTGACTTGACGACATTCTGGCTAACAAGGCAAACTTCTTAACCACTGAGCCACTGCAGTCCCTGTAGCCAGTATGGTACACTAATACCCCGAATAACGTTATGACTTGGTTCCACAAGTCATGACGTTATCCGGTTTTTAGCATTGTCCGTTACATGCATCGAACAACACTAAAAAAAAGCCCTGACTTCAGGGACAAACCACTTTAAAGGCAGGCAGGGAAAGAAAGAGATCTCCCTACCTTTAAAGCCACTCCCATGCAACTGCAGTAGGGGGGAAAGTGCCTCCCCCCCCCATTACTTTAGCCTTCCCTCTGTTTATTTTCCCTTCTCCGACTGCCAGCTGATGATCGGAGGCTTTTTTTAAAAAACTGCAGGGAAGGGGGGGAAAGAGAGAAATGTGGTTGGTTCTATAGAGAAGTAAAGGAGGCCAAAGCTTCTCTCCCTGTCACTTCGGTCCTTCCCCACCCCCACCCCTAGCAGTTTGGGGACACCCTACTGCCTGCTCGGCCACAGAGAATCCACCCCAACTCTGTTTACCTAATGTTCTTGAGCTGCAATCTCCACGCTGTGTGCTTGCTTTAATTCCTGAATTGAAAAAAAAAAGGAAAGGAAAATACAGATATCTGATTGGTTCTCTATATCAGCTGGCAGTCTCTAGAGAACCAATCAGATCTCTGTATTTTCCTTTCCTTTTTTTTTCCAATTCAGGAATTAAAGCAAGCACACAGCATGGAGATTGCAGCTCAAGAACATTAGGTAAACAGAGTTGGGGTGGATTCTCTGTGGCCGAGCAGGCAGTGGGATGTCCCCAAACTGCTAGGGGTGGGGGTGGGGAAGGAGCGAAGTGACAGGGAGTGAAGTTTTGGCCTCCTTTACTTCTCTATAGAACCAACCACATTTCTCTCTTTCCCCCCCTTCCCTGCAGTTTTTTAAAAAAAGCCTCCGATCATCAGCTGGCAGTCGGAGAAGGGAAAATAAACAGAGGGAAGGCTAGGGGGAAAGGCAGGCGGGCACTGGGGGGGGGGTGGATTGGGTAGATGTTCCAGCCAATCCAACTCCTCCCCCCCGCATACGCTTGTACCGGATAACATTAACAATCACGTTATTCGATACATGATTTTTCCAAAACTCTTGTAATGTTATGTGGTTTTAGCGCTATCCGGTACTCGCATTATCCGGGGTATTACTGTACAATGTTTTGAGTGTTTGAGCTACAATTCAGGAGATCTGGGTTCAAATCCCCTGTTGGTCCTGAAGTTCATTTGGTTCCCCAGAGTTAGTCCTATTTTGTCAGCCTGAGTTCCTTAAGACTATGGGAGGATAATATGAGGAAGGAAAGAGCCATTGATGCCACCTGGAGTTCATTGAAGGAAAGGTGGGACAGAAATGCAACAAGCAAATCCATTAATTAATGAACCCAATTAATTAATGGGAACCTTAATAAATTAATTAATTATAATCCTAGCTTAATTTAAAAGACCTTAACAACAGCCCCAGATAACTTCAATATTAAAATGGATTCCAAAAGCTACCTAGCTCTATTCCCACCAAAGGCAGGAAATTTACAACTAAAAAGAGACCACAGTTTTCCAGGTTAATCTGTTCCACACTCTCATAGCTCATACATGTATGCATTTATGTTGTTATGTGCCATCAAGTCTCTTCCCTTAGGAAACCAATCCATCTTATATTTGGTTTCCTCTTTTCCTGCTGACTTCCACCTCTCCCAGCATCCTTGTCTTTTCAGGAGTGTCTTTCAGGGGCGTAGCTACCGCCGTATCTGCCGTATCAATTATACGGGGCCCCCGGGCCACGGGGCCCCCCTACAGCAAAAATTAATAAAAACTTCCCAATTTTTTTTATTTCACAAGGGCCCCCCAAACAAATTTTTATACGGGGCCCCGTTAAGGCATGCTACGCTTCTGGTGTCTTGTCTTCTCATGATGTGCCCAAAGTAGAACAGTTTCAATTTCATCATTTTTGCCTCCTGTGACAGTCCTTGACTTGCTCTGGGACTCATTTATATATTCATAATTATTGCTGTTTTGGCAGTTCAGGGTATTTGCAAGGCTCTCCTCCTGCACCACATTTCAAGTGAATCGGTTGGAATACAATAATTATACTGATGGTCATAGTTCTTGGTTACAGCAACCCAGGACTGATTGACTAGTCTTTCCTTCAAAGTGGTGCTCTGGGGCTACACAACTTCCCCAAGACACATAGGTGGCAGGCCATGTGACCCAATCAGCCCTGCTGTACTATCGCCAAAACTGCTGGCATTGTGAGTACGATCCTGACAGGGATCAAGGTTGACTCAGTCTTCCATCTTTCTGAGGTCAGTAAAATGAGTACCCAAAATGTGTCATGTGTTGGCTAGCTCCTCTTCTAGGAGGCACAATGGGGATTTAAACTGCAGCCTGTAGCTCCATTGCTGGCACCCTGCCCCGCCCTGGGCTGGCTCAAAAAGAGGCCACCGTGGCAGACGGCTCTCACCACGACTGGATTCCTTCTTTTTTGGACTTCTCTTGGACTTTTCCCAGCTACTTTTTGTAGGATTTTGCTTATAATCATTGCAGGATTCAGTAAATGTAGTTTTGTTTTTGCTGTTGTCTTTTGTAATACTTTTTTGTAACATTTTATTGTGATATTAATACTTTTTGATTGTTACTGTGTTTTTATATATATACATATATATATGCTTCAACTCAATGACCTATACTGGGGTGGCCAAACTATGGCCCATGGCACCAATTCATGTGGCCCACTGCCACCCTTGTTGCTACTGGAAGCAGAAGTGGAAGTGTTTATGACAGCTGTAAAATGCACCTATGCATGTATAAATGTGTCTGTGCCTGCCATAAATGTTGCCATAAATGCACCCATGGCTGCCATAAACATGTTTATGACAGTCGCTGATGCATTTACAACAGCGTTTTATTGTGGGAGGAACTAAGTGTCTGGCTTGCTCAGCTGTCCGGGGGGCATGGTCTGGCCCATGGCGCAAAAAGTTTGGCCACTCCTGACCGATACCATACATACACATATGGATACATATGTTCTTTAGTCATTGAATCACTGGGCAGTTCAACTGTAAAATGGGCTAGCCATCTGTTTAATATAAAAAAGTATATCTAAGAGCCTGTGCATACACATACAGTCAAACCTCGCATAAAGAGTGTCTCGCTTAAAGAGTAACTCACTTAAAGAGCAGGATTTTCTCTGAATGTTTGCTTCACTTAACAAATAAAACCAACCAAAAACTCGGTTAACAAATAAATCGGGGTTCACAATCCCCCCCACAATTGGTCATTTACAATGGTGTTTCACTTAAAGAGCAAACTCGCTTAAAGAGCAATCCCGTGGAACGCATTATGCTCTTTAAGTGAGGTACAACTGTATATAACAATGCAGTAAAATCCCAGGTTACAACCAGGTCGGTTTAAGTTTGCTGCAGTTTACAATGGAAAATTCTATGGAAATGCAGTCCTGGTTTACAAATTTTTAATGTATTTTTTTTCAGTTTACAATGATCAGTTCAGGACCATTTTTTTATTTTTCAATGCATCCCTATGGATGTTTTGGCTTATATATTTTTTCGGGTTACACCAGAAGCTGTTGGAATGGAGCTCCATCCTAACCCGGAGTTTTATTGTAATTACAGTACAAGCAATCAAGTCAATTTTTAAGGTGAACCATTTCCAGAGTTTTCTGCGTAGAGAGTACTCACAAGTGGTTTACCATTTCCTTCTTCGAAGCTCATCCAAGGCTGTACAGCCTGGCTCTCCTCTGTACAGCCCACGGCTATATAGAGGCAATATAGCCCAAGGCTATATGGGTGAGCTCGATACACGAGGCACAGCAGGGAATAATAATTCTCTTTATCAGAGAGATATGTTAGAAAAAGAGGAAGACGACGACCACATGTACACTGGTTCAGATCACCTCCCGGCTTTCAAAACCGGTGCCTTCAACCCAAGGGGTGAATAAGAAAGGACCGTTTTCCGGGCGAGGCGTTCCGCGTGTGCCTGTGTGTGTGCGAGAGTGAATGAATGAATGAATGAAGGAGAGCGCGCGAGAGGCGCGGGCATACACGCGATCACATGCCCCCTCCTCCCCTCCCTCCCTCTCTCCGGGCTGTCACACGCCCGGCACCCAAGAGGGAGGCGCAGCCCTTTCCGAAAGCGGCGAGGCGCGATCAGGAAGCCAGCGCAGCATTGGGTGGCCGGAGCGCCGTGGCGAGAGAGCATCGCCGGCCGGAGGAGGTCTTTTCGGTCCCCGATCTCTCCCCCTTTCCCTTCTTGCCATCCCTCCGCAAGTCTTTCTAACCTGGGTGGGTTCAGGAAAATAATACTAAATAAAACCAAGGGAAGAAACAAACACTGGAGCTAAAGAGAGAGAAGGAAATAAAAGATAATTTTGAAAAGCCCCACCATCGCACGAGAGGCTGAGACACCAACCGGGCGAACCCTACCCGGCTGGGCTGGCGATCGTCCAGCCGAGTCAACGTGTCGGGGAAAGAAGCGAGGAGGGAAGGATGCGCCTTTGGCTGGACCAGAATCCCTCGCCTCGGCGGTCCCCTGGTCGGCTGCCCGCTTTGGAATAAAAGAAGACGAGCGATCGGCGTCCGGAAAGTCGCGCTGGGGCTCCCAGGGATCGGCGTCGAAAGGCAGCTGGCCAAAGGCAAGGGCGATCGGAAAGCCCAGCGACTGACCTCTCCATCCCCGGGCAAGAGAGCGCGCCTAGCGCGCAAGAGGCGCAGAGAAAGCGCATCGGAACCGAGGTAAGTGGCAGCCCCCTCTGCCAGAGAAAGGGGCAGCCCCGAAGTCTCACGTCCCTGCCTCTTTCTGCTCTGGGCTGGATTGTTCCCAAGCGATCAGGCTCTGCTTTTATTTTATTTTAATTTTTTGGAGAGGATTAAAGCGCGACTTCTTCTTTTATCTTTGCCTGCTCGAATGCCTAGAGAGGGTGCTGGTTTGCCCGCCTCTGGGTCTCGGCTGATGTGGGTGGGCGAGGTGATTTTGCCCCCCCCCCCTTTTAGGCTGAAAGTTGGCGCTGGAAGCGAGGCGGGTTGGCTGGGCGTCTTGAAGGACCTCGCATATTTTGGGGAAAGGGTCAGAGAGAAAAACGTTTGGGGTGATAAGTTAAAAGATGCCCCTTTGCTAGATGCGATTTGCTGGTTTTCCCTTTTCCTTGGTCCAGAAAGGAAGTGCAACGGGTAAAGTTAGAAGCGGAAGGAGAGCATGGCTTGTGCGTAAAGTTCTCTTTTATTGTCGCCGAAGGCTGGGGATGAAAAAGGGAATGGATGAAATCTAGACATTGTGATGATGGCTGTTAGGCTGCTTCAGAAAAGTATCAGCAGTGGGTTGTTTAACTGGTTTCTCCTCCTCCAGACTTTAAACTGACCTTTTGGTGAATTCATGCTGATAGGGACCTTCAGTATGCGATTTGTAACCCCCTCCTAAAATAGCCATATGTAAGGCTAGAATTAGCCATACATTGAATGGGATCCCTCCATGACTAATGTTAGTATTATTTTTTTTTGTGGGAGTGGGCACAAATGACTCCCCAGTTATCTTTTGAAAGTGCACCAATACCTTTCTTTGCTGATCTAGCAGCCCATGGGTAAGAGGCTGTAGGAGGAAGCTTCACAGGCAGCTGGAAAAGGAGAGAAATGTTTCAAAACATTATTTGCAGCACAATAACCAGGCATAGTGAATCCTCTTTTTACCTGGGGGAAAACACAGGGATGGTTCATCCAGGTGTATCTGTTCAGATGGTTCACCTGAGTTGCTCCCAATATGTTTTTTAAAAGCAACAGATTTAGGGAGGGTTGTTGGAAAGTTTTCTCTATCTTGAGAAACTTATGGAAATTGATGAGATTATTGCTGGCAGTAGGCAATTAATCTTTCCCTTTCCTTTTCTCTGACAATATCTACTACTAAAAATATCTACTACTAAACAATATCTACTACTAAAACAATATCTACTACTAAAAATCCATTTCCACATAGGCAAAAGACCAGATTTGTAATCTTACCTACAGAAACCAATATATCCCCTCTGTGTTGTATGTACTGTACACACATATTTCTGTTTACTGAAGAGAACTTTAAAGGCTAGGAACATCTTTAGAACAAGTTAGCATCTTCCTAGTGCCCTTTGGGTCAGAGGAACCAAGTACAGTACATTTATTTGGGCATTATTTTAAGAACTATTATTTTTAAGCATCACAGTAAAGAACCAGATGACTTTTTGAGCAGTGGTAGTAGAACAACTTACCTTTGAAGAATGTTACATAGAGTTCTGAAACTAGGGTCTAAAATTAAGATAATGTGTGCCATTACCATTTCTGCTTTTTCATGATGAAAACAAAATGTGTCTGAAATCTTGCAAAGATGGAAGTAATTGGAGGGAAATGATCTGGAGTGGTTAAAATAGACAGTGGGGAATTTCTTTGCCCTCTGTCACAGTCTCCTGTGGTGCTTCCCATTAAAACAGAAATAGAAGCTGCCAAGGCTTCATTACATGCATTTTCATGTAATGTGTGATTTGCCCCAATGTTATTGTGCATAGGAAAGAAATGAGAAATCAACAGTTTCCTTTACACAGATTTTAGACTGATGAGTGCAGTTTATCCTTGTTATCTCCTTTTCTTCTTGTTCTGCCATATCCAAATCTGAATATTGGTGATCTTCATGGCAATCACTCATGAAGACTGTCCTGAGACTATAATGCAGTGGCCTTTCATCTACCTTCCATATCACAGCATGACACCCATACCACTGATCCAGTTCCACAAGTCATTTTCTGGTCCTGAGCCCTTTTGGCATGTAAAGTCCTTATCGGCATCAGGCAAGTATTGATGAAGCTGCTGCCCTCCATCAAGATGGGTTCAAGTGGGATTTAATCCACTTGGGGACCATCACCCTTCCCTGTGGACTTTGGCACTCAAGGTTGTTAGTCCTCAGGGTTGTCAGGTTAGTTAACCATTGCCTGATACTTGGCATTGAGTCACTAGCAGTATCATCTACTCTATTACCATAGCAGGATAACCTGGCCAGACATGCGTCTGGAGCTCTTTTCTCTGGTTACATTACTGAACTAGAGAAGATTCAACAAACTTTTGAGCCTCTATCAGAGCAGAACATGCATATTTTAAAATAGCCGAGATTCTAAGTGGGAGGAAAATGGGATTGATGAACAAAGAATATTCTAAAGTAGGAAAGAAAAACAACAAAATTCTTGAACAATGGCATTTTCAACTTAACTATGATTGTATCAGTACAATCATAAAAGTTATGACTGTCAAAAGCGCAGTGCATTGGATTTCTTCAAGTACTTTTCTTTCCAAAGCACATAAGAAATATATACCTAAGTACATGAAATAACTTGCCTAAGTACATGAAACATCTCTGATGGTGTGATGTCTGCTACTGGAGCATGGAATACAAGTGGGAAGGGTCATTATGATGGACTGTGCATTTTATTGCTGCTGTATTATTATTAACTGGATGCCTTTCATCTCATGAGTTATGATCTTCTGATGTGAGCAAATGCATTGAAGCATTTTAACTATTTCTGTAGCACCATCCATGTTCATGGTCAGTGCTAGACTACATCCATATCCCAAGCAATCTGTATTTAGGCTCTGTGTTTGAACAAAGTAGGAGCTTACCAGAGGAAGGAAAGGATGAGAAAAAGAAATAAAAGCATCAAGGAATGATGAGCAAATCCAACTAGAAGATATTTTGTTTCCTTTGAGTTAATATAAGAATGAAAATGTTGGGTAGCTTCCCACTTGAACAGCAGGGTTGGGAGCACAAGAACAATGTAGAGATTGGCAAGAATCCCAAAGGTCTGGACAATTTAATGGATGGAGGGATTGGAGTTTCCTTCAAACCTCTGTTCATTTATCTTTTTGCAGATGTTCCTTTCTCACATGTTCCATTTATCGTCTGTCAAGTTAGGGAGCCTGCATGGTGCAGTGGCCATGGAGCCCAATGATGAAGTTTCATTTCTGTTTAGTGATGAATGATACTTTACATAATAATGGAATTCTTCTCTGAATTCCTGATGCATTTATGAAGTTCCATTCTATGGAAAGTGGTAACGGCCACTGACCTTTAGATGATATTAAAAAGGCATTAGATAATCTCATTGGGGGAAACTCTATCTACAGTTTGTAATCACAACGACTATACAGACTTTGAAGATTTAGAAGCCACATTCCTCTGATTTAGGTTTAATAGAGGAATTCGGCTGGTAGTCTTCTTAGAAGCTTCTGGTTGGCTACTGTAGGCACTCAACATGGAATTATATTTATTAGCCAAAGTGGACTTTATTCACAAAAGCTCACATTAAAATTTAATAGTCTTCAAGGTGCTAAAATGGTTTTTGTTTGGCTTTGGGTTTTTTTCTGATATGTATGGAACTAGTAAAGGTAAAGGTTTCCCTTGTTCGTATCCGACTCTAGGGGCCAGTGCTCATCTCTGTTTCTAAGCCGAAGAGCCAGCACTGTCTGCTTCTGCAGATGTTTCCATGGTCATGTGGCAGGCATGACTAGACACCGGAGTGCATGGAACGCTGTTACCTTCCCACCGAAGTGGTCCCTATTTATCTACTTGCAATTTCTTGCTTTCGAACTGCTAGGAACTATATGAGCTTATTTTCTGATCTATCAAGGTTCTTCTTCTACTCTTGTTAAAGTCCATATTACTGTGACAGTTTCAATGTGTACAATGCTCTGCCTAAGACAACACTTTTGTGTTTGGACAACATAAAAGGCACAGGTAGATCTACTTGCATAACAATTACATCAAGTCTTTTCTTGTGCATCCTTAGAACTTAAAAATGCCCATAACTTCTCATTCTATGGCAAGACAATGTATGGGTGCAACCATAGTGCAGCTGTTTCCCCATTCTTTCATGATTTTGATAATTTGGTGAAAATGCATTCATATACAGTATTTCAATCTAGGAAGCATTCAAGCATGTTACAGTATCAGCACTTTCCCATGTTTTACATGGTTACACTTTTACGTGCTCTTAAACACTTTACAATTGTAGCAACCATCTCTTATTGTATAGAATTAATATTTTACTTGCCCTGGGTCTTCAGCCTAGGGCAGGAAAGAAACCTTCATGACTGATACTAAAGGCTTGTCTTTGTATTATCCTTTAGTTGAATGACAGGGAAAATGAGGCTGGATTTTTTTTAAAAAAGTTAGGAAAATATGAAGTAATAGTGGGAAAAGGACAGGGGGGAGGGAAAGGTTGAGGAAGCATGCCCTCAAATTTAAAAGGAAGATAAGAAGGTTTTCTCTGGCAAAAATAGCCTAACCTTTGACAAAAGTTCAAGGGACCCTCTGGGATAACTCAAATAAATATGATATAGGTCCAGAGGGTAATAGAAGCACTTGTTGAAAGTAAAACAAATGCCCAGATAAAGTAAAAAGGAAAGAAGGAGAGAGGGGTAACAAGATGTCAACATCCTAAAGGAAAGGTCAAGACACAGATATTGTCTGGAGTCCTGAATAAGTTGCTGACATAAAAGCTTATTGGGGAATCAGTGTGTTTGAGTTATATGGATTAGGAAATAAATAAATAAATGAATAAATAAATAAATAAACCAAACACCTTCTATAGGCCTCCAAGAATACTTTTAATAATACTAGTAATAATGTTGTGTTAGAAATTACTCTGGGTTGAAAGGATGTTTGCTGGAGAAACTCTGCTCAGGGGATGCCCAAATGAGGCTCCTTTCATGTCCCCAAGTGCAGCCCTCGGGTATCTAAACCCAACCTTTTGATTCTGCAGAAGAAAGGTTGATTGCTTTGGAACAGATTCAGCAAAGACCCAGAGACCAGTGGGGGTCAGCAAAGGGTAAAGAGTTCTGTGTAGAGATAAAGGCAAAAATACATCTTTTCTGCCTGCAACAGTCTAAGCTGCTGTTATTTTCTTTTGCCTTGCTTTTCTTTTATTAAAGTAATTATTTTACCACTTTAGAGGGGGGGGGAGAAGGCAGGATCATGTAAACAAGAATTTTAGCCATTTCAGCCTTTCTTAATAGGATTTCTTAAAACGTTTGATTAGAAATGGATTTGCAGAAACTGCAGAAGTGTGCAACATTATTCCACGGAAATCATGCTTGAAAATGCAGCTGTCTGACACATACATTCAGAATTGGTTGTAATTTCTTGACAACTCAAACATCCTTGTTGTAAACCTGAGCTTGTTGTCGTGCATATCTGGTCAAAGGACAGTTTACTTTTATGAACTATTCATGCATGGGGAGAGTTGGACGTTTGAAACGCCATGCCACTTATGAGGACATATGCATGTGATTGAATTGTAAGGATAACAATGCTGTACTTTTATGCAAACTTATTTCGGAGTTCAGAACTTACTTGGAAAGAAGTCATGCAAAGAATTGGCTGCAGTTTTAAGCAAGCTGAGATAAGAGTAAGTTCAATGAAATTCAGTGGAACACAATTGCAACTGAATGCAGTTAGGATCAGATTTGTCCCACACCCTGAAAATAAGAACCATCATCTCATTTTAGAACAGGAGTTCTCAACCTTTTAAAGCCAGAGGCTGGGTCCTGCCCCCTCAGACAGCTATTGGGGCAGGATGGCCATTTTGCCCTTCCTCCACCACAAGGCACTTCTGGTTGTGGTGGAGATGGTGGTAGGCCACATGAAGTAGTGCCATGGACCGCATATGGCCCATGGGCCACATGTTGAGAATCCCTGTTTTAGAAGATGAGAAAATTCAGTACTTAAGTAAGAGTTAAGACATCTCCAGGTGAAGCTAGAAACCCTGAGAAGCTGGTGCGAGTCAGAAACAACAATACTGGGCTCCATCGACCAATGTTCAATTTCAGTTGAAGGCAGCTCCTTTTGTTACTAGAATGCCGTGCATACTTAGGTAAAGGTAAAGGTCACCCTTGCTCAAAAGCAAGTCATATCCAAATCTAGGGTTCAGTGCTCATCTCTGTTTATAGCCAAAGAGCTAGTGCTGTTTGTGTCTGCAGGCATTTCCGTGAGCTTGTGGCAGGCATGCCTAGACACTGGAGTACATGGAACACTGTTTACTTTCCCACTGAAGTGGTCCCTATATTTATTATTATTAGCTCAAATTTATATTGCCGCCCACTCGCCGTGGCGATTCAGGGCGGCTTACAGACAATACATTACAATATTTTGGTGTGGGCACAGGGGGAGGGTCGGCAAAGTCCTCAACCTGCCCTGGCTTCTTCTTTCCCTGGCAGTTGGTATAGGCACAGGGGGAGGGGCAGCAATTATATATATATACTTGCAATTACTTGCTTTCGAGCTGCTAGGTTGTCAGGAGCTGGGACAGAGACAGGAGCAAACTCCATCATGCAGTACCAGGAATTGAACTCCGACCTTATTTACTTACTTACCATGGAATTAATTCATGTGGCCCTTCATTATTAATAAACATACATATTGGACCAAATCCTACTGTGTAACTATGCATGCACAACTCTGTGTTGCACCAGCAGCATTTACAAGACTGTCAAGGTGGAAGCACAACACACAAGACAATTGACTGCACAATCGAATTGTTCAGGTCTTTGTCAGGAGTAAGGCTGACATATTTACATCAGTGTAAGCTTGCATTACATCAACATGAACTGAATTTTGCTAGCACTACTCATGTGAACAATTAATAATAGATAACAGGATTAATCAGAATGCTGACTTGTGTATTTATAACTAGAGGTAGGAGAGACACCGTATGATGTAGTGGATAGAGTGGAGTGGAGGTGGCACTGATTAAACAACCCCTTAAATACAGTAATACCCCGGATAACGTGAGTACCGTATAGTGTGTAAACCGCATAACGTTACAAGATTTTCGGAAAAATCTTGTATCGAATAATGCGATTTTTAACATTATCCGATACAGTCGTTCTTAGCAGCAGGGTGGCTGGAAAGCTGAACGGGGTTCTCCGTTCAGCTTCCCAGCCACCCTGCAGCTATGGAGGCAGGGGTGGGGAGGCTGAAAAGCTGATGGGGGGCTCCCCCGTCTGCTTCCCCAGCCACCCCACAGCTGCGGAGGCAAGGGCGGGTGTCCCCGTCAGCTTCCCCAGCCACCCTGTGGCTGTAGATCGGGTCCTCTGAGCTCTCTGGAGCAGGCAGGGGACACAATCCAAGCTGTTTCTGGGCTTCCCCGACGTCCTCAGCCAGTGCAGCAAGCCAGAATGCCAGAGTTCGAATCCCGACATTCTGGCTTGCTGCACTGGCTGAGGACATCGGGGAAGCCCAGAAACAGCTTGGATTGGGTCTCCACACCTCCCTGGATCCAGCCGGGGGGGGGGGTCAGAGACCCCAAAATTGGTAAAAAAATTGGACATTTTGGGGTCTCTGACCCCCCCCCCCGGCCGGGTCCAGGGAGGTGGGGAGACCCGATCCAAGCTGTTTCCAAAGTTCCCCCACCTCCCTGGAAGCTGCAGCAAGCCAAAATGTCAGGATTCAAATCCCGACGTTCTGGCTTGCTGCAGCCTCCAGGGAAACAGGGCTTTTTTAACATTGTGTGATCAATGTATCGCACAACGTTAAAAACCAGATAACGACGGGACTTGTGGAACCAAGTCATAACATTATCCGGGGTACTAATGTATCTCACTTTCTTCAAAGCCCCTTTGTGTCCATATTAATGACACACATGATACATACACTGAAAGGTAAAGGGGCTGTGGTGCCTCAGTGGTTAAGAAGCTCGCCTTGTTAGCTGGAAGGCTGGCAAGTTGGCAGTGCGAGACCCAGGTGCTGCATGACTAATTGAGCACCCATGTCTGTCCCAGCTCTTGGTGATATAAAAGGAGCTTCATTTGTTCATTCTCTGGCGTTTCTTCCACAAAACTCATTTCAACCCAAAATAATTTCTGACATGAAATTATTATTACCAAAAGGTAGATCCCAAGTTTGGATTAGATGAAGCTCCAAAAGTGGGCTGAGTAACTTTCCCAACAAATATTATTTCATACCAGTTATGGGGCAAATGTGGGACCACAAGACTCTCCAAGAGGGAAACTATAGATTTGTTGGTCCATATGTGACAATTTGAGCTGGTATTTCTGCTACAGCTTGTTCCAGACGGACACAGAAATGCATTTTTATGTAGGGCAATTTATACCCCAAAGAATAGTGTAAGATGTTTGATTTTGGTCTACAGTGCAGCGTTTGTCAATTCATCTTTCTGTTTCTCCCTAATTCCTTCTCTGTTCCTCTCTGTCTCTCTGAATCACAATGGTACGCCAGATTGTTATTTCTGATTGATTGGTGTGTATATCTCCCAAAATAGTTCTGAATGTTGCTGTCTGCTTTGTTCCAGCTTCCAGGAGATTCTTCCATTCCTCCAGACACACTGTATAATTTCCCACTGTTGTGTTGTACCCTCCATATGTTTAGGCAAGCAGCTTGTGTGTTACATTTTCTGTCAGATTCTGATAACTCATGCCACTTCATATGGATCAAAATACAAACAACAACTTGAACATTGCCAGAGATTGAGAAATGGGTCTTTAAAATTCCTGTGTTGCTCACAGTGTAGGTTGGTAACTGCTAGCTTTGTACTGGGGAGAGGGTCTGGATTCTTACCATATGGTTCAGAATCCTTCAGCAAATAGTTTCTTTGGAGAAGAAACTGAACTTTTATCAAGTTGTTTTATCCAAAAACACTCTAGCAACTTCTCTTTGGAACATGAAAAAGACTAACTGGGATCCCTATAGAATTTTATTCTCTAAGCATTTGGGATAAATTGTGAGTAGGTTGGATGTTGTTATGTTTTCAAATTACATCCTTAATGCACAAATGCATGCATATTGATTTTATATAATGCTAAATTTGGTGTTGAAATATTTAAACTGATATGTTTAAATATTATTCTATTAATATTAATATATAATATTAATATTCTATTATGTACAAATTATTCTATATTTACACAGCACCAATTTCAATCATAATTCTTTGTCATTTAATGTCCTTATCATTCAGCAATTTTTAAACCTCTGCGATAAAAATCTGCATTTATTTTATATGCATTTTTTAAATTAGCACATATTTAGGGGCAAAGTTCCCTTAATTTATGTTCTGCTGTGTATAATTTTTGAGCAAAAAACTGTGTCATAAAATTTAGCAAAGAGCAGAATTCAGAAAACATGTTTTCTCTGAATATTAGACCTTCCCTGGACTCCCCTCCTGGCCGGTCGGGGCGGGGGAAACGTCAACGAGGACCAGCTGGAGGAAGCAGCGGGCGGCTACAAATACCCTGCCGCCGCCGCCACCGCAAGACCTTCCCCAGACTCTCCCCCTGGTCGGTTATTTATTAGGGATAGGACTTTCTAGACTGTTTTGTATCGTATATTCTTGACCATAGTGTATTTTCTTTTGACTGTATTGCATTTTTCTGATTATATTGTGCTTTTGCTTTTATGACTATATTGACTGTATTATATTTGTTATATTGATATGTTGTTGCTTTCATATTTGATACTGTAACCTTGTAAGCCGCTCTGAGTTGCTTCGGCAAGGAGAGCAGCATATAAATTTGAATTTAATAATAATAATAATTAGTCTATGATGTATAAGTTAGATTAGTTCATTTAAAATAAAAAGCTTTTACTCTCGGTTATGAAAGATTAACACACCTTATTTTGGTTTAGAAAAATCTGGTCAAACAGGAGTGGTGTTAGCCAACACATCAAGAATATGAATGCAACAGCATTGAGATTGTATATTGTTAAAAAATGGAAAGCAGGTTGTAAATTTGAACTGGATGATCGGTATAAAGAGATATAGAATATAGCTATAAATGAAAAATTAACCTGTAAATTGAAGGCAAAAAAGGGCTTAATAAAAAACACCTGATTTTAGAAAAATATGGGGAGAATTATGTATTAGTGAAACGGAAAGGAGTAAAACCAGAGCAAGATGTATTATCTTTTTGGAATGTTGTTGTTCAGTTGAACAGTGGATTCCAATCCTTTGAGACCCCATGAACCATTGCACGCCAGGCACCCCTATCTTCCAACATCCTTTTCAACCTGCCCAACTCTGTACACAATGCATCAGCAATACCATCTTTTTGTTGTTGTTGTTCAGTCACACAGTCGATTCCGACCCTTTGCGATGCTATGGACCATTGCCCACCAGGCACCTCTGTCCTCCACCATCTTCCTCAGCCCGCCCAGCTCTGTGCCCATTGAATCTACAATACCATCTAGCCATATCATTTTTGGCTGCCCCTTCTTCTTTTGCCCTCCACCTTTCCCAGCATCAATACTTTCTCAAGTGAATCATCTCTTCTCATTTGATGTCCAAAGTACTTTAGCTTCCTCTTTACTATTTGACCTTCTAATGAGCAGTCAGGGTTGATTTCTTCTAGGATCGACCTATTTGTTCTCCTCGCTGTCCAGGGGACTCTCAAAACTCTCCTCCAACACTGCATTTCAAAGGCATCTATTCTTCTGCGCTCAGCTTTCCTAATGGTCCAGCTCTCACAACCATATACTACCACCACGAATACCATTGCTTTGACTATGCGAATTTTTGTTTGCAAGGTGATGTCTCTACTTGTAACTGTGTTCCCCAGGTTTCTCATAGCTTGTTTCCCAAGTATCAGTCACCTTTTTATTTCATGGCTGCAATCTCCATCTGCAGTGATCTTGGATCCAGTGGCGTCGCGCAGTCTTCAGCCGCCGGGGGCGAAGAACAAACTTGCCGCCCCCCCCAGCTCGCCGCTGCCGCCGCCCCCTCCCCCCGACCCAGGCAGAAGGTGCCCCCCAGGCAGAAGGCGATCGCTCGCGCGCGCGATCCGTCCGCTCGCGCACGCGACCGCGCGACCCGTCCGCTCGCGCGCGCGCGACCGCGCAACCCGTCCTCTCGCTCGCTGGCAGCGGCTTTCAGGGGGCGCGGCAAACTGTCCCCTCCCCACCCTTTTGCTGGCGAGAGCCCGGCTTGCGCTTCGCCGCTTCCAGGCGAGGAGGAGAAAAAGGGTTTTTATTTTAAGCGGACAATTCAAGGAGGGGCCCGGCTGGCCGTCGGGGGCTGTCCTGGCGGCGGCCCGCGTGCGCGCGCACGCTGCCCACCTCCTCCTGCCCAGCCAGCCACCAGGGGCTCCCCGCCACGGCGCCACCCACCCCCGACGAGCGCCCCGTCTCACGGCAAGTTGGGTGGGTGAGTGGGCGGGCGGAGGCGAGCAGCGTGCGCGCGCACGCGGGCCGCCGCCAGGACAGCCCCCGATGGCCAGCCGGGCGGGCGGACGGGCTCCTCCTCCGCCTTTAAAAAAACCCTTTTTCTCCTCCTCGCCTGCAAGCGGCGAAGCGCACGTGGGGCGCTCACCAGCAAAAGGGTGGGGAGGGGACATTTTGCCGCCCCCTGAAAGCCGCTGCCCGGGGCATTTGCCCCCCCCCGCCCCCCCCCACGCTACGCCACTGCTTGGATCCTAAGAAAGTAAAATCTGTCACTGCTTCTATTTCTTCCCCATCTATTCTCCAAGGACTGATAGGGCCTGTTGCCATTACGTATCTTGGTTTTCTTCATGTTGAGTCTCAAGCCAGCTTTTGCACTCTCTTCTTTCAACCTAAGCAGCAGCTTCTTTAGGTCTTCCTCAATTTCTGCAATTTGGGTAGCCATCTAGCCATCTAATTTTCTGCCATCCCCTTCTTCTTTTGGAATGAGGGATGAATATATAAACATTTAACAATATTGAGAACATTTAATTAAGATTTATAAGTCTCACTGGTGGCAGGTGTACATAGTAGTTATATTGTACTATATGTAATTTTATTAACATTTTGTATAGTTTTGTAGTGGTTTTTTGTTTATTTTTGTGAGTTTTTTGTATTTTAATTAAAAATTATATTTAAAAAAGAATGTGAATAGAAATAGAATGAGTAAACATATGGAATGTGGAAGAAAATGTGCCTTCACTGAAAGGCAGAATGGCTTCTACAAACGTCTATTTCTGTCAAAATATGTTCTCTTTGGACAACCATAGAAAACTCCACAGAATCATAGCTATTTGTGTTATTCTGGAGCAAATGCTGGATAGAACAAGGAATTGCTCTTTGCTCTCCTGGGAACAACACAACATATTCTTCATAGTTCATTTGCATTTGCAGATTAAATTAGTTATCAGCAATCGGAACAAAAGAAATAGATTGAGCAACTAGCAGTAAAGGAGAAGGGGAATGGCAGCTGAACTTGCTGATAAATCCCTAGGTCTCCCTTGCATTCCCCAATCACTGAGGCTTTTCACTCCTTTTTAGATAGTCCTTTTGCATTCTGGAATAATCCTCTGATTTCTTCTATTTCTGTGTCTAGGCCAGATGTGCGACTGCAACAATGAAGGCACCATTTTGTGAGTTCATTCTGCAGTTCCTTCTACCTGACCCAGTGTGAGAAAGATTAGCCGGCAACACAAGGTTGCCATTACTAGGGTATGCCTGATTGTGTTTCAAAAATATCACAATAATTTATTGCTTTACTTGTTGTTACTTTGAAGGATCTGGGCATGTTTTGCCTTGGGAAAAGGAGATTGAGAGGGAACATGAGAGTATTCTTCAAAAAGATGGTCATAAAGAGGAGGTGTGGGATCTGTTCTTGGTCAGCCTAGAGTGCAGGATGCATAGTAGTGGGCTGAAAGTACAGAAAGCCAGATATAGGATGAATATTAGGAAAACTTCTTAACAGTTAGAGCAGTATGACAGTAGAACCAACTACTTCGAGAGATGGTGATCACTCCAAGACTGGAAGCATTCAAGAGAGAATTGGACCACCATCCATCAGTTTGGATTTCTGCATTGAGCAGGGAGTTGGACTCGATGGCCTCAAAAGCCCCCTCCAACTCAGTTATTCTATGATTCTATGAATGTCCAAAGTATAGTTTCTGTTCAATTTTTCATTGTGTGGTCTTCTGTAAGCCAGAGGTGGTGGACCTACAGAAGTGCAGCTGGCTACACTGCATTGGGTGTTGTATTTCTAAAACGTAACTTTTCTGAGTGCTGCCATTTGGGAAAGGAGAGCAATTAACTATGTGTCTCTCAGTATTATGTGTGTGTTTGCCTGATTTTTTGTTTATTTGTTAAGACGAGGCGTTATTTCCCCATTCCTAATGCTGGTCTTTGATTAATAAATTGACCCAAATTCCCCAACAGCTTTAGAACTGCCCTCATTGCCCACAATACATGAGAAACAGAAACCCAATGTTTATCCTTTCCCCTAAAAGATCACATGAACCAACTGCAATACCAATTTTTTCTAGACCCAGTGAAGAATATCTCTTTTAGCCTTTAATATGTCCTTTGGGAAAGACAGAGCTGTTATGTTCAATCTTAACGTTTCTTTTGTGTGTGTGTTTTTTCCCCTTCTTGAAAGAAGTTACAGCAGGAAATGGACCCGAACTTGGCTAGAATGGGGACATAAAAATAAAACCTGTAATGAACCAAATATGTTATTTAAGTTCCAAAGGTTGCTGGCACACTGTGCTATTACTGTGCTATCTATCACAGAGAGGTGGGGGAGAGCAGGAAGAAAGGAGGAAGAAAACACAGTTCATATAAAAATGTAAGACTGTGTGCCATTCTGTGTAACAAATGGCCCCAGGGGCTTAACCAGTCTCAGAAATGATATTGTACATCGCATCACCATGACTGGGAAAAACTCACATTTCTTTCGTTCAAACTAAGCATTGCAAAGGATGCATCATTAGCAACTCTATAAGGAGTTCCCAAAGTGCAGAAAGGGTTGGATTGTCATAACAAGAGCTTTGCTCACTTCCCAAAGTTTGCAAATGTTTTGAGATCGGTCATCAGGAAGAGAGCACCCACTTCATTTGGAAGTATAGCTGTCTGACCCTGCTACGGTAATAGAGTAGACCATACTGCCAGCAACTCAACACCAAATGTCAGGTGGTAGTTAGCTAACCTGACAACCTTGAGGAAGCGGATTATCTGGACCCTTTCCAGCATTGGTTGTGGTCTTCAATGATCTCTGGCATGAGTGGGACAGGGGTAATCCTTCTGTCCTTGCTCTTCTTGACCTCCCAGTGGCTTTCAATACCTTCGACCACAGTATCCTACTGGACCGGATCCAGGGGTTAGGGATCCAGAGCACTGTGTTGGCATGAATCTCCTCCTTCTTGAGTGGCTGGACCCAGTCAGTATGGGTGGGAGGCATGGGGTCGAGTCTGAGGCATCTTGCGTGTGAGGTCCCACAGGGCTCGGTCCTCTCGCCTCTACTCTTTAACATCTACATGAAACCACTGGGTGAGATCATCCGATCCCACGGGGTGAGATATCATCAGTATGCTGATGATACTCAGCTGTATATCTCTGCTCGTGGTGATCCAAGCGATGCAGTCAAGGTCCTGGCTGGCTGCCTGGAGGCAGTTAGGGTCTGGATGGGGGACAATGGACTACAGCTGAATCCCAGCAAAACTGAGTGGCCATAGGTGAGGGGACTCAGTCCTCACAAGGAGTTATCATTGCTGATTTGGGATGGAGCATTGTTGCCCAAACCTACCAGGTGCGCAACCTGGAGGTCCTCCTGGACTCACGGCTTCTGCTCCAGAAGCAGGTTATTGCCATGTCCAGGAGGGCCTTTGGGCAACTGCATGTTATTAATCAGTTGTACCCACTTCCTGGACTAGGAGGCCTTGCTCACAGTCACCCATGCCCTGGACACTCCGTTTGGACTATTGTAATGTGCTGTACATGGGGCTGCCCTTGATGACCATCAAGAGACTGCAGCTGGTCCAGAATGAGGCAGCCCATGTGGTGGTGGGGTATAGTTGTTTTGCCCACACCTCGCCACTGCTGCAGGAGCTGCACTGGCTGTCTATATGTCTCCAGGTGCAATTCAAGGTGCTGGTTGTCACCTTTAAAGCCCTTCATGGTAGCGGACCAGGATACCTCAGGGACCGCATCGTCCCTAGGATATCGACCCGGCCCATGAGAGCAAACCAAGAGGCCACCTTTCAGATACCATCCATTGGGGAGACCCACCTCTCCAGCATGAGGAAAAGGGCCTTCTCGGTCATAGCCCCCATATTATGGAGCTGGCCCCCAGAAGAACTACACATCCAGGTCCAGTTGCTACCATTTAGGATAGAGCTGAAGACTTGGTTGGCAAAATAGGTCTGGGGGCTGGGATTTTCAACAAGCTCCCCTTTCTGGCTCATCTGAGGCTCCCCCCATCCTGTAAATTTTAATGTTAATGTTATGCTGGTTTTATATTTGTTTTTAGATAGCAAAATGGCACAGCAGTGGGCAATATTGCCAAATGTTCTTAAGGGTTTTTAATTTGTTTCATTGTATGGTCATTGTATGGTCCTATGTACACCAACCAGCATCACCAGATTAGGGTGCTATATAAATCTAATCAATAAATGAATGAATAAATAAATAAAAAATAAATAAAAAATGCAGGCAGTGCTGGCAATTTGGTTGTAAATCAGTCCCTGTAGACTGGTGGCTCTCCCTGCTGTAAATGCTGCCATAAAACACATATGTGGCTGTCATAAATGTATTTATGACAGCTGCAGGTACATTTACAGCTGTCCTAAACATATCTGATTCTGCTTTTGGTGGCACCAGTGATGACATGGGCCACATGAAATTGTGCCATGGGCTGTAGGTTGAGAACCTATGCTGTAAATGGAGCTGCACAGTTGGATATGGCTGGCTTTTGAGCAAGGGATACCTTTAACCCACCCTGAATGGTGCATGTGAGTTATAAATGCCAGTAAATAAGCAAATAAAGTAAGTAGCTTATGAGGGAGGAAGGGGAGGGGGGAATGAAGAGGGTTGATTTGATACAATTGGAAACACCCAGTAAGCTTTTACAGACCAAGCTGGAGGATGGGCAAATTGCTAATCTTGTCCTCTGTTTATGCAGTAGGTCATTTTCATTGGGGGAAGGGGAAGACAGATACCCCACTCCTATGAAGTATTTCCAGTATCCTGTATGAGACCTCCTTTTCTCTTCCACATGTCAAAGTAACTACAGTATTTGCACCAGCATTCTTGCTGTTTTATCAAAAATTCGAGATGCTCTTGTATCAGGAAGTGCTAGATGCTCTTTTCATCAGCCACTACAAGACAGCTGTTTTGCCCGGCAAACACATACATCGGTCAACAGGATTTGCAGATTAATTTTTCCACCCTCCCCCACCTGCTGCTTTCTTTCAAACTCATGAAATTATTTTGGGAAGGAAATCTGTCTGATGCTTCAAGTCCATTATGCTGCTGGAAAAATAAACAAAAGCATGATATCAAAGAAAACAATGGTGATTTCATTATACTGCACATTTTAGGAAAAGAGTTGGCTTTTGTGAATTTTTGGTGAAGCATGAAAGGCCAGCCTGATATCATGCTTTGTTTATTTTTCCAGCAGCATAATGGCCTTGCAGCATCAGACAGATTTCCTTTCTTTGCCCATAATGGACACCTTCTCCAAACCCTAGAACAATTCCAAAAATTTGCCCTACTTCTAGGATGACTGGTTACAGTGGTGGCTGGTGAATACATTTCCAAGGGGGATGGGAATCCATGATGAATTTTAGTGTACATTTTGTGTGAGTTCTCTGTGGTTTGCAGCCTGTTTTGATGATAGGTTTCAGCACCATGGACACCTCCAGTAGTGCATAGACCAATGTTTCCCAACATGGGGGCCACGCCCCACAGGGGGACTTCAGTTCCCAAAAGCTTAAGTCAGTACATTGACTGATCAGTGTTTTGAAGAATTGACTTAGGCTTCTGGGAATTGAAGTCCAAAAACCAAATGTTGGGAAACACTGGCTTAAGCCATATATTTCCCCTCCTGTATGTTTTTTTGTTGTTGTTCAGTCGCACAGTCGATTCCAACCCTCTGCGACCCCATGGTCCACTGTCCGCCAGGCACTTCTGTCCTCCACCATCCTCCTCAACTCTCTCAGTTCTGTGCCCATTGTGTCCACAATACCATCTAGCTGTCTCATTTTTGGCATCAAGGCCTTCTCAAGTGAATCTTCTCTTCTCATTTGATGTCCCAAGTACTTTAGCTTCATCTTTACAATTTGACCTTCTAAGGAGCAGTCAGGGTTGATTTCTTCTAAGATTGACCTATTTGTTCTCCTCGCTGTCCAGGGGACTCTCAAAACTCTCCTCCAACACCACATCTCAAAGGCATCTATTCTTCTGCACTCAGCTTTCCTAATGGTCCAGCTCTCACAGGTGTAAAAACCCTTGATGGGTCTCTTCATGCAAATATCCACTTCACAGCAACAGAGCTTTATTTTGTGGGAAAGAAGGAGCAAAACATATTCTTGAATGTCAGGTCTAACTTGTATTTCTTATTCCTGGCACATACCACAGAATATTATTTTCTTCTCATACCCTTGTTTTTCTTTTCTTCCTTGTTTACATCTAAATGCTTAATATTGTCTTCATCTAAGTCCCGAATATTGTAGTTTTTGTAGCCAAGATTATCACTGAACCCTGGAAGAGCTTTGTTTTTTGATCATGTGTTAGATGTTCAGTAAAGTTCATCAAGTCTCCTATTTCTCATTGCTATCTCTAAGGCTTCTTCTTTTTCAAAGGAAAGCCCATGGAAACTTGTTCTTTTCTTTTTCCTCCTGCCAGACTTCCAAGGCTGATCTCAGCTGTAGTAAAACTGATTGTATCTGCTAGCATCCAGGATAGCCTGAGGTGGGTGAATAATATCGTGTATGTTATTGTGAATGCTGAGGTACTTGCTGTGCCTTCATATCCAGACTTCCTTATAAATGGTTATAACAGAGAAGAAATAAATCCCCCCCTTTTTTTCTCTCTGTTTGGGTGGTCATTTTTTAATATATGACAAACCTCTATTTCACAGATGGGCAAACAGTCAATCAGATGTTCCTGAGTTGCAGTTCCCAGTAGGGATGCTGTGTCTTCGGTACCCAATTGCTTTAGATTTCAGAGCCAAAGCTAAGACCAGGAGCCCTTTCCATATGACATCACTGGTATGAGATCTTGTAATGCTGCAGGACAGGGTACAAATGGATTTGAAAGGGAACCAAAATACTTCTCTGCCAAATGATAATCACATTGGGCAGGAACAAATGCAAAGCGCTGGTATCTATGCAAATTGAGATCTTGGGCTATTATGTATGTATGTATTTATATTTATTTATTTATTATTTACACGTATTCCCCACCCCTTTAGGGAATAATCATCCCTACTCAGAGCAGCTAACATCATAAGGCCAATCATACAACAATCAAGAGTTATTAAAAATTACACATAATAAAATCATCAACAAACATTACAACAGGCAGAAAGTACCACAATCCATGACCCTGAAAGTGCAACCTACTTAAGCTGGGCAGCATTTCTAGCAACCAGAGATAGGCAAAACATTTCCAAAAGTATCCTCAAAAAGCAGCGTTTTTAGTTTTTTTTAAATGACTGCAGGGATTGAAAAAGTTTTAAAGGAACTTGTTGTGTTAGTCATTACTTTTTGAATTCAGGCTGCTGTTATCATTATTGCTTCAGTTATGCAAGTAATTTATTATATTTTTAAATGTTTAGTGTTGTCACTTCCAGCAGGGTAGGAAAATCCGGGGGAGGGGGGACTATCTTGTTCATTAGAGTGGAGAATTCAGATAGTGCACTTAGGAAATATAAACATATGACAGAGAAACATAAAAAATATTGCTGTTATCATTTAGGACTGATAACAGAACAACATGAAACCTACACAATTCCAATTAAAAAGACTTCCACAAATTTCTTGAAATATTTAAAATTAACTTTTTAAAATGATTGGCAGCTAAATTAAAGCAGCTAACCTAGCAGTTCAAAAGCAAGAAATTGCAAATAGATAAATAGAGACCACTTTGGCAGGAAAGGTAACAGCGTTCCATGTGTTCTGGCATCTAATTAATAGATACAGACAGCTCTTTGGCTGGAAATGGAGATGAGCACCATCACAAGTGGTGGGATTCAAAATATATTATTACCTACTCTGTGGGCCTGGTATGGTGGGTGTGGCCAGGGGGAAAGCCCTGTGTTTCACCAGAATTAGGACTACCTTATTTGAAGACTTGGATGGGTGGGCCAGACAGAACTTCTGCTACCAGTTCTGGTGAACTGGGGCAAACCTGCTGAATCCCACCACTGACCAGCACCCTACAGTTGGAGACAACTGGCTTTCAAGCAAGGGAGACCTTTACCTATAGCACCACCAAGAACCCTGTGTGGACTTTTAACATCAGCTCAGCTGAACTACACACTTGAGAAAATGACTATTTCCAGCCACTTGGTTATATTACTGACTTTGATATGGCTGCAACTGTGCTATCTAGTGGATAAACTACATATCAACCCCAATTCCTTGACAGAGGACTACAGGTCCTGTGTGGCTAAACATACATTTATAGTTTCAAAAGATAGAGGGTGTTATTGATAGTAACTGTGCCTGGCTGTGGCACTAGTTGCAACATGGACAAACGAAGTACTGTACCTTTAAGGACTGTTCTGGAACAGTAGCCAGCTGCTCTGGATGAGCGGCTACCTTTTACATAAGAGAAGGCAAACTTCGGAGCCACTTTGCTTCTGCTCTGGAAGTCTGGCTGCTTCATGCCATTTAGTCTGTGACTTCGGAACTCCTTGCCACATCGTGGAGGAAGGACTGATCGTGTCTATCAACATTGTCTGATGGTGTTTTGAACTGGAGTTTTGTTGCTTCAAATGGAGGACCTTAGCTTAACAGCTGCTCCTGATAAGGTTTGAAAGCCTCTGCTTTGCCAGCTATCCACCACAGACTTGTTGCAGTTTACTCAGTAGGAGAGTGAGCTGGGGAATGCTTCCTATTGACTGTGACCTTGTGTAAATATTCCCTCCCATTCAGCTGATGATAATCCTGTTTGTGTTTTGCACCACTGTATATAGACTATCTGCCTACACCTCAGTCTGCAACTAAAGTTTGTTCTGTTCTTTGCCAAAAACTGCATGCTTCTGTTTTTGCTCTTTGGAACGCAAAATGCCAGCAACAGACACCATAGCCACTAGGCGTGGCCAGGGCGATCACACTGCACAAACAATCTCTCTAACAGTTATGCTTATATTTGGTTTCCTATGTTTGTGAATTAGGGACAGTATCCAATGAACATTTATGTGATGCAGCCTCCTGTTTCTTTTTCTAACTCATCGCTAACTAAAAAAAAAAAGCCTAGCACAAGCATTTGCCTCGAACTATTGGAACTATCATTTGTAATTTTCCTGCACTTATCTGGAAGAAGTCATCTGGAATCATGAATTGTATTGTATTGTATTTTTCGACTTATATGCCGCCCCACTCGCACAGCGACTCTGGGCGGCTTACAGAAGAAACAGTTACAATTACATAGCACAATTACTTATGTACTGTTTGATTTTTCAGTGATCCCATAAAGACATTGTCTTGCTCCTGTATTTGTACTGTGTGAAGATTGTGTGGCTCCCTTTGTTTCCCCTCCTACTAAAGCTTGCCATTCACCAAAGCCTCAGCCTGAACAAGTGAGCAGTCTTGCCCTTTGTCCTTGTTATTCAACCAGGTGGACCAAGTTTATGACATGTTTTTCAGATTTTTCACAACAGAGATGGCTACAAACCCTCACTTATCCCACCTGATGCTTTGTCAAGATAATTAGAAGATTCTGATCTTAATGTAATGCTTGTGGTGTCAAAGAGTTGAACCTCCAAGGTGCTTGTCAATGCAAAAAATAATCACATTATTTGTGTTTACTGTTGTAGTCACATAAAACACCTCATGCTCTTGCTACAGCTAGCTGGCAGAGATTTGGATGTGACCTACTGAATATCATTGCCCTTCCCAGTCCAACTGTCTGTGATGGACTGAGCTCTCATCATCTGTCCCAGTTCCTGCCAAACTAGAAGTCCCAAAGCAAGAAATTGCAAGTAGATAAATAGGTATGTTTTGGTGTCTCATCATGCCTGTAACATGACCAGGGAAGTGTCTGCAGACGCAGACAGTGCTGGCTCTTTGGCTGTAAATGGAGATGAGCACCATACCCTAGAGTCGGACATGACTGACTTTCGAGCAAGGGAGACCTTTACCATTGCCTTGTTGAGTGAAAATATCTGATTTATTCATTAATTGTGTGGTGATGCTTCAGACACAAAGAAAGAGCAATCACGTTGCTGTAGTCCTTATTCTTGCTCCACCATGTAAGTAATTTATTGCATCCCACATTATTAACATGCTACACTACCTTTCCTAACAGGCCAGAAAAATGATCTCTGATTCCCACTGTCATTGTGCTGACCCACCTGAATGGGCATGGTCTCCACACGGTGGTGCTATACAGTATATTCTAGGAGAGTCCAGATATCAAAGTCCAAAAGGCAAGCTGAGGTCTGTTTACCAGTAATCCGAGCAAATAATCCAAAGGGTGTCCAGGGGCATTGCCAGGGTTGGCAGAGAAGTCAAGGTCATGGCAGACAGGCCAGGGTCTAGACAGACAGTCTGGAGTCAAGCAGGGTGTTGATCTTCGCATGAGAGTTGTACCAATGTTGGCAGGCTGCAACAAGTTTGCTTATAAGCCTCCCAGCTAATCGATATCAGCTGGGAGCCTTCTTTGGTACTTCGCTCTAGCCTGCCTGTGTCTCAGGTGTAGCTCCTTTCTGGACCTCTCCCTGACTGAGGACTGATCACTGTCAGAGCCAGACCCCTGATCTTTGCAACCCCATGGAACACAGCACACCAGGGTCCTCTGTCCTCTGCCATCCTCCATAGTCCGCCCAGATCTACGCCCAGTGCATCAACGATTTCTCTTACACAAGTGTAAATCAGTAATAGAATTATGGCCACTACTAAATACACCCAAAGCCACTATTTAGTAGTACATTTATTATTTATAACTAATTACTACTAAACTCTGCATTTCAGATTGTTGCTTCCTCCCACTCCATACAAAAAGTCATACATTTTGATGATATTTGCTGTCTTTTTTTAATTACATGAATTATCCATTCCAATGGGCATGACTCAATGGCAACAATCCTTCAATGTTTAAAACAGTATGTTGGCTAAAGGTCTGGGTGCTGTTGAAAAGATCGCAATGGGCTTTGGCAAATGCTGACTCAAAGTTTTTCAAAGACATGAAACACAGCCTGAAAAATCACACAGCTTTCACACATTTTAGAAATGTTTTGAGCTCTACATGCCATATACTAAAACTATATCTGTTTTGATATTAGAATATGATTTGACATGTGGGCTAAATCTTCAGAGAAGGTACGTTTTCACTGAAGTTGCTTTCATTCAGGAATGAAGAAAATCTTTCAGAAAGACAGAAAACATTTCAGAATAATGCCCCAAATGTGTGGATTCTCATTAAGAATCCTCTTTTTATTTTATTTTATCACTTTTATTAGCTCTACTCTTTTTATTTTTTTATATCTGTTATGTAAATAAGAACACACTGTGCAAAAAGAACAATACAAATTAGTCTTCTAAACTAGCATTCAAAGCAAAGCAATCACACTTTTATACTGCTCCATAGCACTTAGTGCACTCTCTGGGAGGTTCAGAAGTTAATTAGCATTTTGGCCCAACATGCTGGGTACTCATTTTACCGACCTGGGAATGATGGAAGGCTGAGTCAACCTTGGGCCCTGAGTCAGGATCGAACTTACAACCTTTGGGTTGCAGTACAGCAGTTTAACCCCTGTGCCACCAGTGCACAGTGCAAGAGCATCCAATGGTATTACTAAATTAACAACATGTCTCTCCATAAGTCAACATGAGAGGCTGGGAGATTGCTAAAAGAATCAGTATAATTGCTAAAATACTGAACAAAAGGAAGCCAAGTTTTTACAAAATGATTCTGTGCTGGAAATCTGATACATTAATTGTGAATGTGCAGTGAGCTTTGGAAAAAAAAAACATCACAAAGGATTGTCATGGCTCCAGAATTGGGATTAATGAATTTACTTTTAGACTCCAGTGCATTATTATATCAGAAAGAGTTAATCACCTTTCTGAGAACAGCAGCTAGACAAACAATTGCTCAATCTTGAAAACTAGCTGTAGAAATTTCAATAAATACTTGGGAATCTGTTGTTGTTGTTGTTCAGTCGCACAGTCGATTCCGACCTTTCACAACCCCATGGACCACCGCACACCAGGCACCCCTATCCTCCACCATCCTCCTCAACCCACCCAGCTTTGTGCCCATTGTGTCTACAATCGCATCTAGCCATCTCATGTTTGGCCATCACCTTCTTCTTTTGCCCTCCAACTTTCCCAGCATCAAGGCTGCTTCTACTTCTTCCCCATCTATTTTCCAGGGAGTGATAGGGCCTGTTGCCTGATATTAAGTTTCAAGCCAGCTTTTGCACTCTCCTCCTTCAGCCTAAGCAAAAGCATCTTTAGGTCTTCTTCACTTTCTGCCATTAGGGAATCTAGAGTAAGGCAATTAGCATTGATGGGAAAATCATCTTTACTGTCGCAATTTTCCCTATTTCCTACTGCTGCTGCTTCACTCCTCTCCTGCAGCATGTTGCTATGCCATCTTTCCCCTTAATTCACTACAGGATTGACTCTAGCCAGTCATGGGTCACACAGTGACTGAGATGGTATCACAAAGGATTAAAGCCAGATTTGTCTCTGGAATGTCTTGAAGAGCAAACATAGTGTATTGAGAATAAGTACTATGCATCCAGATCAATTGAAAGAGTAAACCCAGCATACAAGGAAACTATATATCAGGGGTTCTCAGCCTTTTCAAGCCAAGGTCACGCTTCCCCAGACAACTTTGGGGGCCGGATGGCCATTTTGCCCTGTCTGCCACACATGGCACTTCTGGGTGTGGCGGAGGTGGTGGTGGTGCCACATGAAATGGTGTCACAGGCCGAATCCAGCTCTCGGGCTGTAGGCTGAGAACCCCTGCTATACATGATCAGTCAGAAAGAATGCCACATTGTTAAAGAGTAGGAAACATGCTTTGGTTGGGTATTTTCCATACACTAGGAATGGACACTTTTTGTGGCCCCCAGGTGACCAGACCTTTCACCGGCTGTTACTCTTCTTTGTCATCCACAGTCTGTCTTAAAAGGAAACCTTCCGCCAGGAACATCACCTGGGGAATTGATTCTGGTCCAAGTCCCCTGACCCACCTCTGTGGTGAGGAGAGGCAGGAACTGTTTGAGGGTGATCGAGTCTGGAATCTCAGTCTCTGTGTCTTTTCCTGGCTTCAACCACTGATAGGTTGAAGGTTGAATTTCCATGCCCTCAGACACCAATTATTTTATTTTCATTCAGTTTGTGATGTATTTGCCAGCTGCTTGTTTGATTTGTTGTGTGTGTTGTTATTTGTTATCTGTTCACTGCCCAGAGTGGGATACCACCCAAATGGGCGGTATAGAAATACAATCAACAACAACAACAACAACAACAATAATAAATCATCTGGCCGAGCAGCTCAGCATCAGATCCTACAAGAAAGGAGAACCAGCAAGGTCAGTGGAAATTAGATATGCTTCCAGTTTATGGCCCTTTCAAAAACTACTGAAGACGTTCCTGTTTCAACAAGCCTTTCCCATGCTGTGAATTGACTTTTACAAATGCTGAAATTTCCCTTTATTAAATTGAGTGAGCTGTGATGTATGTTGAATGGTTAATGTGTTCAATTGAGTTGAGGATGCCATCTAGGTAGGTATTTTAATTTTTGTATGCTGCAGACGTGTTAATTGGGGTTGATTTATTAATGCAATCTGTTTTATGAGAGCAAAGCTGTTTTTCTGTTGCACAATGCTGCCATCTTCCTTGTGTGTGGGCAGTCCATTGGCACACTGCTCCATTTGTGTAAGGCTTACACGCACTCTGCTAACCCTCACAAATAACCTTAACAGACAGACAGACAGACAGACAGACAGATAGATAGATAGATAGATAGATAGATAGATAGATAGATAGATAGATAGATAGATAGATAGATAGATAGAGTTGATGATAAGCTGATATTACCGTGTACAAAAAAAAGTCAATTCAGAGGGATGGCAAAGTTTTCTTAACAGATGAACATTTCCTGTTCTTTCTTAGCTTTCCTAAGGAGCTTCATCCAGTTTACTTAAGAAGGCCCACTGAATAAATGGTACTTGTTGAGCCAATATTTGTGTGAGCCCCACTGATTCTGTGGGACTGCTCCAGTCTGGGACTGAGAATTCAATTCAATTTCTAAACAGTGGTACATGTTTGCTGGTTGGCGTATTTGCTGATGTTGATGAATATGTTCATTAAAAAGCCTCCCCTTCCTGGTTCAGTCTTTGCTCCGTCCCTGCCATATTTTTGAAGAATGAAGCATGCCTCTACAAAGCAGAGACCCGCTCTGTTTTGCTTTCCCCCGGTAATACACTGCATATTATAACTGATGGATTACCTGGCCCACAGATTGTCTTACTTTATCAGTCACTTGCTTTTTGGGTCATTAACTGATGCCATGGTCCACTGTTTGTGACTTCATCACCATAGAGGAAATTAGATTGTCACAGACAATGGATTAAGGCATTGTTGAATGCCTCTGGTCACAAGAGGGATGCTATTTACACAGATTACATGATGCCCTGCACATAAGGAAGTCGGGTGGAAAAATTATAGAATCAGTTGGATTGTGACCAAATAGATCTTCCCAGGTTTTTGAAACACATACAAAACATGTTTAGAAGACATTGCATCGAAATGGCAATCTCTTTCTGTGGCTAGGAGTATTCAGAGCTAGCCCATGATCCATAGGATGACTCTTGTAGAATAGACCTTTATTTGATCCATTCTAGAAAAGTCCATCTAGCCATTCTTTGGCCAAAATCCTGTTGCTTAGCAATGTACATTACACTAGAATAGCCACCTTGAATCATAGGGATTTGGTGAATCAACCCATCTGCAAGTTCCATTGGTTCAAATAGGCCTACTATAACTGCAGCATAATATGCTAAAGTATAGAAGAGCAAGCCCAATTGAAGTAAAGAAACATATTGAGAAATAGATCCCAAATTCCATTCATTTGGTGGGTTTACTGTAGCTCAATTTATTACATGAAACAACAGGATTTTGACCATTAAATCTCAATATCTATGGGATCCTGGAGCAGGGTCTCACTGGTGAGAACATATGAGGACAGCAAGAGAATATCAGAAAGAAGGTAGTCTTTCAGACAGAGTGACCCTAAATCACATAAAATTCACTTTGCATATATCTGCTTTGTGTGTGGCTTATGAACCATTAAGCAGGAACCAAGTCACAGCTACCTTAACAGGGCTTTCAAGATAGGTTGGGTTGTACCAGTCCCGCTCCATTTTTCTTAGTGATTTTCCATAGTCAAGTGGAGATTGGAACCCAGTTCTCTTTAGTCCTAGTCTATCACTTCTTTTTCTTTACTTCATTTTTTACCCATTTGGATGTTTAGGGAGATACAATGTTCTAGTTCTGGCACTTCTAGCAGTTTCACCGACATTTGGTGCTCTTGTAATGTTTCTTTGATGTCGTCTCTCCACCTTCCTCTGGGTCTTCCTTGTGCTTTTTGTCCTTCTTTTCACATATGTCGTGTATGGTATGTAATTCCAAGGCATTCACTCCAAATGGACAAACCACAATGGATAGTATATTACTACAGAAATCCAAAATGAGTCTATCACTGTATCCACTAAACCACACTGGGTACACCTCTGCTTTTGTTTAACACCTACCTGTGCATTGTCTTCTTCTTCTAGTTGAGGAAGCAAGCAATGTACATCATGCTTTGCAGAATCGCTATCCTATACATCACAATGGGTCTTTCTTTAAAGTATTTGTAAGTGACTCTGATATTATTATTATGTTTAAGGCTTAGAGTATTCATCTCTGATATGCAGAGATGGGAGGGGGCACCTATGCATTTTTGTAGAGTTGCAATTCTCTTGAAAGTAAGACATTCCCAAAGGATCAGAAGGTAATTGAGGTAGGTAGCTGGTATGAATCTGTTTCAATATGTCACTTTCTTATGTATCATACATTTCTCAGAAACACTTTTTCTTTAATAGATGCATATTATAATATGTTGGGATGACATACATCAGCAGAGAAAAATGAGCAGATGGGCAACTTATGAATATTTAGGTACCTGCAATTTTGCAAAACCAATAAAGCAAACAAGGGGCTGATTCATGCTTACTGGTACCCACATGGGTGCCTCCTTCCCACATATTTTGAGTCTCATGAGTGTAAAGATAATGTGTGGGTGAAGATAATATCATTACTCCACCACACTGGAATCAAAAGCATACATGATGTTACATCAAGATGGCTATATGCCCTTTTCCTTCTCCTTCCATGTCTAGGCCAGACATGAAACTGCCAAAATGAAGGCACCTTTTGGTGAGTTCATTTTGCAGTCCCTTTCACTTGACCTAGTGTGAGAAAGATTAGCCAACAACACAAGGTTGCCATTACCAGGGCACACCCAACTGTAGTTCAAAAATAACACAATATTTGAGGAGGCACTTTATGTGAACCCCACCATATCCCCTCATTTACAGAAAATGCCCCTTATTTGCAGGGCTCCCAGAGGGCTGCTCTGTTTTGGAAGGCAGCTTTTCTTTGATGGTTCTCTAGTTTTATTCTGATTTGCCAGGACCAAGAAATGGTCCATTCATTATAAGCTCTTGGATGGCAAATCTAAAGCATTCAGGTGACCTGGTCATCATCTTCATTCTCTACAGGAGATATATTGTGAATATATTCATATTAGTATTAATTTAAATCTTTTTTCCCTTCTCAGTCTATATTAGGGGTGCTCAACCTTTTAAAGCTGCAGGCTGGGTCACACTCCCTCAGACTGTTGAGCGGACTGGACTGGTGGTTCCCTCGGCCATAAAATGCATCTGTGGCTGTCATAAACACCCTTTGTTTCATAGATGCACATTATAATATGTTGGGATGACATACATCAGGAGAGAAAAAAAGAGCAGATGGGCAATTTATAAATATTTGGCAGGAGGCACCTGCAATTTTGAAAACCAATAAAGCAAACAAAGGGCTGATTCATGCTTACTGATACCCACACGAAAGAAAGCCGAAGGCATGTTTATGACTGTTTTTGCCACTTCTGCTGCTTCCGGTGGTGGCAGGAGTGAGGGTGGCAGGCCACATGAAATAGTGCCGTGGGCCAGATCTGGGCCATGGGCCATAGGTTGAGAATCCCTGGTCGATATAGTTCTGTGGTAGCAAACCTTGGCACTCCAGGTGTTCTTGGATTTCAATTACCAAAAGCCCAAGTCAGCACTCCTGCTGATCAGGGCTGCTGGTAATTGAAGTCCAAGAACACCTCGAGTGCCATGGTTCACCATCAGGAATATAGATAGTGCTGGCTGGACAGTTCATTGAGCTGTGTAGCTGGCTGTGGAGTTAGATTCCCCATGGTGGCGCTTGGAAGAAGATCCAACCTGTGTAGCCTTGGACAAGCTGCTCAGCCCCAGGGCACCCCCAGAAGAATAGTCTTCAGGGTATCAGACCTTTAAAAAACTCAAAAAGGGTTGCTATAGGGTGGAATAAAATTGACAACACCTGATCTTTTTAAAATTATATATAGTTTAGGCAACTCAGTATTCATGTCTTACTTTTTTGTTGATGCACCTACTCTTTTCTTTTTTTAGGGTGATGTCAAAGAGACAGTGTGCTATAGTGGACAGAGTAACAGGCTAGCACTGAGGAAATCTGGGTTCAATTCTCCACTCAGCTGTGAAAACTCACTGGGGGTTGGCAATGGTAAAGACATTCTTTAAAATATCACATGACTTAAAAACAGCAACTAATAGGCAAGCTCAGCCTATGTAATAATTTTAAATTGATTGCTTCCTATATAGTCCTAAATATTTGAAAACATCTGATATTCCCCCTTTTGCAGATTTTCCCCACAAAGGTAAAATTCCCCGAGATGGAATTTCAATGCAAATCCCCCCCCACACACACTAAACAGTAATAGTATGTGTCTTTGAAGGTGGGACAATTTATAAGTTTGATTTTTGCTATATTGCTCACAATTCCACCTATATGTTCATATCTTTCCTTTCTCTCTTGATTATATAACCACCTTAGAAATTTTGCCTTTTTTGTGTGGTATGAGCTTTACTTCTCTAATATTGACTTAACTGTACTTGTCTAAACATTTCAAACTATAATAATTTCATGTCAGAAATATTCTGGGTTGAAAGTATTTTTTACTGGAGGAACTCCACTCCTTGCTGTTAGGTTGGCGCTTAAACTGCCATGCAATCCTCAGGTCTCAAACTGCTGACATGCCAGCCTTCTAGCTAACAAGGTGAGCTTCCTAACCACTGAGCTACTACAGCCCCAATATTTCAAACTTAACACTATTTAGATGCACACCCATTCAAATCTACGTATGGTTGTGTATGCATTTCTTCAAAATACAGCACAAGACTCATAAATATATGGTTCCTGTCACTGGGAAATGTGAATCCAATTCATTTCTATCTTTCTCCTCCTCCTCCTCCTCTCTGGTCTCATTTCGTAAAAGGTTAGTTCTCAATCTCGTAAAGGCAACAAATATCTCCCAGGAGACAAGCAAATGCATATGACTGGAGGAACAATTTGCAGCAATTGAGTATTACACTCCTTAATCCTGTTTCTTCTAAGCAAAGCACACCCGATATCTTGAGCTATATATACAGCACATCCTTAAGGTCCTCATAACTATCTTTTCTAAAAAAATATATAATAATATTGGTCCGAAAGTCTCATAGCTATCTCTTCTCTTTCAACTGCGCTATGCCAAACCTGAATTCAGTCTTCCATGTGAAGTCTTGTCAAATGTGCGCACATCATCTGGATTTAAAAGAAGAAGAAATAAACATCAGGTAGGCTAGAAACATCCAGGTGTTCCAATGATGATCATGCTTTTTGTTCCAAAAAAAGAAAAGAAAAAGAAAAGAAAATTATTTCAGCTAGGGCTCAGTCATGAATTTGGATAAATCTCAAATTGCAAGCTGACATGGTTTGATTTGTACTGATCTGTACGAGGTCTGGGTTGAAGCAGTATGTCCTGATTTGGTTCTGGTTTGAAGCAAAGAGGATTTATGGAGCAATTTGTGCCTGGAGCACATATCAGATGGAGATGAAATGGTTTTGTCTTTTCCAAGCTGATTTAATTTAATTTTAATTTAATTTTTATACTTGTATGCCGCTCCACTCGCAGAGTGACTTTGGGTGGCTAACAATAGAGCATAACAATGCTACACAGTAAAAAACAGCAATAATGTGGTTATATAATCAAACAAGGCAATATAGCAATACAATCAGCAAAACAATGTAGAAATACAATCCAGCAATACAATGTAGCTATACGATAGAACAATACAATAGAAAAATACAATCCAACAATCCAATATAACAATATTTTTTTTGTTGTTTAGTCGCACAGTCGATTCCAACCCTATGTGACCCTATGGACCACTGTCCGCCAGGCACTTCTGTCCTCCACCATCCTCCTCTACTCGCTCAGCTCTGTGCCCATTGTCTGTACAATACCATCTAGCCATCTCATTTTGGGCCACCCCCTTATTCTTTTGCCCTCCACCCTTCCCAGCATCAAGGCTTTCTCAAGTGAATCCTCTCTTCTCATTTGATGTCCAAAGTACTTTAGCTTCATCTTCACTATTTGACCTTCTAAGGAGCAGTCAGGTTTGATTTCTTCTAAGATTGACCTATTTCTTCTCCTTGATGTCCAGGGGACTCTCAAAACTCTCCTCCAACACCACATCTCAAAGGCATCTATTCTTCTGCGCTCAGCTTTCCTTATGGTCCAGCTCTCACAACCACACATTGCCACAAGGAATACCATTGATTTGACTATACGAATTTTTGTTTGCAATGTGATGTCTCTACTTTTCACTATGTTCCCCAGGTTTCTCATAGCTTGCCTCCCAAGAATCAGTTGCCTTTTTATTTCATGGCTGCAATCTCCATCTGCAGTGAGCTTTGATCTTAAGAAAGTAAAATCTGTCACTGCTTCTACTTCTTCCCCATCTATTTTCCAGGGACTGATAGGGCCTGTTGCCATGATCTTGGTTTTCTTGATATTGAGTCTCAAGCCAGCTTTTGCACTTTCTTCTTTCAACCTAATCAGGAGCTTTTTAAAGTCCTCCTCACTTTCTGCCATTAGGGTGGTATCATCTGCGTATCTCAAACTGTTGATGTTTCTCCCAGCAATTTTGATCCCAAATTGTGATTCCTCCATCCCTGCATTGCGCATTATGTGCTCTGTGTATAAGTTGAATAAGCAGGGTGACAAAATGCAGCCTTGTCTTACTCCTTTTCCTATTCCAAACCACTCAGTCATTCCATATTCTGTCCTAACTGTTGCTTCTTGATTCATGTACAGATTTCTCATGGGGTATACAAGATGCTCTGGTATTCCCATCTCTTTAATTACTTGCCACATTTTGTTGTGGTCCACACAGTCAAAGGCCTTAGTGTAATCAATGAAACAGAAGTAGACTTGTTTCTGATATTCCTTTGTTTCCCCCCCATGATCTAAGGTATGTTGGCAATGTGGTCTCTAGTCCCCCTGCCTCTTCTGAATCCTGCCTGCACTTCTGGTAATTCTCTCTCCACGTGCTGCTGCAGTCTATCCTGTATTATCTTGAGCATCACCTTGCTAGCATGTGGGATGAGCGCAATTGTTCGATAATTTGAACATTCTTTGGCATTACCCTTTTTGGGGATTGGAACATATACTGATCTTTTCCAATCCTGTGGCTATTATATAGTCAGATATAATACATGCAATGTCCTTCCGCCACCCACGGTCAGCAGCAATTCCTCGTCCAGGTACACAAGCCCCCAAAACCTGGAAAGTTCCTTCCCCTGTTTTGGCTCTCTTATGTCACAAACTTCCATATACATCCATATGAAAATAATTTTTAAAAACAAGATAAAAGCTGTGTAGGTCACTGGGAGGCTTAAAACTGATTTGGAGCCAATACAGAAATTGAATTGGATGAAATATGTATTAATCCAGAACAAAGGAGGTCCATTTCACACCTGCAATTTGGCCTCTGAATTGAATAGAACAACCTACCCACAGCCCTAGCTTATATCAAAATATGTATAAATACCCTAGGGCAGTGGTGGGCAGCAAAATGTTTCATTACCACACCGTGGGTGGAGCCTACATCATGGGCAGAGCCTGTGTCAAGGGAGATCTAGTCATGCCTGGAATATGGCCATGTATACCTCTGCAAACACAGGCAGCACTGGCTCTTTGGCTATAAATGGAGATGAGCACTATACCCTAGAGTTGGATATGACTGGCTTTTGAGCAAGGGAGACCTTGAACCATTTGCAGGGACAAAATCTGATGCGGCAGGGGAGGGAGGTGGGTGTGACCACCCAATTTTGCCACCCCCATGCACAGAGGCCACCCAATTTTACTACCCCCTCCTGGGGTGGTGTGAACCTGTTGCTGCCCACCACTGCCCTAGGGCCATGGTGGCTTTGTGGTTAAAATGCTGAGCTTGATGACCCAAAGATCAGCAAGTCAGCAGTTCGTGACCCAAGTACTGCATGATGGAGTGACTGCTGTTTGTCCCAGCTCCTGCCAATATAGCAGTTTGAAAGCAAGAAATTCCAAGTAAATAAATAGGTACCACTTTGGCAGGAAAGGTAACAGCATTTTATGCACTTTGACTTCTAGTTATGCCTGCCACCTGACCATGGGAATATCTGCAAACATAGAAAGCTCTGGCTCTTTGGCTGTAAATGGAGATGACCACTGCCCCCTAGAGTCAGACATGACTGGCTTTTCCCTTTTCCCTATAAATGCCTGATAAATTAAGGTGTATGCTCCACATATCTGATGAAGCAGGCTGTAGTTTGTGCAGTCATATAGCAAACAAAACCCACCTTACAGAGAGGAGAGAGAAAGGACATTCCACAAGTATTACTTTCTCCACATTTTGTGTGTTTGTGATTCTTTCTTAAAAATACCCCTCACTCATTTGTGACAGTGAGTGGTAAGAGTGTGGAAAGGCAGATGCATAGTGGGAAGATGAATAATGGGTACAAATCTACATGAATACACCTATATTCCATGACAAGGCCAAACAATTCTGTGTAATACAGAACATAATAAACATGATCAGTGTTTGTCTATTTGCATTGTTGGTGGGTAGGATATTGATGTCATTATTGCAGTTTCTATTCTATTTTCCTTTCCCCATTTGTATCTGATTTGGCATTTACTTTAGTTTTCCCACTCCATATTCCTTATTTATAATACGCCAACTGATACAAATGTATTTTTTTTAAATAACTAGTGAGTTCTTCTCCCTGTTCTTATTTGGAGTTCATTGTTTCAGCCACTCTGTACTTAAAAGATTGGGTAGGATGGGGGTGGGGATATCATATACCTACTGCACAGTTGAGGAGGAAAATGCATGATAATGAAATAATTAGTACCATCTTCATAGCGGAAATTAAATGCATAGGTAAGCATGCTCTGTCAATTTGATGATATAATGAATGTTTGACCACTAAAGGGATTGAAAGATTAATATTTGTCTTACTCTAGCAGTGTTGGGGTCAGGTTGTGGCAGCTTAGTGGTTAAGACACTGAGCTTGATGACTGGAAGGTCGGTAGGTCAGCCGTTTGAGACCCACGAAGGACTCAGATCCCATCATCTGTCCCAGCCCCTGCCAACCTAGCAGTTCAAAAGCAAGAAATTGCAAGTAGATAAATAGGTACCGCTTTGGCGGGAAAATTTTATTTTATAAATTATTTTGGATTTATATACCGCCCTACTTGGTGCAACCAACTAAGGGTGGTGTACAAGACAAATACAGTACAATACAACACAATACAATACAGTAATAGGGCATAACAATACTGTGATAGAACACCACACAGCAAAACAGCAATAATGTGGCAATACAATCAAGTAATAATATAGCAGTACAATCCAACAATACAATGCAGAGATATAATACAACAATACAATGTAGCAATACAATATCGCAATACAATGTCAAGAAAATACAATCCAGCAATACAATGTAACAATATGATCAGATATCATAGATACAGCGTCCTCTCACCACCTGTAGCTGGCAGCAATCTTCTTCTCCTCCAGGTAAGATGGCAGGGCCTGGAGGGAGGGTGGGAGTGTCCTCTCACCACCTGCAGCTGACAGCAGTCTTCTCCTCCAGGCGAGATTGCGGGGCCCGGAGGGTTGGCAGGAAATGTAACAGCATCCCATCCACTTATGTGCTTGCCACGTGAGCATAGAAACATCTGTAGATGCAGACAGTGCTGGATCTTTGGCTGTAAGTGCAGATGAGCACTGGACCCTAGAGTTGGACACAACTGGCTTTCGAGCAAGGGAGACCTTTACTTTTACTAGAGGTGTTGGTAGTTTGAATCCCCCACTGTCCTTCCTAGCCTGCATAACTGTGGGCAAGCTGCGCAGTTCTACAGCACTCCCAGAATAAGGGAATGGTTACACTTAGAAAACCCTGGAAATGGCCATCATTAATTGGAATTAGCCTGTTGGCATATAATTAATTAATAGAGGAGCTTTCAGATTTGCTTCTTCTTTACTGCTGTAGAGACATGTGCTGAGTAATCTTTCCCTAAAATGTTATCTTTTGTAATTCACGGAAAACACCAGCTAGTATCCTGCTGCTCTAATCACTGAGCAGAAGGGAAATCTTGTAAGTAACCTGACACACCACAGGAGAAACTCTCCTTTCCGTGAGAACAGGCATAGGAAAAGAAGCCTGCCAGAACCTGAGAGATACGTGTTTTATTTCTTTTCCTTTTTGGCAACAGTATATGAGGCACAAGATGGCAGGAAATGTGAGCTATTTGCTAATGTGACATAAGAGGTAAGAGGTGATCAAAAAGAACATAATTCAGTCATTTTGTAAAAGTTAGGTTAGGTTTATTCTCATATTTTATCCCAGTCTACCATACAATTATTTTCTTTTAAATCTTGTTTTAACTAATTGTTTTAATGCTTTTATAAATTTGATTTTTTAAATTCAATAATTGCTCATGTTTTTAGTCAGTGTCCCCCCCCCCCAATTTTTTAGTTTTCTTCACTGGGAGAATGACCACATAAAATAAAATAAATGTATATCCAAAGTGATTCAAAACACTGGTCATTTGTGTGCTCCACATATGTCTAAGGGACCCACATACAGAGGAAGTGTAAGTGTGTATCTACATGACACAGTTTTTGCAACCATTGACAGATTCTACTTAATGGCACACAGTTATGATTATTGTTTCCAGATTTTGATTGAAAAGTATTTACACATGTGTGGTGTAATGCTTAATTTGGAAGTGCAGTTGCTAAGTACAACTACCATAGCTACTTCACCCAGAAGGAAAGTTCAAAAATGAAGGCAGATAGAGCTATCCATGTCAACTAGGAGGAACAAATCTTTTGAGCCGTCATTGTCTCTTGGTGGCTGACAGAAGATAGACCATGGGTTTAGAAAGCTGCCAAGTGGCACTAAATTATCCCATTTTTAGCATCCTGAGTGTCCATCTGTATCAACAATCACTTTTCTCTCCAAACTTTGTTCTTCTCCAAATGTGCCACAAAAATAGGAAACCTGCCACTGCTGATTTGGCTAATGGACTTTCTCCACAGAGTTTCATAATTAAGGACCAGGCTCTTGGGGAAAGATATATAAGCATCAGGGAAGATTTAGAGGGTTTTTTTGGAAATGCTCACAAAAGATGAGTGCTGTTTCTTAACTAGCATCTAATCAACCTCCCCTACATCATTTGGAGAACCCTGAATCGGGTGAGAATCAGAGTCCCTAAATGTAAGGGCAACATGCTCAAGTGGGGGCTGCTGGCAGACAACAACGCACTGTGTGAATGTGGCGAGATACAGAATTTGGTTCATTTACTGTTCTGCAAATTACTGTCAGAAACATGAACCAATGAGGACAAGTTTGGCCAAGGACAAAGCCAAGAAAGTGGCTTTATTTTGGTAGTCCATGGTTTGATCAGGACATGAAAGAAGAAGACCAGCATCTAATTTATTCCTCAATTTTCATTTTCTGTGTTAGCATCTGTATTACAATATCTGCAGAAATCTGTCCCAATCCCTTGGTGAGTTACTGCTAGTCAAAGCTGGCTCTATTGATCTAGATCAGTGTTTCCCAAATGCTGGTGTTTGGACTTCAATTCCCAGAAGCTTAAGTCAATTCCCCAAAGCACTGATGAGTCAATATACTGGCTTAGGCTTCTGGGAACTGAAGTCCAAACACCAGCATTTGGGAAACACTGGATAGAGCCATGATGTGACTTACCATAAGACTGCTTCCTACATCCCTAAACTCAAGTGAGACCTGAATCCTGTCATGAGAAACAGCATCATGATATCAGAAATTTACAATCCATTTGTTTAATCTGGCTTTGCTAGAGTTTCTTTTATGCATTGTTTCATTCATGTTCAGTTCCCCCTCCAAGCATAAACATAAAGCAAGCTGGGAGGAGACAAACAGTCTTTTCCATTCAACAAGACTCTTCCCAGCAAACAAATAACATTGCCAGTATGAAATTCATTTTTGGAAATTTAATGAATAATGTAGATCTTCGAGTCTGCCTGCTTTGCCTACAATAATTACCAGAGAGAAAACAAACACGTTATGCCTTCCTTTATGAATGGAATGGTGCCAGTTTAAATATTAATACCTTTTGATTGAATTGCCCAATCAATGCAACCTAAGCCTGGGTAACGGCTACAATTTGTATATGAAAGTCAAACTGATTACCAAAGAGTACAACTATGTTAACTCTTCCCCAGCTAGAACAATCTTGGTGACAGCAGGAGAAAGAAAGAAATTATACGGCATTGTAGAGAAAGTGGAGACAGACAAGGAGTTGATACAAAGCAATTTCCTTTACGATGTCGAGGCAATTAAATAAATATCTTATCTGGAGCAGCCAAAAGTAAATATCTCTAGCAAAATGCCTCATTATCTGACTCCTTTATGTCTTGTCATTCCTTCCTCTGCATAATTTTACAGGCTGGCTATGATGATTATATTTTTGACCTGTTTTACTTGCATGATGTCAAGCTGCTAATTAGATTTGCAATTTATGAATCAGTGTTTTGGAGGGGCAGGGGGCAGGAAATGGGAAGCAGATCCACAAGACTCAATTTGATTATATGACAAACATGACTATTTGATCAGCTACCTGCAAAGTTCATGCTTAGATGAATTGAGGAGGCACATCCGTTTCCACCTATGCTGCATGAGCACAGCTATTCTGTACTGTCGCATATCTTGGTTTGCAGAAGAAATGATCTTAAGGCATCAAGAGTCTGTCTTGCTAATGAGGTAGAAGAGCTAGCAAAAACTCCTGAACTCACTGCAATGTTTGAATGATATGTGTGTGTGTTTGGAAGATTCAGAACATTAATACATGCACAATATCCCTCATCTGCATTGAAATAATCTGTTAAGGGAGTCTCAGGGCAATACAGGTAACCCCTGACCTCCACAAAGTTCCCACACAGCAATCTCTCCTCCATGGATGACAGTCTAATGTGAATTCCCTCCAGGTTTTTCTCCAAGTTTTCAGGAGTCCTCAACAGTGTGGAGACAAATTTTAGGGTGATGTTCAGCACCCTGGATAGAATCTGAAAAGTTCAGAAAACAATTCCAGAGTGGTTGTGTTTGCCTCCATGAAGTCATTAATCTCCACTAACTTCTACCCCTCACCTGTAGAAGAAATCCTTCACCACCTTCATTTCCCATAGAGGAGAAAGTTCTAGGTGCCCATACAAGGCATTTCTTAGTCTCAGCAAAGGAAATCCTACAGCTCAGAGAATGCACATAATCCCCAAATCCAGACTCGCCTTCTAAGCAACACTTTGTTGGAGGGGTGAGTGGGGAAAGAATGAGCAAAAAACCTCGAGTGGTGATCCTGCCACTTTCTGTATTAAACCTCAGCAACTAAGCATTACATTATCTGCAAAATCTGTCCTAAAACATTGGATAATTGTTGAGAAACCAGCCTCAACAATCGATGCTGAAGAAATTGAGTCAGCAATCTTTGGATCCAAGTGAAAAAAGTCTTTATTAGGTTCTCCACGTCTGAAGAAACCTACGAAGTGCCTGCTGTGATCTTCTGTGCTAGCTAGCTCTTCTCTTGCTCCTTTGCAGACTGCCTGGCATATCTCTAATACAATCACACACACAAAGAGATTTATTAGCCAGGATAAAAAAGGAGGGGGAAGGAGGAGGGAGGGGGTGAACTGAAGAACAAAACTGTATAGTGTTCTATTATAACTGACTGAAGAGGGGCCCCTTCTTATCTCTTTAACACCGTCCACAGCTAGGCTTCAAGGACAGAATGCATTCCTTCAAGAGGCCCAGTTCCAGCAGTATACACACAGTAATGAAATCTAGCACTCAGTATAAAAACCTAATACAAGTCAATGATCTATAACACAAGTATATTAAAGGATTGCAATCTTAATTAAGCTATAAATGAATCCCTACAGATAATGCTGCCAGTCAAAGTTGGTTCTATTGAGCTAGATGGAGCCATGATATGCTTCTCTATAAAACCTCTTCCTACATTCCTAAATTCAAGCAAGACCTGAATCCTACTGTTAAGAATATCATCATGGTATCAGGACTTTGCAATCCATTTAATTAATCTGGCTTTACTTGAGTTTCTTTTGATTGTGTTGACAGTTCCATTCTGGGAGTCCTCAGGGCTGAAACTTGCCACACCCCTTAGACCTCCAGCTTATGATCTTTGTAAACCAAAGTAATCAAGATCCCCCATTGTGTGAAATTGCTCTAAGACAGTGATGGAGAACCTTTTAGAGACCAAGTGGCCAAACTGAAACCCAAAACCCACTTATCTATCACAAGGTGCCAACACTGCAATTTAATTTGAATGCTGAGGTTTTAGTTTAGAAGAAACAATTCATACATTAACATATTTTGTCTTAAAAGAAAACCACAATAATAGAGCTTTCAATGACACAAACACTTGCTCCCTTCCAGCTGTGCCATGCTGTGAGGTATGTTCTCCTCCAACCTAGCTCCTCTCCACCCCACCATAGGAATCATCCTAGCCACAGAATCAATAGGCTGTCATACGCACTGTACCCTCATGCCATATGTGAGCTTCCCACTCTATCCTAGACAAGGGAGGTAGGACGTGCTCCCATTGGGCTCCTGGGCAGAGGGGCAGGTGAGGTGAGAAACTTTCTTAAGGCATGCATGGAGAAGGGGAGGGGAACAGCCTGGCCCTGCATCCATCTGGCTTTCTAGTAATGAAATCTGGCAAACTCTGTGCTGGGGCGACAGCACACATGTCCACAGAGAGGGCTCTGACTGCCCTCTCTGGCATGCGTGCCATAGGTTCACCACTACTGCTCTAAGAATTTGTGTAGAATGATTTTGTATGAGGCCAAACATGCAAAAGGTAGAGAAATGCATGGTTGAACTGTGTGGTGGTACCAGTCAAGACTAGCAGGCAAAGTCCTACAAACGAATGAATTCTTCCAATTCACTCCATGAAAATCTCCCCACTTTTCTATTGTACCAAAGCTGGCAATTGATTATATTAGGATGTAACAAAATGGAGAAGAAAAATTCAAAGATTTCTAGAGACCGTATTACAGTATGTCTCTTCTCGATGCCTTTAGAAAACACATCCCTGTTAAACAGCTGAATTTTCCACATGTATGTCTGAAGTTTCAAAAAAACCTTTGTTATCATCTTTAAAACAGATCAGCTTGGTAATTAAAATGTAGTGCTTTTACAAGAACAGTGCCACAATATAATATCCTGGATCAGCAGCTCTGCTTCTATTTATGTTCACTGCTAGATGCTTACTTTCAGTAAAACAATGATACTGTACCAAAAAATACCATTTCCATTATCCCAGCACAGGAAAAAAGTATTTTCAGTGAGTGGCTGTCATCAGCAATGGATTAGAACATCTAAGAACAATGATAAAGTGACTACATGTAATGTTTCATATTACAATGTCTTCTGTTTCAAAGGCCATCTAATTTAAAAAAATCCAGTGTATATGTAAATAAATAACTGCAAGAAGTAAAATCTCCTGCCAACCTAGCAGTTAGAAAGCAAGAAATTGCAAGTAGATAAATAGGGACACTTTGGTGGGAAGGTAAACAGTGTTCTGTGCGCTCCGGTGTCTAGTCATGCCTACCACATGACAATGGAAACGTCTGCAGAAACAGCACTGACTCTTCAGCTTTGAAACAGAGATGAACACTGAACCCTAGAGTCAGATACGACTGGCTTTCAAGCAAGGAAACCTTTACCTTTACTAAGAAAGTAAAATAGGAGTCTTGAGGCTATCTGTTCACACTTAGCATCTTGAAAGTAAACCAAGGATCAACCAAAAAGATTGTGGCTGAAATCCTGGGAACTGCTGTGACCACACAGGCTGAAATCTTGTTGCTTAGCATTGTAAGTTGCAACTAGAGCAGGTCACGTTGAATCCATGGAAGGTAAGGAAAAGGGATGAGGTGGGCCTCTTGTTTGTTGAAATATCAACATTTAAATAAATGGATCAAGTGGAAGTAATATAATAGAGGAAATTTAATTAAAAACTGTTCTTTTTTGGATCCTCTCTTTCAGAAAGGTGTAAGTATTAGGAACTATAGGAAAGGATCTAAAAGTGAAAGGAAGAAACTCTTCTATAGGTTTTTTTAAAAATCGTGTTAACCCAAAAATACCATTTGCTAATACCAAGATCAAGCCATTATTGTTCCTTGTGTCATGGTTCATAAATAAGAAGGTCTGTGGCATATATTTTCCAAAGTCTCAGTACCATGCAGTCTTGGTAACATATCCGCGCCTGAATACTGACTGATGTAATATGATGTTCCAGCTGAGCATTCAGGTGCCCTGGAAAACTAATGACCTAAATCCAACTACCCACCTCAGTTAGAACTGATCCATTGTCTCAGCAAAATTTGTTGTTTAAGTGTTGACTCACCATTTGACAATAGGTTCAGTGGGTCTACTCTAGTGGGGATGGACAGTTTAGGGGTCAAAAAAATGGAAATCGGAAGACTGGTAGGTTGTGAAGGCAGAACAGGTTTGGGGAGCCCTGGTGGTACAGTGGTTAAACTGTTGTACTGCAACTAAAAGGTTGTGAGTTCGATCCTGTTCAAGGTTGACTCAGCCTTTTGCTTTGCTTTGGGGTAGAGGCCAAGGATGGCAGGATGGACATCAGGGTCTTACACAGAGCTGGGGGTTTACTGAAAGTACAAGAAGGCAGCTGACAGCCCTTTGAGCACGCATTTAGGCACAAAATGTGCAGTTGATGAAAAAAGGTAGCTGGAAAATAATCAGAAGGAAAACTGGAAAATTAGAAAATGTGTATCAGGGAAAATGAGACAGATGGAGATAAGACATTGGAGCCCTTTCAGGCACTGAAACATAAACTTGTGATAGCATGAGCATGTAGCAGAGCCCTGCAGCAACTTTAAAAGCTTCCAAGACTTATTGTAAACCTAGAAAAATAAAAATGCAAAGAATACAGGAGGAAGGTGATGCCTTTATTGGATTACAAAAGGAAGTTAACGCTTTGGAGAGGACCATGTGGAGCAGGAGGAACAAGGACCCAGCCTCATGTGGAGGTGGGTATGAGAACACCATAAATTCTTTTGCTGTTTATCCAACAAGCATTTCTACGAAGAGTGCCTGGCACAATAACACTGGACCATGAACTGTCATTAAGGATTTTATGCCTACCTGATGATGAGCCAATGGTTTTTTAAAGTGATCCAATAAAGGTATCACCTTCCTTCTGCATTCTTTGCATTTTTTATGATTTGATCACATGGCTAATTTCCTTTGTTTGCCTATAGAAAAATAAAAAGAGTAGACAGACAGACAGACAGACAGACTCATGGAATCATTGAGCTGGAAGGGGCCTCTGAGGCCATTGAGTCCAACTCCCTGCTGAATGCAGGAATCAAACTCCAAGCAGATCAGACAGATGATTGTCCAGTTTTCTCTTAAATGCCTCCAGCATTGAAGCAGCCACCACCTCCCAAGATAATTAGTTCCATTATCATACTGCTCAAACAGTTAATTGATTCTTTACCAAACAAAATCAATTTCACACATGATCCATTGCTGTATTGTTGCTATGAACTATTGACTCCAATGGAGAAACCACTGCTGATTCAGCCTATGAGGAAGAAAGTACATTTCCTTCCTTCCTTACAGTGTGTGTTAAATGATGATCTTTTCTGCTATTAAAAAAATCTTCTTTAAGGGATACTAGGCTGTTTTATATTCTGGATGACCTCATGGGAAATATAATGAGATTTCCATATTTCAGAAATGGAGTATGAAAAATGAAACACAGGTGTCTTTTTGTTATTTTGTTATTTAAAGAAAACAATCAAATACAAAGACTATTCGCCTATTTTATGTGGAATGTGTTGGCTGCCAGGTCCTTTTCTTGGATTATAGCTACAATATTTGGGACATTTAACCCCAAAAGTAATATTTCCAAGCTTCACCAAATTGTCCAGTATAACATAGAAGAGTAGGGAATGGGGTGGGTTGATCAGGCTGTTTTGTGACATCAGTTTGACATGTGTTTATTTGTAAGTCCATTCAAAACAGTTTTTGCCTTCAATTACCATGTCTTAAAAATCTACATTGATTTTCAGACTTTTTTTTTTTGCAAAATACATTCTCTACAAATGTCAGATGGTAAAATACTCATTTTATATGCATGTCAAAGTAAAGACATGCTTTGTACAAAAGTTGCTGCTTCTTGAAAGCTAAAACCTGTACTACAGAATTTGAAGGGCAGCAGACCTGAAAGAATAATCAAGGTACACATTTATCTAAGAGATGTAAATAAAGTCATTTTACTTCCAAATGTGTATCAGATGAAATACTTCCTCTGATCCAGATACCAGTTCTACTTCAATTGGAGTTAGAGACATTCTGTTCACCTTTTCATTATGAACTTTTTAGTGGTTTCAGGAAGAAACAGATCTTGGTTGCATTAAAGAAGGCTGGAAACCCTGCTTAAAATCATGTGGGTATCATGCAGAAGGTTTTGGGTCCAACCCTCAGCGCTTGCTGTTAAAAGATTATCAGGGTCAAATTAGACATTAAGGTTCTGCATTTTTGCCTGTTTTCCCTGCCAGAATAGGATTGCACATTAAGCCTATATTTGTTTTCAGATGAGCAATCACAAAGCAAAGTATGCCAAATATGGAGGTGAGGAAAATAATTTGCTATAATGAACATATGTCTTTCCATACTTTATGGAACATGTTGTCTAAATACATTGACATTGATCCAAAATGTCTCTGCCTCTACATTTGCAAATATCTTTTTGAAAAGAACATGGAATTATCCTCCTGTGGGGAGTACAAACAAAATGGAGGCAAAACCATAACTCTTCAGAAACTGGGATAAGGATAAATCCCAGAGGCTTAGGAACCAATTCACAGTTGTAAGCCTGTGCAAGCACTCTCTGATTTATATCTCCATGCATATTACATTTGGAGTAATTGAGTTGTTTTTTCCAACATATCCGCTTATCAACACAGGGATAGGCAAGAAGTGCAACATCTCATCCTTCTTATAAAACATCATGCAGAGGATTGTGGAGTTTGATAGTAATCATTATGAATTAACCACTCATCTGCATTGTTTGGGATGAGGTCTACATGATAACAGCCATATTACCATCACACAAGGCTAATGGAAATATATGGGCAGCATGCTAAAGCAGTTCTGCCTGCCCACAAGCACCCAAGACCTCTGGCCTCAGCTGCAAAAGGAAAACATGTCAACACATCCGTACACAAAACAATTTAATCCCAGTAAATTGTCAGATGTTGGCTACAAAGACAGCTTCTAAATGCTGTAAAGGTAAAGGTTGCCTTTGCTTGAAAGCAGTTGTATCTGACTCTAGGGTTCAGTGCTCATCTCTGTTTATAGTTGTTTATAGCTGTGGATGTTAACTTATCCTGCATAAAGCTTGCACAAGGCATTCACAGTTAGTAATGGGAGACAAATAGATTTGCATGCTCGTTTCTAGTTTTATGCTGAGTTGATGCATCTCATGGCAAATGAATATTAATGGCCAGAGCACAGAGGATAAAGACTCCAAAGTACATTTGATGACTCTAAGTGACATAAAGAAAAGACCTTTAACACGTCCCAATTAGAGCTGCAGCCTGCAGGAATCAACTACATCTGTATGTGAAATTAGATGGACCGATAGAGGTGAGCACATAAAGGAAGAGTGCAAGGAGTTATGATGATTGTGTACTCTTTATTACAGAGAGCATTCCTCTGTCTGAAGGTCTGTCCAACCTAGTTGAAAGACCCATAAGAAGGGAGGAAAGAGACCTTAAAGTCACCAGTCAATCAGCAGTCAGTCCAGGACAGCACATGGAAGAGGTTCAGGGACTGTTTCAGGAACTATTGTGGCACAACAGATGGCATTTCAATTGAAATATAATGGTAGAATGGGCAGTAACATCGCGTGGATTTCAGCCGCCTGGGGCTTAAGCCAAATTTGCCGCCCCCTGGTGGATGCCAGGACCCACTCCCACTAGGGCTTCTGGGAATTATAGTCCAAGAACACCCATAGCCCAAAAAGCACTGCCCAGGGCACCCCCCCCCCCATGTGAAGCCACTGAGAATGAGCAACTCATAACATCAGTACATCTTTTCCAAGATGGTTTTCATGAATGAAACCATGATAAAGATGAACATGGATGAATCAAACAACTAGAGAAATCTGTACATGAGTCAAGAAGCAACAGTTAGGACAGTATACAGAATAACTAAGTGGTTTAGAATTGGAAAAGGAGTATGACAAGGCTGCATACTGTCACCCTGCTTATTTAACTTATATGCAGAGTACATAATGCACAATGCAGGGCTGGATGAATCACAAGCTGGAATTAAAATTGCTGGGAGAAACATCAACAACCTAAGATATGCAGATGATACTACCCCAATGGCAGAAAGTGAAGAAGACCTAAAGGACCTCTTGATTAGGATGAAAGAAGAGAGTGCAAAAGCTGGTCTGAGACTCAACATAAATAAAACCCAAGATAATGGAAACTGGCCCTGTCACTCACTGGCAAATGTAAGGGGAAGAAATGGAAGGATTGACAGACTTTTCCTTCTTAGAATCCAAGATCACTACAGATGGCAACTGCAGCCATGAAATAAAAAGGCAACTGATTCTTGGTAGGCAAACTATGAGAAATCTAGGGAACATAATAATAAAAAGTAGAGCCATCACCCTGCCAACAAAAGCCTGCATAGTCAAATCAGTGTTATTCCCAGTAGTAATGTATGGTTGTGAGAACTGGACCTTAAGGAAGGATGAGCACAGAAGAATAGACACTTTTGAAATGTGATGCTGGAGGAGAATTTTGAGAGTACCCTGGACAGCAAAGAGATCAAAAAAGTCGATCCTGGAAAAAATCAACCCTGACTGCTCCTTGGAAGGACAAATATTGAAGATGAAGCAAAAGTACTTTGGACACCAAATGAGAAGACTCACTCGAGAAGGCCTTGATGCTCTGAAAGAATGAAGGGAAAAGGAGAAGGGGGCAACAGAGGATGAGATGGCTAGATGACATTGTTGACACAATGGGAGTAGAGCTGAGTGGGCTGTGGAGGATGGTGGAGGATGGGGTGCCTGGAGTGCAGTGGTCCATGAGGTCACAAAGGGCCAGACTCGACTATGTGACTGAACAACAACAAAAGAAACCCATCGTAAACACTCAAGTTCTGGATGAGTTAATAGAGTGTTGGCTGATAGTTTGGCCAGAAATTCCACTGAGTCGCTTCGGCGAATAGAGCGGCATACAAATCCAAAATACAAATACACTATGGTAATTGAGAATACAGTACAGCCAACCACGCAACACCAAGTGCTGGGTGGCGGTAAATAACATGACTCCCTAAAGGGCCCAACAACTACAGTCAGATGAGCCCCTTTAGGTGGGGTAATGGCCCCCTCAGTGGAGGAAATGCCACTGGAAACCATCAGATTAGGCCAAACAGCAAAATGAGTGGAGGAGGAACTCTGATTCCCAGTGGTCATGGAGGCGGAAAAGGCCATGCCAGATGGACTGGCCGTGAAGGAGCACCTTGATAATATCCTCGAGGCTGTGCAGTCCATTGCAGTCCCGATGTTAAAACCTGCATGTTTCATTTCATACTTGCTGCAGGAGATGGCTCTATGATCTTAGTGTGTGGGTCACTTCATAGCAAGCTGGGATCTACCTTAAACAAATTCATGCCAATGGCATTTTTCTTCCTTCAGGAAAATTGTATCCTCGGATAGGAGTTGCAGCCAACAATGGCTGATCAATTGCAGGTGTTCTTGGATGAGGTGGACAATCTAGATTAGTGTTTCCCAACGTTTTTGTTCCTGGGCTGCAATTCCCAGCCCAGAAGCCTAAGTCAATCCAACAAAGCACTGATCAGCCAATGTACTGACTTAGCCTTCTGGGAATTAAAATCCCTCTATGGGGCACATGACCCCCACATTGGGAGCCACTGGTTTTGTTCATAGGTTCTCAAACATGGCTCTCCAGATGTTAATGGACTTCACTTCCCAGAAGCCATGATCAGCAGGTGTGCTGCCTTGAGAATCTGGTAATTGAAGTCCAAGAACACCTGGAGATCCAAGTTTGAGTACCTATGATAGATCCATTTCAGTTAGGGTCCTTGTACAGGGTCCTTGCTGTGTTGTCTGCATAAATCAGTGGTGGTGAACTTTGGCACACGTACCAGAGGGAGCACTCAAAGCTCTCTCTGTGGGCATGCATGCCATCACCCCAGCACAGAGTTTGCCCCGGCCCTTTGCAGCATGGATGGCAGTCTGTTGAGGTTGGGCACTTGGTCTCTAAAAAGTTTGCCATCACTGGCATAGATGAACAATTTTTTGTATTGTCAAGAACTAGTTGTGCATATATGATATAGTGTTGGAGACAATACACTTCCTTGTGGCAGTCCTTTCCTTCCTGTGGATGGAAAGAATTTAAACTTGCTTGTTGGTCATATCAAAACCCATAATTTCCCTGGTAATTCCTCAGACTTTTCTTCCCTGAGAAGGTGTCCCCCACAACACACATAAACACTATTTTATGTTAAACCCAGTTTCATTATGGCAGATCAAGCATCTGCTCATTTTTATGCGGAAGCTCTGGCCAAATTGCTACTGCCTTGAAAGAAATGGTTTCAGATCCCGGCAAGGATATCTTTTTATGCTTATTGATGAATTATTCCAGCATCTATTTACTATCTGAAATGCTGCTGCTATCATCTAACAGCCAGACATTCTGACTCCACTCACCCAAAGCATTGCTGAATTGCTTTGCCTTCGCAATCAATGCTACATTATAGCACCAAAAATGCTTTGTGAATCTAATAAGTTTTAATTAAATTCTGCAGATCAAGATGGAGTCCTAGGAATCAGGTGTTCCAGTATTAATTAAGCAATGTGCTTAATCTACAAAGCCTTTTTTACTGAATTACTGTATTAAAGACAACAGGGACGGTTAGAACTCTTCAGGATTGATATGCTGGTGGTATTCCTTGCAAGGTTATCTCTAGCCTTTACAGCAGGGGTTCCCAACCTACAGCCCATGGGCCTAATTTGGCCCATGGTGCCAATTAATCCAGCCCACAGTGAGGACCTAGGCACTGCCAGAAGCTCCTCATTGCCACCAGAAGTACTGAAAACACAGCATAAAATTACAAAATTGCAGCAAAACTGTCCCGCCCTCCCTCCTCTCGTCATGTGAAGCAGCAAAGGCTGCAAAAGCAGCCAGAAGAAAAACTACAATTGCCCCCGCTGCCCCTGCGGAAACCAGAAACACTGGAAGTGGCAGGAGGAACCATACCTCTGGCCCACGCAGCTGTGTGTTGGGGTGGGCCTGGCCCATGGCACGAAAACGTTGGCCACCCCTGATTTACTGACTCATAAGGTAGAAAACGTTTAGATATGTCATAGCTCATCTGGGGTCATGACAACAGCTGCGGGTTCTAAAGCAGTGACAGCAAAGTACTGGCCAGGGCTATTTACTGCCCACAGGGCAGACATATATATTCAGTCTCTAATACTTTAATTTCCCCCTTCTATCTCTTTTTTTTATCTTTCTCTCTTATTCTAGTTTGAATTTTGGATTATTTAATACATACACCTCTTATTATAGAAACATAATGTTAGATAGAAATAAGATAAATCTAATTGTCATGATGATGACAGCAGTGAGAATGTCAATAGCAAAACGAAGGGAAATGTGTATAATCTTTAAAATAGAAGACTAGTATAAAGAACTTTGGGACATAGCGTTAAATGATGAACTGACATCCAACTTAAAATGCAAAAGAGGTACAGTAATACCCCAGATAACGATTGTACCGGATAGTGCTAAAACCGCATAATGATGCAAGATTTTTGGAAAAAATCTTATCTCGGATAACGCGATTTTTAGCATTATCCGGTACAATCATTGGGGGGGGGTTGGATTGGGTAGAACATCTACCCAATCCAACCCCCCCCCCCAGGGCCTGCCCGCACAATGTTTGGAAAGGGTACGGGTCCCCGTACCCTTTCCAAACACCGTGCAGGCGCGCATCTGTCAAACGCGGCTTGGGGAGGGTACAGAGAAAATCTCCGTATCCTCCCCAAACCGCGTTTGACACGCGTGTGCCAGCACGCCCGATGTTTTTTAGCGTTGTTCGGTGTATACCACTGACAACGCTAAAACCTGGATAACGACATGACTTGTGGAACCAAGTCATAACGTTATCCGGGGTACTAGTGTATAAGAAAAGAAAATGACTTTGGAAAAATTGGGTGGGGGATTTATTAACTATCCCATTGATTGCATAAGCTGGAAAAGAAGCAAAACAGAGCAATCCTACCAGCACTTTAAAAAAGAGTAGCCCCTGACAGGAATCTGGAACAGTGCAGATAGGAGTGCTCTGGGGACTGGTTTGCTCTACCAAATATGCTGTCTCATTGCCCAAACCAAAATGAGCCATTCAAACTGGGGCTAAAAGCCCCTGTGGTCTCTCTAGGATTCACTCTAATGCTGCTTCGTATGCCTGACTCCAAATATTTCTCAGCAAGCTATACAGCAGCTCAGTAATTTGCTGATCAGGGTGTGAACGTCTCTGTCAGATACTAACTGCAGAGTTTAACTGACCATTCCCTTTATCCTCATGTCCTCCTCCATTGTTATAGTAGATAAAGCTCCCAGTAGTGGCACATTGGTATACAGTACAGTGTACTAAAGGAAAGCTGTAACACATTTTCTTTCTCACAGATTGTAATATATTGCAACAAGATTGTAGGGAATATAAGTAATCCATCCTACCTCTCAATCATTTCACCAGTTTTAGGGCACTTTTCTTGCCCATGTTGTAGAGCCTTCATTAAAAAAAAAACCAGCAGCGGGAACTGGAAACGGCAGTTGTGTGAAGAAAACACTCTGGTTGATTTTTGCAGGGGCTTCCCTCAAATTTTGTTGTAGTAGTAGTAGTAGTAGTAGTAGTAGTAGTAGTAACAACAACAACAACAATAATAACTCATGTCAGAAATTATTCTGGGTTGAAAGGATTTTTGTGGATGAAACTCTGCTCAGGGAAGGCCAAAATGGGGCTCCTTTCATCTCCCCAAGAGCTGGGACAGAGACAGATGCTCTGTTGTGCAGTACCCAGGACTCTAACTGCTGACTTGCCAGCCTTCCAGCTAACAAGGTGAGCTTCTTAACTAGTGAGCCACCACAGCCCTAATTCAGTTGCACATGGATCAGATGCACAGCAATCCAGAATTTGAATGGTAGCAGAAATCTGCAGAATGGTCAGATAAAACACACTGTTTTGTACATGAGCAGAGAAGAAAGAAGAAAGTCATTTGGAATGTGCAGAAAAATATAAGGTAACATTCCTCCCTTGCTTCTCAGGGGCTATTTTCTAGAGCAGGGGTCCCCAACTTTTGGGTTTTGAACTTCAATTACCAGAAGCATAAGTCAGTACATTGGTTGATCAGTGCTTTTGAGAATTGACTTAGGCTTCTTGGGATTGAAGTCCAAAAACCAAAGGTTGAGGAGTCCAGTTCTAGAGGACCACTGTGAACACAGTGACTGAAATCCTGATGAATAATTATGCAGACAATGTAACTTTTGGAACCATTTTGCCATAAGTTTTTTTTTAAATATCCATAGACATTATCTGACTCTACTGATACTGAGTAACATGATTTGGCATGCAATGGTCAATGTCTATGGAAATGTCTTAATTTATGGTAGGAGTTTGCAACCTTTTTAAGCCGGGGGCCGGTCATGTTCCCTCAGACAGCTTCGGGGGCCAGACAGCCATTTTGCCCTTCCTCCACCACATGACACTTCCTGGTGTGGTGGAGGCAGTGGGGAGCCACATGAAATGGTGCTGCAGGCCACATCTGGCCCACGGGCTGCAGGTTGAGAATCCCTGATTTATGCTAATGCATCTCCCATCTGCATAACTGTGCAACAGGATTTCAAAACATAAAGGTTCCAAAGATTTGAAATTTTGAATTAAAAAAGAGCTGTGTTATATATAGCCTAGGTAAGTAGGTAGGTAGATAGATAGATAGATAGATAGATAGATAGATAGATAGATAAACATTTGCCCATGACCTCCATGCACAAATGTAAGGAGGAATCACCTGTAGGAGACAAATCAAAAGAGTTTTCATAATCCAAGCATGTCAGGAATCAAAAATATGCAAAAATCTACATGCAGAAGAATTTAAAAATGCAAAAAACAAAAACACCCCCCCAAACTTTCTACCTTTTTAAAAAAGAAGAAATTCGAGAAAACGGGTAGATCCAAGAAAGACTTTTGGAAAAGGTGGAGACCATGAATTAATCAATATTAACTTAATAGCTATATCTCCACTGTAAATATTCCTAAGGGTTGGGTCCAGACTTAGGCATGTAACATTGGACTCATGAGATAGACATCTTTGTACCCTTCCTGCCATAGCAGCCCTTCAAAGACTCCTTAAAATGCTACAATGATAAAAAGAAAATTCTGCACAATGGGATGAGCTGTGCTTTTGGGATGGCCAAGCTAAAAAGTCAGGCAGAAGTGTCTGTCTTGTATAGAAAACATTTAATGCCTTTGGGGGAAAGGTTGATTATTCTCTAAAAGCTTTGACCCCTTTTGACTCTGGTTGCATTGCAGCCAATATTCTAGGGAGGGGGATTCTCTATTTCACCAGATGCAAAAGTTCATTACACCACTGCTTTTTCTTAGCTGATTATTCTCTGTGTTCAGAACCATGGTCTGCTCAAGGGCCATCCCTACCTTTGGGCAACCTGAGGTGGCTTCTCTAGGCAGCAGATCTAGGGTCTCATGAAAGGGGACCAAATTCTTAGGTATCTAATTTGCCAACCCACTTTGATGTTACATCATGTGTCATCATGTTGGAACCAATTTATAGTGACCCTAATATGGTTTCAAACTCCCATTGTCTACCCGAGCTCCTGCCAACCTAGGAGTTCAAAAGCAAAAAATTGCAAGTAGATAAATAGATACCTCTTTGGCAGGCAAGTTAACAGCATTCAGTGCACTTTAGTATTTAGTCATGCCTGCTACATGACAATAGAAACATCTACAGAGGCAGACAGTGCTGGCTCTTTGGTTATAAATAGAGATGAGTGCTGCACCCTAGAGCAGGACATAACTGGCTTTTGAGCAAAGGAGACCTCTCCCCTTATTTTACAAGTTCCATAACCCCTGTTGGGTTTCCATAGCTGAGTGGAGATTCCAACCTAGGCCTCCTGAGTCTTGACTCATCATTGTATCCACTGCACCAGATTGGATATTATGTGTTGCTATTAACACATGACAGCAATTCCCAGTGCATAGAGGGCTATGCTGAACCTGCCCATACTATGAGTAAAGAACTTGTCATGAAACAATGGATGCCAAACAACTCTAATAAGAATAATAATCAAAAACATAGTTCTGACTTGTGGCAACCCTTTCTGCATATGGAGTACTCTGGAGCTGTTTACTGTCTGCTTCTTCCGTGCAGCTTGCATAAGGATTGCATAAGGTTGCCCAAGACTACACACTCTGGATGTACAGAGAAGCACAGAGAACAATCAGTCTCCCAAGTCACGTTATTAACTCACTGAGCTATCCAGCCAGCACATTCAGCTCTTGCCTGGTTGAGTAGTAACACACAGGGCTGAAATTTAAGATTTTAAGAGTTAAGCACTCAAAAGCGCTTGGGCTGGTTGTATGTATGTATGTCCATTGAAATGTATGTACAGTGCTATGCAAAAATCTTAGGCCACCACCCACTGGTTTGAGGAAAAATCAGTGAGTGATTTGTGAGGGTATAACCCAACCGTCAGGGACTGTGGTGGCTTAGTGGTTAAGATGCTAAACTTCACAGCCAGAAGGTCGGCAGGTTGGTAGGTCAGGACCCGAGTACTGCATGATGGAGTCAGCTCCCATCTCTGTCCCAGCTCCTGCCAGCCTAGAAGTTCAAAACCAAGAAATTGCAGGTAGATATATAGGTACCACTTCAGTGGGAAATGTAACAGTGTTCTGTGCACTTAGGCATCTAGTCATACCTGCCATATATCCACAGAATCTGCAGACATAGACAGCACTTGCTCTTTGGCTATAAACAAAAATGAGCACTGACCCCTAGAGTTGGATACGATTGGCTTCCAAGCAAGGGTGACCTTTGCCTTTACCTAATCCACCCCTTGAACAACCTAGACAAACCAGTCTTGGAGAATGTCTTCTCCTGATTCTCCTCTCAACCCTTTCCAAGTTTGGTGAAGTTTGGAGTGAGAGGGCGGCCCCACCCCCAAATCACTTATTGAATTTTCCCCAAACTAGCTGGTGGTGACCCAATCATTTTGCACAATACTGTATGTGTGTGTGTCCTGCCTTTCTCCCTTAAAAGAATCCTCGATTCAGCAACCACAACAGACCACAAAGCAGCAACAGTGATATGGAAGTGCATTAACCATACAGTATCCCTCCTACACAATTTAGTGAGGCCACATACTGCTTATCTATGAAAGCAATTAATCGGTTATGGCTATGCTACAAAAAGAGTGACATTATCCTTTAGTATAATTTAGTTGCAAGTGTAATGTGATGCAGTTGTGTCTTAAGAGTTGAAAAAAGGGATGAATTACTAGTAGCTTGCTATTGATAACCAATTACTGTGTTATCAAGCTCTACATTCTGTTTATTTTTCCCATAGCTGAATATCATGGAACTTGAGATCCTGAGAGAACAATTGAGCCAAGAACTTGATTCCATTAACAAAATCTGCTGTTGCTCCAAACCTCTGGGTCACTTTCTATCCCCTAATGTTCAATATGTGAAAATGGGAAGGAATTCTTTACAACAAAAAAACAATATTAAGACATATGGAGAAATACCCGGTTGCCATTATTGATGGAACTGCAGGCTGCCCCATGTGCAGGGCAAGGTTGGAAGTGAGCAAACCAGAGAATGGAAAAGCCTTCTTAAAAGATGGCAGCGTTTTAAACTCCACCACTGAATCTAAAAGGTGAGCAAGGGAGGGAAGCAAGTTAGTTGATTTTGGAATTGAAAAGAAATGGAGGCAACCCTGAAGCAACATCCATTCAAGCCACAATGATTAGTTTGAAGAAATATAACCCTGGGCCAAAGAATATTCCGAGCCTGCTAGCAAATCTGAAAAGAGCGAGCTTCAGGGCAAGAAGCATTGCAACCTTGACAATGAGCTTGCAGAGACCATTCTTCAAAGGGCCATGCCTGCATTAAAGCTCTGGTCAGAAACTGACAAGGAGAGGGAGAAAGCCAGGGCTTCAGTATGTAACATTTACAGAATCTGGAAATTGAATAAACAGCTGGTAGGAGGTAGAATGCATCTGTTATTTTTTATTTTTCCAGTGTGTGTGTGTGTGTGTGTGTGTGCGCGCGCGCGCGCGTGCACGCGCACACATGTGTGTGAGGCTGTGGCATTAAGTCAATTCTGGCATCTGACAACCTTTTCCAGGGCTTTCTAAGTTCTTCCTTCATGTCCACATCAGACTTTAAACTTCCAAAATGAAGCCACCTTCTTGGCTTTGTCATTGGCCAAATTTAAATCCTCATCGGCACATGTTTCTGTTTAGTAATCAGCAGACCAGTAAATGAGCCAGATTCTGTATCTCACCACATTCACACAGTGTGTTGTTGTCTACCAGCAGTCCCCACTTGAGCATGTTGGTCCTCCAAATTACATAGGGGAGGTTGGGTTCCTCAGCCATATTCTCCTTTATTTTTATTTATTTTTAAATAGTAGCCAATTTAATTTTTTAATTAAATTTTAATTTTTTGGAATACAGTAAAACCTCATATAACACTAAAACCTGGTTCCACAAGTCTTCGTGTTATATGATTTTTAGTGTTATCTGATCCTCTATGGGATCCATAGATATACATTGTAACCACACAGGCTTTCGCGGTTGTTATCTGAAGCATCCCATAGGATCTTAATGTTATCTGATGCAATTCTTCCCCCCAGATTCCTTGATGTTATGCGATTTTAGTGTTATTCGATACTAATGTTATATGAGGTATTACTGTAGTAGTAATTCTGCTTGAGCAAAGCCTTCTCCCTTTAAACCCTGCATTTGGTGTATATAAACCATGCCTGTAAGTTTTACTCTTTGTCTGAAGAAGTGGACTTGATCCACGCAAGCTAATAAAATATAGCAGTTAGTCTTTAAAGTGCTACAGTATTTTTGTTTTATTACTTTTTTGTTTTTGCTTTCTGATTCTCCTTTAATGTTATTCCTTGTCCAGTGAGCTCCTTCCCCCATCTTATAATTTAATTTTGCTCTTGTGTACCCTCAGGAAAGTTTGTTCTAGCCATAAATTGCCTCCTGGACCCGAAAACATTCTAGGTAGGAAATACAGACAAGTGGTTTACGATTTCCTTCTTCTTGGAGCACCCTGGGACTAGTGGTGGGATTCAGCAGGTTCGCACCAGTTCGCCAGAACTGGTAGCAGAAAGTCTGGCTGGCCCTGCCCATCCAAGTTTTGAAATAAAGTAGTTCTCATTCAGATGCAACACAGGGCTTTCCCCCTGGCCACACCCACCATACCATGCCCACAGAGTAGGTAGATTTTTTTTTAATCCCTCCACTGCCTGGGACTGTGAAGCTTGCCCATGGCTGCACAGGATGGTGTGGGTTTTTTTTAAAACTGGAAGGCACAGAGCAGAATTGAAGTCCCAGCATTTGGTTCTGCAGCCAGATACCTAAAGCATTGAGCCAGCTGCATATTTCCTGCTCTACATTTAAAGAAAATCTGGAACACTTTGCTTGAGTGCCTTGGATCAAAGGATTAAAAAGGGAGCAGCAGACGTGCAGGAAATAAAAGAGCTGCATGAAAAAGAGGAGAGTAGGGCTGTCAGTTCAGGAGGTGGCACAACGCAGTGGGTAACAGTCTGGGTTTGTTAGCCTAGGGGTTTAAGAGTAAGGACCATGACCCAGAGATAGATCATGCCCACAGAAAATGTTGAAGATCACTCCCTGAAGCAAGCTGGTAAAGAGATACACCAAACCCACATGACAGAGTGAGTTTACCGGAAGATGCTTCCTGTAACAACAAATAGACTGATGCTCTGTCCATCACTGCCCTGAGGTTAATTCTTTCCCCTTAGGAACCTGGCTGAAGCTTTGAATTAAACATTAAGGCCTACCTAAGACACAGTTGTTTGTTTATTTGTTTGTTTGTTTTGCAAACCCTAGTAATGCCCCATAACAATGGTGGAGAACCTATGGCACGTGTGCCAAAAGGAGCACTTAGAGCCCTCTCCGTGGGGACACGTGCCGTTGCCCCAGCACAGAGTTCACCTTGCCCCTCTGCCCAGCAGGCCAATGGGAGTGCTTCCTCCCTCCCCCAGCACAGAGTTCACCCCACCCCTCTGCAGCATGGACAGCAGCCTTTTGAGTTTGTGCACTTGGCCTCTAAAAGATTTGCCATCATTGCCCTGTAAGTATTTACTACCTGGATTTTCCTTTCTGGCAATTCAGTGAGGGAAATTAAAGAAGAGCAACCAGCCACGGTGGAATGAAAATTGAACAAGTGGATTTGGCTTTGAAGCAAACTGTTACAGCTTTGCTCAGAATTCTGTCTAACCTTACCTGCCTTCCTCTATGATACCTCATTTGGTTCTCATTCCTGAGCAGTCCCAATCCCATGCTTCCTAATCAAGGATGCTTCTGGATTTCTACCCTCATGTGGAGAGATACAGGATCAAGGTCATTTACTGGTCTGCCAATTACTGCCAGAAACACGGACCAATGAGGACTTAAGTTTGCCTAAAGACAAAGCTAAGAAAGTAGCTTCATTTTGGCAGTCCAGGGTTTGATAGGGACATGAAAGAAAAAGTACCCCCATCGGGAGGTCCTCCTCCATATATATATATATTTATGTACACAAAACTTTTGCCAATACTAGGGATGTGAAAATCTCTCTGTCTTGGTTTCACATTTCTCCAGAACCTATAATGTGTGCTTTTCATCTGTGTTTCATATATCTCCCACTTCCAATTCATCTTAGAGATTGGCATAACTTTTGATGTGCATGTTTTCCAATACAAATACTGTAGTTCTAAATGCATATCATTATGTATTATGCACAAGTATGCATTTTCCATTTTGACTAACCTATGTTTGTGTACATTGTTCAAAGATGCACAGCTCTTCTACATTAGTGGATATGTTTCAAAGAAACTGTATTTATTTATGTTCTAAAATGGAAAAAAGGAGATACTTCTTGTTTCCAGTCCTATGGTGCAAACTGAGAGGTGCTTACATGCATTTTTATTACTTACATTATGCACGGGTCTATAAATATTCAATAGAAATCCCTGAAATACATAGGTATTATAATAACATGTATTTCTATAGCACATTACCAGAACTGGCCACTGGAGGGCACTTTCTGCAGTGTAATGTTACAAAGGCAGACATTTTGGTAGATCTCGTATAGAATGATGGAAACATTTTAAGTCCCTACCCTGCTTCTATGACTCAGGTACATGTGTTAAATATAAGGTTGCTGTTATCTGAGGTCTCTGGATATCTGCAAAAAAGTCTTGGAGTGTATCTCCCACAAATGTCTGTGCGTGTGTGCGTGGGGGGTGGGGGAAGAGATCTTTATGTAATCTCAGCCTAGTCTAGTCAAAACATCTACAGTATATTCCTTACCACCAGGGTCCCTTTTGAAGGTTAGCATTAGGACCTGATAAGCAGAAAGTGTATAACCACACCTTCCCTTGCTAGTTGTCCATTCTTTCTGCATACTATACTACTATATACTCTTCATATGATTATACAATTTAGCTTTAATATTATCCACTTTGATTTTCACAGAAGAAAAAACTATTAAGATCACTGAATAAATTATGAATTTAGTATCAATGTTAAGTAAGCAGGCAGGACCAAGAAGTGAATTCTGCCAGGTTCGCATCTGTTTTGAACTCTGAAGCTAGTGATGCATGGAGAATGAAACTTCTTAGTGACTGGGGTCACTTTCAATTTTATCTGTAAACTAATATCAGCATTTTGATTTACTTGGGTTTATGGTCAGAGTTGTGCAGTGACTGCAAAACCCCTTGGGCAAAATAAAAGCTACAGGCGAGATTTATACCTTTTGAAAAAAGCCTTTAGTATGAATTCCTGATTTTATTGTGCTCCTGAATTATAGCTATGCCCATTCATTCTGTCTCATTCATGAGTGTGTCATGGAGAGTGGGAAATATTGTTAGTTATTCACAGTGGATTTCTACATGGGGGAAGGAGGTGGGGGAAGGAGAGAGGAATCATATTCTTGCACACACTTAAAAACACAAATCACAAATTTGAAATATGTCTGTGTTTCTCAATCTGAGCATGGCTGTATGGTTTAAAAGTAAATTGAAATACAGATATTTTAAAAGAATGGATAGAGGTCTGAGTTTTGTGTGTTTGCTTTGGATTGTCCTTCTTAGGCTTCTTATTTAAAAAGGTGTAATAAATTCTTAGTATGTTACCTATGAGAAAAACTGCACAGTGCAGTGGATAGAATGTTGGACTAGGACTCAGGAAGTTAAAAGTAAAAGTCCCCCTTGCTCAAAAGCCATTAATATCTGATTTTAGGGGGTGGTGCTCATCTCGGTTTACAGCCAAAGAGCTGGCATTGTCTGCATCTGCAGACATTTCCATGGTCACATGCCAGGCACAATTAGATGCCAAAGTGCAAGGAATGCTGTTACCTTTCCACCAAAGTGGTACCTATTTATCTACTTGTAATTTCTTGCTTTATAACTGTTAGGTTGGCAGGAGCTGTGACAGAGACGGGAGCTCACTCCATGGTTCAACACTCAGGTCTTAAACTGCTGACTGCCAGCCTTCCAGTTGTTAAGCTCAATGTCTTAACCACTAAGCTACCATAACTCCTTAGGACCAGTGGTGGGCATTAGCAAGTTTGCACCAGTTCACCAGAACCGGTAGCAGAAATTCTGGCTGGCCCTGCCCATCCAAGTTTTGAAATAAAGTAGTCCTAATTTGGGTGCAATCCTGGGCTTTCTCCCTGGCCACACCCACCATACCACTCCCACAGAGTAGGTAGTAAAAATTTTTTTGAATCCGACCAGTGCTTAGAACTCAGGAAACCTTGGTTCAAATCTCTGCTTAGGGAGGAGGGGCAAAGATAAATTATTCATGAAAAATCTTACCTATCTGAAGAAGTTTATTTGTGTCCCAAAAAGATTGGAAACCACTTGATGGTACAATGTGGGGATACAAATGGATGCTGTTTTCATTACTTAAGAAATAAAGGAAAGTAGGAGTTTTGATTGCTTTGTTCAATTGAACAATGTCTCATTATTCAAGTTGCTTATCTTCGTATTTACTACTGACAGAAAGGTTCAACTGTCAGGATGGAGATGCATAGTTTTTCTGAAGAATTATCTTTCAAAATGGGGGTGTGGATTGCAGGAGAGGCCGTTCCATTGGAAAGGGGTTTTAGATATTCTATGCTAGGTTTTTACATTCAAAAATTTGCCAGCACCAGCACTAACTGTAGGTTTGGAAGAACCCTGAAACAAGAGGAGGCAAATGAGTGAGATTTTTTTCCTTTTTAGGCTTTTCTGTTTGGAGAAGTAAATTACAGAACATGATGATACTGTTGCTTCCTTGAGAAAATCATTGATCCGCAAAGCAGAGGGCTCTGTAACTGATAAGATAGCCAAGAAATCTTCAAGTAAATGTATGAGAGCTCATCTGCCGCATGAGAGCAAGACATCAAATGCATTTTCCCTTTGTGATTGCCACTAATTGTTCAGAAACAAATACAGTGGTACCTCGCTTAAAGAGCATAATGCGTTCCACAGGATTGTTCTTTAAGCGAGTTTGCTCTTTAAGCGAAACACCATTGTATTCTTTCCCCTCTCTGGAGCAAAGTGTATCCACACACAAAGCAAAAATAATAAAAGAAGAGCAGAGTAATTATGAAGATGCAAACAACCTATCCAGTGCTAGACCCATTATGGTGAACCGTGGCACTCCAGCTGTTCTTGGACTTCAATTCCCAGAAGCCCAAGTCCCTGTGAATCCACACGGATGGGTTTACTGAGATTCACAGGGACTTGGGTTTCTGGGAATTTAAGTCCAAAAACAGCTGAGCTAGATGAACTAGACAACAGTTGCTGCAGTTTTACATTTTGCCATTTTTAAAAATAAAGGCAAAAATCAGTCTGAAAATTGGCAAAATCTTTCAAAGTCTGGGGAAAAGGTCCATTTGGTGAACCATCCTACTTGTACAAACTTCTTGCTCATGGGAAGAGATCATGGGTTGGATAAGGATTTTAGATATTCTGTGTTAGGTTACTTTCAGATTGAGTGGCCACATGGCATCTCAAGACTTATTTTAGGCTCTATCCTCAAGAGAAAGGACTGTTGGTAGTGTGTCAATGTGGACTTTTCCACAAGTCTCCAAATGAACTTTTGCCAATGGACATGACTTTTTTTAAGGTCCTTCTGTTTGAAGGGGTGTCCAACCAAAGTTTGATTTAAAGATAAAATACCTGCCCTTGTTCAAAGCCAGTCCTATCCAACTATAGGGTTCAGTGCTCATCTCTGTTTATAGCCAAAGAGCCAGTGCTGTCTGCATCTGCAGACATTTCCGTGGAGATGTGGCAAGCATGATGAAACACCAGAGTGCACAGAACACTGTTTACCTTCCCACCAAAATAGTACCTATTTATCTATTTGCAATTTTTTGCTTTCAAATTGCTAAGTTGGCAGGGATGCCTTGAGGGTACTTATTAATTAACACAGGTTATGATACCAGTGGTAATATGGATAGAGTAAAGGAGTTTGGCTCAGGAGACCTTGGTTCAAATCCCTAATCAGCTATGGAAACTCCCTGGGGGTGTGAAACTGGTAAAACTGCCCCTTAAATGTCTCATTTATCTTGAAAGCCCTGCTAGGGTTGATATAAACTGATTCCAACTTGAAGTCATATAACCACAACATAAAAGGCTGGGTGGGTACACAGTTCAATTATCCAGTCTTCCCCGCTCAGGTGAGATGGGTTGTAGTTCTGTTTTTAGTTAGTACATGGTTTATCTTGGTGATGACAACAACAAAGATTCCTTTAAAACTGGTGCATCTGTGATGTTTTTGAGGACTGGCAGCCGGTGTTGTCAGATGCAAATTTTTTATCCTGGGGTCTCCAAGAAAAATACCTAAAAGACCCAAAAAAGTCTGAAGGGTGCCACAAGATTCTGGCGTGGTGTTTTTTTTTCCCTGCAACAGACTATCATGGCTATCTCATTGTAAACAGATCATTTTGCTATCCATACATATAAATTAGAATATGCATTTTTATGTAGATTCGTACCTTTGTTTAACTTCTTTTTGGGTATGCATATTCTCTTTTGTGGAACTAGATGCCTCAAAATTCACCTCCCAGAGCCACATCTAGTGGTTTGATTGATCTAGTGGTTTGATCAACAGGCCATCTTCTGGTCTTCAAAGTCACAACAACCATGGTCATGTCAGAGTTGGACTCCATCAATGAATATTTTTCCACAGTATGGAACTGTTTATTTCAGTGACAAGCAAAAACATTAGTGTGTCTGCAAAAAAACTCCAAATGCAAGCACAGCACTTTTGAACTCAGAACATTTAAATGGAAGAATATTCCACTTTTACTCTGAGCAATTTTCATTTCAACCTTCACTCAAGAGCAGTGGTGATTCCTCATATTTATCAAGTTGTTATCTCTGAGCACTGCAGCCTTACATATCTTGTGCTTTCCTTCTGCCATCCTTTTGCCTGAGCCACCTTAGAACACCTGTTTTCCCAGACGTTTGATGGATTATCGTCTAATGACAATGTGGAACTTCAAACAGGACCAAGAAAAATTGAGCCCAACTGGAGAACTTGATTGTACCTGATCCCACATTCATTCCAGAAAAGACCTATTAATGATATATATCTCAACACCACCACCAAGCCATACGTTGAAAATAAATAAATAATAAATGCTAAATTTTACATCTAGGGAAGGAATGAATACAAGATGGGAAATCTAGCTTCCTACTTCTCCACCCCCAGAAAGTTTGAGGCATTTCTTTTGTCATCATGAAAGGTTTATTTTTACCTGGAAGAGCTTTTAGTTAAATGTATGTTTAGAAGGCAGTGTTTTCGCCTACTTCCAGGAGGCTGCTTTTTTTGTTCTCCTCCTCTCACACATTGCACTAATCCAATCATACTCATTTGAAGGTTGAGAGGAGGAGGAGCCCCTGCCAAAAAGATGCTTGCAAAGATGTCAGTAATTTACTTGTTACACTCAGGAGAGTTGAAGAAAGGTGCCAGTACTGTGTGTATATGCGTTCTATCAAGTCGAACATAAGCCTTTATTATATTAGGTTCACCCAGTCATCTGTCACATGCCTGAGGGTAAAAATTAATTTCTTTCAAGAGTTGAAGGATGTGGCTTGTTAGGATTAGGCTTGTTATGTGGTCCCAGGGCATTTGTCCAGTTGTAAAGTACAAATTGGAACAAATATACAGCAGCACCCTAAAGGCAAGAGGCAGATCTCATAGCAATACTTTCTAAGCCAACAAAATGTGGCCAGAGGCTTGCAGTCAATGTGTTGGCTAAAATGCTCCATAGCATGTCCTCCTATGACTGAGCAGTTGAATAGGAAGACTGCAAGAAGCAGAAGTCTATGTTCTGTCCTGACATTTTCTCTGGTGAACATGTACTGCCCATCACTTTATTTTACAAACTATTTGTCTCTCTACTTGTTTCTCTGTTGTACAGTATAGCAATTCTTTCTCTTTCTTTCCCCTTCTCCCCTGTTTTCACTGTGGTGCAGGAAGCAGACCAGGATCTACTGGTAAGTCTCTCGATCAGGGGTCCCCAAACACTGGGTCACAGGGGTGGGTGGAACTGGTTGCCCCAATGGCAGCCTTCTGCCCTCAACGTGCTCTGCCGGGTCTGCCCAGCAAATTGAGCAAGAGCACGGGCTTCAGACACAGTAGATAGGCAGGTGGCCGGGCCCCTCCTCCATGTTGCATAACTATGGTGGGGCTCTGCCCCCCCCCACCTATGTGCTTTGTCAAATGGTATGGCTGGCAGGCAGCTGGGCCCCTTCTCCTTGTTTTTGAGTTACAGCAGGGTTCCTCTCCCCTCCTGTGCACAATGAGGTATCACATGGACCATATTCAAGCTGTGGCTGGCAGACGGGAGTGGTTTAAAAAAAGATTTTAGCAGAACTGAAATATATACTCTGTGAGTATATATTGAGAATATTTTAGTAAATCCCATCACTTCCACTTACTGGTCCGTGGAAAAATTGTTTAGAATGAAACTGGTCCATTTTGCATAAAAGGTTGGGGATCTCTTCACTAGATGATTTGCAGTATGGGACAGATTTCCCCTCTTCCTTGTTTAACTATGGCCAAAATCCTATTGCTTAGACTAGCAGATCTGGGGCACAAATCAAATTAAAGGTAAAGGTTTCCCTTGCTCAAAAGCCACTCATATCCGACTCTAGGATTCAGTGCTCATCTCTGTTTCAAAGCCCAAAAAGGCAGCGCTGTCTGCTTCTGCAGACATTTCCATGGACATGTGGCATGCTGTTTGCCTTCCCACCAAAGTGGTCCCTATTTAACTACTTGCAATTTCTTGCTTCCGAACTTCTAGGTTGGCAGGAACTGGGACAAACACAGGAGCTCGTTCCATCCTGCAGTACTCGGGAATCAAACTGCTGATCTCCTGCCTTCCAGTCAGCATCTTAGTTATTTGAGCCACTGCAGTGGCTCAAATCAAATCATATTAGATGGGCACAAATCAGCCTTTTTTAAAAAAGTAGCCTCTAGAATAGGCAACTCCATGAAGTCAGCTGTCTGAAATTAAGATTAATTCATCAGGGCTTGTCCTGGATAACTTTGTTGTTTTTCAGTGATTTTACAGATTTACACATAAATTCAGATCTGGCACACAAGTCAATTTGGTGAGGTCATAAATTGCTTCTCTGCTTTATGGGTGCAATTGTAAATGTGAGGGATATTTAAGGTAAGTCTAAGAAGAAGTTATACCTGAAACACAATATATCCATGTTAATGACAGCTTCTTGGGTGACCTTCAAAGCTTGGATACTTCAAAAAGCAGAGACTCAAACTCAGTATTACTTTTTAGACAGTCCAAAGAACAAATATCTAGTTCCCAAAATGAAAACCTTTGGAATCCTGGAATAAGATCCAGAAAAAATACACAATGCCCACTACAATTAATTTGCTTTTCTATCTCCTCATTGCACATAATCTGAAAAACCATTCCCTAAATCAAGGTAGGTGAAACATGGTGGCTTAATGGTTAAGATGCTGAACTTGATGACTGGAAGGTCGGCAAGTCAGCAGCTCGAGACCTGAGTGTTGCATGACAGACTGAGCTCTGGCTTCTGTCCGAGCTCCTGTAAACCTAGCAGCACAAAAGCAAGACATTGCAAGTAGATAAATAGATACCACTTTGGTGGGAAGGTAAACAGCATTCCGTGCACTCCGGTGTCTAGTCATGCCTGCCACATGTCCACAGATATGTCTGAAGATACAGACAGCACTGGCTCTTTGGCTGTAAACTGAGATGAGCACTTAAACATAGAGTCAGATACGACTGGCTTTTGAGCAAGGGCGATCTTTACCTTTAAATCAAGGTGATTAAGGCCTAGATCTGCTTTTGTGGTAATCAGTGGCTCTGTTTTTCCTCAACACTCTTTGTTCTGAACCAAAAACTTTAAGAGCAGAGGCTCTTCTATTAGGATTCCCACCAACAGGGCTAAATGACTTTGCACACAGAAGTTACACAACCCTTTTCATGTTCTCTAGTATGGTGAGAAAGAAGTGTGGCAGCATCCTGTAACTTTCCTGCAGTGCTCCTGAGGCTTAATGGAGGCCTAAGTGCCATGAAAATGGAGCCAATTGACCCAAATCCACCAAAATGATGAGCCAACATGGCGTGTGAGATCAGAAATACAGAGTGCGGAACTGCTCTGGCCAGTTTCTCTCCATTTGAAAATGCTGTAGCGGACCAATGAAGGTGCCATATAAAATTTAAATGAAGATGTGTAATTGCTGGTCATTTATTTTATCTCCACTGTCTGTTCTGTTATGGGAACGAATGCTTCAAACACAGCAGGATGAGAACACTTAGGTGCCATTTTAAGTCTCGGGGTGCTTGCACAGCAAATAGATTTTGCTTTTCAGTGACACAAGGAAAAACTGCAATTATTATTATGCATTTATCGCTGTATATCTGTTAAGAGGCTTTTAGGTCACTATATTGCTTTAAAATTGCTTTTACACTTTATAAGGGCAATATTTGATCCTGCTCAACTGAACTCATGCAGTTCTTCCACCACCACCCTCTTTCTTAACACACCAATTTAACACCTCATAAGGATCATGACAACACACTGTCTCCAAATTGTGTTTCATTTCTTGGAAAGTGCTTTCCAGATATTCAGAACAAAATGCCATTATTTTTAACAGTACACCAATCTTCCCCTTTATGAATATGGCAGTTTAACAGTCAATTGGAGAAAGGGACTTGAATTGCAGAAAAGCATTCTTTCAAAATAAAATGCATCCCTGTTTACAGCTGATTTAAACTATGTAGGATTTGATGCTAAGTTTTTTATGTATTTGTTCTCCCAAAGATGAAAACTGAATTCCAGAACCTGATGTGGAAGAAAAGGAGCATAGAAACATGTTGGTGTGGGTCACTGTAATGCTTAAAAAGCCACAGCGCTCAATGAACATGTGATTATCTGTATATGAGATTGTTTGGTACAAATAATTACAAGGATTCAAGGCACTCTTGTTCAGCATCTTGTTCTTGTTTCATGTAATGCAATGTAACATTTTTGGGATTCTAAAGCAACTAAAGCTATTTGTTCTGTGTTTCAGAGGAAACCCCCACTTAAACTGCTTAACATGACTTCCTGCAAGGATAGGCAGATCAGTAGATATTGGTAGATCCAGTGACAGATTCATACACAAGTTACTATGAGACCCAAGTAAAGCTTGAGACCCAAGTTTAGGGTTGGAAGGACTACTCACTACATGTTGTCAACTGGGGCTTTCTCATAGCTGTCCCTAGCATGGACAAGAGCATGTTGTACCTACTTGCCATATGTATTAGGGAGATGTACATCTTCAGTTATTTTTACGAGCTCTTCAGTCACTTCAGCTTTATGGCAATCCTATGAATTAGTGACTTCTAAAAGGTCCTCTCATTATTGCCTTTGTTCCTCTGCTGAAAAGTCAAGATTGCAGTTTCCATTATTGCGGCAATCGCACTTAATTGATATTTCTTGCTCTTTTCAATGCCTCCAGCAATATATTTTTCAATTGAGGCTAGTTTTCTCACAATGTGCCCAAAGCTCCGGTTTAGTCTTTTTTTGCTTCTAGAAAGAGTTCAGGCTTGATTTAATATGGAACCCACTTACTTGTCTTTCCGGTGACCCATAGTGTCCATAAAGTTGTCTTCTGATACCACATATCTGTTAAGTATTTTATACACAGCAGTAGGCAGGGCAGCTTTTTAAATAGTTTTACTTATAGTTTGCAAGTTCTCCAAGCATTACACTCTAGCACAGAAATTAAACTCTCCATGCTTGTTTTAAAATATAAGAGAATAGTTCTTACAGTTGCTTTTAGAAAGATTAGCAAATAGTTGCTTTGCTTGATAAAAGAGTTATTTACAATAAGTTTCATGGTAGACAAACATACTTTGTTTGTAAGGCAATCATTTCAATTAAATGAAAGAAAGCAGAACAGTAGAATACTAACTGGAACAACACACACAACTAATAGACTGAAAGACCCAAACAGCAAGCAGCCTAATCATGTCAGGTGACCCTAGAGTTGGGAAACTACAAAATTCTACTTATTGGCTGGTTATATTCATAATTTACATTAACAACCCATTGCATGGCAGTTGCTCTAATATTACTCAACAATATCAACATTTCCCCCTTGGTTTTCTTCATGGTCCAACTTTCGCATCCATACAAAATAATCAAGAATGCTATAGCACAAATGATCTTGGCCTTGGTCTCCAGTGACACATTCTTATAACTAAATAATTTTATGGTCCCTTAAGTATATTAACTAAATTGTATTGAGTTTTAAAGAAAAAGGAAGGATGGAAGATTGAATCAACCTGAGACATGTCAGAATTGAACTCATAAGATCAGCAGTTTTGGCTACAGTACTACAATTTAATAACTGCACCACAAGGGCTCCTGTTTTCCATTTCAGGTGGCAGAATAATATGCAGAACTTTGGCTACCATTCAGCCTAAGCAGGAGTTGGGTGGATAGGGTTATTTAATTTGCCCCCTCAGGGAAGAAAAGGTTTTGGAACTTGAAGATATATCCTTTATGTATTACAGTATCTCTTTCACAAGCATACACACACTCACATACTCATTCACTCTCACACATATAGACAGATGAAGACACCAATGCTTTCCTGAATATGAGTGTGCAGGACTCAGAGATGTTATTGAAGTAGTGGCAATTGTGCCATGTAAAAGAGAAAGCTGGGAGGAGATGGTGTATCCATTTGCACCCTAATCCTCTGGATCCATACAGGTTTTTTGAATGGTGCCTCTGTCCAGAGGTTTGGGCATATGATTGGTAATGTGGACCTCTGTTCAGTGTCTGAATCAGGCTGGTAGATGTGCCTTCCTTTGTAATCTGAACTATTGGCATGTTGTCTAGTGGATTCTGGAACATGCAGTCCTGAAAGAACATTTCTAGGCTTTGTCTGAGTCTGAAGACCCAGTTTCTGCAATAAATACCAGCTGAGGATAACTTAGGGGAAACATTTAATGCCTGATCCTTGCCTACTGACCTACAATTCCCAATTTGAAACAAATACTGTAATTCATTAACGTCAACTGCTGTTTTCTGGACCGTGCGGAAATGTGTTACATGGATTGGTTAATAGCTGGGCTCCATTAATTAGATCTTCAGTCGCCTGCAGTGACTTGCTGAAATATCTTTTTGTTTGCTATTTTTAACTGCATACTGTAGTGTCTTCTTCGATTCTTGGAGGAACTAATTGGGAGACTCTCTACCAATTTTCACTTTGGCTCTTGCTCTTACTAACTTCATTCTTTCCATTTCCCAAGGAGTGACTCACAGGCAAAGGAAAGGGTAATTTATTTGCTGGGTAGGGAGATTTACTGGTGTGTATAGAATGAAAGAGGATGGTCATACTTGGGGGTGAGGAAGCCGAATTTGGAAAAGGACTTCTTTAGGACTAAGGCAAAAATAAGAACCTGCACATCACAAAAAAGAAAAATAAAAAGGCGAAAAACATGACTCTTTAAAGACTAACAGATTTATTTCAGCGTGTGGTTTTGTGAAACAAAATCCACTTCTGCAGACAGAAGGATTAATATTATATGCTCTTTTTATTTATCCCCATTGTGGTGAGAGCTACGTCAAGATGAGAATATAGATAACAGAAATAGTGGACAATAGTTTGATAACATAGTAATACATTTCATGTCAGAAATTATTCTGGGTTGAAAGAATTTTTGCTGGAGAAACTCCACTCAGGGGACTACCAAATGAGGCTCCTTTCACGTCCCCAAGATCCTTCATGCAGCACTCGGGTATCGAACCCTGACCCTCCAGTTTTCAAGCTCAGCGTCTTAACTACTAAGCCACTGCAGTGTTAACAGTTTGATAACATGAGATTGGGATGGTGAACGGAAAGCCATTAAGAATTTACCGCAAACAGGATTGTTATAGTTGTACATCTGTAGTCTGAAGGAATGGATTTTGAATCTGATTTTGAATCTGATGTCTGTTCCATAAACAATTCTTAGCATTACTGTGACAGCCAAATCTATCTGGCATATCACTCATAATATTAAATCCTGTTCACTTAGCTATGGTATACAAGTCTATTAATGCCTAAGCAATTTTTCTGCAATAAAACATTTCCAATTTCTCCCCCAAAGATCCCGAGGCTTCTGTGGAGGAAGGCATTAGGAGCTGCAGGACATAAGATGGAAATCTTCAGACACTGAAAGTCCCCACCACTGGGACAATTTTACCAGTGTCAGGAGTTTTCAGAAACTAAAGTCTTCCCCAGCCCTGAAAGGGTTTTCAGAAATTTAAGTCTCTGCTTACAATGAAAGAGATTTCAAAGGAGTCTTGGGATCTTAGAGGATGAGGTTTGTGATATCTTTATTTCTGGAAAAATGGTGTAGCAACAGGATTCCAACCATTGAGTTCTTTCAGTAGACCAAGGGAATGGATCAGATTTGAACTACGTGGACAATATCAGTGGTATTTGACATACAGGTATATTTCTCTATATGAACAAGTCCCAAAGGTCTGGGGCAAATTTCCACTCCCTGGATCCATTGATGGCTATGCCAGAACTTGCAAGCAAGCAGGGAAGCCAACAAACTCCGTAAAAGTGGGGAAGGGGAATTCAAAACAGGATGAGCTCAGAAAATACATCCATTTTGACTTTAAGGTGATGGTCATTGTCTGGTTTAGAAATCATTGTTTCTTTTTACCATCACATCCATTCTTTTTTCAGTGGCGGAGATTGGGAAGGTTTGGTCAGCTGTGGGCCCGAAAAAGTCCTAGGAATGCACCCAACTCAGACCATTATAAAAAATTAAAATATGAAGCAGCTTCTGAAACTTATCTTTGTAAACTAGATGTTAAGCTAGATAGAGGGTCATAGTGGCTTAGTGATTAAGACGCTGATCTTGACAACTAGAAAGTCAGCAGGCCAGCAGTTTGAGATTCCAGTGCTGAAGGATGGAATGATACAAGATGGAGTGAGTATCTCTCATTTCTCCCAACTCCTGCCAACCTAGCAGTTTGAAAGTAAGAAATTACAAGTAGAATTGAAGTCCAAGAACATCTGAAGAGCCAAGGTTCACTATCATGGCATTAGAATGAAAAGGATCCTGCCCCCCGCCCCCAATATTATACATTACTAGAAAAACTAGTGCAGGGAAGCCATCTGCCATTATGTACACATAATATGACCTTTGGAGGAGAAGAAATGACTGATAGATGGACTTCATATGATCACCAAATATCCATAAGAGATTCTGCCGCCCCCCTTTCCCTCCATCAAGTCCAAATGCTAAAATATACTTTTACTTAGAAGGAGAAAAAGTCCCCAAGAGGAAAGCACCTTTTTGCCCCTTCAACTATACTTTTGCTCAACTACTGACGTTTCCAATGGATGTTTAATTCCCAGAACTCTCATAAACTGTGAAGAAACACACAAATTGTTACACAACCTCCATGAGTTAAAAACATCAAATACCATGGGATGCAATGGCCTCTGAAATATTTTCTGGCTACAAAAGCCAAGGTAGCATGGAGAAATCATTTGCTTGATAGAGAATGCTGCCATGGTCTGTCGGTCTGTCTGCCTGCCTGTCTTTGCATAGGCCTTGTAAGGCTTGCTCAGACAACAGCAGCTTGACTAGGGTGGCCATGTGCCCTTGTTTACAAAGGACAGTCCTCTGTTGGAAAGACTGTCAATGAAGAGGGTCTAGGCCAGGGGTTCCCAAATTTTTGAAGCCAGGTCAAGCTCTCTCAGTCAGCTTTGAGGGCAGGATTGCCATTTTGTCTTGCCTGCATGATGGGGGTGACCATTCTGTCCCAACAGCTCCAAAGGGATGGCCATTTTGTTTCTTGAATTTACTTGGAGGGGTGGGGGGCCCACATGAAATGGTGCCATGGGCTGAATCTAGCCCATGGGCCTTTAGTAGGGAACCCCTGGCCTAGTCTCTAGAGACCTGAAAAATCTCTCAGTCTTGTTTTCATTGCATTTTGTATTGGTTTGTGGGATTTTGTGGAGATTTTGTTTTTAATTTGGAAATGAAGGTACATTATTTAAACATAGTTTTCTTTCCATGTGCTTTTTATTTATGCATTTTACTGAACTGTGAGCCCCACTGGTTTTAGTAGCTGTGGCAGCCATATCAGATGCAATGCCAGATTCCATAAATGGCAATAGAAGAGTTGCCAAATCAACAGGGTTTATTGTAACTGAGAGGGCAGGGGGAGGTCAGGATCAAATAAGTCAAATCACTGGGTATAGTTCCCCTCACTTCTCTCACTTCTATTTTATCTGAAATGAGTTTATTGCAGGGATTCTCAACCTGCATCAATTCATGTCCCCCCCCCCCACTGCCTCCACCTAGGGTTGCCATATGTCCCAGAAAACCGGGACTGTCCCAGATCCAAGGTCAGAAAAATTGCCCCGGCCAGTTCAATAAAAATCATGTTAAAGTCCCGGATTTTTAAAACTTACTTATTGTGTATTATAACACACCATTAAAATAAATTTGAACTCTCGCCATCAAATTAGTGATTTCTTGCCACATTGGAGATGCAGTATACCTTGAGACAAATCTTAATGTCCTCGCCTCACACCACCACGCGAAAAGTGTGACTAGTATGTTTCCTGGAACTGAGGACATTATGAGTTGACCACAACACAACTTCTCAGAACTATGACAGGTCACCTTACAGTAAAAATTAATTGTTGTAAATAAATTCATTTATTCATTGATATATTTAATGTGAAAGTGTTTAATAGCTGTCATTGTATTATGTTTGTTTTTAAAATGGCTATTTTGTAGATAATCTGCCCATTTTAGTCAAATATACTTCTGTCCCAGTTTTGTGGGAGAGAATTATGGTAACTCTACCCCCACTACACCAGGAAGTGCCATGTGGTGGAAGAAGGGCAAAATGGCCATCCAACCCCCAAAGTGTCTGAGGAAACATGACCTGGCCCACGGCTTTAAAAGGTTGAGAACTCCTGGTCTATTAGTTGCCTTCACAGGCTCAGTCTCTACTGCACTGGATCTCACCAGATTGATCTGGGGTTTCTATCTCCCCATTGCCCACTGTAAAGAGAGTGTATATGCCCACATTAAAGATAATGGTTGATAGTCTCTAGATTTGTTGGATAGGTGTTTATTCTTGGTCAAATGTATCTTGTTTTATCGTTTCTACCTCCTCCAAGTGCCACACTTGAGAGGCTGTTGTTTCTCCTTCTAGGTTTTCACATTGATGCTATCTCTGCTCATGGCTTTCTTTCTCCTCAGTAGGATTTGGAATGGGTTTGGCATTGCATTGTTTCTCTGCCTCTTCTGAATATACTCTTAACTGCACGAAGACCCTTTTTAAAAGATGCTCTCCAAGTCACTGGAATGAATTGACTTAGGCTTCTGGGACTTGGAGTCCAAAAACCAAAAGTTAGAAAATACTGCTCTAGAATATCCTTTAGGTCAGGATGCCTTTAGGCCAGGATGCCCATGGGCTAAATCATCCGGCCTCACTGCTCCCGGAAGCAGAAGTAAAATGTGCCTGCACATGCACAAAATGGTGTAAACATGTTTATGACAGCCATGGGTGCATTTATGACAGCGTTTTGCACATGTAGGGCATGTTTTACTTCTACTTCTGGTGGGAGGAACCACATGACCAGCCCACTGAACCATGTGACCAGCTTGCTGAACCATGTTACTAGCTCACAGCCCAAAACGTTTGGGCACCCCTGCCTTAGGTCCTTCCATTACCAGGGCTCAAAGGCTTCTTTCTCTTCTAGGAAATCTTTCTCTTCTTTCTTCTCCCCTATTGGCACTTCTATTTGGGTTAGGAATTCACTGGAACTTGTCTTTTCTGCCCACAGCTACCTCTGGCACCCAATCCACCCCCAAGGTATCACCCCAATCTACAGGGAGCTTGTGGTCATGAATGCCTTGCTCTCAAAGGGAAGGGGAAATGGCATGTCCACTAGATGCAAGTGGTGGTATCTGCTTACTCACATTAATTTTCACATTTTGGCCCATTCACTAAAGAATATTTTCACCCCAGTTATGCATGCCTTTAGTTATTCCTGTTTCAAAATTCACCCATCCTTTGGGACATTCTTTATTTCTCTGATAACAGCCTATAAATGAGCAATTCTCAAAGCAAAACATGTTTCTTCTGCCAGTAGGTCTCAAGAGACACAAATAGTCTACTTTCATCAAGGCTGCTGAAACAAAAGGTTTTTCCTCTCACCATTGCTAAGAATCCTCCATGTGACGGTTTCTTTTATTTAAAGAGTAGTCAGTCCCAAGTCTGGTGGAAAGGTAAAGAACCATAAAAAGGGAGAGTAAAAGCTTTGATTTGTTTTTTCCCAGCTGAGCACTGAGTTAGTATCTGGACACTCTTCACAGGCTTGGTCTTCCTGTGATGTTTTTCTGTTTAAACTGAGGAGGGAAAAGGGCAGCTACCACCCCTCAGTTTTTTCAGTCCATCTATTGGGGATAATTTTCTCCTAAGTTGCTTAAAACTCACCAAAAGGTGCCTTCATTTTGGCAGCTTCATGTCTGGCCTAGACATAGAAGACTCAAATAACGCTTCGCCACAAAAGAACAATTTAGCTCAGCTAATTCAGAGGGTGCAGAATTATAATGGCTTCCCCTTTGTTGAAGGAATTTTTTAAGGGATCAAAGGTTGTTAGAGATCCCTCCCTTTTACTTTTATTGTATAATAATAATAATAATAATAATAATAATAATAATAATAATAATAATAATAATAATAATAATAATAATAATAATAATAATAATAATAATAATTTCATGTCAGAAATTATTCTGGGTTGAAAGAATTTTCCCGGAAGAATCTCTGCTCAGGAAACAACCAGATGAGGCTCCTTTCGTGTCCTCAACAGTTAACCAATCCTTCTTTGCTTGCTATGTGTGTTCTTTAGTTCTCAGAGATAAGTGTATTCATTTTGTGCAGAGGCAATTGGCACAAGTTATGATGCCCATGAAAAAGGGGGGATGGGACTTTTTTGTCATGTTCTTCATTTGGAGGCAAGGAATTTACAGGGCTTGAAAATTCCTGAGGTTTCTGAACAAGTCAAGACAGCCTAAATCAATGAGAACAAAGAATGTAGCCAGATACAGTATATATAATTTTTGCATTCTTAGTTTTTAAGTCCTGCTAGCCCCCTTGTGTGGGAAATAAAACCCTGAAAGACCAAATGCACCTTTTCATAGAAATAAAGGAATGAATAAATACATGATTCTGAGAACATCCTGAGGTGAAAAGTGAGCCTCATATGCTTCCCTCATTCCATGCCTCTAGACAGACGGAACCTATGGGAAATTAGAGCAGCCCAGCATAATGGTTCTGCATTTTTATTTTGCCTTTGCTTCCAGGACATATTCTTTGTTCAGCTTTCACATTTTTTTCCTGCAATCTTCCATACCTCCCAAGAGAAGAGAAGGTAGCCAGTAAACACTATTTCTTTGGGAATGAAAGTCTCAGACCAAAGTCAGTAATGAAGGTGCCTGGCTCACTCACCTCATCTAACTCTCCCCTCGTCTGTCCTTGCTTACACAGCCCAGCCATCCATCTGTCTAGACAAACGTTATCTCCCTGGGATCTAAATGTGGAAACTGAGCATCATTATTTCAGCCTCCTATTTAGGCTCTGTGTAGTGATAAAGTGTCTTTTGTCCAAATTGAGCAGTTACCGATCACTCAATCAAAACAGATGGTTTTGCAACGTGGTATCTATTTTCATGCAAGCTCAACTGCAGATGTTGCAAATAATTGCCAGTCAGGAATGGCTGAGCTCCAGCAGCCAAGACTTGTAAAAATGGAGAAACTGGAGGGTGCAAAGGTTCATCATTGGGGTGGTCTTGAAGTGTTCAAGGAAGAAGTACTCTTCCGTTGTTGATGTGGAGATCTTCCACTGATTCTCAGTACAGGTAGTCCCAGTTTCAAAGCCGCTGTGAACAGGACTGACAACTGAAGAGCTATACAAGAAGGACCACACAGCAAGAATGTGAAAATATGATGCCAGCTCGTTACATGTCTCAGAACAATGAAACTACATTGTTTGAGCAAAAATGACTTGGAATGTATTCCTCAGCAGTTGCTTTTTGGGACACGGTTGTGGAAATAATCTTCTAGAACAGGGTTCCTCAAACTTGGGTCTCCCAGAAGCCATGATTAGTGTTGAGAATATAAGAGCAACTCCACCATGCAATGGGTTGTTAATGTAAATTGTATCTCTAACTAGCTAATAAGAACCTGGGGGTCCTCTTGGACTCACAGCTTCTGCTCCAGGAGCAGGTTATGGCCGTGGCCAGGACAGCCTTAAGGCAAGTGTGTGTTATTAATCAATTGTGCCCACTTCTGGACCAGGAGGCCTTGCTCAAGGTCACTCATGCCCTGGTCACCTCCCGTTTGGACTACATGGGGCTGCCCTTGATGACCATCCTGAGACTGCTGTTGGTCCAGAATGCTGTGGTTGGGTGTAGTTGTTTTGCTCACACCTCGCCATTGCTGTGGGAGCTGCACTGGCTGCCTATATGTCTCCGGGTGTAATTCAAGGTGCTGGTTGTCAAAGCCCTTCATGGTAGCGGACCAGGATACCTCAGGGACCACATCGTCCCTAGGACGTTGACCCATCCCACAAGAGCAAACAGAGAGAGCACCCTTCAGGTACCGTCTGTTGGAGAGGCTCACCTCTCCAGCATGAGGAAAAGGGCCTTCTCGGTCATAGCTCCCACATTATAGAACCTCCTTCCAATAGAACTATTCCTTATGGCCCAGTTGCTACCATTCAGGAAAGAATTGAAGACATGGTTGGCAAAATGAGTCTGGGGGCCAGGATTGTCAACAAGCTCCCCTTTCTGGCTCGTCTGAGGCTCCCCCTCCTGTAATTAATTTTTTAATGTTAAGGTTTTGTAGATTTTATATTTGATTTTAGATAGTAAATGGCACAGCAGAGGAGGTGGGGGTTATTGTTACGTTTTTAAAGGCTTTTTAATTGTTTTATATTGGTTTTAATTGTGTACACCACCCAGAATCCTTTGGATAGGGCGGTATATAAATCTATTAAATTAAATTAAATTAAATTAAATTAAGAAGAGTCTTTTACTTTTCCATCTCTGGGGTCACCTGACATGGTACTAAGCTGTTTGTTATTTGGATCTGTTATTCTCCTCAGGTTACTCTCCTCAGTTGTGCTGTTCTGCTCTGAATTTCTCCTCTCATTATTATGCCTTACAAGCAAAGCATATACAGTATGTTTAAGACAACCATTTGTTTACCTCATGGAAACTTATTGTACAGATATATTCACAAAGAAAAGTACCTGTTTACATCTTTGAAAATACTGTAAGAAAAGGAACTATTTTGTTATGTTTCTAAACATTGTGTGGAGAGTTTAATTGCTAGGCTAGTGTGGGGAGTATAAGGCTTGGAGAACTTGCAAATTCAAACTAAATCTGTTTGTTAACCTGCCACATTTTATTGCTGCATATGAAATACTTAACAATCAGCAAGTGTGCTTCTTGGACTTCTGGTAATTGAAGTCCAAGAACACCTGGAGATCCATGTTTGAGGAACCCTGTTCTATAACATCACTTCTTTTGTTCCCCTTTCCAGGGAATGCCCCATAGGAACACTCTGGAAATAAGAGTAGGCTGTAACTATTCCTTTCACTAGTTATGCCTTGCTGTCCTATTGCCTCTCTCAAAAAGTTAAAGGTTTGCCAGTTGCAGACACCTTTCGTTAGTCCTTTCTACTTTCATTCTATAAACATCCTTCTTGAGAGTAGACTAAACCCTTCCTCTCTGGGCCATGTGAATGAGCCTTGAGATATGGTCTTCTGTCTAGTTTAGGTAGGCTTCATTAACAAATGTTCTACTGAATAAACCTTGTTAGCTTTGTTTAAACTTAACCTTCTGGCTGGTTTATTACTCCAGAGAGTAGAACAATAAAGTGAGTTTAAACGCTTACAAGAATACTGTTGCTTTTTACTGTTCTAGCTAAGAGATCCCCTGACAGAGCTTTTCACAGATTTGACAGTCTGATAAAAAAATACAATGGTTAGGCCAGCCATGTGTCTTCTTCTAGGGAAGACAAGCTTTCCATTTGAACAACTGCCAGAGGGTGAGATTACTTTTGAAGGTGTGTTTCTTTGAAAGAGATTTATCCAGTTCAAATCCATTGAAAGATAAAGCAATCACACTTATATACTGCCCCATAGTGCTTTAGTGCTCTCTCTGGGCAGTTCACAAGTTAATTAGCATTTTGCCCCCAACATGCTGGATACTCATTTTACCAACCTCAGAAGGATGGAATGCTGAGTTATACTTGATCCCCATCAGGATCGAATTCACACTGTTTTACCTGCAGTACAACAGTTTAACCACTTATTCTTCTTATGTGTCCAGGCCAGACATTAAACTGCCAAAACGAAGCCAACTTTAGGGGAATTCATTCCATTGTTCCTTTCACCTGACCTAGTGTGAGAACGATTAACCGGCACAACAAGGTTGCCTTTGTTCAATCGTGTTTCAAAAATACCACCATCTTCAAGAAGACTCTTTCTCTGTACCCCAGTTTAACCACTGTACCACCAGGCCTCACACTGGTATCATCATGAACCATCAAGTTGTAAGTGAGCAACTCAACAGAAAACCGAGTCCAACTCGTATTCCATTTAAAATAAACTAATTATTTCTAAACTAGTATCTCAGTATATGCAAAACTTATTTTTACTATTCATTTATTTGCTATATTTCTTTTATATTTCACCTCTCTTCCAAAGACACATAAGACTTCTTCTTCCCACCTGATCCTTGCAATGCTCCTGTAAGGTGGCCAAGTTGAAAAGGTGTGACTAGCCCAAGGTCAACCACTGAAATTCCATGGCTGAGCAAGGATTTCAGTCTTGGTCTCCTATTTATTTAAGCAATGTATTTAAATAAGAGAACTGGATTGTTAGGTCAGTGGTTTAGTTATCTGGCTGTAGAGCCTTAGGTTGGGAATTTGTTTCTCAGTTGTGCCTCGTGGCAGAAAAGCCAGCCTGTAAAGCTTTGGGCAAACTGCACAGTCCCAGGTCACCCCCTCCAGAAGGGAAAGGTAAATCAGTTCTGTGCATTCTCTTTCTAGAAAACTTGGAAAGGGTTGTCATAAGTTAGAATTGACTTGATGGCATGCAGTTATCATTATTTAAATAAAACTAATATCTACAGTATAGTAATAAATTGATATATGCATTGTTTTATGCAAACTGAAGCATTTTTCCTTCCTTCTTTGTGGACGTAAAATATCTCATTTACTGGGGATAGAGGCATTTTGCCAAAGTATTTTCTAAATGAGGGATATGTATTACTCAGTTATATAAGGCTGCATATAATCTTTATGGACTATCTGTTCATGCCAATTAGTGGGGAAATTCTAGAAAGGGGTTGTGATTCAGGGTTTGAGTTAGAAGAAAGAGAAGGCCCTTGTTACTTTGTTTTTAATAGTAGGATTTCAAGATGTTTGTGCAGGAGTGCGAATCCACATAAGTGATCTTATGTAATTGCATTTGCATTTTGTTTTAGGGGTTTAGAGACTGTATATATCAGGCGATGGCAACCTTTTTAAGTTAGGTACTGGGTCATGCTCCCTCAGACAGTTAAGGGGGTAGACTAGTGTTCCCCCCCATCGTAATCACTGTTGTAAATGCATTTACGGCTGCCATAAACTTTTCATCCATAAAAATAAAGTGGTTCATATTTGTCAGGTTTGGGAAATTCAGCATTAATATGTCTTTGATTTATTTTTGTACATCCTGAGTAGAGATCTTTCATTGATTATGTGGGTGATCAGGTTTCAAACTTCACTCTGAGAACCTGAGTATGGCAGTTAGCTTGGAGGCTGTCAACCTTTGTTCAATAATGTAGATTTCCTAATTAAAGTGTCATGTGAAAGTGATTCAAAGAGACACAGAACCCTGTGGGTTCATCCAGCAAGTGTAGATGAGAAAGAACCCTGTCATCTAATAATCTCACTAAAATAGCTAGCTGACTTTTTTTTGAGCATCTGGGTGGGAGAGAAGCAGTCTTCTTGTCTCCTTTTTTTGGGGAAAACAAGCTGCTGAAAATAAGAGCGGGTGTAATTGCTTAATGAGCTCTCTCAAAAAAAAAAAAAAACAACTCAGTCCAGCTAATTCAATTTGTCACAATATTCCCAAATACAATTGTACCTCGCTTAAAGAGCATAATGTATTCCACAGGATTCCTCTTTAAGTGACTTTGCTCTTTAAGCAAAACACCATTGTAAGTGACCAATTGTGACTTCTGGTGGGGAGGGGATTGCAAACCCCGATTTATTTGTTAAGTGAGTTTTTGGTTGGTTTTATTTGTTAAGCGAAGTGAACATTCAGAGAAAATTCTGCTCTTTAAGCGAGTTACTCTTTAAATGAGGCGCTCTTTATGCGAGGTTTGACTGTACTCAGCATCTCAAATTAATGGTGTTTCATTGTGTTGGTAAAAACAGAGCTTGAAGGGCCTCAAGTTTCTATGCAATTCAATAATATTTTTATTAAAAAAGAATTCCCTATAAAACATTTTCCAGTTCAATGCACAACATACAAGAGATAAGAGAGAAAAATATTCATGCTTCAGGACTCTTTACACACACAAATTTAACTACCCAAACTGAACTTAAGACAGAGAAATGAACTAAGAAGTGACCTACCAATTGAAATTGCCCATTCTCAAGATGCTAGCTGAAATCTTAGAGAACTGCTATGTGTTTCTTCTGGGCAAGGAAGAAGAAGAGGAAGCTTATTTGTTGGGTCTGTGGTGACATTAAGCTTTGATATCTCTCTCTGTCCACCCATATTGAATTGGCAGTAGGGCTCACTGCCTCAGTATGGAGGTATTTGTGTGTCACTGCAAATGTTACAAAGGGCTTCTGGTCCTCCACTTACTCAGCACTCTGTTGTGGACACTGTTGAGCCAATGGGAACAAGGAGTGGATACACAGTGTGTTGCGGTGTGCAGGATATTGGAATATCCAAATACTTGGGTTCAAATAACTACTCACCCATGGAAACTCATTGATGGGCTGATGGCCATGGAAAACCACTCTTTAAACATCTCATATATTATGAAAATCTTACTAGGGTTGCTGTAAATTGGAAGTGCTCCTAACTGGAGCTTCAGATGCACACCAGTCTGGTGGCTTGGCATGTGTCTGCAAATCCAAATGGGGAGTTATAGATTATCAAGAAAGAACCAACTGTAAATTATGCCTTCTGCTGACAACTACACAGAAGGATTTTGGCCAGTAATTGCTTAATTGAATGAGACAGGGTTGAATGGGACAGAACCTGCCCTTATCAATTTCAAGCTCTTAACACTAGTCAGTTTCAAAGTTTTGTGCACAATCCCATGCAATAAGTAACACAACTATTTGAAATTGACTGGTTGACCAAGTCAGAACCTGGGACTTCCTGAATTGGCAGCATGCCATGAGTGACTGCTTATCTCTGAAGCATGCAAGTCCATTTCTGTCATACTGTTGTCAGAATATGTTATAATAAAAAGAAGAGACTGTCAGCCCCAACCCCCAACCTGTACTTTAATAAAATCAACAGAATATAGCCATACAACTATTTTCAAAGGTAGGATACATAAAATATTGCTATACAGGATCTATTGGAGATGCTGCCTTTCTTTGCCTGCTTTAAATACATGCCAATCAATACCAGCTATCCAAATGGATAGAAAAGCAGTGAAATTGCCTGGAAAATGTACCTAGAATACTCACACTTTATTATAGGCTATCTACCTGATGAAGTGCATATTTAATGTTGAAGTCAGCCAAATATAATACAGTCTTCATCGATCCCTGGTACATTTATTCATGTTTTGTAAAAGAATTATAAAAGAAGGAGCTCTGATGAAATAACTGTATTGTGAAGGCTCCACCTGTGATAATTCTGCAGCATAACAAAAGAAGAGCACCTGGATTTTATTACTTTCAGTTGCACATGTTAAGACCTGAAAACACACAGCATAAGACTCTGATAGAACCCCATCATCTAAAAATCTACATGGAAGATTTAATGTTTAATGTGCTGTTCCTCTGGGTCTCTTGTAGCAGAGCTGGGAGAAAGGTAAAGGTCTTCTTAAGCTGATGGGATTGTAGAATTGGAAGGGTGACCCTGCCTATTTTTGGAGCCTATTATTAAAGCTTATTTGACAGATGGGCTTGCTTTAAAACCTCCACCAGAGGAAAGACTGCCACCTTCCAGTCATTGAACAACTCTTACAATCTGGAACTTTTCCCTAATGCTCTCTTGTAGCTTAATTCCATTGGCTCAGGGTTTACCTCCTGGAACAGCAGAAAATAAATTTGCTCCATCTTCCTTCATTTGTTTTGTTGACGGGCAAGGCCTCTCAGGAAGAAGCTGATAGGTAGATAGAGTCAAATGTGTGACTGTCCCATGTGGATTTCTGGTCTGGTCTGGTTCTATTTCGAAAGGTAACACAATCATGAGTTGTCAAATCATTTCTGACTAATGGTGACCCTTTCAGGGTTTTTCAGGTAGAGAGTGGTTTGCTATTCTTTTCTTCAAGAGGCACCCTGGAACTGTGCAATTTGGCAAAGACTATATACATGGTGGCTCTTCTCCTGTTAGAGACAGTGGGGAATCAAACTCTAAGTCCCTGTCTGCAGTCAGATATGTACTCACTAAACTATCCACTCAGCAAAACATACAGGCAATTGCATCGTTTGTTGTTTTAGTACATTTCTTTTATAATAATACATGCAGTCAAGTCAATTCTGACTTATGATGACCCTTTCTAGGGGTTTCTAGGTAGAGAATACATAGAAGTTGTTTGCCATTTCCTTCTTCTGGTGCACCCTTGACTTTGTGTTTCACCCATGACTGCACAGGTTGGCTCTTCTCACAGAGGCACAGTGAAGAATCAAAATGCCAAACTATTGCCTAAAATATTGAGCTATGCAGCCAGTGGAAAGTACAACATTTCCAAGCAAATGTTTGAATTACCCTTTACTTTTTCAATGTTCAAATTGACCTTATGCTGCCCATCCATGTAAATAAACCCAACATCAGAAAGATGCTACTAATCACCAGTGACCTGGTTCTAAGGGGAAATAGAATCTGGGTAAGAAATGGCATCCCTGGAAGTTTTCATTGGAAATGTATTTGTGCATGTAAAACATGAACTAAGTTCAATTCTAAGCATCTACATGTAGGACTGTAGACATCTTATGTCTCCCTAGAGCAGGGTATCTTATCCTTGGGTCTACAGATGTTCTTGGACTTCCCTTTCCAGAAGCCTTGATCAGCAGGTTTGCTGACTTGGGCTTCTGGTAATTGAAGTCCAAGAACACTTGGAGGCTCAAGGTTGAGAAACCCTGTGCTAGAGTATACCCTCTGAAATGAATGGGGCTTGTTAGTCATATATAACTGATGTCTCAACGATTTTGATGATAATAGATCAAAAAAATGATTGAGGAAGAGGGTTTTAGCAATATCTTCTAAGTAATAAGAGTTAGTTAGATTGACAATCTTTGGCAAAAGATAATCAGAAACACCAAGAAAGTAAAATCAGACTTTACAAGGATTAATCAGAATAAAGATGAAAGGGAAAGCAATTCAATAGTACCAGTCTCCCATTAATATTTTGTAAACATTGACCCAGTTTTGACTTGTACAGGGACAAGCATAGCAATGTGCTGTCCAGGTGGCAACCACTTTTAGCGGGATGACTCTTTCAAGTATTGCCCAACACATTTCAAGGGCATTAGGTTGAAAAAAGCTGCTGTAGCAGAAAGATGAAACAAAACCAGGGGAGATAAAAGTGTGCGCAGTCATTAATCCACCTGTATGTTTAGCAGGTTGAAGAGATAATATATTAAAATTCATACCATGTCATTGATTTTATATGTAGCTCAGCAAATATATTTCTGCCCCAAAATGAAACTTTCTTTTCAGAAAGATCACTTGTGTCAGGGAACGGATTCAATTATTTCATCAGTGTATACTCTGAAAGTTAGTTTGACTGTACCTTCTCTCTCTCTTACTGTCTGAAGTCAAAGGTTTTCTCTAGAGATCACATTTTCTTTAATTAAATGCTTATATCAGATAATCTGATTCAACAAGCACATAGAACCTTCCCAGGGCACTAAATAATAAAAATGCCAGGCTCCCTGTGATATTTAGCCATTCTTATCCATTTTTCTCTTTTCTAAAGAACCAAACAGTTGGTCACAAAGATGCCTGTGTGTGCTCAAGCATGGAGTGTCATGAACTTATTATTAGTTGTGTTTGATCAGCACACCACAGCCCTTTAGAAAAACAACAGAGTTTAGCCTTAATCAATGCATGTCTAGAGAAGGTGTAGAATATGTCTGTCAATGGTCATTAACCATTTATTGCAGGGGTTCTCAATCTATGGCCCAGGAGCCAGATGCGGCCCATGATACCATTTCATGTGCCCCCCTTCCTCCGCCACACCAGGAGGTGCCGTGTGTGGTAGGCAGGGCAAAATGGCCATCCAGCCCCCAAAGCTGTGAGGGAGCGTGACCTGGCCCTCGACTTGAAAAGGTTGAGAACTCCTGATTTATTGCAATGAAACTGAACGAATTGGACACAAAATGTCTTTAAATATCATCACATGGAAGTGAGGTGGAGTAGACAAACCTTTGCTTGTAAGTTTTTAGGTAAAGGTTTCCAAAGTTTTTAGGTAAAGGTAGCCAAAGAGCCAGCGCTGCCTGCAGACGTTTCCGTAGACATGTGGCAGGCATGACTAGACACCAGAGTTCATGGAATGTGCTTACCTTCCCCTATTTATCTACTTGCAATTTCTTGCTTTCAAACTGCTGGGTTGGCAGGAGCTTGGACAGACAATGTGCAGTCACTCCATCATGCAGTATTTGGGTCTCAAGCTCAGTGACTGTCTGAAACTAAATGCTACTGTAGATGGCAGCTGTGTTTATATATACTTCTAGAATCCTAGAGCCAGAATGATTGTAGGCTATATGGGTTAAACCTTGAACAACGTGTGGATTAGAGGTGCTGACCCCTCCCCACCGTCAAAGATCTATATTATTTTGGGTCAACTTGTATATGTACCTATGGCCACTATTTCAAAATCTCCCCTATGTTTTGGGAGGAGATGCATCATGTCTGGGTCTTGCTGTCTGCCATTTTGCCTGTTGCCACCATGGTGATTGTACCCCAGCTGTGGCTCTCAAAGAGTTGCCTGTAGCAACCATGCTGCTGTGATAAAGGAAAATTTTCAATTCCACCCTGAAGTGTCTAGATGATTGCTGCATTGCAAGTGATCATCTACGACAGGGATGCCCAAACTACAGCCCGGGGGCTGGATCTGGTCGTGGACACCAATTCATCCAGCTCGCAAATCCTTCACCACTCCTGGAAGTGGAAGTAAAACACACCCGTATGGGTGCATTTTACTTTCGCTTTCAGGAGCGTTGAGGGCTTTGTGGGCCAGATGAATTGGCTTTGGGGGCAGATTCAGCCCTCGGGCCATAGTGAACAGCTCCCTGAACCACATGACCGGCCCACAGCCCCAGAAAGATTGGGCACCTCTGATTTAGGAACTAGCAACAGCAATTACACTATAGCACTTAGCCCACTCTCTGGGCAGTTCACAAGGTTATTAGCAATTTTGTCCCCAGCATGCTGGGTACTCATTTTACAGGCCTCAGAAGGATAAAAGGTAAAGTCAACTTTGAGCCCATGGAATCAAAGTTACAATGTGAGCAGTTTTGGATGTAGTACTGCAACTTAACCACTATGCCATAAGGTCTCTTCTGGAATTCCAGAAAAAATCCACATATACAGCAGAAATGTGGAGTTCTGGGAGCTGTAGAAAAAAAATAACCTTATACAGTATATATATGAACTAGCAATAACAATATATACTATATAATGTTCAAATACTTTTATTTATTTTTAATAAAAATCGACAGTTTTGTCAAATTTAATAATGTTCTACAAGTCTTATAATCACACAACCAATGTGCATGTTGTAGATCAGAAGTTCTCAACCTTTTCAAGCGGAGGGCCAGATCAGGCTCCCTCAAACAGCTTTGGGGGCCAGACAGTCATTTTGCACTGCCTGCCACACATGGCACTTCCAGGGGTGCCGGAGGCAGTGGGGCCCCCACATGAAATGGTGTCGTGGACTGCATCTGGTCCCCAGGCGATAGGTTGAGAACCCCAGTTGTAGATAGAAAGATAGACAGACAGACAGACAGACAGACAGACAGACAGACAGACAGACAGACAGATAGATAGATAGATAGATAGATAGATAGATAGATAGATAGATGTGTATGATATGAATGCTAAATGTAAGATGCTTCGGATTGTCAGATCCAAAAAGGGACACTGAAAATTTCCTCTTTGAAGGCCAGCAGAGTTGCATTGTAAGAGGGAATTTTGCATCTTTTAATTTATCCATCTGGTTACCCAGGTACAAGTCTTTTCAGTGTTGCAATAATTTGAGGCAACAGCGCCTTTTCCATTAAACTATTGTACAAGCTTTATCCATCTACATTGGTTCTATGTTCCATATCCAAAGAATACTTAATAGGAAATTCCAAAAGTCATACAGTCATTAGAACTGCAGGCACATATGCTTAAAGGCAGAATACAAATAAATTACAGAAGCATGAAAAGCAAAAATGCAAAAACACTTTAAACATAACTGGGCCTGCCATGGACCAGTTCAAGAGGGCAAGTGCAAATTAAGCAAAACGGTAAATAACACTTGAATGTAAATTAAACTTTAACACAAAGTGTGCAGTTATGCAAAATGACTGTGGATAATGTTTTGTTGCATGGGTTTATAAGCATACAAGCAGGCTGCTTTGCTCTTTTTCTTAAGCAGTAACTCCTCTTATGTTTCTTTTCTCTGTGTATGCTACACTACTGAAAGGGAAAAGAGGACAGATGGTTCCCAGGCCACTTCCCAGTGGATAATTGGCCTCTGACTAGACTAGATCACTCACACCATCCTCAATTAACTCATTAGCAGATGTGTAATGCTACGATGCTTATTTTGCATCCCTCTACTAACCAGGGACTACAGTGGCTTAGTGGTTAAGACACTGAACTTCACGACCGGAAGATCAGCAGGTTGGCAGTTCAAGACCTAAGTGCTGCATGGTGGAGTGAGCTTTGGTTTCTGCCCCAGCTCCTGACAACCTAGCAGTTCAAAAACAAGAAATTGCAAGTAGATAAATTGCAAGCAGATAAATGGACAGGACAGGGGAATTCTCAGCTGGCTTCCCTTCGACCTTGGAGAGTCCTCCTTTTTCCTCCCCCCAAATCTAGATTGCAGCTTCCAGAAGGACTAGCAGGCACAACTTCTGCTTAGATTAGAAGTACTTTTACTGGGATTTCCTGCTGCTCCTACTAGCCAGACATCTTTGGTTCCCGGTGAATCACTGGATATTCCACCCTTAGCTTCACTTCCTTCCTGGATGACAGCCCCTTTTCATCTGCAGTGCAATTCCTATACAGGTATCTTGATTCTTATCTTGATAAGCGTGGTTCTTTATCCTTTACAGCAGACCACCATGTAAGGAGCCTTACCCTCGAGTAGGCCCTAGTGTTCTTCTGAGTTGCACCTCCCTGGCTGGACATCCCAGGCTTCAGATATGTGTAGAAAAGGTAGCATTAAGCCAAATAACCACTCCAAGTTTCTTCAAGAAATATATTGAAAGCATAGTAAAATACAGAATATAGTCCATCAAAAGATCAGGAAACATTTCAAAGCAGAAATAAAGCAAGCTGCTTGGTTTGAGGAAAAGCCCAAAGGCCCCCTCCTTTCTCAAGCCTCACATTTTGCATAATGAATGCACAGAATTCCAGAGAATGCCTCTGTGTGTGTGTGTGTGTGTGTGCGCGCGCGCGTGTGTGCGCGCATCTCTGGGTTACACCTCTGGCCCTCCCCCTTAGGGGTTCCAGCCAATGATCTTACAGCAAGGCATGTCTATCACAAATTAGGTTGTATTTCACTAAAACCATGAGGCAAGGATCTTCAGATTTTCCCTCTTTCCCCCATATCTGGAATTGCCATTTCAAAAGTACTAAAACATATTTAGGTGGGTAAAAAGATAACGAAAAAAGCACCGTTTAAAATGGGGCTTATTTTGTTACAAAAAAAAAAAACCACCTTAAAATTTAAAATCTTTTATAATTTTTAGATCTGAAGATTTTAGATAATGTTTTGATTTCTTTGTTGTTATATTTAATGATATGCAAACTGCCCTGAGTCACCTGAGTCATCCCGGTGAGGAGGGCAGTATATAAATACGAACAAACAAACAAATTAATAAATAGGGACCACTTTGGTGGGAAGGTAAATAAACATTCCGTGCACTCTGGTGTCCAGTCATTCCTGCCATATGTCCACGGAAACGTCTGCAGATACAGACAGTGCTGGCTCTTTGTCTATAAACAGAGTTGAGCACTGAACCCTAGAGCTGGATACGACTGGCTTTCAAGCAAGGGCAATCTTTCCTTACTAACCATTTACAACTCAGCATAACATTCATGTCTAATAATCTGAACCCCAATGAGGGATCTTCTGTTATTACTGGTTGTAAATAGTCACACAGATTTGCAACCTTATCTGTTATGCTAGCCAACCATAGTGTAACTCTGTACTTGATATGTATAAATTAATGGCATGAAGTCTCTCTTATGCCTGACGAAGTGCACTTGCTCCCCAAAAGCTAACAATAAAATGCAGGCGTTAGTCTTTAAGGAGCCACACACAATGTTTTTGTTTTGTTTTATTTAATCTCTGATATCATTGAGTCAAGGCAGACAATTTGAAAATATCAAAGCATTGGCTGCACATTCTTTGCATCCATCCTAGCATAAGTTCTGAAGCTGATAGAAAGGACCCTATACCCCTGAAGTTACCTGGTCTTCAACTACAAAGCTGAATCTATGAGCATCCCCAGGAATGCAATCCTTTCTACAGCTTAAAAGTTATTTGCGTTCATCAAATGCAGATAATCATGCTTATAAATTGTCCATAGTCAAATCATGTTTCTTTACTATTGGGAGAGGCGCTTGTGGTTGTTATGTGCCATCAAATTATGGCAATCTCTATAAGTTAAAGGTTTCCCTTGCTCAAAAGCCAGTCGTATCCGACTCTAGGGGTCAGTGCTCATCTGTTTCAAAGCTGAAAAGCCAGCGCTGTCTGCTTCTGCAGACGTTTCCATGGTCATGTGGCAGGTATGACTAGACACCGGAGTGCACGGAACACTGTTACCTTCCCACCAAAAGTGGTCCCTATTTATCTACTTGCAATTTCTTGCTTTCGAACTGCTAGGTTGGCAGGAGCTGGGACAAAGACGGGAGCTCATTCCTTCCTGCAGTACTCAGGAATCGAACTGCTGACCTTCCGCCTCCCAATCAGCATCTTAGCCACTTGAACCACTGCAGTCCCTTTTGGCAATCTCTATAGACTATTATTAAACAGTTCTTGCAAATTTAAGCTGTGAGTTCCTTTATTGTGTCAATCCATTTCATATTTGGTCTTCCTCTTCTAGTAATAACCAATAATTGTTACATTCCATTTCCCAAAGAGTCTTTTTAAAAATACACTAAAATCTCAGTTTAAGGAAGAACCTTGGATACCTTAGAGTCGTTATTCAGCAAGGGGTCCATACATTGGTAGATGTCTGCACAACAACATTCCACATATGCAAATGGACCTGAGAAACCAAGTCTACCTGCATGAGGATTTTTTTAGCCATTTGGATATCATGTCACTCGCTAGCTAGGCAGACCATGACATATGCCCTCCTCTTTCACCTTGCCCAAGGGATCTGACAGAGGACGCTTTGGTGAGCTTTTGTTGTTGTTGTTCAGTCACACAGTTGAGTCTGACCCTTTGTGACCCCATGGACCATCACATGTCAGGCTCCTCTGTCCTTTGCCATCCTCTGCAGCCCGGCCAGATCTACACCCATCACATCAACGATTCCATCCATCCACCTCATCCTCTGCCACCCCCTTCTCCTTTTGTCCTTGATCTTTCCCAGCAACAAGGCCTTCTCAAGTGACTCCTCTCTTCTCATTTGGTGGCCAAAGTACTTGAGCTTCATCTTCAGTATTTGCCCTTCCAATGAGCAGTTAGGGCTGATTTCCTTCAGGATTGACTGATTTGATATCCTTGCAGTCCAGGGGACTCTCAAGAGTTTCCTCTAGCACCACAGTTCAAAGGTGTCTATTCTTCCCGGCCTAATATTAGTCCTGGCCTAACACTGTCTATTTAGTCCGCTCAAGCCCCTATTCCTCGACAAGGCTCTCACCTAGCAGGGGAAGAAGCTTTGTTTAAATTTCTAGGATGATTTGCTACAATATAGTATAGGAGAGGTTGCAGGCATTTTATTTGCTTTCTCTTTCTAGGAGAGTCTGAATGCTTCTGTCTCCCCTGGAATATTAATTACCATTTCTGCTTTTGTTTATCCAGACAGCTTTCCACACAATATTTCTTTTCATGAGAAAAATTTAGCCTTTCGATCACCGAGCAAAAAAGAAATAGGTATCACAGATGGCTGCCTTGCTGTATTCCTTCTGTGGCCAAGTTTATATTAAAAGCTCCTTTGATGGCCGCAGACTTCGGGAATCTTTTGTCAATGTTATTATGCTAGTCTAGTGACTGGAAGACATAATAGAGGTCTATTCTCGAGGTCTCTAATGACTGTAATGCATGGCCATAATAATTTTATTCATGGTACAATGCCATTTTAAATATGTTTTGAGCTACTTAGAGTTCAAAATCAATTTGTAAATGTGACAGTTTGCTACTCATTCTCCTAAATGCAGTCAGGGGAAATTTATCATCACCCAGCAAAAAAGGACAGGCTGGTACTAAAGTCCTAGCACTGTCAGGACTGACACGTTGAAGAGTTCCCTGTCATTAAAAAGTCCATGAATTTGGTTTAATAAAAGATGAAATGAATAAGTGATATTTAGTAATAGGAGAGCATAGGATTTGATCTGGAACAAAGGAAGGAAGGAAGGGAAATTCTTCAAAATGAAATAAAGTACATATTTTCATGACTCAGAATCTGCATTCTAGTCATACTAATGGTAAGTCAGAGGTTACTGCCTAGGGATGCAAAATAAAATGTTTAAAATAGACGTTTCTCAGTAAAAGTATTTTATCTTGTACCGCCAACCCATCAAGAGATAGAACATAACTTGCCTAAGAAATCTGCACATTTGCTTGTCTTCTGTTGAAGAGAAATAAAATGCACAGAACATCCTGTGCTTGAGTTAATAGTTCAGAACAGGTAATATGTGTATTATTAAAAATATGGACTAGAGGGGGATCAAGAATCCCTGGGGGAAATGCATATAAAAATGAAGATATTTTGAGAAAATGTATGCACATGGGGAAAATTCATACAAATTTCTAAGAATGGGTCAGGGAGGGGGGAAGCAAAGCCATGCAACCTGATATAAACAGCAGATGAAAGAAGCACATAGATAAGAAAGCAGAATGCCTCAGTATTCTAGTAGTTCAGGAGTGCTCAATGTTTATCAGCTGTGGGGCAGACCACGCTACCTCAGACAGCTGAGCAGGCCAGACTGGTCTGTAAAACGTGTCCATGGCTGTCGTAAATGTGGATTCATTTATGGCTGTAGTAAACACATTTACGATGACCATGGACGCATGGGAAGGTAAATAGCATTCCATGTGCTCTGACATCTAGTCTGGCCTGCCACATGACTACAGAAACATCTGCAGAAGCAGAGAGTGCTGCTCTTCAGCTCTGAAACAGAAATGAGCACTGAACCCTAGAGTCAGATATGACTGGTGGTTAAGACGCTGAACTTGACAACTGGAAGGTCAGCATGTCAGCAGTTCAAGACCCAAGTGCTGTACAATGGAGTGACCTCCTGCCCTCTGCCCCAGCTCCTGCCAACCTAGCAGTTTGAAAGCAAGAAATTGCAAGTAGATAAATAGGTACCACTTTGCCAGGAAAGGTGAAAGTATTCTGTGCGCTTAGGTGTCTAATCATGCCTGCCAAATGATCATGGAAACATCTGCAGACACAGACAGCATTGGTTCTTTGGCTATAAATGGAGATGAGCCCTAGAGTCAGATAGGACTGGCTTTCAAGCAAGGACGACCTTTACCTAATAATGATTAACTGGAATATTGAAAACTCAATGGTGGTGGGAGATTTATCCTGCTTGGTGAGAGAGGGGAGGAGATGAACAAGCATTGAGCAGAAGTGAAACAACAGGAACTGGAAAAGAATGAGAGAGAAGAGAAACGGAAGATCAAAGTGGTTTCTAACCTAGGCAAAGCCAGACCCAACTGAAAGAGTACCAGAGGAGAGAGAAAGAAGAACAAAAGAGCAATGTGAAAGAAAGAATGCTGTGGGTGGGTGAGAAACAAGAGCCCTGAAATGAGGATGAGATTCATGTGTTCTTAGTCCAGACTAAATTAGTACATTTGGTAGTTAACAATATTTTGCTACACTGTGAGCAGGCTAATATTGATAGAGTGAGAGCAACGTCCCATTCCTTCTTAGCAGGCATCATCAAAGTTATGAGCCATGTGACATTTTGGCAACTGAAAACCAATTTGAAGGTGATGGCAACACATAACAGCCCTATAAACAAGCCTGGGGTATTTTGATGATGAAGCATGAGTTATAAAATGATGACTCTTATCCATGTGAAGTTAGGAAACCTCTGACAAATCTGACAGAGAAATGTATCTAGACAAGTATAGATGGAAAGCCACCCACCATTATTATTATTAATGCTAGTTCTGAATCACTACGAGATTACTCACACAGTTCCCCAAAATGTCTAGTGATTCCAGATATTATTATATTGAGCGATATACAATAAACTCAGTAAAATAACAGTCTGTAAAAATCAATATCCATCCTGCTGCTTCTATAATGCACGTGCTCCCTATTTAAACTAGCGTTTGCTTCACTATTTATAATGATCTTTCTGTAGTTGTATTTTCTGAATCTTTCCTGTTGGAAAAGAAGAGCCAAAGGATCTGAATTGGAGGAATATATCATGAAATAAGTGAAGGAATGTTAACTCCAGTAACTTCTGTTTTTCCTTCTGCATTTGAGAAGCTGCAAGACACTGGGGTGGATACCCTGAAATCTTTTTTACATGGACACCAGTCACTGCTGAATGTGGCCTACAATGAATATTGGTGACTGAATGGTTAAGACACTAAGCTTGACAACTGGAAGGTCGACAGGTCAGCAGTTTCAAGACCTGAGTGCTGTGTGACAGAGCGAGGTCCTGGCATCTGTCCCAGCTCCTGCCAACCAACAGTTTGAAAGCAAGAAATTGCAAGTAGATAAATAGGTACCGCTTTGGCGGGAAAAGCAACAGTGTTCCATGTGTGCTGGCATCTAGCCATGCCTGCCACATGAGCAGAGAAAGATCTGCAGATGCAGACAGCACTGACTCTTTGACTGTAAACAGAGATAAGCACTGCCTCCTAAAGTCAGACACAACTGACTTTTGAGCAAGGGAGAACGTTACCTTTACATACTGTACATATCCCTCAATCAAGGGGCTGATGGTGGTGATTTTTAGGCATTAAAGAATTCCCCTCCTCCATTCCATGGCTCCTAAAGGCTTCCCAGAAACCTTGAAGTTGGGATGTGGAAAACCAAGATAATGGCAACAGGCCTTATCACTCTCTGGAAAACAGATGGGGAAGAAGTAGAAGCAGTGACAGACTTTACAGTCTTAGGATCCAAGATCACTGCAGATTGTGATTACAGCCATGAAATAAAAAGGTGACTGATTCTTGGGAAGCAAGCTATGAGAAACTTGGGGAACATAGATGAAAGTAGAGACATCACCTTGCAAACAAAAGTCCGCATAATCAAAGCAATGGTACTTCTGGTAGTAATGTGTGGTTGTGAGAGCTGGACCATAAGGAAAGCTGAGCGTAGAAGAATAGACTCCTTTGAGATATGGTGTCAGAGGAGAATTTTGAGAGTATCCTTGACAGGGAACAAATAGGTTGATCTTAAAAGAAATCAACCCCAACTGCTCCTTGGAAGGTCAAATATTGAAGATGAACTTAAAGTACTTTGGACATCAAATGAGAACAGAGGATTTACTTGAGAAAACCTTGATGCTGGGAAAGGTCAAGGGCAAAAGAAGAAGGGGCAGCAGAGAATGAGATGGCTAAATGGCATTGTTGATGAAATGGGCACAAAACTTGGCGGGCTGAGAAGGATAGTGAAGGACAGTGGTGCCTGGTGTGTGGTGGTCCATGGGGTTGTGAAGGGTCAAAATCGACTGTGTGACTGAACAACAACAAAATTTCCATGAAATGGCTACAGCTGATGATATTTTCACACTTTTGTGGTATAAATTTGTGCAACAGGATTTTCCCTCTGTCTGAGGGACTCAGGAATAGAGTTTGGAGGAATGTTCTAGAGGATTTAGAGGATGAAGGGAGCCTGGCAGAAGTGGTGGCTTTTTGCCCCAAGGAGTGGTGATAGCTCCAACTTTTAGAGCAGAAAAGCAAATGGCATTACAAGGATAAATCGGCATCTGAATCTAATTGGAAACAGCTTGTTGGCTGGGAGGGGCCTTCTGAGTGCTATAAATCCTATTTTCACAGTTACTTCGAGTATTGAAGAACAATAATCTTAACTGACCTACATCAGACATCATTTCTGTCTGCCTTGACTCCTTGGAACTCTTTGCTACAGATGGGATTGTCAGAATTTTTAGACTCCAAATCCATTCTCCTTTCTGGGAGTTCTATTTGATTGACAGGCACCATAGTTAAAGGTAAATGTCACTCTTGCTTGAAAGCCAGTCATATCCGACTCTAGGGTTCAGTGCTCATCTCTGTTTATAGCCAAAGAGCCAACACTGAGTCTGCAGACATTTCCATGAACATGTGGCAGGCATGACTAGACACGGGCATGCATGGAACACTGTTTACCTTCTCACCGAAGTGATACCTGTTTATCTACTTGCAATTTCTTGCATTTGAAATGCTACGTTGGCAGAAGCTGGGACAGAAACTCAATGCAAGGGCTGATGGTGGGACAGAGACTCACTTTGTTGAGCAGTACTTGGGTCTCAAACTGCTGACCTGCCAACCTTCCATTCATCAAGTTCAGTGTCTTAACCACTGAGCCACCACAGTTCTTGACAGGCACCTAAATGTGGCTCACCAAGGACAAAGGCCTTAACTGGAAGGCTTTGAGGTCAAACTAGGACTGGTTCCCTGCAAGCTTCTTGTTTACGCCCCAGTGCTAGCTTGGCGCTTTCTTTCCCGGAAGCTAGGCAAAGCTAAGCTAATTCTTCCAGACCTCCTGGGATGAAAACAGTGGGACTCTGGAATAATTATGAACACAGATTTTATAAGATGTGCTATGGCTGCAGGTATTATTGCTGGCCATTATTACATTATCTTCTCCTTCTTCCGTGAAGGCTGATCATGGAATTCTCCTGAGCACTCACAAAATAGTTGATATGGCAAAACGGGGTAGAATATATTTTATATCTACTTGGTGCATTACATGAAATTAATCACCACCATTATGCAAGTCACCAGTTTCATTTTGGAGATTCCTCTCCTGAAAAAGATACATGTGTCAAATGACACTTGTGTGACCCGGTTCCGAAAGTGGCAGATGGTGCAGTAGCCAAAAGCAAAAAGTTTTTTAAAATGAGCAGAAACAAGTGACCCAGAGATTAGTTAGCAAAATCTATTTTTTCCTGTCTGTGCTGTAGTTTTGGCTGATGAAAGTATTGAATTTCATACAATAGAGTCAGTAGCTCTGTTTTGGAACAAGGGGATTGTGCCTTAGATCAGGAGTTCCCAACCTTTTCAAACTGGGGGCTGGGTCACGCTTTCTTAGTCAGCTTCAAGGGTTGGATGGCCATTTTGCCCTGTCTGCATGATGAGGTGTGGCCATTTTGTCCCAACAGCTTCAAAAGAGGAGCATTTTGTTTCTCAAATGCCCTTGGAGGGATGGGGGCACATGAAATGTCACTGTGGGCCAGATCTGGCCCATGGACCTAAGGTTGGGACCCCCTGCTCTATTTTGCTGGATCTTACTAGGTTGATCTGGGGTTTCCACCTCCACATGGAGGGCGTATATGCCCCATGGGCCTAAGGTTGAGAACCCCTGCCTTAGATTGTTTTGTGGGTGATAACAATGTTAGCAAGGAAGATACAAGCTGCTCCTGCCTCAACTTTCCCTTCTTAACAGTTTCAGCATGAACTGGAATCCCATTTGAAACATGCCTGGCTCAAAACTGGAGGAAGGGGAGGCTACAAATCCCAAAAATTCCCCAAGACAGCATGGCCAATGGCTATGCCGGCTGAGGGATCTGGAGATGTTCAACCAGGTCATAGTACTAAGGGAAGTTGGAAATAAAATAAATAAATAAATAAATAAATAAACAACAACAACAACAACACCCCAATTTCCTTAAGCTATATTCCACAATGCCAAGGGTTGTCCATGGTTTACCTCCAAAATTTCTATTTGGTGTTATCTGATATCAACCTTATATGAAATGGAGATACAAAAATGTTCATTCATCTTTATAAATGCCATCAGTGGGAATTTGAGATTCTTGTTTTTCTATGCAAGCTTATAATTTTTGTCGGCACTATTTTAATGGTGAGAAAAACCTTTACGCAGCCATAAAGAAACAACCTTAACACTTGTTCATTTCAAAATAGGTCAAAACGTTGCAGAATAAAGATTTTTTTTTGTAACTTATCTAAAACCGTTTTATCCGTTTTCACTGTTCAATGTTTTAAATTTTTTATGAATTTTATGAATTTTAAGGCCTTATATATTATGAGCTATGCTGTAAGCCACCCAGAGTCGGGTCCGCCCGATTGGGGCGGGATATTAAATGCAAATAAATAAATAAATAAATAAATAAATAAATCTCAAGCAGCTTGGTTGTGCTGACTCTTCAGTGGATTTATTTTAGGTGTGACTAAATCTGAATCCATGGGACTGTGGTGGCTTAGTGGTTATGACACTGAATTTGATGACTGGAAGGTCGGCAGGTCAACAGTTCGAGACCCAAGTGCTGCATGACAGAGTGAACTTCCATCTTTGTCCCAGTTCCTGACAACCTAGCAGTTAGAAAGAAAGAAATCACAAGTAGATAAATAGATACCACTTCGGTGGGAAACTAAACAGTGTTCCATGCATTCCAGTGTCTAGGCATGCCTGCTACATGTCCATGGAAACATCTGCAGATGCAGACAGCGCTGGCTCTTTGGCTATAAACAGAGATGAGCACTGAACCCTAGAGTCAAATATGACTGGATTTTGAGCAAGGGCAACCTATACCTTACCTTTACTAATTCTGAATCCACTTACTCCTTGGGAATCAAGCTGTGGCAAACATAGTCTGCATAGTTAAATCAATGGTGTTCCCAGTAGTAATGTATGGCTGTGTGAGCTGGACAATAAAGTCAGGCTGAGCACAGAACCCTTCAAATTCTAGTGCTGGAGAATACTTTTGAGAGTCCCCTGGACTGCAATGAGATCAAATCAGTCTGTCCTGAAAGGAAATCACCCTTGACTGCTCCTTGGAAGGACAAATACTATTTTTGTATGTGTTAGTTCATTTTAACATGCTTAAAGGTTCAGAAATCTTTTTTTTTTTTTAGTTTAAATTTGGGCGCTATAGAGATGTGTTCCCTTTTCAGTGTCCCTTCAGTGCTTTATTATAATTTTCATTATCTAAGTTCAAGAGTTTCTTCTTGAAGGGAAAGGAGAATAGTTTTGCCATCTAGTTTTGGCAAAGATGAGACAACTGCAAGTTTATATCCTCAGATGCCAACTCTTTGCATTCTGGAGAGAGAAATCCCAGCTACAATTGTCCATGCATTGCTCACCTTCTGTCTATATAATGGCAATGCATTTTATTTTGGGCTACCTCTGGAAATTTCAGTTAACACATTTAGAGATTTTTTCCATGGGTACTTGCTGATCTGTAAAATGAAAAGTACCTCTCTCACTTCATCAGTCTTGAGCCCTTCCTCTACTTTGTTCACCTTTCTCTGTTTTTCCCCATGGATTCCTCTGGGAAGGGACTGTGTCTTTTGACTTAATAAGGCACCTTGATGGCTGTGACGTAACATCTAGTGCAGTGATGGTGAACCTTGGCACTCCAGCTGTTATTGAACTTTAATTCCCAGAAGCCCTGCTCAGCAGGAGTGTTGACTTGTGCTTCTGGTAATTAAAGTTCAAGAACACCTGGAATTCCAAGGTTTGTCATAACTGATCTAGTGCAACACCCTGCATGCTATTGCTGTGGCCTGCCCTACAAAGGAATGGAAAAGCATGAATTTTTTTTTTGACAGTCTTGACAAAAGTATCCATTTTTGCACCTCTGGAGACTGGGTTAAGAGGTGACAAGGATCTCCCCTTCAAAATCCACACATTTGCAGGGTTGTGGAGATTAAGATGCCCATTATAAAATGCATACTAAAAATATGAAGAGCTGGAGGAAAAATACCCTGCAAACAGCTGTATTTAGTCAATTGAGAAAATAGGTACATTACATACATTGAGTAAATAAATAGCTTGGAGCTTTCTTTCTGTCAGGAAGCTAGACAAAGCTAGGCTAATTCTTCTAGACCTCCTGTGATGAAAACAATGGGACCCTGGAATAATTATGAACACAGATATTATAATATGTGCTATGGCTGCAGGTATTGCTGTTGGCTATTATTACATTATCTTCTCCTTCTTCAGAAAAGGCTGACCATGGAACCCTCCTGAGCACTCACAAAATAGTTGCAAGAGAGTGTGGGATTTGGCAAATGGGGAAGAATATATTTTGCCTCTACTTGGTCCATTACATTAAATTAATCGGTCACAATTCACCACATTATGGAAGCTGCCAGTTTCATTTCAGAGATTTTCCTCCCTGAAAAAGATACATGTGTGAATGGGGTGTGTGGGTGGGTATTGCACATTAAAACATATATAGTGGTACCTCATACAGTGATTTTAATCTGTTTTAGGGTCTTGTTGTTGTACGAAATAATTGCTATATGATGCATGCATTTTCCCCATGGGATGCATCGTACAACAATATTTTTTTTGCTAAGTGGTTTTTCCCATTGAAAAATTGTTGTATGATTTTTTCCATTGGGAAAATTGTTATGTGGGATAACATTTCCCCCCCAAAACCTAATTGTTATGCGATTTCGTTGTTATAAGGGGCAATTGTTATATGAGGTTTCACTTATACATATTTATGTATAATCTGCCCTCTGTGTCCGCTCCGGCCCTATGGAACCTCCTCCCAATAGAACTTCGCCTGCAAACGGAGCTGCTGTCCTTCAGGAAAGGATTGGAAACCTGGCTGGCAGGTCAGGTCTGGGGAATGGATGGATCAATTTCCCCAGCTAGCTGGATGGTTTGACACCCAGTGCCTCCTAGCTACAATGCCTAGTTTTTAATGCTAAGTTTTTAATCTTCTTTTAAAACTTTTAATTTTTGAACTGGTTTTAAATTGTTGTCAATATGCTGTTGTGTTGGGAATCGCCATGGGTCCCTTCAGGGAGGAAGGCGATAAACAAATTTAAATAAATAAATAAATAAATAAATAAATAAAATACCTTTCAACCCAGTGCAAGGTAGTCTTTTATACTAAATGGAACGTGATAATTATTTAATTTTAATTTATTAATTAAATAAGAAGAGCGGAGAGAAAACGCAGAGGGGTTGGAGAGAAACAGAATCAAATCGACATCAGTATTGGCTGATGTTGTGAAAGTGAAAAGGCAGGGATTGCTCAAAGTTGTCTTCTAATTTGTGGATGGGTGTGTCGGAAGGGTGGCAGAGGGAGAAAAGACCACAAATAGGAAGAATACATAAAAATTATTGTACCCTCACTGAGCAAGGAGAAACGATTAAGAAATTTCCTTTGTCACCTGCAGGAGTGACAGATAACATCCCTGGATATTGCAAGGGCATGAAGGAAAGTAGATGTAATGTTGTTGGTTGCATTACTGCACGGATTCACAACCTATGGCCTACAGGCCTAATCAGGCCTATGGCACCAATTAATCCAGCCCGCAGTGAGGATCCTGGAGCCTCTACTGCCACTGCCAATGCCGCCACTGGAAGCCCCAGAAATGCACTGAAAATGTGGAAGGAGTAAAAATGCCACAAAAATGTTGCATAAATGCTTCAAAAACACAGCAAAAACTGCAAAAAAAAAAAACCCACTGAAAATGTGGCAAAAACATGCTGCCCTCACTCCCACTGCCATGGGAAGTGGTGGAAGCAGCAAAAATGGTCAATATCATGCTGTAAATACTGCTGCTGCCACCACTGGAAGCACTGGAACCAGCAGGAGGAATCACATTTCTTGCCCTCTCACCTGTGTGAGGGGTCATGGTCTGGCCTACAGTGCGGAGAGGTTGTGAACCCCTGCATTAGTGCAATGTTGAGCTTCTTTTGCATTATGTCAAGAGTGCTTTGTCCGAAATGTTAATTTTAAAAGGATCCTACAGGAAGTCTGTGTGTTTCTCTCTTGTACAATAAATAAAGATGGTGGTGTGGTGTCCCCCCCCCCCCATGCTTCTATGTGTTTCAAAATGTTCCTTGACCTTTTGCTATGGAGACTGGTGGTGATGACTTTGTCAGTTCCATTAGGTTTCCGAATCTTAGGTCATTTAGTTCAAATGCAGTTGTCAGGAGGAATCTGTTACAGCCCCTTAGTTCTCATCCAAATGCTTCTCTGGTTTAGCAAGCACAAAAGAGGAAGAACACAACAGGACCAGGAGGGGCAGAAAAGCAAGCACCCATACGGGACAGTGGCCATTACCAATACAGGGGGAAATAAGTGATGGGTAAAGGCTCTTTGCCTTCAGACAGGAAAAGGAAACCATAGAAGCATTTCTAGGCTTTATTACATCCAATCAAGACAAGCTGGCATTCTTTGCACAGAAACTGGCTCTACTATGTTCAATAGAGGAATACAAGCAGGTAGATTGAACATCAGATTAGCTTTGGATCTGCCTCTTTTTCTTTTTTTTTACTAGACCTGATCAGAGTAAGCGTCTGTCATTGAAGTGTCTTTTGCTTAGCATCACAACATATTTTTGTATGTTAAATTGCTCTTTTTCTACCAAGGTTATTTCCTGCCAGTTTACACATGTATATTATTAATTTCTTATACAGTGGTAACTCATACAATGATTTTAATCCATTCCATAGGGTTCGTTGTTGTATGAAACAATTGCTATACGATGCATGTTTCGAACAGTATAGTGATTTTCCTTATGGGATGCATCATACAACAATTTTTTTTGCTAAGTGTTTTTTCCCATTGAAAAATTGTTGTACAATTTTTTTTCCATAGGGAAAATTGTTATGCGGGATGCCATTTTCCCCAAAAACCTAATTATTATATGATTTCGTTGCTATACGGGGCAATTGTTGTATGAGATTCCACTGTATTTCTGTTTTTCTACACTGTCAGCCAATTGTTTACAATTGCTTGTTTTGGCTCTTCTTCTTCCATGTCTAGGCCAGAAATGAAACTGCCAAAATGAAGGTACTTTTTGGTGAGTTCATTCTGCAGTTCCCTTCTCTTGACCTAGTGTGAGAAAAATAGCCGACAACACAAGGTTGCCATTACCAGAGTACATTTGATTGTGGTTCAAACCAGTGGTGGGCAGCAAAAAAAATTGCTACCACACCGTGGTCAGAGCCTACGTTGTGGGCAGTCTATGTAATGGGCGGAACCTACGTCATGGGCGGAGGCTATGTCGTGGGCGATCTAATCATGCCTGCCATATGGCCATGTATACATCTGCAAACACAGGCAGCACTAGCTCTTTGGCTGTAAATGGAGATGAGCACTGCACCCTAGAGTCAGATATGACTGGCATTGTAACATACAGGATACAGTTCATCAAAAGATCAGCAAGTCTCACATTTTGCAGAATGGCTGCACAGCATTTCAGGGAAGAGAAATGCTGTGTGTGTGTGTGTGTGTGTGTGTGTGTGTGTGTGTGTGTGTGTGTGTGTGTGTGTGTGTGTGTGTGTGTGTGTGTGTGTGGTGCGTGCGTGCACACATGCGTGCGTGCGTGCATGCGTGTGTGTGTGCGCGCGCGTGCATGTGTGTGCGTGTGTCTGCATCACTGGGTTACACCTCTGGCCCTCCTCTTTAGGGATTCCAGCCCATGATCTTACAGCAAGGGATGTCAATCACATATTCACTTTCATTTTTGCAATTTCATGTGGTTCAATTGTTTTGAATTCTTCTTTCTCCTCCAAATCCAGAATCACCATTTTAAGTGTACTAAAACTCAATTAAGTGGATACCAAGCTAACATAAAAAGCACCTTTTAAAAAGGGGCCCCTTCTATGACAGTGTATTATATAAGCTGGCAAATACGGTATATTTTTCTTACCATGCTCTTGAGTTACCCAGGAGAAAAGATGGAGTTTGGGGCTCACAATGTACATGGCAGGAAGGAGAAACCTTTCTATCTCTAACACGTCTGCACTGCATGAGGTATTCTAGTCAGCATGCATATCTGTGTAAGTCAGATTTTTTAAACAAAATTATTTCCCCCTCCCTCTTTCTTCACACAGTAGCAAAAGCCATTTTACTAAAGCAAAGAGATAATGGAGCAATTTGACTCCAAGGACATGAGACTTTTAGAGCAGGAGTACAGCTGGAGAATCCCTCCAGCATTTTTCTCCATGTGCTATAATGAAGCAACAGCTGGGATGTTGCTCCCAAATTGCTTACGCAGATGTATCCTTGAGGCTGCACTATTACCATCACTATATTTTTGATGAAGGTTCAGTGCAGCAGAGGACTAGTAGAGTGCAAAAGGGCACTGTAGCACTAAATATTTTTGGCTGCAGCAACTGGAGGAAAATGCTTCTCTCTTGACATTTTGCATCTGTGCAGCTGTTCTGTAGCAGAGTCCTTCCAGATGTTTTGATATGGACCACTATTATTACCTGAACCACTGGACATGCTGAACTGGAGTGACGGGATTTTCAGTCCAAAACATGTGATGAAACCCTAGTTGAAAAAGGAGTAATGGATTTGGTTTGACCTGACCTGATTTGATTGGTGCCCTACCCTTCTGGCACAGCTGGAATCCAAGAAGGCTTATAATAGTTTTGCTTCTCTGGGCTTTAGGTTCTGTCACTGCCACATTTAAGTGGGTTGGTTGACAAATCTGAGATGTTCGTGAGACATGAGAGCTATACCCAGCAACATGTATTCTATGCGGCTGTGTTTTGGGAAAGATGGATCATCCTGTCTTGTTGCAGATCCATGAGCACCCACAACATATGTTCCAGAGTTCTGTAAAACTCTCTCTGGTGCATGGTTTTGGTTGCTGAGGATGACTGTGGAAGAGAGACAAACATCCAGGTGATTTTGCAAATGCCACTTTGAATTACCACCAAAACACCCTGAACATACCAATCTTGTTTGGTTTCATAATCTAAGTAGATAAAGCCTGGTTAGATACTTGGGTGGATGACCATGCTAAGCTTCTCCAGACCAGCCTAGGAAAGAATCTTGTCCCAACGCTTTTGTCAGACAGAGACCATGGATGAAATCATTCAATGATCTGAAATCAGTATAAGGCAGCTTCATATATCCTAATGACATTCTAGGTAACAAAAGAATGAGAGATGAATCAAGAAACTGAACAAAGTTAAAATGAAATGATGAAGAAATGATGAGAGTTTAGTCATTTTTTAACAAGTGAAAAAGAAAAGAAGCCACACAATCTGGTATCTAAAGCAAAAATATGGAACGTTTCACATAATTTGTCACCAGTGGACAACATGCTGGCTACAGCTAATGACAACTGGAATCTGACCACATCTGGAGGTCCACATGCTCTCCACCTACAGCAGGGGTTCTCAACCTATGGCCCATGGGCCAGATCTGGCCTGTGGCACCATTTAATGTGACCCACCACCCTAGCTTCTGCCACTGTTGCCAGAAGCACTGGAAGTGGCACAAACAGCCATGTCTGCATTTACAGCTGTTGTAAATGCATTTATGACAGCTGTAAATGCACCCACGGCTGTCATAAATGTTTTTACAACAGCTACATACATGTTTTACGGCAGTGCTTACAGTGGGGGAACCACCAGTCTTACCCACTCAGCTGTCTGCGGGTGTGTGACCTGGCCCACGGCTTTAAAAGGTTGAGTACCCTGATATAGACTGAGAAGAACAGAAAATTGGATGAAAAAGCTTTGAAATGACTTTTAACTTTCTGATTCTATGATTTTAGAAAGTTCCCAAATCTCACTGGAAAGTGTATAAGCATAAGCATTCTAGGTAAAATATACATAAAATATAACTAGGTAATATGATATGCATTGAGGTAAAATAAGATGATTTAAGACTGTGCCTGTTAAAAACTATACAAGGGATACCCAAATAGTAGGTTGCCAAATGCAGAGATACATGAGAGTTAAATAAATAAACAAAATATCAATGCCAGGACAGATGCCGAATACAAAGGAAGGTACAGTAAAACCTCACATGAAGAGTGGCTCGCTTAGAGACTAACTCGCTTAAAGAGCAGAATTTTCTCTGAATGGTCGCCTCACTTAATAACTAAAACCAACCAATCCCCCCCCCCCACCAGAAGCCACAATTGGTCACTTAAAATGGTGTTTCACTTAAAGAGCAAACTCACTTAAAGAGCAATCCTGTGGAACGCATTATGCTCTTTAAGTGAGGTACCACTGTATTGATGAAGTGTAGTATTCCATAGAAGTGTCTACTATATGAGGAGGGAGGAAATTGTAAGTCCCTATGGCTATTTCTGGTGGCTTAGTGTTTAAGATGTCGAGTTTGATGACTGGAAGGTCAGCAATTTCAGACCTGAGTTGTGCATAGTGCCTGTCATATGTCCCAGCTCCTGCCAAACTATCAGTTCAAAAGCAAGAAATTACAAGTAGATAAATAGGTAACACTTCAGCAAGAAAGTAACAGATGTTTCCATGTGCTCTGGCATCTAGTCATGTATGCCATGTGACCACAGAAATGTCTGCAGATGCAGTCAGTATTGGCTCTTTGGCTGTAAACAGCTCCCCCCCCCCCCAAGAGTCGCACATGACTAGATTTCGAGCAAGGGAGACCTTTACCTATACCTAGGGCTTATTGAGGAGAAACATACAGAAAGAATATATCTCTGCTACTATGAGTTTAGTGTCCATGATCTGATATACTCAGGAGCTCAGCACCATGAAGTAGCAGACTTAGACTTTGCAGAGGATTAGAAGGATACATTCGGAGAATTTAGTACAGTAAAACACCGGATAACGATTGGATCGGATAACGCTAAAATTGCATAATGTTAAGTAATCTGGGGAGGAGAATTGGATTGAATAATGTTAAGGTCCTATGGGATGGATCGGATAACAACCGCTAAAGCCTGTGCGGTTACAATGTATCTCTATGGAGCTTTAACGTTATCCGATCCATCCCATAGGATTTTAACATGGATCGGATTACACTAAAAGTCGGATAACACCAAGACTTGTGGAACCAAGTTTTAGCGTTATTCGGTGTTTTACTCAGTAATACCTTGGATAACGTTACGACTTGGTTCCACAAGTCTTAACGTTATCCTATTTTTAGCCTTATCCGATGCATGCACCAGATAACGTTAAAATCCTATTCAGGAGGCTCAGATAACGTTAACTCCATAGAGATAAGCAACAGAGGCTTCAAGGGAAAGTCAAGGAAACATGCTGGAAACTTAAAAGAACTTTAAGAAATAATTGTCTAAAGGGTAAATACATTACAAAAACATGCCAGACCACCTGACTTTAGGGGAACAAAGCCATACAGCATTTTTAATTTTTTGAAAATTTTATAAAGTGCTGTTTTAAAATATCTGAACAGAAGCTAGGAAAATGTTTTCCTTTAGAATCAGCCCACCTACCATTGCTGTAATAAAGGAAGTTCCCTCAGGGCTTTGCAGGGTGTGAAAAGCTTAATTGCTTTGTAGGTGAAAGGTTTCAGTCTCTGCTTGTTTTCCATTGACAATGCATGAGGCTTGCGGAGCTACAATCTTGGGTTCAGGCTGTTTTGAATTTAAAGGGGCAACTTCATAAAGGTAATTGGGTCAAATTGTCTCTTTGCAATTATTTTTCTGCAAAGTGTTCTGGGTTACACTGGGGAAAGGGTCCTAAGCCTTTGCTTTGCTAAACTAGTCAGACTGGTTTTGCAAGTCTTTGTTATTCAAATATGGCAAGCTTGAGAGCAGGCAGCCCCTCCCTTTCTCCCAAGAGAAACTGGTGAGTCACAGCCACACCTCAGGGAATTTGAGGCAAAGGTTATCTGATGGATTGGATAACGTTAACACAATGGTTAACATAATGTTATCCGATCCAAATGTTTGCCTCAAATTCCCCAACGTTATGCGATTTTAGCGTTATCCGATCCATTTTTCTAGGAAGAGGTGATTGTGGAAGCACATGTGGTCTTCAAAAGTGCTGGAAGAGCATACGTCCTGATCAAACCCTGAACTGCCAAAATGAAGCCAATCCCTTTGCTTTGTCATTGCCCAAACCCAAGTCCTCATCAGTGCATGTCTCTCGTAGCAATCAGGAGACCAGTAAACAAGCCAGATTCTGTGTCTCTCCATATTCACACCGTGTTTTGTTGTCCACCAGAAGCTCCAACTTGAGCATGTCGGTCTTGCATTTAGTGACTCCAACCCTCAGCCTATTCAGGGTCCTCCAAGTGATATAGGGGTAGTTGAGATCTTCAGTCATATTCTCCTTAAATGTTGTTCCTTGTCCAGCAAGCTCCTTCCTCCATCTTCTAATTTGGTTTTGTTCTTGTGTACCATCAAGAATGTTTGTTCTTGCCATAAAGCTCTTCCTGGCTCTGAGCTGACTGACTTGAGGCTCATATCCATTCAGAGGGTGTCAAAGGTTGTTCTCTTGCTTAGTTCTCTCAGTGTCCGCTGCTACTTCTCTCCTGATCTTAGGTGGAGCAATACCAACAAGAGGGTATATTTTCTCAACTGGTGTAGTTTTGAGGCATCCTGTCACTATACGCATGGCTTCATTAACAGCATACAGACACACTCACCCGGGGGGGGGGGGATCTAAAACCTGTTTATTTCTTTTGTGTAGAACACAAATAAAAGGAAACTAGGAAAACAGTGCTATGTCTTTAAATGGCAATATGTCCAAACTCTGTATTTATAAGTGATTTTAGCTAGAATTTCCCTAAGACAAAAGCCTAGCCTTAAATATAAAATCCATTTTTATTACAAAATTAAAGATGCTAACTAAGAATACAAATTAGGTACAAAATAAGAATTAAGGAACAAACTTAAGGTGCCTGGGGAAGCAGATAAAGGAGTGTGAAGATATTCAGTCCATTTAGTCTGCTTAAAGATAAGGATATAATTGCTCTTTCAGGAGCTAGATAAGATAGCATTGGATAGCTGTAATACCTTCAGTTTTTTTAAAGGCATGTTCCAAAGAACTGAGTTCTGAATTGTACTGCATATTTAGATTTTAAATGGAAACAGTTTTTCTTGTTTCTAAAGGAAATTCAGTTATGTCCCCACTAATCACTTGTAAATAAAGCTTTAAGTTCAAGATGCTGGAAAATGCTGACAATGTTTATACATCTCAGTACTGTAATAATGTTGTTTCTTTTCCCAGTTTGGCTCAGAAAAGAATGGGTAGCATATAGGTTAAACAAGGTTGACAACTCTCAGACCTACTGTCAATCTGTGTTATAGAATTTGGTACCAATTTTCTGATGCCATCTGGTTTTGTCTCTTGCATTATAATTGGTTATTGCTCTATGATTTTATTCTGATCTTTCATTTATATTTTATTGTATGTATTTATATATATATATATATATAGTAAGCTACCCTGAGTGGTGCTTGCATCAATAGGGCAGGGAATAAATGTAAGTAAGTAAGTACCACACTAGAAAACATCCTTTAAATTGAGTAAGACATGCTTGCTTTAGTGGGATTTCTTTATAATGTCAGCAAAACTGATGATTGTTTTGTGTGTGTGTCTATGTTTGGGGTTTGAGTGTATGTGTTGAGAGAGAGGGGTATTGAAACCAACACTTTTCGGGTTGTTCTAAAGGGGAAGACTCTCTAAAGCTCCAGGGTTCATCTTTGGAATCTGAAAAACCACATCCGCTTTCTTTTATTCCCACACCCAAATTATTGTTCTTTTTGAAAAAAAATGTATTGAAATACACCTTCATGTCCTCTAATGGCCATTAAAATAAAAATGGGGTGGGGAAAGCAAACTTGAAAGGTCCCAAGAGTGTGATCCCTCTAAAATAGGGGTGTGTGAATATCATGTAATTTGGTGGCCACGGGCCTCGGCGGCCCCGAAGTTCGGGGCCGCCCGTGGAGGGTTGCGACTGGGAGGCCCTGGGCCGCCCAGCTAGGCGCGCCGCTGCTGGGCGCCAAGGCTCGGGGCCAGGTAGCACACAGCTGTGCAATCAGTCTGTGCCTCAATCCTAAACACCTGTGTTTAAGGCTCTTACAGGGCCTTAAAGCTGTACTAACACACTGGGCAGAAATCTTTGTACAATACACCACAAAATGCCCTAACACATTTATTCCTGTGTTTATTTATGGAGACAATTACCTTATTAGCCAAGTGACAAGGAAAATGGAGCTTAGCATGAATATTTGAGTGAGGGATAGGGCAACCATCTTGGTGCTTTGGCCCAGCTATCACCAGATGCCTAATGGCAGAAAGGTGTCTGGTTTAAAAGTCATAACTTTAGTTTTATCATTGTGATGCATAAATATCTGAGCACAAGACTGCTTTCCAAAAACAACTATTGTTAGAGTTGTTGTGACAAGGACCTCAATAAATACCTCCCTGCTCCTTCAATTGATAGGCCTGGAAGCTGAAAAGATGAAACTCTAAAGGAGGTTTCTTGATGTTATGGAAAGCATGAAAAACTAGCCGTCATTTAATGGGAGGCTGAGTGAAGTTCACAGGAAAATAATAACAATAGCAGGACTCACAAATTGCCTTGTCTTGAGATCTCTTTTATCATAGCATCATTACTGGTGAAATGGGCTCATTACATAATGACAGGAAAGGTTGCAAAACTCTTAACAGGTTCAGAGATTTGACAAAATGGAGCAGAGGAATAAATAAGAGACACTTGGGAGAAAGGTAGCAAAAATGGGGAGGAAGGTAGCTTTCTCCCCAAGCTTGACATGTTCCTTCTCTGCCATTGTCTTTCTCCACTTTGTCCTAATAATTTCCTGTCTCTCAGGGAACATTGGGGGAAATAACTGACATTACAACCTGGCGAAATAAATGCCTACAAGCCCATTTGAGGAAAGTGGAACAATCTCAGAGCTTGTCATATTTGCTTTTTTGAGTTACAAATTCAGAAACACTTTCCTTTCATCCACACTGTTGCCCTCTCAGTTGTCATAGTAGAGCAGAAGGGCAGCGGCATGTGTCCTAAGCCAAGAGAAGAGACATGTGAGATTCTTCATCTACTGCTTAGCAAGGGCATAAACCCGTAATGATAAAAGGATCACAAAAGTTGACATTGCAATACCAAAGGAAGAAAGATCTCTTTCATTTTGTTACACTCATAAAGGCTGAAATCCTGTTCTGTAAACCACCACAATTTTTTAGAAATCAAACATTTCTGATCCCTCTCTTTCATTCTCTTGAATGTCCTGAAGCTCTGATTGAATATCTTTTATCACCAGGAAGCTGTATTGGGCTGCCAAAGTTCTTCAGCTGCTGTATCCATTCCGGATATTGGCTATCATCATGGCAATAGTATTCCTGCTCTTAATTCCTCGGAACAGTTCTTCTGAGGACATGCCACACCGGTATCTCAAGTTCTTCAAACATGAGGCCCGTGTACATCCAGGGCCTTTCTTCCCAAGCATGTTTCCTTGCAGAGAGAGGTGGAGTATTCTATACTTTATGTTGCTCTCCTGCCAAAGATGGAGTCTTTAATTACAACAATCTCTGCCACCATGCCTCCATCTTGACACCAGTGATTTTCTATAATTAAAGCCTGAACCCCGAAAAGTAGGAAAGCCAGCAAGAAATTGTGGTATCCTTGGGGAAGCAGAGAAGAGGCCCCATTGGAGAATGGGCAAATACCATCGGCAGCAGTTGTGGGGAGAATGAAGTAGCAGATGGTCTGTGGTGGGTAGGAATTGTGCCAATGGTATGGGGCACAACACATTTGAGTGAGTGAGCACAATCATGGAGAAGCAGTTGGAAGACTGAAAGAGGCAGAAGGGGGGACAGCAGACTGAAGCATGGTATACGCTTATAGGAGACTTCAAGGAAGCTAGCAACTATAGGTTGACCTTAAGGAACACAAGCTTTTCTACAGATTCAGGTTAAATGCATGAGCATTGTGGACTGATAGTGTCCCCTGCCAAAGGGAACACTCTCTCACTGGGCACACTAGTTGGGAGGTATAACAACAGTCCCACTGCCACCTTAGCCAGACCTTCCCAAATAGATTCCTTCTCAGCTCAGTAAAACAAGGGCTTGCAGAATTACTGCATGTTTGTCTATTGCTACCTCTGGGAGTGGTGTCTCTGGAGGAAAGTTCGCTGCCATACTTGGTCAAGACAAGATCCCAGAAAGTTTGTACTGTTGCTACTGGGGTAAAGGACATGGACTGTAGAATTCAAATGCCAATACTGTTGCTTGGGGTACTATGTACATTTTTTTCCTGCTCTATGTGACCCACTCAGTGCTTACCGGATGTTATTCACTAGCTGCTCCTGTGTGTGATGGAACGTTGGCCTGGCACTGCCCTTTCGATTTTCCATCTAATATCCATTATTACATGGTGGTTTAGTGGCTAAGATGCTGAGCTTGGTGACTGGAAGGTTGGCAGGTCAGCAGTTTGAGACCCAAGTACTGAACAACTGAATGAGCTCCTGTCTCTGTCCCAGCTCCTAGCCTAGAAGCTTGAAAGTAGGAAATTGCAAGTAAATAATTAGGTACCACTTCGGTGGGAAGGTAAACAACATTTCATTCACTCCAGTGTCTAGGCATGCCTGTCACACATCCACAGAACCATCTGGACTGGCTCTTTGGCTGTAAACAGAAATGAGCACTGAACCCTAGAGTTGGATATGAGTGGCTTTTGAGCAAGGGTGACCTTTACCTTTACCTAATGTCCATTGCCTACTATTTAATTTGGGAATCTATGTAGGTCACTAGAATCTACTCCTTCCACAAGGAGGCAAAACTATAGTGGAGCAAGTTTTTTAATTTCAGGCCAGCAAAAATGCTGTGCTCCCCTTATAAAAGTCTCCATTCCCATAGACTGCCCCCTCATTGTGTGGTCTCTGACCCCACTAATGTCAGTGTCAGAGTGTCTGATGAATTTAAGATTCATTTCTCAAAAAATCACTCCAGGGTGCCACAGAAATTTCACTTTTTCCAATAGCAGGGAGAAACCTAGTCTTTTGCTTTCAAATCTATAGGAGCAAATGGCATCCCAAATATTAGAAATTATTATTAGAAATATTCAGAATGATCAAATTAGGATTCGGATATATTTGGAACAATATTTGGTGAGTTCTGAATGTTTCCGAATCCAAATGCACATTCCTAGTTTAAAGTTGCCTTTTTGTGTATTGATACAGGACAACAGCTACAAGAGATAACATGCCCAGGTTAAAAATGAAGGAAAATATCAATTGAAACTCACATAGTGAAGGCCACATTATTTTGTTTTGTTTTATTTTATTGTACATTTTCCACATGTATGAAAAAATATGTATGGGAAATGTGAATTAGAGAGGTTTGCTTAAAATTGCATCATGCCCATATCATTGTTTCCCCATGTACATAAAACAAGACTGGAAATACTGTAATGCATGCCATGTGTTCCATTTAATCGCTGAAGCCATGATTGTTGAACCACCCAGTGGTCCTGATTCACCCTCCCACAATATTTTGTTCTGTTTTTTAAACCTTCTTTTAAGTAAGTGGAGCTGTGAAAACTTCTTTTCTTACACCCAGGAACTGAGGTACAAAATGGCAAAAGGAATTTCAGACAATACCACATGCATTTTCTCCAAGGCTGTTGCCAGTTGTGATGGATCCTGAGGAGGTAGTGAAATGGTCCCGGGACTCAGCCTGTGCACATATTTTGGCAAATGTAGTTCTCAAGCATCATATACTTCAATATTTGCATTTAATTTACCGTATTGTTAGATTTGAACAAATATAAGATTTGAACAAATATAAAACTATTTCTTTAGTGAATGAACAGAGTAAACATGATAAGCAGAAAAACAAAATATCTGGAGGCTCATGTTTTATGATGCAAGGTTGACAGTTATCTGAGGGAAATGTGTGCCTCAGCTGTGTCAGCATAAACTCAGACATTCATTTAAACAGTTTGTGGAGTCAGACAAATCGCTGGTTCTGTTGATTGACCAGCTCAGATCCTAAAGAAATGTGAGCAAAAGATAGACATGGAGATATATATAGCACCACCGCTAGAGTCAGATACGACTGGCTAAGTGGTGAGTTTATGCTGGTAATTTGTTCTCAGTTTGTGCTGAGCCAAGTCAATAGGTAGAGCTGTTCTCACCACAGAGAAAACTATTGAGCCTGCCCTAGGGATGTTAATGATGTGCAACGTTTTGAGAAAAAAACGAGATGGCAACTCTAAATGTAACCTTAAGTTGGTTGGCTACTCAGGGATCCAAAGGCATACTTTAGAACAGTTAGGTGCCCTAAATCCTGGGTTTAGATAGATGAATCTGCCACTTTCAGTTGTTCTGGTTTTAATTATTTTAAAAAACATTATCATACCCCCTCTATCCCACATATGATTTAAAAAAAAAAAACAAATTGTGGAAAACTCTTACAAAGGTGAATTGAAATAAAATTCTCCCTCCTTTTGACAAGTTCCAGGACAGGGATTCTCAACCTGCGACCCACAGCACCATTTAATGTGCCCCCCACCTCCACCACACCAGGGAGTGCCATGTGGTGGAGGAAGGGCAAAATGGCTGTCCGGCCTCTGAAGCTAGCTGAGAGAGCGTGACCCAGCCCCTGGCTTTAAAAGGTTGAGAACTCCTCTTCTAGGACAATGATGGTGAACCTTGGGACTCCAGCTGTTCTTGGACTTCAATTCCCAGAAGCCCAAGTCTCTGTGAATCCACATGAATGGGTTTACTGTGCAGTCCCAAGATTCACCATCATGGTTCTAGGAAAACAGAGGAAAAGGAAGATAGTACAAGGACAAGAAAATTAAAAGATGGAGTTCCTCACAGCAGTCAGAGAGAAGGCAGTGAAGGGAGTCATCTGTATATGGAAGGGAAAGGGTGAAACAGAAAGATGAATCTGTTTCAGCCACTCCCACCTCATGAAATGGTTTTCCTTACTATGGACATCCCTTTTCTGTACTGTATTTTCTTGCATACATTTGATCCCTACTTTCACTTTCAACATAAAGTATTGGTTCTTACATAAAGTATTGCAGCACTGCGGTGGCTTAACTTGGAGACTGGAAGATCAGGGTTTGATACCCAAATGCTGCATGACCGATCTTGGGAACATGAAAGAAGCCTCATTCAGTTGTCCCATGAGTGGAGTTTGTCCAGGAAAAATCCTTTCAACCCAGAGTAATTTCTGACATGAAATGTATTTATTTTACATAAAGTATTATTTTTCTTCAAGTGCCATATCTGGATCTGGCCTGTGGTGACATTTCATGTGGCCTCCCACCCCTCCAAGAACATTTGAGAAACAAAATGTCTACCCTTTTGAAGCTGTTAGGACAAAATGGCCATTCCGTCATGCAGGAGAGAGTGTGACCTGGCCCCTGGCTTGAAAAGGTTGGGAACCCTGGGTTTTAGCTTGTATGTCCATCTGTGTCATGATCGTCTGCCATTTAAGAAGAGTGTAGTGGCCTGCTGTAGAGACCATGAGTCTTCTACAGAAATAACAAGTTACTTTGTAAAATAATCCATTTTTAGATAGAAGTGGAAAAAAGTTTATAAACTCATTTACAGAAGGCTCTGAAATTGTCTTCCAGGTATTAGACATGCTGGCAGTGATTATGGTGCAGCCAGGTGCTACCTGACTCTCACTAAGGTTAATTAATAGTTATGCATCATCAATGTCAGTTCTGACTTATGTCAACTTTTACCAGGGATCTCTAAGTATAGAGCACAGTAAAACCTTACATAAAGAGTGCCTCACTTAGAGACTAACTTGCTTAAAGAGCAGAACTTTCTCTGAATGGTTGCCTCGCTTAACAAATAAAACCAACCAAAAACTCACTTAACAACTAAATCCTCCCACCTTCCAGAAGTCACAACTGGTCACTTACAATGGTGTTTTGCTTAAAGAGTAAGCTCACTTAAAGAACAATCCCGTGGAATGCATTATGCTCTTTAAGTGAGGTGCCGCTGTACTCAGAAATAGTTAGCCATTCACCTCTTCTGGGAAGGCCTTGGGACTGAGCAGATTGCCCACGGCAACACAAGCTGGTTGTTCTCCCAGGAGGCCCAGTGCATAACTGAACTCGCACTACCTAATTCACTGAGCGATCCAGTGAGCTAAGTCTAATAAACAGGAAATGACATAAGAACAAGAAGAAAGAAGAAACTAAGGCTGTGAGTAATAATTGGCATGGCATCATAGAAAAGAGAAGATGGGGAACATTTGTCTATTTGTGTCCCATCCAGTGGTTTAAATCATTTGCTCTGATGTACCAATGTTCAAGAGCTGCAGTGGCTAATTGGTTAAGATGCTGAACTTGATGGCTGGAAGGTTGGTAGGCCAGAAGTTCATGACTCGAGTCCTGCACGAAGGAGCGAGTGTCCATTGTCCCAGCTCCTACTATCCTAATAGTTAGAAAATAAGAAAATGCAAGTAGATAAATAGATACCACTTTGGCAGAAGGGGTAACAATGTTCTGTGCCCTTTGGGTTGTAATCACACCTGCCACATGATCATGGAAACATCTGCAGTTGCAGACAGCACTGGGTCTTTGGCTGTACATGGAAATGAGCACCATCCTCTAGAGTCAGACACAACTGGTTTTTGAGCAAGGGAAACCTTTACAGATGTTCAACATCAAGCATTGAAGTTGGCCATTTTGTTTCATTCTCCTCCTGTAAGAGAAATGTCTCTGGCTTGTGTACAATATATTAATACTCTAAAATAAAGACTGATCAAGAATACTTCTTGGGGTTGGGCATTTGAAACCTGGTAAAAGGCAGATGAGATAACCACAACTGTATTTCACGTTTTTAAAATGAAAGGTTCTGGATTAAAGAGAGACCTCAAGGGAGACTTCCATTATCAGGTGGTCTTTTGAAACCCTCTGTAGTATACTTAAGCTGCCTTGGTGTTAGTATTTTTTCAATAGGTTGTTACATTCAGTGTTCTCCAAAGGTCCATTGCTGTTATGGGGAAAATAAGTTGGGATTGGAGAACTGTTTCTTTTATAGGCCTGTTTGGAGTGGAGAGAAGAGTGAGGGTAGAGTACACATTACAGAAATCAATATCTCTATTTCCTGTTTGTTTCATTTTTCAGAACTCAGAACCTATTATAAACCTCAGAACTTTTACTGTATAGCTGATAGCTCACTGTGGTCCCTGGTTTCCCTCTTGACCTTTCCATTTTCTTCCAGTGTTATTATCTAAGGGTACTACTACAAATATTTTGCACTTGTGAAATGGCCTCCAGTGTTTGATAAGATACAGGAGCTTTCTTGTGTGTATGTGTGCTTGTTTGTTGGTTTGTTTTTAGAGTAATGACCTAGGACAGTGATAGCCAATCTTGGCACTCCAGGTGTTCTTGGACTTCAATTCCCAGAAGCCCAGGTCAGCACTCCTGCTTATCAGGGCTTCAGGGAATTGAAGTTCAACAACGTCTGGGAGTGCCAAGGCTGGCCATCACTGACCTATGATCTTTGGTGTTATCACGGGGTTAGGAAAGCAGCATCCCTCCAGATCTTACTGGGCTCTCCTCCCATTGGCACAGCCCAATAGGTCAGAGATGACGAGACTCCAGAAACATCTGTAGGGAGGTGAATTCTTTACCAGTGGCATATCAAAACACCACCATGTGCAGGGAAGGGAAGAGAAGAGAACCATTCTTCCTGTTCCTGACTTCATGTATGCTGCTTACTTTATTCCATTCATATGCACTCACTCAAGATGAGAAGAACAGAATCAACAAGTTAAATATGGGCTAATCCATACATTAGTATGAGGAATGTGAGGAAGTTTGCTTAACAATGCAGAGCAAATAGTATCATCCAACTTTGGTGTCAGGATAAGCAAGCATGGAAACCCACCAACCAATAAACAGTCCATGTATATCAGCTTTTTTGTGATGCCATGTAGCACTGCTGGAAGTGTGGGAGGGAAATATATGAGAGAAATCTAAGTGCATAATCTGGCCCAACAAAATTTAAAGTTCATCTGAGTCTTTGCTCCAAGACTACCTCATCCAGCCCTTATTTCCCCCCATCCTTCTAAGACATAAGTACTGTATAGCATTCCCCCCCCCCCTCCAAGAGTTCAGGCTTGGTATAAGATTTGCATTGTCACATTGGCTCCAAGCTATCTCTGAACTTTTTCCAGTATCACAACCACCACTACCTTTCCTTTGTCATCACAAGCTCGTTTGAGGCATGACAAGGTTATCCTGAGCATCTTCACAGCAGAGTATGGAGCACGTCCACACTTGCAAAACAAGTTGACATTGCTGCTAATTAAGCCATGCGTATAGTGACAGGATGCCTCAAACCTACACCAGTTGAGGAAATATATCGTCTTGTTGGTATTGCTCCACCTAAGATAAGGAAAAAAGTAGCTGCACATGCCGAAATAACTAAACAAGAGAATGATCCTTGACACCCTCTGAACAGGTATGTGCCTCAAGTCCAGGAAGAGCTTTGTTGTTCAGTCGCACAGTCGATTCCGACCCTCTGCGACCCCATGGACCACTGACCGCCAGGCACTCCTGTCCTCCACCATCCCCCTCAACTCGCTCAGCTCTGTGCCCATTGTCTCCACAATACCATCTAGCCATCTCATCTTGGGCCGTCCCCTTCTTCTTTTGCCCTCGACCCTTCCAAGCATCAAAGCTTTCTCAAGTGAATCCTCTCTTCTCATTTGATGTCCAAAGTACTTTAGCCTCATCTTTATTATTTGACCTTCTAAGGAACAGTCAGGGATGATTTCTTCTAAGATTGACCTATTTGTTCTCCTCGCTGTCCATGGGACTCTCAAAACTCTCCTCCAACACCACATCTCAAAGGCGTCTATTCTTCTCCGTTCAGCTTTCCTAATGGTCCAACTCTCGCAACCATACATTGCCACAGGGAATACCATTGCCTTGACTATGCGAATTTTTGTTTTCAATGTGATGTCTCTACTTTTCACTATGCTCCCCAGGTTTCTCATCGCTTGCCTCCCAAGAATCAGTCGCCTTTTAATTTCATGGCTGCAATCACCATCTGCAGTGAGCTTAGATCCTAAGAAAGTAAAATCTGTCACTGCTTCTACTTCTTCCCCATCTATTTTCCAGGGACTGATAGGGCCTGTTGCCATTATCTTGGTTTTCTTGATATTGATATTGAGTCTCAAGCCAGCTTTTTCACTTTCTTCTTTCAACCTAATTAGGAGCTTCTTTAGGTCCTCCTCACTTTCTGCCATGAGGGTGGTATCATCTGCATATCTCAAATTGTTGATGTTTCTTCCAGCAATTTTGATCCCAAATTGTGATTCCTCCATTCCTGCATTGCGCATTATGTGCTCTGTGTATAAATTGAATAAGCATGGTGACAAAATGCAGCCTTGTCTTACTCCTTTTCCTATTCCAAACCACTCCGTCATTCCATTTTCTGTCCTAACTGTTGCTTCTTGATTCATGTACAGATTTCTCATGAGGCATATAAGGTGTTCTGGTATTCCCATCTCCTTAATTATTTGTCACATTTTGTTGTGGTCGACACAATCAAAAGCCTTCGTGTAATCAATGAAACAGAAGTAGACTTGTTTCTGATATTCCTTTGTTTTTTCCATGATCCATCTTATGTTGGCGATGTGATCTCTAGTCCCCCTGCCTCTTCTGAAACCCGCCTGCACTTCTGGTAATTCTCTCTCCACATACTGTTGCAGTCTATCCTGTATTATCTTGAGCATCACCTTGCTAGCGTGAGGGATGAGCGCAATTGTTCGATAATTTGAACATTCTTTGGCATTACCCTTTTTGGGCAGTGGAACATATACAGATCTTTTCCAATCCTGTGGCCATTGTTTTGTTTCCCAAATCTGCTGGCATATAGAATGCAATAATTTGATTCCATCATCTTGTAGTGCTTTGAAAAGTTCAACTTGGATACCATCAACTCCACTGGCTTTATAGCAAGAAAAAACATTCTTGAGGGTACACAAGAGCAAAAACAAATTAGAAGATGGAACTCACTGGGCAAGGAATATCACTGAAGGAGGATATAGCTGAGGAACTCAACTTCCACTATATCACATGGAAGATCCAGAATAGGTTGAGGGTTGAAGTCTCTAAATGGAAGACCAACATGCTCAAGTGGGGGATGCTGGTAGACAACAACATGCTGTGTGAACGTGGAGAGATACAGAATCCACCTCATTCACTGGTCTGCCAATTACTGCCAGAATCATGCACTAATGAGAACTGAAGTTTGGCCAATGACAAAGTCAAGAAAGTGGCTTCATTTTGGCAGTCCAGGGATTGACCGGGGCACAAAAGAAGAAGGAGGTTTTGACCCTGAGCATTCATGGAATGAGGTACTGCTGGCTCACAATCCCTACCTCGCTCGTTCAATTAGGCCATATTCAGTAAAATGTTTAATCACAATTGTGTTATGCCATATTATGCCTCATATTATACTTTGCAAATGAGCAGATATGTGGTGGCAATATTTTCTCAGAGGGCTCTTGTGCTGGAACAATGGTGTGCTAGCCAAGCTATGTGTTCAATTAAATCCCTTAATAAGACTTCTTTATTACTTTTCCATAGTTAATAAGTTTAAATACTTGAGGTGATTTTTCCTCAATATTATTGAGTAATTAACATTTGAATTAAATCAAATACCTTTCCCAATCAAATCCAGCACTTAGTAGAATGTCCTTTCAAATATCCTCAGTTAAGACAATTTTCCTCCATTCTCAAAAGCCAGTATACTAGATATACTAGCATTACAATATACAGTAGTACATCAGATTAGTAGTGCTATGCTGAAACAGAAAATAATGGACTTTGATTTCATCCCATAGGGGAGTAATGAAATATGGCAAAATTCTTAGAGATCGGGTGAGTAGGGAATTGGTTTCTCATACAGTCAAACCTCGCATAAAGAGCCTTTTGCTTAAAGAGTAACTCGCTTAAAGAGCAGAATTTTCTCTGAATGTTTGTTTTGCTTAACAAATAAATTGGGGTTTGCAGTACCCCCCACAAGTGGTCATTTACAATTTTTGTTTAAAGAGCAAACTCGCTTAAAGAGCAATCCTGTGGAACGCATTATGCTCTTTAAGCGAGGCACCACTGTACTGTTATTGTACAGAGGTAGCTGCTGACCCAATCTTTGAGAGATGCAGATTTTAGCTGCACAAGTCACCAGGTAGCCTTGAAACCATCATTTTCTCCCAGTATGATCTACCTCACTAAGTAACTGGATCTCTGCTTTGACTTCACTGAAGGAAAGGTAGAATATAAATGCAACAAATTAGTAAAATGCATATAACTATGAGTGACTGTCTTGGAATTCCATACCCTAAAAGGCATATGAGGAAAGAGGAGAAGGACAAAGACCACAGGCAGACCCAGAGGAAACTGGAGAGATACCATCCAAGACCTATTAGGTAAAGGTCACTCTTGCTCAATTGCCAGTCATATCCGACCCTAGGGTTCAGTACTCATCTCTGTTTATAGCCAAAGAGCCAGTGCTGTCTGCATCTGCAGACATTTGTGTGGACATGTGGCAGGCATGTTTACAAAAACACAAAAGAGCACTGGTGGAGGCCGCAAGAACTTTGAATCTCCCTTGACACCCAAAGGTGTAAAATAGGAAGTAAAGAATAATAACATTTATTTATTTATAACCTGACATATTTATTTATTTATTTATTATTTAAATTTGTATGGCCGCCCACTCACCAAAGCGACTCCAGGCAGCTCACAATACAATGGCATTTCACCTTACACAAAAACCTGACATACCATTAAAACCCTGCATAAAATACATTATAAAATTTATTAGAAAATCTTCACTGTAAAATAGAGAATAAATAGATAAAACGTAAAAACCTAAAAACTCAGGTGGCCATAGCATGTTTATATCACCCAGCAGGGGGAAGCTGTCCCTCTACCATTTCCTCACACCTGCTAGGCCAGCCATGTCTTCAACCCATTCCTAAAAGCTAGCAGCTCTGGCTGAAGATGAAGGTCCATCAACAGGAGGTTCCAAAGGGTGAACCTCTCCGATGGATGGTACCTTTAGAGAGCCCCTCTGGTTCGCTCTCGTGGGACGGGCAGATAACCACGGGGTGATGTGGTCTTTTAGGTAACCTGGTCCACTATCATGTAGGTCTTTACAGGTGATAACCAGCACCTTGAATTGCACGTAGAAGCAAACTGGTGACCAGTGCAGCTCCAGCAACAAAGGTGAGGTGCGGGCATACCGCCCACACCCATCACCATGCCGGCAGCTGCATTCTGGACCAGCTGCAGCCTCTGAATGGTCAACAAGGGCAGCCCCATGTAGAGTGCATTACAATAGTCCAGTCAGGAGGTGACCAGTTTGTGAGTGACCATGAGCAAGGAGTCCCCACCAGAAATAGGCGCAACTGAAGAATCACGTGAACCTGCATGAAAGCCCTCCTGGCCATGACTGCCACCTGCTCCTGGAGCAGGAGTCATGAGTCCAGGAGGACCCCCAGATTGCACATCAACTCTGTCTGGGGCAAAAGAGTCCCATCCAGTACCAAAGGTGGTAGCTCCTTGGACAATCTAGGGCCTCCTATGGGATTCAGCTGCAGCCCGTTGTTCCCCATCCAGACCCTCACAGCATTAGCATAAACACTGTACTCTAGGCAGTTAACAATAAAAACATCCAACAATAACTTAAATATATTAATAACAAAACAATACATATATAAAACCAAAACCCACCCTGTCCAATAAAAGAGTACCAACCTTAATGGCACCAGCATCATGACAATAAATAATGCAAGTTAATTTTTTAAAATCAATCAATTCAAGTTAATTCAAGTCAAATCTCTATTAAAGACACAGCTGCTTATTGGATCAGGATCTTAGGCTCCTCCAGTATTTGCAGGAAGAGGCCCCAGACATAGTATGATGCTTGCAGAATTGGACCCCCAGCCTGGAGAGCAGCTTGAGTGCTTGCAGGGTTTGTACCTTCACCCTGTTGCAAATGCTAGCACCCCTCCCCTGAGAACATGGGGAAGCATCTAGGCCATGCTGGCCTCCCTTTGGATGCTCTGGGAGGCAAGACTATACCTGGCTCTTCATGTCAGAAGCTTCATCAGCAATGAAGGTCAGTAAGCTTGCTCTTGTTGAACTTCTGGATCTTGTGCCTTGTTCCAGTCTTAGAAGATCTCTTCACTTGTTTCTACTTCTGACTTCCTGTGAACTGTTGTATCTCACCTGAATTCTCCCTCCTTGAACCCTGTCCTTGCCTTGCTTTAACCTCTGAAGGTACTTTTCCTCAAGTTGCTCTCTTGATCACCTGATATCTTGCTTGCTTGGGTTATACTTTTGTCCTCTGGACTAATCCTGTATCTCTGTCTATCTTAGACTTTATTTTGAACTTGGACTCTGGACTGTAATATATTTACTGTTCAGCCTTACCTGGTTGTCTTGGGTTCTGGTATTTGTGTTACCTGCCAGCTACCCATGCCAGTGACTTTGACATGCTGTTGATTGGACTACTATGGATTATTCTCCAGTGAACTCTGACTCTTCAAGGGATTACTGACTATCTTCCTGCAATGTTACTGATTGCATCCTTTCTTCCTCACAAACAGAGCACTCCGCTGTTTTACCAAACAATAGGTTGTGTATATGGTTGATGATTTTCAGATTGCAGCTGTTTCCCACTTTCTTTGCTTTTGCTGTGGAAGTTATTTCTTACTCAAGCAACTTTTCTGTTTCATATTTTGACCTGAAACTGACATGGTATATTTGTGTCTCAATATATTACATTGGGGGGAGGGGACTACCCAAAGGGGAAAATATAATAGATTTATTGGAGTAATTTTTGTTCCAGCTCATTTTTGTCTGGAAAGAAACCTACCAGTTGTGCAAGGCAGGTGGTTGAAACCAGAAGAAACTGTTTACAACTCTTTAGGTGACAATGCCATAAAATGTCTGATTTGTCGGTCTAGTTTTGTTTGACTTCTGCTACCAAACGTGACTCCCGGTGTACTAAAGTGTCTTGCCTGCTTGGATGAAAACTAAAAAAGCAGCCTGAGCAAAATTCTATTGTCCCATTCAGTGAGTGTCAACATAAATATACATTTTGATATTCATATATATTTAGAAGTGATCCTTACAGTTACAGTCAAACCTTGCATAAAGAGTGCCTCGCTTAAAGAGTAACTTGCTTAAAGAGCACAATTTTTTCTGAATGTTTGCTTCACTTAACAAATAAAACCAACCAAAGGCTCACTTAACAAATAAATCGGGGTTCACAATCCCCCCACCAGAAGTCACAATTGCCCATTTTCAATGGTGTTTCGCTTAAAAAGCAAACTCACTTAAAGAGCAATCCTGTGAAGCGCATTCTGCTCTTTAAGCGAGGTACAACTGTATAAGTGCTTATAAAAATGCACATCTATTGTGAAAACAGAATTAACTCAGATGGTTTTATGGACCCTGTTTTTGTCTTTTGAAGCTACCTCCAAATAAGTATGTTTGGTACATGGGTGAAATTTGTCTCTCTAACTGATGCATGAGCCATTCAGAAGAATAGAATGTACCTATTTTTGTATAACAACAGATATACCACAAACATGTAATTTTAAAATCATAGACTCATAGAATATGTGTGTGGGAAGGAGCTTATGAGGCCATCAATTCCTACTCTTTGCAGGAATCCAAATCAAAACAATCCTGTCAGATGGTTGGTCAGCTTTCTCTTCTTGGTGTAGAATCCTTTTCCTGAAACAATGGAAACTAAAGGAACCTCTACCCCTTCCAGAATATGTGTGCTTTGGGGTTAGCCAAAACAAACAAACCCAATATGGGTTTGAATCTCCATTTGGCCATGGAAACTCACTGGGGGAGTGGAATTGATAAAACCACACCTTAAGTATCTCACCTGCCTTGAAAGCCTTATTAGGATTGCTGTAAGGTGGTTTTGGCTTGCTGAAATGCAACTAACTGGCTCAGCAAGGCTCTAGGAAGAGCTTGACAGTAACTCATTCCAAGTAACATAGTCATGCATAACTTTCTTGATAAGTATTCCCAGTAATTTTAGCAGCTGTACCCCAGCATGATGCTGGCTCAGCATTTGCTTATGTGTCAGGGTTGCCCTATTATTAGGCAAACTGAGGTAGTTGACAGACACTAGAATGGTAAAGGTAGTGAACTTGTCACAACCTATGTCTACTGTTCCTCTGTGCTGCAAAAAAAAAAAAAAAAGCTGAGGAAGAGAAATAGGGGTCAGTGCCCTAATGGTGAGCATGGCTTGTTCCTCAGTTGTGTTCTACAGTGCCTCGCAGCCAAAATACTGTGAAAGAAGTCACAAAAATTACCTGTAGCATGTGAGAGATCCCGCTCCCACATTATGTATTGAAGAGAGCTTTCAATCTCTTGTAAACAGACATTGTTGAAGAAACAAGCTGGCATCATGCAAACATTATGGGGTGGTACAGCGTGCAAAGTGGAAATGAAACCAGGACTTCTTAGAGGGAGGTGGTGTATAGGGGAAGCTGCACACAATGGGGTTATATCGTGGTGTGGAACAGAAGAGTCTCCAAATCCCACACAATGGGAGTTGGTGCTTCATTTCCACCTTTTGTGGCAGGATCACATCATACCATTTGTGTGTAAAGTTGCCCACAACACTGCTGACATGTGCCACAAAGCATGATTTCCTGTAGTGAATTCAGTCCCTGAGTTGATGCCTCAAACCTACACCAGTTGAGAAAATATATCCTCTCATTGTTTTTGCTTCACCTAAGATTTCTCCCAATCAATCCCTGGACTGCCAAAACGAAGCCACTTTCTTGGCTTTGTTGTTGGCCAAACTTAAGTCCTCATCAGTGCATGTTTCTGGAAAAAGTCAGTAGACCAGTAAATGAGCTGGATTCTGTATCTCTACACGTTCATGCAGCATGTGGATGTCTGCCAGCAATCCCCACTTGAGCATGTTGGACCAGGAGAGTAGCATCAGCAGATGCTGAGAAAACTAAATAAGAGAACAACCTTCAACATTGTCTGAGAAGATAATAACCTCAGTTCCACTGACTCAGATCCAGGATCTGTTTATGGGAAGAATAAACATTCTTGAGGATACGCAAGAGCAAAATGAAATTAGAAGATAGGAAAAGGAGCTCACTGGACAAGGAATAACTTAAAGAAGGATAGAGCTGAGGAACTCAACGTCTCCTATGTCACTTGAATAGGCTGAGGGTCAGAATCCCTAAATGCAAGACCAACATTCTCAAGTGGGGGCTGCAAGCAGAAAACAACATGTTGTGTGAATGTGGAGAGGTATAGAATCCAGATCATTTACTGGTCTACCAATAACTACCAAAAACATGTACCAAAACCAAGAAAATGTCTTCATTTTGGCAGTTCAAATTTTGATATGGACATGAAAGAAGAAGTCCCTGAGTTGAAAAAAAGATCCCATCTGTTCATCACAACAATATCTTCTTAAAGTTCTACTCTTTTATGTGGTTGAAATCTGTTTTCTCCATGCTGCTACTGTGATTTTTTTATTTTAGTTTACATTTATGCTTGCTGATCATAAGCCACTCCAAGGTTCTGACTTTGCTGGGTTGGTTGGTTTAAAAATCATCTAAAGTACTGTACTATAATGACAGCACACCCATAGAATCTGAAAAGGAAAATGAACAAAAGATCTTTGTTTGATGAAGAGTGGTAGGAATGGAAAGAGGGAGAGTTTGAGGGCAGTAGAGCCCCCCCCCCTCATTTTTTCTTTATGGTTACTGTACCCATCAACCCATAAACACATTAGACAAGGCAAATGTGATTAAAGGAGACTGGAAGCAACTTCACTGAATAAACATAAAACATCAAATGGGTTCTGAAGCTCTTATCTTCTCTCCTTTTAAATCATGGCTTAAAAGCCTACAGAAATATCCCAAGGCTCAACGGCCAAGGCTCATTATGAAAAGCAGAGAATGGCAAAAGAAATATATCTCACACAAAAGGTGTGTTTTGGGCAAATATCTGAGAACGTTTTATTCCAACTGTTGGATCGGTCTGGAATAAATTGTCCATGTATTGTTTCCTGCTTTCTCTTTGGAAGGAAAAAAAAAGACCTAGAGAAAGCTTTGTAGATAAAGAAGGCTTCCCACGTATCTTATTTGAAAATGAAAAATGGAGACTGAACATCTTTTATACTTTTCCAAAATGCATGGCCACACTCAGCCACACTGCGGCAGTACTTTAGAAATGTTATTTTTTAAATAAATAAATTGTGCGCATGTAAAGAAGATTTATTATTTGTTTATTTTTATTTATTTAAATTTGTTTATCGCCTTCCTCCCCGAAGGGACCCAGGGTGATTTACAGCACGTCAGCATCGACAACAATTTAAAACCAGTTCAAAAATTAAAAGTTTTAAAAGAAGCTTAAAAACTTAACATTAAAAACTAGGCATTGTAGCTAGGAGGCACTGGGGGTCAAACCATCCAGCCGGCTGGGAAAATTGAGCCATCCATTCCCCAGACCTGACCTGCTAGCCAGGTTTTCACTGCTTTCCTGAAGGACAGCAGCTCCGTCTGCAGGTGTAGTTCTATTGGGAGGAGATTCCATAGGGCCGGAGCAGACACCAAGAAGGCCCTCCTTCTAGTGCCAGAGAGGTGCGGCTCTCTGGCCAATGGCACAACCAGAGAGCCTCTCCGCTCTGCTCTGGTGGGATGGACAGATGTCCTTGGAATGACGCAGTCTCTTAAGTATCCTGGTACACTGCCATGGAAGATGCAAGGTTATGTCATAATTCAGTGTTTCCCAAATGCTGGTGTTTGGACTTCAATTCCCAGAAGCTTAGGTCAATTCCCCAAAGCACTGATCAGTCAATATACTGGCTTAGGCTTCTGGGAACTGAAGTCCAAACACCAGCATTTGAGAAACACTGCCATAATTAATTTATAAGTATTTTTATTCCACCATTGCTTGAAATACCCAACACTGTCCTTAAATTTGCCAGTCCAACCTTTGTTGGAAACAGAGGGGCAGATGCAAATCCCATTGAGTTGTTTAGAATTTCAGCCTAAAATTGAACCTGACATTTTTTTTAAATGGGGACATAAAAAATGGGAGAATCTAGACTCATTTTTGGTGTTATAGAGATAGAGATGATTTTTAAAGCCTTAAGCAACACTTGAAACACTTATGTTCTGGATAATTTAAGTATCCCTTAAAACAAAAGTTCCCAACTTTTTCCCGCCAGGGGCCAGTTCCTGTCAGCACACTCAGCTGTGGGGGCCAGAGACATGGCTGCACCCACAACTTACATTTTCATTGTCAACAGCAGCAGCAAGAATCATTCAGTTTTTCCAGGGTTTTGGACAGCCTCCGCCACTTCCCAGGGTAGCAGGAGGCTTTTCTTCCATTGCACTTTGACAGAGTGGGATGGTGAGCTACTTCCTGGTTTAGCACTGGGATCCCAGCCACCTACGTCGGTTCTGCCCAGCACTGTTTTTGTCTCCTTGGGCAATCGTTCTCTAAAAGGTTCATCATCGTTGGTCTAGGTTCAAGGAGTGAAAATGACAATTCTATAAATCTAGAAGTTCCCTCTCTTTCATTATGTAGTTGCATCTGATAGATTTTCTGACCCTCTCAGTAACAAATCTAAGAAGCTGTGCTGTCATTTAGAATTTGATAAAATAGAATATTCTACAACCCCAAGACCATAAAAAGTGAGAACAGTGAAATAACTTTTAAAAAACTAGCAAAGTAAGAGCAAATACAACATACACTTCAAAAACCATTGTAGTATTCTCTTCAGCAAGTAAGCTTTCAGCGATTTCATCAGCAATAAAAGCAATACAGAAACAGATGCAAACCAAAATGTCGTGTGGCACCTTTAAGGCTAACAAATTTATTTCACTGGGAACTTCCACTGAAATAAATTTTACTGAGAGCTCACAGAATCAATAACCTTACTGCTCTTACTGAAAGCTCAATAAATTTCACTGAAAGTTCATGGGAGGGGGAGTTGCAAGTCTCAAAATTACCACAAATGCTTGTGTTTTGGTTGCATTAGAAACCATTAAAATGCTCTTGAAATTGAAGGGGGGGGGGAGATAACAACTGTTTATTTCCAAAGCATAAATGAAGGGGTTCATCAAATCTTTTGAGAGGTAGATATTTATAACTGGAATGGTGGCCAATTTGTGGCTTTCAATGCTATACAGATTCTTAAAAGTAACATGGAAGGTGCCTCTCTATTTCTTCTCTGTGAAATTATGTTAAAGGAGAAATTTCCCCAGAATTATATTGCATAAGAAGGTAATAGGATTTTACTTGATTTCTCTGATCTTATCTCTTTTTAGAATACAAGGATAAAAATAGCACATTAGTATTGTAGCAGCAGATATGGCCAGCTGTGTGTTTTGCATAAAATAAAAATTCACATTAAAGCCTTCCCAGGAAAACCAAATAGCTGAATTGCCTTCACTGTTAATAAACCTGTATTGCTATATGACAAATAGATAACTGGGGTTTTCCATTTCTTACTTTAGAGTTCTTTATACAGAGCTGTTTCCGTTTCACTTTCAATGCCTTAAAATCATTCAGCATCACCATATAAAAAGAAATATTTACATAAAATGAGATAGTAAAGAAAAGTAATTGGATAGGAAAGCTAAGTTGTAAATAATGCATGCTCCTTTGTTTCTCACAAAGCGAAAAAATATGGAAGATCTGTTTTAAAAAGTGACAGAACCCTCCAAAATAAAATTCCACTTTATCTTACACGAACATGCAAATTATTACTATTGCAATGATATTCCCACCCTAGTATTACTTACGGCTCTGCAAATTAAAGTCTTTGCATTATTGCATCCTAAATGGATGGTGGGTTAGAGGCTCTATATATGTTATTTTTCCAGCTTCTTAAAAACAAGAATAAGGTGACCAGATTGCTAATAGCTTGAACAGATAAATGTTGGTATACTGCCAATAGCACAAGGCAATAGAGTTAACATGCTTAATGGAGGTTAAGACACTCAAGTGAAAAATTACAGGGGACAATTACAGCTGAAAGTTTGTATGGGAGCCGTGAAGTATAAGAATTGTCAATTCAATCTGGCTAACAAGTAACAGGTTGGAGGTGTAATATCCCATTGCGGGAAACTAACTGGACTCAGCATTACAGTATAAGCCTTTATATATACTGTATACAGTAATACCTTGCTTAATGAGCATAATGCATTCCATGGGGTTGCTCTTTAAATAAGTTGCTCTTTAAGCAAAACACATTTCCCCATAGGAATGCATTGAAATCCAAAATTCCATTCAGGACCGTAGAAAAAAGCCCATTTTAACCCCCCAAAACTCCATTTAATTTTTTTAAAAAATTATATTTGTTTATCACCCTCCTCCCTGAAGGGACTCAGGGCAATTTCCAACAATTTTAAAAACACTTAACAAATTAAAACTTTAAAAAGCTTAAAAACTTAATTAAAAACTTGGTATTATAACTTGGACATACTGGGGGTCAAACCATCCAACTGGCTGGGGAAATTCAACCATCCACTCCCCAGACCAGACCAGTCTATAAATTGCCTCCCAGGGTGGGATCAGGCATTGTGGAGACTGATCAGCCATTTTTTAAAATTTTCCAGTGCCTCCCTGTGCACCCAGGACTTTGTTTCAATTGTCATTGGGAGTCTTGCTCACAGATAAAGGCAAGGGAGACCTTTCATTCCAGTCTTGGGTATAAGAACCAGGCAGTCGTCCTGACGGAGAGGTTTCTCATCAATGAGTTGGTCTCTCCTCCTTTTCCCCCAGCGCAGGCGAGAGAACTCCATGCTTTCCCCCATTCTCTGGCTGAGACACTAAGTGCAGAATGGCAAGAAAAGGGAGAAGGGGGCAGGAGCATAGAGTTCTCTCTGGGGTGGGGGGAGGAGAGACCAACTCAGTGAAAAGAAACCTCTCCGTCAGGGCTAGTGTCCGGGTCTTATAACAAAGACTGGAAAGCAAGCTCTCTCCTGCCTTTATCCACCAGCGCAGGCAAGAGAATTGTTCGCTTTTCACCCACTTTTCTTTCTCCACCTGGGACACTAATTCCTTGCTATTCTGCACTTAGTGTCTCAGGCAGAGAAGGGGAGGAGAAATAGAAGGGAGTGATGCAGGAGGAGGTTTTCAAAATGAGCCAATGGGGGTTTTCAAAGTCTCCAGCCAGCCCCAGGAGGCAGCCAGCCCCGGGAGGCAGCACCGACCAGGGCAACATGCAAGCGCAGGCCATCGCCACCCCCACCCCACCCCGCACTCCCAATGACAGTTGAAATGAAGTCCTGGGTACACGAGGAGGCAGAGGAATTTTTTTTAAAAAGAGCAACCCCATGGAATGCATTATGCTCGTTAAGCGAGGTATTACTGTACACTGAGTTACTACACTGGGAGCACAAGAGCTTGCTTCATTTTTCAATTTTTGACACTTTATGATGATGATGATGATGATGATGATGATGATGATGATGATGATGATGATGATTATTATTATTATTATTATTATTATTATTATTATTATTATTATTATTATTATTATTATTAACATTTCTATACCCATTTGGAAAATTTTATATGCGGGGGGAAAACCCCCAATAACGAAAAACCCTGTTTTTGTTTGGAAGATCTAGCATTCTGAGCAAAATGTAGGCTTTTGTCTAAAATGCAAACTTTTTCACAAAACATGGGACATTACTGAAGAAGAAGGAGGAGGAGGAGAAGAAGAAGAAAGGCCTGAAAAATCCCACTGTTTTTGAGATGCCCTTTCCAAAATCAAGGGAAGTAAAGTTGTGGCATTCTTCATCTCAACTGTTTTACATCTTCATTGTGTTCTCAGTGGATGGGGTAAGCTCACCATGCCTTCTGGTGATGAAAGTCTCCATACCAATGTAGAGGATTTCTTGAAAAACCAACACAGATTTTGCTACCATACCCAAGCCTTGGTAGGATTTCCCAGAGCTTTTTCACCATTGGCAGAGCTCCCAAGAATCCAGGGTTGCTTCCATGTGATATCAAAACTGGACTTTGTGGAAACTTACAATGTGTTAGTCTCTCTTTTTCTTTGCCTAAAAAGCACAGGCAGCTGTGATAGTCATGGATACAAAGTCTACTTCTGGGCCATATCACTCTGTTTTGTTGTTGTTAAGTTGCACAGTTGAGTCTGACCCTTTATGACCCAGTGGATCACTGCACACAAGGCTTCTCTGTCCTCTGCAGTTCTCCGCAGCCCACACAAGTCTATACCCATTATGTCAACAATACCATCTAGCCACCTCATCCTCTGCCACCCCCTTCTCCTTTTGCCTTCAATCTTTCCCAGCATCAAGGCACTCTAGTAAGGTAAATGTAAAAGTCAACCTTGCTCAAAAGCCAGTCATATCTGATTCTAGGGTACAGTGCTCATCTCTGTTTATAGCCGAAGAGCTAACACTGCATTTGCAGACATTTCCATGGACATGTGGCAGGCAAGACTAAACACTGGAGTGCACAGAACGTGTTTACCTTCCCACCAAAGTGGTACCTATTTATCTACTTGCAATTTCTTGCTTTCGAACTGTTAGTTTGCAGGAGCTGGGACAGAGACAGGATCTCACTCCATCATGCTATACTCAGGTCTCGAACTGCTGACCTGCTGACCTTCCAGTCATCAAGTTCAGCATCTTAACCACTACCCCACTGCCATCCCTTGCTCATATCACCGTAGAGACCAACTAAAATATCACAAAATATCGAGCCAGCTTTGTGGGTTGTCTGTTATTCTTCGGCAACAAAAGTGGTGGAGGCTCTCCACAAAGCTTCAGTCTATAACTGTCTTAAGCAGCGGCAGAGAGGTGTTTTGACAACACAAGTTGGGTTTATCTGCCTAATTAGATAGAGTATTGAGGGCAATGAGTCACTGACATTCACTTTACAAGCAAAGGAAATACACACTTTGGCAGGATCACTTGGGATACAATCAGGAGTAATGTGATGATGGAGCACCCTACGTACCATATGTCCTGCAGCAGATGCTCCTGTCTTAGCACTTTAATCATAAGATATTTCTACTGTCAATATTTTGTTAGATTTAGAAATAGAATAGCTTGGGTTTTGGAGAGAAGGGGAGAGAGCAACATAATAGTTTGCAAGAGAAGTGACTGTTACTTGAGGTTCCTAGAAATTCAACACTTTTATACCCACGTGACTGGCCTGTGGCCTGAAAAGTTTGGGCACCCTTGCTGTTAACAGGGCTTGTGGGCCAGATCTGGCCCATGGCACCAATGGAATTCCTGTGCACATGGCTCCAGATGGCCACCTTGCATGTTGGTAAATGTTGGCATTTGGGGCTTCTATCCCTCTTAGTTTTTAAATTGGAGTCAGGACATATTGAAAGAGTCCCCACCCCACCCCACCCCCATGTCTGCTTTTGCTTTGCTTTGCTTTGCTAAACTAGTCAGACTGGTTTGGCAAGCTTTGTAATGTATTTACCCTTTAGACAAAGGTTCCAGCATGTTTCCTTGACTTTCCCTTGAAGTCTCTGTTGTTTATCTCTACGGAGTTAACGTTATCTGATGCATCTGCATAGGATTTTAACGTTATCTGATGCATGCATCGGATAAGGTTAAAAATCGGATAACGTTAAGACTTGTGGAACCAACATTATCTGAGGTATTACTGTACAGTATTTTTAAATCATGGCTTCCAAGTTCTAGCTCCTAAGAAAGACGCTTAGAGAAAGTTTTCTACAGAACACCATAGGACAAAGTGCTAATTCATGAGTTTGAATCCCAAGATGTTCAGGGTTTGAAATTTCCAGGGCTGGTATAGTAATAGCAATAGTAAATAGACTATCCTAAACAGAGATAACTGTTAGCCCAGGGATTGCACTGTTTGGGCAAGGATTTTTGTTGCTAAGGCAGACTAAGTGTCCACTAGGGATGTACCATCTTTCCAGATTTTCTTTGACTCCAAATCTCCAGAATTCCCAAAGAATTCTCCAGGCAAAATTCTGGGAGTTGAAACTTACAAAAAGAAAAAGAAAACCCACATGCAGATACTGTACCTTCATTTCACATGCCTGGAGAAAAGCTGAGACCTTGTTTAGACATTATTTCCTGTTCCAGGGGATCATGGAAGAAAGCTGCTGAAATACCTCCAGGATGAGTGACAGAGTCTTAAGGTGGTCCTCTGCATATCGGGCAACAACAAGACTATAACCCCAAGGAGAAGCATTCTTAGTAATGGCAACATTATCTATCTGCTGTCCCTACCTAGACTGGTTTCTCTTTAGGGAGGTAGTGACAGTAAAACCTCACATATGCTGTTTAAGCAAGGTACCACTGTAGTAGAATTTGAACCCCAGCCAACTTCCTGGTAAATTCACATGATCAGTTCACATCTTCACTTGAGAATCCAAACATGTGTCTACTCTAATCAAACCTAACAGATTCAAGAAAATGAAGACAGCTCTTCAATTTGTTGACTTAAAACAAGCTATTGACAGTGTTCGTAAAGAAATCTTTGGCCCTTCTTCTGACAGACATAAGGAGTCATGGAATAACATGTACAATTAAAGGTTGATTCATACAATAAATCAATCAGTAATGTGTTTTCACATTTGAAAACAACTCAGTAGTTTAAAAACAGTAATGAGGGTGAGTCAAAAGATGAAATGTCTTCCCTCTAATTTTATTTAGCTCCCCCACCACCACAGACACATTAAGAACCAGAAAGATTTGAAGAATGAAAGAGAACTGACAACAAAATCATGCTAGAATTATTGACAAAATCTTTTATATATTAAGGAATCCGTAATCTAGAAAACTTCTCTGTTTTAAGCTACAATATCAAGAGCACAATTCTGAGGAATTAAAATTAAATGAACCCATTAAAAATACTAATGGCTGAAACTTCACCTATCCATAAGTTCTTTTGCAGAAATTGGACAGAACAACCTTCACTAAAGTCAATCATCTTGGTGAGTTCCAGGCTAACAAATAAGTCCTAATAGGGACTTATCAGTTTTGTATGAGATCAGAGGCAGTTCTGGCATGAAACAAAGTAAGTTTACAGTTCAGTTTATATAAAATTTGAATATGATGAGGAACAAATTGATTCATCTTTCTCCTTCCTTTCTCCTTAAAAAATACCAATTTAAGTGGAGCCTACCACACAAACCTTAGCTTTTTGAGATTTGCTCAGTTCTTAAGGTTTTCTCCCACCATTCAAGTCAGTCACGTCCCCATGACATTTGACTGTATATATTGTTCCTCCACTATATCCACAGGGAATACATCCCTCAGTATCAGACACATCCATACAAAACCAAAAAATGTTAAAGCCCCTCTGATTTTAATTTAAAGTCATGAGAGAGTTAAAAATTTACTTGGATATGGAACATAATCCGGACTAAGTAAAATAAAAAATGTTCCCAAATGAATCAGGGTGCATCCCATAACTCCCAAACTGGCCTTATTAATTTATTTCAAAAAATAATATTCCACATTGATCTACAGTGGAACTTCAGTTAAGGTAATTAATGCGTTCTCCGGGAAATTTCTTACAGCGAATATTACTTTAACCAAATTTCCTATAAGAATGCATTGTATGCAATTTCCCATAGGAATGCATTGCAAACCAATTAATCCATTCTAGAAAAAAAAATCTGTAAACTGAGCCACTATTTTCTATGGATTTCCTTTTGTTTTGTGATTTTTATGTTAACCAAGCTGTTTGTTAACAGAGGTTCCACATAGTAAAACTTGCATAAAGAGTGCCTTGCTTAGAGAATAACTCACTTAAAGAGTAGAATTTTCTCTGAATTGTCGCCCTCATTTAACAACTAAAAACAACCAAAAACTCGCTTAACAACTAAATCAGGGTTCACACACACACCCCACCAGAAGTCACAATCGGTCACTTACAATGGCAGTGGTGGCACTTTTTCCAAGTGTTTTGCTTAAAGAGCAACTCGCTTAAAGGGCAATCCCCTGGAACACATTATGCTCTTTAAGCGAGGCACCACTGTATATATATAATTTAACAATGGAGGTGCTGTGTTCATGATGCCAACATAGATTTTAAGATCAACTACTTCAACTAAAGCCTATAATCATAACATAGTTATTTAAGGAGGTACCATTGGTGGAAGGATCCTTCAATATGCATCTATGAGAGTCCCTTGTTAAGTATGTAAACACATCTTATGCTCCTTCAAAAATGCACTTTGGTTGTACAATGAGGGCTAATAAACAAAAATCCAAGTTTTGAGAAAATTAAGTTCACATGTGATATATCATTTTGCAAAAGAGAAATGGATATCAGAGTCATGATGAGTTATTCAGAGTTTTGAAATCTGTCGCAAAGTTTGGTTTTATCAAGGATAGGTAAGACAGGGATCACACAGTCTCATCGTGACAGTCAAATATGTCCTCTCCTGTTCTAAGGGACTGAAAAATACTGAATAAGCCAACACTCATCTAAATCTTCTGCTCAGGCATGAATGCAATTAAATTGCTCATTCTTTGTTTATAATAATTATACATGGCATGGGAACTTAATCAGGATATTCCAGAAATGAGGTGGGATGCCAGAGTGTGTAGATGAAGACCACATTCCTTCATAGAAAATGGAGGTTAGGATTCAGAATTTGGAAAAACTAGTCTTTCTCCCTCTTCATCCCTGCTGGGTTACTATTGCCAAATCTGCTACTAGCGATAGCGGTAGTATCATAACTACCATACTATGTACAGGTTGCCATATAATTATGGCTGTACATTTAGATAACTGTAAAGGGGACTGTAGATCATGATGGATATATATATTATCTCCAGTGTCAGAGGCAACAGTTTTGGAGATATGTGGGAGGGTGTGACCCTCTTGTGGCCTTTCAGTAGGCCTCCCATTGATCCCTGTGGAAACATAATGCTGGGCTAGATGTGTCTTTCTTCTGATCAAGCATGACTCATCTTATGTTCTTCTAATCTTATAGGCCCCAAAATTTACATCATTTCATTTACACAAGTGTAAGACACCAATAGAATTTTGGCCATTATAGATGTACTGTAAAAGATTGTTTCTGACTCCCAATAATGAAAACACTTTCTGGGTTGTACCCCAATCTTTTTAAGGAGAGATAATATCCTAGGACAGGGGTTCCCAATGATTTCCCACCAGGGGCCAGTTTCCACCACCGCACTCAGCTGTGGGGAATGGAGGAGCAGCTGCATCCCCAACTTATGTTTTCATCATCATCGTTGTTATGTGGCGGTGATAGGAATTGTGTGGTTTTGCGGCTTTGTGTACAGCTTCCACTGCTTCCCAGGGTGGAGGGAGGCTTTCTGGAACATGTTTGTTGCAGTTTGGTAATTTTCCGGCACTCCTCCTCTACGTGTTGGCAGCAGGAGAGCAGTGGTGGATGACTTCCTGGTTCCATGCTGGGATCCCAGGTGCTGATGTAAGCTACACCCAGCACTGGAAGTCATCCACTGCCACTCTCCAGCTTCTGATGTGCAGCGTGGTTGGGCACCCCTGTCCTAGGACATGTTCTGCTAAAAGACTAGAAAAGGTAAACATCTAGTTTATGCACATCTTGTATGAGTTTATTCAGTGTTTGCTTTCACCCAAGTCATTCAGGTCCTGTCATTGCAGGAAACTGGACTTTGCTTTGCCTAAAGGAGAGCAGTTATTGTTTTTTAAAGAATGACAGTGTACAAAATGCTGCTCTGAATCATTCATCCTGGATTATAGAATTATAGAAATAAGTGATTGACAAGTGATGTCTTGGCCTGTGAAAGCTTATTTTCTTGCTACCAAATGGTCAATTAATAGTCGTGCTCTAGGAGGTTGAAAACTGGACTTTGCTAAAAAGTCAAGTGAAAATATTTTTCTTTTGCTCTTACTGAGAATTCCTTCCTTCCTTCTGTTCTGGAGCCCCAACTAAAGTGTATCTAGTAAGCTTAAACTGTGGCTCAATGGGGATGATTTCACATCTCTCCCTGTGTAATTGTATCTTTTAGTTACTTTCTAAGAGGTATGGTAGAGGGGGAAATGCAGTGGTGGGATGTCAAAAATTTTACTGCCCTACCTTGATGTCGTCACAGTGTGGGTGGAGCTAACGTCATGACATCATGACGTCGTGGGCAGGACCAAAGAATTTTTTAATTTTTTTTAAAAAATAAGCACACACACCCCTCAACACAAACCCGTAAATTAAATTAAATTAAATTAAATTAATAAATAAAATTAAAATTACATTAAAATACACCCAAACGCCCACCCACCCACCCCAAACATAAATGAACCCACCAACCGCCAACCCCCACCCCAAACACAAACCCGTCACTTACCTGTTAGTATAAGTGCCTGGGCAGCACCATGTTGCAAGATGGATATGGTCATCATACCGGTTCTCTAGGATAATATGCCTTAATGTAAATGTAAAACAGCTGTACCTCCTTAAGGGTTCTCCAATTGGAACAGCAATTGGAACAGCACAGGTGTAGCTTATTGATGAGGTAACTCCAAGACTTTGCTTAAAAACCCCAAGCCAGGCCTGCTGGCCACCAGGTCTTTTTAGTAACGGTGGTAGTATGTCAATATACCGGTAGGTAAAGGTATTAAATACACATTAAAATACACACAGACACACCACATCCAAAGGTGAGTCACTTACCCTGGGGAGCAGGCTATAGGGAGCTTCAGGCTAGCAGCTTCTCTTCCTCCTCCCCGCTTGGGAGGACAGCAAGGAGGCCATGCATATGCGCCAAGCACTGTAGGCCTGCATGCACACCAAGTGCTTGGCGCACATGCACAGTGGGGGAACCAATGAAAAGGTAAGCCCCGAAGGTGGTTCCCCCCAAAAGCTGCTACCAGTTCTCCAGGACACTGGGAAAAGTTACTACCAGTTCTGGTGAATTGGTGTGAACCTGTTACATCCAATCACTGGGGAAATGTCACATGGTACAAGAGTTTGTTCAAAGATTGCTACCTTTAAAGTGATAAGGAGGTAGAAAAGAGGTAGACAGCCCAGTGTCTTACAGAATACAGATGTTAAATTTTTATAAAGTAACTAAAATGTTGCTACTTTAGTTACTTTTGAGAAATAAGGAAGTAAAATAACACTATAATTTAATTAATTATGTCCCATCAAATTGACTTTAAGTCATAGTGACCTTTCCAGGATTTTCTTCATGTAGAGCTGTTGCTGTTGTTGAATTGGCATAGAGTAGGGGTCCTCAAACATGGCTCTTAGACTTCAGTTCCTGGAAGTCCTGATCAGCAGGTGTACTGACTTGGCCTCTGGCAATTGAAGTCCAAGAACACCTGGAGAGCCAAATTTGCTGACCTCTGGTATAGAGTATTTGTAACTGGATCACCATCCTATTCTTTTGAGGGTGTCCTGGAACTAAGCAGCTCACCTAAAGCTTCATAGGCTGATCTTTTGCTTAGCAGCCAGGCACCAAACCTACAGAAAGTGATTCCTTAAAGATTGTGGTACAGTATTTTTGAACCACAATTGGGTGTACCTTGGGCAATGGTAACCTTGTTGTGCCATCTAATATTTCTCACACTAGGAACGGCAAAGGGAACTACAGAATGAATTCACCAAAAGGTGGCTTCATTTTGGCAGTTTAGACTCTTGCCTAGACATGAAATAAGAAGAACCAAAACTACTGAGTTGTGTCATGGAAATTATTTGGGAGTCTTACAGCTACATACACTTTAAAAATAAATAAATTGCCAAGTTGTGTTTTTCATATGAAATATCTGAACAACAACAACAAACCATCAACCTTCATGCTCCACATGTAATTTAAGTGTCATTGCACGCACAATTGCATATAATTCAATTTCAATCAAAGCTGTGGACACAGAGGATTTTTGCTAACACAAAATGCTCACAAAATCAGCACAGTTGTATTCTTCTGATTTGCTAAAAAAATGAAACAAAGCAAGAGGCTCAAAAGGGCTATTTATGGGCATTTTTCTCCTCACATATGGTATGGTCAACATTGTAGAGTATTGTCATACAGTACAAGGCATCCAAATTCAGGTCTGAGTTTATCACATGCTCCAGAGATCAGGAAATGCTGGCAGCATTATTTAATCAAGCTTTGGTCTGCACAGTAGCTAATCTTGCTTTTTAGCAACTCCTCCAGCCAGTATGCATGGCACTGATACAAATGGCAAGAAAGCCTTTTCCAACCTTCTAGGCAGGGAGAAAAGTCATTCTTCCTTGACCTTGGAAGCTACTGGCAAGGACCTTAGAGGAAATTAGGGTCAAACTCAAGAAATTTTGTACTCACCCATGAACAGACAAACACAATAGAATATTTGAGCAATGGGAAATAATGAACTTGAAGAAAGAAAAGTACCAGATATATCTGTACTTCTACTGGGCAACTAAAGCAAATTTTACCAAAATTACAACACTATCACCTGCTCTTCAGGGGGAGGGGGCAACCTTGAATAAAGTTCAGATAGTTCATCTGGAGCAAAATACAGTAGCCATTGTAACATTTAGCTTTCACTTCTCAGAATATAGCACACCAGTACTTTTCCATCAGCAGAGGAATCTAACTTACCTAATGCACAGTGTGGGTTACAAAGCACGAAGGAGGTTATCTGAGGGTCACTTTATTTTGAATTAGTTTTGAGTTGTTTTTGAGAAGGACATCACTTTAAATGTCTCCTTCAAAGTGGGTACAGGGGTGGGGAGGGAGGCAGGACAGAAAACTACTACAGCAACAATGCCAGTACTACTTTGGTGTATCAAATTAAATATGCAACTTATTACCTTTGAACATAAAGGGGCCCACCTCATACTTGCTGAGAAGTAAATCTTGTTAAGTTCAACAGGACAAAGGCAAAGTAAGTAAAATAAAAGTTTCTACAACAATGAAATAGCAGCAGCAATAATATTGATATACAGTAACATGGTAAATTCTTAGGCCACCTCCTAATATATTCAATGAGTGATGGGGGTCATAACTCTGCCAACTAGACACATAAACTCAGCTGACTCTCCTCTCAACCCTCTCCAAATTTGGTGAAGTGTGAGGTTAGGGTGCCTGACTTTTTTTGTTGTTCAATTGCACAGTCGACCCCATGCCAGGCTTTGTGACCCCATGCCAGGCTCCTCTGTCATCTGCCATCCTCCAGAGTTTGGCCAGATCTTTGCCCACTATGTCAATGATGCTGTCTAACCATCTCATCCCCTGCTGCCTCCTTCTCCTTTTGCCTTCAGTCTTTCCTAGCATCAGGGTCTTGTCCAGTGAGTCCTCTGTTCTCACTTGATGGCCAAAGTATTTGAGGTGCAGCTCAGAGTTGAATTCCTTCAGGATTGACTGATTTGATCTTTTTGCAGTCCAGGGGACTCTCAAAAGTCGTCTCCTGTACCACAGTTCAAATGTACCTATTCTTCTGCACTCAGCCTTCCGTATGATCAGCCTTCCTTATGATCCTTCTGTTTCATCCCCTCTTTCTTCTTCTCCATCTTACAGACATAGTTCCTAAGTGACCCAGAGTTATGCTCTCCCTAAAAACCACTCATTGAATTTTCCCAAAATCAGCTAATGGTAACCTAAGACTTTGGCACAGTACTGTATAATTGGTCAAGATGATGTCTGCCTAGCTCCGTTGTTTATGAAATAAAAAATTGGGAGTATGATTCCTCTTTATGCCTCCTGTGAGTAGAGTCAACATGCATATCCTTGAGCAAGCTTCACAGTTCTAGGATGCTCCCAGAAGAAGGGAATTGTACATTAATTCTCTGTATTCTCTACTTAGAAAACTCTGAAAAAGGTCAGTATAAGTCAGAATTGACTTAATGGTACATGGATCATTTATTATTAAGCAGTCAAGAGAAGGAGACTCATTGATCATGGAATGCTTGCTAACAATTAAACCTCCACTACATTCAGGATTGCAGACTCAGGCAGCCTCACCTCTTCATCTTATGCATGTTCACTTGATAGCACAACCCACAGCATCATCAAGATGACCTCTTAGTTAATTATCCATTGAATCACAGTGGACAAACATTCTTATTCCATTAATTAGCTCTTAGTATGTGGATGAGAGATGCTAAATTGATAGAGGAAGGGAGAGAACCTGAGGGCTTCAACTTTGCAGCATAATTATAGGCGCTGTCCTCAGAGGGCAAAAACTGCATTAAGCTGGCATAGTTAGTAAATTAATACCCAAAGGAATTAACTTGCCAAAAGACTGAAATAATCACCATCAGTGTAACCATTGTATCATAAGCATTGAAATATTGCACCTACAGAGAGGGAGCCATGCAGCAAGCTTTACCTTTTGAAAACCAGCTTTGATGCCTGCTGTGGTTTTCCTGGATGATGAGCCAGTCACCATTTGGGTAAAGCATATTAATTCTAATTTGTCTAGGGGAAGGTTAAATTGCATCTTTTTTAAATAAGTGGTGTAGTTTCCATGACTTGGGGATGGGTGTTGGACAATGTGAATTACTTTACTCTGATGAGGACAAGCTGTAGACATGGGAAGACTATCTTCTCATCATGCAGGTGGGAGGTAGTTTTTCAGTGTTTTTAGGAATTTTAAGGGTTTCTAGAGTTTAAACATTGGGGATTTTATGTATGCTGCCCAGAGTCACACGTTGATTGGGGCGGCTGTACAAAATGGAATAAATAAATAAAATAAATAAATCTTGTGTAACCATCTTGAGCATCAGGGTTTGGACTGGGGCTCCCTCTCCCTGGATCTAGACCTAACCAGCTATTTTTCTAATGACTCAATTTGGTTGGACACAGTCCTTAAAAATAATAATTCTGTTATTAGTTTCTACAGTCTTTGCTTTTAAAATATTGGACTGTACTTCGATGACACTGGCAAAAATTTTTACCATGGAGTATAGGGGACTCCACCACTGTTTGGTTTCTCTGTCTCATTTCAAGTCAGTGAGGACTGCACTTGGGGACAAAAAAGGAGCCTCATTCGTGTGTCCCCTGAGCAGAATTTCTCCAGCAAAAAAACTTTCAACTCAGAGTAATCTCTGACATGAAATTATTATAGTGAGCATTTTAGAGCCATTCGATATACTCAGTCTTCAGTGAATTGCTTTGGGTACCCTCTTGTTTCCCTACTGCTTAACTTCTGCAGTTGGCGTGGTGGTTGTTATATCTTACTCTCTGCATATATGGTGTCATTTTGGCAGTATAGGGTACACTATTAGGAATACTGATGTCATACGAAGTTTGTTTTTAACATACAGTATATGAATATTTTCTGCTTTCCCTTTTTATCTTTCTGTTTCATCCTCTCTTTTTTTTTTGCATGTTAGAGATTTAATTCCTAGTGACTCAGATCATAGTTACCCTCTTCATAAATCCATCTAATGTGTAGATATTTAAACTGCTTCTTAAAAAAGCTTCTTTTTGAAAAGAAACAACCCTAAACCATGACTTATTCTGTGGTGTCAAAATGATAGAGGCAATTAATTTGTTTTGATTTTGAATGAGTGCAGTGAAGTCCTTCATATTAACAGTAATGATCTTTCCAAAACTGTGGATTGATCTCAATTAAGTCTGAGAAATTGTGTATGGTTAATTAACTGGATCACTTTTTCAAAAATTTGAATGCCGTAGACACATGATCTATGCAGACACATGGTCTCTACTTATGATACATGCCAGCTTTCTGTGTTGTGAATTTTTAGTTGATCATATCCTGATACCATTTCCATAGATAATTGAATTTTGCTGGGCACCTCAAGAAAGACTCAGAATAACAAGGTGAGTCATTAACAAGGCATGGTAGTTAAGAAGAAGGTTATCTTTGCTTGATTTACCTCCCACATTATAGGGAAACTATAAGGTGAGATTTGCTGATGTGTGATGGTCAAAAATAATATTTCAGGCAAGCTGAATTTACAACATCCCCACTCTACTGTTTTGATATGCTTCTATTTTTGGTCACGTAAACCTTAATCTTCCATAATATGCTAAGTACAACAAGATGAACATGAACAATGTATCTGCTTATGTGGGAGCTAAATTAATACCAGAGGGATTAACCTTCAGTTGAGTGTAATAATTATGATGGTAGTAATTATTATAGAAAAGCATTTTCCCGGGTAAGATTTTCTATTGGGTTGCCTCTCTTTGGGGAAATAGACACATTTTGGAGGCAGAAGGAACAGTTTATGTGGGTGGTCCAGCTGCCACCTCATCCCCAATAGAAATGGTAGTTTTCTCTGTGTGAATGAAATAGATTCCAAAACTGGCTTACATGGACTTCAAGAGTCAGTCCTTTGGATAACTGGAATGGGTGAAAGGATGTAGTAAAATAATGGGTTTGAGGAAACCCTCATATACTGGACCAAAAGCCAAAGATGACTCAAAGGTTTGTTCAGTTACAGTGAGAAAGAATGTGAGGAACAGTGGGACTCAGTGGAATGAGGACATTCATACTCCTGTGGTCATTATGGGATATTACAGGTGGGAGCCATCAGCACTGAGAGTCTAAGTCAGTGATGGCCAACCTAGATACTCTGTTTTTGTTCAATTCCCAGAAGCCCTGATCAGCAGGTGTGTTGACATGGGTTTCTGGGAATTGAAGTCCCAGAACACCTGGAGTGCTAAGGTTGACCACGATTGGTCTAGGTTAGGCATTTGCAACCTACGGCCCCGGGGCCAGACCTGGCCCCCAGTGCCAATCTATCCAGCCCTCCATGTCTGAGTCAGCGGAAGCATCTAAGGCTAGCTGCATCACTGCCTCTTCTGCTTACTTGCTGAATCAGTGAGTGAAAGTATGTTTTTAAATACAGTGGAACCTCTCCTCTCCAATTCTGGAATTACACCCCCCCAACTCTTTTTTTTTTGGCCACATTTTTGGCAGCTTAACAGCAGCATATCGCATTCCCGGGATGGGGGAGAAAAACAGTTGTTTTTGGGGTCATTACCAGAGATGGACACTAGAGGGCACAAAGCGTGATTTCCCATAGGAATGCATTGGAGGCAGAGGCAAGCTGAGTCAGGCAAGGTAGGAAGGCTCCTTTGGTTTACCTGTGTGGGGGGGCGAGCGGGGTGGGAGGAGTATTTTAAAATAAGGAAGTTATTTGTTAAGTTGCATACAAAACTTTCTGGTGAGTGCACTCCATTTTTGGAAAGCACCAGAAAGCTTTGCGTTCAAAAACAGAGGCACCAATGTTGAATTCATTGTGTTGTTGCTTTGGGATGTATTTGTTTGGTTGTTCTGTTTTTTATTTGTTGTGGGTTTTTTTTTTTTGTATTATCTGATATTGTGTGTACCCCGCCCAGAGTAGGGAATTTATAATAAATAAATTAATATTTTATTTTAAAAACAGCCTCCCACCCCTAACATGTCTGTGGGAGCTTGACCCGGCCCCTGGCTTAGAAAGGTTGAGAATCCCTGGTCTAGGTGGAGGGATGTTTTTATCTTATTGACTTCTTTCTATTGAAATGCCCTTCTCACAACCCTTCAACATGTCTGAAACACAGAGAGCTTGGAAAGTATTTTTTAAAATGCAATTAGTTTAACATTCCAGTGCCCCAAAGTAGTTATCATTATAGTCACCATTTATAAAGCAACTCTTCACTTGCCCATAACTTAAATGTACAGTATCTAAAATAGTTGTTCTAAGATCTATCTGTCTGTCTGTCTGTCTGTTTGTCTATGACAATAATAGTAATAATATGACTTGTAATGCAACTGACATCAGCAGCAGCAGCAGCAGCAGCAGCAGTAGTCAAGATAATTTTGACTTAGGATGGCCCTTTCTAGGGTTTTCTGGGCAGAAAATACAAAGAGGTTTACCATTTTAATTGGGCAACATCAGTGGTGGGCTAAAAAAAAAATTACTACCACACTGTGGGCATGGTATGGTGAGCATGGCCAGGGGGAAAGCCCTTTGTTGCCCCCAAATTAGGACTACTTTATTTCAGAACTTGGATGAGCGGGGCCAGCCAGAATTTCTGCTGCCGGTTCTGGCAAACTGGTGCGAACCTGCTGATGCCCACCACTGAACAACACTCTTATAAGCTACAAAAGTAATTAAAAGGGGGGGGAGATATATAATTTATACATCATTTAGTTACAATGACAATGAATGTCATAATGCCTTGATCTCTTGAGCCAGGGAACATCTTGTTGGAACATGACACTTGCTTTGTAATGCAACTGACTTTGACCAGCCAGAGGAGTTCATATATTCTGAGTAAAATGACTATGACTTTTGGTACTACCACAATTTCACTCTCCTGTCAATTACCTCAGCCACCATCGTTTTAGGTAGGATAGCATTATATCCTCATATTATGTGGGAATGGGGAGACTGTGTCTGAGATATAACTGAGATGAATTCCTTCACTGGGGGATTGCGATATTGTATATGGAAGTTTTGGATCCTTATAACCAACTCATTTCTAAGAGCCACATTACTTTTCCACTTACGAAGGCCCCCAGATGCATTCACATCAAGCCAAAGAGAGTGGAGGTTATTGCTTCTTTTTCCTTGTGAACTCTCCTAATTTGTTTGAAACAGAAGCTGAAATCCAGTAATAAGTTGCAATTAAAGTGAACCCATTGAATCAATGAAATGTATGGAGAGTTAACTTTACCAAATCCCTATTGACTCAATGGGCCTGCTCTAACTACAACTTACTATTGGATTTCAACCATTGCCAGGTGAACAGAGATGGTTTCAAAGAAGAGACCAGTGCTTCCCTTTTTAGTTCCTGGAACCTTGAAAATCACCCAACAATGTCAATTCTTGATGCCAACTGTGGCATTAATAATTTCAAGGCTGAAGAGGGATTTTTGCAGGCGTTTCCACCTTAACTTTTTCTCCCTAGGAAAAGTTAATGATAGAAACTAGTACTGTGTGTATATATACTGCTGGAGTTACACCATGAATCCCAGGAGTTAAATAAATGCTGCATAATAGTGCCTAAACATTTGTGAAAACCCCTGTATTATTTTTACAACACCATAAACATTCCGTAGAACACAATTAAATTGCATCGAACATTAATACAGCACCTTTGGGCTATATGAATTCATTCAGTAGAAACAATTCTCCTCCACCTAACCTCATGGATTTATTCCACATAGTGTGACAAATTTACATATGATTAGCATACGTACTATTTGTTCCAGGAAAGCATTTTTGGGGCCATTACTCCATATGGTCCCATTCTGTAAAATGTACAATAAGGAGGGAAGTCAAAGAAATGGTCCAGAAAACTGCCAATACATCCAGGTCCCTGATGAAATAATAGTATCCTTAGATGTTACAATGCCTCTTTCGAATGCCCGAGATACACTTTCATTTTAGATCAGCACTTCCGAGCCTTTGGTTTTTGGACTTCAATTCCCAGAAGCCTAAGTCAATTCACCAAAGCACTGACCAGCCAATGTACTGACTTAGGCTTCTGGGCATGCCCCACATTGGGAACTACTGTTTTAGATCTGTACCAAAGCTTGAAAAGTACACATTACTTTACTTTATTTTACTTTACACATCTTATAGCATCTTAATGATATTCCTCTTATTTCACTTCACCTTGCATAAAGCCCACTTCCTCCGATGGATGAATTGAAGATTCCATAAACACACATTTATGAATAAGCAGGGAAGGGAAGACTGTCCAATATAATAGAAATGCAAAATTATCACCAACTTGGCAGTTATATCAACAGTGGTTGTTGCAAAAAAATTAAAAAATAATAATAATAATTACTGATGGAGATACATTCCCCCACAAAGGAATAGACTAACTCTTGAGTAGTGAAGAAAATCCTTTGTATAAACCAATGAGAAGATAAATGCTTAGGCATTTCTGATTGAATAGGTCTACTTGAACGCAATTTATTGTGCTAAGCCACTGGATTTAAGCTATTCAGTCTATGTAGTACAGCTAACATTGCAGATATTATTTTGAAATCTGCATTGTTAAACTGGCCATGACTGAGTTCCTTATTTTTTCTCCCCTAAAGCTGCCTTCTTTACACACATTTTCTATTACTATAGATAATGTTCTTATCCACCCTGCAGTGCATACACAATTCTTGGAATTGTTTTAAGTCATTTTTTTCTTATGTTCCTCAGATTTGGACTATTTTTAGATTTGTAAGGTTTTTTCTTTCCATCTTTGCCTTTCTCTTCTTCTGCAAAGACGCTAATTCATGCCTTGACTAGTATTCATTTAATAATAATGGTATGCTAATCAAGTCAATTCCAATTTATGGCAACCCATTTAAAAGTTTTTAAGGTTGAGAATACACAGGAGTAGTTTACTATTCCCTTCTTTTGGTGGCATTTTAGGACTGTGCAGCTGGCCCAAGGCCACACAAGCCGGCTGTACTCCTTGGAGACACAATGGGAATTTGAACTCCCATTCTCTGGCTCTGTGGCCAGATACCTGACTCATTGAGCTATCCAGCCAGCCAGTCCTCATATAGACCATACTAATCTTCACTTAGTACCCACAAATTCATATTAACCCTTAGTCTTTCTCTGCAAAAACTCTTGGTTGGTAAGCTCATTTTTAGCCCATTTTTCAGATTGAGTTACTCCTATTTTGAAGCATCTTCACAGGCTTTTTGTCAATCCCACGATTCAATTTAAGCTTCTAGTTCAGGGTGCCCAAACCTTTTGGGTGACAGGCCAGTCACGTGGTTCAGTGGGCCAGTCACATGGTTCAGCGGGATGGTCACGTGGTTCCTCTCACTGGAAGTGGAAGTAAAATGGGTCTTGCCATCTGTTTTGCAACAGGATAAAATAGATTTTAAGCTGCCATTTCTCTGCTTAAACCAGGGGTGCCCAAACTATGGCCCATAGGCCAGATCTGGGCCCTAGTGCCAATTCATCCAGCCCACGCCACGCACATCACTCCCTGAAGCGGAAGTAAAATACACCAGTAGTTTGGTCACCCCTATTCTAGTTCTTACTTTCAACACTTTTCAAGGTCTCCCTATGTTCAGTTCTGGTTTTCAACCACCAGTGTGGCCATTCTCTCTGCTCTTTCAGTACTAGGCTCCTTACTTGTCTGAGCAGCTTCTACTCTTTAATGTGCATTTGTTCTTTTTTCCTTTGCTACTCCATACGTTTGGAGCCAGCTTTCTGAGCATATCCAGGCTTCCCCTTCACTTATAATTACATCTCTTTTTTAGGAACTGCAGTGACTCAGTGGTTAAGAAGCTCACCTTGTTAACTGGAAGGTCAGTAAGTCAGCAGTTCAAGACCCAAGTGCTGCATGATGGAATAAGCGCCCGTCTCTGTCCTAGCTCCTGTCAACCTAGCAGTTCAAAAGCAAGAAATTGCAAGTAGATAAATAGGGATCACTTTGGTGGGAAAAGATCTTGGGGACATGAAAGAAGCCTCATCTGGATGTCCCCTGAGTGGAGTTCTTCCAGAAAAACTCCTTTCAGCTCAGAAAGCACCTTTCTGTGCTTTTAACACACACACACACACAATCTATTTTTCAAACCTACCCTCTTCTCTGGTTTTAAACATTCTAATGACTGTCATGATTACAGGTGGGTTTTACCATTTTTGAATTTTAAATTACTTGCACAGTGGTATTTATTCTCCCTTACTCTTGTTACTTACTTTTTTGTGTTTTAGATTGTATATCCCACGGAGTACTGGTTCAAAATGATCCTACTGTAACTAAATCAGGACTGAGTCCAAATTTCTGATTTGGGCTTCACAGTGAATCAGGGGATCCTTGTGTGACTCTAGTAATAATTTAGGAAACTTGTTATGAAAATTCAAAATGTTATGCCTGAATAGGGTGATTAGAATATTGAACATAGTAGAAACTAAAATAAGAGAACTGAAGTTAATTCTTAAAATTCTTAATAGTCAACTTTTTCAGGGGAGAACTTTGTGTTAGCTCTATTTTGAACAATTTATCAAATATAAAAATTTAGGAAGTTACCTTTGCAAGTCAGACCAAATGATCCAGCTAACTCATGGCCGGGGTTGAAGAGCCACCACTCCAGGCAGCAGGAGCGCCGCCATTACCCTGGGCCACGCCCATGGCCAGGGTTGTGCTGTTTTGGTGCCAGGACTTGGCTGTTGGGGTGGGTGCTCGACATCGCCCCCCTGGCCAGCCCGGCCCCTGGATTGTCTGTGGCCATTGTTTAACTTTTGTACTTGTATTTTATTGCGAGTGGTTTTTATTGTGATTTTATTGTGTATTGTGTACTGTCGTGAGCTGCCCTGAGTCATGTTTGTTGATTGGGTGGCATAAAAGTATAATAATAATAATAATAATAATAATAATAATAATAATAATAATAATAATAATAATAATAATAATAATAATAATAATAATAATAATAATAATAATAATAATAATAATATCATCATCATCATCATCAACATCATCATCATCATCATCATCATCATCATCATCATCATCAGTGACTGGCAGTCTCCATGCAGTGTAATCCCATCCAGGTTTAGTTTACAAAATCAGATGAAATTAGATATGTTCTGGATGTTGGTGTGGTAACAAATTTGGCAACAGTTTTTATGTTTGGGAAAGAAAAAAATATTGAGTATAAATTTAATGAATTCAAATACGAGAGGAATTAAAACTGGTGGATTTCCCCATGCCTACAACCAGCTGAATTACACAACAATGTTCTGGTAGACTAACTAATTCATATGCTTGGATCATACCATAAAGTTAACAAAATAGTACACTCTGAAGATGTAATTTTATTTTTGTGAACCCATCATCTCATTGGCTGGTTGAGTAGCTCACTGAGTGAGGTAGCTAGCTGTGGAGCCTGCAGTTGGGAGTTCAGTTCTCTAATGTGCATCACAGAAGAGCCAGCCTATGTGGCCAACAAGCTGCACAGTCCCAGGATTCCCTCAGAATAAGGGTATAGTAAACCACTTTTGAGTACTCTTTACCTAGAAAATCCTGGAAAGTAATTCAGAGTTTACCTGACATCTTGTAATTATTATTATTAGCATCACACTGGCATTTCATAAAAGGCAGTGATGATACAGGGATATTTGAATGCCTGTCCTTTCATAAATTAAAAAAGGGAGGGAGGACAATATGTCTTATTTCATTGATAATCTGGAAGAAGCTACAAGTCTGTGAAGCACAGGACTGGATTCCTTACCCTCCAGTGATGCTAGTCACACAGTGGGATATGATAAGCCTTTATGGCAAAGCTTTTAAAGTCACATAAAGAAACTTTATATTTCCTTTCCCCCCCGATTAGCCAGTTGCATCAATATGATAGTGAGCATAGCAGCTGTTTTGAAGGCGAAACAGAGTACTCTGATCATTAATTCATGCCCCTGAATGATAAAATTCATACAGCGAGTTACTCGAAATGTCAGTGTGCGATGGGGAAGCAATAGGGAAAGATTGCAGGGAAGTTAAATAATTGTTACTCAGAACACACAAGTACAAATCTAAACATTTAGAGGCAGTCAGGGAATCTGGAAGGGCTGTTCCCCTGGGGCACCTGGGAGGAATTTATGTTTCTAAAGGAGGCGGTTTTTATTAGAACACCAAATAGAGTAGAAGGTGGGATAAGTGCTGTATTGTCAGCGTAACTATGGCAAGTAAATTCCTCGAGCATTAATGATCGCTCTGTTTCTAGCTTTTGCCCAAGATGTAGGTAGATGCAGGGGTGTGTGATGGAGTGCCAGTGCATGTGTGTGACAGAGTTTGTATGGGAAGAGCCTACAGATATTTCAAGGGATGTAGTAGCCTAGTGGTTAAGACACTGAACTTGACAACTAGAAGGTCATCAGGTCAGAAGTTTGAGAACCAAGCACTGTGCAACAAAGTGAGCTCCCATTATCTGTCCCACCTCCTAACAACCTAGCACAGGGATTTTCACCCTGCAGCCCATGGGCTGGATGCAGCCCACAACACCATTTCATGTGCCCCCCCACTGCCTTCACCATACCAGGAAATGCCATGTGGTGCAGGAAGGGCAAAATGACCATCCAGCCCCTGAAGCTGTCTGAACTCGGCTTTAAAAGGTTGAGAACTCCTGACCTAGCAGTTTGAAATCAAGAAACTGCAAGTAGATATACAACTACCACTTGGGCAGGCAGTAACAGCATTCTGTATGCTCCAGTGTCTAGTTTTGCCTGCCACATGACCTTGGAAATGTGTGCAGATGCAAACAGTGCTGGCTCTTTGGCTGAAAATTGGGGTTCCAAACCTTTTCATGCTGTGGGCAAGACCACGCCTCCTGGACAGCTAAGCAGGCCGGTCATGTGATTCATCCCGCCATAAACGCTGCCGTAAAATGTGTCTGTGGTTGTCACATGTATGGCACATTTATGGCAGGCATGGGCATGATTACACATGTGCAGGCACATTTTGTAGCTGTCATACATGCATCCGCTCCCAGTAGTGGGGAAGGTGGCGGGAGACTACATGAAAAGGTGCCACAAGCCAGTTCTGGCCCACAGGTTGTTGGTTGGCCACCCCTGCCTTAGAGTCCTACATTACTTATAGACCTCCAGAAGGAACTCAGAAGCCAATAAAGGGTTGAATCCCAAAATAAAATCAGACAGTTATTTCCAATCATATGAAGATCCATCCAGCTATCAAGATAAATGCACTTTTCAATGTTGCAATAATTCAAGACAAGATCAGGTTATCTATTTCTACCGCCTTCACTTATTTGCATTGCTTCTGTGTTTCATATACAGTACTTAATTGTTTCACATCCAAAGAATACTTCACAGGAAATGTTCAAAATTCTTACAACCATTCAAAACTAAATTAAATGAAGAAAAAATCTTTTAAAAACACACCATACTCTTAAGAATATGTAAAGGAACACACACAAAATAGTTCCAAAATCTCACCTGAGCTATACCTTTTTGAATCTATGGAGGAATTCCATGCTGTCCCCAGATCCTGCCATCGCTGTTGTTGCTATCTATAAGGCTGGGTGTCTCCCTGGTACATGCTGCTTGGTATCAACACAGAGGCATAGGGAGGGGTCAAGGGAGCAGTCCACCCTGGGTGCCACTTTGCAGGGGGTGGCAACGCTGCTGCCCCAGACTTCCTGGTGGCCAGGGCGGGACCCAGAGGGTGCAAGCCTGATGGCACGGTGGAGGCCAGGGGGCACCACTCCCCCTCCTCCCCAGGCTCCCCCTCCTTACCACCTGCTGAGCTGGGGTGGCGCAGCCCCAGCGGAGAGCCCACCGTCAGGTTTCCAGGTCTGCGGCTGCCCCATTTCCTAGCCCAGCGAAGGCCGAAGGTAGGACTTCCCTATCTGGGGGGGCCCGAGCCGAGGAGGGCGGCGAGTTTGGCCTGCGACCCCGGGCGACTGAAACCCACCCTATGCTACTGTATCAACAACATATGCCATGTGTTGTTGTGATTATTAGCTGTAATTCACCTGTGTGATCCTTTTTAATCTACTCCTGAATATCTTTCTGGTTGTTGTATATATCCTTTAATTGGTTTTATCTAGACATAAATATTTGCTTCATAAACCTTGGCTGGCTCTGCTAGTTATTGGCTAAGTTATGAAATCCTTTAAGGTGATTTCTTAGATTCATTCCCTCCCCCCAAAATCAACAACAGCAACTACAACAACTAGCTATTGTGGCTAACAACTACTGCAGCTATCCACTTAATAGCCACTAGTAAGGTTAGGAAACTTCTGCTGTGAATTTTGTATAAATTTTTATCAACACCAGTAGGTGATTTTATTGTAAGAAAGTTCTTTCCTCTCACATTTCTTACAGTGCTTCATTCATTCATTATTTACATATTGTCAGATATAAAAGGCATTTTGAGCTTCCATAACTTTCATGGAATAAAGATATGTTTATGTGTCTGAAGTAAGATAAGACACATTCAACTGGCATGATATGTGTATCGAAATAATAGATAGTATGTTAAAGAGAAACACAGAATTCTAGGTTTATTTTTTCCCATACCGCTTGGAATATTTTAGTGCTTTGTACATGCTCATAAAGGAACTGTGGTAGCTTAATGGCTAAGATGCTGAACATGAAGACTGGAAGGTCGGCAGGTCAGCAGTTCGAGACTCAAATGCTGCATAATGGAGTGAGCTCCCATCTCTGTCCCACCTCCTGCCAACCTAACAGTTCAAAAGCAAGAAATTGCAAGCTACTGCTTCAGCAGGAAAGATAACAGCATTCAGTGTGCTTCAGCATCTAGTCATGCCTGCCACATGACCACAGAAATGTCTGCAGACACAGACAGTGTCCTTGACTATAAACAGAGATGAGCACTGAACTTTAGAGTGGGATCTGACTGGCTTTCATGCTAGGGTGACCTTTACATGCTCATAGCATGCTTTGACAGCGGAAACCTACTTTCTTTATTCTGTTCAGTGAAAAGGGGGGAATCTTCCACACTGTGGGATTGTGTAAATGATAATTCCCCTGACAGTCAAAACAAAACATGTTCTGTGCCTGAATGGAAATGTATATATTCATCAAAATGCCAACCTGGTAGATCACTGCATTAATGTGATGTTTGTCAGAAGCAGCCTTCCCTTCTGCTCTGTGTAAAACCTGTTCAAACAATTACACATTACAGCTTGCAGAGTAAAAGTGATGATAAATATACTATCTTATGCAACTGTTACTCTAGAATATGTACCAGATCTTATATCCTTTAGGGAAATTTGCAAAACAAGCTTTAGCCTCATGTGGATTTCATGCAGAGTAAACTTTAAATTAAATAATTAAGTAACTTGTGGAACAAAATAGAGGCATTTAAAGGTAGAGTGTCATCTATCATATATTCCCGAGCCAGGCTTTTGAAACAACATAGCTCATGATTTATAAAAGGCTGGCAATGCATTGTGTAGTGTGCCCTGTTTTCTTTTGCCCATAGCTGTGAGTATTTTCTAGTGAAACAAATGCTATTGGAGACTGACAATTTCTTAACACTCAATGGGGGAAAGTGAGTGATATTTAATTCTACTTATTAATTGTGCCTTTGCGTTGGAGTGCAAAATGTGACTCCTTTTCAGTACTCTGTATATGATGACATGATTTAATTCACTGGGACACTTGTGATCCTACAAAGGCCAGCTAGAAATAAATGCTTGGTCAATAACTTGAAATGTGTGGTTTTGACACTGTGTGGATTCTGCAACAAAATGTGACTCTGATGAATCAAAATTCACCATTCTTAACATAGGAAGAGTAATTGAAAATGGACTTGCACTTGCTATTTTAAAATTACTTCATTGTTATGATTATAATTTCCCTAACAATATTTATATGGCACCATATAAATGGGAAAAAACCTGTTACCATTGAAAGTACTGAAAACAATTTAAATCCAAAGGAGAACCTTAAACCTTGAAGTCAAAGCTGATGCAGAACTACAAAAGTAAAGCAAGAATAAGAGGGCTTAAGCACACCTCATCAGTTATAAATAAATTGCCTGTTGATGTGAATTCTAAAGATAGCATCAGGTTGTTTTTGATTTGATTAACCTGGTTTTCTTTCCAACTCCATTGAATTGTACTAAAATGTGTATAGAACAATTTTATCATAAAAACTTGTGGTTTCCATAGTGCAGATAAAACCCACTTTTGTATAAAATCATTATTTTGTTCTCTACCTTCCTGAAACCAATACAACTCCCATACTTCCATAATAGGAATGGACTGAGAGCTTTGCCTCGCATGATGCTGCATTTTAATCTACATTCTTGGGTGTAGGCCTACATACAAGCTCCCTAAAAATGCAGTGAAGTAAAATTCAAAGAGTGATATGAGTCCATGCAACTTAGTCACCTAAGAGATTGTCTTCTCTTTCCCTGTTTGGAATCAATTGGAGGATCTTTACAAGAATGGGGAATATTTATAAACAAATGAAAAATTAAGGATCTTATTCATATAATTGCTGCCTGGCTAGGTTATCCTGCTATGGTAACAGAGTAGATCAGTGGTTCCCAATGTGGGCCCCATTCCCCACAGGGGGACTTCAATTCCCAGAAGCCTAGGTCAGAACATTGGCTGATCAGTGCTTTGGGGCATTGGCTTAGACTTCTGGGAATTGAAGTCCAAAAAAACCAAAAGTTGGGAAATACTGGAGTAGGCCCTTACAGGATCCGTGGGGGGACAGATACCCTTTTGTACCGGTAGTTATCCATCACCTGGCTTCTAGCCATCAGCAGTGGGTGCAGCCCAGTAATAAGGATCTCTCTTCCTCTGGAGATCCTGCCAGGGAGGAAAGGATCCATGAGGGAAGAGAGATCCTTTTGAACTTACCCATTGCCCAGCTTCTAGCCATCAGTGGTGGGTGCAGCCAGGTGATAGGTAACTTCAAACGGATCTCTCTTCTGTAAATCCTGCCCTCCCTGGCTCCTGACGGTCAGGATCAGCAGGACAAAAAGTTTCCAAAGGAGGAACCCCATGTCTCCCCACCTCTTCCTCTGCAGATTCAACCCTTGCTGACTGCTAGGAGCCAGGAAGGGCACAATCAGTGGAGCAACAGACTTCCAAAAGAGCTTTCTTTCCCCGCTGATCCCACCCTACCTGGCTTCTGACAGTCACCAGTGGTGGGATCCGTGGGGGAATGGGCTTCCAAAGTAAAATGTAGAAAATTATTTTCCCCTTAAAATGTGTATAAAAACTGGGATGCATCTTATACTCTGATGTGTCTTACACACCCACCGGCAAGTATGGTAATTGTGTTGATCTGTATCAACTAACTACTTCCTACTTTTTTGTATCTAAGAGGAGCTGGTCATTCATAAAACTATTGGTTCTTAATTACCTACTCAGTCCTACATCACTCCTAAAAGCTTATCATTGCAAGGGGAGGAGGCTTGAATACTCAACAATGGATTGTTGCTGGGGAAAATCCATTTCCCACCAAGCTCAGGTAAGAAACAAAGCCTGTGGCCAGGAGATTTATTTATTTATTTATTTAGATTTATATTGCCACCCACTCGCCAAGGCGACTCAGAAGATGCCATTATGTCTGATAATAAAAAGGCTCATTATTTCAGTGCTTTAAGCCCTTCCTCTCTTATACCTTTGTGGACAATTTAGCAATCCAGTCTTCCTCACCAAACTGTGGAACCAGATTGTTGGATGTGTTGGAATTTACCATTTCCCATGCAGCAAGTTGTCTGTCCCATTGGCCCTGTTAAAAGCAGATGCTGATTGACCAAGTAGTGTGACAACAATATTATAATATTAGAAGAGAGCCTCATCACACCAATTGCAGTCACATAGATGCTAACTTCAACTTACATTAGACAGTTACGTAAATCTGATACCATTTTAACACTCATGGTACAACTTAAGGAATCATGGGGTTGATAGTCTTGTGAGTTAATCATAATTTCCTACTATAGTTTAGTGGAGTGCATTACAGCTCTCTATAGTGAAGACTTTTAAATAGCTCACTGAACTATAAATCCGAGAATTTTGGAGACATCTAAAACAGTATTGATCTGCTATAAATGTGCAGTATAGAAGCATTATTAACACCATATGAGGAAAAAGTAGCAGACATCTCTCCCCCTCTATGCCCTACGCTTTGGGGGTAAAAGCTTCCTATCATTTGAAATAAAGTGAAGCAATGTTTTAAAACAACAGCGCAGCACCAAACTTGATTTCTAGCTGTGCCTGATGTGATATTCAAAACAACATCCCTTCAGAATGGAGGGTCAGCTTCAGGAAGCAAGGGGAGATCTCCCTTTTGATGTCTTCCTTCCTATTATTTTTGTGGAGCGCCAAAAGGATGACATTTTAAAAATCATAATATCATCTCTCTATTTTCTGCAAAACATTTCCCTATCTTGAAAAGCCACATGCTGTTCCCCTATCATTCTCTCTGGGCTTGATTAGCAATTTCAGCTACTCATTGTGCTGAAAGAGTTTGCATGTTTCCAGAAGAAATGTCATTGTTTGGCAACTCTCTTTGGCGAGGAGAGGGTAGGATGATATATATGATGATACTTGGGTATAATAAGCTTCCTAGCACAGAATCTAGCCTATAATATATAATTGCATCATTTCACATCTAATGAAAAACAAACCTTTCAGTTGAAGCAACATTGATTTTTAGTTCTCTCAATTTGTAGCAAACAAATCGGAATGAGAAAAGGTGGTGGTTATAGTTTGCTAAAAAAAAAAATTATTCAATATTTCACTTAGAAGGTGTGCCCTTCGTCTCCTCTCCAGGTCCTCATTAAAAGGGGACAAAGCACAGCCTTCAGGTTCAAACCATAGCTAGGAATGGTTACTTTGCTTCTCTTGAAATATTGGTTTGCTCCACTGAATCTTTTCCCCCCCTTTCAAAGAAAACTTTTTCATTTGTGTAATTTTCATTTTGTTTCCTTTAAAGAATAAGAGCTTAGAACAAGGCCAAAACAGAATCCGGCTGACTCTCAAAGTGGTCAACCAGGTGTTTAATGGAACCAGCTGGACAACAAGAAGAAAAATAAATAAATTTTTGCATTCATGTTCCCTAGAAACTGAAATCAGAGGTGTACTGAGTCAAATTATATGTATTCAAGCTTATTTAGTCTCAGAATAAAACCATAGACAAAGAACATGCTTATCCATTAATGATTTTCCTTGAGCCCAGGTGGTGCAGTGGATAAACTGTTGTACTGCAACCAAAAGGTTGTGAGTTTGATCCTGACCATCCTTCCGAGGATGGTAAGAAGAGTATTTATTTATTACATTTCTATACTGCCCATTTGGTTGGTATTCCATTCAGCATGTTGGGGGCAAGATGCTAGTTAATTTGTCAACTAACTTGTCAACCACTCAGAGTGCACTGACTGCTATGAGGCAGTATATAAGTGTAATTGCTATTGCTAAATGCATGCTCATATTTATATATTATTTGATATTAAGATGTTTACAGCTTTAGCTGTTGGGTGATGAGACCATAACTTTATGCATGATATTTACATACTGTTCTACTGAACTGCAAGCCTTCCTTGACATAACTAAGCCTGTTCTGCTATGTTTCAGAACCATTAGAAGGTCTATCATGAGAAAAGAGATCGGCAGGATTCACGGGAGACGAGAGATCCTTTTGAAGTTACCCATCACCCAGCTTCTAGCCATCAGTGGTGGGTGTACCCAGGCAAAGGTTAACTTCAAAAGGAACTCTTTTCTCCTATGGATCCTTCCTTCCCTGGCTCCTGATGAGTAGGGTACTCAACAAACTTTGAGTAGCTGTTTAGAAGACCACTCCACTTCATGGTGAACCAGAACTCATTACTGCTTCTACTGAAGGTGAGTCAAGTAATGCTGGTTCAGGACTTTGACATCCTCCTGGAACTGCCAAAGGTTTCAGGGGGGAAACAGCCTGTTCAGACTAAAACCCCAAAAAGCTTCAGATCTTGCCAAAGTAGGAACAGGCTGTTTTTAGAGCAATTTTTGGTAACACTCACCTTCTCACTCATTGTGTCTATGTTGGTGGAGGACCCAAGGAAAAGAACTCCTCTAAAGATTTTAAAACATAGGGAAGATCTTGGGGGAAGATACAGTCCATCAGATAGCCTGAGCCAATTATAAAGGAATTTATAGGTCATAACTGGCATCTTCAGTCATACTAGAAAATGAACTAGTAGCCAATGAAATATCCTCATGAGGAATTTCTGGGTTTTTTAAAAAAAAAAATAGTACAGTAATACCTCATATAACATTAGTATCGAATAACACTAAAATCGCATAACATCAAGGAATCTGGGGGGAAGAATTGTATCAGATAACATTAAGATCCTATGGGATGCTTCAGATAACAACCGCGAAAGCCTGTGTGGTTACAATGTATCTCTATGGATCCCATAGAGGATCAGATAACACTAAAAATCATATAACATGAAGACTTGTGGAACCAGGTTTTAGTGTTATATGAGGTTTTACTGTACTGGCTAAAAGGAAGTGTTTAGTATGTTCTTGACTATTATAGGAGACTGTAGGAGATAGGTATTGTAAATTCCTTTGTCACTAATCACCATCACAATATTATGGGGTTGGAAAGCCATCAAGACCAGCCCCCTGCTCAATGTGGAAATCCAGATCAATGTATATCTTTCAGATGGTTGTCTAATTTGCTCTTGAATGCCCTCAGTGCTGGAGAATTCAACACCTCCCACATTAATTGGTTCCATTGCTCTACTGCACTAACAGGAATTGTTTACTACTATATACCCTATTTGCTGGTGTATAAGACCCACTCCCCCAAAATTTAAAATACACTGGAAAAATGGTGTGTGTGTTATGTATATATATATATACATGTATATAGTGGGCTAGTGGGCTGTATATAGTGGGCTATTTTGGTAATAATGGCGTGTGTCTTATTCTCAATGTGTCTTATATGCTAGCAAATATGGTGGTCAAAATCAGGCTTCCTGTAACTTGAGGCCATTATTATGTGTCCTGAATTCTGGGATGATGGAGAACAGATCTTGTCCCTACTTTGTATGACAATGTCAAGGGAAACCTTTACTTTAACTATTTCATGTATTTGAAGATTGCTGTTATATCTCTCCTCAGTCTTCTTTTCTGAAGGCTAAACATGCCAAGTTTGTCTAATCTTTTTTCATTAGGGTTTGGTTTCCATTCCTCTTATCATTCTTGTTGATTGTTCCAGATTGTATGAATCCTTCTTAAAGTACAGTTTCTAGAACTGGATACAGTACTCAAGATGAGGCCTAACCAGTGCTGAATGGAAGGTAACTACTAGTTCAAAGGATTTGGAGAGTATGCGTTTGTTAATAAAGCTTCACATATCATTTTCCTTTTTGCAGCCATATTGCACTGTTGGCTCATATTAGGTTTGTGGTCTACAACAATTCCAAGATCCTCCTTGAGTATAGTATTACTGAGCCAATTAGCCCACATCATGTTACTGGGAATTTGGTTTTTTCCTAGGTGTAAAACGTTGCACTTATTCCTTTTAAAATTCATTCTGTTACAGTGCTGGCTCTTCTGCTATGAAACAGAGATGACCACTGAACCCTAGAGTTGGATACAACTAGCTTTTGAGAAAGGGTGACCTTCACCTCAGCCAATCAAGATCCTTTTGATTTTTCCCATCTGGTATTAACAATTTCACCTTGTTTTATGTCATCAGCAAATTTGATACTCAGAGCTTGTCTATCTAGTCATTATATTTCATTTTGGATATTTTGTAGGTAAATAATTTCCTTTTTCTCCAAAGGTGAAAATATCAAGTGTGCCTATTACCTCCAGATGCACAAATTCTGTACCAGAATTGAGGAATAAAATCCTTTTATTGGCTCACCTGCATTTCACTACTCCTCTGTGAAACTGAACATTAGGAAGAATGTATCTGAAATAGAGAGGCCCTTAAGAATTGAGCACAGGGTTTACAAGCCACAGCTGAAAATATCATACAAGTTCCATTTCTAGTCTCAACTAAATATCTCTGTTGGAATAGGGTAAAAATATGAAAAATTCTAGCTAAATTGGGAGGAAATTGAATAGTAAGGGGAAATGTCATAGCATAGGCTTAAATGAAATATCCATTGACGGCTCTAAATGAAGCAATCATAAAAGGTCAAGGTAAGATGATAAAAAGTAAGTAAATGTCACCATATAATGCTACAAACACAAAATCTCCTTTGATATTGGAAACTAAGCTGAATTGGACTTGGCTTGTACTTAGATTGAAGATCTCTAGCATGAAAAATCAAGGATCTACTTGTAAGATTAGAGGAAAAATCCTTCCTTAACCTTAAAGAGCCACTGGCAATCAGAGTTGACACCATTGAGTTAGACCTGTGATTCCAAATGTGGAGCACAAACCAAACAGTCAATGGACTTTTAGGCTTCATTTTCTAGTATGAATTATATGTCACAAGGGGGTGTCAGGATTTTAGAGATGCTTAGGTGGGGCATAGCCAAAAAAAGGTTGGGAGCCATTGAGTTAGAGATGAACTAGTGGTCAACAATGGAAAAAAAGTAGCTGCACATACAGTCAAACCTCACATAAAGAGCACCTTCCTTTAAAGAGTAAATTGCTTAAAGAGCAGAATTTTCCCTGAATGCTCGCTTCATTTAACAAATAAAACCAACCAAAAACTTGCTTAACAAATAAATTGGGGTTCGCTCCCCCCCCAAAAAAGGTCACAATTGGTCACTTACAATAGTGTTTGGCTTAAAGAGCAAACTCACTAAAAAGCAATCCCGTGGAACACATTATGTTCTTTAAGCGAGGTACAACTGTATCAAACTTGTGCAGAAGGAAGTCACAATTTATGAACAGGAGAATTGAACAGAGAGTAGTTGATATAGGATAGAAATCTTCTGAAGCACCAGAGGAACATATTTTTTTCCCATATAGTATATCTGTGAGTTGGCTCATATACACATGTACCTCCCCTGATTTGTCATGTTTGCAAATCATATGAAGTCACAACTGAATGTATGAACCAAGAACAAACGTATTGGAGGGGAAGGACATGGCAAATAAATGCACAGATGTGGTGGGCAAAATGTGATCTACAGAACATACATGGACCACAGCACCTTGTCACCTTTCTCTCTCATTTTTTTTAACCACGATCACTGTGTTTTCCCCCTTAATCTTGGAGGGCCATATCACACACCTATTGAAGTGAAACACATATGGTTCATTCAACTAGCTCTGGGGCTATGCAATAAGCTATTAGCAGAGTATAATCTAGTAGTATGTCATGAGTGGAGGAGGCCTATTGAACCACCAGACATTTGGTGAGGCACTTCCTCTATAAGTTCCATCGATCCAGTATTAGCAGCTTTCTACTGGTTATCAGCCAGTGTAAAAGTTTATCCAAGTCTGGCTTAGAATTGATCCTAAGAGTTAAGCAAGCCCAGTCTAAATGGGATATAATTCTTTCATGCTTTGAACTTCAATTCCAGAATGCTCAAAATCTACATGCTCAAAATCAACATTACCAAGTTGCTAGAACTAGTCCTTACTATTCAACACACTCAGCTTCTCTACCAGTCTCTTCCTCTTATTTTTCTGTGAGGATCAAGAACAACAATGGTGGTGAAGGGAATCAGGACCAGCACTCAGTGGCAATACCGGACCCCTTTAAAAATTCTTATCTAATTTTATCTCTTTCTAAATATATAGATCGTTGACAACAGTGACTTCTACTCTTATCTGAGTATACATTTCCCACCCACCACCCACCCACAGGAAATCATTTCAACAGTTGATGGATGTGTATCAGGAAAAATGCTATTGGCGTGAATTTGTGTAAGGTGGATCCCAGCTTGTCATGAAGTGACCCACACACTGTGATCACGGAGCCATCTCCTGTGGCATGTTTGAAATGAGACATGCAGGATTTAACACCAGGACTGCAATGGACTGCTGCAACCTTGAGGATATTAACAAGGGGCACCTGCACAGCCAGTCCATCTGGCATGGCCTCTTCCACCTCCATGACTGTTGGGAATCAGAATAGTGAAGTAGTTCCTCCTCCACTAATTTTGCCATTAGGTCCAATATGAAGGTTTATATAAACATAAATAAGTCTTCATTAATTCAAGTTCTGAACTTGTTTGTTCCAGAAAAACCTTATCAAATCCGATAAGAAGCATGTTTGTTAATGAATTTTTCAATTTATACCAGTCTTGTTTGATGATTTTAGAAACTCTAGCACTTTATCTCTCCAGGATTTGACCTTTGCAGTTGTAAAATGACCTAATCCACTCCTCTTGGACTAATTTGCAGGTCTGAATTTAGGCATCCACAAGATTTTGCACATAGCCAAGTGTTTCAGCACTGTTCTTTGTACAACATATAACTCAAACATATATTTTGAAAGAAAATGATTAATGTTTTCTTTCAAAATATCATCATGTTCTCCCTCAATCTCTCTCATCACAAATAGGGTTAAAGTGCTTCCCTATTTAGCATCTGAGGGCAAATCAGGTGACAATTTACAGCTGTAGCTAAAAACATGTGAAGGTGACATGAACCATAAATAGACATATTTTCCATGTGTAGAGTGGCTTCTGTAGGAAGAAGCAAGAGTGACAGGGGCTGATAGTAAGAGACTGTAGTTGAGAGTCCTAAGCTGTGCTTCTATAAAAGGTAAGTATACCAAGCATCATTATACATTTGGGAAAAGGAGCCATCATATTTGTAGCAACAAGACATTCATATTCTGCAGTTGCTGAGATCCTTAAACTTACCTCTGTTAGCAATGGGACTGAGAGGAGAGTTACTTCTGAAGTTCTTAAGAGCTGAGTAGGCTCATATGGGAACATAGGGTCCTTCAGATGGCCTGGACCGAAGCCATATAGGGTTTCATAGATAATGACCAGCACTTCGAATTGGGCCAAATGGACTGGTAGCCAATATAGTTGTTGTAGTAGGGGTGTTATATGTTTCCTGTTAGTGGCCCCATTCATATGTACTGAAAGCTGTTCATTTATTGCTCTTTTTTCATTAGTTTAATTCAGGGGTTCTCAACGTTTTCCCGCCACATGACAGAAATGCACCCAACATGTAGCTGCAGGGGCCGTAGGCATGTTTTCTCCCAGTGCGTACATTTTTGGCAGCAGCAGCAATCACATCATTTTTGTGGCTTCATGCACAGTCTCCTCCGCTTCCCACGGCAGCAGGAGGCTTTGGGGAGCAATATCACTCCATTTTGGGATTTTTCCACTGCTGCTCCATGGCGCTTTGGCAGGGAAAGCACGCCAGTTTGAGACTTCTTGGTTCTGTGGTTTGACGCCAGGTGCTGATGTAAGCTCCATGCAGCACCAGAAGTCACCAACTGACATGCTTTCCCTGCCGAAGTGTCATGGAGAAGTGGCAGAAAAATCCCAAATTGGAGCGATATTACTCCCCAACACCTCCTGCTACCATGGGAAGTGGCGGAGACTGTGCATGAAGCTGCAAAACTGGTGCAATTTGTGCTACCGCCATGGTAAGTGATATATTTCAACTTGTGGGGTGAGGGGCAGGTCTAGAGGTGCCCGGGTGGCTACCATGGGCCAGATTAATGAGATTCACAGGCCAGATTAGGCCCACAGGTCAGAGGTTGCAAACACCTGATTTAATTTATGCTTATGTCTCCGGGTGCAATTCAAGGTGCTGGTTATTACCTTTAAAGCCCTATATGGTAGTGGGCCAGGATACCTAAGAGACCGCGTCACCCCAAGAACATCTGTCCGGCCCACCAGGGCGGATCGGAGAGGCTCCCTTGTTGTTCCTTCGGCGAGAGAGGCGCACCTCGCCTGTACTAGGAAGAGAGCCTTCTCCGTGTCCGCCCCAACCCTCTGGAACCTCCTGCCCACTGAACTGCGCCTGCAGACGGAGCTCTTGCCCTTCCGGAAGGGCTTGAAAACCTGGCTGGCAGGACATATTTGGGGACCAGGGAACATGGGCTCCCATACTAAGTGGCTTATTTAAAGGAGTGCCACTCTGGGTCCGAATTATGGGAATACTGGTATGCAGTTTTTGTACTGTTTTTAACTTCAGATAACTTTTAAAACTTTTACGATTTTATATGTTTTTATCTTTTACCTTTATTTTTATCATGATGTAAGCCGCCCAGGGTCGGGTTCTCCCGAGTGGGGCGGGGTAATAAATTCAATAAATTCAAAAATTCAATTATGTTTGTTGAATTTTATATCTGGTGGAGGGTTGAAGTTTTATAAGGAAACCACACAGAATAGTGGACTTCACTAGATGGCTGGTGTGTGTGAGTGTGTGTGTGTCTTGTCTGTGTATGTAGAAATCAATAGTTGCATTTAAAAAACTCCCACAAAGAGAGAATATCATGGATCTGTAGGTTTGTTGTTGTGATCACATAGGGAAATAAATTATGGTCTGGACTACTTGTGGATATATATTTAAAAGTGATCATGTGACATAGGGGAGGTATACTCCAGCACAATCCTGATTCGAGCATAATCTGGACATTTTTGGTCTACCTGTAAGATTATGCGTTTTTGACTGTGCTGAAGCAATTCCCTGGCAGAAAGAAGGGTCAGTTTAAGGGACAACATTTTGTTTAAAGTGAACTTTTCTATTGGCATCAGGTGTACAGTAAAACCCCAACTTACATATGCCTCGAGCTACATAAAATTTTATTTACATAATGATTTTGTGCTAAAACCATGTCCCAATTTATGTAACACGATTTCCTATGGGTTTACTTCGATTTAAATAAAAATTTCATTTTTCCTATGGGTTTGCTTTGAGTTACTTAAAAAACCAATTTAAGCAAAAGCCTACGGAACTGACTTTTTACATAAGTAGGGGTTTTACTGTACATCTTTGTAGCCATCTCACTGCACTGTGAGTTTAGTTTAATGGTTTGCAGTTGATTTATAAGTTTTACAAATGTGTAAACATATAAAAGAAGCTGTGATTATGAAAAAATCACCCTGTCTGAAAGTTATCCATTTAAATGGCCATGTACCATATTTATGTATGAAAGAGGAACCTAAAGCATTTCTAGAACTTGTTAGTGTCAGTTCTACTATTCTCTCAAAATGCACACAAGTATGTAATGTACAAAAATTGGTTCATGACTAGGGAGACACCTCCATCCCAATAAGAAGGTACATGAGGTTGGTTCATATATGGGGGTATAAATAGAGAATGAAGATTGAGAATGTAGCATAATGATAAGAGAGAGGAGCTAAGACTAGTTGAAGGAGGAAAATTTTTTTGATTTTCATTTCAGTACAAACTTAGCTAATTTCTCTAAAATTATTTCTTTACTTACTCATAAGTAAATTCTTTACTTATTTATTTAGATAGTGTTTTAAATGTCTGTTTTGTAGGGATAGTCCCCCCACCAAAAATAAATAGTGATTGAGATGGAATGCAACCAGGGTTAACACATGCTAATGCCACTTAAGGTCACTCTAGACCAGGGATTCCCAACCTTTTCAAGCAAGAGGCCAGATCACGCTCTCTCAGGGGTCAGCTTCAAGGGCTGGATGGCCATTTTACCCTGCCTGCACGATGGGGATAGCCATTTTATCCCAACAGCTTCAAAGAGGTGACCATTGTTTTCTCAAATGCCCTTGGAGAGGTAGGGGACACATGAAATGGCACCATGGCATGTAGCCCACAGACCTTAGGTTGGGAACCCCTTCTCTAGCCATTTATCAAGTGCATCAGCCTTCTGGCTTATGCTGAAATGGGCCAGTGTCCTACACATACCCCCTTGTGTACATCTCCTATTAAGCTGACTTACTTCGAGTAAACATGCACAGGAATAGTGTTGCACTTCCTTATTTTTATTTTTATCTTGCTCTGGCACAGTAGAAGATTCAACTGACTCCAGGGAACTTTGTTTTTAAAATCCATTTCACAAGCAAACGCTCTGAAAGGAAGCAACCCCCTTTTATCGCTTTTGTTTATAACTTACAAGAGGATTGTGTTGTTGTTTGCAACATCTTGAAAAGGCAGGCTGACTTAACTGAAAAGTGCACTGTGTCCCAGTTATAATGGGCATGGTTGAAGAGCAGGGACAAGTATGGAACCAGTAGAGTGTAAGGAACAAATGCCTTCTCTAATGTATAAGGCGACATTTCTACCAAAGGAGAGAGACCAGGAAATCTCTAAAAACTCTTTTACAGGAACTCAGTGAAGTACCTTCTGAGATAAGCTGCCTAATACAACCTTCTCCCACTCTTTTCTGCCCTTCATTGCCTCTGCACAATGTTATCCACATTTTTCTGCAGGCACTCCCTTGAGAGGCAAAAAGAGAATATGGAGCGTGGATCTAACTATTGAATATTGAAGCTGCCTTCCGGCTATGTTACCTTATCTCAGTATGCTGTAGTGTTCAGTCATGTGTGCTTGCTTCATGGAGCGGGTTGTTTGTGAAGCAAATACAAACAACCATTGTGTAAGTGTGGAAAGACATAAAATCAGCTTTGTACAGCGTTAAAATAATTATACCATTAAATTGAGCACAGTGGAAAGTGATAAATACACTCATTACTGTTCTCAAGGAACTTTTAAGAGCTGAGGAATTGTCCCACACTTTAAGCCAAAAGGTTACTGATAAAGCCTACGAAAGACCAGCTGTGAAGATAAAACAGAAGGCTTTAACATGAATGTGATGTTTTGGTATCCTGGTTCTGTCAAAGGAGCTACCTTTTAGCACCCTGCTGTATATGGTTCTGTATGATAATAGTGTTTTCAGTGAAGGAATCTTTCTTTGTGAAAGCTAGTAGTGGTCACTCCCTCCATTGTGGAGATTGACAAACTATACCAAAGCTAACATTAATACAAGGGAAGAAGGTAGTGGTATATAAAGGAATAATATGTGAAATCTGAAGATGAGTAGTCCTCCAATGGTGATGGGAGCACCGTTTATATATTTTATACAGTATCTTTTTCTGTCCTGCTTTTCTCTTTTATTTGTTATGCTTTTATTATTATTATTATTATTATTATTATTATTATTATTATTATTATTATTATTATTATTATTATTATTATTATTATTATTATTATTATTATTATTATTATTATTATTATTATTATTATTATTTCTCAGTTGCATTTTGTGATCTGATACATTTAAACAGAGAAGTATATATTCTTGTTTGGTCTTTATGTTTAAAAAATATTTTTTAAAAAAATTGAAGGAGGATATAGCTGAGGAACTCAACATCTCCTATGTCACTAGGAAGCCCCTGAATAGGCTGAGGGTCAGAGTGCCTAAATATAAGGTGAATATGCTCAAGAAGAGGGTCTCCTGGCGGACAACCCCACACTGTGTGAATGTGGAGAGATATAGAATCTGGCTTATTTATTGATCTGCCTATTACTACCAGAAACATAGTGTACAAAAGTGTGTGCAACATTGCATGCAAACTTATGAAAAGCCTGTGATGAATAGAAGATAGTTAACCTTCTCCTGTCTGTGGATTAGAACTTGGGTTACATAAAAATCTAAGCCTGGAAAAATAAACAGCTGAAATAAACTCAAATTGACACCTTCAAAATTGTCAGCATCTGCCACCCCTAATTAAAATGACTGTTTCTAAATATACTTGTTTGACATGGATTGTTTTCTTTTACCAAGATCTGCATTCAAATATATGAACTGCATTCAAACACATTTGGGTAATGTGAAAACTAATGAATAATTACATACCAATCCAAAATAGCATTAGAGTTTCAGTACAGGTCAGCTCCTGTGGCAATGACTGAACTCTTTAGGCATCCCAACAGAGCTTTGAAAAGTTAGTTTTTTGGAAACTGTATTCTTTGCCAATCTGTGCATCCCATTAGGGATGTTTGAAGAATCTGAATTAAAGTCCTAAACTCAGTAGAGGCATATCAGACTGTCCTTCTCAAACGTTCTGGAAGCCAGACAGAATTCTGACTGTGGATGTGCTGTGCAATTGGCATCTGTATCTTCCCTGAAGGTGCATAATTTGAAAATTGCATAGGAAATTTTAAGCTGCTCACAAACACTCATTCAATGTGATTTAGTCAGTACTGGGAAATGCATAGTATGCATACACACAGTTTTACCCTGTTCATACATATAAGTTCTGATGGATTTTTTTTTCTGACTAGAGAGGTACCTGATAAATACTTTTTATTATTTGACATGTCTGGCTGTACTCTTTTTCTAAATTCTTACAAAGAAAGAACATAAAGTTTCCCATAAACATGAACCCATAAACAGAAAGATTATATTTAGCACAAGGGATGTGTCTGGTTTACATCCAGTTCTATGGCTTTCTTGAATTGGTGGAGCAGATGCAAGAAGCACATAATAGCTCAGATGTGACTACTTGGTACCACCAGTAAAATATGCCCTTTTCATTTGAAAAACAAGGAGAAGCTGATGTAACATGCCAAGTGTACTTGCTGTAGTATACCAGATGATGGAAATACTTTATCTCATGTCTTCCAGCTCCCTTAAATATGTGTCCATTGAACTTCCATGTCCAAACCAAGAGGCAAGATTTCATCTGAATCTAACAAAGATTTGGCTACCAACTTAGTGCTAAAGTTGCCAAAGTTCCTTGTTTTGACTATGTAAAAGTCTCCCTTGCTTGAAAGCCAGACTAGAGTATAGTGCTCATCTCTGTTTACAGCCAAAGAGCCAACACTGTCTGTGTCTGCAGAACGTTTCCATGGTCATGTGGCAACATGACTAAATGCCAGAGTGCACAGAACTCTGTTACCTTCCCACTGAAGCAGTACCTATTTATCTACTTGCAATTTCTTGCTTTCAAACTGCTAGGTTGGCAGAAGCTGGGACAGAGATGAGAGCTCACTTCATCACACAGCACTCAGGTCTCAAACTGCTGACCTGCCAAACTTTCTGATCATCAAGTTCAGCATCTTAACCACTAAGCCATGACAGTCCCATGTTTTGTTTTGCTACAGCAGCCTGAATTCCTCAGCCAACACAGTCCTTGGAATTTTCTTTGGGTTGTGTTCCCAAAAGTGGCTTTCTAAATTCTGGCATAATTAGTAATCCTCCAATATGGCAAGCCATTAATTGTGATTGCCAAATTAATACCCCATATTTGCAACCCTAGTGAGGAAGCAGGAGTAGGAGATTTGTCTTAATAAGGGTGTGTGGGTATCTTCTCCACATAAAAGCAAAAAACCTTGAGAAATTCTGTAATGCAAGTGCTAAAACCATGCCACTCGTGCGATAAAAAAAAACCCTCTTAAGGAATGCAGTAGTGATCAAAGCAAGAGAAGGTTAAGTATAGTGTTTTGTGATATCTGGTGCCATTCCCATATGGTCCGGGTAACTCAGAATTCTGGCTATATACCATGACATCCCTGTTCTAGGTGAGAACAGAATAAAAAAAAATAAACAATAGGATTTTGTAATTCTTGAAATCTCTTTCTGGAAGTTTCATAAAGCTAATGGAGAATACAAGTCATCAATCTCCTTCAGGCGGAAGCAAGGGAGAGGCTTTTTGCCAAATGAAACATTCCCCTTGACTAACCAGGTCAACATGTTATCATCTCAATAAGACAAGCTAGTCTCAGAACAACAGTTTTGTAATTCACTTTCATTAAGTTGGAATGGAAGTGGGGCATCTTTCTCTCTGCACTGCTTTTCATAAGTTGGTTACATAATACTCATGAGATATGACATTATTTGCTGCAAATTTCCTATTTACCTTGAGGATTTTCAAGTAGGATGTTTGATACAGTTAGTTATCTAGAGGAAAAGAGATAGTTTTGCAGCCAAGCACAGTCCAAAGCCAATCTGTGGCTGAATGCTTTTTTTGTTTTTGTTTTTTTGCTCAGACTGAAGAGCCTAGTTCCAATTAGCATCTTTATCAGATAATTGCCATATGGTGTCTGTGATGGTTTAGTACTGTATATACATTTTGTGTATAGGTTTGTATTTCCTTGGATAATAAGTGACTGGGATTGATTGACAGTTGGATGTTGGCGATATGCAAGGAGTGACATTATGATACTTGAGAAGTGTTAAAAATTATATAAATATTGTTGTAAGCTGATTGGTCCATATGGTTTCTCACTGGAGAGGTTCTGTTTTGTATACAGGTGTGTGCATGAGAAACAGCACACACCTGTTAGTGCTGTTAGAATGACAGTGGTCTATTTGTGAAAAGGCTGTGAATAAAAAAAGTGGTCTTGTTAGTATTTATTATTTATTATCATTTATTTATTTATTAGTTCAAATTTATATTGCCGCCCACTCGCTTTGGCGACTCAGGGCGGCTTACAGACAATACATTACATTACAATATGTTGGGGTGGGCACAGGGGGAGGGGCGGCAAGGTCCTCATCCTGCCCTGGCTTCTTCTTCCCCTGGCAGTTGGTATAGGCACAGGGGGAGGGGAGGCAAGGTCGTCATCCTGCCCTGGCTTCTTCTTCCCCTGGAAGTTGGTATAGGCACAGGGGGAGGGGCGGCAAGTACTTGAATCAAAACAATCATCTACATAAAATTAGTTGCAGTGCCTTAGTTGTTATTACCTATAATTTTATTCGGGTTAGTTTATTCTTTACATTTGATTTTATACTGTTATTGTAAAAAAAATTAATTTACTGTACAGCTTTACAGCAAGAGAGCCAGCATTGTTTGCATTTGCTGAAGTTTCTGTAGTCACGTGCCATGCATGACTAGATGCTGAAACATGGAACAATGTTACCTTTCTTACCAAAGTGGTATCTGTTTATCTACTTGCAATCTCTTGCTTTTGAACTGTTCAGTTGGCATGAGCTGGGACAGACGACAGGAACTCACTCCATCATGCAGTGCTTGGGTTTTGAACTGTTGATCTGCAGATCTTCCAGTCATCGAGTTCAGTGTCTTAACCACTAAGCCACTGTGGCCCTTAGAATTCCATGAATACCTCTGATTCAGTTCACTTTTACATAATAGTCTAAATATAGTGTATATACCTAGTTATAATCTTGTGAGAATGTGGTTGGTTTGGCAGATCCATATCAGCCAAGAGATACTTGCTGTGCTGGAATAGAAAGATTCCCCCCTTTTTTTCTTACATGAATTTAATCCCCCCGATGTACATTTATTTATTTATTTATTTAGTTAGTTAGTTAGTTAGCATATGGCAAATGGACAGATTGCTACTAATATATTGGTTTATCTCAAACATTTTAATGCTTACCTTTCTAATTTGGATTTTGTGTGATGAAAAGCATAAGCTCTCATAGCTAGGACATTTAATTTATTTTTTAAGTGAATTATTTCAGTTTGTTTTTTTTAAATCCCAAAGGTGAAGTAACACAAAAATATATTTGAACTTTCATAATCACGACATAAAACCAAGTTATGATCAATATGGGATATCAGAGTAATCTAACAATCAAAATAAGCAAGGATGCTTTGTGGATCTATCACACACTATTAATGTCAAGCAAAAATAGAACTGGCATCATGCTACTAATGTGCAAGCTAGATATTTTTAACTCTACAGTGAAGGAAATGATAGACTTCAATAGAACAGGAACAGTTAAATGTCAGAAGCAATGCTATAAAACTAAGGATAATATTACAGAAGAATCTTTGCCCCATAATAACCTTTACCTCCAGCCCAGGGACTTTGCTACTTGCGTTAAAGGACCACACGGTTTAATGGTTAAACCCTAGTGCTGCAGGATGGAGTGAGCTCCCATCTTTGTCCCAGCAGTCATGGCCACATAGACATGAAAATGTCTGCAGACCACAGACGCAGGCAGCACTGGCTCTTTGGCTGTAAATGGAGATGAGCACTACCCCCTAGAGCTAGATATGACTGACTTTCAAGCAAGTGACATCTTTACCTTTACTAATTTACATAAAACTGGCTGGATAATTCAGTAGTTTAAGTATCTGGCTATGGATCCAGAAGTTGAGAGTTCAATTTCCACTGTGCCTTGAGGGTGAACAGCCAGCCTGTGTAGCCATGAGCAAGCTCCACAGTCCCAAATTACCCCCAGCAGAAGGGAATGGCAAACCAAGTCTGTGCATATGGTACCTAGAAAACCCTGGAAAGTGTCACCATAAGTCATAACTGATGTGATGCCACGAAGTCACTGTTATATCTGCCCTAAAGTATTATCCTTCCCGCTTGGAAAAAAATCTCACACATAACACATGCACTCCCAAACACATGGGCAGCAAGCATAAAGGAATTCGTCAGAATGATGTAAAATCCTGTCTAATCCTTCAAATTCTTATATGTCCACAAAGCCTAGTATCAGCACTCTAGTTGTATACAATTTCACAGTGTATCTTCTTGACTGAGCCCTCCTGCGCAAACTGCACAATTTGGGGCAAAAATATTAAAGCAATTTATGGAAACATACTTCTCACCCCTACAAAAATATTGTAAAGACTGCAAATTTCACATTGTCCTTCTGGGTGAGGAATAGAAAACAGCCCCTCTTCCTCATTTGTAAAGCAATTTACATCCCTAGACAAAACTATCTGTATGTTTGTTTAAAAGCTTTCAGTTAACTCTCAAAGGGGACTTTCAGCAATTAAAATCATAATACCACTACCTGTGTCTGAGTGGCTGAGTGGGGTAGAAATTAATTTGAATACTATTTTAATATGAATGTATCCAATTTCACAGTTTTGAATCAACACATCAGTTCTGAATGAAGAAAACCTTAGCAATCCTTCAAATATGTCTGCCTATATCTCCCTTGATTCCTGCTGTACTAGACTGGTGGCAGTTGGTAAAAAAATCTGGAGCGCTAGATATTCCTCCATGATAAAGGATGCTCTGTATGTTTCTCACAAGAATTCCTGACTCTGTCAGACTATCTGGAGTTCGGAAGTCTAGGTTCCTCCCCAGCTGATAAAGTTATCTTATTAATTGGTTACATCCTGAAAGGTTCCGTACCTTTGCAGTTCAGTAGTCAGTTGAGTAACAGTTTTAACCAGCTGAATATCTATGGTGCAATAGTGCAAGGCAAGATAGCTTGACTATTCTACAAGCACTTATCCTACATTGTGTTTAAAGTACTCCAAAGTTGTTGAAAACATAAAATAGGCCTTCTAAGTTACGCAATTTCAAGTTTATAAAGCACAGAAGGAAGAGGCTATAAACCTGCAGCTGGTTCTCGCTGAATTGTGTTCAGGAAGAAAGAATATGGATTTTTCCTTTCATTGTTAGCATTGTTTCAGCCACTGGCAATGAGACAACCATATTGGCAGTTAATTTGAAAGCTTAGCTCTATTATTTGGTGCTCTAATTGCTTGCCTCAAAGAGCGATGCTGCTGGAGGACAAAGGAACTCAAATAGACATCGCACTTGAAGACTTTGTGAGAACAACAATAGGCAACATGAGGGGAACAATCATGGAATGGTCTCACTTCTTATCTTTTGTGCTTGAAAAGCTCTTTTTCATTCTCCAATAAATCCTTGCCTTGATTCCATACAGCAACTTTTCCCCATCCTCAATGTGACTGAGACAGCAACCCCCTTAGTGCCTTATTCCAGCAAGATAGTACAGTAATACCTCATATAACATTAGTATCGAATAACACTAAAATCGCATAACATTAAGGAATCTGGGGGGAAGAATTGCATCAGATAACATTAAGATCCTATGGGATGCTTCAGATAACAACCGCTAAAGCCTGTGTGGTTACAATGTATCTCTATGGATCCCATAGAGGATCAGATAACACTAAAAATCATATAACACCAAGACTTGTGGAACCAGGTTTTAGTGTTATATGAGGTTTTACTGTATTTTATTTTACATCAGTAATAATTGTCCTGGGTTCCTGATAACCAGAGGGCCACCTTGTAGTATTGAGCCAATCCTTCATCTGCAAATATTGCATATCTGCATACTATGCAAGTGACTGTGCATCAAGACCTCCATTTGACACTTGGTTTTTAATTTATTATCCTTCAATTTTGCACCATTCCTCATCTCCATCACACACACACACCACCCTTTTAGAGCAGAATGGTATGAGTTTCCAGAAGGCAGTTCTATTTGTCAAATAAGAAAATAGGAGGACTAGATTGCTACAGTGAACTCTGTCTTCAACTGTCCTGAAACAGTGTGTGAAAATGTCACCTGTATCACTTTTTATTGACCAGACAGTTAACTAGAGTAAGTTATTGTGATGGTGAAGTTTTCTTGTTAGCATCTCTGCTAGCTTCCCAGCTTGATTCACAGCCCTGGTTTGTCCTAGGGTTGGGTTTTTTAATAATAATTTTTATTAAACATATAGGAAAATACATTATAAAAATACAACAAAAAGACAGGGAGAAAGAAAAAATAATAAGGGGAAAAAGAGAAAAACAAAAATAAAGATAAATCAATTGTGTGTCCTCTACACCAGTGCTAGGAACCAATTGCATTTTTAAAGTGTAATGTTATTATCTCCCTTCATTTTCACCTTTCCAAAATTCCAAACTTTTTTGGACAGGTTTCTGACCGAAATTCATTTGCATTGCAAATTCAATAAAATATTTCCATATTTTCTAAAACTGATTACATTTAATGAAGCCTTTTAAAAATATTAATCTTCCATGTTAGTTTATCATTTAACGCAATGTCCCATACCTCTTTATACAATTTTTCAATCTTGAGATTTGGAACGGTTTTTTATTGTTTGGCTATATTCAATCCTGCAAGTCTTTAAAAAGTCATCAATAAATCCCCCCCCCCCCCCATATTTTCAACATATCCATTTCCATTAACAATGTTATTTGGGGATTTAACTTTTATTCTCGTCACCAAGATTTTATTAATTTCTCCTTCCATCCTTGCCCGAAATTTAGTTATAATCCCACCACATATGAATATATGACCCAATTGCCGCTTGGCATCTCCAGCAATTCTTCAATTTAGAATGATCAATTTGATTCAACCTTACAGGTGTTAGGTACAATTTCCATAACAATTTATAATTGTGTTCCTTAATTCTTACAGATATACTTCTCATTATCCTAGTTGTCCACTTCATAATTTTAATATTTAATTCAATTTCTAAAATTTCCTGTGGTGTTTTTTGAGGGTCTGCATCATTATTCAGTATTTTGTATATTTTACTAACCCCTCCTTTTAATTTTTGTAAAACATTCCTTGTTTCCTTAATGTATTTTTTGAATCTCGTCAGCTCTTTTCCCCACCAAAATTGTTGCCTTATTCTTCCATCTCAGCTATCCATTTTTATCCTGCAGTGGCTCAAGTCACTAAGAAGAAGGTCAGCAGTTCGATTCCCGAGTACTACAGGATGGAATGAGCTCCCGTCTCTGTCCCAGCTCCTGCCAACCTAGCAGTTCAAAAGCAAGAAATTGCAAGTAGGTAAATAGGGACCACTTCGGTGGGAAGATAACAGCGTTCCATGCACTCCGGTGACTAGTCATGCCTGCCACATGACCATGGAAACATCTGCAGAAGCAGACAGCGCTGGCTCTTCGACTTAGAAACAGAGATGAGCACTGACCCCTAGAGTCGGATATGACTGGCTTTCAAGCAAGGGAAACCTTTACCTTTACCTAAACCAATTTAACTTTAATTTACTGTATTTCTCTTGTTTCATTTGGCAGCCTCCACACACCTCTGTCCAATCTTTTAGAAAATTAATCTTATATTCTGCCAATATTAAATTAACTGGTTCATTGCACCAGTTAATCTTGAACCCCTGACTAACTTTGAGTGCTAATTCAAGGCTTTGGAATTGATCTTGGTTTCATCCTGAATGATTTTTGCCGCCATCAGAGTCAATTTGTGCCCTAAAAATTGAAGCAAGTTGTAAATCCACCCTTCCTCCCCAACTGATCCATAGTAGAAAACAAAAATGGCTGTAACATCTTCATTTTGGGAGTGATCTCTATGGAATAACATTAGAACTTAGCATACCAGTTTTTGGATCACTAGCTTCATGAGATGTATAGTAGGAACCTTCAAAGTTTGCTTTCTGGAAGGAAGGAAGGATCCATTTCCCATCCTACAGTAGTACCCTGCTTAAAGAGCACAATGCGTTCCACAGGATTGCTCTTTAAGTGAGTTTGCTCTTTAAGCAAAACACCATTGTAAGTGACCAATTGTGACTTCTGGTTTGGGGGGGTGGGATTGCGAACCCCAATTTAGTTGTTAAGCGAGCTTTTGGTTGGTTTTAGTTGTTAAACAAGGCAACCATTCAGAGAAAATTCTGCTCTTTAAGTGAGTTAGTCTGTAAGCGAGGCAATCTTTATGCGAGGTTTTACTGTATTTTATTTGTGCTTTATCACCAACATCATTGTGTGCCTTTCATGTCAATTCTGACTCATGGTGATCTTTTCAGAGTTTTCTAATAGAGAGTACTCAGAGGTGGTTTACCATCCCCTTCTTCTATGCACATTTTGGGACTGTGCAGCTTGCCCAGGACCACACAACTGTCTCTTTTCCTGGGAAGCCCAGTGGGAATTGAATTCCCAGCCTCAGCCACAAATCTGTTTGTAGATTTGCTACTTTGCTCTAAAATCAAATCTGGCCTCATACAAATTAATATGAACCAGGCCAATTGTTTTAAAATTTGGAATTTGTCCGAATTCAGTGCATAGCCTGCCTTTTTAGGAAGATATTGGAAAATTAAGCTTCTAAAGCTTCTGTACACTGTTTATGTCAATTGACATCACAGTACTCTGATGTTTTAATTTAGAACTTTGTCTTAACCATGTTATTCATCCACCAGCTAAAGAGCCTTGTGCATTCCTCCCCGCCAACACTTTCCCATATACCATCTCTTAGATGGAATTTAATTATGCTCCTTTCTTGCTTTAATAACGGCAGCCTTGTCAGTTTAATTGATTCTTGGTCAAAGTAATATTGATCTGATAAAAGCAAATCCATTCCTTTTACAACAATTAAAATATTTAAATAGGCTCCTTCTCTCCTTTCAGGAACGGACATGAAACCACTGGCGGCTGTCTGTTATGGCTGATGTTGATCATTAGCAAATGAATTACTGTCCATTTGTATTGGGTCCTGACTGGTTTCAATATCATTATATACAGACATACAATAGAGACCCATTTGTGTCTTAGTTGAAGAAGCCTTTCTGGTGTGGTGAGGCAGGGGTGAAGCTTTGTAGTCACATACAGGAATTGGAATGTGTCAGACAGTGCAGTGATTAGGATCTTGGCTTGGATGATCTAGGTCAGTGATGGTGAACCCTTTAGAGACCAAGTGCCCAAATTGCAACCCAAAGCCCACTTATTTGTTGCAAAGTGCCAACACAGCCCTTTAAACTGAATACTGAGGTTTTAATTTAGAAATAACAACTCACCTTTGGCACAAAATCAGCAGGCTGCCATCTGTGCTGCACCCTCAGACTGCATGTGAGTGGCCCACCTTACCCCAGACAGGGTCGGGAGGAAGCACTCCCATTGAGCTGTTGAACAGAGGGATGGGGTGAATTCTGTGCTGGGGGAAGAAGAAATTGCTCCCATTGGGCTGCTGGCCAGACAGGTGGGGTGAACTCTGTACTGGGGCAATGGCACACATGCCCACAAAGAGGGCTCCTCTGTACTCTGCCATCCTCTGCAGCCAGACCAGATCAATGCCCATTGCACCAATGATTACATCCATCCACCTCATCATCTACTACCACCTTCTCCTTTTTCCTTCAATCTTTCCCAGCATCAAGGCCTTAAGTGTATCCTTTCTTCTCATTTGGTGGCCTAAGTACTTCAGCTTGAGTATTTGTCCTTCCAATGAACAGTCAGGGTTGATTTCCTTCAGGATTGACTGATTCGATCTCCTTGCAGTCCAGGGGACTCTCAGGAGTCTCCTCCAGCACCACAGTTCAAAGGTGTCTATTCTTCTGTGCTCAGCCTTCCTTATGGTCCAGCTCTCACAGCCATACATTACCACTGGGAAGACCATTGCTTTGACTATACATATTTTTGTTCGCAGGGTGATGTCTCTAGTTTTTATTATGCTGCCTAGGTTTCTCATATCTTGCCTCCTGAGAAGTAAGTGTCTTTTTACTTCATGGCTGCAGTCATCATCTGCAGTGCTCTAGTACTAACCAGCACGTCTCGGATCAATGCCTAACCACACCTTTCTGGCTCCCTGTCTGGAGCTGTTGCTTTTTAGGCACAGATAGGAGTCTTCCTTTCAAATTTTATTCTAGCATGTGCGATCACTGGTATCAAACCAAAGTGGGTGGCTTCCTGTTTTCAATTTTCCAATATTGTTAAGAGGCATAAACCGAAAACTTAGCCACTATTGGGAAATTAGATGCTTCCTCTGCTTCCCCATGGAAAGAGGAGACAGGAGGGGACAAAGAGAGGGATTTTTGTGTTCATTTTCTCTCTCTTCTCTCTCTCCCCCCCCATCTTCTTAAAGGGAGGCAAGCCAAATGTAGTTGCTTGAGGTATAAGGATTGCACCAAATAGCATACCGTACAATTATGTGGCCTTAAGTAGCCCTATTTACCTCACTAAAGCTCATTCCAATCTAATCTACCCATCTAGCTAAATTCACACACACACACACACACACAGAGAGAAATTCCTGCTCACAGCCTCAATGCAGGCAGTGAAGGAAGGGTGAGAGAGAGAAGAGACATATACTGTACAAGGAAATGCAGCTACTTATACCTGCTTTTGCTTCTGTTGGGCAGAAGACTAAGGGGTTGAACCAAAGCTTTAATAACACAGCCAAAACAGTGAAAAGTTGCTGGTAAAAGCTGCATTCCAGAGAGTGTTAGCTTTAACCAAGTCCGATCTATTTAAATCCAGCCAATCTAATCTTAAAATGTTTAAATCCGCAATCCCATGAAAATGCACTTTCTAGGGCATAAGCTCCACCAAACTGCTTTCATTAGCCATGGCTAGGCTTTTACAGTTGGCCAGCAGGAAAAGATGGGGCACTTTTCCTGTAAAAATTTTCCCTGCTGCCAAAAAGAGAAGAAAAGGAAGAGAAAAGGGAAGGAAAACGAGAGGCGGCGGGGGGGGGGGGAGGCAAACAAAACATCCTTTCTGTGACTTTTTCTCTCAAAAAATGATGTAAAATGGGTGGACACATTCATCCTTTTGGGGCAAGAAAATAATTGTTGCCCTCACTCTGAATTGACTCTGTGTCATCATCAGAGGAAAAATGGGGTTTTCTGATTTTTCTGAACTACAAATACAGTACCATCATTCTCTACTCTGAGCTTGCTACCTGTCTCACAGACACTGTACAAAACCTAAATGGGATGAACACCTAAACTGGATGTCTTTGATGCTTAACTGGACCTCACTCTACCAAAGCTTTCTGTTCAGAACAAAAAGCTCCCAGCCTGCACTTGAGGAGACTCAAATGAAGGCACCTGGATGAGACCATATCAACAAATGAGAAACAGGTCTTATGCAACCCTTTGCAATCCCATGGGTCAGCACATGCTAGGCTCCTCTGTCATCTGCCATCCTACATAGCCTGACCAGATCTACACCGACTGCATCAATGATGCCATCTAGACACCTCATCCTCTGCCTCCCCTTTCTTCTTTTGCCTTTGATCTTCCCGAGTATCAGGGCCTTCCCCAGTGTGTTCCCTCTTCTCATTTGGTGGCCAATGTACTTGAATTTTAGCATCTATTCTTCTGTGCTCAGCCTTCCTTATGTCCTAGCTCTCACAGACATACATTACTACTGGGAAGACCATTGCTTTAACTAGGTGGACTTTTGTTGGCAAGTTGTTGTCTCTGCTTTTTATTATGCTGCCTAGATTTGCCATAGCTTGCCTCCCAAGAAGTAAGTGTATTTTTATTTCATGGCTGTAGTCACCATCTGCAGTGGTCTTAGATCCCAAGAAGGTGAAGTCTGTCACTGTCTACAAAATATTGTCAGATTGGGAAAAACAAAACAAAATGAGGGACAGAATGGAATAAAAATAACCTGCAAAGGAGGGTTTTGTGTATGGTTAGAGCTATAAATCCTTTCCAAGTCTACAGTTCTAAGATGATGATGATGATGATAGTGATGAAGAGCAGCATTTCAAACTGCATGCAACATGTTGCAGGTCCTGCTTTTAGCTGGTGGTACATTATGGATAGCAAATCACCTCAGGCTGAATCTGCAGGTTTATGGATCTTTGATTAGCTGTATTAATTGGGATCACAGAACATAGACTCCTTCATGGAGAATCAAAGCATCAGTACGACCTGGCTTTGTAATCTCTTATTTTTGTAGTTTTCTTTTTTCCTCTCTTCCCTTTCCTCTTCACAAAGTCATGCTCTCATGAGAGTTCACGTCTCAGTCATGATATGTGATACATTGTGACAGAATCATCTCTTTCTCCTTTTATTTGGTGTCTGGGAACATATTCCATTCATCTGTATGTGGTAACTCTTGGTCATGCTTCTTAAAATTTAATTTACTTGACACAGCATGCAAAACATGGAATGAAACAGCATCTCTTCCCTTTTTATTAACAGCCGATTGTGAAGTGAAGGTTACAGCATGAACTTCCCTCCTTTGGCATTCTTAAATTGTTTAGCCTTTGTAATGAAAGGGAGGGAATAAAGTGGTTCAATTTTTTAACCTGACCTTCCCCTCCCCCGCCCCTCCAAACAGGATCTGATAATCTCTTGGATGCAATACAGTCCTTCTGCTTAAACAAATCTCGCTATGTTTTATTCTGTTATTGTCACCAATTACTGCCAATTCTTTTATGTATCTCAGAAGAAACTGTTAGCTTCAGGTTTTGTCTGCTTGTGGGTGGAGGGAGAGAAGCGAGGGCAGACAGAGAGCAGACCTCAGAATTGTATAGGGCAGCGGGAGATCTGGGGGAAGACAGCAGCTACAGCATTGTGTAAGTGCAAAGGATGAGAGGGTATTAGTTGCCACTAAGTTGTCTCCAGAGTTAAATAGTTTGCATAGCCTTGGCATCAAGGCCCCTAGGTTGAAAGAGCTGCTGCTCTATGCCAGGTCAGTACATTGAAACACAACAGGTATACAATACTTGATCATGTATGAGAATGCTGACCTAGCTTGCATTATGGAGACTTGCCTGGATGAAGCTGAGGATGTTGATCTCTGTCAGCTTTGTCCTTCAGGATTTTCTGTATAGCAGGAAGGAAGACTGGAGAGTGCAGAGATGGAGTTCCAGTGGTCTATCAACAGATGTCACATCCCTGGTTATCAGGATTGAAATGTATATATCTGAAAATGGGAGCCCAGGACGGAATAGGGATTCCTTTGGAGTACCATCCACCACACTTTACAACAGTCTCTGAGCTAGCTGAGCTGGTCTCAGGAGTGGTGCTGGAGTCCTTTAATTTTGTTGTGATAGGGAATTTTCAACATTTACACCGAAGAAGCTTTTTCAATAGTGGCTTAGAACTTCATGTCCTACATGGCAACCATGTGTCCATCCCAAATGTTAACTGCTTAAACGATGCTGCAGAGCACACTTCAGACATGGTTTTCTATACACCCATTTGATGAGTGACAAACATCTATGCAAGTGTCATTGAATTATCAGAATATGGGTCTCATTACACCACTTTATTTGATGGTGAACAGGAGGTTCTCAAAACCAGTCAGTGTAAGTAGGAATGTGAATTCTTCTCTTATTTCTCATGTATTTATATATTTATTTTTATTTATTTATATCTCACCCATCTGGGATGTTTTCCCACTGTGGGCAGCTTGCAAGATATTAAGAATGAAAACCACATTTTTTTTCTGATCTGCTGTGAGATGGCAACAAATTTTCTGGATGATAATAAAACTTGCATAAATTATGTAGCATGTACCAGTCACACAAAGCTGTGGTAGCCGCTGCCTTGTTGCATGGATTTCTCAATGTAGAAAGTGTTAGGTAGGTTGCATGCACTTTTTGATCCATAAATCAGTCCTGTGCTTCTTCTATGTGTGCACATGTATGTACTCATGCTATTTATTACAAGCAAAATGGGAAGGACTATAGTTTGTAGCAAAGACATATTTGCTTCTTTTGTTTTATCAAGGTTCTGTTGTAAATGTAATTTTCTACACCCAGTGAATAGGAAGGCATTATCAGAAATGAGTTAAAGCTGTTTATAAGAAGACAAAGAAGTTCATCTTAGAGGTCTAGTAGAAAATTAGGGGCAAATAGAACATTTTGTAAAAGGCTGATTGTGGTTAATTTTGCATTCATCTGATAATTTAATCTTGATTGTTCTGCATTATACTTTTCATTTCATTGTGGTATTATCTTGTGTTAGAAATTCATTGATTTTCATCTCATTCTCTGTATATTGAGCCGTCATTTCATGAGTCTTATTCCTGTTTGTCTGCTTTGATTTAAACAAATCTTCAAAATTAATAGTACCAGTGAATAGCCTCAGACCATCTTTGGTTGCACTTTCCCATCCACTACACTGAATATTGAACCTCATTTTCATGTCTCACCACATCAAGACAGCCTAATTCAATGAGATTAAAAATTTAAAGAGAATTTATCATATACTTAATGGCAAGAACAATTTTGGCTTCAATATCTCAAAAAGTGTGTGTGTGTGTGTTTGTGTTTGTGTGTGTGTGTGTGTACAATATAATTTGTGTGTGTGTATATATAATCATTTTCGATTTATATGTCACCCTACTCTGTAAAGCCGACTCAGGGCACCTCACAACATACAATCAAATACAATGTTACAATTCAATAGAACAGCATAATGTCACAGTATAATCAGATATCATACATCAATAATTCAAAACAATAAAATATCATAAAATACAATACAGTACAATAAAGTAAAGCCCCAATATACGTCATAAGGTTACAAAAATATTATGAAAAACATAGGAACATCACACAAAATATTACAAAGGGGAAAAAAGGGTGGAGTTACAAAAAGGCTGGGCAAGCACAGTAAGGATTGGTGGGGTACAGAAAATTAAACCTGAATTAATTTTCTATGGGCCATTAATCACATGAACCATGCCAAGGTTCAGGTGCTTCCCTCAGCATTCTCCGGACTACTCCTGTACTGAATTTCCCCCATAGCACCTCAAAATTCAGCATAAAAATATGTACCATCATAAGCTTCTAAGAATCACAGTTTTCCATCTAAGGAGAATTTCAGCCCTCCAAATAGTTTTAATCCTTAAAACTTTTACCATCTGAGCAGCATGCTTTCGAATACCAGTTGGTAGAAATTAAAATGAAAAGATGCTTCACTTGCTCACTTCCTATAATATTTTTAAACAATTTTTATTTAAGATTTAAAATAAAACACAATACAAAGACAACTTGTAAAAGGAAAAATGTGTAAACAATACAAAAATATGTAAAATAAGACAGTTGCGAGATTGTTGATCACCTCTGATTCCAAAAACCATATGTTTCTTGTTGTGGTTTCATCCCTTTCTCCTTGACAAATACATAGTTAATTAATTCCCCCCAATATCTCTAAAATCATTTTCTTTTGCATTTTAATTCACATTTTAATTCATATGTCACTTTGTTATTTAATGCCATGTCCCACAATTCTTTATTTCAGTCCTCTATTCTAAAAGTCATATATATTTTCCAGTTTTTTGCAATGATCTCGTAGCTGTCATCATCATGACAGTTAGATTTCTCTTATTTCTATCCAATATTATATTTCTATAATCTAATAGTAGAACAATTCTGGGACACACCTGTAATTTTAAGTTTAATATTTGGATAACTTCCTTAAAGATTTGTGTCCATGTATTGTTTACTTCCTTACATTCCCACCACATATGAAAATATGTTGCATTATTCTCTTTGCATCTCCAACATTTTTATCATAATTCTTATCATATAGATTTAGTTGACCTGGGCTCACCTTCTATAGTTAATTGCTGTGGGGAATAGGATGCTAGAATAGATAAGCCATTTGTTTAATTTTTTTGGTGCCCTTCAAATGTTACTGAAAAGGCATAGTTACAATCTATGTCGGAATGCAGGAAATCTTCTTTTCTGTGTTATGTGGTCTCCCAAGAAATCTGGCAGTCACATAGAAATTTCTATTATCCTGTTTGCCACCCTCCTACTCTTGAAGAACAATAGAAGACTTCTGCTCTCTGTGGGAGCTCTTTATTAGAGTAAAATCTGAGTCCTAACTCTCATAGAGATAGTCTATTGGTAGTGGAATCTTCTCTCTCTGTGACTCATTGCTCTCCACGTGTAGGAGAGTGTCAGAACAAGCAACAGAGTGTGCCAGGATGATTCTCTGTTCCATGTGGTGAGCATGCCTGAAATAATGGAACTGAATAGGGCTAAATGGCAGTGCCTACCATTACTATATAACACATTGTCAGTCAGGAGAAACAGAGTTTGCAATTTCTATTGGTGTTGTACACTTTTCAGGTTAGTCAAAAGCTTTAGACTTATATCATCGTTGTTGGCTGCTACTCATATCCTAATATACATTTCCCCCTAAAAAGCATTTTCAGGGAAAATGTCATTGGCATGAATTTGTTTAAGGTGGATCACAACTTGCCATGAAGTGACCCACACACTGTGATCATGAAGCCATCTCCTGCGGCCCAAATGAAATGAGACATACAGGATTTAATACTGGGACTGCAATGGACTCCTGCAGCTTTGATGATATTAACAAGGTACACGTTCCCAGCCAGTCCATCTGCCATGGCCTCTTCTGCCTCCATGACCATTGGGAATCAGAATAGTGAAGTGGTTCCTCCTCTCCTCATTTTGCTGTTGGGCCCAATATGATGGTTTCTAGTGGCATTTACTCCACTGAGGGAACCATCACCTCACCTAAAGGGGCTCATCCACCCATAGCCATTGGTACCTTTAGGGAGTCAGGTTACCACCGCCCAACACTCAACGTTGAATCTCTGGCTTTACGGTCTACTCCATTACTGCAGACAATTAAGACTTATATACCTATTATATTTTATTATAAAATTTGACCAACATTATGAAATGTTACATTTAATTCATTATAGAATAAAAGTGATGTATTCCAGAACAATTCAGATCAAATCTGAGAACTATGTATTTTCATAGTTGTATTATTGTAATAGAAGCAGCAGCAACCCCAAGTCAATGAGGTAAAGTTTCCCTCTTCAGATAAACAATTAAGGCACTTTCAATAATAATTAAGGCTTAAGTCTTTCTGAATAATAATTGAAGCTTAAGGAAGGCAAATTACTGAGGAGACCTCAAGAAGAGGCTAATAATTAAGGGTTTCCACTTCCTAAACATTTAGGGGAAACACTTCTACTTAGATTTACTGGAAAATGCAGTATGGTGTGAGGAAGAGAGCAATGGACAAGCAATGGACTTGAGTTTGAAGCCCAACTTGCAGGGGGAGGAAAGGGTGGCACTATGAGGCTTGCTATAAGTCATACATGACTTTATGGCACATAACACACACACGTAATCCTTACTGAGATAAGAAGACAGTTTAATTTGGCATAAAGCCGACAATATCTTAATTGCTACAAAAAAGTATTGTGCTCATTGAGAATTACTGGGAAGGACAAAACAGGGCAGCCCACAAATTACCTGTCTATACCCTTGTTTATTTTATTTTATTTTATTTATTTATTTATTCAAATTTATATACTGCCCTCCTCGCGGGGGCAACCCAGGATGGTTTACAACATCAAAAAAACCAAAGCCATTACCCAAAACTTTGAATTTACAGTTATTAAAATTTTTAAAAAAATTAAAAGATACAATAATCAATCAAAAATTAAAAGCTAAATCTTAAAAACAGAGATGATGACAAAGGTGCTTAACAAAATAACAAAGTCCTGTAAGTGAAATTTGGAGGAACTATTTAACCTGAATTATAAAAACAGGTATGTCAATATGGTAGTCTTCTTGTAATTTCTGAAAGGCTGTCATATAGAAGAAGAAACAAATTCATTTTCTGTTGACCATGCCCAAGGATGGAATCCTGGCATTGGATCTTTGGAGTAGGGTGTCCAGGCTGCACTTTATCACCTTGCTTATTCAACTTATACACAGAGCACATAATACACAGTGCAGGGATGGAGGAATCACAGCTTGGGATAAAAAATTGCTGGGAGAAACATCAACAATTTGAGATACGCAGATGATACTATCCTAATTGCAGAAAGTGAGGAAGACCTAAATAAGCTGCTGCTTAGGTTGAAAGAAGAGAGTGCAAAAGCTGGCTTGAGACTCAACGTCAAGAAAACCAAGATCATGGCAACAGGCCCTATCAGTCCCTGGAAAACAGATGGGGAAGAAGTAGAAGAAGCAGTGAGAGATTTTATTTTCTTAGGATCAAAAATCACTGCAGATGGAGATTGCAACCATGAAATAAAAAGGTGACTGATTCTTGGGAGACAAGCTATGAGAAACCTGGGGAACATAATTAAAAGTAGAGACATCACCTTGCAAACAAAAGTTCGCATAGTCGAAGCAATGGTATTCCCGGTCGTAATGTATGGTTGTGATAGTTGGACCATTAGGATAGCTGAGTGCCGAAAAATAGATGCCTTTGAAATGTGTTGGAGGAAAATCTTGAGAGTCCCCTGGACAGCGAGGAGAACAAATAGGTCAATCTTAGAAGAAAACAACCCTGACATGAAGCTAAATTAATTTGGACATCAAATGAGAAGAGAGGATTCACTTGAGACAGTCTTGATGCTGGGAAAGGTGAAGGGGAAAAGAAGAAGGGGGTGGCCAAAAGTTGATAAAGCTAAATGGTATTGTAGATGCAATGGGCACAGAGCTGGGTGGATTGATGAGGATGGTGGAGGACAGCGGTGCCTGGAAGGCAATGGTCCACGGGTTGCAAAGGGTTGGATTTGACTGTGCGACTGAACAACAACAACAATTCAGAGAAGAAAAACATATTTTAACGTTAGCTTTCATTGATCAAGTCCACTTCATCGGATGTAGGAGACTTCATGGCATCAATTTATATACATCATGTACAAAGGTGGAAGGAACATATTGCTGATAAGAGCCCAGCAGCAGGGAAACAGATGCCTTCAGTGGGAGGTGGATTTTCTTTCTTAGGGATGTGAGGAACATTGTAGCAGAGGATTTCAGGCATTGGGAAAAAAGTTGGACCAGGATAAAATTCAAGGTCCCATCCAAGCTCATTATTCTATTCAAATGAGCAAAACACCATGGATTAGAACAACTATGCCTCCTACCATCTGCTTGGCTTGTTCTGAGTGCCAAATGGATATCAAAGTAGAAAGAGCTTGTGTGGATTTGATACCATGTGCAGAGGCCAAGAGACTGATGAAGTGAATATCCAGGAAAGAGCCATTCAAATCTATCAGATGGAGAGATCATTGGCAAAGCCTTTGTCTGTGTCCATGATGTATAAACTTTCATAGACAGCCAGTGTTTCATTCAGTCCTGGTTAACCTGAGTACATTAGGTTAATAAAACGGACCATCATGGGGTTTGAGCTTATTTTTGCAAAAGCATAGAAATTGGCTTGTGAGATCAGAATTCATCTAATCCAATGTGTTACAGTCACCCACAGGAAGATTGATCCAAATATAAAAATATGCACATATATATTTAAATCAAGAGGAAATATCATATGTTATCCAGCAGATATTGGAGATCAGTCCAGTGTTTTTAATTTAAAAACATTTCTGGGGGCAACCATATTTATTTAAATAAACATAACCTTTCTGCTCAGATGGGTTTCTATGCAATATAAAAATAATCACAGAAAGTTTCAAATTTCCAAAGAGTGGGATAAATCTTTAAATCTACCAACATGTTCTAGAATGCAGTTAACTAAAGGAAATTAGTTTTGCTTGAAACACAAGCTGGAATTAAAGATTCCTGAGAGAAACATCAACAAACTGAGATATTCAGATGGCTCTACCCTAATGGCAAAAAGTGAAGAAGACCTAAAGAGCATCTTGATAAAGGTGAAGTGAAAAAGCTGGTCTGAAACTCAACATCAAAAAAACCAAGATCATGGCATCTGGCTCCATCAATCCCTGGCAACTAGAAGGGAAAGAAATGGAAATGGTAACAGACTTTACTTTCCTGGGATCTAAGATCACTGCAGATGGAGATTGCAGCCATGAAATAAAGAGGTACTTACTTCTTGGGAGGCAAGCAATGAGAAACCTACATAGCATAATAAAGAGTAGAGACATCACCCTGCCTACAAAGGTCCACATAGTCAAATAGTAATGTACAGCTGTGAAAACTGGACCATAAGGAAGGCTGAACGCAGAAGAATAGATGCCTTTGAATTGTGGTGCTGGAGGAGACTCTTGAGAATCACCTGGACTGTGAGGAGAACAAATCAGTCAGTCCTGAAGGAAATCAACCCTGACTGCTCACTGGAGGGGCAAATACTGAAGATGAAGCTCAAGTATTTTGGCCATCTAATGAGAAGAGAGGATTCAATAGAGAACGCCTTGATGCTGAGAAATATAGAAGGAAAATGGAGAAGGGGAAGCCAACAGATGAGGTGGATAGGTGGCATTGTCAATGCAATGGGCACAGACCTGAGTGGGCTGAGGAGGATAGTGGAAGGAGCCTGGCGTATGATTGTCCATGGGGTTGCAAAGGGTTGGACTTGACTGTGTGACTGAACAACAACAACAACAACAATCCTATTGCAACATAAGAGGAAGTGAGGTAGCCAAGGCACCCTTTCCCTGTTGAATGTCTTCTGGATCAACCTATTGTCCTTCAAGAAACCTTCCCATTCTTTATAAGGCAGCTGAGTGATATATGCATTTATTGATTACTTTATTATTGAGAATGTCAGATCCTTGAGTGAATTGTTTTGGGAACTTGCTACTTTATGGAGTTTGAAAATAAGAGTTTGTGTTTTCTATTTATCCAAACCAATGAATCTAAACCTGTTGTTTTTTAAACCTGAAACTATCAATTCTGTCTGTTTTGCAGAGTATTCCTAAAAATGGAATTGATATGGGAAATTAAAATCTTTGGAACTGTACAATGAATGTAAAAGGAGAAATGAAACCATAAAAAAAGATGCTTCTGTCCAGTGCATTGATGTGAGAAATACTCACTAAATGTCTCTTTCTTATTGGTTTTGGCAGTTTTGACCAGGTGGTACAAGTAGAGCCCAATTTCAACATTTTTTAAAAAAACGTAAATTTCCAAATGTGTCATTGTCTTCATATGAAGAAGGACAGCCTGAAGAGCACAAAAATTTTGTATTTCAAGGTTTCCAGTCAACACAGAGAGACGCAATATGCAAGAGGTTTACTCTCTACATAGCCCTCTTCAAGTGGAAACAATGAAAGAGAAGAACAGGGTTACAGCTCTCTCCCTGGATACGCTTTCAAATTAACACCTTTTGTACATTATTGGGCTTAGCTGACGTATTGTTAAAAGTTCTCTGTCTGTCTCCCTTTTTCTGTATACAGTAAAACCTCAGATAACACTAAAACCTGGTTCCACAAGTCTTGGTGTTATACGATTTTTAGTGTTATCTGATGCATGTTAAAATCCTATGGGATCCATAGAGATACACTGTAACCACACAGGCTTTAGCGGTTGTTATCTGAAGCATCCCATAGGATCTTAATGTTATCCGATGCAATTCTTCCCCCCAGATTCCTTAATGTTATGCGATTTTTGTGTTATTTGATACTAATGTTATATGAGGTATTACTTGTATCAAGGTCTTATTCAATATGTCTCTGGGTAAAACTAATGTCGCCTTCCTTTCAGAACTAAAACACCCACTGCATAATAGGAAGATGATTATCAGAATAAAAAGAAAAAGACACAAGTACTCCACACAGTGCTTCCAGTTCTTTAAAAATGCATACAAAAAGGCAGAAGCTGATGAAGTTCTATACAATTTCTGTTCTTTGCATTCTCTTGCATTATATGTAGAAAAAAACTTGTTACAAATGCAAAAATGCTCATTAGGAGAAATATTGTTGCTTAGCATGCTAAGTTGCATTACAGCAGGGCCATTGAATTAGTGCAGATTTGGTGAGACAACTCTTCTGTAAGCTCCATTGATTCAAACAGCTCTAGTAAATAAGACAAAAAGGGACTGCGGTGCCTTAGTGGTTAAGACACTGAACTTGATGACTGGAAGATCAGCAGGTCAGAAGTTAGAGACCCGAATGCTACATGATGGAGTGAGCTTTCGTCTCTGTCCCAGCTCCTGAAAACCTACCCGTTTGAAAACAAAAAATTGCAAGTAGATAAATAGGGAACACTTTGGTGGGAAGGTAAGCAGTGTTCTGTACACCCTGATGTCTAGTCATGCCAGCCACATGTCCATAGAAACATCTGCAAATACAGACAGTGGTGGCTCTTTGGCTATAAACAGAGAAGAGCACTGAATCCTAGAGTCAGATATGACTGGCTTTTGAGCAAGAGAGAACTTTACCTTTAAATAATTAAGACAAAGGAGGATTTACTTTCCTAGTCCAGAACATAGAAGTGTTAGTTTCAGATCATACCTCCCAAAATGATTGTTCCAAAAGACAAGTTTTCCTTGTGTTGCTTCAGTTTTCTGCTCTATCAGTCAAGGTATAACTGAGAGCTAAGATATCCAATACCATATATGATGAAACTGAGACTGCCAAGTATCCCTCGTAATGTGAAGCTTGCTCAGTATCTTCTCATTCAGAAATAATGCTAATTCACAATAAATGTAATTTGCCCTTTGATTGCCTACATTGATTCATGCTGTCCAGATGACCAAACAGATGGTGAAGACATGGAGCCTCTTCAAGTACATATTTTTAAACAATCCTTTAACAAACCATTCCTTAATTTATCTCATACTGATGTTTTTTCTGGAGAGTTCGAGAACGTCATCACTCAGAGTTAAAACAACTACAAAAAGATCCTAGGAGGATGTTTCACATGTCTGGCCAGCTTATCATGTTATGGTAATAGAGTAGACGATGCTCTCAGCAACTCAATAGTGAGTGTCAGGCTGTGGTTAACTAACCTGACAACCCTGAGGACTAGCGGCCTTGGGTGGTAAAGTTCACAGGGAAGGGTGAGGTCCCCAAGTGGATTAAATCCCACTTGATTCCATCTTGATGAAGGGCAGCAACTTCATCAATACTGGCCTGGGACTGAGGAGGACTTTGTGTGCCAAAAGGGCTCAGGACCAGAAAGTGACTAGCGGAACTTCAGTGGTATGGAGGTCATGCTGTGATGTGGAAGGCAGATGAAGGGGCACTGCATCATATTCTCAGGACAGTCTTTATGGTATGGGTATACAGAAAGAGCCTCCCCAAAGATTGTGGTAATTTTTGAACCACAACCGGGCTTGCCCTGGTAACAGTAACCTTATCTTATTATTTTTTTATTATTTTTAAATTATTATTAATTTCAATTTATATGCCGCCCCACTCGCACAGCGACTCTGGGCGGCTTACAGAAGAAACAGTCACAGATACATACCACATTGCATAGCATAAAACAATTACAGATATCACATAACAATTGCAATTACAAAACATCAGGACATCCTAAGAAATAAATCAAAGATACTATAATATAAATCAATACAGCAACAAAATTCAATAAGCAACAATATCAAGCAACAATCCAAAGTTCCAAATATCAGTCCAATTTACACAAAAATTACAAAAGCTGAAAACTACACAAAAAGCAATTGTTAATGACGGGGCCCAGGGGAGGGCGGGAGCATTGCCTGCTAATCTTGCCGGCTAATTTTTCAAAACATCAGATTGCCAATTTCCCTGTCATTGTGTCAGTTATGTGTGTAGACAGTTATGTGTGTACACTGTAGAGAGAGAGAGAGCTTTTATATTGCATGGATATGGGGTATAAAAAAGAATGTCAAGGCTTGGAGACCTTTCACAATCTGCCCTAGCCTCCTTCATCTGTAATAATTGTGTCATTGGTGTGTGGGTGTGTTGGAGGGATGGAAGATTATGCCTAGTGTTTCCCCAGGTACTTTTAAGCCAGAAGTCCTCAAAGTTCATGTTAGTCCACTGTTACACATTCCAAAGATTTATTTTATTTATTTATTTTTATTATTTGTATTGCTGCCCAATTCCAAAGACTCTGGGTGGCGTACAGATATTAAAACCATCACAATTTTAAAATCACAATTACAACCTCATTTAAAAACTACCACAAAATATTCCCTACCCTCCCACCAGTTTAAAAAGAGGGAGAGAGCATTGTTAAATCAGCCAGCAGGATGGGGCCACAGCACTGCCTGTGCCCCACACCTGCTCTGCCAGCCAGGTTTTTAAACCTTTCCTGAAGGGCAGCAACTCTGTCTGGAAAAGCAACTTGGTTGGCAAGAGGTTCCATAGGGCAGGAGTGGACACTGAGAAGGCCCTCCTTCTAGTGCTAGAGAGATGCAAGATGAGCAACAGTGGGTTGCAATCGGTACAGCATATGACCAAGATTTGCAAAATCCAGATTTAAGAGTTTTCTGAACCATGGAACCAATTGGGTGACCTTAGTCAGTTTCTTACTCTCTCTTTCTCCACCCTCAATTGAGTTTATTTCACAGATTAAATGAATAAAACTCAACATTATGTCCACAGTAGTTATGACAGTGCTAAGGGTCATCTTATCAACAAAACACTACTACCCATGCATTGTGCAATCAGTTTCACCAGTGATGCACAACCATTTGTGCAACTGAATTGCACAGTTCCTTGATGCTCAACATTATAAGTGAAACATTCACCTAAGCATAACTTCACGACTGAGTAAATAAGATTCTGCCCATCATGGAGATGAAGTAGGAAGAAGGAAAGCTGACTACAGTGGTATGTGCTCACTGGAAGAAATCTGGGATATAAACTTAGTTAATACATACCTAATGAAGAAGGGACAACCAGACCTTCCACTACGAACCACAGCTTAGCAGTGGGAGCTGTTTGCAAACCAACAAACCTTTGTCAGATCTACATTGTTTAAACACATCTTGTGTGTGTTCTGTGTCATCAAGTCAGAAACAATTTATAATTATCTTTATAAGACTTTCTGAGTAGGCAAGATGTTTGTAGAATGGTTTCAGTTGTGCCAACCACATGAATTTCCATGGTCAAGTGTATATTCGAGCCCAGGTCTCTACCTTCATCAGCCCATCCACTACAACGGAGATTTCCAACCTGGGGCCCAAGGTATTATTGGACTACAGTTTCCAGAAATCTTGGCCAGCACAGCCCATGATGATGACTTCTGAGAATTTTAATCCAGGAACATTTGGGGACACATGGTTGGGAAACTTGGATATAGCGGAGACTGATGGAAAAAGAGACCGGGGCTTGAATATACACTTGACCATGTATATCAATTGAACAGATAAAACTGCACTACAGCACATCGTACAAGGGTTCCCAACCATTTCAAGCTGGGGTCATTCTCTCTCAGTCAGCTTTGAGGGCCAGACAGCCATTTTGCCCTGCCTGCAGAATGGGAGTGGCCATTTTGTCCTAATAGCTTCAAAGGTGTGGTGATTTTGTTTCTTGAATGCCCTTGGAGAGGTGAGAGGGACATGAAATGGTGCCGTGGGCAGGATTCAGCCCATGGGCTGTAGGTTGGGAACCCCTGACACAGTATATCTAAACATATATTATTTTATTAATTTGTTTGTTTTATTTGCCTCCCAATGGGGAGGATTCAATGTGGCTCACAAATTTTAAAAAGATCAAATTAAAGCACAATTAGTTGCACTATTAAAAAAATTATTAGAAATCTTATTAGTCTAGTGTTCTTCTTCAGTGTTTACACCAGATGTGGACCTGCCAAAATGAAGGCACCTTTCAGTGAGTTCGTTTTGCAGTTTCATTCGCTTGACCTAGTGTGAGAAAGATTAGCTGACAACACAAGGTGGCTGTTATCAGGGTACGCTGGACTGGTTCAAAAATACTACAATCTTCCAGGAGGTCTTTCTGTGTGATGCCTTGTCTTCTGTTTGTACTTCAAAAGGATTTTTCCCCATTTGAAAAAGGCTTATTTTCTTGTACTATTAAATGTTATTGATTCTTGTCCACTTTCAAAGCCTGTATCAGTCCACTACAAAGAAGCAAAGAAAGGCGATGACAAAAAGGAAGACTCTTTTTTCTTGCTTTTCCAGACTATTTTTGCAATACAGCAATAAATACACCATTCAAAATCTCTCTCCAGTAACCATCCTTAGCATATCTGTTGTTAAGTTGCTTCTGTTTCATGGCAACCTACTTTTTCACATACTGTATTTGAGATGTTTGAGAAATATTTGGGTTGGTGTAGCTGAGCAGGGATTTGAACCCATGTCTCTGAAACCTGGGAGTCAACAATGATTTGATTCAATGGCCTTATAAGCCTCTTCCAACGCCATGATTCTATGATTTTAGGCACACTATCAACTACACCATAGTCACTGTCTATGTCATCCTTTATCTGTTTTATACATGTATATATCTCAGACTACAATTATAGAACAGAAATATGAATACTACTGGCTTGTACTGTTATCCACATAAGCATAAGGAAATGCAAGGTTTTTCTCGTCGTTTTAAGACAGCAAAGATATTTTCTGGCACCCTTATTGGAGTGTTCATGTTTCCTTCAATGGTTTTTGTTCCAGTTGAGCGAAGTGTTTGAATTGTGAATTTCATAAATAACGCAGTTACAGTATGAAGGAGAGTTGTGGAGCCCAAGAAAAACACTGCAGGAAGCTGAATGATGGTCATGAACCATGTGCTGCCTACCCCAGTAGAAATAACAAAAATATACAATGAGCCCATTGCCTTTTTGGGATAATCCAATCTTCTCTTAATGAATACACCTTATTATTCTCTGAGCTTGGCATCTTTAAGAAATCATTACTATTGATTTTTTTTAAAAAGGGAGTGACCCCTGGAGGATGCTCAAAAACATGTAAGAATAGTTGAGAATATGAAAGAGGTGGGTGGTTCTCTCTTTATGCACAATGCCCTTTTGTGTTACTATCTATGCCAGGAGTGCTCAAACTACAGCCCATGTACCAGATACAGCCCCAAAGCCATTCCATCAGGCCTGCAACATCCTCGCCAAACCAGGAAGTGAATACAGACACTTCTGCGCATGTGCAGACATGTCCGCATTTACTTCCTGGTTTAGTGTCAGCATCCTTGCACATGCACAGAAGCATCTGTATTTAGTTGCTGGTTTGGTGTGGATGTCCTCGCATATGTGCAGAAGCATCTGTATTTACTTTCTGGTTTGGTGCAGACGTGCTCGCACATGCGCAGAAGCATCCACACTGAAACAGGAAGTAAATATGGCCACTTTTGTGCATGTACAGAAACGTCTGTGCCAAACCAAGAAGTAAATATGACCATGCGTGCACAAACATGCCCTGTTCCTGGGGCATGGTATGGCCCACTCAGCTGTTCTGGGGACTTGGTCAGGCCCCCGGCCCAAAAAGTTTGGCCACCCCTGATCTTTGCGTCCATATTCCTTGTTTGAGGAAACAGAGGGGAAACACGCATGAGATTCCAGTCTGGTTGGGTGCTGCATCTATATCCAGCATGGCTGGATCCAAAAAATTCAGTGGAAATACAGAGAGAACCCTTCTAAGATCCCATTTCCAACTTGAATTCTCTGCCCACCATTCTATACATGAGCAGTTTGGTGTGAGCATTTCCCTCCCCCCGGTAGATTCTTCTTCATGGATCTAATGCCACATTGGTTGTGAAATGGGGTTTTTGCCTGATGTTGCAAAAGGAACCCCGCAGGATGGAAAGACCACTTCAAAACCAGACATGGTTTTTTTTAAAAAATCCTAGCTGAGTTTTACCTTTTGCCATCCTGTATGCTCCATCAAAGCTGGATTTTTTAAAACAATCAATCACTGTCAAATTCAGCCCAAGTTCTGGATGGAGATACAGTAGGCTCTGTTGTAGCCTGATTTTGAAATTTATCAGTGATGTGCAAGTGTAATTGTAAAAGACAAGCAATTAAAAACAACTCTTCCTTAAATCCGTGATATTGTTCTAAAGTGCTTTCCCCACCTAGCATAAAAGCCAAGCTTCAAGACATTAAGAGGTTTGGATGAACCTTCAAAGCAGTGTTTTCTTCATCCAACTGTTACATTTTGTTGCCCATTTTTGTGCACTCATTTTTGTGCACATGGAAGATATGGAGACAGACAAGAAGTAATCCAGCATTTGGTGAAGTTATTTTTTTTGGAATGCAATTCTCAGTCTTCCAGACAGCAAGGATGCTATTTATAGTCTACATGTGTAATTTCCTCAAGATCCATGGAAAAACTCTTTCTGCTCTTTCCCCTACAAATAGACATTGTTTGTACTGTTGCTCAAAATATAAGAAAATAATAATATATATTTGAGGGTGGTCGAGCAGGAGACTACCACAATATAATCTAGACTGGATTTTAACCCATGCTTGAGAAGAATTCTGGAAATATAAAAGTTCACCATACACATGACTTAGTCTTTTATTCTTCTTATTCCTTGGGTCAGAAGCACCATAATGCAATTGACAGAATGCAATATAGAATTAAGCAACATCCAGTATATAAACAAATATAACATACAAATTGGTTTATAGAAGTAAAATTGCAAAGCTTAGATAAGTACATCAGATATTTTGTATCCCATAATGAGTATTGTCAAGAGCATTTGATCTTCAGTAAATCAATGAGGGCTTTTATTCAGCTGCAAACCTAATTTCCAATTCTGAGCATTAATTTTTGTTGAGGAAAATGGTTAAAATTTAATAAACAAGTGCTAATATTTCCTGATTGACTATATTTATATCCCACCTTTCCTACTATAATCAACAGAACCTCCATATGATTTAATTTAACTTTAAGATCTTCCAATAGTTTGAAGACTAGAAAAAGGATTTTTGCAATTTTTTTCACCTCACTACAATACAGCAGTACAGTCCCGGGGGGGGGGGGTTTGCACATGTAAAAAGTTGTGTGTTGTTGGAAAGCATGGTAACTATTGTCTTGGTGGCTGTATGAATTAGAATGTGCTGGAGAAAAGAGAACGTACAACCTATGATTCACTGGCAAGGGATTGCAAAGAGGCACAAAGTGACTCTCAATGAATTTTTTTTTTTAAAGGCCCAGATAGCCATTTTGACTTGCCTGCGCGATGGGGGCAGCCATTTTGTCCAAACAGCTTTAAAAGGGTGGCCATTCCATTTCTCAGATGCCCTTGTTGGGGGGGGCAGCACATGAAATGGCCCAAAAGGGTGGAGCTGGCCCACAGACCTTAGGTTGGGAACTCCTGCTATAGAGGATTATGTGCATTTGTTGTTAAGCGCTGTCAAGTTGGAACCAACATCAGTAAACATAAACGTCCCCTTTGCTTGAAAGTCAGTTGTGTCTGACTCTAGAGAGCAGTGCTCATCTCCAATTTCAATCAAAAAGCCAGTGCTGTCTGTGTCTGCAGATGTTTCTGTGGCCATGTGGCAGGGATGACAAGACCCCAGAGCTCACAGGATGCTATTATCTTTCCCACCAAAGCAGTACCTATTTGTATATTTATCTATTTGCAATTATTTTTGTTTTGAGCTGCTAGATTGGCAGGAGCTGGGACAGATGATGGGCACTCAGTCCATCATGTAGTACTCAGATCTCGAACTGCTGTCCTGCCAACCTTCCAGTTGTCAGCATCTTAACCACCATGGCTCCTGGACCAACATTACAAATAGGTTAATCCAGGAGAACAAGATATCTTTTCCCATCATGTCAGAAGCGACAAGGTGCCTCTCCTTGTTAGGCTGCATGGATCACACATGATCAGGAAGTGCTTGTGTGTTGATATGTCTCTACTTATGTAACTTCCTAACAGGAAGATACAACAATCCTCTGATTTTACCTTCACCAATCTTGGGCCCATTAGTAAAACAAGGAATTACTAAGTAAGCAGCCTCTTTTTACTTATAATAAATCAAGAATTTTGTGTCAATTTTTCAAAATGAGTCCAAAAAGTCACATTGGCATTTTTTGCATGCAGGAATGAACGTCCCCTAACAAAGATCATGAATGCTCACAGTACAGCCCTGTCATATAAGGACAGCCAAATTCCATTTTTTCCAATGAGATACCCATTCTCCTTATGATTTGGTACCTCTAGCTTAGTGGTTAAATGAGTTTTCTTCAAATAAACTGCTTTGGATGTTGTCAAGTGCTCCAGAAATGACTACTGGCTCAATGTCTATATATAATACACATTTTATAGCTTAAATCATTAACTGCTAACCAGTTAGCAATTATTAATAATGCTATAACAGATCTGAGGGAAGCAAAAGAAATATAAAGTGATTCACAGTGGGTGGGAACAGTATACCTCTGACATTCTGCCTTCATGTACTATATTGCTCAGCTCACTTTCCTAAAGACTACATTAACAGTTGCTTGGGCAGGTGATGTTGATAGGTTCATTAAATGCCTAGCTGAAAGCTTACTGCTCCAAGCTTCTGGCTTCTTTCCCTCTCCCTGTAAAATGAAATGCTTGGTTATTCCCAAACACAGCCAACTTTGAGTTTCCAGATCTAGCTTTTCTCATCAACATCATGCCTTGTTGTTTGTAGCACATGGAAAGCCAAATTCTGGGATGGATTCCAGGCTGCCTTGTTTTAACCATCCTAAGGGATACTCCTGGCCCATGATCCTGTTTGATTTACTGAACACAGAATAGTAATTGAATGAGCAATTTTGTCCATGTTCCCCTGTATGCCCTTGTCTCAAATTGGTTGTACAACTGATTGTGAAATCTGAACATGCGGTGGCCAGCTCAGAAAAACAACATGTGCAGTTGCTACTCTGCTTTTAGTAAATCCCAGAGGATAATGCCCTATTGATAGTTAAATTCTTTAAATAATAAAAAAAAGCTTCTGGTTTATGAATATGGGATATTATGCTTCTGTATTCATGATTCAAAACACCAGAAAATGACCCACTATTGCTACACAATATCATGCTTGCTTTGGCAACAGGAAAAGGGATGCCAGATTTTATATAGCAAAGGGGAGCCTAAATTTTAACAACAAGAGGATGCCCTCTATAGGATACCCTCTTGTGCTCACTACTGTTTCCAAAGAGACACCTTTTTGCCATGTATCTTCATCCATGTATCTTGATTTGCTCTGCTGCATAATAACATAGCTGCACTCTCGTGTAGCTATAAACATGGTTGCATTCTTCGCACCTTTAAAACATTTCTTACCTTTCTGTCTGAAATTTGCATTTGTTCATTCCTTCACTGGCTGGTTAAATTTAATGACTCCCAGAGCAACCTGAGAAGAGGGAGATGATAAACCTTTTCTGGGTAAAGATAAAAGTCATCTTTGCTTGAAAACCAGTCGTATCTAGCTCTAGGGTTCAGTGCTCATCTCTGTTTATAGCCAAAGAGCCAGTGCTGTCTGCATCTGCAGATGTTTCTGTGGACATGTGGGAGGCATGACTAGACATGGGACTGCATGGAATCTTTTTACCCTCCCACTGAAGCAGTACCTATTTATCTACTTGCAATTTCTTGTTTTCAAACTGCTAGGTTGGCAGGAACTAGGACAGAGACGGAAGCTCACTTCCTCATGCAGCACTTGGATCTTGAACTGCTGACCTTCCATTTGTCAAATTCAGCATCTTAACCACTAAGCCACCACAGTACCCTCTACCCAAAAGATCCTAGATAGGATCACCATAACACTGGCTCATCATTATCGTTGTCATCATTATCATTGTTGCTACAATTGCCAGTGACCTTGTTGTTGTTTTTAACCATGTCCGAAGAACACAAAAGTGCTCTCTGAGTTGAAAGGATTTTTGCTGGAGGAACTCAGCTCAGGGGATGCCTGAATGAGGCTTCTTTCCTGTCCCCAAGATCTTTTCCAATCAAAGTGGTCCCTATTTATCTATTTGCAATGTCTTGCTTTGGATTGCTAGGTTGGTAGGAACTGGGACTGAGACGGTTGCTCATTTCATCATGCAGTACTTGGGTCTTGAACTGCTGACTTGGCAACCTTCCAGCTAACAAGACGAGCTGCTTAAACACTGAGCCACTGCAGTCCCTTCAAATTCAATGTCTTAACCACTAAGCCACCGCAATACCCTCTAACTAAAAGATCCTAAATGGGATCGCCATAACAGTGACTCATCATTATCATTGTTGCTGCAACTGCCAATAGCCTTGTTGTTCAGGGAAGTCTGGGAATTGTAATCCAAACAAATAATACTTTTAAGCTGTCCAACCTCTGAAGTGTGTTCATCAAAAGCTCACCTCTGAGTTCCCCTACTGTTTGAAACATGGTAGCATCCAACTAGGGAAAACAACCTTCCCATTGGTAGCACCCTTACTATGGGATCCTCTTAGGATGCAAGCCCTTTAATCTTCTACTATGTAACTGTGAGACCATAGTGGGACTTGTTTTCAGATTAAGTTTTCACAAGGTGGGAGCTTTAAAATGGCAACTGGAAATTCATAATGTACAAAACAGCCATGACAGAAGAAAAAGTAACTATTTGAGGGCATTAAAGGATACTGAATGGAGGTAATAAGAAAATTGAGCTGTGATAATATATTAAAATCTCCATGGGAAATGGTAGACTGTACCATACTCTTCCTAAAGACCCATGGAACTAAAAGTGTTTTTCTCTCCATAGCTTTGACCTTGAGTCATTGAACTGATAGGAGCAGCCATGACTCATAAATTCACAATTTCTTTTTCTGCTCAGGCATTACACACAGATCTTTTACTGACCTTGTATCTACGAGGGAATAATTCCCCCCTGAGAATCTCCCTGCTGCGCAGAAGACAAAGGAGGATAACCCAGAATTTAACTGTCATATTGACTGTACTTGTAGCTATTGTCAGTACACAAGAAAGTTTTCTTCCTCCACAGGCAATAGGGTTAAACAAGCAGGGACTGCAATGCCATGAGGCCTTGTATCACATGTATCCTAGCTGAAGTATTATCCTATCCACTGATGTGCTCCTCCTTATAAACCATCAGGTGCTTAACCAAGACATGCCATGAGCCTATAAAGCAGTGGTTTAGTAGTTAAGACCCTGAACTTGACAATTGGAAGATTGGCAGGTCAGCAATTAAACGCCTGAGTACTGCACAACAGAGTGAGCTCCCGGTTCTGTCTCATCTCCCAATTCTCAAGAGTGCTCAATTTGTGATGTGCTGCTCTTTTGTGGATGATGGCTGATGTCTACCCCTCTGTACAATTTCTGCAATGTCTTAGGGTTCTTGAAAGTGTGTTGATGCCTCCCTCTTGTACCTCATTCTTGTTTCCTCACAATCCTTTTCAGCTACAATTATCTCAGGGCACATCTACACTGGCCAAAACAGTGTGTCAGAATAAGGTCCTTTTAACCCTCTGGTTCCCAATATGGGGGACACGCCCCATGGGGGGCAATTTGTTTTCTAAGAGGGGCAATTTGATCCTGTTTAGACCATGTTAATGGCCTTTTAGGCTTCCTCCATGCAAATAGGAGTTCACTTTTTGAATAATAAGAATTAAATGTCACTGGGGGAGGAGGAAATATCACTATTTTAGAGATGCTTAGGTGGAGCATGTACAAAAATAAGGTTGGGAACCACTGTTTTAACTCCAATCTCAGGTCATGTGGTGTTTGACTCAGTGTGTGCATCCATATTGATTATATTTTCTCCATTGATTGGTGACTGCTATCTTGGGCAGCAGTAGAGATTGGCCCCAGCTGATCAGCAACTTTGGCAGCAGCAGAGATGTCACAGATCAGATGGGATCAGTCTCTGTCATCAGCTGGATCTTATCTCTGCTGCCACTGCAAGTTGCCACTACCAATCAGTGGAGACAGGCTCCATCTAATTGGGGGACATCTATCACTGCCAGTAAGATGAACCCCATCTTAAAATATAAAATATTTTATTAAAATATTTATTTGAAATGGCATAGTGTTATTTCACTCCAAATAAATATTAAAAATAGTGATGGATGGGGGAAGCAGAGATGGCTTCCAGCTGATCAAGAAAGAGGGGCTACAACCAATCCACAGTGGTGATCTGTAGCAGCAGTTGAAATGTCACCGATCAGCTGGGGACCATCTCTGCTAATCTGCTGGAACCCATCTCTGTTGCACCACAACATATAAGCAATGACATAAGTGGGCACATAGCCCAAATTGATGTATTTCACACCGATACTGATGCCAAATTTAAAAAAACAACACCCAGTCAGTGGTTTAAAATATATTGCTTGTCAGCCAAAGTACTGTGATTTTGGCTCTGCATTATGTAAACAGCCGATCTTTAAATTGGTCCAGAACTGAACAGATATATGAGTTTCTAACAATGTAGACACACCCTCAGATGTGCTACTTTGACTTTCTTATAGATCAAGTGAATCATTGTGTCAATGTTATCTTCTCTCTTTCAAGGGAGCTATGAGAATACATATAATTAAAAGGCAGAGGGCAAAAGTGCAATGTAATTTAAAAGTCCAGTCTAACCTTTTAGCATGAACTTAAGGTTTTCTTTTCTGTTGAGAAGAGAATTTTAAAATGGGGTTGTGTTTAATTTTCTGTTCAGAATGAGGTAGAAAACAGTTAGATATTTTTGGTAACTAGCAGGGGGCTCTGAATCTAAACTAAATGCTCCATTAGTTGTGTAGCTAAATGTTCCTTTTGGTCTGAACTAAGTGTTTGGGAGGCCAATCCAGATTGGGGACACTGCAAATGGCAATGGACATAAACCTCTTCCCTTATGCAGTGTCTTTTAGTTGTTGTTGCTGTGATCTCCCTCACTGTTCAGTTGGCAAAAAATGAATTGTTAAATTGCTGTCAATTGGAAAGAACCAGCTAAGAAAAATCTCTCACACACCCCGTGCATGATTGTCCCAATACAGATTGAACCCACATGTTTTCAAATAAAAAAGGGAAGTAAAGTTTAGACATGCATTGTGCATTTCAAGCAGCAAATGGTGTGACCCTTACATACAATCTTTTCTCTGGCAAGACCATCTGGGCTTGTCACATTAGCACATTGCATAAAATAAGACATTGTATAGAGAACCATGGTGATTTAGTGGTTAAGATGCTGAGCTTGATAACTGGAAGGTTTGGCAGGTCAGCAGTTCAAAACCTGAGTGCTGCACAATGAAGGGAGCACCCATTGTCCCAGCTCCTGCCACCCTAGCAGTTTGAAAAGAATAAATTGCAAATACTGTAGATAAATAGGTAACACTTCAGTGGGAAAGTTAACAGTGTTCCATGTGCTCCGGTGTCATCATGCCTGCCACATGGCCATGGAAACAACTGCATCCACAGACAGCGCTGACTCTTTGGCTGTAATAAAAAATAACTACCACTCCCCCAAGGGTTGGACAAGGGAGACCTTCACCTTTACCTATAGCCTGAAATCAGGTTTACAGGATCTAGAACTATTTACCAGCCACCCAGAGTGAAACAGTGGCTGAGATTAGGAACCTATGGAGAGAGTTGCATCTGGACATATGAATAGCACAAAATCTTGTGAAAAGTACTGAAGCAAAATACACATTGAAAACCATTCCTGGTTTCCTTGAAACATCTTTCCAGCAACCAAACTTCTAAAGACCTCTCATTCCACAAACTTATCCTGAAATGGGGCAAGAGACTCCTAATTGCTCTAAAACTGCAACAAGAGGGAATATATACAGATATTAGAATTCCTTAGGACCCATTTATTTTTCAATAAATTTTGTGGTGCGGGTATCATGGATTGCACAAAACACTGAAATCTCCAGTGTGAGATTAATGAAGACACTCCTTGAGCAAGAAGAATTAGAACTAATCTTGCCAACGTGTATTGTCAATAAATGCAACCTGCTCCTACCTCTCCTGATTCACTGATAGAAGAAACACATTGTGGCTCACATTTGCACATTTGGTGAATTATTTGTGCCAGCTGAAGCTGTTCTAAGTCAAACCTCTTCTAGCCTTGAGATATTGATTGCAATTTCTGGACTCTTTGAACTACAGATTCCATAATTCTCAATTTTGACACTTCTGCCTGACAAATAGCTACATACAGTAGCTTAACTTGGAGAAAGGTGTAAGTTGAAAGTCCTGGAGGTGGAACTAGACCTAACTAGGCTTCAATGCCTCCACATTTAATCCTTACTCCCAGTGATCTACATTTAGATGTCTGTCCAATAGAACAAACAGAATGGAGAATTATGGGATTTGTAGTCCCAAAAAAATCTCTAGTTCCGGTATTGACCTTGGCCTAACTATACGGCATAGTGATGGCAAACCTTGGTACTCCAGGAGTTATTGGACTTCAATTCCCAGAAGCCCAAGTCAGCACTCTTGCTTCTGGGAGTTGAAGTTCAGGAACACCTGGACTATCGAGGTTCACCATCACATAGTCATTATGATTGTTTCCGTTGACTTGGCTTAGATCTGGCAAAACTTAATAGCTTCTCTCTTCTTTCCCACCTCTGCTGATGTTTGGGTTTTCTGCCAAGAATTCTTTAGCCAGTAGAGCAGTTCTGCTGGCAGAAAGGTTTGTGCTCAGTCTTCACTGGGTTCCTTGTTCAGTTAGAATTTCAATGCTATTTATACATGGCCTAAATCCAGTTTTGAACATCTGGTGTTGCCATATTACTGACAATAGGATGAAAAAAAGTCTCCTTTTCCCACCACAGTCCTCTGTACATACAGAAAACCTTTACCTGAAGGCTAAGCTGTTTTTCAAATGTTTCTACAGGCTACAGGATAAAGATGGAGAAGATCAAGCCTATTATGATACTGGATTTAGGCTGTATATTTAAATGCATACATAAATACACAAATTATTGAGGATTTTTTTTAAAAAAAATTCATAATGATATGGAAATGGAATGAAACAGATGCAGCAATAAACGTATGTAAAATAAACATGGGTAAAAAATGAGCTGATCCATCCATTCCTAGATAAGATGTTGTGGGGAAAATGCTAATTAACATGTGAGCTGCCCATAGAGTGTGCTAAGCACTATGGAAGGGATTCTGAACCAATGGCCTGTGGGCTGAATGCAGCCCCTGTCATCATTTCATGTGGCCCACCACGACCTCCATCACACCAGGAAGTGCCATGTGACAAAGGAAGGGCAAAATGTCCATCTGGCACCTGAAGCTGTCTGAGGCAGCATGACCAGGCCCCTGGATTTAAAAGGCTGAGAACTCCTGCGCTATGGGGCGATATATAAGTGTGATTGTTTTGCTTTGTCCAGAATTTTCTTCCAGAGAGGTATTGCTTGTAAGTGTTCTTCATGCATGAAGCTGAACATAAACTCTGTAGTTTACAAGTGTTTGGTTGTGGAATTGAAACTAGAAATGAAGAGCCACATATTTGATAATTGGGAAGTGACTTACACATAAACATCATTAATTACCAAAACACAATTGTTGTTGCTGCCGCTGTTGCTTTTGTTTGAAGGAAGCAGGCCACAAACGATTGGTTCCCACTGGGATTCCTTTTTTAATTTTAGTAACAGTAGGCACTATTATGTGTAGCAGCAGGAGTTATTTTTATCTCTTAGAGGTGTGATTTTTTCCTAATTAATGACATCCTCTTGTAAGATACTTTTCTTTGGAAACATCTTCTTTGCACAATCAAAATACATTGTTCAAGTCTTTGGGGTGTGCTTTACCAGTAGTTAATTGAAGAACAATCCATGTCCAGTCCAATAGCAGGCTATTTCAGTATACTCTACTTACATTCTAGATTGGATGGCACATTTGATGAGGATGATTTATTTATTTGTTTGTTTAGATGATGATGATTTTCTAGACTAATAAAATGTTAGTCTAATCTACAGTACACTTGTCATGCCAATAGGCTGTGCAGAACTGATGGGCTCAGGTTATTTTAGGGCAGGGGTTCCCAACCTTTTCAAGCCATGGGCCCGATCACACTCAGTCATCTTCGAGGGGCGGACGACCATTTTGCCCTGCCTGCATGATGGGGACAGCTATTTTGTTCCAACAGCCTCACATGGACAGCCATTTTGTTTCTTGAATGTCCTGGGGGGTGGAAGCACATGAAATAGTGCTGTGGGCTGGATACGGCCCACAAGCCTTAGGTTGGGAACCCCTGTTTTAGGGTCTTGAAGACAATCAGTACTCAGTGGGTAAAGAAACATAGCTTTATTAGACAGTTCTTTAAGCAAAATGTATCAGAGACACAGCAGGAAAAAGAAGCTATATTTACCTATCATGGATTCCCCTCTGTCCCTTCTCTAGCCACCTGGGAACCCAGTTTGGTGGGACACTTCTTGCACTTCTGATGTTCAGATTGCTCCAAAGTCTGGGAACTAAGTTCCAGTTCTCTTATACCTAACAAATAAAAGTGCTATCTCATATCCTTTGGCTCTAAGCCCCTTGCTTATAGGATATCCAAGCCCAACAATGGCCATCTGACATGGGCTAATTGGTGCTTTGTCCTTGTCACTTTGACCTTTGTGACTGTGATCTGTCTTGTCCCTTTCTTGGTCTGCCAGAGGCTTTCCACCCATCATGAAACTTCCCAGGTATCAGTCCACTTATCGTTCAGGAAGCCAGGTGGGACATGAATAAGTTCAACACCATCTTATCTACTCTGTCTTCTCCTGCCAGTCTCCTAATTTATTCTTATGGCTCCACTAAACCTTACTAATTGATAAGCTTAATTGGAAAACATCCCTTTCCTGGTCAGCAAACCCTTCTAAATACATAAATTGGTTAGCAAGCAAATTCTACTACAGTACTTTAAAACATGATCACATGATTTTAAACATTTCTTAGCTTATAGGAGGGAAATAGGAATGTCTCTAAGTCCTTGGATTTACAATTGTCCTCCACAATGGCCCATTTTATTTGGAAATACAACACTCAGCAAAGCCAAAAGAACTCCCATTACATGGTTATTTATTTCAATAGATCTATTCCAGTTTCCATTAACATTTGATTTATAACAATGTTTTTACTTACGTTTTTGCACATGTGCTGATATATTCAGTATGTATACCATAGATTAAAGTTTATCAGTAATTCTATTTGTCTCACCAATTTGAGAGAGGTTCTTTTCTTCTTTTATTTTGAAGAGTCATAATCTAGCAGCATACAGAGTAAGAATGGAAAAGTTGTTTGTTTGTTTGTTTGTTACTCCAACTCCTAGAATCTCAACTAAGGTCTTTGGAATTCTGGGAGCTGTAGTTCCAAAAAGTGATATCCCCCCCCCCCCCCGTCTCTCAGATATAGTCAACATTTTGGTTTTTTGCTACTATTTATAATTTATTTAGTTTGTTTATTATTCATGTATAATTTTATAGTGTAAAGAGTTTTTAATATCTTGTAAGCTGCCAAGAGTAGGTAGGTAGGTAGGTGGGTGGGTGGGTGGGTGGATGGGTGGATGGATGGATGACTTCCATTTCTGAGGTTGCCCTGTTTGTTCTTTGACATTTTCTTTACAACATTGTTTCCAACAATGATTACCTCAATGGTTAAAAGAACCTTCTTTATTTTTCATTCTTGATATGTTGTTATCAAAATAACAAGTACTATTTTGTTTGTGTGGAAAAACAATCAAATGGTTATGCATAATCAGACAGCTTGATGGCTTCAATAAATTGCTAGGTATTCATCAGAACTTTTGAAGATTATATTATGATTAAGGCATATTTACAATTTACTTGCATATGCATAGTGAAAATTCACTGTTCCAGATTGAAGGCTTGTTAGATGCCAAACATTTGATGATTTTTTTATTGCAATACTTTTTGAGTGTTGTTCAGTCACACAGATAAGTCAAACCTTTTGCGACCACATGGACCATAGCATGCCAGGCTCCTTTATCATCTGCCATCCTCTGGATTCTGCTAAGGTCTACACCCACTGCATCAATGATGCTTTCTAGACATCTCATCCTCTGCCACCCACTTCTCATTTTGCCTTTAATCTTTCCTAGCATCAGGGTCTTCTCCAGTGAGTCCTCTCTTCTCATTTGGTGGCCAAAGTACTTGAGCTGGAGCAAATTGCAAATCATTCTCGAGTTCATTTTTCAAAAAGAATGGGGATAGCATTTCATTGCTAGCCTGTGTCAATTTAAAATGTGTTTGTTCACAAGTCTGTTCCATATCATGTCTGTGTGTGTTGTTGAATGTAGATGAAAATTCACTTTTAAAAAAACATTTCTTCCCCTCCTCATTTACATGCATTATAGTACACTTTATCTCCAAATATACATTTTTAACCCCATGCTGTCAGACCATTCAGGAAAAGGACAAACACAATTTTTCCATTCTAGTTCCTCTAATACTGTAGTTTTAAAACTCAATTCCCTTCCATCATCAATATGAAGAAACATGTGACTCCAAAAGGAAACTGAAAAAAACTTCTGAAGCATTTACATTGGACAAATTCAACAGATAACAACCTTTCCCAGCACACAGAAGACCATGTTATGTATATTGTATTGCTGTTAGATGAAAGGATATGAAATTATTGTCTTTTGTCTACAAATCTCAGATCATAGGGCTGGTAGTCAAAGTAAGTAATTTATCCAAGTTAGTGGAGGCTTGGTTCTGATTTTGGGAATTGAGCAAGTCTCTTGGATTCACCAGAACTGTACTGCAGCTATCCAAATGTCTGACTTCTATTCCACAAAAGAGGCTCAGCACCTTGGAGAGCTCATTCACGATTCAATCCAAAACCTGGTACAGATTTATTGAGCTGGGAAAATCAGCAGACTGCTCATCCAAGCTTTCTTCAAGGCTTTGTGACCTTAACAAGCAATGAGAGCATCTTCTTTGGGACCAACAAATCTCATCTATGCAGGGTAAGAGAACACTGATTCAGGAAGACCACACTGAACACCTGAGCAGCTGTGGTTACTGGGGAAGAGGTAGATAATTGAGTAGTCCCAACTGTGAAGAAAGGTGGAGTTGTTTTAACTTTAGGCAGAAGGGGAAAGGAGTTTGTTCATCAACTTAAATTTGTCCTGGAATAATTGTTAATTTTATTGACATGTCTGCACTTTTTAGCTACTAGTCAGCAGAAAAGGAAACACTTCCCAAAGCAACCTTTTTAGACATTTGTTTTATTGTATAGAGCTGTGATGGTGAACCTTGGCATGCCAGGTGTTTTTGGACTTCAATTACCAGAAGCCCAAGTCAGCACTCCTGCTGATCAGGGCTTCTTTTGAAGGTCAAGAACAGCTGGAGTGCCAAGTTTCACCATCACCAATTTCCTCCCTAGTCCTCTTGGCTTCCTCATCTGTATTTTTACACAATAAAAATAACAACAATAATATTGATTATCACAACTTTAGGCGGTTAATGCTCTTCAGGATTGTCTCATACACATTTAGGTTGTGATGTTAAAGTCAATAATACATGCCTTACTATTTTATTTGTATGCTTTAGCAGTGACAGATGTGAAAATCAGCTAGTTTTGGTTTCATTGCTTTTTTTCTAATCCCATTGGCATTTTCATCCTCTCCAACCTTTATAGTGAATTGCATGACTTTTTTTTTTAAATCTCCTGTTCCTCTACAGAAATTATTTTGTCACTTGGTACATATTTGTTCCAAATAATACATTTTAAAGCATAATTTATTATTGTATGTCTCTGAAATGCATTGACAGAAGCATACTTGTAAGCATTTTTTTAATATATGAAGGTTGCACCTCCATATAATTATTACTTTTTAATGATGCTTATAGGATTTACCCCCACCTGAAGCCAGGGAACAAAAGGTTGTATATTGTGTATATACATTGTATATACGTTCATATTGTGGCCTCACAGGTCATATACTGAATAATCTCATAAATATTGTGATCCATCCAAATATATTTCCTTTCCATTGAGACTTACATAAAATTGGTCACTTCTATAGTTGAGTGAGAGAAGGATGAGAATAAAATAAAACCAACTGAAAAGCTTATAGCAGGGGTGCCCAACATTTTTGGACGGTGGACCAGTCACATAGTTTAGTCGCAGTGGTTCCCAACAAGGGGTACACAGCCCACAGGGGGACTTCAATTCCCAGAAGCCTAAGTCAGTACATTGGCTGATCAGTGTTTTGGGGAAATGACTTAGGCTTCTGGGAATTGAAGTCCAAACACCAGCATTTGGGAAACACTGGTTTAGTGGACTGGTGATGTGATTCATTTCATCGCACTGGAAGCAAAAGTAAAATGCCCCCGTGCATGAGCAAAACACACCCATAAATGCAACCATGGCTGTCATAAACACATTTGTGAAGCTGTGGGTGCAATTATGGCAGTGTTTTACACATGGATGGGCACATTTTACTTCCAATTCTGGAGCGGTGAGGGCAGCACTGGCTTTATTTTTGGCACCCCTGGCTTATAGCATGATTATTGCTTCTTTCCCCTTCATTCCTTTTAGCAAAGTTCCACAACTCTCTCACCTTAATGAGAAAGAGCGAGAGAGAGAAAGGGGGGAAAGTAGATAGAATTCCTTAGCTATCTAGAACAGTTTTTCTCATGCTCAGGACCTCCAAGTAGTTTGACCATTCACTCTCATTATTTATCACCACCAGCTATTTTAATTGGGACTGATTAGACTTTTAATACAACACTTCGGGAGGAAACCAAATTGGAGAAGCTTGACCAACAGACAGGAGAATGGAAGTTTACTTTTATGCCCATATCAACTCAAGCTGTGTCAATAGCTGTATAAGTAAAGGATGTGTCTAACTTCCACATCCCAATCACTTTAGGCTGCCTCAGTTTCATAAGGATCTTTAAAAAGTGATTTAAAACCCAAATCAAATTTCTTATCTCCCATCAAGAGCAAGAGCTCATGACTTACCTTCAATTTGCTCAAAAACATTTGTGCAGAATTGTGTCCTTTCCATTTGTGAGCCAAACATGTATATACAGAGATCAAATATGGAAAGACCGATTTTTCAGGAAGGTGGAGATAACTCATCCACTGCTTCAAATGCTAAAATGTCCATAAACCAACACATTGGTTGCCTAAGCTATTCATAAATCAAACGATTTGTGCAAATACTGACATTTATTTTAATTGTACGAAGTTACACAAAAATGTCCGAGATTCTTGTTGCTTTAAGAAAGTGTTGCAAATTCCTCACATTCTTGATTGGCAGAAGAAGAATGCAGCAGATTCTTCACTTTTGACAGTGCAACACTCAGAGACTTTTATTGCTACTCATGAATAACATGCTCAACACAAAGGGATCCATTCTTAAATCCATTCCCAAAAAAGTTTGCTTGACTTTTTAAAATGTGTTTATTTTGCAAGAGCAAAACTGGAAGAAAAACAAATAAGCAGCAAAGAGTGGTTCAGAGTCTGATATTGAGCAGGTGGCTGAGCAAAGCATCACAACTGAGTGCAGTAGATTTATACCAAAGCTAACAATGCTTTTTATTGATAATCTCCCACCATCTGTGCTAGGCTAGTGATTCATTCATTCATACTGAGAAAGAAAACAGCAGAAGAAAGAGGCTATAAATAAACATATATCAGTCTATATCTATACTATATATCTATATTTGTCTATCTAAATCTAATCTAATCTATCTATCTATCTATTGAAGATTGATGCTTCATATTTAGGGTTAGAGTAGCCACCATCCTTTAAGCAGCCTCTTCAGTATTTTAGAATTATAAAATATTTTCAATCCATTAAATTTCATTTAATTTTCCATGACTTCCATTCCCATAGAAGCTTCTTCCTATACTTGCTACAGAATCTTGGGATGGCACAAACCAATGAAGCCATGGAGGTATATTTTCCAGTCTCCTTTTCAATGGAGTTTTTGCTTCCCTTTACTTTACTGGCTTGATTCAATGACCCAAAACCCTATTGTGTAGCAGAATAAATTGCACTGGAAAAGGCTCATTGAATCTACAGGAATTCAATGAGTCAACTCCTCCATAGATTCAATTGATGTAAAAGGCCTGCTGTAACCACAACTTACTTTAGTAAAGTAAGTCACAGTTAGAGGACACCCATTTAAATCAATTGAATTATTTTAGTATGATTTACTAGGCCAGGGGCACCCAAACTTTTCAGGCCACAGGCTTGTCATGTGGTTCAGGGGGCTGGTCACTATCACCCTCAGGCTGTATCCAGCCCCAATGACAATTCATCTGGCCCACAAAACCCTCATCACTCACAAAAGCGGAAGTAAAACATGTTTTACTTCTGCTTCTAGGAGCGACAGGGCTTCATGGGCCAGATGAATTAGCGTCAGGGGCTGGATTCAGCCCATGGGCCATAGTTTGAGGACCCCTGTACTAGGCTAAGCAAAATGATTTTAGCACACATGTATACACACTGCAGACAACAAAGCCAGTGGAGATGATGGTATCCCAGTTGAATTTTTCAAAGCCCTAAAAGATGATGGAATTAAAGCATTGCATTCTATATGCCAGCAGATTTGGAAAACAAAACAGTGGCCACAGGATGGGAAAAGATCAGTATACATTCCAATAAAAAAAGGGTAATTCCAAAGAATGTTCAAATTATTGAACAATTGTGCTCATCCCACATGCTAGCAAGGTTATGCTCAAGATAATACAGCATTTGGAGCAGCATTTGGAGAAAAATTACCAGAAGTGCAGGCTGGGTTCTGAAGAGGCAGGGGAACTAGAGACCACAATGCCAATATATGTTGGATCACGGAGAAAACAAAGGAATATCAGAAACAAGTCTACTTCTGTTTCATTGACTACACCAAGCCCTTTGACTGTGTGGACCACAACAAAATGTGGCAAGTAATTAAAGATATGGGAATACCAGAGCACCTTATATGCCTCATGAGAAATCTGTACATGAGTCAAGAAGCAACAGTTTGGACAGAATACAGAATGACAGAGTGGTTTGGAATAGGAACAGGAGTAAGACAAGGCTGCATTTTATCACCTTGCTTATTCAACTTATACACAAAGCACACAATGTGCAATGCAAGGATGGATGAATCACAATTTGGGATGAAAATTGCTGGGAGAAACATCAACAGTTTGAGATATGCAGATGATACTACCCTAATGGCAGAAAGTGAAGAGGACCTAAAGAAGCTGCTGCTTAGGTTGAAAGAAGAGAGTGCAAAAGCTGGCTTGAGACTCAACATCAAGAAAACAAAGATAATGGCAACAGGCCCTATAAAGTCCCTGGAAAATAGATGGGGAAGAAGTAGAAGCAGTGACAGATTTTACTTTCTTAGGATCCAAGATCACTGCAGATTTTGATTGCAGCCATGAAATAAAAAGACGACTGATTCTTGGGAGCCAAGCAATGAGAAACCTGGGGAACATAGTGAAAAGTAGAAACATCACATTGCAAACAAAAATTTGTATAGTCAAAGCAATGGTATTCCCGGTGGTGATGTATGGTTGTGAGAGCTGGACCACAAAGAAAGCTGAGTGCAGAAGAATAGATGCCATTGAGATGTGGTGTTGGAGGAGAGTTTTGAGAGTACTCAGGACAGAGAGGAGAACAAATACGTCAATCTTAGAAGAAATCAACCCTGACTGCTCCTTAGAAGGTCAAATAGTAAAGATGAAACTAAAATACTTTGGACATCAAATGAGAAGAGAGGATTCATTTGAGAAAGCATTGATGCTGGGAAAGGTGGAGGGCAAAAGAAGAAGGGGGTGGCCCAAAATGAGATGGCTAAATGGTAATTGTAGACACAATGGGCACAGAGTTGGGTGGGTTGCGGAAGATGGTGGAGGTCAGAGGTGCCTGGAGGCTAATGGTTCATAGGGTTGAAAAAGGTCAGAATCGACTATGCAACTGAACAAGAACAACAAAACACACACACACACGTGTGACCTAACAAGATAAGTGTAAGACACTTCTGACATACACACATATGTGAATCCATCTTTAGATGATTTCATTTACTTTGAAAAGGGTGGGGGCAAACTGCATTGAATTTCAACATCTTTGTGGCTCATTCTTTGGATCTATAAAACATGACTTCTGATACTAAATTTCATCCTGGTGGTTTCTTCTTCTATTTCAATTATTTTCCTTACAGTCCCATTCCTGATTTTATCCCTTCTAGTCAATTCTGCAGCCTTCCTCAGACATCTCATTTCTATGGTCTCTATTAGTGACCAGGTTTGTTGTTGTTGTTTTTTTGGGGGGCGAGGAGGCATGCTGTTCACTGCAAGTTTTTCAGACTGCCTTTTTTTTTTGTTTGCTTGTTTGCTTGGTTGCTTGCTGCTCATAGCCCATCCTGTATCACAGTAACACAGGCCAGCTTAGAATGCTGAATAAGACCAATTTTAATACATAAGATATTTAAAACAATTTGAAGATGGACCAACAAAACATTAAAATATCCAAATATTAAAAGTATTCCTTAAAACAATTAAGGACACTAAAAACATTACTCTAAAACCTAGGCAGGCCACAATCCATTTTGAAATGAATGAAAATGCTAATTAACTTGTGAACCACCCAGAGAGTGCACTACGCGCTATGGGGCGGTATATAATTGTGATTGCTTTGCTTTGCATTGGTGTGTGGAGTGAACCCATAACAGAATAAAGAGAAAATCTATTCTGTAATATTTTGGATGTTCTAATCTGGAAGGCCAGTGGTGATTAGCAATATCTTAAAAACACCCACCTAAATATAATTTTGAAATGTTCCAACACATCTTCAATGCTGTTCAGACATGTATGATGAGAATATGTGCCGTGGAATCTTTAACCCTCATAAAAAAAATTTTTTTATTTGAGTCATCTGTTGATGTGAAATGCTTTTCTCCTTCACAATTTGCATAGAATGCCAAGTCATGAAACTATCATTTGTTTCCATTTGTAAATTAAGGAGGTGGGACGATGCATGAAAGGATGCACTCATTATGCATAAAAAAATCATGCAAGTAGGCAACTGTTATTACATTTTCCTGATACTGTGAGTTTTGCCGAAGTTTGCAAAAATGATTCTCAAAATGCACAAAAGATCTCTGTGGACAACAGGAGTGAAACCCTAAAACAAGTCTCATGTTTTCTTGCATACAACTCAAGGACAAATTAAATCAGAATGGACATCGTTGAATTGGAATCAAAACTGAATGTCTGTGACTAAACATCTGGGTGGGCTTTTTCTTTGATTTGACTTGGTTTGGCTTAGTTTCAGGGTCAATAGCATTGCTGTCTTCTGTGTAGTGCTGCCCAGAAAATCCTTATTTCATTTGCATTCCTCAAAACTCATTAGCCAGAGGCACTGATATCCATAAATTATCTAAGCCACAGTTGGGCTGAATATCATTATTCAATTCACTGGCAGTTTCTTACTTGAATCAATAAGAGGCCAAGGGGTCTTGACAAGCTTTATTTTCCCCCTAATATTGATTTTGATGACCAAGCTGGTGCCCTCAAGTTCTAACCATTGATTTCTTACTTACTTTTTTTAATGAGAAAAAATTGCAAGGCTAACTGAGATACTTCTATTAAATTTATCAGGTCATGCAACTGAAGAAAATATCAAACTATCATATTATTTTTGTTTTTCTTTACAAAATAAGATTTGCATGGAGAAATAACGTAAAACCCCTTTTAATGATTATTGAAATATTCTGAGGTGTTATTTGTTTAGATTATTGCCTGATTCTACCCTTTCCACCATTTTCCATGATGAGGCTAACTGCAAGTGCTTCCAAAAATGTCTTTAATGTTCAACCTCACTTTCAACACAGTTCATTCAGCTGGGGCTGCCCACCTCTTTCAACTCCTAAAGAAGGGGAAGAAACAGTTTAACCAAACAAATCCACAGCAAAGATAAGGCCAATAGACTCCTTTGGAGGCAAATGCCGCTGTTGTGGGTTTTGAGGAGGTTTTTCCAACTCTGAAGAAGCTATTCCAACTTGGGAAATAATTGAGATTTAACAATTGAGATTTGATAAGTTTGCCAGGGCTATGGAGGAGCTGACTCGCCATACGAATTTAAAAGAAAAGCAGTCTGAATTGATGGAAGGCCAAAAATGGCAATAAAGAAGCAGGCTCCCAAGTAAGTATCATTTATTTTGGAGTCTTTGAACTTGGAGTCTTTGAACTTGGCTGCCTGTAACACTGGAGTAGAAACAGGTGTGCAGCTTCCTAGTACCTCTCAGTTGGCAGCCTACCAAGTAAACTCAAACTTAATGAAGAAGAACTTGGTGGAGAGGAGGAGAGGAAAGCTGCAGATGCTTGGAAAGAAGATCACAGAACTCTTGGAATTTGTTAAGCCAAGGCACAATATCCACAGTGAAATAAAGTGTATGGTGAGTCTGATTCGCATGTGTTATGACCAGCTTGCCGACATGGAGGCTGAGACGCTCACGATGGAGAGACCAGAAAGACCAGAAACCATGCCAGCAAATACCCAGACGTCACCTGGACTGAGAGCCAATATACGCAATGAGGCCAATATATGCCAAAAGCGACCTAAGCCATCATGTGGGAAGGACAACCCACTGCCCAGAGATACTTCAACACTGAACTTGAGTGCGATGACACCAAGGGGAGGTGAATGTAGTGGTGATACTGGCAAGACCCGATATCAAAAAGTGTCACTGGTGGGGATAAACCAGGCACCAAGCACATTGGACATAAGTTCAGCCCCACAAACTGATTGGACAGTGGTAGCAAAGTCAAAATCAAGATCTAAGAAGGCATGACCCTCATGTCCTGACATAGTAATTGTGAAGGCGAAGGAGGGAGGTCCTTCGTATGCCAATATGCTGTGACAATTGAAGGACAACCCATCCTTGAAGGAGGTGGGAGAGAATATGATGAAGGTGAGGAGGAATGTGGCTGGAAATCTGCTCTTGGAGCTGAGGAAGTCTGCTGCAACTAGGACTTGCCTACATGAAGGATGTGTCAGCTGATCACTGCTTTGATATACCAACTATTTCAGAGGAGGAGCTGATCAGGGCCTGTAGTAATATCGGAGATGCGAAGGCCCCTGGTCCAGATGGTGTCCCCAACATTGCCCTTAAAACTGTCATCAGGTCCCGACCAGAAATCTTCCTAAAGATGTATAACATGTGTCTCGCTCAGGGAATCTTCCCAAGCCGGTGGAAAGTGCAGAAATTGGTCCTTCTTCTGAAAGGGAAAAATCCACTGGATGATCCATCATCTTATCGACCAATATGCCTGCTGGATACAGCAGGTAAAGGTACTCGAGAGGATCATATGTAACCAGGTGGAGGAGTTCTGTGAAGGAGCTCAGGGATTGTCCAAAAGCCAACACGGATTCTGGAAGGTGAGATCTACTGTGGATGCCATCAGTGTAGTCGTAGATATTGCCCGCAAGGCCATAGAAGGCAAACATTGGAAAAGAGATGCCAAGAAGTACTGCACTATCATCACCTTGGATGTGAGGAATGCATTCAATTTAGCAAACTGGGATCATATCCTGGATGCGCTTAGATTGATGGAGGTTCTGGAGTACATCAGATGCATAATTGTGAGTTATTTCACAGTTCGAACCTTGATGTATAACACCGATGCTGGACTTCGAACCTATAACATCACAGGAAGTGTTCCACAAGGTTTGGTGCTTGGTCCCTTATTGTGCTTTGGTTGCCTGTGTCAGTAGGGACAAGGACAGTTGGGTTTGCAGACAATGTGGTGGTAGTGGTTGTCACCAAACATCTGGAGGATGTTGTCCAAACTGCAAACGAGAGTGTTGCCACAATTCATCAGTGGCTCTCAGTAGCTGGTTTGCATTTAGCAGATCATAAGACTGAGGCAGTTCTCATGACCAGTAGGAAAGCTAGGGAGACCATCCCCCTACTGTTGGAGGCTGCAGTATGCTCTCACAACCATCACTGTGATATCTGGGTGTCCAGATAGATGCAAAGCTAGGCTTCAATGAGCATTTGCAAATTGTGAGCGCAAGGGCTGGAGCAGTATGTAATGCATTGACAAGGATCATGCCAAATATTGGAGGCCCATGGCAGACTCACTGAAGACTCCTCTCGAGCATTGTTAGTTCTGTACTGCTGTATGCAGCCCCAATTTGGTCAGAAGCCATGGCAGGGACATTGTACATGCGACAAATAACTTTGATATACCAAAGGAGTGTTCTGCAGGTGGCTCGCTCATTTTGAACAGTCTCATATGATACCGTGTGTGTCATTGTAGATATGATGCCAATCTATCTGATGGCAGAGGAACGGGCAGAGATTTACCGGCAGAGGAGAGAAAATCAGGTGAAGGAACGATGCACAAATTACTATAGAAGCCAGAATAGAGAAGCTAGCACAATGGCAGCAGATCTGGGATACATCAACCATGGGATGGTGGACTCATCGCCTTATCCCGGACATCAGTGCATGGTCAACAAGACAGCATGGAGAGGTGGATTACTACCTCACACAGCTGTTGACAGGGCATGGCTGCTTCAGAGCCTACCAACACCACTTTAGGCTGGATGCTGCTGCTGCTTCGTGTCCTGTCTCCCAGTCCGTGCAGGAAGACACGGAGCACATGTTTTTTCATTGTCCATGCTTTGATGCAGAACGGGAAATTTTACAGAGGCATCTTTGACGACAGCTGTCTCTGGAAGACATCATTGGCGAGATGTTGAACAGGGAGACTACCTGGGTCGTGATGTCCAATTATGCGGTCGGGGTCATATTGGAACTTAAACGTGTGAAGAGCCAAATTAGAGTAGGGTTTTTAACAACCAGTCTGCCCCCCATGAAGTAATTCCTGACGGTGGTCCCATGAAGTGGCAGGGTGTAATAGGAGGTGGTTTTAGTGGGTAAAAATCCCACACACTGTGATGCTGAAGCAAGGGCTCACAGTGTCTTTTGAAGATTGCCACCTGCCCTTAAACACAGAGAGAGAGAGAGAGAGAGAGAGTTTTGTTTTGTGTCACCCTCCTTACAAGTCTTGTTTTCTCATTATGTTCCCAAAGCGTGACAGTTTCAGGCTATAGTCTTTTTTCGCTTCTAGAGAGAGTTCAGGCTTGACTTTACCTAGCATCCACTTGTTTGTCTTCCTGGCACTCCACAGCTTCTGTAAATAGCTTCACGGTTTATGCAAACTCAATCCAAGGGATATTTGTTTACTACACAAATGGTACCATTCTGTGGGAAAACAAAACAAAACACATTTCATGCTAGCATAGCTGAGTTTAAAGCAATTCACTGCAGTGTTTCAGCACTTTGATTCAGTGAGATATACATACATATATATTCTTTTCAGGCAGCGGCCAGTGCAGAATCCATATTCGAAGCAGGTAGGAACACATTTGTTGTTTGTATTTTAAACATGTCTTAAGGCTAAATGAAAAATTTTGCTGTTGGCCAGAAATGGAAGCTTCTTTCATTCCTTTCCTCTTACTGTCTGTGCCACACACAAACATAGCACCAAAGAGTTTCCCAGGTCTCCAGAGTCAGTTTTGGGGCATCTGTGTGTGATACTGCAATGAGTGGAAGAGTTTTGTCTCCTTATGTTTCATCTGTAGTCCTGTTATGGGCACCATATTGTGGAATACAACTACAAACTTTTCCATGACAGTTTCTCAGAAGTGACTCATGACTAACCAATGTTGGCATGTACAACAATTATTTACCAACTCTATTGTACCTTGCTATTGGGTTGTGTTTTTCTTGTTCCAGTATAATCTTACAAAGAAGCCAGGGGGCAAGATTAAATTCCGTCTAGATCAGCGTTTCCCAACCTTTGGATATTCCTAGAAGCCTAATTCAATTCCCCAAAGCACTGATCAGTCAATGTACTTACTTAGGCTTCTGGAACTTGATTCCGCCTATGGGGCATGTGCCCCACATTGGCAAAAACTGGACTAGATGCAAAAATGATTAAAAAAATTAAGTTGTTGCACTTTGAAGGCAAGACTCACTGGGGGAAAATCACACACACAATAATGCTAGGAAAAGTTGAAGGCAGCAGGAGGAGAAGGAGACTAAAGACAAGATGGATTAACTCCATCGAGGAAACCACAGTCTTGAGTTTACAAGAATAGAGCATGTCTGTTACAGGACAGGACATTGTGGAAGTCACTCATTCATAGGTCCCCATGAAGCAGAAGTGACTAACTGGCAGTTAACAACACACAGCACATAAACACAGACACATACACACAAAGTCCCATGCCATTTTTTATTTTTTGCAATCTGTGATGCCACAAACCAGAAGTAACATTATGGATGTAAGTAGGTTGGCACATTCTTGCTCATCCAGAATACACAGGGATTCTCATGAGGACAAATAATGCCCCTTAATTCACACACTGCACATATTTTCTTTTTGAAAAATCATAAATTGAGGAAGAGAACAAAGACACATCCTTAAGAAAGATGGCAACAAAATGGAACAAGTTCAAAGGAGGACCACAAGGATGATCAGGACTGGAAACATACCCTATGAGATGCAAAAGATGCAGGAAACAGACACTACCTTTATTGGATTACTAAGCAAAACAAAATGTTGTGTGAGCTTTCGTGGTTCAAGACCACTTCTTCAGGCATGTATGAAAGTCCTCATGATGTGGTGGTCTGCCAGGTTCATGGTCTGCCAGCCAGGCTTTCTTCTTAAGGACATCAAAATATTTCATGGAGTTAGGATGCCACTCCCACAGGAAACTGGGCATTTGCTCCAAACCCATTTGACCCTCTCTGGAGCGTAGCTGCCCTGGGTGTATTTAGCCTTGAGAAAAGGAAATTGAGAGGGAATAATATAGCACTTTTCAAATACCTGAAAGATAATCATAACGAGGAAGAGTGGGACTTGTTCTTGGTCATCCCGGTGAAAAGGACACATAATAACAGACTCAAACTACAGGAAGCCAGATACAGACTGAATACTTGGGAAATGTCTTAACTGATAGAGCAGTATGAGAATGGATCCAATTACTTTGGGAAGTGGTGAGCCCTCCAACACTGGAGGCATCCAAGAGAAAATTGGACAACCTTTTGTTAGATCTCCTTTGAGTTGGATTCCTACATTAAGCAAGGGGTTGGACTCGATTCTCTCACAGGTTCCTTCCAATTCAGTCGATTCTATGATTTTATGAAGAATGTTATAGAATGCAAAAAGACTACCTTTTTAAAATATCAGAATAGGAAGATGAACAATACCAAACATCCAGCATGTATTTGTTTGATATTTGGCTGATGTGGTACTCTCACAGTGGGGCTACAATGCTTTTTATATATTTTATTTATTACATTTATATTCTGCCTATCTGGGATATTTCCCCACTCTGCTTTAAAACACCACCTAAATCTAATGCAAAAGAATTTTTTTTTATAGTTATTCATCTATTTCCAATGCCGATCTTTGGGACAGTATTTAAAAAGAGAGCAATAAAGAAAATGTATTTTCTGAAGGAAAACTGGAAACTGCACGATAATTTTTTCAGCACTTTCCCCATAGCGTTTCATGGGTTGTAAAGACCTTAATAACTTTTGAACCACTGCTCAGACCTCCTCCAAACCAATGGAGGATTTCCAACTGTGGCTTGTACTGAGTTAAGTATATCAGAAGTTTCAGCAAAATGTGATCAAAATATAAAATATACCTTAGACAGAGGGAAAGGGGCAGTGAGTCAATTTTCTGCACTTTTTAACTAACTCCAGCAATGGTGGCATTTATTAGATCAATTTGAAACTTGACACAGACAAAGTCTTCATGAAGTAGACCACAGATGTCAGGTTTCACATTATTAGTAAATTTTATATTTTATATTGGCAGTACCCTTTTGGGGAGAAGGAGTGAATCACTTTAAGTAAAGGCCCACTTTCGATGCCTTTTAATACAGGGCAAATTCCTTTTAAAAATGATTTTCTGCTAACATTTGACACCATCATGTTAAAAGATTTTAAAATCTTCAGTTCTCAAAGGCTAGTCTTCCAGCAAGAGAAAGAAAACAGATGAAGAAGGAATGGAGAAGAGAAGGAGCATGAAAACAGCAGCACCTGCTAAGGGAACCATACAAAGTGGTTTTATACAGAGTCATATCCGTAAGGTCTCCTGTGCTTGAAAGCCAGTCATGTCCAATTCTAGAGGGTGGTGCTTATCTCTATTACAACCAAAGAGCATCACTGTGTGCTTCTGCAAACATTTCCGTGGTCATGTGGCAAGCATGAATAAACGCTGGAGTGCATGGAATGTTGTTACTTTTCGTGATAAAACAGTACCTATTTGTCTACTTGCTATTTCTTGGTTTTGAACTGTTAGCTTGACAGGAGCTGGCACAGACAATGGGAGCTCATTCTGTCATACAGCACTTGGTTCTTGAACTGCTAACCTGCCAACCTTCAAGCTCAGCATACTAACCGCTAGGCTACCCTGGCCCTCATACTTCAACCCAAATATTGCCCATTACAACTGCTAGCAAGAGCTTTTCACCAATTTAGATTCTTTCCCAGCTCTACATGACAATCTCTGATATTCCCTGGTGGTCTCCCATTCCAGTGCTAACCTGGGCCAAGACTGCTTTACAGTCATAAGATGTTGGATGTGTTCAGAGTAAAATGATCTATAAATGGGAGTACAGTCCACATGAAGGAAAAGGAGATGTCTCACCCATAATGAAGAGCAGAAGACATTGAAAATGTTATCCTGACACCTGTAACTCTCTAAACAGGGATCAGCCATCAATTTTCCTTAGTCAATAAACAAAATAGTCGAATGAGTTCTTGGAAAAAGGAAAAGGAAAAAGAAAAAGAAAAGAGACTTATTAAGAAAAGACATTTATCAAAGATACACACATGTATGGTGCCTAAGTCAAAAGGCTTAGAGACCTTGATTAATGGCTTAATCATGCTTTTATACTGCTGGACATACATGATGTACTACATACATGATGTGTTCAAGTCTCACTATGTTCAAGTGTGCATGTGCCCTTAGTGTAGGCATTCTCAACCTATGGCCTGCAGGCCAGACCAGGCCCCCGAAGGCATTCCATCAGGATTGCAATGCCCCCACCAACCAGGAAGTAAAAAAACCTGTGTGCCGTGCATGCACAAGAATGCCACTAAATGTGTTCTGCGCATGTGCGGTGTGCATTTTACTTCCACTTCCAGTTGGGAGGAACCATGTGACTGGCCTGATCAGCTGCCCAGGAGGCGTGGCCAGGCCTGCAGCCTGAAAACATTGAGAATCAGTGCCTTAGTGTTTCAAATTGCCATGTAGGTGGGGCCAAACTGTCCTTTGTGCTTAAGCATTATCTTGGTATCACAGACAACTTGTTTCTCTAATAGAAATGCTGACTCATGTATGCTAAACCTTTCTGGGTGGATTTATGTTAATAGAGATTTTAAAAAGTCTGGGGATTTTCCACTAGCTTGTATACTTGGTCATGAGTAGCAGCCAATGTCGATGACGAACACGTGCTACTGGGTTTTATGCTTCATGCCAATGGAGAATGGACTTGCCATTAGTTGGCAACTGACATGAGGGATCCTCCTGCTCCATCCATCCCTAACAAATGGACACATAAACATGTGTGTTCTATTCCTTTCTTACTTCATTTCACATCTTAAACCTTCTACCCTGTGCATGGGGAAGTGTAAGTAATCGACTATGCTAACAACCCAGATTTTTTTTTAAAAAAAAACAACTTGTGCTAACTTTAAACAACACCAAAGAGAAAACTACCTGCATGATCCAGGTGGATCTTAATTGCCTACTGTCATATTCCTTGGCAGTTCCCTCCCTGAAAGCAAATCAGCAAACTTATTATCTTGCATACTAGCTGTAGCACTTTAATATTCATTTCAACGTTTTATTTGATAGATAGCAGAGCTAAAATAATTTGAAAGCATTTGTAGGCATTCGTAGGGCGAAGGGGGAGGTGAGAAGAAATGTCAGAAGCACTAACCGTTTGCCATGAATAGTCTTTCTACTCTAATTTATTGCTACGAGTGCACCGTAGCCCCCTTTAATATAATTTATATTAAAATGTTATTATGTTTGCAAGGGCAAGATTGATTCTAATGGACTTTGTGCCCAAAATTTTTCTAGGAAGGCATGCGTAAGAGGTGATTTTTCTTTAAAAAATAGTAAGAAGAACAACATCTCCCACCTTCTTGGGTCCTAGAAGATTTCCTCTACAATTAATATCAGTTCTGGTTTTGATAAGATGGTTCTCTCTCTCTCTCTTTCACACACACGCACGCACGCACGGACGCACGCACGCATGCACACACACACACACTTGCTCTCTCTCACACAAAACATGCACAGATTTTTTTCCACTGTTTTTACATGGTGCCACAATGAATGAACAATCTCCAAAATGTCCTGTACTCAACAGTCCTGCTCAGCTCTTGTGTTTGGTCTTCCTCTTTTCTTGGTTATCCAAGCATTATCAACATTTCCAGAGAATCTTTCCTTCTATGGTTACTTACTTGGTTACTTGTTTGATCTGTACTTCACATGTCTAGTTTGACATGGCAGATCAAAACATCATCTCTCACAAGAGTGTTTTGATCCAGCCCTCCTCCAACTCAAAAGAGGACCTGGATCAGGGGGTTTCCACTATGCCCAGCCCAGTTCTGCCTGCACCCTAGCCCGAGGATGCCGAGTCAGGGATCTCAGCTTGCGCCTGGCCCAAGTCTGTTTTCCCCAGCAGCTGACCTGTCAGATCAGGAGTCTGGCTCTGAGAGGGATCAGCCCTCAGTCAGGGAGAGGTCCAGGAAACAGCTACACCTGAGATGCAGGCAGGTTAGAGTGAAGCACCAAAGAAGGCTCCCAGCTGATACTGATTAGCTGGAAGGCTTATAAGCAAGCTTCTTGCAGCCTGCCTGCGTCTGTACAACTCTTGTCCGAAGACTGACATCCTGCTTGACTCCAGACTGCCTGCCTAGACGCTGACCTGCCTGCCATGACCCTGACTTCTCTGCCAACCCTGATGATGCCCCTGGACACCCTTTGGATTAGACTACTGACCCAGACAACTGATAAGCAGACCTCAGCTTGCCTTTTGGATTTTGATATCTGGACTATCCTTGAACAGGACTCTCTGTGTAGTGCTGCTGTGCAGCAACTGTGCCTGCCTGGGTGGGTCAGCACAGAGAGTTTAGCAGCCTCTCAGCATTGGAAGGTCCTATCACTACCACAGCAGAGTCCAATTGTGCATGGGGAACTGAGGTCAAAGTTGGCCATGTTAGAGCATGCACTGGCCAGATCCATTGCCCAAGTACCCAACCCAACTTAGCTGACCTGCAGTTCCACAATGGAGGACCATTTTGGACTGCTAGCTGACACCTTTGTGGCAAGTTCAAACCTGCCAGGGGAATACACCTCCACCACCATAACTTTCGGATGGCCAGAACCACCGCTTTGTGGCGTTGAGGTATGATTTGCAACCTTCTATGATGTGCCCAAATTATGTCAGCCTCAGTTTCATCATTTTTTGCCTCCAGAGATAGTTCAGATTTGATTTGCTCTAGGACCTCCTTGTTCATCTTTCTGGCATTCCAGGGTATCCGCAAAGCTCTTCTCCCATGCCATATTTCACACACACATGTATTTTTCTTTGTCAACCTACCAATTTCATACCAATTTTATGTTTTCTGCAGATTTGGACTTTTCTTTCACTTCTGTGCACATCCAGCTACTTGATGTCCTTTCAGCTTTAATCCAGTTGTGTCATTAGCAATTTAGCTGTTTTTAATTGTCCTTCATTTTTGCCCAGTACTTTCCAATTTCATCTTCCAGCATTATGTCTTGTTTCATTTTGTACTGTTACATCATAGGATTTTCATGTTATGGAAAGATCAGCAGTGGTTTACATTGCCACCTTTTGTACAGCTGTAACAAAAGTTAGCTTCAGTGTCATCATCAATATCTCCTCAGCCAGTGTCACCTTCAGCTACTACTGCAAATTTATTTATTTATTTGGGCACATTTTCCAGAAATAGCTAAGGTGTCCAAGTAGGAGCAATACCCTTTGCAGAGAAGTGGACTGTTCTGTCCCTGTAATGGAACCTGAACAATTCTATTGGCAAAAGTAGGCCTTTCTCTTATGCATTTTTCTCCATTTCTTTTATACTTCTAGTTGCTAAGATATTGTTTTCTAACAGCAGGCTTTGGGGAGGTGAGAATCTGACAAGATGCCAGCTGTGTTGGGAAATGTGTGATAGACAATAGTAACAAGCTTAGTCCTTGTTTAATGTAGAAGTTAGCAGAACAAATTCCCCAACCAGGTTCTGTGGTGTAAAATGACATGCCATTCTGTGACCACCATGTGGAAGTGGTAAAGCAAATTAGATCAGACATACCCCATGGACATGGGCTGAAAATACAGAGGGTGCCCAAAAATATATACATATTTTAATAGATGTTATATGCATGGCATGCTGTGGTTGCTTTGTGGTTAAGATGCTAAACTTGACGACTGGAAGGGTGGCAGGTCAGCAGTTTGAGACCCGAGTGCTGCATGATGAAGTGAGCTCCTGTCTCATTACCCATCATCAATTAAGCATAATTTTGATCACCATTTACCACACTACTGCCCACATTGGTGGTTTACATCATTACCTTGATCTCCCCCTCATAAGTATGGAGAGGGCAAAAAAAAAAAAAAATCACCATGCTGGCCAATTAGTGATGGTGAAAAAATTCCTTCTCGGCTAGTGTTACCATAATTATCTCCCACAAAACCAGGACAGAAGTATACTGGACAAAATGGGTGCGTTATCTACAAAACAGCCTTTTTAAAAAGAAACATAATATGACAGGTATAAAACACTTTCACATTAAATATATCAATACATAAATTAATTTATTTACAACAGTTAATTCTTATTGTAAGATGATCTGTTGTACTTCTGAGAAGTTGTGTTGCGGTCAACTCTTAACATCCTCAGTTTCAGGCAATGGTGTAAGGTGAGGATGTTAAGATTTGTCTCCAGGTATAGTACAACTCCAATGTGGCAGAAAATTGCTCATTTGATGGTGAGAGTTTGGATTTATTTTAATGGTGTGTTATAATACACAATCAGTAAGTTTTAAAAATCCAGGACTTTACCATGATTTTTATTGAACTGGCTGGGACACTTTTTCCAACCTTGAATCTGGGACAATCCTGGTTTTCCAGGACATATGGCAACCCTACTCTAGGCCCCGAAGTAACCATCAATAAATCATAGTTAGGAAAAAGAGAGGGCGGGTGGGACACTTTTCAACAGTGCTTGTGTAAAAGAGAGAGGGTGAGGCAGGAAGGAGCTGCACTTTTATAGTGTGCCTGACTCCTCTACGTGACACCAGTGGCCTCTGGGAAGGTCGCCCACCTTAGGCGGATGGGTGGCAAATTGCATGCACATTGTTATCTCATGTGCCGCAGCCATAATCAAACAGATGGTATAACTAAGAAGGAATTCCCATCATGACATAATGAACAGAGTAGCAAATTAGCATGCAGTAGTCCTGGGTTCAAATGTCAGCTCTACTTTCAAAAGGCACTGGGGGTGTGGAACTGGTAAATCCACTCCTTATATATCTAATTTACCCTGAAAGGTCAGTTAGGATGGCTAGTTTCAATCTGATGGCACCTAACAGCAACATAAGCAAGAAGATGTATTCAGTCATGCTTTAAAGTGTGTAGAGCCCATATACCCTGATGGAAGCACACTAAACCCACTCCCTCGGCCAACTTTTCAATCACAAGAACATAAGTGTCTGAAGAGAATGAGACAATTATACTTGGGTAGCTTCTGCACATAAGTCAGTGATGCTTTGAAGTCTTCCCTCATGTGACATGATTTCTTAGAAAGAGCGGTCTTTCCTCTTCAGGAAGTCACTTCTCAGTGGATTAAGGAGGCAATGGAGAGGCACATGTCTATTTCACTCATCTTGATGTATGTGGGGTCCACATGCTTTAATGCACCACTGAACAGAGCTACAAATACGTTACTCAGTGGTCTTCCTGCTTCACAGCTGTACAGCTTACAGCATACATCACAGCTATAATAACTCTTTACAAGAGGCCTGGAGAATATATGACTTACTATGTGGAATGGTAGTTTATAGCAATGTTGAGGCGGGGAGAGTGTGGTGGTAGTGATGTGAGATCAATGGATAAATCCTAGCATGAAATCCACTGACAGGATGCATGGTGTTCTCCTTATTGACCCCTTTATTACTGTTCGATCCATTCGTTCTTACTTTAAAGATCCCCATGATATTGCTTTTTCCTATTTCAGCTCTTGATCCCTCATTACAGTAGTGTCAATCTCATCTTCTGGACTTGCAGCCTGTTTTTTGTTTGTTTGTGGGTTTGTGGATTTTTGTTTTTGTTTTGTATTGCTTCGAGGCACTATTTTGTCTTTGGTCATTTGCTCTGGTCTCTTTCTATGTTTCTAAAATATATTAGTTTTTGTTAAGAAAAAAACTTTCATTTCCTCCACCCTGTCCCTCCAGTAATTCTGAACATACACATACCTTTAATTCATAACTTGAAAGACTTTATTTTTAAACTACTAGTGACCAGGCTTGGTGAGGGTTTTCTGGAACTGGACTTAAAAATAACTGTCCTAAGCACTAAACTGGCCCTTCCTTTAAGGTAAGGGTGACCAAACTATTTGGGGCACAGGCTGGTTATGTGGTTCAGCAAGCTGGTCACATGGTTCAGTGGGCCGGTCATGCGGTTCCTCCCACCGGAAGTGGAAGTAAAATGTGCCTTGCAATCTGTTTTGCAACAGAATGAGATAGATTTTCTCTACTTAAAGCAGGGGTGCCCAACCAATGGCCTGTGGGCCGGATCCAGCCCCCAACACCAATCCATCTGGCCAATGCCACCCTTGCCGTTTTTGGAAGTGGAAGTAAAATGCGCCTGTATGGGCACCCCTGCTTTAAGCAGAGGGAAGTAACTTCTTCAGAAGGGAATGTTAGGGGACACCTCCCAACCTTTCCCCTAGACTTGTTATCCTGTTAGAGAACAGTGTTATGAACACAACACAGGTTATTCTGGGCCTTCCAAACTAGCCTACTACCTCAGTAGGAGGTACAATATTCTCCCTGAATGCCAATTTCAAAGTAAGCTTCTCTGCATTGATTTGAGGTGCACTATGATGTCCTTCATTTTAGGGCAGTGAAACAGTTTGAGCCAACCCATACAGAATACATGTATCTTCTTTATCTTCTGTTCTTACCACATTTCCTTATAGCCTCCTCATTCTCTAACTTTTCCATTGTGTCACTATATATAGTACAGTATAGTGCTTTGTAATTCTGATGCCTTGTTAATAAAATACAGTGATAATCAAGTCCAGTTAGGGGTTATGAGGCCATTACTGAAAAACGTCCTACTTACCTTTTAAATAACATTCAGAGACCATCTCATTATGGCATTTTAACACATTAACTGGGTTACTTCTGGAACCCAGCTGAGAATGGATCTCATTAGAAGCCTGACCCTGTTGAGTTAGTAGCCCATCAGCTGGAATGAGTTCTCCCTGGAACATGAGGAAACATGATGTGTTGATGCTCCTCCAATTTCAATTCACAATGAGAAGAATGTCCTCCTTTATCTTCAAATGAAATAACAGAGCTTGGAAGTAATTCTTATAATAGTAAGTCCTTTTCCTCCTCACATGCACAACAATGGTATAGCTGTTGGACATTACAACTGTAAGGTAGCGAGGGAAAATATCCATCATTTTGCCGTGGTGCTATAACTTTTTAATTACTGACTAACTGAAAGACACACTGAAAGTAATGGGATAGGAGTGGGCTAAAGCCATCTGAACCATCAGAACTGCCTTATTAACATAATAGTATAGCATTATTATTAGCATAATTCTATTGGCAGGAATACTCTTCTGGCTAGGAGCTGGCAGCAGAAGAACTAAAAAAGGAAGAAGAGGTGATGTGAGGGAGGAGCTAGTAAAGTGAAGGTAAAGTTTTCCCTTGCTCAAAAGCCAGCCCTATCTGACTCTAGGGGTTAGTGCTCATCTCACTTTATAGCCAAAGAGCCAGTGCTGTCTGCCTCTGCAGACATTTCCGTGGACGTGTGGCAAGCATGACTAGACACTGGAGTGCATGGAACACTGTTTACCTTCCCACCAAAGTGGTTCCTATTTATCTACTTACAATTTCTTGCTTTCAAACTGCTAGGTTGACAGGAGCTGGGACAGAGATGTGCCCTCACTCCATCATGCAGCACTCAAGTCTCGAAACTGCTAAGCTGCCAACCTTCTGGTTGTTAAGTTCAGCATCTGAACCACTAAGCCAATACAATCCCCAAGGGAGGGGCCACATTATGTCAAATCTAAGACTTCTCCAGCCCAGGGGTGACAATAATTCTGCCCCATTGAAGGTAGTCCTGAGTAACTCCCTGTATCCTTAAAATGGAAAGAGATTTTCACACATAGGATCTTCTGTCGAAGTCATAAGAAGCTCTTTCGACAACTGGGGCAAACAGTACCATCATGTATGGGCCTGAATCTCTTAAAAGAAAGAGGAGGAGGAAAATGTAGCATTTTCCCCTCAAAGAAGGAGAAAGTTTATCCTTTCAAGAATGGAAAGTGAACAGCATTGGAAGAAAAATTGTTTCCCTAATCCTCACTAGTATGTCCACAGCTAGGTTTCAGTGGTGTGCTGGCAAACTGAGGCAAAGCACCATTTGTCCTGTCATGTTAACTGTCCTGGCTTCAGTTGACCTCATGTTAATTCAGCTGGCTAGAAGTCATTTTGCTCAGTTTGAAGGGCCCTCATAAGTTATAAGACTACAGCCTCACATGATGCCATATGCTGGCTAATGCTGTGTTGTTTTTGTGCTGCCCATCCTGCCAACCTAGCAGTTCAAAAGCAAGAAATTGCAAGTACAGTAATACCTCGGATAATGTGAAGACTTGGTTCCACAAATCTTAATGTTATCCAATTTTTAGCCTTATATGATGCATGCATGCATCAGTTAACGTTAAAATCCTATGCAGATGACTCAGATAACGTTAACTCCATAGAGATAAGAAACTCAGACTTCAAGGGAAAGTCAAGGAAACATGCTGGAACCTTTGTCTAAAGGGTAAATACATTACAAAAGCTTGCCAAACCAGCCTGACTATTTTAGGGGAACAAAAGCATACAGTTTTTAAACTTGTTTCAACTTTATAAAGGGGTGGTTTAAAAGGTAAACAAGACCCTCCAAGATCACCAAGACATTGGGGGGGGGGACTCTTTCAATATGTCCTGACTCCATTTTAAAAGATAAGAGGGATAGAAGCAAGCCCCAAATGGATGACATTTACCATCATGCAGAGTTGCCATATGGAGCCATGTGCACAGGAATCAGTTTTAAAAGCTAACAGCAAGAGTGCCCAATCTTTTCAGGCCACGGGCCAGTCACATGGTTCATGGGTGCCCAAACTACAGCCTGTGTGCCAGATCTGGCCCTGACACCAATTCATCTGGCCCCTTCCACCCTCTTTACTCCCAGAAGTGGAAGCTGGGTGAGTTTTACTTCCGCTTCTGGTGTCATTGGCTAGATCCGGCCCATAGGCCATAGTTTGGGCACCCCTGGCTAACAGGGATAGAAGCAGGACCCAAAATGGATGCCAACATTTACCAACACGTGGCTGAGCGGGCTAGTCATGTGGTTCCTCCAACCAGAAGCAGAAGTAAAACATGCCCACGCATGAGAAAACTGCCATAAAACATTTCTGGCTAGAGGAATGTGTTTATGACAACTACAGGTGCATTTATGGCATTGTTTGTGCATGTGTGCGTGCATTTTATGTCTGCTTCCTGTAGCGATGAGGGTGGCGTGTGCTGTAATTTGGCCATCCCTACTCTAAATGCTTACTTTTTTTTAAGTAACAGTCCAAGAAATATGAAAATTGCTATCATTTCCCTTAAGAATCTTGCCCTTTTATCTGGCCCAGAAAGATGAGTTTTGATTATGAAATCTGAAGGAAGGAAGGAAGGGAAGCAAGCATTTCCCGAGGGTGTACATTCAATTACTGGTATTTTCTGTGTGCTTGTTTGTTTGCATAGCTGTTATCAATATTCTTGATGAGGGCATTTTTGATCCCTGTGGTATGACTTAAAAGGAAAAGTGTAACAATGAAGCAGATATAAAAAGAGAAAAACCTTGACAAATAAGTTGAGTAGCCTCTCTAGTCCAGCATCTGAAAATTAGATTAATTTTTTTTGACCCAGTTAGTGAGGATATGACCAAATATTAACTGGGGTTAGTCACTGGAGCAATATGTTTATGAAATAAACAGGGGAGGAGATGATGAATTTTGGATGAAATACAATACAGTAATACTGTACCTCAGATGACGTTTGCATAAGATAGTGCTAAAATCACATAACGTTAAGCAATCGGGGGGGGGGGATTGCATCGTATAACGTTAAATCCTATAGGAGACATTGGATAACATTTGCTAAAGCCTATGCCAGTTACAATGTATCTCTATAGAGTGTTAACGTTATCTGATGCATGCATCGGATAACATTAAAAATCAGATAACATTAAGACTTGTGGAACCAAGTTTTAGCGTTATCCGAGTTTTTACTGTAGTTAATTTAAATACATACCCATCTGGATTAATATTTAGGATGAAGTGACTCTTCCATACAACACTTATGCAGCTTTAATGACAATAAATGTTTATAAAATGATACATTTTTTTTTAGTGTTAGATTTGTATGCCGCTCTCCTTCCCGAAGCAACTCAGAGTGGCTAACAATGTTACAACTGTGCTACAAAATCAAATATAAATACAGCTCAGTATAAATAGAAATACAATACAAAATGGAAATACTATCCTCTCTCTCTCTAAGGTAAAAGTACAGGTAAAGGTCCCCCTTGCTCGAAAACCAGTCGTATCCAACTCTAGGTTTCAGTGTTTATTTCTGTTTCATAGCCAAAGAGCCACTGCTGTCTGCTTCTGCTGACATTTCCGTGCTCATGTGACAGGCACAGAACACTGTTTACCTTCCCACCTAAGTGGTCCTTATTTATCTACTTGTAATTTCTTGCTTTCGAACTGCTAGGTTAGCAGGAGCTGGGACAAAGATGGGAGCTCATTCCATCCTGCAGTATCCAGGTATCGAACTGCTGACCTGCCGGCTTCCAGTCAGCATCTTAGCTACTTGAGCCACTCTAAACCCCCTAGTTAATACTTACTATGTTTCTGCCATATTATCTACAGATTAAAGAAGTAGCAATTAAGGCCAGAATCCTGTTTGTTACAGTGTCTACTTCTACTATATCATCTGCAGTATGACTTTCATGGAAACTGGCATTGGTATTTCCTATTGCACATCAATTGTGTGACTTGTTGTAATTGCTCTGACATTTTAGTTAGCATCAATTTGTCCATAAATGTTATGCTAGTGGAAGCATACAATAGGATTTTGGCCTTTGCTGCTTACTTCACTAAGGGGAGATAGGTTTATTGACCTTAGAAGGAAGTTCAAGATCCAATGGAATCCAAACAGAAAATTGGTTAGTAGATGGATGCAAGACAAACATTGTGGCATTACACATTTGCTAATGAGTTTGCCCTTCAGGCTTAGCATTTATTGTGTGAGTTGCCCAGGCACAACACCAATTTCTTCCTTTGTTCTGAGAGGTAGCCTAAGGCTATGGAAGATAATTCTACTGAAATAGTTTCTGTAAAGGTGGTATAATATGACAATATATAACATACAACATATATAGTAGCATATAACAACCTGTTAGTGGTGTATCAAATTCGATAATGTCTTAGAACCCCTTGACTAATATTCAAACCTTTGCGATGGGAATCCAGCATATGTATGTACTTTATTTCTGCTATCTCTCTCTGGATCCTTGTCTTGTAATTTTTCTGTTCTAGAATAGCAATTTTAAAGTCCTGTGCACATTGTCCAGGTAGACTGAAATCATTTCATTATGGACACTTTTTGTCTTTTTTTGTTTTGTTTACTCCCTGTTTCTTTAATAGAAATTTGTGTTTGCAATTCTCATTTGATGACAGACAGACAGACAGACAGACAGATAGATCCAGAGAGTGTTACACAAGGACATCAGGCTGTAGCAATTGTTCTGGGCTTTTCCTCCCTCCTCCTGCCTTTTTTAGCTGCATTTCAAAGCTTCTGTCAAGGCATTATATTGTGTGGGCTTTGCCTTTTGTCTTTTTAATGACACTCCTAGCTGTGTGGGTGTGTTAATGCATACAGAGGAATGCCTTTATTATTTTGATTAGCTCAGAACTTCACTTTAGGACCTTAGGGTCTGTCTTTCTCCTCTCCTTGATTTATCTTTTCTTGTTGTTGAAGTGTTCCTACTCTTACAGATCATCTAAGGTCGCCTCCTCCTCTTTCTTTTTAACATTCTCTGGGATCCAAGTGGGCAAATACATCTGCTACAAAGAACCCTGCTGGTGCTGTGGAACCTCCCAGGACTTCAAATCATAGACAGTTGAATTTATCTTTTCAGGGGTGTGTGGGAAGTCTGGCCAGGTTATGGGAGTTTGACCAGGTTATTTTGCTATGGTAATAGAGTAGACCAGTGTTGATGAACCTTGGCACTCCACCTGTTCTTGAACTTCAATTCCCAGAGACCCTGATCAGCAGAAGTGCTGACTTGGACTTCTGGTAATTCAAGTCCAAGAAGACCTGGAGTGCCAAGGTTCACCATCACAGGAGTAGATCATACTGCCAGCAACTCAATGCCAAGAGTCAGGCAGTGGTTAACTAACCTGACAACTCTGAGGACTAATGGCCTTGGGTGCTGAAGTCCACAGGAAAGGGTGATGGTCTCCAAGTGGATTAAATCCCACTTGAATCCATCTTGATGAAGGGCAGCAGCTTTTTTCATGCCAAAAGGGCTCAGGACCAGAAAGTGATTTGCAGAACTGGATCAGTGGTATTGGTGTCACTCTGCAATGCAGAAGGCAGATGAAAGGTCAATACATTATATTCTCAGGACATTCCTTATGGCCAGTCACCATGATGATCACCTATATTTGGATTTGGATACAGGAGGAGGAGGAGGGGGAAGCGAGGGGGAGGGGATGTGGGATTGTTTTTCATGGAGATACTGGAAACACACAAATATACAAACACTTATGTATATGTATTCCAGAAAATCCAACCTGCCCTGCAAGCCCCCCCCCCTCCAAAAAAAACCCCCCAACAACAACACATCCCTAATGGCCAGTTTTTCCTTGGTTCTTATATCTGTAGTAAAGTGAAAGGAATAAGAGTGTGGGTCACAATTTCTCCCTTTTTTTTCTTTTCAGCAGGTTATCGAAAGGATTCTGTTCCCCACCCCACCCCACCGTGTGCTCCTTCAGCTATTCACACTGATTAAGGACTATTTTGCTGCAACTGTATTCATCTCAAAAGGCACTTAATCATTGGTCAAAACACAACAAACTGGTAAGGTGTATTTTAATTTCCATGGTGATGATGGTGGGCTGTCAGAGTCTGGCCCTGACAATTGGCGTGAAAGAATTGAGACTGGAGTCTTGGATCTGGTGGTTAAAAATCAGTCTGACTCTCTCTGTGAATAGCTTTGCCTGCCATCAAGCAGGGCATCTATTCTTACTGAGCCACCAAAAAAAGGGGGGTTTGGTTACATCAGAAGAATGGGAGTGGTTAAATTGGAAGGGTGGGACACACCCATCTAATCATTACAAAACACATTTGTTTAATAGCCTTTCTGCCTTGGAATATATCTTGCAAGTTTAGAATTGTTCATTAGTTAGAAATTCAGCTAGAATGCTTATCATATTGTACACAGCTGATTGCTATTGTGGTCTGGACACATCCTATTATCACTAGTTTACATCCTGCTTTAACTATTTCTGTCACACAGTTATAAACAGCATTTGCAGAGCCTGACAATTGATACACAGGCACAAATAAGATACAATTAAATCTGTACACAGGTACATATAAGGTACAATTACAATTAAGGCTACAAATGAATTTCCACATTCCCACTTTTCTAAATTTAAATTTGAAATAAAGACTAGGAATGCATTGAATACAGCAAACATATCATAATACATATGGTAACCCATCCCCTGAAGTTAAGGCAGCAGGAAGGAAGCAGATGATAAGAATGAGTGCTGTCTCTTAAGCAGAAGTCTGCTTTTAACCCATGACTGCAAAAGTTCAAATGCAGTGCTGAATAACATTTCTTAAGCTGCTTGGGTGAGAGCAGGAATTTTTGCAGATTGGTGAAAGGCATTTTGACTTGCAACTGGATCATCAAACAAAGGAAAGGTCTCAGTGGGTGCTTTAAGTGCAGCGTTGACTCTGGCATTTCCTTCCACACACTAGGACTGTCTGGAGCTGCTGAAACAGTGTGAATAACGCAGAGTCTATAGAAGCCTCAGAGAGTGGTAAACATATTATGCATCCATGAGTAGATTAAAGGGTGGAGTGCTGATACAAGGCTGTAACTTCTACCTTTCAGCAGTACATCGGAAACAGCTTCTGGGAATGAGTGAATGTTCTTCCGAGGGGTGTTTGGCAAATGGCTTGCAGTCTTCATTAGCGTTTTCGAGCGCCAGTTGCTTGAGCAGCATCTCTCTGGCTGGCCCTTGACGAATCGATGTAAACCCAGCAATGGAGGCACTGCCTCGAGCAGACACCCAATTCCATGCCTGTAGCACTATGCCACCAGGTGTTTGCAATTGATCATCTGGTAATGCAAGTTGTTGAGTTGGACTGGTAAAGTTGCCTTCCCCCATTAACATGTCCACAGCCAAGGCAGGCTGTATTTTCTGGTGTGCTAGGGCCAAATCTTACCCCTCTTGCATGCACATCATGGCTTCTGCCGAGACTGAAGAGAAAGCGGTGTGCTCTTGTCTCCCTTCTGTCCTTGGGGGCTTAGTTGCTTGTGATGCCATTGAAGGCAGAGTTTTTAAGTCAGGATAAAGGGTATTAGTCTCAGGGAGGTCCGGAGGTTTCCCGGAACCCACCCCTTCTTCCTCATTATACAGCAGCAGTGCTGTAGTTAAAGCCGCTAGGGCGGTAGTCGGTGCCGGCAGAAGAATCTGAGGCAAACCAGCAATGGGCGCCTGGGCCAACAAGATGTTCTTCGGGATCAGACTTTGATCCCATGCCTTTATGTCCAGGGTGCAGTCTTCTGGAACCCATGGACAAACATAAAGAGTTGCCCATTGTATGTCATCTTAAGTGTCTTTGTAAGTTGACAAATCTCCACTCACCCGGGATCCTGAAGAGAGGATTCTGGGGGGATGTCCTGTAGACCTTGCCAGTCATAGGTGAGGGAAGACGATGCCTAGGAAGCATTCTCTGCTGGGCTGACGGTTGTCGCACCTCGGACGGTCACGAGCTCTGTCTCGAGCCTCACACTGTCATGAGTGTTTCGAGCCCCACGTTGGGCGCCACCTTGTCAGAGTCTGGCCCTGACAATTGGCGCAAAAGAATTGAGACTGCAGTCTTGGATCTGGTGGTTAAAACTCAGTCTGACTCTCTCTGTGAATTTCTCTGCCTGCCATCAAGCAGGGCATCTATTCTTACTGAGCCACCAAAAAAGGGGGATTTGGTTACATCAGAAGAATTGGAGTGGTTAAATTGGAATGGTGGGACACACCCATCTAATCATTACAAAACACATTTGTTTAACAGCCTTTCTGCCTTGGAATATATCTTGCAAGCTTAGAATTGTTCATTAGTTAGAAATTCAGCTAGATAGAATGCTTATCATATTGTACACAGCTGATTGCTCTTGTAGTCTGGACACATCCTATTATCACTAGTTTACATCCTGCTTTAACTATTTCTGTCACTCAGTTATAAACAGCATTTGCAGAGCCTGACAATTGATACACAGGCACAAATAAGATACAATTAAATCTATACACAGGTACATATAAGGTACAATTACAATTAAGGCTACAAATGAATTTCCACAGTGGGCTACAATACAGTAATACCTCAGATAACATTAGTATCGAATAACACTAAAATCGCATAACATTAAGCAATCTGGGGGGAAGAATTGCATCGGATAACATTAAGATCCTATGGGATGCATCGGATAACAACCGCTAAAGCCTGTGTGGTTACAATGTATCTCTATGGATCCCATAGGATTTTAACATGCATCAGATAACACTAAAAATCGGATAACACCAAGACTTGTGGAACCAGGTTTTAGTGTTATCTGAGGTTTTACTGTACTTATCAAAATTTGTAAGCCATGACCAGCTGGTCTGAAGAAAATTCAGTGAGTGATGGGGGATAGCTCAGTCTTGGAGCTATCTAGGCACACCCAATTTTTTTTTGAGAGTATCATGTTTACTCTCCTCTTAATCCTCTCCAAGTTTAGTGAAGTTTGGAGTTAAGTTATCCGAGTTATGCCCCTACCCAAATCACTTATTCAATTTCTCCCAAACCAGTTGGCAGTAGCCGTGCAAATAAATATTTACTTTGAAATCTTGTATGATCACACAGCAGTAGGATCAAGATCCATTTTCATTTAGGCATGCATACAAAAACACCCATGTTCTGTGTTCACTAATGAAGAAGTAAACTATCACCAGACAATAGACTGCTTATTTACAACACAAGATGTTTCTATTTTATCACAAAAGAGGACTGTCAGAGTATCTGAGACTTTGTACTTTGAGATTGCAAATGCTTTGAGTTTATATGCTCATTTTATGTTCTCTTGTGTGACTAGTTTTAATTGTTGTTCTTTAACTGGATTTGTCACTTGCTCAGGCTATTTAATGGAGAAATGATGAGTAACAAATGAATGGATGGTTAGAGAAAAGGGGAAAGAAGCAAGAAATAAATTTATTTTCTTTGTGTTTATATGGTAAACCATATCTAGTTCAATATATCATGAACATTTTTGCTTTTTTTAACCTTGCAAGTGAGGATAAAGCAATTCAAACCTTTTCTCCCCACTGGGCAACTATGGGTTTTTGTGCTTGTTTCTCATTTTGGTCCTTTTGGCAAATAATCCACAGAATGTTTTGCACAAGCACACATGCACATATGGACAAATACACACAGCAAATACACAAAAATCCTATACCTTTGAACAGAAAAGTTTGCATTTGTCACCTAAAATTACGGTGCTGTATTTCATGTATTGGATTTCTATATTCATTGAGGATCTGTGGAGTGTCTTGGTGCATGAATAATTTGTATATATATGAGAAAGAGTGAAGTACTGTTACTTTCATTTCTTGAGTGTGGGATTCTTGGAAACACCTGGCTGGTCTCTAGATCAGCAACCTAGACTAAATAGGCTTTTAGACTGATGTAACATGGTTCTTCTTTTGTTGTTATCCTTGTTTAATGTGTCTTTCTAATAACAGTTGAGCAAAGTAAGACACGTGTTAATAAACACTTTTACTAATTGTGAGGACAGACATCACAATGACAATAAAGCTAGGCTGAACTGCATCTAACTAGGATAAGGATTCTCATGTACAGAAGGACAGAGGAAGTTAAAGCCTATAGAACAATATGTAGATTTTACAGCCAATTCCTCAGCCTCCCTCCAAAGTTACAGACTTTTGCTCCCAAAATGTTTGGAGTAATCAACTGCACTCCCAAACTTTATCATCCATGGAAATTCCTACAGTATGTTAACCCACTTATTTCTCATAAATAATAGAGTTGCACTTTCACGGATGTGTGTTATTCTCATTCAAATAAAATGAAACATGTAGCATTAACTTCTAAAGCAAAGCAATCACACATATACCACCCCATAGCACCTAGTGCACTGTCTGGGCGGTTCACAAGTTAATTAGCATTTTGCTCCCAACATGCTGGGTACTCATTTTATCGATTTCAGAGGGATGGAAGGCTGAGTCAACCTTGAACCTTGGTTAGGACTAAACTCACAACTTTTTGGATGTAGAACCACTGCACCACCAGGGCTTCTAGGATGTGTATACATGTTCTATGGAAATATTGAAATGGTGAAATATTTTGTCTATGTTGGTTCAATCATCAATCCAAATGGAGAGGTCAAGGGCAGCAATGAAGGAACTAGGAAAGATCATCAAATGTAAGAATGTGTCAGTGTAGATCAAGGGCAACATCATCCACACTATTGAATTCCTAATCACTATGTACAGGTGTGAAAGCTGAACAGTGAGGAAAGCTAAGAGGAATGATTCCTTTGAAATGTGGCATTGGGGGAGAGCATCATGATTAAGCTGGACTGCTGGAAAGACAAACAAATGGAAACTAGGGCAAATCAACCCTGAGCTACCTCAGGTGGGAGACATCACAAAACTGAGGCTGCCCTACTTTGGACACATCCTAAGAAAGCAAGATTCTAAGGAAAAGACAATAGTATTAGGAGAAATTGAAGGGAGCAGGAAAAGGGGAAGACCCAATATAAGTTGGATGATCTTCCTAAAAGAACCTACTGGCTTGAGTTTACAAGAGCTGAGCAAGGCTGTTCAGGACTAAACATTTTGGAGATCACTTATTTATAGGGTTGTTTGTGATTTGATGACAGATAACAACACAGGCAATAAATAGGAAGGTCCACTGCTTCCACTGCCTTCTTGGCAGGGTATTTAATCAATTGTTCACCATGGTCTGGCAGGCGGCTGAGAACATTGCCCCCTTCTCTGGGCCCACAACAACACCCTGAGGGGAGTTAGTCTGTGTTCTGCTTTGGTTGTTTTGTGAGGTTGTATTTTATGATTTTTACTGTACTGTTGCTGTTTTGACTGTAAGCCATCCTGAGTTGCCTCGGCGAGTGGGCGGCAATATAAATCTGAATGAATGAATGAATGAATGAATGAATACTTTCTATTTTTGAAGCTATACACCAGGGATTCTCAACCTATGGCCCATGCCCTCACTCCAGCCATCACTTTTGCTGTCACCACCTCAATCCTTGTTTCCTCCACTTGGCTTGGCATGTCCCTGCCGGTGCTCTGTAGAAGGGTGAGTGTTGTAAGTCTTACCATTGGGTTTCTATGTCTGAGTAGGGATTTGAACCCTGGTCTCCAAAGTCTTAGTCTGTCACTCTGTCCACTATTCACATTGATTTAAAGCATTATAGGAATATTTGACTGGACTGCCATGTTACCCCTACAGATCTGCTGTAGGTTATCAGTTGTTCCACAAAATTGAAGACCAGATTCCAACCTTCTTTAGACTTGATACTGGCCATGTTTGTTGGGCCTCTGTGCTTATATATAACACAGTGATACCTTCTTAGTATGGAGAATGAATCTGTTTTATTCTGAACTGTGCAGGAACTATTTAAGTTGCTGATCACCTTTGGGTGATGAGTTTCAGTACCATGGATAGTTGCTGAAAAGTTCAACCTAAAACTCAAGGCAAATCATTACTTTCTTGAAGACACAATCACAAAAAGGAAGCTGGCCTTTTTTTACTTCTCATATAACCAAGGATGCCAGAGTTTAGCAGAATACATGTTTGGAATATATTTGATATAAATAAGGTTGTTGTTTTTATTTCTGCAGGTGTTAACCAACTTTCATATATGCTGCAAACAAACATAAGAGGATATTGCTTTTCTGTTCCTGGTATCCCTGGTATTGAATTTGGCCTGTACAAATAGTTGATTTTTTTATAGCTTACACACTTTGTAACTTATTATCAGATAAATACAAAGGTGGAAGAAATCAGTATTGACATCCATCAAATAGATATTTCAAGTACTAATAATTACAAAACATTTTGTGTCCTGTTCTGTGACATCAGTAGACAATATTTGTATATAATGTTTGACTACTATAGTCTATGAGGTCTCTCAGCTGCAATTTTTATGGTGACTATTTTAGGGCATCACCTGTGACTGTCTTCTTGTGTTATTTGAACACAAACAATATCACAATCACATATCTGGTAGAGTAGATGCAGTAGCCCTCTATGTTAATAGAAATTATGGTTTGTTTTGGTTTTGAGAAATGTCCTTTTTAAAGGCAACTGCTTGTAGGCCATTTTCAAAATATATAGTGGAACTCATCCATTGGGATGCATACTGCTTTACACTGGTTCTAATCTCCCCTAAGATTTCTTCTGAATATCTGTGTGTCATATTTTCCAAGAATATCTTGGAACTACATGCTCATCTTGGTTATTTTAGGAGAAATGATGCTTGGTGGCAATAAATACAGAGGAGAGGGAGGGAAAAAACTATAGCCCTTTTATGTAGTGGAGTTATATTTTATATGATTATAAATGTTATTGTTTAAATTTCTTAAATCAGGGATGGCCAAACTACGGCCTGTGGGCCATATCAGGCACCAATTCATCTGGCCCTTGACACCCTTGCTGCTCCTGGAAGTGGATGGGGGACATGCCCGCCAATGCACATGTGCATCTGTAACCACTTCCAGGAGTGGCAGGGACACATTTGCGTATGCACAGAGTAATTCGGAACCACTTCTGGGAGTGGTGAAACCACTTCTGGGAGTGGCATGTACACATTTGCACATGTGCAAACATGTCCGGAGCCACTCCTGGAAGTGGTTCCTGATGTACATGTGCAAACGTGGCCACTTCCCTGGGGCATGGTCAGGCCCACTCAGATGTTTTAGGGGTATTGTCAGGCCCCCGCCACAAAATGTTTGGGCACCCCTATCTTAAATATTATTTGTTGTAAACTATTATGTGAGGACAACAAAGGGAAATATATTTTATCCATTAAATCATAAATGCATAATCAGTGCAAGTTGAAATATATATATTTTTAAACAAATTAGCAATGTAAAATAAAAGTTTTTTGTAACAGTAAAAATAAATAGAAAGGTGTTTGTGTATACCCCATAACAAAGGCATGCAACACATTATGTGATCAAAAGTCTGTTTTCTCTGAGTGAATCCTGGCGAGTTAGACCAACAGCTGTAAGAAGGAGACTTTTGGATCTCAAGCTCATTAACCAGATGGATGATAACTCTTCAATTAAATTTTATTGTGGAAGAAGGAAAGGGGATAAAGGCACAAATGTTCTGTTAACAGGTTTGCTTCATCATTTACTTGAAAAGCGAATTATATCTGTGTAGTTCAAAACACCGCTAATTAATTTTTAGAGGTGTTTCTCCTTTCTTCCCCACCCCCTTGGTTGACCTGCTAATGAACACGAGTTCTCAGTGGCAAGAGGGAAAGAAGCAGCCTTGTCAAAAGGCATATATTTCCATCTGCTCAAACAGATTGGGATGTGTCTAGTTCACTTGAGGCAGTGTCAAGAACTCTACCTGCTGGCCCAACTAATTGAGAATTATATTGGAGGGGTTGAGAGCTATTGAAACAAATGAGAGAGACAGACCACTCCAAAACAGACATAAGTGAATTAGAGCGGGTGAACCCGATTAGAGCAGATTTGTGGTGTCACTTTAAATAGGCCCCAGCTTCATTCATCTCCTAGTACCTGATCTGTCATTGTGTGACCACTTTAAAAAGTGCTCAGCCAGTTTAACCTGATGATGGATTTTTGTACACTGGGAGGAGGGGTTGATAAAAGGATAATCCATTCCATAAGAGGACCTGATTTCAGTGTTGTTGTTTGGTGTTTGTGTGTGGCTGAAACATTTTGACTTCTCACCCTTTGCACCTATTTCTGGCTCTGACTCAGGGAAAAGAATTTCAGCTCCTGGCAAAGTGCCAGCTACTAAATTTATCTGGATTGTATCAGTCGCAGGACCCGTGTGACCTACTGAGGCCTAAGCAGCATCTCTTCATTGCTGTTTAATATTCATGAAATTTATTGTAGCTAATGGGGAGGGGAAAAAAGTCTGATCTTTCTCTTTCTCTGTTTTTTTAAGATACTGTTCACAGGAGATTAGTTGCTAGGATGTTCAGATATGCTAATCCTAATATTATGGTGGAGTGCACTGGGGTTTGTTGCTTTGACATTTCCGAAGCCTTCCTGGGCTCTTGCCAACACAGCAGAAATGGGAAGGGAATGGTTTTTGCTGCCCTTTTTATATGTTTGCCACCCCAGCCGCCTCATTGCTCACAGTGGGAAAGAAAGAATTTAAATGGACTAGGATTTAAATGGAAGAGGATTTGTTAGACTCAGTGGTCTTGGCAAAAAGTGGCATTTTCACACTACTTGATGCATCATGAGATGAAATGCACAACATCTCAAGAAATCACACATCCTCGAGGCTCATAGGGGTTTTTAGAGTAATAACCCCAAGGCAATATTTAACTGCCATGACTAGAAGCTAGCAGTCATCTGTTCTCTTATCCTCTATGGATTTGTTTAATCCACTTCCAAGGCCATTCTGAGTTTTCTGTACAGAACTTTCCCTCAGCCTTAAGTATAAAGTCCAGAAACAATGTATTTTTGGTTTTATCTAATTCTGTGGTTCCCAACACATCCCACTGAGGGGAGGGGAGGCAATTTGATTTTTAAGGGAAATTCAAGAATGAGTTAGACCAAGGTAGTGGCCTTTTAGGCTTCCTCCATGTTAATAGCAGTTCACTTTTTGAATAATAAGAATTGTATGCCATGGGGGTGGGGGAAATAATCAGGATTTTAGAGATGCCTAGGTGAGGCATGCCCCAAAGAAAGGTTAGAAACCAATGATCTAATTGGAGTCAACCTAGGGCAGTGATGGTGAACTTTGGCACTCCAGCTGTTCTTGAACTTCAATTCTCAGAAGCCCTGGTCAGCAGGAGTGCTGACTTGAACAAGATCTTTCTCTGCTGTGGCTCCTATGTTATGAAGTGAGTTGTCTATGGAAATTAGAACTGCTTCCGCAATTATGGCATTTCGTAAATAGCTAAAAGCGTTCCTCTTCCAACTTGCATCTCCCTCCTAAGTACTGCAATTGATTGCATAATTGCAGGATTCTTCAGTTCATGAACTCTATTATTTTCTGCTTTGTTTTTGTTTTGTTGTTTGAGTTATATTTTGTCGGTGAATAGAAAAAATAGCTGATTAATTATGGCAAGACTCTAAATTTATTAAGGCTACCTAGGTAGGTATTTTATTAATGTTTATTAATGTTTATTATTTATTTTTACTTTGTTTGGATTGTTATGTTTTTATATAACTCTTCTGTGGGCTGTTCTTATATCATTGTAATTTGCCCAGAGTAGTGCTTGCACCAAGTGGGATGGGATAGATAGATAGATAGATAGATAGATAGATAGATAGATAGATAGATAGATAAACTCTACTAGTCTCAGTGGCTGGATTTGGGGCCATATTACTATTTCAATAGTCTGTAAGCACAACAGCAAGGCCACTATGAAAAGTATTAGCCTTAATTGATGCGGATGGAGCATTCAATTTTAAAAAAATTTCTTACTGTGGCTCAATCCGAAGGGAGGAGGGGTCATTTAAACTTCCCTCCTGGCCTTCAGTTGCAAAGAATTTAGTAAGACCCTAGTGTGCAATAGCTCAAAATAAACCAAGTGTGTCTTTCTGTTCAGATGGGAAGAGAACAGATGGCTAGGCATTTAATAGACTGAAGCTGAAGTGAGACAAAGCTGAAAAAAGTGATCTCTGGAAGCAGGTCTGTTTTTGAAGGCCTCCCTAAAGCAACTGCAGGAAGATCTGATTTTGATTGGAGCCACTGTGGTGGCAGTGGAGGCAGATTGTTCTAATAGACAGACAATGTTTGAAGAGACTGGTAAAATTTAATCATGTCAAGTTAAGGTCTTCCTTGCTTGAAAGCCAATCATGTAAAACTCTAAGGCAGGGATTCCCAACCTTTTCATGCTGGTGGCTTTGTCACACTTCCTCGGTCAGCTTTGAGTACCAGAAGCCATTTTGCCATGCCAGCACAATGGGGGGTAGCCATTTTATCTCAACAGCTTCAAAGGGGTGGCTATTTTTCTCAAATGCCCTTGGAGGGGTGGGGGGTGTCATGAAATGGTGCTGTAGGCTGGATCCAGCCCATTGGCCTTAGGTTGGCAACTCTTGCTCGAGGGGGCAGTGCTCCTCCCTTTTTAGAGCCAAAGAGTCAGTGGTGTCTGGATCTGAAGATGTTTCCATGGTCATTTTACAGGTATAACCAGTGGTGGGATGTCATCACAATGTGGGTGGAGCTAATGTCATGATGTCATGATGTCATGGGCGGGGCCAAAGAAAACATAATCAATAATAATAAAATAAAAATAAGCACACACACACACACACACACCTCAACCCTCCCACCCACCCACCCACCCACAACACAAACCCGTAAATAAATTAAATAAATAAATAAAATAAAAATTACATTAAAATACACCCATCCATCCACCCCAAACATAAATCAACCCACCCACCAAACACAAACCCATCACTTACCTGTTAGTATAAGTGCCTGGGCAGCACCCTGTTGCAAGATGGATATGGTCATCATACCAGTTCTCTAGGATAATATGCCTTAAAGTAAATGTAAAACAGCTGTACCTCCTTAAGGGTTCTCCCATTATAACAGCAATTGGAACAGCACAGGTGTAGCTTATTGTAACTCCAAGACTTTGCTTAAAACCCCCAAGCCAGGCCACCAGGCCTCTTTAGGAACTGTGGTAGTACGTCAATATAGGTAAAGGTATTAAATACACATTAAAATACACACAGACACACCACATCCAAAGGTGAGTCACTTACCCTGGGAAGCAGGCTATAGGGAGCTTCCCTTTCTCCTCCCCACTTGGGAGGACAGCAAGGAGGCTGTGCATATGCGCCAAGCACTGTAGACGTGCATGCACACCAAGTGCTTGGCATGCATGTGCAGTGAAAAGGTAAGCCCCGAAGGTGGTTCCCCCCAAAAGCTGCTACGGGTTCTCCGGGACACTGGGAAAAGTTACTACCAGTTCTGATGAACTGGTGAGAACCTGTTACATCCCATCACTGGATAACTAGACACCAAAGTGCACTGAATGCTGTTGCTTTTCCCACCAAAGCAGTATCTATTTATCTACTTGTACATTCTTGCTTTCGAACTGCTAGGTTGACAGGAGCTGGGACAGACGATGGAAGCTCACTCTGTCATGCCACACTTGTGTCTTGACCTGCTGACTTGCCAACCTTCCAGTTGTCAAACTCACCATTTTAACCACCATGGCACTTAACATTTTGCCAAACTTTTAAGAGAGCTGTCCATGGTCCTGAAGCTGTTTCAGGAAAAGGCTTTAGTGTCTTGAATAGCTACTGTATAGCTATCAGACTGGTGTGCACAGAAAGAGCCTCCTCAAAGATTCTGGTATTTTTGAACTACAGTCAGGCATACCCTGGTAATGGCAAGCTTGTGTTGCTGGCTAATCTTTCTTTCACTAGGTCAGGTGAAGCAAACTGCAGAATGAACTCAGAAAAAGGTTGCTTCATTTCAGCAGTTTCACGTGTGGCCTAAACACGGTAGAAGTGGGCTAACTGCCCCATTGACATCAGAGCCACCAGCCATTGCTGCAGTAGGAGGTGTTCCTCTGTCAAAAGTCACTGTACATGTACACATAAAAGCTGTTCTACATAAAACTGCCTATACCTCAATTGCACAACAAAGGTTCAGTATGCACCTGTGTCAGTTGCTGGAGGGTTGGGGTGGCTTGGTGGTTAGGACACTGATCTTGTTGAGTAGAAGTTCAGCAGGTCAACAGTTCGAGACCCAAATGCTGTGCTATGGAATGAACACCTGTTGTCTGCCATAGCTCCTGCCAACCTGTCAGTTCAAAGTGAAGAAATTCCAAGTAATTTAATAGGTACTGCTTCAGCAGGAAAGGTAACATCATTCCATCCACTATGGATAACTTAGCATATTCAGTGACCATGGAAGTCTGATGGACTGTTGGAATGGAGGCAGAATAGCTTATTTCCAGAGCTTGGACTGCAACTGTTGTCCATAGAGTAATCTTTCTAAGATATGCTCAATTTTTACTATTGTGTAGTTATTATTCATCTAGTTTTCCTTTCTTTTGAGAAAGGGGATATTTTATACATCAATTAGGATTGAGTGACTGGATCCCAAAGATCATTAGATCTGGTCTATGCTGAAAGCCATGGAGGTGGGAGGGATGACCTTTCTATATGTCACCTCAGCAAATCATGTTATTTCACTGGATCAGTGATGCATAGAGCTGGAAATAATGAAGATGAGTACAATAGACTTTCCCACATACTGTGTTTTCCAGGTCATTTAATTCTCTCATGTGCCTTGAGACCCTTTCCTGACACAGTTAATGATAACAGATTGTCACATTATCCCATGGATGGTGGCCTGTTTGGTGGAGGGCCAAAAAATTATGCCCAGAAAAAGCTACAAATAGAAATTGGAGAAAAGGGGAAGTACATTTTCCTCATGAAAATACGTACCTATTGTGGTGGCTTAGAGGTTAAAGATGCTGAATTTGATGACTGGAAGGTCAGCAGGTCAGCAGTTTGAGACCCGAGTCCTGCACAACAGAGTGAGCTCTTGACTCTGTTCCAGCTCCTGACAACCTAGCAGTTTGAAAGCAAGAAATTACAAGTAGATAAATAGGGAGCACTTTGGGGGGGAGGTAAACAGCTTTTCATGCACTTCAGTTTCTAGTCATGCCTGCCACATGTCCATGGAAACGTCTGCAGACACAGACAGTGCTGGCTCTTTGGCTATAAACAGAGATGAGCACTGAACCCTAGAGTTAGATTTATCTTACTTTCAATCAAGGTTGGCCTTTACCTTACTGGGGATTCAGAATAAACTGTACAACATACAGTATATGTCAATTAACATTTTTACTTAATACAGAGGTATGAAATATCTTCAGTGATTGTGGTCCTTTCCTCATCATTTCTAATCAGTTTTGCCTCGAAGGCCACAGGTTCCTCTTCCCTGGTGTATGCAGTTTGCACACAGTGTGGGAGGGGGGTCAAAGTGCATCCCATGGACCCAAGGGGCCTTTTTCCAGCCACCCCTTAGCCTCTTATGGCAATGTGGACAAAACTCTCACAAATGTTTATATTTGGCACAAGACTACTGTTTCCCACTTCTGATGGCATAAACACCAATGTGTGGGGTTGTGCCCATGGGATCAGAATAAAATGACAAGCAATAAATGACAACTCTAATGTGTTAGATAAAGGCTATTCTTTATCTCTTAAATAAGCCTCTGAGCCACCTAGGCACTCCAAAATTGGATAAAGTCTTCTGCCGTCTCTCCTTTCAATGCTTTCCAAGTTTGGTGATGTTTGGAGTTTGGGTGTCTGTTATTTGATGTTGTTCAGTCACACAGTTGAGTCTGACCCTTTGGACCTCTTGGACCATCATACGCCAGACTCCTCTGTGCTATACCATCCCCCTCAGCCCACACAGCCTTCCTTATGATCCACCTCCCACAACCATACGTTACTACTAGGAATACCATTGCTCTGACTATGCAGATTTTGTTGGGAGGTTGATGTATCTACTTTTTATTATGCTGCTCAGGTTTCTCATAGCTTATCTCCCAAGAAGTAAGCGTCTTTTTATTTCATGGCTGCAGTCACCATCTGCAGTGATTTGGAATCCAAGAAGGTAAAGTCTGTCACTACTTCCAATTCTTCTTCTTCTATTTGCCAGGGAATGATGTGGCCAGATGCCATTATCTTGTTGTTGTTGTTGTTTTTGAGGTTTTGTTTCAGACTGGCTTTTGGACTCTCCTCTTTCACCCTAGTCAAGAGGCTCCTTAGGTCTGCATATCTTATCTACATATCTCAGGATGTTGATGTTTCTTCCAGCAACCTTAATTCCAGCTTGTGATCCATCCAGCCCTGCATTACGCATGATGTACTCTGCATATAAGTTAAATAAGCAGGGGGACAGTATGCAGGCTTGTCGTACTCGTTTTCCTATTCTGAACCAATCAGCTTTTCTGCATCCTGCCCTAACTGTTGCTTCTTCACTCATATACAGTTTTCCCAAAAGACCAATAAGGTGGTCTGTTACTCCCATCTCTTTAAGTATTGCCACTTTTGTTGTGGTCCACACAATCAAAGGCTTTGGTGTAGTCAATGAAACAGAAGTAAATGATTTTCTGGTACTCCCTTGCTCTCTCCATGATCCAGCGAAAGTTTGCAATTTGGTCTCTAGTTCCCCTGCCTCTTCGGAACCCAGCCTGTAATTCTGGAAGTTCTAGATCCACATGCTGCTGAAGCCTCGCCTGTAAGATCTTGAGCATGATCTTGCTAGTGTGAGATGAGCACAATTGTATGATAATTTGAAAATTCTTTGGCATTTCCCTTCTTTGGAATAGGAACATTCTAAGTTATGTGTCCCCCATCACTCATTGAATCCCCCCCCCCCCAACAAGCTGGTGATGCCTAAGCATTAGTTTAGCTTTGACCAGTGCAGCTCCTGGTCTGCAGGTTCCATTTCTGCCATTTCAGTTATCTCCAGGTCTAAAATATTCAATACAAAATCTCATGTGTTACCACAGCCAGCCAGTAGAGGCCACTGTCTGCAATGTTATGGTCTGAGACCTACCACAGATACTTGAAACCACAGATAACAGTGAACCCTATATTTACATTGCAGTCAGTGGCCTCTAGTGGTAAGCTGTGGTAATGTGCCATATAAATAGTTATATGCAGTGTAACCCCGACATACAAACAGTTCAACTTTAAAAAAAAAATCGACATACAAATAGGAATCCTGACTAAATATTTTGACATACAAATTTTTAAATAGGAAAAATTTGACATAAAAATATGGTGACATCTAGTGGCCTCTTCTGGTAATGCAATGTGTTTTTGACATACAAATTTTCTGACATACAAATAACCTTGTGGAATGGAAAAAAAATGTAAGTAGAGGTTTTACTGTATTATGTAGCACAGGGATTTTTTATTGAATGTATTTAGACCCACGGATAATGAACCCACAGTTATGGGGTTGGGGAGAGGCAACATATACAGTGGTGGGTTGCTCCCGGTTCAGACCGGTTCACCTGAACTGGTAGCAGCCATCTGGAGGGGATCGCTGAGAGGGGGGTAGTAAACCCCCAGGTGACTGGTTCAGTCAGCTCTCTGGCCACCCTCCAGATGACATTTCCGGGCATCCCAAAATGGCTGCTCGGAAGTGCTCATGCGTCAAAACTCCATTTGATGCATGCTTACTGAAAAATAGAATTGTGCATGCGTCAAATGGAGTTTTGACCCATGCGCACTTCTGAGCAGCCATTTTGGGCTGCCCAGAAAGGGCACAGTGCCTGGAGGAGGAGCAGCAGTAGTGGCGGCCTTTCCTCTGCACACAGCTGCACTGTGCTGCTGGGACGGGCCAGGCCAGGCCAGGCTAGGCCACACCACCAGGCTGCTTTGCTGCCGCACCGCTGCGCTGCCGCTGTTCCTGCCTGCCTGTCTGCCTGCCTGCCTGCCTGCCTGCCTGCCTGCTGCTCCCCGACCCCAGGCCAGGTAAGTGCCGGTTTTATGTTTGGGGTGGGGTTGGGGTGGGTTGAGGTGTGTGTGTTTTTTGTAGTTTGTTTTTATGTGTATTTAATGTATTTATGTATTATGTGTATTTATTTTAATTTGTATTTTAATGTGTATTTTTATTTTATTTTTTTACTTTGGCTCCACCCATAATGTCATGACATGATGTCATGATGTTGGCTCCGCCCAGGATGTTGGCTCCGCCCATGGTGTGGCAGTAAAAATTTTGACAGCCCACCACTGAACATATATGTCTCTTTTTGCTCTCCTCAGCCTTTTTTTCTGATAGGAAATGGCCAAACTTGCTGTTGATTATGTCATAGACAGGCCATTCCACAGGTCAGTATTCCAGTCCATAGGCCATCTGTATGTAGGCCAGTCCAATCCACATATCCACAAGTATTTTGTGTTTCTGTATGCTAAAAGTAGGACCTAGCTAACATGGACCAACAATCTCACAAACACAATTTGTCATCATCACAATCTTTCCTCCTTAAGACTGCTATTCCAAAGCAAACTAGGCCATCTTTTCACAAATATAGAGGAAACTATCCCTCTCTAAAAAGTGTATCAAAACCTACCTGATCTTTTAAATGAAAGACCTAAATCTTTGAACAGAGTTGCTCTAAAGTGCACATCAATTGGACAAAGAAGTAAGTAGTGAGTTAGGACTTCAACTGCATTAGTTCCACATGAACAAACCATTTCTTCAAAATGGAATTTGTTGATAACATCCTTCAACTGTTGCACAGTTTCATCACAAAGCTGTAAAGCATTTCTCCATTTATAGTTTGTAACACAAGTTAAGCACTTTGCGTAAGACATTTGAACAAGCAAATTAACATAGTAAGGGAACATTTCAAAGTAAGAATGGAAATACAGCCACCTTAAAACTCATATACGGTATTAAAATATGACACTTCAGAAAATGGAAAGCATCCTAAAATAAATCTGTCTGTCTTAAAGGTGCCACTAGACATTACATGCCTTTAAGAATGCTGAAAGAAGTTACCATCATGGTGTCTTTAAAACCCATTAGGGAGTGTGTTCCCTACTTTTTGCATTCAGTTTGGTTTCGGCTTGTCAACCTGCTTTCACAGAGGCTGGTTCACTTTTGTATCCCTTTTGAGAATTTTAATGCCATAAACCTCTAGCCTCGAGTCTAGTAGACCATCATATTTCCATTAATTCCATCTGGATGTGTTGTTCATTTAGACACTTGAACCATGAAAAGAAGGATTCCGGGGGAGATCCAATCTAGAGGTTGAAGTCTGTATGGATCTAAAGTTTAGATTACATTCTAAACCCAGGGAAATTTCACTCTTGGCTTCAAATTCGATCCTATGACTTAAGTTATTTCCACTGCCACTTATTCAGTCTGTGATGTTACAATACACTTGGTTATGCTTATAATTCTAGGTGACTTTAGTCATTTTCTTCTTTTCCTCTCAAAGCTGCTTCAAAATTCATGTTTTTTAATAAAACTTTTACATGGTCATGGGCAGCAATTTCTCATTTTTTATTTTAAAAATCCGTGGAGGAGGAAGCAATCCAAAGAACCTTGTAACGAATGTAAGTGCAGGAGGGGGGGGGAATAAGTATACTGTAGTAGCCAGTGCAACAAGAGGGTGGTATTATCTGGGGAAGATACAAGTTTTAATTCCCATTTCTCCCAAGGTCATAGCCTAGCCTTCAGATCTCAGTCTACTTCTCAGGGATGTCTTGAAAGGGGAAGTGCAATAAGGATACCATGTACCCTTGAGAATTCTGGAGAGGTTTTTCTTCTTCTGTGTCTAGGATAGACGTGAAACTGCCAAAATGAAGGCACCTTTTGATGAGTTCATTCTGTAGTTCCTTCACTTGACCAAGGGTTAGAAAGAGAGATGCAATAATTAGCCCATTTTCCTATTCAGCTTTGGCTACTTGGAGTTGAATGTGCAGTAACTCTTATTCTTTTCCTTTCATTCTTCTTCTTCTTTAACAAGGCCAGACATGAAACTGCCAGAATGAAGCCACCTTTGGAACTGTAGTTCCTTTCACCTGACCTAGCGTGAGAAAGATTAGCTGGCACAAGGTGGCTGTTGCCCAGGGTATACCCAATTGTAGTGCAAAGATACCACAATCTTTGAGGAGGCTCTTCCTGTGTACATTATATTATATAGCATAGCCATTATATTATATAGCATAGCTCTTACATTATATAGCATAGCCATACCTGAGGTAGTTGTGAGACCAATTTCCATAATTCTGTAAACCCCTCAGAGATGGTGTATATGCAAACTAAATGCCTATATGTTATACTCGTCTCGGGGGGGGGGGGCACAGTAGGCTCGGATGTGTATCAAGAGGAAAGTAAACTATGAAAAGAGGGCTGTCCCATGAATCCTTATTAAAACAAATAATAAAATGTTGCTTGTTTCAGGATCCTGTGATTAAAACAGTCAGGATAAGTTGTGTGTGATTGATTCACACAGCACAACTTCATTTAAGCTCCTAACCTAAAATGAATTACTGCATAATTTAGGGGCTTTTCCTAACTCTGAGAACATTTCTTCCCTCCCTACCTGTTTTCCACTTGAGTCATATGCAGAGATGGGCAAGATCTTTGTCAAAGACTGCTGATTTTGCTTCTCTTATATGAGGCAACATTTCCCTATCAGCTCTCACTCTTTCTACAGTGGAAGAGAGTCTGTGCACTGGTTCCTCAAAATAAGGCTAGAAAGCACTCTGAAGGTTATGTAATCCAGGTTCTTTCCTAGTTCTGTTTTGAACTGTTACATGTAATAGCAGGTCTGGCACCAACATCCCTGGACAATCATCTCAGCCCCAACCTGTGACAGAAGGGAGGCCCAATGTGAGTGGAGTGATGCATCTGCTCCTGATTTTAGTCCAAATTTTCTAGAAGCTGTCCCAGGTGCTGATGCCAGAGCAGCTTAATTGACTCACTGGCACAGATCCACCACCTCCCTAATGCCTTGTTGGAATAGAGGCATCTAAGCTTTATATTTCCTACAAATTTCCCAACACAGCAGCTCTCCAGGACATCTGGACTACAGTTCCCAGATCTAATACTAACCAAGGGATTCTGAAAGTTGTAGTCCAAACTTACTTTTCCAAGGCTTGTCCTGGGCCTTATAAGAAAAGAAAATGATAGCTCCAAGCTCTTTTGAGCTCACTGTGATATTGCTGCCACTTTAGGAATGAATACTATGTCAAGACCCCCATGAGTCCATCTTTTATTGATAGGTAATGAAACCTTGTAATTTGAGGCATTATATCATTGAATAGCATGTGCTGGGGGACGGATGGACGGATGGACATGGATGACAGAGGCCTTTGGTCTACTTGGCCACTAGTTCATCTGATTACCACTCTGGTGTGTTCAAAGAAAAGAGGTATGAACTTCCATGTCTAATAGTAAGCAAAGCAATCACACTTATATACTACCAGTCATATCCAACTCTATCTTTCAGTGCTCATCTTTGTTTATAGCCAAAGAGCCAGCACTGTCTACATCTGCAGACCTTTCCATGGACATTTGACAGGCATGACTAGACACTGGAGTGCATGAAATACTGTTTACCTTCCCACCGAAGTGGTACCTTTTTATCTACTTGTAATTTCTTTCTTTCTGACTGCTAGGTTGGCAGGAGTTGGGACAGAGATGAGAGCTCATTCTGCCATACAGCGCTTGAGTCTTAAACTGCTGACCTGCTGACCTTCAGGTCATCAGCTTCAGCCTCTTAACCACTAAGCCATCACAGTCTCTCCATGTTTAATACCTTATGTTTAACTAGTTAGTATGATTCACATCATAGAGTCTTGCAGTCAAATTTTGGCCTAGTGTTTGAGGAACAAAGCCATTTGGTGGAACTCAGTAATAAAAGCACATGGCTTACATGCACGAGATCTCAGACTTCATTCCTGCCATTTCCAGATGAGTAAATCTATAGTAAGAATGATGCAATCCTAATTACATCTATGTGAAAATAAGTCCCATTATGTTCAATGAGATGTATTCAATTCACATAGGATTCAGAACTCTTCTGCTGGAACATATGAAAGAATAAACTTTTGAATCCTGTTCAGCATAGTTGGATATTTCCTTTGATGGTTAGACTGGTAGAACACTTCATAGACTCACTGTAAAGTCTGGGGAAATAGAAAAATTAACGTATGTTATGTTTATCTTATGCCATTGTGACTGATATATCATTGATATCAGATTCTTGTGACAACCTCATTCATTCATTTTCTTGGGTTGAAAGGATTTTTGCAGGGGACACCCGAATGAGGCTCCTTTCATGTCCCCCAAGGTGCAGCTCTCGGGAGTCAAACCCATCTTTCCAGTCACCAAGCCTAGCGCCTTAACCACTAAGCCACCAGAGGAGCTGCTGTGACAGACTCATAGTTGTATGCTTTATAGAGACAATATTTAGGTTTGTGAAACTGGACTGGCTGAAGTAGATTTCCCTTCAAAGCAAACATAGTAGCCTGAAAAATGTCACAGACTGGAATGTTGTGGAACTGCTGGTTCTCTGTGTGTGTGTGTGTGTGTGTGTGTGTGTGTGTGTGTGTGTGTGTGTGTCCTGAAAACCAGAAAAATGCCCTTCTGAGCAGAATGCTTCAATTTATGGAAGGAAGATCCAAAATCTATCCCACTCTTCTCTCTGCATTTCATAAGAGGCTTTGGGTGAAGTCTTCTATGGAAAAGTGGTATGCAGATAAAGAGGGCATGGGTTCAAATAAATGAAAGGATTTCCTGTGTTTGTTGCATCTCAAAAGGTCCAAATGCAACATAGGCAGTCTGGGATGGTTTGGCTTAAGCTGATTTAGGACTTCTGAAGTCATTGGGCTGCTACATTGAGCTGGACCTAAATCAGCTTAAAGTATTTCATCTTAACTGAGCAGAGAGAGAGAGAGCTCTTAGTACATCACACACTGTACTCAGCCCAAATCTTTCAGTATGCTTGGGAATTAAGCACTCCAATTTTTACCAATGTTCACTTTAACTCATGTGAATTCAGAAGCTAGGAAGAGATTAGGGCAGCTTAATACTTGGATGGGAGAGCAACAGCTAACACCAAGAGTATCAAAGTACCGTTTGGAAAGAAAGCCTGTCTGAAAGCCTAGAGAACTATTGACAGAGGTGAGAATATTGGATTAGATTAGTCTTTCCCAACCTTTGGTTTTTTGGACTTCCCAGGAGCCTAAATCAGTTCCCCAAAGCAGCGATCAGCCAATATACTGACTTACACTTCTGGGAATTGCCCCCACATTGGAAACCACTGGATTAGATGATCCAATGGTTGTAAATACAGTATAGGACAACTTCCAATGTGCTTGTTTACAGCATAAATTAGTACAGACAATTGTTAGTGATAATGTGACTGTATGTTAGTCCTCCCTACACAGCACTAATCAGGTAAAAGTAACTGTCTCCCTCATTTAAAAGCCAGTTGTGTCCAACTCTAGGGGGCAGTGCTCATCTCTGTTTACAGCCAAAGAACAGCACAGTCTGTGGACATTTCCGTGGTCATATGGCAGGCATTACTAGATGCCAGAGCACACAGAACACTGTTTTTACCTTTCCCACCAAAGTGGCACCTATTTATCTTCTTGCAATTTCTTATTTTCAAACTCTTAGGTTGTCAGGAGCTGGGACAGGAAACAAGAGCTCCCTCCCTCATGCAGTACTTGGGTCTCAAATTTCCGAACTTCCAGTTGTCAAGTTCAGTATTTTAACCTACTAAGCCACCGCACACAACAGTAATTACAAGGGTTGAATTGACTACAGAGAGAACCCCCCTTATGAGCAATATGGAGTGTTCTATTCATTTTTGTTGGCTGTGTTTTAGTTTATTACTAAAATAATATATTTTTTAAACACAAGTTTAAAATCATCAGCCTTCCATATGTTGCTAAACCATGATGCATATGCCATCCTGAATTTCCCAAAAATGCCAAAAGATCATATTAACTTTATGGCACTGTGAGAAGATCAAAGGCATGCTTACATTCACTCACCAGGTACTTCTCTGATTGCTTTGTTGTTGTTCAGTCGCACAGTCGATTCCGACCCTCTGCGACCCCATGGACCGCTGTCCGCCAGGCACTCCTGTCCTCCACCATCCCCCTCAACTCGCCCAGCTCCGCGCCCATTGCCTCTACAACACCATCCAGCCATCTCATCTTGGGCCGTCCCCTTCTTCTTCTGCCCTCGACCCTTTCAAGCATCAAGGCTTTCTCAAGTGAATCCTCTCTTCTCATTTGATGTCCAAAGTACCTTAGCTTCATCTTTACTATTTGACCCTCCAATGAGCAGTCAGGTTTGATTTCCTCTAAGATTGACCTATTTGTTCTCCTTGCAGTCAGGTTTGATTTCCTCTAAGATTGACCTATTTGTTCTCCTTGCTGTCCAGGGGACTCTCAAAACTCTCCTCCAACACCACATCTCAAAGGCGTCTATTCTTCTGCGGTCAGCTTTCCTAATGGTCCAGCTCTCACAACCATACATTGCCACAGGGAATACCATTGCTTTGACCACGCGAATTTTTGTTTTCAATGTGATGTCTCTACTTTTCACTATGTTCCCCAGGTTTCTCATTGCTTGCCTCCCAAGAATCAGTCGCCTTTTTATTTCATGGCTGCAATCCCCATCTGCAGTGAGCTTAGATCCTAAGAAAGTAAAATCTGTCACTGCTTCTACTTCTTCCCCATCTATTTTCCACGGACTGATAGGGCCTGTTGCCATTATCTTGGTTTTCTGGAAAACAAGTGGAACAGATATAAGAAATTGGTTTCACAGAGGCCATTGGGTCATGGCTGCTGCTGAAGGATGCCAGGTCCTGGCACCAGTCCTGCCAAGATTAGAAGGCCCCATGTGACTCCTGTTGATATAACAGCATCAGCGTAGTGGATCCAGGGCTTGAGAGATGGAATCCCTGGAGATTCCTGAACAGGCATGACTATAACACTAAAGAAACAAATAAAACATAAATTTAAAAAATGTGTTACCCTCTACCCTACCTCACATCCTTGGTTCCATCTGTGCTCAGGCATAAAACCCATGGCAAGTAGGAAGAAAGTGGATTTCCCATAGAACAATTTATTGTTAAACCTGTCCCTGTGATTATACAAGGTACTAAAGGGTCATTTTATTCTGAATGGGCCATTAAGTTATAGTAACCTTACAAAAGACATATTTTGCATTTATTTATATGGACCATAGTACATGCATCTATTTTGGAACATTATTGAGATAGGCTCAGCTATAAGGACTATCACACTTAGTGCTTTGCATGTCCGCAAGCTATGGTAAACCTAGGCAGCATAATAAAAAGTAGATGCATCACCCTGCCAACAAAAGTCTGCATAGTTAAAGCAATGTTCTTCCCAGTAGTAATGTATGGCTGTGAGAGCTAGACCCTAAGGAAGGCCAAGCACAGAAGAATACAGTAGATGCCACTGAACTGTGGTGCTGGAGAAAACTCTTTGAGAGTCCCCTGGACTGCAAGGAGATCAAATCAGTCAATCCTAAAGGAAATCACCTCTGACTGCTCCTTGGAAGGACAGATACTGAAGCTGAAGCTAAAGTACTTTGGCCACCAAATGAATGAACTCACTGGAGAAGGCCCTGATGCTGGGAAAGATCAAAGGCAAAAGGAGAAGGGGTGGCAGAGGATGAGATGGGTAGATGGCATTGTTGGTGCGATGGGCATAGGTCTGGGCGGATTCAGGAGGATGACAGATGACAGAGGGACCTTGTGTGCTGTGGTCACAAAGGGTCAGACTAGACTGTGTAACTGAACAACATATTCAGGTTTATCATGGCAGCCATGTAAGAGGGCCATAGCCTTAAAAATGAACAAACACCATGTAAGTTTTTCTCAGTTATTTTGCAAGTGTCCTGTCAGATGCTGTGGAAGATGGATTACTGCATACTTGCTGTACATCTTGATGGCTCCTTAATGCTACATCCCAGGTGTTATCAATTGCTGATCATTGTTTCTGCAGAATTCCTAGAGTAAATATAAAACATTAAGCAGCTGTCTGCCCACACAGAAACATAAAGTGCTTCTAGTTAAGTTACATAAAATTGGAGTTTAAAACTGCAAATAAATGAATGTCAATAATGGAAGAAGACCAGGATATTAAACACTTCATAACTTACTATGTACCGAGCTCAATAGGGTTTAATTTGGATTGCAATTTAGTGTTTTGGGAAGTAGCCTACTTTGGTCAAAATGATTTGAGATTGTTGTTCATTTGATCCCATCCTGAGATTTTGTGATATAGAGTGGTGTACATAAGGAAACATATAAAATCTCCAGTTTACATGTTCTCCCTTCATACGGCTATTTAACATCCAAGGACACATGTAGAACTGCTTGTCATAGTGTAATTCCATGTAATAATTTGTTCTAGTGAATCTAGAGATGGTGATGTTATCCTAGCTGTGCTTGTTGCTGCATGTTTATTTGAAGAAGGTTTTGTGTAGGTTGTTCATGTCCTCCATAGACCTTGAAGGTGTATTTTAACAATCATGGAAGAATGATTATTATCACTGATCTCATTAACGTTAATTGGAGTTGCATCATAACTAACTCCAGGCATGCTGTTCTGAAAAACAGCCCTCAGCTACGGCTTGTAAGAAGAATTATGTCAGCCCTTTTTATGTTATTTGTGTTTTCATAATATAAGAACTGTGTCTGAATGTCTTCTGAGGTGAATGGTTTTGGGTTGCATGGATCCCCCACCCCACCCCACTATTTGACCTAATTAATCTTGCCATAAATGCTTAAACCAAACTGACAAGCATTGTAAATAATGACCTTCAATTTACATAAAATCTGTAAGAAAAAAAAAACCCTGTGTGACCACATTAGTCCAGATTAGGCAGTGGCGTAGGGTGGTTTTAGGCACCTGGGGCCCCAGGCCAAACTTGCTGCCCCCCAGACTCCCCCCACCTAGGCAGGAAAGTCTTACCTTCAGGCTTTGCCGGTCTCGGAGGCGGGGCGGCCACGCGCCTTGGACCCCGGGTCTGTGGTGGTGCGGTGTGGACCCAGTGGGGAGCCCACCATTGAGGTCCCATGCGTGCGGCTGCCCTGCCTCCGTGCCCAGTGACGGCAGCTCATCCACTTTCAGCAGCAGCGGCTCCAGGGAAGCGAAGTCAGGAGGAGGTCCTCCAGTACACGGCTGGAGGACCTCCTCCCTGTAAGGCCTGGCCAGCGCTGCTCTGGCCATGGGTGTGGGCCACAAAGACCACCAGCCTTGCCCCTCTGGGTGCTGCCGCTGCCAAAGGCAGCCAAGCTGCTGCTGCTGGGCTAGGAGGCAAGGTGGCCATGTGCCTGAGACGCCGGCAGTGGGCTCATCGCTGGGCCCGCCCTGACCCGCCCCAGCTCCTTACCCATGTTGTCAGGGTCCCAGGTGTGCGTTCGCCCTGCCTCCTAACCCAGTGGCGCCAGAGGTGCCCAGGAAGCTGGGGAACGAAACCGGTGGTGGTTGTGACCCAGCAGCCGAAGCAGCAGCGGCCAGGTGTTGGGGGATTCCTCAGACTGGCCAGTGCTAGGCTGCAGTGACCATTGGCCTAGTTTCTCACCTTCCTGGGCGTCACTGCCACTGAAGGTAGACGAGCTGCTGCCGCCAGGCTCAGAGGCGGGCAGCTGCGTGCCTGGGACTCTGACGGTGGGCTTCCTGCTGGGGCCATGCCACCAGGGGAGGGGGCACCAGGGGAGGAGGGGGATGGAGAAGAGGGAGGGGCATCCCCTGGTCTCCACTGGGCCATCAGGCCTGTGCCCTCCAGCCCAGGGCAGGGCCCAGGGCACCACCGGTGACAGAGGGTCCCGGCGCCCTGCCCCGGCCACCAGGAAGTCCAGGGCAACGGTGTCACTGCCCCCCATAAAGTGCTGCCCGAGGCAGGCCTCCCCCTCACTACACTTCTGAGATTAGTTCATGCTGGCTTGAACAGCATGCCATGAAAGTGCCCGATGAAGTAACCATTGAGTTACAAAAGCTTGCAAAGCTTGGTTTTTAAAAAGTGACTTATAAAAGGTATCACCTTCCTCCTGCATTTGTTTGATTTTACATAAGATCTGTTTTTGTTGAACTCCCAGAAGTTAAGAAACTTGAACGGTAAGCGCAAAGAGTCTTCAAAAATATCTGAAAATATTGTGCTATAGTTGGCTTTGTATAGTTATAGCTAAAACAGGTCAAGGGGGCACCAACTGTAGCAAAATGGCAAGCTGCCATCTCCCTAGGGTGATAAGAGGCTTACTAGGGTAAAAAGGAGAGTAAATTCCTCAGGTTCAAGAGCAGGGCATGAATAGCCTTTAGGCTTTGGGAGGCTGCACATCTCATTTTACAAATGGAGGGTGTTGGTAAGCATGTGTAAAACACCCTCTGGGAGCCCCTATAATGGAAAACAATTATTTATGAAATAAGACACATTGACATCCTATCTTTGAGATTCTGTTTGTATCAGTCTTGGTATTTTATAAAATCCCGCTCCAGAAAGATTGAACAACTAATTTATTAGATTACTGGCATTTGTTACTTATAATGTGATGGCAGTTGAACGACTGGTCCTTGATTTATTATTATGACAATGGCTGGAAATCCCACCCCACCCCCAATAGTTATCTATTCAACCCATAAGAAGTTTAATAGTAGTCTTAGATATAAATTGAACATATTACTTTAAGTTTTGCAAAGGTCAGATGGATGTAAAAATTAAAGGATGCACTGAAGGCATTTGGGGGAAGTATGCAGACTTCAAAGTCCCATAATCACAGAAATAATTGCTTTCATTAGTATCAAGTACAGTGTTAAGGAGGGGTGGAGACTGTTAATGGAGCTATAATGACATTGAATGTTTAGGCATTTTAAGCTGTTAGATTTCGGGTGGGTAGTAAATTAGAAGGTTGATTAAATTTCAGCCAGAAACTGGAAATAATAAAGTGAGACACAAGTCAATTGGGATGAACTAGGCCACGTTTAATTTCACTATCAGTAGGTCTGCAAGGAGGAATGGATGCATTTTTATCCAAAAATGCTTCCTGCCGTGTCCCCACCCCTTAAAACCCCCTTTCCCCTTCTCACACAAAAAAACTTTCAATGTAGAATAATTTCTGACATGATATCATCATCATCATCATCATCATCATCACCACCACCACCACCACCACAGTAGCAAACCCTTTAAAAGGGTGTGATAAACTTTAGAGGGGGAAAACCTGCTGCCCATCTACTGGGAGGGGGGTTCACCCCATCATAGCCACACATTCCCCAGCCCCCAATCTCTCTCTGGGAAGTGTGATCCCTCTCACCTGCCAGCTACACCGCCTGCCAGGAGCCTCTTCACCCAAGAGGACCCCCAAGGAGGCTCAAGGTCTCCATCACAGGGCTACGCAGAGCCAGGGAGGCTATCGGTTGCCCGCTGGAGTAACACCTGGGTCCCTCGTCCGGGCTCCACCAGTCGGGGCAGGGTGGAGCTTGGCACAGCGGAGCGACTCCCTGCCTTTCCTTGCCATGCCCGTCAGGAGATCCTAGGTGGCAACTTGGTGAATTTCCTCCTTCTCCTTCCATGGGGTGCTGCCGATGGGCTGGGAGGAGGCAAAATGAAACTCCTTTCATGGACCTAAGAGCTGGATCATGCATCCGTCATGCAGTACCTGGGTCTTGAACCACTGATTTGCCAGCCTTCCAGCTAACAAGGCAAGCTTCTTAACCACTGAGCCACTGCAGCCCCATAGCAATTAGCAATTGCTCTTCTATACCAACACATAGCATTTAGTGCATTCTCTGGGCAGTTTACCTTTACCTAGCATTTTGCCCCCAACAAGTTGGATACTCATTTTACTGAACTTGGAAGGATGGAAGGCTGAGTCAACCTCGCATCCCCTATCAGGATCGAACTCACAATGTTTTTGCTGCATTACTGCAGCCCATTAGTTCTTTAGCTCATTAGTTCATTTATTTCTTTTGATCTGAATGAAATAAAAGAAATAAATGAACTAATGAGCACAGTTGAACACATCGAATTCACAAACTAAATCCCTGACGGTAGTGTCCTTAGACTCTACCTGCCACTTTTTATTTCTTTTTTTGCTAGGTTGGCAGGAGCTGGGACAAAGACAGGAGTTCATTCTGTTGTGCAGCACTTGGGTTTTGAACTTCCAACCTGCCGACCTTCCAGTCATCAAGTTCAGCATCTTAAACACTAAGCCACCACAGCTCCTAGTTCTTACATACAGATGCTATATTGGACATGGTTTTTTATCAGCATTCCAAGGAATCTCACTGGAGGAAAAGCATGTGACCAGAAGATTTTTGTGCCTCTTGAATCTCTTGTCTAGGTCCTCCAGAATTGGGGTGTGTAATGTCAATGTCCTTCAGCTCCTTCTTTATGGTTCTTTAAAAGAGACTTGTACCAGAAAGCCCTTCAAATGGAAGACACCTTCCAAAGTAGGACTGACCTTTGGTGGCCCTTAAAATAGAGGATAATCCTCCATGAACATATAATCATCGGAACACATACACACTTTACACAGCCTTTCTCCCTTCCATTCTGTCACTTGTACATGAGTGATACTTTGCTCTATCCAAACTAAGCACTCTTTGTACAATCTTATTATCTCAGTTAAGGGCTGTAGCTGTGGAGTGTGAATTTGGGATATATGGAATGAGAAGCTTAGTGTGCCTATCCAAATGATTAGTAATACTCAAGAGCTTTAATGACCTTTGACTCTCTGCCGTCTTTAGCTTTTAATGCCTGCAGCTTCCTGATCCCTTCTTAGCTCTTGCAAGTAAAGCTATTAGGAGGCTTGTTGGCACATTAAAGCAACTGTAAAAGTACAAGAAAAAAATTAGGTGTTTCAGGCTATAGCCTATGGCAAACTAGTTGCATCTTTCTCCAGCACCAATTCCAGGGCTGAGTGTCTAGGAAAAGCATCTTATGGAAAGATCACAAATTGAACTTGAAGCATGGAGATAAGTGTCTAATACCTGGCTCACTTCTGTCTAAAAGGTATCATTCACAATTATTTTTTGAACACTCTGATGGGAAGATGTTATATAAAGGCTTGGCCAGAGAGGAGATGCTTTGAATGGCTCATGTATACAAACCATCCAACAGGATTGCAGAAATTGATTTCAGCAGGAAAATTTTGACAGATGTTTTATGTTCTTCATGAAGGAGCTCCTCAAAACTCCCTCTAACACATGGGTCAGTGAAACTTACAAAGCCACATATCCAATTGTCAAAGAACATTTGTATATTCCATGTGAGTATAAAACACTGCTGAGTGGAAGTGTAGGATGGGAGGAAGAAGTCTTTAATCAATGAAATTGTTAGCAGTGGCTTGCATTGCCAGTGGGGAATTTTTTTTTAAATGAAAGACTTCTTCCTCCTATCCCACAGTTCCATGGCTTCCTTTCAATGAAAGGGATAATTTGCAAGTCAAAACAGCCATAGGAAAGAAGAGTGAACCCTTTCATTGTGGATAATCTCTCCTCTGGCTGACAACATCAGCAGATTTCAGTCTCTCTATATGATTTTCTTTTCTGCAAATTGCTGTGCTAAAGTCCTAGTGATGAACAAAGTAACATAGATTTCTAGAAGAACTAGCTTCAAATCCTTTCTCAGCTATGAGATTTACCAAGTAACCTTAATTCAAAGGCTGTAGTCTACTTAACAGAGATGTTGTGTGGATAAAATGTGTACATTTATAGTAGGGGAAGAAACACCCAAGATAAATTGTATATGATTATAAAATATATGAACATATGATAGATAAGTTCAACGAAAGTTTGGTCTAAATACTTTATTAGTAACAGGGGAAAAAATAAAGCCTTTTGCAGGTAAACCAATTTCTTTTTATCCCAAGTCATCAGTATTTGTTTCTTGAGTCAATTTCTGTTCACTTTAGTAGGTGAAACAAGTCATAAGAATGACTGCAGCTACCCTCGGCAGGACTGTGCAGTGAAGTGGTGTTTTTGTCTATCACAGGAAGATTGCAAATTGTTTGAAATTTGCACAAGCATTGCTAATGTTCCCAGCCTGATGGGCAAAAGATTGCCCTCTGTGTTTGGACAGATTGTAATGGCATTTCAGATACCATTAAGGTCAGCATTAACCATCTGACATAAGCCATCTCACAAGTCAACAGGCTTGTTAGTTAATGTTAACAAAAGTGACAGTTACACAACGTTGCCCCTTCCATACCTTTCATCTTTTATTATGTCAATGTTATGTAAGCACAATCTTCAAGAGGACAAATCAATACCAGTGTAGGAAGTATTTACCACAATACAACAGGCACATTGACTACCATGGGTTGTTGTTGTTAGTTTTCTCTCCTTTGTGTCAAGGAACAAACAGACACATCCATTTAGGATTATGGAGGAAAGCAAAGATATCTGGAAGCAATGGAGCCACACACCCTAATCAGGCATTTTTCTTCATGTTGTCTCAGTTGCAAAGAAAGGAGCAAAGAGAAAATTCTTTCTCACCCCTGTCATTGTGGGCTATCCCCTTTTCAAAGCATTCCTTACCTGGGGGAGGGTATGAAGGATGTGACATTTTGCAAAATACATATACACATGCATGTAAGAAGCTGCCTTGCACTATACTGGTTTGTTGTGGATTTGGAATAGGATTAAACCTTCCATGTTGGGCCATCAGTGTTGACTGATCTCAGAGATCTCCAAAAGAAGGATAGGTTGGCATAACTTTGGTGCTGGTTGCAAGCCAAAGAAGGGCAGAGGAAGACACTGCTAGATCCAAACTTCCTGTAGCTAGTTTGCCAGCACAAAGTTAGACCTCAGTAGGAAGAGCCCTAAGGTCTACTGCTGGCTCAACTTGCTCTCAGACACTCTAGCTAGCTCAGATTCTGACCTGATGAATATGCAGATTATTACTGGTCCATTTTAATTAATATTGTAAGCCGCCCAGAGTCGGGCTTGCCCGATTGGGGCGGGATAGCAAATAAGAAGAAATAAAATAAATAAATAAATAAATAATTTGACTCAGGGCTTTCAACAATGACTGGCAGTCTCTCTCCAGTCTTTTCCAAACCTACCTGGGGTTGCAGGAGGTTAACTTTGGGTTCCCTTGATACCAAAGACATGATTTCCAGTACAGTTAATTTCAAAGGGTCTAGAAGTCATCTTAAAAAAGGCCGATTCAAAGGGAATAGAAGTCATCTGAAAAAGGGGGCAGGATTAGAACATTACCAAAAAAAAAAATCCATCAATTGTATGACTAGCTCTTTCTTCTTATCTTGTAGCTTTCCTGGTGGTTGTCAGATAGAGTTGGTCACTATGAACAAAATTCTAAAACAATTCTGATATAAAAGCTACCAGCGTATGTGATAGTGGGGGTCATGTGGAAATGGGGGGGGGGGAGATGCAGAACAAGGGAGGGAAATCTTCAGCTCAAGGAGATTCAGGGAGGAGATTGTATATCTTTCTCTTCTTTATGAGTTTTGACTTCTAATCAAGGACATGGTTAAAGAAAGCAAGGAAAACTGGGGAAATCTCCTTCTGAAACCATGGAACATCACTACAAGTCAGATGAAACAATACTGGAGTAGATGGATCAATAGGCAACGTGTGGAGGACATATTCATATTTTCAGTGTAAAGTAACTTCTGATATGTAACAATTGTGAATGAAATAGTTTTTCAGCTGTGTCTGAAACGTGTTTCCAGAAGCCAAAAAGCTCACTGCAAATAAAAGTCTATCCCTCCCCCCCCCCCCCCCGCATCTCAAACTGAACTTTAAGCCAGAGAAGAATTCTGGGTTTATCACTCACTTATCCCAACATTCTTACTTGTATTTAATGTCATTTATCAGCTTGGGGTACACAGAAGGAGCCTCCTCAAAGATTGTGATATTTCTGAATTGCAGTTGGGCGTACCCTGGTAATGGCAACATTGTATTGCCAGCTAAGCTACTACAGTCAGGTGAAAGAAACTGCAGAATGAACTCAACAAAAGGTGCCTTCATTTTGGCAGTTCCACATCTTTCCTAGACACAGAAGAAAATTTATCACCCTGTGTTTTGGAGCTGTAAGTGGGGGTCCAACTGCAATACATGAAGATCAGTGGAAGAGTTTGGGCCTACTCTCCCTGTACTGGGACAAAGTCAAATATGACTTAAGAAACAGCTGGATACTTAAGAAGTTTGTGATACAAGTGTTAAGACTTCCAAATTTAAATAATTGTACCAAATGGAAATTTAAATGGAATAACAAATACAAAACAGTAGGTTGCTTAATGATCTCAGATGTTGACCTATCAGCATAATGATTCATCTTCTGGACACAATGATGAAAGAACATTTAACAAGAGAGAGACAGCAACCTGTTGAAGAAATCAATGATTTTCAGTTCAAAGCCAGAAACATGAAGTGAAAATGTTGACAGCTAAAATGTTCTGAAAAGCTACTCTGTCTGAGAATCTAAAGGAAAAAACAGACAATGGAGAATAACAGAAGTGAGACAATACATAACTGAAATGTCCTTTCAACTAAAAAAAAGAAAAACCAACTAAGATTAAAGGAAAACCTACAACCAAAGCATCTGTATGTAATCATATTTTTGAAAGGTGTGGAATATGCTCAATTCTGGAGGACAGAGGGAAAATATATGTTTGAAAAGTTGAAAATATTTAACAAGCAGTTCTATCACTAATCAGAAATTATGAGTATAGTGGAACCTCAGTTAACAAACAGTTTTTTTAACGTAATATTCCGTTAGCAAAAGAAAATCTAGAGAAAATAGTGGCTCAGTTAACAGACTTATTTCACATAACACAGGTTTTTTTTTTGGCTGCTTGGGCACTCCCTTCTACTTTCCACATCGGCAGGAGGGTATTGAATATTATAAGTATGTATTTTCTGTATTTGGTATTTCTTCCTCTTATATGCTTTATGATATAACAAGAGAGAAGAGGTAATGAAAAATTGGTATATATTTTAAAAATTGATTAGAAATTAGGATTCAGATAAATATTAGGATAATGAGTATAAATATATGAAAAACAAAATAAGATTTACTTATTGCATAGATGAGGTAAGGAAGAAAGGACTAAAATATCTTGTGATGTAATTATTTCATGTATTGATGTTCTTTTGTTTCTATTGTATATGTTTTGTTTTATATTTTACCTTTTTTGTATTTTATTCTTTAAAACCATAAACAAATTAAAAAGGAGGGTATTCATAAAATTTCCACTCCATTTCTGGAATTTCTTGTTGCATTTTCTGGATGTTTTGGCAGTTTAAAAGGAGCATTTTGCATTTCTGTGGTGGTGAAGGAACTAACTGGCTGTCGGGACATTACCATAGATGGCCACTAGAGGGTGCAAAGTGTGGTTTCCCATAGGAAAGCATTGAAAACCAATTTCATCTGTTTCAAGGTCAGAACAAAGCAAAAAGAAAAAGCCTATTTATTTCTGTCCAAAACTCTTCATAAAGTGCACTTTGGAATTTTTCACCACTTTATAAAGAGTTTTGAATAGGTTTTGTTTTTTTTGGCTTTTTTCTGATGTCCAGAAAGGATTAATTGGTTTTCAATGCATTCCTATGGGAAACTGCATTTTAGTTAAAGTAATTTTCTCTGTAAGAAATGTCCTGTGGAATGCATTAATTACATTAACCAAGGTTCCACAGCATTTGATAAGCTTTATGGGAGACTTTATAAATTCTCATAGCATAGGAGCCAAATTGGAAAGTATAAACTCATCACTAGAGAACATTTTATTTTTAATTTATTCTTGTAATATAGGTTGATGATGGGCAGAAAAAGTAGTGAGATTTATTCCTGACTAAATTTGTGCCATACTGAGAGTCTCATTAGTTTAACTCTATCTCCTTCAAATCAACGGGACTTCAATTCAATACAATTTAAAAGGGGCCCAATCTCACCAGTTTCTTTAAAAACAAAGTATAATGCATGATAATGAAAATGTAAAGAAGCTATATAGCTGAATGCAGTTGAGAACTATTTTAAAATGCCTCAAGAAAATTATTACACTTCAAACAACTCAACAAAAAATTTTACAGTTCAGAAGAACAGCATATTCTTTAATTACTCTGTCCTTAGAGGGCAGCTAGTAGCCAAAATTCTACCTAAATAAATAGTAAGATCTTTGGTGAAAGGACACCAGAGAAGTGATCAATTTAGCCTTTTGAGGAAAAGGGTTTTCATGGAGTAGGAGTGTCCACTAAATGGTCCTTCTTTTCCTCTTACTTCTATATAGAGGAATTTCTCCCAGTATTTTCTTTTCCTGAATACATCTTTTTCTTTCAGTCTGCAGTCACCAGCCTAGCACACCAAAGCATTGTGATAAGTCACAGCACTGAATGTGGCATGATGATAGTGGGTGATCAGACCAGAACTGATAGGACCAGACAGCTTTTAAAAGTCCATTGCATTCTGTAAAACTTCTTTCTCCTAGAACTCCCAGATTCCCATGGTCAATAAGATCAGTGTTCAAATTGGCTATGGGATTCTGAAAATTCTAGTTCGAAAACCTAACTATACTATATAAAAACTGCCCTCTTTATGTGTGTGAGTAAAATGTGGCTTTTGAAAAGTCAAGAGATCCATAAGATGAGCAGAAAAAATGCACACATTGCCAAAGTGAATTTAAAATGTAAAATATTATCCACTTGGAAGGACTTGCTGATTATCCAGCTCGGTTTCTGGCAGAACTAAACCTTTCTTTTTCTCCTCTTCTATTGTCTCCACTCCCAACATTTTAAACTTTTGTTATTTATTGTACAAACCAGTGCTACCCCCTTTCCAACCATATTTTTAAAGACATTATGACTAAATCTGAATTCTTTTTAGGCTGCAGGGATATGACTTTTCTACTTTTGAGAACTGAAGCAATTTGAAGTGCAGTGCAGGTTCTCATCCCAAAAATACCTAGATAAAGGCTATGTTTGTGCTTGGATGGGTGGAAGGATTCAGGTAGCACCATTTTCTCATAGCACCTTTTTCTCACATCTTTATAGCTATAGTTCATACTGTATACCATTCAGTAAGTTGAAATCATATTCTGCTTTTCATATTTTTGGGTCATATTTAGTCTTGTTTCAGCTGGGCAGGCTGAGGAGAATGGTGAAAGACAGAGGTGCCTGGCGGGAAATGGTCCATAGGGTCGCGAAGAGTCAGAATTGGCTGTGCGACTAAACAACAAAAAAACATTTCAGATGTAAGCAAAACTGAAATTTACAGATTTGTCTCATGTTTATCTCTTTCTAGTTGGGGTGTGAATTACGGTGTGCAAGTGATTTGGATAAATCACAGGTTCCAGACCAAATCAACCTGAATTGACTAGTGTGAGGTGTGGCTCAAAGAAGAACAGCCAGATTTGAATCCATGGTGAATCAAAACAAGTTTACAAATCAGTTCATATCCAAAGTACATGCTGGATGAAGCACACATTGTTTCAGTCTACTGGATTTTGTTTGTTTGTTTGTTTGGAGAAGGAGCACTAAATTTAATAGTGTTTAGTATGCAACACTTGAAGTTAGATATCAAAACATTGTATTCCCCACTTTAGGGTTCATCACATTTCCAAATTTCTTGTATATCACGGTATGAGGGTGGGGGTGGAAGGTATAATTGTTTTAATTGTCAAATGCATTGATTTTGCAAATTAAAAATTCTCGGGAATCTCAGGCCCAAATCAAATTGCGTAGGACCCAGATTGGTCTGGACTGAACCAGAATACACTTTGAAGCCCAAAGTTGCCCTCCAGATATGATTATGGGATACCACCAAAGCCCTAGTATTTCTGTTTATTCAACCATGTTTTGCTTTCAAACACTATTTTTTAACAGGAAGTTTCTCACCTTTGTAGCAGGAAGGATTAACATGTCATCCCCATGACTAGAAATAGCTGTTTCTCTTTAATTTATTTCAGCTCATTTTTTAATGAATGTGTCTAGATTTGCTAATTCTATATTCCAGATGGAATATAGAATTTGAGATTTGAAACATTCACATATGAGTGTAACCCAAGAAATGTCTCTGCCCCTGTTGTTCCAAAAGCTGTACCCTATGGGCCATAAAATGGTGGCTTAGTGGTTAAGATGCTGAGCTAGATGACCTGAAGGTCAGCAGGTCAAAACCCCAGTGCTGCACAACAGAATGAATGCCCATCATCTGAGCCCCAGCTCTTGCCTACCTAGAAGTTCAAAAGCAAGAAATTGCAAGTAGATAAACAGGTAGCACTTTGGTAGGTGAGTAACAGCATTCCATGCACTTCAACATCTAGTCATGACTGCCGCATGACCACAGAAATGCCTGCAGATGCAGACAGTGATGTCTCCTTGGATGTAAACGGAGATGAACATTGTCCCCTAGAGTCGGACAAGGGTAGCTTTCAAGCAAGGGAAACTTTTACTATTCTAGTCAGAAGGGACATTTCTGCTTGTATGATACAATCTGTCCTGACTATCCTGTCTCCATTCACAAAGGATCCATTAACTTCAGGAGGTCAGCACATGGCTAATGTCAATTCCCTTTTACTCTTAGATTACCTTTTAAAAACTAATAAAGCCTAATTAAAATTCAGCTAATGTAAATCTGCATTTGGTATTCCTAACACAATTGGGTTAATGTGGATAAGGCTGGGGGGCAGAGAGCATTGTTGAGAAGCTGCTTACATTAGTTGAATTACTATTTCACTAAAAGCCTTTTTTATGTGACAGGATTTGACAAAAGCAAATAATTAGGTTTTCTTCATTTTCAAATTGAACTTTTCTTCTTAGTGGCTGTACAGAGCTTGGCTGATGGAGACAGAAGAAGAACTAACAGTGCAATTATATTAAATCACTGCAGACAAGGGTTGAGGATAGCATTGGCTCCAAAAGGAAATTATGCTCAAAAGCCCAGTTGCTAGTATTTCTATAGTAATGTATTTTTAACAGTCATCTTCGGCTTTTGAGAAATACAGCCAGTGTTCTCTGTTCAAGGTTCATGGAAACCATCACCTGTAAAATTTGTAACACTGTTGCTAATGTCCTCTAAAAATCCTTTCAACCCAGAGTAATCTCTGACACAAAATTATTATTATTATTAACTGAGGGGATGTTTTCCCCAATCTCCTCATGGGTACCCAGACTGATATCTGACCTACAGTGTTCTCTATCAAAAATGCTTCAACCTCATCCATGTCCAGATTCATGCTAGAATCTTCTGTGTTTTCCTGGAAAACCCATCTTCTCCAAATGAGGAAATACAAATGTCAAGGCCAGGTCACACAGTGAAAGGCAAAATAGAAGGGCTTCTGACTGGAAGCAGCTGTTTGCAAAGCTGGGTACTCTATTTTATTTTAATTACCTCCCTTTCCCTCAGACATTTGAATAAATCCTCTATCAGTTTCTTAAGGCAACAGCCAAGAAAATACTAAATGAGATACAGTACTTTGAAAAGAAAGTAAACATTGTCCCCTTGGGTTCTGTCTTACCAGTAATTGGGTAATGGAGAGGGTCTTCCCACTCTTGTGTCTGACCAAGTGGACTTGATCCATGAAAGCTATACGGTAGTTAGTCTTTAAGGTGTAATAACATTTTTTGTCTTTTTGTTTTGTTTACTCTGATTCTCTTCTCTACACTTTATGTCTTTTCTCTTTCATCTCAACTTTCTTCTTCCCTTGATCTAAAATCAGTGGTGTTGTGACCTCAGTACATGCTTTGATGGTTTAATCAACGATTTTGCAGCAAGAAAGGCAAGGATATTTCACTTCTGAGGCAAAGAACATGGTCTCCTTCTTATGTGCCGCCCACTCAGCATCTTCCTGATTTCCCCCTCTCTCTTTCATCAGTCTTAAGAGTGATTCATAAGTGGCAGATTATGACAGACACATGGATATGCTGTTGCACTACACTTATGCCTTGGGGCTCTTTGCTGTTTCCCACGGTTCCCCCCAAAAGGCACAAAGAGTCCTGATGTGTTTTGTTTTTACATCTTTGTCTATAGCTCATGTACACTCTAGTGGGAGAAGGGATTTATTTTAAAAATGTGTGTATTTGTAGAATTTATAACCCACTCTGCAGCTAAAGAAGCTCTCAGTAGAGCTTTTGCAATAACTTGATAACAAAAGATAGTACAGTTTCTTCTCCCAAATGAAGAAACCCTGGCACAAAAAGGTATGGGGTGAGGAAATGAAAACTAGACAACACAAGTACATGTTCTTGATATGAGATGGTTCCTTATTACAGAGTAATGGGTGCTGGAGGAGGAGGAGAGAGGTACAGGTAATGTCCAATGGAGTGGGCGTCTCAGGAGAGGTTTTTTCTTCCCCATCTCCCTCTTCTCTATTCTGGTGGAATGGTGGTTTGCATGCATCTGTCTGTTTATCTATCACAAACATGCTTATAATACTTCCCCCCCCCCCTCTATAAGCCTCAAGGGAGCTGTCGGGAAGGGGTGAAGTTCTGAGGTAATTTTTTCCACCACTTTCTGTGTTTAATTCCCTCATTAGAAGTGTCCATTTTTCTGCCTCATTTTGAGGGTCCTTTTTGAATTGCTTTTGATATTATTTTTGAATTTGTCATAACATTGTGAACTGTTGCATTCTTTTTTCCCTTTCAGTGGTTTAAGTATCTAACTGTAGAGCCTGGGGTTGGGAGTTCAGTTCCCCATTGTGCCTCATTAACAAGGGTTGAATTTGATGGTATATAGTTGGAGTCAGCAAACTTGGCTCTCCGGGTATTCTTGGACTTCAGTTACCAGAAGCCCAAGTCAGTACACTTGCTGATCAGGGCTTCTGGGAATTGAAGTCTGAGAACATCTGGAGGGCCAAGTTTGCTGATCCCTGCTCTGTAGTTCTGGGTGGTATAGAAATCAAATAAATAAATAAAAATGATGATGATGATGATGAAAATCATCACCATCAGGCTGGATAGCTCAATGACATAGGTATCTGTCTCTGGAGCCAGAGGTTGGGGATTTTATTCCCCAGTGAGCCTATTGTAAGTAGAGTCAGCTTGCATGGCCTTGAGCAAGCAGTACAAAATAAAGAAATGTCAAACTACTTTTGAGTACTATCTACCTTGAAAACCCTAGAAGAAATATTTCTGTTGCAGCAGCAGAAATTTGCTTGGGCAAATGAATATATGCACAGAAAATATGTTCAAAGCCAGGGCTCAGGCTCAGGGTGGAGGGACTTATTTTGAAGACTGAAAAGAAAACTGAGGGAAGGAGCAACAACTGAATGGCCTGGCCAGCCATAAGAATGCCGATGCCATCTCCGGACTCTCCCTCGGACATATTTTGTGGGGCTGAGTTTATGATGTTTTGCATGTATTTTTTAAAGTGTTTTGTATCATGATAATTTGATATTTTGTAATTGTAATTGGGATATTTTGAAATGTTTTTGTATTATGATAATGTGGTACCTTGTAATTGTAATGTGATATTTTGTATCTTTGTTAGCCACCCAGAGTCGCTTTGCAAGTGGGGCGGCATACAAGTATAATAATAATAATAATAATAATAATAATAATAATAATAATAATAATAATAATAATAATAATAATAATAATAATAATAATAATAATAATAATAATAATAATAAACTCACCTCTAATTCAAAGAGTGTAGCATGTTCATTTTGGATTTTTGGTTGGTTTGTTACACAATTTATTTTCTGTGCAAATAATTGTGCATACATTTGTATAATATATATTTTTAAAAAAATTATATGTAGGGTTTCCCTTTCTCCCATTGCCTTACAAGAATATGTACCCATTTTTATGTGCAAACATTTTCCAAACTCACCCGTTTTGTGTGAATCATGCTGTGAGCTTTGAAAGGTATCGAACCAAAGACTTAATTTTGATCACCCATTTCTTTTAGGGAGGGGGTAGGAATGTGAGGAATTTTCATCAAGGATGTACTGAGATTTTTTGTATCTCCTAACTCCAAAGTATTTTTTTAATCGTGGTGTTGAAGAAGGAGAAAGGTTCATCTACAAATGTAGTTGGTTGTAGTTCAGCTCAGAATGACAGAGTCTGGTTCACTTTTGGTAGAGAAACAATGCTTGGGGTAAATCAGAATTTTAATGAAGGCAATTTTTAAAAATAAAATAAAATTAAGTTGCTTTAACTGAACTGAATAGTTTCTTGACCATGAATATGGGAGGGGGAGATCAATATGTTGAATTTGTGTTCTCTCTTGAATCAGTGCTCCAAGATAATGAAACCTTATTTCTATCATCAGCACATGTACACAGAATGGCCACAATTCTGTTGTGCTCCCTGTGTTATTATAGCACAAAACATGTTGTATGGAGGGGGGAAATCCTCAGTTATTGTTCTGAGCCTTTTGTATCCATCTTCACTTTTCCTTCTAATAGCTTGCTTTTTTGTTTCATTTTATTTAATGTAAACCTCACCTTATTAATGCAAATAGCTGGGCAGTATACAAGAATAAAACTTTTAAACCTCAAAAACACATAATAATAACAATAACAAAAAATGCCTCCATAAACAATGTAATGATAAATAGAAAATATTTTAATCATTAGCACAAGTAGGCCTATAGCAGTGATGGCTATCCTTGGCACTCCAGATGTTGTTGGACTTCAGTTTACAGAGGCCCAAGTCAGCACATCTGCTGATCAGTGCTTCTGGGAATTGAATTCAAGAACAGTTGGAGTGCCAAGGTTGGCCATCATTGCCTTATAACATCTAAAATATTTTTTTAAAATAAAGAAGTTGACAACATCTAGGAGATTCAGTGGTTAAGGAAAGCTGTAAATAATTCCATCTTTATCTGCTTTCTAAACATAAGGGGGGGAAGGAACCTGGTGTGTGTATATTTTGTTCCAGAGACTACTAGGGCACATAACCAAAAAGACACAGTTCCTCTTTGGCCTCCCTCAGTGTAGCCACTTTTAACAACATGGATTTAGAGGAGTGGGGGGAATTGATAGCCATTTTCTGGGAGAAATGTTCCAGTATGAATCAAGATCCTAAAAAATTAAGGGCTTTATGGATGAACAAGCATCTTGAATTGAGCACAGAAATGGATAGGCAGCCAATGAAGGCAGAAATGAATTCACTTTCATTCAGAGTTGAGAAAAACATGTCCTATTGCCTAAAATCCTCATGCTACTCATAAGTCAACTCAAGCAAAAGGCTGTTGTTGGCTCAACATGCCAATAGCAGTTTCCTGTGTCTCATAGGAAGAAAAGCAATAATCCAACTCCCAAAGAAAGCAAGCAATTGCAACTGGACAATGAGTTAGTAGTTGTATTCTTGCTGCATTAACATCATGTATCAGGAGAAGACACTGAGATTCCCCAGCGTTACATTTTGTTACAGACCTCTGCTGCCACTGGCACATTGCCAAGAAAGAGGACAAGGAAAACAAATGGGAATAACATTAAGGGATATATTAATTTAGGAGTATAGATGCAAATTTGAAAATTGTCACAGACAGTGCTAAGAGAGACAAGGAACAAGTGTAACAATAGCTCTACATGGGGCTGCCCTTGATGACCATCCGGGGGCTTCAATTGGTTCAGGATGCAGCTCCCTGGGTGGCAATGGGGTACGTTCGGTATGATCATGCCGCACCCCTGCTGCGGGAGCTGCATTGGCTGCCAATATGCCTCCGGATGCAATTCAAGGTGCTGGTAATGACCTTTAAAGCCCTTCATGGTAGTGGACCAGGATACTTAAGAGACCACATCACCCCAAGGCTATCAGCCCATCCTACGAGAGCAGACAGAGGGGTTCCCTAGTGGTCCCATTGGCCAGGGAGGTGTGTCTCACTGGGACTAGGAGGAGAGCCTTTTTGGTATCTGCTCTGGCCCTGTGGAACCACCTGCCACTTGAATTACACCTCCAGACAGAGTTGTTTCCCTTTGGAAGGCCCTAAAAACATGGTTATGGCAGCAGGTTTGGGGTAAGGCTGGAGTTGCAAACCACCACCCCCTTGCTGGCTTATCTAGAGCCATCGGGGGTTTTAAGGAGATTGGGAAGTCTTTTTATAAAGGGTTTTAGATAGTTTTTATAGTTTGAAACATTGTATTGGGGTTGTTTATATGTTTGAAACTTGATGTTATGAGTTGCCCTGGGTCACCTAGGCGAGAAGGGCAACTATATAAATGCAAGAATAAAATAAAATAAATTAAAAATAGCCCAAATCTGTTACTTAAGTGTTGTAAATTACATGAAAGTTGACCCATTGAATCAATGGAGATATGGAGGGTCAATTCCTCCATAAGTTCCATTGATTCAAATGGGCATATTCTAGCTATGATTTACTTTAGCAGTGTGTCAGACTCACCATGTGTAGAGTCTGACACCAAATCTAGTGATATAGAAATGCAACAAACAAACAAGAGCCACTCAAGCATCATCATTAAATATATCTGCATGCTGATTTTTCCACCAAATTATTTTCAAAGCTGAGTCCTATAAAATTAAAACAATAAATAAGAATCCTGAGGCTACAGCAACAGCAGACTCGGACCATCAATAATAATAGGATAGAGAAGAGGGAGAAAAAGTTCAAGATTAATTGAAGTACAAGATGAAATTCATTACTAGTTCACCTTTAACTTGCTTGTGCAGATTATTTTTTGTTCACAATGGTATAGTTTGTAGCTAGGGAGATGTGTTATTTTTCTCATCCCAAACAATATATCTATTGTTGTTATTGTTGTTATGTAGAATATGGTTGTGGAATTATCATAGGAACTTGCTTGACATAGTTTATAATATAAGTGTAATTATTCTTTTAGAGTAGTTCCTGGATGCTCTGCTGGGTGAATGTGCTTTAATAGATCACACAGGAATCAGCAGAGAGAGTAGAGAACATGCCCAATCTGAAATTATTAGCACTTGGTTAAGTAGCTTTAAAAGTGCCATCCAAATTTGCAGGAGGGACTGCAACTACAGTTTACCAAACAAGCTTTGATCAATGGTTGTATGTCAATTTTCTCTTTGCCAGTTTCCTCCTTGCTTGCTTTTTCCACTTTAGTCTTCAGATGGCCTATTGTAATGTTGAAAATAAGCTTTTTCAGGAGGGAATTATTTCAAGACAAAGAGACACATTAGCAGAGGGGGAATGTATGGGAGGGGAAAAAATTATTCAGAATGATTTGCCATAAAGTCAATGGAAATAATGTGAATCTAACTGTCCCAACACCTTAGATTCACTTTTCACCTTATTTGTTAGTGTAATCACACATTTCCTGTTTTAAAGCAGGGATTATTTTAGTGTTTTTGTCAATTCCTGAGAGATTGTACATTCCTCAGGGGTTGGAGCTCATTTCTCACTCCAGAGATTCACTCGCTGTCTGAACACACACACGCACACGCACATGCACACGCACACGCACACCAATAAATAAATAAACAATCTACTCTAATCCATACTCACACAGATAACTGTTGGGCCATGGAAAGGTGCAAACACCAAAAAAAAAATAATCTATCTACTCTAATCCATACTCATGTTACCTAAAAATGGCTATCCCTTTTTAATGTGGAGATGTGCTTTAAAATTAAAAAGTTCATCTGCTGGTGGAGCTCCCCAAGAACCACAGAGATTTTAATTTCAGACAAAAACAAGACCATTATATCGACAAAAATAACATATAAGCAACAGAGGGACCCCACTGCTGGACAAACAACTATGTCTAACCCATTTTTGTCCACTAGAAAAACCTAATGAGCTTCCCTGAGCAATTTGTTGGGAAAGCTAGCCATCAAAGCTGCTGAGAGTTTTTTTTATACATTCCCTTCAACTAATCTCATCACCTATGCTAATTAAGTTTATACAATGAGACAAAAGTCCAACAGAGGGGTTTCTTATTCAACACAAATAAACAATCTTTAGTCACATTGAGTTAGTTAGCACTTTAAATTCAAGTTAAAATGACAAGGTTGTATGCAAATAATGATGTAGGAAGAGATTTACAAAGTCCGGAAAATGGAAAGGGGTGGGGGTACATGTGTTTATGCTGTACTTGATATCTTCCAGGTGAGCCTTTCCAGGTGCCCATTGTCTATTTGTTTGTTTGTTGTCTGGGAAGCATCACAGTTTACATATGGTAAAAAGATATTCCAGGGAGGAAAGTGGTGATGGAGGAAATTCAGAGAATAGTCCTCTGGCTATTATCTTCCTTGAGTAGGGTGTGACCGTCAAAGGATTATGCTTAATTGGTTTCTAGGTTAGAGGTCGCAATATCCTACTTGAAAATACAAACAGAACATGTTAAGAACCAAAATATTACAGAGCAAGGGAAATACCAAAAAGATACTTTTATTAGTATAAGGGCAATTTAAGAACCCCCACTCATGATCTGCAGCTCCAGTTCTTCCAAGCCAGTCATGTTAATAGCTGGCCCCTAAGGCAATTAACACCTTTTCTTCAAGGTAAACACTCCCAGGACAATCAGAGACATTCTATGGTGTGAAGAGGAAATGAGGAAATTCTGGTTTGAATTGAAATGTTTAAAGTACATTCCTAGGTATAACAGCAGTTTGAGATCTTTATGAAATTATTAAAAATCAACACTTGCAGTTATTTTACCTGCAAGTAATCATGGTATAGTGTGGTGTTTGTGAACATGAAAGACTAACCTTGAAGTGGATGGCAAATTAAAATGAGAGATGCATATTTTATTGGAAATTAAAGTATATATAATACTAAACATGCTAATTTCAAAATTAGGGTTACACTCACACCAAAAATGGAGAGGTAGGACTGTTAGGAACTGCTGGATGGCTTAGTGGTTTAGATTGGGAGTTTGATTCTCCACTGGGTTGGACTCAGTGATCCATAGGGTCTTTTCCAGCTTTGCAGGATGATGACGATGATGGCAGCGGCGACAATGATGGATATGATACAGCACTGGGTTGGATCTGCTAATATTTTCAGCCTTACCAGAATATGGCAAAGTTAGTTTTTTGTGGTACAGTTCCCAGAATTATAGAGCCAGCATGGCTTGTGGTCTAAGAAAAGTAACATTGCCAGAAATTGGATCTGAGAGCTGATTATAAATAACTTCTCAAGGAAACTCATGGAGGATGACATCGAGAGACACATAAGCCAAACATGAAGAAGAAGAAAACATGTTAGGCACTTTTATTGAGGATAGAAGAGAATATTTGTGAGTGTGAGTGGTCTTTGTTGACATTAGTGACTGTGGTAGACACTCAATGGTCCCGACAAACATGGAGAGGAGGCTAAGACTAGTATTATGTTGTAATTGTCATTGCATGACATCACCAGAGGGAGTTTTCAGTCTTCACATCATGACAGATACAAGGTTATAATTAGACATGAGTGGCAAGGTGCTTTTCTTTGATGAAGGAATAATTTTTCTCCTCCATCAAAATATCTCGCAGTAAGAATAATTTTCCTTCCATGCCTTTCTTGTCTTGGATATATTTTGCATAAGAAAAAGGGAGGGGAAATGGTTGCCTAGTGACTATACATATAAAGAAAACATGAACAATTTTGAAGATATAAATGTTTGAATGCTATCACATTGTCAAGTTGACAGACAGACACCCATTTGTGGGAATCATTAGTAAGTTTCCTATAAAAAGCACTGGGGGGGGGGAATTCCAAGAAAGACAACTAGGAGGGTTTTTTTAAAAAGAATTTTTGATTTATTTGTGTGTTTTTTTAAAAAAAGATGGAATTTAATCATTACATACCAACCATGAGAGCATAGCAGAAACAAGTAAATATAGCAACAAAGTCATCCAAGAAAGCATTATTCATGAAAGAGTGCTATCTATCCAGGAAATTGCTTTAGTAATTATTTAAGAAGAAAGAACATCAGAAGAAGCAAGAGACAGATGGTCATGTTTGTGTGTGACCTGAGAAGGTGTTGGGCCTTTGAGCACATTACCTGGAAAAGTTACTTTGGATATGAGAACTCCCATAATTTTCAAGCCGGCCTAGGTAGGCAGCAAGGTAGCTTTGCTAGGCCTGGACCCTCCCATTCTTCAGGTTAATGGTTGATGCTAAAACCAGGAATCAGGAGTTGAAGCTTGCAATGTCACCTTAACAGAGGAAGCAAATGTTTGTGTAATGTTGTGGAATATTATAAGACTTTCATGAGTAAATGAGACAGATAATGTTAGCTCCTTGTATGACTTTCTAAACAAATATTGGTGCATCACATATGGATAACTTTCTCATGTGTCATTTATCCCCACTGCTAGGTGTGAGTAAGAAAGAGGTGGGCAACTATGGCAAAATATGTTCATGAATTCTTGGCCGGGGGGGGGGACCCATTGCAACTAGTGGTGGGCTCCCAAAAACTTTACTACCACACTGTGGGCGTGGCCTATCCTGTGGGCATGGGCATGTGACTGGGTGGACTATCTAGTTATGCCTGTCCAGTGGTGGGATTCAAATTGTTTTACTACCTACTCTTTGGGAGTGGTATGGTAGGCGTGGCCAGGGGGGAATGTCCTGCATTGTACCTGACCTAGGACTACTTTATTTCAAAACTTGGATGGGTGAGGCCAGCCAGAATTTCTACTACTGGTTCTGGTGAACTGGTGCAAAGCTGCTGAAGCCCAACACTGATTGCAACACATTCTCACCTCTCTCCCATGAATCATTCTTCAGTTTTATTTTTTAAAAATCCCCTATCTTGTAATAAAAACAAGTGTTCCAGTGTATATCTGGACACACATTTAATCTGCATTGAAATGTGGTGATTTTAGTTGGTTGAAAATGAAGGCAAAATGAGATGTATATCAACACTCTGTGTTCCCAAAAGACTTACCTCTGACTATTTGGCAAGCATTATAACTGTCAAGGAATTCTGTCATTCAGAATTTTAGTTCATTCTTTCATGTTAATGTCTTTAAATTAAATGGAAATACATCTGAATGTCTGAAAGGAGCTTCTCTCTATGTGGAATGAGAAACTTTCCAAATGGCTGGTGGCAATAGGTACAATTCAGTAATGCAATAAAAATTATTGGCTAATGCACAGTGATTAGGCTTGAGACTTAGAACTGCTAAAACAATGAAATCTCTTCACAGGAGAAAAAAGAATTTGTTAGTGATAAAGTCAGAGTTTTACCAAAGAAATCAGCTTTTTTGGCTGCATGCCAGAATGAGGTTAAATCTGCCTGATTAATATATGCAGCAAACTAATCTGGAATTTATGGGCATAGCCTACAGCTGTCTCAAGTATCCTTCTGAAATTTCCTTTCCCCCCCCTCCACCCTCCTCTTTGAGATCAGTGACATAGAGTTTAGGAGTTGCAAAGTTTGGGAAACATTCCCAACAAGTTAATCTATTGCATATTAAAGAGAAGTTAAAGGTCAGTGACTGTAGTTTGAAAATCAAATCTACTGCTTTTCATCAAATTAAAAAGCCAGAGGTGAGAGAATCACGCTTAGTAGGACTACCTAGAGCACAAATGACATTAGAAATGCAGTCTGTGGGTTTCAACTTCACCGCACTCCATTTGCTCCTTAAAGTATCCATCTGTAAACCTTGATTCCAATCCAGAGTATATAGGTGACTATAGAAGGCTACATTCATTTGCAAAGTTTTGCCTTGGATTTTTTTTTTTGCCATGGTTCATTAGCTACAACAATGCTTGACTGCAGCACAGAGAGAGCAAATGAGTCCATATTACCTATTATGTTTCCCTTGAGTGCTATCTCCTTCCTGTTTGGAAATGATTCAGCCTCCAACTCCCTTTTTCAGGCTTATCAGTGATTGAATCTGAACTACTGAGCATCAGTCATTAGATGCTTACTGTGCCATCCGGTATTCATCTATTCCAGCAGTGGTATTCCAGTAGCGGTATTCATCTATTCCAAACATATGGCATGTGTGCCAGAGGTGGCAATGAGAGTCGTTTTGGTGAGCACCTGAGCCGTTGCCCCAACACAGAGTTCACCCAACCCCTCTGCCCAGCCACCCTTCAGCACACAGTGGGTTTTGTGTTGCAGTTTGGGCACAGTCTCTAAAAGGTTCACCATCACTGATCTACTCAGAAGAAAGCGTCATTGAGCCCAATGAGGCTAACTCCCAGATAAGTATCCATGTAACCACAGTCTGATTCCTTCCTATTTGGAATATTGGGAATTACGTGTCTCCAAGTTTAACATTAATAGCTTTTGGGGGAAGATTGTCGAATATTTGTTCCAACCAAAGAAATTTTTTTCATTAACCATAGGAATTAGTATGCACCAGTAGAAAGTCATTCTTTATGTTCCATTCTTAGCTAGCCAAGAAACATCTGTGGGGTGTCTCCAATTTAACTGCAACATATTCACTATGGCTGTCAACATCTTAGTGTCTACAACAGTCACAGCATCGAAGTCCTTAAGACTGTTCTTCACAGAGTACATTATTAAATTGTAAAATTCACTGTCACAAGTGTAGTGATACCTGCAAATTGAGAAAGGTTTTATAAGGGACAGAACAAATGCAGAGAAGTTTACATCAATGTGTTCAGAATCTGCAGTGTCAGAGGAAGTATGTACTGATTTCCTCTTTCATGGATGATTTTGATGCCAGTGACCAAACCTTTGAAAGTCACAAGTTCCAAATGATCAGTTACTTGGAATTAAATCCATTTTCCAATAACAACATTATCAATATATTATATTGCACTGTTGATTTATTTATTTATTTATTTATTTATTCATACGTGTTTATCGCCCTCCTCCCCAGAGGGACCCAGGGCAATTCACAACATATCAATAACAACAACAATTTAAAACCAATTAAAAGATTAAAAAAATAAAAGAAGCTTAAAAAATTAAAACTACGGTAGGTGTTGCAGCTAAGAGGCACTGGTTACAGTGATGGGATGTAACAGGTTCTCACCAGTTCGCCAGAACCGGTAGTAACTTTTCCCAGCGTCCTGGAGAACCGGTAGCCACCTTCAGGGCTTATCTTTTCACTGGTTTCCTCACTGCACATGCTTGCCAAGCACTTGGTGTGCATGCATGCCTACAGTGCTTGGTGCGTATGTACGGTCTCCTTGCTGTCCTCCCAAGCGGGGAGGAGGAAGAGAAGCTGCTAGCCTGAAGCTCCCTATAGCCTGCTCCCCAGGGTAAGACTCACCTTTGGATGTGGTGTGTCTGTGTGTAGTTTAATGTGTATTTAATACCTTTACCTATATTGACGTACTACCACAGTTCCTAAAAAGGCCTGAGGTGTGTGTGTGTGTGTGCGTGTGCTTATTTTTGATTTTTTTTTATTATTTTGTTTTTTTTATTTTTCTTTGACCCCACCCACAACATTATGATGTTAGCTCCGCCCACACTGTGATGATGTCACTGTGGGGTAGTAAAAATTTTGACATCTCACCACTGACTGGTTGTTTCAGTTTCTGTCTTGTACTGTACTTTGTGCCATATCTTGTGCTCAGATACAGTTGTGGCTAAAAGCCCCCAAAATGGTTGGTTACCATTACAGTTAAATTTTGAAGTAACTGTGTACTTTCTCATTTCTCATGACAAGCATCAGTAGACACTGGAGCACACAGAATGTTGTTACCTTCCCACCAAAATGGTACCTATTTATCTACTTTAAATGTGTTGCTTTTGAACCATTAGGTTGGCAGGAGCTAACTCTATGGTGTGGTATATAAGTGTAATTGCTTTTGCCTACCGGTACTTTAAATGTATTGCTTTTGAACCATTGGGTTGGCAGGAGGTAACTCTATGGGGTGGTATATAAGTGTAATTGCTTTTGCTAGTGGACTGAACTAGCAAAATGGTTGGTGTCCACATTCAGAGTCATCTGCTTCTGTTATCTTGTGTTTTTACTTTGTTCCCATCAGATTGCTGCAACAAGATAAGGCTATTCTACTGGGAGGAAAATAATATGTTTTAAAAACATTTTTATCCTTTTAAGTAACTTGCACAAATGGAGTGTCCATTTTATGTATTTTATTGTTAGTAAAATTAGTCAGTGTAATGTGAAGAATGTTAATAAAAAGCATACATGCTAAAAGGATGAGTTATTTCACAGGTGTTACATAAAATACCCTAGATATCCCTCTATCAATTTTCTTTTGATCTCATACCTTACAAGCCATGTAATTTAGAACAAGATAATTATATAGTTCAGTTTTTTCCTCTAATTAGCAGTAGCCTTAAATAGGCTGTAAGATTTAAGGCCATTTGTAAAGATAATCTCAACTTGTGAATGTATTTTCTGGGTAAAGCTATTAATGTCATTTGCTCTAATTCTGGAATGACTTAACACACACAGTTGTCTAGATGTGTCTCAGTGATTACAAAACAGAGTTACATCCACAGATTTTTAGGAATGCTAATCAGTCAGTTAGAGCCAGTCCTGTCATTAGGCAGAGTGAACCAGAGGATGTCAATACTGATAGCTTTACAGTTGTTCCTTCTAAGCCTCCTTTCCTTCTCATGAAGGATGACTATGACTAACATGCAGACTGACTTGCATCCTGAGTTAGTATTACATTCTATTACATCCTATAGTATTAGCATCTAATTCTCTGAGATTTCAGGGTCAAAACCTAAAAATATGTCACAGAATCAAGCACTGGAAAGGAATTGATATTTTTCTTAGAGTATCCTAGGTCAGGTAATTGTGAAAATAGTTAATTTGAGGGTATCAAAGGTATGTTTATATTAAAAAATCATTTGTAGCTATATTTCAGAAGTAGTGAGTTATGCAGTTACAGCAGACACTATGCTAATGAAGTAAGTAGACCATACAGCCAATGACTCAACTCTGAGTGTTGGGTGGCAGTAAATAACCTGACTCCCTAAAGGGGCCAACGGCTACAGGCAGATGAGCCCCGTTGAGTGGGGTGATGGTCCCCTTGCTGGAGGAAATGCCACTGGAAACCCTTCTACTGGGCCCAACTGGCAAAATGAATGGAGGAGGAACCACTCTATTAATCTGATTCCCAATAGTCATGGAAGCAGAAGAGGCCATGCCAGATGGACTGGCTGTGAAGGCACACCTTGATAATCTCCTCAAGGCTGCGGCAGTCCATTGCAGTACATTACAGTTAAATCCTGTATGTCTCATTTCATATGTGCCACAGGAGATGGCTCCAAGATCATAGTGTGTGGGTCACTTCATGGCAAGCTGGGATCCACCGTAAACAAATTCAAGCCAGTGGCATTTTTCCTGCTTGCATTGAAGGACAAATGTGGCCCAGAACCAGCCAGCCACCAAGACCAGGCCTCTGGGCACCCTGGGACAAGAAAAAACATATATTCAGAATTGCAGCCAGTGACGATAAAAGTAATACGATGAATAGGAACAAAGTTATCTTGGTTTAATGAGCATTATTTTCTTGTTAATGTCGATGTTTTGATGGTGTCTACGGCACTTTTAAAAGCATTTGAAGAGGAATTTCCCTGAGAGTGTGAGCTGCTTAATAACGGAATGAACCACTCAGAGGATGGTGGACTCTATTTCGCTGATTGTCCAAAAGAATTATTTTGTCCATCTGTCACAGTTGTGGATTTCCTGTTTCACTGGGAGCATTGGATTCAATGGCCCTTGGAGTTCATTTCAGTTCTGTGTCTGCTTCTATATAGACTGGCTAAATTTGACTTTAGGGACTGAACATTAAGATAGAGTTATTTTGTAGCACATCTCAGAAATGGAAAATGGTTTGGCTGTTGTTAAGCATTTTACTTAAGGATGTAAATAATAATAACATATATATTGTTCTAAACTGGAATTCTAAACAGTATAAAACACTTGCAAAAACACATTCATCTAGTGATACTTTGAGAACAATCCTAGTCTCTAGTCTCTGTTGCGGATGGCTGTGGGAAGCTGTATTGCTGTGCTTGCTTGTCTGTTATTCTGCTTGAGCAGGCCCTTCTCCCTTTGTGCACTGAATTTGGTGTTTCACTCCTTGTCTGAAGAATTGGGCTTCATCCATGAAATCTAACAATAAAAATATAGTAGTTAGTCTTTAAAGTGCTACAGTGTTTTTTTTATTTTGTTTTCTGATATGCCTGAACCACAGACTAACATGGCTACTATTTAAAAAATCCTAGTCTCTGTTATAGGTTTCACCACATTACATATTGGCTGAAATCCTATTTCTCAGAGTAGTAAGTAGGTACCCAGTGTAAAGTACCCTAAAGTAATGAGCTAGAATTCAGAAACTGGGGTTTGATTCCCTGGCTCAGCTATGGAAACTTGGGTGTAGGTGTGTGGAACTGATAAAGTCATTCCTTAAATATTTCACTTCCATTGAAACCCTGTTAGGGTACCTTTCAATCAGTTCTGATTTGATGGCACATACCAGAATAGTAAGTGGCAACTAAAGTAGAGCTCACAGAATCAGTGGTGAATTGGTAAGTCAACTTCTCCTTAGGTTCCACTGTTGCAATTGATCACTCTAGTAGCAACGTACTACACTGATCAAGAGGAATTCAGCTACTGATAAGTGCAAGAAAACAGTTGTGGTTTCTTTAAGGAACTAAAAGCATTGCTCAACCCTTTAACAATTTTAATCTTTCCTCTCTACCTTTCTCAAAGCTATTTCATGTCATTTAAGTCACTACAGTTTCACACTGCAATACTATTTTATAATAGTTTATCCAGGCTATACCTGAATGCAGTGATAAAGGGGTGAATGGACCTGAATAACTTTATGAAAGCTTAAGACTACCTTATTTTAAATCGAATGTCAAAAACTTGAAAGGACTGTTTTTCTCCTAGTTTTCTTCTGCTGATTTTTTCCTCAAACCTCTTTGTTCCCGAAATATAACCTTGTAACATGAGAGTATTCTTGAGGAGTGGAGAAGTATATACTGTATACATCTTTCAGCATGCCTGTAGCCAAGTGACAATAGTAAATAAAAAAAACAGCAACTGCAAAGCAATGGCTTTGGAACAGAATATTATTTTCAAATGAATGATAAAAGCAGAGATCTTGACAAAAGAAGGAGAATGACCTACAGTGCTCCAATTGTGACAAGGTGCTTGATATATATTTTTTAAAGAAAATCTTATTTTAAATTTATGTATGCCATTCCCCAATAAAAAGTTTTTGCAGCAGTCATATTTTCTCCATTATTTAAAAGCCGAAAAAATTGTTGCAGGCTGGTTAAATACGTGAAAGAACTAGGTTCCTAAATATAGGCAAACCTACTATTAATCAGAAGGGACTGTGGTGGCTTAGTGGTTAAGACACTGAACATAATGACTGGAAGGTTGGCAGGTCAGTAGTTTGAGCCCCAAGTACTGCACAACAGAGTGAGCTCCCGTCTCTGTCCCAGCTCCTGCCAACCTAGCAGTTCCAAAGCAAAAAATTGAAAGTAGATAAATAGTTTCCACTTCGGTGGAAAGTTTAATAGCATTCTGTGCACTATGGTGTCTCGTCATGCCTGCCACATGTCCATGGAAATGTCTGCAAATGCAGACAGTGCTGGCTCTTTGGCTATAAAGAGAGATGAGCACTGAACCCTAGAGTCAGATACTATTGGCTTTTGAGCAAGAGCAATGTTTACCTTTACCTTTTACTATTAATCAGTATCTATTCACTAATAATGATGTTGTTAATGGTCAAGTTGGTGGGTGTATGAATAAAGGATCTCTCCCTGATCCTGACATTAATAGCCTTGCTTAGATCTTGCAGACTAAAAGCTGTGCACATCTTTCTTACATTGGTGGACATTGTATAGCCTTTTTACATCCACTGTACTCTGACCACCTCAGTCTCTGAACACCATGTTGAAAATAAATACAGTTGAGGACAAGTGGCTTTCCTTAGAACATCCATTTGGGTCCTTTAGAAGGGAATCTTACCATGTTCTGAGAGGCTAACAGGATCCATTGGGTTCAAATTTGTTTATATTAAGCATCACTGGATGGAGAGCTCAAAAGTTCAGGAGTCAGAGGTTGGGTGTTCAATTCTCTTCTGTACCTTCAGGAGATCAACCAGCCTGTATGCTCTTTGGTAAGCTGTGCTGTCCCAGGATGGACAGACATACAGACAGATATATAAGAAAATAATAATAATTACTTCAGAAATTATTCTGAGTTGAAAGGATTTTTCCAGGAGAAACTCCACTCAGGAATGGCTCCTTTCATGTCCCCAAGAGCTGGGACAGAGATGGGCTCTCAATCCGCCATGCAATACCCAGGTTTCAAACTACTGTACTGACTTGCCGGCCTTCTAGTTAACAAGGTGAGCTTCTTAACCACTGAGCCATCGCAGCCCTTATGCATAAGATATATAGGTATAAACATATATGCATCCAGTTTTTAGATAAAACCATTTTTAAATTAATCCACAACTTCTATAGTAGGTAGATAGGTACCACTTTGGTAGGAAGGTAAACAGCATTCCATGAACTATGGTGTCTCATCATGCCTGCCACATATCCCATGGAAATGTCTGTAAACTCAGACAGCGCTGGTCCTTTGGTTATAGACAGAGATGAGCACTGAACCCTAGAGTCAGATGCGACCAGCTTTCTAGCAAGGACAACATTTACCTTTTACTCTTAATCAGTATCTGTGCATAACCACTGCATTATTATTTTTTTAAAAAAATATAATGGTAACTCTGGATTATCTGCCGATCTGAAAAATGACTTTGGCTTTCCTGAATTTGTTCATTCTTGGTTGACTGAGTAAGTCTATTAAGCTAGCATAAAGTAATCTTTACATAGTCACATGACAAGAGATCACAAATCAGGTAGATTAGGTTAGGAGCTTGAGTTTTTTCTTGACAAAAAAGCTTCCTTTAAGTTTAATGATCTCTATTTGCATATCTATTTTGAAGTGAAAAGTGAATGTCTCTGATATTATCAGTAATGTTAAAGCCCAGTCTAATGGTATTTCAGACACCATCTTTTATATGGCTATTTTCATGTTGGAAGTATTCAAACACGCTGTCTGACCTTTTTTTTAATGGATGCAAAACTGCCTCTGCCTTCCTTATCCTGAGGCTAGACGACTGAGATGTCCTCTCTCAAGTTGTCCTTGAAATTTTTTCAAAGCTTTTCGTTACTAAGGCAGAAGGCTGAAACTTGACTGTCCTGCTGAGGCCTGTGGGATCTGAAGATGTCCTCCCTCATCAAATGTCAGGTGCTCAGAAGTTACGTTTAAAACTATGGGCGTTGAGGTCCTTATCAGCATTTTGAATTTTTCCATAGAAGGAATGACTTCTTTAAAACCCTGGCAAAAATTCATGTGCTGCTTTCAACTAGAAAAAAGCCCACTGAATCACTTTGACGAATGGTGAACATTTATGTAAATCCCATTGATTCAGTGAGTTTACTCAAGTTAGCATGAGCAAATGGGTTCAGACTGAAAGCTGTGTAGACAATACTAAGATGGGGTATAAGCAGTGATGGGCAGCAACAGGTTATCACCAGTTCACCAGAACCAGTAGTAACTCCCCCTGGTGTCCTGGAGAACCGGTAGTGGCTTTTGGGGGTAACCACCTCGGGGGCTTACCTTTTCACTGGTTCCCCCACTGCGCATGTGTGCCAAGTGCTTGGTGTGCATGAGTGCCAGCACTTGGCGTGCATGTGCAGCCTCCTTGCTGTCCTCCCAAGCGGGGAGGAGAAAGAGAAGCTGCTAGCCTGAAGCTCCCTATAGCCTGCTCTCCAGGGTAAGTGACTCACCTTTGGGTGTGGGGTGGGTGGGTATATTTTAATATGTATTTAATGTGTATTTATTTTTAATGTGTATTTTTATGTGTTTTATGTCTATTTAATGTGTATTTTTATGTGTTCATATGTCTATTCAATTTGTATTTTATGTGTTTTATGTGTATTTTTATGTCTATTTAATTTGTATTTTTATGTGTATTTATTTTTATGGGATTTTTTATGTTGGCTCCGCCCACATCATTGGCTCCACCCAAGATGTCATGACATTGGCTCTGCCCACAGTGTGGTAGTAAAATTTTTGGCTGCCCACCACTGGGTATATGTCATATAAGTCATAATAATACCACTGGGTATTAGTCATGATAAGGACTGAACTTTTGAAGAGCAGAGCTACCGAAGTATTTTCCTATATTTTAATGGAGATATCTACATTATCTCACTGCTTCAGAGTTTGGCTATAGATAGCTGCCAAACAAGTATCACAAAAGTCTTGAAATCACAGAGTAAACAGACAAAATGGTGTTGTTTGCTCAGAAATGACCAGCCTTAATAGGAAGCCTTTACAATCCATCCTGGGGAAGTGGAATGTCAGATATTTCTATAGCTGTGGTTTTATTCTCACAGCCAAAAACTTACCAAAACAGGTTCAGTTTCACATGGGTCCCTAAATTCTCTGAGATTTCAGAACAGAAACCTGATAAGGCTGGTAAGAGATGGAAGAGGACTGTGGAAATGGGTATAAGAGCAATCTAATTATTTGGTCCAGAACATGGTAATCCAGGTAAATAGCAACTTGTTGCCAAAGAAAAACATTATAGGGGAACAAAGTAGTAGAATGCACCCAACAGGTGCAACAGCTGTCATAATTCATCCTAGTAGAATTACATTCAACATCATACATGTAACTGAGGTGGAATTTTCTTAGGACCTCTTCTGTTGGAGGAACTTGTGGAAAACTTGGCACCCTGACACAGAAAACACACACACCTTGCTAACAAGGCCTTCAACAAGATGGCTCAGAATTCAAGATGCTGCTACTTCACCCCCTACCTCACTCTGTATGGCAGAACATGCTAAATGCAAGCACCTGTCCTCATTCCTCCCCTTGCTCTTAGATTTTTGGCTCACCAGTGTTGCACAAACAAAGCAAATGGAAATAGTATTGAGGGACATTGGTACCTGGGCCAGCTGGGAGGTAGGTGTTCTAGCTTTCAAGATGCATAAGACTTCCATATCATCTACTTGAAGGTCCCCCGTGGCAACCAAAACTCTGCTCACAAGATACCTAGAGCATTCTGTACATGCACAGGGGCATTTTACTTGTGCTTCCTAGGAGGAACCACATGATCAGCCCGATCAGTTCTCTGAGGGCATGGTCAGACCCACTACCTGAAAATGTTGAGAACACCTGCTATGATGTAATGGATGTTTTGTCCTTTGCCTCAGACAGGAAGATATCTTGGTTGGAGGCAGATTGGTGACATAGGCAACCAGGAACTTGGGCCCTCCTTCCGTGCTCCAGGCTACTTATTTGTCATATGTCTGGGAGCAGGGGTGGGAGGGTGGAATCTTGTTTTTGGTGATTTTCTAAACCTCAGCATACTGAGACTCACACTGAGCTTACCTTTTGCATCATCAGAATTTCTTAGCTTCTCACCAAATTTCTAATCTCACTCTGTCCTCCTATTTTTGGATGTCCTATTCAGGAAACTGTCAACATTTGAGCAGCTTAATATTTGTGTATGTGAGAGAGCTACATGCCAGAAAGATCCCATTCTGTGCAGAAATAATAGAAATCATTATATAATACAGTATATATAATTACAGAAATTATAAAATCAATCATATTTCTCTTCATACATTTTAAGTGAATCATGTGCCCAAGAGGGGCCATTGTGTGTAGGAGCTGTAGCAGTCATACACAGCTTCATGTTTCTTCTGTCCTGTCCAGAAGAATTCTACACAAGAAGGATAGTAAAAGTAAAGTTCTCCCTTGCTCAAAAGTCAGTTGTGTCTGATTCTAGGGAGTGGTGCTCATCTCCATTTACACCCAAAGAGCTGTCTGAATTCTGTCTGAATGTGCAGATGTTTCCATGGTCATATGTCAGGCATGACTAGATGCTGGAGCACATGGAACACTGTCTCCTTTCCCATTGAAGTAGTACCTATTTATCTACTTGCAATTTCTTGCTGTCTAACTGCTAATTTGTCAGGAGCTAGGACAGATGATGGGTGCTCACTCCATCATGCAGCACTCGGGGCTCAATGTGCTGTCCTTGTGGTGATCTTCTGGTCATCAAGTTCAGCATCTTAACCACTAAGCCACTTTGGTCCACACAAGAAAGATAGCAAAGAAATTATACAATCCTATGCAGCCTCGTGTTTCTTCAGAGTTTTCCAGAAGAATCTTGCCCAAGAAAAATGCAAGAAACATGACAGACAGTTCTATGCAATGTTGCATTTCTTTCAGGAAAAGAGATCATGAAATGACTGAGAAATTTTGTTAAATTTCTGGATAGATTTTACAGATAGGGAATCACAGGCATAGAAATATAGGTGTGATGGAAAATAATTACTCCTTAGTTTCTTTCTGATTATATTGGTCTTAACTTGTGTACACCGCCCAGAGTCCATTGGATAGGGCGGTATATAAATCTATTAAATTAAATTAAATATCTAGTGGCCAGTTATGATATCGTACCATGCAAATATTCAAAAGACAAAATTGAATAATACTTCCCTTCCAAAAGCCTCTAAGGTCTTGAAAAAACCTTTAAGTAACTTTTGGAAGTAACTAGGCGCTACTTGTTAAACCTAAATAACTCAGGTGTTGTTCATTACACCTAAAAAGTAACTTTGTAACTGAGAAGCCCATTGTTCACTACCCCAAATAAACTGAATACAGGGAACAATGTAAGGTCTTATGTAAGGTTTTTAATGGTATGTAGGTTCTTTATGCAAAGTAATGTGCAATTGGATTGTGAGCTGCCCAGAGTCACTTCAGTGAGTGGACGGCTAAACAAACAAACAAACAAACAAACAATGTCACCTCAACTATGTGCCAATAAGCTCAGGTTATGAACATAGTTTGACCATGGAAAAGCAACATACAGAGTATGATGATGATGATTACTATAATGAGGTTTCCGTAGCTGCCTGACAATGATTTAATTTGGTTAGGGGCTACTTTGGTGAAGATGGTGGATAAGTAACTTATTGAACTGCAAGTGTCAGAAACCTCTAGTGATGGTGATGGTGAACCTTTTAGAGACTGATTGACCAAACAGAGGGGCGGGGCAAACTCTGTGCTGGGGGGAAGGTGGAAACGCTCCCATTGGGCTGCTAGGCATAGGGGTGGGGTGAACTCTGTTCTGGGGCAAGGGAGGAAGCGTCCCATTGGACTGCAGTCCAGAGGGGTGGAGTGAACTCTGTGCTGGGGGGAGGGTGGAAACCCTTGGGCTGCTGGTCAGAGGGGTGGGACAAACTCTGTGCTGGTGAGACTCTCTGTGTGCCCCTTCTGGCACATGTGCCATAGGCAGAATCCCTAGAATCCTACAGGCAGCATAAAAAATGCATCTGCAGTCCAAAATATCACTTTCCAAACTCAGGGACTGTGTGTGTGTAATTGTGTCTCCCTCTATTATCTTTATATTCAAGAAATATCATGCCACAGCGAGGTGATAAATGCTTCACTCCCAGCATGTCCAACCCAGTAATGTTTAGGAAAGCATTTAGGTGATAAATTGCCTGCTGATGGTGCAAAAGACTCAAGAAGTCAGGTGATAACTGCGCTAATGCCAGCTCTTTTTAGAGAATGCTGAGGGCTACGACAGGGGCATTTGTCTTACTCCCATGATACCATCTCCTTTCATTTTCTGACAGGTGAAATCAGCTTGCTTAGTTTTGCTTGCCTGCTTGCTTCCTAGTCACGAAACCATATCCCTCCCACATGGAAATGTGTTTCCATTGCTTACAATACAGCTAAAAAAGCAGCCCTCATCTCTTTTGGGCCAAATTAAAACAAAGTGGTAGTCATTGACAAGCCAAGTTGTCACCGGGTTCTGCTAGATGTTCCTATTTAAGTAAAACATGGGAAGAATTTTCATGGGTAACAACAGGCATTTTTGAGAAGATCAGTGAAACACCAAAAATACCCTCACAAGTGCTTCACCATCTTTATTGTATTATCAGTGCAAGCAAAAACATTTTATTTGTTCCTTCTTGCCAATAAGATGACAAGATACTTTCTGGTGCACTCAAGAAGAATTGTCATAGTCTATTTTTATTTATTGTATGAAATGCACACAGCCACAACACCTCCAGTCTTATTGCATAATCTCTAATAAGTGTATTGTTATATTTATTGTATTATACTGTATGACCTTTGATTATGCTATATGTTATATTACTTTTGATTGTCTTATATGTATGGTTTCTGTAAACCGCCCTGAGTCGTTTGTACCGAGTAGGGCGGTATACAAATCGAATAAATTAAATTAAATGAAATGAATGAATAAATATATCAGAGGGTAAACAAATCAAAACAAAAAGACAAAAAAAGGGTTATGGCACTTCAAAGACTAACTGCTAGATTTTAATGTTAGCTTTCATGGATCAAGTCCACTTCATCAGACATAAGAGTGAGATTTCATTGCACAAATTTATACACATAAGGTACAGAGGTTCAGAATGGTACGATAAGTATACAAAACAATGTGGTTTGTATAAATTGATGCCATGAAGTTTCACTCTTATGTCTGACTAAGTCGACTTGATACACAAAAAAGTAAAGGTTTCCCTTGCTCAAAACCCAGTCGTATCCAGTGATGGGATGTCCCCGGTTCCAGACGGATCTCTGGAACCGGTAAGACTAATCCCGGAGAGTTCTCCGGGAGGGGAGTCCACTTTTGAGGCGTCCGGTTCCGGACGCCTCACCAAAAGAATTTTTTTTTTTTAAATCTGAGCTAAAATGGCTCCAATTGACTGCGCATGCGCAGAAACTCAATTTGACGCATTGCGCATGCGTCAAATTGAGTTTCTGGACATGCGCACTAAATTGGAGCCAAATGGCTCCAATTTTTTAAAAAAAAATCTTCTGAAGCTGGATGGGATGTTCCCCGTCCATTCATTTATCTCCCCCCTCCCAGGCTCCAGCTCCACCCTAAGAGAAGGGCACCTCCCCTAGCCGGCTACCTGGCTCCCACAGGCACGTTGGTGCCTGGCCGCGCTGTCCGCCCACGCCGCGCCGCGCCGTCCGCCCGCGCCGCGCCGTCCTAGGGTCTTGGGCCCAACAAACCCCCATGCCCTGGGTAAACCCGGCGGGGCTCGCCACCGCCGCATCCTCTTCTGTCGGGCGCCTGGAGCTTCCTCGGGCCGTTGCCTTTTCGGCCCGGCTCTGGCTGCAGCCACGGAAGGTAAGTGAGGCTTTTATATTTTGGGTGGGTGGGTGGGTGATTTAATTGTGTTTTGGGTGGGTGGTTGTACTTTTATTTAATTTTTATTTTATTTATTTCTTTATTTTATTTCTTTAAGTTAATTACGGGTCTGTGTGCCGTGTTTATTTTTTTTTTTTTATTTTTGCCTTGCCCACAACGTCATGATGTCATGACGTTGGCTCCGCCCATGACGTCATGACGTCATGACATTGGCCACGCCCATGACGTCCGTGACGTCATGGCGTGGTAGTAGAATTTTTGACATCCCATCACTGGTCGTATCCAACACTAGGGTTCAGTGCTCATCTCTGCTTCAAAGCCGAAGTGTGGCCATGTGGCAGGCATGACTAGACACCAGAGTGCACGGAATGCTATTTACCTTCCCACCAAAGTGGTCCCTATTTATCTACTTGCAATTTTTTGCTTTCTTATTAGCATGAAATTTCTTGTTAGCATGAAAGCTAACATCAAAATACAGCAGATAGTCTTTAAAGTGCTGCAGTGTTTCTTGTCTTTTTGTTTTGATTGGTTTAGTTTACTCTCTAATATGCTTGAAACACAGTCTAACATGGCTACTATTTCAAAAATTAATAATGAAGTGATTTGACATTGTTTGCTTTTTTGGCAGTCTGTGGGATTTTGTAAAGCTGTCTTCCAAAATCACATTTTGAGTAAATAATTCTCTTCAACGCCCCCACATTGTTCATTGCCTAGCTTTTACATCCATACAGTGAAGAAGAGTACTACAGTAGATGATCTTAGCGTTTGCTTCCAGTGACACTTCCTTACACTTAAATCCTGAAATGATTAACGTTTTTGTTGTAAATTCCTAAGCATCGCTAGGTGGCAAAGTGGTTAAACTGCTGCCCTGCAACCAAAAGGGTGTGAGTTTCATCCTGAATAAAGGAACAAAGGCCTTCCAGCCTTCTGAGGTCTGTAAAATGAATACCCAGCATGTTTGGGGCAAAATGCTAATTAACTTGTGAACCACCCAGAGAATACACTAAGCACTATGGGGTGGTATATAAGTGTGAATACTTTGCTTTTCTTGCATGGGAAGTTAATGCAACTGCCTTGTTGTTATTGGAATCTTTGTTGTTTGCTTTTTTAGAATTGGGATATATATACAGTATTGAACAATTTCCATCTGTAGGCCATTACTTTGTGTTCCATATTTGTTGGCATATTCTTGTTGGGATTTTGATATATTCAATTTGTGTAGCTTGAATCTTGTTGAAGAGATCTTTTGGCTCTCCCTGTTGAAGCATATTTTAGACCAGGGGTGCCCAAACTATGGCCTGTGGGCCAGATCTGCCCCCCCGAAACCAATTCATCTGGCCTGCACCACCCTTGCCGCTCCTAGAAGCAGAAGTAAAACACATGTTTGGATTGGCAAGGGTGGCGTGGGCCGGATGAATTAGTGTTGGGGCCCAGATCTGGCCTATGGGCCATAGTTTGGGCACCTCTGCTTTAAGCAGAGAAAATGGCAGCCTAAAAATCTATCTCATCCTGTTGCAAAACAGATTGTAAGGCACGTTTTATTTCCACTTCTGATGGGAGGAACCACATGACCGGCCCACAGAACCACGTGACCGGACTACGGCCCAAAAATTTTGGGCACCCCTGTTTTAGACTCAGATCAGCATTTCAGAATGAAGATTCTGAATCAGAGGTTTTGGCAAGTCAGCTCAGTTTATTGGCCAAGAACCAAGCTGACACATACACAGCTCTCTCGAGGTAATGCGGACTAGTACAAAAAATCCAAACACCTTTTGTACAATTTGTATGAAACAGGACTCTGCATCTAGTGAATTTCCAAACTAACGTTTCTTATGCAAAAAGGTTCCTACACAGAAAAAATCTACAATTATAGGTCCCATTTGCTTTACAATACAATGTCCATTTGTTCCACTTTTGTTTACATTGCTTCATGTTTTCCTCCACTTACATGAGCTAATAGGATAACTGCTACTGTAGATAACATACGTTTCTCAGGGCATTATGAAATGCATTATCCTCTGGTCTATATGAGACAATGCTAACATATTAATTCAACATTTCTTATTCTGATTATTCAATATTATTCTAATATAGCCGCAACATCCCTTAACTATATTTTTGTTCTTTTCTGTTTCTTTGTAATGATTGTTAAACTAATTCTTTCTGCCCCTATGTGCATGCCAGTGAAAAGTTGTGTTTTGAAATCTAACCTTTAGTCTTTTGCATTTTAGTTTTGCTTCTCCTATCTTCTTAACATTTTAAGAATTGTATTAATCATCAGTTTTTTGTGATCTTTGCTGATAATATTTCTGGTTTCAATCCAGTGTTCTGATTCATGCTCAGTTAACTTTAGGAAATGCAATTTTTTTTGCCCTGTCTTTACATTCTTTGAAAATATCACTCGAATTTTATTTTGACACTGATTATTTTCTTCTATGTTTTTCAATTTTTGTTATTGGTTAGTTCATGGTTAGTTCCAAAATCTGCTCTCAGTCTTCTTTTTGCAGACAGAATAGTGTCTTGCTGTCCTCTAACATACTCTATATCCACAGTGGCAAACCTTGGCACTCGAGCTGTTCTTGGACTCCAATTCACAGAAGCCCTGACTTCTGGCCTTCTGGTAATTCAAATCCAAGAACAGCTCGTGTGCCAAGTTTCGCCACCACTGCTCTATATTATAGCATTTAATGTACAATTTAATATAGCTTTCCAAACTGGAGATGGATATCTAGCAAGTTAAATTTGTGTGTGTGTGTGTGTGTGTGTGTGTGTGTGTGTGTGTGTGTGTGTGTGTGTGTGTGTGTGTGTGTGTGTGTGTGTGTTCTGCCACATTGCAGTTTCACCTATGAACATAAGCAATGTTACTATATGAGGTGATTTCCTCAGTCCAGATAGTGCTGGAAGATAAGACTCTGAAGCAAGATCGTATTCTAACCTACACAATCACTGTTTTCTGTAGATACTGCTAAAGGTCCATGAATAAAGAAGCCACTGAAGCATCTCTTACAGAACATATGGAAAATATGATTAAGATGACTTACTTCTATTTTGCACAAGCTGGAGTTGATCTGTTTACTAAGCACATGAGGTAGCTGATGGTTCTTCTGTCCCTCCAACCCCTTTTTAAGCTCCTTACAGCATGCAGGGGCTTTCAGCCAGTTTGGAAATAATTTGTTATAAACAACTGATTGTTTGCAACCAATTCCTTTTGTGAAATGAGGAAAAGAATTTGCTTTTAAAAATTGTATCTCAGTAACCTTTTTTGAGAAGTCACTTTTCAATTGCCAGTATTGATTTAGTTAATTAAAAAAAATATTTATTTTTCTGTCAGCAGTAAGAACTGAACTGGGCCAGCCATAGTGTGATTTCTGCCCAGTCCTTTTTAATGTTCTAAATTTAAAGCATCATTTTATTTCCTCAAATAAGAATGAATGGAAGAATTTAATGTGTTGTTGTTTTTTTGGTTTATCTTTAAATAGATCTGTTTTTCAAGGCATATCATGGGACTCTCTTCCCTGGGTAGCAATCAGCAAAAGTTCTCATTAGAAGAAACTTTATGGCATTTGCTGATCTGCAGAACAGTGTATGAATGATAGGAACATTATTTGCATAATTGGTTTGGTACCTACTGGTGCCACACACTGACTTTAAAATATCCCCTCCTGTGCATTCATTATATCCATCTCTCACCCACTCCTTCAGAAGACGTTTATAGTGGTTCATTGCTGTTTATTGTAAGAAAGGCAATGAAAACACAGACGTGTGTCCTCTGGTTTACACAGCCTAATATTAGCAAGCCCTCAAGTAGTTAGAGAGAGGCGGTACAGCAGACGTTCTATTATTAAGAGCTACAAATTCTACAGAGACAGCTAAGATGCATTTTCTGCCCTCCAACTTCAAAAGACAAATTCTTTTTGAAATGGAAACAACCAAAGTATTGTGTTTCTGGCATTCATATATTCATTTTCAAATCTTTAGCAATAAAGAGTTCATACAGAATTGAAAATGTATTTATTTATTTATTTATTTATTTGATTTCTATACCTCCCATCTGGGTGTTAACCCACTCTGAGCGGTAAACAAGCAGAGAAACCTTAATGGTATTGCTTGTCTCTATCCATCCATCCATCCATCCATCCATCCATCCATCCATCCATCCATCCATCCATCCATCCATCCATCTATCTATCTATCTATCTATCTATCTATCTATCTATCTATCTATCTATCTATCTATCTATCTATCTATCTATCTATCTATCTATCTATCTATCTATCTATCGGTTATCAATGTGGTGATACCCGGGTGAAAGAAGAAAGAGTTTGAAATGATCATGAGATATCGGGACCTGATCATTAAAGTATAACATTTCTGGGATATGTAACAGTGATACCAGTAGTGATAGGAACATTGGGAGCAATCCCAAAAGGGTTGGGGGGGGACATCTAAGTGAGATTGACATTGATAAGACCACAATAGAACAGTTGCAGAGAGTAGAACTACTAGGAACCAACTATATTATTAGGTGATACCTCACTGAGTCTTAGGTCCAGGGCTAGCATCTGAGCTGTGGGTTTCCAAACCTCCAGTACAAACATCTGGTGCACCATGTACACCTATATAGGTAATGGTAAAGGTCAAGGTCAAGCTCACCCTTGCTCAAATCCAGACATATCTGATTCTAGGGTTCAGTGCACATCTCTGTTTACAGCCAAAAAGCCAGCACTGTCTACATCTGCAGACATTTCCGTGGGCATGTGACAGGAACAACTAGACACTAGAGTGCACAGAATTCTGTTTACCTTCCTACTGAAGTGGTACCTATTTATCTACTTGGAATTTCTTGCTTTTGAACTGCTAGGTTGCATGAGCTGGGACAGAGACAGGAGTTCACTCCATCGAGCAGCACTTGGACCTCGAATAGCTGTTGCCGAACTTCCAGTTATCAAGTTCTGCATCTTAACCACTAAGCCACCACAGTCCCCACACCTATATACATTTTCCATTAAATCAGTTCTCTTTCTCCGGGTTTGTTTCCAGGATTTTCCTGGTATGAACTACTCGAAGAGATTTATCATTCTCACCTTCTGGAGGGTTGCCATGGGACTGTTTAGTTTTTGCAAGACAATACAGGTTCCCTAGAAAGTACAGTAAGGAACTGAACTTCTGACATTTGGCTCCACAGTCAATTACCACACTCACTGTGCTATCCAGCCAACTACATGTTTACGTTTCCTTACACAGGAAAAAAAAGCCCTACAAAATGAATGTATCAGGGAAAATATTGGGGAAAGGCCATTGCTCTGATGAAATGAATGTTGCTGTCTGACAGAAGGAGCAAGCTAGCAGCCTTCCCATTTCTGTACACAAAAGCTGTACCGAAGGTTGAGTCAGCCTCCATTAAGATACTATCCTTGACCACAAAGAACTCTAAATTAAAGCCATTGGTCCAGCACACCATTGCCTCTTCTCAACAGTGAATCTTTAGCTGCAACAGGCCAAAGATGTTTTAGACGTTTGCTTCATGAAAATCCTGACACAAATTTATCTGATCCACATCTCTCAGATCAATTGGCAAATGAGAAAATGTGCATCTGTAGGAATTTCCCCTTCTCCAAACGCTACAACAAGGACCCACAAAATATACCAAAATGTATTTTAAAAAAGAATATTTGAGGATAGAATACAAGCAGAAATGTGCATTTTGTGAGCAAACTGCTGATATCCCATTGGAGATTACTAGGAGTGGGACTTTTAAGATAGGACACATTGGGGAGGGGGCACACAAAAGAGACCCTTTCATTTTAGGAGTCTTTGGAGGCTTTATGATAGAAAGGCTCTGAAATATGAAAGATTAGGGATTTCAAAAGAGAGTTTATAGAAACCTACAGATTTATTATGCATTTCAGATCAGTATACTCCCCCCCTTTTTTTTCTAAATTTATTTTTGGTGGGATTTTCCCACCACCCTTATTTCTTTTACTGTTGTTTTTTCACTTGGTGGGGTGGACACTTGCCTGCAATGTTAGAGTGAAGAAAAATGTAGAAAAACCAAATTTTGTGGTTGGAGGGAACTGATTGTGTTGTCCTTGGTGAGTCTGTGTGTTGTACTTTCATTATGATGATGATAAATGCACAGTTACAAGATGGGGGAATACTTGGCTCAGAAAAACAATGAGCAAGGAGGTTCTGGGAATTGTTGTAGATCACAAGCTGAATAAGAGCCAACAGTGTGATGTGGCTTCAAAAAAAGGTCAGTGCTATTTTAGGCTACTTTAAGAGACATATAGTCTCCTAAACCCATGAGTGTACTATTTGCACTTGACAGACCATATCTAGAGTAATTGTCCTGGACACCACACTTTACGAAGGATGTCAACTAACTGGGAGAGGTTTGGGGAAGGCAACAAGGATGATGAAAGGACTGGAAACCAAACCCTATTAAGAAAGACTGAAGGAACTGGGCATGTTTAGCCTTGAGAAAAAGAGCCCAAAGGGAGGGAGATATAATAGTACTTTTTGAATGCTTGATAGACAGTCATAACAAGGAGGGGCAGGACTTGTCCTCAATCGTCCCATAAAATAGCACATGTAATAATAATATTTCATGTCAGAAATTATTCTGGATTGAAAGGATTTTTGTGGAAGAAACTCCACTCAAGGAATGCCCAAATGTGACTTCTTTCATGTCCACAAGAGCTGAGACAGAGATGGGCACCCAAACCACCATGCAGTACCCAGGTATCAAACTGCCGACTTGTCAGCCTTCCAGCTAACAAGATGAACTTCTTAACCACTGAGCCTAAATGTATCTCTTTATGTTGTTATAAATGTAACAGATAAAACATAGACTGAATAATAATCTGAGTAAATTGTGGCCATTCAGAGGTTGTTATGTTACATCTCCCATCATTTCTCCCCATAGATTACAACATATGGAAGTCACAGACTAACAATGTCTAGAGCAGTGTTTCCCAATGTGGGGTCCAAGCCCCCGAAGGGGACTTCAGGTCAGTACATTGGCTGATCGGTGCATTGGAGAATTGAATTAGGCTTCTGGGGATTGAAGTCCAAATACCAAAGATTGGAAATGCTGGTCTAGTGGTTACTGCCCAGTTGTTTTCCTAAAGCAGTGATGGTGAACCTTGGCACTCCAGATGTTCTTGAACTTCAATTTCCAGAAGGCCTGATCAGCAAGAGTCCTGACTTGGGCTTCTGTGAATTGAAGTCTAAGAACACCTGGAGTGCCAAGGTTCGCCATCACTGCCCTAAAGCTTTAATGTACTGCATTTTCTTTGCTTTCATTGGTAAAGGAAAGAAGAGAAAACAATGCCCTCTGATTGATAATTCTGGAACAGGAAATAGATTTTTTTATCCTTTTCCCTTAATAGCATGACATTCAGCACAAATGTATTAAAATCTGTTTACATTAAATTTAAAACAGTATTATTAAATGTCTGCACATAAAACTGTTGGTGATTTACCTTTGTTCAAGCTGATAAAAGTTACACCCAGATTGTTTGATAATGCTTAGCTAAGTAGATTCACTCATTATGTATTTATTATGGAAAGCTGAAATGTAGGGTTTTATGGGAGTTCCACTTGCAGTGCAGAGAAATGAAATTTCAGTGTTAAGTCATAAATAGCAGCTAAAGGTGATACTCAGCAGTTCTTGCCAACCTCTCTGAAAGAGACAAAAGACCTGTTCTAACTGCAGCACTGGCTCCAGAAACATTTCCTTTAAAACATGCTTTCTTTGGGATTGATCGTTCAAAATGAGAATCAAAATGGTTGATGTGCTATCTGGGAAGATTCTGGGAGATGTAGTCCGACAGAGCAACTTTTCCAATCTTTGATAGTTAGATACACAAAAAAAGAATAATCCCCAAAACAGGAGATCTTTGTGAAACTTTGGGAGATCCTTTTGCCTACCATTTCCTTCAGTGGTGGGTTGTCAAAATCTTCACTACCCAACGGTGACGTCATCGATGTCATGGGCTTAGCCGACATCATGACTTCATGACATCTTGGGCGGAGCAATTTTTTTTTTTTTTTAAATGTCTGTGCATGCATCAAACCTCCGTTTGACGCATGTGTAGTTCTTTTTTTAGCGCACATACGTCAAACCTCTATTTGATGCATGCACACTAAAAAATAGGACTGCACATGCGTCAAACCTCTACATTTTAAGAGGGGGCTAGAGTGGCGACCGAACTGATCACCTGGGGTTTTACGACACACACACCGGCGATCCCTCTTGATGGGGTTCTACTGGTTTGGGCGAACCGGTCCAAACCGGTAACATCCCAGCACTGATTTCCTTGCACCACTAACTCAGGAATGTATTAACAAATTTGTAGGGTGTCAGAATGAGCTGCAGTGGCTTAATGATTAAATTGGCACATCAGCAGTTCAAAATCCAAGTGCTACCATCTGAACCAGCTCCTGCCAACCTATCAGTTCGAAAGCAAGATATGACAAACATATCTGAAAATAAATAAAACAGAACAGCAAAAAAAAAAGACATAAATTGTTGTGGCATTTTAAAGACTAACTCCTGTATTTAAATGTGAACTTTTGTGGACCAAGTCCACTTCATCAAACTTGGTCAATGAAAGCTCACATTTAAATACAGGAGCTAGTCTTTATGGTGCCACAACATTTTTTGCCTTTTTTTGCTGTTTTGTTTCATTTACTTTTAGATATGCTTGAACAGACTAACACGGCTACCTCTTAAACATTTCAAAAAATTACAAGGAGATAAATAGGTACTACTGTGGCAGGAAAGGTAGCAGTGTTCTATACACTCTGGTGTCTGGTTATGCCTGCCACATAACCATGGAAACATCTGCAGATGCAGACAGTGCTGGCTCTGTTACAATTTCAAGCTAGATTTTTTAAAATCCTACCTTAAGATCCCTGGTGCAGTGGCTCGGGTGGTTAAGAAACTGACTGGGAGGCAGAAAGTCAGCAGTTCAAAACCCGATTACTGAATGACAAAATGAGTACCCGTTTCTGTCCCAGCTCCTGCCAACCTAGCAGTTCAAAAGTAAGAAATTGCAAGTAGATAAATAGGTACCACTTCTGTGGGGAAGGTAAACAGTGTTCTGTGCAATTCATTGTCTAGGCATGCCTGCCACATGTCCATGGAAACATCTGCAAACGCAGTCAGAGCTGGCTCTTTGGCTATAAACAGAGATGAGCACTGAAACCTAGAGTCAGATATGACTGGCTTTCAAGCAAGGGGGTGACCATTACCTTCAAGTTCCCTGGTATGTGATCTCCCATTTAGATATTAACTGGGCATATTGCTGCCTGGCTTCTGATATGAGACAATAGCACATCAACCATTTTGATTCTCATTCTGCATGATCAACTGTGTTGTTGTTTTTTATTGTGAATCACCCTGGGTCACTTTGTGAGAAGGGCGATGGATAAATCTGACTAATAATAATAATAATAATAATAATAATAATAATAATAATAATAATAATAATAATAATAATAATAATAATAATAATAATAATAACGCCGCCGCCGCCGGCGGCGGCAATGATGATGAGGGCATGTTTCACGGTGATGCATTTCCACAAGGTTTATATTGCAGATGCTTTTTTGCCATCTTGCTATCCGTTCCACCCCCAATTTTTATTTCTTCAGATGATTTGTACTTCATCAATGAGTTCTACATATCAAATTACACCCTTCACTTTTTAAAAGTGCATTTTTGTTATAATACCATTTTGTCATCATAATACCATTTGTACTGTTACTTCAAATTATAAGGCATCTGTTTAGAGAAGAGAGTCCATTATTTCCTCCTCCTCCTGTTGCTGCTGCTGCTGCTTCTTTTGACATTGCTGTTGCTGCTTAAGGTGAGCACCACATCCTGAGAGATGGCAGCATAGTCGATCAACCTGCACCACTGCCTCTCTCACCCCATGTTGGAGGAGTGGATGTCTGAGCCAGGAGACTGGCATATTGCCAGGGCACTGGGTTGTCCTGCAAACATACCAGCTTTTTATCATAAATTTGATATGCATCACAAATTAGCCAAGGCAATTTCCTGCCTTCTAATGTAATCCCTGAAAGAACTGCAGCTGTCTATTCAGGTGCATTCATTCTCTCCTTGATGAGAGTAATTACCTTCCTCCCACACTGGGTAATTGCCTTTTGATTGAGGTCATCAGAACTATCAAGTCACCAAAAGGCAGAAATCACCTGGAGGGTAAAAAAAAAAAAAGACAAGTGTGTGTGAGGGGCAGGTTGAAAGACACCAGCCTAAAGAGAAGGAAAAGAGGACTAATAATGATGACTTGTGGAGGTGCTAATAATCTATTGTTTGTAGGCCTTTTGTAAATAGAGATCCACAGTAGAGATAACCTGGTGTTCAATGAAATGTTAACTGTGTGTCCAGAGTCATCCTCTTAAAGTACAATGGTTCTAATTCTGCTTTTTCATGTTAGTTTCCCCTTTGTGAACCTTGATATTCATATTGATGTACTTGTTAGATGCTGTTTGATGGGCAGACTTCTCTTAATTATTATGAAGGGGAGGAAGGGTATAGAAGAACTTCTTGTTTATTTTCTTGTTTAGAATAGTTCAGTTTCTTGTTAGGGAAGTAAAATCATATGGAACAACAAAATGCCCAAAATTGGAGGAGAAAGAGTTACTTCTGGTCTTTCTTTAAAATGGAGGGTTCCTTTTGTAACAAGGAGACAGTCTGTGAAGACTTCCAACTAGGCCTTTATCCAGATGAGGCATGTGGTTTGACTCTATGGGCCTGTGTTATGTCTATAGGTGTGGGTCTGTCAGGTAGAACTCCCTTCCTCTTCTTCTTCTCCTGCTGTATCTGAATCAAAATATTGGTGATCATCATGGCGATCAGCCATGAAGACTGTCCTGAGAATATAATGCAGTGGCCTTTCATCACAGCATAACACCCATACAACTGATCCAGTTTTGTGAGTCATTTTCTGGTCCTGAGCTCTTTTGGCATGTAAAGTCCTCATCAGTCCCAGACCAGTATTGAAGAAGTTGGTGACCTCCATCAAAATAGATTCAAGTCAGATTTAATCCACTTGGGAACTACAGTATTACCCTTCCCTGTGGACTTTAGCACCCAGGGCCATTAGTTCTCAGGGTTGTTAGGTTAGTTAACCGCTGCCTGACACTCAGCATTGAGTCACTAGCATGATAACCTGGGCAGAACTCCCAGAATGGAGAATTCTGGGAGCTGAAGTCTAAATCTCCACATCCCTAATACAGTATTCAAATAATTATGGCCAAAATCATTGGAGGATTTAACTTTCAGACAAGTCATTATTTTTAATAGGACTACAGTAAAACCTCATATAACACTAAAACCTGGTTCCACAAGTCTTCGTGTTATATGATTTTTCGTGTTATCTGATCCTCTATGGGATCCATAGAGATACATTGTAACCACACAGGCTTTCGCAGTTGTTATCTGAAGCATCCCATAGGATCTTAATGTTATCTGATGCAATTCTTCCCCCCAGATTCCTTGATGTTATGCGATTTTCGTGTTATTCGATACTAATGTTATATGAGGTATTACTGTAATTTGAGAAGGAGAGAAGCTATGATTATTGGTCTTGTAAACAAAAATTCGCATAGTCAAAGCAATGGTATTCCCTGTGGCAATGTATGGTTGTGAGAGCTGGACCATTAGGAAAGCTGAACGCAGAAGAATAGACGCCTTTGAGATGTGGTGTTGGAGGAGAGTTTTGAGAGTCCCCTGGACAGCGAGGAGAACAAATAGGTCGATCTTGGAAGAAATCATCCCTGACTGCTCATTAGAAGGTCAAATAATAAAGATGAAGCTAAAGTACTTTGGACATCAAATGAGAAGAGAGGATTCACTTGAGAAAGCTTTGATGCTTGGAAGGGTCGAGGGCAAAAGAGGAAGGGGAAGGCCCAGGATGAGATGGATAGATGGTGTTGTGGAGACGGTGGGTGCAGAGCTGAGCGAGTTGAGGGGGATGGTGGAGGACAGGAGTGCCTGGCGGACGGTGGTCCATGGGGTCGCAGAGGGTCGGAATCGACTGTGCGACTGAACAACAAAAAAGAAAAGACAAGTGGCATTTGCTCAGACATCCTATTGGATTTATATTTTTCACCAATACTGCCCAATATCCATTCAGACCCAGCAAATCCTTTGCAAACATCAATTCAGATTTATGTACATGTTTGAAAAGGTTCATTGGAAAAGCAGCTGTTGACACTGGCAATGCTATTCTCAGATTCAGTATAAATCCTCAGGATTTAAAAGCCAAGAGCATAGCAGGGTAGAGATGCCAACAAATACCCCAGCGCCAAGTTCAGAAAGCATTTTTGGGGACTTATTAAAACCCACGGCAAAAAAATGAGACAAACTTTACAAACCTCGAGTCAAAGTTCTTCTTCAGCATAATTGAAGAATTAACATCACCTCTGCAGGATCCCCCCACTGGTGTATCTTTGGTTCTCCAGATGTTTTGGACTACAAGTCCCATCACAATTACCCAGCATGACCAATGGCACCAGGCAGTTGTGTTCCAAAACATTTAGTCTTTAAACAGCTCTTCTTCCCACCATCTATTGTCGCTTGTGCATGCAACATGGGCAGCCCACCTTAATTTGTTCATGAGGTATTCTGTTACTAACCTTTTAGCAGTGATCGTTGCCTGATATCCTCATTTTTTTACTTTATTGCAAAGCGAGATTCTCAGCATTGATTTCTCCATTGCTCATTGTGTTACTTGCAGTCATTTTTCTTCAGCAGCTGTTAAAGCCGATGTTTTGCTGTCGTATGTCACTGCTTTCAACATTGAAATTAAGCAGGTTTGAGCCTGAGTGGTAGATTTTTGTGCTATTTTGAATTCTGTTGTTAGTAAGCATAGCTCCAAAATAAATAAAGTACATTCATTCCAGAGTTTGCCAGGTTCCATTTAAAAATGTATTCATTCTCATTACTTGTTACAGTGTTTGACCAATAAGCAGTTGCTGCTATGGGCATCAGTGTTGAAAGTCATTATATCAGATATCCTACTATTTATTACTTTTTCATCCCTTTTTGTTACCTTTCTAGTAGAAAAGTATGTGGATTAGAAATGACTGTTCTTGTCACACACTGTTCTTGTCAAAATATGTCAAAAACACTCTCTAAAAGTAAGTAATGCCCTTTTAAAATAATGAAAAAACATTATTCTTTCCACTAATAAAATGACTTCATCCCCATTTTACTTTTGATATATAATTTCATTATCCTCTCAATGCCCCCAAAAGTAACTCATTAGAGTGAAAGATGCTGCTTTTAATGTATTGCTTCCAGACTCTGATTTATTCATCAGTGCATCCGATATATTTGTAGGGTGATATGTTTGCTTTCTATCTTCTCTCCGTGAGTTCAGAACATTAAAAAAAAAACACCAACATTATGCATCCTTGTTGTATCCCACATCCTATTTTATGTCTCAAATAAAATCAGAGTCATTTGCAAGGCAGTTGGACTGGGCTGTAAAGATCTCATGTTGTTTTCATGCCCTCAGCTTGATACCACACACTGAATTCTCATTAGCTGTTTAGAGAAACAAGCCAGAAATATTTACTTGACAAATAAACTGTTCCTGACCCAGACTCGCCTCCCTCCTCCCCTGCTCCTTAGAGTTTCCTCTTTGCAGAAAAGGCAGCTGTCAGCATCTTCATCATCACTGGGAAAAGGGAACAAATGCTTACTACAGGCATATCCCATACCATTTACCTTGTCGTAAATTTTTATTCTCACGTAACTGGTGGCAACAGAAATGGTAACAAAGAGGTATATATTTTAAGTCCCCCTAAAGCAAAGAGTGACAATGAACAAGCTACAGGTGTTATCTGAGTTGTCAAAGATTTACTTGCGACTAATTTGAATGCAATATAGAATCGGACCTTTCCTGACTTTCACTTTCCTATCCTGCCAAGAAATGGGCAACTGACCTTTTTTGAATCTCAATTGAAAGTCAGAAATACAACCTCCAGGGAACCATCTCTAGGAGCATTAATAATAATTACATGCTGTCAAGTCACTTCTGACTTATGCCAACTATTGCCAGGGTTCCTAGGTAGAGAATACATAGAAGTAGGTTACTGTTCCCTTCTTCTGGGGGTATCCCACTCAGGTTGGTTCTTCTCCTGGGAGACACTGTGAGGAATCAAACTCCTAACTGCTGACTCCACTAGGGACCCCACTGGAGATATATCTGCAATATCTCCTGGACAAGAAATGGAAGCATGGTGATCTGCATCCTAATAATATTATTTTTGAGGACAATAGCTTTCAAAATCCTCCATGTGGAATGGCCCAAGAAAAATAGCTAGTACCTATGCTGGTGAGTGGACTCTGAAAGTTGTACCCCAAAGAAATAACTCCAACTCCAACTCCTACTCCTACTCCTTATTCTTTGGGTGTCGAGGGAGATACAAAGTTCTTGTTCTGTCAATTCCAGCAGCCTCCACCAGCATTATATGGTGTTTGTGTAATATTTCTTTGATTTCGTCTCTCCATCTTCTTCTGGCTCTCCCTCGTACACTTTGCACTTCTCCTCTTTTCACATATTTATTTATTTATTTATTTCATTTATTTTGTTCAACTTTTATTGCTGCCCCCTCACTGAAGTGACTCTAGGTGGCTTACAGTCTAACCAATAAGAATACTAAAATATAAAAGCATCCCCACAATAACTATGAAAAGCATAAAAGCATTGAAACCCATTAAAATACCCCTCCACATTTGCAACAGTTAGAAACTAAAACCCAGATGAACCAGCAAAGGGGGGGGGGAGGGCTGCTCCACAGGCAGCACCCACAACAACTGGGCCAGCCAAGTTTTAAGGCCATACATATGCCTTGTATGGTGTGGAATTCCAATACAATTATCTCCAAATGGGCAAACCATTTATTTTTTGTCTTTACATATAGTTTAAGATTGCTTCTATTCCAATTATTTCTCTTATTATCTCATTCCCAATTTTATCTCTTCTACTCACCCCATCATCCTTCCTCAAACATCTCATTTCTGTGGTGACCAACTTTTGTTTATGTTTTGTTGTGTGTGTCCATGTTTAGTACTGACAACGTAAGATGGGAATGAATATGCATTGTATGAGGTGTTTCTTTGTGCTGTTCGGTATTGCCTTATGTTGTGAGAACAGAGATAACTGTCCCAATATTTGGTTGCCCTTACTATAATGTAAATTATTCTCTTCATCCATTTTGTCATCTTCAGTAAATGTTGTTGCTAGGTACCTGTATTTGAACTCTTCCACTTGTGTAATACTTGTTCCCTCTATTACGATATTAAAAATATGCTGTTTCTTTCCAATTGCTATCCAATGAACACAATGTGTATTTACTTTCTAGGAGCTGCAACTACCCATGACAAGATATGACATGAATTCCATAGGGATAACCATCAGAAATGCTTTACAAGTGACCAGATGACTTGTGTAGCATTTCTGGTTTGGACCCCTCTCCCCCCACAAAAAAAAAGTCTAGAAGAGGCTGGGGAAGGGTAGAAATGGTTCAAAATGTCAACTGTGCTTTCTTTGGATCCAAACAATGTTTGTAAACATTGGGGTGTGTGGTGTCTGAGGATTTGGAGGGCATTATAGTGAGACCAGCAGGCAGCATTTTGTCCAGACCACTCTAACAATGTGCAGGGCCAGCTCAAGACATTTTGTTGCCTGAGGCAAAGAAGCATATACTTCCCTTTTTTCCATTCATTTTGCAGGAATCAACTGGAATGGCAGCTAACAAGATAGTACTTCCTTTACCAAAACTAAGGAAGAAAGCTAGTTCAACAGTGAGGGCAACATAGATTATGTAACATTTGCAGCTTTGTCTACCAACAAATGGGCTGAAATGCTGTTTAATGCTCCTCTTCTGACACTTGAAGCAATTGCCTCAATCTGCCAAATGATAGGGCCAGCCTAGGTGACTCTTCTGGAATCTGGCTCTGACTTTAAAGTGGATTAAGTCTTCTGGAGCTGGCTGAAATGAAGGCCTTTACCCAGCATGAAACTGCCACATCTAATTGCTTGCAACCCATGTTTTGCCACCCCTTGCATAACAGCTAAAATATTGGTGTTTTTAAGCACTTCCTGAAGTAATATATTATTGGTATAATTTTTTTCTGAGTTGAAATGAATCTGCTGAATACCCATCATTCCTCCTTCTCTTTGATAATATCTTTTGCATATTTTAATTTATCTCTGACAAAAGGACAGCTCTCAAATTCATAGTGGCAGGTCCCCATCATTAAACACATCACACTATGTCTCTCACTCCCCTCGCCTAGGGAAGAATACTAATGCAAAATATCTTGGTTTCATCAGAATATGGAACTTTTAATGCCAGGAGTATCTTGTTGTGTGGAAAATTTCCTTTCAGTTAAAGTGCTAGATGCACCCTGTTTCTGTTTCCAAGTAAATACTAAATACAAGTGCACTTCTTGGTAAAACAACTAATTGGTCAAAGAATGGGCATTGATATATCTGACATGCTTTTCTCCCCTGTACATGAAGGGCAATCCTTTAGGACCATTTCCCGCCTAAATTAAACATTGCTGACACCAGTCAGAAATCTCAGGAAAAAAAATAAACCAAATAAAATAAAATAAAAAACACAGTAGCACTTTAAAGACTAACTGCTATATTTTCACTGCTAGCTTTTGTGGATCAAGTCCACTTCATCAGACTGACCAGTGACTTGCAGAACTGAATCAGTGGTAGGGGTATCATGCTGCAATGTGGAATGCAGATGAAAGGCCATGGCATTATATTCTCAGGACAGTCTTCATGGCTAATTGCCATGATGACTGCCAATATTTGGATTTGGGTATGGCAGAAGAAGAAGGAGTAGATGATATGTGTCTTATTGAGCAGGGGGCGCATGAATTTGGAATGTAGGGTCCCTACTGCTGTGGTCTTCAAGCCATCCTTTCTCATTCATTCATTCTTTCATATACTGAGTCTGGCTCTGTCTGGTTTCTCCTCTTCCCCACAACAAGGTGAAAGAGATTTTTTTTTAAAGTCTCATTTTCTTGCTGATTGAATCATACTCGATAGGTAATATATGAGGATAACTGCAGAAATGCGTATCTTTAAAGAGTTGAGAGGAGAGAAAGAGAGAGACTTTCAGAATCAAATCTGTATTTAGAAAAGAGGAAGCATAAATCTAGGAAGAACTGTCCTGGAGAAATACAAGGCTGAAATGAAATATGACAAAATGTTGTGTTTGATGCAATGCGATAACTGAACAACCTTTAACATCTGCCTATTTGAAAGCAAGAAATTGGAAGTAGATAAATAGGTACCACTTAGGTGGGAAGGTAAACAGTGTTCCAAGCATTCTGGTGTCTAGGCATGCCTGCCACATGTCCACATAAATGTCTGCAAAAGTAGCCAGTGCTGGCTCTTTGGCTATAAACAGGGATGAGCACTGAACCCTAGAGTTGGATACGACTGGTTTTCAAGCAAAGACAACCTTTACCTTTATAATCTAGCCTGAGAAAGTCTACTTAACAGGATCTGAAGCATGAGAAAAAGAGGTTTAGTACATACATCACCCAGCTATGGTCAAAGCAGAAAATGTAGGAAAACCAGCAAAGAAACAATCAAACCTTGGGAAAGTTACTTTTTTATTACTATTCTAGAATCCTATAGCCAGGATGATCACTGAGATAGGATGTGGGGATTTTCACCAAGAAAGAGAATTTTTCCCCAAACTCCAGAAGAACATTAACAATGATAGATTAAAATAGCTCATCTTCCTTCTTTTCCTGCCCACTTCTCAACTTCTCTGATATTAGGTCAGTACTTCCTGTGGTTTATGAAGTCTCTGGCTATTTTCAGACTTTCATTTTTAGAGGAGGTGAACAGAGTAGGTAACTTGGTAATTTCACATGATTTTTCTCTGTCAGCATACAGCCTTAAATCTTAAAGATTAAATTGCACATCCAGAGCCTCAGAGATCAGTTGTTGTCAATTCCAAGTACACATATAAATACACGAAAATGGATTTGGGGAAACAGTACTGTCAGCATTTATTTATGAAACTACACTGCAGAGGAAACATGGAAACACAGATTTGATAATCTCAGACAAAATAAGGTAAATTTGCATGATTGCCCAAAGAACAGGGAAAATATTTTGCTGTGTCTTTGTATACCCAAGGCAGAAAACAACAATCATAAATGACTCAGAACGATCAAAGCGCTAGGAACGGTGCTTTGGGCTTTTGTGTTTTGGGTTGTAAATGCAGGGGGCTTTAGCACATGAAAAACTGTGTACACTCTGATAATAATGTGAGAAATTTAGCCTTTGCAGAGCTCCATGATAAATAATGACTGTTGATTCTCATTTACAAAAGCTTGATTACTGTGCATCTGTAAACCTATAACGATGTTTGGCCAAATGATAAACTTGCTCATTGCTAAGGATATGGTGAGTGTTCTCAAAGCCTCATACTTGCTGATTTTCAGAACTTTGCTGTTCCAAAAATGCCTGACAAGACTTCTAACTGCACTGCCAAGAATTCCCAGCTTTCCTTAAAAACAGGGCCATAGCCAGGATTCTAGATGTGGGTGGGCAAATATTTTTTCAGGGTGGTCAACAAAGCCTCTTTTCAATGCATTCCTATGGGAAACCACACTTTGCCAGGGTGGGCAAAGTGCTAACTCAGTGTGGGCCAAGCCCACCCTGGTCACCCCCTAGCTACGGCCATGCTTAAAAAGAAGACCACAGTCTCCCCCCCTGCCCCACTTCTCTCCCCCATTTATCATCTCCTGTTCTATGATAAATGCTGTCCAGTCCTAAATTGGCTAGACGACCTTCTTAGTGAACCATGGGGCAGGAAAGATGCAATTCTTCACGGAATTCCGATATTCTTAATAATCTTGGAGTTTTTTGTGCTTTTTCCCCATGAAGCCTATACACAAAACAATATGTTCCATGCCAGGATTTTAATAATCCCATGCACCTTCAGATGATCACGAACTTTCAGAAAATCCTGTAAGTTTTCTGGAGAGAGAGAAAAAGCTGACACAGAAAAGTTCTTTTTCTTGCAAGGAAAAAAAGGGAGGATATTTAGGGCAAAGGACTGCAAAATACCTACTTGTTTTTAGAACTCATTTTGCATGGTTTAATAGGTGACAACTTAGAATGACAGTGCTTGTATATTTATTTATTTAAAATATTTTAAATCTCGTGTCACCTATAATAGGACCCTATAATAGGACCCTCTCGTGTCACCTATAATAGGACCCAAGGTGGTTTATATAATTTTAAAAAAGCAATATCAAAGCTAAAACTATTTTATAATATTAAAAGAGAGCTAAACAAATATCAGGGACAACAGTGGCTCAAGTGGTTTAGATGATGACTGGAAGGCTGGCAGGTTAGCAGTTCAAGACCTGAGTACTGCACAATGGATAGCTCCCATCTCTGTCCAAGCTCCTGCCAACCTAGCAGATCAAAAGCAAGAAATTGCAAGTAGATAAGTAGGTACCACTTCGGTGGGAAAGGTAAACAGTGTTCCGTGCACTCTGGTGTCTAGGCATGCCTGACAAATGTCCACGGAAACTTCTGCAGATGCAGACAGCACTGGCTTTTTGGCTGTAAACAGAGATGAGCGCTGAACCCAAGAGTCGGATATGACTGTATTTCGAACAAGGGCAACCTTTACCTTTACCTAAACAAATATCACCTTAAAATAATATGTGAAAGTGATTACTAAAACATGTTTAAAAGCCACAAGACACAAGCAATCCCATTTAAGAATTCCCTCTTAAACAGTCAGTCATTGAGTGAAAAGCCTTCCTGAAGAGAAAGGTCTTCAGCTGTTTGTGGAGTGACAACAAAGGTGACATCATTCCACCAAGGAACCATGGAGATCTTGAGGGAGTGTTGATTATTTTGTTGTGTGAGCATAAGCCCTGTTGTTATGAAGAGGTTATTTCTATCTCATGTAAATAGGAGCTAAAGATCAAGTGGAGAAACTGGAACATGTTTGCCCATAGAGCAATTATGTGTTCAGCAAGACAACATGGCCATAGGATTTTTTCAGTTAATCCAAAAAATATATATCCATTTTTGTCCCTTCTGGTGCTCACAACTTATGTAAACCCTATCTTGCTATTGGATTGTCAACCACTTTGTGTGAGCCTATCATGAAAAACAACGGTTTTTTTAAAACTGTGTCAGAAGTATGCTTTCTGGGTTGAAAGGATTTTTGCTGGCAGAACTCTGCTAAGGGGACGTCTAAATGAGGCTCTTTTCATGTCCCCAAGATCTTTTCCCACCAAATTGGTCCTAATTTATCTACTTGCAATTTCTTGGGACAGAAGACGAGCGCTCATTCCATCATGCAGTACTCAGGTCTCGAACTGCTGACATTGACCTTCCACTTAACAAGGTGAGCCTCTTAACCACAGAGCCACCACAGTCCCACCCCCCCACCCCCCAAAAAAGATGGCAATGTGAAACTGAGGTTGGAAAGAATACTTAAGAAAATCTTTGTTGTGGTTAATTTAAGCTCACTCAACATGGTGAGAGATCTTGAAGAGATATATCTTGACATCTACTATCAGCACAGAAAATGAGACAATGGGAATTTTTGAGGAAGTTAAAGTTTCTGCAGTGTGAACAAATGCAGTTTTGTTTCTTTCCATTGGAAAACCACAAACCACATAATAAAGAAAAAAGTGGGGAGACAATTCAGAAGTCTCCCAGCTGATGTTTGCAATTAAATGAAATCCATTGAAACAAAGCAGCAAGTGCAATAGCTGTTGTGTTTTCATTATTATCTTGTCAGGCCAGTAAGGCTGAACTTTGAACATCTCCCTAGGAGCTCTATAGAATTTTATAGATGTTTAGGAGAAACAAGAAGCCTATGTTCATCACAGATAGCATTTATCCCAGAAAAGATTAATTCCAGTATGAACTGGGGGAATATTCTGCACCCTGTACAGTTTACTCTGTTTTTAAAATACAATTGTACCTTGTTTAAAGAGCATAATGTGTTCCACATGATTGCTCTTTAAGCGAGTTTGCTCTTTAAGCAAAACACCATTGTAAGTGACCAATTTTGACTTCTGGTGGGGGGAATTGTGAACCCCGATTTATTTGTTAAGTGAGTTTTTGGTTGGTTTTATTTGTTAAGTGAAGCAAACATTCAGAGAAAATTCTGCTCTTTAAGCAAGTTACTCTTTAAGCGAGGCGCTCTTTATGCGAGGTTTGACTGTATCCTTTAAGTATCAATCAATCAAACTTTGATAACCTTTAAGTACTTTTAAGTCCCCATTCAAAATAGGTAAACTGAACATCCAAAAAAGACTCTACTTTTTCTTCTTTTTATTGCACAAGGACATCCAAACAGATATATGTGTGTAATATTGTTCTCTACCTATTGAATACTCAAAAATTGTAACTACAGAAACTTAATATGGTGTCTTAAGAATATAGCTATGAAATTTTAATGAAAGGTTTAAATACTCCTAGCAAAATATGGTGCTTCAAAAATGGAGTAATAAAACCTTAACTAAGTATTGCCAATTCAACAAAAGTATTACAAAAGTATATTAACTAAGTTTATAAAAGCTCTCAATTAATTCCCTAAGTATCTTAATACACTAAAATGTAAGAAATTATAGACTCATATCAGGATGTTTCTATATTTTTTATTTAAAAAAATCTCAGCTCTACTGTTGCTTTGCTCTCATCTTTTGCTTCTTTCATTGGCTATCTTTTTCTGGATATTATTTATAGCATTATCTCCAATTGTCAACATTAACATTTTGCTAGGTTGGTATTTATTTATATTTTATTTTATTTTCACACTTCTATGCCACCTTCCTCACAAATGACTCAGGGTGGTGAACAATAATAAAAAAAATCAATAAAACCACATTAAATCCCACCCATCTCAGACAGTATTCCTGGTAGTAATGTATGGTTGTGAGAGCTGGACCATTAGGAAAGTTGAGCTCAGAAGAATAGATGCCTTTGAGAAGTGGTGTTGGAGGAGAGTTTTGAGAGTCCCCTGGACAGCGAGGAGAACAAATAGGTCGATCTTAGAGAAATCAACCCTGACTGTTCCCTAGAAGGTCAAATAATAAAGATGAAGCTGAAGTACTTTGGACATCAAATGAGAAGGGAGGATTCACTTGAGAAGGCCTTGATGCTGGGAAAGGTGGAGGGCAAAAGAAGAAGGGGCGGCCAAAAATGAGATGGCTAGCTGGGCGGGCTGAGGAGGATAGTGGAGGACAGAGGTCCCTGGAGGACAATGGTCCATAGGGTCACAAAGGGTCGGAATTGACTGTGCAACTGAACAACAAAAAAGGTTGGTATATTATGAGCCTCTACAGACAGTCAAAATATTTTTAACGGACATTTCTATTGCTTTTACCTGGTTGGTAAAGAACCGGTCCCATAAAATATTAGGCCACCAAGTTGCTACTGTAGCAGATAAGACTCATCATTTTGAGCAGCAGGTCTTTACATCTGTGAGATAAGTGGAAGGAAATGGGTGTAAATAACCAAAGTTGTCAGTTATGGGTATGGTAATATATTGGATAAGGGGCCACAGTGGCATAGTAGTTAAAATTTTGAGCTTGGAGTTTGGCAATTCAGCAGTTCGAGACCCGAGTGCCATGCAATGGAGTGAGCTCACGTCACTTGTCCCATCTCTTGCCATCCTAGCAGTTCAAAATAAAGGAATTGCAAATAGATAAATAAGTGCCACTTTGGTGGGAAAAGTAACATGTGCTCCAACATCTAGTCATGAGCACTGCCTCCTAGAGTCAGACATGCTGGTCATATTACCTGCTGGTCATATTAATACTATATTTCAAAATGTTTCACATGATACAAGCCAATTATGTCATTATCATTTCAATACTAGTATTCATACAATGCTTACAATCTTGCCTATTGATGCAAGATTGGGGTATTTTTTATTTATTGTATGTTAGTAAAAGAATACAAGAAGATGCATCCTTAACATATATGTGTGTATATAAAACAGATCTACTAAAGACATAATCAATAAAATATCTAAACATGACACGGAAATAAATCAAATCTCAATAAGCTAAAGGCAGATGTTTAGAAATTCTTTGTTACAAGTTCTTGCATTTGTCATTTGAATTGAGTCTACCACCTCATTTCTTTAGCAATATGCAGTATGCCAACAAATATTACAAAACAAAAGCAAAAGTTAGTTTCTGGTAGATTTCAGTGATCCATGGGGATCAGTGATGGGATGTAACAGGTTCTCACCAGTTCGCCAGAACCAGTAGTAACTTTTCCCAGTGTCCTGGAGAACCAATAGCAGCTTTTGAGGGGAACCACCTTCGGGGCTTACCTTTTCACTGCTCCCCCCACTGCACATGGGCACCAAGCACTTGGTCTGCATGCACGCCTACAGTGCTTGGCGCGTATGCATGGCCTCCTTGCTGTCCTCCCAAGCGGGGAGGAGGAAGAGAAGCTGCTAGCCTGAAGCTCCCTATAGCCTGCTCCCCAGGTAAATAACTCACCTTTGGATGTGGTGTGTCTGTGTGTATTTTAATCTGTATTTAATACCTTTACCTATATTGACGTACTACCACAGTTCCTAAAAAGGCCTGGTGGCCTGGCTTGGGGTTTTTAAGCAAAGTCTTGGAGTTACCTCATCAATAAGCTACACCTGTGCTGTTCCAATTGCTGTTCCAATTGGAGAACCCTTAAGGAGGTACAGCTGTTTTACATTTACATTAAGGCATATTATCCTAGAGAACTGGTTAGGCAAAGACTTAGTACGTAACTTCTTTAACTGTTGAAAAGCTGAAAAGGGCCAAAATTGAAGCCATCTTGTGGTGAGTTCATTCGGTAGTTCCTTCCATCTGACATAGTGTGAGAAAGATTAGCCAGAATAAGCTTTAAGCTCTGGTTTAAAAGCTCTGTTTGATTTGTGTTTAGGGTGGGTGGGTGGGTGTTTGGGTGCTTGGATATATTTTAACATATTTTTACTTACTTACTTACTTACTTACTTACTTACTTACTTACTTACTTACTTACTTACTTACTTACTTACGGGTTTGTGTTGTGAGTGGGTGGGTTGAGTGGTGTGTGTGTGTGCTTATTTTTATTTTATTTTTAAATTATTTATTTATTTATTTATTTTTCTTTGGCTCCGCCCACAACATCATGACATCATGATGTTAGCTCCGCCCGCACTGTGATGACATCACGGTGGGGTAATAAATTTTTTGACATCCCACCACTGATGGTGATGCAAAGCATAGCCTGCTAGTGTGTTGCTTTGTGATAACCTGCTGTAATATCTGTAGTTTGTAATATACAGTATGTGGTCCTCTGTCAGACTATACTCACATGTGACTGTAAGTAATAGCTGTTTATATCATGGGAGTCTTGTATGTGCCATTTACATTCTTGTCCTTCTTACATACTATGAGGCTGTCTGTGACCTAAAATCTTTGTCATCTCCTACCTCCCAAGGGCTCTGGCATCTATAAGCAATTGATCTTCCATATACATTCTATAGTGTTTTGTTCATTCTTGTTGGAGGACTCTCCAATGGTAACATGATAGGCAGGCCCTAACCTCCCTGAATTTACCTAATTCTTTTGAAGTTAACTTTTGAGAGAGAATTAGGAGAAACATCTACTAATGCTCTTGCTGAAGTGCTGGCCCAAGATGGTAAAACTCCAAACATTATCTGTCCACTAATGAAAAACCCATATACACTGTACTACCCAAAATAGGCTAAATTATGGGACAGTTATCTTACTGCATGTTCCCTCTCTCATACAATAAAGGTAAAGGTCTCCCTTGCTCTAAAATCAGTCGTATCCGACTCTAGGGGGTGGTACTCATTTCAATTTACTGTAAAAGAACCAGCACTGTCTGTGTTTGAAGACCTTTCTGTGGTCATGTGGCAAGCATGATTAGTTGCCGGAGTGCACAGAACACTGTTACCTTTACTGGTGAAGAAGTACCTATTTAATGATTTGCAATTTCTTGCTTTCGAATGGCTAGGTTGGGAGGAACTGGGGCAGATGACAGAAACTCAAACCGTCATGTAGCACTCAGGTCTCAAACTGCTGACCTTCCAGTCATAAAATTCAGTGTCTTAATCACAAAGCCACCAGAGTCCCATTTCTCATACAGTAAGCAAACAACAACAACAACAACAACAACAACAACAACAACAATAACTACTGTTCGTTGTTCTTTGTTGTTGTTCAGTCGCACAGTCGATTCTGACCCTTTGCGACCGCATGGAACACTGTCCGCCAGGCATTCCTTTCCTGCACCATCCCCCTCAACTCGCTCAGCTCTGTGCCCATTGTGTCTACAATACCATCTAGCCATCTCATTTTTGGCTGCCCCCTTCTTCTTTTGCCCTCCACCCTTCCCAGCATCAAGGCTTTCTCAAGTGAGTCTTCTCTTCTCATTTGATGTCCAAAGTACTTTAGCTTCATCTTTACTATTTGTCCTTCTAAGGAGCAGTCAGGGTTGATTTCTTCTAAGATTGGCCTATTTGTTCTCCTTGCTGTCCAGGGGACTCTCAAAACTCTCCTCCAACACCACATCTCAAAGGCATCTATTCTTCTGCGCTCAGCTTTCCTAATGGTCTCTCACAACCATACATTGCCACAGGGAATACCATTGCTTTGACTATACAAAATTTTTGTTTGCAATTTGATGTCTCTGCTTTTCACTATGCTCCCCAGGTTTCTCATAGCTTGTCTTCCAAGAATCAGACGCCTTTTTATTTCATGGCTGCAATCACCATCTGCAGTGAGCTTTGATCCTAAGAAAGTGAAATCCGTCACTGCTTCTACTTCTTCCCCATCTATTTTCAAGGGACTGATAGGGCCTGTTGCCATTATCTTGGTTTTTTTTATACTGAGTCTCAAGCCAGATTTTTCACTTTCTTCTTTCAACCTAATCAGGAGCTTCTTTAGGTCCTCCTCACTTTCTGCCATTAGGGTGGTATCATCTGCATATCTCAAATTATTGATGTTTCTCCCAGCAATTTTGATCCCAAATTGTGATTCCTCCATCCCTGCATTGTACATTTTGTGCTCTGTGTATAAGTTGAATAAGCAGGGTGACAAAATCCAGTCTTGTCTTACTCCTTTTTCTATTCCAAACCACTCAGTCATTCCATATTCTGTCCTAACTGTTGCTTCTTGATTCATGTACAGATTTCTCATGAGGCATATAAGGTGTTCTGGTATTCCCATATCTTTAATTACTTGCCACAATTTGTTGTGGTCTACACAGTCAAAGGCCTTAGTGTAATCAATGAAACAGACTTGTTTCTGATATTCCTTTGTTTTCCCCCCATGATCCAAGGTATGTTGGCAATGTGGTCTCTAGTTCCCCTGCCTCTTCTGAACCCCGCCTGCACTTCTGGTAATTCTCTCTCCACATGCTGCTGCAGTCTGTCCTGTATTATCTTGAGCATTACCTTGCTAGCATGTGGGATGAGTGCAATTGTTCGATAATTTGAACATTCTTTGGCATTACCCTTTTGGGGGATTGGAACGTATACTGATCTTTTCTAATCCTATGGCCATTGTTGTGTTTTCCAAATCTGCTGGCATATAGAATGCAATAATTTGATTCCATCATCTTTTAGGGCTTTGAAAAGTTCAACTTGGATACCATCATCTCCACTGGCTTTGTTGTTTGCAGTGCTTTTTAGGGCCTTTCTGACTTCACTCTCTAGGATGTCTGGCTCAAGTTCAATTTCCTCATCATTGTGATTATCAGGGGTTGTTGAGGTCCTTTTTGTAGAGTTCCCCTGTGTACTCTTTCCATCTTTTCTTAATCTCTTCTGCATCTGCTAACTCTTTGTCATCTTTGTCCTTTATCATGGTCATTTTTGCTTTAAACTTTCCCTTGATTTCCCCAATTTTTTTGAAAAGATCTCTAGTCCCACCACGGATATTGTTTTCCTCTACTTCTTTGCACTGTTCATTCAGGTAGGTTTCCTTATCTCTCTTTGCTTTTCTTTGAAATTCTGTGTTCAAGTGATTGTATTTAATCCTTTCTGCTTTGCCTTTTGCATTCCTTCTGTCCTCTGCTATTTTAAGAGCCTCCTCAGACAACCACTTAGCTTTCTTACGCTTCTTTTCTTTTGGTATGCTGCCTCCTGCATGATGTCCCACATCTCTGTCGTTGTTCTTATGAGGCATATTAAAATCTACTGTCCAAGGTAGCTTACCTTACTCTGTCTAATTGTAGCCCAATCCATCTTTGACTGGATGAACTTGACAATAATAATCACCAACTATTAAGTAAAAATATGCAGAAATAATATGCCAATACCTTCTTCTGGCAATGTTTTGGAATTTGCAGCTCACTTAAGCCTATGTGAACTGGCTTTTCTGCCATTGGGCACAGCAGTAAATCCCAAACACTGAGATCCAGATGCCCCAATCTACTGATCTATACAGCTACCTAATTTGTAGGAACTCTGCTTTTTATAGCAAAGCATGTTGCACAGAACATGCAAACACTAATCCCAAATATACAGTTTCCCTGCTCACCTTCTGAATGGTGAAACCTGCTATAAGTGAAATTTAAATCTCCCCAAAGAGAAACACTTTTAAAATATTATGGCCACTATTTATGCATGTTGCAAAGGGGAAAGAGGATTATTACGAGAAGGGATTGGTCTCTCAGGTATGAAAGGATCTGAATCAATATCTTGTTCTTACCTGAAACCTTTCTGTCATTTTGCTAGCTGTGGGATTAGCGAGACTTCAAATGACAGCTTTAATGTAATGTTTTGACAAGGATCTTTTGGCAAAGGAGCTGATCTTGGTGGAATCACTCATTTTCCTTGTTCAGTTACAATGACTGTCCATTTCTTGAACACCACCAAAAATTATCATAAAAATTACCATAAAAATGAATGAAAGATATACGGACAAATCTCTATTACCCTTCTATTATCCCATGAAGGAAAATGGATTTGAAACATCCAGAGTGACTTGGAAGGATCATTTGGCTTCTGAATCTTCTTTTTGCTCCAGTGGGACCAACATGAGTGTCTTACATAAAAAGGAAATGGGCATAAAGTGATAAGAAATTGTTTTGTACCAAAACAGATTGTTGGCTCATGCAACCCACTGTTGTCAGTTCTGACTAGCAATGAATCTCTAGGAATTTAAGCAGAGTGGAAACTGGGATCTTCTGAATGTGAAGAATGTACTGTACCATTGAACAACCACCCTTTCCCCAACAATGCACACATTGAGTACACAGAAGAATATGACAAAAAGTTGCATTCTCCAGATGTGTTTTCTCTCTCACACCCTCTCTCACACTGTAAATATTTTTTCATGTTGATTGTACAGCATTTCTCCCAATAATGTATTCATTTTATTTTCTTCCTTTCTTTTCTATTGTATAGTGAGAAATGTTTGTGTGGTCTTGATATTTTTCTTATTGAACCCAATTCATGCAGTCAGTTGGTATATACTTTTCCATACACACTTCTCATGAAAGGGAAGGTACTTATTTCCTGGGCTCTCCCATTTTCTGCCATCCTCATTTTGCACAATTGGTTATGTGGGTGGAGCCTAATTTGTGGGTAGAGCCAACATCATAGGTGGAGCCTAATTTGTGGGCAGAGACAATGTCATGGGCAGAGGCTAATTTATGGGTGGAGCCAACATCATGGGTGGAGCCAGTGTCATGGGCTGAGCCTAATTTGTGGGCAGAGCCAATGTCAAGGACAGAGCCAATGTTGTAGGCGGAGCCAACATCATGGGTGGGACCATGTGACCGGGTGGGCGGGACCAATATTTGTCACGTGGCTTACTGTTTTAAGTATTAAAAAATACAAAAAGGTAGTTAACTTTATGTATTTAATACTTAATACTTTAACAATAACATGAAGTACACAAAACTAGATTTTGTTACAAGAGTTTTACAATATGAATTAAAAACTATAGAACTGTTTGACAACCCAAAATAAGAACTGCTGTAGTAAAAACCTTGCATAAAGAGTGCCTCGCTTAGAGACTAACTTGCTTAAAGAGCTGGAGAGGCATCCGAACAGGATGCCTCAAAAAATAGATAACCACCCCAAGTAGTCTCCCAGGGAAGGTACTACCCCCTTGGGAGACCACTCAGGATCATCACTACCAGTTCGGTAGAACTGGGGTAAACCAGTCCATGCCCACCACTGAAATAGATGACCTATGCTGTTACATGCACAGCTTTACTCAACAGGATTTTAGTTCCTGTGTTTCAGTACAACTGTGGCATTGTGGTTTCTTGGAATCATGCCCTGAGATGAAAGGATTTGTCAGTGACTCAAAATGAGCATCAGAGAGGTGGAACGATGAATATTCACTAATAGTTGGCATGTTTCAGACTATTCATTGGTTATTCATAGGATGAATTTTGAACATGTTTTCAACATGTCATGTTTAATTAGAGTTGATCTGAGATAGTCTTCATTTGGGGAAGTTTCTCATTTTCATTGTAGGCAATGTTTGCCAGCCTTTGGGCTGTGTCTGACTTTATAGTCCACTTCTGTTGTTTCCATCTTTATGAGGCCCTTTTCAATGACTTGAGAAAGCAGGGAGGTGGTAGAAGTTAGGGAAAGGCTCTTGTTCAGACCTTTCAATGTTCCTTAGCTGGGGGTTGGGGTGAAGATGGAGAAATGGTTGGTGGCTTCTCAGTGCCTGTACTAACCATGGCCAAGACTGAGGAGTGAACAAGAGGAACATTTCTCTTAATTCTTTGTAAGTGCCACATCAGATTCCAAATACTGGCTATCATCATGGCAACCAGTCATGAAGATTATCCTGGGAGCAATATAATGCAGTGGCCTTCCATTTACCTTCTGCATCACAGCATGACACCTTTACCACTGATCCAGTTCCATAAGTCACTTTCTGGTACTGAGCCCTTTTGTACGCAGAGTCCTCCTCAGCCCCAGGCCAGTAGTGATGAAGCTGCTGCCCTCCTATCAAGATGGAACCATTTGGGAACCATCACCCTTCCCTGCGGACTTCGGCACCCAAGTCCTCAGGGTTGTCAGGTTGGTTAACCTGAAAGTCAACATTGAGTTGCTTGCAGTATGGTTTATTCTATTACCATAACAGGATAACTTGGCCAGACATTCTCTTCATTCAGTCACTTAAATCTCTTTCATCTCTCATCCCTTCTAGGCTGTCTGAATAGCTCAGTGAATTCTCAGTAAATAGCTGATTGTGGAGCCTGAAGTTGGGAGTTTGATTCCTCGCTGTGCTTCTTGGGAGAAACACCAGCCTGTGTTGCCCTAGGCAAGCTCCCTGGTCTTACATTGCCCTTTGAAAGGGAGAAGTAAGCCACTTCTGAGTACAATATACCCAGAAAACTATGGAAGGGATCACTATATATCAGAAATTGACATGATGTAATTATTATTATTATTATCCTCTATCCCAGGGGTGGCCAACCTATGTACTGATGGCCAGACCCATCCCATGACATCATTTTATGTGGCCCGCAGCTGCCCTTGCTATTACCAGAAATGGATGCATTTCTGATATTTATTTATTTATTATTCATATTTATTCACTGCCCTCCTCACCGAGGTGACCCAGGGTGGCTCACAAATCACAAAGCACCACAACAAACCACAAACATTCCGAAACCCCTCAGATATAAAACTGTGCAAGATTAAAATTTAAAATCTAAAATCTAAAAAGTTTAAGAATGCCAAATTACTACATCTTGAGCGAGGGAGGGGCTTAAATCATCCATAACATGCACTTGCACAAATGTAAACATGCCAGTGTCTTCCATAAACACTGCCATAAATGCACCTGTGGCTGTCATAAACACATTTACAACAGCCATGAATTGTTTTACAGCAGTGTTTACTGTGGGAGGAAATAAGTGACCAGCCCACTCAGCTGTCTGGGTCCTGCCCACAGTGCCATGGTCCTGCCCACAGTGCAAAAAACTTGGGAACCCCTCAGTGACGGGATGTCCCCGGTTCCATACGGTTCCCTGGAACCGTTAGGAACAATCCCGGAGGGTTCTCCGGGAGGTTAGTCAACTTTTGAGGCGTCCGGTTCCGGACGCCTCACTGAAAGAATTGTTTTTAAAAAAAATCGGAGCAAAAATGGCTCCAATTGACTGCGCATGCGCAGAAGCTCAATCTGATGTATTGCGCATGCGTCAGATTGAGTTTCTGCCCATGCGCAGTCAATTGGAGCCATTTTGGCTCCAATTTTAATTTTTTTTCTTTCGGCATCGGAGCTGCACCTTTTCAGGGCAGCTCCGGCGGCGGCGGCGGCGGCGGCGGCACCAGCCCTCAGTTCCTCAGCCAGCACGCCTTCCAAAGACCCCTCCCCAGCCTGCCTGCCCCCCTTGGGCGGCCCTGCCCGGGCGCGGCAGCAGCATTGCTCACCGCGGTAGCGCTCCAGCCCCGGCCTGGGACGCCTCCTCCTTGAGCAGCTTGGAGATCCCATTAGCCGGACTGGGCTGGCTGGACCGGGCGCCCGTCGGGAGGAAGGACAGCATGGAAGGACTGGCTGGGCAGGAGCCTTTTCAGCCCGGCTGCGGCTATGGCGGCAGCTGTAGGCGGTGGCGCTTGCCACGTTCGGAGGAGGAGGTAAGTGAGGGTTTTGTATTTGGGGTGGGTGGGCGAGTTATTTGTGTTTTGGGCGGGTGGTTGTATTTTTGTTTAATTTTTATTTTATTTATTTATTTATTTTATTTATTCAAGTTATTTACGGGTTTGTGATGGTTGGGTGGTTGAGTTGAGGTTGTGTGTGTGTGTGTGTTATTTTTTATTATTATTATTATTATTATTATTATTATTATTAGCCCCGCCCACAACGTCATGACGTCATGACGTCAGCTCTGCCCATGACATCATGACATTGGCCACGCCCATGACCTCAGTGATGTCATGGCGTGGTAGTAGATTTTTTGTCATCCCATCACTGGAACACCTGATCTATCCTGTCCCACCCCTACTAAAAATTAATGCATTGATAACACACTAGCAGCAGGAATTTGGCCCAAGTGTGTAACATTTCCCTTGTTCATATTCATAATTGCCTTGGTTATAAAGTTTATTCTTTGATTATTGTGACTCATGTTTATGTCAATGTTTGGAAGCCACCTTGTGAAGGGCAGGGATTCTTAATGATGATTTGCAAATAACTAAAACAACAAATCCATGCATTAATGGATATAATCATGAGTAGATAATGTACATACTTGTACACGCATGAGAATATTGGAAAATAATTCTTACATGGAAGTGGAAATTTTATCTGATCATGAAAGCGACATCTGGTGCAATTTCCTCTTCCACATAGCTACTAAAGGTACGATACTCCTATAAAACTATAAAACATTAATACATCTATTGTGTAGCCAGCTTTTAACTGGAGCATTTCAAATGTGTCAGGTATAAGACCGCTAATGAACTGGATCCACCACTGGTTTTCTTTTCAATCTCTCAGAAACACTGGAAGAAAAGCCTCTTTGATGATTCCACCTAGATGCAAAGTTCAGGCAACGTGAGCACCTACAAAGAACTTCTCTAGCTTGAAACTTCCTTCCTGATGTTTTTTGCACTGCTTGAGCCTGACTGTTTTCGAAGGCACTCAAAAGCCTTGATGTTTCGAGTGACTTGCGGGAATACTCTGTTTGTGACCTAATTTTATAACAGTTGAAAAGCATTATCTTGGGAACACTTGGAATTATACTCATAAAACATCTTTATGGAATCCCCCATTTGTGGAATTTCTTTCCAGAAAATGTTAGGTAAATGTATATGTGTTTTTAGATGGACAGTAATGTATATGTGAACCAGTGCTTGTTTACTTTCCTTCGCTTTCATTTCCCCTGTCTCTTATTCTCTCTCTCTCTCTCTCTCTCTCTCTCTCTCTCTCTCTCACACACACACACACACACACACACACACACACACAGTCAGCACCTCTCTTTGGAAAAGTGCGCATTCTAGTGAATTGCAGCAATTTAATTCTCTGCAATGCAATAATTTAATTCTGTTTGTTCTTTGATAATGATATTCCCAGGGCTACCAGACTGTTAAGTCTTCCGATTTACACTACTGATGACAAAAATGGCACGAGGGTGGGTATAAATATTCTGGGAGTTATAGTCTAAAAACAAACTTTTCAAAGCTCTGAGTATGTGTTTCATGACTTATGTTAAAATACTCTGCTGGAACTCCTCAAGCTAAGAGAATGGTAAAGGGCTCCCCTCTTTTCTTGATTTTTTTTGTTTCTCTTTTTTCTCTTTCCTTTTTCTTCTTCTGTATCTGAATCCAAATATAGGCGATCATCATGGCAATCAGCCATGAAGACTGTCCTCAGAATATAATGCAGTGGTCTTTCATCCAGTTCCACAAGTCACTTCCTGGTCCTGAGCCCTTTCAGTATGCAAAGTCCTCCTCAGCCCCTGCTGCCCTCCATCAAGATGGATTCAAGTGAGATTTAATCCACTTGGAGATCATTACCCTTCCCTGAGGACTTCACCACCCAAGGCCATTAGTCCTCATGGTTGTCAGGTTAGTTAACCATCACCTAACACTCAATGTTGAGTCTCTGGCAGTATGGTCTACTCCAGTGATGGTTAACCATGACACTCCAGGTTTTCTTGGACTTCAGTTTCCAGAAGCCCAAGTCAACAAACCTGCTGAGCAAGACTTCTGGGAACTGAAGTTCAAGAACATTTGGAGTGCCAAGGTTGGCCATCACTGATCTTCTCTATTACTATAGCAGGATAAGCTGGCCAGACTATTTCTCTTTCCTAGCTTAAACAACCTTTCATTTTTATATCAGTGGCTATTTTTTTCTCCACTGTGTTTATCCAGAAAGAGAAATTCATTATTTCATGATTATTATTATTATTTCAGTAGGAAAATACACTGGGTCATTTATGTGTTCCTGCAATCTCATAATTGGAATGTGGATAAACTCTCTGATTTCCCCCCCCCCCCCTCATTCTTCACACACACCATTCCTGGACAATGGTATTAATGAGAAGTCTAATCCCCTTTCCCTTTCACTGAGAGGCACAACGGTTTTGATATTTGTTTCTTCAGCCAAAACCACTGAAGAGTTTTGCTCTGATGGAGCTCAAAGTTGCCTCAGCCTTTCATCCTTCTGAGGTCAGTAAAAACCCAGCACATTAGGGGCAAAATGCTAATTATCTTGTGGACCACCCAGAGAGTACACTAAGTGCTATGGGGTGGCATATAAGTGTAATTGTTATTGCTACTATTCTGAGTTAGCAGATGCTGAGCAGGGCTGAGGAGTACAGGACATTTTGGAAGTTACTCATTCATAGGGTCACCATAAGTCAGAGTCATCTTGACAACATGTAACAACAGCATATAAAAGGGATTCTCAACCTGTGGCCAGTGGGCCAGATGTGGCCCACAGTGCCATTTAATGTGGCCTACCATCGCCATGTAGTGGAGGAAGGGCAAAATGGCCATCCGGCCCCCGGAGCTGTCTGAGGGAGCGGCACCCGGCACCCGGCTTAAAAAGGTTGAGAACTCCTGGCATATAACATCCACAAAGGCAAATACAATAAATGAAATCACAAGTCCTTATTGAACAGACAAATGTAGTCTAAATCACAAAGCAGGAAATGTCATAGCATTCATACTCCAGTTGTTCCCAATCCTATATTTCCATCTGAGAAGTATTAGTGGGTATAATTAAAATTTGTTTTAATTTTTTTCAGTCTCCCTTGCCCCCTCTGCCTTCTCCTTGTAAAATCGAGCTTCTCCAGAGACCTTCCCCAGTTAAAAGAGTACACTTGACTTCACACCTACTAAGGACATAATTATTTGCTCAAAGATTACTTCAGTTCACAGCAATCCTCTCTGTGCCTGTTAACTAGCCATTCCTCAGGAAAACTCATTATCTGGGTAGGAGAAGAAGAAGGAAGCAACTTTCCAAAGCATTCTTCTTACTCTTAGCTAGACAGGTGATTTCAGTGTGAATTACTTCTATTGCTGCTTTCTGGCATTTATTTGCTCAGAGCTCAGCCATTGCACAGGATGAATCCATGGCACAACCCCTTCACAAAGGATTTGCAGTCCAATTTAGACTAAGGGCCCATTTTCTTATCTCCTCTGCCTACTGCTGACCAAGGTCATCAAAACCTCTCCCCCCCCCCCTTCTGTAAGGAACAATTCTGTTCTAGAGGGCCTTTTTGTGAGCTGCCTGGAATAGCTAAGATTTTTTTTTAAATGGCAAATTGCAGAAGTGGCATTCTTCCAGGCAGCTGAACAAGTAATGGTCTACTTATGTTTTTATATCATTTTTACACTTGACCTGTGCACTTCTCTACAGTTAAGGGGAGGAACAGTGGTGCCAGCCAATTATGTCTAAACACATTGTACTTCTTTTCTTTTCTGTTTCTTTCTTTTTGTGTGTGCAAAGGCAACATCTGCTTGGCATCCCAGTACTTTTATAGCAAAAAAATTGCTTTGACTCTCAGTTTTTCCATCAGTTGTAAGTCAGAAACAGCCAACAGAAGAATCTGGAAAAGCATTGATTGCGGTTATTCAATGTTATCGCACCTGCCTTTCAGAGAAACAAATTAGGCAGATCGCCCTGGTGCTCAAAGAATGTCTGCTAGACAGAACAAACAGACATCCAAAAGCAATAAAAGAGTAGACAGGTTTTTCCCATTTTTGTTAACACTGAGTAATATGTAATTACAAAATGATTCTAACATTAAGCTGAAATTGTTTTTCTATTTTCTTTACCAATCCTACTGTTACCTGAAATTTTGAGATTCCAACACATCTCTTTTTATTTAACTCTTCAATAAAGTTACAATCAGAAAAACCACTGTACACACATGGGAAAAGGTATGAAAATAGGGGAGAAGCCAAAGTTTAATGGCTAGCAAAAGAAATAAAATCATACAAGGTTTAATTTAAAATCATAATTGGAAACCTCTCCAAGGGGGGGAGGATTAAATGGGAAGAGCCCACTAGTCACGTATACTCTGGCAAGGAATGTAAAGCTAATTATGTCACCTATTGTCCCAATTTTCTAAGAGTTTGCCAAAGGGTGTAAAAACTGGTTTCCTGGTTTCCTGATAACAAAGCAGAAATTCCTTTTCATTCCTTCACAAACAACAGAGGAGGGTTGCCTGAATTTTAAAATCATACATCTGGTCTGAATTAATTCTCCTTAATAAAGTTTAATTAAAACATTACTATACACTGGCCAAGGCAGAGAATATATGGGGAAAAACCAACTCTTAATTACTAACAAGTTTAAGGTTTAATATAAAAGCCTCAAAAAATCTATGTGAGCAGTTGCATTAGGAGTTGGTGGCTTCCCAGGGGGGGATGAGTCATCCGGCAGAAACAATAGCACTAATCTCTTGTCTTATCTCCATCTCCTGAAACTCCAGAGAGGACAGTTCAATGGAAACTTTACCTTAGATTGACCTCAAGAAGAAATGTGACAATTTAAGAACTAAAAGAGACATTTCAGCTTCTTACCGTGTTTCATCATTAACCATTGTATCTGTAAACTGCCATGTGTATTTTTTAAACTACTTTTGCACAATATTACTAAGCTTTTGTAACATGCAATCAAGAAGTGTAAATGACTCTTTTAATTGCCCCCATTTTAGTAAACAGCATTTACCCCTGCACTCATTATTCCAGGCTTAAGTGTTCTTCAGTAAGAAGTGTATAAAAATGTTGAAGAGATGGGAGGGATTAGCTCAGTCACAGAATGTCGTGATGGAGCTCCTGGGTCTGGTTTGGATTAAAACGTTTGAGGTGGAGATTTCTGGTCTATAATACCGGTCAATGTAGATCAGAACCCTTAATGCCAATAAAACCAATTTTGTTTTGATCAAAACCATGTCTCGGTGTCAGTTTTTGAAGTTAATTAATTCTCCACCAGGAAACGAACCTAGCCCTAAAATTTGAGGTAACACTACCATGCAGAAGAATCCACTTCCCTTTCAGGGAGCCTCTTCTTCTGCTTAGCAGCCCCTACCATTGAGAAGTTCTTCTCACTGGTTCATTCCATTTTGAGTTTAATAAAATTGTCTGAGAGCTAGCTTGTTAATCTGTGATAATAATAATAATTTAATGTCAGAAATTATTCTGGGTTGAAAGGATTTTTTTTCAGAAGAAACTCTGCTCTGGGAATGCCCAAGAGCTGGGACAGAAATGGGCACATAATCTGTCATCCAGTACCTGGGTCTTGAACTGCTGGGTGGTGATAATGGTGATGAGAACTTTTTGCTATTTGGATCTACTCATTCTTATCTATTTAAGAAGACAAAACTTGACATCTATATATGGGGTGACTTCAGGAACAGAGGAAGGAAGGAAGGGGGACGTCTTCATCCTCTATGGGCAGTTACTCTTCTCTGAGGAGATCAGGCACATTGGAAGCACAAAGGAAAGGAAACACGGTGGAAACACAAAGGCTGTCAGGACTAGCTAAAGATTGGAGGGCAGTATTTTTACAAAAGAGTCTCTCTAGGAACATCTGCAGCTGGGCAGAGAGGCCACCACTACATCCAGCCCCGGGACGCCATCCACCTGTCCCTGGGTCCCTGCCCAGGCTGGGGCTTTAAGAGCCACTGCGGCGGCAGGAGATTTCGCTCCACCACCACTGCCAGGTACATCTGCGGCCGGACAGAGAGGCCACCGCTGCGTCCAACCCCGGGACTCCCTCCACCTGTCCCTGGAGGCACCCCCAAGCTGGGGCTTTAAGAGCCGCTGCGATGGCAGGACCTTTCACATCACTGCCAGGAACATCTGCGGCCAGGTGGAGAGGCTGCCGCCACGTCCAGCCATGGGACTCCCTCCACCAGTCCCCGGGGCCCTGCCCAGGCTGGGGCTTTAAGAGCCGCTGCAGCGGCAGGATGTTTTGCATCACCACCAGGAACATCTGCAGCCGGGTGGAGAGGCTTGTCACTTGTCGCGGTATTTAGCAATTATTTTGTTTTTGCTTAGTTTGCTGTTTTGTGTATTATTATTTTTGGTAATTTTTGTAATTTTTTTGTGTAAACTTGATTGAGATTTGGAAATTGTTGATTATTACTTGATATTGATGCTTATTGAATTTTTTGATACTGTAATGATATTTTGATGTTTTGTGGTACTGATATTGATTATTTATGATATTTACATGTTGTGTTTATGAACTTGTAACTTTATATGTGTTTGTGGACCACCCTGTGTCGGTCCTACCGAGTAGGGAAGTATAAAAATTGAAATGATAATAATTAATGATGATGATGATGATGATGATGATGATGATAGCTGCAGGAAGCTGTATTGTTATGCTTGCTCGTCTGCCATTCTGCTTGAGCAAACCCTTTTCCTTTTAACCCTTGCGTTTGGTGTATATAAACCATGCCTGGAAGTTTTACTCCTTGCCTGAAAAAGTGGACTTGATCCACGAAAGCTAACAATAAAAATATAGCAGTTAGTCTTTAAAGTGCTACAGTATTTTTGTTTTATTACTTTTTGGTTTTTGTTTTCTGATATGGTAAGAAATAGAATTTCCATCAATGACTAGGTAATAGCTAAGCAGGGATGTATATCACTGCTTATTTTGCTCTTGCAAATTATAACAAAATGTTTCAATTTTCCCCTCTTTGCTGGACAAGATTATGTGTTTGTTTGAGTACCCAGCATGTTGGTGGGAAAATGCTAATTAACTTGAGAACTGCCCAGAGAGCGTACTAAGCACTATGAGGCAGCATGTAAGTGTGATTGCTTTGCTTTGATTGCTTTCATTTAGAAATGCAAAATACTGGGAGATTTTTTTCACACACAAAAGTTTCTGTTTTTCAAAAAGTTGAATTTTGTTAAAGTGGGACTTTCACAAGCTCGATTCTGAGTTCCATAATTATTATACTGCATTGGCTGTCTGCTTGGAAACTTGAGATGGAAAAGTTAGAATTTGGCTCTCTAACACTGTGTTGAACTAGTAAAATAAAGAACATGTGCTGTCCATTTTGTCAATTTTGACTGCTTTCACTTGACTACTTCAGTGAGAAATTGGCAAGTCCTATGAATTTTCTAGCCTTCAAAAAAAAAAAAAGGGGGGGAGACAAGGAATTCTATGTTGTCTTGTTGTGATCTCTGTAATTGGGACACAAAACCTCTGCAATAATCTTGTGCTCTTTCCCTTTGAGACCCAAAGTGCTTGAGAAAGGGGGGAATTTGTGCATGTGTACATGTGTATATGCATCTGTATAGAGCAAACACAGAATGAGTGGCTTATTGAATCATGATTTTGAAAAAGATGCAAACAACCGATCTGATACTTTTGATCCTTAAAAGTCATTTTGTTGTAGCTTCTTGAAGATGAGACAAGACAGCATTCCTGGGTCAAGCAGAGTAGACGTTTATTTGCGCAGAGAGTTTAGCAACTCACAACTGCAAACCCCAACCTCTAACCATGCAGAGGTTTATATACACAAATTATAGGAACTAACATAGCATCATCATATAAGGGAGGATTAAAAAATACTCAATACTATTGGTTGATTAGAGTTAAATCTATACCGATTGGTCACCAGAAGGGACCTTGGAAACTCCCTAACTTATTGACCAACCTGGACAATAGGCAGGCACGATGTGTTTTCCAAACTCTTGGGTCACTGTTACCCAGTTCCTGGGTCATACTATCAAAACCTTCTTGGGATATACATTAAGTAATCATTGCAGCATGCGGAAATGCCTTTAAGCAAACTTACAGCTGATTCTTCATTTTAATTACAACAAACCGGGAGCCACAATTATTTTACACAATGTGCATTATTTGCATTATTTGTAAAGTTTTACTTCATTTGTGCAAGAACTGATTTTCATTTGCTTTTCTTGTAAACAATTCAACCGATTATGTTGGTTCCTTGCAGCAACCAAACAATAATTTTGCAGTTTCTTATTCTTGCATACGAGTACAAGATGTACATCTTTAGTTTAAGCTGTGCATTTCCATCTGGGTTTAACATATGTTTGTAAATAAATGCAAATATTCTCCCCCCCATCCTTTATTCTTATTAACCTATTACACAATTTAAAATAATTGACATATATAAAATATAGATGACATTCAAAACAAGTATAAAATGTTAGACTGTTTTTGTCCAGAAGCTGGCTACTTCAATAGGATTGTCTAAGCCATTTACTAAACCTTCTTTTGTACACACAAATTGCATAAATTGCAATAATATAAATCTTGGACTGATATACTGTATATACTCGACTATAAGTTGAACATAAGTTGAGGTATCTAATTTGGACCTCTAAAACTAGGGGGTGGAAAATGTAGCAGCTGCTAGTGAGTGTCAATCGTTAAAATACATAAAAATACAGTAAACTTAATTAATTTAGACATTTGTGTGGGTATGTTTTTCAGTGTTTGTTTATGTTGACCCAAGTATAAGGTCGAGTCCCATCTTTGGACCTCATTTTGGGGGTTATAAAATCTGACTTATATTCGAGTATATATGGTAATTTTTCCACATTCACCCAAAAATTGTTATTCTTTGATCTTTCTACTTTGCTTAAAGTCTACTAAATAAATTCTAGTCCAACTAGAAGCTTGTCTTGATAGGATGACAATAAGAAAGGGATAGGGATACTAAGATAGGGATACTAGTTAGGGATACTAAGGCACTATTATTAGAAAATGGGGTTTTAAAGTTGAAAGACTGGGTCAAGATTTGTAGGGATCCGGAGAAAAGAACGGTGCTTTTTTCACAACTGAAATTGAACTGGTTTAAGATTCTCCAGATAAAAAATTGGAATAAGAGATTCTTATTTTATAATGGTTTAGAAAGGCAATTGACATCATTTGAAGAACTTCTGATTAAACTAAGAAAGGGAGGTATAGGGATTAATGGGATAGTCAGTAAGATTTATAAGATTATAAATAAAAAAGGAAAAATACAGGAAGTTCGGAAGAATACTTGGGAACAAGATTTGAATGTGATAATATCGGAAGAAAGTTGGCAGAAAAATGGAAAAGAAGAATTATGCGAACTATGTCTGTAAGAGTTAAAGAGCATAATTATAAGATGTTCTGGCGATGGTATCTGACCCCAATTAGACTGCATCAGATGAATAGCCAAATAAGTGATAAATGTTGGAGGTGTAAACAATCAAAGGGGACATATACGCACATGTGGTGGAGTTGCAACGTGTTAAGGGAATTTTGGGAAAAGATTGAAAAGGAAATTAAAGATATATTAGATATGCGGTTGGAATTGGGACCAGATACTGTATTGATAACAGAGGTGGACAAATTTAAACTGAGCAATGATTGTAAAGAGTTGGTGGCAGTGATGTTGTCTGCGGCAAGGCAATGTGTTGCAAAAAATTGGAAAAACAATGTATTGTTAAATATACAAGATTGGTATAGGGAAATGTGGGAATTAGCTCTTAATGATAAGCTTATTTGGGAAATAAATGTCAAGAAAGGCATAGTTCATGTTAATAGATTCTGAGGAATTTGGAGAAAATATGTGGAATATGTGATTGTTAAAAAAGGCGTTAATTCTGTACCAGAACAAATTAATTTTTGGAAAATATAAGATGATACAACCCCCTGGACATTGTATATAGCACAGAGGTGAATAAAGCAATAGAAAATAAATGTAGAAGAATTAACAGTTGTGGTAGAAATACATTGTCAAGATTTATTAACAGTAAAGATGTATTTTGTATTATTGCTTTCTTTTATATATTAACGTTTATTTTCATGTGGAAATTCAGCGTTGTATTTTTTTCTTTTTTCTTGTTATGTTTTAAAATCTTATAAATAAAAATTAAAAAGAAAAAGAAAAACTTTGCTCCTGTGCTAGTCCATAGCAAAATATGTTGGTGCCACATGGTGTAAATCAGCACATTCTACCTAGTGGATGCAGATATTAATTAATCATACCAGATTATTACTGACTGCTTGAAATATTCTTCCACAGAAAAATTATATTATTTGGCTAGCATTGCCCTCTCTGATGGAAGTGCATCAAGAGGCACTAGCAAATAATGAATGAAATAAGGTTATAAAGCATGAAACCCATCCAATTCATGGACGCAAACACCCTATCCAATGGGTAAAATTAAGAATTTTTTTGAGCACATCTCTCAAGCACTAAATATTAAATCAGAAGACACTAGGCTAGTGATGGCGAACCTTGGCACTCCAGGGGTTTTTGGACTTAATTTACCAGAAGCTCAAGTCAGCACACCTGCTGATCAGGGCTTCTTGGAATTGAAGTCCAAGAACACCTGGAGTGCCCAGGTTCACCATCACTGCACTAGGCTAAACCTATTGGAGAGCAGAGCAAAAAACATTGCATCTTGATCCATGCAGATACAGTATTACTAAATGCCAATAAGCAGTGGTGGGATGTCAAAAATTTTACTACCCCACTGTGATGTCATCATAGTGTGGGCAGAGCTAATGTTATGAGATCATGACATCATGGGCCAACGTCATGATATAATGATGTTGTGGGCAGGGCCAAAGAATTTTTTTAAAAAATAAAATAAAAATAAGCACACACGCACACACACACACACCCCTCAACCCACCCACCCACCCACAACACAAACCCATAAATAAATTAAATAAATAAATAAAAATAAAAATAAATAAAAAATACACCCACCCACCCCAAACACATATCAACCAGAGCTTTTAAACGAGATCTTAAAGCTTACTCTGGCTAATCTTTCTCACACTAGGTCAGATGGAAGGAACTACAGAATGAACTCACTACATGATGGCTTCATTTTGGCACTTTTCAACTTTTCAACAGTTTAAGAAGTTAGGTACTAAGTCTTTGCCTAACCAGTTCTCTAGGATAATATGCCTTAATGTAAATGTAAAACAGCTGTACCTCCTTAAGGGTTCTCCAATTGGAACAGCAATTGGAACAGCAGAGGTGTAGCTTATTAATGAGGTAACTCCAAGACTTTGCTTAAAAACCCCAAGCCAGGCTTCCAGGCCTTTTTAGTAACTGTGGTAGTACGTCAATATAGGTAAAGGTATTAAATACACATTAAAACCATATAAAATACAATTAAAACTCTAAAAACAATTTAAAACAGTGTCTTTTTCCTTTAGATAAAGGAGAGGGGAGTGTGGGTATAAGATGTTAAATAAGCCAGCAGGGATGGGTCAATGAACCATCACTACCCCACACCAGTCCCGCCAGCCAAGTTTTCACTCCCTTCCTACAAGTCAGCAACTCTGTCTGGAGGTGTAACTCTAGAGGCAGGCAGTTCCACAGAACCGGAGTGGACATGGAGAAGGCCCTCCTTCTAGTGCCAGAGAGTCGAGCCTCTCTAGCTGATGGCACAACTAGGGAGCCTCTCCGCTCTGCTCTGGTTAGATGGACAGATAACCTTGGGGAGATGCAGTCTCTTAAGTATCCCCGCCCACTACCATTTAGGGCTTTAAAGTTTATGACCAGCACCTTGAATTGCACCCGGAGGCAAACTGGTAACCAGTGCATCTCCCAGAGCAGTGGGGATGCACGGGAATAATGCCCACATTCCATGATGGCATATAACTAGTAATCTTGATGGTATATAACTAGTAATCCATCTGTGACTAACTCACAATTTTACACTTCCCTGGAAACCTGTGGGAAACAATAGGAATGGTGGACATTGAAATTCATATGTAAATGTGTGTGTGTGGGGGTCACAATTGTTGAGTGTTTTTCAAGACAGAGTACAGTTCTGTACAATACACTCAGGACATAAGAACGTACACATGAATGCTTGATTGCTATCCAGCAAGTAGCTTTTAGCAGTTAAATTGCTGAGAGGAGTGTTTGCTATTATCACAAAATATACTCTTCTAGAAGACAGTTTATTCAGACATTGAAATGTTTAGAGATGGAATAAAGAAGACTATGACAGTCATACATACACATATACAAAGCATTACTATCTTGACAGTTGACATTATATCAATACAGACAGTAATAAAGCCTTGAAAAATAGAGCCATGTTGTCATTTATATATAATGTACTCTGAAATAGGTTTGCTTAGAAAGTGTGATCAGCCAGCCAGTCATACTCCCTCCCTCCCCCCCCCCCATGACAATGGCACTTATCAAGTGACAGGCAGGGGTCAAGGTACAGCTGCCATTTATTGCAGTCTTAATGATCCAGACTGTCAGAAATATAGAAGTCTTATCACAGGAAGAAATACGCTAGATTTGCATGTCTCTAGAGAAAAGGGACTTAGTGGTTAAAATGCTGAACTTGATGTCTGGAAGGTTGTCGGCCAACAGTTTCAGACCCGAGTGCTACATGATGGAGTGAGCTCCCATCTCTGTCCCAGCTCCTGCCAACCTAGCAGTTCAAAAACAAGAAATTGCAAGTAGATAAATAGATATTACTTCGGTGGTAAGGTCAACAGCATTCTGTGCACTCCAGTATTTAGTTATTCCTGCCACATGTCCATGGAAATGTCTGCAGACACAGACAGTGCTGGTTCTTTGGCTATAAAAAGAAATGAGCACTGAACCCTAGTGACAGTTACAACTGGCTTTCGAGCAAGGGCAACCTTTACCTAGAGAAAACCCAATTTTGTATCTCCTTTAGGGGAGCAAAGACTAGTTGCTAAATTAGCATCCAGTCCTCTTTGAAAGCAAACAAAGAGCAACCACAGAAGGACAGGTTTGTTGTTAAGAGGAATGTCAACCACAATCAGTCCAAGATATCTAATTTAAGAGTCCCTGTAGCATAATGTCACCCATTTTTCTTTGTTCACTTTATATTGTTTATGTTACCATAGTTGCATTATAGCACATGCATGCTTCATTTGTGAAGTAAAATATGGTTGTACATTTCTTTGACTGAGAAATGGTGGAGGGACAGTATTGTGATTCCATGTCCTTATGTGTGAGTCTGAGTCAAACTGAGGATTTGCAATTTGGAGGGGAAATAATCTCAAAAACAGTAGCTGAAATCCAGTTGCACAACTCCTGGGGCAATAAAATGTTTCCTTGAACCTCCACACCCATCTCAGTTTCAGGGGTCTCTAAGATGAGATAGGGATTGGTGGTGACAATTATCTGGCTCTAGATCTTTTCTTCCAGTCCGGCCAGGTCATCCTGCTATGGTAATAGAGTAGACCATACTGCCAGTGACTCAGTGCATAGTGTCAGGTGGCAATTAATTAACCTGACAACCCTGAGGGCTAATGGCTTTGGATGCCAAAGTCCACAGGGAAGAGTGATGGTCCCCAAATGGATTAAATCCTACTTGAATCCATTGTGATGGAGGGCAGCAGCTTCATCAATACTGGCCACATATTCTCTAACTCAGGGGTGGGAATCCTATCGCCCGTGGGCTGGACCTGACCAGTGGCACCAAATAATCTGGCTCACATCACCTTTGCCACTGCCAGAAGCAGGCATGGATGCATTTATGACAGCCATAAATGTGACCATGGATGTTGTAAACACATTTACAAAAGCAGTGGATGCATTTTATGGCAGCATTGACGGTAGGGGGAACCACCAGGCCAGCTCACTTAACTGTCTGAGGGAGCATGATATGGCCCCCAACTTTAAAATGTTGACAACCTCTGCTCTAACTATTCTATTCTATAAAACACCATGTTCACCGTTGGCCCTCTGTGATGCTCATGCTCATCTTCATGCTGCTGATGTTGCTGCTGCTGAAGTCACTTTAATCTTAGTTTTTAATTTCACTTCTTCTTCCACATCTAGGCCAGACATGAAACTGCCAAAATGAAGACACCTTTTGATGAGTTTATTCTGCAGTTCCTTTCACCTGACCTAGTGTGAGAAAGATTAGCTGGCAACACAAGGTTGCCATTTCCTGGGGTATGCCTGATTGTTGTTCAAAAATACTATAATCTTCAAGAAGCCTCTTTCTGTGTACTCCTTTAGTCTCAGTATTCATATTATCTGCCCAACAGAATATTACTATTCCACCCATTCTATTGGTATCTTTGCCTTGATACCTTGGATACGCTATAATAATAATTTTGTGTCAGAAATTATTCTGGGTTGAAAGGATTTTTGTGGAAGAAACTCCACTCAGGGAGTGCCCAAATGAGGCTCCTTTCATGTCCCCAAGAGCTGGGACAGAGACAGGCACTCAGTTTGTCATGCAGTATCTGGGTCTTGAATTGCCGACTTGCCAGCCTTCAAGCTAACAAGGCGAGCTTCTTACCACTCAGCCACTGCAACACCCTTGGAGTCATTATTCAGTGAGGAGTCCATGCATTGGTAGATGTCTCCATTATGACATTCTGCACTTGAATATGGACCAGAGAAATCAAGCCCATTTGCACACAGTTTTTTAGCTATTTGAATATCATGTCACCTGCTGTCTAGGCTGACCGTGACATGTGCCCTCCACCTTCACCTTGCCCAAGGGATCTGACATGTGCCCTCCACCTTCACCTTGCCCAAGGGATCTGACAGAGGACACTTTGGTGAGTTTTAGTCCCAGCCTAAAATCATTGACAAGAGATGGACAACTCTACATAGTTAGACCGCTCAAGCTTCCATGCCATGACAAGGCTCTCACCTAGCCGGGAGTATTGGCATAATTGCAAGAAAAATATAGGTGATGTTGCTACATTGAAATGTGTTCTTTGTAGAGGCAAGTTCTGCCATGAATATTTAAAAAAATCACCCTGCTCTCACATTCATAAGAGTTACCGCTATTCTCTCATTTTTCCCCCACCTCCAGATGGCCATGCCCTTCACAAGAGTTTGACATTTCTGAAGGAGGAAGTGGCTAAAAGCATATTGCCTAAAGCAATGGCTACAGCCAAAGAAACATTTCTGCAAAAGAAAACGGGAAGGGGAGAAATACAGAGAAACACACATGGAAAGTTTAAATGACAAGGTGTTTGAGTTCTGCTCCCCCCCTTTTTTTTATACATTCACTGCCTTCTGCAATATGCTTTCTGAGTGTCTCAAAGTTTTAGAAGTTCTATAGCTTTCTGTGAGAGGGGGTACTGCAATTTTGATTGAGGCTTGTCGACCTCTAGAAACATTGAGATGAAGTTTATTCAAGCAGGGTATTTGGAAGAGAAACTTTTATATGTTGATTGAGCATGGTTGGTGGCTACAGAAAGATAGTCAACTGTTATTGGTGTGTGGTGTGTGTGGAAGATCAGGAGAATGGAATAGAGTAGAATATTATGGAATGGAAAAGGCAGTAACTAAAACCATGCAAATGAAACCAAAAATAAAATAAATAAATAACTCCAGTATTGGGAGAAAATATTCAAGAAAACATCTCTAAAATAAAGGGATGTAACAAATCTCCATAGGAAAATTAGTTTACAATATGGAAGCCACTATCAAGAAAGAGGAGACACTCCTCCTAGCTTCTCTGAGGGTAGTCACATGTCATAATGTGGTCTGGGAGGACCGGATACCTATGGGTAAGTTTCCTATGGGACAGTCACTTCGCCAAGTATCAATGTTTCCCAAATGCTGGTTTTTGGACTTCAATTCCCAGAAGCCTAAGTCATTTCTCCAAAGCATTGATCAGCCAATGTACTGACTGGGAATTGAAGTCCACTAGTGGGCTATGTACCCCTTGTTGGGAACCACTGCTAAAGTAACAATTACCTAAAAGGTAACTGGTCATATCCAACTCTAGGGGCAGTGTTCATCTCCATTTACAGCCAAAGAGCCAGTGCTGTCTGGGTCTGTAGACATTTCTGTGGTTATGTGGCAGGCATGACTAGCCTCCAGAGCACACAGAACGCTGTTACTTTTTCTGCTGAAGCCGTACCTGTTTATCTAGTTGCAATTTCTTGCTTTCGAACTGCTAGGTTGGCAGGAAGGGGGGACAGACAACAGGCACTCACTCTGTCATGCAGCACTCAAGTCTCAAACTGCCAACCTGCCTGCCTTCTGGTCATCATGCTCAGCTTCTCAATCACTAAGCCACTGTGACTCCACCCCAATATAGATTGGTACCTTTATTTGTATCACTGTGAGCTGCATTGAGCCCCATCATTGGAAACCTCATTGGTTTTCAGTCATTGGACAGGCTGTTAACCCATCTGGTTGCAGCTATCAGGGGTTTCTGGCAGCATTCTTTTCTAACTCTGTCATTGTTGTTATGTGCTGTCAAGTCAGAACTTATCACTTACCTTTATATATTTAAGGAGTGGTTTGACCAATTCCAGAGCCCCAGTGAGCTTGAGTAGGGATTTAAATGTATGCCTCCTGAGTCTCAGTTCATTACATTACCTGCTATACTGCACTATCCTTTCTAACAACATCAGGAAACTCACAAACTACAAATGGGGACCTCAATCATCCATGCTGTGTAAATCAGCTTTAGCCCTCAGTGTCTCTGCAGCAGAGGATCCTGCTCCAGTATGGATCACATCCACACATGCAAACTAAGTTGACATTGGATATAGTGATAGGATGCCTCAAACCTTAACCAGTTCAGAAAATATACCCTCTTGTTGGTATTCCTCCACCTAAGATCAGGAGAGAAGTAGCAGCAGATGCTGAGAGAATTAAGCAAGAGAATGACCCTCAACATCCTCTGAACAGATATGAGCCTCAAGATCACCGGCTCAGATCCAGGAAGAGTTTTATGGCAAGAACAAATATTCTTGTGGATACACAAGAGCAAAACCAAATTAAAAGATGGAGGAAGGAGCTCATTGGGCAAGGAATATCATTAAAGGAGGATATAGCTGAGGAACTCAAACTCTCCTATATCACTTGAAGGAGTCTGAATAGGCTGAGGGTCAGAGTCCCTAAATGCAAGACCAACATCCTCAAGTAGGGGCTGCTGGTGGACAATATGCTGTGTGAATGTGGAGAGATGCAGAATCCAGCTCATTTACTGCTCTGCCTATTAATGCCAGAAACATGCACCGATGTTGGCCAACAACAAAGCTAGGAAAGTGGCTTCATTTTGGCAGTACAGGGTTTGATCAGGACATAAAATAAAAAGAAAAAAGGGAAAAGAAACTATTTTTGTGCTGAGACTATTTCTGCAGTCAATGTAGACCTTGACAAGAAAAAATAGTGCTTCTTGTCATATTTTGTGGAAGTGAAAAATTTTAAGGGACATGAAAAGGTGTTTTCCTGAGCTGAGATCCCATAAATCAACAAAATGAAGAATGTGTATAGTAATCTTTAAATCTGTAGTCCACAACTCTCAAATTGTCCACAAGATAGATGGACTTTGCTATCTATAATCTTTGCAGGCCTTTTTATGCATCCAAAATGCCTGAATTTTTTCAAACAGTGCATATTTCAAGGACACACAAAACCCTGCTTAAATATGGTTTAATCAAGGGTGGGAAGTGTACTGAACCAACACTTATATCAAGGGTTCCCAACCTATGGCCCACAGGCCAGCCCTTGCCCATGGCAACATTTCATATTGCCCACCACCACTGCCACACCCAGAAGTGGAAGCAGACACATTTACATCAGCCGTGAAACACACACGTGCATGTGTAAATATGCCTGCGGCTGTCATGAATATGGAAGTAGGCACATTTATGACAGCCGTAAATGTGCCTACTTCGAGGGGCATGATCTGGCCCACTCAGCTATCTGAGGGGGGCATGGTGAGACCCACGGTGTAAAAAGGTTGGCCACCTCTGGCATATATTTTAATGCTCTCACAACAATCTATATACATATTTTAAAAATAAACAGGGATATATCTTTTGAAAAACGTAAAGAACTGAATATGGACTGGATGTGGAGGTAGAAAGAAGGCACCACAGATTCTGCTTTGTAGAGACTTTTGCTTTGTGATCTTTAGACATTGTTGCTGGAATGAATCAACATACCTTTAAATTGCTAATTTGCAGCATGTATGTTAGCTCTGGGTCAGACATATAGCAAAAGAGTATTCATGCTGCAATATCTAGAACAATTTTTTTTATTCCAGTAAAAGCACCATCTGAAGGCTCTGGCAAGTCAAAAGGAGGCCATGTTAGTCTTCTTGGATAGACACAGCAACTTCCAAAACTTCCAAAACCTCTTACCCTTTCATGTTTTGAAGGGCCCATAGTGAGAAGGATGTTCTAATAAAAAAAATTGTTGAAATCCTATTGTTCAGCATAGTAAGTCACTGTACGATAGGTCTATTGAATCAATGGGGATGTGATGAACCAAGTCCTCTTTGAGTTCCAATCATTTAAAGTCAGCCTACTCTAGTTCTTGGCCAAGGGCTTAGCATTTAAGGTGCTGAGCAGGTCAGCGGGTAGAAACCCAAGTACCATGTAATAGAGTGAGCTCCTGTTGTCTGTCCCAGCTCCATCCAACCTAGTAGTTCAAAAGCAAGACATTGCAAATATATAGATAGGTACTGCTTCTGCAGGAAAGGTAACAGTGTTCTGTGCACTCCAGCATCTAGTCATACTTGCCACATGACTATAGAATCACCTGCAAATGCAGACAGCACTACCATTCCTGCTGAAGCAGCACCTATTTACTTGCAATTTCTTGCTTTCGTACTGCTACATTGGCAGGAGCTGGGGCAGACAATGGAAACTCAGTTTGTCATGCAGCACTTGGGTCTCCAACAGCTGACCTGCTGTCCTTCCAGTTGTCAAGTTCAGTGTCTTAACCACTAAGCCACAACAGTTTTCCTACATAGGGTCTTTTACATGAATGGAGCATATGGATAAGATGATTCACCCAAACCTCTCCGATGTAAGGACCCACTCTATTTTAACTTATTATACACAGCAGCCGTTTTTCAGCCAATCTTTGGTGCTCTAATATTTTAAAAGGAGTGGGTTTGTCCCTAAATTATGCACAGTCCTCAGAATAATTTTGTAAACTTAACCCAACAAAGGATATCCTTTAATTATCCATACAATGCACTATGGTAATCCTTTCCAGCCTTCTGTAGCTGCCAAAGGTACATAAAATCTGCATTGATTAACTGACATTTCCAATATTCATGGAATATAATTTTATTATTTCCAAGTATATTCTTCTTGAGTAAAATGCCACTTGAAGGATAACCTTGCACCTGATAGCTCAATGTCTTACCTAATGAAAGATACTTTAAACCCTTTCATTTAAAATGTCAAACAATATATTAATAGAATTCATAATGTGTGGTTTGTCTACATGTTTCCTGATTAAAGCCAAGCAAAATTAGTCTATCTCATCTATTGAACAAATTTTCTCCCCCAATCAATTATGATTGTATTGCAGGGATAACCTCCCATTATAACCTCAAGTGATAATAAGTGCTGTCATTTTTTAGACAGTGATTAAGAGGCTAATAGAAATTTGTTTTAGGGATAAATAAGAATTTTACCTCACACACTTTTTTGTAACAATTCACTAACATCTCCAAATTTCTTCATCTTAAGGATGGGGAAATTGTATTAAATTGTAAGAGTATCTTAAATGGGCTTATTTATTTATCCAAACCAAGGACTTTGAATTTGTGATTCTTGAAAGTCTTACTTTGAATCTGCGCATTCAACCAGTTTTGCTTGCATACCCCCCCCCCCCCGGAGAGGTTCTCCTTTTAAATGCTCAACATTAGTCAAGAACAACATGGCTTTCTCCACGTTGGGCACATTTGTAGCTATAGATTTTATTGGTGCACAACAAAAGAGAGAATAATTTCATTTCAATTGACTTTTCAAGAGTTTATCAAGATTCACATTTTTCTTCGTCTTCAGAATGTAAAGAATGTGAGAGTTTAAAATACCCACTGGGGGAAAATGTGGAATTGATAGATTCTGTTCATCCTTAGGTTATTTTCATGCAATGTCCAACCTTCACGCCATCCCATGTCATCAGATTTTACAAATATAGTACCGGTATCTAATTACCTCTCAGGAAAGTTTTAAATACAAAAATTTGAAAGGTTTAAAATTAATTTGTAGCATTGCTGCCACATCAAAATGTTCTGAGGTTATATGTTTTGACTGTATGATACCAACCAATTCAAAATCAAATAGGAAAACAAAATGAGATTTTGTTTCTTGGAAACCTAGAAATATGTCTGCACTATTTTTTTCAGGCCTTTTTGAAAATTTACCCTCAATATTGGCTGGCTGATTCTGGAAGGGCATGGATGCATTAGTGGAAAAATAGCCTCCCAGTTCATTTTTGCATTTTATGTCAGTGCCTCACTATTCTTAAAAGAGGTCAGTCCTCACAGAATTTATCCAAAGTCCACTACAATTTTGGAGACAGTGTAACATAACAACAATCTAGGTAAACCAGGTAAAATAAAATAAGATATAACATCTTTGAGTCACTTGGGAACAATAACATATACTTCTCAAGAAAGAAAAGAAACATAGTATTTTTAAATTGAATGAAATTATGGCACTGTAGAAACAATGGTACAGTAAAGGTTCCTGCAGAGCATATGTGGTTAAGAAGGAATCACTTGACCCATCTGTGTTACATTGTATAGTGTAGCAAGAGCAATTACATTTATATATCACCTCACACTGCTTATCGCACTCGTTTGGAGATTCATAAGGAAATTAGCATTAAAGTAAAGCAATCACACTTATATACCGCCCCATAGAGTTTAGTGCACTCTCTGGGCGGTTCACAAGTTAGTTAGCATTATGCCTCCAACTGATTTTACTGACCTCAGAAGGATGGAAGGCTACGTCAACTTGTAGCCTGTTGGAATCAAATACTGATCGTGAGCAGACATTTGTCTGCTGTACTGCTAAGTCCACAATAGGTATGTACAATGACAAATATGCATGTCTTAAGACAAAGACTCCCCTAAGCTTTACAGCAAGTATCTCAGGGATCCCATACAAAACTATGCTGCCCTCTAGGCAACCCACAAAGTTTCTAAACATCTGTGTAGGTTAAATTTTTGTGTCATTAATCTCATTGAACTTTGTATCGCCTTGGAGACTGAGGGTAGACATTTTAGTACAGTGAGGTAACTCTTAGTTTGACTACTACTTAAGTTTCAGTTGTAAATTTCTCAACATTTTTCAATAGACCTGTTTTATAAAAAGCTAAGCTGTTGATACTGGTTGTCTTATCAAGCCATAAGCTAATAGTTTGAAACAAGTTAGATGTTTCTAACAGCAATCAAAGATTAGTAATACTGTATACTGTGTGTTCAGAGGTATTCCACATATCCAGCTCCAAGGGCTGCAAATAAAGATACCTAGTCAAGGCTGACCCTACTATTAGGTAGTATGAGACAGCTGCTTCAACCAGAAAAATTTGAGCACCCAAGAGTGATCTGCTGCATTATTGTCATATTTCTATTGCTAGGTGTGAGAAGAGGTGTTTGTGTTGTTCAGTCGCACAGTTGAGTCTGATCCTTTGCAACCCCAAGGACCACATCATGTCAGACTCCTCTGTCATCCTCCATAGTCTGCCCAGATCTATGTCCACGGCATCAATGATGCCATTTAGCCATCTCATCCTCTGCCGCCCCTTCTCTTTTAGCCTTTGATTTTTCCCATCATCAGGGTCTTTTCCAGTGAGTCCTCACTTGGTGGCCAAACTAAATGAGCTTCAGCATTTGTCCTTCCAAGGAGCAGTCAGTGATACATTTCATGATCCAAAATAAATTGGCTGACTTTTGGTACTATACATCTTAATATATAAGAGAATGTGTCATTTGCTTCTCTTCCCTAAGCACGAAATTTTTTTAAAGGTAAAGGTCATCCTTGCTTGAAAGCTAGTCATATCCAACTCTAAGGTTCAGTGCTCATATCTGTTTCATAGCTGAAGAGCCAGCATTGTCTGCTTCTGCAGACATTTCCGTGGTCATGTGACAGACATGACTAGACACTGGAGTGCACAGAATGCTGTTTACCTTCCCACTGAAATTGTCCCTATTTATCTACTTGCAATTTCTTGCTTTTAAACTGCTAGGTTGGCAAGAGCTGGGACACAGACAAGAGATCATTCTGTCCTACAGTATTTGGGTATCGAACTGCTAACCTGCCGCCTTCCAGTCAGCATCTTAGCCACTTGAGCCACCGCAGTCCTGATTTTGTTAGAAGCCAGTACTTACTGTGAAGGGGAGAAGAACGGTGCTGATTTATTCATTTATATATTCCTTTTTGCCTCTGGCTGCTAGAGATGGAAAATAATTTGGTTGAGCAAAAGTGTCCACTCCACACCCTGATTAATTTTGCAGCAAGCCACACCTGCGCTCCATTTTGGGGGAAAGAATAACATGCAAAGATTTTAAAAATGAAAAAAAAAAGAAAGAAAGAAAATGCAGGCATGATTACAACAAGGGAACAAAATCAAGGCTGAAATAGTATTTCACACCACTAAACCCACCAAGCAGCAGATAACAAAATTACAGCTTTTCTAATAGTACATTGCATGTTCAGCACCAGTTGATGAGTCAAGGACTATTATTTCAATGAAAAGCATAACAACTCTACATTTATAAAGCACTACCTGTTTATTTTAATAGAAAGCAGCAAGGCCATTGCAATAATGTAGCATTAGCATTTCTAAAGTGTTCTTTTGTCCTTGGTTTGCCTGATTTAATTCAAACAGAAACCCTTCAATCTATTACAATTCAGAAATGAATTATTTTAATGCTTCCAAAAATCTTGCCTTTTCTCTTATTAATTGAAAAACAACACAGAGAAGTCTGGTTTCTGAGCTAACTGGAGAGTTCAGTGTTTTAGGTATGTGAGTTTGATTCCTTTTTGTGTAACCAGAAACTCACAGTATTACACACCCAACATGGTCACTAGCTATCATTCAGAGGTTGGAAATCTTTTTTGAAGGTCAGGGTCTTCTTTGATCGACTCTAAGGGATACTGCTCATCCTCATTTACAGCCAAAGAGCCAGCACTGTCTGTATCTGCATACATGTTGATTGTCATGTGGCAGGCAAGATCAGACACCAGAGCACAAGGAATGTTCTTACCTTTTCCACCAAAGCAGTACTTATTCATCTACTTGCAATTTCTTGCTTTCGAACTGCTTGGTTGGCAGGAGCTGGGACAGACGACGGGCACTCACTCTGTTGTGCAGCACTTGGCTCTTGAACTGGTGACCAGTCTCCAAGCCACCACATTCCCTGAAGTTTTCCTTACTCAGCCCCAAAGTGGAGAGCACTTTACATAACAAAATATAAAACTGATAGTTAAAAAGAATACAGCTAAACTGTGTTCATGTTTTACGAGAGTGCTGCTTAAATTCTAATAAAATGAGATTTGTGATAGGAATGGAAAGGCTCTTGCTCTGCATGAAGTACTTTATTTATTTCCCCTCTTTCTTAGTAGACAGGCTCCTGTATTAGTAATGTGATGTCTAATCCACCCTCACTTCCTGACTCTGCTTCTTGGTGAATTATCTGCAGTAGAGCTAATAATAATGTAATACATTCAATATAAAAATAGATCTTCAAACAAGTAGACATTGCTTGTAAAGCAGGTTGTAATTAGAAACTTAAAGAAAAATGTGCAATTAAACACACTCATAAAAATAAATAGATAAATACATCCTTAGAACAGTAGTCAATTTGTTGCATTGTTAATATTCTCCAGTGTGGCATTTTTTTTAAAAAAAAATCACTCCAGTAATTCAAGTAGAAAGCAGATAAAGGCAAAATTGCTATATTTAAGCCACTGTAACTGTTTTAGAACAACAAACCCATTCTTAAATATCTCTTCCTGAAACATATTTTGCAGTATCAATTGCCCCTTGAAAATACAATACTTTGTTTTATTTTCTGTGCATTCATCTTTTCCATTACTCTTCCTCCAACTTTTTCTCCTTCTCCAACAATTCGGCCAAAGAAATGAAATTTTCAATGAGTTTGATCCAAATTGAGTAATACTTTGACCGGATCATTTAGATCAGGGGTTCCCTGCCTACGGCCTGTGGGCCTAATATGGCTAATAGAGCTCAGAAGCACCGACAAACATTGGAAGTCCGAAAACATCACTTACTGCAGTGGTGGTGGCAATCACACTGTTTTTGCGGTTTCTTGCACAGCCTACACCACTTCCCATTGCAGCAGGACAGTTTTCGGAGAATTTTTGCTCAATTTTGGGAATTTTTCACAGCATTTCCACCATCTTTCAGCAGCTAGAATGTACTGGTTTGAGCCTTCCAGTGCCAGCGGAGCTTCCAGCAGTGCCTGGGTTCCTAGTGTGGAACCAGGAAGTCCCAAACCTGTGAATTTTAGCCAAAACCCCCAATTTCTCTTCTTTATCCCCCCCCCCCATTATCCAGGCGAAGAGAGGCACCTCTCCCCGGGATTCCCCCGCGCTCTTAGAGGTTCGCTAAGAGTGCGGGGGGGATCCAGTCGAGGAGAGGTGCTTCTCCTCGGGATTCCCCCCCCCACTCTTAGAGGTTCGCTAAGTGTGTGTGTGGGGGGGGGGAAATCCAGGCGAGGAGAGGCGCCTCTCCCCGGGATTCCCCCGCGCTCTTAGTGGCTCGCCTGAAGTTTTGGTTCGGCTTGTTTTCTCCCTGGAGAGAAAACCAACCTCCTACTCCCCAGGGGATGGCCAGGGTGTGGACAGCCCACCCTGAGTTAGTAGTTTGCCCACCCTGGCAAAGTGCAGTTTCCCATAGAAATGCACTGAAAAGAGGCTTTGTTTCCCATCCTGGGAAAAATATTCGCCCACCCACATCTAGAATCCTGGCTACGGCCCTGCTTCCCATCTGCCCCCCTTCTTTCCCCAGCTACAAGCTGGCATCGGAGAACCAGCCACAGTTTCTCTCATCAAGGCTACTTTTAGTTAAGGTTTCAAGAGATGCCCATCCAGACAGAGGCAAAGAAGACAACTACCAGTGGGAACACATGGGAGAGCCAACGGGCTCCTCACTGTGCCCAGTGGTGTCGTAACAGGAGAGGAAAGAGAACCAGGGAGGAGGAGGAAAAGTGAAGGCCAGCCTGGCACGCACCCTTCTCCGCCCTTCGAGCTTTTCTGCTTCCCTGGGTGCCCCCGTCTCACCACCAACACAGATCAGGGCAGCATCCCGCCCAAGGAGCAGGCATTCGCTTGACCCGCAAATCTCTGCCCCCTTCCCATGTTACCATCTGGCACCCGCAAGCTGGAGGATGCAAAGGAGTCAATGGGAGGGCCAAATTAGGTTTCCTCTCCCCCTCCCCACAGATACAGAGAAAAAGATCCAAATTGGAAAGGGGGCAGGGGGGACATGGAGCCCTCCTGTTGACTCCTTTGAATCCTCCAGCTTGCGGGTGCCAGATGGTAACATGGGAAGGGGGCAGAGATTTGCGGGTCAAGTGAATGCCTGGTCCCTGGGCTTCGGACACAGCACGGAAGGGCTTCGGGAGAAAGCTAGCCCAGCCCAGCTGGGCTAGCCTTCTTCTGCAGCCCATGCGGGCTGTGTCCCAAGCCGCTAGGCTTCAAACACAGCCTGAACGGGCTGTTAACAAAGCCTAGCGGCGCTCGGGTAGCTAGCCCAGGTGCTGCTAGGCTTTGTCCAGCGATCGCTCAGGCTGAACTAGGGTCAGGGGAAAGGCAGGCACCCGCGTGCCTTTCCCCGACCCTAGTTCAGTATCAGCGATCCATCACTGGGGGTGTGTGGATTGGGTAGATTGTACCGGATAATGCTAAAAATTGCGTTATCCGATGCAAGATTTTTCCAAAAATCTTGTAACGTTATGCAGTTTTAGAGCTATTCGGTACAATCATTATCCGGATTATTACTGTAGATAGATAGCTCTTACCTGCTGTTTGGAAGAGATGCAAAGCTGGATTTGACAGTCTTTTTAAAAAGTGTCATTTTCACAACTCCTGAGGTTCATTGTAAGCAGAAACGTGCCTTTTCTCAAGAATTTGCAGATTTCTGAAGCTTAGAAAAATCAAGTACGTAACAAATATATGCACATTATCTTGGTATGAACAACTGAATCTCATAATAATGGAAGAATGCACACAAACTTGTTTTGATCAATAGAGGGAATGTATGAATGTACTGTAAATGACCAATTGTGACTTCAGGGGGGGGGGATTGTGAACTTCAATTTATTTGTTAAGTGAGTTTTGGGTTGGTTTTATTTAAGTGAAACAAACATTCAGAGAAAATTCTGCTGTTTAAGCGAGTTACTCTTCAAGCGAGGCACTCTTTATCCGAGGTTTGACTGTATTTTGAATTTTATTTTCATTGCCGAGTAAAGAGGCTGCACTTGTAAACCATGTCCCAGCTATCACTTCTCCACCTACAAATGTCCAAAGCTCTCTTTTGCCCTGTGTGGCTGAAGCTATGTATAATTTTTCTCTCAGTGAGCTCAAGGCATAGCTCTCTCCACCTTACTTTTCCTTGTAAGTAGCTTTGGCTCAGAGAGAGAGTCTAAGGTAGTATCCACCACAAAGCCTGGTTTTGGGGAGGGGGGAGCACAAACCTAAACAATGTATGGGAATGAAATACCATTAAAATGGATAATTGTGCCCGTTCAAGATTCTCCTCTGTGTAAGGTAAACATAAAAGTCACCCTTGATCGAAAACCAGTTGTATCCAACTTTAGGGTTCAGTGCTCATCTGTTTATAGCCAAAGACCCAGCATTGTCTGCGTCTGCAGATGTTTCCATGGCTATGTGGCAGACATGATTAAACACCGAAGTGCACGGAATGCTGTTTACCTTCCCACCTAAGCGGTGCCTTTTTATCTACTTGCAATTTCTTGCTTTTGAACTGCTAGGTTGGCAGGAGCTGGGACAGAGATGGGAGCACACTCCATCGTGCAGCAGTTAGGTCTGCTGACCCGTTGACTCTCTAGTCAAGTTCAGTGTCTTAACGACTAAGCTACTGCAGTCCTTTTCTCCTCTGTGTAGAATGCTCTAATTTTAGTTGTTATTTTTTCAATGACCACATGGGGCAGATGATGGCCAAGTAAGGCTTGTAGGTGAAACAATTCCCAGTCATGCTTTTATAAAGCAACATTCAGCTCGAGCTTCTGCACTTGAAGAGTGTTGAAGTTGAGGCCCTTTTCTGACAAAATAAATACACTTTTTGTTTCTTTGGACATTTATTATTTACAGATGTTATTCTCCACTCTCACATCAATGAAAACAAATTGAGAAAGCCGCTGCTGTCAGGCTTATAATCTGAAAAGACAGAATGCCAAGTGAGAAGCCAGTGTACAGAAAGTGGCAAAAACAACAATATAGCAGAAGCACAAGTTCTGCAAGGACTAAATTCAATGCCATTGTATTGTTATGTTTAAGGACATACAATGTTTATCTTCTAACATGACCACGTACATTTTAAGAAGATGGAACAAAGCTGGAGCCACAAACTGCTGATCTATAAATGGAGTTAACGGGATGGTCCTACTTCCTCATCTTCCTCTTTTGCCAGCCTGATTGGAATAGCTACTGAATGATGGTTGTTGTTCTTGGTTTCATTTATATCCTGCCTTTCCTCCACACGTTTATCTTCTCAGGCATCCTTTGAGGTAGATCAGGCTGGGAGCCTGAGATTGGCCCAAGATCCCCTAATGATTTTCAAGGTCAACTGGAGATTTGAAATGCAGATCTCCTGAGTTAGAATCCAACTACATTGGCTGTTAGTTGAGGGAGAGAGAAACCTAGATAAAACAAGAAGAATGAGGGATTATTTACAGCAGTGTATCTCAACCTTTCCTTTTTGGACTTTACTTCCCAGAAGCCTAAGCCAATTCCCCAAAGCACTGATCAGCCAATGTACTAACTTAAGCTTCTGGGAATTGAAGCCCCCCTGTGGCAGTTGTATCTGACTCTAGGGTTTGGTGCTCATCTCCGTTTATAGCCAAAGAACCAGTGCTATCTGCATCTGCAGATGTTTCCATGGACGTGTAGCAGGCATGCCTAGACAACAGAGTGTGTGGAACACTGTTACCTTCCCACTGAAGTGGTGCCTATTTATCTATTTAAATTCCTTGATTTCAAACTGCTAGGTTGGCAGGAGCTGGGACAAAGATAGGAGCTCACTCTGTTGTGCAGTACACAAGTCTCGAACTGCTGACCTACTGACCTTCTAGTCATCAAGTTCAGCATCTTAATCAATTGAGCCACCACAGTCCCTTTACTACTGGTTTGCAGCATGGCTTATTTGGAACTCTTTAGCCAAATCATCTCATGGAAACCCACTTTCTCTTGTACATATTAGTATCTTCAGGGCTTAAAATTGGAGTAGTTATGTGCCCATCTTTTGCAAACAGTTCAATGAGGAGACAGAGGACACACCACTTTTTGAGGGTATACAAATAGAGGATTATCCATCTGAAGTCAGATTTAAATGTAAAGAAGCAAAGGGAAACTGGGACCATGTTTTTGCTTATTTATTGATAGCATGTGGACAGCAGACTTGGCAGACAATCTGCACCAGTCAGGTGATGGAGGGGCCAGAATCCTGTTGGCCCCATGCAGTGTAAGAATGAGACTGTTAGGGCATTTTGTGTGGTATTATACAAAGATTTCTGCCCAGTATGTTAGTACAGCTTTAAGGCCCTGCATGAGCCTTAAACACAGCTGTTTGGGATTGAGGCACAGACTGACTGCACGCTGTGTCTACCCGGTGTATGTGCCTCAGCAACAGCACAGCTGTGGCTGATTAGAGGAATAGCATAGCAACACCACAGTATAACTATGGCCTACTGGGGAAGGTTATGCTGAGGAGGATTGAACTGTTGAAGGAGGTTGTACTGCTGAGGAGAGTATTCTATTGAGAAGGAAGAACTGCTGAAGACTGCTGACAGACTGACCACTGACTTGAGAGGGAGAAGACGTGCTGCGTGAAGCTCTGTTTCTCTGAGAACTGACAGATACCTTATACCACTGAGAAGTAGCACACTGACTTTGCCAGCCTGCAGTCAGTGCTTTGCTAACAGGACTCTGTACATGCTTTTTGGACTGGAGCCATCAGAGGAATCCAAGCTCTGTTGCAACTGTGGAGCTTGAAGAGAGACTGGTGCCTTTGTATATAGTCCTGTGTATGTTGTCTTCCCCTCACTCACAAGTAAACTGCACTGTTCACTGAAAGCTGTATGTGTGTGTGTCTTTGCACCTGAACCTTTCACTGCACAACAGCTTAAAACGCTACTCAGCTACCCTGACACATATATGGCTCACGTTTTGTTAGTTTAGCCACTGTACTTTTCATTTCCTCACATCAGAAATGCTTTTGTACACTCACCCATGAACTTAGTCACGTGATGAATGGCAAGCAACTTGGAGAAAACCGCTTAGCACAGTCGTTCCCAATCTTAGGACCTCAGATGCCTTCATCATTGGCTGTGGTGGCCAAGATTTCTAGCAACTTTTGTTCAAAAACATCTGGGGACCCGAGGCTAGGGACCATTGCGATTTCTTATGTGTTTAATTGATGGAAAAACTATCTGATATTTTAATTAGAAAAATACTAATCATTATTAATTTCTATCCAGAAAGAAAGCTCTATCATCTGAACATTGTTCATAATTAGGAGACTAAAACTGCTGTTAGTGAATATGACGTTCCCCTGATTTTTACAATTACAGTACAGTACTTGATTACTTGGTTGAGCCGTACTTCACACATCTAGTTTAATGTGGTGGATTGAAGCATCAACTCCCACAAGATTCATGAGTTCCTACCACTACTGTAGCAGGATCCAATGGCATGTAGGGGACTGAGGCCCATGTTTTTGATGCTCCTTTAGCCATTTTAAATATGACAACACAGCTGGCTAGTCTCATGTTGAAGTTGGCCATGTTAGAACAATGCACTTAGTGTTCTGGACCACTAGCCAACACCTTTGTGGCATGGTTGAACCTGCCATGGAAATACACACACACCACCACCACCACCACCATAGCTGTCGGATGGCCAGGGTCACCACAGTGCCACATTGAGGCATGAGGTGGTATTTGCAGCAGTGATTTTTACTATTACTATTCATGATTTTCAAAGTGGGGTCTTCCTGACCAAAGCTGATGCACAGCACTAAGTTAGACTGGTGTGGGTGAAGAATTGATCAACAATTTTCCATTTTCCTATTTCACAGTGCAACACAAATGAAGAAAGATAAGAATGTAGAGCAGGGGTTCCCAACCTTAGGCCCACAGGCTGGATCTTGCCCACAATGCCATTTCATGTGCCCCCACACCCCTCCAAGGGCATTCGAGAAACAAAATCACCACCCCTTTGGAGCTGTTTTGACAAAATGGCAGCCCCCATTGTGCAGGCAGGGTAAAATAGTCATCCAACCCTTGAAGCTGACTGACAGAGTGTGACCCGGCCCTCAGGTTGAAATAGTTGGGACCCCTTGATAGAGACCTACCTCCATATGTAATTTCCTCAACAAGTCTTTGTGTTTTATATCAATGGCAAACTAAATTCTCACAAGGTTTGGGAGACAAAAACATAGGAACTGAGAGAAGGGACCTGAGAAATTGCCTCTTCAGATAACCTAAGAGATGAGACAGGGGCTAAATTTATTGGATAAACCTTTTGTCTCAAATTACATGCTGCTTTTGATTTACAGATGACAATCTCTTTTCAGCTACTGGTAGGCAAATTTTATTTTCTCCTCATCTAAAAGAAACAGATTTCATAAAGTTGCACATGGTAGCAAAAATGTGATAAGAATAAAAATTGGCTTTTTAAAAAATGTCGAATGGAGGTGTCATATCTCCTTTTTAATGAGCAAGAAAGGAGGAGGTTTTTTGTTAGCTTATTCAAATCCTATTATTAGGCAAAAAAGAAATCCATACAAGTTAATATCCTTGGGGTATCTTAACTTCTCTGTTTGCATTAGCTACCTCTCAAACCAATGAACCTGTCCCAAACAGCACTGATTTAATATGTCAGGATTTGGATTTATATGCAAAATTTCATACTTGCTTTGGATGGTTTGTAAGCAAGTAGCTATTTGTCTTAAAAGTGCTATAAAACCCCCAAGTAAGGCAGTATTTGAGTGACAGGGTATAGCTCCAAAACAAGATCCTAAGTGGTTTCAAGCTAAAATAGTTTGTGATATTGTATTTTTCAAGAGGGAGGATTGTTAATTCTGTAAGGAAAATGAATAGCTTATGATTCGAAGGCAAAACGCCTTGTAAGAATGAAGGAAGTGTCTTGTAAGTCTGCTGAATAGAATGTTGTACAATTTTTAAAAATGTTAAAATCTTTTTAGTAAAAGACATCTGTAAATTCATATACGGAATGTGGTGGCTTAGTGGTTGAGATGCTGAACATGATGCCTGGAAGGTCAGCAGGTCATCAATTCGAGACCTGAGTGCTGCATGACAGAGTGGCCTCCCGTCTCTGTCCCAGCTTCTGCCAACCAAGCAATTCGAAAGCAAGAAATTGCGTAGATAAATGGGGACCACTTCAGTGGGAAGGTAAACAGCATTTTGTTAGTCATGCCTGCCACATGTCGTGGAAACATATACAGACATAGACAGTGTTGGCTCTTTGGCTGTAAACAGAGATGAACACTGAACCCTAGAGTCAGATATGACTGATTTTCAAGCAAGGGAGACCGTAACCTTTACTTAACTTCATATAAGCTCTCACACACTTCAAACTATATGTGGCTAAACTATATGAGGTACTAAGTAAGTAATTGGAAGCTTCCTTAATAGGTAAAGGGCATCTGTTTATCCTACCAGAAGGTATCCAGGATTCCAGATGTTGCATTTAGCTTGGTTTCGATAGGGGCCTAATTATGGTGATCAGGAGCTGAAGAGGTTTCATTTGCACATTGATTGGACAGATACAGCAGCTTGGAAAGAATTCATCTCTAAAGTGGTAATGTTGGGTTACATTTTAAGTGCAAAGCATCAGCTGCACCAGGTAAAAAAATAGACTTGGACTACAGAACCGTAGCCACTAAAGCATACTTTGAGTACTGCAGTGTCCCAGTTATGGGGTTTATCAAGCATGTTTACCTTCAGCTACCATGGAAACGTCTGCAGAAGCAGACAGTGCTGGCTCTTTGTCTTAGAAACAGAGATGAGCACTGACCCCTAGAGTCGGCTACGACTGGCTTTCGAGCAAGGGAAACCTTTACCTTACATTGTTTATGCTTTCTGTGCCATGCAGAAAACACAGAAATGGCAGTTCTCTCAGGCATTTTCAGTTTTATACATGAAATTTTGGCCCTAGCCAAACTGACAATCTTTCCTTCCATCAGATAATTATGACTACAAACTGTTTTGTTCTCCAAACAACTTAACACTCTATGCTACCACACACCAACTTGGTCAGTCATTGTGTGAGATTTTGCAACAGCTGTGCCATGTATAATACAGGATAACCAAGGGATAAATTAGGAACACAAAGGGGTAACCTTTGTGTTTTGTTCTTGTTTTATTGTTGCTTTTGTTCACCAGTTACTAAACACTAGGGATATTGGGAAGCAATCCCCCTTTCTTTGTCAACAGCATGAGTGATGATAAAAGCTTGAACAATGTGTGACAGATAGTAATTTCTTAATACACTCTTCTTCATGTTGTGTATAAATAGATCCATGTTTAGTGGGGAAATAAGTTTTATCAGGGACTATGATGACTTAGTGGTTAAGATGCTGAACTTGACTGAAAGGTCAGTAAGTCAGCAGTTCAAGACCCGAGTATTGCAGAACGGAAGGAGCTTCTGTCTCTGTCCCAGCTCCTGCCAACCTAGCAGTTCAAAAACAAGAATTGCAAGTAGATAATACGTACCACTTCGTCTTCCACATGTCCATGGAAAAACCTGCAGATGCAGGCAATGCTGGCTCTTTGGCTATAAATCAAGATGAACACCAAACTCAAGAGTAAGATGCAACTGGCTTTAGAGCAAGGGCAACCTTTAAGTTTTACTTTACGTTTGATTAGGTGATCAATGATTTCCTTAATAGAGTTTGGCAGTCCAGTTTTCAGTGTGATTAAGCACATGTTAGAGGTGAGCAGAGGTGTGTTTTTGGACTACAATTCCCAGACTCCCCCAGGCATCCAAGAAAGTACGAACATGTCTACTTCTAACACATATCTGTTTTGGGCTTGTTAAGACATGATATGATAATCTAAACTGGGCCAACTGAGAGAATACCCAACTAGCATCTTCTCTGTTTTGCAAATATCATGATTGAATGATTGAGGGAAGGACAGAGTGAAGATCTTGACTTTCCACCAATAAAGGCTAGATTTTAAAGTACTGTATCCTTCCCAGATGCCTTCCCTAAAAAATGTTGATCCAAATGCAGGTATTATTGATAAGTATTTGTAAACAGAAAATGGTGAAAAATATTCTTCAGAGAGCTTTTTTTTTTTTTTGCTCCACCAGGCTATGTTTTAATGAAGAAACCACAACACTGCTAACAATTATACGGAGGGACGGAGGGGCAGAAGACCTTTGAGGCAAGCCATGCAGTCGTCATGGAAACTTATGCTGTTTCTGTCCCTCACCAGCTGTCTAACAGGTAAGGAAAGAAACTCTGCACTGCCACTTAACAAACGTGCAAATAGAATGGAAGTCTGAAAAACAAAACTTCCAAGCAGCATTAGAGGAAATGTATGTCTAGCTGTTATTACGGGCAGAAGAACAAGATACTGGTGATAATTGTAAAATTACAACTGAGACATAATAATCTTCACTATCCTTCTTGCACATTGAGACATTGTGATTTCAGTGATATGAGTATAAGGGAATAATTATACAGGAGGTTATTTTAAAAAAAAGCTAATGATGAAGATATTGGTCTATTTAGTACTCACAGTTCCTTTTTGCTGGTGGTAAGAAAAGCAATGGCCTGGTTCTTAACTTTCCTGAATAGTTGGTTCTTCTATTCAGTCATGGCCCAGTCTGCTTTTGGTAACACAAGGAACTTCCTCAAATAAACTGCAAGGCTGTGCTCAGCATCATGTTAAATATGTACATCCATGGAAGTGGCTGTGGGAGTCTGGAAGGTTTTGGTCATCTTCCTGTTTGCATATGGTCAACATCTTGCCCAACTGCCCAGTAGCTTCTTCTGCTAATTTATTTATTTATTTATTTATTTATCGTATGATATTATCTACATTAATGTTGATATAACAGCAAACATAAATTGACCATCTCAAGTTCCTAGCTAGAGTTCCACATCCAAGATTGAAAACCATTGAAAGGTTTCATCTGTGATACTATGCAAGTCCTCCAGTGTGCCTCCAAATGCATGTAAAGGACACCTAATGTGATCCATGGTTTGGTCTTCTTCTCCACAGTCACATTCAGTGGAGGATGCTAAACAGAGTTAGGACTGACTGTGATGGATGCAAAGCCACTCTGTTCACATGGAGATGGAAGTCCTCTTCCCAGTGTGACTGTGGATAAGCTTCTTTTGTTGGGGTTCATGTAAATATTATAGAATGCAGGTCTTTGTGTTATAGTGCTTGTGGTTGAGAATATATTTCCCAAACATTCCATCTTCTTCCATTACTGAATTTGTAAATGCTGAGGAAAGAACACCAAGGTGTTACCAAAAGGGAAGTTGGTTTAGAAAAAGTTGGTTTAGAAAAAGAATACAGGAAGGAAATGACTGATATACACACAAAATGATGATGATGAATGTGTATACAACATGACCACATACATTTGGTGTTTTAGAAAGCACTGAGCAGTAGGCTGACAATTTGATTACTGAGTATAGGGGAAACCATAGACAAAGTGGAGCAAAAAACTTGTTGGGGTGAATGAGGAAGAATATATCTTGTCTTCAATTTGAAACACATGATAAGCCTCAGAGAGAGATGGCAGATACGGCTTGTGCCAACTTTGTTGGAAAGGTGGTTACTGTGGAAGGATCTGCAAGGTAGAGAGATGACATGAGGAATCTAGGAAGTAGCTTCAGTTACAAGGGACAAGAGGAAAATGTGACCAAACTACAGCCTATGGACCAGATCCGTCCCCCAGTGCCAATTCATCAGGCCCTAACCACCCTCACCACTCCTGGAAGCAGAAGTAAAATGTGCCCATTCATGTGCAGAATGCTGCTATAAATGCACCTGTGGCTGTTGTAAATGCTTTTACAACAGCCACAGGTGCATTTACGACAGCATCCTGTGCATGTGTGTGTGTTTTTTACTTCTGCTTCCAGTGGGATGAACCATGTGGCCAGCATGCTAAACCACGTGACCGGCCCACAGCCTGAAAAGTTTGGGCACCCCTGGTGTAGCTGTTAGAGGAAGCATGTGCTTCATTGACGATGACATTTGAGAGACTGGAAATTACCCCTGTGTGATGCTCCAGTTCTAGATATCGTGATGGCTGTTTGCTATGGTATACAGAATCACTCATCACAAGTGTTTTCATCAGCTTGTTTCTAGGATGGTCCAAAAATTGCAAGTGTAGCATTGGTTCTTAGCAACAAACAAGTTCTAGTATTATTATTTTTGTCTTCATTGAGAACAAGTTTTCAATGTTAATGGATCTTAATTGCACTTTCAAAACCAAGTGTTCCCAAAATATGTTACATTTGAACTGGTATAGCTGTTAGCAAGGTAGTATGGCTGGGAAATTATTTTTGACCTCCTGCTACTCTGACATTGGAATTATGTGTAGACTTAACAGCGAAACTTAAGGGGGTGGTAATAATGGTCATCAACTTTTCTAATATAAAATCATAGAACTGGATGGGGCATTTTAGGCCATAAAGTCCAGCCCCCTGCTTAATGCAGGAATCTGAATCAAAGCAGATATGACAGCTGGTCATCCAATTCTCTCTTGGCCAACTTTTCATCAAGATGCCAAACTTGTGAGCCGTGATACTGAAATGGTGCACATTGTATCTTTAATCAACAGTGAGACTGATTGTAAAAGTGCATTTCATCTTACTTTCAAGCTTGATCATAATATTTAATATTTTCTCATAGGAATGCTTATAATCTTGAATGGCTCTACTTAACTTCATTTTTGTTTCATTCATCCTTATGGCATTTTAAAAACAATTTAGAGCACTTTTAGGTATTGTCATTTTGCCTTCAGTTTGGGTTCATTCTTAGTTAAAATTAAGAGTGGACCAATTATAACCAACGGGACTTGTGACTAATTTAGGTCACATTGATTTAAATTCATAGCAAGCTCAGAAAATGTAATAACCCATTTACATGGTTAAGTTGAAGGGACAATTTACAAAATCATTATGTGAGCACACTTATACGTGTGCTTATAATGTCTCAACAATTTTCTTTCCAGCTTGTCTTCTGTGATAAAATTTATTGTGATTTCTGTTGACAACTTGGTATTCTACTTCTTGACTTATATTTAAAAGTAAAATAGCTGTGTGGAGAAAATGGCAGATTGTAATTATGTTCATGCTTGTTTATTTTCCTGAATTGATGAATTTATGCTCCACCTTTTTAGCTTCTAAGGCACTTTGAGGAGGTTTAAGTCACAACAAATTTAGATAAAGCCTAGTAATAAAGATTGCATGGATATATTGAAAATGTTCATTATAAATGATAAAGTATCAATAAATAAACCAGCTGCTCTGTGAAGAGTATATTACCCTCTGGCTTTATCTGGTACTGTGAAGAAAGTATCTTATACTTATTGTGATTTTACTATTTGAGGAGAACATTGAGGAGAAACGGTGTACATCTCCAATGACTAGACCTGTGCATTTCCTGCTTTGCTATAGCATTGGACACATTGGCCTTTGAGTTCTCATACGGCTCTACAGTTCAATGACTTGTATTCAGTAATTGAATATGGTTAGTGTACAGAGTTGTCCAGACATCTGATTGGCCCTAAATCTTAGCTGCTGAGTAAAACTTACTGGTCCAATTTTAATTGTTTAATTCTAATTATTGGCTTTTTGTTAATATGCCTTTCCTGTCTTAAAATGAGTGATTGCTATACATACAGGCATTCTTGAATAAAAATAGTTTCTTGATCATTCTGAATTGACCTCATTTGGTACTCAGACACCCTTGGTTCCAGTGATGGAACATGTGGTACTGTTGCTCGTTGGATGAAGTAGCAAAAGTAGTACCAATGGATGAGTTGTTTATGCTTAATCAGCCTCTGCATCTGAACTTGCTCCATGCATATCTTCTTAGTTTTAAAAGAAAAACAAATGTTGGTTAGAGATATTGTGTACAAACTGTAAAAGATGTAACATAAACAAAGTATCTTGCTTGCTTTCTAGTTCTTAATCTTGATCTTAATTTTTTTTTGATGAATTTAATAATGTCTCACCATATTTAAGTCAACCTGTTGCTACTAAATCTTGGCAGGAGTGTCAACACACGAGCATTGCTACTTGTGGCAAAGTGCATGCATGGACACGCACGGACACACACACTTATATTTCCCTAGTGGAAGAAACATAGGCAAAGAGAGAAATGTATACTATTAGCAAACCTTGGGAGGAATGGGTATAAAAACCTTCCCTCATGACTACTATTTCAATCTGAGCCTTTCCCCTGTCTGCTTTCATCTAAAAACAGAAATATTGGATGATAACCGATGATCTCCTATGTCTTGGGCAGTTTGGTTGTTCCTTAATCTTGTATTTTTAAGGCTAAAATATGCCATCTATTGTTATCAGCTGTTCTAATCCATATATTCCTCAAACAAGACTGCAGTACCTTTGAAATGTAAACCACAAAAAGAGGGAGATTAGTCTTACAGAACCATATTAGATGGTGTTTAAAATTAAATGCTAAGTAAAGCATTAGTTTGAAGAGTCACAAAACACCAATAGCATTAGTCGGTCACCTAAGAAGAATACTGTTTAAAATTTAATATCTGTTCTGCATTTGTTTTTAGTCACCATTGATTCCTACAAAGTATTCCCTGTATATTTTGGCTTTAATTAATTGAGTAGATCCCCAGGTTAATCACAGTTTTGCTTAAGAAAATTATTGTCTATAAGAACAATGTTTGTTTCAATATTAATGTGTATTACTTTTTAGTTCTACAAATAGCATTTGCATTTTTTAAAAATTTGCATGTCCTGCTACCCACTAATATAGAAAATACATCATCTAACAAGTTACCCATCTGTAGGATATAAAAGAAGGAAACTATATGTTTCTGTGAGATGCCCAGGATTCTGTAGAGGGAGATATACGACCACTGTACTGGAGAGACTGCAGTGGCTCAAGTGGCTAAGATGCTGACTGGAAGGCAGAAGGGCAGCAGTTCAATACTCAAGTACTGCAGAACAGAATGAACTTTGTCTCAGAATGAAGTCTTTGTCTCAGCTCCTGCCAACCTAGCAGTTTGAAAGCAAGAAATTGCAAGTAGATAAATAGGTACCACTTTGGTGGGAAGGTAAACAGCGTTCTGTGCACTCCGGTGTCTAGTCATGCCTGCCACATGACCACAGAAACGTCTGCAGAAGCAGACAGCACTGGCTCTTCGGCTTTGAAACGGATGAACATTGAAACTTAGAGTCAGATACGACTGGCTTTTGATCAAGGGAAACCTTTACCTTTACTGGAGGTTAGTGTTAGCAGTCAGTAGAAGATAGTAACCATTCATTTATATGGTGGAAATTGAAAGGGTATACCATAAAATATCACTGCACTATACCATCAGGGTGGTGACTAAATCTGTCTTCTGCCCTTCATGACCTCTGCCTTAACAACTGAGATCATCTCTCATAGCTGCATAACTTGCTTCTGTATTCTGTTTTGTGTCATTGTGTGTCTCAAGGTCCAAGCTCAGAATATTAGATACTGTATCATATTGTAGATATACAGATAATTAAATTCAGTATTAATGGGATGTCAGGTTAAGCTGTAATTCTAACAATGCTCTTTGGATTCATGTTGCTCTACAATTACACCTGTGTTGTGTTACTGCCTTCACTAAAGCATGTTTGTTGCTGAAGATGCTTTCTTCTATTTATTTGTCTTCCATGTGGCCCACTAAACTAGATGCTTTAGCACAGAGGTGCCCAAATTATGGCCCAGGGGCCAGATTCAGCCCCCAATGACAATTCATCTTGCTGGCAAAGCCCTCATCGCTCCCAGAAGAGAAAGTAAAACGTGCCCATACGGCACATTTCCTGGAGCAACGAGGACTTCACAGGGCGGATGAATTGTTATCAGGGGCCGAATCCAGCCCCTGGGCCATAGTGACCAGTCTGTTGAACCATGTGACCAGCCTGTGGTCCAAAAAGTTTGGCTACCCCTGCTTTAGCATTTTATCTTTTAACATTCTCTTTTGGATAAAAGTGTAATGGCTATTTCACTAGAGACAGGATTTCAATAAAAATAATACAGTGTCTATGGAGGTACCCAGTATATTGTCTAGCCAGGAGTTGTTGTTGTTTGGTATTTCTTTAAAATCATGTTCAGTTGTTGTGGCCTGGCGATGCAGAAAAAACACTTGAATCAGTCCAGCCAACTATATGTATACTGGACCCTTGCCCAATGAGGTTGATAAGATCTAGCAGAGGTGGATTGACTGGGTTGGTCCAAGAGGTCACAAATACATGTGCCTTGTTATGGCATAAATGGTACTTTCTGCCTTGCAAGAGATGGTGGTGCATCCTCTCCTGAAGAGGGCCTCTTTGGATGTACTACTTTGGATAAACTCCCACATCATTGCAAATATCCAGTTTCTGAACAAGGTGACTGAACACGTGGGTGTCTGAGCAGCTTCAGACATTCATGGAGGAAACTGGTTATCTGGGCCAATTTCAGTTTGGTTTCAGACAGGAATAGGTTGCCCTGACTAATGTTCTAATCTGGGCTAAAGACAGAGGGAGAGTGGCCATGTTGATTTTTCAGGAACTCTCAGGAGCGTTTGATGCAATTGTTTATGGTCTTCTCTTGGATGTGCTCCACTGAATGAGAGGTTCTGTACTACAGTAGTTCCATTCCTATATTTAGAACTAGCTCCAGATAGTGGTGATTGGGGACTTCTGCTCAGACCCATGGTGATTAAGCTGTGGGATGCCACAGGATCAGTTCTGATATACACAAGAATAGTGCAAATGATGAAAAACTGCATAAGCACAATTTGGCCCTTTTCTTGTGTATATCTGATTTGGCTTCATGTCGTGGTGGCTTTTTAAATACAGTACTACTGAAGACAGAGACCTCATTTTGAGCGGTACTACCTCACTAAGGACAGATATCAACGAACCCAATAGTAACTTTATAAAACTGACTAGATGGGATCAATTCTATCTTGGATGCTGTTTAAGATCTATATGAAGCCATTGGGAGAGATCGTTAGGAGTTTGGTAGGTGGGTTCCATCAATATGCTTCTTCTTTTCATTGGGGGTAGCTGAGGATGTGGGGGTGTTGGACCAATGTCTGGAAGGCATAATGGGCTGGATAAAGACTCATAAAGTAAAACAAATTGCAACAAGATGGAGGCTATCTGATTCATTATTTCCTAGGTCTGGTAGTTGGGTTGGAGTTGTACACCCTCTGGAGGAGCATGTGTAGTTTGGGAGAACGCCTAGATCAGGGGTTCTCAGCCTAAGGCCCATGGGCCAGATCTGGCTCACAGCACCAAATAATCCAACCCCTGCCCTCGCTTTAGCCACCACCGGCAGAATCAATTATGGACTCATTTATGGCCATCGTAAATCCGTTTATGATGGCCATAAATAAATCCTCAGCCTTTATAAATGCATTTACAACAGTCATAAACAGCAGGGCGGAAACCAGTCTGGTCCCCTCAACTTTTTGAGGCAGTGGGACCCGGTACCCAACTTGAAAAGGTTGATAACCCCTGGCCTAGATTAATCTTTGCTATTGGAGGTTTATGCGAGCACAATGGGTCAGAATGTTTGGAGTCAGCTTTGAGGGGTCTTCCAGCTAAAATAATTCCTGAGAAGGGAAAACTGGCCACCCAGATCCATGGCCTGGTAACTACCTTGTTAGATTACTGCAATACACTCTATTTGGGGCTACCCATGAAGGTGACACAGATGGCACAGGAGATGCTAGACCCCACAAATGCCATAATCTGTTTTATGGGAGACATGGGAGAAAGGCCTACATTGGAAGGCTTTGAGGCTCAGCCAGGCCAAGTTCTACTTAACTGTCCTGTTCAGAACGAAAGCTCTCAACTAGCAGCAGGGCAGGTTGTTGCCTTCAGAAAGCAGGTGAAAACCTTCTTTTTCTATTAAACCCCTGTTATTTGCAGGATTGATTTGTTTATTTTAATCTTGCCCTTTTCTACTTTGTTACTATGGGACTGCATTGGTTTAGTGGTTAAGATGCTGAGCTAGACAACAGCTCAGCAGGTTGAGACCACCCATTGCCTGTCCCATCTCCTGCCATCCTAGCAGTTCCAAAGCAAGAAATTGCAAATAGATAAATAGGCTCCAACCCAAAAGGAATGATAACAGCATTCTGTGCACTCTAGCATCTAGTCATGCTTGCCCCAAGACCACAAAAAGATCTGCAGATGCAGACAATGCTACCTCTTTGGATGTAAACCGAGACGGGCACCAAAACCTAGAGTGAGACATGGCTGGCTTTTGAGCAAGGGAGACTTTCACTTTGTTATTATTTTTAGTATCTCACTACTAGTATTTTATCTTTAGTTTTCCAGAGGGATCTAAAGTTTCTTTCACCACTTGCAGTGAGTGATCCCTCACAAATACACCTGCAAGACTTTTTTTCCATTAGTAAAATCAGAATGAGATCTTGGTCTTAACCTTTAATCTAGATAAAACCTAAAAATGAATGAATGTATTTTTTAAAATCACAAGCTATACTGTACTTCTACAATCTTGGAGTGTTGGTGAAAACTGAAAATTTTTATTCTGAAACAGAATGGAAACAAGAGGCAGTTGTTTCTCTTTACATGATCAACTCTGTACTTCATTGATTGCCTTTAACTAAAGTTTCTCCAGACCAAGTAGCCACAAGCACTGGCATCTATTCTGGACCCCTGCCCACAAATAGGAAGCTTCAAATTGGAAACAGCATGGCTTCACTTGAACAGCCGGTCAAGCCATTTATGCATCAACTAAAAAAATAGCCCTTAAAAGAGAAACACATGTAGAACTAATGCATTTTTTAGCACCCTGCCTGCTATTTTGACCCACAGCTGCTGGGGGAAGAAAGGATTTTCAGCTCTCTTACTAGATCCCTCCCTCTCCATCTGGCAGGTTGGAGGCTGGGAATGTAACTGACATGAGAACCTCAGAAAGCTTCTGCAAAGCTGCTCAACATGCAGTATTTTCATTTGTAGCAACCTCTGCCAGTATTCATTGCCTAAAGGATCCAAAAGTCATTAACCAAACCTCATCTAATATGTATGTCTACCATACAAGCAAGAATTATTTTTCATTTCTTTTCCTGTACCTTTTGTCCAGTTCCACCAGCATAAGCAAGAGTTCAACAATTTCTGAGAATTTTTTATTTTGAGATAAAACAACCTTTCATTTTGTAGGTTTCATGAGAAAGTTTTTACCTGTACTCCAGGAATATATGTCAAACATGTATTATTATTTTTTTAAAAGGGGTGATTAAAAAGAGCTTGTTAAGTAAGAATAATATTTAAGTTAAAAAAGAGATTGTTCAGAGTTGTGCATAGATTCCCGAAATTGTTTAGAGTTGTGCATAGGTATCCCCTCCCCCCTCCATTAGGTTTCAGCTCAGTTTTGCACTTTGGAATGCAATCCCAATTCAGTCCAGAGTGATTAGTGTTGAGTATTCTAGTGCAAGCCCAGCATGCAGTAACCAGAGAGACATGAAAGACTGCCTTGACCTAAAGGTAGTTGTTTTGCATTGTTTGCCTGTAATTACAACTGGAAAGGTTCTTTCCTGCCTCAGAAATCACCTGACCCTGTTTGCACGTGTTAAGGACTTTGTTTTGCTCTGGGCATCTCTTTCTTGCTTTTCTGGCTTTTGAAGAGGAAATATGTCTTTTTTGAGCTCCTCCATCTTCCAGGCCACATGGCTGAAGGAAAGCCTTTACTTTATCTCTTTCTAAAACAGGAGTGCCCAAACCTTTCAGGCCATGGGCTGCCCACATGATTGAGCATGCCAGTCATGTGGTTCCTCCCACTAGAAGCAGAAGAAAATTGTGCATGTATGTGCACATAATGCCACCATGCATATGTATAACGCTGCCATAAATAAACTACGGCTGTCATAAATGCGAATTGCCAGCAGAGGGGCCTCGAGTGACCAGGCAGCTTCCAAAAGAGAAAAAGGGGGGGAGAGGATGGATGGCGAGGCACCAGTCCTCCCTCTGCTGCTCAGCCAGCAGGGAAGCAGGGCCAGGGGCTGAAGGTTGAGCCTACCTGGGTTGAGGCTGCTCTGGAAGTAGAAAAACCATCCTGGACAAAGAGGAACTGTCTAGAAGGGAAAAACCAAAGGATGTTCATCAAAGACTTTGCAGTGCTTCTTAGAAGAGTTGATAAAAGTTGTTGTCCTCTACTGTCCATCTTTTGATGATGTTATGACTAAAGGTGCAATATTTGGGGGGGGGGGATTTTGACAAAGTACATGAAAATACTGTTACTTTATAATGATGTTCTTCTTTCATGTTCAGCTCAAACTTTGGCTGTCAAAATGAAGCCACTTCTTGTCTAAGCTGTTGTCCAAATTTTATAATTTACTGAGGGATTCTGGGAACTGTGGATGAGATTAGTTAACTTTTATGAGGTTGTGGTCAACAACATACAAAATACAACTCTTGTATGAGGAGCAACAGGGAAAATAGAGAAAGATGTTGGAACAGAGAAATAATAAACATTTAATTCAAGCACATGGGCTTTATCTTCCACAGAGAATGAGGACAAAGAAGGCTTTTTTTAGCACATCATATTAGGAGGGGGAGGAATATATAAGAAAGCAATGAAAAGGAAGAGTGAAACCATGGAGAGAATTATATTCACAAAGAAGCTTATATTTAAAGCAGGAAGATAAAGGATGCTAATGGTGAACACAATAAAAGAAGAATGATATGTTTAGAGTTGGTGGCTTGGTTTTTGCAGTGCTGTCAGTGCTTTTCTCAGTTAAGAGTTTTAGGACAGCTTTCAAACAGAGTTGAAGTCTCATTTGGAAACAACAGTGAGCACAGCTAGGATGTCTCCAGAGCAGCGACAGCTGAAAGAAACCATGGGAGGGAGCATTTTAGACTCAGCACAGTCCAGGAAATGATAGCATTCAATGCCAGGTGAACACTGAGGAGCCATTAGTTTAATTTTTAAAATCTGTCTCTTTCAGTATTGTAGCTCATTGCTAAAAACAGTCCTTTGATGCCTCCCTAAGGCACTGTAGCTCATATTTGCCCAAGTACCAGAGTGGGGGAAAACATACATCATCTTCAAAAAGAACTATGATGGTCTTATAGTGGTCAAAACTGAACTGCAAAGATTTTGCCAGGCTAAATCTTGCTGAAGCAATATATTTGAAAGGAAGTGGGTTTTACCTGAAAGGGGAACATGACTCTTCTCATTGGATCTGTTATTATTCTATTATTTTCTATGTTCTGTATATCCCCTGGAACTGAGACTCAGAAGTGTTTCACAACAAGTTTAGAACAGATAAAGATGAAAGTAATTCCCTTATTCTAACAAACTAAAACATAAAGAAAAATATCAATTAAACTAGCAGGTTTGAATCCAAATGAAAAAATACAGCAGCATATTCTATTGGCATACATTTCACCTGTGAATTGACACTAGTTAAAAACTGAGTATGGATACTAGCTGTTGTATACCGAATGGCTGTTGTGCCATAACAAATGCCTACATTGACTATCCAACTTTCAACAATTCATAGCTGAGATTTATTCCAAGTAATTACACCAATTGGTAAAACTAACAGGATTTTGGCCAGTATAATAATTAAAACACAGATTTTTTTTAAAAAAAAGCACAACATAGTTCCATTATAATCTTTTCTTCAACAACCAGAAGATTGCTGAAAATTTATTAGAATAAAATGGTCTCCAACCATTAAAAGGCAGATCAACAAGGAGATGCCATCCATTAAAAAGTTTCATTGAATTCAGTCTACTTATTTGTAGAGCTTATAAACTTCACATTTTGAATTACAATTCCCAGAATCCTGCAACTGTAGGGGAAAAAAATGTAATGTTTCAATCACTGTAAATTCAACTGAGCACTTTTTCTCTAATTCTCACCTGAAGTGAGCTTTGCACAAAGCAGCTAACAAACAGCATAGATGCATTGTCTTTTCTTGTTACATACTGTTATGGCAAAGCCAACCTGTACATCTAAGACTTTGCAATGGTTGCACAAGAAATGGTTAAAAACCCTAATGGGGATTTATGCCAACATAAGTGTAATTGCATATTACAACAGGGAATTGCCATTGATTAACAAGCTGCAGCTCACATTTCATTGTTGTACTCAAAGTTGCTCGACTAGTTCACAGCAGGGAATGTGAGCATGTAATTAATCAGCATTTGCTGTTGTAATTTATGCAACACTTATGCTGATGTAAATCCCCAATAGGATTCTGACCATATATAGTCAGCCTCCCCCCCCCCCTTCTGCCATGGAGTGCCTTTGCAAGTTGTGATGCATGGGCCTTCACAAAGAGCTCAGTTTCTGACAAGATTTATCTGTCAAGTAGCTAATAATTGGCTGCCCTTTTATGACACATAAATTAGAATTTGTGCCTAAGATTTCTGCCTCACCTTGCCTGGTGGTAGAACAGCCCCTCTGTTTTCCTATATACATTTATGTACAGTACTCTGCAATAGTCGTAGGCCACCAGCAGCTTTTTTGGCAGAAATTCAATGAGTGATTTGGGTTGCATAATTCAGCCCCCAAGCCACATAGACACACCAAGCATCAAGACACCCTACTTCTGATTCTCTTCTCAAGCTTCTCCAAGTTTGGTGTAGTTTGGAGTTAGGATGTTTGAGGTGTCTCTCACAAATCACTCATTGAATTTTTACCAAACTAGTTGGTCATGCCCTGACTTTTACACAGTATCAATGTGCCATTAAAATTATACAGTTTAACAGACAAATTATACAGTTTAACAGCTCAAATGGGCAAAGAGATGCCGAGAGCACCGCTGGGTGAAGGCCCGGAGTGAGTCTGATCGAACATTTGTTAGAGCTGCTATTAAAGCCTACCTAGTGGTGATGAGGGCAGTAAAACGACAATATTTCACCGCTCTTATTGCCTCCGCGGATAATCGCCCAGCGACCTTGTTCTGGGTGACCAGGTCCCTACTTGGAAGAGGGGGGTCTGGCCCTGGTTGGCAGGGATCAGCTGAGGCTTTTGCTGATTATCTGGCGGAGAAAATCGCGCAGATCCGCTTGAAGTTTAACCCCAGTGTGGAAGATATAGAGCTGGGGTTGACCAGAATCCAGTCTGGACATGTTATCTGGGATCAGTTCAATCCAGTTGGCCCTGAGGAAGTGGACAGGCTTCTTGGATCTGTTCATGCCACTGCCTGTGAACTGGATCCATGCCCTGCCTGGCTAGTCAAGGCATCTAAGGCTGTGTCAGGCGGTTGGGTCAAGGCAATCATAAATTCATCCCTGAAGGAGGGGTGTTTTCCAGCACCCTTAAAACATGCTTTGGTGCGTCCCCTCCTGAAAAAACCATCCCTCGACCCTACGATACTTACCAGCTACCGACTGGTATCCAACCTACCCTTTTTGAGTAAGGTCTTAGAGAAGGCAGTGGTGTGGCAGCTACAGGAAGTCCTGGATGAAGCGGATTATCTGGACCCTTTTCAGTCAGGATTCAGGCCTGGATATGGTACAGAAACTGCACTGGCGCATTGGTGGATGATCTCTGGAGAGAACGGGATGGAGGCCATCCGTCTGTCCTGGCTCTTCTTGACCTCTCAGCGGCCTTCGATACCGTAGACCACGGTACCCTTCTGGGAAGACTCCAAGGATTGGGGATCCAGGGCACTGTGTTGGCCTGGTTTTCCTCATTTCTGAGGGGCAGGACCCAGTCAGTGTGGTTGGAGGGTGAGATGTCCAGCCCTAGGTCCCTGCAATATGGGGTGCCTCAGGGCTCGGTACTCTCACCTCTCCTATTTAACATCTACATGAAGCCACTGGGTGAGATCATCTGTTCCCACGGGGTGAGGTATCACCAATATGCAGATGATACCCAGCTGTACATCTCAGCCTGTGGGGACCCAAGCGGTGCATTGGAAGTCCTTTCCAGGTGCCTGGAGGCTGTCATGGTCTGGATGGGGGACAACGGGCTACAACTGAATCCTGGCAAGACAGAGTGGCTATGGGTCAGGGGTTCTGCGCTATCTCGGGAGCTGCCATCTTTGGTTCTGGATGGGGCAGTCCTGCCCCAAGCAGACCTGGTGCGTAACCTGGGGGTCCTCTTGGACTCACGACTACTGTTCGAAGAGCAGGTGGCAGCCGTGGCCAGGAGGGCTTTTGCACAACTTCATGTAATACGCCAGTTACGCCCACTCCTAGATCGGGACTCATGATCACACATGCTCATGATCACACATGCTTTGGTCACCTCCAGACTTGATTACTGTAATGCGCTCTACATGGGGCTGCCCTTGGTGACCATTTGGAGGCTGCAGCTGGTACAGAATGCGACGGCCCGGGTAGTGATGGGGCGCGGGCGTTATGCTCGTGCCTCACCACTGCTTCGGGAGCTGCACTGGTTGCCAGTATGCCTCCGGGTGCAATTCAAGGTGCTGGTCATTACCTTTAAAGCCCTATATGGTAGTGGGCCAGGATACTTAAGAGACCGCGTCAGCCCAAGAACATCTATCCGTCCCACCAGGGCGGATCGGAGAGGCTCTCTTATCATTCCATCGGTTAGAGAGGTGCATCTCTCTAGCACTAGAAGGAAGGCATTCCCTGTGTCCGCCCCGGCCCTTTGGAACCTCCTGCCAATTGAGTTACGTTTGCAGACAGAGCTCCTGCTCTTTCGGAAGGGCCTGAAAACCTGGCTGGCAGGGCAGGTGTGGGGCCCCAGGAATGTGGGGTCCCATGTTGGGTTGCTGATCTGATAGGACAGCCACCCTTCTCGCTATTTTAAATTTTTAATCTTTTAACTTTTAAATCTTTTTTAATATTGTGCTAATTACAGTCAAATCTGTTGATTAATTCAAACCAAATTTGTGGGGGTATTGTCTAGTTTCTTTTGTGGGATTTTGCATTGTTGTAAGCCGCCTAGAGTCGGGTTCGCCCAATTGAGGTGGGATAATAAATTTGAATAATAAATAAATAATAAATAAAGACTAGCAGTCTGGGCTGATGGGTTGGGCTTTAACTCCGTGCGCCTATTATTCAGCAGAACCAGAGGACTGGATAGATAGGTTTAAACCGTAGATCAGGTGTTACCGACTTTTTTCAGTCAGGGGCCAGGTCATGCTCCCTCAGACAGTTGAAGGGACCGGACTGGTGCCTTCCCCCACCATTTACAGCTGCCATAAATGAATCTGTGGCTGCTGTAAATGCATTTATGACAGCCATAAATGATGCTCCAGCTGCAGTGGCTGGAGTGAGGGCAGGGGCTGGATTATTTGGTGCTGTGGTCCAGATCCGGCCCGTGGCCATAAGTTGCCTACCCCTGCTGTAGACTATAGCAGTAACAATTACATTTATATACCACTATAGTGCTTAGTGTACACTTTGGGTGGTTCACAAGTTAATTGGCATTTTGCCCCAACATCCTGATGCTAATTTTATTAACTTTAGTAGGATGGAAGGCTGAGTGAACCTTGATTCCAGTCAGGATCAAACTCAAAATGTTTTGGCTGCAGTACAGATTTTACCTTATTGGGATCTTAGATCACTGCAGATGGTGACTGCAGCCATGAAATAAAAAGATGCTTACTTTTTGGGAACCAAGCTATGACAAACCTAGGCAGCATAATAAAAAGTAGAGACATCACCCTGCCAGCAAAAGTCTTTATAGTTAAAGCAATGGTCTTCCCTGTAGTAATGTATGGCTGTGAGAGCTGGACCATAAGGATAGAAGAACAGATGCCTTTGAATTGTGGTGCTGGAGAAGACTCTTGAGAGTCCCCTGGAGATCAAATAGTCAAACTTAAAGGAAATCAGCCCTGGCTGCTCCTTGGAAGGACAAATACTGAAGCTGAAGCTCAAGTACTTTGGTCACCAAATGAGAAGAAAGAACTCACTGGAGAAGCCCCTGATGCTGGGAAAGATTGAAGGCAAAAGGAGAAGGAGGTGGCAGAGAATGATGAGGTGGCTAGATGACATCGTTGACGCAGTGTGCACATATCTGGGTGGGCTACAGAGGATGGCAGATGACAGAGGAGCCTGATGTGCAGTGGTCCATGGGGTCGCAAAGGGTCAGACGCAACTGTGCGACTGAACAACAACAAAATGCAGTTTAACCACTGTATCACTAATTGCCACCACTGCTCAGACTAGCCAGGTTTGGGGAACTTGACTGAAATAATGAGCTTCAGATTAGATAATTCTTCAATGAGTTTCTTTGACAGTAATTTTCCTGAGTTTTGATCAAGTTTTATTTTATCTAACAAGACCTAGTTCTGGGATCAACAGAAAGAAAGAAAGTGGTGGTGAAGTTCATTTGCTGCTCAGTCTGAAATGGATGAAATGTGTTTATTTGGTTCATGGCTAAAGCTGTGAGAGGTTTTATCTTATTTGGATCTGTAAAATTCCTTGTCTAGCAACCACGTTGATCGGTGGAGTATTTTGATAGGTAGCTTTTTTCCTATTAAGCACAGCAGTGTGGAAACCCCTGGTAATGCCAAGAGCATGCATTCTAAGCTTTCAGCTTTTCTTTGCACCTCAAATGAATGTATCTTCAAAAAAGCCTCCTTTTAAAGACTGGGCTTTTTAGACATCTCATTGTATTTTCTTATTCTAACATGCCCTTTGCAATTCTGCACGATATGCACTCACAGTCAAATCAAGAAGCCTTCCTCCACAACTTTCAACTCAGTGTTGATGAAAACATAAGTTTCAGTAAACCAAAAGGTGCATTTTTGGGCTTGGAGGATGAATGTGCCCCATGCTTTTCACTGCCTGCTGTGGTAATGAAATAATATCTGAAGGAACTCTTGCATGGTGAGACAGTGTTTACAGTAAAACCTTGCATAAAGAGCACCTCGCTTAGAGAATAACTCACTTAAACAGCAGAATTTTCTCTGAATGGTCACCTCGCTTAACAACTGAAACCAACCAAAAACTCACTTAACAACTAAATTGGAGTTCGCAATCCCCCCCCCCCGCCAGAAGTCACAATTAGTCACTTATAATGGTGTTTTGCTTAAAGAGCAAACTCGCTGAAAGAGAAATACTGTGGAATGCATTATGGTCTTTAAACAAGGTACCACTGTATTTATGAGTACATTAGATAATGCCCAAGAGGCTGTAACCATTATTGGCCAGAATCCTATTGCTAATCTAGGCTTACATAAGAGTATTAGTACAACTAGATACAGGCTGGATTTCTGGGTGTTCTCATGATCACATGATTGGACATGCACTTGATCACATAACTGGGTGTACATCCAGGTACACAACACAAACATCATTCATCAGTAGCTATTTATCATCCAGATTTAGGCAGTTTCTCTTATGCAAGTGTTGTTGTTGTTGATGTTGATGATGATGATGTTGTTGTTGTTGTTGTTGTTGTTGTTGTTGTTGATGATGATGATGATGATGATGATGATGATGATGATGATGAACATGAACTTGTATGCCGCCCCACTCACAAAGCAACTCTGGGCAGCTAACAAAGATACAAAATATCATAATTACAATTACAAGGTACCACATTATCATAATACCAAAACATTTCAAAACATTTCAAAAATAAAGTAAAATAAAAAATCCCAATTACAATTACAAAATATCAAATTATCATGATACAAAAACCACTTCAAAAACAATACATGAAAAAACATCGTAAATTCAACCCTACTAACTATGTCTGAGGGAGAGTCCAGTGGTGGCAGGGCAACGGCAGGTTTCTTATGATGCACAGCTGCTGCTCCTTCGCTCAGCCAGGCTGGCCGAGGGACAGTCCGGTTGCGGTGGTGGCGGCAGCGGCGGTTATTATGATCTTATAAACTGGTAGGAGGATAAGTATAAAGTATAAACTGGGAGGAGGATTCTAGCTTGTGTCTATTGAAGTCTCAGAAAATAGTTAAACATAACTAATTGCATGCCTCTTTACAATGTTATTGTAACATGGTACAGCACTGTAATCTATAATCTCGAAATATAGGTGATTCTTTTAGAGATGTAAATCCTTTTTCTTTTTAAATTTGGATGGGAGGACAAAGAAGCAGAGCGGTGTTTTCCTCATGGGTGAAAATGACAAGCAATTCCTTGGTAGCAATAGAAATTACATTTATATACCACCTCATAGCACTTAGTGGACTCCCTGGGCAGCTCACAGAGTAATTAGAGTCCTTACATTGGAGAGAACTGCAAAAACTGTGGCTTTGTTTACTAATTTGAAGCACCATATAGGTTGTTTGTATTTTTCTTAACAATTATCCAGTAATTCTTTAATTGCTGTGTCAACATGCTTTGCTTCTCAAAGGAAAAACACAATAGGTTTTGTGCAAATTACAAAGACCTTGAAGGGAAACAAGAGCTCTTTGGATTTTTTTTGGAATAGTAGCCGTGTTAGTCTGTGGTTAAGGCATATCAGAAAACAAAATAAAATAAACAAAATAAAATAAAAAACTCTGTAGCACTTTAAAGACTAACACTTTATTTTTATTGTTTGCTTTCATGGCTCACTCTTGGCTTTAAATGAAGTGTCTCACTGTGTTGAGAGAGCATAAGGAGATGAGAACTAGAAAATTTAGCAAGTATCATTTCCATCCTGGGCCATGGTGGCTTAGTGGTTAAAATGTTGATCTTGTAGACTGGAAAGTTGGAAGGTCAGCAGTCTGAGACCCGGGTGCTGTACAATGCCTCTCATCTGTCCCAGCTCCTGCCAACCTAGTACAATCAAACCTTGCTTAACAAGTGTTTCACTTTGCGAAAAACTCACATAACGAATGGGTTTTTCAAAAAGCGATCTGACTTGCATAACGAAAATTTTCCCTATGCGAGTCAGACTTTCTGTATGGAAATGCTCGCAAAGCTAGCATTTCTATGGGGGAAAACTCACATAATGAAAAAAAATTCACTATGCGAGTCAGATTTGCATAGCGAAAATATTTGCTATGCGAGTCGGACGTTCCCTATAGAAAACTCGCGAGTCTTTCCCCTAAAAAAGCTCATTATGCAAAGATTTCCATAGGAATTTTCACTATGTGAGTCTGGTTCACATAGCGAAAAACTCGCATAGCGAGCAGCCACACAGAATGAATTAAATTTGTTATGCAAGGTATTACTGTAGTTCAAATGCAAGAAATTGCAAGTAGATAAATAGATACCACTTCAATGGTATCTTTTCAGGTAACAGCGTTCTGTGCACTCCGCATCTAGCCATACCTGCCACAAGATGACAGAAACATCTGCAGATGCAGATAGTGCTGCCTCTTTTGCTGTAATCAAAGATGAGCACTGCCCCCTAGAATCAGACACAACTGGCCTTTGAGCTAGGGAGACCTTTACCTTTACTATTCCTATCCTTAGAATACTGAAATCCTTTTTTCAGAGATTATACATGGGGCTTCCTTTGACCTTTGAAAAAGATACCTCAAATAGTCCAGAATGCAACAACCAGACTGACTGTGGGTTTGTATAGGTATTCCCACATTTCACCAATCCTAGCAGCACTGCAGTGGCTTAGTGGTTAAGATGCTGAGCTTAGAGAGTGGAAGGTCAGGTTTCAATATCCAAATGCTGCATGACGGAACTTGGAGACATGAAAAGAGCCTCATTCGGGCGTCCCCTGAGCAGAGTTTCTCTAACAAAAATCCTTTCAACTCAGAGTAATTTCTAACATGAATTTTTTTTTACCAATTCTAACCAATCTGCACTGGGAACTCATTATCTATCAGGCCATCTCTTTCTGAATGTATCTGTCTATCTAACTTGCTCTTATTTAACAGATGTCATGAGGATTTCTATCCTCTAGAGAAGCCAAGAAAAATAGGACAAGGGAAAGTGTCTTCTATTTGGCATGCCTTCCCTATGGAGATACCTTCTTTAGGCAAGCTTTGGGTATTTGCTTTGAAATTAATCTATTTTTATCTCTGAGCCGTCAATTTTTGTTGTTGTTCAGTCGCACAGTCGATTCCAACCCTTTGCAACGCCATGGACCACTGTCCGCCAGGCACTTCTGTCCACCATCCCCCTCAACTCGCTCAGTTCTGTGCCCATTGTCTCTACAATACAATCTAGCCATCTCATTTTTGGCCGCCCCCTTCTTCTTTTGCCCTCAACCTTTCCAAGCATCAAGGCTTTCTCAAGTGAATCCTCTCTTCTCATTTAATGTCCAAAGTACTTTACCTTCATCTTTATTATTTAACCTTCTAAGGAGCAGTCAGGGTTGATTTCTTCTAAGATTGACCTATTTGTTTTCCTCGCTGTCCAGGGGACTCTCAAAACTCTCCTCCAGCACCACATCTCAAAGGCATCTATTCTTCTGTGCTCAGTTTTCCTAATGGTCCAGTTATCGCTTATTGTTTTGTTCTTATTTGATATTTGATGGTATTTTCCTTTTAGATCAGGGGTCCTGAACCTAAGGCTGATGGGCTGGATCTGGCTTCCAGCACCATTTCATGTGTCGTTCCCCCCCCCCTCCAAAGGCATTCAAGAAATAAAATGATCACCCCTTTGAAACTGTTTGGGGAGATGGCCATCCCCATCGTGCAGGCAGGGCAAAATGGCCATCTGGCCCTCGAAGCTGACTGAGAGAGCATGACCCGGCCTCCACCTTGAAAAGGTTGAGAACCCCTGTTTTAGACAGACACACAGAAGATAGCAATAAAAAAACAGAAATAGCAAAACCAATTTACTCCTTACTTTTGCTTCCTTTCCTCTGGCTGCTTTACATTGCCTGTTCAGACCTGGTTTTACATTCACCACAAGAATGGAATATAAGCACTGTTATCCTTCCTGCAGTGGAATTAAAAATGCAGCCCTTCTGTTGATGCATCTGTAGCTATAACAAACTTCTGGATCCCACATATTTTTAATATATAGTTTTCACTTTAATAATTCTGATCTGCGAAGAAACAGGAGGCCACAATGACACAATGTCTCAAGTACCTTTTGCCATCCTATCAATTAAAGATTTAAGCAGTGGTGGCCAGCAACAGGTTCACACCCCATGGGAGGGGGGGAGCAAAATTGGGTGGCCTCTGGGCAGGGGGTTTAGCAAAATTGGGTGGCCACGCCCACCTCCCTACCCTGCCCCATCATGTTTTGTCCCTGCAAGTGGTTCAAGATCTCCCTTGCTCAAAAGCCAGTCATAACTGACTCTAGTTATGTGCTCATCTCCATTTACAGCCAAAGAGCCAGTGCTGCCTGTGTTTGCAGATGTATACGTGGCCACATGGCAGGCTTGACTAGATCGCATACGATGTATGCTCCGCCCATGATGTGGTAGCGAACATTTTTGCTGCCCATCACTGGATTTAAGGCAGATCTGTAAATCACAGCCATATGCTAAGACAAAAAAAAAGTCAGAAAACCTTGTATTGACTCTTGAGGTTAGTGGGCTACATCTTTAAATCTCCAACTTAATGGAAAGATAAAAAAGTATGATAAGATTTAATTACATCCATATCAAGAAAGAAAAGGGCAGAAAGTGTATAAGAAACATTACTTTCATAAATCTGTCAATGTAATAAATCCCTCTTGCATTAGACCAATTTTTTTTTTAAAAAAACCGACAGTTCCAATTCCAAATAATGGACTTGCTGTCTTTAAATCATGGTACCAATTATCTCCACACAATGAAGGTCATATTTGTGTATATAAAATCAGTATTCAGCAGTCGGCATCTGTGCAGAATCATGAAGATTCATTCCTGGGGCATAAATATAAGACCTGGAGGCAGTATGTCTCCCTCTGGCTGTCTCCAGTCTGACTAACAGAAGCCTAAGTTCGCCTGGCACTAATGACAGAAGCACGTTCAGGGTTAAGTGAAGCTGAGAAAGGGGGTTGATTCATTGCTGCTGCTCCACAGTAGCAGTGATGGAGTTTTCCTTATAAGTAAGGAGCATCTGCCTCTGGCTCAGATTCTAAGGTCCTCCTTGACTGAGTGGAATTTGTATGGCTTCTTCTTCTTCTTCAAGAGCTGTATCCATTCTGAATATTAGCTATCATCATGACAAAAGTTCTTAACACCGCAGAACAGTTCTTCTGAGGACATGTCACACCAGTCTTTCGCGTTCTCCAGCCATGAGATCCATCTATGTCTAGAGCCTCTCCTTCCAAGAATCTTCCCTTGGAGTATTCTACACTATGTTGTTCCTTATGATATAGCCAAGGTATTGGAGCTTTCTTAATGGTCTTAAACAGTTCTTGTTCTTTATCCATCTGGCACACTTCTACCTTAGTCACATGATCAACCCATGATGATCCAGTTATACCATACAAACTGTTGCTGTTTTTTCAACATGCATTTCTGAGAGGAGCAACTGGCAGTAACATTGCCATGAATTTTCATTGCCTGCCTGATGAAGAGATCTTGACTCTCAAAAGCTTGCACGATTTATATTTTGAGTGATCCAATAAAGGCATCCCCTGTTCCCTGATTTGTTTTTGTATTTGAAATATGGATCACACAGCTATCTTTTTTTTTTTTTTTTGCCTATGGACAGTGATGGGATGTAACAGGTTCACACCAGTTCGCCAGAACCAGTAGTAACTTTCCCCAGTGTCCCGAAGAACTGGTAGCAGCTTTTGGGGGGAAACACCTTCGGGGCTTACCTTTTCACTGGTTCCCCCACTGTGCATGCACACCAAGCACTTGGTGTGCATGCACACCTACAGTGCTTGGCGCATATGCACGGCCTCCTTGCTGTCCTCCCAAGCGGGGAAGAGAAAGAGAAGCTGCTAGCCTGAAGCTCCCTATAGCCTGCTCCCCAGGGTAAGCGACTCATCTTTGGATGTGGTGTGTCTGTGTGTATTTTAATGTGTATTTAATACCTTTACCTATATTGATGTACTACCACAGTTCCTAAAAAGGCCTGGTAGCCTGGCTTGGGGTTTTTAAGCAAAGTCTTGGAGTTACTTCATCAATAAGCTACACCTGAGCTGTTCCAATTGCTGTTCCAATTGGAGAACCCTTAAGGAGGTACAGCTGTTTTACATTTACATTAAGGCATATTATCCTAGAGAATCGGTATGATGACCATATCCATCTTGCAACATGGTGCTGCCCAGGCACTTATACTAACAGGTAAGTGATGGGTTTGTGTTTTGGGTGGGTGGTTTGATTTATGTTATTTTAATGTAATTTTTTTATTTCATTAATTGATTTAATTTATTTATGGTTTTGTGTTGTGGGTGGATGGGTGGGTTGAGGTGTGTGTGTGTGCGCGCGTGCATGCTTATTTTTATTTTATTTTTTCTTTGGCCCCACCACAAATTGAAGGAACTTCTGGTCACTAGGTAATATTTTAATTGACTTTGATTTGGCTACAATTGGCATGCCTAGTGTGTAAACCAAATTGCAACCCTGGCTCTCTGATGGAAAGCACATGGGGTTTTGCATTGCCTTTGTCTGGCCACAAAAGGAAGCTAGTGCTTCAAAAGGCCATATGAGAGTATTAGCAGAAACCCAGCTTTCTGTGGGGGAGGTGGGTTGATACTATACAAACTGTTGCTCTTTTTTCAACATGCATTTCTAAGAGGAGCATCTGGCAGTAACATCACCATGAACTTTCATTGCCTGCCAGATGAAGATATCTTGAATCTTTGAGTGATCCAATAAAGGTATCCCTTTCTTCCTGCATTTATTATTGAAAGGTACTCTAATATTCTTAACTGCTTGAAATGAAGAATTTGCCAATATCTTATTAAACTGTAATTTCCTTCCCATTTTAAAATATTTTCTTTCACTTGCAGATGCTCTTAAATTGCTCAGAGATATATCTGAACTATTGTTTATTTCACATTTCAAAGATCAGAGGGTATAAAATACTAGCAAATTGTTTGCTTTGATAGGGAGAAAAATCACAGATAAAAATGAAAAATTATAATGCATTTCATGCTTCTAACATTTGGCTGAAGTTAGAGCTTAGAAAACTTATTGTTTCACCCTGCAACTACAAAATTCTCATGGATCTAGGAGTTGTGTGATAACAAAGGAACTGTTCATTTATATACCACATTAACAGACAAGTCACACTAGAGTGGGCTTGTTGAATCAGTGAGGATTTGGTAGTCAATTTTTGACTAAGTTTCATTGATTCAAATGGACCTATTCTGGTTGCAATTTACTTTACTGCAAGGGAAGTTAGTTTACCAAATCTCATTGATTCAATGAGCTTAATTTAGTGTGACATAGCCTGTGACCATATGGTCAAATACCGTGGGATTTACTCTGGTTATAAAAGGAATGAATTAATTTTTTCTCACTGATCACATAACGTAAATACCAATTCTGTTGAGTCTGCCCTTTTTCCCTTCCAACTCAAAGGTTTTTTTCCCCAGTCACTAGCAGCTTCTACATTCTTCAAGCTGCAACAATTCAAATAAACTTTTTATTGTATTAGCATTTCTTTCCTTCTGCAAGAGGATCGTGGAGGCATGCCTGTGGGTGGTGTTGTGGCACTGTAGTTAGTTGAAGCATGATGTTTTAGAATCTGCAGAAACAACTCCTCATGATCTGTTCTCTGAGTTTCCACTGTTTTTGATGTGAATTCAATGAACGTCTTGCGTTTCGGTTGAGTAGTCTGGCAGCTTTTGAGATGTAATGAAAATCATGTACTTTTGACGAGCTGCCACCACAAAACTGAAGCACCCACAAAAATAATGGTTACATCAACTGAAAGTGTGTCTCAGCAACTTTTAGAAATGTAAAGAGCTATTAGACAAAAATACAAAGCGATGACGTCATTGCTTCCGAAAGTTGCCTTGAAAAAAATGCAATCTTCACTGGGGGGTGCCAGTTTTTGGCAGCCGGGTGATCAAACCACACAACTGATTCAGGTGACCCAAAGTACATTTGAAAGAGGAAAGAATAACCTTTGTGATGACACTATTACATTTGAAATTGGACTTCTGGGGAAAAAACACTATGAAGCGTTTTACAAAAAAACCTCAAATGAGGTCAAAAATGCAAAAATAAAAGGGAAAAATGTGTTAGAAACTGAATATGATAACTTCCCGAGGTGGATACAGTTTGAATACATCATGTGGAGAATAATGACACCGGAGCAAGAATCAACAACAAAGATATTAAGGAAAAACATGACTCATAAAATGACATTTTTGAAGGGGGGGTCGGTTGGTGGTAAGCCAGCGACCAAACCAATCAACCGATCAAAGTGATCCAAAGTGTGATTGATAGAGGACATAATAGGCTTTCTTGTGACACTTATACAATTTGGATTGGATTTAAGAAACATTTTGTTATGAAGGTTTAAAACAAAATAATCCTTTTCTTTCTAACTTTCCTTCTTTCAAAAAAAGTCTCTCTCCAACTTTCGCCTTCTCGCTGGATGTGGAAGTAAAGTTTCGTGAAGGAAGGAAAGTAAGTGAGAAAGGGGGTAATTAGGACCCACCTAGCAGTGAAGAAATGAGCAAGAACTTTAAAAAGTTCTCACTTGTGTCTGCTGCTTCTGGCTTGCCTCTTCGCTGCCGGGTGGGTCCTGATACACCCCACACACACTTCCTTTCTAACCTTCCTTCCTTAAGAAAAAATCTCTCTCCAACTCTCACGTTTTCACTGGATGTAGAAGTAAACAGGCTGTCAACGTGTTCATTTCATGAAGGAAGGAAGGTAAGAAAGAAAGGTGAGGTCAGGACCTACCCGGCAGCGACAAGGCGAGCAAGAACTTTAAAAAGCAGTAGGTAGAGTCTAAGGACACTACCATCAGGGATTTAGTTCGTGAATTCGATGTGTTGAATTATGCTCATTAGTTCATTTATTTCTTTTGATCTGAATGAAATAAAAGAAATAAATGAACTAATGAGCATAGTACAACACATCAAATTCAGGAACCAAATCCCTGGCGATAGTGTCCTTAGACTCTACCTGCCGCTTTTTTAAATAAGTGAGCTCAGCGCTATATCATTGGCAGGAAATCAGGCAAAGGAGTCAGGAATGAGTGCTATAATGCCTGTGAATGGTATATACCAGAGTTTCTCAACCTTCGGGTCCCCAGATGATCTTGGACTTCAATTCCCAGAAGCCCCAATTAGCAGAAGTACGGACTTGGACTTCTGGGAATTGAAGTCCAAGAACATCTGGGGACCCAAGGTTGAGAAACCATGTTATGCATCATAGGTTCTCAACCTTGGGTTGCCAGATATTCTTGGACTTCAATTCCTAGAAGCCCTGATCAGCAGTGTATTCACTTGAGTTTTTGGTAATTGAATTCCAAGATCCCCTAGGAGTCCAAGGTTGAGAAACCCTGGACACCATTGCGTCGCTCTAAGCTACACATTCTATATTCCTATGGTTCTGACCTTTTGTGCTATCTTTCTGTAAGTGTGAGTCATATTGTGCTTTTATCTTTCTAATGTAATATGACATGATCGTCTGAGGGGAAATCAGAGGAAAGAAGGAGAGTGTGTGTCTGTGAATTGAAAAGAGGATCACACCTTGTCCAAATCAATCCACAGCTCCTGTGTGCTCATTCATAGTGAATGGGATTAGAAGATAGGCTGTGACTCAAACTGAAGTAAAACTGAGTCAGACTAATTCAGCTTGCCAGTGTAATCGCAGCATCGCTACACAAAGCAACAAGATTTTAACCAATGAAATGAGAGATGGAATTTTGAGGGATGGCTTAACCCACTTTCTGAGAGTACTTCTTCCTTTGAAGACTGGAAGTGATTGCTTTTCCTCTTTGTTTGAATACAAACTGCAGTGATGATAGAAGATGTTTTATTATGTTCTCCCTGGTAATGAGAGCTTCTGGGAGAAATTTCAGTTCCAGTTGTCCCTCTGATTTGGCATATGAAGGATTGATTACCAAAGCTTACCAAAGGCCACACAGGATGGATCTTCTCCCAAGAAACACAGTGCAGAATAAAACTCCCAAACTCTCTAAACCAGGGGTGTCCAAAAATATAGCCTGTGGACTGGGTCCAGCAAATTGGGCCAATTCATCCAGCCAATGGGCCAGATTGCTGCCATTGCTGGAAGTGCCTTGCTGCTCCCGGAATTGCGGAAATTGCACCAAAAACATGCCAGAACGCTGTGAAAATGCAGAGAAAAAAAAATCAAAAACATAATGAAAATGTGCCTCCCTCAATCCCACAGCCATGAGAAGTGGCAAAGGCAGCAAAAACATCTGAAAATGTACAATGAATTCATGCATTGCCACCACCTGGAGGAACTACGTGACTGGCCTGCTCAGCTGTCTGAGGGGATGTGGTCAGGCCCCTGGCAGGAAAGGTTTGGGCACCCCTGCTCTAAACTACTGAGCTATCCAACCAGATGAGAAGGATTAGGTAAAGGTCTCCCTTGCTCGAAACTCAGTTGTGTCCAAGTCTAGGGGGTGGTGATCATCTCCGTTTATAGACAAAGAGCCAGCACTATTCGCATTTGCAGCCATTCCCATGCTGACATGGCAGCCATGACTAGATGCCTCAGAGCACATAACATTGTCACCTTTCCCGCCGAAGTAGTACCTCTTTATCTATTAGCAATTTCTTGCTTTTGAACTGCTAGGTTGGCAGTCAATGGGAGTTCATTCCATGGTGCGGCGCTTAGGTCTTTGACTGCTGACTGACCAACCTCTCTAAACTACTGAGCTCAGCATCTTAACCATTAAACCACCGTGCTCCTTGAGAAGGATTAGTTTCTAATAAAAGGTTGGTTAAAGAAGGCAGGAGCATTTTAGAGTAAGCGTCGTATCAGCAACTTGTTTCCAGAAGCTTTTTGGTCCTGCTAGTATTTAGAGATATCAGATGGAAATATTGCTCATCACTGCAAAATATACAGCACTGTAAATAATTTATCGGTCTGACTCTTGGGAGATAAGCTTCACTAAAGATGCAGAATTAATCATGGCACTCATGGTGTTTGCCTGATGGTTAAGAAATGAGAAACTGTAAAATTACAAAAATCCCAGTCATAGTTCTCGCAGCATGCTATTAATGGAAATGGCATGGCTTCAAAATAAAAAATGGAAGAACGTAGAACAATGAATTTGTGATCTACTTTATAAGCCACTAATATAAATATATATTTTTAAATGTATCTACTTCACAGTTCAGTTAAAAATAAATATTTATTTGCCTGCGGGTGTAATCATACAATGCTTTTCTGTAAAAACCACTTACAGAATCAATAGCTATCAGTAAAAAAAAATTAAATATTTTATTTGCCTGAGGATGTGATCATACGACACACTTCTTAAGCACTCACTCATGAAACACCTATTGATCAAGTTATTCCCCCCCCCCCCACACACACACACAAAGTTGTTAGGTTGCAGTTTGGCTGGGATATCTATCCTTTTGCTTTGCTCTAACATTCTTGGATCATGGAATAATTGAGTTGGAAGGGGCCTATGAGGCTGTTGTTGCTCAATGCAAGAAACCAAATCAAAGCATATTCGACAGATGGCTGTCCAATTTGAAAGGTACCTGGCTTAATTAGATCCCATCTTTATGAGAGTTCCTGAAATATGGCCTCTCAAAGTGCAAAAACTAGTAAAGCCATTAGCCAAAATTCTGTTGTGAAACACTACATGCATAAGGGTAATTGTGGGAGTGGCTTTCACAATTTTCAGGTTATCTGTTGTGCTTCCGGTCACCTGAAGAAAAATGCAAACAAATGCACAACACAGGGATGTCTAGGGACAGCCAGCATGCTCAAGTATACCAGTTACAGAAATATTTGGTCTATGGTATCCAATTGCAACAGGATTCTGGCAATTATTTTCTCAGTTTTTACTGAGTAGAGCAGCATAAAAGTCTAAATAAATAAATAAATAAATAAACAAACTATTCCCCACTCTGTATATCTGGCCACTATGCAGCCTTGAGGGAGGGAGGACTTTACCTCCTACCATATGAAAGGGGCAGGAAGCAGCCGTGAGCACTCTGGTATCCCTGCTTGATAGTCTGGGGAGTAGGACCAAAGGGCAGATGTAAGACCCATCCTACCCCAACTCAGACTTCTTGGTTTAAGCTTGAGTCAGCCCACTAGCCCACCCTGTAGTAGAGTGATTGTTGGGTCACCCTCAAGTGCTGGATAGGACAAATTTTAGCTTGACTTTCTAATTGGTGGTAAAGAAAATAAGTCTGCCATTTTTTGGCTATCCCACTCTGGTGCAAGACTGTGGTGACTCAGTGGTTAAGAAGTTGAACTTGATGACTGGTACATTGGCAGTTCAGCAGTTTGAGACCCGAGTGCTGCACGATGGAGTGAGCTCCTGTCTCTGTCTCAGTTCCTGCCAACCTAACAGCCTGAAAATAAGAAATTGCAAGTAGATAAATAGATACAACTTTGGTTAGAAGTTAAACAGTGTTCCATGTTTAGTCTTGCCTGCCACATGTCCATGGAAATGTCTGTAGACACAGGCTCTGTGGTTGTAAATGGAGATGAGCGCCAAAACCTATAGTCAGATATGACTGTCTTTCAAGCAAGGGTGACCTTTACCTTTACCCACTCTAGTGCACAGGGCACTAACGGTTTTATGGCAGAGGCATTTAAATAGGTCACACTAGACTTTCTGGGTAGTTCCAGGTTAGGATATTGCCAAGTCAGCAGTGAATCCCTCAGGGCATCATTTGACAAGGTGAATCAGTTGGGCATGTAGTGGATGCCACAAGCCAGTTCTGAGGAATATCCACCATCCGTTCACAGGAACAAAGTTGGAAACACTCATGGAGATGCCTTGGGTAGTAGCTGACAAGGTTCAGCACTGTACAGGGGGAAGGGATTGGCCTGTCCGGGATGGAGTGGAGACAATGAGTCTCCTGCTCTGGTACCAGGAATACACTACCAAGACCCTTCAGAGGTCAAGGGTTTGCAATTAAATTTAATAAATGTGTGCCAATTTTAATACCAAAGCTTTGTGTCCTGTCTCTTTATTTGCCAGGTTTGGGGGTAATACTTCTTGGAGAATGACTCTGGGTATGGATGGCCAACAGCATATGGCACCATGCCTTTGATGCCTATTAATGACATAGTTGAAAGGAAAAGACTCTATGGTCTACTCCAAGGAGTTAAGACCTCTCAAAGGTAGGATTAGAATAAATAACACTACCATTTCCACAATAATCCCAGACTTCTCTGACTAGGGCTATGATAGCAAACTCTGGCACTCCAGCTGTTCCTGAACTTCAATTCCCAGAAGCCCTGATCAGCAAGAGTACTGACCTGGGCTTCTGGTAATTAAAGACCAAGAACAGCTGGAATTCCAAGGTTCACCATCACTGGAATAGGAGGCTATAATCTCAGTGCTCAAATTGTTATGATGGGCTGGAATAAGGCTAGACAACATAAGTCCATGCTGCTTTCTTGACATCTGAATAGGAAAATGTGTTCCTTCATGTAGCCAGGAACGAAGAGAAGTCAGAGTAACAATTCATCAGGAATAGGTAACAAAAAGTAGAGCTTGTACCTAAAAATAAATAAATAAATTTCGTGTCAGAAATTACTCTGGGTTGAAAGGATTTTTGCTGGAGAAGCTCTGCTCAGGGGATGCCCAAAGGAGGCTCCTTTCATATCCCCAAGAGCCATCATTCAGCACTCGGGTATTGAACCCTGACCTTCAGTCCCCAAGCTCAGCATCTTAACCACTAAGCCATCACAATGCTGAATGAGAGACCATTAATACATGTGAAAATGGCCTGCCCACAAAGCAGTAGAAAATTTCCCTCTCCTTTTGTATTTGATTACATTAAGATCCAAATTTGAGTCTGAGCCTTTATTATGCATTCACCGTACAAGATGCTTGAAGTTGATTAATACCTGAGGGCAAGCCCCTGAACACGCAAATACACAACTCTGTCTTCTTGGTATAATAATCAAGGGAAATTCTAAGTCAAACTTTTGATTAAAGAGGCATTGTTATGCCAAGTGGCAAAGATTTTTTGTTAATTAGTTTTACATAGATTCTGTTATTTCTAATCTTGAAGTATCAGTATCGATGGAATTAACAGATTAGTCACTGGATCCAACAGGCCAAAATGTGAAGAAACGTTGCTTCTAAACAGACGGTATTGATCTCTGTATGTACACTGATTAATAATTTCTCTACACATTTTAAACAACTTGTACATTTTTAACAATTAAAGTCTGGCATGTAAACTGATTTGGATAATATTAAATGAAACAATTTTAAAGTGTTCCTTAATATTACTATGTAGATAATTTTATCATTTTAAAAACAAAACAAGTCTTAACTGACTGGAATATTATGTCAAAAGAAGTTCTTTAAATCACTATGTATTGTGGGTAAAATCCTGTTGTTCAGCATAGGAAAAACTGAAATTTTCAATCTGTTCCTACCCAGGAAATAATAAATCTTGTAAAGATTGTACCATAAGCCTTTGTAGAACTACCGGTAATAGAAGCTGAAATAAAGATAAACAAGCACCTATTGGCCAGAGGTTTAACAAGCAGCAACAGCAATTACACTTATTATACTGCCCCAAAAGGAGCTGTAGTGGCTCAAGTGGTTAAGATGCTGAACTCGACAACTGGAAGGTGGGAGTTCGATTCCTGGGTATTGCATGATGGAGTGAATTCCTGTCTCTGTCCCAGCTCTTGCCAACCTAGCAGTTTGATAGCAAGACATTGCAAGTACAGTAGATAAATAAGGACCACTTCAGTGGGAAGGTAAACAGTGTTCCGTGCACTCCGGTATTGAGCCATGCCTGCCATGTGTCCATGGAAACGTCTGCAGATGGAGACAGTGCTGGCTCTTTGGTTATAAACAGAGCTGAGCACTAAACCCTAGAGTTGGATATGACAGACTTTCAAGCAAGGGTGATCTTTAACATACTGCCCCATAGTGCCAAGTGCACTTTTTGGATGGTTCATACAGTAATTGGAAATTTGCCCCCAGTATGCTGGGTTCTCAATTTATCAACCTTGGAAAGATGGAAGGCTGTGCCAGCCTTGATCCCCATCAGGATCAAACTCACAACATCAGCAGTTTGGGCTGCAGTTTAATCACTGTGCCATAAGGTCTTATTTTGGCATCCCAGGACTTCACTGCCTGTTGATTAAGCATTGCTCATGCCAGATTGGTATATATGGGGAGAATGAAGAGATGTACCTTGGCTTGAATGCCCTTAACCAGCCGGTGTTTTCTTCTGCCCATTGAGGAGTGATATACAGACTTCCACCCTTTTGTAGGAACTACCAAGGACTGGGTTCCCATCCTCTAAATCAGGAGTTCTCAATGTTTTCCAGCTGTCGTCTGGACCACACTCCCTCAGACATTTATGATGGTCGTAGACTCATTTACAATGTGTTTATGATGGCCACAGACTCATTTATGGCCAATTTTGGTGGGGAGGAGGTGGCTGAAGCGAGGTCGGGGCTGGAGTATTTGGCACCTTGGGCCAAATCAAGCCCTCGGGCCCTACGTTGTGAACCTCTGCTCTAAATTTTGGCACCCCAAGTCAAAATCCCAGTCATCTAACTCTAGTGCTTAGTCTATGACCTTCATGGTAAAGAAAAAAGAAACAACCTTCTCCCCCACCCCATGATTTATTTTAGAATCAGTAAATAACTTGGCTCATTACCCTATTTAATGAGTATTGTAGTTTTAGAAATGCAAGACTTTAGAAATACAAGATAACCATGATAACCTGGCTCATTACTGAGCTGATCCTTAGTTCATTAAAGCCGCTGTGCGAAAGCAAACAAAATAGAAATGCAAGCAAATTGAACAAAACATAACAGTAGACTGAAGATGGAATAACATCATAAGGAAACAAATGCAGCCCATTTTATCTTAATCCATAACTATAGTCCCAAAACGGTATTGCTGCTCCTCCTCTCTTTCACCAGCATTGGCCCAATTCATGAATTCCATTCCAGACATTATCCAAATTGCAACAGAGCGTTTCCATTTAATTGAAGCTTTAAAAATTCAACCACATTTAACATAAATGGCTTTACGGATGGCAGTTGAGTTATAGCAAGTAGACTTAATAACTCATATGTTCAAAACAGCAGGTGGTCTTCTCCGGATTTTGTTAGATCATACATTCTGTTCAGTTAGAATAAAATTTACAGCTCTGGCTGTCTGAACGGCAAACTAGCTCAGAATCAATTTGCTTTAATGACATTAAAGCTGAACTGTATGACTGGAGACAGAGATAGTTCATTGATAGCTTTCCAACAGTTGTAATGGGATGCAAGAGGATTGGGGATACAGCACATCACCTGCCAAGGTAGGACTTTTACAACACTAAAGAAAGATTTGTGGTAGTTTAATTTCAATTCATCAACTTGATTCGACATTTTAAAATATTACAGGAGACATTCAAACACTTTGTTTCAAATGCAGTGCTTTACAAATGGGTGTTGGAACTGTTCATCTGTGTTTAATTGCATTATCAAACATAATCAATCATCTCCTCAAACAAAAATGAGGTTAACCTCTTTCCACTGTATAAACTGGGGTTTGTTGTTCAAATGCTGATTGTGCGGCAATAGACAGCCTGTAACAATGACCAAATTTTCTACTGGTTTTGGGAACTAAACTCACATTTATTGGTAAATACCTTTGGCTAATCATGCCTAGACATCAAATGAACATGCAGACAGAAACAATGGGTAAGCTCATGCAGGCATCAGTCCAATTATTTGGGCTGTTGCAGGGATAGATTGGCTACCTCCTTTCACTACTGATCAGTTGATGTAATTGCTAGGGCAAACGAGCATGTCTTTATAGCAGGCATTCGCAACACCCCGACCTGTGGGTCTAATCCGGCCCATTCATCTCATTAATCTAGCCCGTGGTGGGCACCTCTAGGACCCCACCTACCCACCCACCCCCCACTGCCAGAAGTCACGATATGTCACTTAGTGTTATGGCAGCATCGGCAGTGATCGCGTCAGTTTTACGGCTCTTTGCGCAGTCTCCACCATTTCTCCCAGCAGCAGGAGGCTTTGGGGAGCATAATTGCTCCATTTTGGGGTCTTTCCACTGCTGCTCCATTGTGGGACCAGGGAAAGTGCACCTGTTTGCAACTTCTGGTGCCAGGCTGAACTTACATCAGTGCCTGGGGACACAATGTGGAACCAGGAAGTAGCAAACAGGCAGGCTTACCCTGTTCTGAAGCACAATGGAGCAGCACTGGAAAAACCTGAAAACAGAGTGAATATGTTCCCCAAAGCCTCTCACTACTGGGAGAAGCAGCGGAGACTGTGGAAAAAGCCACAAAACCAACACAATCATCGCTGCCGCCGATGATGACAATGAAAACATAAGCATCGAGAGCAACCCACCTCTGGGGCCCATAGCTGTGTGTTGGGGGTGTGTCTGGCCCGTGTTATGAAAACTTTGTGAAAGCCTGCTTTATAATATTCCTAACCCTCACTTTTTCTGGGTCCCTGCCAGGGTCTACTAGGATTTTTGAAGCCAGTAGGATCACTCCATTTTGGTTTGTTTCCAGTATATATGATCACTGGAAATGAACTTCTGGCTTTAAACTTCCGTTCTGCTTTCAATTTTCCATTATTGCTAAGTGGTTGTAAAAGCAGTTTAGACATTTCACAGTACAGTAATACCCCGGATAACGATTGCACCGGATAATGCTAAAACCGCATAACGATGACAAATTTGGGGGGAAGATTTGCACAGGAGGAAGTTCTTTCTAGCATTATCCGATGCATCATAATAAAGAAGTAAAGGAGGCCAAAGCTCCTCTACCTGCCACTTCCCTCCTTCCTCCCCCCACCCCCAGCAATTGGGTGCCGTACTGCCGAGAGAATCCAGCCCAGCCCTGGCCCTGCTTACCTTCAAGCCACCACAGCTGCTGCTCCCACCAGGTTCCCCAGGCAGCCCTTTGCACTGGAAGTCATGGCTGGCCCAGGCAAGGGTGGCATGCATGAGCCTCGCTTATGTGGAGTCAGCCTAGCTGCTCTTTGCTCCGACTGAGCCAGGCTTGACCAGCCGATTGCAGAGCACAGAGCTATGCCTCATGGCAGGCAGAGGCAGCTGAACGCCGATGCAAGAGATCAGAAAATGGAGAGGAATGGTTGCCAAGGCAGCAAGAGATGCATGCATCGGATAAGGCTGAAAATTGGCTAATGTTAAGACTTGTGGAACCAAGCCTGAATGTTATCCAATGTATTACTGTATTTGGAAATTAAAGAATTGCACTTCTCCTCCCTGAAGGGTCAGAAGAAGGAAGCCATTTTTTAAAAAAAGTATATTATGACAATGCTGATACATAATTATCCTTAGGGGAAAAAATAAGAATTGGAAAATTGGGAGGACAGAGGAAAAGGCAAGTGGGTCATTGTTATTGTTGTCATCATGGTAGTGTTGCTTCAGGAGGTTCTTTGAAGGAGTGGCTCATGCAAATCGTATAACATTGTTGTGTGAAGAAGACTCCAAATGGCAGGCCATATTTTTCATTTGGAGAAAAATAGGATTCCTAAGGTGGGAATAGGGACTTTGGTGGCTCAGTGGTTAAGATGCTGAACCTGAGGCCTGGAAGGTCGGCAGTTCAACAGTTCAAGACCTGAATGCTGCATGATGGAGTTAGCTTCCATCTTTGTCCCAGCTCCTGCCAACCTAACAGTTTGAAAGCAAGAAATTGCAAGTAGATAAATAGATACCACTTTGGTGGAAAGGCAAACAGTTTTCCATGTCATACCTGACACATGTCCATGGAAATGTCTGTAGATGCTGACAGTGCTGGTTCTTTAGCTGTAAACTGAGATGAGCACTGAACTGTAGAATCAGGTATGACTGGGTTTCGCGCAAAGGCAACCTTTACCTTTACCTAAGATGGGAATAAGTTGGACTCCTCTCAATGCCAAATGACAATGAGGGCACCTTCAAAATATATGGAGAACTTTTGTGGCAGATTTAAAAACCCTGAGCATGACATGGGAAGATGCTAAAGTACTCACCCAAGACTGAAAACACTAGAGATCCCTTGCTGTCCAATATGCTACATAGCATGGGAGGATCTAAGTCTAAGGGTTGCTTGAGGTGCATGTACCATTTAGATGTAAGATTCACAACAAAACGCATACCGGACCTGTTCCTGACCTTAACTGTTCACACTGGGATACACAGAAAGAGCCTCATCAAAGATTGTGGTATTTCTGAACCACAATCGGATGTACCATTTTTAATGGCAACCTTGTTTTGCTGGCTAATATTTCACACACTAGGTCAGGCGAAAGGAACTGCGGAATGAACTCACCAAAAGGTGGCCTCATTTTGGCAGTTTTACCTCTGGCCTAGACATGTTTACGACAGCCGCTGGTGCATTTATGGCTCTTGTAAATGTGTCCACTTCCAATGGTGGCGGCAGTGGTGGTGGACCACATGAAATGGTGCCATGGGCTGGGTCCAGCCCTCAGGCCACAGGTTTCATACCCCTGATGTAGATGGACACGGAACTAGCCTAATATAATTACAGAGAGCTGTTTATTATTATTATTATTATTTATTCACGTTTGCTATCCCGCCCCAATCGGGTAAACCCAACTCTGGGCGGCTTACAGCATAGCTAAAAACACAGACCAAATCCAATAAAAATAATAATGTTTAAAACCTCAAGAATTCATAAGAAAGAATTCATAAGAAAAGATTAAAACAGCGTAATGGATAAAACCCGGGGCAGGGGGGTTGGCTATCCCTCAAATCAACCAGCCTGTATGGGATCCCGTGTTACTGGGATTTCACCTCTTCCTAGTGGTTCCCCCTTTCGTAAATGTTTTAAAAGTTCTGTTCTCTTGCTTTCAATTTCTATTACTTCTCCATTGTATAAAACATCTTTTTAAACCTGGCTCTCATTTCAGAAGAATTAAATGTATACTCACAAAAAAGGAGGGAACCACCAGATGGCATATTGCAGAAAATCTCATACAGTGGAACCTTGGTTAACAAATGGCTTGGTTAACATAAAAATCACAATAACAAAAGAAAATCTATAAAAAATAGTGGCTTTGTTTATGGACATTTTTTGGAATGGATTAATTGATTTTCAATGCATTTGTATGAGAAACTGCATTTTGGTTAATGTATTTTGGTTTTCAATGCATGGGAAAATGCATTCAATGCATTCCTATGGGAAATTTGGTTAAAGTAATTTTCGCTGTAAGAATTGTCCCGGAGAACACATTAATTATGTTAACCAATGTTCCACTGTACAGTACTTGAAATCCTTTTCAAGTATCCAAAATAAAAATGGGCAGAGAGGTCATTTTCCAATCAGCAGGTTTTGCACATCTTCATTTGTAAATTTGTTCTTTTCTCTCAAACCCATGACTTATTGTATAATTCTGCATGAGGATTCATATCTACCCATTTCTAAGATATTTACTCTCATATTCATAAAATGTACTGGAATTATATATGATATCATTGTGCCTTAAATTTAATATTAATTAAGATATTGGTTCCTGTGCTTCCAACTTCTGAATGCACACCACAGATTAGGATATACCACTTCTCTTAGGAAAACTTTGATTGCTAAATTTTGTGTAAGCCACAGATGTAATAAGGGACATAAAATGGATCATTCCTTTCATTTCAGGTCTGGGTTTATTTAATATTTAATGTTAAATACTATTATGTCAGAATTAGTGATTTAACTTTAAACATTTCCTGTGTTTTTACCTATTTCTGAAACTGCAGGTAAACTCCCAGGGCTTTCTAATTTGCAGATCAGACTGTGGGGGACTTTATATTAAACTCTTGACCAATATCTTAATTATTTACCATGCCGAAGATTCTCTAGCATTTTTATGATCCCCATGTGGGCTGTTTACTGAAAAGGAATATGATGTTTTGGAAATAAATCATCTTTATTGCTTCACATTCATATACAATGCTAAATGGTTTGTTCATAGGTTACTGGAAGTATATGAAATGTAGCAGTCTTAGATGCATATATTCTTGGAGAACTGAAACTTTTAAGTGGATTTTGTAGATAGAGTAACATTTTACTTGATGGACTAGTGAGGCTCAATTTTAATGAGTATTTACAAAAGTAATTGGTACAGGTGAGAATTAAGACCATCCTCATTTGTTACATTTGTTACATTTCCTATATAATCCAAGCAGCCCTTTGTAAAGATAGCACACACTATTATCCCACTATCATAGGACACATTCCATCTGGCAGAGACCCACATCCATCCAGGAAGTTAGCACAAACCCTTTTGGCTGTTTCAGGGTACATGTGATTCTGCCCCTGGCTAGATAAATCTATGATAGGTTTCTAATAGATGGGGGGGGGGGGAGAGCGAGAGCAGAAAGGCTTTTTTTTTTTTTGAACCACGAAATGTTTCATGGCTTCCCCTCCAAAAAATAAAGAAAAGAAAAGAAATCTCAAAAAATAACAAAAATGATGATTTGCTTTACTGGAAACTTTGTGGAGTGATAATTCACTTTTTAGATAGATTGCAAATTATTATTATTATTATTATTATTATTATTATTATTATTATTATTATTATTATTATTATTATTATTATTATTATTATTATTATTTCGATTTATATGCCGCCCTACTTGGTGAAAACCAACTCAGATCCTACACAAAGTAAGCAGGCAAGGAAAATTTTAAAAATCCAATTTCCAAACCAGAACTAGACTTTTGACTACTTTCAGTTTTGTAGGTTGGCATTCTTGATTATCCATGTAAACTCAACAATAGCAGTGGCTTTCACATCTGCCATGGTTTCCTCCCTTTACATCCCTAATTATTCCCATTTAAAACTAATGTACAGGCAGGAAAATATAATAGTAGAGCCCAACCAGATAAAATGCCCCCTTTTATTGTTTCTAATTACCTCCTAATTAACCCATCTGTTGGGCGAGTAGTGTGTTAAATAGCCTAGTTCAAATAAATGGGGGGGGGGGACCCTCAGCATTCCTGATTGCCTATACACAACTTTCAGTTTAGTAGGGCTACAGAGCAATTGGTTATTTTCTCATCCATGTCAAAGACTTGATTATTCATGATGGATGAGTTATTTACATGGAGATAATAATTAGAAAATGATTTTTGATTGTTTTTGTCTAGGCCAATTTGTTCAGGCATGCTGTAGGAATCAATATGGCTGACCATAATAATTGCACAAATTAGCAGTAGCTACGAAAACATGCCCATTTGCATTTCTTTTGTTGTGCTTAGCATTAGAGCTGTCATGTTGATGGTGTGTATGCAGAGGCCAAGGGATTCGGCCAAATTAATGCATTTGAATTTTGATAGTTTCACATGTTTGAGTTTGTGCAGTGCAACTCTGAAAACAGAACAAAACTTCTCATCCATCAGAGTCTCTAATGATGATGACAATTTCACTGTTCATACATAATTACATTTATTCAGATTCAAGGATGGCTACTGTATCAATGCCCATTCTGCCCATGTTGGTGTAGCAAAGTAATTTGCCATGGTATTAAATCTCGAAAAATAAATGCTAACTAAAGTCAACAGAGAAATATTAGGCAATATATCCATCTCCTGCCTTCCACTGCAGAATATGTTCTAACAATTGTTATCCAGTTGGAACTGAGTTCTAGAGACTCTAATAGGGCTTTCAAGGTAAATGAGATATTTAAGGATTGGCTTTACTAGTTCCATGCCAACAAAGAGCTTTCATTCCATTCCTTATCTCCTAAAGCCTAGTCAAGGTGTCCACAAACTTGGCTCTCCAGATGTTCAGGTGTGCTGACTTGGGATTCTGGTAACTGAGGTCCAAGAATACCTGGAGAGCCAAGTTTGCACACCCCTTGCTTAGTCCATCACAACACTACAATGGTTTCTTCTTTGTTTGTATCCAAAGTAATCCAGTGATGCTTCCAGTGTGGAAAGATCATATAACTAGGCTGCTGTTGCTCAATTGTGATCATAGTTCTTACATTCTTGGGACATGCTTTCTAAGTGCCCTCAACAAAAAAGCAATAGGAATGCCTCATCGGCCTCTTTGTTTCAACTGGCAATAGCAAGAGCACATTGTTATCTATTTGCTATTTGATCCCTGTACAAATCTTAATGGCTAATACCTGTGAGTTGCAGCAACAAGACTTCCAGTTCAGTTGTGTTGCCAGGGGCTTAAGCCAAATTTGCTGCCCCCTGGTGAAAACCGGCACCCACTCCCACTAGGGCATCTGGGAATTGTAGTCCAATAACACCCATAGCCCAACAAATGCCGCCCAGGGTGGGCCGCCCCCCTGTGTCCTCCTACGCTACACCACTGCTCCAGTTGCCTATGACTTGTTGTCAACCTGCAAGGAGAAGAGCAAGTATATTTTTGTTTATGGTGCTGCATGATGACACCATTACATCTGTTGCCATGACAAATATATTATGAACTGAGCTTATTCTCAAGTAGATCTACTTAGCATCAGAACAGGAGAAGCAAACTCCATGATGGCATTACAATTTAAGTGAGTTTAAGATGCAAAAATGCCCAAGCTCAGAATGTCTCTTTTCTTTCCCTCTCACTGAACACATAACAATAAAATGCAACATGTATGATGCAGTATATACATAATGTATCACGTCCAGTTGATAAACCATCTGCAAAGGAGTGGAATTTATTTGCTGCTTAGGCCAGGGAAACTAGCTACTTGGGAATGTGAGAAATTTCATCAAATGGGGCTGATAATGATGCAGCTATGTTCCTTTCAGGAGCAATTGGAACTTGAACTGAATTTTATTTTTGAACAATCAGATAGAAATTGCAAAATGTATAAAAACATGTTAGTAATGTGTTGCTCTTAAAGTAAGGAGCTACCTATTGGAATATTATGACTAATGTTGCATTGTTTTCCTACAATAATGTCCCAAACTTCCAGGCTATAATGCCAGGTTGTTGATGCTTCCAAGAGCCAATTGCTCCTGAAAGGAACATAGCTCCATCCTTATCAGCCCCATTTGATGAAATTTCTCACATTCCCAAGTAGCTAGTTTCCCTAGCTTATCTATCTATCTATCCTGCTCATCTGGGATATTCCCCTACTCTGAGTGACATACAACAAATTAAAATATTTTTATAAGTTACCATATAAAATTAAATCTAATATAAATACACAAAATCAACCACAATAAATTATGAGCAAAAGCAATAAACAATAACAATACCCCAAAGGCCACACACATTGGAGAGAGTAAAATATCAGCTAATAGATCTTTCATTTTTGAATTGGCAAGGATTCAAAACACAGTTCTAGAGATCCTGAAAGTCAGTAAGTGTGATACCCACTTTTCTACAGTACAAGACACAGAAGAAATACCAGGGGATTTCTACTGGGTTCTTCTTTGCAAATTCCCAATGATCCTATTATACCTTTTCGCAGAGAGCTTCCTAGCAAGCCAGTGTTCTATACCTGAGGCATGTTCCTCCAATCTCCATTTCTCAAGCTTCCTAACAAGGATGTCATTACAAGAATTAAGAGGTTGTTTTAATGTCTACAACACTTCATGGAGCAAAGAGAAAGTAGGGGGGAAAGGAGTAAACATTCATAAGTAGAATTAAGTGTCTGCAGTTGTGCAATGCTAGTAATAAAAGAAAACCCAATAGCTCTTGTGATGAAACATGAACTCCCATCCAGGCTCCAGAATTATTTGATTTTTAAAAAGAAATCAGATATTTTATTGAGAATTGATAGCAAGCTGCTATTACATTCATCTCTTCTATTTCCTTTTCCCTCCCTTTCTTCATTTTCTGGAAGGTGGAAACTTAACAAGCTTTAAAACATGAGAACAAAAGTTTGCAGAACTCGTCCGAGCCACTAGCACAGTTAATTTGTTTCTGCTGAGTTCATTTCTCAATATTGATTTTTCTATCTGGGCAATACATTGCCTGAAGCATGAATTATTTGCTGCCAAAAGCATCTGTTTTATTTTGTTTATTTTAGTGTGGATAAACTGTATTGTTATATACTTACAGCTTAGATATAATAGTAGGACAGTCTAGTTTCCCCAAAGGGATACAGAATGCTCCAGACATGTTGGGTCATTTCAATTTCCATTTATTTGCACATAAAATAGTGAAAATATACACAGGATTAGATCCCATTGTTACATTGTTAGATCCCAGAGTACAGCTATCAAATCAATGTAATTTATGTTAAGTGTTAATTTAACAAGATATGTTTTTGAGCCTTTGTGGTATGGTAGTTAAGCTGCTCATGAACTGAGTTCAATACTGATGGGTTCAAGGTTGACTCAGACTTCCATTGTTCCAAGGTTAGTAAAACTGTTGAGTTTGCAGCAGGTGCTCCAGCTGTCTTCCTCAGATATCTCATTTCTATGGTGACCAACTTTTATTTATTTATTTATTTTGTGAGTGTCCATGTTTGGCACTGGTAACATAAGGTGGGAAAGAATATGTTCTTTATGGTGGTCCGTATTGCCTTATATTGAAAAATTTAACTAAATCTTTGATTTACCTTACTGCACTGTATCTCTCCATCCATTTAGCCTTCTTCAGTAAATGTTGTTCCTAGGTATTGGAACTCTCCCACGTGCTTTATATTCCCCCCTCTCTATTTCAATATTTAAAGTACTGTATGCTGCTTCCTTCCAATTGCCATTACCTCAGTCTTCTCTTTATTGAGTCTTATATTATTTATCTTGCAACATCACTTTGCTCCAAATGTAACCATTCAGCAACTTGCATTCAGATATCTGTGCATTGTCATGGAATGACACTACATACTGCAGACTTTGATTTGCAAAAATGTATAGTAAGAGGATGATTTTCTGGTTCCCTTGTTAGATCAGTTGGAAGTAGTTTAACACACAGTTTCCCATTGGTTTAAAAGCAAAGGATCTAGGTCCTTATTCATCTTGCCCTAGCAGGGGAGAATGTGCTATCACCTTTCGCACCCTTTGAAAAGGTGATAAATTTATTTTGTGCTCTTAAGAAGAGAAGCAAATAATAGCAATTGAAAAAAATTATGCTAAATTTGCTTTCATACAAATAACACAACTTTTATAAAATGGCATAGCTTGCTGCTTTGGGGCATGGCTTTTGAAGTATTGGAAGCACTGGAAGAGATGTTTGCATTTTTAAAGGTATAAACTAATCATCATGTGTTTGTTGTGTGAATGTTTGTGTGTGTTTTGTTTCTCATAAGAAAAGAAGATTCATTTTGTGCCAAGATTGTGCATTAGTTAGAGAGACTTTGAAGGAAAAATGGTAATTCTTTTCGCAGGGAATGAAATTTTTTCTTTGAGTTGTCTTGTCATACTAAGACACCTTAAATCACAAAGAACACAGAAGTCCTTGAGTGTTTGTAAAATCCCTATCAAAGCATATGAATTTGGGGGAAAGTATTTGTACATACAAGTCTGTCTTGATAATGAAGAGGATGATGATGATGTGGACGTGATACTCTTCTTGAAATGTGTCATAACATCCTTTTTTGCATTTCTTTTTTATTATTAAAATAAATCCCCACAAAAATATACAAACAAAAACACACCACCAACAATAACACATAAAAATCGTAACAAATGTACAAATAATACAATATAACTACTATATTCACCTGCCACCAGTGGGACTTATAAACCTTCTTGATTAAATGTTATCAATAACAGTAAATTATTATATATTCATCCTCTTGTTTCAAAAACACATCTTGCTCTGCCTTTAATCCTTTCCTATTCACTAACACATAATCTAACACATAAATCTAATTTTTCCCTCCATATTTCTCTTTTTTATCTTCAACTCACATGTTAATTTATCATTTATAGGTATATTCCATACTTCTTTATACAAATAATCCAATTCAGTTGTGTGTTATAATGTCTAAAGCCACCAGACATGAACCAATGGTTACAGTATTTATAAAGATGTTGAGAAATTGGTCCAGATAATTCACTAAGCACTATGGGGCGGTATGTAAGCATGGTTGCTTTGCTTTTGCTTTGCCTTGGATTAAGCTTTATTTATTTACCTAAATGTATCTAATTGATTGTCTGTAAAACTATTGAGAAATGTGCGCCTCTTCTCTTTTGGGATGCCAGCATTAGGACAAAACTGAATACTGTATCAGATTTTTATTTACCTTGTCAAATTGTAACAAGGGAAACATTGAAGACTAAAAATACATGCATTTTAGAAATGTACACACATTTTGATCAGTGGGTGAAATGTGCTATAGTGAGGTACATTAAGAATGTGATGAGAAAAATTGAAAATATTAGAATATCATACCAAAAGTTATGCCCATTTCTGTTTTTAAGGAAAAGGGAACACTTTGGAAGCTGAGATGGAACATGGAAAGGTGAGAATTCAGGTGGGAAATGGAATTAAAAGTGGGACTGACCAATTATCCCCATTCCTATTCACTCTGATTCTTTGCCCTTGATCAATTTGTTGTTGCTGTTACGTGTAATCAAATTGCAGATATCAATTACAGCAACCCTATGACTGAGAAATCTCCAAAATGTCCTGACCTCAACAGCCCTGCTCAGCTCTTGCAAACTCAAAACTGTGGCTTCCTTCATTGAGTTAACCAATCTCATGTTCTATCTTTCTCTTTTCCTTCTGCATTCCACCTTTCAGCTCACTATGGTGTGGTTGAAACTAATAAGAAAGGCTAGGCCCCTGTGATGGACAGCCAAAGCCTGCACTTGGGGTGGCCTTGTGGGAAATCCATTATAATGAAGAAGATCAAAAGGAAGGCCTCCTTGACAATTTGTGTAGACTCCTTTGGGGCCCTTGTTTGCGTGCTTCAAATCCATGCTCTGAAAAACAAAGATAATAACATTTCCCTGCCACTCAGGGCTATTTAACGATGTTGCAAAACATTGAATTACTGCAGTAATAGGGATATTTAAATACCTTGGCTGGATGCAGGAGTGACAGATGTTTGGAATGGCAGCCGACACAGAGTAGTTCAAAAGTTCCCTCAGGCACTGCAGAATTTACATGAGTTTTACACAGAATTTCAATCAAAGTGAAGCATACCATGTTAAAGCCCGTGTGTTATTCTATTCACTACTCACAATGCTGGGCTGAACTCTTCAGCACTAAGATCTCATTAACTAAACTGTTATCTGAAGTCGATGCTATGGAAATTCAGAGTTGAAAAACTCTTTTATTGTGATATTAATTTCCCTCTTTTCTCCAGGCTTCTTTTTTCTTATGGGTGGTCTATAACCAGAAGTTCTGATTGTTTAATCAAAGCAGTGGTCAGTACTAGACCGATTACAAATTTATTTATTTATCCTACCTGGTCTCACCGGTGTCAGAGTGAATGGTCATATCTGAGAGGGTGGAATAGGCTGTAGGAGCCCTGGTGGTGCAGTGGCTAAGCTGCTGTACTAAAACCAAAAGGTTATGAGTTCGATCCCAACCAGGATTCAAGATTGACTTCGAAGGTCAGTAAAATGAGTACCCAGCATGTTGGTACAAAATGCTAATTAACCTGTGAACCACCCAGAGAGTGCACTAAGTGCTATGGGGCAGTATAGAAGTGTGATTGATTTGCTAGATGTCGCTTGTGTCAGGGAAAGCATTATATAAACATTTCAGGTGGGCAATTTGTCCTGATAAAGTTATAAGCTACCCAAGGGAGTAATTTGCAGTCTAATTATCTTCTGCTCATCAAAGCAGGATGTCTATATTACAGTGAAGGCAGAAAACAAAACTAGCTTGACTTCAGCAATATGTACAACGTTCACAAAGTCCAACACACACAGTCTTTCTCTCTTGCCACGTTAGAGCACACAGCTCTCTGCTCTACTTACCCAAATACCACCAACAAGTGTGGGCAGCAGACCTCGTTGGTTTGCAAACAGTTCCACAGTTGAGAGTAGCTAGAAGAAGCTGTGAAGCGATTCTCCTTGTACCTCAGTGGTCTTTGGCTGTTCCAACGAAGTTTGTCCTTGAGTTGAACACCTTCCAAACTCAGGCATAAATCTTGGCAGCCGAATGCACACAGCACATCAGGCCAAGGGCAGGCAAAAATGCAAGCCAAAGTCTCCACTCAACGTGCCTCTCTTAATGTGTTCAGAGGCTAGCTGATTTTGTGCTGGCTCAGAGCACCTGGTCATTCTCTGCAAATAGTCTTAAAGCTACAATGGCCATATCCAGCTTGCAACATAGTAGGACAGTGCTGCCTAGGCTTTTATACCAACACATATTTTAGGCAAAGGTAAGAAGGCTGAGATACTAGACCCAAAGAAGTCAGAGCTGAAGCTTTAGTAAAGTGGAAGATATCCCCTAGACATCCCAACCTTTGAGGTGCTAGGGAGATCTCAGTTTTTCACTGTGAACTATACATCCCAGGTCCAGCAACCTTTTTGGGTAGGTGCAATAAAATGTGAAAAAATTGCATCATTATATGTAGAATTCACCCAGGGCTTAGCAGTTAAAACTCTGAGCTTGACAACCAGAAGGTCAGTAGGTTACCAGTTTGAGACCTGAGTGCTGTACAATGGAGTGAGCTCTCGTCATCTGTCTCAGCTCCTGCCAACTTAGCAGTTTGAAAGCAAGAAATTGGAAGTAGGTAAATAAGGACCACTCCAGTGAAAAAAGTAACAGCATTCTGCGCACTCTGGCACCAATTATGCCTGCCACATGACCATGGAAATGTCTGCATACATAGACAGTGCTTGTTTTTTGCTTGTAAACAGAGATGAGCACTACCACCTAGTGTCAGACATGACTGGCTTTCAAGCAAGGAACATCTTTACCTTAGAATTCACACAGTTTTCTTTTCTTTCTTCAGTTTATTAAACTATTTGCTGCTAGGGCTGAGTATGTGACTGTGAATGAATGTCTGTGTTCCTCTTGTAGGCTATATGAGGGACTAAGTTAAAATTTGGACACCAAGTTGTAGCTTCCTCTATCCCAAAATTACCTTTTTCTTATCCTTTGTGGTCACTGATCCTTTGAGCAGTTTCTAGAATGGTACCTTTGGGTGGAAGTACAATTGTCCACTCTCTGAAATTGATGACGCTACATATCCCCCACTCAAAACTCCACTCAGCCCCTCATAGCCATTTGTATTTTTCCAATTCACCAGAAGGGTTTCACCCTACAGAGTGTAGAAACACATCAATAATCTCTCTGACCTGGTCAAGAATGAGATCTGACTATTACTTAAAAGTTACAGAGTAGGTTGATCCCAACCAATATATCCTTTATATGGGCATGGATTTGGCCAGAGAGGGTGTATACGTATGTTCCATTTTATTAAATGGGGGTGGGAATATGTTTTTTCCACATTAAAAGCTTGCTTGAATTTTTTTTTTGAGGGGGGACACACTCCCAAGATGTGAACATTGAGCAAAAAGGCTTGTAATTTTGCCCATTAAGGAAAAATCATCTGAAAATTTTCCTTGTCATATGACAAAGCAGCTTGGATTGTCTTTAATATAAACCAAACAATGCTAATAGATCCCATTCTCAGAAGGCTCCCTTAGGTTTAGAAAAGTAGCACTCCACCCAGTGGTGGACATCAGCAGGTTCGCACCAGTTCTCCAGAACCGGTAGCAGAAATTCTAGGGAGGTCGGGAGACCCGATGTGCCCTGATTTTGAAGTTTCCCCACCCTCCTTGAGGCTGCAACAAACCAAAACGTCAGGATTCGAATCCTGACGTTTTGGCTTGCTGCACTTCCTGAGGACGTCGGGGAAGCCCAGAAACAGCTTGGATCGGGTCTTCCTACCTCCCTGGACCCGGCAGGGGGGTCAGGGACCCCAAAATTGGTAAAAAAATGTCCATTTTTTAAAACCAATTTTGGGGTCCCTGACCCCCCCCCCTTACCGGAGGTGGAAAGACCTGATCTAAGCTGTTTCTGGGCTTCCCCGACGTCCTCAGCAAGTGCAGCAAGCCAAAACGTCAGGGTTTGAACTCTGATGTTTTGGCTTGCTCCACTGGCTGGGGACATCGGGGAAGCCCAGAAACAGCTGTAGATCGGATCCCCTGCCTGCTCCAGAGAAATCAGAGGACCCGATCTACAGCTGCAGGGTGGCTGGGGAAGCTGACGGGGACTCCCTGTCGGCTTCCCTAGCCACCCGCCCTTGCCTCCGCAGCTGTGGGGTGGCTAGGGAAGCTGATGGGGGAGCCCCCCCCCTGTCAGCTTTCCAGCCACCTCAACCATGCCTCCGTAGCTGCAGGGTGTCTGGGAAGCTGAATGGAGAACCCCGCTCAGCTTTCCAGCCACCCTGCTGCTAAGAACGACTGTATCGGATAACGCTAAAAAGAACGTTATCCGGTGCAAATCTTCCCCCCAAATTTGTCATCGTTATGCGGTTTTAGCGTTATCCGATCCAATCGTTATCAGGGGTATTACTGTAGTCCTAATTCAGGTGCAATGCAGGGCTTTCCCCCTTGCAACACCCAACATACCATGCCCACAGTGTGGTGGTAAAAAAAAATGCAGCCCACCACTGTGCCCAAAAAACTATTTTATGGTTAATACAAACAGGTAATGCTTTCTGTTATTATTTTTTAGGTTTAGGTTTAGGTTTCCCTTGCTGGAAAGCCAGTCGTGTCCGACTCTAGGGGTCAGTGCTCATCTCTGTTTCTAAGCCTAAGAGCCAGCGCTGTCTGCTTCTGCAGACATTTCCATGGTCATGTGCCAGGCATGACTAGACACCGGAGTGCATGGAATGCTGTTACCTTCCCACCAAAGTGGTCCGCATTTATCTACTTGTGATGTGTGTTCCTTTCTCTCTTTATACGTAAAAGTCTTTCACGAAAGTGTGGGATAAGGGAATTACTTGAGTGAACCTCCCAGCACAAAGTGTTTGAATACGTATAACAGAATTTTTTTTTATATAATTCTGCTGTATATGTGTAGGGTTGCTCGAAAATAAATTATTTGTGCTTGTTTGTCAACTGGCATTCATTTTACTCTCTTGTTGGTACCAACTAGGTTAAAATATATTTTCTTGTTGGGATATTTCATATTTGTTATGCTGTCCTGTTGCATTTTTACTGGCTTCTTCTGACAAGATTTGATTACCCTCCTTGTAGGCAGTAATGCATGAGCAGGCAGTCATCCAGCAGTGATTTTTTTGATATTCTTGGCTTCTTTCTATCATCCCAAGACTCCCAAATAGATCTCTACGAAGGTTTGGAAGCTGAAGTGCTAGGAGAGGAAATTTTAAATTTAATTGCATTTTCTTTTGCTGGGTGAAGGCGTTAAATTGGCATTAATTTGAAAACAACAGGATTTCAGCCATTGACTCTAATGGAAGGAGAAACATGGATGCCAGTTCCAAGACTGGCCTATTTTTGTGTCCTTGTGGAGAACATGTCAGTAGAATGAGAAACATTTTGATCTTGAACATCTAAGGACTTCCACAGTCTGTTTCCACTTGCATATATCTGTAGTAATATCACTTGTACCCACTTGTAATATCATTAGCAAAGGATTTCCTCCATGAAAAATTTGTGCCACCAAGTTTAAAAAAACTGAACAGTTGATATTACTGTTTGTGCTACCCTTAGGGCATGTGGAGTGCTGCCCCACTCCATACTTAAGCTATCTCCAGCCAACTCACTCCTACTTGCCTCCTTACTAGAAACAGAGTCAGCACCACCGCTATGTTTTCATTCAGCTATGGGTATATGCAAGTGTTTGCTTGTAGGTATGTTGTTGTATGTGCAAGTGTCTGCATATGTGTACCCATTTTCTACCCTCCCTATGCCTGACCCCCTTGGCTGCAATCACCATTTTGCTGTGGTGCCTTCTGCTCCACCAACTGTCAAAAGACCAGCATCATACAGCAAAAAGAACAGAAGTTAAAAGGAGGACACTTAAAATATATTTTAAAATATATTTATTCTCAGGGTTAGGGTATAATAAAATTAGTTTTTAAGATCAATAGTGTTATGGCTATTATTAAGCCTATGATGTAGCATAGTAGTTTATTTAGCCAAAGGACTTGCAAGGATTGTTTTTCTGCGCTTACATCCTGCGGTGCAGAATCTGGCAGTATTGTGGGTGAAAGTGGACCTTTCGTCATAGACTTATCTGGAAGGGGAGACACCTTGATCATGAAGGAGGTTTTCTCAGGGAGAGGTTCATCTATTGCTCCACTAACTTTATTGGGCAAAAGTCATCCTAGTTCACCTCCATCTCTGTTCATGGATTTCCTTCTCTGCAGAGAAATCATAGTCTATGGCATTTAAAGGCTATTTTGAAGCCCATAGTACCAAAATAATTTCATCATAAGTATACATAAGATGATGCAGCAGAATATCATAGATAACTTATTATGCTAAATGACTATTCTTCTCCGAAGTCATCTCCCCCCCCCCCCGTGAGTTATATTAGAGGGAAAAAAATATCAGATTTCTCAGAAACATTTCAGTTGTTTATTACTCTAACGCTGGGATTTTGCTGTACATAGCTAGAGAAAACATTTTTATATATTAACACAATAGTCTTTAACAAGCATTTTCAAATAAAATATTAATACATGACAGGAAGGAATGTAAGCTTAGCATTTCTCTGTGAAAGAAAGAAAGATCAAAACTGGATGCTGTAAGTCACAAGTGCTACAAAATTTTGTTTATTATTCCTTATAATATTATTTTCAGATGAAAAGTAGAGAGATAAGACTTGCGTAGTTTTCTTCTTATTTTCTTATCACTGTATATAGAGTCTGCTTCAATTCCACAAGACAGGCTGTTCCATTATGCTTTTAAATCCAAGAAAAATGGGCTTAAGCCATAAATAAAGAGATGGAAAAGTTTGCTTTCCATTCAGTGACTCATAAGGGAGGGAGATGAAACAACCTGACAGATATTCAAATGTTGAGTTCACATTCTATCTCCAAATTCAAATTATAAACATGTAGATTATATACAATATGTATAAGAAAAAGCGCTTCACTGTGACTCTGATGGATGAGAAAAGGAGAGACTGCCACTATGAAGATAAATAACAGGCTTTCCCTTATTTTCATGTGTCATAATTCTTTCCAGAAGCCAAACAATAATTTTATATATTATTTAAGGTGGGGTTCCCCACCCTCTGAGTAGGACTGCTGTTTACTTAAGAAAGTACAGCAGACTATTCAACAGGCTATCCAGTTTTAAATCCAGTGCAAAAGAAAACAAGGGTGAATGAGCTCACTGGAGGAGGATATTGACCTCCCCTATGTCACTTGGAGGATCCTGAATTGGCTGTGGGTTGGAGCCCCTAAATGTAAGACCAACATGGTGAAGTGGTGGCTGTTGGTGGACAATAACACAACTATGTGAATGCAGGGAGACACAGAGCCTGGCTCACCTGCTGGTCCGTCAACTGCTACTGGAAACATGTCCCGATGAGGATTTAAGTTTGGCCAGTGACAAAGCCAAGAAGGATGCTTCATTTTGGCAGTTTGAACTTTGACCTCTTTTGTAGTTTTCTAGCAATGGGTTATCCATTGCCAGCTTGTTGGGTCTGTCACAATTTTACCAGAGCCCCCTTGGCCAGTTTTCATTTTTTATTTTTGGGGGTAATCCAGGATGGCCTTCATGGCTACCATAGTGGTCCTGTGCTGTGAAGCCAGGTCATACTCCGTCCAATTCTAGCAATCCCCTAATTGGACCTGTTACCACCTTTCACACCATGGAGTAGATTGCCCATTTGGAGAGAACGTCTTGGAATTCCAAACCTTACAAAGCATATGTGGAAAAAGAAGAAGGACAAAAAGCATGAGGCAGACTCAGAGGAAGGTGGAAAGATAACATAAAAGGAAATATTACAAGAACACCAAATAACACTGATGGAGGCCACTAGAAGAGCTAGAACAAGAACCTTGTATCTCTCTCAGCACCTGATGGGATAAAAGAGGAACCAAAGAAGAAAATGTGATCTGGACATAAAATAAGAAGAATGTCTTAAGAAGACAATGTGAACCATTAAACAGCAGGGATATACAAAATACATGTTAAATTTTGATTATGTCCCACCAAGTTGATTTCCCAGACTTTTCTAGCTATAAAGTATAAACAACTAAGCAATCCCTCCTGTTGATAGTGCTGTGGGACTATGCAACTCACCCCAACTCACCACGTGGCAAGGCAGGTAACAGGCAAACATAGTCCAGAAACCCTCATTTTCCTATTTTTTCAACTCAGTTTTCCTCCCTATCTTTTTAACTTTATGAGTGCCAGATGAGATAAAAAGGATCCATTGTGGGATTGTTGTATTCAGGGGAGTGGATAACAGGCCTTGGCTCTGGCTCATTATCATCCCAAAATTGCACAAATATTCTTGATTCAGTCAGTTTTTGTTGGGTTTACTCTAGTTGTATCTTGCTACTGGATTTCAGCCATAGTCTTGTACGTGTGTGTGTGTGTGTTTGCTCTCAGATCTGTACGAAGGAAGAACTTTGCAACTTGAGTGTCAGTAATCAAATTCAATGTATACATCTGCAAAAAGAACAGAGAGAAGGCAAAAACTACTAGAGCAGGGGTGGCCAATCCCTTACCCATGGGCCTAATCCAGCCCACACATATCATTAATCTGGCCCATAGTGGCCACCCAGGCACCTCTAGACCTGTCCCCAGTTGCCGGAAGTTGAAAACGATCACTTACCAAGCCGACGGAAATTGTGTGGTTTTTGCCACTTCATGCACAAGCTTCACTGCTTCCCAGGGCAGTGGGAGCCTTTCCAGAGCATGTTCACCCCAGTTTGGTAATTTTCCAAGCCTTCTTTGCTATGCTTCGGTAGCTGGAGAGCAGTGGCTGATGACTTCTGGTGCTGGGTGGAGCTTAATTCAGCATCTTGGATCCCAGTGCGGAACCAGGAAGTCCTCCACTGCCACTATCCAGCTGCCAGGAGGAGCATCAGAAAATCACCAAACTGAGTGAGCATGCTCCAGAAAGGCTCCTGCCACCCTGGGAAGCGGCAGAGGCTGTGCATGAAGCAGCAAAAACTGCACGATTCCTGCCACCACTGATGATGACGATGGTGATGAAAATGTAAGTTGTTGATGTAGCCGCGCCTCTGTCCCTCACAACTGAGCACAGTGGTGGGAACTGGCCCCTGGTGGGAAAACATTGGGAATCCCTGTACTAGAGGATGAGAGTGTTCTGTGTTTCAAGGAATAGTTGGAAGTTTAAGACGCATGTTACAGTGAATTATAACAAAGCTTCCTTTAAGACAGACAGACTGAAAAAGAAAGAAAGAAAAAACTACTATTAAGATTCAGTCTTCCTTCTATAGATGTTATAGGAAAATCACTGATATGCAAAGCTTGCTTCTTGTTGCTGGAGATATGAATATTTCTTATTCACCCAAACTGCTACCCTCCACCATATAGATGAGGAGTTCATGAACAGGATGTTACAGCTAACTTAGCATTGCTCATACTGGAAAGCAGATCAAAGCAAGCTGATTTTGTTTGGCATTCCAGCTGATGAGCATTTTACATTGAGGATTTACATGAATTTCTTGAGCTCCTACTTAAGATTGCTTAGTGTGCCCTCCAGGGGGTCCTTCCTTTTCAAATACCAAAGTTCAAAGCATATGAAGCATATTCATTCTGAATATAGCATGAACCTCATACCTCCTTGTGACAAGGAATGTCAATAGCAGATCAAAGATTTGGTTGCTGGTTTGGAAGCTGTTTAGCTGAGTTGCCAGAGAGCCAGTTAAATGGACAAGATTTATGAGCTATATTTTACTAAACTTTACCAATGAGTCTGCAGGAAACTTACAATCAGAGCTCCAGTCCATCCAGTAGATGTAACATCTGAAAAAGAGGAAGGAGTATTGTGTCACATAGTCACATTCAGTGCAGTTAACAACTTCTAGGTAAAGGTTGCCCTTGCTCAAAAGCCAGTCATATCCAACTCTAGGGTTCAATGCTCACTGTTAATAGCCAAAGAGCTATCACTATCCGCAGCTGCAGACATTTCTGTAGCTACGTGGCAGGCATGTTTACCTTCCCACTGAAGTGGTACCAATTTATCTACTTGCAATTTATTGCGTCCAAACTGTTACATTGGCTGGATCTGGGACAGAGATGGGAGATCACTCCGTCATGCAGTACTCAGGTCTCGAACTGCCGACCTGGTGACCTTCCAGTCATCAAGTTCAGCATCTTAACCAGCAAGCCACTGCAGTCCCTTACAACAATACTGCAAAGTTAAACATGTGATGGAACCATAATAGAAATTGTTGATACAGTACTTAGGCTACATCTCTCCCTGTATAGACTCATATCAGTGCCAAATTGAAACTACTCTGTTCACCTAGATTTTGGGAGATTCAGCAATCGTGACAAGGTTATGGTGCACTGGATTTTGATTTTTTTTTCATTTTGTTTGTTCCTCATTGTTTGACTGTGTTGAATTTTAGCTTATTGGAACTAATTTAAGGCTATGTTAATTTGGAAGGAAGATTTATTTTAAGAAATAATTGATGGGTATGGGAATAAAGCTTAACAGTAGCTGGCAAATGGAAGCCAAAGGGTCAACAGCGGGGCATCTTTGGTGTCCTTTAAAACTCCAATATGATTCATCTAACTCAAGGAAAATAGATGGGGAAGAAGTAGAAGCAGTGACAGATTTTACTTTCCTAGGATCAAAGCTCACTGCAGATGGAGATTGCAGCCATGAAATAAAAAGGCAAATGATTCTTGGGAGGCAAGCGATGAGAAACCTGGGGAGCATAGTGAAAAGTAGAGACATCACATTGCAAACAAAAATTCGCATAGTCAAAGCAGTGGTATTCCCTATGGCAATGTATGGTTGTGAGAGCTGGACCATTAGGAAAGCTGAGCGCAGAAGAATAGATGTCTTTGAGATGTGGTGTTGGAGGAGAGTTTTGAGAGTCCCCTGGACAGCGAGGAGAACAAATAGGTCAATCTTAGAAGAAATTAACCCTGACTGCTCCTTAGAAGGTCAAATAATAAAGATGAAGCTAAAGTACTTTGGACATCAAATGAGAAGAGAGGATTCACTTGAGAAAGCCTTGATGATTGGAAAGGTCGAGGGCAAAAGAAGAAGGAGCCGGCCCAAGATGAGATGGCTAGATGGTATTGTGGAGACAATGGGCACAGAGCTGAGCAAGTTGAGGGGGATGGTGGAGGACAGGAGTGCCTGGCGAACAGTGGTCCATGGGGTCGCAGAGGGTTGGAATCGACTGTGCAACTGAACAACAACAAAACTCAAGGATGCTCAAACTATGGCCAAGGGACTGGATCTGTCCCAGAAAGACCTCATCACTCCCGGAAGCAGAAGTAAAATGTGCCCATATAGGCACACTTTACTTCCGCTTCCAGGAGCGACGAGGGGTTCATGGACCAGATGAATTGGCATCAGGCACTGGATCTGGCCCCCGAGCCATAGTGACCAGCCTCCTGAATTTGGTATATAAAGAACATGCATGCAAGTTTCATTCTTTGTCTGATGAAGTGGACTTGATCCACGAAAGCTAACAATAAAAATATAGCAGTTAGTCTTTAAAGTGCTAATGTGTTTTTTACTTTATTTTGTTTTGTTTATTTTGTTTTGTTTTCTGAGATGCCTGAACCACAGACTAACACGGCTACTATTAAAACAAAAACAAAAAACAAACAAACTCCTGAACCTTGTAACCTGAAAAGTTTGAGCACCCCTGATCTAACTAGATGTGGCTTTATTATTGAGACCATGAAACCAATGGTCAATTGGCATATAATTTGGACAATTTTTGGTTGCAAATGACAGATTGTAGCCTTTAGCGTCAATTCAATTTGTGTAAATTAAATTGAAAATACAGGCTTTGGAAATATCTAGGTTCAGGTTTAATAAGATCATGCACGTGCTCCTCAGATGAATTACTGCACAACTGAAATCAGAATATGTAAATCCAGGTCACCAGAGAAAATGAAGAAGGCTGTTATTTTAATTGCAAATTAAAGAAGTGCTACGATGTATGGATTGTTATGACATAGGAAATCTGTATATGTATGAATGCTAACCAAAATTGTTTTCAAATCTCCAGTAATATGACAACAAGACAACAAGAAACAGTGTGGTATAGTATACAGAGTAGTCCACAAGGATTTAGGAGATGTGGGTTCAAATCCCCACCTTGCCTTAGAAATTCACTGAGGGTGGCAGAAGTTAATCAGTCCCTGAACATTTCATGTATCTTAGAAATCCTATTAGGATCACCGTAAGTTGGCAATGACTTGATGGCACAATTACAGTATTAATTTTTCAGTGTTAAATTGCACATTTTATTTAAAGTTGCCTTTTGGATTTAGCTAGAGTTTTAATGAATTCTTTTTCTTTTCCCCCTCTCTCACTAGAATAAGACAGTGGATATTGTCCCCTCCCTCCCCCGAGAAATGTTGTGGGACGGTCTTTTGGGATTTCTTAGATTTTTCATGGATCATTTCCCTTCCCACCCATGAAATAAAAAGGCAGGAGACAGTCATTTGTTCTAAAGCAGGGGTTGTCAACCTTTTTATGCTATGGGCCTGACCGCACACCCCGGAAGTGGAAGTTGATATATTTATGGCTGTTGTAAACATGTCCACTTCCATTTCCGGGTGCGGTGGCATGCCACATGAAATGGTGCTGCGGGGCATAGATTGTTAGCCCCTGGTCTAAAGGCTTGTGCCACAATTTTATTAAAAATTATTTAATCTCTGATCTGGGGCTGGGGGGCTGGTAGTGCTATCAGTCTGGTACCAGAGCAGGGGATGCTAATCCTCCCCCCTCCAGTCTGGACAGGTGAATCCTCTGCTCCTGTGCAGTTCTGAGCCTTGCCAGCTATTGGTCTTCATTTTCCACCTGTGGCATAACTGAAAACTATTTTGATGATGTTGATTTCTTTACTAAAGGTACCCAGAATTCTGTCTGGGGGAAGACCTGGTGAATCCTGGGGGCTAATGTCTGAGAATTATGGAAGTCTAAGCCTAATGATTAAGAGTAAGCATCGCTGCACAGCAGCAAGCAGGGACTGTGGTGGCTTAGTGGTTAAGATGCTGAACTTGAGGACTGAAAGCTTGACAGGTCAGCAGTTCGATATCTGCATACTGCACGACAGAATGAGCTCCCATCTCTGTCCCGGCTCCTGCCAACCTATCAGTTTAAAAGCAAAAAAATTGCAAGTAGATAAATAGGTACCACAACAGTGGGAAAGTAAACACTGTTTCATGTATTCCATTGTCTAGTCATGCCTGCCACATGTCCATGGAAATATCTGCAGACACAGAGAGCACTGGCTCTTTAGCTATAAATGTAGATAAGCACTAAACCCTAGAGTTGGATATATCTGTCTTTCAAGCAATGGTGATTTTTACCCAGTGGTGTGATTTCAAAAAATTTACTACCCCACCATGACGTTGTGGGTGGGACCAACATCATGATGTCATGACATCATGGGAGGAGCCAGTGTCTGACATCATGATGTCATGACGTTGTGGGCGGAGCTGAAAATAAAAATAAAAAATAATAAAAGAAAATAAACACACTCTCTCTCTCTCCCTCCCTCTCTCTCTCTCTCTCACACACACATATACCTCAACCCACCCACCCACCCCAAACAAAAAACGCAGGAAAACTTACCAGAAGCAGGCAGGCAGGAAATACGTTGGCGCGGTGGCACAGCGCGGAAAGGATGCCGCCGCCGCTTTTGGACGCAACGTGCTTCCTTTCCGGGCAGCCAAAATGGCTGCCTGGATCTGCACATGCATCAAACCTCTATCTGATGCATCCACAGATCTTTTTTTTTTACTGCACTTGCGTCAAATAGAGGTTTTACACATGCGCAGTTCTGGGAAGCCAAAATGACTGCCTGGAAGTCACTTCTGGAGGGGACTCGGAGAGGCAGCTGGGTCGCCCGGGGTTTTTCCACACACACACCGGTGACCCCCTCCCTAATGTTGTTACCAGTTCTGAAGAACTGGGCTGCACTGGTAACAACCCACCACTGCCTTTACCTTTACCATTACCTAACAATCCGAGTAGGCGACTGTGGTAGCTTTGTGGTTAAGATGCTGAACTCGAAGACTGGAAGACCAGAGTTTGATTCCTGAGTACTGCATGACGGAGTGAGCTCCTGTCTGTCCCAGCTCATGCCAACCTAGCAGATTGAAAGCAAAAAATTGCAGGTAGATAAATAGGTACCACTTAGGTGGAAAGGTAGATGGCGTTCCATGCTCTCAGGTGTTGAGGAATGCCTGCCACATGTCCATGGAAAGTGTGCAAATGCAGACAGCACTGGCTCTTTGACTATAAACAGAAATGAGGACGTGACCCTGGCTTTTGAGCAAGGGTGACCTTTAACAATCAGAACCACACAACAGACCTGGAAAATTTACAGCAACTAGGACATTTTAAGGTTTGCATTACAATAACAATAAATTTAACAATGAAATCAAAACTATGTTCTCCACTTTGTCTAAAGCTTGCCATAAACTGCCTTGTTACTTTTGCTTAGATGGACTTGCATGCCTTACCCCATGGGAAGGCTTTAAGGTGATATTTTAGCACCTTTGAATCCAATGTTTGCCTTCTCAAATGACTTTTGAAATGCCTGAGAGCATTCATATTGACTCTGGTCACTATATTGAATGACGAGGGGGAAACTATGCTCTGATTATCAGTTAATCTTCATAAATACCAAAATAATCAGATATTTTATTTGCACTTGGAATAAGATAAGAGGAGTTTCTTAGAAAAGGTTCACCTTATCATAGTCCTGGGTATAACATTTACACAGGAGTGATATATCTAAAGCTCTAACCTTTCTGCAGATCTTTTTTATGAGTCTTCTCAAGCGTCGTGTGTACAGCAATGCTCTGGAGAGTTAGACCTTGTATATCCACCTCCTTCTCTGTGCTTAGACTGAGTGTTCTATGAATAGCACTCATCAACTGGCGGAGTGATTTATTTCCATAGTGCCCAGGCACAGTTCAATGTGTTTCAAATATTCTTAGTTCATAACAGGATGGAGAACAGACCTTGTTTATTTACTTGCCTTTGTGTCTTTATTTATTGAAGTATTTTTTCTTAGGGGTTGGCATAGACTAAGGGTGCCCAAACTATGGTACATGGACCCGATCCGTTCCCCAATGCCAATTCATCTGGCCTGTGCCATCCTCATCACTCCCAGAAGTAGAAGTAAAACATACCTGTGCATGTGCATAACACTGCCATAAATGCACCCATGGTGGTAATAAATGTGTTTATGACAACGCAGGTGCATTTATGGCAGCATGGGTGTGTTTTACTTCCTCTTCCAATGGGAGTAACCATGTGATTGGCCCACTGAACCACGTGACTGGCCTGCAGCCTGAAATGTTTGGGTACCCCTTCATAAACCCTCCAAATTGCTTTAAAAGTGGCTATTTTAGGGCTTCTGAATATATTGTGATGCTTCAAAGCAAGAACAAGCTGTGCCTCAGATCCAGATTCAATGTTTTTGGCTTCCATTGGGAAACTAAAATGACTATAACTTTTTGGTTTTGGTGGTATCATATGTTTGGCTTCAGATAACAAGTCTCTTGCTGAAGTTAAACCTTTATCTTCTTGGATTAGCACATCTGATTTTAATAGATAAGCAAACTTCAGGCTGGGCTGGAATGATGGAAGGAAAATATGGATTATACCCTCCAGTTGTGTTACATCTGGGATTTCTGAAAGATAAAAAGATTATTAGGAAATAGATCTAGGATGTAACCTTTCAACTTAAAAGATAGTTGGTCCAATGTTATTCAGTGGCTGAGAATCACAGCACAAATTTTACCCCAGCACGTTATACTTATAATTTTGGTAAAGGTCTCTCTTGCTTGAAAGCCCATCATATCCAACTCTAAGGGGTGGTGCTCATCTCCACTTATAGCCAAAGAGCCAGCACCGTCTGCATCTGTGGACATCTCCATGGTCATGTGGCAGCAGTGATGGGATGTCACCGGTTCTAGACGGATCTCTGGAACCGGTAAGACCAATCCCGGAGGGTTCTCCGTGAGGGGAGTCCACTTTTGGGGCGTCCGGTTCCGGACGCCTGACCGAAAGAAAAAAAAAATTAAAATCGGAGCGAAAATGGCTCCAATTGACTGCGCATGCGCAGAAACTCAATCTGACGCATTGCACATGCGTCAGATTGAGTTTCTGCGCATGCGCAGTCAATTGGAGCCATTTTGCTCCGATTTTTAAAACATTTAGAACTTTCAGGGCAGCGGCGGCGGCAGCAGCCCTCTGAGGGGGGCGCCTCCCCGCGGCACGTTGAGGGCTGCCTCGGCCGTCCGCTGCTGACAAGCCCCATGCCCTGGGGACGCCCGGCGGGGTACACCGCTGCCGCCGCCTCCGCCGGGCGCCTGTGGGCCGGGTGCCTGCACCCGGCGTCCACAGCCGCCGCCCGCCGCCGCCGGAGCTGCCGCTGCCTGAATCCCTGTGGACTCCTTCTTGGGTCGGTCCCTTTTGAGCTCGGCTGCCGCGCGCTGCGGAGGAGGAAGCTGTAGGCGGCGGCGGTGCGGCATGGGGACGGCCCAGGGAGGCGCGGCAGCCGCGGCTGCCCGTCGCCCCTCGCCATGGCCGGAGCCGGGCTAAAAAGGTACCGGCCCAAGGAGGACGCCACAGGGGTGCAGGCAGCTCCGGCGGCGGCGGCTGTGGACAGCAATCGGGGTGCCGGGTCCCAAGAAAGGTAAGCGAGGGGTTTTTATTTGGGGTGGGTGGGTAATTTATTTGTGTTTTGGGTGGGTGGTTGTTTTTATTTTATTTATTTATTTGTGTCTGGGTGGGCTGAGAGGGAGGGGTGTGTGTGTATGTTTATTTTTATTTTTTATTTATTTTTATTTTGGCCCCGCCCACAACGTCATGACGTCATGACGTCGGCCGTGACGTCATGACGTCATGCCATTGGCCACGCCCATGACGTCCGTGACGTCATGGCGTGGTAGTAGATTTTTTGTCATCCCATCACTGTGTGGCAGGCATGACTAGATGCTGAAGGGCATGGAATGCTGTTACCTTTCACACTGAAGTAGTACCTATTTATCTACTTGCAATTCTTTTGCTTTTGAACTGTAAGGTTGGCAGGAGCTGGGACAGATGATGGGAGATCACTCCATCATACAGCACTTGGGTCTTGAACTGCCGATCTGTTGACCATCAAGCTCAGTGTTTTAACCACTAAGCTGCTGCAGCCCCATTTATAATTTAGAAATTCTCTAAACACCGTACAGCTTTTACTGTAGCCCCTTTCAATGCTCTACTTTCAGCCTTTTTAGAGGGAAGAATCTTACATATCCCTTATGAGCAATGCTTTTCCCCTCTGTCAATCTGGCCTTCCTATGGAACATGTCCTATTGTACTGCACAATTTCTAAAGACCAGTGCAGTCTACACATTTCCCTAATTTAAGAACATTGTCCAGGTGGACCAAACAAATGTTACATTCCTCTCCTTCTCTCTGATTGCTCAAGTGAAACAACAGCCAAAGTTGGAAAAATTTTGTTCAAGTGCATGTACAATGAGGATGCAGATGAACAAATTAGTCCATTAACTGAATTAGGACTTTACACTCAATTATAATTTGAATTTAGGACTGCTTTGTTTTGATTGTGAATATTATATTCTTTTTTTGTGATATCTTGTGTATTTGTCATGGCTGACTTATGATCATAATAATAACACTGTTCTTAGACAGAGAGTAGGGGAGGAGATTGAGCCCAGGGATTTCAACTATCACATACCTAAAAACCAAATCTTCTAGCCACCACAGGACCATGACTTTTCTACCTGCCTGGAGGCCCAAGACAGCAGAGAAATACCCTCAGCTGGTACCCAGAGACCTGGAAACATGTAATGCTTCTCACTGTGAATAAGTTCCCACCATGCATACAAAGCAGAGGTTAATTCAGTGTATAAGAATTGATGTATAAGTCCCTGTGCAAGAACTTTCTGTTCTCTGAGTCACAGCTGCACATGTCTACTCAAGCAAAAGCTTTAATCTAAGAATGTGCTGGGTTTCAAAACAGAGCTTGTTCATGTGTCAGATACCCGTGCTTTAAATAGCCTTTGATTGTGGTCTGATATATCAATAGAAGTTTGTAGGCCAGATGGGGACAAGAATGGACATTCTAGGCTGATGACACTGATGTTGCAGGAGAAAGAAGTTCATGCTGTGTTTATGACTGACATGACATGCCTGATTACTTGGCAATACATTCCATTAAGAGCTGCCTGGATAGCTCCATGATTTAGGTATCTGCCTGTGAAGCCAGACATTGGGAGTTCAATGCCCCACTGTGCATCCCGGGAGAAAAGCCAACTTGCCTTTGGGCAAGTTGCACAGTCCCAGAAGAAGGGAATGGTAAACCACTTCTGTGTATTCTTTACTTAGAAATCCTGGAAATGTTCCCATAAATTTAAAGGTTACACAATTATAATGATTAAATCCCATTAATGAGCAAGTAATTCTAGCAGATTTGCATGAGGCTGTACTGGCAAGTCAAAACTTTAGTTACAACTCTGAAAGAGCTTCCCAAGGTGCTGAAGAGTGCTTTATAAAAGCTCTGTTGGGGGAATAGGGCTTAGAACCTTGGACAGCTCCCATAAATGAGATTAGAACTACCCTGTTTTCCTGAAAATAGGACCTCCTCGTATAGTAAGGCACCCCCCTATTTTCCCCACTTTGGAAATATAAGGGCCTCCCCGAAAATAAGGCACTCACCTAAATCTTGCCCTGGCGATCCACTGTATCAGCAATAAATGTGTACTGTATTCTTCATCATGGAAAAATAAGACATCCCCTGAAAATAAGACCTTGTGCATATTTTGGACTTTTTAAAAAATATAAGAAAGTGTCTTATATTCGGGGAAACACGGTATGTAGCTAACCAGTGCCCTGAAAGACACTGGATTCATCAGTTTCTGCTATTTTCATCCACTACTTTCATCCACATCTTGAATTACCTTAAACTTGTTGATCACCACAATTCAACCACTGTGAAGTATCTTAAAAACATGAGTTTCTGTCTCTCATGATCATGATCATCTCATGGAACTATCCAGCCAGCACTTAATGGAATGTGTGTGTATATATATGTGTGTGTGCTGGACCATTAGGAAAGCTGAGCACAGAAGAATAGATGTCTTTGAGATGTGGTGTTGGAGGAGAGTTTTGAGAGTCCCCTGGATAGCAAGGAGAAAAAAAATAGGTCAATCTTAGAAGAAATCAACCCTGACTGCTCCTTAGAAGGTCAAATAGTAATGATGAAGCTAAAGTATTTGGACATCAAATGAGAAGAGAGGATTCACTTGAGAAAGCCTTGATGATGGGAAAGGTGGAGGGCAAAAGAAGAAGGGGAGGCCAAAAATGTCATGGCTAGATGGTATTATAGAGACAATGGACACAGAACTGAGTTGAGGAGGCTCATGGAGGACAGAAGTGCATATATAAAAGCCACCCTGAGTAGTGCTTGCATGAAAATGTGAATAAATAAATCATTCATATACATGGAAGCTTTGACTGGATCATGGCCATAGTCTAGATAGATTTCTTGCTGATTATGCAGTCGTACAACCTTGTTCAGGTCTGCTCAGAATTACATGCTACTTAATGGAATTTACTGCCAAGTAAAAGGGCATAGGATGGCAGTCATAACCATTTAATATTTTTATTAATAGCTTTTGCTTCTCTCCTAGGCCACCAAAAGTTCTGAATATTTATCTCAACATCTTTGCTTGTATGTTAATGCTACTCTTTTGCTCAGCCAATGTTACTGTGGATTACTCCACATGAGTCATCAGAAGCTAGTATTTTGCATAACCAAGGCGTCAGGCAGGCTTCTAATGTGATGCCTGCAGTGCTTTAATTTTTTAAGGAACTGCTTTGGATTCATATGTATGGAAATGGCATTTTAAAATGTGGAACTTCAAAGGATTCCTGAATTAAATAGTTGGGGCTAGTGTTCTAACTCTGCAGTGTAGAAAGACAACCACATATCAGCTAACCAATATTCAGAAATACTTTCTTGATGTGGCCCTGCATGTTTATTAGGAATATAGGAAAGGGCCCTTATTCTGAGTTAAACATTGCTCCCTCTAATACAGCATTGTCAGTTCTAGCTGTTAGCAACTCTCCCCAGTTTCCAAGAAGGATTGCCATCCCAACCCTACATGACCATCTGGTGGACTGTCCTCCACGTGGTAACGTGACCTACTCCTACTTACCTTGCAATTTCAACCAAGATCAGCTGTGTTCAGGGCAGGATGCTGGTATACAACATTCTGATTTTCTAGACATTTGCCTTTGATTTGCATATATGGAAGAACACTGATGGTGCAGTGATTAAAATGTTGTACTGAAGTCAGAACTCTGCTGACCTTGTAAGTTTGAGCCTAGCATGCTGTGGACAAAATTATAATTATCTTGTGAACTGCCCAGATAGTGCATAAATGCTATATGTGCAATATCTAATTGCTATGTATGGCTTTCTTCTAAAAAGGCTTCTCTTTCTCTTCATTTCCTGATGGCCATCCTTTCATATCAAACTATAGTTTCTTTGTTGTTAAATATGCCAATACAGTGAGGCTTGGGTTTGAGTAAACATGCCCAAAATTACCATTGAACTGGAAAAATGAAGGCAGCTTTGTTGATCCTGAAGAACAAAATAATAAACAAAAATTTACAAGGGAGTGATATCTTTATTAGGTACAATGCCACAATATCAGAGAGTAAACAAAGCAAAAAGACAAAAAAAATTGTGGGACTTTAAAGACTAACTGTATTTTAATGTTAGCTTTTGTGGATCAAGTCCAATTCATCAGATAGAAGAGTGAGGTGTCATAGCATTAATTTATACACATCAGGTATGGGGGTACAGAATGATTAACATAACAGATAAGTATACAAATCAATGTGTTTTTTTTACAACTGGTGACACCTATTACTTTGATTAGTTGTGGAGCTTCACCCTTTGGAATTGCAAATGGTTAGTAAACTGATACAAGTCAGACACTGTGGCATTAGGTAAAAGTAAAGGTCACCCTTGCTGGAAAGTTAGTCGTATCCAACTCTAGGGTTCAATGCTCATCTCTGTTTGCAGCCAAAGAGCCAGTGCTGTCTGCATCTGCAGAAGTTTCCATGGGCCCGTGGCAGGCAGGACTAGACATCAGAGTGCATGAAATGCTGTTTACCTTCCCACCAAAGTGGTACCTATTTATCTACTTGTAACTTCTTACTTTCAAACTGCTAGGTTGGAAGGAGCTGGGACAGTGACAGGGGCTCATTCCATCATGCAGTACTCGGGTCTTGAATTGCTGACTTACCGACTTTCCGGTCAGCATCTTAACCACTTGAGTCACCGCATTTGCTAGTGAGTTTACTCTTTAGGCCAGCATCTATTATATGAGTAGCCCAGGCCTAACACCAAGTTCTTTCTTTCTTCTGAAGGGTCGCCTGAGGCTGTGGATGAGAATTCCGCACTATACAAAGTTTAAATTTTTTCCCCTAAAAAGCTTCCTCAGGCAAGGGGACAAAAAGAGGAAAGGGGCATGGAAGTCCAAACATGTGGCTAGACATTTTGGGCACCGAAGCTGCTATTAAACACAAGCCCAAGACTGGAAGTACAGGCTTGATAAAATAGGACTGATTCTAAAGCTATCACATGACATCTAAAATTCCTCCTGGGATGAAATAGACTATATGACGAGTTACCGTTTGATAAAATCCAAGGCCACTTGCAGCTGCGTGTCTTGTGCCTTAGGCAAAGTACACAGAGCTAACAACTATGAAACTACTTTCTCAGCGAAGTGGAGTTTTTGAAATAATACTAATGAAACCTTTCCTGTCCCCCCAACTATACGTGAAATCTTCAGCAAGTATCTGTACCCTTCATGGCTTACCTGAGCCAAAAATTGAGCTCCCTTTAATTAGTTGTCACATTATTTATTTAGCTTTTCCATACCTCCTCATTATAGGTGCAATACTTTAAGATTTTGCCAAGTTTAAATAAATCATGCCTTTACATTCAATAGACCTTTTTTTTCCCTGAATAAGGACTACTAGATTTCTTCCTTAAAGAATTTATTGAATTTTTGTTGAGTTATTTTCTTGGCTGGTTCCCTGGATTAAATGTCATTGTGATTCAAAGTTTTGGAAAAAGAACCCCAAGCTGAGGAGTCATGTGAGACAAATGTCTTGTTTGTCTCATTTTCTTCACATTTACCACAAGGCAGACTGAGGCAAATGCCTGGAAGAATAGTAATCCCTTTCCCTGCCATTTATTTAATACACTATACTTGTATGCTCACTCTCAAGGAGACATATTTGTGGGATTTATTATTCTAGGCCCCAGAATAATTTAGGTAAATTTGAGCAGGATAAACCTAATCCAATTATTAGCCCCAAGTATTTCCTTCCACAGACAACTGACAACTTACATTTGTGGAGAGGGTTCTAGGGAGAGAACAGGTAGTTGTGATAGGAAAGTCTTTTAGAATCTGATTAATCATTTTTAAAATATTGGTACATTTTTCATTGACTGTAGTTTTAAAGAGTTTTGTATATTACTAGGGTGAAATGCAGGGGATGGATGGATAGATGGATAGATAAATAAATAAATAGACAATGCCAACTAAATGACTTGGATTTTTAATTATAATACTGTACTCAGAAAAAGTTCAATTGGTTCAGTGGGTCAACTCTAGTTGGAGCTAACAATTGAATTTAGCCCTGCATACATTGAATTGGGGAAAGGTGTTTTTTCTTGCTCTAACTCAGATGGAGTAATATCTCATGAACGTTTTGGAGCTTGCCCAGTGGTTGTGGCTTCAGCATCTTAGGCAGTTCATAGAAAGTTCAGACTAAAATCCAGAACAAATTAATTGTTACCTCCAAATTAGCCTCCACTGTTTGCACCCTAAAATGTGGCTTACTCCACATTAAAGAAATGAGTAAGAAGCTTCAGATTTGTTTATGGGGAAATAAAAAAAAACATAGGTTAGCAAAGGGCCTTTTCAATGAGAGAATTGCTATTCTGCTTTATTCTATTTATTCATTTTTAAAGATTTATTACTTACCCTACAGCTAGTAGCTCTCAGGGTGGCAAACAATAAAAATAGAAATAAAATGCAAACCTATATAAATCAAAATGGAAGCAGTGTAATAAAACAACCCATTAAAGGCAGTATTCCATAAAAAGCAGCAAAAGCAAAGACATGAGACAATACCACAAGAAGACCTAAACGTAATGCAACAATAAAACTGCTTGAAAGCATAACATAGCAGGAGGAAAAGTGAAGGAATTAATGATTAGAAAGAAAAATGTTTTTGCCTGATACTGAATTTTTTTAAAAAAGGTGCCAGATAGACCCCTCTGGGGTGGATATTTGATACTGGGGGTCTAGTTAATATTAGAAAGGCCTGTTCCTGAATAGGACTAAATAAAAATTATAATGGGTGTAAGAACTTTCAAAGATTTGCATATATCTTCATAACAATGGTAGAATGACCTTTGGCAATTTTAAAAATATCAGTATCTGTTATTTATTATATTTCAATCCCTCTTTTCTCCCAGTGAATTCAAGGTACTTTACACAGTTCTCTTCCTTCTCATACACCTTGCTGTGTATGTGAGAATGAGAAAATATGACAGTCCCATAGTCAAGCAATGAGTACGATGGGCAAGCGATGACGCAAAATCAATCTGATTTGACTCTTATGCCAATACTCAAACCAATATCATTAAAATGTTCTAACCACTCTCCCACCAGAAACATTTGAATACCAAAGATGCAATAAGGCAAAACTGAGAGGTTCACCCATCGTTATATCAGCTTAAGTATCTGTCCTACATGACAGCCGCTGTATCTGCCAAGTCTCAGCAAAGGTGCACTATTCCACAAAGGACATTATAAACTTGCATCTCAAGGATGCAGGTGGACTTGTCAGCACTCTGAAGCTACTGTCCCTCAGCTGAAATCTCTTCTACAAGTGGCTGAACTCCACTCACCTGTACAGACACTCATCTGCTGATAGTATCTCTCGATTGTTTGGATTGAGTTTCCTTTCTTGCCCCCGTTCTGTCCTTTTCAAAGTGGATTAACAATCTGTTCCAGGGTACACAGAAAGAGCCTCCTTGAAGAATGTGGTGTTTTTGAAGTACAATCAGGCAACCACTTTGTGCTGGCTAATCTTTCTTACACTAGGTCAGGCGAAAGGAACTGCAGAATGAACTCACCAAAAGTTGGCTTCCTTTTGGCAGTTTCACACCTGGCCTAGACACAGAAGAAGAAAAAAAACACCTGTTCCAAGTACCGTATCTGCTCCAAGAATTGTAAAAGATCAAACTTCACTCTGTTATCTTTACATTCATTTAAACATCTGAATACAGTCCCTGTTACAGTAGAACAAATTGAATTATTGACACCTCAACTGAGACAGCAATGAACCCCAGATATGAGGAGGGCCACACCCATTGCAAAGCACTAATACCGAACTGAAAGGAAGCCTTAAATGCTAGAAACTTTATCACAAAGGAATTTACACTCCTAAATCTCAATTTGAGGGAATGGCAACTGTGTGAAAGAGATTGTGAAACTGAGAAGAGGAGGGAAAAGCAGGGAGTAATTCCACTGGCTCTTCCTGCGGCTGCCTTACTATCCTCTTCATTATATTCATTATCCTCAGACTGAATATGGGAAATAGTATTGTTACTCAAATCACAAACATCTAATTTGCATCCTGCGGACTAGACCTGGCTCTCAGAACACTTTAACTTCCTCCCCCACAACAGAACTGCAGGATTTTTTAAAACAAAGAGTGATTAACACTTGTATCTCCTTGTTGCTTGTAATCTTTTTTGTATTGGTCGTTGATACCCAACTGGCAAATTCAAGGCTTGACCCACAAACTTTGGATCCTGAGGGGATATTTTATATGGTAGGTAGCCACATGTGCTCTAAATGTGTGAATTGTGTCCTTTTAGAAGATACAAAATGCAGTACATTATAAAGCCTGGTCATCCAATGTGGCAGTCAGCTTGTTTCAACCTTTTGACTTTGATAATAGAAACATTGGCCCTCTCTGATCTAAAGGCTAGAATACTGAGTGAGAATTATTCACATAGGAATTGTGGTTATTTGCAAGATAAGTAACTTGATATCTTTAATCACTTGTCTCATCTTGCTTACTCTGGTGGTGTTTTCCAGCTATCTGTTATGTACGTTCACAAATCCAAACATTTAAAACACAAAAACACTTGGTCCAAAATGCACTGCCTGGTTGCCTTTGCATAATCAAAGAGGAAGGAGTTAAGAGTTCCCTATGGCAATAGATTTGAAGGATAAGTAAAAGGTCAGACAGATGTCAGTAAGGATAGAAAAAGATGCTGCTGGCAAAAGAATATTCAAGAACAAAACACAATTAGGAGAACAAAAATAGTTTGTTCATAAAGTATGTCAGTCAGCCAAGGGGCATACTGTAAGCAATCAATATGTATCAAAGAAAACAAAATGGCTGAAATGCCATGCCCCACTTCTGTAGTTGCCTCTCTAGTAAAACAGTTTAGTACTCTGGGTTAATATATGCAGTTCTTTGATTTCCCTTGGCTTTCACCTGCAAACTTCATCGTGATTCAATACCATATAAAAAGTAGTCCTCCCAAGAGACCAAAGTTATTTGCATGGAAAGTAAACATGGCTTCAGAATGAACCACACTGAAGGAATACTCTGCACCTACCAACTAATGAAAGATTAGCACCAGCTGCAGTGTTGGCATGAGAGGAACTCCCAATACTTGCAAAAGCCAACCTTTGATGAAACTAATGAATTCATAACATAAATCATATCTTAGTCTGTTTGTATCTCATTTGGATTTCTGTAGCGATATCCCTTATCAATTGCTGGCTAGCGGGGCCTGTCATTAACTTTGTGTAGGGACAGCTGGATTTTCAGCCAAGTTTCATAAGGCTTAGCCATGAGTAACTGCAGATCAGGATGCATAAGAACCCTTTCCCCTACAACCAATGCATAGTACCACTAAAGCTTCCCTTTACTCTTCTGCCTTCTCAGATTCCTTTACCATATTTCAGGGGTGCCCAAACTACACCCTGCAGGTTGGATCTGGCCTGCGGCACCTAATAATCTGGCCCGTGGCACCCTCGCCACTCCTGGAAGTGGAAGTAAAATGTGTCCATGGCTGTCATAAATGCATTTACAGCAGTGGCATGTTTTACTTCCGCTTCCACTGGGAGGAACTACGTGACCAGCCCACTCAACCATGTGACCAACTCACAGCCCAAAAAGTTTGGGCACCCTTGCCATATTTCATCAGGAAGCTGCCCAGTGATCATTTATTTTTATAGCTTGGGCTAGAAGGCTCTGCTCAGAACAACCCTTCCCCATGAGTTATATTCATTGCCATCCACTCTTCATTGAATCAAATTCTGTCTCAAACATTTCTACCAGTTCTTACTAAAATTGCTGTTATATTTGGCATGGGCTCCATTTTTTAAAAAAAATTCAAAACTTAGGCAATGCCTAGAAAAAGTCTGTGAAGAAGATCCAATAAAGTAATTTGGTTTCACCATTCCCTAGTCTTGCAACTTCGTGGCACATAACAAGCTTTCTACATTTTTAAAAGCAAGCCAGTTAGAACACCCAGCTTTGTTCTTTTTTAATACAACCATTTCCAGTTCTAACCAAAAAAGGTCTAAATTTTCAGCATCTCTCTCTCTCTCTCTCTCTCACACACACACACACAAAATACACCGTCTAGGGCAATGGTGGTGAACCTATGAAACACGTGCTAGAGGGGGCACTTAGAACCCTCTTTGTTGGCACATGTGCTATTGCTCTAGCACAGAGTTTGCCCCACCCCTCTGCCTAGCAGCCCAATGGGAGTGCTTTCTCCCATCCTGCTGCACATAGTTCACCCCGCCCCTCTGCTCAGCAGCCTAATAGGAGCAGTTCCTCCCTCCCTCAGCACAGAGTTTGCCCCGCCCCTCTGTTTGAGCACTCAGTCTCTTAATGGTTTGCCATCACTGGTCTAAATTAATTAAAGGAATACTTGTGCATGTTAATTTTTTAAAGACCACTTTTAGTGTTTACCTTTGCATTTTGTTGTTCAGTCACACAGTCAAATCTGACCCTTTGCAACCCCTTGGACATACCAGTTTCCTCTGTCATCCGCCATCCTCCAGAGTTTGCCCAGCTCTACACTCATTGCATCAACTATGTCATCTAGCAGTTTCATGCTCTGCCTCTCCCCCCACCCCAATCTTTTGCCTTCAATCTTTCCCAGCATCAGGGCCTTCTCTAGTGAGTCCTCTCTTCTCATTTGGTGGCCAAAGTACTTGAGCTTCAGCTTCAGTATTTTGTCCTTCTAAGGATCAATCAGGATTGAGCTCCTTGCGGTCCAGGGTACTCTCAAGAATCTGCTCCAGCACCACAGTTCAAAGGCATCTAATTTTCTGCACTCAGCCTTTCTTAAGGTCCCGCTCTCACAGCTGTACATAACCACTGCATTACTCCCCGAGAAAGAACACATTTTACAAATCAGTTGTGTAGTACTGATAAGATGTTTAATGATTAATTTTAAATATTTTCTCTCTAGTCCTCTAGGGTTTTTCTGTCTCTCTCTGTGTAGGATGATCATATTTTCTGATATGAGAGATCACTACTTTAATTCAAAGATGATGAACCTCCTCTTCACTCAAATTTTCTTAAACTACCCACCTCCCAATATTCCTCTCAGCTGGCCAGCTTGGTTTTGCTTGAGGTGAATTGGTGTTCAAGAACATTAGATCTCATTCAAGTTAGTCTACCAATTGGAAGCTAATTCCTTATTGGAGGAAATAAACAATCTTAGAATCATAGTCATGGAACAACTGAATTGGTAGGGTCTATGAGACCATTAAGTCCAAGCCCCTGTTCAAGGCAGGAATCCAAATTAAAGCAAATCTGACATGTGGTTGCCCAATTTTCTTTTTAATGCCTTCAACATTGGAGTGCTCACCACCTCCAGAGGTAATTGGTTCCATTGTCATACTGCTCTAACAGATAAGAATCCCCCCCCCCAATTTTCAGCTTAAATTTGCCTCCCTTTAGTTTCAGCTGGACCATAAGGACCATAAGGAAAGCTGAGTGCAGAAGAATAGATGCCTTTGAAATGTGGTGTTGGAGGAGAGTTTTGAGAGTCTCCTGGACAGCAAGGAGAACAAATAGGTCAATCTTAGAAGAAATCAAACCTGACTGCTCCTTGGAAGGTCAAATAGTGAAGATGAAGCTAAAGTTCTTTGGACATCAAATGAGAAGAGAGGGTTTGCTTGAGAAAGCCTTGATGCTGGGAAGGGTGGAGGGCAAAAGAAGAAGGGGACAGCCCAACATGAGATGGATAGATGGTATTGTAGTCACAATGGGCACAGAGCTGAGTGAGTTGAGGAGGATGGTGGAGTACAGAAGTGCCTAGCGGACAGTGGTCCATGGGTTGCAAAGGGTCAGAATCAACTGTGCAACTGAACAACAAACAAAAAAGTTTCAGCCATTTTTACATGTCCTGAACTCTGGGATAAAAACAGATCTTGCCGCTCTTCTTTATGACTTTCTTTCAAGGCCAGTTTCTTCAGTCTTCCCTCATAGAGTTTGATTTCCAATCCCCTGGTGATCCTTGTTGCCCTCCTTTGAGCTTTTTCTGTTACGTTGGCATCCTTCTTAAATGTGGTGTCCTGAACTGGTCACAGTACTCTAGATGTGACCTGACTAGTGCCAAATATGTCTAAATTTGAGATAAACAACCAGGAGGATGGAGAGTAGAGACTGCAAAATTGTACAACTGCAATATCCTTCAGTACACTGTGTATTATTATTATAACTCTTTGAGGGTGGTGCATTTTATTACTTCTAATGCTGAAGTTTGCTACCAGCCAAAATGAATCCATCCTTTTAATGCTAAAAAAGACAGAATTCTTTGTTATTATTGACCACATGCCAATTAGCTGCTTATGGGGTGGAGGGTTAATTAGTGTCTTAATTGCATAAGTGCCTCTTAGCTCCAGAACTGTAGCAATGATAAGGCAATTTTCTGTTAATTATTTTTAAAAGGCTTAAAGGTATTAGGATTGGGTTTTTTTTTTAAAAGAAGTGTCTCTGTTATACCTTTCCTTACTCATTTTCTGCCACTGTGCCTTCTCTGCTTCTTAAATATGAATGCTGGAGGTTTGTTTGGCAGGCATGCTTAGGAAAATTATTCAGAATTGCAGAAGACATACTGACTTCTTATCAAGCATAATCACTTAACAACCAGTACTGTGATTTCTGCATTTTGTTTCTTCTGTTTGTTTTCATTTTCTCTTTTTCAAAAAAGCTTCTGTGTTATAGCTTGAAGATTCAGCACACTGTAGCAAAGCTATACAATATCTGCAGTTTTGCTAGAAGAACAATGTAAAGCACACCATGGAGCCAATTATATAGCCCTGCTTAATTGAATTGTTGCTAACAGCCCCATAAAGGTGTATCTTTCGTGCTATGCTGCAGAAACATCAAAAATGGATTAAATCACTCAGCTGTGTGACATACCAATCAGTATATTGGAAAATGATTTAGAAAAGGGATTTTTGAACTATATATTATTATTTTTATGATATACTGGGTTGCAGCTCCCCTGGTGGCTTAGTGGTTAAGGCACTGAGCTGGAGACTGGAAGGTTGGGTTTCAATACCCGAGAGCTGCACTTGGGGACATGAAAGTAGTCTCATTTAGGCATCCCCTAAATATCCTTTCAACCCAGAGTAATCTCTGACACAAAAATTAATTGTTAGCTGTGTATGAAGCCACGGCTTTACTTCCATCCCTATGTGCCCAGTTTTAGAATGTCAGCACCTTATTATTATTTATTATTTTATTATTTATTCGATTTGTATACTACCCTACTCGGTACAACCGACTCAAGGCAGTTTACAGAAACCATACATATAACACAATCAAAAGTAATATAACATATAGCATAATCAAAGGTCATACAGTATAATACAATAAATATAACAATACAATACAGCAGAGCAATAAAACAACCACACTGCAAAACAAGGTTACAAAAATACAATTCCGGTTACATATTCATGACATAGTCTCAGTAATGCAATACAATATAAAAATATAGTACATGATCAAAAAATATCAGGGCTCTCACCCTAACCACAAGCATGCTCTGGAAGCCATGGAAGCAAACTTACTGCACCGGTCTTATAAGCCCAGCGTGGGGCGAGGCTCGGGAGCACCGGCAGGTGAAACAGGTCCAGGCGCTCCCGGCAAGAGTCCTCCTCGCCCAGCTCTTCCGACGTCCGGGCGGAGGGGAAACATTCCGCCACAGCGGTCTTTTAAGCCTAGCATGGGGCTTAAAAGACCACTATGGTCCTCATAGCCCCAAAAGTGAAATTCATAAAGGCAGGCAACTGGTTCAGTCTAAATCAACAAATGCATGTCAGGTTTCTCGGTAAGGTTAATAGCTTCTAACCGTTCACTCAAGATCAAATCATCCTCAGATATTTTATGTTACAATGCAACAATATACTATTCCTGGGAAACTTATTTTCTCTCTCTGTGATTGTGAAGCTTGCAGCCAAGCTCAGAGGGTACAGGGAAGCCTGAGGGTTGTGGCAAATGAAGTCCTAGTCTCCACTACTCAGAAAATACCAGAACTTCCACCCTAGGAGCTCTGACTCTACTACACCATTGTATGTTTGACTCGCACCTGCAAATGTTTGCATACATGATTCTTAGAGTGCAAATTAGAATTACCATCACATACTGCATGCTTATTATTATCTGTAACTAGTTTAATTGTATATCATCACCACCAGCATTCAATAACACAGACAGAAGCAGCTTAACACACATCAGAATTATTGTTGCAATATGAATATTATTGTCTGCACCTGCCTTAATTACAGATGCATCCAGTATTTTGGTTCCTCCCCATTCTCAAAGATCTGGCAGTAATATCTTCAAACTTTCTCCTTGTTTGCAACCAAGCTTTATGACTGTTATACTGGGAATGGGAAATCATGTGATCTGTGCATGGCTATAATAATCAAACATAGTATATTGATACAACTGAAGGTGTCTCTTTTCTGAATGGAGCAGATGCTATTTGTTTGCTTTCTTGGTTCTTTATTTGTTCCCCTGTTCCGAATTCTTTTCAAGAATGATTCCTCACTCATGACATTGCTGAACATTAAGCAAAACAAGCAAAGCAATCACACTTCTATACTACTTCATAGCATTTAGTGCACTCGCTGGGCTGTTCACAAGCTACTTAGCATTTTGCCTCCAACATGCTGGGTACTCATTTTACTGGCCTCAGATGGATGGAAGGCTGAGTCAACTTTGACCCCTGATCAGGATCGAACTACAGTTCTGTCAATATGAAGCCAATATGCTATTTGAAATTCCCCTTTCCCTTTTCCAGAATACATTTGGGAGAGAAGGCAACAGCCGTCAAACCATTTTAGGTCTAAAGTGTATCATGACATTTGTTAACTATAGAAAAGAAGACCTGGAAAGGGAATATATATTTATTATATTGCTTAGCGTTCAAGAAAATTCCCCTCCATGAACAAAATTTTGTGCAAAACAGGTGGCTGCTGTGTTATAGAATCTGTCACAAATTGATGAAATAATATGCAGATTTGGTGCCTTATGGTAAAACATACCAATTAGTTTCAGTCATCTACATTCTTGTTCAGTTGCCAAGAAGCTTTCTCAGGCATGCAAACTGCACTTTTCTGATGGTAAGTAATGGATTGTCAACAACCCTATCAGACTTTAAAATCCAGCTTCCCTTGATTTGGATGTGCAGTTTAGAGATTTCCCCAAAAAAATGTTTCATATGTTGTGGCACTACCAAATACATTTTAATTACATCTATCAAATGTAAAGAATAAGATCTTATTGAACTCCATGTGTTCAAAAGAAAATGATTGTATGGACAATTATGTCAGGTTTGCTTGCAACCAATACTATATATTGTAATAAATGTTAGTATATGCAACCATTAGCACAACTGTGTGCGTGTTAGCTCAATGGCACAATTTGAGTCAAACCCAGGTTTTATTTAGGCTCAGATTTTGGGGCTTAGTGGTTAAGATGCTGAGCTTTATGACTGGAAGGTCAGCAGGTCAGCAGTTTGAGTGCTGTGTGATGGAGTGAGCTTCTATCATCTTTCCCAGCTCCTGCCAACCTAGCAGTTCAAAAGCGAGAGATTACAAGTAGATAAATAGGTACCACTTCAGCAGGAAAGGTAACAGTGTTACATGTGATCCGGCCGGCATCTAGTCATGCTTGTCATATGACCACAGAAACATCTGTACACAGCGCTGTAAATGGAGATGAGCCCCGCACCCTAGAGTCAGACACGACTGGCTTTTGAGCAAGGGAGACCCTGCCAAATTAAAAGTGTTATTTTTCAAGGTCTTACAAGACACATTTGTTTTTTCTAATGGTAACAGCCTAACAAGGCACAGCCTCCCAGAAACAACTTCACACTTGCACTTCACTGAAGAGCAAGAAATAAAATTCATTCCTGCTTTGCAGGATGTTGGTTTAGCCACTTTGTCGCCTTTGTCCTATGAGACTACGCAAGAGAGTGGAAGCCTTTCATTATTTTGTTGAACTCAGGGAACACCATATTATTCAATGAAGGCAAGGCACCAGAGCAGACTGCCAATTGAGCTGCGTCTCCAGACCAAGTGGCTGTCCTTCAGGAAAGGGCTAAAAACCTGGCTACAAAGCAGGTGTGGGGCACCAGTGATGTGCTGCCCCCTGCCTGCTGGCTGATTTAGTAAGAACACTATTTTCCCCTCTTTTAATCTCTTTTAATCTGTAGGGGTTGGTTTTAATGGGGTTTTTATTGGTTTTTAAAATGTGATTGGTTTTATTTCCTGTGAGCCACCCAGTCTTCAGAGTTGGGCGGCAATATAAATCAGAAAAATAAAATAAATAAATAAAAGTAAATATTTCTGTACATGGTGGAAACCTACATTCAGCTTACAACCCCTAACTTTCTTCTGACCACCCCAGACCTCAGATTCTCTGTTCAAACAAATTTTCTTCTTCAGAAGAAAAAAGATGTTTTCATGCCCTTGGAAAACACCAGAAACCATATTTTACCTTTTCTGTATATAACCTGCTCGACTAGGTTTGGTTGGACCAGAATACTGTCTTCCTAATTACCACCATAGCACCATAGAGGTCAAACTGTATACAGTTAGAAGTGTAGGTTTACTCAAGCACAAACTTTCTTCTGCTCCCATATGTGTTATCTCAGCAATGGATGTGGAATTTGAAGAACCACAGGTAACCAATTTACAACAAATTTAACTCCAGGACTCATATATAATTGTCTAGGCACAGAGTTTTGGAGGAGTTGTGTGCCAAGAGGGAAAAGATTACAGTAACAAGCAATAAACATCCATTGTAACATGTAATTTCACCCTTAGTCTTTTACCTCAGTAATTCTACAGTTGTTAATGGTTTTTAATTCTTTTACTACTTCTGTATCAGTGTATTATTTGGTTTTATTGTGTTTTGTGGGTTTAAAATGATTATTAAAATATTGTCATCCATTTTGATTATGTGTTTTATAAAGAATGTTCTTTTTGTCTCACCTCACTTTCAATCAATGGAACTGGATGACCCTGAGTACTAGTTGTATAAAAAGAGAATAAGGAGAAATACTGTCAAGTAAATCATCTTTCTTTTATAACAGAAGTGGGAGCTTTGTGGCCCCCTAGACATTGTTGAGCTAACACTGGTGAACTGTTGCTACCATAATGTATAGCCACCAGTGGAATACAACATCCTAGTTTTGAATATTTTCAGGTTCTTAGATGTTCATAGAGTTCATCCTGCCTTCCCATTCTGCTTCGTGATTTGAAAACAAGGGAAGGTTATCCTTTGCCTAGCTAGAGGACATAATTTATCTGTTACTTATATCCAGAAAGATATAGCCTTAGCTAAGCGATCTCTTGCATAATCAGACAGGTTTGGAGTTCTCTGGATGTAATCTTGTGCTGTACATCTCAATTAATCTTGCAGACTGTGGCTAATCACATCCCCATCAGGCAGGCTCACATCTCTCACCGAGCTGGGATTATTAAAATCCATATTTCACATTAACAGCCATGTGTGTGAGATTAGTTTCTAAGTAGTAATGCACCTGCCATAAATACCACCTCTCTGGTATCTTCTGAAATTTACTGTCTCGGTGAAAGATGAAAAACCAGGATGTGCATTGAAAAGTAGTTTACAAGTCTGACTTTTTAAAAAATATGCAGAGATGACTTTTTTGTGTTGTTTACTTCACTGTATTATATTTGAAAAGCTAACAGGGAGTAGACAGTGATTGTGGATTGTATAATGTTGCCCAAATTTTGATCCCTGATGCACATTATTAGCTTAATCATGCACACCATTTGATCTCCAGGCTATGTATGATTCCTCGCTGAAAGGACACAAGCCAGAACAGTAGCCTGTGAATTGGATCGACAAAGACTTCTGAGGGCAGGGGACTAAGTGGTCCTCTTCCTCATGCTCATCCTCTTCCTCAGAATCCTCATGCAACCAATCCTGTCTCTGTGGCTCAAAAGCTATCATATTTCTCAGCTTCCTCTAGTCAGGGAAACAATTCCACATCCACTTAACCCAATGGCTTAAATTCAGTAGTAAGTTACAACTAATAATAATTTTGTGTCAGAAATTGTTCTGAGTTGAAAGGATTTTTGCTGGAGAAACTTTGCTGAGGGGTCACCTGAATGAGGCTCTTTTCATGTCCCCAAGATCTTTTCTCACCAAAGTGTTCTCTATTTATCTACTTGCAATTTCTTGTTTTCGAACTGCTAGGTTGGCAGGAGCTGGGACATAGACAGTCTTGCAGTACCCAGGTCTCAAACTGCTGATTTGCTGGCCTTCCAGCTGACAAGGCAATCTTCTTAACCAGTGAGCCACCACAGTCCCTTTAGGTTCATTGAATCAATGGAATTTATGGAACATTTGACCCACCAAATTCCAGCTGACTCAACCTGCCTATTCTAGTGATGACTTACTACTGGGTTTCAGCTATTGTCACATGTTAGACAACAAGCTACAAGGAGGAAGTTGTGCATAATTATCCTTATACAAATGATTTTCCTCAGTAAGACTTTGGCCTCTGTATTTTTACCATGCATTAGAGCTCTGCATTAAGTCTGCTTTTGTTTTGTTTCTTTTCTTCATGTGTTACTATCCATCCGTCTATTTCCATATTCAGGAGTACTATTCAATTACCATATTTGCTGCCATATAAGACCCACTCCCCCCCCCCCAAAAAAAAAAATACACTGGAAAATGGAGTGTGTCTTGTACTGTATATAGTGGGCTGTTTTAGTAATAAAAGGGTGCATCTTATACTCTGATGCGTCTTATGCACTGGCAAATATGGTATATAGCCAGAGTTCCATTAATCATATAGTCCCACATCCAGTAGTATTTCTGGAGTCAAAACAACAGCCAATAGGGAGCTGCATTATTTGGAGAGACTCCATTTGAGCTTTTGCTCTATAATAATAATTTTGTGTCAGAAATTATTCTGGGTTGAAAGGATTTTTGCTGGAGAAACTCCACTCAGTTTTTGCACAGATACAGCCTTTGGTTAGCATGGAGAAAAACATACAATATCACAGTAAGATCAACATACTCCTTGGGCCTGGCCTGGTTGGCCAGGATGGGCGGGGCCAGCCAGAATTTCTGCTGCCGGTTCTGGCGAACTGGTACAAACCACTGGGTATAATTCTAAGTGGTAACTGGTGCTTCTGAGATCCTAGGCTAGCTATCCTATAGTCAAATATAGTTTCAGCACCATGGACAGCTCTGCAGACTAGGAGACAGAACCTATTCAATTCTGATTTATGACAACCCTTTTCAGTATTGTTTTAAGAAGAGAATACACAAAAGTGGCTTATCATTACCTTCTTTGGGGGGCAATTTGGGACTGTGTAGCTGGACCATGACTACACAGGCTATCTCTGCTCTCACAGGAGGCAAAAGAGGAAATTAGACTTCCAAACTCTGGCTCTGCAGCCAGATACCTAAACCACTGAGCTATCCAGACTCAGCACAGATATAACACAACTACAAAATTAGAAAAGTGGATTCCAGTTGTGTACAGCTTCTGGACGTATGAGTTTCTTATTTTTATATATATGTGAATAAAACAAAACAAAAAATCAACATCCATTAGAAACAACATTTATCAACACTGCAATTAAACATTTCGTTTCTAAGGATTATTTAAATAGTGCTGACTTCTGCAGGCCAGATCACCCAGAGAAAGCAGACTTAGACTCTGAATTAGCAAAAGCAGGTTCCCCTTAAATAAGGAACTGCCCCTTAGCTAATAGTTGGACTATATGCAGCGTCCGAAAATGTATTCTGAAGAAATCTTTAGTAGTTCCAAAGAAGTCACTGTGGTTCATTTGTTGTCAGTGCTGGTTTTACTGGTTTGCACTGTGACTAATTAAATGGCCATTCTTGTCAAGAAGCTTTTAAGATTTAAAAGAAGCCTCAATATATCAGCCAAGCCAAACTAAAAGTTTTCTAAAAATACATACAGAAAGAGAAGCTTCCATTGCAGTCCCTAGTGAAAATTACTCATCTGAACAGCATTCATCTGAGGGAGGAACTGAGTACAAAGGAGTGGAGTTAAAAATAGCCTCTCCATACAGATACTGATAACTGGGAAAGTAGCATAATCAAAAATGGTGCAAATTAAAGACAGTGGGATCATACACATGTCAGGTTGCATTTGAGGCATAAAATATAATGAGATAGGCAATGGGGTAGGAATTATACAGAGGGACTATATTATCAAAAGAGAAATGTTCAAGTACCTCTGGCTGGTACTCATCTCTTTGCCACAGCCCAGTGTGATCAAGATATAAAACTCAGAGTGGGACCACTGGGTAAGCACTATGATTGGCTCTTGTTAAGGCAAGCTAACATACCCCAAACAAGAGACAAATGGCAGTCTATTCTGCCCACTGCATGTGGGGCTTGTGTTGCCATGCAAGCAGAATTTCCTTACATAGCCTAGTTTTTCAGTCTTCTTCTTCTTCCATATCCTGGTCAACCCTGGACTGCCAAAATGTGCTTTTCATTCATCGTCGCATTGCATCGCCAGTTCTGAAAGAAACTGTCAATGATCCTAGTAAGCGTGTTATCTTTGGTAAGATTATTTATTTTATGAGTAGTATCTTATGATTGACAGTATCATGTGCTGCAGTTAGGTCAAAGAAAGCCACTGCCATAATTACCCTTGCCTGCCACCCTTGAATGAAGAGACAGACACATGTCATGGGTTCAAACAAGGGACACTTTATTAAGCCAAAATAAGTTGTTGCAAACTATTGCACTGGGGACTAAGTAGTGTGGGTGCATGATAATAACTCAGGTCAATACCAGATAATTTGGATCCCAATTAATAGGAACAGCAGAAAAACCCTGCAGGCAGGCACGCGCTGTGCCCAACAGTGGGACCAAGCTATGCGACCAGGGAGCTGTTAAGCTTCTTGGTCATCTGACCCAGGTCTGCAGCTATTCGACAGCCGTGAGACACCCCAAGTGATAGTCCTGTCCGAGGTCTCAAATTACCTGAGACCCCAACCAGATAACTAAACATGCTATTCTGATTAAAATCACCTGCACTATCCACCACATGGGGTACAACCAATGGCCAAACCCTGACCCACCCCAGACTGGAGGGCCCAGTGCAATGGAGGAGCAGATTGAGGCAAAGGCAGTGAACCCATCGAGTGGCTGGAGGCACTAGCTTCTGGCACAGTAAAATTGAGCACATAGCATAGCAAGGGAAGACCAGGAACTGGACACCAGGTATGAGAGGAATTGAATTGTGCCATCCCACCTATGGCATGAATTCCGCCTGCAGATGAACTGCAAGGAAAACAGAAGAACAGAGGCAGGGGCACTTCAGTCCAATGAATGGAAGGAGGTCCAGTGCATGCCTTGCATCCAGATTTTCAAAACAAAATGCACCATCCCACCTATGGGACACATGCCATGAGCAGACTCACAGAAAGGAAAACAGAAGAAGGGGAAGGGTCAGGGGCACCTCAGTCCACCAGTGCAGGCCTTGCCTTCATGTTTTCAAAACAAAATGTGCCATCCCACCTATGAGATCCATGCTCAGTAAAATATTCCATATGGTCATGGGAAGAACTGCACTATATTCGTAGTGAGATGCCCAGCAGTGAGCAGAAACAGGAGGAACATTGCACCCTCACACAGCCAAGATGCATGCACACAGCAGCACAAAACTTTGACACAGCAGGCTGCAGCAATGACAGGAACCATGTTTTATGAAGTCTGGACCTGAAAGAAAAAGAAAAGGCACCAGCAGGAACTGCCCACAGATTTGGGGGGGGGGGGATTCACCATAAGGAACCCACAGAATTGTACAGGCACATGGAGTCAGGGTTCCAGGGAAGCAGTTAGCAGAGCAGCAGAGACTGATAGGCACGAACATGTCACCCACCCCAAGGCTGAGTAGCGGAGCCAACCCAGAGACTTGGGATGGGTGGGTGGAGATACTAAATCCCAGGCATGTGCTGATCCAAGGGTGGGGCCACGCCATAGGGACATTGAGGAGAGAGGAGACCATATCTGCGTGAAAACACTGGGGAAAGCTGATTCTATATGCTAATAGCAGGCGTAAATCAACCCAATCACACCTATGTATTTCCCATAGCACTAGTGCATTCTGAGGACAATTAAGAGTTAAATAATGTCATGCCCCCCCAAGTACTCAGATTACCCCTACAAAGGACAGAAGGCCGAGTCAAACTGAATACTGGATGGAGGGAAATCACAACCCAACAGGTGCAGGACAGCAGTTTAACCAATGTAATCAGCCTAGGAAGGAAGGCAGGAAGGCCAAATAAACCCAACCCCTGGACAAGAATAGAACTCACAATGCTTGGGTAGCAGTAGGGCAGTTGATTTACTGGTACCCCAAGGGTGGACCCCACCCAAGGAAAGGTACCGGCCTGTGCAGGTCAGCAAAGAGAAAGAGAAACTGCTCTCCCAGGAAAAAGGCCCAGCAAGGGAGAAAATCAGTTGTTGTTTTTCTTACTGATTCAAAGAGGATGGCTCCACCTAAGGCCCTTTGGCAACCTGACCACTAATAAGCATTGTGCTTAGATCAAACTACTACTCACCAGGCCAGGCCCATTAGGCAGCAGGCCCTGAGTGAGGGCTGCTCAGGAGGGAAAAGGATTTGTTTCTCCAATGCTGAGCAGTTAAAGAGGGCGAAGCAGGAAGGAGCCACCACCTATAATGGCTTCTTGGCTCCTCCCTATCACACCAGGCAGGCAAAGCCAGCACAGGGGGGGGTATTTTACCCCCAGTGCTGGTCCATTATTTTGAAGCCATCCGCAGTGTGTTGCATAAGGTTAAGAATTTGACCACAACATGACCTGCCCAGCCTGAAGCCTGCTTGCTCCTTCATGATCTTAGCATTAATAAATTCAGAAATATGTTTGTCAATCATCCATTCCAGTGCCTTATAAAGGTGACACTGGTCAGTAGCTTTCCGGGTCATCTGAGTCTTTCACAGGATTCATAAAAGCAACACCTCTAGCCTGTCTCCACAATTTAGGAACCTTAAGTTCATCTATGCAGTTGTTCATTAGTTGCAAGAGCCATTCTAAAGTGTGTGGACCAAATTGCCTTGTCTGCTCTGTTCCTTCCTGAGGCATGATGTATATTTTATCATGGCTCATTCAGTGCAGGCCTATTTTGGCACTATCATGCTTCCTCAGTGCATCACAGTTCTCAAGTAACTTCACTCTGTGTGTCTCTGTCTTTCTGTCTCAGTCTCTCTCTTTCACCCAAACACACACACACAGAGAGAAACATATACACACAAAGCGATACTGCAGTAGAAGAGTGGATTTGTACATGTTTACTGGTTTACTTAGCACTGTCTTAAGATTTCTTGAAGAGACACAGATTTTTCCTTTGTGGACCAACCAGGAATGAGTAACGATGATTTTTGCCTGCTTTGAGAGTAACCAAGGGGAAGGGGGGGGGGAAATCTAGTGTGTTTGGAAGAGCCCTTATTGACTGGGAAACATGATTTTGCAAGGCACTTGTAACACTGCACCAGACAGCTTAGTGTTGAAAGTCAACAAATAAATAATATATCAGAAGTCTGAAAACAAAGCCAAGCAAAGGTAATAAGAGACTTCTATCAGTGAATGCAGCTTCTCATACAGACCATACAGTCAGTGACATAGAGAGAGGGCTGGCATAAACAGCAGCAATGTTCTGTTAGAAATAAAGAGGCACAGATATATATGTCTGGATTGCCAGTTTATGCATTTTTCTCAAGTAAAGGTTCCTGTACTACATGAGAAAAATTAATATACTGGCAATCCAGTCATTTTGCATCTCTTCACAATGAATCTATGACTGCCCTTTCTTTCTCTCATCTCTCCCCCTTGCCAACTTCATCATATCCACTGAAACCTGAGATCACACATCTCCACTTGGGCCCATTGCTCTTGAACTGTTATTGCCAGATATCCCATCTGGGGACTTCTGATGCCTCTTGTCAATTCCTGGGAAAGCTGAAACTGCAAATCAAACACCTGTGATATTCTCCCCTCTTCACCCCAGCTGCACGTGGGTGGTTGTATTTCTCTTTTATCCTTCATGCAACAGTTACCATGGTGGAATCATAGCTTCTATGCATGGAAGAAAATGCTAGGTGCATTAATTAATGTATTAATATTCAGGGATGGAATTGTCTGCTGTCTTCCCTTGTTGAGTACACATGTTTCCTTCAAAAGTTAAAAAAAATCTCAACATCTGCTAAAAAAAGAAAATCCAAACAAAACAGTCCTTGGTATTTAAAACTTGTTTGTTTTATTCCATTCCAGTTTATTTAATTCCATTATTTTATGCATTTTTTCAGAAGAATTTTCAAAAGTCTTGAATGGTTTCATGTTCAGAACAGAATGAACTAGAGGATAGTGTGTGTGAATGCAGGACAATCCAAAAAGGAGATTCTTCTGAATATCTTAAGGTTTTGCTTTTTAATCCTAGCCAGAACTGACTGGTAGTGTGGCTAAGTGTCTAGAGAGAGATTCCTGAACCCAGAAAACTGTCACAATTCCCATAGAACATACCCTATCCAACTATATCTTGTGTCTTCATCATAGCCAGGAGAAGCCATTATTTCTTAGCTCCAACTGATTTGAAATGCCTGAAAGGAGTAGGATCTTTTTGGCTAAAACCAGGAGTCTGGCTGGAAGGATTTCCTCAAACATCTAGAGACTGTAGTCCATTAACTTCAACAATCCTATGATTTGAATTGTATGTTCAATACCATTTTTGAGGATGCTGACAAATTTTCTTATCCTTGATTTACAAGTACAGCACAGCACATGGCGACCTGGAATTAAAAATGATTGTTATTTACTCTCAGCTGCACAAATATTATTGTCATTTTCATTGTGTTATAACTTTTATTGTATGTAGTTGTGCTTTCAAAATTTTATTTTGATGATTGTATTGACCTCTTGTAAAACCACCTGGATTAGTGGTATGTACTAAACTGGCAGTATATGAATGAACAAACGAAGGAACAAATGAAAATACAAGAATGTCTTTTGTCAACAACAGCACTAGTAAAACAACATGAGTTTTGTGGAATAAATTTTATTTGTACAAACATTTTGCATTTAAAATTAAAATCTCTTGAAGTTTGTGGTTAAAAAAAAGCCTGTTGTACTTTGGCCCCCAATGCAGCAAATAAAGAGCTGAGATACTTTAAATTGGTTTAAACCATGGCCACAGTTTTATTGAATTAAGTTTAACATCCTAATCTGTGGTGAGGGCTAGGGTAGTGCCTGAAACCTGGTACTAGAGCAGGTGGGCCTTCTGAAGGCAAAAGCAGACACATTTACGACAGCCATAAATGTGCCCACGCATGCGCAAACTCGCCCACCATGGTTTACAGCAGCATTTACGGAAGGGGGAACCCATGTGTCCAGCCTGCTCAGCTATCTGAGTGGGTGTGGTCTGGCCCGTCGTGCTGTAAGGTTGAGAACCCATGCCCTACATGTATCACTTTCATCATGTTCATAATTATTTTATGACAGTATCTAGCACGAATAACTTGGTCTTGAATTGCATACATGAATCCCTCAGTTTCAGCCTGAGGATGGCCTAATTTAAGCCATAGGTTTTATTGTTGCTTATTGACATACTCCTCTAGGAGGTAACTGGTCTGTTGTCCACATAATGCTTCCTCAGTCCATGCATTCCTGCACTGTGGGTCTTTCATTAAGATTAACTGGTTTTCACTTGCAAGCTATAATATTGTTAGTACTTTCTTAATTTCCACTGTCATTTGATGAAGTAGAACTGTGGTCCCTCAGAAGAAGTTTTGAAGTTTGAGAGAGAGATATTTTTCGGGCCAACAAGTCTGCACCCATTCATACCCTCTGTACCTTCTTTTCAATGATGACACTGGTATTTTAGTAAAAAGTTATTGCGTTTTCCTCTCTTAAATCATCAAGATCAATGTACTTCCTCTCCATAATTCCAAAAGCATATGTTACTATTGAAGGTGCCTAGTTATTAATAGTATTACTTTTACTTTGAGTTCTCTTTTGAATACTGTCTTCAGTCTATCAAAGAGCTTGTTTCTGAATAAAGATTTAAATTCTTTATGGTTTTATATTGAGATTTCCATGAATGCTTCGATATTTATAGGTTTTCTGCTCCTCTTGTTCATTAGTGAGCTTGTAGTTACTGTCCTTTATGAAGTTGCCTCTTTGATGTGGATAATAGCACATTTATTAACATCAAAGTTCATTTCAATACCTCTTCTGTAGGATTTGACAAGTCTTGCTATTGTTGTTGCCAGCATGCCAGTTATTAAAGGAATCAATGTGAGACAAACCCCCTGCTCTTCTATGCAAAGAGCCAACAGATGGAAACTTGTGAAAAGAAAATGCCTCCTCCCAGTCCAAGTCATAGCTGCCAAACAGCATGTGACTCAATGTGACTCAATGTTATAATGCCTATGGACATTTCTTAAAGGTAAAGGTCTCCCTTGCCTGAAAGCCAGTCATGTCCGACTCTAGGTGGTGGTGCTCATCTCCATTTACTGCCAAAGAGCCAATGCTTTCTGCATCTGCAGATGTTTCTGTGGTCTTGTGGCAGGCATGAATAGATGCTGGAGCACAAGGGATGCTGTTACCTTTCCCGCCAAAGTGGCACCTATTTATTTCCAATGTCTTGTTTTCTAACTGCTAGGTTGGCAGGAGCTGGGACAGAAGATGGGTGCTCACTCTGTCATGCAGCACTTGGGTCTTGAACTGCTGACCTACTGACCTTCTATTCATCAAGTTCAACAGCTTAAATACTAAGCCACCATGGTCCTTATCCTTATGACAAGTTTTGTATAACTGCACAACAGGATTTTGATAATACCAAGAACCTAGCCTAGGTTCCTGAATGTGTGATAGCTTTATCTCTTCATGAATAACTCAGTTTTCACCTCTATTACCTCTTGAGCTCTTTTTTATTACCTTTTGATTGATTCCTTAGTGACTTTTACTGACTTCACTTCCAGATGACCCCATGTTTGGACTAATGACACAATATGTCTTAGATTTATTGTTGCCTTTGGATTACACTTTGAATATGCATTTTGTCTGATCGCTGAACTCTTTGTTCGTGTGTCATTAGAATACCAACCTCAGTATGACTTTTCATTCTCTGCTCTTTATAGCCCTGAGAAACTGCATCCTTATGGTGTATCTTCCAGCTGGTTGGGCCCTTGAAGCCCGAGATATCACCATCTCCATCATTAATTAGATAGAAAATGTTATCACAAGCCTAGTTTAATCACTTTTCACATGGCTTTTGGGCAATGTGAGTTTCCTGTTTAGTATTATATGGAGTTCCTGTAACAGTACAAAAAGGAATCTGGAACAAGTATTATGTGAAGGTTAAATTTCAAACATGCTTTTAGCGAGAATGTGTATGATTGCTTTATTTAGCAATAAAGGAAAGAAAGGAGACACACTTTCTATATTTGGCACTGAGAAACAAATATGATTTGCTATATCTTGTCATAAAACTGTAGCATTTTGGAAAACATTTTCCTTTATAGCTTTGCTCCAGCTTCAAAGAATAATCTGAAAATATCTTCCTTTCTAGTGTAGTTTTTTCTTTTCTCGTCTTCCCAATGCTATCACAACCATCTTTTCTCCCCTTCTTTGATCCTGTTCCATTGACTCTACTGAAAAACTCTCTTTGTGCTACTAAGCTTGAGTTTTATTTACTCAGAACTGAAATAAAAGTACAAGGTATTTTTATTGGGAATATATACTATTTTGGAGGCTGTCAATAACTTTTTTTGTTCTTTGTTTCACTATGCCTGCTGCAATTATTTCAGTTCCGAAAGGTGCTATCAATAGCTTAGTACTGAATGTTTGGGACATATTAAAAAGGAAAATCATAATTTTATTTAATATGACTAGTTCTGACAAACAGAACTAAAATATTTTCTGTGATTGATATATCAGAAAGTGTTTCACAGAAAGGGAGATAAATGATCTTGCTTAACATTGAGCAATGGATGATTGTTTTAGGGGGATAAACATACACTTTGTTTTAGGACTTTGAGGTTTAATTGCTAGATTAATCAACCACACTTCAGTTGGTTGATTCCTGGGAGAGGATACCAAGGAACTGAACTTTAATTGGTAGGTTAATGAAGTACAGCTTCATTCATTTGAGTCCTAAAAGATGATATTCAGGGACTGAAGTTTAATTGGTAGATTAATCAAGTATAGCTTTAGTTGATTGAATGCTAGAAGAAGATACCCAAGAATTGAACTTAAATTGGTAGATTAATCAACTATAGTTCCAGTTCATGGCTTCCTAGGAGATGATACAAATAGATTGAACCTTAATTGGTAGATTAATCAACTGCAGCCTCAGTTGATGGATTCCCAGAAGATAGTGCCCACAAGATGAGCTTGATATGAGAACTAGGCTTGAGATTTTTCATTGAGCCAGAGGTTTCCACATTCACACCAAAGTTTAACCCACAATTTTATTACATAAGTGGACATTTGGTCCTTTTGAAAGACTGTTTTGTTACATGTCACAATAATATAGGATGGAAAATAAAATACTAACTTCACAGACTACCTCTACTACTGCTTCTGCTGTACAAGTTTGAAGTACAGATATCCAACACATTTTGTTGAAACTGGCATCATGAATTGTGAAGCATATTTTTAAACAACTCAGGAACTTCTAGTGAAAGAGTCATGGATTCTGAGGCCATTTCACTCATTTCATGGTCTCATGAGTCTCTCTTCATAGGCTGGATAAGTAGGCACACAGCTCAGTGCAGATCCTGTAATGTGTTGTATAAGACCCCCTGCATATAATCATACTGTATACCATTTTGCCCTTAAGCAAATCATTTGAAGAAAAATTACTAACTAAAAATATGACTACATTGCAGAACTGAACTGGTTTGATCCTTTTTGGAACAAGGTTCAATTGCAGCCTCCCTTGGGCCAGAAATCAGTGTTAACTATCCATACAGAAATGTTTGATTACCCCACAAACTGGTGTGAATTACATTACTGACAACATTTTAAAAAGCTTTGAAACAAGAATCAATGGAAAGTTTGTGCAGGGGAGGGGTTTCAAATGCCTCCATAATTCTACATGAGAGCTACCAAAATGTCTGCCTCCACTACATTTTAGACAGGAGCCTCTAGTGGTCTTCTCTGATAATGTGTCATTGAAATACATATACAGTAATACCTCATATAACATTAGTATCGAATAACACGAAAATCGCATAACATCAAGGAATCTGGGGGGAAGAATTGCATCAGATAACATTAAGATCCTATGGGATGCTTCAGATAACAACCGCGAAAGCCTGTGTGGTTACAATGTATCTCTATGGATCCCATAGAGGATCAGATAACACGAAAAATCATATAACACGAAGACTTGTGGAACCAGGTTTTAGTGTTATATGAGGTTTTACTGTACTGTATACATATAAGAAGGCTGAGACAGACATCAGACATCCCAACACACAAAATTCACAATTGACCAGGACTAGTCTGACCAAGCTCCCGTATCTTGTACCATGTTCTTTTGCATAACAACTCAGTCCTTTTACCTGTTCCCTGGCATGTACCCAGAGATTGGGGGTGTGTGTGTGGATGTTTTACCCTTAGTTCACTTAAAGTTCAAAATGGCTTTTCTTTGACCACAAACATATATCTGTCCAGGGCTTAGAAATATTCCTTCAGTGACATAATTTCTACAGGCTGTAGCCAAAAGCCTAACTTTCTCAAGATGTAAGGATAGTGTAGAATTATGGGCACATAACAAATACACTAATCCCCATCACCACAACATATACTGTGTGAACCAGGGAAGGGTAACAAGTAAAAGCACAAAAGATCCACACATAATCACAGGGTACATTTGTCCTCACTCAAGGCTTGCCCTCATTTGATCCGGGGAAACAAAGAGCTTGTACTTAGGAGCCTGTTACTGTGAAAGCAAAATAAACTCTCCATCATAGCGGGAGTCCCTATAGATTCCTGGCTGGCATCTCACAGCAGGTTTTATCCATCAGGATCTTTTGCTGTATTTGAAGCCAACAACACAGATGCTCAGAGCACACATCATAATGGTGAGGAATTATGCTAGTGATGGAAAGAACACACTCATATACATGTATGTGGGAAGAGCTTCACCCATAGCTACTTGTTTTGCTGATCAGCCTTTTTTCCATGATAGAAATAAACCTCAGCATTTTTGCACAAAAGATTTGTTAGTTGCTTTGCTCCGGTAGATTGTAAAAATTGTTTTATTCTCCTGCTAGTCACAAAATGAAATATTACATCCCAGAACTACCTCTGAAGTTCAATTCTTTTAATGTTCCTGCCTTGTGATACTCTGAGGGGAACAGATATGCAAGTATTTACAAATTTGCATAGCAAGAAACTTGTCTATTCAGTGATGGGCAGCTAAAATTTCTACTACCACACTGTGGGCAGAGCCGACATCATGGGCAAAGCCGACGTCAAGATGTCATGGGTGGAGCCAATGATGTGGGTGGAGCCAAAGTAAAAAATAAATAAAAATACAGTACACATAAAAATACAAATAAAAACATATAAAAATACAAATTAAATACACATAAAAATCCAAATTAAATACACATTAAAACACACATAAAATACACATAAAACACATAAAATACATATTAAAATACAAATTAAATATACATAAAAACAAGCATTAAAATACACATTAAAATACACATAAAAACACACATTTCACCCACCTACCCACCCACCCCAAATCCAAGTCGCTTACCTGGCAGGGGAGCAGGTGGCAACAGCAATGATGCAGCGTGACCCGGCCCAACAGCATGACCTGGGTCACGGTGGCGTGGTCTGGCCCAGCCTGGTCTGGCCCAGCAGTGCAGCCTGGGTCGGCGGTGGTGCAGCCTGGCCTGGCCCGGCAGTGCGAGGTGAGTGGTGGTGGCGGCCCTTGCTCAAGTCACGCCGCCATGCCACCACTCACTGCTGCCGACGGTTGCTGCCAATGCCCAGCCTGGCATTGGTGGCGACCAGTGGTAGTGGTGAGTGGTGCACCACCTTGTGGCTCTGGGTGACTCAAGCGAGCGCCACTGCCACCACCACTCACCACTACCTACGGTCACTGCCGATGTCAGGCCTGGTATCGGCGGCAACCGTTGGCAGCGGTGAGTGACGGCAGCAGCGGCACTCACTCAAGTTGCCCCGAGCTGCACCACCGCCACCACTCACCACTACCTACGGTCACTGCCGATGTCAGGCCTGGCATTGGTGGCAACAATTGTCAGCAGTTAGTGGCAGCAGCAGCAGTGGCGGCTCTCGCTCAATTCACGCTGTGCCACCATGCCACCACTGCCACTCACCGCCGCTGATGGTTGCTGCCGATGCCAGGCCTGTCATTGGCGGTGACCGCCACTGCCGGTGAGTGGCGGTGGCGGCACAGTGGCACAGTATGAATTGAGTGAGAGCCACCGCTGCTGCTGCCGCACCTCCGAGGAGGCCGGTGTTGGCCTCCCCGGTTGCTCCACTCTCCAGGCCAAAATGGCATCTGGTGAGTGCGCATGCATGAAAAAAGCAATTGACGTATGCGTTCTCAGTACTAAAGTCGTGCATGTGTCATTTTCATGCATGTGCACTTACCAGACGCCATTTTGGCATGGAGAGTGGGGCAGCTAGTGAGGCAACCAAACCGGTTGCCTCAGAAAAAGGCCAACCACCCCAGGTGGTCTCTCAGGAAGGTTAGTACCCCCCAGGAGACCATCTAGGATCCGGCCTACTGGTTTGAAAGAACTGGGGTGAACTGGCCTATGCCCACCACTGCATCTATTTGATTTCAGACAGAGGGTACATGGAATTTGTTAATATTTAGCACTTGGGGATCGGTCAGCAACTGTGCAAAAATCAGGTCCACTTCATTGCCTGCAAGAGTTGAACCAGCATGAGCTTTGGCAAGTTCTTTTGCCAGATACATTATGGAGTTGGGATTAGCATGCACAAATGTCTAGGGATTGATACATGCACAGATATTTCTTTGGGTCTAATACATAATGGCATTATCAGCCACTGGGCCTAGGCATTTCTGGTTTATTCACAGTAGTTATCAAGGATGGAGAAATCAGTCAGAAACAATCTGGAGAATAATATTAAGGATCATTGACACCAATAGTGAGCTTCAATAGTGGTGCAGTGCTGCATAGTTAAACTGTAGTACTGCAGACAAAATTGCTCGCATTGTGAGTTCAATCCTGACGGGCTATAGGTAGACTTAGCCTTCTATCATTCCAAGGTCGGCAAAATGAGTAGCCAGCATGTGGGGCTGAACTACTCAGAGAGTGGTAAAGGTAAAGGTCACCCTTGCTTGATAGCCAGTCATATCTGACTCTAGGGTCCGGTGCTCATCTCTGTTTACAGCCAAAGAGCTAGCACTGTCTGCATTTGCAGATGTTTCTGTGGACATGTGGCAGGTATGACTAAACACCAGAGTGCACGGAATGCTGTTTACCTTCCCACCAAAGTGGTACCTATTTATTTACTTGCAATTTCTTGCTTTTGAACTGCTAGGTTGGCAGGAGCTGGAGCAGAGATGGAGGCTCATTCCATTGTGCAGTACTCTGGTCTTGAAATGTTAAACTGCCACCCTTCCAGTCATCAAGTTCAGCATCTTAACCACTTGAGCCCCAGGTATAATTGCTATTGCTATTGCTATTGCTATTGCTTCAGAGGTATGGGATAACAAAGCCTTCCTTTCAGTGAACTCAGGATGCTGCATTCCAGTGAGTCTGGTTTGTGATTGGTCATTGAATGGTAAATATAGGTCTTATCTGGAAGCCTGATTGTCCAGGAACACATTTCCATGCAATTACTGTTAGAAAAAGAATTTACTAATTTCAAGGAATTCATATCTCACTTCATGTTGAGTTAGGCCTTTCTCTTTTATAAATTTCAAGATTCATAGCATAAATTCTTCAAAAATAATGAACTGAAATAAAATTCTAAACTGGATATTATTATGTTAACATTAATACTACAGTATTAGGGGAAATCGGTTTCTGGTTGTTGTTGTTTTTAATTTACAAATTATTATACAGATTTTAAAAGTCATGTTCAATGTTTCCAGTGATATCAAGATGGAAAATGAAGTATAGGAAGCTGAGAACTTGCTAAAAAGACGCATTTTGATACTATAGTCACTGCAACTCTCAGAAGCCTATAAACTTTCATTGAACAATTTTGCATAGCTGCTCAAGGCACAGGAGTTTCTAGTTTCAGTTTCATATGCTATTATCCCCATGTTACAGGGAGCACATTCTAATGAAATTCAACATCATGCTTCCATTTTATAGGAATGTGCAAATTTCTTCTGTGAAATTTCATTAGTCTTAGTAAAAAAATTCTTGCTTTCCCTTGAGATTTATTATATGTATCTCACAACCACCTATATTTGCCTTGAAGTCTTACTTTAAGCAAAATTCACTGGTATCTCTTGTCCCAAGTCTTCGAAAAAAGGCCTTGTTTATTTATTTAGATTTATATCGCCGTCCACTCGCCATGGCGACTCAGGGTGGCTTACAATCAGCAAAACAACACAGCACCAAAAATAATAATAATAATAATACATTTTTCTAAATCATTAATAGATTTCGCTCTCCCTTCCAGCTATGTACCAGGACAGGAAATTGAAGTCCTTCTCTCACATGTTGATGCAGATTTCATACAAAAATAGACTTCAAAAAAATACCATTCCTAGGTATTGTCACCCAAACAGTTGTAAAGAAATTCACCAAGTTACAGCCACTTCCTGGGTTTTTTGCCTGAAGGAGAGATTGATCACAGACTTGGGAGGTTTGCCATGCACCAGAATTAACTTAACAGCACCTACTTTGATGTTCCCAAAGCATGACAGCCTCAGTTGAGTCATTTTTTGCTTCTGAAGAGAGTTCTAGTTTATTTGATCTACAATTCACATACAGTAGTATCTCATACAAAGATTTTAATCTGTTCCACAGGGCTCATTGTTGTACGAAACAATTGCTGTACAATACATGCATCACATAGCGATTTCCCCTATGGGATGCATCATATGATTTTATTTGCTAAGTTGTTTTTCCCATTGAAAATTTGTACGATTTTTTCCATAGGGAAAATTGTTATGCGGGATACAATTTGCCCCCCAAAAAACCTAATTGTTATGCAATTTCATTACTATAGGGGGCAATTGTTGTATGAAGTTCCACCGTATTCACCTTTCTGGCAGTCCATGATATCCATAAAGTTCTACCCATCACAACATGGATCAATATTCTTCCTATTGCATTACTTTCACATTGTGTACAGTAATGGGAATTACTGCAGCATAAATAATCTTGACCTTGTTTACTGACACATCCTTACACTTGAGCATATTTATCTAGTTCCTTCGTAGCTGCCCTTCTAAACTACAGTTGTACCTCGCTTAAAGAGCATAATGTGTTCCACAGGATTGCTCTTTAAGTGAGTTTGCTCTTTAAGTGAAACACCTGTAAGTGACCAATTGTGACTTCTGGTGGGGGGATTGGGAACCCCAATTTATTTGTTAAGTGAGTTTTTGGTTGGTTTTATTTGTTAAGCAAAAAGAACATTCAGAGAAATTTCTGCTCTTTAAGCGAGGCACTCTTTATGCAAGGTTTGACTGTACAGTATTAATCTGATTTTTTTTTTTGGCAGCAAACTCCATTTAGCATCTGCTGTATGTATGTTGAAAATGCATAGCCTCTCACAGAAGAGAGGCGACAATCTTAAATTCAGTACTACCAGGGGTGAATAGACAGGGATTCAAACCTGGACTTTCAAAGATAAGTAGCTAAATCTTGTTAGGAATGGGTGTCACTTAATACAATAGAGATTTTTTTAAGCCCATTTTTTTTTGTATCAGGGGAAAAGGAATAGCCAAACTGGTAAAGAGAGGGGAGAGACAGTTATATTTGGGGTGGTTAGGGAGGGAAAGAAAAAAAAATAAACATTATTTGGAGGGGTGCAAAGAAAAGAAAGAAGAGGTAAGATGAGTGTTAGGAAGAAAGACAAGAAAGAAATTTGTAGGTAAGAAATCGCAAGTAGATAAATAGGGACCACTTTGGTGGGAAGGTAACAGCGTTCCATGCACTCCAGTGTCTAGTCATGCCTGCCACATGACCATGGAAACGTCTGCAGAAGCAGACAGCGCTGGCTCTTCGGCTTAGAAACAGAGATGAGCACTGACCCCTAGAGTCGGATACGACTGGCTTTCAAGCAAGGGAAACCTTTACCTAGGGATTTTTAAGGGGAGGGGAGAAATATGTGTCTGAGCATTTTCCTCCTGGGATGAAGGAGGTGAGGAAAAATAATAAAAGACTTATGAGTAGATGGAATAGCTATGTTGGGGTAGGAGAGAAAAGTTGTCATATTCTGTGGGGTGGCAAATTTTGTTGTTGTTCAGTCTCACAGTCGATTCCGACCCTTTGCGACCCCATGAACCACTGTCCACCAGGCACTTCTGTCCTCCACCATCCTCCTCAACTCACTCAGTTCTGTGCCCATTGTGTCTACAATACCATCTAGCCATCTCATTTTGGGCCGCCCCCTGGTTCTTTTGCCCTCCACTCTTCCCAGCATAAAGGATTTCTCAAGTGAATCCTCTCTTCTCATTTGATGTCCAAAGTACTTTAGCTTCATCTTTACTATTTGACCCTCTAAGGAGCAGTCAGGTTTGATTTCTTCTAAGATCGACCTATTTGTTCTCCTCGCTGTCCAGGGAACTCTCAAAACTCTCCTCCAACACCACATCTCAAAGGCGTCTATTCTTCTGCGCTCAGCTTTCCTTATGGCCCAGCTCTCACAACCATACATTGCCACCGGGAATACCATTGCTTGACTATACGAATTTTTGTTTTCTCTGCTTTTCACTATGCTCCCCAGGTTTCTCATCGCTTGCCTCCCAAGAATCAGTCGCCTTTTTATTTCATGGCTGCAATCACCATCTGCAGTGAGCTTTGATCCTAAGAAAGTAAAATCTGTCACTGCTTCTACTTCTTCCCCACCTATTTTACAGGGACTGATAGGACCTGTTGCCATTATCTTGGTTTTCTTTATATTGAGTCTCAAGCCAGCTTTTGCACTTTCTTCTTTAAACCTAATCAGGGGCTTTTTTAAGTCCTCCTCACTTTCTGCCATTAGGGTGGTATCATCTGCATATCTTAAGGGACTTTTAATTATGGGAATTTGCTGTTTTTGTATTGTTTTTAAATGGTTTACATTGGTTATAACTTTCCTAATTATGTATTTATCCCAGGTATAGTTTATGGCAAGTTTAACTATTGATTTGAATTTTTAAAAATGTGCAATGTAAAAGAGAAAAGCGGAGTTAACTCAATACAGTAAAAAAATCTGGACTTGGCTTAATTAATACTTCCTTCCCCAAATTATTTCCATTCTGAGTATGAAGAAATTTGGCAATTTGGGGAAATGCTTCTTTTGGAAATTCTTCTGAAAATAAAATAAAATCCAATTCTCTCCGATCACTATTCTGTAAGCCCAGAGCCAATGGAAAAATGGGGCAACCCAATGTCAGAGACCAAGGAATGTTTTCCTTGTTTTTAAACGGAGGTTGCCATTTTATTTACAGTCTTTCCATCTCAAATATAAAGAAATTTGTAGAGGTTGGTAAATTTTGCTTGTAAACTATCTGAAAATAAATTCTTACCCATCGATTATCTTGTGTGTCAGAAAAAAAGGGAAAGGATTTCCTCAAAGCAAAAGCACAAAGGTAAAAACCTGAAAAGGAAGCTGTAGTTGACTTCAGGGAGGTCACTTTTAAGGAAAGGAATGGACTTTTCTCTAAGTTCATTGAACAGTGGAAAGCACATCTGTTCATCAAGGCTGTCCACTATGAAGACCCAGTCCTACTGAACTTGTCTACTCCGTCTCTATTTGCACAGAATCCACACAGATGCCTAGTGGAACCCTAAGAGAAGGACAGGAATGCCACCATACATTCTTGTCTGACATTTCCCAGCAACTGAGACATCCCTCTTCTGAGACTGGCAACTGTTATTTAACCATCCTGAGGTCAGCTGCTGGTGGTCCTCATCTCAATGAATTTATTCACTTCCCCCTTTGAAATCATCCAGTTGGGCATCCATTGCTTTCATAATTTAAATTTTTGTCATAATCATCTTTATTTTCCTTATAACATCGAATTCCTCCTAGAATTGGGAGGGAGGATCAATAGATAGCAAATAAATGGAGGTGACATATGAAATCTGGATACCAGTAAGCAACAGTTAGGATTCACCAATTCATTTACATAAAATAGCTGGACTTTTGGATGCTTTTCTGTGATATTGTTCCAATTCTGCAAAATGTAAAAAGTAATCTTTTTTTAATGTCTTTCAGAGCCAGACAAAAAGGGGCGGGGGGGGGGGGCGATTGAAATGTACATTATGTAAACAACATCGGACACAGAAATAGAAAACTTGAATGTTGGTCAGCCTTCTCCTGACTCCAAAAATCCACAGTTAAATGTTTTAATGTCAGTAAAATCCCATGGACCCAGCATAATCAGTTCCTTTTAATTGGAAGAAGCACAGTGGGCGGAGCATCAATCAAAGAGCTGTTCCGCGCAGTTGGAGAGAACAATAAAGAGTGTAGAAAGACATAATTGGTATATTTCTTTACACCCTGCTGAGCTAAAGAGAAGGCAGTGGGCAGCAGTATTTATTTAGCAGTTTGATGCTGTTATCCCAGCAGCCACATGGTTTTTTCTACTGGCATCAGCCCATAAATATATACATAATGAAAATTAAGACACTGGGATCATAATTAACTACTGGCAGGTCTTCATTTGAGATTAAGCAGCTTTTATCCCTTGGCCATGCCATCTTAAATCCAAACAGGACACTTGGCTTGTTTAAGAGAAAACTTGAAGAGAAAAATTTTCCTCTGCTTTTTGTTCCTGCAGCTAATTCATATGTGACGTTTGTCCCCTCTATTTGTGTGTGTGTTGTGGTTTGCATGCTAATATTTCATTTGTTTTTATTTTACACCACTGAAGTCTTGGCCTCAGGCCAGGGCCGTAGCCAGGGGGGCCAGGGTGTGTGTGTGAAAACCCACCTGAACTAACAGCCTGCCCACCCCACCTCACCCCCGGTGCCAAGGTTATATATGTGAGTGTGACACTGTTGCCACTCCTGAAATTTTTTTTGCCCCTCTTGAAAATCCCAGCCCCCCACCAAATCTAGAATCATGGCTACGCCCCTGCCTCAGACAACAGATGAGAAGGTATCAATGAAGAGCAACAAATTTATTTTTAAAAAAATGTTTGTCTTTGAATTCCATCTCTTCCTTTTTTCACTAAATTTTATTCCTTTTAATTACGTTGGCTATTAAACGCAGTAAGGAGAGGCATCTGCTCTTGGACAAGGTTGTCTGTAGCTATGCTTTCCAATGTCAATGGTTGTCTTTATCACCATAGTGGCTCAGTTGCTTTATTTTCCCCACCACCTCACAGCTGGTATAGTCTCCCTCTGCATCAAGTTTGGTCAGAGCTGGCATCCAATTTGTCTACACTAATTGATGCCATAGTCCAAATGTAAGATGCTAAGGAATTGTATTTCCATACTTATGTTGGGCCGAAATTAGTATTGCTTGGTCCTACCTTCATCTAATGTTGACTCTGGGTTCATCTACCATTTTGTTTATTTTATAACAAGGATATAGCTTATCTTAAAATGTCCACTCTCATTTTACCTAGGGCCTATTCCTCTGCAGTACTTCCCTTTCCACTTTGCCAACAATCATGTAAAGTAGATGTGACCCCTATTCAGTGGTGGGATTCAGCAGGTTTGCCCCAGTTTGCCTGAATCGGTAGCAGAAATTCCGACTGGCCCCGCCCATCCAAGTTTTGAAATAAAGTAATCCTAATTCAGGTGCAACGCAGGGCTTTCCCCCTGGCCACACCCATAGAGTAGGTAGTAAAACTTTTTTGACTCCCATCACTGCCCCTATTCAGACATTCAAAGTAAGATTTACTTTGGAAATGTGAGCAGGGAGTGAGTTCTAGCCCCAACATTTCTGCTTCTTGCTTGCTCCTTGTTGGGGAAGGACTATCAGAAGTAGAAAGCCTCTGTTACATGTGGAGTCTTTTCCTACACTTGGCAGTCATGATATGGCAGCTGATGATATGGAGAGGCTGTACATCTTCCTTATGTAGAGACACTGTCAAACATAGGTTAGGTGAGAACTAGCTCTCTGTTCACACCTTCTTGTTACCTATTTCTTAATGCCTGAAGAGAGCTTAACATCTATCCCCATTCCTGAATTCCTCTTATACCCAGTCAACAACTACATAAGGTTGATATGGGCCCTATTTAGGATTAAAAAAAAAAAAGTTAATTTGAAAGCATGAGTAGGAAAAGAGATCCGTGCCATCCCCCACCATCCCTTGTCACTGCCTTCATGGAGAAAAGATTTTCTGAAGAAGAAAGATTCTTGTACACATAGAGTGAGCTAGGATTCTGAAAAATCGGTCTTACCAATTATATGGAGAGACTGAATTGTTTCTCTCCCCTTTCAACTGTCTTTCTTCATGTGAATAAAGTGACAGGTGAGCCTAGAACTCTTTCCCTCCTCATCTTTCAATATTAACCTTTTTCTTAAGGCCTGAAGGGCCCTGGGAGGCCTAGTGATTAAGACACTGAGCTTGATGACCAGAAAGTCAGCAGGTCAGCAGTTCTAGGCTCAAGTGCTGCATAACAGAGTGAGCTCCTGTCATCTGCCTCAGCTCCTCTCAACCTAACAGTTAGAAAGCAAGAAGTTGTAAATAGAAAAAGAGGTACCATCGGAGATGACGATGGCTGCTACTCATATCCGAGTATACAATTTTTCATAGAAATTCAGGGAAAATGCCACTGGCATGAATTTGTTTAAGGTGGATCCCAGCTTGCCATGAAGTGACCCACACACTGTGATCACGGAGCCATCTCCTGCAGCACGTATGAAATGAGACATGCAGGATTTAACACTGGGACTACAATGGACTGCCACAGCCTTGGAGATATTAACAAGGTGCGCCTTCACAGCCAGTCCATCTGGCATGGCCTCTTCCACCTCCATGACTGCTGGGAAACAGAATAATGAAGTGGTTCCTCCTCCGCTCGTTTTTCCATCCCTATATGATGGTTTCCAGTGTCATTTCCTCCACTGAGGGGGCCATCACCCCACCTAAAGGGGGTCATCTACATGTAGCCGTAGGCCCGTTTAGTGACTCAGGTTATTTACCACTGTCCACCACTAGGCATTGAGTCTCTGGCTGTATGATCTACTCCATGACTGAAGTGTGATGTACAGCCAGACAGGTACAAATAGATACCATTTTGGTATCTAGTCATGCATGCCACATGACCAAAGAAAGATCTGCAGGTGCATACAGCACTGGCTCTTTGGTTGTAAATGGAGATGAGCTTTGAGTCAGACATGACTGGCTTTTGAGCAAAGAAGACTTTTACCCTTACTAAATGCCTGATAAAGAATTTTGTTGATGAAGAAACTGCAGGGCAAGATCATCAAATAAAATTCATTGTGGGGATGATGGTTTAATCAGCTGCAAACTGCATGCCCCTGGACTATACATTTGTGGAGGTGGAGAAGGGCCACTTGAATTTTCTGTTCCAGTCCTGTAAACAGCTTAGATGTCCTCTACCCTATCTCTGTGAATCATGATACTCCACTCACATGGGGCATCATGCATCAAAATGAGAGTAGTGTAGCAGGGAAATCCATCTGCTGTGTCGTTTTTAATATTGCTTAATTTTAAACTTTTTTTTACAGTGAGGATGTTTTATATGCTTTCATTTATTTATTTATTTATTTATTGGCTAAATGTTATTGTGTATGATCTTATTCTTTTAAATGTTTTAAGCCGTCTTGAATGCTATTTTTATGTGGAAAGGCAGGCATGTTCCTTTCTTTCTTTCTTTTTGTTTCTTTCCCTATTTTTAAAATTGCACTTGGGAAAAATGAAAATAGGAAGAATTGCTGAGTAATGGGCTTCGAGACTTTTGTGGTTGGATTTAGCCTGGTGTATCACTGGTTTTGCAAATCTAAAATCAATTTAAAAGCTTAAATTACGAGACAAGATAAATACAGACTTGCTGAAAATCGATTCTATGCCTAGTCAATAAATGTATACACAAATAAAAAGTATTAATAAGAGGTTTTGAAAACTTTCACCCAATTATTGGTGTGTTTCCTCCCCCCCCCCCGCAAAAAAAAGCTTAAATTTCAAGGAATTCTGTTCATTTAGGGTAGGGTTATTCTACTTCTCTGGAGGAACGACAGCATCTCACTCAAAGATATGCATTAACCAGCTCTCCTTTCTCCCAGTCCAAATTAAGCTCTCTAGTTACAGAAACTACATGTGGAAATGCATGTCAGTGGTTCATGATTCTCATTAAAATTGCCCATTTCTTACCTCCCAGGACTCTTTGCAAGGCAAAGTCCATCTTGCATTACAAATCTGTGAACTCAGGGGGCTTGCAGTACATTTTGTACATGCACAATCATGCATACATCTTAAACATGTGAATAGCTGTGTTGAAAATTGGAAACACTTTTGTCAGTAGGGGAAATTGTCATAGAAATGCATGCATGAATAAAGTCCATAAATAGTTGACCACATTATGAAAACTTTGTGGAAATATCAGAGAACTAACAAAACAAAAACACTGTAGCACTTTAAGGACTATATGTTATATTTTAATGTGAGCTTTTGTGTATCATGTCCACTTTGTCAGACATGGGGATGAGACTTCATGGCATCTATTTATATACATAAGATACAGAGGCACAGAGTGATTGGTCAGCATGACAGTTAGTATACAAATCAATATGGCTTTTTACAACTGGCAGTAGCAGATGATCTTTGGCTATTATTCGGGCTAGTTCTAAATGTTTCCTTTTTAATTGCAAATAGTGGGAGGTAGTCGAGGGCAAAAGAAGGGGATGACAGAAAATGAGATGGCTAGATGGTATTGTTGACACAATAGGCACAGGATTGAGCAGGTTGAGGAAGATGGTGGAGGATAGGGGTGCCTGGCATGCAATGGTCCATGGGGTCGCAGGTGGTCAGAATCGATTGTGCGACTGAACAACAACAAGTGGGAATATACAAAACAAACCCCTGGCATTGAACATTTACTAGTGATTTTAACCTTTGTGTTGCTGTGTCAGCACATCCTTTGTTCTGTGAGACAGCCTATGTCAGTGATGGCAAATCTTTTAGATTCCTAGTGCCCAGACAGAGGGGTGGGGGAACTCTTTGCTGGGGTGAAGGTGCATGTGCACACAGAGAGGGCTCTGACTGCCCCCTCTGGCATGCGTGCCATAGATTCACCACCACTGGCCTATGTTGTGAACGAGCCTTTAAAATGCTACATTGTTTTTGTTTTGTTTATTCTCTGATATGTCTGAAACACAGACTAACATGGTTACTATTAAAAAAAATCATTTGTGGAAATATATACAGTATTCAACAAAGGCAAAAAAATTTGAAGATTCTAAATCTGATACTAATAAAGAATAGATTGAAAATGTAGCTGGAATTCAGAGAGAAACAATTAAACTGAAAGAAGGAAAGAGTATATGCATCAGAATCAGTGATGGGATGTAACAGGTTCTCATCAGTTCGCCAGAACCGGTACTAACTTTCCCCAGTGTCCCAGAGAACCGGTAGCAGCTTTTGGGGGGAACCACCTTCAGGGCTTACCTTTTCACTGGTTCCCCCACTGTGCATGCACGCCAAACACTTGGTGTGCATTCACGCATACAGTGCTTGGCGCGTATGCATGGCCTCCTTGCTGTCCTCCCAGGTGGGGAGGAGGAAGAGAAGCTGCTAGCCTGAAGCTCCCTATAGCCTGCTCCCTAGGGTAAGTGACTCACCTTTGGATGTGGTGTGTCTGTGTGTATTTTAATGTGTATTTAATATCTTTACCTATATTGACGTACTACCACAGTTCCTAAAAAGGCCTGGCGGGTTTGTGTTGTGGGTGGGTGGGTTGGTGTGCTCATTTTTATTTTATTATTTATTTTATTTTATTTTTATTTGGCCCCACCCACAATGTCATGACATCATGATGTCAGCTCCACCCACACTGTGATGACATTACAGTGGGGTAGTAAATTTTTTGACATCCCACCACTGATCAGAATCCCCATTTAGGCATTATACAACCTGAGAGGAAAACATGCATGGTGAGCAGTGGTTAACACTCCCCATCTGTCATCATATTCTCATGTTTTCATCACTGGGTCCAAAGAAGAGAAGGATATTCTTGAATATATGCTCTATGCACAACAAGAATACGTATTTTTCCAATGTGCCGATCCCGAGGATGGCTAGCAAGTCTCTAACTAGAAATGGAGCCTTTTCGGTGGCGACACCAATGCTGTGGAACACACTATTGGTGGAGCTGCAGCAGGCCCCATCCCTGGATGTCTTTTTAAAAAACAATTAAAAACTCTCCTATTTAAGTCTTTCAAAATGTTATCCCCTTAGCAATAAATTAACCAGCCAGTTGATCTTCTGTGCCAACAGACATGAGTTATTTTAGGATGTATTTATTTAAAAACAGATTGGTTTAGTTTTAATTTATTGTAGTGTTTTATTATGTTATTTGATATTTTTCGAAAAGTGATGGACATTTCTCAAACGGTTGGTATAAAAATGCAATAATATAATATAATATAATATAATATAATATAATATAATATAAATACAATTTTTCCAAGGATCTTGGTTGTGTGTAGAGTTTAGACATGAGATGGAACATCTCCTCTTCAGACCTAGTGTTGAAAATCACAGCAATGGGGAGAACAAGCCTAAATGCTTCCTTTCATGCCTTTTCGCTTAGCAAGTTCTACAATACCTTAATAGGGCTGGAGTCAAAGTGCCTAGTCAGAATGATCAGGAGGGCAGGCTTAACAAATATTGAAATCAGTAAAGTAATGCCCATTGTCCCCAATTAAGCCCACCCACCCATAAGACCTCAAAGCCCAGATTCCAGATGAAGAGTTCTCAACCTTTTTAAGCTGAGGGTCATGCTCCCTCAGACAGCTTCAGGGGTCGGATGGCCATTTTGCCCTTTTCCCACCACATGGCACTTCCAAGTGTGGTGAAGGCAGTGGGGGACCACATGAAATGGAGTTGTGGGGCATGTCTGGCCCACAGACCACAGGTTGAGAATCCCTGTTCTAATTAATTAATTTGCACCTCTGCAGAGAAGATGGGTTTTCTGTAAAGAGTAAATTCTGACTCCTTTGCCTTTTAGTTCCAAGGTCTCCATGGAGATGAGTGTAAAAGTTAATGCATGCCTTTGAAATATGCCTGTCAGATTAAAGGACTCCTGTCATGGCCATTTACAATCAGGCAAAGACTGTGGGCCAGCTTTCACTGTTTTGTTAGGAGGCAGAGCAAAATAAATAGGGATCTCCTTCAACTTGGTGGGGAGTGAGAGCATGTAGTATGTGTAGGGGTATGATGGGATTGTCTAGTCTGTTTTATACTTACAGTAAAACCTCATATAACACTAAAACCTGGTTCCACAAGTCTTGGTGTTATATGATTTTTAGTGTTATCTGATCCTCTATGGGATCCATAGAGATACATTGTAACCACACAGGCTTTAGCGGTTGTTATCTGAAGCATCCCATAGGATCTTAATGTTATCTGATGCAATTCTTCCCCCCAGATTCCTTAATGTTATGCGATTTTAGTGTTATTCGATACTAATGTTATATGAGGTATTACTGTATATGGGATTTTGTACTGTTTAATTTGTGTTTCTTTTTTAACTTATGTTGTAAGCCGCCTAGAGTCGGGTTTACCTGATTGGGGCGAGATAATAAATTTAAATAAATAAATAAATAAATAAATAAAATGTACAGTATTCCAAACACTGGTACCAGAGGGTACCAGAACAAAGTGGTTCTCTCTGACCTGTTGTGTGGGTAGTACCAAAGCTGATGGCCCAAGTTGCACTGCCTTTGACAGAGCTTTTTCTAACACCGAAATGAGTCAACATTCAGGTTTATCAGGCCTAGAGGTTAATAATTTATTAATTTACATGTAGTGGATTGTAAGGGTGAGGGAGGGGTGAATACAGGTGTCAGGCACCTTGCCTTCGACTCCCTACCACACAGCCCTGCCTGCCTTCAGCAGCCTGCACCCCTCAGTGAAGCCCACACACCCTGAGTACCCAAGGACTTGCTTTAGGCTAGAGTTACTGTGATAGGTATCACCCTCTGACTGTTTGAGCTTGCAAACCAGCCAGCACAGGTAGGACATGCTGTCCAAAATACTTAAAGTAGCTTATGCTAGCGTTTCCAAGACACCAGATTCCCTCTCCAACCAGCTTAGCTCTCTACAGGAGCCAGAGACATTGTCTGGGTTCAAATGAATGTTTATGAATGCATAGATACTAAATTTTGGAAGATTAAAGCAAAGGAACATAATTGCAGAATACCATTCCAACATTTAAAACAATAAAGCCTTACTAGCTTTCCTGGCCTAGCCTGGCTTATTTACTTAAAGACTACATTTTTGCTAGCTTTTACTCAAAAGTCTCTCCAAGCAATGTTAGTGATTCAAAGCAATGGTGAATACTCTCTCTTCTCTCCCCCCCTTATTTCTCATATAAAACCCACATTTTTTCACACTGATCCCTCCTTCTGAAGGGTTACAGCCAATCACAGCATAGAATACAATGCCTATCAAGCCTAGTTCCATTTCCACAGACTACAGGTTGTTTTGACTGCACATACAATCTTCCACCTCACATCTACTTTTGAAGGTCACTTTCCTTCTCTACTTCTGGGAACAAGAAATCAGAAATCTACTGTACTTTTAAAAGACAAGCACCCCCACCCCCATTTCTTTACGTGGATGATGGTTTTCAGACTCCTTTTGGCTCTCCATTTTGGAGTGGCCTCTTGGCATACTCACAAAATTATGAAAGTCAGGATTTTGCCAAAATCAAAGGGTTAAGACAGGGCTGTTTTTTCTATGCAAAGTAGCATTTAGACTGAGCGATAGATAGTTTTCTCTGGAGGATTCTTCAGAAGCCTAACTTTGCAGCAATGACATTTCTGGAGCGGCAGTGGTAGTCACAAGTCATTTGGAAGATAGGAGCAGATTTAGCCTAAAGCTCTTGTTTCATGGTAGGAATGAGGCAGCAGCTGAATGGTGGAATCATATGATATCTTGAATGTCATGACAGAAAAGGAGAAAATTCTGCTTGGACAAGAATTGACATATCTGGACAAGGTGGGCCAATAGTGTGAATCTGTATAGCACTTTGGTATTTAATGTTAATTTAATTTAATTTAATTTAATTCTCATACTTGTATGCCGCCCAATCAGGAGACCTGACTCTGGGTGGCTCACACAATATTATACAGTAAACACAATAATACAATATAGATAATAATTATACGATATTCATCCTTCAAAAGCACATATTTATTTATTTATTTATTTATTTATCATATTTCTATGCCATCCTCCTCATAAATGACAGGGCAGCTAAGAACAGTAAAAACAACAATCATCAATAAGACCCACAATAAAATACCCACCCATCTAAGAAGAGTTAAAAGTTAAAATTTAAGGATTAAAAGATTTAAAAAGAGAAAAGATTTAAAAATCACAAATTAAAAACTCACAGGGAAGAGGGGAGGAGTCAAATGAGCCAGTGGGCCTGAGCAACCGACTGGTCCATGCCCATATCTGCCCCGCCAGCCAGGTCTTCACACCCTTTCTGAAAGACAGCAGCTCTGTCTGGAGACACATGATATAAAACAATACAACAATACAATAGTACAATGGCCTCTCCACTCTGGCTGCAGGCAAGTCCAAGGGTGGTGGCAGCGAAGTCCTACCATGCACCGCCGTAGTGGTCTTTTGTGCCCTGGCCCGGGGCAGGGTCCAGGATGCCAGAGGTGGTGGAGGGTCCCATAACCTGGCGCCACAGTGGCCTCTTCACCCCGGCTGCAAGGCACCTTCCTATGTTTCTATATCTGCAGCAAAAATGTAAAAACATGTCTGGAGGTTTTTATGCAAGCAATGCACCAGAAATAGGGAGAGTGTCTGAGAGATTGGATAAGATGTATGCAATTTCTCCTAAACCGGAGGGGTAGAAGTGGCTAGAGTGACCGACTAGAACTCAAGAGACCTAGATTTGAATCCTTACTCAGCTGTGGGAACTTGGAGGGTATAGAATGGGTAAAAACCAATCCTTAAACATTTCCTCAGAACAGTTTTTCTGAGGACATTCTGCACCAGTCTCTCATGTTCTTCAGCCATGAAGTCCATCTATGTCTAAGTCCACCTCCCTTCCCAAAGATCTTGCTTTGCAGAGTGATATGGAGTAATCTATATTTCATGTCATTCCTCATGATATGCCCAGAATATCGGAGCTTTCTTTGCTTAACAGTCTTAAACAGTTCTTGTTCTTTATCCATCCAATTCAGCACTTCTCCATTAGTCATATGATCAACCCATGATATCCTTAATAGCCATCTGTAGATCCATATTTCAAAAATTTGATTTAAGAATTTGAGAGAGAACATAGCTTTCTGCTTTGTCCTTTCACGTGCCTACTTCTAGCCAAGTTAAAAGCTTTGAAAAGTGAGTTGTTTGTGAAAGTGTTTAAATTCTTGGGCTGTGCTAATAGAGAATAAAAAAAGTATGATGAAGCCTTTTCTGTATGGTGAAATTATTGTGGCATTTGAGTTGTCTTCTAAACAAACAGAGAGAGAATTATTTCTTTATCACTCTTTCTACTGCAATGATTCTTGAACATTTACACAGCAGCTTAGGTAAATTTCATATTTGTTACCAATAACATCACACGTTCACACTTTTTCCCTTCCTATTTTTCCTTCCTCTTTTCCTTATTTTCCTGTTTATGAATTTATTTATTCATTTTTAATAGAATGTGTGTATTAACCCTTTTGACTCGGGGCCAGTTTTAGAAAGTCTGGAAAGGAAATAATTTATGACAATTAAGTTTTCAAAAAGATAAACATGTGGGATTAATTATGTCAGCACCTCAAAACTGAGATTTAAGACCTGGTTCCAATATGGGCAGATACAATTCAGATTGAAGGAGGATTTGAAAATAGGAATATCAACAACTGATGAGGAATTGATTGAGCAAATTAGGAATCAGGGACAAGCCCATATTAAAAGGGTATATAAGGTTTTGTTAGCAATGGACTCGGCCCCTGAATTAGTTAAGAATTGTATGATAAAATGGGCGCAAAATATTCAAGAACCAATAATGTTGGAGATGTAGGAAAAGATATGGGTTAGAAATGTAAAATTTACACAAGCTCAAAACTTGAGGTAAAATTTTTACAAAATGTTTTATAGATGACATCTAGATCCAAAAAAGTTGTCAATAATGTATCCGAATTTAAAACCTAAATGTTGGAGGTGTGATTGTGAAGATGCTACGTATTATCATATTTGGTGGATGTGTAAGAAGGTTAAAGCATTATGGATAAAAATATGGTGGATAATGCAGAAAAAGATTTTTAAGAGGCGAATTAAGTTTACACCACAGTTATTTCTATTGGGGATCACTTCTGAATGTATAAATGTGGAAACAAAATTGTTACTGAACTTAATAACTGCAGCGAGACTACTGATCGCCCAGTATTGGAAAAAGGAAGAATTGTGTACAGTGGAAGAATGGGTACTTAAAGTATCAAATCTGGCGGAGATGGCAAAAATCTTTGCATATTTGAAAGATCAGACAATTGATAAATATTTGTTAGACTGGAGATGCTGGATTGATTTTATACAGGATAGATATAAAACAGACAAGATCCAGTTAGCTTATGAGTATTAAGAATAGTTGAATGATGTGATTGGTACAATGTTAGTTTATTTTGATGTTATTTAGATGATAATGGGATTTGGTATGGATTATACCTTGTGTCCAGTTCTGGGAAGTCGGGGGGAGGGGTAATGGGGGAGGGGGGAGGGAGGGTTATGGGGAGGAAAACAGAGAATGTACACTTTTGGTAAAACTCTTTAAAAAAAACTGAGATTTAAGAGCACTTTCTGTGATTTTTCTACACTGAGGAGTACCTCAGATTATACCATCCCAAGATACTTCCTTGTTGGAAATGAATAGTCACACACAACATGAAAGGGAGAGGGTGAAAGCTAATATGATATAGAAGATAGAGTCCTGGTTTAGGGCATAAAAGATCTAGGTTCAAATCCCCACTTGGCCATGAAAATTCACTGGAGAGAGGGAACAATAAACCATTCCTTGGACATCTCTCATACCTCAAAAATATGTTAGGCTACTAGAGTCGCCAAAAGTCAGAAGCAATCTGAATGCACAAAACAACAACACACACACACACAGTTTTATCCTTACCATAGAGAGTCATACAGACTGTGCAAAGGATATATGCTAACTCCAGATGTTAGTATCAGCTAGAATACACCAACAGATGTAGGGGACTTATGGGGTCAACATTATGGGTAAAGGCGGCTGCTTAGATTGAAGTTGTACTATAAATCTCCATTACTGCTTCCTTTAAATGCCATTCTTAGTTCCAATCTCTATAAAACTGTAAGTCAACTTTCTTGTTAAAATCCCCAAAAGGCAAAGGTGGATTTACTTACTTTGTATGGATCTATTATTCATTGGAATTAGCTTCAGAGTAGCATACAAATATAATAATAAAACTAAATAAATTATTAGAAGCAAAAGCTCTTTAATAAATGTCTTTACTTTATTTTTTAAAAACCATTTAAAAACAGCCCTTTCTTAAATTGATGTATTTTCATAGAATTATTTGAATGTGTGGATATTGGCAGAGGGCCGGCAGATGTCATATGGGGTAGGGCTAGAAGCTGCAACTCTACTCACCTAGCACTGAATATACAGTAAAGGCAAATCTGTGACCAGACTTTAACTGTTGCATGCTGTAGTTCTTCCCTGCCATCTGTATTAAATCACTCTTCAGTGTCAGATATTAATAGATCAGCATGAAGGGTTGCTTAAAAACAACTCTCATAGTTAAATAGTCTTGGCCAGTAAATTCCTGCTTGTCTCATTTTTGCAAGCATATACAAGTCACTTTACCATTCTTCTCCTTTCCATCTAAAACTGCCCAAGATATTATTGCTATCTTGCATTTGTGAGGACAGTTTTTGGCACCAGATAGGTAAAAAAGAAGCCAAGCAATCAGGATTGGTGCTTTGTTTCACAGACATTTCCTAATTTTCAGCTTTGAATGCCTATTTTGTGACTTTCTTAGCAATCTTCTCTGTTTGCTGTGCGTGTTTTACTGTGACCATAACAAAACCTTTCCTAATTCTTTGTGAAGGTGTCTCATAAGATTGAGATAAATTGCAATTAATGAGAACATAGGATTTAGTGATCCTTCACATGCCTAAATAGTAAACCTACATTTGCATCCAACATAACTTTAGCAGAGAAAAATAATATACTTGCACAATTCTATTGGGCTGAGGAAAGAAAGAAGAAGCACATATGATCACACTTTCCCCCTCTCATGGTCCCTAAAGCATGCTGCCCTTTGTGAAACCTGTTGTCCAACTGTTTGTGCAGCTAGTATTTTTGGATTTTCTAGCCTACAAATACCACAAATCTCCATGAAAATACCTGGAAGTCATTCTTTCTTAAATGGTTATAGTTGCTGGAATTAAAAATAGCTGAACAAGTCTTAAAATATGTAATTTAATGCATATGCAAATAGCAAACATAAGATATTTACTACCCAATAACAGGATTATACACCTAGAAGAACAGCATATTAGTGATTTCTCATCTAAATTACAATAATAAAAATGAAAATCCTAGATCATATTAGTGAAAAATGAGGACAAAACTAAATATTTAAGCATCTTAACACCAGGTATAGATCCATCAATAGGCCAACAGAGATCATTTAATGGATTATATGTCTCACTTTCTTCTGTAAATACTTTGCTTAATTCTCTGAAAAGAAAAGGGGGAAAAGATGACTGCAGATCAGGAGAATGAATCTGCCTTTCAGCAGTTTACATTGTTTGGCATGTCTTCTCTAAGGGGGTACATCTAGTTGTGTATTTGCTTCAAAACAGTGCTCAGAAATTCTCTAATCCAGCCTTGTTGACATGAATCCAGAAAAGTGGCTTACACTATACCCTTTGTTACTTTCTCAATGTGAGCAGGGACACATCTGAGGAAGACCGCTTCATACTCATGTGTGGGCTCCACACAGAAACAAATACCTTGGATAATTTGAGTTGTGGTTCATCTGAAGAGCCTACATACATGCAGGAAGCTCCCATCTTCTGACTCATACCTCCTTGTGTGGAGATAGCAGTGAGGAGCATGTTACTTACTCCTCTGTGACCATATTGCAAATGACTGAACAGGGGTATAGTAGAAGGAATTTCCACTTACTCAAACAAATTAGGACAATATGTTTTCCCTCATTCCCCCTTCCCATTTAATTTGATCCTTCCCTGTGGCTCCTGCAACTGCTTTTAAGAACTGGGATCAATTCTGGAAAAGACTATAACAGCACATGAGTTTGCCAAAAATGGAAGAGCCAACCTAACTCAGCAACCTAACTGAGACAAAGCTTTAACCAGATAGGACTCACGACACCTTCATTTTCCCATCATAATCATTGGACTTTTCTTTTTAAAAACTCCATTAATGTATTATTCTTCAAGATAACTTCCTCTCAAAATATAGAACTTTAAGTACTTTTTTAAAGCTAAGAACTGCATTCAGTGTGAAAGTTAGTGCATAACTATCAACTAGTCCTCATGTTACTCTGAAAGGTACAGATATAGTTGGTTCATGCTGAGAATCACAAAGCCTGAATTCTGGAGGCAATTCTAGAACTGTAGAATATCCTGTCTCCCTTTTCTTCCAAGTTTAGAGGGAGATCTAAAATTGACAGCTGGAGAATCTGGGCATCCTTCAGGATACACGATTTGAAGGATGTCCAGATGTTGGGTGAAGGTGGAGGATCTATGTACAATTTAAAAAAAAAACTTGGATGAAAAGACTTGGGCATTGTGCAATGTTGGCCCCATGGTCTGGACTGAATTTCAACCTTCATAAGTAAAGGTTAGTTTAATTAAGTGTTAGCTAAAGCTGTTTACAAGCATCTCCTGCAGTGCTGACAACATGTCTACTGATTAATTTGTGGGATTCCTGGGGGAATGACTGGGTCATGCAAAGGTCTCATCAATGCACACCAAGGTGAAAGAAATGCTGTAAAATGTTTATTTAGCAGACACTAACTAACAGTACAAAGTATTACTTAAACACAGGTACAGCTCAACGATACAGCAGCTTAAAAAGAACACTGGGCACATCAAAGGTATCCCAAGCAGATTTAACTAAATCGTAATACAAAGTCAATTATTTTGTTCTTTTTATTATGATTTGTTTTTTAATTTCTTGGTTTAAATGTTCAGCATCAATTAATTACAGGACACTATAAATATTTTCCTTACATTTTGCATTAAAGAATTATAAGATGTTTGAATATCAGAAAGTAAACAAAACAGCCAAAAAAAAAAAAGGTAAAAAAATTGTGTGGCACCCTAAAGACTAACTGCTGTATTTAAATGTGAGCTTTTGTGGACCAAATCCACTTCATCATTGGCCCACAAAAATTCATACATGAGTTGCTGTTTGAAATGCATTTTCAAAAGTTCACATATTTCTTCATTAACATGATGGAACATAATTGAGATATTTAAAAATTCTGAATTGAGAAGAGGGGAACAAAATGGAAGAATATTCCATCCAGACAGAGAGTACTCGGCACTTTTACTTTAAAGTTTAACTTTGTATCCCTGTATGTTCAATGACATTTGTGATATTGTAATTGAGTTGCACATTGCTTTTCCTAGCTTGACTCCCCATCTGAAAAAGCTGCTTGGCAGACAGGTATGATGTAGTCCTCTTGACACTGAGAAAAGTTTAACCTGTTGAATTTTTGCAGTCTAGGTGGCTGCGAATGTTCTCCCATTTATTTTTCATCAGGAACCAGTAAGTTTTATAGAACTGAAAATGTAACAATATTGAAAATCGAAGACAGCAAGGTTGGCAGATTTATCTTTTTGTAATACTTTTTTACTTGCAGCATATTGAGTTTCTAGTGATTTCATTGCACATTTTTTGGTGTAACAAACATTAGAAAGTTTAAATAATTCCTTATTATGACATACTGTACTTATTTTTATGAAAACAGAATAGGGACTGTTAATGCTTTCCTGTAAGTGGAAATAACAATAAGTATTGAATTTGATCTCTAGAGATAGTTTTGAATTCTGTATTTGATCAGAACTTTCATAAGCCCATAACTTCCTTCTGAAATAAACCAATGAGTCAGCCAAACTTAAAGGTAATACAGGCTTCCCACCAAGAAGATTTGCCCACTGAGGAGTAATTGTAGTATGCTCACTGCAGTGGCTCAAGTGACTAAGACACTGACTGGAAGGCATGAGGTCAGCAGATTGATACCTGAATACTGCAGGATGGCGTGAGCTCCCGTCTTTGTCCCAGCTCCTACCAACCTAGCAGTTCCAAAGCAAGAAATTGCAAATAGATAAAAAGGGACCACTTCGGTGGAAAGGTAAACAGTGTTCCATGCACTCAGGTGTCTAGTCATGCCTGCCACATGACCATGGAAAAGTCTGCAGAAGCAGACAGTGCTAGCTCTTCGGCTATGAAACAGAGATGAGCACTGGACCCTAGAGTCAGATATAACCAGGTTTCAAGCAATGGTAACCCTTACCTTTAACTTTTACACTAATTTATTTATTCTCATCAATTTCAACTGTCTCAATTTAATGACACACTTAGATAAGGCATATTAAAGCTCTGCAAGATTTCTTATCTCTAAGCAGCTGTATCCCAAGACACACTTGTGGTTTTGTAATTCAGGAACTCAACACTTTGTGCAAATGATTTTTCAACAAAACTAGTGTCCTTTCCTTTTGAAAGGCACTTGCACATGCACGTGCATACAGAGAGACATAGCAGTCTCAAAACAACTGGCTGATTATTTTAAAATATGCTGCACCTCTTGAATTATTTTAATCCCTAACAGGGTAGACAGCAAATTGCCTCAGCCATTGACATTTTGTATTATACAGTATTTGCATTAGAGTCTTAATTGCACAATTTTTTAATTCACACAAACATATCAATCTCATTTTCTTCTCCTATTAAGAGTTCGAAAGCACTGAGGAAGGCAAATACAGAAGTGGTTGTTGCTATTGTTCAGTTACACAGAAGAGACAATCACACTTATATACCACCAGGGCCATAGCCAGGATTCTAGATGGGGGGAGGATTGAAGGGGCAACAATGGCACACTCACATATATAACATTGGCACCATGGGATGGGTTGGGGGATGGGCTTTCACCCCCCTGTGTCCCCCTGGCTATGGCCCAGTATACTGCCCCATAGTGCTTTTGTGCACTCTCTGGGTGGTTCACAAGTCAATTAGTATTTTGCCCCCAACATGCTGGGTACCCATTTTACTGACCTCCAGTGAGTCCTCTCTTCTCATTTGGAGACCAAAGTATTTGAGCTTTAGTTTCAGTATCTGTCCTTCCAATGATCGGTCAGGGTTGAGTTCCTTTAGGACTGACTGATTTGATCTCGTTGCAGTCCAGGAGACTCAAAAATCTTCTCTATCACCTCTATCCTTCTGCGCTCAGCCTTCCTTATGGTGTAGCTCTCACAGCCATACATTACTGCTGAGAAGGCCATTGCTTCGACTACCATATATACTCCAATATAAGCTGGCTCGAATATAAGCCAAGGTACCAAATTTGTACCTGAAAACCCAGGAAAATAGGCTGATCCGAGTATAAGCCGAGGGTGGGAAATGCAGCAGCTGCCAGTGAATTTCAATAACCAAAATATATGAACATATGGTAAAATTAATTAAATTGTTGGTGCATCTCAATCCGGTGTAGTCTTGGGACCCTTGTGGTCGTTGACCTGAGTATAAGCTGTGTCTCCTTTTTGGAGCTAAAAAACTTGGCTTATACTCGAGTATATACAGTATATGAACTTTTGTTGTCAGGGTGATGTCTCTATTTTTATGATGCTGCCTGCAGTAACTGTATGTTTTCTTAAAAGGACAAGGGCCTTATGTTCTTTCTGCAGTACTCCTTAGTGAAGCTGAACTGACACCCTTAAAAAAAAAAAACCCCACATAGGAAATGGTGAGGAACTTCTGGTCCTACAGATTCCAGACTCCTGTGAGTTCAGGAGGCTGAAACCCCAGACAGAGGCAGCTCTGTCCCACAGTTCAAAGAAGTCAGACCTCTTCCAGTCTGTCAGAATGGCAAAAACAATGGTTTGCTTGATTGCAAGTACAGAATTGGTTTTTGAGTAATAAGTCATGTAACAAACTGCAAAGTTAATTTTAAGGTGTTGAAAGAAACACCTGGGATACTTAGGTGCAATGAGTAACAGTTGTGTCCGACTCATCTCAATTTGTGGCCAAAGAGCCAGTGCTATCTGCATCTGCTTCTGTGGTCATGTAGCAGGCATGACTAGACACTGGAGCACACAGAATGTTACCTTTCCTGCCAAAGTGGTACTTACTTATCTACTTGCAATTTCTTGCTTTCAAACTGCTAGAATGGCAGGAGCTAGGACAGATGACGGGTGCTCACTTCATCCTGCAGCACTCAGGTCTTGAACTGCTGACCTGCCAACCTTTATTAACCACTAAGCCACCTTAAAACTGTTACTAGGGTTGATTATTGGTCCAGAGTCACTCAGTTCACTTGACAGCAGATGGAAATATAATCTCTGGTCTCCCTGACCCTAGTCTGATGGTTCTGTCATTACAAACGGCCTTCCATCTTGCAGCTCACTATGTTCCTCAGACTCTTCCTGCTGATTAATTCTTAAACTGGCAGGATTATTGTCTTTTTGCCTTTCTGAGATACAATTTAACACATCATCTTTTCTTATTCAGTGGCATTTTCTTAGTTTGGAACCCTTCCACACCTTTGTTCCTTCAATATTTCATGGTTTTCTATTTTCAATAATTATCTCCAAGCATTTTGAGTCTGAAAAATATTCTGTTTTTATTTCTACTCAAGACTTATGGAAGTAATCTGTTTTTTTCTCTCAGGCATAGCTAAAAGTTTCCAGGTAGCACCATAAACCATATGAAGTGCATGTGAGTTTTCCTCTCTGTCATTAGGTAAAATGATAGCCTTATAATATGTACATGTACAGAGGTGTATATTTCATTTTTACAATGCAATACTTTAGGTAGCAATAAAAAGAGATACCTATCTGCATAAACATATTTGAATATTTACATGAATATACGTGAAACCATCTGTTTTCTTTTTACAACATTACTAACTTGTATCCTCCTGACCTGCAAAAATTATTTAACATCCTTTTAAAAATAAACAAGGTTACTTTATATCATAAAAGGTTAGCTTATCTGTGCAGAGGAGGCCTGAATTTAAATATCTTCTATGAATGCTAGGAAGCGAGGCTGGCCTGGGCCTTTTCACCATCAAAGGTGGAACAGTAAAATTGTACAATGCACAAAAGTTGATCAAGATGCTTTAGCATGCAAATGTGAGTAGATAAATAGGTACTATTCCAGTGGAAAAGGTAACAGTGTTCTGAACATCTCCCCATGGTGTCATTTTGGCCACATGACCACAGCAGTGTCTTTGGACAACAACACTGGGCTAGGAACGTAAATGACCGCCAACCCCTAGAGTCAGCCGTGACTGGATATCGGGAAACCTTCACTTACTTTTTACTTTCCCAGTTCCATGGCAGAGCTGGGGAATCAAACTCAGGTTTCTTAAGTCCTAGTCTGCAACTCTATCCACTAGACCAGTGATGGTGAATCTTTTAGAGACTGAGTGCCCAAAGAGAGGCGCTATGCAAACACTGTGCTGCAGTGAGAGAGGAAGCGCTCCCATTGGGCTGCTGGGCAGTGGGGCGGTACGAACTCTGTGCTGGGGGGAGGGAGGAAGCACTCCCATTGGGATGCTGGGCAGAGGGGTGGGGTGGGGTGAACTGTGCTGGGGTGACAAGCCATGTGCTAACAAAGAGGGCTCTGAGTGCCCCCTCTGGCTCATGTGTCCCCTCTGGCACATGGTTTGTCACCAGTGCACTAGACTATACACTGTACCCATATAATAAATTTGCCATCTAGTCTGTTCTGATTTATGGCAACCCTTTCCAGGCTGAATGTACTCAGAAGTGGTTTATCAGTTCCATCTTTGAGGGACATCTTAGGACTGTGGAGCTTGGCTAACACAGACAATTATAATTACAAAACAGTCACTTCCCTCCAAATGGACAATTACAGTCACTTCCCTCCCAGAAGGCAATGGGCGGGGGGACCCTTCACTGACCCTGGGAAAGTGGGGCCCAAGGTCAGCTGGGCGGTGGTGTCCAGCCACCCGGAGCAGCCTGCGGCTTTTCTTCCTGGCCCCGAGAGGGTGGGGTCCAAGGTCAGTTGGGCGGTGGTGTCTAGCCACCCGGAGAAGCCTGCGGCTTTTCTCCCTGACCCCGGGAGGGTGGGGCCCAAGGTCAGCTGGGTAGCCGTGTCTTTGCTCTGGAGGCACCATGGGGAAAATAACTAGCAACTGCTCACTCCACAGACACTTAACATGCTGAGATTACATACCTATAAATGAGTGACCTTTTGTAAGATTCACTATCAGGCATTTCAGGCAGCCATCTCACTGCATAATTTGTATTTTGTATTTGTATTTTCGACTTATATGCCGCCCCACTCGCAGAGCGACTCTGGGCGGCTTACAGAAGAAACAGCTACAATTACATAGTACATACCAAAGCACAAGAGCAATTACAGATATCAAATACTAAATTACAAATATTACATATACAGTATATATGTGTCCAATATCAGTTACAATGACAAAACATTAGATTAGAACATCCTAAGAAATAATCAAAGATGCTGTAATATAATCATTACAGCATCAATGGTAGAATCCAGTTATCCAGCCAGCTTCTCTCATCAAAAGAGCATACAGTGTTTGACAACTTTCAGAAAGACATAATTGTATGACATCAAGTCAACTCTGGTAGAGAGTACTGTACTCAGAAGTGGTTTACAATTTTCTTCTTTGATGGGCATCCTGAGACTGTGCAACTCACCCAATGTCACACAGACTGGCTCTTTTGGGATGCACAGTGGATAACTGAACCCCCAACCTCTCACACAGCCAAATAACTATCTCACTAAGCTATCTAGCCATGGATGAAAAATCCATCCTATTTAGTTCTTTTATTTAAGAAGCCTAGACCACTAGATTACAACATAGAAGTAAGTACAATTTATATTTGGAGATCTGTATGTTTCCAGTCTTGGGGTGTGGCTGACAAAGTTTGAAAAAGAAATAAACTCTGCATGCCAATAAAATGTGTCCAAGTAGGCTTTAGAGACAATGGCTGGAATCCTGTTGCACTCCTATGTAGAAAGGGTAACTTTTGGAGAAAAATTTCCTCACATTAAGACAACTCTGTAGTTGTTATCTGTTGCATGCTGAGTCATATAACTTGGTATGCAACAGATAATGTCTATGGAGATTTCTTAACTTGAGGCAACTAGGTCAGGTGAAAGGAACTGGTAAAAACTAGTCTTTTAAAAGCAAGATTGTTTGTCCTGAAAAAGTCACGCTTACAGAACAAAATGTGATTCTTCAGAACAATATAATTAAAAGTTGTAGCTTGGACAACAGGGGCTTTGAGGTTCTGTGACATTTGACTAAACATGCAAACTAGGAGAAGAAAATGAAGAGAAAAATCCCACATAAGGAAGGTCACATTTGCAAGTATTATCAGCCAGAAAACTCCATTCTAATTAGGGAACCAATAAATGTCATTGTGGTCTAGTCACTGACCAGCTGCCTTGAAAAGTCACAACCAGCAGCAAGGAAGTCAGAAATACTTTACTCAGGTGTCTGGATGTGCCAATTATTTACACATTTTGATTTTCTGGCAGCAAACAGCATCTCTGCAGGAACAGAATGTGCTAATTTCAGCAATGTATTTCAAATGCATTATTTTAACTATTAAAATGTCAATCACCCACTTTTCTTGCTGTGCATTGTATTTATTCAGCAGTTCTATAAGAAGTTTAATGATTATTGAATTCATTAGCAAGCTAACAAATGAATTAAAATTCCTAGGCCAGTATCCTGCTTAATATTTACATGTGTAAAAATTCAATTGCAGAAGCTGCTGCAGAAATCTAAAGCATACAAAGCATATGACCACATGTGACCAACACCTTACTAGATCACTGTTGCAGTTTTCACAATTGGAGCCTTTTTGAAACCTTTAATGGAATACAGGCCTTAACATTTTAAGTTCTAAGAATTAGCTTCCCAGAAAACTGTAATATTAATGAATTAGTATTGCTGTTCCAGAGTTCTGCTTTAGCCAATCAGGAGTCACACGGAAAATGTAATGACAGATGAGATCAGAAGAAGCTTTGTGAATCAATGAAACACTTTCACCCACTGTTCCAGTAAAACTTCCAAATATCAATGAAAAGAATCTTCTTTCAGTTTTTGCAAAGGTCTTATAGTGTGTCCCCTGTATATGTGGGGAATATGTTCCAAGACCTACTCCAGATATCTAAAACTGCAGATAACAGTGAGCCCTATATTCAACACGTGTATGAGTCATAGAAGCAGGGGAGGGGGTTAAAATGTCTCCATTGTTCTACATGAGAACTACCAAAATGTCTGTCTCAGTTTTTTGTAAACATTGCAATGCAGACAGTGGCCTCTAGTGGCCAGCTCTGGTAGTACACAATTGTTCAGTCATACAGTTGAGACTGACCTTTTGCGACCCCATGGACCACAGCACACCAGGCTCCTCTATCATCTGCCATTCTCTGTAGTCCACCCAGATCTACACCCACTACATTAACAATGCTGTCTAACCATCTCATCCAATACACTATAGCAGTGATGGCTAACCTTGGCACTCCAGAAGTCCAAGTCACCATTCCTGCTGATCGGGGCTTCTGAGAATTGAAGTTCAAGAATACCTGGAGTGCCAAGGTTCACCATCACTGCACTACAGACATATGTATATATTGTGTATTTCAGAGATTTTTTAAATATTTTTTTAGACCTCCAGAAACTGAAACTGCGGATACTAAACTCATGGATATGCGGGGATGAGGTGACCAGTATTAGAAATTTGCACATCCACTTTTATTCCAGCCTGTTTGTTACTAGTAAGCTTCAGATTATGGTCACCAGGCATAGTCTACAATTTTTGTGTTCTTTCATTTTACCAGTACAGTGGTACCTCGCTTAAAGAGCATAATGCATTCCACGGGATTGCTCATTAAGCAAATTTGCTCTTTAAGTGAAACACCATTGTAAGTGACCAATTGTGACTTCTGGGGGGGGGATGTGAACCCCAATTTAGTTGTTAAGCGAGTTTTTGGTTAGTTTTAGTTGTTAAGTGAGGCACTCTTTATGCAAGGTTTTACAGTACTGTGGAATATAGAAAGACTAGGTATAGGAACTGCATGGAAATGGGATTCAGACAGGGAATAGAGAAAATAATAAAATCAGTACCTACAGAGGGAAGGATCAAAGAAGTAGCATGTATTAAAATAAGATAAATATACATGAGATAAGCTATGGAAAAGTTTGAAAGTAAATACAAGAATGTGACACTGATAAGTAAAAGGAGATATCTCCTTCCCTTCTGAAGAATATATGGATGCACTTTATTCTCTTGAGAAAGCTTTTTGCAAAGCTCAACATATATAGATGGGAAACTATGATCAATTTATGAAAAATTGGCAACCTATATAAAAATATGGCACTGAACCAAGTAATGAGGAAAATACAACAGGAAATAATTTAGAGTTTTAGACTGTTGGTCTATAATGTTTCAAGACAGATAATTATATCCAAAGGGTTAGAAAATATTTTTAAGAATATTATTTATTTATTTATTTATTTATTTATTTAGATTTATATTGCCGCCCACTCACCGAGGTGACTCAGGGCGGCTTACAGTCAAAACAACAGTACAATAAAAATTATCAACTGCAACCACATAAAACAACCAAACCAGAACACAAATTAACTCCCGTCAGGCCGTTGTTGTGGGCTCAGAGGAGTGGGCAAGGTCCCCAGCCACTGCTAGGCCTTGGCATCTTCTTCCTCAGGCCGTTGTTGTGGGCACAGAGGAGGGGGCGATGTTCTCAGCCACTGCTAGGCCTTTGCATCTTCTTTCTCAGGCCGTTGTTGTGGGCCCATTATTATTATATGCTATTATTATTTAGGCCAGGTGTTCACAACATTTTCCCACCAGGGGCTGTACCCACCCCGAAACTTCCCACCAGAGGTCAGAGTCATGGTGGCTCCCTGGATGTACGTTTTCATCATCATTGGCGGTGTGCAGTAGCAGCAATGGCATTTATTTATTTCTTCTGGGGTTTTGGACAGCCTCTGCCACTTCCCAGGGTGGCGGAAGGCTTTTCAGTGAACAATCACTCCAGTTTTGTAATTTTGTGAGCCTTTTCTGTTGCTCTTTGGCAGCTAGAGCAGTCTGGTGAACTACTTCCTGGTTGCACGCTGTGATCCCAGGTACCGATGTAAGCTCTGCCTGGCAGGAGAAGTAGTTTACTGGACCACTCTAGCTGCTGAAGAGCAGCAGAGAAGGCTTGGAAAAATTACAAAACTGAAGCAATTGTGCTCCGAAAATCTTCCCATCACCCTGGGAAGTGGCAGAGGCAAAAGCCATGTGATTCCCACTGTGGCCATGGTAAGTGACATAGCGCAACTTCCAGTTGTGGTGGGTGGGTGGGGGCAGTCCTGGCGGTGCCCAAGTGGCCACTGTGGGCTAGATTAATGATATGTGTCAGCTGGATTAGGGGCTGGGGTTTGCAAAGCCCTGATTTAGGCTGTTTTCTTGCGACAAAATTGCATGGTTTATTATGTAATATGAGAGAATTGTCATTAAAACTTGACAAATTAAAAGTTCAACATAATAAAGATGAGTTATCTGTAAATAAAGGTATTGAGCTGAAAGATATTAGCAGAATTATCAACAAATTTTGCAGGGAAGGTTGAAAGTTGAAGATCATATGACAGCCACCATGGAGAATTGAAAAGAAATGCTACAAGGTTGTATGTTTTTTTGCCACCGCTGTTTGGTTTGCACTGTGGGAACATATTTAAAGAATCATTCACTGATTAATAACATTGTTATCAATAGAAAGCTTAACAAGAACAAATTATGATATGCAAATGATGCCATATTCTGAAGACTACTCAATAAAAGTCATTGAAATAAATAATGAACTTGATCTAAAAATGAGTGTGAAGGAAATCAAGTAGTGGTAATCAGTAAAAAGCAAGCAGTCAAAGAGATTCAGTTAAAGATCGAAAATGAAAATATTGAGTGTGTTTGACAAAGATGATTTCCTTGGAATTTTGTTAAACAAACTTTGGAATCAACGGTATGCAATAAGAGTCAGAGCAAAGATCTCCTGCAACAGTTCATTTAGATGAAGAATGTAATATGGCAGGAAAATGTATGCCTGGCTTTGATAAATCACATTATATGGTATCATTTATTCTAATTTTTACTATATGGCATGGAATTATGGTTTTAAGACTAGCTGGTTAAAATTATCACTAGTGATTAGCAATCATAAGGTGTAGAGGCCAACCAGACACATGAAAACACAGGTTTTTCTCCCAGCAAGTTCTTTGAAATGAAATTGATTTGGAACACCTGCAATTCAGCATTGATAACAGCTCCTTCGCCTGTCTTGTTTCCCTTGTTGGTGGGATCTTCCAGTAATGAGATGCAACAACAGTAAACTAAGCAATGCTACAGGATGGCGGAGGGGCGATTGAAAATTTAAATAGATATTAGTACTGCTTGGTGCACCAAAGTAGATATTTTTAAAAGAAGGGCAAGGCACACATTAGCAGGATGGATTTAAGTCATGGCTCATCTTCTCATACATAAGGATGAGGAACTGAAACAATTATTCTCCTTATCTTTTGATTGGGTAAGATGTCCTGTCAAGAACAATTTGTGTGCAAGTCAAGGAAAATGGCACAAATAACACAATATTTTCCTTCTCATCAGATCAAACTTTGTCCAGATCAAACTTTAAACTGCCGTAATGAAGCCACCTTCTTGGCTTGTCATTGGCCAAAATTAAATCCTCATCAGTACAAGTTTCCAGTAGTAATCAGCAGACCAGCAGATGAGCCAGATTCTGTATCTCTCCACATTCACACAGGGTGTTGTTGTCTGCCAGCAGTTCCAACTTAAGCATGTTGGTCTGACATTTAGGGACTCCAGTCCTCAGATAATGTAGGATTCTCAAGTGACATAGGGGAGGTTGAGTTCCTCAGCCATTTCCTCCTTTAATGTTATTCTTTGTTCAGTGAGCTACTCCCTCTCTCATCTAATTTGATTTTGCTCTTGCATAACATCAGTAATGTTTGTTCTTGCCATAAAGCTTTTCCTAGATCTGAGTTGGCAGACTTGAGGCTCATATCCATTTAGAGGATGTCAAAGGTCATTCTCTTGCTTAGTTCTCTTGGTGTCTGCTGCTACTTCTCTCCCTATCTTAGGTGGCATGATACCAAAAAGAGGATATATTTTCTCAACTGGTGTAGGTATGAGGCATCCTGTCACTATACAGTTTAATTTTAATTGCAGTAAAAGATAAATGGCTACTGCTTTGCTCCATGGACTCATAAGGATTAGAAGGATTGGATGGTTAGGCTGTATCTTTCTTGATAATCAGCCAGTAGTTATGTGCATGCTGTATGTGTGTGCTTTCCTTCTCAAAACAAAAAAGATGTTTGTTTTGCATAGTTATATTTTATAGTCCTTGATGAGAAAAAATATTGCTCCTTCTCTTATTCTTACCTGAAAGCAACATATCCTGGAAACCATAAAAATTCCTCATGGAGGTGTTCCGATAGGCTACAGCAATGTGAATGCCAAATCTAGCAATTCGTTACGTCCTAGTTAGCAGTGGGCTCTATCAGGGCATAGTGGACCCAGCAGTATCCCAAATACCCTAAGATAGGGCCTGAAGCTTTATATGCTTCCTTGTCTGGCAAACAAAATGATGCCTCAACATAAATTACTTGAAATATCTGTAATCCTTGGATCCAAGGCTGCTAACGTCTGTGTACTTGCCATGCCTCACTCGTATCCTGAGTAGCTTCAGGCTTGATGAAATGTAATGATTTGATCATGGACTACATGGAATTGATGTTCTTTGTGAATAATATTAACAAATTTCTCATCTCTGACACATTAAATTAGATCGTTGAGTGAATCTGAATTTTCATCTGCAAAATGAAGGCTCAAGCTACTGAGAATTTCCATGAGTCTGCATTGCCTATGGTGTTATCTTGGTGAATTATGTCTAAATCTGATCATACCAAGCTCTGAGCAGCTGCAAGTGCAAAAAGCTAAGGTTCCCATCAATAATTTAATGAGACTGACTCATTACAAAGTCACCAGAATGGAAGGAAATATTAATATGGTGGCTTGGAGAAAAGCATAGTTAAGCAATGGCTTCAAAACAAATTATGATGTCTCTCACAAGCTCCTGGATATTTAAAGTTTGTGTCTTAGAGAGAGACAGATGGACAGACCTACCCAATGGTGGGATTCATATATTTTTTTACTACCTACTCTGTGGGCGTGGTATGGTGGGCATGGACAGGGGAAAGTCCTGTGTTACACCCAAATTAGGACTAGAGTTGTACCTCCCTTAAAGAGCATAATGTGTTCTACAGGATTGCTCTTTAAGCGAGTTTGCTCTTTAAGCGAAACACCATTGCAAGTTACCAGTTGTGACTTCTGGGGTGGTGGATTGCAAACCCCGATTTATTTGTTAAGTGAGTTTTTGGTTAGTTTTATTTGTTAAGCGAAGCAAACTTTCTGAGAAAATTCTGCTCTTTAAGCGAGTTACTCTTTAAGCGAGGCGCTCTTTATGCGAGGTTTGACTGTACTTTGTTTAGAAACTTGGATGGGCAGGGCCAGACAGAATTTCTGCTACCTGTTCTGGCGAATTGGGACGAACCTGCTGAGTCCCACCACTGGACCTACCAACTGACAGATAGGCCTTACTGAGGGGTGCCAAAAATAGTGGATTGCTTTTTCCATGAAGGAACACAGTGATACCTTTATTGGATCACAAAAAGCCAAACATTATACTAGCTTTTATGAATCAAATTCACTTTTTCAGGCAGGCCCCAGTTTTTTATGGATAGTGCAAGAAAATTGTAAATGAGATTTCATGTCAGATGTCCGTTCTAGACCATGTTTCTTAGAACTGAGTTTGGACAAAACAGCAAAATGCATCAATTGGCTGTTAGTTGGATAGCATTCCCTCACTCTTTAAACACTATGTGCATTTTTAGAAAGACATTTTTATTCTTATTCTATAACTGCAAGTATAACTTTTAAACTGTTTTATGTGCTGTTTTATTCTTTTTAAACCAGATACCTGTCCCAAATGTAGCATAAATTTAAAAACTGTTTTTATTCTATTCTGTTTTAATCCAAATGAATGTGTTTACGGGGGTGCATTTTGATGGTATTTCATGCACCTAAACCCTTTTTACTGTACTGGTCATCAGCCACAATAAAGTTTGATTGAAAAAACACAAAGAGTCTCTCTGGGCCATGAATACTCCCAATAATCTCAAGTATAATCTGAAAACAAAACAGTTCTGCCATTTGTCCCTCAGAACAGAAGATGCAAAAGGTACTCCGGAGAGTTAAACTAGTTCTACACTAACTAGAAAGTGCAACTCACATCTAAGTATATTTTTTCCTGAAACAGGAAAAATGCCATTGGTGTACATTTGTTTAAGGTGGATCCCAGCTTGCCATGAAGTGACCCATGCACTGTGATCATGGAGCCATCTCCTGTGGCACATATGAAATGAGACATGCAGGATTTAACACCGGGACTGCAATGGACTGCCACAGCCTTGAGGATATTGTTAAGGTGCACCTTCACAGCCAGTCCATCTGACATTGCCTCTTCCGCCACCATGACCATTGGGAATCAGAGTTCATCCTCCGCTCATTTTGCTTTTGGGTCCAATATGATGGTTTCCATGGCATTTCCTCCACTGAGGGGGCTCATCCGCCCATAGCCATTGGCTCCTTTAGGGAGGCAGGGCCTTTTTTTGTTACTTCTTCCAAAACAAAATATAAAAGCAAAACTAGTCCCAATAACAGAAGATCCCTCTTTCCAAGGATTATGTGTTAACCCTTTGCATACTGAATTGTCATAGTCTCAACAAATGTAACATATTTCAGGTGATTCCCGTTAGCAAACAGATGTCTATAATATGATCAGAGTGATATCCAATTGTTAAAACCCACATATCACACAAAGCTGCCACTCTCTCCCAAAAGAAAATCTATCATTAATCATAGTAAGTCTGATGTCTCTTATTTCAGGAAAAATTTGGTGACAGACAATATATTTTTACTGGGCCCAACAGGCTATAAAAACAGCTCAAGCTTTTCAAATGCTTAGATGAGAAAGGACACATAGTTTGAAAGCTAGTCGTTTTACAGATGAATTGGGCCAGTAAAAAAAAAATCTGCTTCTTATTTTTATGTTTTCCAGTGAAACAGAGCTATGTAAATATAAACATTTACTAAAATATTTGCCCATTTTCCACAGCGCGAGTGGCCACAGGACTGGATATACCTGTAAGAGGAGAATGCCAGCTCTCTCTAAAAAAAAACTGTTAAAAATCACTGGTTTTCCAGAATAATAAGTTATTCCTGTACTATTTTCTATTTCTTCAAATATTTTAGCACAGATTAGAAATTTGCTGTGAAAAATTATCCAGTTCAGGCATAAGAAAATGTGTATGCTTCATTTCTCCCTGCCATTTGTAAAAAGCATTAGTATTATTATGCTTTACACAAGTGTCTGAAACAGGAGTCCCAAACCTGTGGCCCACAAGCTCTTTCTGTGTGATCATCCAACCTGCTTGTTTACTATCACCCTCAAGGTGCTTTCCCTCAGACCTGCACCGTTCATCCTCTTTCAGTCAACACCATCTGCTGCTGTTTCAACTGTCCCTTTCTTACAGAAAACATAAGAGCAACTTGGTTTCTTCTGGTTATCATGGATTCTTCTGTCAGAAGTTTCTTCCATCATGGTTTCTTCTCTCATGGTCTTATACTCTTATACTTGGCCAGTCTGGGTGTTTTGCTAGCCAGGAGAGTTCAGGTGCCCCTAACATTAACATTTCTTCATTGACCTCTGAATGTTTAATTTGATGTAAATCAGTAGTTTAATAATCTTATTAAATTTTGATTTAAGTTTTGACTTTCTTTAGGTACTGAGTGCTCTAATGACAGCCCAAATCCAAAGGTTGGGGACCACTGTTCTAGAGGGTCTACTTATCAAGGCAGGTGGAATTCCAGAACAGAGTCACTGATTGCAAAATGTCTGAAATCCTGTTGCTAAAGAATCAAAATGAGTCAGCAGAGATGTGGTGAGTCAACTTCACTGTAAATTCCATTGATTAAAATGGGCCTACTCTAGATTCAAATGACTACATTTTGATTTAAATACTGTACTAGATTTGAATCAATGGAACTTATAGAGGAGTTAGCTCATCAAAGCCCCATAGATTCAGTGCTCCTACTTTATTCATTCATTCAATTGCTTGCTTGCTTGCTGCTAGGATTTAGTGTGAGCACTACTCACTATGATTTACAACAGAAAGACATTACACAGAGTCAAATAAAAATATACAATAAATCACATATATAAAACTCCACAAAATCGGTTTACCTTGATGGTGGCAATTTGATTGGCTTTAGCGGGTGTGAGAACACAAAAGTATTATATTTATTACACTAAAAGAATACTCATTATTTCCTCTTTCTCTAGGCATCAAACTATCAAAAACATCCTTCAATAGGTACCCTAGTATGATTTCCTATGCTAGCCAACAGGATTTTAGTCAAAATGTTTTATAACAACTGATAAAGAGCACAGAATCCTAAGGGTGATAAAGAACTGCCACTACTAAACAAAATGGCATTTTTATAGATTAATCCACTAAAATGGAGAATCTCTTAGAATTTTGAATTAAAAATGTCAGGAAATGTATTTCCCAATGCAATGTTAGAGGAGAACATTATCACTGCTGTAAAGTAAATTTCATTCATTTCATTTCATTTATTCGACTTGTATGCCACCCTACTCGGTAAAACCGACTCAGGGTGGCTCACAAAACCCACAAATAAAAAATTCCATGGAACAACAATATTATAACATCATAACACAATACAGTTGATCATAATACAGTAAAAATACAACATACAAAAATAAATAATAGCAGCAATATTCAAAAATACAAAAGGCACCCCGGTAGCCCCATCATCTTTTTTTAGCTCTCTGGCCAGGTGGGGCCAGGAGGGAGGTGACGGCAGCCACAGCTGCCTCTCATCCTGGCCGGTGGTGTGGCTATGGGAGAAGTGGCAAGGTCCTCCAGGCCAGGGCTCTGTCATCCTTTCAATCCTCTGGCCCGGCGGTGCCAGGAGGGTGGTGACAGCAGCCACAGCTGCCTCTCATCCCAGCTGGTGGTGTGGCTATGGGGGAAGCATACTTTCCTTTAATATTCCAAGTTTCTTTCCCCCTTAAAAAGTCTTCTTAAACATGGATTAAAAGTGGATATCTTGGGTATGGAAATTACATAGAATTTTTAGCAAAGTGGATGTATTGGTTTGTTTTTGAACCAGTCAGAAGCAAATTAAGAAAGCCTAAAGTGGCAGTCAAATTCACTTAGGGCTCTCCAAGACACTAGATATTGCTTTGGTGCTTCAATTTAAAAAGCTAAAAATATATAAAAATTATTTAGCTCCAGTATTTAGGGGCAAAGGTAATACTTTAAGAGAACCATATTAGACAAGAAACAAAACAAAAGCAAATTGAAGAAGAGAAAAAAAAGGATACCTTAAGCCAGGGGTTCTCAACATTTTCAAGCTGTGGGCCCAGCCATGCCCACATTGTGGTGGCAACAGCACAGGCAACGTGAAATGGTGCCATTGGCCAGGGCCGGTCCACAGGCCATAGGTTGAGAATCTCTGCCTTAAGCATTTACTGTTATATTTTAATGTGAGTTTTCACAGATCAAGTCCACTTTCTCAGACATGTGAGAGTACATGGCAATAATTCATACATGATATCAAGCTAAAGAGATATTATTGGTTAGTAGACAAAATTTGTAAACTTTCTGAGGCAATATAGCATTTCAGACCTAGTCATTACTTAAGATCTCTGTTTGATATTCAGTTCTCTTTTAAAGCATCAATGATTAGAAGGTGAGGAAATCCAAGGCAGAAAATAAATAAATAAAACACCGTAGATAGTTTTCTATTTATTAGAGATGTTGTTTGGTTGTACTTTTAATTCTTGTCCTATTTGTTCAGTGGTAATGCAGTAATGTCTTTTTTTATATTTATGTCAGAAGTATTGTGACTGTTGGTGTGCCTTATGGGTACCAAGCATGGCAAAAATGCTAATTAACTTGTGAACCACCCAGAGAGTGCACTAACTGCTATGGGGCGGTATATAAGTGTGGTTGCTTTGCTTTATCCTAAGTAGGTTTTTTGTTTCTGGCTTTTTAAAAAATGTGTAGGTGAATTTTATTCAATTTACCTACATTTTTTATTGTAAAGATGATGATGATGATGATGATGATGATGATGATGATGATGATGATGATGATGATGATGATTTTGTATGCCACCCAGAGTGGGAAAATATTTCAGATGAGCAGGATATTAATTAATTAGGCTATAGATAACAATAGCAGAAACAACATACAGTACAGTAATTATCTAGGCATTACATATACAGAAATGAATTGAAAATCCTTGACTTTACTGTTTTGTTTTGTTTTGTTTTTAATTTTTAACTTGACATAAACAAAAATCATTAAACACAAAATGCAGACATAATAACAAATTATAATACAAACCTTGTGACACCCCCCAACTCCTTCAGGACTTTAAAAAAAGAATTATAGAATCACAGAATAAATTAGTTGAAAGGTGCATATGAGGCCATCAAGTCAAAAACCATGCAGAAATTCAAATCAAGATATATCTGATAGATCAGTGATGGTGAACCTTGGCACTCTAGGTGTTCTTGGACTCCAATTACCAGAAGCCCAAGTCAGCACTCCTGCTGATCAGAGTTTCTGGGAATTGAAGTTCCAGAAGACCTGGAGTGCCAAGGTTCATCATCACTGTGCTACATGATTGTCCAATTTTCTCATGAATGTCTCCAGTGTTGGAGTGCTCACCTCCTCTCAAGGCAGATAGTTCCACCGTTGTACTGCTTTAACAGTTAAGAAGCTTTTCCTAATATTCAGCCTATATCTGGTTCCTATAGTTTCAGCCTATGATTACATGTCTTGCACTCTTGGATGTTCTAGAACAAGTCCTCCCCTTCTGCTTTATGACTGTCTTTCAAGAATCAGAAAAAATGCTATCATGTCCCCTCTCAGTCTCTTCTTCTCAAAACTAAAATGACCATTTCTTTCAGGCATTCCTTCTACTTTATCTTTAGTTCCCCACTTCTTTTTAAATGGACATTTTTTTTTTCATGTGCTGCTATCTGTCCATTCACTTTTAATCAGACAAATTCTATAAAGTCTTCCCACAAATATTTAAATCTATTCACTTTTAACAGTTTTTTTAACCTTAACCTCACATTAATTTCATATTCAAATTACTTCGTACCATTCAATAAATTAAAACTTAATTATTACTTTCCAGGTTTTGCTATAATTAGTGCCACAGCAGTTACCAAAATTGTAATTAGATTTTTGTGTGTTTGCCATTTCAAGTGAACATATCCAAAGCTGTATAACAGTGCTATTCTTGGACAACAATCGAGTTTGATAGATAAAATTTTCTTTGACTGTGTAAGACTATCGCTGATGTGCTATATTAGATATTTAACAAAATGAAGATCTTTTATCTGCTTTGCTGCTCGAGAAAAAGCAGTGCCTTTGGCTAAGGGTGCTTTCACAACTAACAAGGCAAAGGATTTTTTTTTTAAATCTGATAATAATAATTACATGTCAAAAATTATTCTGGATTGAAAGGATTTTTGCTGGAGAAATTACACTCTGGGGATGTCCAAAGGAGGCTCCTGTCATATCCCCAGGATCTTTTCCCACTGAATTCGTCCCTATTTAAAGGTAAACGTCACCCTTGCTCGAAAGTTGTATCTGACTCTAGGGTTCATTGTTCATCTCTGTTTCATAGCCAAAGTGTCAGTGCTGTCTTCTTGCTTTTGATATGCTAGGTTGGCAGGATCTGGGACAGAGATGAGCACTTAATCCATCATGCAGTACCCAGGTCTTGAACTGCTTTCTTGTCAGTCTTCCAGCTAACAATGCAAGCTTCTTAACCACTGAGCCACCGCAGCCCCTAAAATATCTGATGTAGGGCAAACAATCAAAAAAGTTTTCATTCCCCCTGCCTTCTATTGAGCAATGGAAATGATTAATTTGCTGATATCTGGAAGCAGTTTGCTTAATTAAGCCACTTCACAATATTTACAAGTTAGAGTAGAGCAATCTAATCAAGCCTGGCCATTTGCATGGAATTGACTGGAATCAATTTTGTGTGAATGGTCAGGCTCAATTACATCGTTTTAATCAAGGGTGACCATTCCAAAGCAGCTCACACTCACTGTGAGCTGCTAGCATGGAACTAAGATGGCTACCACGTACCCAGACCTCCTCCTCATTCCATTGTCCTCTCCCCACATATACCAACTCCATGTTATCCAAGCTTCAGCAAAAAGGGAGCAAAAGCCTAGAGCTAGCTGCACCCTTAATCACAATTCGACTATGGAACATGTTATCAAGCAGGTAGGTAGACTCTGCTTTGGTGGAAGTGTTCAACCACAAAACAATAAGCCATCTACTTCCTGATTTTTTTGCATTAAGTAGGGCATCAGAGTTTAAGATGAACACATCTTTCAGCTTTACTTCCCCCTACATTCAGGGTTCTTTTAATTTTCCTAAGCTGTTTGCACCACATTTATGAAGAACATTTGTGAATTTTAGGAAGCTTTTATCAAAAGCTGAACTAAGTAATGGTGTCACTCATCCTTCATTGGAATAAATAGCCTACAATGCCCTCCAGCTCTGATTCTGCTATTGCATATCTCTTTCAACAGATATGTCCTGGTACATGCTTATCCAGGAATACAGACAAATCATCTCTAAGGGTTATCAAGTCAAACAGCATAGATATGCAGCATAGGTGTGTGTGTGTGTGTGTGTGTGTGTGTTTGCCCAAGCTGCTGAAAGCTTCTCAAGAGTTCAAGCTGAGAGAATTTGACATAAACCCTGCCAGATGTTCAGGATTACATCTGCTGTTGCTCATCTGTATTGGGTTCATAAATTACATGTCATGAGTTGAAATGAAAAGCTGTATTTTCCTGCTCCACAGAGAATTGTAAGTCATTTTTTAAAATCATACTCTTTCATTTTGTTCCATATGTTTTGATACCTGGTTTATGGGTAGGAGATATCAAGGAAATGTAACAGAACTTATTACAGGACTGAAAGGTTTTCCTTTCTCCTCTTCTCTCTTTTTCTTTTGTCCTGATACTAGTCCTGGAATTCCTCAAAATGCCTTGTGTAAGCAAACTATGTAACTTTTCTTAGTTTTTAGTGAAGGTCATGGATCCAAAATTCGACTCTCTCCCATGATGAGAACAAGTGTATCTTTGGGAAACAAGCCTAACTCAGTGATAAAAATGCATTTTGAGTGTGACAAATGTCTCATGTTCAGTCACCAAATAATTAAGTGTGAGTCCTATCTTTTTTATGTGGAAAAAGTAGGATGATTGTAGCTTCAACCTAAGGTTCTAAAAAATTCACTGCTGGGAGAGTGCATTGGTTTCTGCTGCTGGAAGGGCAAGCATACCATCTCCAGCCACTTCTCCCTGAGCAGAAGGAAAATCTGAACTGGTGGGCTTGGCATGGGACTAAGATGGCTACCACATACCCAGAGCTAGGTACTCCTCTTCATTCCATTGTTCGCTCCCTACATATGGCAATCCCACATTATCCAAGCTCCACCAAAAAGGGAGCAAAAGCCTAGAATAGTTATGCTTCTGGGTGGAGGTCCTTTTACAAGTGACAAAAGCTCAGAAAACCTGTGGTAGTCCTGAACCATCTTCTAAAATTTAGAAGGTGCCATTTAGAAAATTTCCCTTGATGTCTGTAAGGAATTAATATAGGGGGCTTTGCATTGATTGAGTACCATAGTTCTCGGAGTTCTGAATTCCTGGGGCAGAGCTAAGGAACTTGACCCTCAAGGCAGGTGCTGGATAGCTGTGGGAACTGATTGATATGATGACTATTGAGAGAAATGTGGGGAAAATGTATTTTGATATTGGAAAGTGGGAAGAAGTTGTTGTTTAGTCGCACAGTCAAGTCCGACCCTTTGCAATCCCATAGACCATCACATGCCAGGTTACTCTGTCCTCCACCATCCTCCCCAGCCCACACAGATCTATGCCCATTGCATCGATAATGCCATCTTGCCACCTCATCCTCTGGTGCCCCCTTCTCCTTTTGCCTTCTATCTTTCCCAGCAACAAGGCCTTATCTAATGAGTCCTCGCTTCTCATTTGCTGGCCAAAGTGCTTGAGCTTTATCTTCAGTATTTGTCCCTCCAATGAGCAGTTAGGGTTGTTTTCCTTCAGGATTGACTGATTTGTTCTCGTCACCATCCAGGGGATTCTCAAGAGTCTCCTCCAGCACCACAATTCAAAGGCGTCTATTCTGCACTAAGCATTTCTTATGGTCTAGCTTTCACAGCCATACATTACTACTGGGAATACCATTGCTTTGATTATGTGGACTTTTGTAGGCAGGGTGTTGTCTCCACTCTTTATTATGTTACCTAGGTTTCTCATTGCTTGCCTCCTAAGAAGTAAGTGAGTTGTTGCTGTTGTTTTTATTTCATGGCTGCAATCACCATCTGCAGCAATCTTGGATCTCAGGAAAGTAAAGTCTGTAACTACTTCCATTTATTTCACTTCTATTTGCCAGGGAGTGTTGGGGCCACTTACCTTGATCTCGGTTTTTTTGATGTTGAGTTTCAGGCAGCTTTTTCACTTTTTCACCCCCATCAAGAGGCTCTTTAGATCTTCTTCACTTTCTGCTATTAAGGTAGTATCATCTGCATATCTCAGGTTGTTGATGCTTCTCCCAGCAATCTTAGTTCCATCTTGTGCTTCATCTAGCCCTGCATTACACACGATGTTTTCTGCATATAAGTTAAATAAGCAGGGTGACAATATGCAGCCTTGTTGTACTCCTTTTCCTATTCTAAATCAATCAGTATTTCCATATCCTTCTTTTGGATTGTTTGCCTCAAAGGCTGCCTGTGAGTAAAAGATAGCAAAATGTAGTTACTGTATTATTAGGCCAGGGTAGGCCAGTAAAATAGCTAGTTATGCGTTTATTTTGTTTATTGTTGGAAAAGAATCATAAGCTATGTTCCTTTGTTCTAATCTTCTGAAACTTAAATCTGATTGTATCCTGAAAAGACATCTTTGTTCCTTATAGAGCTAAGCTGGTGGGAGGAAGCCTGGTTCCTTCATTGGCAATGGTACCTTTAAGTTGATTCACACTACAGGTCCTACCTGATCTGCCTGCTTTGTAAGCTCAAACAGTCAGTGGGTGAAACCTATCACAGATTTTCTCTAGCCTGGAGAGGAACCATAGGTACTCTGAAGTGGCACCAATGGGGTGTGGGCTTCTCAAAGTAGTACAGGTTTCTGAAGGTGGGTTGAGTTATGTGATAAGGGACATAGAATCCTGCCAAATCAGTACCTATTTATCTACTTGCAATTACAGTAAAACCTCATATAACACTAAAACCTGGTTCCACAAGTCTTCGTGTTATATGATTTTTCGTGTTATCTGATCCTCTATGGGATCCATAGAGATACATTGTAACCACACAGGCTTTCGCGGTTGTTATCTGAAGCATCCCATAGGATCTTAATGTTATCTGATGCAATTCTTCCCCCCAGATTCCTTGATGTTATGCGATTTTCGTGTTATTCGATACTAATGTTATATGAGGTATTACTGTACTTGCTTTTGAAGTGCTAGGTTGGCAGGAGCTGAGACAGATGATGGGAGTTCACTTGGTCATGCAGCACTCTGGTCTCAACCTGTTAATCTGCCAACCTTCCAATTATCAAGCTCAGCATCTTAACCACTAAGCCAGGGACTTAGTTGTCTCAGAGATGGCTCCAAGATCATAGCATGTGGGTCACTTGATGGCAAACTGGGATCCACCTTAAACAAATTCATGCCAGTGGCATTTTTCCTGAAGCAGGAAAAAATTATACTCAGATACACGTTGCAACAGATGACGACGACTATTGTAGTGGCTGGATAAATAAAGTTCAGTGAGCTGAGAAGTTGGAAGTCTCAGTCCCCAGTGTACATTCCAGGAGGAGAGCCAACCTGTATAGCCTTGACAAGCTGCAAAGCCCCAGAGCACCCTCAGAAGAAGAGAATGGTAAATATAAACTGAAATGTGAATTGAGATTTCCAGATTAGGAAATGCATTTTTGACACCTTCCATTTCAAAATTCATTGCTACCCCATCACCTTTAGGAATACATTAACACAGGTGACAGAGACCTCTGCTTGAGAGCAGTTGCCTGAGAGGTCAGAAACTGAGCAAGATGAACATATAAAGCTGACTCAACAGCTTTGCCTGTATTTTCCTGTTCTTTCAAAAGTGGAGTGCAGTTTCCAGCAACCTACAGCTGATCGAAGATTATGTGTGTCTATCACACTTGACAGCTTGACAATATGTACTAAATTCTGAAATAGAAGAAAACGTTTTTGATTGACAAGAACAACAGAACATACTACTGTATGGTGTTTCTGATGTGCTCGGCTGATTGAATAGAACGTACCTGTGTGTTAGCATACATATGTTAACTATGAACCTTTGCATGTGTTATTAAGGTGTGCATGCCTGTTGGCATATGTATAAGAGAGGAGAAAATAGAAAAGAGAGGGAGATGCACAAGGATATAGGAAACTGTAGAAGAAATCTAGGCAGACTGAGTATTTTCAAGTGGAAACTTTTGTCAGTTGAAGAGCCTAGTAAACTATTAGCAGGAAGGGAAAGCAATTATAAATAAAAGGAAAAGGCTGGTGAAACTTGGCTAGCAGAAACTGTAAACTGTTCAAATATGAAATTGTATCTAAATTTCTGTAAATCAGTATACAGCACATATGTAATATAGAGAAACTATAAATCACTTTGCAATCTATAGAACTCTGGACTATTTTTGGGTAATAGCTTCCTGTTCTGGCCACAGTCCTGATCACAGTTTATCACAAATTTTTCATCCATACAGTCTTCATTGCAATGAAGGTGGATGCCTCCAATTTTTTAGAGATGGTGAATCCATGCTACAGTCTGACATTCTGGCTGGACATCCTGCTACGGTAATGGAGTAGACCATACAGCCAATGACCTATGCCGAGTGTCAGGCGACAGTTAACTAACCTGATTCCCTAAAGGGGCCAACAGCTACGGGCAGATGAGCCCCTTTAGGAGTGGTAATGGTCTCCTCAATGGAGGCAAAACCACTTGTTTCAGAGCTCTCCACAGACTCTACTAAGGTGCTATGGTTGACAGCCTAAGGGGCTTTTTCTGCTGCCTCCAGGCTCATGACAGCTGATTGGAGAAATTTGATTGGTATGCACTGATGAAGGTTTCTTGTTCTATATTAATTGCATTGCATGCTTGTGGGGAAAATTTGTCTAATAAAACTTTGTTTCTCGCCATCCATTGACTGCTTATTGTCTCTAGATCCTAAGAACCTGAGTCCAGCAAGGCCTATTTGGCAACACAATGCTGACTTCTATCCACAATGCTGACTTCTATCCGGTCCATAGATTTAGCACCCTGGAGGCTCTTTAAAAGTTTAGACTAAGAAATAGATTTGCTTCCCATGCAAAATCAGAGTAACTGGCCTCTATTAATTCATGAGGCTATCCAATATCAGTATGGTATATACTTACAACAAAAGGTGTAGTTTTGTAAAAGAGTGTATGTTATTTTCTTCCAGCTAAAGCCCCAGGTTCAGTCTTTGACATGTCCAGATAGAGCAAGGAAAGTACTGGTACATCTTGGACAGTTGTTCCCAGCCATTGTTGACAATACACAGCTAGAGGGACCTGTGTCTTATTTGATATATGATGACCTTTCTGTTTCTAATCCTAAATGTCCTTTATTCTTCATGTATGTAGGGGGATAATGTTTGAATATAATCAAAGCTTGCCATTCTGCTAAGATGGATTCCACCATTGACATTCTCCTGTTAGGCTATGATTTTATATATAATGGACTCTTTCAAACTTCACCACAATGAAGGCTGCACATGAAATGCACTCCATCTAAACCAGTGGTTCCCAATGTGGGTCACACACGCCACAGGGAGACTTCAATTTCCAGAAGCCTAAGTCAATCCCCCAAAGCACTGTACTGACATAGGCTTTTGGGAATTGAAGTCTCCCTGTGGTGTGTGTGCTCCACATTGGGAACCACTGGTTTAGATGGAGTGCATTTCATGTGCAGCCTTCAGTGTGGTTAGGTTTGAAAGAGTCCATTATATATAAAGTCATAGCTTAACAGGAGAATGGCAACAACTGTCCAAGATGTACTTTCCTTGCTCTATCTGGACGTGAGGATTTTGGAGATGTAGTCTCCAGTATGTCAAAGTGTCAAGTTATCTCTATGGCAGGAGCTAAATTACTTTTGCTCTCATCCATCAAAAAGAATTCATGTGTAGACGCATATATTCACACCAACAATTGATACAGACACTAATTTGCAAATGAATGAACATCTGGTGCCAGAGGCTGCATACATTAACATATATGGAAAGAACGGATGGCTGCATACTTTACTAAATATGGCTGCATCTTTTAACATGTACAGGGATTCAATGAACTGCTGGGGACTTCTGTTGTATAAAAAACTATATCATAGTTTCGATGGCATTTTAAAAAATGTTCTAATTCAAAATACATTTCTCTTCTTCCCCACCTCTACCAGAAGACTCCAAAGGTATTCCAGGAATTCCTACATCATATGCTGCTATCTTAAGACTGAAATCTTTAAGTTCATCATATTCCTCAAGAAGCAGGCAGAGATCAAGCAGTCCTTCCTTTGGAGGTATTTCTTCACCAAGTTGGCATGCAGCTGCCATGGCACAACAGTATCACCCACCGACAAACCTCTATCAAGTTTCTGAGGCCTTCAAACATGACGGTATGTTTGATTTCACCTCTTTTTTCCACTCCCTTTGTCAACCTTTTATCCAAAACAAACAAACCCACAGCTTTGACATGGTCTGAAGCCTATTTATTTTATTCTGCTTCTTCCAATAAATTTCAATAAACTGCATCCAGGGGAACCAGTTGGCTGTAAATCTCTTAGATTAATCTTTCAATGAGCTCTTACAACTTATTTCCTAAGGTTCTCTTATTTGTGAGGCTACAATATCATATCTGCGGAAAGGGAGACATGAAACAGAATTGCATTACAACACAGAATGATCAATATTACTTATGTGAGTGTCTTTAAAAGTCAATAGAGTAAGGACTTGGAAAACCAATATATTTGTGCCTTGATTGCCCTGACTTTTTTCACACTGACTCCATAAGACTAGTTTTGTAGTTTATAACTGTGAAGATCTATTAATCAAACTAATTTTATCATTGTCAAACATGTTTTATAAAAGTATCCCAAAACACATGTAATGTACACCTTTGCATTTTTCCAGCATAAAAATCTTCAGAGATGATTAATGGCATGTTTCATTCTGATGAAATTTTCCCTTGCCATTTGTTCTGTTGTTGTGAGGAACACCTTAATGTTATATATAGCAGCTGCCCCATCCATAATTTGATGAGCAAGCATGAATAATTAAATAAATAGTATCAAAGACCACAGAAGGGAAGTGCTGATACTAGTGTCCTTGGCAGACCACAAACAACAAATACAGAGATAGATATAATTTTTTATATTATATACATTATCTTAATATGTTTTACATTAACAATGAAATAATGCATAGTACATGCATGGATGCATTCGCAGAATATGTCCAAAGGTATCTGTAATATAGTACAGGACAGTTTTTAAAAATTATAATGTAGTTTTGAGTACCAGTACTAGGAGAAAGGTGGGAAATAAAAACAAGATTTTCTTCATTGGTATCTGGTAGAAATTAAGTTATTGAGTAATTGAGGCCAGGTTATCCTTGTGGTAATAAACCAAGTCTTTTGAATCATTAGAGAGTCCACACAGAAGAGAAACCACACTAATGTCAGGAGTGTGGGAAACCAGAAGATAAACCTCACGAATGTCAGGAGTGTGGGAAATGATTTGCTTGGAAGTCAAACCTTGTGAAGCATTAGAAAATCCACACAGGAAAATACACCACAAATTCAAGGAATGTGGGAAATGTTTTGCTGATAAATCAAGTCTTAGAAGGCATGAAAACATGTGTGGCAAATGTTTAGCTTCAAATCCAGAACTTGTGAGTCATCGTAGATTCCACACAGGTGAAAACTCCAACAAATGCTAGAAATGTGTGTCCAGGCCAGCCCTGTCTTCAGGTCAGCCCTTCCCAGCCTGGGAGAGGATAAAGCTGAGGAGACCCGTGGTGGAGTCAAGACCCTGCCCACTCACCCTCAGGCCCCGTCATTGCTGGAGGTATGAGGACCAGGCTCAGCTGTGGCTGCTCGGGAGGTGGAGGAAGCTCCCACCCCCTAACTCCAGGCTCTACCTGCCCGGAGAAGTATAAGAGCAATGCGCTCCAGCCGGGAGGAGGAATGGACTTCAGCTGCAGGAGGCGGCAGGCTGATAAAACCCATGCTGCCACCCTTACCAGACTTCCATCCAATGTTGTGTTGTGTAGTTATGTTGTGTATTGAGAGTTATGATATACATTGATCTATTGTGTATTGATTTATTGTGTATTGATCTATTATATGGTTACTACTGTATTTATTGCTCTGTTGTACTGTATGCCACTGTATTTTTGTTGTATTGTAACTTGATATTGGTAGATTCTGTGAGCCGCTCTGAATTGGTTTTCACCGAATAGGGCGGCATAGAAGTCTAAATAAATAAATAGAGTAGACCATACTGCCAGTGACTCAGTGCCAATCAGGCAGCGGTTAACTAGCCTGACAACCCTGAGGACTAACGGCTTGGGTGCTGAAGTCCACAGGGAAAGGGTGGTGGTCCCCAAGTGGATTAAATCCCACTTGAATCCATCTTGATGATGGGCAGCAGCTTCCTCAATACTGGCCTGGGGCTGGTGAGGACTTTGTGTACCAAGAAAGTGACTCATGGAACTAAATTAGTGATGAGGATGTCATGCCGCGATGCAGAAGGCAAATGGCAGGCCACTGTATTATTTTGTTCCTAGGACTATCTTCAAGGCTGAAGATAGTTATGGGACTTAAAAAAGAAGAAAGAAGAAATTGAGTATGTTTCACTGTAGTAAGAAAAGATGAACATGGAAGTAAGAAAAGATGAACAACACAAAGCTACACTAGCTATAATGGATTTGAAATGAACAGAAAACTCTTGTGCTACAGTAACTAAATCTCTTGTAGTGACTGCAGATCTGCTGGAATAGCTAGACCTGTGTTTCAATGACTATGCTGGCTGAGATCAGCCAACTGAAGAGCCAAACAAAAAGGCAGAGAAGAGGAAAAAGCAAAGAAGCATTTGATTTTCTCCAGAGCCAAACTCCTTAGCTGGGTCTCACAGCCCTTATGCTACCATGAAGTTAAGTCAGGATATTGATAGTTGTAAGTAATTTCCTAAACTAGGAGGTATTTTGATTCATCTGTGTTTCAGCACGCCTTGTCTCAGTTCAGACAACCCTCAGACATCTGGACCAGGTAAGATTTCTTCCAAAGGCCAGTATCATCTTGCAGTTTTCTGCACATAGGAACATTCACACAAGCAGTTGTTGCATTTATCAAGGTAATAATAATAATTTTGTTACGTGACCTCATGTCAATGTTGACATATGGTGACTCTTTTCAGGGATTTTTAGGCAGAGAATACACATTACCAGTCTCTTCTTCTTGGGGTGTCCTGGGACTGTGCATCGTGCCTTTGACTGAGTGGCTTTTCTCTATACTGAATGGCTTTTCTCCTAGGAGGCACAGCTACTGGCTCTACAGCCAGATACTGAAACCACCAAATGTCCAGCCAAACTGTAACTTTGAGGTACAAAAAGATGTACAGTGTGTTGAGGCTACTAGAGGGTTTGACCGAGGGTGGCCCATGCTGAACTCTCCATTCACCCTTGAAAGTCACAGTATGCCTTTAGGCCAGTTACACTCTTTCTCAGCCTTAATTAAATCACAGTATTGTTGTTGTGAGGATACAATGCACCTTGAGTTTGTTGAAGTGAATAGGCTATGGGTTTTTGGTGTCCTTCTGTCTGATGCAAAAGATCCCAAACTTAAGTAATTACCATTATTTTGAGGAAGATGAAATGGAGAAGAACTTTATTATGAAGAAGAAGATTTTGCTCCTTCTTGATGAGTTTTGCCTTCTTTGACCCTGAATTGGAATTACACTGAGTTGGATTACTGTAAGGCAATGGTGCCCAAACTTTTTTTACCATAGGCCGGTCCCACTTCTGACACGCAGCTGCAGGGGCCGGAGTGGGCTGCTCCCACTGCTGACTGTTTCAATGTTGGCAGCAGCAGTGACAGCGACTGGGCTTCACTTCTGCTGGTACGACTAGCCTCTGCTTGGTCCCAGCACTTCAGAAGCCTTTAGCAATGTGGATTGCCACATTGAAGAAATTTTCGTAGCCTTCTCCATTTCAAAATCCACACCACTTGAAGGGTAAACCTGGTGCACCAGGGCTGGCGACAGTGTGGCATGCTAGGTTTACCCTTCCAGCACCACAGATTTTGAAATGGAGAAGGATCGGAAAAAAATTTCAATGTGGCGATCCACATTGCTAAAGGCTTCTGATGCACTGGGACTGAGCGGAGGCTGCAGGAGCTAAGCCTGATCACCACTGCTGTAGGTGATGTATTGCTACGTCAGGTGGTGGAGGTGGGTGGGGGTGGTCCAGAGAGGGTTCTCATCCTGGGCTGGATTATTGGGCCCATGGGCCGTAGTTTGGGTACCTCTGCTGTATGGCATTCTTCATGAGGCTTCCTTTGAAGACAGTTCAGAAAGTTCAGCTGGATCAAAATGCAGCAGACAGACTGCTGACTAGTTTCAGTTGTAGGGTGCAAATATTGCCCCTGCTAGAGCAACTACACTGGCTACCATTCTGTTTCCAGGCTCAATTCAAAGTTCTGGACATGACCTATAAAGCCCAATATAGTTTGGGTCCAGGATTGTATCCTCCCATATGAGCATGCATTGTTCTAAAGATCTTTAGAAGAGGACCCGCTACCAGTCCCACTGCCAAAAGAGGTATGTTTGATGGGGACATGGGAAAGGTTTATATATATATATATATTTTCAGGCTGGCTTTTAATAATTACAGTTGAGTCCCTGGATTCTGATTCTTATTTAAGTTATTGTCTGTGTTATAATTTTGTCAATTTTTAAATATTTTAATCATGTTTTAATTATTTTTTAAAAAAAATATGGATATTGTGTTTTAATTCAATCTTTTTAATTTTTGGAGGCACCTTGAGTCCTCATGGGGAAAAAGGTGGCCTATAAATAAAATAAATAAATTGTCCACAGCCAGAGGTAATATTTAAAAATAGAAAAGATATCAGCGTCTTTACTAACATTCTGGATATTTAGTTCAAAAAGACTTTAAAAAGCCTGGCTTTAATATGATTGAATCTCCTGTCTATATGCATTATCCTGAGAATTTCAAAACTGATTAAGAGATCAGGCTGTCTTTTTCCATGGTAATGAAGGTTAATTGAAAGACCCCGAAGAGCCATTCAGCTGAAGCACATCGGGAGCAACTGTAGATGGAAAGCAAACATTCAAAAGCTTGAATACCAAAGTGAAAATGATGTGTTGCACAGCAGATAATACCAGATTTGTTTCATCCATGCTAAGGTCTTTCCTGCTGCAGGCAGCAGCTTCTCCTTTTCCTATAATAAAACCAAGAGAATCTGTGTGTTTTCCCCCCAAAACAAACCCTGTTTCCATCTCCCTCTGTACTGTTCTGAGAATAGTAAATTCTAACTGTTCATCTTTTAGAGTCATCCTCCACCAAACCGCTATGTACAACACACATTTACAGAATTCCATGTTAAATAAGTTCCATTGTTCCAATGACAGGGACCCAAGGGCCAGTGAGAAGCAAAGCTACCCAAGCTTATGGCTTAAGAGGCTTTATTTACTGATAGAAGCTGGGCGGAAATGGTCTGAAAATGACAGAACACTGATATCCCAAAGACAACGTCTTGCCATTTTCACCCCCACACCAGTTTCTGTCAGTAGATAAAGCTCTGGAAGGCTACCTCTGTTTCCCACTGCACCCTGGATCAATAAAAATGGCTTATAGAGAGGTTCAGTGCCCCCTCAAACAGGAATCTCCTGACAGTAATCCCATTGACTCCTAGTTGCTTGTAATTGTATTTATTAGACCACAGGGGGCAGAAATTAGTTCCCCTTTGGTCCTATCACCTCCCTCCTCTGCTCCAGGGGATTGGCACAAGCCCCCTGAAAAGAGTCAGTTGAGCTCCATCATCAGTTGACCTCACTGTGAGGTATCCATCTTCTCTTGCACTGGTATCTGTGCTAGTACCTCAGTTGGGTTGGGGTGGGCTCTGCAGTATCATTTAGGTGATTTGGTCACTATATAGTTGGCAGTTTGGAAGCTATCTTGATGGTCACTCAGATATATCACATGCTGCACTTAATACATCCATACATTTAACAATCCTCTGTAGTTCTTTCACAACTCTCCTTCCAAGCCCCCAGACTTCTTGTAGTATCTCACCTGAGGTCTCCATTTGGATTGATTCAATCAAGGTATAGAAAACCTTTAACACTGTCATATCAAACCACCTTGACTGACCCAAAATGTGTATGAAAAATATTTCTGAGTCCCAGTGAAGCTGTTTGAAATATAAAACTAACTTTTATCAAATTGGGCATGTTTAAAGTCAACTTTAGCCTTACAAAACACACAGCTGGGGTGCTAGCAGGTGCCATTGGTGCCTATTTTCAGAAGCAGAAGAACTCAAAAAGTGACAGGTGTTGCTAAAAGTCAGGATGAAACATGGGGAGAGAAAGAGGAATGTTGCCCAAGGGAAATTACAGTAGTAAGTGATGGCATATGCCTGTCTACATTTATTTCTCAACAGATCTGTCTTTGTTAAGGAAAGTCTTTGATTTATTACATTATCAACATCTTTGTCATGACTCTTTATAACCTATTAATTGCCTTTCTTCTTTTATCTTCTTGCTCAGTGTTAGAACTAAAATTAGAAAATACAAGTTAGTACATAGTTTACAGAATCTGGGGAGAAAGATGTTCTGTGTCAGGGTTCTTCAAACTTGGCTCTTCAGGTATTTTTGGACTTCAATTACCAGAAGCCCAAGTCAACACATCTTCTGATTGGGGCTTCTGGGAATTGAAGACCAAGAACATTTGGAGAGACAGGTTTGAGGAACCCTGTTCTATGTGCTCTTGGAATCCATCCCTCTCATCCCGTGTTTCTGAGGTTTTGCTGTTATTTTCCTGTTTCTATACCACTGGAAATATTTTATTTGATTGTTTGCAATTCTTGCTTTACTAAATTTTTACACACTAAATTTAGTGTGTTAACTTGATGAGAGATGCTTTGAGAATGTTTTTCTGTGCCATCAGTGGTGGGATTCAAATTTTTTTACTACCTACTCTGTATGTGTGGTCTGGTGGGCATGGCCAGGGGGAAAGCCCTGCATTGCACCCAAATTGGGACTACTTTATTTCAAAATGTGGATGGGTGGGACCACTGCATCAGTTTACTTCTGAATGGTAGCCCTTCAAGTTAATGAAATGTAAAAGAAGTTCCTTCACAACTGTATTTCCAAGTCTCAGTCTTCTTCTCATGTCTCAGCCGCAGGCTCCACTGGAATTGATGATTAAACCAAGATATAGAAAACTCTTAACAATTCTGATTTCTGCATTGTCTGCAGTTTCATAATTCTTCTGTCATTGTAGTATTTCTCTTAATTTCTAATTGCAATTCGGCTTTTGTGCTTTCTTCTTTCACCTTCATCTGTAACTGTTCTAACTACTGTTGCTTTCTGCCAGTAATATGTGTCACCTGAATATCTTCAATTGTTAACATTTTAATAACAATTTTCTCTTTCTTTCTTCATCTGGATCTAATCCAGTTTTTTGTATCATATGCTCTGCATATAAATTGACCATCTCGCATAAAGAGCGTCTCACTTAAAGAGTAACTCACTTAAAGAGCAGAATTTTCTCTGAATGTTTGCTTCACTTAACAAATAAAACCAACCAAAAACTCACTTAACAAATAAATCGGGGTTTGCAATCCCCCCCACCAGAAGTCACAATTGGTCACTTTCAATGGTGTTTCGCTTAGAGCAAACTCACTTAAAGAGCAATCCTGTGGAACACATTATGCTCTTTAAGTGAGGTACAACTATACTGTCATTTACTTAATACGGGTGGGCTAAGAGTTTTCATTTGGCCATGATCAACTGGCAACAATCATCTTCTAATTTTCAATAAAACATTTGCAACAAGAGATAATGAAGTGGTCAGCTCAACTCAGAATTTAAGGATGCTTGCTAGTTACAACTTTATTGTATATTTGAACTGGTTTACAAATCATGGAATAAACTGAGCAATTAATTTCCACTAATTAATGAGCTGCCATTTGTATTCTTAGTCTTGTTCAAAACACATGATTTGACATGCAATTAAAATTGCAAGCAGCAACTCACTAATTAGTGGCAATCACACTTATGCCTACATATGTTCACAACAGGATTCTGCCCCCCATGTTCAAAGGTTCTTTATTAAGCCATGACAATTTGCACATGTGTTTCCTTTTCACCATGCCTGTACTGTCACCTGCAAATTATAGTCCAGGGGCTTACAAAAGTAGTTATTTCATTGAGATTGTTATAGCTTTTTTAAAAAAATGGGTAATCATACTCATTAATTACTTCAAAGGATGCACTGAGATGCTACATTGTAATATGCTGTGGCTGACTTGCTTACATTTGAATAGTTCCTGCAAAGCTGATGACTGAGAGAAAAGAATTGCTTTAATTATTCAATTAAATCAAATAAATCAACCATAATTGAATTAAGGATAAGAGATTAAAGTAATCCATTTCAGAACATGTGCTCCCTTTGGACATCTGTGCAGGCATAAATTAATAAAATAATCCTAATTTTCTTTTTTTAACAAGAAGAAAAATATTGGAGAATAAAGCATGACATTTGGGAGAATCCACACTTTATTGTCTTTTTAATTCACATTGGGGTTGCAAAGGGTTGGAATTGACTGTGCTACTGAACAACAAAACCACCCTATTCCTTCTGAACTTTTTGTTGGATGACAATTTAACTCTGCTGACTTTTTTTTCATAATTCTTCTGTTATAGTTTTGAGATTCTGAGTTTATTTTACTGTAGTACCTCAATTTCCATGGTTTCATGCACTTCTTCAATTTTGGCAAAGTCACCATGTACCACAATGGATTAGAATGATTTTACAGAGTTACTCTTTGTTGGTGTACAATGGTAGCAGAATAGTATGCAGCAGCTAACAAGCAGTGCGCACCTGACAAGGTTGGGCCCTCATGGCAAAAACAGGCAGGCAGGTCTTGGTTCAAAGGCAAACTTAAAGTTGGTTTACTCAGGAAGTAAAAAGGTGCAAGTATATACAATGTAACACAAAGAAGAAAACTTCACTCAGTTGAGCCCACTGAGACAGTTTAGTTGCTTTATATACAAGTCTATACAAGCCTATACAGTCCAGTCCAGTAGGGTAAGTACAAGCTTCTGTCCTCCTGGTGGAGGCTTACCCACAGTAGTCTTCTCTGCTCAGCAGACACAGATGGCTTGTCAGGCAAAAGCCATCATCAGGATTCAGTTCTCAAAGTGGAACGTGCGGGAACCTTTGTCCTGACCTGATAGCAGAGAACACTCAGCCAAGTTCAGCATTGAAGCTTAAGGAAGTCCAGTATACAAGCTGGCATCAGTGGAACGAAGCAGCACTGAAGCTAGCTTTAGAAAGCAACTCAGCCAAGCCCCTGGTGAGCCAAAGCTGAAGAGCCTGCGCTCCTGCTCTTATCTATATACTGAACACCCCAGGGAAAAGTCCCAACACCTGTGTTTTCCTGCAGCAGAGCCTTAAAGGCATCACAGTCATAATATGCTTTGCAATCCAGTTAGGTGTGGAGCGAAGACTTATAAATCCTAACACTCTTCCAAGGCCACTTTTTGGAAGAGAACAAAGTCCAAAGGTCCATATGGGAGAGCTGAACTGAGCAAGTCTGGAGGGGAGTATGATGGGAGAGGGGACAGGATATTTTGATTTTCATGTTTTTTGACTCAAGGCTGAGTTTGACTGGGGTTGCGAAGCCTAGGGTGTGCAGGAACGCACTGGCAGGTTGCATGAACAGTAGTGACCTCAGGGGCTCATTTTCCAGGTGTGCTCCCCCCCCCCAATTGGGATACTGGGAACAGTCAACTCTGTGTGGGCACAATGACAGCTGTTATTAAACCTAAGGAGATCTGGAGTGGTGTGAAAGAGCAGCAAAAGTGGTTTGATTCATGGGAAAGGTTGTTTCACTGCCCCATATAGAGCCCTGGTGGTACAGTGGTTAAGCTGATGTATTGCAACCCAAACTGCTGATATTGTAAATTCAATCCTAACTGGACTCAAAGATGAATCAGCTTTCCATCCTTCCAAGGCTGGTAAAATGAATACCCAGTATGTTGGGGGCAAAATGCTAATTACCTTGTGAACCAGACAGAGGATGCACTAAGCACTATGGGACAGTATATAAGTGTAATTGCTATTGGACAGAGCTTCTTCCAGAGAACTGACACTTGCTTGAATACTTGCAGCTCCCAGCGGAAATGGGGGCAGATTCCTTCTTTTTGAAAGGAGAGTCATGGCAATGGAGCCAATAGATTGAAGTGTTGCTAGTCCATACATTTTTCTGTTTCATCCACTGTATGCAATGTGATGTATTTTAGAATAGGATTGCAAGCAAGACTTCAGGGTTGTTGTTTTTTTAAATAAGGCTGTTCCACATTGACAGCCTCTTGGAAATGTTATATATTTTGCTGGCTGTGTTGTTTGTAGGTCCTATTAAGCTACTTTTATCTTTTGAAGGTGGGCAAAATAAATGTGTAAGTTAAAATAAATATCTGCAGATGTCTTCCTAAGAGTCTCTGGTAGATAGATAACTGATATTCATATCTGTAATTTGCTCGCAACCCTTCATGCTCCTATGGGGAACCAAATTGACAAGGATTGATCTGAATCATTATGTCTGCTGAGAAGCCGAAGAGCCCAATCATGCAAACACTTATGCACAGGGGTATTTTTGTGCATGTTAAAATCTTCCAAATTAGCAAATGAAAATCGTTGACTTGTTTAAGAGCATTCATGTTATGGGAATTAAAAAACTAAAAGATACGAAGCAAATTATTCTATCATTTATACAGAGCAGCGATTATGCAAAGTGCTGTAACTTTATCTTGCTCCTCGGAAGTTATGGATGCCAATTTACTCCCCTTCTGGAAGGTTTGTGACAAGTAGAAATTCATTTCAAGAAGCTTTTCCTAAAATGGATATTCACTACAGAGAAAAAACAATATTTATGCCAATAATTAGCATTTCTGAACAACTGTTAGGGGCCGTAAGGACTGACCCCACTCCTCCGTTGCCACATGCACTGCATCGCCATGAGCAATTTAAAATTTCTACAATAACCTGGAATTCCTAATACCATGGGACAGTGGTGGCAAATCTATCGGATGCATGCCAGAGGGTGCACTAGGAGCCCTCTCTGTGGGCGTGCATGCCATCGCCCCAGCATAGAGTTCACCCTGTCCTTCAGCCTAGCAGCCCAATGGGAACACTTCTTCCCTCTCCCCAGCACAGAGTTCACCCCCCCTCTCTGCCCAGCAGCCCAATGGGAGTGTTTCCTCCCGTCTGGAGTAAGGCTGGTGGCTCACATGTGGCATGAAGGCGTGGCACAGATGGCAGCCTGTTGAGTCTGTGGCAAAGGTGAGTTTGGGCACTCGGTCGCTAAAAGTTTAGCCATCACTGCCATAGAATGTTCACAATTGGAGTAGGGAGGAAGGTTTACCCAAAATGGGTGAACCATTCTCAAAGATGAAAGCTGGATAATGAAGAAAACTGACAGGGGAAAAACATGGTACTTTAGGACAGCTTTGACAATACTATGGACTTCAAAAAGACAAGGAAGTGGATTCTAGATCCAACCAAGCCTGAAGCCTCCATAGCAGCAAACATGATTACTTTTGGAAACTGAGTGAGCTTTCCAGTATTTACTTCTCATTGTTCCTTTGTCTAGTGATAGTAGTTCACAGTGATTGGCTTTTGAACAGCTGATATGCATATGCATTTGCTTTTTCTCTATGTAAATTGTGCATCCTTCATAAATGACTTCTCTTTTTTTTACATTTCTCTAAATCAGTGTTTCCCAACGTTTGGTTTCTGAACTTCAATTCCCAGAAGCCTAAGTCAATTCCCCAAAGCACTCATCAGCCAATGTACTGACTTAGGCTTCTGAGAATTAAAGCCCCCCCCCCGGGGGGGGGTCTGAGCCCCATGCTGGCAACCACTGCTCTAAATCCTACCTGTCTGAGCCAGACCTCTCTGCAAGATGCTCTTTTCCCCATTCTTCTTGCAATGAACTTTGTGTATTTTTCCTCATTTTCAAAAGCACTGTGTAGAATTTATCTGCACCACACTGAGTTTTAGATTTATACCTTTTTGTATTTCCCTTCCCACTAAATGATATCTGTATGTTTTTCAAGCCTACACATTTCAGTCATTCACATGCTTAAACCATCCTGATTTGTTTATGTGTGCCAAACATATTTTATTTCTCCCCAATGTACTAATTATTGCAGATGTGTGAATTTTGGAGGCAGGTGTTAGTTTGTCTTGCAGCAGATTTCAGGAGAAACAGGCAGCTTTTCCCTACTGAAAAGCAATGGTTTTGAAATGAGGCTTGGTGAGATGGAGTAGCTAACATTTAAACTGGCGACCTCTGTAAATTTCATTTTAACAAACTTTGCTTTGTAGCAATGTTTAACTATCTGCAATTAGGGGGTGGCCATTCACCAAGCATCCCAGCAGGAGTGGGGGACAACTATAACCTCTGACCTTTCCCCCCTTCTTTACAACTTATGCTTGTTCTCCTGCCTCCATCAAATGTATGTTTCAGTGCCAAGAGCAATAAAAAAGAATATTATCTTCTAGCTTTCTCCTTCTTTGCAGTAGTAGGAATATAAAGAATATTTGCCAGGGGATAGCTCAGTGAGTTTGGCACCTGAAGTTGGATTCCTCACTGTGTCTCTCAAAAGAAAAGTAGCTTCTGGTAAGCTGCAGAGCCATAAAACACCCCCAGAAGCAAAGAATGCTAAACAATTTCTGAGTACTATCTACCTTGAAAACCTTATAAAGGGTCTTCAAAAGGCAGAACTGACTTGATGGCATATTATTATTATTATTATTATTATTATTATTATTATTATTATTATTATTATTATTATTATTATTATGTTTTGGCAGTTTAGACTCCCAACATTTCAGTAAAGAATTTAAAAACCCCATACGATTCAGTGTAATTTCCCACAATTTGTGTTATTTGAATTAAAGTATTATTTGCATTGTGGCAATGATGGCTTAGTGGTTAAGACACTGAGCTTGTCCACTGGAAGGTTGGCAGGTCAGCAGTTTAAATCCTGAGAGCTGTGCAACAGAGTGAGTGCCTGTCATCTGTCTCAGCTCCTGCCAGCCTAGCAGTTTGAAAGCAAGACATTGCAAGTAGATAAATAGGTACCACTTTGGTGGGAAAGGTAACTAGTGTCTAGTCATGCCTGCTACATGACCACGGAAACATCTACAGATGCAGACCACACTGGTTTTTTGGCTGTAAATGGAGATGAGCACCACTCTCTAACATTGGACATGACTGACTTTCAGGAAAGGGAGACCTTTACCTTTACCTTTACCTCTACATATTATTTATTAATTGATTGATTGATTGCATTTTATACCACCCATTTGGGTAATTTCCCACTCTACTTGCATTATGTGTATTATTGGGGAAAATGGCATAACTCTCCCATAAAAAATGAGGCGGTAACCTTCATTCCTATACTCTTGTCAGGAATCCTGCAAAATACTCTTGCAGAATGAGGACGATTGTATGCAAGAATTAGTGTGCAAGAATGTGATAAACAGAGATTTATGTTCCTAAACTATTGTATAGATTGAGCACAGTAGTGAGAAGGAAGGCCTACTCACGCAAGTCTTCCCTACACAAATTGATGTTAATTTTGCATGTCAGAAAAATTTCCACTTGCTGATTTTGGCCCATCAAAGCTCCTCTAATAGTCCAGGAGGATACTAATCTGGTTGGTTTACCTGACTAGTTGGCAACCATAGGTATAAATGTCTCAAAACTACCTATGATGTTAAAGCTTCACCTACTCAGTCAGGCATGCAATCAATCACCTGTTCTTCCAACTGAAGAGCAGATATGGATGAACCAGATGAGAGGCATGTCCAATGCCTCATTGTTCTGAACTTCTTGAAATCTTTGGCTTCTAAAAACATTGTCCTTTCTCTCTTTGCAGACAGTGTCAATTGTGGGCCGGTGTTTCTACAAGAGCCTGATGATGTGATTTTCCCTGTGGATTCAGATGAGAAGAAAGTATCTCTCACCTGTCAAGCACGAGGAAATCCTGCCCCAACTTACAAGTAAATAACAAATATACTGTATGGGAATGGAGAAAACTGTCTGATTTTGTCTGTATACATTTCTCCTGGTTTCAACCCAATTTTAATTTTTCCTTGTTTCTCTTCAGTTTGTGGTTTGAAGGCAAAGATGTATGAGTTCTTTCTAAATATTTCTCCTAACAAGCTCATTTTACATACATTCAGTTTTCTATACATTTTAGGAGGTATTTTCCCCTAGCCAATGTGTTTTGACGAATGTTGTTTTCAAGAACATATATATTTGCATGCATAGTCTTTAATCATTTGTGGTTAGGGCATACCTACCCTGATGTAGTGGGATTTTCTCAGACAAATAGACCTATACGGTGGTCTTGGATGAGGAAGCGTGTTTCAAATAACATCTGGAGACTCCGTATCCATGTACAATAAACCCACACTTTATGGACGGCTCGCTTAGTGGAAAACTCATTTCAGGAAAAGAAATCCATAGGAAATTATGGTTCACTTCAAGAAAAAAAATTGCTATATGGACAGGTTTTTTTGACAGTGCACTCAGCTGTGGTTGCTCCCAATGCTTGATATGCAGCAGTGGACACATTTACACTATTTTTTTCAGCTTTTTGCTGCTTTTGGCAGCTTAGTAGCAGATGGCTAGAAACAAATGACTGACGGGACATTACCAGAGATGGCCACTACAGGGTGCAAAGCACAGTTTCCCATAGGAATGCATTGAAAACCAATTTAATGTTCCCAAGTTCAGAAATAAGCCAAAGAAACCATTTTTTTCCTGGTAAAAACTCATTATAAAATGCACTTTGGAATTTTTTACCACATTTATACAGAGTTTTGAACAGATAAAAAACTTTTTTTTTAAAAAATTTCTGAGCTCCAAAAGCTATATTTGGTTTGCAGTGCATTCCTATGGGAAACCACACTTTGCTTTAAGGAAAAATTGCTGTAAGGAAAGCCCCACAAATGGATTAATTCCTAAAATGGGGGTTCACTGTATTGGAAAGTTACAGCCGTCCCATTGAATTTGATTGGGTTAATCCTATTTGGAAGTTGAAGACTATTTTGTTCCTTTCTGGTGGGTTTGTAATGTTAATTGGGTTTGAGGTCTAAAATAGTCACCACATCCCACTATTTTTGGCATCAGTTTTTATTAAAAGGTTCTTGTTTCTCTCCTTTTCTGTCCTGGCTTTATCTTGATCTGCATCTCTTTGGAAGAAGGGTGAAATAAAGACCATCATCTTCATTATAAAAACAAAATATTGCCACAAGTATTACATTCACACTTACATGTATAAAATATTCAATATATCAAAGTGCTATTTTTAAATAGATACAATGAACAAATGCAGAGTGTTAGAGAATCAAAATTATATCCCTTCCTTTATGAAGCAATATAGCAATTCCTACACATGGAGAAAGGTGACACTCACTCTCTCCATTTAGCTTCATAGTCCACACCCAAATAGCATGCCCACAATTAAAAATACCAAAGAAAATGTTAATCCCAAAGTTTCTGCAGCATCTCTAATTACTACACTAGCTATGGAATAATAACAATTATTCAACCCAATTTTAATTTTTCCTTGCTGGTCCAGAATGCGGCGGCACGGGTAGTGGTGGGGTGTGGGCGTTATGCTCATGCTTCGCCGCTGCTCCAGGAGCTGCACTGGTTGCCAGTATGTCTCCGGGTGCAATTCAAGGTGCTGGTTATTACCTTTAAAGCCCTATATGGTAGTGGGCCAGGATACCTAAGAGACCGCGTCACCCCAAGAACATTTGTCCAGCCCACCAGGGCGGATCGGAGAGGCTCCCTTGTTATTCCCTCGGCGAGAAAGGCGCACCTCGCCTGTACTAGGAGGAGAGCCTTCTCCGTGTCCGCCCCGGCCCTCTGGAACCTCCTGCCCACCGAACTGCGCCTTCAGACAGAGCTCCTGCCCTTCCAAAAGGGTTTAAAAACCTGGCTGGCAGGACAGGTTTGGGGACCCGGGAACATGGGTTCCCATACCAAATGGCTCATATAAGGACTGCCCCCCTGGGTTGGATTCTGGGAACATTGGAATATAGCCCTGTGTTGTTTTTAACTTCTGATGGTTTTAACTCTGACGTTTTAGTGTTGGGTTTTATTTTTGTTTTTATTTTGGATGTAAGCCGCCCAGAGTCGGGTCCTCCCGATTGGGGCGGGGTATTAAATTTAATAAATAATAAATAATAATAATAATAATTATAATACTCAATTTACATATTCAAAATTTTCTTGAAACAGAAAATAACTCAACTATGTTCTTTGGTCTCCTTTTCTAAGATGGTTCCGGAATGGAACAGAGATAGACATTGAAAGTGATTACCGGTACAGCATGATAGAAGGCAACATCATCATCAACAATCCCAGCGAAACTAAGGATGCTGGCCAGTATCAGTGCTTTGCCACCAACATATTTGGAAGCATTTTGAGCCGAGAAGCTACCCTTCAGTTTGCGTGTGAGTAATAATCCATTTTCTCTTTATATCACTCAGATTTGATGATATCAAACCAATGTAGTCTGAGTAATAAGCAAAAAGAGCCTGGGTAAATTATAAAGGACTTTCCTTGATATTAAATGTCTGCTGCTTTCTGTTACATAATGCTCCTCAGGCTCTCAGGGCATTATTAAGGAAATAAACAATCATGGAAATAAATCAAAGGTACCAGTTTGGAACAAATGGAGGCTCTGCATTGTTGCCCTCATGCTCTGGAATTCTCTTCCTGGGTCTCTGTAACATCCCTTCAGAGTGAAAGAATGGTTATTCTTTCACTTATGTGGTCTGCATTTTTTGAATGTTAATGTCCACATCATTGCTAGGTTTCATGACATTGAAAGGAAGCATTTCATCGTTGTGAGTGTTGTCTGCATTGTTTTCGTCTTCTGTGCTGTTCTGAGCCTCTCTGGAGAGAAGAAAAGCAGTCAAATGTAAATAAATAAATAAATAAATAAAATGTATTAATATTATGATTATTAAGTAATATGAAATTCACATAATATTAATAAAAAGTCGGACAGACAGCTGGGACAATATAAAAGGAACAATCCCCAAATACTTGGAATTGGGGGGGGGGTGTAGGATTGAGGGTTGGTGGCTTGGATTTGGGGGCATTCAAATGTGTTAAAAGATACCTGAAGTAGTGCCTACAACTGCCTGAGGAGTGTGGAACCCAGATAGCATGAAATTTAGTAGAAAGGTCAGCCTCTCCTCAGGTGCTTTTCCACAGTTGCTCCCCCCCCAAAAAAAAAAAAAAAAGAGAGAGAGAGAAAGAAAAATACCTTTTCCAACTCTGGCATTACCATGCCTCAACTTGTATTTTTAGCTCTGTGCTCTCTCAACTAGTAGCTTGCTACTAATTTATTCACATCCTAGCATGCATTTTTCTTTTGAAACAGAAGAAATGTGGCATAACTCCTGTCAGATTTGTATAGAGCTCTCCAGAATAACAAATGTGATGCACAGCGACTGACAGTATAAAATTGTCACTCCTCCATTAGAGCTTGTTGCCGTGCTGTTAAGGCATTTGAATTGAACACTGTCATCTTCTGCTTCCCTCAAATCCAGCTGAGTTTAGAACTTGAACACAGCCAGAAATCTCTCAAAAGCTTAGATGTTCACACACATTTATATCCAGTGCAAAATGATTGGAGTACTCCAAATTTCCCTGCACAGTTCTCAGCTTCAAAGTCTCTACATAAATTACTCAGCTAAACTGAGAGGGTTCTCTAAATGTAGAGCATGCTTCTTTCCAGATCATTTGCATAATTAGGACCACAGCTTAATGACAATTCCTAGCATCCTCAGGTAACCTTAGGAACTGACACCCTAAGATTTTTCTCCCTGACAATGCATACCAAGCTAGAAAGATCAGTTGTCTCAAATAAAAGAAGTCTGTTTTGTGTTAATTTGGGGGTGGGGAATCTCCATTTACATCAATGGAGATTTGTTATCTAAATTGATGATTGAAACATTTTAAGAAAGTGGTTTCATGATGGAAACTGAAGAGATGAGCCTTCTTTTCTCATGAGGTTTGCTGTGTCTCCACACATAACTCCAGTAAAGTAACACAAAATGTGCAGTGTAGATGCTAAAAATCATGCATATGTTTCTTCTGATTCTAAGTGAAGAAATGCACCATCTTCTCAATCCACAGATTGCCTCTCAACCTGCCCGATGCTCTTTAGCTGACAGTCCAACCTGAACAAGATCCAGACCCATTATCATATTAGTAGTACTTTTATTATCATAATCTCGGGTCATAGCAAAGAAGCATAAATAAATGTGAAGCTCATAAGGATAATAAAATAAACAGATGCAAAATATATCAGAGATTAAACAAAACAAAAAGGAAAAACATTGTGGCACTATAAAGACCAACTTCTCTATTTTAATGTTAGATTTCATGGATCAAATCCACTTTGTCAGACATAAAAGTGAGACTTCATGGCTTCAATGTATAGTCTCACTCTTATGTCTGATAAAATGGACTTGATCCACAAAAGCTAACGTTAAAATAAAGCAGTTAGTCTTTAAAGTGGCACAGCATTTTTTGTCTTTTTGTTTTGTTTTATTTGCTCTCTTCTATGCTTGAAACACAGACTAACACAGCTACCATTTCAAAAAGATGCAAAATATCTGATGATTTAACACAAGGAGCATTTGTGGCACAATGGTTAAACTGCTATACTGCAGCAAAAAACAACAACCCCAAACTGCTGATGTTGTGAGTTTGATCCTGACAGGGACTCAAGATTGACTCAGCCTTCCATCCTTCAGAGGTTGGTAAAATGATACCCAGCATGTGTGTGTGTGTGTGTGGGGGGAGAATACTAATTACCTTGTGAACTGCCCAGAGAATGCACTAGGTGCTATGGGGGAGTATGTAAATGTTGCTATTGCTAAATGTCCAGATACACCGGTGAAGCCTAAAACTATGGTCTAAGCTGGTGTGGCCAACCTTGATGCTCCATGTGTTCTTGGGCTTCAATTACTAGAAGTCCAGGTCAGCACACCTGCTGTTCAGGGCTTCTGGGAAATGAAGTTCAAGAACACCTGGAGCACCAAGGTTGGCCACCCCTGGTCCAAGCAAAGATCTAGCAGGGCTAGTGCAAATAATATTCTCTCTGCAGGAGTTGAGGAGGTCTGTTCAGGAGAGGAGAGAGACAACTTGATACCACATAACAAGAACAACAACTGGTTTTGAAAGAAAACAAAATTTAAAATGGCTATTTGACAATACAAAAAAAGGCATCCGTTTCTTATTCTTTTGTGTCTAGGTCAGACTGTAAACTGCCAAAATAAAGCTACCTTTTGGTGAATTCATTCCATAGTCCCTTTCGCCTGATATATTTTGTGAGAAAGATTAGCTAGCACAACGAGGTTGCCGTTATCCAAGGTACACCCAAATTTGGTTCAAACATACCACAATCTTTGAGGAGGCTCTTTCTGTGTTACTCAGGCATCCTCTAAGAAGTAGTCAATGCATTCTATTTCTGAACCCATAAAATTGTCAGTCATCTAGCCCAATGGCCTTTATCTTATTGACTTATAACAGAGACGGTGTAGGACATAAAGTGTAATAAAATTATGTGGACCTCATTACAGGGACAGGAATGTTTCTCCTTAAGAGCTTTACAAAAGACGTCTTCCAAGTATCTTGAAATTTGCTTCTCTTGATAAGGGGGTGCCATAGGAACAAGTTTGAATGGGGAGGTGTGGAAATGGTAAAAACACTCCTTAAATATTTCACTTACCTTGAAAGTCTCATCCGGGTCATTTTAAGTCAGTTCTGATTTGAAGACACATAACAAGAATAACAAGAATATATCACAACAATGTCAGAATCCAATCTGAAAATTTCTCAGGAAACGAGAAAAATGTATCAATGAAGTAATTCTATTTTAAAAGTTGCTTAGAGTTTGCATTTATTTACGTCCCCAAACAACATAGAAAGTGAAAATGTGCGTGAAACTAATGGGATGGTCTTTTTTTTATTATTGAAGAAATTATAGCAGCTTCATTTCCAAAGACAGAGGTATCACAAAACTTGCTGAAAACCATTATGCCTAACCATAACCTTGGTTGTAACAATGCAAGCTTTTGTTCCTTAATTTACTTATTCTGCTGGCATATCTCCTCACAAGTATAATTGATGCTCTCCTTAATGGAAAGAAACGTGCTTTATTTGTACATAGATTATTTTTGCTATTTGAGGTCTTGACACAACTGTGTTATTTACATTCACTCCTCCAAATCTATCTTGTACATTTTCAATTCAACCTTCATCTTCCAATTTCACTCGGCTAGTCGTTACAGCCTCTTCTTTTTATATTCTTCGGCATTTCTGCCTCCGTAAATCTGTTTCCCCATTTAGAAGACAAAAAGACAAGTACCGATTAGCTATAACTCATATCTCCCTTTGCCAATGGTTGTAGCATAATAACTGTCCACCGAGAGACAGGATAAGAAGTCCACAATGACACAGACAAATAAATCAATAGAGTATGGGAGACAGCCTGCGTGTTGTATGTTCAATTGTGGAATACTCTTGATAGCTCTCTGGAGAGTTTGCTGCCACTTGCAAGCAGCTAAAAGAATTGGACCCAATCCTGCAAGAATGTACAAGCAGAATTACTATTGGTTCTAGTGGCTGATGACATTTTCATTAGCTGAGGCATCCATCCATTCCTTTGTGGCAAAATAAGCATCCCTGTGCGGAAGTATCTTTGCATGTTGATTTGTATCTACTGCCAGAATCTTAATGAATAGTTATAGTAGCGTATGTGCAAAGGCATAAAGCGAAGCCAATGTTTTGTCACTTGCATTTCTCATCACTGGGAACTGCAGTGGCTTAGTTGTTAAGATGCTGGACTTGATGACTGGAAGGTCAGCAGGTCAGCAGTTTGAGACCTGAGTGCTGCATGATGGAGTGAGCTCCCCTCTCTGTCCCAGCTCCTGCCAACCTAGCAGTTCGAAAGCAAGATGTTGCAAGTAGATAAATAGGTGCTTCTTTGGTGGGAAGCTAACAGTGTTCTGTGCACTCTGGCATCTAGTCATGCCTGCCACATGACCACTGAAACACTAGCTCTTTGGCTGAAACAGAAATGAGCACCATACCCTAGTGTTGGATACAACTGGCTTTTGAGCAGGGAAAACCTTTACCTACTCCTCATTACACACTGATTGTGATAGATGATGCATGAAGAAGAATATACACAGCACTAATTCACTAGCATCAGTTAGGTGCTGAGGTTTATGTCACTGATCTTTTTTCAGCCTCAGTCACTGCATCAGTTCAGCTCTATTTTTCTCAAGCCACTGAATCTTCATCACTTCCCCTATACCCATGATGGCGAGCCTTGGCACTCCAGATGTTCTTGGACTTCAATTCCCAGAAGCCCAAGCTGCCGTGAATCCACACAAATGGGTTTGCTGCAATTCATCCGGCCCGCACCACCCTCGTCGCTCCTGGAAGCGGAAGTAAAATGCGCCCATACGGAAAGATGCAAGGCTGAGTCAGCCTTGAGCCCATTGGGATCAAGCAGACTCTGTGGTATTAGAGCACTAAAATAAGTCATTATTAGAACACTATTTATTCATAGCAAATTTATTAAGCCAGTTGTCTTCCTATTTTGTTAATTTATTTCTAATATTTTGTTCTCCATCAATAGTTAAAGCCACAGGTGTGTGCTTAAAAAAAACCCCTTTATGCTGCTTTTCCAACACAACATGTTATTTCAGGCAGGTTAAAAATCCATTTAAAAAACTGAAAAATTCTACAGATGTAATAAATTAGGTTTAACCCGATTTTTTAAAGTACAACAATCTGTACAAACTAACTGATCAAATCCCAAGCATATAGCGTTTTGGACTTCAATTCCCAGAAAACTTCAATTCCCAAAGCACTGATCAGCCAATGTACTGACTTAGGCTTCTGAGAACTGAAGTCCACCAGTGTTCCAAGGAACAGAGTTTGGGAAATGTAACAATATGCTTTTTTAAAAAAACAACTCACTTTCCCTGCTCCTGTACAAAAGAGCAGGGGAAGTGTTCAATTTCCTGATATCCTGAAATGGCTTGTTTATTAAGTCAATTCATGATACACAAAACTGACACTGGAAGGAGCCTTGGCAGCTTTTAGCATTCTTTTTGGTCCATTCTCAGTGACTGGATGTACTGGGAACAAACCAAACTAGGTGTGAGCCAACCCACACCCACAGCACAGCAAACAGCAGAACAAATGTCCATGTGATTTCTCTCTTAATCAGATTTAGCCCCTAATTGGGCTGCAGAGACGTTCAGATTTTTTCTTTTCTTCTTTAAAGCTCTTTTTGATTTGTGTTATCTTGGTGTTTTTGTTTTAAAATTGTTTAATTTAGTGATCTCGTAGAACATATACTACAGTATTTTAATTTATATTTTAATGTATATTTCTATCATTCTTTACCTTACCATTTTATAACCTGTCTTGGTTTCCCTGAATAGAGAGGAAGAGAAAATACAAATAAAGGGAAATGAAATAAATAAATACATTTTAGAGGTGCAGTGGAGGATATCTAAACTAGTGCTCTCTTGCCAAATATCCAGCAGAACATTTACTGATGTGCACAGGAAGACTATAAGCAATTAACTTCTCTGACAGTATACATTAACATAGAACTATATGCCATTTATTTATTTCTTCATCTTTTAATTAATTGCTAATGCATAAACAGAACAAAGCCTCCCACATTTTTAATAGAGCTCTCTGCTTTTAGAGCAAATTAATGAAATTTGATGCTTAGATATAATTATGAGATGCTTGAGTTAATGTACCAAAAGATTGTTGAATGTAGGAACAGAATGCAGTTGTAAAATGCAATTAAAGTATCTTTACATCTTCAGCATTTATGCTGTCACCAAACTCTCTCTCTTTCTTTCTTTGAAATTATCTAATCCCCAAAGTTTGCATAACTGGGAGCTCTGGGTATAACTCCTGAGAAAGGGGTGTTCCCTCAGATAGCTTGGTCCCAAACCATTCAAGGTTTTATAGGTCAACACTACCTTGAATCTGGCATGGAACACCACAGGCAACCAATGCAGACTAGCCAGGACTGACGTGATATGGTCAAACTAACCGATACCCACAACCAGCCAGGCTGCTGCATCTTGCACTTGCTGAAGTCTCCATTCCAGCCTCAAGGTTAGTCCTACATAAAAGGCATTGCAATCCAGGAAAGAGTAAACTGTGCTTAGCACCGCAGGTGGGCAAAACATTTTATTTGTTGTCTCTCTTTATATTTAAGATTGGTTCTATTTATTTATTTATTATTATTATTTATTTTAATAAACTATTTTAAATCCCGCCCTACTCAGGAGAACCCGACTCTAGGCGGCTTACAAATCATAAAAAAACCCACAGTAGATACAATATAAACAGCAAATCAACGATATACAATAACCAAAATACACCATGAACAAAAAGTAACAGCATAACATCATACAATATACAAAATACAATTGGAAACAGCATATAACAACATGAATAAATATAAAATTAACGGTCAATGTAGTTAATAAATCTTACATAAAAATTCAATAGAATAAAAAAAATATTATAGTCAAACCGGCAGGAAAATTATACAATATAGTCAATTACAATACCAAATTCAAACAGCCTCTCCACCCCAGCCACAAATCAGACCAGGGGCAGCTGTGACAAATTCCACTGCCCATCGCCATGGTGACCTATAAAGCCCCAGCAGGGCAAGTCCTGTGCGCCAGTGGAGATGGACCCTGCGCCGGTTGCCATGGCGTCACCCCAGCTCCATCCCCAGGTGTTTCTTTGGCAGCCGGGGGGGGGGGGGAGAGCAAGGTCCTACCGCCATGGCAGCTTTTAAATTTAATGAATGAATGAATGAATGAATATTATATGACATTATAAACTTCTACCTACCTATTTTCCCCAGGCTTACTTTTCCATATTTTTGTGATATATCTCACTTTCTACCCTCTCTCCTAGTGTGCCTAGAAAAATAATTGTTCATCAACTTTCACACTTGCTAAATGTGTTACTAATTTAGATATCTGGCTGTGGAGCTAGAGCAGGGGTGGCCAAACTTTTCTACCCACGGGCCAGTCATGTGGTTGGGCAGACCAGTCACATGGTTCCTCCCACCATAAAACACATCTGTGGCTGTTGTAAATGCATTTATGCAGTGGTGGGATGTCAAAGATTTTACTACCCCACCGTGACATCATCACAGTGTGGACGGAGCTAACATCATGATGTCATGACATTGTGGGCAGAGCCAATATCATGACATCATGACATTGTGGACAGGGCCAAAGAAAAAATAAAATAAAAATAATAAAATAAAAATAAGCACACACACACACACCCCTCAACCCACCTACCCACCACACAAACCTGTAAATAAATTAAATAAATAAGTAAAATAAATAAATAAAATAAAAAATACATTAAAATACACCCACCCACCCCAAACACAAATCAACCAGAGTTTTTAAATCAGAGCTTAAAGCTTATTCTGGCTAATCTTTCTCACACTAGGTCAGATGGAAGGAACTACAGAATGAACTCACCACAAGATGGCTTCATTTTGGCACTTTTCATCTTTTTAATAGTTAAAGAAGTTAGATACTAAGTCTTTGCCTAACCAGTTCTCTAGGATAATATGCTTTAATGTAAATGTAAAACAGCTGTACTGTACCTCCTTAAGGGTTCTCCAATAGGAACAGCAATTGGAACAGCACAGGTGTAGCTTATTGATGAGTTAACTCCAAGACTTTGCTTAAAAACCCCAAGCCAGGCCGCAAGGCCTGCCAGCCACCAGGCCTTTTTAGGAACTGAGGTAGTACGTCAATATAGGTAAAGGTATTAAATACACATTAAAATACACACAGACACACCACATCCAAAGGTGAGTCACTTACCCTGGGGAGCAGGCTATAGGGAGCTTCAGGTTAGCAGCTTCTCTTCCTCCTCCCCATTTGGAAGGACAGCAAGGAGGCCATGCATACACGACAAGCACTGCAGGCGTGCATGCACACCAAGTGCTTGACATGCATGCACAGTGGGGGAATCAATGAAAAGGTAAGCCCCGAAGGTGGTTTCCCCCAAAAGCTGCTACCAGTTCTCTGGGACACTGGGAAAAGTTACTACTGATTGTGGGGAGCTGGTGCGAACCTGTTACATCCCATCACTGCATTTATGACAGCCACCGGTGCATTTACAACATCATTTTGTGCATCTGCAGGCACATTTGTGAATGCATGGGACACATCTGCTTCTGCTTCCAGTAGCAACGATGGTGGCGCATGGGCCATAGTTTGACCACCCCTGAGCTAGAGATTGGGAAATCAATTCCGCACTGTGGTTCCAGGGAGAAGAGTTAGCCTGTGTAACATTGGAAAAGCTGCAGGGTCACAGGCCATCATTAGAAGAAGGGAATGATAAATGACTTTGGTGTAGTCTCTACCTAGAGAACCCTGAGAAGAGTTACCATAAGTCAGAATCAACTTGGTGAGATGGAACTGTTTCCCATCCAAACACACTATGAGAAAACATTTTAAAATGTATGTTGTATATGAGAATAATTCAGGGAATCTGCACAGATTCATTATAATATAATGCTTGTGCATGATCTTTCCCTAAATATTAAATTTGTCATTGTATACTTGCAGAATGTTGTACATTCTCTTTGTAACACATATTGTGGAAACTGAACAGGATGTGCTTAATGAGGCAACATAAAGACTGGTAAAAGACAGAGAGGATAGTATTTCCCTGGGCTGAAAAGAAAGGTGGTCATGGTGGCAAGTTAATCTTAACCTCAGGCATTTGTCAGGAATATTTTGTTTTTCAGATAGTTTGCCTTTAAGAGCACTGAGCTAGAAGCTATTAATATCTAAAGATTGCTATGGAAGTTGTTGTGAAGCACTGTTATGTGCGTAGCTGCTGGAGATGTGATTCCCCAAGGGAAGCTCACAGAATTTTCACTCTCACATGTTCCCTCAGCATGCAAACAGTCACTGAGGCCCTCATTTTCCACTATTCTCAAGATCCATAACGTCTACTCTATACAATTGAATTGGAGATTTGAGTGAACAGAATAGAGCAGGGGTGCCCAAATTTTTCAGCTGGTCATGTGGTTCAGGGGGCCGGTCACTACAGCCTGGGGGTCATATCTGGCCCCTGATGCCAATTCATCTAACCTGCAAAACCATCGTCACTCCAGGCGCGTTTTACTTCCGCTTCCGGGAGCAATGAGGGCTTTGCTGGTTGGATGAATTGGCATTGGGGGCCAGATCCGGGCCCTGGGCCATAGTTTGGGCACCCCTGGAATAGAGTAATGTGGGATCTCACCTGGTCCCACTATCTCCAGATCCATTCCACCTGACAGAGACCTCCATCCATCTAGGAAGCCAGCCTAAGATCTTTTGCTGCTTCAGAGAACATAAGGTTATGCCCAAACTAGGAAAATCTGTGATAGAGTTCAATCACTGGTTGTTTATGCTTGCAAAACAACCAGATTAGGTAGAATTTAGCACTCTATATTAGGTAGCGAAATGCCAATAAAGTTTCAAAAGGAACTGGAATCCCCCCACTAGCTTATGCTAAATATAAATAAGGAGTACAAAAAGTCTTCTGTAAAAGGTTGAAGCTTTATTATATGAAGGAAAAATAGATTAAACATCAGGATCACAAAAAAGTTATAATAAGAAAAAGGAGCACTTTTACTTTCCCCCCTTTCTCTTGTTAAAACAAGAAAGACATATCTATCTATCAATATTTCTTAGCCTAGCCAGCTAACACAATCAGGATTTTTTTTCTATGTTCCTATTCACAATCTAGCATAAGTAGACACCTTTCTTCCTGTTCTGAACATGCTTAAAAACAATGGTGTTTCTTCCCTGCAAATCTAAGATAACAAAAACCATCTTTCATCCTTTGTTCCACCTCTGCCGACTCAGATCTAGGAAGAGCTTTCTGGCAAGAACAAAATCCTTGAGGGTATGCAAAATCCAATTAGAAAATGGAGGAAGAAACTCACTGAGCAGGGAATAACATTAAAGGAGGATATGGCTGAGGAACTTGACCTCCCCTATGTTGTATACATACTGTACACACACACACAAACACACATGCATAAGAATAACACAAACAGAAATACTTCAGTAAATTATTTCAACAGTAACAACTTTATTTTAGTCATTGACCAGCATATAAAGAAGAAGACAACAATTGCTCTGGGGTAACAATAAAATAGAAATCATATTAATATTAATTGACCAGTCAACATAAAGATAAAATTATTAACTTATAGTTACAAACATGAAAATTTAGGTTCCTCCTAATTTCCTTGCTTTGGTAAAAATATTCTGTTTCCCAAAACAGAAACTTAGATGAATACCTTGGACTATGAATATCCTGGAGTTTCAGAAAGATAAATAAGTGAGTCTTAGATCAAATCAAGGCTGAACCCTCTGTAGAAGCAAAAATGATGAAGCAGAGACTGCCCTACCTTGGTAGAGTTGCCATAATTCTCTCCCACAAAACCAGGACAGAGATATACTTGACAAAAATGGGCGGCTTAATTACAAAATAAACAAAAGTCTTTTTAAAATAAACATAACATAATGACAGCTACAGGGTGCGGCAGCATAACTTCCTGTTTTCAAAACTTAATAAAACCCATTGTATGAATCAGAAAATTTTTATTTGTTTTTTATAATGTAGGCGCATACCTAAAGTTTTGTTTTACACAGTTTTGAAGATCAAATCAGGTAGGTGATGTCCCCCATTCTTCATACACTGAGTAAACCGATTTCTGGCGTTTGTCATGATTCTTTGCAGCATAGCAGGCTGTATGCTGGGTTTCAATCACTGAACAACCGCTTGAAAAGTAGGCCTCAACGGCAAACGCATGCTCCACACTATTCCAACGCATGATGGTGACTGAACTGTGTCAGGACAAAACTTTATAGTCCCGCCTCTCGAACAAGATCACTAGCGCTCCGCTACGACATCAACCGACTGAATTGCACACATTTTAAAAAAGGAAGTTATGCTGCCACACCCTGTATAAAATACTTTCACATTAAATATATCAATACATAAATGAATTTATTTACAACAGTTAATTCTTACTGTAAGATGATCTTTTGTACCTCTGAGAAGTCATGCAATGGTCATCTCTTAATGTCCTCAGTTCTAGGAAACACACTGGTCACACTTAGCAGTCAGTGGTGTGAGGTGAGCACATTAAGATTTGTCTCTAGGTATACTCCAACTCCAATGTGACAGGAAATTGCCTGTTTGATGGTGAGAATTTGAATTTATTTTAATGGTGTGTTATAATACACAATCAGTAAGTTTTTAAAATCAGGGACTTAAACATGATTTTTATTGAACTGACCAGGGCAGTTTTTCAGACCTTGAATCTGTGACAATCCTGGTTTTCTGGGATATATGGTAACCCTATACTTTGGGCTGTTCATGAGAAGGCAAGACCCTCTAGATAATACAATAATGCTGGGAAAGATGGAGGGCAGTAGAAAAAGAGGAAGACTAAGTATGAGATGGATTGACTCTGTGAGGGAAGCCACTGGCGTGTTTTTGCAAGAGCCAAGCAAGGTTATTTAGAACAGGAGGTTTTGGGGATAACTCATTCATAGGGTCATTGTAAGTCAGAGACAACCTGATGTCACATAACAACAGCAGTGGCAGCAGCAGCAGCAGCAACAACAACAGCAACAACAGATGAGTAAGATTAAGGTAGTCAGCCTGGCAATGCAGAAGTATTGCTACATTCCCAGTTTGCTTGGATTGGGTGGTATCTCTGTTTCAACCAGAGGCGTAGCTACCGCCGTATCTGCCGTATCAATTATACGGGGGCCCCGGGCCACGGGGGCCCCCAACGTGCGTAAGCAAAACAAATCTTTACCCTTCCTAGGGCCCCCCAAACAAATTTTTATACGGGGCCCTGCCAAGGCACGCTACTCTTCTGGTTTCAACCAAAGACATATCATGATGTTCAGAATTAAAGCATCTAGACCAGTGTTTCCCAAGCTTTGGTTTTTGGACTTCAGTTTCCAGAAGCCTAAATCAATTCTCCAAAGTACTGATTGGCCAATGTACTGAGTTATGCTTCTGGGAATTGAAGTCACCTAGTGGGGCATCGGCCCCACATTGGGAAATACTGGTCTAGACAGTGCTGTTCTAACTACGGAACATCACAAAAAGGCTTGTTGCACTGGAAAGATAATATTACTAGGGGGAAAAATAAGGAACAGAAGAGTAATAATGAGATGAATTGATTTAAACAAAGCCACCACATTGAGTTTACAGCAGAGGTTCTCAACCTATGGCCTGCAGGGCAGCTCAGGCCCATTGCACCATTTCATGTGGCCCACATGGCTGCCACCAGAAGCAGAAGTGGATGCAGCTGCATTTACGAGAGCTGTAAATGTGCCCATGGCTGTCATAAATGTGTTTACAATAGCCACAGATGTGTTTTATGGCAGTGTTTACGGCAGGGGAGCCACCAGTCCAGCAGGGAGCGTGTTCCAGCTTGCAGCTTTAAAAGGTTGAGAACCCCTTGTTTACAATAACTGAGCAGGTCTCTTAATGACAGGAACTTTTGGAGGTCTTTTACTCATAGAACTGCTGCAGTCAGAAACAAATTGATGGCAAATAATAAAATTTGTAAATAGAGCAAATTCCACAAATTCTCCCAAAAAACATTTGAGCAAAAACAAATGCATGCAACTCATTACATTTTGGAAAATAAAAATTGTTAAATCCTTCTTTCTCTCAGAATATAGCAACGGAATTCACATTAAGGCTCACAAAGCTTCAGCATAGGTTTTACCTCAATGCATAGCTTTATATGTATATTTGCATATTTGTTACTCAGAACAGTGATGCATCTTCACACTTTGTCTTATCTTTTCCAGCATCAAATTTGTTGGCAGTGCTTATTATTAAACTATAAGCAATGTATCTTTGTGTGGCCTCAAGAGGAAAAGACAGTGTTGCTACCAGATGTGTGAAAAGAGAGTACTGTATACATAAAATTTAGTGTTCTGTGTTAACATAGAATAGTAAACACCAAGCACAAAACTCAGTTTCACTTAATAGGAGACATTGTGTGTTTTGTGTGAGTTTTCTAAGTCCACGTTAACCTTTATTGTAAATGGTTGTGTCACTTTTATTACCCTATATAAACATCCTTGCTTCCATTCTCTTTAGTAATGAAAATGTATAGCATCTCTGGCAAATGAATCAAGCATAAATTAAATATAACTTAAAAACAGAAATGGAAGTCTGAGGTTTAGAAAATGCAAAACAGAAAAATCATCTGAAAATGATGAATTTAGTTAAACTCCATTAATATTGAAGCATGGGGCTAGATATTACACACAGATCTTAACCAGGATGGATAGTTGTTAGGCAAGAAATAATAGGAAACACCCCAGCTATATAAGAAACCCTAATAAATCAAGTGTTCACAGTACCTATCATTTTGGAGCAGCTCCTTAAGTTGTTTACTGTGCCATTACTATAAACCAAGCCAGTATCTGTTTTGACAAGCACTACTGACCAAGAATCTCGTTATAAATAAGGATGGCATTTTCTGCTAACAGTCAAATTGCAGCAAGTCATATATTTTGATAAGTTTTCTGTATGTCACTGGCAAATCAAAGCTTGGAAATGTTAAGTTATATCTAGTAGTGGTATGGTAAAGCAGGATAGGCTTTAGGCAAATCTTAGTTTGAATGCAAGTTCTCCCAAGCTTTCTCCCTGTTTAGCCAAGCCAATGAATAGACTTGCACTTAGAGAAAGAACAAGATATCATTTATTCACAATTAAGTCAGAGAAATATACATGTGCTCAGAGTTCTTGGTGAGATTGTTTTTAGAAAGAAGTACAGTTAAAGTCTTTAGGTCTTTAAAGTCTTTTAGGCCTGCCATGTGGACAAACCAAGTCTCACCCTTCTTCTGAGTTCTTGTCTGCAGTCTGAAATTGGAGAGGTGACTGAACCAAAATATACAAAATCTTCTACTATTTCAGTGTTTTCATTGTCAACATAAGGCTGTGTAGTTCTTCTGAGGACATGATTTTTGTCTTCTTGATGTTCAGCTGCCAATCTGCTTTGACAATATCTTCTTTCTTCATTAAAATTTATTTCAAGTCACTGTTTGTTTTCTGCCAGTCTTTTTCTTTTTCTTTTTCTTTTTCTTTTTCTTCTTCTTTTTCTTCTTCTTCTTCTTCTTCTTCTTCTTCTTTTTCTTTTTCTTTTTCTTTTTCTTTTTCTTTTTCTTCTTCTTCTTCTTCTTCTTCTTCTTCTTCTTCTTCTTCTTCTTCTTCTTCTTCTTCTTCTTCTTCTTCTTCTTCTTCTTCTGTGTCTTGGCCAGACGTGAAACTGCCAAAATGAAGCCACCTTTTGGTGAGTTTTTTCTGCAGTTTCTTTCGCCTGACATGTGTGAGAAAGAATAGCTGACATAACAAGGTTGCCATTGCCCGGGATACGTCAGATTGTGGTTTAAAAAATACCACAGTCTTCTATGAAGTTATTTCTGTGTATCCCTTTCTGCCAGTAAGATTGTGTCATCTGCATATCTAAAATCATTGATGGTCTTTCCACTAATTATGACTCCTCCTTCATCTGAATCTTGCCCAGTTTTCTGTAGGATATGTTCGGTGTATAGACTGAACAGATAAAATGCACCCTTGTTTGATACCTTTGCCTATACGAAACCATTCTGTCTTTCCATATTATGTTCTAAACGGAACTTTTTGTCCACAATACAGGTTACGCATCTGGACAAACAAGTGCTGAGGCACACCCAATTCTTTCAGAATCACCCACAGTTCCTCATGCTTCATGTAGTCAAAAGCTTTAATGCAGTCTATAAAGCACAGACTGACCTTCTTCTGATGTTCTTTGGTGTGTTCTAGCATCCATAGATATTTGTTATGTGATATGAGGTGCCTCTTCTTTTTCAGAATCCATCTTGAACATCTGATATTTCTCACTCCATGTAAGGTAAAAGTCTTTGTTGAGAACTTTGAGCATCACCTTGCTCACATGGGAAATTGAGGCAAAAGTCCTACACGCAGTGGTGGCGAACCTATAGCATGCATGCCAGAGGGGACACTCAGAGCCCTCTCTGTTGGCACATGCACCATCACCCCAGCACAGAGTTTGCCCTGCTCTTCTGCCCAGTAGCCCAATGGGAGCACTTCCTCCCTCCCCCAGTACAGACTTTGCCCTGCCACTCTGACCAGCAGCCCAACGAGAGTGTTCCTTCCCTCCCCTCAGCACAGAGTTCGCCCTCCCCCTCTGCCCAGCAGCCCAATAGGAGTGCTTTCTCCCCCCAGCACAGAGTTCACCCCACCCCTCTTTTGGGCACTTGGTCTCTTAAAGGTTCATCATCACAGTCCTAAAGTTACTGGACCCTTTGGCTTCTCCATTCTTAGGGATCGGAATGAATATTGAGCATTGTCAGTTTGTGGGTGATTTTTTTTTGGTCATTTTTTCTAGATTCCTTTGCATTTAAAAAAAAATATTTTGACAGGTTCCGTCTCTGTAGCTTGGAATAATTCTATCAGTATTACATTTATATCCTCCCTCCTTTTCTCTAATGAGCTTGCAGTAGCAAGCATGACTCATCTATTCCCTATTTTATGCTCCTAACTCTTTGGTACTTGATTGGGATTTGAACAGATAGCAGTGCTGTCGTGAAGCCTGCATTCACACAATTCAAGCATCTGAACAGTTTTGAGATGCAGGCTGTATGACACCATATACAGTTCCTTCTCAGGCTTTCCTGATCCCTCTGAGTTTAGCTTCAGTCTTCACAGTGACTAGGAAGGAAATACATTTTTCAAGGATCTATGGCTGCAGCTATTGCTGGAGGCTGGTCTCAAATAAGGAGTTCTCAACCTTTTAAAGCCAGGGGCTGGGTCATGCTCCCTCAGAGAGCTTTGGGGGCTGGATGGCCATTTTGCTTTCCTCCATCACATGGCACCTCCTGGTGTGGTGGAGGTGATGGTGGGCCACATGAAATGGCACCATAGGCCACATCTGGCCCAGAGGCCATAGTTTGAGAATCCCTGTCTTAAATGAATGATTAGCTATTTACTTTACAAAATATATGATTCTCATGTGTTGATATGGACCAATTTAGACATCTGTATTTTGTGCTCCATCTTTCCTCCAAAGAGAAAAGGGAGTGTACCAGGCTTTCTTCCTGCCCACTTTAGCAGCAACATTCAACAACCAGTGTGTTCAAAAGTAGTTTTTAAATGAGTGGGCAGCATAGTTCACTTCTAGGTTCTCTGTCATCGTCCCACATCTCAGAAAAATCCTTCTACCCTTTCAGATTTCCACAGTTCTCTCAAAGAGACTGCTAAACCCAACGTTAGCAGTACAGAATTTCACTCTCTTCACTCAGGAGAACCAGCTGGATCTTTCTATCATGCTTTTTATTATTCATTGCTCAGCTCAATTTCATCTCCTTAATTGTTGCGGTTATTGTTGTCTTGACCACAGCTTTTCTTTCCCGCACCCTTCCTCAGCCAATCCCAGTATCTCTTGGATGGCACACAAAGTCCATATGCACAATCCAGCGTTGCATGAACACAATTCTACCTACTCAACAGAATTTCCTCTTCCTTTCTACTTTGCTGAATTCCTACCTTCCAGAAAGTTTTTGAGGATTGCCCCTTTCTGTCTCCTCTAAAAGCCATTTTTGTTAGAAGGAAAGAATAATTGTATATGACGCAAATTTTATTTGTTTTCTATCTTTTAGATGTACTAATCCTTTTATAAGAATCCAGTCAGTGTTATCTCTTGGAAACCAAGGGAAAATTAATTCATTATAGCTTTATACTTAATAGAGCATTATAAAACTTATTATGAGGTGAGAATGTTGGAGTAAATTAAAACTAAATTAAAACTACTATAAAATAAAATAATATTTTCTGGGCCCTTTCTGGAGCCTTCTGCCAAACACACACTGGGTAGTTTTAAAGGAAAGTCAGTGTGAATGGCCCAGGCAGGAATTTAAGTGATCAATTAGTTTCTCCATAGAAATATGCTGACTGGAAGTCAGAGAACATAATGCATACTCTATAATAAAATTCCACCTTCAGGATCTACATACACTGATCAATAAATATATTGTCCAGAATGGATATCAATAAGTACAAAGTCATGAAGGGATAATTAAAATTTAAGTTCCTCTAACTCACCACATTGGGGTTGCAGTGGATTATTGGTTAATACATTGAGTGTGAAGACCAGAAGGTAGGCAGATCAGCAGTTCGTGACCCAAGTACTATGCAACAGAATGAGCTCCTGTTGTCTGTCCAGTAGTTTAGAAGCAAAAAAGTTGCAGATAGATAAACAGGTACCATTTGGGTGGAAAAGGTAACAGTGTTCCGTGTGCTCTGGCGTCTAGTCATGCCTTGTGGCTGTAAATGGAGCTGAGCACCACCACCTAAAGTGGACACAACTGGCTTTTGAGTAAGGGAGACCTTTACCTTTAACTTACTCACCACATTATAATTTTTTTTACAGTAGTTTCTCCCTCATCCCCTGAATTTCAGGGTTGCTTCTGAAAAACTCAATACTTTCAAAACCTAAAGAACACCAGCTTGAATGTGGGAATCACTGGGTGTCTTTGATTTGTTCAGTTTGACAGCTGAATTTTGGGTGTGAGGTAATTACAAAAGGCATGTACTATATTTACCTTTTTACAGATATCACCTCAAACCAAACTGTGCTCGGTGAATAATGCCCCTTTCATTGTTCACACTGTGTGGATATGGCAAACAGCGAGAAAGTGACACATTTGATGCATTAATCTAGGTGTTATGAGGAAAGACTGTAATAGAAAGTTTACAAGTTTCGGGTTTTGAATTATAATGGTTGGGAAAATGAGATTTCTGCTTCGTCCCCTTAAAATACAGCCGGAAATGGAAATGTGGTGAAACACTTAAAAGTTGATTTACAATACTTTTGTTTACTGTTTATGCAGATTCTTTGCAGAGTTTATTTAACAAAAGCATGACTTTGGTTTATTTCTGCAATAAGTTCCATTTTACAAAGATTGTTGTGAATGCCAGCCTCATCATTTTCTTCTCATAAATATACATTGCAGCAAAGTAGAATGGAATACTTGGAAGTCCTGCTGCACCCTAAAAGCTAGGATGCTGAATATTCTTTTGAAAGAAGGGAAAACATCATAGACTGCTTAGTTCTTACTAAAAGGGCAACTGAGACAATAAGTCTATGTAATGTGAACTTTGGGGTGGCACTCAGCCTTCTTTTGATAGCCATCTATTCTGATGAGCTTTTGCTTTTATTACTCATCTGAAAAAATTAAAACCACTGTGGAATAGTTATGAGATTTTACTATATCACGCCTTTAGGGTATACATACATACTCTTTCTGAGTGGCTTGATACCAGGTGAAAGACTTGAAATAATTCTAGAAAACCAGGGACAAGAAGGTGTGATCAGATCAAGATTTGTTCTCTTGTTTGGTTTGCTGCAGGGACAGGCTGATGGATACCATTTTCAGGCAATCTGACAATGTAGTTGCTAGAGGAGGGGTGCCCAAACTTTTCAGGTCTTGGACCTGACCATGCCCCCTGAACAGCTTATCAGGTGACATGGTTCCTCCCACTAGAAGTGGAAGTAAAACACGCCCACACACGTGCAGAACACATTTACAGCAGCTTTCTGCACATGCACAGGTGCATTTTACTTCTCCTTCCAGGAGAGGAGTGGGCGGCATGGGCAAGATGAATTGGGGTGCTTATTGGTTACATAAATGACAACAAACTGGGAGAGGTTGTTAGTATTTCGGAAGAAAGAATCAGATTTAAGCCAGACTAAAGCAAGTTCAAAAACTGTTCCAAAACAAAATTTATTTCAATAAGGCATATATGTAGGCAGGAGAAAGCAGATGCACAAATATAAGATGGGTGACGGTTTTAGCAGTATACATGTGAAAAGAGAGCTGAGGTGGCTCACATGGTTAAGACGCTGAACTTGATGACTGGAAGACTGGAGTTTGATTCCCGAGTACTCCACAACAGAGTGAGCTCCCATCACTGTTCTAGCTCCTGCCAAATTAGCATTTTAAAAGCAAGAAATTGCAAGTAGATAAATAGATACCATGTTGGTAGGAAGGTAAACAGCATTCCTGTCATAGAAGGGGGCATTTTTAAAAGGTGCTTGTTTCTGTTAGCTTTGTACCCACTTAACTGTGTTTTAGTACTTTCAAAATGGCGATTCCAGATACATGGGAGGGGAAAGAATGTAAACAGTATGTGCCTCATGGTTTTACTGAATGTGTGACTGACATGCCTTGCTCTAAGATCATAGGCTGAAATCCCTATGGAGGAGGGAAATGCTTGCTGGTCTTTTGATGAACTGTATCCTGTATGTTACTATGCTTTCAATATATTTCTTGAAGAAACTTGGAGTGGTTATTTGGCTTAATGCTACCTTTTCTACACATATCCGAGGCCTGGGTTGTCCAGCCAGAGAAGTGCAACCCAGAAAAACTTTGGGGCCTACCCGAGAGGCAGGTCCCTTCTGTTACAGTTCAATGCACTGTTGAGGCATGCATGTCATGTGTCCATGGAAATGTCTGCAGATGCAGACAGCGCTGGCTCATTGGCTATAAACAGAGATGAGCACTGATGCCTTGAGTCAGATGTGACTGGCTTTCAAGCAAGGGTGACCTATACCTTTACCTTTACCTACACATGTTAGCATCATGATGGAATAGCAAAAAAAAAAAAAAAACAAATACAATGCTAAATTGCTTGTATCAAATCTGTCTCAGATGCCAGAGTTGACACAGATCCTGTGAATGTGAGAATGGCTGTTCCTTGTCCAACAGAAAAGGAGTAGTTGAGTCTATAGGAGGGGTGCTGAAAACCTCTTGCAGCAGAATAGATTTACGCAGTGATGTGCAGCCAAAAATTTTACTACCACACTGTGGGTGGAGCCAATGTCGTGGGCGGAGCCAGCATCATAAAAAACACATAAAAATACATTTAATACAAATTAAATACACACAAAAATACACATAAAACTACATAAAATACACATAAAATACATATTGAATACACATAAAACCACATAAAAATACAAAAAAATACACATTCCAACCCCCAAAGGCGAGTCATTTACCCTGGGGAGCAGGCCGCAGGGGACTCATTCAGGCTGACACTTAAGAGCAGCAGCGGGACCATGCTGGGCCCAGCTATGCTTTCTCCTCCTCTTTCCAGCATGGCAGCACAGGGCACAGGGTGGCGTGGGGTGCATGGCAGCATGGGTGTGTGGTGGCGTGGAGCTCATGGTAATGTGGGGCGACTCAAGCTAGGGCCTCAGCTGCTGCCCCACCTTGCCTTCGAGGGCCTCAGGCTATCAGCCACAAGGTCACTACCGCCACAGGCCTCAACAGCCGCTGGCAGAAACCACTGCATGCCCGTCGCTGGCGAAGACCAAGCACAAATGGCTGCTTGGTTCGGTGTACATCTGTTTTTAAAGAGCACTGGAGGCGTGCATTCATCAATCTTAACACGCATGTGCGCTGACCAAGCAGCCATTTTGTCCTGCAGTATTGGGCAGCTGGAGAGGCAGCCGAATCGGCTGCCTCCCAAAAAAAAGGTAACAATCCTGGGTGGTCTCCCATAAAAGTTACTAAACCCCCCCCCCCCAGGAGACCTCCCAGAATTGTTACTACTGCTTCGGGCGAACTGGGGCAAACTGGCCCATGCCTACTACTGGATTTATGGCATGTTTAAGAGAAACAGTAATAAAACTACTTCTGAAAAATCCCTCCATGGATCCCACAGTATTGGATAATTACCAGCCAGTCTCTGATTTTGCTTTCTTGAGCTTTCTTGATCATGGCTTCTCAGTTCCAGGGACTCTGGGTGAAATGGATTACAGTATCTCCATTTCAATCTGGCTTCACGCCTGGTTATGGAATGGAGATTGCTTTGGTCACCTTGGTGGATGACTTACACCAGGAGATGGATGTGGGTGTATGCCCCTGTCAGTTCTGCTTGACCTTCCAACAGCTTTTAATACAATCAACCATGGCATTCTTCAGGGCTATCCCTCTGGGATCTTTCTGGGATGGGACTTAGAAACACTGTGTAAAGTGGCTCCTGTCCTTCCTAGATGAGAGAACTCAGGAGGTGATGATGAGAGACCCAAATCTGATACCCTGTAGTGTCCTTCAGAGCTCTATTTTGTTCTTAATACTAACACAGAAGACTGAAAATCCTGAGATGTCTCATGCTACTAAAAGCAACTAATGCAATGATATTCTTTTACACAATGAAACATGAGGTACACTTTAAATGTTTTTTGGAATAGTCGCCATGTTAGTCTGTGGTTCAGGCATATCAGAAAACAATATAAAAAACATTGTAGCACTTTAAAGACTAACTGCTATATTTTTATTGTTAGCTTTCGTGAATCAAGTCCACTTCTTCAGAAATGTTGTTCATGTTGTTACATGCCATCAACTTGTCTCCAACCCTAAAATGTCCTGTCCTGAACAGCTCTGCTCAGCTTTTGCAGACTCAAGCCCTTAATGGAGTCAATCTTAATGGAGGTGAATGGAGTCAACACATCTCATGTTTGGTGGTCTTCTTTTCTTGTTGCTTTCCTCCTTCTCCAGATTTATTATTTTTCCCCAAGAATTTTGCATTCTCATAAAGTGCTCAAGGACGACGGTAGGACAGCCTCAACTTCACAGCCACATCGGAAATACCAGTCAGTATATATATTGACCGATGTATATATCTAATGTCTGGCCAGACATCCCACTATGGTAATGGAGTAGACTGTACTGCCAGAGACTCAACACCAAGTGTTGGGTGGTGGTGAATAACCTGACTCCCTAAAGGGGCCAATGGCTGCAGACAGATGAGCCCCCTTAGGTGGAGTAATGGCCCCACTGGAAACCATCATATTGGGCCCAATGACGAAATGAGCAGAGGAGAAACCACTTCACTATTTGGATTCCCAACAGTCATGGGGTGAAAGAGGCCATGCCAGATGGACTGGCTGTGAAAACGCATCTTGATAATATCGTCAAGGCTATGACAGTCCATTGCAGTCCCGGTGTCAAATCCTACATGTATCATTTCAGACCTGCCACAGGAGATGGCTCTGTGATCACAATGTGTGGGTCACTTCATGGCAAGCTGGGATTCACGTTAAACAAATTGATGCCAATGGCATTTTTCCAGGAAATGATTTTCAGGAAAAAATGTATATTCGGACACGAGTAGCAGCAGATAACAGCATCGACTGGGACTCAACGATAAGACCCTTGCTGTTGTATCCCATACTCTCAGGAGCTGTCATGCTCTTTCTGAAAGGTGTTTGTCCATTCAGAAACAATACAAAGCCCTATCTTTTCTGACCACACATGTAGAAAATTCAGTGACAGCTGGACTTAATGCCTGTGTATTTTGGCTACAAGGGAATACCATGTATTTTTTTACCTTATGCTGAGGACCAGTAATACCACCAAAGATGTCTTAGCTGTCAAAAGTTGACCTTTAATTCTGAAAGTCAAAGCACAGGCTCCTTTAAAACCCTAGGAAATATGCACGTGAAGGCTATGGCCTGCGCCCCATGTCACAATTCATTCCTTTGTGCTGACGTACAGCCACTTTGTCAGCTAAGCTACAAGCTGAAGTGACAGTCTGCCATCAATGCAATGCCAACCTTCCTTGGAAAACTGCAAATATTGTACACTGGGCTTTTATGTGGCTGCTGTTTGGAATAGCAATCCATCTCCCACTTTTCTGAATGAGAATAAAGGTCAAAAAACTGCCAGGACTAGAAATGGGAATATTTCATATTGCAAATCCAAAAATACTAGATGGAAATTTTACTATATAATCATATCCATACAGTATTGCATGAATGTCATGCCACCATTTTAGTTGAAGGCATGACAATAGAAAAAGGGCTGTGGTGGCTTAGTGGTTTGTGGACTTGCCACAAACAAATTTGATATGAGAAGCTTAAAAAGGGGGATCAGAAAACTGTCAAAAATGCCCATAGAAAAAGGGTAAGATTTAGGAGGAGGGAATAGGAAATTGAGAGATGGAAAGGTTGAAAGGAGCATCCCCTAAAAGCACATGGATGGATGGATTCCTGTATGTAAGGGTATGTAAGGCTAAGTTGATGAGGACATGGACATACTGTACACGTAGCTAGTTGCCTCTGTCACTACAACTACCCTATAGTGTTACATCAAGAGCCAGAGTTTTACCATAGGTCATTAAGTCATCATTTGCCACCCACTCACGATAGATTCTAGACATAGCAACAATTTGTGCTCAAAACAGAAGAAAGTGTGGGAAAATGTTATGATTATTTATTGAATATGCATTTTATGCATCACAAAACCATTTACAAGCCTTCTGTATAATCTAAATGGTACATGCAGTACCTGTGTTAAAGTAATGAGTTCAAATTGTAGAGTAAGGGTGTAAAATCTGTGACTTCCAAACATGTCTGTTCACTTACAAGTGCAAAATGGTAGCTCCAAACTTTCTATTGGCCAACATGATAGAACTACAGATTTCCTTAACAGTCTTCCTAAACAATCTTGCAGTCCTCATCTGTCACACTTATCTTCCTCCTCTGTATCAATCAGAACAAAGATATGAAATCATAGAAAAGAGTTTGTCTAACTGATGTTGCATAAGGGCCAGAAAACTATCAATTTATTGCTTATTATGAATGTTGAAGGCAACTATTCTTATATTTTAAAGTGATAATGTATCCTTTTTGCCATCACATTGACTGTTCAAAAGATCGGGCTACTTTCCATTATTCTATGAGTGTGAGGAAATTGACAAATAGCTCACATTTTGAACCACCTGTGGCACAGTCCACTGTGAGCTATTTTCTTCCAATCACACAGGAGACTGCAAATCAGCCTGATCCTGATCTGTGCTCAAGCTTATTCAGTGATAGGTAAAGGTAAAGATCACCCATGCTTGAAAGCCAGTGATGTCCAACTCTAGGGAATGGTGCTCATCTCCATTTATCTACTTGCAATTTCTTGCTCTTAAACTGCTACATTGGCAGGAGCTGGGACAGATGACAGGTACTCAATCCATTGTGCAGCACTTGGGTCTCAAAGGATAAAGGCAGGGTACAAATGTGTTGAATGGATGGATGGATGTGTATAGTCTTCATAGGAACTCACTTTGTCATGCAGCATACTGTTGACCTGCCAACCTTCTGGTCGTCAAGCTCAATGTCTTCATTACTAAGTCACTATGGCCCACATCAGTGATACTGCTACTCTTTTTGAGTGATGGGCTGGTCCATGGCCTCTCAAACTTGGCTCTCCAAGTGTTCTTGGACTTCAATTACCAGAAGCCCAAGTCAGCACACCTGCTTATCAGGGCTTCTGGGAACTGAAGTCCAAGAACATCTGGGGAGCCAAGATTGTGGAACCCTGGGCTGTACAAACTCCTTTAAGGACAGAAAAGTTGCTCTAAGGGAGGTTGTTCACAGAAAAGTGTCCCTTTCCACAACAGTCACATCTGGTTCTTTCTTTCCATCTGATTTCATCATACTTCATACACCTCTCTGTGTGTGCTGCTTCTGCAGATAACTATTTTGAAAAGCTTTCTCCAGTGCCTTATCACAGGTGTTAAATCTTCACTCTTTGTTTTACAGATGATTAATCACTTTGATTTGATTAGAGCTAGGCTGTAGAATCTCCAGCTTCTAATGGAAGCTAAGTCTGCCTGCACTTGTTGTGAATACCATTTTCTTTTTCAGTCTGGAAACACCTGAATAGCGATTAATTTGCACTTGCAAATAAGGTTTTGTACTGTTTACTGGAAACAAGTTCCTTACAATGGCAATTGAATTTAGTAAAATGAATGCACATTGCTACAGGAGGTGTTTTTAGAAATAATTTTTGCAAATGCCCAAGTAAAGCCCCGCACTTAAGCTCTTTGGCATTCAGTGCATATAAATTGAGGCATATAAATGCAGCCAGGCAAGAGTTGTTTTGATTATATTTCCTAAGTAGAAACATCTGCCCCCCCCCCACTCCCTCATGATAAAACAGCAACAACCTTTTTCACACATTCCATTTCAGTTTGATTTTGTTAAATTTAATGATGGCACCCGCACAGGAAAAGAAAAGTCACCTTGACTGATATATAAAAGCTGAAGTAAAGATGTTTCAACCTGAATTAGCTTCTGCTTTTTGTTCTGACTTCAGTCAGCAATTCAGTGTTTTCAAGACCTGTTTTCAGATGCTTTTTTCCCAGGTATATTTTTTTCTCCCTGATTGGTTTGATTTGTATAGTACTGCTAACAGAACTTTAACAAAAGGAAGGATGAGGCCCATAGTTTGGTCACTTTGTTTTTTGAGGGTGATGATATGAATATGACAGTCAGGCTACTTAACAATTTATTAATATTTCATTTTCATGTTGCTTTACTAAATTAATTTTATAAAGAAATTTATCATCAACAAGCAAATTACAAAGAAACGTGTATTTTCCCCCTCTCATAAAGTTTGGCATGTTGTACTGTACATGGAAAATTATTTCACAGATTATATCCCTTTAGAAGAACTGGATCACAGTCAATGTAGCCCATAAAAATCTTTGCCTCAGAAAACCTTCCATTTTCTAAAAATAAGATATTTTAATACAAAATTAACAATAAATACACATTTATTTATTAATTAATCAAATTTATATTCTGCCCTACTCGCACAAGCGACAACAGGCATATGGTATACCACAAAAACACTAAAAGAGCAATAAAAATTATAACCCATTAAAAAAAAATTACAAAAAATAAAAATAAAATACAATTACAAAAAATAACAAGACAATAAACAAACAAATAAACAAAAACACTATACAATATACAAAAATACTATGTGCTCCCTTTACCCAGCAGAACAATACTTGCTATTCTTTTATTTTCTTTATTCTATTATCTCTATAATTTGTAATTTATCCCTCTTTCCAGAATGACATGTGTTTTTGTCCTGGTTTCTTTCTTTTCCCTTTTATCAATACACAGTCAAGAAACTCTCCCCATATTTCCTTAAAATTTGATTTTAAAAAAATTCCTTTTTTTAAAATTTTTAATATTAGTGTTAATTTATCATTTATTTCCATGTTCCATAATCTTCCATTCTTTAAGGTGGCTCAAGACACAGCTATCTGTGAATGCTAGACAGATTGACCTGTCTATTCTGAATACACTAGTACCTCGGATAACGCTAAGACTTGGTCCCACAAGGCTTAGCATTATCCAGTTTTTAACGTTGTGTGATGCATTGAACGTACAACATTAAAAAATAATAGCCCTGTTCCCTTTCTGAAGAGGATCTCTCTCCAAACACCCCCACAGTGCCAGCGATTGTGCCTCGGAGATCCCATCCTCAACAGGCAGAGAACAGCCCAGTGGGATTGAGGCTGGGATCTCCACCTGTTGAGGATGGGATCTCTGCAGGTAATGTACCTTTGCTTTTGCTATGCAGGAACGTGACTGGGAAGCCGAATGGGGACTCCACGGTTGGCTTCCCAGCTGAGTTTCAGTAGATCTCTGCCTGAAAGCCTGCAAAGCTGGTCTCTAGGCTTGTGGGTTTTCAGGCTTTCGTTGGGGAATTTGAGGCAAACATTTGCATCACACAACGTTATCTTAAGAGCCTCCCAGCTAATGTTTTGGTTTGATTCCACAACATGTACAATTGCACTGATCAAACCAAAGTGGCTGGCTGGTTGTATCTTTAGAGCAGGGGTTTTCAAACTGTGGTTCATGGACCAGATCTGCCCCCCACACCAACTAATCTGGCCCGACCCTTGCTCCAGCTGCCGCCACCATGGGAATCAGCCGCGGACTCATTTATGGCTGTTGTAAATGCACATATGGCAGCTGTAAATGAGTCCTTGGCCTTTGTAAATGTGTTTATGGCAGCTCTAAAAAGTGGAGGGACAACCAGTCTGGCCCCCTCAACTGTTTGAGGGAGGATGACCTGCCCCTGACTTGAAAAAGTTGAGAACTCCTGCTTTAGAGAAACCACTTAATTGGAAATTTCTTCTTTGGATAGAAAGTACATGACATTTTGTACTTCTGTTTAATTGTTGCTAAGCTATGAACTATGCTTTGAAAGTATTTTTAAGTGCTGTCAAAACATCACTGATTCACTGTACCATTTAGCAACCATTAAAAACAAATAAGAAGTTTATTCATCTGCTTTCACCTCCAAAGACAAGGAAGATTTAGAATGAATGTTTCTCATTACTCAACTGAGAACTATTCAATACCTTACTTCAATACTCATACCTTAGCAGCAATTAAGAAAAAATATATAATGTAATTGCCCCTCCCCATACCTCATAAGGCTTGTTCAAATGATATTTTCATTTAAACTGCTTCTCCAAAGAGAGCCTTAATGGTTTTGAGTAATCTTTCACTTTAAAAGTATTTTTAAAAGACCATGCACCTCTCTCTAAACTTAACAGATCTTAAGCAATCCTATTTAGTCCAATTTGACCATCCAGCCAAGCCCTCCAGGTCTGGCCAGGTTATCCTGCTATAGTAATAGAGTTGACCTTATTGCCAGATGCTCAACACTGAGTGTCAGATGTCGGTTAACTAACCTGACAACCCTAAGAACTAATGGATTTGAGTGCCAAAGTCCACAGGGAAGAGCGATGGTCCTCAAGTTGATTAAATCCAACTTGAATCCATATTGGGGCTGAGGAGGACTTTGGGTGCCAAAAGGGCTCTGGACCAGAAAGTGACTCATGGAACTGGATCACTGGTATGGGTGTCACACTGTGATGCTGAAGGCACATCAAAGACCACTACATTATATTCTCAGGACAGTCTTCATGGCTGATCTTGATGCCTCATATCCATGATGATTGCCAATATTTGGATTCAGATACAGCAGAACAACAGAAACAGCAAGAAGAGGAGAAAGAATATAATTTTAAAGCAAAACATATTTTCAGTTTTTAATACCAGCCTCTAGGTTCTGCTGCTTTACTTCCAGGGTGTTTTACACTCTCATCTTAAATTAATAATTATCCATTAGATTGTATGTTGCCCTCCACCAGCTGTTGGTTTTCTATTCTCTAAGCCAATGTTGGCTGACCTTGGCACTCCAGGTGTTCTTAGACTTCAATTCCCAGAAGCTGAAGTCAGCACTCTTGCTGATCAGGGCTTCTTGGAATTGAAGTCCAAGAACACCTGGATTGCCAAAGTTAGCCATCACTTCCCTAAGCTATTGTGTTGACCCACCCCAGCAGGCACAGTCACCACACAGCAGCACTACACATAGAGTCTATTCAAGGCGAGTCTGAATAGCAAAGTCCGAAGAGCAAGCTGAGGTCTCGTAACTGGTAGTTCAAGTGAGCTCTAGTCCAAAAGATGTCCAGGGGTGTCATCGGGGTTAGCACAGAAGTCAGGGTCATGGCAGACAGGTCAGGGTCTAGGCAGGCAACCTCAAGAGGTATCTGAAGTCAAGCAGGGTGTTACTCCTTGCACAGAAGAATTGTACCAATGCTTGAATGCTGTTACAAGCTTGCTTAAGAGCCTCCCAGCTAATGGGTATCAGCTGGGAGCCTTCTCTGGTAAAGGGTTCTACTCTGCTTGCATCTCAGCTGCAGCTCCTTTCTGTACCTTTCCTTGGCTAAGGGCTGATCACTGTCAGAATCAGACTTCTGTTCTGGGCATAGGCAGTGCCTCCTGATCTAGATCATCTTCAGAGTCTGACAAGGACTGAATCACAACAGCTATATTTTCCAAGCTACATATATATTGAGAGTGCCACCGACAACCTGGCCTTTACATTCTGCTTCTCTGTTAATGCATCCTAAATATTGATATTTTCTAAAATATTTAAAGTAAGGTTGTTGTTTTTAAATCTGGCAGAATGGCCAGCTATTTATAGTTGTACAAGGGAAGTTGCACAGTTCTTGGTGACAAATTAGGAGATGGGGTGGCAAATTCTCATTAAAAACACAACACTCATTCCTAATTATAACTGTGTTCACCCGCCCAATGAGAGGGTCTTCATCAATTAACCTTGTGCTCCAGCACTTAATATTATCACTCTAGGAAAAAAATACTATAGAACTGTGTTTTTCTGAATTCAGTCTCAACTATATTAGCATTTGTTGGGTTTCAGTTATGACTGCTACTTCTTTTTGACAATTCTGGCTAGTTGTTTCCAATTTTTTTCTTTTTGCTTGTTCTTTGTGGAAGAGTGCCCACTCACAGCATGAATCTATTCATTATTTTAATTGGCCAGGACTGATAAGTCAGGACTGACTTATATTGGTCAGGACTTTAATAAGTCAGGACTGACTTATAGTGATGCTAACAGGGCTTTCAAAGCAGGTGAGATATTTAAGGATCAGTTTTACCAGTTCCAGTGAGGTTCCATAGCTGAATGGGGTTTGGAATCCACATCTACTGAGTCCAAATCCATCACTCTATCTACTACACCATGCAGGGTATGGAGTATTTTACACCCAGGAGATCGAGGACAATGAGCCCTATCTGAAGATTCCCTGCAGTGAATCCAAAATCACCAGTGCCATTTGGGGTCCACTTGGAGAATTCATCATTGCAGAGAACTGAACCAGTTCAGTGCAAAGTCCAGGGAGGTCCTCATGAACATGAAAGAGCACACCAAATAGATCAATGTCACCCAGACTTCATGAGACATGACTATGTTAATTACAGCCTCTACAGACAACACTGCCAAGCTGTTTGACTGCACAAACCTTGTTCACCTGAAGACGTTCCAGATAGAACAGCTGGTGAACTCTGCAGCCTTCTCACCTATCTTTGATCATGTGATGTTGGGAGGTGGCCAGGAAGCCATGGACATGACGATCACTTCCACCAGGATTGGCAGGTTCGAAGCCAGATACTTCCATTTGAGTATTGAAGAAGAGTTTGGAAGAGTCAAAGGCAATTTTTGTCCCATAAACAGCATCACTTCCCACCCCAATTGAAAGAGTTACAGCAGCGATGATGAAGATGGCTACATTCACATCCATCAATAGTTTTTGTTTGAGCTTGAAGTTTAAACCTGGTCTTTCTGTGTCCTTGGTATCCACTTTCCTGCAATCACCTTTGGATTGTATCCACACCCAGGAAAAGATTTTTCTTGATGAAGGCTATAAAAACAATGGAAATAATAGTCTTAGTTGTAAATATGCCTCCAGAGGACCATAACAAGAGAGAATCTGAAATTCCTTCATCCATGCATCTACTCTTCCCTCTTCCATGCTCAGCTTGTATTTACATTATAATAATGTGCACTGCATTGGCACAGTTAAGATCTCCCTTGCCTTGTATTTCTGCCTGTTTGTTTGCAGCAGAGCAATCATTAATCAGGCAGATGATTCAATGAAAGGGTGATAATCACTACAGAAAGTCATTGTGTGGACAAATTCTTGTTATGATCCATTTTCACATGTTGAGGGGTTTTTTAAAGTGTTAATTAACGATCATGCTCTCTGGGGACCCTCAAAATCTGCACATTGGTTCTGACAACAATAAAACAGATTTCCATCTTTTCGCTTGTAGTGAATGATAATTTATTTACAGTCAGCAAGGATAATTTTGAGAGCAATTTTGCAAAGTGCTGGAGCTTGTGGTGTCTCTGTGAAACACTGTATTTCCAGGGTTGCAATTATATAGCGACAGAAGTGTCATTCATTTCCTTTGGAGGTTGTTCCCTTTTCAGCAAAATGCCCCCAAAGAGATTGATAGAGGGAATGGACATTGGAAATGGTATGCATTTCCATATCAGGCTGTAGTCTTTGGGAATATAGAAGTTGCCCTTAATGGTTCTTTTGAGAGGGCAAGCCACAAAAATATAATTCCATTATTTTAGAAATCAACAAAACAGAAAACATTTCTTGAAAAGGTCAGCACACAGCACAGTAAGAAAGACTGCGGAGAAGTTCAGATCAAGTCTGTTGCTGTATCAAATTAGTTCTATCTGAGAAATGTGAATCAAATTATAGACATCCTTTTCAAAAGCAAGCAGCTAAAGAAAAACTGTGTGGACTATTTTACAGAATTATGTTACTACAACAAAGCTTTTCTTGTTACCATTTCCATACATATGGAAGAACTGCGTGAGCAAAACTGACTTTTTGTAAGGATTTAAACTGTTGTGCCACAGAGATATTTGTGCATACCTAGGTTATAGGTGGACAGGTCTGTTAGTTCTACTTTTCTGTGAAATGAAAATACTGTACAGTACTGTGAATTTAAGTGAATTCTGCACAAAAATGAACTGGCACATTCAGATTACAGCCCTCAGTAGTCCCTAGAGTAGTAGTGGCCAAAATTCTATTTGTTGCGCCTACCAGTGTAGTGCTTTGATTTTATGTTTGCTCATTGCTGTTCTTTTGGGGTTGTTGATTTTATTTTTGTTCGAGTGGGGTAAGTAGATGGAGGGAAAGAAGGGAGGAAAATGAGTGATGTGAAAAAGTAAAAATTGTGCATGACCATATTTAAACATGGGAGCAAATATGGAAATGAAAGCTTGTATTCACTGGATCAGGTTGAACTGAGACATTGTAATAGATAAACATACTCCCTGGGTTCATTGCAGTGTTGTTGTCGTAGATTTGCTTTACATCACATCCTTTGATTTATGCCTTCCTGTACCTGCTTGGTTGTTTGCTTTGGAAATTTCCACTTACTACTATAAAACATTATTTGTCTTTCCTATTTTGGTAAGACCCACTCCACATGTATTCATGGGCCTGTGACTCTCTGTTTGGACAAAGTCTTATTCTTTTTTTATTGAGATTCACTCTTTGTTCTGTTTTGCAATCCCAGCTGGCAAACATGAGCTGGGCTAAGAAGTGATCATTTCCCACAAACCTTTTTAATATTTTGGCAACACCATATGACCATTTACACTGCAAATACCAAAAGAGTCAAGCCTTATAGAATTGTGGATTCCAAACAGAAAGGAAACAGGACTTTTTTTTTCTACCAATCATTTTAATACCCTCATAATTCCCAACACCATTAGTCCCACACCTTTACATAAACATACTCTATAAAACCCAGTAAGGGGACTATTCTCCAGTGATCTAGATATTTTTGGAGACAAAATTCTTCCCCTTCACAAAAAGAGTTAGATTGGTGCCCTGATGTTGCTGCCCCACTCAGCTATTCACTATTTACACATATTTGCCTGTGTCTCCCACTTAAAGTATAACGGGATTTACCCTCATTGTCTTCCCAGGTTATCCTGCTATGGTAATAGAGTAGATGGTGAGTTTCAGATGGCGGTTTAGTAACCTAATCACCCTGAGGACTACTAGATTTGGGTGCCGAAGTCCATAGGGAAGGATTATGGTCCCCAAGTGGGTTAAATCCCACTTGAATCTATCTTGATAGAAGGCAGCAGCTTCATCAATACTGGCCTGTGGCCAATGAGGACTTTGCATGCCAAAAGGGTTCAGTGACTTGTGAAACTGGATCAGTGATATGGGTGTCATGCTGTGATGTAGAGGGCAGATGAAAGGCCACTGCATTATATTCTCAGGACAGTCTTCATGGCTGAGCACCATGAAGATCACCAATATTTGGATTCAGATACACTGAACATTATTTACAAAGGGGTTTCGTTCTTTCTTTCTTTCTCTCTCTCTCTCCCCTCCCTCCCTCCTTTTCTTTGGTATGTTTATGATGAATACAGTGTCAACACTTTACCCATCAGTTTACCTTCTGTTTTTTCCTACTATACTATGTTTCCTGCCATGAGAAGATTGCAGCCTAAATGTTGGCAGCAATCCAACAGCCACAACAGGAACAGGAGGAGGGGAGGAAAGAAATAGAACTGACCACTGAATTAGGGGTGTTGCTTGTATGTATGCCAGCAGAATTATGGCAGGGATAGTTGACAATTAGCAGATTTCCCTGCTTAATCCTACTTGTAAATGCACCAACTTCTGCTATCTGATATTTCATCTCCATAAGAAGCCAGATTCTTGTATCAGGAGGTCAGGATTGGGTAGCAGCTGTTTTCAAAGGCAGGAGAAGCTTTCTTCATAATTATTTTCAAAGCAAAGAAGATGTTGAATGCCCTCCATGATCCTGAGTGATAAACATAGAAGTGAATAACTCATATGGTCTATGTTAGTGATGGCAAAATTTTTAGAGACCCAGTGCCCAAACTCACTTTCGCCACAGACTCAACAGGCTGCCGTCCGTGCTGCACCCTCATGCCACATGTGAGCTGCCTGCCTTATCCCAAACAAGGGAGGGAGAAAGCACTCCTATTGGGCTGCTGGGCAGAGGGACAAAGTGAACTCTGTGCTGGGGGTAGGGAGGAAGTGCTCCCATTGGGCTGCTGGGCAAAGGGGTGGGGCTCATTCTGTGCTGGGGGAAGGAGGAAGTACTGCCATTGGGCTGCTGAGCAGAAGGGCAGGGCAAACTCTGTCCTGGGGCAACGGCATGTGTGCCCTCAGAGAGGACTCTGAGTGCCCCCTCTGGCACACGGGCCATAGGTTCACCACCACTGGTTTATGCCATTTTGTTTCTTCAAAAGCCCCCTTTTTCTTTTCTATCTTTTCTTTACACCAGTTTGTAAGGCTTTTTTCTTCTTCACTCAATTAAATTTTCTCCAAGTTTTTCATAATGGGTTCGTTTATTTACCTATTTTCCCTTTGGTCAAGAAAGAATGCTTCTACATTTTTTCCTCCAACAATCAAACATTTCAACCAATATATGCCTTGGTTTGCACAACCTTTCAATCTCCAAAATATAATGGAAATGTAAAATATATTCAGCCCAAATGCAAAGCTTCTCTTTTCCAGGAGCCTAAGGTAAATATTACTCAAGTCAAGACTGACATATCCAATGGCAACCTTTCCTGTCCTCAAGAATAAAACATCCTACCAGCATCATTACACTGGCCTTGCTTAAGAAACGGGGGTGGGGAGGGGAGAGAAACTAGAGGACCTCTCCTGGATATTAGTAAAATAAAGGTTTCCCTTGACTAAAACCCAGTCATATCTGACTCTAGAGGATGGTTCACATCTCCATTTTCAACCAACGAACCAGTGCTGTCTGTGTCTGCAGACATTTCTTTGGTCATGTGGCAGTCATGTGGCAGGATTTTGGAGCACAAAGTTGTTACCTTTCTCAGCAAAGTGGTATCTGTTTATCTACTTGCAACTTCTTGTTTTCAAATTGCTAGGTTGGCAAAAGCTGGAACAGACAATGATGGCTCACTCCATCAAGCAGCACTCTGGTCTCAAACTGTTGACCTGCTGGTCAACAAGCTCAACATGTTAACCACTAAGCCACTGTGATCCCTCCTGGATGTTACCCCGCCATATTAGGAATTATAGAGAGGCTTTGGGTTTAGAAGTAATTCAGAATACAAAATGAAGTCAGTGTATTTTGCCACTTTCTAAACCAATCCAGAGCAAATTGAGGAAGACACTCAAGTTGAATCAGGACTTCAGCACTTTGAGGGTTTGCTTTAAAACACACACACTTAGAAAACAAAAGAAAAGTTCTAACAGAGGAACCAGGAAGCCCAAAGCAGAAGAAGATGGATAGGTTAAGATGAAGTGAAAAGTCCAAGCTCTCCTGGAAACCAGAATCACACAGCCTCTGGGAGGGAATTCCATATCCTTGAACATGAGGCCATTTTGCAAGGAAAGCATGTTAGAGAGAATACAAACAATGCTAACTGTAAGAGATAGGACATGTTTGCATGGAAGATTTCCTTCTTTGATTTCAGGCAGCTTCAGATCTCAATCCAATCAAATGTCTGTATGACATGTGAGCCATTGTGCAGGATTTGAGTGGAGGAGGCAACAATGATATGACCACATACCCCATTTTGTACTTCTCTTATGCCTGTTGCTGGATTTTATTTTTAAGCGATTTCTCCCCCCCCCCACCCCTGCCCATGTATGTTTGCCTTCCAAACAGAGTGGGTGGGCAGGCAAACAAAAGACACAAGGCAGTAATCAGATCCTATATCCACTGGGACAATTGTATTATTTATGGGAAGAGTTTCCTTCTCCCTTCAGCAAACATTTTAACTGAATAAATTTGAGTTTCATTGCACCTGATAGGGGTGACAGAAGGAAGCAAGGAAACATCAAAAGGCAGCATGTCAGTGGCCAAAAGTTTCCCTTCCGTGGTTTGCTAAAGCAAAGGAAATCCAGATCATACCTGTTCTGTTTTGTGAACCAGTCCCCTGTTGTTTCTGTGATGATTCGTCAAGAGACAGATTAATGAACTAAATCCAACATTCAAAGAAGGAATTTTCCATTGTTATAATGTTTTATCTTCAGTGACTTACTTACTTACTTACTTACTTACTTTATTTATTTATTTATTTATTTATTTATTTATTCATTCATTCATTCATTCATTCATTCATTTATTCATTTTGTGATGCACATCTCAGTTATTAGCCAGGATTCTAGATGTGGGTGGGCAGATATTTTTTCAGGATGGGCTACAAAGCCTCTTTTCAATGTGTTCCTATGGGAAACTGCACATTGCCAGGGTGGGCAAACTCCTAACTCAGGGTGGGCCAAGCTCACCCTGGCCACTCCTGGCTATGGCCCTGGTTATCTGGCTCGTAAATAAACTTCATGTTTACATAACACTGATCAATCATACTGATGCATTTAACATGCTTTACAATTATATATATTTCAATAGCAATGGCAATTACACTTATATGCCACCCTATAGCACTTAGTGCACTCTATAGGTGATTCTCAAGGTAATTAGCATTTTGCCATCAACTTGATTGGTATTCATTTTACCAGCCTCAGAAGGATGGAAGAATGGGTCAATCTTGATCCAAATCAGGATCAAACTCACAATGTCAGCAGTTTGGGCTGCAGTACACCAATACAGGGGAGTGCAGTGGCGGAAGGTAAACAAAACCCGAGTACTGCATGATGGAATGAGTTTCCTTCTCTGTCCCAGCTCCTGTCAACCTAGCAGTTTAAAAGCAAGAAATTGCAAGTAGATAAATAGATACCACTTCAGTGGGAAGGTAAACAGCATTCCATGCACTTCATTGTCAAGGCATGCCTGCCACATGTTCACAGAAAGGTCTGCAAACACAGACAGTGTTAGCTCACTGAACCCTAGAGTTCGGTACGACTGGCTTTCGAACAAGGGTGACCTTTACCTTTACAGCAGTTTAACCACTCCACCAATAGGGCTTTTTCTCCTACTTTTACTAATTGAAGCAACACTGTTTCTTGACTTGAAATCAAAGCCTTGTCTTATTTTGAGTTGTCGCTCAAAGCGCATATGTGGCAGAATTGGGAAACCTTTTTTTGCAGGGAATATTTGATTCTGAGAGTCAAGAAGGAATGTTTCTCATTGCTGACTTCAGGAGTGACCTGTTCTTTTAAGCCTCTGCATGTGGTCAGTGCCCATTGAATCCCCCCACACACACACACACATACACATTGGATAATAAGATCCATTTCCATTTCCTTCCCAAGAAAGTGAAATGTGGCTAATTCTCTGCCATTAAATCTTAGGAGATAAATCCATTGTAAAACTATTATTAATTTCATAATATTAATACACTGCCATCCAGGTAACATAGAACAGGTTTCCCGGTAGGTTTGCTGTTGCTTACTGTGTTCTGAACAGTTTAATATTATCCTGTTTGCAGCGTCTCTTTGATGATACCCAAGAGGCTCACACAGGATGCAAGTTAGATGCGACACATCCTTTCCCTCTTTATATCCCTTTTCACTATGCACAGAATGACTTTTACTGAGGAAGAAATCAATAAGCAGGAAATAGTAAAAAGGAATAAAAGAGCTATTAAATGTCTGTTACAAAAGGGTATACTGCCTAATGCTTTCTTTGCTGACATCGTTTTCATATCCTTTCAGGAGCAATAAAAAAAGGTATTGATCAAGGGCAGAAAATATTTCTATTTTCCAGATGAAATCAGCCAGGATAGATTTATTGCAAAGCAGCTGGACGTTTTCTGTTAAACGTCAAGGACAAAAATGAGCATCCTTCTTTGTAGAATATGTGCATGCGAAGAGAAGAGATAAATGAGGAAAGAGAAGCAGCAAAATCCATACAGACGCTAATATTCAAAACTTTCTTTCCATGAATCTAAATTGCCGTATTATGTTAACAGACCTGGGGAATTTCAGCGGCCGGACGAGAAGTGCCGTGTCAGTGCGGGAAGGTCAAGGTGTAGTTCTGATGTGCGCTCCTCCACTTCATTCACCAGGTACAGTCAGCTTCATTTTGTATTGATACCAATCACACTTTTCTATGCATTCATAATTTTCAGCTACAAACTTGGGGTGGCTCACAAGCAAGGAAAGATCCATCACCAGTTGAAGGACTATCTTGGGAGTTGATTGATTGCTATAAGTGCCATTGAATAGGAGCAAGAGTTTCTAAGATAAGCATGTTTATACATGGTGGAAACAGCAGTAGGTGTAAATACCTAGTACTTTGCCTTCATGTTATGGAAGCATAATTATTTTAGCCTCAAAACTATCCCAGATTTTGCTGTTGGGAGAGATTGCAGTGGAATTCATTTTAAATGCTTTGTTTTGACTAGTTTGGAAGATATCATGCTATGATCCTTCTGCAGAACAGTCACAAAAGGAGGAGGCAAAAAGTAATATACCTCTAATTTGTCATTTTTGAAAAAGAGAAGAAGAAAATGAAACATCTTGATAAAACTCCCAGCATAGCTTTTTGAACTTAAACAGAGCTTTTTTTAGATCAGATGTAAGTCTTGTTCAAGTGTTGCTTCTCCTCGTATTCGATAAATGTGTGGAGAGCACCTTACTTTCTACAGTGCCTTCCTCCAGTTTCTCCCAAATTTCCACCTTGATTAAGAAAATATAAAAGAGACTGTTTCTGCCATGTTAAAATCTTTTTCCATGCCTTGACTCAATCCTTCTAATATGCTTTGAAAAGACACTGAGAATTCTCTGTTTGAGTTCAGGAGACTGCATTATACCTGCAGTTAAAATGACATTACTGTGTAGAGTTGATATTCCTTTTGAATATAGTACTGTATGTGCATTACATCTTTCCCCTCTCCTTCTTTTCTCCAAACTGAAATGTACTCCCTCAGGAAAAGTTCATTGAGACGTTATATCTTTGGTGCCGGTTGGAGACATTTCTTGTTTTTTGGACATTTGGGTGATTTTTATGGCCTGGACCTGAAAGCTATTTCTCTTCATTCCTTTGCTGAATAATGAATCTGTTTATGTACTCTTGGGTGGATGCCTTTAACAAATTTCCCTAGTTTTAACAACACTGTTATTATAGATTGGGTTTTTTGTTCTTCTAATTTATTTGTAAATTACTTTGAGACTTATTTGGATAGTGAGAAGCAATACATTTACTTAATGAATGAAAGTAAACTCAGCATGTTTGTCTTGAACATCTCTGGAGTCTGCCTCATTGATAACAGATGGCAACCTTCCTTTTTTTAAACTATAATCCCCAGCATCTTCTGAGGGGTAGGGGGATGGTAGCAGAATATTCTGTACCCCACAAAACATAATCTGGCCATCTTTGGATATGTTTTGCACTTGGGAGATCAAGGGCATAATTTTCAGACAAATGTCTTGATCCAATCCAGACAACTAGAATAGTTAGGGTGCAATGAGATGGCTGTGAAGTCATGTGACTGTCCACACCAGGAAAGGTCACATTATTGAAGTGATCTTCCTTAAAACAACCCTTTCATATCCCTGGGAATCCCTCCAGTCTAGCGGCCCTCCCTCTCCCAATGAAAACTGCAACTCATTGGGAAAGAGATCATACTGAACTGCCCCACAAGTGGTCCAAATTGCAATCTATTTGCTCATGTGATCACATTCTTACTTAAACTGAATGAATTAAACTGCAGAGACAGCTTCTTCTTCTTCTTCTTCATGCCATTTCCAATTCTGAATCTTGTCTGTCATCATCATCATGGCAATCAGGCATGAAGATTGTCCTGGGAACAATATATTGGAGTAGTCTTTCATTTGCCTTCCACATCACAGCATGACAGCCATACCACTGATCCAGGCCCGTGAGTCCCTTTCTGGTCCTGAGCATTTTTGTGATACAAAAACCTCATCAGAGCCAGGCCAGTATTGATAAAGCTGTTGCCTTCCATCAAGATGGATTCAAGTGGGATTGATTCCACCTGGAACCATCTAGCAGAGACAGCTAGAGGAGAAATTATGAGTGGATTTTTGATGGGGGTCATCAACTCTCTTCAGGTAAAGAGAAGAGAATCCTGGACTGGACACAGAAGCATTTAATTTGTTAATTCTAAATCTTTATTAATCTATTGGCTGAGTCACTTGTTGCCTTGTATGTGATTCTTGTGGTAGACCAAAGAAAACTAGTAAAATTGAAATACCTTTCTCAAGCTAAAACTTGCCACCATTAATCTCAACCAGTAGTTATTATTGCATCACAATTACAACCAAACCTAATGACACTAAACCTTCTCTTAAAGGACACACTATGTAAAGAAAAAGCTATTATAGAAATTTGCTTACTTTTCGGTTTGACATATCGTTTTTTGGCCTCTGTAATTAACTTTTATTGATTTGCCGTGATGCTGCATATATGAGAGAGATGATAAATTTAGTCTGTCCTAATTAAATGAGAAAGGAACTGTTTTGCTTATATTTACATAAATTCTAAAAGCAACCATCAATTTTCTTATTTACCTATTGATTAAGGCCTGAACATCCTGTTTAGGAGTACATTTTGCCTCTAGAGGCTGGAGTAGACTGCTTTTCTTAGGTATAATAGGTTCATACTCTTTCTGTTCTACTGTATTTATTGTCTGCTGCTTTTAGTTATTAGGGTTAGAGGTGTTGGGAGACTGCAAAGAAGTATGAGACATGATTAAGCATCAAATACTGCTTAAGGAAAAAGGGAAATAAAATATGTCTCTGTATTTGTCTTGAGGTAGAAAGGTAACTTCAGATCCTATTGGCTAGCTACTTGCTTGGGATTCAGAATCCTATATCATCATCATCATCATCATCATCATCATCATCATCATCATCATCATCATCATCATCATCAAGTCCTGTGCAAAGCATATTGGGCAGCAAATATTCTCCAGTGATTCCAGTTGTTCACAATAGCTTTGACATCATACCAAGATAAATTAATGGTTTTTCAGATCTTTAAGGACCATTAGGAAGAAGAAAGCAAAGATTACCAGTTTAAGCAAGGAAGCAATGGTTCAAGATAAGGAGGAAATACTTAGCTGGCCCTAAATATCTACTTCAACCATTGTTCTACTCTGTAGTTATCAGCACTGCCCCATGTAGACTTAACACAAAGTGGTGTTGCATCATCCTGTGCCACAACAAAAGGTAACATCAGATAGAATGAGTGCCTGCTAAACGTTTAAGATGAACCCTGAACTCTCCCAGTTTTTCCCATCTGTTCTCAACCAGAATTAAAGGAAATGAACACATTTCAGCAATTTGACATAAAATTAAATGTACATTCTTTTTTCACAGCTAGTTGTTTTCTGTGAACAGTGCTCACAGTTCTGCATTGTGATACTCGATCTAAGGTGAATAGTCCAATCTTATTTAATCTTTCAAATTACATGACTCAGAAGAGTAAAAAAAGAAAGAAAGAATAAAGCATTAATGGCTTCATGTCTTTTTATTTTATTTTAAAAAAATAAAAACCCTTCTATTAAAACTTTTTATGATCAGCTAAAAGAAGATGAGAATGTCCTCACTGTGAAACTGTACTGGGAAAAGCAGATGGGGGCTGTACCTTTTCACTGCCTTAAAGGACCATGTATGCTGTCAATGACTTGGTAGCACAATTCTTGGATGTAACCACTGTACAAATGTTAAATTGAGATCTCTATTACTGTGTTCTAAAGACCACATCTACTTCTCACTTTATTTATTTATTTATTTATTAATCACATTTATATCCCACCCTACTCACACAAGCGACTCAGGGCAGAGCACAACCAGCATATGGTATACCACAAACACACTAAAAGAGCAATAAAAAATAAAACCCATTACAAACAACCTCCCATTCCCTAGCCTAAAAGGAACCGGATAAAAGGAATGGGAATGGGAGTCAGGATAGGAGGATAGATGTAGGAAGTTAAATAAGCCAGCCGGGGGGGGGGGGCAGTAAACCATCACTTTATTTGGAGCCAGTGCTATGCAAGTCTCTTCCCACTCCAGACAGTGCATTCCTTTTCAGTAATTTGTGATTTTGCTAAGCCATGTTCTTTATGCAGAGAACACTTTCAGCCTGTTTTGTCCATTTCTTATAAAGAGATGCAATGAGAGTTCACTGGAGCATCTGTCAGAAGTCTGGTTCATTGCATTACCCAAACTGGGCCTCTGCTGGAATTTATTAATCTGTCCAATGGGTAAAATTATTGCACCTCCCACACATGGTGGAGAAGGGTGTTTGTAGTGTTCTCATGCATTTTATTTTAAATGTTTTGTCCCACTTACTAGCCCCACAAGGTTTCCTAACAATGCAATTAAAACACAATATAAAGCATAATTGGGGAAAATCCAAGAACAATTTACAGTAAAGCAATAGCAATAACAGTTACCCTCATATACTCCCCCATAGCACTTAGAACACTCTCCAGGCAGTTCATAAGGTAATTAACATTTTATCCCAATATGCTGGGTACTCAGTTTATTGACTTCAGAAGGATGAATTAACCTTGAAGCCATCAGGATCGAACTCAAATCATGGGCAGAGTTTTGGCTGCAGTTCGTTTAGGCAAACAAGTTTGAATCACAAATGCCAGCAGTAGTTAACAAAAGACTAATCTAGAGAGAAATGTCTTAGCCAAAACAAAGGGCTGTCTTTAGGTGCCATCAAGTCAGTTCTGACTTATGTTTGCCTTCTGAATGAGTGTGTTCATGTCGTGCAAACTCAAGGCTATGGCTTCTTTTTTTAAGTCCATCCAAGTCATGGGTGGTTTCCTCTTGTCCCACCACTTTTTACTTTTCCTAGTGTTTCTGCTTTGTTTTTTCCCCAATGAGTATTGCTGGTTAATAACATAAAGTACAATAGCCTCAGTTTAGCTATATGACCTTCTGGTGAAAGTCAAGATCTGTCCTATTTCATCCGACTTCAATTTGCTCACATCAAGTAGCACAGTTCCTAAATATTCTATGTCTTGTTTTGTGGTTTTTGAGCTTGTCTTGATTCACCATTCTCATATGCTATGCCTCACTTGTGTGCATCATACAATATCAGACTTTCTTTTTGCCTCTCTCACATCAGCAGCTAGACCCCTTCTCAGTTTTAATTTAACTGCTTCATTGATGACAGCATTATTTATACTTATCCTTCTTTTTCTCTAGTAGCAAACTGAGTGCATTCTGATTTGCAAGCCTCATCTTACAGGAGAATCTACTGGGGTTTTCCCCATGCTCTCCCTTCATCTTAAGGATTTCAAGGTATAATTTGCTCAGAAATAGTTTGCCATTGCCTTCTTCTATATATGGATGCAGGGGTTCCCAACCTATGGGCCATGGGTCAGATCCAGCCCACGACACCATTTCATGTGGCCCCCACCACCACACTCACTGTACCTGAAAGTGGAAGGGGATGCATTTACATCAGCCATAAATGCACTCACACATGCATAAATGTGGTTACGTCAGCTGTATATGTGCCTGTTTACAACGACTGTTGTAAACATGGAAGTGTGCATTTACAGCTGTTGTAACTGCATTTACACATTAATAGCTGGTGCAAATGCATCCACTTCAACTTCCCGGTGTGGTCTGGCCTGTGAAATCTCCATGGGGTGTGGTCAGGCCCCCAGTGTAAAAAGGTCGGGAACCCCTGTACTAATGAGTGTCACTGATGTTGTCAATGAAAGATTCTACATCAGTGATACCTTCCACTACTGCTGCTGCTGCTGCCAGTACTTCCCTTCAAGATGTTTTGCACTTCCAATACCATGGAAATTGTTAATAGAATGCAACTCTTGATTGCTAAGCAGGGTGTGTGCATCTTAGTCTGATGATTTTCCAACCTCAAAACCCTATGAGGATTCTAGAGTCATAACAGAGTTCATTATTGCTCTGAGCTTCCATGCTCTGAGCTTTGTATCAAAGAGGCAAATGAAATGCCTCTGTAGTCCAGTGGCCAACCAGATGTCCACAGGAAGCTGACAAAGATGAAAGAAAGAAGTAATTGTCACTTGCTGTTATTCTACAGTGAACGGTACTGCAAAAGTTCAGATCCTTGAGTATTGGAGATAGCTGATTATGGTTTTATGAGGAACATTGAATTTGCAATCAGTTTTAATCCAACCTGGGAGCTATACCTGGTGCTGAAAGCTATTTTCAAAATGAGTTCAACACTTTGGAGAACTCCTTTACAGTTCAAATTACAGCCAAGTATCGATACATCAGCCAAACAATAGCAGACTCACTAGCCCAGTGATGACTAACCTTGGCATTCCAGGTGTTCTTGGACTTCATTTACGAGAAGCCCAAGTCAGCACTCCTGCTGATCAGGGCTTCTGGGAATTGAAGTTCAAGAACACCTGGAGTACCAAGGTTTGCCATCACTGCACTAGCCTCTACTGTTCCGGAGGTCATATGACCCGTAGGTCATATGACTCTGATTCCTGGGTAATACAATCTGCTTTTCAAAATCACTCTTGGCAACATCATTATTCAGTAAGCTCGTCCTATTCCTCTTTTCTTTCTCCTTGTCATTTTGACATAAGATACAGCTGACTCCCAAGCTAACCAACCCCAAATGTAGTGGCTGTGGATGGGATGTGTCACAAGCTACAATGGCTCTCCCCTAGGGCTTGGAGTCAAAAAGAAAGCATGATGGCCTTGTCTAATTAAGCCTGCATCCCATTCAGGAAGCCCCAACTAGAAATCTCATTTTGGATATAACAGCAAAGTTAGCTCTCATGACAAATATTAACCTAAATGACATTACAGGAAACTAAAGCATAAGGGGGGAGGAGGAACAAATAGCAAAGCAAGGCAATTAAGTAACTAGAAAAATGCACCAAGACTGCTGGCCTCTGGCCAAGTCCTTTGTTGCCTCCTAAGCATCTGTCTGATAAAAGGGGTAATAAGGATAGGAAGGGATTTCCCCACTTTGCAGAGACAGGCTGATAGCTTTTTGCAGAACATCCAATTAATCTATATTTTGTAAATTCACTTTATCTACTGGCGAGGTTTTAGCTTCAATATCTCCTCCTCCCATGTGTATATTCATGTCCAGATAACTATTTAGCTCTGTCTCAATTAATTATTCACATAAATGTCATAATTTTGGGAGACTTAATTTAACATCATTAGTGATCCTGTTATGAGTCATCCTGACTCAGTTAGTTTTTATATTGATTCAAATTTAAAGAGCACATTTGTCTCAACACCAAAGAATGTTGTTTTCATCAATTGCTTTTGCTTTTCAGTAATATTTCAATTAAGCCATATTTATGTATTGTGATTCCTTTTTATCACATGGAAAGTATGCAGTATTTCACTCACTGCACCAGGTCCCTCAAGATATAAGAAGTTGCCATTAATCTGAGCCAATGGCTTGTTCTCTTTCCCTTTAGTGGAGTGAATGTCTTGTGTGCCAATTGCTAATGGAAGCATCCTCAATGACCTATAGATGAGACTCATAACATCCTTGGGGCTTGTCCTTCTTTTGTTGTCTGGCTCTTTCCCCTGAAATGTCATGGATCACATGTTGGCATCCAACAAACCATCCATCCATTCTTATGAGATGATGGGTTTATCGTTTTTCCTTTAACTAAAAGCAAGGATGAAATGTCCTCTCTTGTCTGTGAAAGCATAAACAATGTGATCATTATCAGGTATTTAGAAGAGCATTTTTATGCAGTCTACTCAATGGTTGGCATCAGCAGGTTTGCACCAGTTCGCCAGAACCGGTAGCAGAAAATCTGGCTGGCCGTGCCCATCCAAGTTTTGAAATAAAGTACAGTAGTCCTAATTCAGGTGCAATGCAGGGCTTCCCCCCAGGCCACGCCCACCATACCACACCCACAGTGTGGTAGTATTTTTTTTTTTTAGCCCACCACTGTAGAAGATGTTAAGTATTCAGAGTGCTTCAGGTAATTTTACTGGGTTGTCGAAGTACTGATGTCTTCAGATCATGTCACAGTCTTATAAGGGAAACAATTATGACTTATTTATTTATTTATTCATTTATTTAGATTTATATTGCCGCCCACTCACTGTGGCAACTCAGGGCAGCTTACAATCAGCAAAACAACACACCAAAAAATCAAAACATTAAGACATTTTTTCTAAATAAGTAACAAATTTCTCTCTCCCCTCCGGCAGTTGGTGGGGGTCTGGAGGTGGGGGGAAAAAGACCTCAGCCACCTGTGAGGCCAAGATAGCTCTCTCCCTGCTCTGGCCATTGGTAGGGGCCCGGAGGTCAGCGGAGAAGATCTCAGCTGCCTGAGAGGCTGCGTACTTTATGTGTATTGGGAAACCCTCCAAACTACATCACCATTAGAACGCTCAGCAAACCTCAGTGTGTTTATTGCTGATACCTTATATACCTTGGAGTCGTTATTCACTGAGGAGACCACGCAATGCAGAATGTCATCTCAACGATGACATTCTGCAAACACAAATGGACCTAGGAAATCAAGTCCATCTGCATGCATTTTTTTAGCAATTTGGATATCATGTCACCCACTGGCTAGGCGGACCATGACATGTACCCTCTGCTTTCACCTTGCCCAAGGGATCCAATGAAGAATGCTTGGGTGATCTTAGTCCTGGCCAAACATCATTGACGTGATGGGCAACACTGCCTAGATAGGCCGCTCAAGCCCCCCCCCCCCCCCGGCATTGAGAAGACTTTCACCTAGTGTGGGATATTGCTGATATTGACTAAAATTCTGTTGGTTGATCATCTTTGCAGAAGGCAAATGGTGTGACTTGCAGTGGACTGGCATGTACAGTACATGAAAAACCTGGTGGGGACTCATTAATTGCCAGCTGCTACAAGTTACATTGTTTGCCTTATGCCTTTTTGTTTTGTAAATTGTCAGTGTACTCAGCATAGAGGTGTGCAGAGCCCTTTGTATCCAAATAAAGAACATATGGATTATTATCAATCTGCTCAATATCCTTTAGGAAACATCCAGACCTGCACCATCTCCAAATCTTTTCTCCATTAAAACAAAAACAATGACTGTGATCTGGGACAGACTATGTGACACCTTAATTGTATGATCTGTAAATGATGTTCTTCAAAGCATGGAATATAACTATTGTGTGTGTTTTTCTGGAATGAGAGCTAGAATGTAGTAGGTCTGGAACTATCTTGGAATGAAGGTTCAAGAATATACCAAAATGGAAGTTACAGATTGATCATAATTCTCTGGTAGTCTGAAGCATTGCTGCATCTAGCATTGTTGTAAACTTTTCTCAGTTAGCTTTTTTTGAAATTAGAATAATACTGATTGAGGTTTGATGGCTGAGTAGGTCTGACATAGAATTGATCTGTGCTGAGTGTTTGGGATAGGATTACCTATGTTCCTAATGCACTGTTGAAGTACAGGCATGCTAACAAAAATACATCTGGATAAAAATAAATATGCTACCTGCCACAGTTAAATGAAATGGGTAGTTCTGAAGCACAAACAAGACACATTGAATGAAAATCTGCCCATTGTATAAAGGATTTGCCATTTTCATCATCATCATTTGCCTACCCGAAATGTTGCTATGGCTGTTTAAATCTCCAACTTGAAAATGAGCATTTTGATTTTCTGTATTAGACAACTTCTTAAAGCAGAATAGTATATTAGGTGGTTTACAAACTGATGATACTATACATGGAACCAGTTTGACTGTCAAGATTTCTGTGTTGTCCTCTTCAGTATAGTCTGCTGAGAGGGCTATGATCCATGGTCTTACAAAAATGGCACTTCCATATTGTTTGTGAGGCATCTCAGTAACTAGACACATCCCAGGAAATGTTTATTTATCAGTTCCTCTCTGAGATTCCCATTACAACCTGAAGCATTTAGGAGATCCTTGTAAAGACCTACCAATTAGAGAAATATTCTCACCTAATCTCCCTAAAGCCTGGTTACTTATTCTAGAATTTTTTCCTCTTCTTTGACAATGTCTTCATAGCTAACACAGACATAATATACCATATTTGTTGGCATATAAGACCCACTCCCCCCTCTTAAAATACACTAGGAAAAATTGAATGCATCTTGTGCTGTATCTAATGGCCTATAGTGGGTAATAACAGGGTGCATCTTATACTCTGGTGCATCTTATATACCAACAAATATGGTAATTAAAATTGTTAAATTGTAACTATACATTAATTTAAAAGTTTTAACTCTGGGGATGTGAATTCTTACAGCATAAATAGCGGTCATCAGGTTTGAACAGTGTTCACCCATGAACATGAACGAATGTTATTGTTAATAACTGGAGGGTAACAAATACAGAAAACATAAACAGACAGACGGACACATTAAAATCTGTGTTCCTATAGCAAATGGGCTTTTTCCTTCTTCTTAGTAAGAGAGTGCTGTTTTGTTGCAATCCTAAGGAGCTTTTAGGAAAGGGGAGCTTTTTCTTCAGCCATTGGGAGCTCTTCATGAGAATCCAAAAATTAATGACTCTCTTGGTACTGATAATTTACCCATTTCTAATTGTGGTGTTCCAGTCTGTGAAAATTAGCTTCTGAGCAGTTAATTATCAAACCAGTAACTTTTCATGTAGACATAATTCTTAAGCTATTGAATGAGGTGTCTCAATGGGCATTTATCCACATTTAGGACTTAACCAGCAGTTTTCTGTACCTTCCTCCTCTTCTGGTTCTGAGGAATATTTAAAACTACATTTGAATTGGAGACAGAAAGAGGGATACAGTACTTTCTTTGGTGAACAATGTATACTTCCAATGACTAGCTTTGGGAATCCATAGGAGAAGAGTATGCACTAAATTTACATGTGAAGATGGGGGAGGCATAAATAAGTGAAAACAAGATTATGAATTTACATCTTTGCATAGGTCATTACTAGAAGATCAGAAAGTGGGGCCACTTTAGTGTGTCAGCCCATCTTTGGAAGATCCTTCTCAGGGATGTTCACTTGACAGCAATATTCTTGTTTTATTTCTTTCCTATAAAACAATTTATGTTCCTGAACTTGTATATATCTAAAGCTGATTTGATGTTCGATTATTGCTTTCAATTCTGCTCTGTAGAATAGTACATTACTTAATGTCTTAGCTCTGAGTCAATGCAGGGGCCATGTAATTGGTTTCACCCAACTTGAAGGTCCCTCAGAAATCTTTATGAGGCTAAGCCATCCTGATGATAGTTATCATGAGGGTGTCTCAGCAACATGAAAAGTTGCTGAGTGCCTATAAGCCATTTGTCAATATGAACGGATAGAAGCAATTGATTCTACCTCCCTTGAGATGAAATGTGATGGCACCACACCTTAAGCTGTTTTCGGTGTTTGCAATCTCCATTCTGAAACTGTAGTAATTAAATAGCAATAACTTTTGGCTAAGATAAAATTTGAATTTTCTACTAATTGTCTCTATTCCCAAGTTTGGTCTAACAGATATCTGAAGGACTCAAAAACCTACTTTATTCTTTTTCTTTTGATATCCCAATACACATACTGAGTAAGTGTACTATAATGTAGTATATGGGGCACCGAAACAGAAATTAGAAAACCTGGGTTCAAGTTCCTGCTCCAACAGAAAGCACAATGGGAAGTGGCAGTGGTGAGAATACTCCTTGAGTATCCCACTATCTTGAAAATCCTACCGGGGTCACTATAAGTTGAAACCAACTAGATGGCATATAAAATGCACACAATTAAACATTACCCAGCTGTACTTTTTCCTTTTTTGTCTAGGTTTAGTTTATTTTTAAAATTATACTCTTGCACACCTTTGTTTCTTAGAATTGTTGAAGTAAGATCCATAATCTTTTGTTGTTGGCTTCTTCAAGCAATCATTAAAGCAAATGATTAAATATATTTAAATAAATTCATTTTGTCAGATTTTCTTTCCCTTCAGAACAGATGTTTGACAAACTATGACCTTTTCCTTATTTGGCCAAGCATTCAACTTTATCCTATAAAATGGGACTAGTTGGTTGGATAGCTTAGTATGCAGGAAAGCTATAGAGGAATGGGTTGAAAGTTTATTTTCTGATTGAGTTTTCTGGCAGAAAACTATAGAACTTGCCTTGGGCAAGCTCTATAGTGCCAGAGTGCCTGCAAAAGATGGGAATTTTTGTGTACTCGTGGTTCCCAACAAGGGGTACACAGCCCACTAGTGGACTTCAATTCCCAGAAGCCTCAGTCAGTACATTGGCTGATCAGTGCTTTGGGGAAATGACTTAGGCTTCTGGGAATTGAAGTCCAAAAACCAGCATTTGGGAAACACTGCTCTACACCAAGGAAAACCAGGAAAGAATAATCAGATACCCATGCAAAAATCCTGAAACTTGAATATAGTACATCTGATTTCTGCATGATTACATTTGAGTTATTTTTAAACATAACTTGAATACAATAAAATTGAATTCAATTTAGGAATATCATGTATCTGTGTGCCACTGATCTGTCATTCCTTAGAAAATTTTGTCACTTGCAAATTGTCTTCAGAGATTGTTATATATTTCGTGTAGGGCTGTCAACCAACTGAAGATATTTTGTTATTATTTAATCAATCACTTGCAATTATGTCTAAATTATTTCGATCCCTTTTCAAGAACTGAAGAGAACCCGAAGGAAGTGTAAGATAATTTATAAACTGTAAGATAATTTATAAACAGACTGCCACTCATTGTTGGGAAGGAAAAACCATCTAATGCTTTATGTTTCCCCAATTCTTTCTATATTAACATGCAGACATGCTATTGTTTTTATAAGCAGCCTGGCTTACATCCAAATAGCAATCCCAGATAAAGAAAACCATTAAATCAATTGCTGAATGATAAGTCTACACTTATGTAACTATCATTGATTCTGTGGAATTGCCAACTGTATTCAGGTCCTTGAATATACATTCCTGGCCCAGCAATTAAATTTTAAAATATTTCTCAATACTCAGACCCTAGACCTGAAACTACTCAAATGGTATTTAAGGTGAACAACCCATTAATTTCAAAGCTTGAATGCAGCTGTCAAAACAAAAAGGTGCTTGAAAAAATGTACAAAACATTATACTGAGACAAAATGTTAGACATAGACAAATCATTACTTGATGTTTGCTACCAAATGTATAGCTCCCTCTTGAGTTTCCTATTTAATTACAATGCTGCATCATTAAACAGAATATGGTTTGGAAATTCTCAACTCCTATTGATTAGGCTACATGTGAAGAAATGGATTTCAGGTCTAAATGCAGTTTAGAAAATCACAGAATATATATTTGGTGATCGTTATTGGCTGCTACCCATATACGAGCATACATTTTTCCTGGAAGTCATTTTCTCAGTTATTATTATTATTATTTATTGCATTTGCTACCCCGCCCCAATCGGGTGAACCCAAATGATGGATGTGTCTCTGGTGATTCTGTAAACTGATCCTGGCATGAAACATGCGACCACACACAATTCACTGAATAGATGGTGGAGGGCATACTTGAGTTTGATGAAGCTTTTGTGTTTGTCGCTTAGCCTCTTCATGTTGGCAGCATTCTCCTTCAAAGTGATTGGTAGCAGCAGAGATGGTTTGGAGCCAAAGTGAGTGATCTTCGGCTGCTGCCTCCCAAGTTTGTGGGTTTATACCTAACACCTTCATGTTTTGTTTCAGCTGGTCCTTATAGTGCTTCAAAGGAGCTCTACAATGTCTTGTACCTGAGCTAAGTTCCCCATAGGAAATTTGATGAGGAAGCCTGGAACAATCCATATGGCAGACATGCCCTATCCATCTAAGATGATGGCCTATGATGGAAGCTTCAGTGCTGTTTACATTTGCCTTCTTGCTAAAAGCAGCTGACAATACTGGATGATATATTCCTTTAAAAAAATAAGAAAGCAAAGTAACTCAGTGATTGAGGTATCTGGATTCAGAGGCAGAGGTCAGGGTTTGAGTCTCCATTGGGACTCCATTGGGTTTGAGTCTCCGTTTTATTTGGTGTGTGCAAGGTGTGCGGAAGAGGGAGTAGTCTTATACAGCGAGTATATAACAAACTCTATATTTTGAGTGGAAATGTTGGGGGGTCGTCTTATACACCCAGTCGTCTTGTACACCGGCATATACAGTATATTCCTGGGATGTGAACATTGAATGTCACATTGTCTGCTATTGCTGAAGGGTTGAAGAACTATTGTAGTCATGAGACAGAGCCCGGGCTCAAAATAAGAGAACAGATGCTATGCATGATCTCTAAATAACCATTATTTGACAAAGGGAAGATGGATGGAAGCCGTTTGCTGGGCTTCCAGCAGCTCTACATGATGTATGAGATAAGATGGGCTCAGCTGTGTATTATGTGTATGTAAGACCAGGTGAGAGCTGAAGTCTTTGATCTGCCAGATACTATGTGAAGGATAACAGGGAAGAAGTTATACCGATCATGATTTATTAGCTGAACACCTGGCTAAACAGAAATATTGGCATCATTAAGCTGTTGATTAACTTTTGATAAATTGGCTAGACCTCCCTTTCCACCCAGTTTCCAAAGTTTTTAAATTAAGTCTCACACAGACAAACAAAAAAGAGTCACCATCAGTTATAAAATCGACAGTTTAATTCCCTCTGTTTTTCCTTGATAAAGTGTTTACTAAAATGATAAATAAACTGTTTGCAAAGTATCTGGAATTTTGAACACACAGAGAAGTTCTGTGCTAGCCTGACATTTTTTCCGGAAATTTTGGAGACAGCTCTGCTCTAATATGCATGCTTCTTGTGGGTGGTGAATGATGTGAAAAGTCGCCTGGCTCAGTTCCAGATTATTATGTGGATATGAAATATTGCACTATTGTCAGTGAAAAGTCATTGCCAGGGTACTGCACAACAATGTGATATGTGATACACATAACAAAGATATTGAACTGCTCCAAGCACTTTTCTCTCACACACACATAAATGTACCCCACCCTACCCCACATTAATATCCACATTAACTCAGTAATCCTTACAAGAAAACCTGGACAATTTTATTATTCACCAGCTCTAAAATCATCTCTATGAAGCCATCTTCTTGAACTACCTCTGCCATTCTTTCAAGCACAAACCCTTTTTTAAAATTTTGTGCTCTGCCTTTGTTAGACTGTAAGCCTGTGGCCACATTCTTAAGACTACGAAAGGCACACCAGAGATTTAAGAGCCCAGATGGTTCAGTGGTTGAACTGCTGTAATGCAACCAAAAAGGTTGTGAGTTTGATCTTGACCGGGGCTCAAGGCTGACTCAGTCTTCCACCCTTCCTAGGTTGGTAAAAGGAGTATCCAGCATTTTTGGGGCAAAATGATAATTAACTGTGAACTGCTCAGAGAGTGTACTATAGGCAGTATATAAGTATGATTGCTTTGCTCTAAATGGAAACACTCCCTATGTACATAAATAGACAGATAGCTGGACTAAATTCTGCATCCTACCTGGTTTAGGCCAGGTCCTTCCACACTCTCAACCTCCCCCAAAGAATTCAGGAGCAGCAATTAATCTTTCAAATAGGGCACAGGTGCTGCTGGCAGTATTCAGTAGCTAAGCATACCAATTTCTTAAAGCCAGAAATTAACTTCCAGCCACTTCCACTTTGTGTTCTTTTTTTTTATTTTTCACTTTCTGCTGCCCTCAAGGAGACTGAGATAGAAAATTGGCACCCTAATTTGTGGTGTCACTCGAAAAACTCTCAAAAAGAGAGACTTCAGTCTTTTGGGCCTTCTTAGAGAAAATAGCCAGATGAGTTGCCTGAAGAGAAAAAGAGAAAATTAGCACAAATACATGCATGCATGGGTGCCCAAGAAAAATGAAATTGGGACTCCGACCTTTATTTTCAGCTGGCTTTTATACCCATGAACAAACAAGTTACACTGGCACTCCATGATTCCCCATCCCTTTTTCCTATCCAAAATCTACAGTTAGTATTATCTCCTTTTTACTGCAATTGATCTTAAGCAATTATACTACATTTATAACATACCTTTGAAATAAACTTCTTTTGTAGAGCTGCAAACGTTCAGACATCCTGTTCTTTAGATAAGAATAGATATTTGTGGTTGTTTAAGTGCTGACTGGTTAGCAAATGTGTTAATGAAGAGATTTTTAGGGCCATTCCAACTCACAATCCTAGGCACTATGTCTGTTTTTTCAAACTACAGTACAGACTACCAACTGCCCTTTTGTCCCTCATCAGGAAAAGGGTTACTAAAGCCCACAGATTTAACAGCTTTAATCATTCTCACAGTGGAAGTTGTCTACCCTTGAGTTAGACTGTTCCTACTTAATGAGACCCCTTAACAAGAAGTTTCCTGCCTTGTGAGATTGTCCACAATGAGCTCCCCCCCCCCCATTAAGTCACCATCCCTTGTATATACTGTCTCTGCACAAAATTATTGTCCTTCACTTTCAATAAGCAAAGTGTATAACTACAGCAAGCACAGAAGGCCTGCCTGGTAGTTAAAAGAGACACAAATAACCCTTTCACTGCTTCTATATATTGAAACAAACTGTAACAAAGAAAAGGAAAACACAAAACAAAAATAAGATGTCTATACAATGTTAGTTCCCATATAAACCACTATTATAAATTTACAATATGAATACAGTAATACCTCAGATAATGACTGCATCGGATAATGCTAAAATCGGATAACGATGCAAAATTTCCAAAGAAATTTTGCATTGGATAACAATCTGTTAGTGTTATCCAATGCAGTCGTTTCGTAGCAGCAGGGTGGCTGGAAAGCTGAACAGAGTTCTCCGTTCAGCTTCCCAGCCACCCTGCAGCTGCGGAGGCATGGGTGGGTGGCTAGGGAAGCCGACGGGGAGTCCCCGTCAGCTTCCCCAGCCACCCTGCAGCTGTAGATCGGGTCCTCTGATCTCCCTGGAGCAGGCAGGGGGATCAGAGAGCCAGAAATGGGTAAAAAAAGTCCTTTTTTTACCCATTTCAGGCTCTCTGACACCACCACCACCCTGCCTGCTCCAGGGAGATCAGAGGACCCGATCCAAGCTGTTTCTGGGCTTCCCCGATGTCCCCAGCCAGTAGAGCAAGCCAAAACATCCGGATTTGAACCCTGACGTTTTAGCTTGTTGCACTGGCCGGGGAGACTTTTTTTTACCCATTTCTGGCTCCCTGACCCCCCTGCTGGCTCCAGGGAGGTCAGAAGACCTGATCCGCGCTATTTTTGAAGTTCCCCCACCTCCCTGGAGGCTGCAGCAAGCCAAAACGTCAGGATTCAAATCCTGACGTTCTGGCTTGCTGCAGCCTCCAGGGAAACAGGGCTTTTTTTAATGTTGTGCGATCAATGCATCGCACAACGTTAAATACCGGATAACGACGAGACTTGTGGAACCAAGTCTCATCATTATCCAAGGTACTAGTGCATATGAATAACCATCATTACATAAAACAGTGCAGACTTTTCAAGCATTCAAGCAGAGGCGTAGCTACCGCCGTATCAGCCGTATCAATTATACGGGGGGCCCGGGCTACGGGGGCCCCCAACGGCAAAAAATAAAATTAAAAATAAAAAAGAGCAAAAATTTACTGCGCATGCGCAGAAACTCAATCTGATGCATTGCGCATGCGTCAGATTGAGTTTCTGCGCATGCGCACTTTATTGGAGCCATTTTTGGCTCCAGTTTTAAAAAATAAAATTTCAGAGTCGGAGCCGCAGCTTCTCAGAGCCGCTCCGATGGTGGCTCTCCGCCTTCTTCCCTGCCCGCTCACGCGCCTCCTGCCTCCCGGGAGCACGGCTGCCTCGGAGCCTGGCGCCGTCGGAGGGCACCGCGGTCGGGCTCGGCGGGGCGGGAAGGCGCGCCTCGGAGCCCGGGGCAGAGAGCGAGGATGGATCCGGGAGGGTAAGTGAGGGTTTTGTGTTTTGGGTGGGTGGGTGGTTTATGTGTGTGTTGGGTGGGTGGGTGGATTTTTATTAAATTTTTATTTTATTTCTTTATTTATTTTAATTATTTAAGTTATTTACGGGTTTGTGTTGTGGTTGTTTGGGTGGGTGGGTTGAGGTGTGTGTGTGTTTGTTTGTTTATTTTAATTCTATTCTATTTTATTTATTTATTTATTTTTATTTTTGGCTCCGCCCACGACGTCATGACGTCATGACGTTGGCTCCCCCCACGACGTCATGATGTCATGACGTTAGCTCCGCCCCGCATATAAAGGGCCCCCAAACAATTTTTATACGGGGCCCCGCCAAGGTAAGCTACGCTTCTGCATTCAAGTAAACATCCTCATGAATTTGGCACCTATACAGTATAATACTTGTTCAGCTGTAGCTGATACTAACAGATTTTAGTGGTAGATGTTTATCCTTCCAGGTTTGGAGTATAAGATTCTTAGCCACCATAAGGACTCAGAAAGTCCAGCTTCATTGCCATTTGTTAGACCCCTTAGGATAGAGATATAATTTAAAAGAACATGAATATCTGCAAATATCAAATATTTTCCCCAAAATGCATTAATACATTCAGAAACCTCAAACTAAAATGAATGAATTGTTGAATAAACTCAGTTCACATTTCTCAAGTATGTATTTCCAATATCACATCTCCAACATTTATTAGCGTTTGACAATCTCTTTACATATAACCATTGTGGAGCCCAATAAATTCTAAATACTATTTTTTGTGGGCTCAATCTCATTTTCAAATCTCAGGAAATATCCTGTGGCGATTCTAATACAATTATCCATTGTTTAGATTATATATTGCCTCCTAATTCTCCATTCCATATTTCCCTAAGCTTTTTGAATTATCTATCTTATAAAGAGACATTAAACAATTATAAATCACAGTCAAGGTTTAGGCTTATGAACAGATCCAGTAATTCCCTCCATGTGCTGACCCATCTGGGCAAGCATGGTCACCACATGGTGGTGCTACACAATGAGTCTTGTTCAAGGATAGTCCAGATACCAGAGTCCAAAAGGCAAGCCAAAGTCTGTTTATCGGGAGTTCGAGTCAGTAGTCAAATCCAAAAGGTGTCCAGGGGCGTCGTCGGGATTAGTAGAGTAGTCAAGGTCATGGCAGGCAAGTCAGGGTCACGGCAGGCAGTCTGGGATCAAGCAGGACATTGGTTTTCACACAAGAGTTGTACCAAAACTTCCAGGCTGCAAGAGGCTTGTTTATAATCGGTATCAGCTGTGAGCCTTCTTTGGTGTCTCGCCCTGGCCTGCCTGTGTCTCAGGTGTATCTGTTTATAGCCCTCTCCTAGACTGAGGGCTGATCCCTGTCAGAGCCAGACTCCTGCTCTGACAGGTCAGCTGCCAGCGAAACAGACTTGGGCCAGGCGCAGGCTGAGAACGCTGGCTCAGGGCATCCTCAAGCTCGGGTATAGACAAAACCAGAATAGTCATACGGAGTGCCCCCTGATTCAGGTCATCTTCTGAGCCAGATATGGGCTGGATCACAACACTCCAACAGCTTAGAGCAGGGGTTCCCAACCTATGTCCCATGGGCCGAATCCAACCCATGGGGTGATTTCATGTGCCCCCCCTCCAAGGGAATTCAAGAAACAAAATGACCATCCATTTGAAGCTGTTGGTACAAAATGACCACCCCCATCATGCAGGCAGGGCAAAATAGCCATCAAGCCCTCAAAGCTGACTGAGAGAGCATGACCTGGCCTTTGTCTTGAAAAGGTTGGGAACCCCTGGCTTAGAGATTCTGAAGCACTCAGTGCAGGTGGTACAAAAGTAGACACCAGCAAAGGCTACAGTTGGACATACAGTACTACCATTCTGCACTTGGAGGGAGATGATATTAAGTTTATAAAGTGGAAAACATTAAAATTTGTCCAACCCTATCAACATGTCCACCTACTTCTTCCACAAAAACGGCTTCCTCAGATCTAGCTAAAACTATTTTAGCTCAAACTGTAGTTGATGAACCAATATATAGAGTTCAATATGTAGAGTTTTTCCAAATAAACTTCTGAAATATTAAGTTGACCTTTAAAAAATATCATTGGGAAATGTGCAATGAAATCCCAGAAATCATACATAATAGTTGTGGAAATATATTTATCAGAGACAGTTAGAAACTTTCCCACAACATAGGATTGCTGGCACACGTGTACAGTCAGTGCTCTAACATATAGTAACAACATCAGGGAACTCAGATAAGAGTGCTGGGATCACTGAACTAAAAACAATCTGTCTTGTGACACGTAGTCTTGTGAGACAGAGAGAAGAAAGGATTTTTGAGGCCTAGTTTAAACTACGGTAGGTCCTCTCCAAGCTTTGAGAACATTAGGAAAAAGATGTGATTTAATGACAGTAATTTTTCCCAGTGTTCCGGAAAACCGGTAGCAGCTTTTGGGGGGAACCAACTTTGGGGCTTACCTTTTCACTGGTTCCCCCACTGCGCATGCGTGCCAAGCACTTGGTGTGCATGCATGCCTACATAACTTGGCACGTATGCACGTCCTCCTTCCAAGTGGTGAAGAGGAAGAGAAGCTGCTAGCCTTAAGCTCCCTATAGCCTGCTCCCCAGGGTAAGTGACTCACCTTTGGATTTGGTGTGTCTGTGTGTATTTTAATGTGCATTTAATACCTTTACCTACATTGACGTACTACCACAGTTCCTAAAAAGGCATAGCAGCCTGGCTTAGGGTTTTAAGCAAAGTCTTGGAGTTACCTCATCAATAAGCTACACTGTGCTGTTCCAAGTACTGTTCCAATTGGAGAACCCTTAAGGAGCTACAGCTGTTTTACATTTACCTTTAGGCAAAGACTTAGTACCTAACTTCTTTAACTTTTGAAAAGTTGAAAAGTGCCAAAATGAAGCCATCTTGTGGTTAGTTCATTCTGTAGTTCCTTCCATCTGACCTAGTGTGAGAAAGATTTGCCAGAATAAGCTTTAAGCTCTGGTTTAAAAGCTCTGGTTGATTTGTGTTTGGGGTGGGTGGGTGTTTGGGTGGGTGGGAGTATTTTAATGTATTTTTATTTTATTTATTTATTTTATTTATTTAATTTATTAACAGGTTTGTGTTGTGGGTGGGTGGCTTGAGGTGTGTGTGTGTTTATTTTTATTTTTTTATTTTTTATTTTTTTATTTGGCCCTGCCCACAACATCATGAGGTTGGCTTCGCCCACGATGTCATGATGTTAGCTCCGCCCACACTGTGATGATGTCATGGTGGGGTAGTAAATTTTTTGACATCCCACCACTGAATAAAACTCATTTGATCTGGGTGTACTTTTGTTGATATCACACCTTCAATTGTTAGCGAAACCTGAAGTTAATATTTTGTATAATTAATTTTGTATAATTAATTTAATCTTTACCAGGGTTAGAAAAACTCTTGGGGACCATAAAATTTATATATGTTTTATACCATTCTGTGGGGAAACCATCTGATCCTGGTATATTTCCATCTTTCTTCTTCAAAATAAAATTTATAATTTCTTTTATCTCCAATGGATTTGAAAGGATCTCCTTTCCCAGCATATTTAGTTGTAAAAGAAACAATTGCAAAAAGAAAGATTCTGTTTTATGGAGCAGTGTTTCCCAATCTTTGGGTTTCGGACTTAGGCTTCTGGGAACTGTGGGGCGTGAGTCCCATGTTGGGAACCTCTGCTATAGAGTCACTTTTTTCTATACTGTATAATTTAAAGAGTAATACTTTTGAAATTTTAAATGTATTGCTTTTGATGTTTAGGGATGCCATACATCACAGAAAACTGGGATTGTCCCGGATAAAAGATCAAAAAAATTGTCCTGGCTAGTTCAGTAAAAATAATTTATTTATTTATTTATTTATTTAGATTTAAAAGCCCAGATTTTTTTAAAAAAAATAACTTACTGATTTGTATATTATAACACCACACATGGAGGGAGAGAAGGTGGGAAGTGCCTCCTTCTTAGTTCCTGCCTGTCTTGAGCTCTCATTAGCTTGCCCATGGCTCTGCAGGTTGGGAGGGGAAAGCAGCATCTGATGAGGAAGAGAAGGGAAAGAAACATGACAGCCACCAAGCCAGAGAGAGCCGCCTGTGCCTCGATCTTGCCTGCACCTTGCTTCCAGTGAGTGTGTGTCTGGAGGAGAGTGTGTGTATGCCTGATTAGACTGAATTCTGCTCTCGGCAGTGGCACAGCAGTGGCTGGGATTATTAGGGCAAAGGGTTTTTTTGTAGATAACCCACCCATTTTTATTTATTTATTTCCACTTGTACTCTGCCCACCTGGGAAGTCTTCCCAGTTAACAAGCAACACATTTTTAAAAAGTATACTTCTGTCCTGGATCTGTGGGAGAGAATTATAGCAACTCTATTGATGTTGCATATGAGATGTCAAACTTTAGTACACTGGTATCACGGATAACGTTATGACTTGGTTCCACAAGTCATGTTGTTATCCGGTTTTTAGCGTTGTCCGGGGTATACACCGAACAATGCTAAAAAACATCAGGCGCGTTGGCGCGCGTGCACCAAACACGGTTTGGGGAGGATACGGAGATTTTCTCCGTATCCTCCCCAAGCCGCGCTTCACAGGCACGCGCTTGCCCGATGTTTGGAAAGGGTATGGGGGACCATACCCTTTCCAAACATTGGGCGCGTTGGCAACCTTGCGCCAATTGCAGTTTGGGGGGGATACGGAGATTTTCTCTGTATCCTCCCCAAGCCACGCTTGACAGGTGTGCGCTTGCACGATGTTTGGAAAGGGTATGGGGGACCATACCCTTTCCAAACATCGAACGCGTTGGTGTGCCAGCGTCAAACGCGGTTTGGGGAGGATACGGAGATTTTCTCCATATGCTCCCCAAGCCGCGCTTGACAGGCGCGCGTCTATACGATGTTTGGAAAGGGTATGTGGGGCCCATACCCTTTCCAAACATCATGCGGGCGGGCCCTGGGGGGTTTGGATTGGGTAGATGTTCTACCCAATCCAACCCCTCCCCCCCCACACGATTGTTCCGGATAACGCTAAAAACCACGTTATTCAATACAAGATTTTCCCAAAAATCTTGTATCGTTATGCGGTTTTAGCGCTATATGGTACAATCGTTATCCGGGGTATTACTGTATCTACTTTCTTGTCACTTTCTGAGTAACTGTGGCATTCAGATAACAATGCAAATTTAGCTTTAATTGTATACATTAATTCAGTTCTTATTTAGCTTGTTGTAACCCTTAATCATGTTCTGGACAGCAGGATATTGCAATTAACTTTGAAGAGACTTCGCTGCTGATTCAAAGTTTTCTTTCCTGCTTAATTCTGCTTTGCTTCTTTTTTAAAAGCACATGCTATAATCCTATCTTTTTTAGATATTTTAAGTTTAGAAAGCATCTAAAATATTATTATTGATATTATTTTGAAAAATATATTGGACTAAAAAATTCTTCTGTTTTAAAAAAAATAAATTAAATTTTAAAACACTATTTCCCATTAAAAGCCATTTCTTTAGAGCAGAATTAACATTCTAAACTTTCATGAGCAACAAATTTGCCCTTTTCATTGGCCCTTGAACCCCAATAATTTTGGGGCCTCAAAACTGCCTTGCATTTACTAAGAGAATCCATATGCAACATTTAAAAAATTGGGTTTGTTAAGCCTATAATGAATTAATGGACTATTATTCCTCAGGCTGCCAGAACACTATTGTTTTTATGCAACCCACCATCTTCAATATTTCATTATTTAAAAATCAAGTGCAGTTATTAGTGATATTGGCTATTAACAACCTCACTGGGATGCATTACAATTTCTGTTTTGTGAATCATCACATAGCACTATGTTAACATCAAACCCATGTATCTGTCATTTCTGTACAATAAGTCTAAATTTCATGTGAAGGCCTGGCAGCTCCCCTAGTGGCTTAGTGGTCAAGATGATGAGTTGAATCCTGGAAGGTTGGGTTTTGATACCCAAGGGCTGCACTTGAAGACATGAAAGGAGCATCATTCCAGCATCCCCTGAGCGGATTTTCTCCTGAAAAAAATCCTTTTAACCCAGAATAATCTCTGGCACTAAATTATTATTATTATGTGAAGACCCAAACTCTCATGATTTCTTTCTTCCTTGGGAAGACTTTGTCTTAAAAGCAGTGATGGGCAGAAGCCAGTTCGCACCGGTTCACCAGAACTGGTAGCAGCTTTTCCCGCTATCCACACAAACTAGTAGTGGCTTTTGGGGGGAACCACCTTGGGGGCTTACCTTTTTGCTGGTTTCCCCCACTATGCATGTGCGCCTACAACACGCATGCATGCCTACAGTGCTTGGCGAGCATCCGCGCCTACAGCACTTGGTGCACCTACAGCACTTGGCACACATTAGTGCCTATAGCACTTGGTGCGCCAACAGCACTGGGTGTGCATTCGCGCCTACAGTGCTATGCCTGCCAACCCATGCAGCCATTTGCTGCTTGGAGTGTGGCAGCGCAGAGCATCGGGCATCCACGCACACCCATGGAGGAACCGGTGGCTGCTGCTGAGGCCCTCAGTGGCCTCCTTGCTGTCCTCCCAAGAGGGGAGGAGGAAGAGCAGCTGCTAGCCTGAAGCTCCCTACAGCCTGCTCCCCAGGGTAAGTGACTTGCCTTTGGTTGTGGGGTGGGTGGGTACATTTTAATGTGTATTTAATGTATATTTATTTTTAATGTGTATTTTAATGTATTTTATGTGTATTTAATGTGTATTTTTATGTGTACTTATTTTTATGGTTTATTTTACTTTGGCTCTGCCAACAATGTTGGCTCCACCCATGACGTCATGATGTTGGCTCTGCCCACAACATTGGTCCGCCCACAGTGTGGTAGTAAATTTTTTGGCTGCCTGCCACTGCTTAAAAGCAAAGATTGAAAATTGAGATTTTAAAGTCTGAGACGGCTTTGTGGCATCTCTGACACAAGACTACAGTGACAATCGCTTGAAGAGCTTATTAAATATAATTTGCCTGGTTGTGACTCCTGAATCAAGTGAGTGTGAAGATATCTTCTACTCATACTGTTGTCATTATTCCCATGGAAAACTCACTCCACCAGATAGTATAGCACTGGGAATGCTGATCTAGTACAACCTTATAGCATTTCTCGCACTGTGTCAATTCAGGAATCAAAAAAGGCATTAAAAAGCACTGAATCACATTCTTTTATAATGGGAAGAATCCTTAAATCTATTTCTCTATAGAATGTGTGGCCTTTTCATCTCTGCCTTAGTTGTTAGGTAGCTCAGATATACCCCCAGGTATGCCAACACAAATAAAATAAAACAATAATATATAGGAATAAGCGCAAACATTTAAAAAGGCATTCTGAATGACCTTCAGGAAGTAGATATAGGACTCCTGGAGGGATCTCAGCAAACAAGATGGGCTATTCATAAAATTAAATGTCAGCTGGACTGTCACCATGGTGACTTAATCACTTCAACACCCAAACTTTGTAAACAGCAGGGTTTACTAGCAGACAATAGCTCCATCACAACATCCCATGAGAATGCCAATTTATGGCTTCCTTTCCCATTCATGATTTCTTCTCCCTCACCACCTTCTTCTTTGTTATATATTGAAGAAATTGTGATGTCTCATATCATAAATTAATTTTCTGGCATCTTTACCTTGCTATTTCAGTGTGAGAGTAGAATAAGTATCACCTCTGCTGAGTAGTTCATAGGATTTAAAATTTAAGATATAGAGTCACTTTTTTCCTATATAATTTAGAGAATAATACTTTTGAAATTCTAAATGTATTGCTCTTGATGTTGCATATGAGATGCCAAACTTTAATCTACTTTGTTGTCACTGTCCGAAATAAAGGATAAGGCACTTCTGTCATTTCATCTCCTGTCCCCAAAAACCCCTGCTTAAAAAACTGTATAACTCTTTCCTTTGTTTCAAATAATTTTACCTTTTCTTTTTTCACATTTTGTTCCTGATAGCAAGAGCTGTAGTGGGCACAATGCACCCATAGTCCAGAATGTAAATATCCTATCCATTTTAGTCTGAGGGAATTATATCCTGCCATAATTCCCCAAATAATATTAATTTGATTATTAAAATGTTCTGAATTTTGACTGGGTTGTGTTGAATTGATTGCATCAGTCAAATTTTTGGTTTCTAAAGTATTGCCCCTTTTCCTTCAGTCTCGAATCTTTTTAAAATTTATTTATCAATTTTAAATCACCTTTCTACCACTGATGGGATCCAAAGTGGCTCACAATGTAAAAACACAAAAATTTACAGTTTTAAAAGTTACAATCAAACCTCGCATAAAGAGTGCCTCGCTTAAAAAATAACTCGCTTAAAGAGCAGAATTTTCTCTGAATGTTCACTTTGCTTAACTAATAAAACCAACCAAAAAACCACTTAAATAAATGGGGGTTCGCAATCCCCCCCCACACACACACAATTGGTCACTTACAATGGTGTTTCGCTTAAAGAGCAAACTCGCTTAAAGAGCAATCCTGTGGAATGTATTATGCTCTTTAAGCGAGGTACAACTGTACTAAACTACAATAATAATTAAAAATGCATTAAGTAATTAAAAACATGTTAAGCTTTAAAAGCAGACTTACAAGAGCCAGAAACCAGCATCCAGGGACTTGGTCCTAGTTATTAAAAGCCTGCTTGAACAGTTGGGTCTTTAACTGTTGATGAAAGGATAAAAGAGAAGGAGCCAATCTGAAATTCTGAGGGAAATCATTACACAACCAGGGAGTTGCCAGGCCCTTTCTCGTATCCCTATCAAAAATGCCTACGATAGGATGAGTCACAAAGGGGATATTTTAGGCAGATCTTAGCCAATAACCCATGGTGGGAACAAAGATAAAATATACAGAATGAGTGGAAAATGCCTTCAATCAATGCATGCTATGTAATGTACATTCATAATTGTACATCTATTTAAGGAATGGAGCAAAGACAAGAATTGCTCTTCTCTTGTAAAACAAATCATGGCAAAACAAAAATGACAAAATGGGTTAGGCATAGGACTCAGTGCTGAAAGAAGAAGATATCTGCAGATATGGACTCTAGAAATGTGTCCATCCTTCATCTCAACCAGATAGATTGCTATTACAGTATGAGAGCTGATTAGGCATCATAGTTGCAAGGTGAATATAGCTGTCATTTGTTTCTGGAAAAGATCATGAAATACATATCTTTTGCAAGTGTAAAAACGAAGTGTGCCTCCAATCTGCACCCCGGGGGGGGGGGGACTAGTGCCTTTGGTATCAAAAATATAAGAAGCACAGCACTAGAGGAATGTCAGTGCCCAAAATCACCACCAAAGGTAAACAGAGCATCCTTTCAGTAAAACTGCTGGAGTGGTTCATACTGACTCTATTCTTTAGCCATCACTCTAATTAATGGATGAATTATTAAAAGGCCGTGCTGTCAGGTTGCTGATTAAATACCTTTGATTTTACATCAGTCATGGGCGAATCCAAGTGATGGCTGCATTTCAGGCAAAATGAACTGCCTTTAACCCATACCAATTATCTGAGACTTATTTCTCTGTATGTGAATGAGGAACAGGTGCCTTTAATTAAACAGGTTGTCTCTCAAAATGTTCCTTTGCTCCTACAGAATAAATTGTATTATCATTTATCATTAGAGTCAGAGATGATATCACAGTGTGGGAACACATTTTTTGTATGAGGAGAAAAGGCATTTGTTCCAAGCTTATTGTGTAATTTATAGAACTGCTAGCAGAAGAGTGATGAGTATAAAGAGGAAACTCTGCTCAACTAAGTTCCTGCTGAAGGGACATGTTCTTAAGGATAAAGATAGTGCTAGCTGGCTGCTAGCATTCACTGCTGGAGGCAAAAGAACAAATGATGCTCTTACCTTTCAAGTGCAGTTGCATACTGCCCAGGGCTCGCTGTGTTATTTTGGCATTTTAGGTGGAATTTTTCTTATCCTATCCAAAAATAAACATATTTTAATGATGTCTTAGATAAATGTCAACTTGCTTGCCTATATGTCATCCAAAATCAGCTTCCTGGTATGGATGGTTCTAGAAGCTATAACCCTATTCTGTCATTCATAACTATCAACAAGTTCTTGCTTGTATATAGAGTCTACATATGAGCAGCACCCTCTTCATTTCAGATCCATCTCTGCTTTCAGTGAGCCAAGTGTCCAGTATGGGTTATGGATTACAGAACGACTGAATAGGGCTGAAGTCTCACTGTCTCAATATCTTACCATGTCTACCTCTCTCTTCATTTCTTGTAACAATTTTGGTTGAATGCCTGTTGTTTAGTGTAATAGGACCAGTGGTGGGATGTCAAAAATTTTTACTCCCACCCCATGGCGTCATCACAGTGTGGGCGGAGATAACGTCATGATGTCATGGGTGGGGCCAAAGAAAAATAAATAAAATAAATAAAAAATAAGCACACACACACACCTCAATCCACCCATCCATCCACAACACAAACCCACAAATAAATTAAATAAAATAAATAAATAAAAAATTACATTAAAATCCACCCACCCACCCCAAACACAAATCAACCCACCCACCCCAAACACAAACCCATCACTTACCTGTTAGTATAAGTGCCTGGGCAGCACCATGCTGCAAGATTGATATGGTCATCGGTAGTTCTCTAGGATAATATGCCTTAATTTAAATATAAAACAGCTGTACCTCCTTAAGGGGTCTCCAATTGGAATAGCAATTGGAACAGCACAGGTGTAGCTTATTGATGAGGTAACTCCAAGACTTTGCTTAAAAACCCCAAGCCAGGCTGCAAAGCCTGCTGACCGCCAGGCCTTTTTAGGAACTGTGGTAGTATGTCAATATAGGTAAAGGCATTAAATACACATTAAAATACACACAGACACACCACATCTAAAGGTGAGTCACTTACCCTGGGGAGCAGGCTATAGGGAGCTTCAGGCTAGCAGCTTCTCTTCCTCCTCCCTGCTTGGGAGGACAGCAAGGAGGTCGTGCATACGCGCCAAGCACTGGGGGAACCAGTGAAAAGGTAATCCCCAAAGGTGGTTCCCCCCAAAAGCTGCTACCGGTTCTCTGGGACACTGGGAAAAGTTACTACCGGTTCTGGTGAACTAGTGCGAACCTGTTGCATCACATCACTGAATAGGACATGCAAGAGCAGACAAGCAAAATCAGTGGGAATTTGGCAAGTCAAATTGACCATTGACCCAAAGGAGCCTAATCTAGTTGTGACTTATTTTAGCACATCAAGTAATAACTAGAGTAGGCTCATTTGAATTGACTGAATTTATAGGAAAGTTGATTCAGCAAATCACCACTGATTTAATGAGGCTACTTTAGAAAACTATATGATACTAATCAGTAGGATTTCAGCCAAACTATAGGAAAATACGTTAGCATATCATACCAAAGGATAGGAAAGACTATTAGATCATATATATATAACTGATTCCATATTTCTGTGGCATAATAAAAGAGTAGTAATTAGTTCAATAATTGCTCTCTGGAATTCACTGTCTGAAGCATAGCTTATGTCTTTCATAGGAGACTAAAAAATTAATGGAACACAGGTCTATCAGTAGCTTCTGCCTTAGGAGTCCTCTAAGCCAGGGTGCTTTCTCACATTTGCCATTCTAACTGTCCACCAGAAACCCATAGACTTCTATATCCCAGACAATACAGAGGAAGTTGCAGGTACATAGTCAGTTGTACAGTACAACTTGTACTCCTCACTATGTAAGTTACATAGGTTGTCCTTCGTGTAGTCTGTGAAACCCCACTTTTGGGGTTCTGTGCCTGCGCGGAGCCATTATTGGAGCTTTCAAGCTGATTGGACAAAAGTCTGCATGTTAGGGCCATTTTGCACTCTTTCCTCAGTTTTTTTCTTTCCACCATAGCAGCAGGAGACCGTTGAGATCTCTCTTAAAATATTTTGAGTTTTTTGTCAGAAAGAGCTTATTTTTGTCAAATTTTTGTGGGCAATCTTGCCTCGCACCAGGATTGCCTCACTGGACCGTCTCTCCTCGCAGGGAGTCAGTTCATTTTCTCCAATTTTCCACCAGAGAAGCTCCTTGGGGGAGCATCTCCAGGCTTTCGGGCCCACTTCTAATTTTTTGGAGGCTGTTCATCCCTTGCGGGGCGAATTGCACTACACTCCAACTTAAACAATATTTCATCGTTGGTCCTTTTCTGAAAGGACCAGCAGATTTGCCATTTGTCCCCCTGCAGGGGGATTTGGGCTGAATAATTTTTTTGGCAACCATTCACTTTGATGGCAACAGCTGCCTTCAAGCGCTGTACTGTCTGCAGCAACAAGGTGCCTTCTTCTGATGGACACAGCGAGTGCCTGTTTTGCCTGGGTGAAGCTCACCAAGTCCAGATGTGTGTGTAGTGCACTGCAAGAAGTTCACTCGCTTTGTCTCCAGAAGGAGCCCACCAGACCACCCAGGTTCCTGCCAAAAATCTGTCTCCCAAGATGGCCACAGTTGGAGGAGAAGCCCCCAAGATGGCAGATGGAAAGAAAAGAAAAAAGAAAAGCTGGGCGAGAAGAAAAAGAAAACTAAGAGGGTAAGCCATCACTCATCACCCTCCACTCCAAATCTGGATTGCTCTCCTAGGTCATCCTCATCCCACTCATCAGCGTCTGCAGTCTACCATCGCTGAGTTTCCCCGACGAGGGTCTCTGGTTCCTCCTCAGACGACGACTGTTCCTCCTCCACGTCACCATTAAAGAAGCAGTCACAGGGGTCGAGTTCATCTCTTCCTCTCCTGCCCCTTTCACCTGTCTGGCCACTGCATTTTTCACCATCTCTGCCACCTCCTCCACCACATGGAGCATCCCTCCATCGCCGGTCACCTTCTCCGTCACCAACCAGGACGACCGGATCCATGACTGCTACCATTCTGGCAGCTCCAGGCATCAGCCAGGTTTCGCCAGTCACACCCAGCCTCCAATTGGACTTGCTGCAGCTGCTGCTCCAATACATGATTGTGCAGCTGGGCAACAGACTTCTGGCTGTGACATCTCTAGGACAACAATCTGGTCTGTCCCAGGAGACACATGACTCAGGCACTCCAGTCCCCTTGGGCCAGGGACGTGACCCTGCTCCTCCACCATCTGAGGCATTGAGCATACACTCCATCAAACAGTCCAAGCCTTACTGGTACAGTTCTGACATAGAGGTGATGGTCCATCCACCGTCTTTGGATGAGTCCGAGTCCTCTTCAGAGGAGGAAAATGTGGAGGTCGAGGGAGACAAGACACCCAACACTGATTGGAGCTGCTGTCCCACCTCGAGGGGAATACCAGAAATCCTTCACGGCAATGTTGATGTGTCCTGGAACTGCCTTAGGTCTCCAAGCCAATCATCCACTGCTGCCATCCAAGGATATGGTCACAGCGAAGCTGGACAAGAAAACCATCCATCCTGTCCACATTGCCATGTTGCTCTCTCTCCTTGAATCCACCAAAGCCATGTGGAAGAAACTCGTTTCATCCCACACACTTTCAATGAGAGCTGACAGCCTCTACAGAGTCCTTGGAACTGACATGGAGTTCTTATAGACCCTTCCCCTGCCGAATTCCATGGTCATCAGAACGTCTCAAAGCAAGACGGCGGTTAGCAGATTCCCCATGCCATCATCAACCAAGGATAAGAAATTGGATACCTTTGGGCGAAAGCTGTATGCCACAGCATCCTTCTCGCTCCATGCCACCAACTACTCCACAGCGATGGGTCTCTACAATGCTCACCTGTGGGAGAAAGCTAAGGCTCTTTCTACACTAAAGCTGCCAGCTGACCAGTAGGCTGAGTTCAATGCCCTATGTGATGTGGGCAACTTCTTCACGGAACAGCAAATGAGGACGGCCTGTCACACGAATGATGCCATGGCGAAAGACATGTCGACGTCCATCCTGCTGCACCGACATGCTTGGCTCTGATCCACAGAGTTGGAGGAGCCCACTAAAAGACTAATCAAGGACTTACCCTTTGAGAGCCAAGGCCTGTTTGCCCAGGACACAGATAATGTGCTGAATGAACTGCGGCAAACTAAGACCATGGCCAAATTATTTGGTGTAGCATTCCAGCACAGACTTCCTATAGGCCATGGTACCAACCATTTTCTATGCGGTACCAAGGCCAATTTTATCAAGCACCAGACAGACAGCAGCCAGACACTCAACAAACCGGCTTCTACCATCCGCACCATCAACAAGGTTGACACATCAGCCTTAACAGGGCAAGCGCTCTGTGAGGAAGTTAAAGCAGTGGGTTTGACTTCCCTTTGACCTAGACTCTGTCTCTCCATCTTCCGTACATCCACCTTCACAACTTTCTTTACACATGGACTGGCGTCACCAATGACCAGTGGGTCTTGAAAATCTTATCCACTGGTTACACCATCAAATTTGACCAGCTCTCCAGAAAGGGCAAGCTTCACCACATGCCTCCATCCTCCCATCTACAAGAGGAAGTGGTGACGCTACTCTCAAAGGGAGCCATTGAAACAGTAGCCCTGTTGGAATGGAAAGACAGATTCTACTCATGCTACTCCACACCGTCCTTCCTCTCATCAACAAAGGGGACTGGTTCATAATCATAGACTTCAAGGATGCATACTTTCATATCAACATCTGCAAGGACCACAGAAAGTTTCTCTGATTCCAGCTAGGCAACCAGGTTTACCAGTACTGATGCCTTCCATTCGGTCTGGCCACAGCACCCAGGGTCTTCACCAAATGCATGGCCCGAGAAGCAGCCTTCCTTCAGCAGAAGGGCATGTGGGTATTCCCGTACATCGACGACTGGTTGATAGCCTCACCAACCAGAGCCAAAGCTGTCAACTACAGCAAGTCCAAGTTGGATCCATCTCAATGAGTTGAGTACATTAGAGAGATACTCGACTTGCTCAATGTGAGAGCCTACACTCCCCTGAAGCGCCTACAAGATATCACCGCTGTGATCAACGTTTTCCGGCGTCAACTGGGACTCATGGTGTCTACCACAGCAGTAATACCTCATGTCAAACTGAAAATGTTGTCTCTTTGATCTTGGCTACTATGCAGTTTCAACCTCCTGAAGGACAGCCCCACCAAACAGTTGAGGCTGACCTCTCAACTCATACAACAACTAGAATGGTGGACATCACCGAACAATGTAACAATGGGGAAGTACTTCTACTCACCCGAACTGACCATTCAAGTACAGACCGATGCAAGCAACCTCAGATGGGGAGCTGCTTGCAGGACCCTCAAAGTCAACAACCTGTGGTTGCCCAGTGAATTGACTTTTCACATAAACTACTTGGAACTCCTGGCAGTATGGAAGACCCTGAAATCCTTCAAGACGATCCTAACAGGCAGTAGTGTACAGATTGCATCAGACAACATGAGCTCGATCGCCTACATCAACAAGTAAGGGGGCACGAAGTCGCTGACCCTGCTGTACCTGGCTGTTCAACTCTGGGAATGGTGCCTAGAGAGACACATCTTCCCAATCGGAGTCCATATTCAAAGCAAGCTGAATGTCCTAGCAGTCCAACTCAGCAGACTGAATGCCACACCCCACGAGTGGGAACTGGACAACCATGTCTTCCAGGACATCTGCCACCAATGGGGCATGCCAGACATTGATCTCTTTGCATCCAAGATGAACCACAAATGCCAGAGGTACTGCTCCAGAGCAGGCCTCGGAATAGACTCCAAGGATGATGCCTTCATGACACAATGGAACAGAGACTACCTATATGCATTCCCTCCATTCCCTCTCATACAGAAGGTACTCATCCGGATGCACTGTCACTGAGCACAGGTGATTCTGATCACCCTAGCCTGGCCAAGACAGCCGTGGTATCCTCTTCTGCTACAGCTGTCATCACAATCACTCACTCTTCTGGACTGTCCATTGCTACTCCAAATCTAGAATGGACAGCTTCTCCATTCCAACCTGCCAAGTTTAAATCTCATGGCATGGAGGATAACTCCAGACTCATATGGGTACTAGACATAGCTAGACAACCTTCCACGAGAAAATCCTACGCCTCTAAGTATCATCAATTCTGTGCCTTCCTCGAATCCAAGGAAATCCATGTGAACCAATGTAGCCTCCAAACCGTGATGGAATATCTACTTCACCTGTCTGAGACTGGCCTTAGCCTTGCCTCCGTCAGAGTACATGTGGCTGCAATTGTTGCTCACTTTCCAGAAGGCTCCATCACCTTGATGGCTTTCAGAGACCATACAGTGAAATGGTTCCTTAAGGGCCTTCAGAATGCATTCCCACCTGTAAAGACCCCAACTGCACAGTGGTCCCTGTCCACTGTTCTGACTGCATTAACAAAGGCACCTTTTGAGCCTTTAGCTCCTGCTGACCTCAGACTTCTTACCTGGAAGACCGTCTTCCTTGTTGCCATCACATCAGCTCGAAGGGCAAGTGAACTGACAGCAATACGTGCTGACCCACCCTTCACAAAATTTTTCAACGACAGGGTGGTACTTTACCCAGATGTCACCTTCCTACTGAAAGTTGCATCCAAGTTCCATATGGGACAATCTGTCTCTCTCCTCACTTTCTTTCAAAACCCAACTACGGACCAAGAAAGAGTGTGGCATATGCTTGATGTAAAGAGAACTTTATTGTTTTAACATCAGCAGAATGAGAGAGTTCAGAAAAACACAACATCTCTTCATGGTGTATGGAGGAAAGCCCAAGGCTGAACCCATCACATCACAGCAATTCTCCAAATGGGTCCCATCTGTCATCCATCTCACTTACAAGATCTCATCTTTCCCGCCTCCTCCCATCAGAACACATTCCACCCGGGTGGTTGCCACTTCGACTGCATTCCTCAAGGGTACCCCACGTGATGACATCTGTAAGGTGGCCACATGGTCCAGACCTTCCACATTTGTCAAACATTACCGGATGGACACTAGAGCCACTGCGGATGCCAGACTTGGTCGAGTTGTCCTTGCCAGAGGGCTCCAGGCTTCACACCCATGACAGTCCATCTTCCCTTCCTGACATACCAGTAAGTAGCATGTGGATTCATCTCATCTGGCTCCCCACCTACCAAGTAAGTGTGAGCTTGCTAATCTCCCAAAAGTGGAGATTCACAGTCTACACAAAGGAGAAAGTTAAATTGTACTTACTACTAATAACTTTTGTTCTTCAAGTATGTAGTCTGTGAATTCACACTTTCCCACACTTCCTCCCCACTTGAGCTGCATGGATGAGATAACTTATTTTATCCTGTGCTTAGCTTAATATTAACTGAGGAAAGAGCGCAAAATGGCACCAAAGGTTGCTCAGTATGGTGGGCAGTCCTAACATGCAGACTTTTGTCCAATCAGCTTGAAAGCTCAGATAACGGCTCCACGCAGGCACAGAACCCCAAAAGTGCGAATTCACAGACTACATACTCAAAGAACAAAAGTTATTACTGGTAAGTAACAACTAAACTTTTCATTTCCTTCCAAGAACCAAATCTACTTGTTCCAACAGTTTTAACACCTACAACACAAAGGCAAATGAATTTTCTGTCTCTGAAGAATTTGAGAGACATAAACATCTCTAGCAACAATGAAGTATGAATTCTAGACCACTAAGTTTTCAAACTGCGTTCTGAGAAGCCCTTAAATTAAGAACATAGGGCCCTTATTAGTCCTGCTACAGCAATCCAAACACTTTTCTTGCCCAGCATCTTGTTTTCTGTACTGATTAACCAGATTCCTATGAGAAATCCAGAAAGTGGACGTGATGTCAATTGCCCTGTTTATTGTCTCATGGTACCTCCCAGGTGGTTTTTCACTTGCTTTCCATAAATGGGGTGGTCCCTGTTTGCTGCCAAAATTCATAACCATGATTTATGATTGAAATTTAATCGTATGGTTTTCTTGATGTTATAGTTTAGTGGATTGCATGTAGCCTTCAGGCTGCCAGATTCCCATCCTTGCTATACGAACTGCTAAACAAATGAGATGTAGAGTGGACTCTTTGAAGCTAAATGTGGCAAAAGAGATGTTGTATTGTTGGCCAATTGTATTGTTTTACTAAATTCATTTATATTCCCATTTCCTTTATCAAGTTAAAAAAAACCTTCAGTACATGGGGATTCCAGCTGAGATGCTCCAGACATTCTGATTTACTTAGCTTCAAACTAGGAATCCATAACAAATTCAAATAAATCACAAATTCTAAACTACACTGGACTGTTCTGCGCCAATTTGTGTGTGTTTAGAGATCAAAGGGGGAAAGCCACATTTATTTCCAGAGCAAATTGAATTTTCAAATTAGTTTATATACATAACAGAAATAAGATTGGAATCAGGCACAAACAACTTCTACCTTTTTTTAAAAGTAACTTTTAAAGATTTTGGTATAGACACTATGAAACTATGTGTTTGAAATCTGGAAATATACAACCTTCTTTGTGCTCTAATGTATTGCCTGATGTCATATTGTATAAGTACAAAAACAGTAAGATCATATTAGTTTTGATTTTCCTTTGTAAATCAGTGAGATTAGATCCACGCCCCCAATTTGATCTGATGTGACACAAATTGCAATATACTCGAAAACCCACAATTAGCCTTCCAAATATATCTACAGACTATAGCAAAAAGGTACAAAAAGAGGGCTCACAAAGGATTTATTGCTATTCTGATTTCATCCTTGTCAATGAAAAGAAAATGACATGAATCCATCCAAGGAAATAATAGGTTTTTAGAAATATTGGGGAGATGTTCTCAGCCTGTGTGTCCTTAAATAACCCCAAATTTTCCTTCACCATTTGCAACAAGGCATTTTTATCACATTAGAAAGCAATGCCCCATCAGGCTAAATTCTGATTAGTGTCTTTATACCGCTGCTGAGGCTGAAAACAGCTATGCAGACAATTAGTAGCTGAAAGCCCTGAACTCATTGGGCCGTTAAAGTATTTTGTGTCTTGGAGCTGAGGCAATGACTTTCTATTACAAAGCTAACCTTGACATTTCTGCATTTAGAGCCACCCCTGACAAATCTGTCAGGGAACTGACAGGAGATCTAGGCTGCTTCAGAGCTAATGTGGATACCAAGAGTTCAACAGTGGAGAAGAGTCAGGTGGAAGGGGGAGGGATGAATGGGAGGAGAAGACAAGGTAGTGGAAGTGGAGAATACTGAATTAAAAAAAAACCAGAATGAATTATGTCTTCAAAGACTGCTTTGCCACACAGAAGGTTTTATCTACTGCAATATATGACTTGAGTCCAGGTTATTTGCAGTATTGTATTTTGTTGTTCAGTCGCACAGTCAATTCCAACCCTCTGCGACCCCATGGACCACTGTCCGCCAGGCACTTCTGTCCTCCACCATCCCCCTCAACTCGCTCAGCTCCATGCCCATTATCTCCACAATACCATCTAGCCATCTCATCTTGGGCCGTCCCCTTCTTCTTTTGCCCTCAACCCTTCCAAACATCAAGGCTTTCTCAAGTGAATCCTCTCTTCTCATTTGGTGTCCAAAGTACTTTAGCTTCATCTTTATTATTTGACCTTCTAAGGAGCAGTCAAGGTTGATTTCTTCTAAGATCGACCTATTTGTTCTCCTCGCTGTCCAGGGGACTCTCAAAACTCTCCTCCAACACCACATCTCAAAGGCGTCTATTTTTCTGCACTCAGCTTTCCTAATGGTCCAGCTCTCACAACCATACATTGTCACAGGGAATACCATTGCTTTGACTATGCGAATCTTTGTTTGCAATTTAATGTCTCTACTTTTCACTATGTTCCCCAGGTTTCTCATCACTGGCCTCCCAAGAATCAGTCGCCTTTTGATTTCATGGCTGCATCACCATCTGCAGTGAGCTTTGATCCTAGGAAAGTAAAATCTGTCACTGCTTCTACTTCTTCCCCATCTATTTTTCCATGGACTGATAGGGCCTGTTGCCATTATCTTGGTTTTCTTGATATTGTGTCTCAAGCCAGCTTTTTCACTTTCTTCTTTCAACCTAATCAGGAGCTTCTTTAGGTCCTCCTCACTTTCTGCCATTAGGGTGGTATCATCTGCATATCTCAAATTGTTGATGTTTCTCCCAGCAATTTTGATCCCAAATTGTGATTCCTCCATTCCTGCATTGCGCATTATGTGTTCTGTGTATAAGTTGAATAAGCAGGGTGACAAAATGCAGCCTTGTCTTACTCCTTTTCCTATTCCAAACCACTCCGTCATTCCATTTTCTGTCCTAACTGTTGCCTCTTGATTCATGTACAGATTTCTCATGAGGCCTATAAGGTGTTCCGGAGTTCCCATCTCTTTAATTACTTGCCACATTTTGTTGTGGTCGACACAGTCAAAAGCCTTAGTGTAATCAATGAAACAGAAGTAGACTTGTTTCTGATATTCCTTTGTTTTTTCCATGATCCATCTTATGTTGGCGATGTGGTCTCTAGTTTCTTTGCCTCTTCTGAAACCCACCTGCACTTCTGGTAATTCTCTCTCCACATACTGTTTCAGTCTATCCTGTATTATCTTGAGCATCACCTTGCTAGCGTGAGGGATGAGCGCAATTGTTCGATAATTAGAACATTGTTTGGCATTACCCTTTTTGGGGATTGGAACGTATACAGATCTTTTCCAATCCTGTGGCCATTGTTGTATTTTCCAAATCTGCTGGCATATAGAATGCAATAATTTGATTCCATCATCTTGTAGGGCTTTGAAAAGTTCAACTTGGATACTATCAACTCCACTGGCTTTGTTGTTTGCAGTGTTTTTAGGGCCTTTCTGACTTCACTCTCTAGAATGTCTGGCTCATGTTCAATGTTCTCATCATTGTGATTATCAGGGGTGTTGAGGTCCTTTTTGTAGAGTTCCTCTGTGTACTCTTTCCATCTTTCCTTAATCTCTTCTGCATCTGCTAACTCCTTGCCATCTTTGTCCTTTATCATGGTCATTATTCAACGAAACTTGATCCACAAAAGCTCACATTTAAATACAGGGTTCGTTTGTTCACACTTACACTCCACCCTTTTGGTACAAGCACCACTCAATGCAGCTTACAATATGTAAAAACATTATATGTGTACACACACACACACACACACACACACACACACACACACACACACACACACACACACACACACACACACACACACACACACACACACACACACACACACACACACACACTCAGTGGAATGTCAGTGCACACACACACACACACACGCACACACGCACAGTGGAACCTCGGTTAACAAATTTAATGTGTTCTCCAGGATCTTTTGTACTATGAATTCCCCATTGGAATGCACTGAATGTGGTTTATCATAGGAATGCATTGAAAGCCAAAATTTGTTAACTAAAATGTGGTTTCCCATAGGAATGCATTGAAAACCAATTAATCCGTTCCAAACAGAAATTGTTAACCAAGTCACTATTTTCTATGGAATGGTGTGTAATAGTGGGAATGGTGTGGGGTATTGATGATACATTGACCCCTCCCTGCTGTCTTATTTAACTCTTATACCCACCCTCTCTCTCCTTTAGCTAAAGGAATGAGATGCTGTTTTAAATTGTTTTTAGATATTTTAGTTGTATTTTATATGTTTTACTTGATTGGTTGTAATCTGCCCTGAGTCACCCATGCGAGTAGGGTGGAATAGAAATTTGAATAAATAAATAAATAAATATTTCCTTTTGTTAAGCGATTTTTGTGTTAAGTGAGCCATTTGTTAAGTGAAGTTCCACTGTATATATAAAATATTTTTCAAATTTTTAAAAATCATCTCGAATAAAAACATAAGAAAAAATGCAGAGAATGGCCAGATGGCATAAAAATCCAAAAACCACAATAATATTCAAATTAAAACACTATCAGCAGCAGTAAAAATTGGGTAATATCAATTAAAAAGAGTCCAGGGTCACCCTTACTTAATTCTAACAATCATATAGGGCAGTGATGGTGAACCTTGACACTCCAGCTGTTCTTGAATTTTAATTCCCAGAAGCTCTGATCAACAGGAGTGCTGACTTGGCCTTCTGGGAATTGAAGTCCAAGAACAGCTGGAGTACCAAGGTTCACCATCACTGATAGAGGCGTTGTTGACACAGGTAGGTCTTAAGTTGTTTAAGAAATATCAATAAAGAAAGAGCAATTTATTCCAGAGGGTGGGGGCTACAGCGGAAAAAGCTCTCAATATGGTTGCAGTTTTGTTTTGTTTTTTGCCTCTCTGGTTGTAACCACTCAGAACTTACATGCCTGAGTGCTTTGGGTCTAACTTCTGAGGAAGAAGTGATCCTTCAAATAGCTTGGTCCCAAACTGTTCAAGACTTAATAGGTCAACACTAACACCTTGAATTTGTCACAGAGCACCACAGGCAGCCAATGCAGACTAGCCAGTACTGGAGGGATTTGATCAAACCGACCAATACCCGCAACCGGCCTGCCTGCTGCATTTTGCACCTGCTGAAGCCTCTGTACCAGCCTCAAGGGTAGTCCAACGTAAAGGGCATTACAACAATCAATTCTGGAGATTACCAGTGCATAGGTAGTCTTTTAAGGTGCCACAACTGTTTTTGTCTTTTTTGTTGACTCTGGGACACATTTATTTACAGAGTGGCCCATATAGCTGAGTTAATTTTAAAAAATCAACTCACAATATTGCTCTATTGTTGTTGTTGTTTTCCAGAGATCATCTATAGTTGGGTATTTAATGAGTTCCCCTCCTTTGTGGCAGAAGACAGTCGGCGCTTCATTTCCCAAGAAACAGGCAATCTCTACATATCGAAGGTCCAGCGATCAGATGTTGGGAGTTACATTTGCTTAGTGAAGAACACAGTGACCAACGCCCGGGTTCTCAGCCCTCCAACACCACTGACCCTGCGAACAGATGGTAAGCACTTTCCAACTCCAAGCTGACATGTGTTTGCTGAGACTTTGACCAGATATATTGTCAAGAATCCAGCTGAGATATAGAACACCACACAAACCAGTCAGCCACACTGTCCAAACTCCCCCCTTGATATGGGTAGATTCAAGGGAGGTCCAAAGTTCTGATTGCCAAAGACATCCTGTCTGTTACCCTGCTCTTCCCCACTAGTCCTTCTAACTTTCTAGGGTACCAAGGAGTCACCTAAGTTTTACAGGGCTACACATTTTAACTCTTGTGCCAACCATGCAAGTTCAAAAAGTGTCAGGCAACTTCAAAAGATTACAAAAAAATCCCTGGTGACACAGTGGTTAAACTGCTGTTTTGCAGCCAAAACTGCTGACATTTTTAGTTCAATCCTGATGGGAATCAAGGTTGAGTCAGCCTTCCATCCTCCTGAGGTTGGTAAAATGAGTAGCCATCATGATGGGGGCAAAATGTTAAACAGAAAGTAAAAGAGAAAGTAAATTTGGCCAAACTGCAGAAATGGGATTTACTTGAGAATATTATTTTCTTATGTCACACTTGGAGGTCTGCCTTACTTCTCATGAACTAGGGATATGGGAATAGGGTTACAAAGATACATTATTCCCCTCTGCCATCACTGTCACATCTATTTATTTTATTTTTATTTATTTTATTACATTTATACCCCACCCTCATTGTTAGTTCTGTACTGCTGTATGCAGCCCCAATTTGGTCAGAAGCCATGGCAGGAACATTGTACGTGTGACAAATAACTTTGATATACCGTAGAAGTCCCCTGCGGGTGGCTCGGGCATTTTGAACAGTCTCGTACAATGCAGTGTGTGTTTTGTTTTTCACTTTCTAATTTTAAACATTTTAACATGCCAGTATTCACAGGAAACCACATTCTAAACCAGGGGTGCCCAAACTATAGACCCGGCCTATGATGCAAAATAATCTGGTCCATACCACTCCGAAAGTTAAATGCACCCACACATTGCACAAAATGCTGACATAAATGACCCACAGCTGTTGTAAACACATTTACAACATTTACAACAGCCGCGGGTAATTTATGGCAGTGTTATGCGCATGCATGTGTGTGTTTTACTACTGCTTCCAGTGGGAGGTTCCACGTGACTGGCCTGCTCAACCACATGACCAGTCCATGGCACAAAAAGTTTGGGCACGCCTGGTCCAAATGGGCTAATGTATTGCCCATGTAGAAGGGACTTGTTAATGTATGTATATGGTTAATTCCCTTAGTTCTCTTTCCAAATGCATGAACTTTTTTTCATTAATTTCAAGGAAATGTTTACAGGATGGAGGTACAAAGTTATTTTCAGCACCTGATCCTTTTTCAGAAATAGATTTGAGCATTCTGCTCACATACATGCAAACATAAACACATAAGCTCACAGGAGGATGTTTTAAGCAAAGCCATAAAACATGCAAACACAGTGTAATACTTGCTTTGGCTTATAAATATTTGAGCACTGTGAGAAAATTACAAAATCTAGGATTTATAAAAATGAGGTGATTTGATACAGTACATATGCATGCAAAGCTTAGCCTGGAATTAATTTGATCCTTGTTCATTACAGTTGGCTGTGAAGTGTCCATGTTTGCATAGCCTGAATCCTATATAAGAAGTAGGTAATCATTGTTCCCTGTGTCCTAGTAGTTTATTTGGTTTTGCTCCATCCAAACTTAATCTGTCTTGGTTTTTTAGAAGTCAGCCCATGTTGTTTGATATTATCAGATCACGCCTCACTTTCCATTGTAAGCCACTAAAATGGTTTTTTAAAAATAATTTAATTTTATCAAACTGCTTTTTCCTCTCTATTCATCAAGAAAAATATATTCCAGTTGGCCAATAATCTACAGAAAACCTGAACTCACAGCCATCAGCTATGGAGCACCTTCACATGTGATGTTTTTCTTAATACACCCCTAATATTTGTCATAAGTGTACACATAACATTGTAAAAGAACATGAGAACACAACATAGGTATTCTTAAACATCATCTGCTATCCAAGTGCTCAGGTTAGACAGCCAAAATTTGCTGAGTGTCCATCCAGTGTCAAGCCCACATTTCTTGTAATGTTATCATATACAGAACCTCTTTTCTCTTTCATGCAGTAAAAGGTCATGGTTTAAGACCAAAGCAAATGAGATTATTGTCCATGATTAGATAAAACTTGTCTTTAATTTTGTTCTGATGGAAGAGGATGTAAGACAAGTAACTGACAACTATAGCTAATAAAAGCTGCCTACTAAAAGTATTTATGTAGCCAAGCAAGGAAAACATGACCTGCACGCATGCACGCACACTTACTTACCAATTTACCCTTGATTTCCCAACCCATGAGGGATAAAAAATAAATTAATCTGGAAGCAGATTTATTCAGAAGAGGAGGAACAATTATCCCTCTCCAATTCTATGAGTTTAATCTAAATTGATTTTGTCACAGCAAAATCTCACAATTTTTAATCCTGATCACCACTGTCTTATGCATGAAGGTTCTAGGTCAGGGGTCCTCAAACTTTTTAAGCTGGGGACCAGTTCACACTCACTCAGACTGTTGAGGGACAGACTGGTGGTCCCGTCTCCACTGGCAACGGCGGCTACCCCTCCACTGCTTCCCTGCTTATCGGCCTAGAGGAGCTGCATAGTGTGGGTGAAGGAGGGGTCCAGGCAGTCCTTCTTGGCCATGAGCTTGGACAGGTACTTGTTCTCTGGTGGCTCAGCCTTGTTGGAGGCCACTCCAGCAGCCAGAAATGCCACCCTCAGCTGCTCTAGCTGCTCCAGCCACTGGAAATGCAGCTGCTGGTGTGGGTGTGTAGCAGTGAGGCTGGGCAGATGGAGGAGCCACCTGGCTAGGCCACGTGAAGTCACAGGCATTGCAGGCCCTTGCCCTCGCTGTGGCAGTGTGTGACACTGTAGGTGCCGGGTCAATCTTTATCCCCTTCCTCTTCGACTTCACTCGGCGTTTCCCTGCCAGCACTCGGTAGCAGGGAGGATGTTGTGAGGAGGCACTGCCAGCACAACATCCACCCTGCTATGGAGCACCAGCAGGGTCACACCAAGCAAAGCAGAGGAGGGGGCAAGGATTGAGGTGGAGCCCATGGCCACAGCAAGGGGGCATGCTGGATGATTTGTTGCATGAGGCCAGATCCAACCCACGGGCCATAGGTTAAGGATCCCTGTTTTAGGTTTTTGATGCTATGGCAAAGAATGTGCCTCGCTAATAGAACAATGCTTTCCACAACTGAATTCCTGGCATCTCCAAATTGGGCTCAGTAAGCCCTTACTGAAAACCTGGAAAGTCACTGCCAGCTGGTGCCAGCAGTGGGATAAACAGACTAATGGCATGACTCTGTGTCAGTCTACTCCAAATTAAACAAGAAAATTAACACTAAGGTTGCAGAAATACCCGGTTGGGTGGGTCATTCCTGGATTCTAGCCTTGCTATAATGTGTCTATTTACACCACCAGCAGCCTGAATTCCAAGGTTTCATTTTAATCAAAAATACTAACTTTATAGCCTTCACCTAAACAAAGACAGAAAACAAAACACAGTCACTGTTTTGGCCACATTTTTTGAGACAAATAAGCCTTTTAAAGGAGTATCAAGGGTACTTATTTTTGAAGCAAAATATGTCATCTCCCAAATTTATAGATAAATGTCACAATTATGGGAAAGCTTAAACCTAGTTGGTTTGCAGACTGCTAAAACCTATTTTGCAGAACTGCCCCAAAAACAATTTCTGGAAAGCAATGGAGTCATAGGAATCAATAAATATGTCTAGAATAAACTATGCATGCAAAGCATTAGAAAATCTGTTAGTATCTCAATAAAAATGCAATATTTAAGATGACTGAAGTAAAGTTGGCATTGTCATCTTTCTCAAAGTTTGCCTTTCTTGGTCAACAAGTCTAAAACCTGCAATTCCCGTCTTGACCACCTCCCTCCAAAAAAATAACAAACCCTTTTTATGTTCTGTTATTATGTTTTTAGTGGTTTTTTAAAGAAACAAAAATGAAGTTCCATTTTATTTTAAACAGGCTTCTGGGAGCTTTGGTGGGAACTAAATTGAATGCTTTCTTAAAAATGGCAAAGTTGAGGGGGTGGGGAGAAAAACAAGAGGAGGAAAAATTAGAAATTTATTTACTGCCATTAATATCATTCAGATTTTGGAATTCTTTTAAGTGGTAGCTGTGTTAATCCTTGCAAGAATATCAGATAGCAATTTGTTTGAAAAGGACAAAAAACACTATGGCACCTTAAGGACTAACTACTGTATTTAAATGTTAGGTTTCATGGATCAAGTCCATTTCATCACAAACTGCTGGTAGAACATGACAGCCATCCAATGAGAGTATACCTAGAAGCCCTTGTGCCTGGGCAAATGCCATTATTTATTCATATCAGTAGCAATGTACATGGGCAATTTATCTCCTCTCCCTTTCCATTTTATTCCAGAAACAATCCAATAAAGAGGTCTGTCTGAGAAGTAATAGCTGGTCGAAGGATGGAAAGCAAGCTTTAAATCTCACTGTATTCTGATCATTACTCTCAAATTGGTTATCTCAGATTAGATATTGTATAATTGATGCCAGGACAGCTTCATCATTCATGCCAACAGCAATACAGTAGAGTGGAAAGAATCAACGTAAGGGCACTCTTGTTACCCAGAGACACACAGATATATTCACAGTACTCATATTCTTCAAGGAGCTCCATCCTGTGTCTCCCAGCCACTGTTGAAACCTTTAAAAATGTGAAAATTCATTGCCCAAACTAGAACTTGTACAATATGCAAATTTGTACAATATGAATTGGGCTATCCAAATTTGGAGAACTGGAAATAGGAACCATTCTAATAAGACATCATTATGAGCAGAGCTCTCTGGAGAGGTAAAAGACTTTATTCTAAGACAAGTTTATTCTCAAGCCATCCTTTGCAATTTTGCTTTTGTTTTGTAATTTCTGGTCATGGGTAGATGGTTCAAGAGCAGAAAATAATAATTACACTACAGATATATATATATTGCCCCAGTACTTAGAGTATTCTCTGGGCTGCTCACAAATTAATTAGCATTTTGCCTCTAACACACTGGGTATTCATTTTACTAAACTCAGAAGGAAGGAAAGCTGAGTATGTTCCTTAACATGTTCCTAGCAACGATAGACTGTGACACTAATTAGATTTTTTTAGATTTTTTTAATTATCTGAGCAGCATAGCTTCACCAAGTGCAAACCAGTGCTGTCTAATGTCTCTTTTCTCTCTTCTCGTACTGCAGTTCATCATTACAGAACCAGAAAAATGCCTAATTAATTTGGTTTGAGGTTCCCATCTTTATCCAGGTTTGATTTAACTTTGTTCCTCCTGCAGATAGGGCCCCGTAATTCCAGATTTCTCAAAGGGTCATTTGTGGTTTTCTTATTAATATACATTTCTCTTGGCAGTGCACATAGCATGAGAAGGGTCTGCCTAATAATTTTATGATGAAACAGAATGTGCTTTCTGGACAGGTAATCAAGAATAATATAAAAATTCCCTTAGACTTTTTATAAGTCTTCTGTGTTTTTGCTCATCTTGTTAGTTTCAGTCTCTGGGGCAAACACATCAACGTGAGAAAGTTGGGCTCTCTCTCTCTCTGTTGCATTAATAATCTATTTCATAATACTGAATCCAGGGCTTCTGTGTGGCTGCCACACAGGTATGAATTACAGTTTCAATTAAAATAAAGGAAAAGATAACTTTTAAAATAGCAACGTCAGCATTTTGCACTTGGTAGTGTGGCTGTTCATCTTGCAGTCCACGAACCCTCATCACTAGACACTGGTTATACTGATGTGATATCAAAGAGCAAATGGCAGCAATGGGTAGATGAATGATCAGAAAAATCAATGAAATATAGATGAAATAGTATGAGTGTATTTGTTTAGCATTCATTCTGGCCTTATTTTTCCTTCTAGAGGGGTAATGATATTAGAGAAGTAAAGAGAATGAAGGGAAGGGAAAGAAAGACGGAAGGAAGGAGAGTGAAGAAATCTGTGCAAATCCAAAATTTGACTTATTATACCAAGCCACCATTGTCAATGGTAAGAGATGGTGGAACTGTCCCCTCTCACTTCTGGGGACCTAGCTTTGGCCTACATTAGACAGATGTTCTTAAGATTGCATGAGAGAATGCAGGAGACAAAAAGTTGAGGAAAATAAGTATCAGTGAAACAAGGCTGTGATAACAGAATTGCAGCTAAAACTCTTCCTGTGAGTCTCAGCTTCCCATCCTCTCTGCCAACAATGGATGAACAAAAATGATGTCACAGAACGTTCTGAAAGAAAATATTTATGCAGAGCGGAGGGACAGAAGAAGTTAGTCGAGGAGAAGTTATTTTGAGATATCCATGATTGACTTTGAAGAGAAAAGCTATGCAGAATTCTTTTCAGAAGATAGCCTTAACTTAGCCGGTGTGATGTTTGATAGGAGGAGGGTCATACAGCTGAAGACTAATCCAATTGCAATAATCCTTTTTGTGATTTGAAAGTTCATGGATTACTACTTCCTGTTTGGATTTTCAACTGTAGACAATGCCACTGAGACCAAGCGTCTTATGACAAGAAAGCTCCTGAGATGACATGTCTATATATTTATCTTCATTGAGGCAGTTGAATAATATTATAGCTTTATGTCAAACCTGCAAGAGAGTAGAAATTCACTTGTCTTTATATTAATCTTTTATTTCCTCAGAGCTCTGCCTCAAAGGGAAACTTATCTCCTTGATAGGAAGCAAATTAAATAAAAACATCAAGAAATCCTTGAAAGGATTCTGAATAAAATGAATACCTCATTTGTGCAGATGTCCTTGACAATCAGTCATTCCATACAATTCAATTTCACTTTGAGCAGACTTGCAAAAACAATTTAAAATTCTATCTGAAGAGATAAAAAGTTTCATCATGGAAAAAAATGGATCATGTATCATTTCATTAACTGCCTTTTGCAATGCCTTTGAAACACTGAAGAATTATTTAATAAGTGTTTACAAGCAGTAAAAAGAGTATTGTTCATTAGGATGATGCTTTGGAGTCCAAGTTAGTAAGTGGAAGCGAAAAATATATTGCTTTTAATGGGGAGGGTAAAGGCTGAGGGAACTTCCTTTAAGAGGAGTCTCGAGGAGCTGAGAGCATTTGCTGCTTGACTTTTAAAAATCTAATTATTTCAAGTTCATATATTTAAATTATACTGTTTTTCTGTCCCCTGATGCCTATAATGCAAGGGTTTTGGTGTGTATATTTTTCCTAAGAAATAAATAAACCCATAATAAGGTTGTTTTGTATATACTTTTGCTGGCATTCTCTTTTCACAGTCTGATTCAAATATTAAGTAGCTGGCTAGCTCAGTGGGCTAGAGTAGCAGCTGAGACTATGTCCAGAGTGGTAACATCACACAGATTGGTGATAAACACACAAACAAACAAAATCTCTTCATTGTGTCTCCTGGCAGAAAAGCCAACCTGTACAGCCTTGGGTGAGCTACCAGAAGGAGGGACTGGCAAATAAATTCTCAGTCCCTCATATGCAGAAAAGCCTAGGAAGAGTTATCACAAGTTGGAATTCTTCTTCCATGTCTAGGCCAAATGTGAAACTGCCAACATAAAGCCACCTCTTGGTGAGCTCACTGCAGTTCCCTCCGCCTGACCCAGTGTGAGAAAGATTAACTGGCAACACAAAGTTGCCGCTACCAGGGTATGTGCTATTGTGGTTCAAAAACACCACAATCTTCAAGGAGGCTCTGACCTGACAGTACATAACTAAATTATTAAATGCATCATAAGTGATACCTCCACCAGGTGAAAACCTTTTTGGGGGGTGGGGGCTTGAGCAGTCTAACTAGGCAGTGCTGTCCATTTATTGTCAGTTATGTTAGGCCAGGACTAAAACTCACCAAAGCATCCTCTGTCAGATCCCTTGGGCATGGTGAAAGAGGAAGGCAAAATGGTCCGCCTAATGCTGGGATTTGCAACCTACAACCCACAGGTCAGGGCCAGTCCACAGCACCAATGTATCCAGCCTGTTGTGAGGACCCCACCCCCATTGCCAGAAGTGTGAAAAAAGCACTGGGAGCACAAAAAAATGCACTGGAAGTGTCAAAAACACTTTTAAAAACTGCCAAAAACAGGTGGGGAAACCCCTGAAAAACACCAAAAATGCACTGCCCTTGCTCCCACCACCACAGGAAACAGCAGGAGTGGTGAAAAATCAGAAAACGCTCCATGGATGCACCCACTGCCACCAGAAGGGTGGGTGATGCTTTTAGTTAGATCACACTAAAATATCACTAGAGAAAAATCTAGAGAAGTCAGCTTTCAACTCCTACAAACATAGGAAAGGGCTCTGAATAACTAGCAGCTCTTTGTCTAACAAGACAGGGAAGAACATTCTAATCTGTATCCTCAGAGGTGAAAACTGAAACTTGTTACCTCTGAACTGACTCAGGAGGAGGGACAAGCTTTTCACATTTGAACAAAAGGCCCAAAACACAAAAGGGTCTCTTTGACCTAAATGATCCATGTTTATGAAATAAAAGTACATGAACATTTCATTTTTTTCCCCCTGCCCTCTCTTTTATGTAAACTTTTGGTACCCTTTCACCTTTTTCATGTCAAATTATCTGAGACATTGTTTCATTCAGTTGCCTAATGAGAGTTGTTAACCGTCAGCCTATCTAAATTTTCAACCTGTAAAACTAGCCTGGAATCTAGTGAGGAGTATTTTTTACTTCAGTTGCTCTTTGTTGGATTATTGTGTGTTTAGCTTTTGGTGCCATAATAGACGTCACTAGCTGTGGGTTAAATTTGATAAGTAAAAACTCTCTACATCTCTCCTATGGCTTTTTTTTTACTGTTGTGTAATCCATTTCATTGCATGGAAGCCATGAGAATCATGGAACAGGTCTGTAATTACTCAAAGTTGTTACTGCCAAATGTTATTAATGGTTGGGAGAGATTTTCCAAGGTAAATTGTCGCTTTCAGACCTGAGGAGGCTTTGTGCTAGGTCAAACAAACATTTTTTACCTTTAAGGAAGAAGTTCCCAACCTAAGGCCTGTGGGTCAGATCTGGCCCACAGCACCATTTTATGTGGCCCCCACCCCTCCAAAGGTATTTGAAGTCCCTGTGAATCCACATGAGTGGGTTTACTGCATGTACATTCAGTAAACCAATTCATGTGGATTCACAGGGACTTGGGCTTCTGGGAATTGAAGTCCAAGAACAACTGGAGTGTCAAGGTTCACCATCATGAGCATAGGAAAAAAAACAAGCAAAGCATGAGCCTTGGAGAGCCTCTGGTATGCCAGTAGGATTGGTAGATTGTTCAGTTTGTGGACACAGCAGTGTCTGTATTTGATCACAGTTTGGTCAAGCAGTGCATTGAGATTATGGATAGATAAGAATATTTTGGGACTGTGGTTGCTTAGTGTTTAAGATGCTGAACCTGATGACTGGAAGGTCATCAGGTCAGCAGTTTGAGACCTGAGTGCTGCATGATGGAGTGAGTGTCTATCTCTGTCCCAGCCCCTGCCAACCTAGCAGTTTGAAAGCAAGAAATTGCAAGTAGATAAAAAGGTACCACTTAGGTGGGAAGGTAAACAGCATTGCATGCACCCTGGTGTCTAGTCATGCTTTCCACATGTCCATGGAAATGTCTGCAGGCACAGACAGTACTGGCTCTTTGGCTATAAACGGAGATGAGAACTGAACCCTAGAGTCAGATACAACTGGCATTCGAGCAAGGGCTACCTAAGAATATCTTCTAAATCCATTCCTTGCAAAAGAAATGGCTGTGCATCTGAAATCACCAGACGAATTACTGCATATAATTTAGTGAAATCAGAGTGAGGCTTGACTATTGATCTGACAGATAATGACTGCTACTGTCAATGGAACAGGTGCAGGTGTTTTGTTACTCTGTCTGCTAATTATCTACTGAAAGATTTATCTGGTTTCACAAGACCTTGGGCATGCGGCATTGTATGACAGCTCATTAACACATTTTGCCAGGGAAGAAGAGGCTTGTGGGTGTTTTGTTTTCCCCAATGGTCAGCTATTGCTTATCATCAAGACCTACAAGGACACAACAGTAGAGTTTGTAGGACTGCTTCCAGTCACTGCTTCAATTTCTTCCCTCTTTAAGGCTTGACAGCATAGTGACATTCTGTCTCCAAATCAAAGGCAAATTTGCAAGCATGGTAGTATTCCGAAAAAGTAGATATATATTTAACTCTCTTTTACCAAAGTCTGATCCCCCTTCTGGCATGTTACCTGAGAGCGGTCCCTGTGGTCTTGGCATATGACATGGAATCCAGCAAGAGTCACTTGTCATTTCCTGTCATATGTCAGCTCCCTGAAATGATCCGATTATGAACAGTGACCATTCGGTTTTCTGACAGAAAGACTATTCTGTAATGAGGACACTTTGTCCCCATGGGCAGTGAAATAATTGACCTTTAAGGGTTGCTGTGGTTGAAGAAGAAAGAATGAATTTTTAAGGTATGGATTATCAAGGAAATAATGGGACGTTGTACTGGATTGTGCTTTGCACGACACACCTGAATGACACTTGACAGGGAAGCATTTCTCATTTACAAAGCTCATTTTTAGCTTATTATATATCAGAGATGCTAAAAGCAACCTTACATACTACCTCAATCTATAATATCTGGAAGAAGCAGAAGGGAAGCAGAATACAAATTATACAGGGTAGATGTTATGACCATTGAGGAAACTGAATGAAGTAGACATTTGCTTTAGCACCTCACAGCAGCAGCCATGGAAGAATTTTAATGGAGAAGCAATGGGAAAGAGCGATAGACTTTAATAATTGAAAAACATTTGAAGGAGGAGTCAAAGTCAGAAAGTGACATTTGGCATGCTAAACAAATGAACAAACTAGGGAAAGCCAGAAAGTGACATTTGGTAGGTATATTTGCTAAATAAATGGACAGTCTAGGGAGTGGAAAGGACTACAAATAGGTTTTTACTAGCTGAAAGATTGATATTTATAATGTGTGGAAGAATGACACATTTTAATTATGCTTCAGTGCTATCCAGTGATTGAAAGGCAGGAACAAAAAGTTAGAAGGGACTGCAGTGGTTTAGTGGTTAAGATGCTGAACTTGATCACTGGAAGGTCAGCAGGTCAACAGTTCAAGACCCGAGTGCTGCACAACAGAGTGAGCACCTGTCTCTGTCCCAGCTCCTGTCAACCTAGTAGTTCATAAGCAAGACATTTCAAGTAGATAAATAGGTACCACTTTGGTGGGAAGATAACGTGTTCTAAGCACTCCAGTGTTTAGTCATGCCTGCCACATGTCCATGGAAATGTCTGCAGACACAAACAGTACTGGCTTTTTGGCTATAAATGGAGATGAGTACCAAACCCAAGAGTCAGATACAACTGGCCTTCAAACAAGGGCAACCTTTACTTAACATAAATAAGGCCACAGCTGATGATATCATAAGAGGCATTATGGTGTAACTACACCATAATGCCTCTGATGAAATCAGCAGCAGTGGCCATATTTTGGTAATGTAAAGTTTCCTATACCCCTCCTCATTCCAGTCCCTAAACTCCTTTAGCATCCCTTTGAACTGGCAGAATCCTTTGGGGACAAGTGGAGGCAGCAAGAGAGGTCTGAAAATAACCACAGCTGGCCTTGGAAGCCACAAAAGGGACATTTAAGACTCCCGCTACCTCCATCCTGTAGCTCTCAAAAGCTTTCCCAGGAACATATGAAAACTTATTCTTAAAAAGAAAAAACCAAAAACTAGTTAATCTTATGGTTGCTACATGACTTCTGAGTTCTCTTTTGCTACAATGGGCTATCACAATTACCTCCTAGATTACAGTGGAACCTCAGTTAACAAATGGCTCGGTTAAAATAAAAAGCGCATAACAAAAGGAAATCCTTTTGTGACTCGGTTTATGGAATTTTTTTCCAAATGGATTAAATTTGTTTTCTATGCATTCCTATGCGAAATTGCATTCAAAGCATTCCTATGAGAAATTTGGTTACAGTAATTTTCACTGTAGGAAACATCCTGGTGAATGCATTAATTTCGTTAATTGAGGTTCCACTGTACTTATTAGCAGCTGCCAGCCTTCCTCATGACAGTTGTGATAATGTTTTCTTAAATATCAGTCATGGGGTGGTTTTGCATTCAAGGAGAAGATGGAGGTACTCCAAAAGACGAAGTATGAAAGAAACATATTAGTTTCTTTACCCTCTCTTTCAGAATCCTAAATCTCTTGAATTTCAAAGATTGTCTATCATAAAGTCTCAAAATAATTTGAAAATGAAAGAAAGGCCCTTTATCATGTTTTATCCCCTTTCAAGTTAAGCTGAAAGAACCATGTCAAGTAGTATATGTGTAAAATTTCTTATTTCTAGCTCCTATCATTTCAGAAAACAAATACAGCTCCAAGAATCCTTCTGGTAACATCTTTTGACTCCATCTCACAAATTCTCCCAGCCAATAGTATCTATTCAAAATGTTGTGTTTATCTTAGCATTTGAGAGATTTGCCATCTGAAGAGAAACCAGTTTGTTTGGCAGTTTTCATTGCTACATACACTTGCTTCTAAACATTTTCAAAAATATGTTGCAACAGAAGATGTGGCTCGTTTGTTCACTATGGAGTTTTTGGAAGTTCTTCCCGTTAATACAATATTAAAATTCTTTCCAGCTAGAGATGTTTGAAGAAGAACATCTAGCCAGCGGGATAGAAATGATGTGACTATCATATTCCCTTCCAGAGTCTCAAGTAGAACTGGTGGATATATTACCAGTTTAGCACACCACAGAGCAGGGATTTCACACAGCGCTACTCCGAGATTGCCAGAGGACTTTCTGGTTCCAAAAAACAGATAAGAAGGATTCAGGGTTGAAAGAATAATTTGCTAAAAACTAATACCACACCATGGAGCAAATGAGCAGTAAATATTGAATGCAGTGTTTAGGGATTTAATCATGAAGGTTAGATATCACTGTTTCTACATTATTTCCAGTAGATGGGATTATTCCATGCAGCGTAAACTAAATATTATTCAGCATTTAGGAGAAATATTTAAAAGGGTTTTACTCTTGCATGAGAAAGGAGGAAAATAGGGTTTTACTCTTGCATGAGAATGGAGAAAAACAGGGTTTTCTTGTGAGCGGCAGCATTAGGAAAAACAAAGTTTTGTGAATTTTTTTAAAGATATTTTAATTTTTTTAAAAAACATTGTTTCATGCAAAATAAAACTTAATTTTCCAGACTTTTAAAAAGTCCTGAACTTCAAAGAAATGCGCAGCTGCAGGGTCTTGTCACGCAGGCAGAAAACTTCAAAAAAATGTATTTTACCTGCAAGAATAACATAGTTACAGCTATACATATTTAACCTATACAGGAATTGATGAGGTGCCAGAGGAGCGACTTGGTGATGTGAGCAGTCACACACCCAGATGTGCAACCAAGATGTACTCAGGTCACTGCTCTGTTATCTGGAATTAGCTGTAGCAAGTTATGTAAACCTGACATGAGCACCATGGGATTCTGGCTATTACAGTATTTTAGGGTGGTTAGGGCAAGAGATACATATGGCATGTGTGATCATGTTTCCTCCATAGCGAGCATCCCCAAAGACACAAAGACATCTTGATAGGATGAATATTTTACTCTTTAACTACCAGATGGCCTGCCTCCTGTCATTCTGGGCACATAAGCCTATTAAGAAATGTTACTGAACATATTTTTATTCTGTCTCATCTTTGGAAATGGGAGAAGCCACCTGCCACAAAAGTTTGCTTTGGGTCATATTTTAAATAGTATCCTGCTGTTGTTCAGTCGCATAATTGAGTCCAATCCTTTGTGACTCCAAGGGCCACTGCATGCCAAGCACCCCTATAATGGAGAAATTTGTTGTTGGTCTTCTTCAGCTGGTAAAATACAAGAAGTTTTAACATACAACAGCCTAAATTTAGCTGCCTAGTTAATGAGGGGAAATGGTGTAACTCACGGGAAATGGCATAGCCTGCAGTGACAAACTGCCATTATTGACAAATTGCTGCCTGGAATCATCATTACACATCAAGCTACCCAAAAAGCATTCAAAGTGTAATCCAATGTGCATATTATTTTAATTTTTATGGTGGTGTAAATACACAATAGATTTTTATGTCATAGTTTCTATTCTTCTCAAATCTTTACTTGCAAATATAAACCATGCCTGCGATCAAAATTTAGCTTTGGTAAGAGAGAAAAAATTCCATTTTTGAGTGAGATTTTCTATCTGCTCCAAATGTAACCATTTCCTTTCACAATGAACCTTGTTGCTTTCTGACTGCTTAACAACTTTGCCATGACATCTCTAACAATAAACTTTCTACATGTGGAAACCAACAATGGCATCAATTTTATTTTTAAAGACCACTTTTTATTTCCCAGGTATGATGGGAGAATATGAACCAAAAATTGAAGTCCATTTCCCATACACAGTCGCAGCCTCCAAAGGATCTACTATTAAGATGGAATGCTTTGCATTGGGCAAGTAAGTACATATTCTTCCATAAATACACAGAAAATAATTGTTAAAACTTGACATATTTTATTGTGGTGTGTTATTCTTTAGTAGTTTTTTCCTTGCTTTGCAGTCAAAGCATTCCTTTCACCTAAATTATTTAAGAAACTACTGTGTGAATTGATTGTAAAAAGACTGTTACAGACTCTGGATCTCATAAAATGAAAGGCTTGATCCAACAGATCTGCTTTGGGTAACACTAAATCTTGTTCCAACCAAGTTGGATAGCATAACTTTGGTCTGTGTTATAGAGACACCAGTGTGTGAAATATGACATTAGAGCTGTCTCTTTAGCTGTAAAATCTGTATTGAACTGGTAATTATAGCTGTCCAATCAAAAAGATACAAAAGAGTATTAAGCTCACAAAAAAGGCTACATTCTTGAGAATACTACTCTTCATTAGGTAAACTGTTAAAAGTATGGAAGAGAATGAGAAGGATAGATGGGAAAGGTGGGTTCCAAGTCCTTAGTATTGCCTTTTCTTTTGTGATGTATTGGAGGAGAAATACTGCAAATAAAGGTTTCTCATCAAGTGATACAGTAGTATTATTTTCCATATGGCATAAATTCTTCTTCAAGTGCCATATTTGTTCCAAATATTGATTTTCATCGTGGTGATATTCTTCCTGTTCTTAACTCTTCAGAACAGTTATTCCGTAGCATATTTGAGAAAAAAAGCTATAAAGTTTTGACCTTCCATATTATATCTTATTCACAGTGAACTCAAAACCATATGACATAACTTGAGTAGGTGCTGGTATCCTTGATGCAACTGGTCCCCAAATCCATTGTTCATCCTTTTATTGCAGGTTAGATGTCCAGTGTAACTGAACAGCTTTATGTAGAGAAAAGTCTCCTCCACCCATTATGTATCAGGATTAGCTCTTTCTATGCTGGCTTTCCATGTAATAAGAAAAGGAGGGAGAAAACTTCTAGATGCAGAGGAATTATGTATTATAGATGGAGCACATTTTGAATTGAAACTCTTCCTCAGGCAGCCTCTAAGGCACAATTAACTTTAATTTCTGGTTTCCAAACTATAGTTCAACTTTGGAATAATTTCCCTGACTAGAAAGAAGAGTGGGAGGAAGGAGGGTTAAAATTTAAAATGTGTTGTGTGCAATAAAACCTATTTTTTAGTATCAAGAGATTTCCCAGTCCTACTTTTGCTATCCTTGTGTTCCCTTTTTTAATCATTTTTATGCTGTATTATAACATTTGCTTTAACTATGCTTGTCCATCATCCTCTGTGGCTGTTGTCAATAGGGCAGGATATAAGTTAAATAAATACATTTTGTCCTAACTTGTCCAAAAAGTATTTTACCAACAGAAGCCAATGGGAACACCAGAGTAGGGTAAAGAATCATAGAATAACTGATCTGGAAGAAGCCTTTTAGTCAATTGAGTCCAAACTCCTGCTCAACACAGGAATCTGAATCAAAGCAAATATGACAGAAGGGTGTCCAACTCTTTCTTGAATGCTTCCAGTGTTGGAGTGCTCACCACCTCTCACAGCAGTTGGTTCCACTGTCATACTGCTCTAATCATTAAGAATTTTTTTCCTGATATTCAGCTTATATCTGGCTTCCTGTAGTTTCAGTCCATTATTATGCAACCTGCATTCTGAGATGATGGAGAACACATCCTTTCCTTCACTTCTTCTTCATGATTATCTTTCAGGTATTTGAAGAGTGTGATCATATCCATCCTCAATCTCCTTTTCTCAGTGCTAAACATCCTCAGTTCCTTCAGTCATTTCTCATAGGGCTTGGTTTCCAGTCCTCTGATCCTCTTTTTGCCCTTCGCTGTACCTACTCTAATTTGTTTGCATCTATCTTGAAGTGTGGGGCCCAGAATTGGACACAGTACTCTAGATATGGTCTAACTAGTGCTGAATAGAGGGGGACTAGTACATCACAATTTTTTGAGACTATATTTCTGTTAATGCAGCCTAATGATATGATGCTAGCTTTCTCCTATGGTTATTCTGCAGAGACTAGTAGCCAATAGTGCAGGAGGTGAATGCCACAAAACCAAATGTAGCCAATGAAGTGAAGAAATCCTATCAGTGTTTCATTTCCAGTCAACTATAGGCCCTGTATAAACTATAAACTTTATAAACTATAAACTGTACAAATGTAGCCATTATTTAGAGTACATAATGCACAATGCAGGGCTGGAAGTATCACAAGCTGGAATTAAAATTGCTGGGAGAAACATCAACAACCTGAGATATGCAGTTGATGCTACCCTAATAGCAGAAAGTGAAGAAGACCTAAAGAGCCTCTTACTTAAGTTGAAAGAAAAGAGTGCAAAAGCTGGCCTGAGACTCAACATAAAAAAACCAAGATATTGGCAACCAGCCCCATCACTCCCTGTCAAATAGAAGAGGAAGAAGTGGAAGCAGTGACAGACTTTACATTTTTAGGATCTAAGATCACTGCAGAAGGTGACTGCAGCCACAAAATAAAAAGGAGATTAATTCTTGGGAGGCAAGCTATGAGAAACCAAGGGAACATAATAAAAAGTAGATACATCACACTCTGCATAGTCAAAGCAATGGTATTCCCAGTAGTAATGTATGATTGTGAGAACTGGACCATAAGGAAAGCTGAGCGCAGAAGAATAGATGCCTTTGAAATGTGGTGCTAGAGAAGAATTTTGAGAGTACACTGGACAGCAAAGAAAACAAATAAGTCATCCTGAAGGAAATCAACCGTGACTGCTCCTTGGAAGGACAAATATTGAAGATGAAGCTCAAGTTCTTTGGACACCAAATGAGAAGAGAGGATTCACTTGAGAAAGCCTTGATGCTGGGAAAGATAGAAGTCAAAAGGAGAAGTGGGCAGCAGAGGATGAAGTGGCTAAATTGTATTGTTGACACACTGGGCGTAGAGCTGAGTGGGCTGCAGAGGATGGTGGAGGATAGGGGTGCCTGGCATGCAATGGTCCATGGGGTTGCAAAGGGTCGGACTTGACTATGCAGCTGAACAACAAAAATACACACTGTTGAAGAGACAGGACTGTCTGCCAAGGATTCTCTTAACCTGACAAAAATTATTTCTACCAGTGCTAGAATGTGAGAAAACATACAGCTCTCCTTGTTTACCTGCATTTTAATAAAAATTAATAGGCTTATATAGTTGCAGGTATCAGTATAGATCCCATGTTACTTACAGTTTAAAAATTGGGTCTAAAAACAAACAGGTTGCCAATGAAAACCTGACAGAACTAGTATCATTGTTATGAATATTCACATCATATTCTTACCCCTGTTCTTCCTGTCATGTACAGAATTCATAATTAATTTTATCACGGCACTAACAGGTAGGAAGTGAATTATTGCTCATTCCATTCTTGCAGGTTGAAAATGTAAATTTATTTATTTGTTATTTATTTATCTGTTCATGTTTCTCCACCACCCTTCTCACCAAAGTGACTCAGGGTGGTTTACAAGTAATAAAAAAAATCACAATAAAACACAAACACTACCTAAAAACCTCAAATACAAAACTGTTAAAATTAAAATTTAAATCTAAAAAGATTAAAAGCACACCAAATGCTACATCTTACTAATTTTACTAATTAAAAAGTAGAGGGAGAGAGGGGCTCAGATCATCCAGTGAGCTGGGGTCATTATACCTCCTGCACCCCATACCCGCCCCACCAGCCATGTTTTTAGATTCTTCCTAAAGGGCAGCAGCTCTGTCTGGAGACGTAGCTCCATTGGCAGGAGGTTCCATAGGGCAGAAGCAGACACAGAGAAGGCCCTCCTTCTAGTGCCAGAGAGATGCGCCGCTCTGGCCGATGGAACAACTAGCGAGCCTCTCCGGTCCACTCTGGTGGGACTGACAGATGTTCTTGGGGTGAGGCAGTCTCTTAAGTATCCTGTTTCTCCTGTCTCCTAGAAAAGTCACACTAATAGGAGGGGATTTTTCAAATCAAACTTTCACATTTTTGGAGGCTTTTGTATGAAGTTGAAAACACAGTTTTTGTGGAGAAATCATAGATTTTTGTGAAAATCCATGACTTTTTTGTGGATAGTGCTGATGACAAAAGAAATCAGGAGTAAATGAAACCAAAAATATATCTTGCAGTCAGTGGCAACTACTTGACTGTGCATTGAACTGTATTGACATGTTTCTTCATTGATGCTCAGAATATGCATGAGTTTTCATTACATCCTTATTGACAATCCACGAAGAAGAAGGACCACACAGCTAGATGACACAAATTTTTCTAATGTTTTTTTCCTCCCAGAAGTCACACATACTACATCTGATACTGTAGGTTGCTTGTCACATGACTGGGTCATTTGCTAGGTTCACATAAAGTCATGGATGAAACTATGACTAGATGATAGTTTTATCTATTACTTTTTATCCTGACAATCTTTTTTTGGCAATCCAAGGAGAAACCTTTGAGTCCATCGAATGCCAATTAACTTCTGCCTTAGAAGATATTTCCTTTGAAAACACAGATCTGTGCCTATCACTTAAAGAACAGAGAAACTCAAAGGAAGCTAGAAGTTAGCTGGGAAGGCAAGAATTTGGAATCTGACCTAACCCAAAGTATCTGGGCATCACTTTGGATCAATCTCTGACCTACAAAAACATTGTCTAAACACCAAGCAGAAATAACATACTTAAGAAACTGGTGGTTCAGACTGGCTGCTCCGTGCACATCCATAGACAATAAGGGCAACAGCTTTGTCCCTGTGATATTACACAGCAGAACATACTAGTGTCATACGGTATAAATCAGCATATGATAAACAAGTGGATGTAGTTCTTAAAGAATTAAGCAGGATTATTACTGACTGCCTGAAACATACCCCCATGGGAAAAGTCTATTATTTAGCTGGTGTTGCCTCTCTGGAAGTTTCAAGAGGAGCTAGCAAACAAAGAATGAAATAAGTTAATGGAGAACCTGGGAAATCCACGTCATGGTCACCACCCCCATTGCTGCTGGCTAAAATTGAGAAAAAGTTTCCTGCATAACTCAAGCTCTAAATATTAAATGAGAAAAGTCTAAGATAAACTTATGGAGAACAAAAGCAACATAGGTTACTGGATGGAGGAATGCAGAAGAGTATCTCCAACAAGGACAAGATTCTGGCTGGATCATTTGGAAATCATTAATAGATTTTGAACCAAAGTAAGAGGATCAAAGACTAATCAAGTAAAATGAGGCTACATGGACACAGGGCAAATAGTCAATGAATGTGTAGAAATCCAATCAATGCAGCATTTAGGTAAAGGTAAAGGTTTCCCTTGCTCGAAAGCCAGTCGCATCCGACTCTGGGGTTCAGTGCTCATCTCTGTTTCAAAGCCGAAGAGCTAGCACTGTCTGGTTCTGCAGACGTGTCCGTGGTCATGTGGCAGGCATGACTAGACACCAGAGCACATGGAGCACTGTTTACCTTCCCACTGAAGTGGTCCCTATGTATCTACTTGCAATTTCTTATTTCAAACTGCTAGGTTGTCAGGAGCTGCGACAAAGACGGGAGCTCATTCCATCCTGCAGTACTCGGAAATCGAACTGCTGACCTCCCGCCTTCCAGTCAGTGTCTTAATTTATGTCCCACCATATGAACAAAAAAAGTCTACAAAATGGTTAATGCCTCTGAGGTAGCTTGCTTCTGATAAAAAAACCCCAATCTAATTGTGCAACACTCTGATAAAAACAGAAATAGAACAGAAAGTCATAAACCTTATGAAATGTATTCCTATGACTACTCACTGACTGCAAAAAGTGAAACCAGAACTACCTATCCTTTACAAAGGCATTCCCCAAGGTAGTTTTTGAAAGAAGATGGTGAGCTAGCAACCTGACACAACCAAATCAATAAATAATTCAGTGTTCAGAATGAGGAAATTGATAAAACAGTAAGGCAGAGGCAAATGAAAAGCCTTGCATTGATTATGAAATGTTCTGGATTTATGTACCATGGGGTGAGCAATTATCCATACCTTAAGAACAAGAAATACAGAGATGTAAAATAAACCCAAGCACCTGAACATCCATCTAAGGCTTATTACTAAATTCCTGGCCAGATACACGGGAAGAAATATAAGGGTGCAGTGAAATTGCATTTGACAGTTGCACAGTGCAATGATTAATGTGGGAAAAAGAGTAAGCATCTTAAAATATTGGAGATGTAGAGAAGAGATTTGCATTTCTGCTTGTTTTGCCCCTCATGTGTGATGGTACAAAAATGCAACCTCTAATTGGCACCAGCCTCTTCTTGTTGTTGTTCTGCCGTATCCGATTCGGAATACAGCATTGGCTATCATCATGGCAATCAGCCATGAAAATTGTCCTGGGAACCATATAAGACAGTGGCCTTCCATTTGTCTTCCACATCACAGCATGACACCCGTACCACTGATTCAGTTCCATGAGTCACTTTCTGCTCCTGAGCCCTTTTGGCACACAAAGTCCTTATTGGCCCCAGGCCAGTATTGACAAAGCTGCTGCCCTTGATCAAGATGGATTCAAATAGGATTTATTTCACTTGGGGGCCATCACTCTTCCCTGTGGTCTTCAGCACCCACAGCCTTTAGTTCTCAATGTTGTTAGGTTAGTTACCCACTGCTTGACATTGGTGTTGAGTCGTTGGCAGTATGGTCTACTCCAGGGGGGGGGGCAACCTATTCATGCTGTGGGCCGGACCACACTCCTCAGACAGATGTTCAGGCTGGAGGCGGTTGTTTCTCCTGACACTTCCGCCACTTCCGGTGGCGGTAGAGAGTGCAATTATGACAGATTTTCTGCTGTTTTCATAACTTCCACTGCTTCCTGTGGTGTGAGGCAGGGTGTTTTTGCCTCATTTCCAGCTGTTTTCACCATATTTTTGCCACTTCTTGCGTGTTTTTGCCATGTTTTTGCTGCTTTCTGCGTGTTTTCAGCACTTCCAGTGGTGGCAGCAGGGTCCTCACTGCTGGCTGAATAAATTGGCACAATGGGCCTGGGCTGGGGTGTGGCCCATATGTTGGGAACCCTTGGTCTACTCTATTACCATAACAGGATAACCTGGCCAGGTGAGAAAGTTCCCAGTTTTTACATTGCCAAGAACAATGGTCTACACAAACATGCTGGATTTGCACAAAATTGCAGACTGTGCTAATTACCCTCAAATGGGATGGTTGCTATGTTGCTTCAGTATTTGTCAGTGATGCTAATGGTGGTCCAGGGCTGAAGTAAAATAAAACCACAAAGGGACAGCATATTTTGCCATAAAACTGGTTATAGCTTTATTAGTTGCAGCTACGAATAGCCCCTGGGACTAGCATAACAGAATAGATCCGTATCAGCTCAAAACTGTGTGATGTCTGTTACTGACCAGGGAGACATATTCAGCCTTAACCACATAGGCATAAGCTACAGAGTGGCCCTGCCTGTCCCCACTGGAGAAAACAGGATATAACAGTGCCCACATTGGTCATGCATGTGACCTCTTTGCCCCCTGGGAGGGCATCTCACACTGATCCCCCCTCCCCCACAGATCTTTGGAAACATCACAATTTTAATTATTTATTGTTCCTTGCTGTTTTATTCCTCAGCTGCTTTGATTTTTCTAAAGCTGGTCTCCTGAATGCCATGTTTTCTTTAGTTGTAAGCCATCCTTTGAGTTTTCACTGAAAGTCAGGAGAAATGATTTAAATTTAAACTAATAAATACACAGATTGGAGACTCCTGCAATAATGGGAAGTCAGTTATGCACTAGTCCACCAGTTTGCAGACTGGATTCCAGGCAAGCATGGACTTTCTGGGAAACACATGATAGGGTGAAATCCAGTAGTAAGTTGCACTTAGGACTGGCTCATTGAATCAGCGGGGATTTGAATCAGTGGAGACTTGATCCACGAAAGCTCATGTTTAAATATAGGAGATAGTCTTTAAGATGCCACAACATTTTTTTGTCTTTTTTGTTGTTGCTTTGTTTTGTTTACTTTCTGATATGCTTGCACAGATTAACACAACTACACCACTTCAAAAAGTATTTATTGAAAGTGTAGCTTAATTATGCAGTAGAAATGTATGAACTTATGTTGTAACCACTAGGCTACTTCAAGAATATATATCCTTATGACCAAGACATTTGTATGTGACTCAGAGTAACAAAGAAACCTTCAAGATGCATAATAGCTTTATCAGTATACCTGTCTTAAACTTGTTGCCTGAATAGGAGACAAGCAGAACACAGTTAGAACAAATATAATGCCGGCTTTGAGCCTTATCTCACCTGAACATGGCTTCAAAATCTTCATGCCAGCTGGCATGGAGAGAACAACATTAGTTTCACTTTAAGTGCATCTCTTATATCTACAAAAGAAAATGCACAGGAGACAATACAACAATTTCTAAGTCACAACAGCTCAACAGTACACTTTTCAGAGTAACTTAATTCAGAAAACTTATTGCTATTTTTTAATTTGCAGAAGTAGGGGGAGGAATGTTTTCCATAAGAGGCCGTAAATAGCTTCTCTCAATAGTTAAGGCCTGCCTGGAGGCATTTTCCAGGCGGAGAGTGCCTATGTCAGTGATGGCGAACCCTTTAGAGACCAAGTGCCCAAACTCACCTTTGCCACAGACTCAACAGGCTGCCGTCCATGCCACACCCTCATGCTGCATATGAGCCATCTACCTTACCCTAGACAGGGGAGGAAAGAAATGTTCCCATTGGGCTGCTCAGCAGAGGGACAGGGTGGGACAAACTCTGTGCTGGGGGAGGGAAGAAGTGCTCCCATTGGGCTGCTCAGCAGAAGGACAGGGTGGGACAAACTCTGTGCTGGGGGAGGGAAGAAGTGCTCCCATTGGGCTGCTGGGGAGGGGGCGAGGTGAACTTTGTGCTGGGGTGCATGTGCCCACAGAGAGGACTCTGAGTGCCATCTCTGGCACACATGCCATAGGTTCACCACCACTGCCCTATGTTTATGGCCAAGTCGTAACCTTTTTGTACTGAGTATTTTTGAGTCACCCTCATTAAAAATAAGAGATAATGGGACTATCTTTCTTATTTGTTCACTCATTCCCTGCCATTCTGGTAGCATGCACCATTCAGAGCAGCTTACAAACATATAACAAACAACATAAACAACATTTAAAATTACTAAATGAAGCACAACTAATATCGTAAGAATAATATACCAAAAAGAAAATTTTAAAAGATAAAATACCCACATAGAAACCTACATAAAAACATACAAACCATTGGCATCAAACTATATTAAAAACATCTATACAGTACTGTACAACTGTAATAAAACAGCAATGGAAGTGGCAATAGCAGCAAATAGTATGAGTTCAGGACAAATCACATTGCTCTATAATTAACATTCCCAATGCTTGCTTGCTACTACCAAGATATGGTAAGATAAAGGTTCAGTAACTGTGTTGGATTTTATTTCCTCTCATCTGTAGAAACAGTCCAGCCACAGGAAAGGGAGTACTGTACATTAAAAAGGGCAACGGTCATGGTCCTCTTTAATCCTTCTTAAAAGGGCAACACAGAATAAGTAATTCCTACACAACACCTGGAATTTTACCTCATTCTTCTCCCTTTCTCAATATTCTCTTTCCCCTTTCTTCAGAATTGCAGTGAGGTTTATTCAAGGAGGAAGAGTTTATTTCTACTAAGAAATATTTCCACTTCTATATTTTATATCTCTATCTTCCCCTTGCCGGAGCTAAAATTTGTGACAGTTCAGTTGTGATGGAAAAAGTGGCTTCATGTTGTTTGATGACTTCAGTGACTTTGAAGCAGGCAAGAAAAGGCAGGGTTTTGTCTTCATTTCTAGATAAAAGCATATCCTCCTCTTCCGTTGTCACAAACTCATCAGCTTCCTTTCAAGCATTCCAATTTCACTATAAGTTCAATGCTTCTGTCTCATGAAAATGTGGACTTTATGGTTTACCAAGGTATTTGGAATTCTTTAATAGTAGTTCAGAAAGAAGGAAGGAAGGAAGGAAGAAAATCCTAAGGACCTTTAAATATAAATTCCCAAATTGCTTTGGATTGAGCTATGACAGTTGAAGTGAGATCAAACTGCTATAACTATTTACTGTAAATACATTGTGAAGAACATCTTTCTGAGTTTTGTCACATCATCGCTCTGCCATTTTTCCACAACCATATTTACACCCTCTTTTGATAAATAATGGACAGTTGTTTAATACATCAGTGAAACAGAACAATGTTTTAGCAATCCTTATCTCTCTTTTCCAGCCTCTAGTATGCAGTCAAGCAACTGGCTTATGCTGATACTGCTTTTGATTTCATTCTGTAATAATTAGATGAAGGACATTTCAGGCTTCCTCTGACACCTGAGGGCTGAGGCAGGAGGTAAACATGCATGAAATTCCTTCTCTTAAGGTTTCATCTCCTCCTGTTCCTTACCGCCCTTAATTAACATTTACAAACATTTCCATTGTTGCCTTTCACCAGACAACCATTAGGGAACAGAAACCCTTTACTGTTCAGCATTTTAGTGAAAATAAACAAACGCAAACGATCACTAATTTCCAAGTCCTCCTTGCTGTAGGGCTCTGTAATGTTGTTTTCCTTGCGATTTCAGCTCAGGCATGTCTCAAAAGGCTTCTGCTCCATTGTAATTGTGAGAATAACAAATATTCCCCTAGAGACCTTCTGTGGTAGGCAATTGGCAAACGCTCCTTGGAAGGGTCTAGGGTTTTAGTTACAGATTAATGATTTATTAATCGTGTTTGTTTGGAGCTGCCAATCACCACAGGCTCCTGGAATTAAATACTGAACTGACAAAGGCATCGTATGAGTCTGTCAAACTCAGGTCAGGTGATTAGGTGGCTTGACAAGCAGAAATGTTGAAGAGGAAAAATATGGTACTTGTGAACAAAGGTTTGTGTAGGCTTAAGGCTCTGTTTCCATGTAAAAATCTATTGTATGTTCCTTCATTTAGACATAACAGTGGAACAATTTTTTTTACAAAGAAACAACTGGAGTAAGAAAAGGTGGTCTCCCTCAACTAGACTCCCCTTTATACTCGAGTATAAGTCGATCTGAATATAAGTCGAGGTACCTAATTTGGACCTTTAAAACTAGGAAAATAAATTGACGCGAGTATAAATTGGGGTGGAGAATGCAGCAGCTGCTAGTGAGTTTCAATAATCAAAAAACATGAAAATACAGTAAAATTAATTAATTCAAACATTTGTGTGGGCATGTTTCTGAGTGTTTACCATAGTTATTGATTTTTTTTTAAAAAAAAACTGTATTAGCACCACCAACCAGTGGTGGCACTACAGGGGAAATGGGCAGGCAGGCCAATTGAACTGAGGCAGGAAGTGATGCTGTAGCCTAGCTTCTTGCTCTCCGTGCAAGCAGGAAGCATGGCTTCCCCTCCATTTAGGCCACATGGAGCAGGGACAAAGACACAAAGGTAAGTGAAACCCTTTCTTTTTATGCACAGTTTTGGTTTCCCACTGAAATGCATTGGAAATAAACAAATTAATTTCTTGTATTCTGAAGCTTTTCTGTTTCTTTGTTTGTTTGTTTGCTTGTTTGTTTGTTTCAAATGCATTTAAATGGGAAATCGTGATTTGCGCCCTCTTGTGGCCATAAGTTTTCCTTTCCACTCTCTTGAATCTGAAAGTCACATTTAAGCTCCTGAACCGTACCGAATCCAGTGCAGTTTTGGGACCCTCATGGTTGTTGACCCTTGTATAAGTAAAGTCATCTTTTGGACCTCATTTTGAGAGCTAAAAAACACAACTTATACTCGAGTATATATGGTACATGTTTAAAAATAATAATAGGAACATACTAGTGAAATCTGCAATAAAAAATTTAAGCAGAGTTTAAAATTAACAGAACCTCTCAAGGTATATTATCTCTCCTAACAATATGACTGGCATTTGGGGTTCCAGTCAGCCATTTTTTCTAAGGGATCATCATTTGTTTGTTTGTTTAGTTTCCTGCCTATATGGGATATTTTTCCACTCTGGGTAGCATACATCCTGCTACAGTAATGGCTGGACATCCCGCTGGCGCCGCCATGAGGAACATCTGCAGTGGGGGCGGAGAGAGTGCCTCAACATTTTCGCCCCGGGACCCTTTCCACCTGTCCCCAGAGCTCCGCCCCAGTTGGGGATTTAAGAGATACTTTGAGGCAGGACTTTTTGTACCGCCGCCGCCGGCAGGGGTTTTAAGAGACATCTGCGGCTTGGGCGGAGAGGCTTGTCATTTGTTGTAACACTTAGCAATTACTGGTACGTTGTTTTGTTAGTTTCTTTTTGCAGACTTGACAGAGATATGGATACTTTTGATTATTGATGTTATTATTGATGTTGATGTTTATTGAATCTTTTTACTGTAATGTGCTACTTTTTTACTGTAATGTGATACTTTTTGCTGTGATGTGATATTGTGATATTTTAATGATTTGTGGTCTAATACTGATTATTTGTATTTGTATTTTGACTTATATGCCGCCCCACTCGCACAGCGACTCTGGGCGGCTTACAGAAGAAACAGTTACAGTTACATAGCACGTTCCATAGCATAAAAAAACAATTACAGATATCACATAGTAAATAACAAATATCACCTATACAGTATATATATCTCCAATAACAATTGCAATTACAAAACATTAGGACATCCTAAGAAATAAATCAATGATACTATAATATAAATCAATACAGCATTAAAATTCAATAAGGTACAGTATCAAGCAACAATCAAAAATTCCAAATATCAGTCCAGTTTACACAAAAATTACAAAAGCAGAAAACTAAACAAAAACAGTTGTTTTTGGTCTCTTGGTCTGTGCCACTTGGCCAGGGCTATGCAGGCAGTATGTTCCTATTATGCAGTATGTTCCTATTATTTGATATTTATATGTTGTTTTATGAACTTGTATATGTTGTGAACTTTGTAACCTTGTATATGTTGTGAACTGCCCTGAGTCTGTCCCACCAAGTAGGGCGGTATAGAAATTGAAATAATAATAATAATGGTAATGGAGTAGACTGTACAGCCAGTGACTCAACACTGAGTATTGGGTGGTAGTAAATAACCTGACTCCCTAAAGGGACCAATGGCTATGGGCAGATGAGACCTTTTCAGTTGGGTGGTGGTCCCCTCAGTGGAGGAAATGCCACTGGAAACCATCATATTGAGCCCAATGGCAAAATGAGCAGAGGAGAAACCACTTTATTATTCTGATTCCCAACGGTCATGGAGGTGGAAGAGGCCATGCCAGATGGACTGGATGTGAAGGTCCACCTTGGTAATATCCTCAAGGCTGCAGCAGTCTATTGCAGTCTTGTTGTTAAATTTTGCATGTCTCATTTCATACATGCTGCAGGAGATGGCTCCATAATCACAGTGTGAGGGTCACTTCATGGCAAGTTGGGATCCACCTTAAACAAATTCACACCAATGGCATTTTTCCTGTTTTGAAAATAATTTCCAGGAAAAAAATGTATACTCAGATACGAGTAGCAGCTGATGATGATAATACATATAAACAACAAACAATAAACCAAACAGAATAAATTATGAAAAGCAATAAACAATAACAATACCCCCCCCCCAAAAAAAAATACACATTGGTGATGGTAAAATTTCTAGTTAATTAAATTTATTGTTTAGCAATTGGAAGGATCTCTTTAAATGCCTTTTTAAAGAGAAATTATTTCATTTGTTTTTAAAATATAGACAAAGATGGAACCTAGTTCAGTCTTTCTCTTCACCCATTTTCTCGTTCTTTTCTATCTGACACACATCATGCCCAGTTCTAATACAATTATTTTTAGTTTTTTTCAGGGGGACACACAGTTTCCTTTGTTGGTGATTATGCTTTTCATATTATTTCTGCCATGTCAAGAATGCTAAGATTTCCCTCCTATTTCTCATTGGTTCCATTTTCGCTAAATCTATCTGACACTCCAACGCCCGAGTTTATCTGCAATGAAAGTAGTCACATGTTAAAGCACCATTGTGGAAAAGGTCTTCCCCTCTGCAGTCACATAAGAGAGAATCCCTCTTCTAAGATAATGCCTTCTGTGACAGATATGTATTAAATAAAGACAAAGGAAGCATACTTCTTGCCTCTCACCTGTTGTGTTTCCCATCTGGAAGTGTAATTTATTGATAACCAACTAAAGCTCATATGATTAATGGGCTGGAGTTTCTTTAATTATGTGACAGCCCTAATTATTAACTGCAATTTATTAAGGAATTTATTGGCTGCATGATCAATCAAAAATACAACCTGAAGCAGCATAACAAAACTAAAATAATCACTAAGTGTCATGATGAATATCTCAGTGATTTAGATATCTGGCTGGGAGTTTGATTCCTCACAGTGCCTCTGTAGTAGTAGTAGTAGTATCATCATCATCATCATCATCATCATCATCATCATCATCATCATCATCATCATCATCATCATCATCATCTTTGGTAGCCTTCAACATCCTTGACATGCCATAGATCAGTTTCAAGGTTAATACTTTACAACATTTGCTCTATTTCAGGGGCGCCCAAACTTTTTGGGCTGGTCACATGATTCAGGGTGCTGGTCACTATGGCAGAGAGGCTGGATCCAGCCCCTGACACCAATTCATCCAGCCCACAAAGCCTTCATCACTCCTGGAAGCGGAAGTAAAATGCGCCCATAAGGACACGAGGATACCTCGTAGGCCAGATGAATTGGTGTTGGGGGCCAGATCTGGCCCCTGGGCCATAGTTTGGGTACCCCTGCTCTATTTCATAGAAAATGAGATAAAACATTACTTCATTGCTCAGATACTGAACAAATATTCAGCTTTTGTGCACACACATTGTTTTTGCTCATTGCCGAGAGTACCCCAGTGTTCAGTAGGACAATTGAGTCATCATTTACACTTGTGTGCATGTATCATGTTTCTCTGTGTGTGATAGAGAGGGGTTACACATGCATGGCTGTACTAGCCTTCTTTTTTCATAAAGTGTAAAGACTATAAAGAGTCTAACATTACTTAAAGTTCAGAGTTTGTCTGATTATCTTTTCTTAGAGTGTGTGCTTCTCTATTTTCATAAAGTCATTTATCATTTTCTCAACATATTGCACTGCATTTTCCTAAAGTAAAACAAAAATGAGAAAAGCAAACAACTTTTCCAGCATGTCTACAAATCTCATTTTAGACTTCTTTTAAAATGCCTTTCTTCTTTTACAATAAATCTTAAGTCTTTTTTTTCTAAAAGGCTGTCTTTTTATTTTCTTAAAGTCACCAAGGAGAAATTTATGCATATACATATCTATATGTATTTTCATCTCAGATATAAAATCCATGTGACTGGTGACTTTAGTGAGGGGAGGAAAAAAGATTCATTAATGCAAACTTCAACTTGTCTTTGAATAGTGATTTGCAATTTGGGAACAGTTTTCTTTGAAATCATTAAAACTTTACAGCCAAAGTAAAGTTACTCTCCTTGAAATATTGGCTTATTACCTCATCATCATCATGAGGAGGAAGCAAAATTTTGAAAGAGACTTTTTAATGGCTTAGGCAATGACATTTTAAAAAATCCTTCAGCATCTCTCCAGCTATAATTGATAGCAGTAAAGTTGATGCAGCATACAATTAAAGCAAGATAAAAGTCTGGTTAAATCTATTCAAAGTTTGTGGATACCAAATTGCTTTGAAACTTTTGGAATCCCTGAAATGAATGGGAAAAGAGTCATCCTCCCCACCCACCCATGAAATATCAAAGCTGGGAAACAATGGGGGTGTGTGTGTGGACTACAACTCCCATAATTCCTAAAAACAGCAATTGAAATATAGAAAGCTGCCTCCTATGTTTAAACCAAAAATTCCTCAGTAGGATCTTCCTAGCATATTAAAAGAAAGTTCTTTCTCATTTCATAATACTTGCTCTTACTACTATAATTGAGGATATATTTTCATTCATTCAGTCAGTAATTTGCATGTTCAACCCCACTGAGCTACTTGTGGAGTAGAGACAAGAAGGCTAACAATATTAGGTATGATACGCTGTTTGGAGGATGCCATGGCAACCAGGTGGCCTAGGAGGCTGCCTTCCTCTCTATAGCATCTTAGGAAGGATTTCCCCCCCTCCCAATTACATTGACTTGTAAGATATGTCACTGACAGCCCAGCCAGCAGGTAACTAAAATGGATGGCTAAAACAACTCACAACAAAGGGCCTCAGTACCCAGCAGGTACCTCGAACCGCTCTACGGTGGCAGTGCAGAAATCGATCGACCAGAGGCTGTTAACTAAGAATCTCGGGAGAAGCTATGCCACTTTTACATCGCACAACCACGGCCCTCTCATTGTGCACCTATAACTGTCCAACACTATAGGGTGGCCCGTAAGTCCCTACCTGGCCACAATGAGAGTAGGGCTTTGCTGGAGGAGAGAGGAAGAATCCCATTGGGCTGCTGGGCAGAGGGGTGGGGCAAACTCTGTGCTGGGAGGAGGGAAGAAGTGCTCCCATTGGACTGCTGGGCAGAAGAGCGGGTTGTATCCCCACGGAGAGAATTGGCAGGGACTTATGGGCTGGGTAGGGACTTACAGGCCACCCTGTAGTGAGAGATGATCAATTGAACCATTTTATGGAGGAAAAAAGTTTATGCAGAACTCAAAGAAAAAAGAAATGGAAGTCATCTTGAGAGAAGGAAGTAATATCAGGCTTGGCAAAGGTGAAGACCCACGGACAGTCGGGAGTATCAGATTCATCGTCAGCAAGGATTGGGCCTCTAAAATCATATCATATTGCTCCAAACACAAAAAAGAAAAAATAAGATAGATTTTATCTTAATCGATTAGGAATGAAAGAAATAAAAAATAAATCTTGTGAAGCAGATTAACTAGCAAATGGGCTTCTAGGACAGAACACTACAGAAGTTGTGCTTGGAAGTATAGACGCAACAACAGTGACCAATATCTGTTCCAAGCTTTTAGGTTCCTGACCTTGTCAGGCTGCGAATAACAGCAACTCTAACCATTGTCTGCACATCCAGTAGTGTCTGGGGGTTGTCCAGAAACATCTGATCAAGTTTTAGAATTACTTCTGTAAAGTTCCTTCACCTGATTTGGGGCATGGGTGCCTTCTTCCCAGAGAAGAGGCATATAGACACAACATAAGTTAGAATTTTATCTATAGGAATTGTGTTACTTTAAAAGTGTTAGATGAAGTAATTCTTTTCCTTCCTTTCCACAGGGAAAGGAATATGTGTAATGTTAGCTCACTAACTTTAATAGCTGGGCCTAGCTGGGTCTCACATACAGCAGCCTCAATTAAGTAATTAGCAGGTGTGTAATGTCAGAATATTTATTTTGCACCCACTAAACATTTACAACTTAACAAAACCAAACTTCATGATAATCAAACTAACCCCAATCAGGGATCTTCTGTTATTACCATTGTAAATAGCCATACTGATCGTATCTTATTACTGACTGTAAATAGCACACTGATTTGCAAACCTATCTGTTACATCAACCAACCATTGTGTACCCCTTTACCTGATATGTATAAATTGATACCATGAAAAATCACTCTTATGTCTGAAAAGTGGGTTTGATCCATGAAAGCTAGCATTAAAGTACAGGAGATAATTTTTAAGGTGTCACAACATTTTTGTCTTTTTGTTTTGTTTTGTTTACTGTCTGATATAATTTTAACATGTTGCCTGAAATTCTGTTGCTTAGAGTAGTGACTTGAAGCATAGGTCCTTTGAATCAAGAGAGATTTTGTAAGGCAGCTCCTCCATAATTCCCATTTATTCAAATGGGCCTACTCCACCTGTGACTTATTTCAGCACTGTAAACTGCAACTAAGGTAGTCCCTTTTGAATTAACGAATCTTACCAAGAAGTGGACCCACCATATCTCTACAGATTTAGTGGGCCTACATTAGTGTGTAACTTGAGATTCTTCTTGCTATTTTTGTAGTAGTTATAGTTTTACAAGGACAGGTTGCTAGCCTGCTGACCAACCCTCCTTTCTGATCCAGGCTTGGGACCAGCAATGGAGGATGCCAAAGTGCTCACCCAAGACCAAAACTGTTGAAGATCCCTTGCTGCCCGACATGCTACAGAGCATGGGAGGATCTAAGCTAAGCTAAGACATTAGTGTGACTCACTACACTAAGCAACAGTATTTCAGCCATGATGTCCAAGCCATGTTCTAACAATGCAAAAAGTATCATCTGATTTGCCCCAGAGAAACCCATCTTTTTCATCCTCATCAAACATGCCTCTGAGGCTAGCAAGAGTGAGGGAAAGAATTCCCCCAAAGTCAAAAAGCCCAAACAACAAACTTATACCACCTCATACAATGAATGCAAGGACTGAATTTGGGACATCTGGAATGCAAAGAAGTTGTCTACCAATGAATTATGATTCTTTCCCTACATATAGTACTCCAGATGGCCCCATTTCTTGCCTTTGCATAATGGGTGGATGCTGGAATATCTTGGATACATTGGAGTCGTTATTCAGTGAGGAGTCTTTGTATGAGTATTCATCTCCACAATGATATTCTGCACAACTTCTGTCCATAGCCATCTGTCTCTGACAGTGCTTCTCCATGTTGGTCCAACATTTTTCTTGCGAAAATCTTCCTACCTGCAAGATGGTCTTCCTGAATTCTTGAATGGAAAAACAAAAGCCATTGTAATGTTTTGTTGTTCAGTTGCACAGTCAATTCCGACCCTTTGTGACACTATGGACCACTGTCCGCCAGGCACTTCTGTCCTCCACCATCCTCCTCAACTCGCTCAGTTCAGTGCCCATTGTCTCTACAATACCATCTAGCCATCTCATTTTTGGCCGCCCACTTCTTCTTTTGCCCTCCACCTTTCCCAGCATCAAGGCTTTCTCAAGTGAATCCTCTCTTCTCATTTGATCCAAAGTACTTTAGCTTCATCTTTACTATTTGACCTTCAAGGGAGCAGTCAGTGTCGATCTCTTCTAAGATTGACCTATTTGTTCTCCTCGCTTTCCAGGGGACTCTCAAAACTCTGCTCAAGCACCACATCTCAAAGGCATCTATTCTTCTGCACTCAGGTTTCCTAATGGTCCAGCTCTCACATTCATACATTGCCACCAGGAATACCATTGCTTTGATTAGACAAATTTTTGTAAATTTTCTATAATGCTATGAAGAAGACTGGAACAAGATTGTTTATTCATAATTTTTTTTTCAAAGCTTAATATTGGTGCTGACAATCTTGTTCCAGTCTTCTTCATAGCATTATAGAAAATTTACAAAAATTTGTCTAGTCAAAGCAATGGTATGGCAGGCATTACTAGATTGCCCATGACATAGGCTCCGCCCACAATGTGGTAGCAAATTTTTTGCTGCCCACTACTGGATCTAGGTACAGCTAGATATGTTCTCCAAGTCTGGGAGAACAAGCCATTGTAACTTATTGTATTTTTCGGACCATAAGACACACTTTCCCCCAAAAAAAGTGGAGGGAAAATGAGGGTGTGTCTTATGGTCCAAAGGTGCAGTGTGATGGAGGGGCGGTGTGGTTTGGAAGCCAACCAGGGAGTCCCAGGTCAGCTTCCCAGCCACGCTGCCCCTGCACTGCTATCGGCACTTGAGTTGTGGGGAGGAATGGGTGCACGCACCCGTACCCCCCAACACAAGCACCGATAGCATGCTGGGATCAATTGGCACTTGGGATGTAGGGAGGAATGGGTGTGCACACCCATTCCTCCCCACATCCCAAGCACAGATTGATCCCAGCACACAATACGCACTTGGGAGGGGGAGGGGTATGTGCACCCATTCCCGCACAGCACCGATCGTGTGCTGGGAACAATCGGCGCTTGGGTTGTGGGCAGGGATGATCAGCTCTTGGGGTGGGGGGGAATGGGTGTGCGCACCCATCCACACACCCCCACCCCAAGCACCAATCAATTGCTGCAATCAATCAGCGCTTGGAATGTGGGGAGGAATGGGTGCCTATCCCTGCCCACAACCCAAGCGCTGATTTATCGCAGCACACAATCATCTACCACATGACCATGGAAATGTCTGCAGAAGAAGACTGGGCTTTCTCTTCAGCTTTGAAACAGATATTAGCACTGAACCCTAGAGTCGGCTATGACTGGCTTTTGATCAAGGAAAACCTTTACCTTTACCCAGTGGTTCCCAAACTAGAAAACTAGAAAAGTGCTTGAGCCTCTAAGTCTTTCCTCATTTGTTAATGGAAGTGATGATGGTTCTTAACACCATTGTTGAGTTTACGCTGTTAAATGTTACCATATTTTGCTTTATTTTCATAAATATTTTACTATACCGGTACTATACCGGTTCAGAACATTTTTTTCTTATTTCCCTGCTCTAAAAACTGGGTGTGCCTTATGGTCAGGTGCGCCTTATGATCTGAAAAATACAGTAACTTCTGGAAAGAAAGAAATAGTTGACTTAGGCAAAACCATTGGAGGTAGCTCTCCGGTTTGGGAGATTTTACAACTGTCGGAAAGATTGCCTTTCTACTTGTTAAGTGACAGTTCACTTCTGGCTTATTGTGACCCTCTGCATTACTGACCTCCAGAAGATCCTTTCATTAACAGCTCAGCTCTTCTCTCAGACTCAGAGCTGAAGCCTTTATTGAATCAATTCATCTCATATTTGTTCTTTCTCTGTTTCTATTAAGCTAAATTTTCCAGTACTATTGACTTCTAATGAGTCTTGTATTTTCATATGTGTTTGAAGTATAATAGTTCTAGTTCTTATTGTTTTTGCTTTTCAGGTCAGTCCATGGTATCCATAAAACTCTTTTCTGTTACCACATTTCAAATGACTGTGAGCCTATGTTTTCCTGTATGTTTTCAGTCCTATCTAGCTTTCACATCCATACATCATAATCAGGAATGCAGGATTACTTCTACCTGTGTTTGTATTAAACTTATTCTCTTCTCTAAGATATTTTCAGAGCTTACTGAACAGGAACCAGCTTTTTTTCTGCATGAACCATATCTATTTTGTTGCCTATTCGCTCAGTTCAAAGATTAAGGTATCCCTGATGAGAATGTAATAACAATACAGAAAGAATTCCTTACATGTTTTCACTGTAGTTCTGCAATACTATTCCTGAAAGACTACATGTTCCATTTGAATTCCATGGCTTAGTCCCCTAGTAAAGATTTTACACCATTTCCAATACGTAGGAACTGGCCATGATAGCAGTGGCACTTATTAAATACTCTCAGCCGCAAATGAAATATATCAAGCCGTTCATGAGCCTTAATTGTGATAACACTTTATTGCTTCTTAGACGATTAAGTACTTAAATTAGCAGGTAACGGGATCTATATTCTTAATGGAAGGAAAAAGCTAATCATGGCTTCACTAAATATTGCAGCCCTGTTCCAACCATCTCGTGGAGGAAAGTTAATGGTCCCAATCCAAGCAAAGCCCGTCTACGGAAGTCCCAAGCTGTGCTTGAAATCCCAAATGTTCAGCTAGAAGATGCGGGAACATACGAATGCAAAGCTGAAAACTCCCGGGGAAGGAACGTTTTCCGAGGACAGTTGCAAGTATACAGTATGTTTTGAAGTTTCTCTCTTGCAAATGCCAACACGAGTCATGGTTTCTTCTGGCTGCAAATAGGCATTATTAGACCAACCTGAAGCTAGTATCTACCCAGTAATTGAATTGTTCCACTATCTAATAATGCTGCTTGTGAGGAGAGCTAGGACTAAACTATGTGCAAAGATGGAAGCCAATACAATTTCTGGTTGTGCAACTGGTTGCACACATAGAGACATGTGCAGGCATACAGAAGATAGTTAAGCAAGCATACTCCCAAGAGGTTAACCCACCTAGAGACTATAAGAACAAATGAGCTATTGGAGAAAAATAAACCCAACAATGCTGCTAAAACACTCTGTGTAGGATTTAGGCCTAAATCTGAGATCCTATTAATCCTATTTAATTATCAGGAAATAAATCCCAATTAGTATAGTGGGATTTGATTAGAGAGAAAGGAGGGGAGGGATGGATGGGACTGTGGTGGCTTAGTGGTTAAGTGACACATCTTCTGGCCTCAATCTTTTAGCCAATTGATATTGTCCATGGGACTGTGGTGGCTTATTGGTTAAGAAACTGAACATGACGACTGGAAAGTCAGCAGGCGAACAGTTCAAGATACTGCACGATGGAGTGAGCTCCTGTTCTATCCCCACTCCTGCCAATCTAGCAGTTCGAAAGCAAGAAATTGCAAGTAGATAAATAGGTAAAACTTCAGTGGTAAGGTAAACAGCATTCCATGTTCTCTGGTGTCAAGTAATGCCTGCCACATGTCCATGGAAACATCTGAAAACTCAGACAGCGCTGACTTTTTGGCTGTAGATGAAGATGAGCACTGAACCCTAGAGTCAGACATGACTGGCTTTCGAGCAAGGGAGACCTTCACCTTTAAGAGAAAGAGAGATGTCAAAAGTCTGAGAAAACATATCTTTCTTAGTGCAGAATCATGTTCACTTTCACCATAGCACGTATGTAGTAAAAAATGCAGCATGCATTGCACATATATATAATTTCAAATAGCTATAAGTAGAGTGGGAGGTTTCTCCCCCCTCCTACCAGTGATGGGATGTTACAGGTTCTCACCAGTTCGCCAGAACCGGTAGTAACTTTTCCCAGTGTCCCTGAGAACCAGCAGCAGCTTATGGGGGGAACCAACTTGGGGGCTTACCTTTTCGCTGGTTCTCCCACTGCGCATGCACGCCAAGCGCTTGGTGTGCATGCACGCCTACAGCACTTGGCACACATGTGTGGCCTCCTTGCTGTCTTCCCTAGTGGGGAGGAGGAAGAGAAGCTGCTAGCTGCTATTTATTTATTATTTATTATTTTGAAATTTTAATTTTTTTAAAAGTCACATGGCCAACTTTGACCCCGCCCACCAGGTCACATGGCCCCGCCCATGACATTGGATCTGCCCACAAATTAGGCTCTGTCCACATCATTGGCTCCACCCACAAATTAGGCTCCGCCCATGGTGTGGTAGTAAAAATGTTGACATCCCACCACTGCCTCCTACAAATGTCTCATTGACACTGTGAGTGTTCCCATCTAACGTGTGTCTGATGCAGTGGAGTAGAGAGAAGTTCCTACCTGAGGATTTTGAAACCACAACAGGCTCGTATGGGGAAAAGTCTTGCAAATTACCTTTTTCTTATTAATGGCAAGGTTGAGAGCATAGTTGACCAGTACTTGAATTTTGATGCTCCCCTTTCAGATTGATGTTCACCCTCACGGGTGAAAATCTTAGTTAGAAGTTTGATATGGTGACTGCTGAAGCTTCTCACTGTTTCCTACTTCATAAGAAAAGCACTGTCTTTTCCAAGAGTTTCTTGTTCAGCTTCAGACTAAGTTATGCGATTACGGATGTCATTCAATGCAGAATGCTCTGATCTGTATTCATCCTTGGATACTAGCTTTTCTGTCAGCCTTAATCAGGCTCAGTTTGTCAGTTGAATCTGATCCAGCTCACCATGGAGGCTTTGGGGAATGCCCAGAATTCACAGAGGCCGCTTGTCTGCTCTCATGCAATCAGAGGCTGATTTGATTCCCACCGTCCCTAATGCTGACAACCAGATGTACCATGATTGCCCAGTACAGCTGACACTTTGGAAGGGATCACCGCATCTGTCTCAGCCACTTGGCTTAACATCCAACCCTGCTGGCAACAAAACACACACACACACACACACACACACACACACACACACACACTCTTCATGTTCAATTTTGCTAGGCCTATGATGCCTGCCTGCCTTACTTTTTTTTTTAAAAAAAGTATGCACTTTTATATCATGCCATTTTGATCATTGCTGTTCAAAATTGGTAGATTATCTGGTCTAGAAGTACTGTGGTCTTCCAAAATTTCTAGATTCAGAGAATAGCAATTACACTTATGTATTGCCCCATAGTGCTTAATGTGCTCTTTGGGCAGTTCACAAGGTAATGTGCCTTTTGCTCTGCACACACTAGGTACTTATTCTTCTAACTTCAGGAGGATGGAAGGCAGACTCAACTTTGATCCACACTAGGATCGAACTCACAAAAGCAGCAGTTTTAGCTGCAGTATAGCAGTTTAACCACTACACCACTTGGGCTCATCAGAACTGGGGTTCCCATGGTGCCATTTCATGTGGCCCCCACCCCTCCATGGCATTTGAGAAACAAAATGGTCACCACCATCCCCCTTTTAAAGCTGTTCATACAAAATGCCCACCCCCATCATGCAGGCAGGGCAGAAGGGCCGTCCATTCCTCGAAACTGACTGAGAGAATGTGACCCGGGCCCTGGCTTGAAAAGGTTGGTAACCCCTGCGTTAGAACCAGTTCTACATTGATCTTTTCACTGATAAATGGCTGAACGTTTCAAACAGTTCTCACAACAATTTATGCAGAGTGCAGAACACTCTTCTGAGCAACTGAATCTTGCCATGCCTTCATCTGGACTGTTCAAAATTAAAGGATCCTACTAGATCTGAACAGTTAGATTGGTCCAATCTAATCCAACATTCTGGTTCCCACAGTACTCAGCAAATGCTTCTGGAAAACCCACAAAGTCCAGAGGCCAGGTCAGGTTAAATACATTGGCAGAGCCTGAGAAAATCAATGTTTTCAGTCATGAGATAAACACAACAGTCCTATGTAGGCTTACTCAGAAGTCAAACTCCTTTGGTTCAATGGAGTCTTAATGCCAGTATTTATTTATTACGGAAGGTTAGCAGTGCTATGACAATTTGACCACCAGAGTCACAGCCATGAGTATAGATGGGTGATGGGTGCTTCCACAGATTTGTTCTTAGAACAGAAGCCTCATAAAGACTTCCATGCTATGTGCTTCTTATTACAATGAGACAATTGTTTAGATTTAGATTTGTTTGTGTTTTGTTTTGTTTTCATTCTGCCCTTGCTCCTCTTATTGAACTAAGACAGTGATGATGAACTTTTTAGAGACCGAGTGCCCAAACTGCAACCCAAAATCCACTTATTTATCGCAGAGTGCAAAGACAGCAATTTAACCTGAATACTTAGGTTTTATTTTAGAAAAAACAACTCATACGTTAACATCTTTTTTCTTAAAAGAAAAACACAAAAATAGAGCTTTCAATAATACAAACCCACCTCACAACCCACCACAGGAATCAACTTCACTGCAGACTCAACAGGCTGCTATCCCTGTTGCATCCACATGCCGCATGTGAGCTGCCCACCTTGCCCCAGACAGGGGAGGGAGGAAGCGCTTCCATTGGGCTGCTGGGCAGAGGGCCGGGTGATGTGAAAAATTTCCTCAGGCACACATGGAGAGAGGGAGTGGAGCAGCCCAGCCCTGTGTCCCTCTGACTTTCTAGTAACAAACTATGGTGAACCCTGTGCTGGGGCGACGGTGCATGTACCCACAGAGAGGGCTCTGAGTGCCCCCTCTGGCACACATGCCATAGGTTCACCACCACTGCACTAAAACAATTGTTATTTAGATTTAGATTTTTTTTGTTTTTATTCTATTATCTAACCATTCCACTGCTATTTTAATGAACAAAGCCATTCTTCATAGCAAGACAGTATCTAGACTGAATTATTGGATTTATTTTTCTAACAATCTCAGGGTACCTGTGGGAGTCCCAGAGAATTATTGCACTTCTCCCGACATCCAGACAAGGGGGAAAATCTCATACTGAGCAGTGTTGGAAGAGATAAAAACTTTGCTTTGTGTACAGGAACACACCTCCACTCTTATCCCAAATGGGTCCAGGATCACTGACTCAACATGAAGATACTACTGGGTGTGTGTTGTGCCTGCATAATGTCAGTGCCCCTCAGTGCTAAGAGGAAAGAGCAGAAATTGGTGAGGAAGCTCATGACTCATTGTCCTGTACAAAGCAAGATAGGAGTGGAACTCTAGAGCAGTGATGGCCAAACGTATGTACAGTAAACCAATTCATGTGGATTCTGAGACTTGGGATTCTGACAATTGAAGTCCATGAACAGCTGGAGTGCCACGGTTGGCCATCACGGCTCTAGAGTCTCACGTTACTTCAACCACACAAAAGTCTGATCATTGTGACACCACAATACCCACTGTTTGATCTAAGCTTTGGTCCTATAATAATTTTGTTCCAGAAACTATTCTGGGTTGAAAAGTTTTTTGCCGGAGAAACTCCACTCAGGGGACACCCGAATGAGGTTCCTTTCATGTCCGCAAGATCTTTTCCCACCAAATTGGTCCTTATTTATCTACTTGCAATGTCTTGCTTTCAAACTGTTAAATTGGCAGGAATTTGGACACAGACAGGCACTCAAACTGTCATGCAGTACCCGGGTCTTGAACTGCTGACTTGCTGGCCTTCCAGCTAACAAGGTGAGCTTTGGTCATGAAATCTCAGGGAATAGGATGATGCTGACTCAGATAACCCCCAAAAGCAACCTGATTTATATTCTTTGCAGCCCCAATGTGAAGCAGAACGGTTATTTCTCTCTCAGGTTCTAAAAACTTTGACTGGTGACTGGTCAAATACCAAACAGATTATAAGATTTATTTTTAAATTCAATCCACCACAAGAGCTGTTATTAAAGTGCATTATTGATTTTATTCTGTCTAAGGCAGATCCTTCACTGTGCTAACTCTCAGCTGTTAACCATCCCTGCCATATATATTATTCTGCATCCCTTGATGTCAAGACCGTTGACACTTGATACTCTGCAAAGCTGTACAAGAAGAGATTTAAAAGCTTTCCTCTGCAGCAGTTGGGATTAATGAGTTAAGCCTTATTAATTTGAGAAGGATTTTTTCCCCTTAGCAGTTGGGCATCTGTGAAAGTTATCAAGGTCTCAGTTTTACAGCATTGTTGTTAAAACGTTATACAGTATTAGGAAGGAGGATGGGATTCAGAGCTAAGTCAAAAGACAGGGGAATATATGAAATTGTTCAGACCATGGGAATATTTACACAGGAAATAGTTTGTGAATATTGTGAAACTCACAGACATGTTTGGCTTCAGGCAATGGCCTGAGTTGAGCATAATGTAAAACGAGATATTCGAGTTACAAGAATGGGACAACCCCTGACCTTCAGGATCACACAGTCCACCTTGTTCAGGCTCAGCCTTGGAATGTAAATCCTTGCTTCTCTAATAATAATAATAATAATAATAATAATAATAATAATAATAATAATAATAATAATAATAATAATAATAATAATAATAATAATAATAATAATAATAATAATAATAATAATATAGGGGAGGTTGAGTTCCTCAACTATATCCTCCTTTAATGTTGTTTCTTGTCCAATGAACTCCTCCCTCCAGCTTCTAATTTGGTTTTCCTCTTGCGTACCCTCAAGAAAGTTTGTTCTTGCCATAAAGCAATTCCTGGATCTGAGTTGGTGGACTTGAGGCACATACCTTTTCAGAGGATGTTGAAGGTGATTCTCTTGCTTAGTTTTCTTAGTGTCTTCTGCTACTTCTCTCCTTATCTTAGGTGGAGCAATACCAACAAGAGGATACATTTTGCTGTCATTAAACAAGTAGTGGCCTAGGAATGAATAGCCTATTCAGCCAATCAGCAGTGACTAAGACATTAGGGTAACAAGCTGTAACCAGACATTATGTAAAAATATCAAGCTGAGTAATCTATTCTTTTCCAGGCCACTGCTTGTAAATATATATTTGGAAATCTGCCATTGATATTTCCTCATTAAAGAAATCTGTAATGTTTATAAATATTTATAACACTTTGTAATGTTAGTTAAAGGTTCAGCACTATTAACCACTGTGATCTACTTTTTTTTTGTTTATTGGCAGCATACCCACATTGGGCAGAAAAGCTGAATGATACCCAGTTAGATAGTGGAGATCTACTTCGATGGGAATGTAAGGCAAGTGGGAAGCCTAGACCTACCTACCGCTGGCTAAAAAATGGAGTACCTCTCTGGCCAGGGGTAAGTACTTTTATTTTATGTCCAAGCTACCTTACTTAAACTAACCTGTCGGTATCTATCTCAATGTAAATATGCAGTACAGATTAAACTCATTCATACAACAGATATTGCCTGGAGTTAACAGCTTTCATTCTAAAAGTAATAAGAATATAACTAACAATGTGAAATACTACAGTTCTGCCCAACTGATTCATTGCCATCTTCTGCCTGTAGCATAATGTGAAAAAATCTCCTATTTTTCTTGCATTTACCCCAAACCTTTCTCACTCAACAAAGTACAAATAATTATAGAATCCTCAGAATTATGTTCAAAATTTCATCTCTATTCTTTTTAGACCCCCCCAAGTCAAAATTACATATGAAAGTAAACTAATTATTTAGTTAAGTTTTGAAGTTAATATAGAATTAGATATAGGAGAGATACATTCTTGTCACCAGATAAGTCATAACTTTCCTCCATCTTTCATATATTTGCCAATTTTAATGCAGAATAAAGAAGGAAAATATACAAAGAAAGTCATTGTCTTTGCCTTCACTGAACCAACTTTCATTTATATGAAGTTCTTTAATGTTTTCACCTTTTCTTTTGTCATCTAAAGCTAAAATCCAATATTTGTTCCCAGGTTTATTTGCTTTTGTAGAATTATTTTTCTATTCCATTACAGAGCAGGATTGAGATGGTTAATGGTGTACTGATGATCCACAGTGTCAATCAATCCGATGCTGGAATGTACCAGTGTGTAGCAGAAAACAAGCATGGTGCCATTTATGCCAGTGCTGAGCTGAGGATTTTGGGTATGTATATAACTGAATACCATGGTTTATTTCAGATATTTCAACAGACATACTAGATACATGTGGTGAAACCCACTGGGAGGTTCCACAAAACAAATCTCTGTGAAGCAGTGGCATATTGTGCCTCCAACAAGTAGAGGAATCTTGGTTCACTAGCATGAAGAGAACAGGTTGTTGGCCCTCAATAACAAGGACTGGACATTGAAGGGTGACTCTTTGTTGCCGAGTTAACACAGAATTAGATTAGACTTTCTACAACAGTGGTGGTGAACCTATGGCATGTGTGCCAGAGGGGGCACTCAGAGCCTTCTTTGTGGGCATGTGTGCCATTGCCCCAGTACAGAGTTTGCCCCCACCTTCTACCGAGCAGCCCAATTGGAGCACTTCCTCCCTCCCCCAGCACAGAGTCCACCCTGCCCCTCTGCCCAACAGTCCAATAGGAGCGCTTCCTCTCTCCCTGGTCTGGCGGCATGAGGGTGTGGCGCAGACTGCAGCTTGGGCACTCAGTCTCTAAAAGTGTTGCCATCACTGCTCTACAACATTGGCACCAGAAGAATCATAATTTGACAATTTTCCCCAAGCAGTACAATTCTATATTGTTCTTTAAAGACAAAAATAAAATAAAAAATAAAAGTTATCCCAACAAATCTGATACAGTACTTATCATTATTATGATGCATTGGGAGAGAAGAAAATTACTCTGAACAATTTTGAGATGACAGCAAGAAGCAGACATTGCAGTATTCTGGTTGTCCATTGGAAGCCACCACATAAGTGAGAGATGCTGAAAGTGTCAATAGATTCAGTAAATACAAGAAGTGTACATACATTCCAATTTGAATCCCTCAGTTTACTACTAATCCTGCTGCTCACCCTCAGGAGGCTGGTATGCAAGGGTATGGAAAAATATATCCCAGAAGTAACTTAGTGTTTTTCAATATAGAGGTCACAGGAGGGATATGGCCCCAATTGAGTATATAGTGGAACCTAATGTAATTCATGCGATCTCTGGGACATTTCTTACAGTGAAAATTACTTTAACCGAATTTCCCAGAGGAATGCACTGAAAACCAATTAATCCGGGGGGGGGGGGGAATCTGTAAACTGAGCCACATTTTTTTTTTATGGATTTCCTTTTGTAATGTGATTTTTATGTTAACCAACCTATTTGTTAACTGAGGTTCTGCTGTAATTGAAAATAAAGGTATAGGTAAAGGTCACCCTTGCTCGAAAGCCAGTTGTAACTGACTCTAGGATTCAGTGCTCATTTCTATTTATAGTTGAAAATACAGGGATACAAATGCAGAAATCTGGGACATAAATGGATTTTGACATGTGTGAGTTTCGATTTCTTGGTTACTTGCTTGTTAACATCTAAAAAAAAAAATTCCCGGCCCAACAAGAAGTCTGCCAAAAAGTTGTGAAACCTTATTTTTACAATGAGCTGGGGGAGGGGGAAACTCTTTGCCCATTTCTGTTCAATTCTATGCAATTATGTTATTGCATTTGGGTATCAGATGTTCTGTCCAGAGACAAATCATATTTATAAGCTGTTCATTCAGCTCAGCACCTCTGGATTAACCCAGTAAATGGACACATGCCAAGAGGTGGCTGCCTTTAATTTGGGTTGATTCCATAAGTACATGCAGCTCAAATGGGCGACTTCAACTTTTATTATTTTCTTCAAAAGCTTCTATTCTGGTTATAAAAGACTGCATAGTTCAGTGTGTGAAGCTAGAAGTTTGATTCTCCACTGGGTCTCTGAGAAGAAAAGCTACCCTCAGTACTTTTGAGTGAAGTAGACAGAAAGAGTCTCCTCAAAAGAGTACAGCATTTTTTTTAACCACAATCAGGTGTAACCCAGGCAATGGCAGCCTTGTTGTGCCAGCTAATCTTTCTCACACTAGATCAGGTAAGGTGAAAGGAACAATGGCAGTGATGGCAAACCTTTTAGAGACTGTGTGCCCAAACTGCAACCCAAAACCCACTTATTTATCACATAATGCCAACACAGCAACAAGGGAGGAAGGAAACACTCTCATTGGGCTGTTGGGCAGAGAGGCAAGGCAAATTCTGTGCTGGGGGAGGAGGAAGCCCTCCAGTTGGGCTGCTGGGCAGAGAGTCAGAGTGAATTCTGTGCGGGGGGAGGGAGGAAGCGCTCCTATTGGGCTGCTGGGCAGAGGGGGGGGCAGACTCTGTGCTGGGTTGACTGCACTGGTCCCCACAAAGAGGGCTCTGAATGTCACCTCTGGCATGCATGTCATTGGTTTGTCACCAATGAACTACGGAATGGGTTCATCAAATGGTAGCTGCATTTGGGCAGTTTAAAGTCTGACATATAGAGGAAAGAAGAAGAATTAGCCTTGAGCAAGTTGCACAGTCCCAGAGCACTGCCAGAAAAAGAAAATAGCAAACCAATTCTAATTCCTCTCTACTTAGAAAAGGCCTGAAAATAACTGTAATATGTCAGATTCCACTTGACAGCACATAATTATTGTTAATAGGGCTATTCAGAAATGTTCCAAAGTGTGGTGAAATAAGGGATGGACATTCAAGACTCCTCTGTTATTCCTTTCCACACTCCATGTACTCTCTGTTGCAACCTCTGCATTTGATTCATAATCCAGAAAAGCCAGATTCTCAATCATATTCTTAATCATGCAGGAAGCAGCTACAAGTAACAGAGGCTATCTTCTTTAGACTGAAACAAGAAAGAACTTCTAAAGCGAGCAAATTTAATTTAGCATGCACTTTCATGGGCATAGCCCACTGCTTCAGATGCGTGGAGTAAAATATTCAAGTCAGAGACTTCTCTTGAACACTGGTTATAATTAGAGGGGTGTAGCAGAACAAAAGACAATACAGAAAATGACAATTATATTAATTAACACTGTTCATAAACTTTCAAGGGCTGGTTAGCATAAGCACGCTGGCAACAGCATATAATATCACAGTATATTGCCAGGATGTTTATGCTAACCCATCCTTTGACATTTTATGATCAGTGTTAATTGATAAAATTGCCGTTTTCTGTTTTGCTTTTCATTCTGTCCTCTCAGCACTAGGATTTTTTTTCTCATAAGGATGTTTGTCCAAATCAAGAAGAAAAAAAGAAGAAATTGATATTGTGTAATGTGTGAAATTATTTGAGAAGCTTAATTCAACTGTTAATGATAAGACTAATAAATTTCCTTCTCTCCCCCCTCCCCCCCCCCCAGCATCTGCTCCAACTTTCCCCCTAAGCCAGCTGAAGAAAATAATCATTGTAACTAAGGGCCAGGAAGTCGCTGTTGAGTGCAAACCCGAAGGTTCTCCCAAACCAACCACCTCGTGGAAGAAAGGAGACAAAGCGCTGCGAGAAAATAAAAGGTCAGATATCCCTTTGTAAATGTTTGCCTTTGGTGGCAAGGTATACCTGCAAGAGAGAGATAACGGGTAGGTGTGTTTGAGTGTCAGCATTTGGCTTTAAATGTTGAATGCTTTAATGAGGAAATTGTGAGATGTTTTATTACTTTTATTGTGCCCTGATATTGATAATTACCAAAGGCAGTTCTGGCTTTACAAAGGGGAGGATGTTATAAATAGTGTATTCAGTGCTGGGATTCAGCAGACTTGCTCCAGTTCGCCAGAACTGGTAGCAGAAATTAGTAGTCCTAATTTGGGTGCAACACAGGGCTTCCCCCCTGGCCATGTCCCCCATACCACGCCCACAGAGTAGGTAGTTAAAAAAAATTGAATCCCACCACTGAGTGTATAGAAGTTAATGAAACACTTTTCCTTTTAAGAATCTTGCTTTCAACAAGGCAAATATCAAAACCTCCCAGTACAAAGCCTTGATCCAAACATGCTAGCTACACTATTCGAATGTTTGTGTGAAAGAGATCCACAACAGTATCCATTATGCCCTGTGTTGAAGCCCAAGACTTTTCTTGTTTCTTACTTTCATATTCCCCAATACTCCTAGCCTAATCAATAGCATCGCATTATTTCCTCCCCCATGGTTTCTCATAAATTCTCCATTATGTGTGTAAATATTTAGTTAGTTAGTTAGTTAGTTAGCTTCAATTCTACCTTAAGAATCACCCACAAGAATTAAATTCTTTCTCTGTGATGCTTTATATTTGCTACTTTTCAAACCATGGGTTTTGATCTTTAAAAACATCTTGTAAAGAACCACCTCTTACATTATGTGTTGAATGGTAAGATTTTGAAGGGGGCCATCTTGAAAACAATACCAACACATGCTTAATGGGCAGGAGGGAGAAGGCTTTCTCTTGTGTGCCCCCCATATTGTGGAGTGCACTCCCCTTGAAGCCCTATTTAAGTCCTCTTTCAAAGTGTGTGGAGCCCACACTAGGTGAGAAAAGTGCTCTAGCAATTATCCTCAATCATTTTTCTTAATCACAGACATGACAGAGAGAAGATGCTGTATAGTTGTACCTTGCTTAAAGAGCATAATGTGTTCCACAGGATTGGTCTTTAAGCGAGTTTGCTCTGTAAGCAAAACACCATTGTACGTGACCAATTGTGACTTCTGGTGGTGGGGATTGCAAACCCCGATTTGGTAAGCGAGTTTTTGGTTGGTTTTATTTGTTAAGCAAAGCGAACATTCAGAAAAAATTCTGCTCTTTAAGCGAGTTACTCTTTAAGTGAGGCGCTCTTTATGCCAGGTTTGACTGTAGTTGGATAGCACAGCAGATCAGGTTAAAGCATGTGGCCTGGGTGTCAGACATCGGCCGTCCCATTTACAAGGGCACCTCCCTGGTCAAGTTCCTGAGCCTCCTGCTCATTACTGGAACTTTAACCCTTGTCTCACCTTTGGGAGAGCCGAGCTGCTTTAAGGAAGGAACTCTTACTATGCTCAGGCAATAGAGCAGTAGAGCATAGAGCCAAAACAAGAGAGGTTTCTTCTTCTGGTAGTGTAGCTTTGTGTGTGTGTGCCAATAAAAAGAACACCAATCTTCAAAGAGAAACAGCTGCTTTATTCTTCAGGTTCATGTAGGATAGTCCATGAAAAAAACGTAGATATTAAAAGGTCGGTAACGGATATCAGTCCAGGTAACAGTCCACAGGTTAGGTAATCATGTTGAAAGAAAAAAGAATAGTCCCACACCATAGCCATGGTCTTATGCCATTGAGATCCAGAATTGAACTAACTAACTTCTCTGCAAAATGGAGATTCTGCAGTCAGGAGGGCTAACCTTGGCCAATCAGGGAACAGAAGAAAACATTCTCAAAACAATAATTGTTTACACATGTGCACAGTCAGTGAAGTCAAAACATGAAGCTAGAGAGATAACAGCACAGGAACACTGGCTGAAAACAAACCGTCTCGTGATATGAGTCTATGAGACAGAGAGGAAACAAAGGAGTTCTATGAGGCCTAGCTAAAAAAATCTACAACCTCAAGCCTTGGGAAACATGAAGAAAAATGTCGTAGTTCAAAAACATAAATCTTCACTCCTCTAAAGAAACAACAGAGAAGGTAAAGCTGGAGTCTTGCCTCAATTTGTACAGGTTCCATGCTCTTTGAAGCTCAACAGAAGAGGACTGGATCTCACACTATTGCTGTTTTTTAGGAAGCATGTAAAACACAAGTCTTGAAAATGACCTTTTAAATCTATTTGATGTTTGCTGAGTATTGTGCTCATATTGTAGGTAGATATATTATGGTATTCTGGTTCGACTCTCTTGGTGTAAGTTTCATCACTTAAGACTGATAAGGTCATCAACCAAATGGTGTATTGTTCAATCTGTTTTCAACTTGTTTCTAATACTGTATGTTTGTATTGATATTTATCACTGTTCCTCAGCAATAAGGAGAGGATATGATTGCAATAAATAAATATAGGTCATCCTCTATATCAGGGGTTCCCAACCTATGGCCTGTTGGTCTAATCTGGCCCATGGAGCTCATTAATACAGCCCGCAGTGGCTACCCTGGCCCCTCCAGAAGCTACCACCACCACTGGAAGTCGCAATATGTCACTTACCATGGTGGCGGCAGCAGCAATTGCACCGTTTTTGTAGCTTCTTGCACAGCCTTCTCAACTTCCCAGGGCAGCAGGATGATTTTTGGAGCATGTTTACTCAATTTTGGGATTTTCTTCACCGCTTCTCCTCTGTGTTGCAGGAGCCAAACCATGGCGGTTGGGAACTTCTGGTGCCAGGTGGAGCTTACATCAGCACCTGGGTTCCCAGTGTGAAACCAGGAAGATCCCAACCACCATGATTTGGCTGCAGAAACGCAGCAAAGAAGAAGCAAAAAAATCCCAAAATGGAGTGAACATGCTCCGTAAAGTCTCCTGCTGCCGTCGCACCTCACCATTGCTGTGGGAGCTGCACTGGCTGCCAGTTTGCCTCCAGGTGCAATTCAAGGTATTACCTTTAAAGCCGTATATGGTAGTGGGCCAGAATACCTAAGAGACTGCATCGCCCTAAGAACATTTGTCCGTCCCACCAGAGCAGACCGGAGAGGCTCTCGGGTTGTACCATCAACTAGAGAGGCACATCTCTCTAGCACTAGGAGGAGTGCCTTCTCCATGTCTGCTCCGACCCCATGGAACCTCCTGCCAAGTGACCTGTATGTCCAGATGGAGCTGCTGCCCTTTAGGAAGGGGGCTAAGACCTGGCTGGCAGAGCATGTATGGGGTATGGGCTGGACAGTTGCCCCAGCCGGTTGGCTCATCTGACCTCCTCCCTCTGTGTGTGTGTGTGTGTGTGTGTGTGTGTGTGTGTGTGTGTGTGTGTGTGTGTGTGTGTGTGTGTGTGTGTGTGTGTGTGTGTGTGTGTGTGTTTCTTAATTTTTTTACTTAATCTTTTTAATCTTTTAATCTTGATTTTTATATTGTGTTTTTATTCTGTTCCAGATGTTTTGGAGAGATTGTTAGCTGCCCTGGATCTTTTTGAGAAGGGCGGCATAAAACTGTGATTAAATAAATCAACAAAATAAGAAGCAGAGGCTGTGCAAGAATCTGCAAAAATGGTGTAATTGGTGACAATGACAACGACAATGACAAAAATGCAAGCAGTGTGCACAGCTACACCTCCAGCCCACAAAGCTGAGCATTGTGGCAGGAACTGGTCTCTGGCAGGAAAAAAATGGGAACCCCTGGTTCAGTTATTCATGGCTGAAAATATTTAATACAAAATCACGGAAATATATATGTATTTCCATAGTACATTACCCAAACTGGCCACTAGGATCCACTATCTACGATGTTGAGGAGGAGGAACAGTGTTCTATTGAATGACATTTCCAGGCAAGCCATTTAATGAGTGCATATGAAAGATCATTGGCTACTAGACGAGAGACTGTTTACTCTGGCTTTTGGCTCATAAAATCAGACAGAAATAGGCATTTGCCCACCACCACCAAACATGTATGACTCCAGTATAATATAGGGTTTACTGCTTCTGGTCATCCACAGAAGATCTTGGAATGTATCGCCTGTGGAAAACAAGGGCAATCTGGAATTCTCTCTTTGCCTCAGCCTTAGACCACTGAACTTTCTCTCAATTTCATTTCCTAATCCCCTTCAAATTCCACAACCTTGGTCCCTTTCCTTCTGCCTGTGTTCTATGTGAATAATAAGAATGGATAGAAGGAGCTCTGTGGTCATTTGAAATTCAAAACAAAGTGGCTAACGTTTTATTTTGGCTAAAGGGCCATATAGTCATTCCTATATTTCCATCCCATAAATCATGAGTACTCAATGTTTTAAAGCTCAGGGCCGAGTCACACTCCCTCAGACAGCTTCAGGCTGGGTGGACATTTTGCCCTTCCTCCACCACATGGCACTTCCTGGTGTGTTGAAGGCAGTAGGGGGCACATGAAATGGTACCACAGGCTGCATTTGGCCCATGGGCTGCAGATTGAAAATCCCTACCATAAATGTTTCTCTTTGTTAGGTTATGGGTCTTTTTACACTTGTGCCCTCTAGTGAGTACAGACAACAATTTTACATTCTTCACTGTGTGCAGGCTATTGTGAGTTGGGGTTCTGAACCCACGGTCCACCATTTTTTGTGGCCCGCATCACCATTGCCACCCGAAGTGGACACAGACACATTTAGAACAGCCATAATAGTGCCCATGGCTGTCGTAAATACATTTACAACACCTGTGGATGTGTTTTCCGGCAGCGTTTACAGTGGGGGAAACCACCAGTCTAGCCTGTGGCTTAAAAAGGTTGAGAACTCCTATTCTAAGTGGAAACTGTCGTTGATTATATTTTTGTTTCTACAAATCACTCAAGCCTAAAACAGCCCAGGGAAAGGTAACAAGATTTCTTCCAGGCCCTAAAAGCAGGAGTTCTCAACCTTTTTAAGCTGGGGGCTGAGTCATGCTCCCTCAGACAGCTTCAGGGGCTGGACAGCCATTTTGCCCTTCCTCCACCACATGGCACTTCTGAGTGTGGTGGATGCAGTGGCGGGGTGGGGTGGGGTGGGCTACATAAAATGGCACCATGGGCCACTTTCGGCCCATGGGCTGCATGTTGAGAATCCCTGCCTTAAAGCATTCAAGGGCACTTTGTGAGCAAAGATGGGTATGTGGGATTGTTGAGAGTCTTTTTTAAAAAAATTAAATTTAAATCATAAACATACAAATACAATAATGTGACAATTGAACACATAAGAAAAACATCAAGGGATAGCTGAGAATCTTATGGGTAATGAGGAATACATGGGCCATGGTGTGTATGTATGTGGCCTGCATATCGCATGTAGTCCATAGAGCATTCATATTTTGAAAAGCTTCCACCTTTGAAATAGGGATCTACATCCTGAAGTGGTGTAATCAAGAGGGGACTGTGCTTTGTGATTTGAGTAAATTCTTCATTGTCCAGATACATCCATATCAGAAAACCAAGGCCTTGTTGAGAATGGGAATTAGATATTCTGAACTGAAAGGTTTGCAAAAAGAAAAAAGCATCAGTAAAAATGAGGTGAAATTGTGCAAGAAGAGAGTACAGTAGTAAGTTTATCTGCTTGGCTAAAGAGCACATTCGGCTGGGATCATCTTTATATAGTAGGACATGGTAAACTAATGGAAAGTGGATGTATGAATACTGTTCAGGATGGCTTTGTATTGCCTCTAGTATCTGAGTATCTTGGAGGAGAACATGAGGGAGAAGATGCAGTTTCACTGATGTTCCACTGGCAGACTTTTTGAAGACCTTTGATCTGATTTAGCATGTCTTTTCTTGTTCATGTGTTCTTAACACAAAGACTTTGATATCCATCAGACCTGCTATGACCTATGGCAGTGATGGCCAACTTTGGCACCCCAGGTGTTCTTGGACTTCAATTCACAGGAGCCCAAGTCAACACACCTGCTGATAAGGGCTTCTGGGAATTGAAGTTCAATAACATCTGGAGTGCCAAGATTGGCCATCACTGCCCTATGGACTCAAGGAAGACATAAGGTAACCAAGAGCTGCTGGTTAGCTAGGGTTTCGTGGGTCTTTTATTTTCTTAGAAAGCTTCCCAACTAGTTCAATCTTTCTTTTGAGTAGCCCCTTGTAAGCTTCCATAGTGCTGCAAGTTTCTCCAGAACACAATATGAACCACTGCTCTAAATTCATCATTGCTTCATGAAATGCAGATAGGGTTAAAACCTAGTGAATTTGGGAGATTATAAGCACAGAATTGAAAAACAAAAGCAAAGCTTTATTCATTCTGTCCTCCTTCCTCTGCCCTCATGACAGATACACATGAAAATATCTTCTCATTATTGAGCTTTCATTTCAGCTCATTATTACCATTACATGACCATTAATTATAGTTAAAATAAAAATCACTCCAAGCCGCTCTGGCAAAGGAAAATCCTATTAAGGTTCAATTATTACTTACTTTGCTCCATCTGTAATAGAAAAAGTGTTTTAATTGTCTACTTTTAGCCAACAAAAAAATCTAATTTCAGGGAAATTGTGTCTTTTTAAAAAGAAGAAGTGTAAATAGGTTACATCTGCTTTGTTAAGCCTTTTTTTTAAATGAATGACAATATCGGACTAAAATTGTGTGCATTTCAAGATTTGTATTTTAATTTTATGGTTGATGAATACAAGCTCATTGCCAGCATTTAAATGTTCAGCCAGACTCCATCTCTGTAAAAGTCCCTAGACTTTTCAATCTCCCTTTCATGCAGCATTTTGCACTAAACTTAGTTACTTTTAAACTTGAGAAGGGTTTGAAAGAATTTATTGTAGGTTATGTTGATTAATTGTTTGTCCATTGCTTACACTTCTAAGATACCTTATCAATAACAATTTAAAAATCTTTCATTGGCGGTGACTGCAACTTATATCTGATAATGCATTTTTTCCTGAAGCAGAAAAAATGCCATTGGTATGAATTTGCTTAAGGTAGATCCCAGCTTGCCATGATGTGACCCAAACACTATGATCACAGAGCCATCTCCTGTGTCACACGTGAAATTAGACATGCAGGCTTTAACACTAGGTCTGGAGTGGTCTGTCACAGCCTTTAGGATGTTAACAAGGTGTGCGTTCACAGCCAATCTATCTGGCATGGCCACTTACACCTCCATGATCATTGGGAATCAAAGTTCCTCCTCCACTCATTTTGTCATTGGGCCCAATATGATGGTTTCCAGTGGCATTTCCTCCACTGAGGGGACCATCACCCCACCTAAAGGGGCTCATCCACCTGTACCCATTGGCCCCTTTACGGGTCAGGTTATTTACCATCTCCCAACACTTGGCATTGAGTCACTGGCTGTACGGTCTACTCCATTACTGTAGTGGTATGTCCGGCCAGACAGATTAAAAATCTTTATCCCAAATTCTATACAAGTCAACATTATGAACAACATTCAGTCGTATGCTTGGTTGTCTTTTCAATGGGATTTTCACAAGGGAGCATTCTTTATTTCCTTGTGCTTGTGGAAGGTCCGTTGATGCCAGTTTCTGGCTCAGGGAACTTGAGGTCCAAGTTTAGGCACAATGCTGTTAGATTCTGTATTTGCCAACAGAATTCTTCTCTTTGTCTTGAATTTTCTGTCTGTGGAACCTCCAGGTCGATCAGTCCTTGAACATAAAAGGCTAAGAACATAATTAAGTGGGAGCATCTTATTTTATCCAGATGGGTACAAATAAGTTAGTCAAAAGTGATTGCAACAAGTGTGAGAATCATGATTGTGAAGAAGACTTGGTAAATTGTTTTATCTTGATTAAAGAAATTGCCTTGGCATGTTGAGACAGTCTGTGATGAGAGTCCCATAATTTGCACAAAAGTTCTCTCCATAAAATGAGTGTATTTTGTGAAGCAAAACATATGCATATCTACACAGAAAACATGGAATGACTATTTCCGTGATGGTGAACCTTGTAGAGACTAAGTGTCCAAATTGCAACTCAAAAAATACTTTTTTATCACAAGGTGCCAATACAGCAGCAGGGGAGGAAGGAAATGCTCCGATTGGACTGCTAGGCAGAGGGGCAGGACAAATTCTTTGCTGTGGGGAGGGAGGAAGTGCTCCCGTTGGGCTGCTGGACAGAGAGGTGGGGCGAACTCTGTGCTGGAGTGACTGAATGAGTACCCACAGAGAGGTCTCTGAGTGCCACCTCTGGCATGTGTTCCGTAGGTTTGCTACCACTGAACTGTTTGGTTGCTCAAAAGATACAGAAACCCCATCTGATGCTTCTGATTGTTAAAATTCCACACAACGGAATTTCATAAATGAAAATGAAAATGGGAAGCGCAATTGAATCTGGTAGACAACAGAGTCCATAGGAAAGATACAGAAAGTAAAAGGAATAATAGCCTATTCCATACCTGTGTAGAAGTAATGGAGTTAAAGGGTCAAATGAATGGATACTTAATAGCCATCTTTTTTGTTTGCTTGCCATTTCTTGAAATGTGCTATGCAGTTGAGTCAACTACAGCTATTTATCCTGCAGATTAGATTGAAACCATGAATCCAAATATGTGGCATGCTGATACCTATAATATGCATACAGTATTGGTCTGTGATGGGGAAGGACTGCTACCGGTAGTATCCTTTGGATACTACAGTCTGGGAGGACAAACCTCCAGCTCATTTATTTATTTATTTATTTATTTATTTATTTATTTATTTATTTATACCCCAACCCTTTTGATGCAACCACCACCCATGGCTCATGAAATATATGAACAAAAATGAAGAACTAGATATAATGGCAGGAGACTTGTAATTAAGTGATCTTTTATTATTCTGTGTGGCAAGGAACAGTCAAATGTGATCATATGTTTATCACACTTTTTTTGCATTGGTACCCTAACAAATGTTAAAAGATATTGTTCTGTCATAGGATGAAATTTTCTTCACCTGCGTATTTTGCATTTTAGTGTGCTTTACTTTGTGATTCATTAATGGATGGGAAACAAAGGCTTAACTTTCAAATCTGATGGTTAAGGCATATATCTTTGAGAAAATCCTATTCTGGGAGGAGGAAAATGTTATTTTAATGGAATATGTAAAAGTAATGGTCTCCCTCACTCAAAAGCCAGTTGTGTCCTACTCTAGGGAGCAGTGCTCATATCCATTTACAGCCAAAGAGCCAGCATATCTGTGTTTGGAGACATTGACGTAATCATGCGTCAGGTATGACTAGACGCTGGAGTGCATGGAATTCTGCTATCTTCCCTGCTGAACCTATTTACCTACTTGCAATTTCTGGCTTTCAAACTGCTAGGCTGGCAGGAGCTGTGACAGACAACAGGTGCTCACTCCATCACAAAGAACTCAGGTCTTGACCTGCTGACCTTCTAGTCACCAAGCTCAGTGTTTTAACCAAAAAGCCACTGTGGCCCTTTTACCTCACCAATACCAGCTACCTAATCATATGTTCACCTTTCTTGCCCTATAGGGCTTCAGTACAGCTGATATTTTTTTTTTTTTTAAAAAAAATTTTTTTACTACCTTTTGATAATTGTGCCTATCATGTGAAGCCTGGTAAAAAACCTGACACCCCCCCCAAAAAAAAAAAAAAAAAGCAATCAGTTAGTGCTTGCACTGAAGGGAAGCATCCAAGTAGAACCAATGTGCATGTAATCTGGGAAAAGGTAAAATATTCCATGACTGCAATGGCAAGTGAAGTGGGGGTAGGAGCCATGATTCTCCCTTAGAACTATACTTAGAGACACCCTGTAACTTCAATCATTTGTTTTAAAACTTTTCTAAAAGTAGGTAAAGGTTGCTCTTGCTCGAAAGCCAGTCGTATCCAACTCTATCGTTCAGTGCTCATCTCTGTTTATAGCCAAAGAGCCAGCACTGTCTGCATCTGCAGACATTTCCATGAACATGTGGCAGGCATGACTAGATACCGGAGTGTACGGAATGCTGTTTACCTTCCCACCAAAGTGGTGCCTATTTATCTACTTGCAATTTTTTGCTTTCGAACTGCTAGGTTGGCAGGAGCTGGGACAGAGATGGAAACTCACTCCATCATTCAGTACTCGGGTCTCAAACTGCTGACCTGCCGACCTTCCAGTTGTCAAATCCAGCATCTTAACCACTAAGCATATGCTGTCCCACTTTCTAAAACTAAGGCACTTTTATTTATCACTTTAAACTTAGTTTGTCCATAGGAGAAACTTGCCTCCAAATATGCCACTACCAATGATGGATCCTCTAGAATGATTACCATGTGGAATTTTAGTGATTATAATGCAACAAAGACACTTTCCAGAAGGCAGTTAGATTAAGAGATAGGAAAAGGCATTTTATAACTGGATATTTTACAAAAAATCTTCTACTGAGAATTTCACAGTTACTGCTTTTCCTTCTTCCACCCCCAATGCATAAATCATTTAGCTGTGTCAGTTTGTAATGGGAACAAGAGATCTGGATATAAATTACACAGAGGAAACAATGACATCTTTGACTGTATCATAAAAATGAACTGCAAGAGAATCTCCACACTGTGCAATTGTCTTAATTGGACACATTACTATAATGGCAATGTAGCTTCTGGACCAACTTTAGGAACAATAATATTTTGATCAGATCTCATTCATTTCGTTAGAACACCCCAGTTTCATTATGTCACAAGTTGGTCTTTGTAAGTAGCACGAATAAACAAGAGCACTGGCTCCACAGGATTGTTCTTTAAGCGAGTTTGCTCTTTAAGTGAAACACCATTGTAAGTGACAATTGTGACTTCTGGCAGGGGGAGAGGGGATTGCGAACCCTGATTTATTTGTTAAGCGAGTTTTTGGTTGGTTTTAGTTGTTAAGCGAAGTGGACATTCAGAGAAAATTCTGGTATTTAAGCGAGTTACTCTCTAAGCAAGGTGCTCTTTATGCGAGGTTTTACTGTAGATACATAGGTGTCATTTAGTTATTAGACATTAACTAACCTGATATTTATTGGGAGTTCAAGTCAACCAAAATTCCTCACTAACCTTGCTAGCAATTTCACTTTCCAGAACGGAGAATAAATAGCAAGAGTATCCGTTATTCTGAATAAACATATATGCCACCAAGGAAAAACTGGTCAGCCAAGTGGAATTATTGGGAAAGTTGAGTGATTTGTTATACTGAAAAAAGAAATGTCTGAGAGGGTATAACATACACTCTGGGTTTCAGAAAAGCTGGTTTTGCTATATGTAAGAAAGGATTATGTGAGATACCAACTCAGAAGTTGTGATAGAGAAGGGAGTGGATGACAGATGCTTTCTTAAAAGCAAGAATCTGAAGGCACAATCATAAGAAATTTCCATAAGAAAGGAAAGGGGGAGATGTAGGAAGAAACCAGGATGGCTGCATAAGAAGTGTACAGATGAGCTAAGGTTTAAAAATGACATGTAAGAGAAATGGAGAGAGAAATTGCCAAAGGCTAGACGAGAAGAAATGAGTAGCCAATGAGTAGCCAATCAGGCAAAATTGTGGAATGTCTTCATTCTTTCTCAAAAGTGATGGAATGTCACAACTATTGTGGAGAGATTTGAATCCCATTCCTTGACAGAAAAGGTTTGTCAGAACCAACCCTACTCCCATGACGTGTAAACCAGCTGATTTGGACACTAACTCTTTGAGATGTAAAACTGCTCAATGTTTCCCCTCATTGTAGCCCTGGGAAAGCTCGCAGATTATGGCAATGATTTCCATCACTGCAAAATATTAAACACTGTTACACATCTAAGTTATTACATCACTAGTCAACAGTGTGATGGAGCAACATTTAAAAAATTAATGCAATATAAACAAAAAAAAATAGTGTCTAGGCCAAGAAAAGAAATAGTATTACTCAATTCTGCTTTGGCCAAACTTCACCTGGAAGAGCACCTCCTGCTGCTACTACTACTCCCCCACCCACCCACTTCCGGTGTTAAAGGAAATACAAGGTTCTTGCTCCTGCCCTTCTAGCAACCTTCGCTGGTGTTCTTGTAATATTTGGTGTTCTTGAATACAGTATCTCAAAGTCCAACCTTACATCTACATCATGAGAGGTGGTAACAGGCCAAAGCAAGGGATTGCTAGGATTGAGCAAAGTATGATGTGGCCTTGTGTCATAAGACCACTACAGCAGCCATGAAGGCCATCCTGAATCACCCTGAAATGATCTGGCCAAAGGAGATCTGGTGAAGTTGTGACAGGGCCAGCAAACCAGTAGTGGATAATCTATCACAGCAGAAATCCAAACGTAACACAAATAGACTGATCATCTGGAATACTGCATCCAATTCTGCAAATCACCGTTTATGAAGAATGTGAATGAGGTGGAATGTGTCCAAAGCAGGGGAACAGAAAAGGCAAGAAGATATGAAACCAAAGCCTATGGATAACCATTGAGGAAGCTGGCTATGTTTAGTCTGCAAAATAAATGGCTAAGAGGTGATGCAATAGCCATTTTTAATAATTTGAAGGGTTGTCATATGGTAGTTGGAGCAAGGTGGTCTCTGGGGCTCTAGAGACTTGGTCCTGAAATCATGTTTCAAATTTAGGAAAGCTTTGACTAAGCATTATGACCAGCTTCCTGGCAAAAACAGCTGTTCTGCAATGGAATGGACTACCTCAAACACTGGTGAGACTTACTTTAGTGGTGATTTTATAAACAGAAGTTGGATAATCATCTATAAAGGATGCCTTAGGTATGGATTTCCTGCTTCAGCGGGTGATGGGATTCAGCATCTATTTAGCTCTTTCACATTTTATAATTCTGCAATTCTATGCTTTTCAGCAAAGAGAGGAAGACATATAGATTTGGTGCTTTTAGCAGTCATACATCTCCTGAAATATTTAGTTCCAGCATAAGACAAATACTACAATATGGTGTGGTACTTTATATACTATAAAAAAATATATAATTTGCTCCATGGCAGGGAACATACTTCAAGACCAAATAAAATGTGTTTTTCTATCTCTCCATGAGTGGTAAACAGCATCAACTGAACCTCAGAGACCTGATAAATCCTATATACAGCACAAGAAGGTTTTGCTCCAAAATAAACTAACAATATCTGTTTGCTATACCATATGGATAAGATTTCAAAAACAAACTGAAAGGGGGGGGGATGAAAAAGTGCCATCCACACTAGGCCAGTTACTCTTGAGTTTATAAGATAAGAGTAAATCAGCCTAGAAATGGGAATAAATAACAAAGCAGAGAATTTGTGGAATGGAAAGTAAGACAGCAACTCATAGACTATTGCTAGGAAGTATGAAGAATAGTGATTCTTGCATGTTTGAGACTATTTGGAGGAAAAGATAGGCAAGATGAAAACAAGATAAAATGTATATATAATGGAGAGTAAATGCTTCGAGAGTAGCTTCCCCCACCCCCTTCCGCCTTTTCCTTCAACAAATACTGAAAGCTCCAGTGGACCTGAATGGTGGAATACTCATAACAGGGTGAAAATAGGTACTTCTTTACTCTGCATTTTCTTATTCCTAGAGGTTAGTTGTATGTCTTTATGATCTAGAGTTCTCAGGCTCCTCCATCTACCACGTGGCCAAGATAATGTGAGGATTCTAAGAGTCTAATTCTGGAAATGTAGCATTTTAAAGTCCTGTTCAGACCACGTAATTTACTTCTCCATAGTTAGGTAATGGCCTCTAACCTACACAGTTTTAAAAGTGGAATTCAACAAATCCATTTAAATCAGGAAGTTGGTAGCAAACTTATCGTGATATCTGTACACTGCTAATCTTAGGCCCCACACCTCTAAATGCCACTGATTGCGAATAACCATTCTAGAGGGCTACTGCACTGAAGTTTTGCTTATGGGTGTCACATAGGTATTTGATGAACTTCTATGGGGAGCAGAATACTGGATCTTTGGTTTTATCCACTAGGGCTCCCCTAGTCAAAAATATACCCCAAAGATATATTATTTATATTCAAGTGTTGTATCTGATTCCAAATGCTGGCTATCCTCCGTATGTCTACGCAGTTCCACATGTCACTTTTTAATCTTGAGCTCACTATCATAGAGTCTCAGCCCTGGGCTAGTACTGATGAAACTGCTGCCCTCTAACAAGATGGATTCAAGTTGAATTTAATCCACTTGGGTAACATCACTCTTCCCTGTGGACTTCTCCACCCAAGGCCATTAGTCCTCAGAGTTGTGAGGTTAGTTAACCAACACCTGACAATCAGCATTGAGTCACTGGCAGTATGGTCTACTGTATTACCATAGTAGGATAACCTGGTCAGACTAGAAAACACATATACTGTGCCTTTTTCCTTTCCATATTCTTAGGTGCCTGTGAGTGATGGCTTAGGTTACAGTTGATTAGAGAGCAAAATGTTCTCCAAATGCCTTGCAGTGCTAACTGAATCAGCTATTGATGTGCATAGCCTTCCAATATACTTGAAGTTTAAATAAAACCACATATCAATTCCACTATCTGATCCTGACAATATTATGGGAATCTCATGCCTATCTCCAGCTCTCTGGTTACAGATATGTATTGCCTGTTCCTCCCTTCTGAATGTTGAGCATTTTTCCCAAATCTGATTTCACACACCAGCAAATTCTGAGCAATCTGTGGCTCTGAGCATATCATGTACTAGTTTTGACTCTGACAGCCTTGTAATGGAAATTTGAATCGCTATTGTGCTCTTCTTGTTAACAACATGTATCTCTGCATTGGTATACGTTGGGTGTGACACTTCTAGCAATTCAGATGCTCATATCCACAATGCAACCACAATAAAATGTTCTCTTTCCTCTTTCTTCTTTACAATTTACCTTCAACAGCATAGATACTGATTTTTCCTCAATTCAAGGCAACATTAACTACCCATTAAAATATGATTGAGTGTACTTGCTGTGACCTGGTCTTTTTCAAAAAGTAGCATGCGGGGGAGAGAAATACATTTGGTTTGTATATTGACAAGAAGCAACTTAATTCTGTTTTCCCATTCTAACATGCAAAGTAGAATGCAATTATCCTTTAGATTTCACACTTCTATGAATCTTGTGATGTAGTTCACAGGTCAAAAATATATTCAAAAATGCAATCATTAGAAGACAAATGCATATAATCTTTATCAGAACCTTATATAAAAGTAGATAATTAGGAAACATTTGTAAAGAAGCATGCATTGAGATAACCTCATGCAAAAAGGGGGTGGGTTTTTTTGGTGTTTTGGTATAAATTGTAAAATTGATGCAGAATAAACATATGATGACTTGAGGTAGCTGGATCCACTGTTATATATTTTAATGATTAAGAAGTTTTTTCTGACATTCAGTCTATCTGGCTTTCCTTAGTTTGAGCCCACAAATTATACTCTAGGGTGAACAAGAACAGACCCTGCTCTTCCTCTTTATGATTATATTTCAGGTATTTGAAGAGCACTATCATATCCCCACCTTTTCTCAAGGCTAAACCTGCCCAGATTACCCTGCAAGAGAATTCCTAGTTCACTGAGAGGGTGAGAAACTCATGAGAGGCCATGCTCCTTGTGGCAACTAAAAGTCTTACATATTTATTTATTTATTTAGTCAAATTTATCTTCCATCCTACTCACACAAGCGGCTCAGGGCAGAGCACAACAGACATAAAATAAACCCCTAAAAACACAAAAAGAACAAAGTAAAGTTAAAATTAAAACCCCTTTAAAAACTTTTAAAACTTCTCATTCCCTACACTAACCCACCGAATATAGGAATGAGGTTAGGAATGGGGGGGGGGGGAGATACAGAAGATACAGGGAAGATACAGAAGATACATATAGCTGCTTTAAGGTACGCCTTGCTAGAAAAAGATGGAGGCAACAGGAAAAGAGGAGGGCCATATAGGATAGATTCCACAAAAGAACCCCCAGCCTTGCATGTGCCAGAGCTGTGTCAGGCTCTTGAGAATATTTTTGGATTTCAATTCCCAGAAGCCCTGATCAGCAGGTGTACTGACTTGGGCTTTGAGTAATTGAAGTCCAAAGGCACCTGGAAAGTCAAGTTTGCTAACCCCTGGGATAGAGCATTTCAGAGATCATTCTTTCATAAGAGTGTCTCATTCATTTATTTCATTTATCGACTTGCATGCTGCCCCACTCGCCAAGCTACTCTGGGCTTTTAACAAAGATATAAAATATACAGTAACAAAACAATATCACAATTACAAGATATCACCTCACAAAAAACATTTCAAAGCATCCCCAATCACTGTGACAAAATATCAAGTCATCATAAAACTCTTCAAAAATACATCAAAAACAATGTTGTAAGTTAGAGACAACTTGACATCATGTAACAGCAACAAAGTTCCCTTTTGACTGGTATTCCAAAGATGTACTGAAACCTCATCTAAGCAAGACCAGTTACATTCTGGTGGAGCCACTGGAAAGCTAGTAAATCAAAGCACTAATGTAAGATACAGAAGAGCCATATTCCCAGCTGCATACTTTGTCTTTCATTCTTTGAGGTTTAAATTGTAACTTGACTTCTCTTTCCACATTCAATTTTCCTCTTGCATGATGTGTTGATAATTATAAATACCAGAAGGCACAGTCCAAATTGGGTAGATAACAGAACCCCTAGTGTATAATAGTCTATCTTGGAGAGAGTAAAAAATTATAACCCCCGCAGCCCCACTACTGAAGATGAATTCCTATTTATTAAAAATCATTTCTTCCTTAGCATGGGGCCACTTGTTCTGTTGGAAGTAATTTTCCCTCTATAGTTAATGAAAGAATTTTCATTGCATAAACATAATATTAAAAAGAAGTAATTCACTTGTTTCCGACTGCACCTAAGAGTGCAGAGAATTATACAATTGACTGTGCGTAGAACAGATGATATGGGCTTCTTGCTTCCGAATAGTGTGAAGTAATTGATATACAGTAGAACCCCTTATAACAAAAAAGCTCCATTCCATGGAGTGCTTCATTATACAAATTTTTTGTTATGCAAATCACTATTGGTGACACACTGCATAATGAAAAAAAATTGGTATGTGGGATATACCCCATATAATGGGGGAGAAATTTTCGTTGTGCAGGGTATACACCATATTACAAAAAAAAAAATCATTATGCGGGGTATCGCCAATAGCTCAAAAATGCTTCGTTATATGATTTTTTTTGTTATACGAATCATTTGTTATATGGGGTGCCACTGTATGCCATTTTTAAACTCTGCTTTGATTTCTCTAAACTGTTGACTATCTGCTTGCTTTAGTAGGCAGGGGAGTGGTTAGACAATGGATTTATAGAAAATATGCTCAAGTATCATACTTCTCCAAGCAATATGAAAGGCTTGGCTCTCTTTTGGAGTGGGTGGGTGGGATAATTCAGCTCTGTTGGATGTGTTTCTGGGATCATTCAGACTTTTTTCATTAATCTGAAATAGCATGTTATAAAATATGCATACAGCAGTTCCTGCATTCTACAGATTTTGTACTTTGCTGGAGCTAAACTATATCTGCAATTCATCTATAAAGTTTACTTAACACCAGAGGTAAAAGCTAGTCTGCAAAACTATCAGGCTCAAAAACTGGAGAAGTTACCTTTTCAAACTATAATTCATAGAGCACTGGTGGCAAACCTATGGCATGTGTGCCAGAGGGGGCACTCAGAGGCCTTTCTGTCCCATCAGCCCAGGACAGAGTTCACCCTGCCCTTCTGCCCAGCATCCCAATGGGAGCACTTCCTCCCTCCTCCAGCACAGAGTTTACTCTGCCACTCTGCCCGGCAGCCCAATGGGAGTGCTTCCTCCATCCCTCAGCATGGAGTGGGTTTGGGGTTGCAGACTGGGCACTCAATCTCTAAAAGGTTTGCCATTGCTATCATAGAGTCTCAGTTAGCACAATGAGTGAGGGATGCTGGAAACTATAGGTACAAAATGTAATATTTCCTCTCTCACATCATGCTGAAGGGCACAGTCTAAATTACAATCAAAATAAAGTTGAATTGCTCCTGATTTATACATTACTCTCCTAATGTAGGACAAATATGCCTGAGAATCTCTTCATCTGTCCATCCATAGCTATTCTGGGCAGTGCAAGAATTGATGTGACTTCTCAGCTGATTGAGAACTACTTATAGCTGTGGTTTTGATTAACAATACACCAAAAAACAAACAAAAATATTTTAAAATTAAGTAATATCTCACATCAGCAATGATCAACAGACACTTTAAAAAATCACTTCCCCTGACTGTTCACAGACAGTCAGGGAAAGTTTTCAATATATGATGTGCTCATTAGCCCCTTCAGCATACCAGCAGAGTGGACAAATGGTGTAGTGGATGGCCAAAGATGCTGCCCTGGCCATGTGAGCAGCCAAAGATACCACCTTGGCTGTGCAGACAGACAAGGACACCACTGCCTATCCCAGACTCCCACCAGCTGTCTGGGGGGATAAAGGGCCACCCAGGTGGAGCAGATGGCCAAAGACCCTGCCCCAGCCACGTGGGCAGCCAAAGATGCCCCCCTGGCTGTGTGGGCAGCCAAGGATGCCACTGCCTACCCAGACTCCCACGAGCTGTCCGGGGGGGGGGGATAAAGGGCCGCCCCAGCAGAGCGAACAGCTGAAGACATTGCCCTAGCCGTGTGGGTGGCTGAAGATGCCACCACGGCTGTTCAGTTGGACAAGGATGCCACCATCAATCACTGGCCCCAAACCCCCATCAACTGTCTGGGAGAGACTTTGCCACTGACCCAGACCCCAGCAACAGTCCAAGGGGAAGACTGTGACTATTTCATTATTATTTTTTGTCTATTGTTATTTTACTGTTATTTGTTGTGCTAATTTGTAAGCCTCCCTGAGTTGCATAATAAATAAATAAATAAATGTTAACATCAAAAGCAAACATTAAAAGCTACAAGCCTCCCATATAAGCTTTCCCAAGTGTCCACAAGGCACTGGAAATGACATATTTTGGGAGTGTGCTGAAAAAGTTGAACCTCCCTGATCAGGGCTCAAAAGGCCTACATTTTTGGGGAGGGGACTGCCATTTTTTAAAAAGCAGACTAGCCCACCCTTAAAATTCCTCCAAATGCCCTGGAAAATCCCTGGCTGAAAATCAAATGAGAAGGAATGCTTGCTCATCACTATTTATGTGAGTTTCCCTGGCATTTAGACTGGAGGGGGAGGGAGCTAATTATCATTTTTGAAAGACAAATAAATTGTAATGTTAGGTTGCTTTTTAAAGAACATGCAACAAACCTCCAACATGTCTAAAAACTGCACACATTCATGCTAAGTTTGTAATGCATGGTACTGTGCATGATGTGCACAAGGGCAGATCTGGGAAACTTAGGTCAACATTCCTTTAACAGAAGTTTGTTGTAATCAGAAGTGTCTGAACGTTGTTGGTAAAGACTTTGAGCACCTCTTTTAATTTCAGGAATCAAAAGTGACTTGCATTCATCTTTTGTTATTGAGATACATTGAGTTTTACAATTGTATTACAGTTTTTCCTTTCTTAAAAAGTGTATCTATTTTTGGAACCCTCTGTATTTATGCCACACAATTCTTGGCTTAGTGGGAACTATTCATCACTCAAAAGTCTTCTGTAAACATTTTAGAGGATTTTTGTAATCCCTCTCATATAATCTGTCAGGTCCCAAGTAGCTGTGATATTAATCCTGGTTCTGAATCACTCAGCACTTTAAAATGTCTGTTATTTATCTGAGTTTAGTTCAGTTAGGTTGGGTTAGTTTTTTTAAAAAAAATCAGTCTTAATTATCATTCCTGAAGATTAATTATATTCATTAGGATGGGCAACAGAAATACTGCTGGCACAAGCAGCCCTGATGAGTATTTTACAAGCCTGCCATTTTACAAGTTAATTGTTGCATATCCATATTTACAACCATGAGGAAAGAAATGGTAAGGACAAGCAAATTAATCTATTTCTGATCTATGCTATTATGTATATGTATATGTCTCTCTCTCTACACACACACACACACACACACACACACACACACACACACACACACACACACACACACACACACACACACACACACACACACACAAACACACACACATTGAAATACATTTCTAACATATTTCCTTCCAATAAAAATATTTTGAAAGGCATTTTTGATAAGATTCTTTAAGTCAAAAATCGCATCTCAGCCTTTAAGAAAGGCAAAACCAGCAGATACTGTAATTTGGTTTCGGTTCATGCTAGATAAAAAGTAGACTCAGTCAATCTATGGTGAGATTTGTAAATATAAAATACTAGGATGGGGAGAAAGATATCCATCAAATGATTATCTTGCAGGAAAACCTCCTAGGACCTAAACTACACATTTGCTACATGAGGGTTATGAATAAACAGGAGCAAACACTCTCTAAAAATGCTTCTTTTTATTTATGTACCTAAGCTTGATACACATACACACATAATGCTGCAGTCTAAAGGTTCTGTGGAAGAGGAAGGATCCTTACTCCCCAGCCAATTAAAAGGAGACCCTACTCTGGTTTAAAACAGGGGGTTTGGGTCAGAGAGTTGCATCAGCTTGTTGGCTCATCTGACCCCTCCCTCTCTCAATGTATGCATTTTTTTTAATCTTTTAACTTTGCTTAGTTTTAACCTTTTTAAATATTAATTTTAGACAGGATTTTATATTGTGTTTTATGTCTCTTTTGAAGCTTTGTTAGCTGCCCTGTGTCTCTTTGAGGAGTTTGCATATAAATCTGATTAAATAAATAAATAAACCACAGTAGGGCATGTGTCAAATAACTTCCTATTCCACCCAGTTTTTGCCATATGTATAGCTTCGGTCTAGAGCTATTGGTTCACATCTACAAAGGCCAACAGCCCACTAAGCCAACATGTAGCCTGTTAAGGAGGTTGGCTAACTTTACCTTGACCTAACTTTTCTCTAGGCTGAATCCACAGTCTATATACATAGGCTGCAGGAAAATTGAATCTACTTACTTTCTTCTTTGCTTTGTCCTTTTTTTTACCCATTTTTGTTGACAGATCTTAAGTCATCAGAACAATTTGCCCAGCAGATTGTTCTGTCAGCAAATTTCAAGACCCAGCAGAAGAGACGTCTGCTGGCAGAAGATGTCTGTGGTTCTTCCTTGAGTTTTGCCTATCCCTGGCTTTGAATTAGAATGACTTTGTATGGTAGGAAGAGAATCACATAGCATTCTAGAAAACAATTACAGTAATACCTCATATAACATTAGTATCGAATAACACTAAAATCGCATAACATTAAGGAATCTGGGGGGAAGAATTGCATCAGATAACATTAAGATCCTATGGGATGCTTCAGATAACAACCGCTAAAGCATGTGTGGTTACAATGTATCTCTATGGATCCCATAGGATTTTAACGTGCATCAGATAACACTAAAAATCATATAACACCAAGACTTGTGGAACCAGGTTTTAGTGTTATATGAGGTTTTACTGTATAACAATGAGACAGTCATGCCTGGGTAGGGACTGCAGTGGCTTAAGTGGCTAAGACATTGACTGGAAGGCAGCAGGTCAGCAGTTCGATACCTGAATACTGCAGGATGGAATGAGCTCCCATCTTTGTCTCAGCTCCTGCCAACCTAGCAGTTCCAAAGCAAGGAAATTGCAAGTAGATAAATAGGGACCACTTTGGTGGGAAGGTAAGCAACATTCCATGTGCTCTGGTGTCAAGTCATGCCTGCCACATGACCACAGAAATATCTGCAGAAGCAGACAGCACTGGCTCTTGGGCTATGAAACAGATAAGCACTGAACCCTAGAGTCGCATACAACTGGCTTTCGTGCAAGGGTGACCTTTAGCTTTACATGCCTGGGTTATTCTTTAGTAGTGTATGAGGTGCTTAGGCTGAAGTAAAACCCAAAAACTACCTAATGAGATTTTCTGGAAGAAACTGAAAATTCAGAAATCTTGCTCTAAAGCAGAGGTTCCCAACCTTTTCAAGCCAGGGATTGGGTCACACTCTCTCAGACAGATTCAAGGGCTGGATGGCGATTTTGCCCTGCCTACACGATGGGGTGGCCATTTTGTCCCAACAGCTGAAAAGGAGGTGTCCATTTTGTTTTTCACATGCCCTTGGAGGCATGGGGGGCTACATGAAATGGTGTGCAGGCTGTATCCGATCCATGGGCCTTAGGTTGGCAACCCTTGCTCAGCTGTTTTAGTCTCACTGCAGATGAATGATTGAAAGAGAAGGCTGGTATTCAAGATTTCTAATGACACTTAAAGAACTACTCAGGAAGACTCAATAGTTTGGAAATGTGATGCTTAGCCTCAATAATGTTTTTTGTTTGGGTCCCCCTTCCTTTATTAAACACAAGAGAATCTCTATATACTAAAGTTTACCAAACCAATTAAAAGAGTTTTCAGGGAATCAAATCTTGGAGAAACTAGAGGCTAATGACACTAAACTGTCACTATCTCAATAGTGAGCTGATTCAATCTAATTATAAAAAATGAGAACTGCAGGCACAGAAAAGCCTATATACACAGAGAATTGCAACATAAGTGGCTGCCCTGTTTGTTAAGACTGAATGATTTCCAAAATAAAATGCAAAACGTTTTGTTTTCAGGGAAAAAAAATATCCTGCTGAGCTGTTAGATATAGTCCTCCATTTCTTTTTCTCTTTTTATGGGGCACAAATGCATTAAAATCTGTGTCTGTTTGAAATAACCTTGTAATTTTTTGCTAAATATTTGATTTCTTAAAAAATAGCTTTTCTTTGAAAGTTTGCAATCTATTTTGCTAAATAAACATAGATCGCAAACACTCAAAGTAATTTTCTTTGAAGTGTTAGTCTGTGCAAGCATATCAGAGAGTAAACAAAACAAAACATCAAAAAAGACAAAAAAAAGTTGTGGCACCTTAAAGACTAACTCCTGTACTTAAATTTAAGCTTTTGTGAATCAAATCCTCTTCATCAAATACAAGAGTTAGTCTTTAAGGTGCCACTACTTTTCTGTCTTTGTTGTTGTTGTTGTTGTTTGTTTACTCTCAAAGTAATGTTGATTTTAGAATAGGAATATTGTATACAGTAATACCTCAGATAACGTTTACCTCGGATAACGCTAAAATCGCATAACGTTAAGTAATCTGGGGGGAGAATTGCAATCGAATAATGTTAAGGTCCTATGGGATGCATCGGATAACAACTGCTAAAGCCTGCACGGTTACAATGCATCTCTATGGAGCATTAACGTTATCCGATCCATCCCATAGGATTTTAACATGCATCGGATAACACTAAAAATCGGATAACACCAAGACTTGTGGAAGCAAGTTTTAGCGTTATCCGAGGTTTTACTGTATTAGAATCCCATAGCTAGTTTGAATATTTAGGGTGTCTGTTGTGACCCAGTGCCAAAACAACACACAACTTCTTGGCAGCATCCTTTATTCCATTCTCAGAAACATTATTCAAGCAAGTTCTAGTAAGCCTGGATAAGCAACTCCTAATTTAGATTGTATGCCTTTTGAGCTCTGGTCAGGGAGGTTCAACTTTTCCCCAAGCCTGCACTTGCCTACAGGACATTCCAAGATTGTAATTCATTAAATTAGTGACCAGGGAGAAATCTCACCCCACTGTGAACAGAATGAGGTTCTTTCTTACTCAGTGCATGAACCAAGCATTCAAGAATCTTCTCAGATTATATGAGAAACAAACTTAAAGTGTTTCCTAGTGGTTTTTCAAGATGGAACACAGGGTTTTTGAATCAGGGTGATAGAGCCCGGCCCATTGAGACAAAATCCATGGACTCAGGATGTAGATGTTCAGTCTTTCTATCTCATGTTCGATCACATGGAGCTTGCCTCGAAGGGTTCATCTTCTGGCATCATATCTTTTAGCTTGTTGAGACTGTCCTTGGGGTTTTCTTGGCAAGGATACTGGAGTGGATTGGCAGTTCCTTCTCCAGTGGATTGGTTTAGTTTGAGTTCTCCGCTATGGCCTGTCCATCTTAGGTGGCCCTACACAGCACAGCCCATAGCTTCATCAAACCACACAAGCCCCCTCACCAAGGCAAGGCAATGGTCCTTTGGGGAGGGTAGCAAACACTTGGGTGCTTTCGTTTGGTCATAATTAAGAAAAAGACTTACTGACCTTGATGTGACTAAACAAGGCATTTCTTAGATTTTTCACATTTTCTGAAGGAAAACAAATTAGGAAAATCTCTTTATCTTGCATGTAAATCACAATCAAGATTCTTAATTTCCTGCAGTTGGGAAGAGAATGGCATAGCCTTGTTTATAAACAGCAACTGAAAAGACTGGATTTAATTAAACAACTCTCAGTGAATTTGATTGCTCTGGTGTCATCTTTTCAAATGTGATTTATGAGCAAGGAAGGGCCCAAGGGAGCTATTTACCAATTTGGCTCATTTTATTCACGTCACTTTAGCGAACAATGTTTGTATTAAGAAAAACAAGGGAAATCTCAAGCAAAGCTTATAACAATGAAGGCAGGCTCTGTTCTAACATAGTCATTAATTTTTGCTTGATATGCAGAATGAAAAACATCTAGTTTTGTCAAATTGGATGCTTTCAAATGTATATGTAATTTTCAGATATCATTTTAGGATTACATATAGAGTTGCCATAATTCTCTCCCACAAAACTGGGACAGAAGTATACTTGACAAAAATAGGCAGGTTATCTACCGGGGGGGCGGGCAAATTAACTTGTTCTTAATAGAGGGAGGGGAAGCATGAAGCCCATGGAAAGACACAGAAAGATTGTTATGTGGGCACTATCCATGCATCTTTCCACCCACCCACCTACCAACCCCTGCTACGTGTCTCAACCACAATCCCTGCATGGGTTTATTTTGCTCATGGGGATGGGGGTGAAATAAGGTGGCAGCTCCCTGAGCCCTCCTCCAAGCACCAGCTCTGGTAAGAGCATGCTCACCATTGCTGGTGCTGAGGCGGGAAGGTCTCTGTGGGATGGCGAAGAACAGACGACTTTATCTCATTGGCGGCAGATTCCCCTGAGGCTGATTCCATCCACCCCACTAGCCTTCCTACCCACTTCACACCAACAACAAATGCCTGACCAAGAGAGAGAGCGCCATGTGCATGGTGATCCCATCATAAGAAGGAAACAAGGGAGGGGATATCAGAGAGTAAACAAAACAAAAAGACAATCCCTCCTTGTGGCACCTTAAAGACTAACTGCTGTAGTTTAGTGTGAGCATAAAAATCCAAGACTTTAACATGATTTTTATTGAACAGGTCAGGACAAGTTTTTCAGTATTCATGACCACTGAGCTTGTTGGCTACTCATTGTGATGGTTTGTGGCTGTCTCTCCTCATGAAATTTTGCCTCAAAAGTTGAAATGTTTGAAGTGGTAGTCGTGTTAGTCTGTGCAAACATATCAGAGAGTAAACAAAACAAAACAGCAAAAAAGACAAAAATATGATGGCAACTTAAAGTCTAACTGCTGTATTTGAATGTGAGCTTTCATGGACCAAATTCACTTCAGCAGACCTCAAAGGAGTGTGTTTTTATGCCAAATACGTACTGAATTCCCCAAACCCTGCGAATATCTCCTTGCTTATGGTGCTATTTTGATTTTATAGGTCAACATAGACATTACAGGTATACTCTCTATCTATCTATCTATCTATCTATCTATCTATCTATCTATCTATCTATCTATCTATCTATCTATCTATCTATCTATCTAATTTTTGCAGACATGATCAGTCAAGCACTTTATTTGTAAGTTTTGTTGCTGAGATACGTATCTCTGAGGAAGTGCTGTTCTAGAAGGATCAATATCTTAAACAGAAAAAATACAACTTCTCTTGAATTTCTAGTTTCAGTATAAAAATGTATAAGCAGATTGGTTGATGCTCATGAGTAAGTGTAAACAAGAAATGAGAGGTAGATGTGATGCATCTAAAATCAATCTAAATTATTTTGGATTAACTCAAGCTTTACCAGGTTTGGAAAGGGACCTTGGCATAATCTGTGCCAATCAGTGTCCTGAAGGGAGAAGTCACATTTACAACATCTTTCTCGCCATAAACAAGATTTTGGGAGCAGATTTCAAGCTTTCACAGTCTATTCTGTTTAATAGTCAGGTGTGAAAGTCTATCAATGACAGAAGCCAGGTAGGCAAAAAAGCACGGCCAGATGCAAAATGATGGCTTCAGATTGAGCTAATTTCCTGTTGCCTTTGTTTTCCCACAAAAACAATACTTACACAGGGCTGTGGGTACAAGTAGAAATTTACATTTGAATCATGATAGATCAATGATTATAACACAAATCTTTATCCTGGACAACAAAGTTCCTCAAAAATGGAGTAAAAGATGGGGGGAGAGAACTAGAGTTGTTAAGCAGCTGAGAATCAGAAGACCTCAAAATCATTCAGAAGTTATATTTGAAATCTGCTACATTACATAGCAATAACTTCTTGCATCAAGTTCTTCTTACAGGCTATTCCCGCCACACTTTTCTCTCAGATCAATCCATTTGTATTCTGCTTTTGGCCAAAGCAGTGGGAAATTTTGCTAAAATGTATAGAGAAAGACTAAAATGGCACCTGATGATGCATAGATAATCTCAAGGAATTTAACAGGCATACATCAGCTAAATATCCAGTGCAATCCAGAGGAAGAAGAAATGTCAGTTTACAAGTCCATGAAGCAGTTATGGAAGAGATGGCCTTTCAGCTTGCTGCTTTTTTTGATTGTCTGTTCCAGTTTCTTTGATCCCATTCTGCTACTCACTTTCTCTGCTAGGCTGTGTGGATTTATTTCTTCTTTTCCTTTCTATTCTGTTTCTCATAGTAACTTCCCAGTTTTCTTTGGTTATGCTATTAAGAGCTTTCTCCTGAAATTAGCTGTCCCTCTGGCATAGTTACATTGTATTAACTACCGGTTTTGTGCTTGGTGTAATATTCTCTTTGCAAGAGTTATACTGTCAGTACAGGATGTAAGTATTTGATGCTTCCCCAGACAAAAAGTATTATTTCAGACAGGATGAAGCTGAGTCCCAAATGAAGTTTAAGAATAATTAGAAGAAATCTTCCTCTTTCTTTGTATTGTATGTTTTTCCATTGCAGATAATGAGGAAAACAACATGCAATTGCTTGCAAGATTAAATTTTTAAGGAAAGTATTAATCCGTATAAAGGTTTAATTAGATTATATAAATAACATCATACTTATGTTTTCTGTTACTTACTAGTTTATCCAACCAGTTCTCCAAACTTGAAAAAGCCTCCCTCCTTTTCTCCCCTTATAACAGAGATAAAGGGGATTTTTATAGGCCGTTAGCTGCATATTTTAATATGTAATGCAAAGTTTATTATAATTAATTATTAATATTTAATTATATTTAACATTATTTAAATTACATTTAATATTTTTAGGCTGAAAGATGCTTTTTATAACTCACGTTCTGATCTGTAGCTTCTGAGTCACTTTGCCTGCAACAACAGGATTTCACTCAGCGTTGCATTGATAGGTGTGAAACACACAATATATGAACCAAGAAGAAAGAGCCTAAGACTATGATGGCAAACCTTGGCACTTCAGGTGTTCTTGGACTTCAATTTCCAGGAGCTCATTTCAGCAGTCCTGCTGATCAGGGCTTCTAGGAATTGTGGTTCAAGAACAGCTGGTATCTCAAGGTTCGCCATCACTGACCTAAGAATACCAGGGATTCTATCATTTAAAAAATCCTATAGATCCTGGTAGATTTTGTCCCTGAATTATTTTCAGGGCCTTCCTCAAAAGAACTTGCCAAAAATAAAAATCCTAAAGTATTCATTTTGGTGGGAATCCCTTGAAGAAGGCCTTAAAGGCAGGTCAGAGCAAAAATACACAAATTCCACTGAATAATTAAGAGACAGAAACAGACAGAGAGATAATCACTAGCATTATTTTTCCTCAGGTAATAAACTTCAGTGAATTCTTGCAGATTCTGATTAGGCATGGATTTTTCAGTTTGTTCCCCCTACACACACACACTACAAGTAGCACAATTCACTAGGAAATACAGCCTGAATTTTGGCAGCTGTAGCCCCTCCCCCCCCAAAAAAAGTACCCAGGTCTTTGCAGTAGTATACTCACACTTGAGGCCCTATATATTTTTCAGTAGAGCCACTATAGAAGGAAAGAGTAGGTGGGATTTACTAAGCTCTGATGTTGTTACCATTTTTAGAGCCTACATATAGTGAGAGCTTAATGATCAAAGAAATCTGAACATTAGCCAAGTAATTGTTTCTCAAAATGAGGCTTGTCCCACACTAATCTTTCATGATTTGAACTGGGCAACAGTTATATGTTTGCAATCCTTATTAACATAAATGGTTTTAGTGGCTTAGTGCTTAAGACGCTGAGCTTGACTGGAAGGTTGGCAGGTCAGAAGTTTGAGACCCAAGACCCAGCTCCTGCCAATCTAGCAGTTTGAAAGCAAGAAATTGCAAGTCAATAAATAGGTACTGTTTAGGCAGAAAAGGTAACAGCATTCCATGCACTTCATTGTCTAGTCATGCCTGCCACATGTGCTTGGTTCTTTGGCTGTAAACAGAGATGAGCACCGCCCCTAGAGTTGCCAAGACCATACAAGTAAAGTTGTGTATGAGCACAAAAGAAGATACATTACCATCTTTTCTTTGCAAAACCTGCTGTGAACAAACCACCTTGATTGAGCCATTTCACTAGTCCAGAGCATGGAAAAGTTATTTCAGTGGATTGCAAGTGCCAAAATAACACAGCTGTCATAGATATTTCAGGAGTTGTACTTTATCCATAGGCTTGGAGAAGCCAGAGAAATAAAGGTAGCAATTAAATGACTACTGGCAGTGGTAGGCATCAGCAGGTTCAGACCACTTCAACAAAACCGGTAGCAGAATTTCTGGCTGGCCCTGCCCATCCAAGTTTTGAAATAACGTAGTCCTAATTTGGGTACAATGCAGGGTTTTTCCCCTGGCCACACCTACCATATCACACCCATAGTGTGGTAGTAAAATTTTTTGGAGTCCACCACTGGATACTGGGCTGAATTTCATTTAAGATGACAGTTCTGTTGATGTTTGGTTTGACAATCAAACAGCCTATTGCACAACTGGTTGTAGAAGGAGATCTTTTCCGTAGACAATCCTTCTTATTTACTCGGAAGATGGACTACCATTAGCCCAGCAGATCTCATAGCACTAGTGGAATGACATTGCAAATAGGATATAATCCTCTTATCCAATGTAGAATTTGGCCACCAGCTGCAGGATGAGGGTGTGTGTGTGTAATTTGATTCTTGTAAAAGAAGACCTGCTTCCTCATGTTCAAACTTCTGCATTTTCATTCATGTATATATTTAAACAGTACCTTTACACATTGAGTTCTTAGCTTGTTTTGATGTGCAGAACTTGACAATTTGTCATTATTCTGTTGATAGATGCCATGTGGGAATGTTAACATCTTTCAGAATGAACTGCTCTGAATGACAGTTCTGCCAAACATGAAATGTTTTATATATTGCAATCAGTAGTAAATTGTCTAAGATATTTACTCACCGACTCCACCACCAGTGTTGTCATTTATAATCTTGAGCTTCCTTGCCTTTGTTGTTTGAAAAACAACAAGCAATTTTGTACATGCTTTTTCATCATCATCTTGTAAGTATATAGTATGTTCTCATCCATCTTTGAGTTTATCCTAAACACCTGCAGCTTTGTAATTGATCTGGCAGTGATATAAAATTCCTTGCATCTTATTACTTGACACTTTGGATCCTGTCTTGTGATCTTCCTTTTCAGCACGATGCACAAAAAATGCCATTTTCTTTTTGATTTCACTCTCATTAGTGCACATGAAAAATGTTGTATGCAAATGAGTAAGATGGTATTCCACAGCATCAGTATTCACTAAAACTGTTGGAAGGTTTGTGTATCTAAAGCAAAGCAAATCTGCCACCTTTCTGGGCTTGACTGCAGTCATCTTTCTATGGAGAGCTGAGAACATACAGCATTATATACTTACTAAATCAGGGGTGGCCAAACTTTTTGCATGTGGACTGGACCATGACCTTTGGACATCTGAGTGGACCAGTCACATGTTTCCTCCCACTGTAAAACGCTGACATAAAACACATCAGTGGCTGTTGTAAATGTGTTTACGAAAACCGCGGGTGCATTTATGGCAGCGTTTATGACAGGCGTGGATGCAGTTACGCATGCACGGGCATGTTTTGTGGCTGTTGTAAATGTGTCTGCTTCCACTTCCGGTAGTGATGAGGGTGGCAGCAGGCCACATGGTGTAATGAGTAAAATCTTGTTGCTTCCAAATGTTATATTTTAAGATAATTTCAGGACATGTTCAAATGTATTGGTCAAGTTTTATGCTGTTCTCTTATCGATCCTAATTTTTCCCTTTAAAAGATGGCAAGAGGTAACAAGTAATGCAACAAAAAGTGCAACAAAATAGTTCTTCAACATTACCATGAGTTCTCAAAAATGGGTTGCTTTTCACACACTTTAAAGGTTCTGCACATGAGGTTGGAATGAAACAGATATTTACTACTATCAACATGCTTTCCAGAAAGTGGTATTGAGGATTTGTATATGACCCCATGTCCTCCATACTTTTAAAAGTTTCTACGAAGCTTCTGGGGAAAGTCATCAGCAGATTTTTGGATGAGTAGAGTTGCCAGTACCAGGTTGTTGGACTTGAGACTCAGATGTTTAAGTTATTTCTTCAGAAACCATACATTGGCACTAACATTACAGGGGGTTGGATTATACTGATTTGGCAATCCTCATCTGGTTCTGAAGATCCTCCTGATGTACTGCATATCCCCTGTCAGGGGGAGTGAAAAGGGCTGCCGGCAGGAGCCCCGGCCAGAGACGCTCCCGACCACTTCCCGGCCGTGCTGACGTCTCCGCCTCCCCCGGACTCGCAACACCTGTCCGGGGGAGTGAAAAGGGCCACTGGCAGGAGCCCCGGCCAAGGACGCTCTCGACTGCTCCCTGGCCGAGAGAACGGAAAACAGCAGCAAGGGGCGACCAGCAGGCATAAAAATTGCGCTCCCACCGCCGCCGTTACCGGAATTTTCTCTTGGCCGGCCCTGGCTCTGAGCTGGGTGAGGAGGACTCTGGCTGTGAGTGCCCGGACTTGCTTCACCTGCCAGCACTCCTGAGCCTCGCCCCCACACCGGGCTATAAAAACCCCTGCGGTGGGATGCTGCCATGGCTTCCAGAGCATGCTTGTGGTTAGGGTGAGAGCCCTGACATTGTTGGATCATGTACTGTATTTTTATATTGTATTGCATTACTGAGACTATGTCGCACTGCTGTACTGTATTGTTATATTTATTGTACTATACTGTATGACCTTTGATTGTGTTATATTACTTTTGATTGTCTTCTATGTATGGTTTCTGTAAACCACCCTGAGTCGGTTGTACCAAGTAGGGCGGTACACAAATCGAATAAATGAATGAATGAATGAGGTAGAGGCAGCTGAATTTATTTCTCTAAGAGAATCTCTTACAGTTTCTCTACCTGGATATCTATTCTTCTTCTTCAAGTGCCATTTCTGTTCCAAATGTTGGCTATCATGGTGATAGTCTTCCTATTCTTAACTCCTTGGAACAGTTCTTCCAAGGACATACCACACCAGTCTCTCAGGTGTCTGTCTATGTCCACGGTCTCTCTCCCCAAGGATTTTCCCTTGCATAACGAGTTATAGTATTCTATACTTCATGCTGTTTCTCATGTTATGCCCAAGGTATTGGAGATTTCTTTGTTTAATGGTATTGAAGATTTCTTTGTTCTTTATCCATTTGGCACAACACTTCTACATTAGTCACATGGGCAGCCCATGATATCCTTAGCAGCTATCTGTAGATCCAAATTTCAAAAGCTTTGGTTTTCTTTTCAGATGCTTTAGTGGGTGTCCAAGCTGGGAATATGTAACAGCTCACTATTCAAATCTTTGTAGTGAGAATTAGAGCTCTACTGCATAACAAATGTCACATTTTTATGAAGGTGGATCTTGCTTTTTTATTCATATTTTAATATCTACCTCAAGATCCCACTTTTCATTTAACATACTCCATAAATAGACAATTGTATCCACTCTTTCAATTTCTTGTGTTCCTGCCATTAGCTTTCCATGAGTTGGTGCTTGGCTTATAACAAAATAACAAGAGAGATCTATTAATCTAACAAAATGTGTTCATGCTCACCTTCAGTTTTGAGAAGTATTCCTTTTCTTTTATGCAATGTATTTTTCTCCTCACAGTGTATTGTAGCCTTCAGGTTGAAAATCCTTTCCAGCAAATTCTAGAAGGCAGACCCATAATATCTTCTTCTTCACTTATACTTTTACTCCTTCAGGTATCAAAGTATCAGTACATTACATTCATACTTTTATCCTTGTTTTGGTATAGCTTGGTGTATAAATACACATAGTGAAACAGTTAGTAAGCATACTAAGAATTAAGACACAGAAGCATAGAGTCAGAACAGACAAAAAATTAAAGGATTTCCCTCCATAGATTCAAATGAATGGCTTGGTTGGGTAAAAACATTATTAAATAATTTTCTTGTATGTTGATGTAATATCCTAAAAGACTAAATGGTATATTCTATTTTTGTAAAAAAAAAATTCTTTTAAGAACATTCTTCTTCTGTGCCTAGGCCAGATGTGAACTGCCAAATGAAGGGACCTTTAGGTGAGTTTATTCAGCATTCCTTTTGCCTGACCTAGGGTGAGAAAGATTAGCTGGCAACACAAGGTTGCCATTACCTGGGTAAGCCCAATTGTGGTTCAGAAATACCACAGTCTTTGAGGAGGCTCTTTCTGTAAACCCCTTTAAGAACATTGATATTGGAAGAGATGTACTCTCTGTTTTTTCAATGTGTCTTCTAAGAATATAAGTTCCTGCAATTTTTAGAATGTAATTAAAACATTCTCCTTGAATTCCAATTTTGAAACATGATTATAACACAGATTGAGTTCTTGCCTGTAACTTTAATGGCGACATTTTTTTAATCTGAATTTTTAAACATAACTTAAGTTTTGCCTTTATAAATTGTGAATTATTTATGTTTGCAATTTTTGATAGTTGTAAGAAATTTTAGATAACTTTCACATGATTTAAGCATATGCACCGACCACTTTTTTCACAGCTGTAAGACTGATTTATTTAAAATAATGTATTGTAACATACTTGTGGTTTTTAAATTTTTTATTGACTTTTAATAAATCATAACACCATTGTGATAGACAAATAAAAAACAAACAATAAACATATAATTGCATTCTATTACGTTAGGCTTCACTTAATTATCCATACATTGTTATAATAAAACTCAAATTTTCAATTTCAAAATTATCTCAGTTTTATAACATATTCTATGTAATTACCCAATGTTGGGTCACTTTTTCTTATACTATTATTAAAATGATCACCTTTGTGCTATTTACAATGTGCAGAATTTACCACTTGTTTACTAAATTATCTTATATTTCCCAAAAACTCAATGTGTCAAGGTGTGATGGACCCCTACAGACTCAAACTGCTAAGAGGTGTTAGAAATCTGCTCTGAGGACTTTAAGTTTCATACATTTGACTTGATCATAGTGCATTCTAGATGGAAATTACAATTGATGCAAAATCCCGTTGGAAAGATGCTGACAAGGATTTATGTCCAAGATTACATAGCTGGATTGGTTATCTATCCATTTATTTTGTAGGACAAATTCACTGATGCTGATTTATAAAGCCCCAAATGAGATGGGACCCAGGTTTCAGAATAAATACTATTCTTTGTACCATCTTCCCTATTTCTTGTTCCAATACTAAGGTACTAGGAGAAATCAGGAAAAACTTCCTAGCTGTTAGAGCAGTACAATGGAATCAGTTACCTCGGCTTGTAAGAACTCCAACACTGCAGGCATTCAAAAGAAAGTGAGACAGCCATCTGTCAGACATATTTTGATTTGGATCCCTATGTTGAGCAGGAGCTTGGACTTGGTGGGCTTATGGGTCCTTCCAGGTCCATGATTCTGTTAAATACATCAAACAATGACATAAAATAAAATAAAGCCTTCTTTGTGATGGGCATCATAACTTTGCAATTTCCTGTCCCAAGAGGATGCACCAACATCACTAATTTGGCACAAGGCTGACCTCTATTTGATTAAAGTCAAACCTCTACATATGAATTTAATTCATTCTTTGAGGATGGTTGTATCTCAAAAAATTCTTATCTTGAATTTCCCATATGAATGCATTCAATGCAATGTCCCATTGGAATGCATTGAATTTCGTATCTTTAAAAAATCCTATTAAAATTTTGAATCTTGAACCTGGTTTTTTCCTTAGATTTCTAGTTGTATCTTGAGTTTTCCTTAAGTCGAGCCATTCTTATTTTGAGGTTTGACTGTACAGTCAAACCTCGCATAAAGAGCGTGTAACTTAAAGAGTAACTCACTTAAAGAGCAGAATTTTCTCTGAATGTTCGCTTCGCTTAACAAATAAACTCAACCAAAAACCTGCTTAACAAATAAATCGGGGTTTGCAATTCCCCTCCCCATTGGTAATTTACAATGGTGTTTTGCTTAAAGAGCAAACTCTCTTAAAGAGCAATCCTGTGGAATGCATTATGCTCTTTAAGCGAGGTACAACTGTACTTGGTTATTTATAACTAGTTACGAAAGAAAGTAATCATACTTGATCTGTAGTAGATTGCTGCTTCTGTCTACTCATGATTTATGGATTTTAGTAGTATGTTTATAATACCTGTACTACATTTTATTATTTTATTGTCTTAATGCTCTAGTTTTTCACCTGGGAGTTTTATAAAGAGCAGGATATAAATAGAACTATCAATTTACCTTGAGGTGCTTATCAGGAGAGAAGGATAAGACAGACAGACACAGTATTGTGTGGCACAATTTGCCTCATCATTTTGATCTTGAAATAGGATTTAATAAAACTTTCTCTTCTTCCAGAAAGAATGACTTGTTTCTCTTGCTCCCAGGGGGAAACTTGAAACTATTACAACAGTGACGGTGGCTTACAGAGTATGTCTCTCAGAGTTGAACTGACAACAACCCTGCAGCAAACTTACAGATGCATGACTGCTCAGTTCACAGTTTTTGCTCTCTAACATTTTCTCTGACGAAAATAAGGGCACTCTTGCATGCAGACAATACAATTCTATCTGAAAAAAATGCATCTGCTATGCTAGGTATAGAACAGGCAGAATGTTCTGTTTGCTCAAGTGTCCTTCTGATGGTTGATCTCAGAGATCTGAGGGCAAAAGACAAGACCACTGTGATAACTAAGGTCAGCCAGATGAATAGCCAAAAAGAGAACAGAAAAGAGCCCTAGGGTCCACACAAAATTAGAATATTTCCGCTTTGAGAAGCAAAGAACATTCACCTAAGAAGCACAAAAAACAAAACAAAACAGCAAATTGTTTCTAAAGGCTCGAGCAAATCCTGCACTGCTTCTAATCCTTGAAATACCATTGCACTATATAGTAGCCTTCATCCTTTTATAAAATATTGTTAATTTTGTTAAACTTAAGTTATTTGCATAGTTTTGTGTGTGCAAAAGAAATATTCTTGTTCTCATTTTCTCCTCTTGTTCAGAACTCCACAAAGTACCTCAACTTCTTAAAGCATGAGAAGAAGAATTTTGTAGTTCTTCATATTATATATGATAGTGACCTATAAATCCCTATATAGTTTGGACCCACCCAGGTTATTTAAGTCATAGAACCATAGAATTACTGTGTTGGGAAGGGCTTTTGAGGCCATCAAGTCCAACCTCCTGTTCAGTGCAGGAATCTAAATCAAAGCAGCTATAACAATTCCCTTTTGAATGCTTCCAGTGCTTGGAGTGCTCACCATCTCTCAAGGCAGTTGTTTCCACTGCCCTACTGTTCTAACCATTAAGAAGCTTTTCCTGGTATTTAGCCTATATCTAGTGTCCTTTAGTATGAGCCCATTATTATGTGTCCTGCACTCTGGGATGATCAAGAACAGATCTTGCCCTTCCTCATTATAATTATCTCTCAGGCATTTGAAGAGTACAGTAAAACACTGGATAACAATCGGATCGGATAATGCTAAAATCGCATAACGTTAAGTAATCTGGGGAGGAGAATTGGATCGAATAACGTTAAGGTCCTATGGGATGGATCGGATAACAACTGCTAAAGCCTGTGTGGTTACAATGTATCTCTATGGCGCTTTAACGTTATCTGATCCACCCCATAGGATTTTAACATGGATCGGATAACACTAAAAATCGGATAACACCAAGACTTGTGGAACCAAGTTTTAGCGTTATCCGAGGTTTTACTGTATATCATATCCTCTCTCAGTCTTTTCTCATATGGCTTGGTTTCAAGTCCTCTGATCAACCACGTCTCTCCATATAATCTCATGGTCTTTGAGATTTTTAAAGGAAGGGTTCCTCTCATTTCTCCTCCCCTCTCCCACCACCCCAGGTACATTTAGTGAGGACATTTTGATGTCAGCTCTCAGCCTATGGGGATTGCAGTGGCTTAGAGGTTAACTTGATGACTGGAACATTGGCAGTTCAAGACTGGAGTGCGGTATAATAGAGCAAGGGCAATCTTTACCTTTACCTTTACCCAGCCTATGGAATTCCCTGCCTCATGGAGCTAGGTTGACCACATCCTTATAGTGGAGGATTTCCCAGACATGAACTGCCTATAAGCAATCCTTGCCTTCTTCCAAATTTCTGAAAAACCCTGCTCTTCTTAAGGGCTTTCCCAGACATCTGCGGGGGGGGGGGGGGAGAATGAAATGTCCATAAATTGTTACATCCCTTCTTTCTTCTCTAATGTGTATATTCCTCTCCCTTCCACCTCAGCTCAAAAAACCTACAGTTCCATCAGGTGTGTAATGGATTGCCCTGAGCCCTATCAGCTCATTTTTCTTGGGTAAAATAGTGCTAGCAAGGCAAATGACATTTTTTGGAGCTCATATTGCTAGTCGCCTGTACTCAGGGGAAATCACACACCCTCGTTCTGTCAATCAGTCAAGACATCCCAAAGGACACAAGCAGACGCAGGCACTCAGAAATTGTTCTTAGCTCCCATTTCCAACTCGATTTGTTATATACATAGATGTAAAAACCAGAACTAAGTGCTCCTTCATACGACAGGGTGACCAATAAACCAAAACCTAGGATCAGGAGTTAGAAAAAATATTTTTTTTGCATAACAGCTTCCAGAATCTGGAAGGAGATTCTTGAAACTATGTTCCAAAAAAGTAATCCCCCACCCCCCTAAAATCAGTTCATGGAATTTTAACCAACAACAGCAACTCACCAGGTCTGTATTGATCCAATTGGAATTGGCAGGTAGTGCTGGTTTGCTCGGGGGGGGGGTAGCAGTGAGTCTAGTGACAAGGTGGCACTGCTTACCTGATGTAATTTGTTTGAATCAGTTGGGCATACAGGGCATACCATGACTTTCCTCTTGGGTACGTCCAACATTGGTTGTCATGAACTGGGATGGAAATGGGCATGGAGGTGTCTCCCCCAATGTCAGCTTGACTGAGCAGTAGCTGGCAAGGCTCAGCACTACTCTGGTGGACAGGATTTGCCCATCTGAGCTAGAGAGGGGCGGACTAGATTGCCCTATTCTGGTCCCAGGTGTGTAGCACTGCCAGTCCCCACCACAGAGTAGGGGGTAAATAAAATTGTGGCCCAAGCCTTTACACTGAAATTAATTTGTCTGGCCTCTTTATTTGACAGGTGGTGAGTGAGTGCCAGCTTGGCACATAGGGAATGGCACTTGCAAAAATGTTAGATGGCGCAAAGATTTGATGCTGCAAACCCAGCCAGTGGTAGCTGATGCATGAGCTTGTGCATCCTAACTCTGCATAAGATTTCTAGCTACTACTCCCCATATAGAAGGGCTCATTAGGTAAAGGTAAATGTCACCCTTGCTCAAAGGCTAGTCATATCTGTCTCTAGGGTTTGGTGCTCATCTCCATTTACAGCCAAACAACCAGTGCTGTCTGTGTCTGCAGACATTTCCATGGGCATGTGGCAAGCATGACTAGACACTGGATTGCAAGGAATGCTGTTTACCTTCCCACCAAAATGGTACCTATTTATTTACTTGCAATTTTTTGTTTTCAAACTTCTACGTTGGCATGAGCTGGGACAGGGATGGGAGCTCTTGGGTCTCAAATGGCTGACCTGCTGATCTTCCAGTCATCAAGTTCAGCACCTTAACCACTAAGCCACTGCAGTCCCACAGGGCTTATGAGGGAAACAATATAGCCACTGTGTGCTCATACCAAAATACTCCTCCCTCCTTCTCTGATCCCCTCCCTACATTTGCCAATCTCACATGATCCCAAGTGGTCAATGAATCCTCAGGTGCTGTAATTGCTCCTTGCAACTCTTGTGCATCATCTATTTGATTCATGGTGGAAAGCAGCATCTATGCTGTCATTATTCCTCCTCAGCTGAAATACCTCCTGTAACTTTGTAGCTTGCAAACAGTGGTTGTGTTCGGAGAAGGGAAGAGAGTGCATTTCTTCAACACTATTCAGCTTAAAGTGTTAATGCGATACTGTACTTGTTATGTATTTGACACAAAAAGAGATTAGGCATTATCTCATTTGTCTTATAACGTTTTCTGCTTGCATCTCCACTCAGTGTCAACCCTAGCCAGTCTCCTTGGTGAAAAAGATCCACTAAGAATGATGAATAGTTATGTTTAAAGGTCACGTCACCCCTTTTATATTTCAGGGCAGCCAGCCAGACCTTTTTTTATTATTATTTGGCTGTTATAGATGTCTGCTACAGAAAGAGCATACCAGGCTATAAAAGAACCCATCCTGATGAAACAGAAATTATATGCTTTAGAATCTGATAGCCACTATCCCCTTCAAGACTGAATATCTGGTTTTGATATATTACAAATTAAACTGCCACTGGGTCTGTTACACTTTTCTGAATCATAGCAATGAGCAGACCTGGGCTGAACTGATAAGGGCTCTTATTTTTGTTCTGTGCTTGCTTTGCAAGGCTGATTTCAGAGAAAACTGCAGCCTGTACATGAGTTTTGATTTGTGCTAGAGACAGTCTGAGGGCTAACGTCTCTTGAGTGTCATGTGTTTTGTTGTTGTTTTGTTACTCATAAGAAACAGAATGTAAGGAGCCAGGTTTGCTCCTTCGGTGCATATTGTATACAGGCTCCATATATGTCTGGGGCAAAATCAACATTGTATTATTCTATCTGATTTTCAATATTGGCTTTTAGAATTGTTTTAAAAGCATTTTTAAAAATGTACTTAATTACAGAGATGGGAAAAGTTATTATTGGGAAGTACGACTCCCCAAGAAGGCCAGATTGGTTTAGTGGTTAGAACGCTTAGCTTGATGACTGGAGGGTTGATAGGTCAGCAGTTTGAGACCCGAGTACTGCATGATGGAGTGGATGCCTATTGTCTGTCCCAGCTCCTGACAACCTAGCAGTTCAAAAGGAAGATATTGCAATTAGATAAATGGATACAGCTTCAGCAGGAAAGGTAATAGCATGCTGTGTGCTCCAGCATCTAGTCATGCCTGCTATATAACCACAGAAACATCTGCAGACACAGACAGCGCTGGCTCTTTGGTTGTAAATGGACATGACTGGCTTTCGAGCAAGGGAGACCTTTACCTTTACAACTCCCTGAATACTTCCATACTAGTTGGAAATATTCTATGAATTAAAGTCAAAAGGAGTTATTTTGCATATTCTCCTTTACTAGGTTGGCCAAGGTGGGCAGAAAGGCAGTTAATCATCACCATAATAATCATGTTCTTTCAAAACTGAGCAGGAAAAAAGAGGACTAAGGTACACTTCACAAAGGAATGAAAGGAGATGTGTTTATATTAGAGAGAGAGAGAAAAATACTCTGATTTGGATCAGCTCAGTGTAGTTATAAGGGACTGCAGTGGCTCAAGTCACTAAGACGCTGACTGGGAGGCGGAAGGTCAGCAGTTCGATTCCCGAGTACTGCAGGACGGAATGAGCTCCCGTCTCTGTCCCAGCTCCTGCCAACCTAGCAGTTCGAAAGCAAGAAATTGCAAGTAGATAAATAGGGACCACTTCGGTGGGAAGGTAACAGCGTTCCATGCGCTCCGGTGTCTAGTCATGCCTGCCACATGACCATGGAAACGTCTGCAGAAGCAGACAGCGGTGGCTCTTCGGCTTAGAAACAGAGATGAGCACTGACCCCTAGAGTCGGATACGACTGGCTTTCGAGCAAGGGAAACCTTTACCTTTACCTTTACTAGTGTAGTTATAAATTAGAATGGTACTGTGGGACACCCCATGATAAGTCTTATAATTGCCTACTGCATGGAAATATTCTGCTCATTTCCCCTATTTCTTCCCTGAAAGAAAACAAATATAGGGTCTTTTTGGAGTTTTCCCCATGTTGAGGAGCCTTGGAAACATCAGATATTTAGGCATGACTAGAGCCAAATATAGAAAAGAAGAAAAGGGGGGTGGGGAGAGGAGGGGTTGGAGGAGGAAAAGTGTATCTCAACTTCATGCCCTCCACAACTTTCACAAGTTCTACTTACAATGTTGAATGGGCAGGGAAACATCTGGACAGCAACCATGTTGGGGATGTCTACCTAATGTATTTTATGTTTGAATTCAGGATAGTACTAGTAATATAGAAGATATGGGATTGCTGCTAAAGCCAGTAACCTTGTGTGTTCTCCTAAGCATTTTCTAAGTGATTTACAGTAAAATCAGAGCTTGCATTGTTAATAGAAGAGTCTTCGTTTGTTTACAATTTTTGATTAAAATAATTATGTATCATCAAATCTGTTCTTACTTATGACAAACTTTTCCATATTATCCTAGATATGGAGCATTCTATCTTTTGTGGGTGCTCTGAGATTGGGCAGCTTATCTGTCTATACCTTCTATAGCTTTTCCTGTTTAGACACAAGGTACAGTACCACAGCCATGTATTCCCTGCTAACATCCATAAATTCCATCCCAGCACTATCCCACATTGGGAACATAAGAAGCTGCCTTATATTGAATGAGACCATCAAAGCATATGTCTACTAACGTGTCAACTCTTGTTGCCTTTTACAGCCATCTAGAATTTCCTACAGGTGTGCATGAAACAAAGAAAAAAAGCCACATGATCCTTGTACAAAATCCTAATTGAAACATGGGTTACACCTTGATTAGATCTCAATAACAGACACAGGCTATCTTTTGATTCCAGCAAAGTTTTTCATCAAGCATTGCAGAGCTGAGGGACAAAAATGACATGTTCCAAAAGTCCCCAAAATAATCTTGACCAGATGTAAGGGTCAGGCTCTCTCTCTAAAGTGAGCCTCAAAATGGATGGTGCATCCCATTAGGGTCATCTTGGGGTGTCTGTCTTCAATGCAGGCTGTGTTGATTTATTATAGGCATGTATGCTGTAAAGGTAAAGGTCACTCTTGCTCAAAAGCCAGTCATATCTGACTCTAGGGTTCAGTGCTCATCTCTGTTCCATAGCTGAAGAGCAAGCGCTGTCTGTGTCTACAGACATTTCCATGGTCATGTGGCAGGCATGACTAGACACCAGAGTGCATGGAATGCTGTTTACCTTCCCATCGAAGTGGTCCCTATTTATCTACGGTACTTGTAATTTCTTGCTTTCAAACCGCAAGTTTGGCAGGAACTAGGACAAAGACAGGAGCTCATTCCATCCTGCAGTATTCAGGTATCAAACTGTTCACCTGATGCCTTCCAATCAGCGTCTTAGCTACTTGAGCCACTACAGTCACTATGTATGCTGTAGCAGACAGGAAATGTATATTACCAGCGAGCTACAGCCCTTTCTAAAATCTATAGCATAAATTGTTATCCCATACACTGTTGCAAAATGACATTTTGTATCTTAAGTCTGATAAATCAATAAGATATTTTTGATTCAGCTCATTTGAAAAAATGGATAAAAAGAAATTTATATTTGGTTTGATTCTTTTGCCTGTCTTTAGCTTGTGTTTAAAGAAAAAACTGGTCCAACTGTATTAGCATTGGAAATATTTTACACATATCACCTTTATGTTTTGTTTGTTTTTGCTTCTATTGGAAATTCTATTATGTTTGGGTGTTGAAAGATTCCTGAAGAAAATACACCAAGCGAAGTTTCTGAGCCGGCAGAACTTCCTTTATTGAATGATTATATGGATGCTTAATTCTTGATCTGCAGATTCTGTTCTCTTATTGTTCTGTTGTTCTGCCATTATTTTAATGCCCATATTTATTTCATACAGAATAGGATAGCTCATAACAAATAGAATATTACAGCTATGTGATTGGTAGTTTCATAATCAGTCTCATAAATCATTGGTTAATAAAATCATGTTTGCCTCGTGTAACATGCGTGATCAGTAAGTTGAACTAGAAAGCATTCCCACAGGCATTCAAACATTGTAGCTATTTTAGCTAGTAACTACGATAAGCAGTACAATGGCTCTTGTATGAAACTAGCTTGTACTGGTTCTCAGAGGATATTCAGGGCCGACAATTATGGCAGATAAAACTAGACAGCTTTAGGAGAGTTTTCCCTCGACCAAGCTTATCTCGTCCATCCAACCTTCATCGTCTGATCCCATCATTTGGGGGTACGTTGCATTATTGGTAATTCTCTTTAAATAGGAATCCACTTTATGAACTGCCTTTTCTTAGTCCTTTGTTCCTCTTCTATTTTTGCCTTGGGTGTGTCTGCTCTCACACTTTGTAGTACAGTACTAACCTTTCTTCTATACAGTGGTGCCTCGCTTAAAGACCATAATGCATTCCACAGCATTGTTCTTTAAGCGAGCTCGCTTTTTAAGTGAAACACCATTGTAAGTGACCAATTGTGACTTCTGGCAGGGGGAATTGTGAAACCTAATTTATTTGTTAAGCAAGTGTTTGGTTGGTTTTATTTGTTAAGCGAGGCGACCATTCAGAGACATTTCTGCTCTTTAAGCGAGTTACTCTCTAAGTGAGGTGCTCTTTATGCGGGGTTTTACTGTATAATTGATCCTATAAATAAGAGCTAACATTCCAGTCTATTGCAACAAAGTTAAGTTATTATAACTAAAATAAGCATGAATGAAAGATATGTGCATATAATGGCTAAAATCAGTCACAATTAAAGTAGGCCCACTGAATCAATGGAAGTTACTTAGGACTTCACTCAACAAATCCTCATTTATTCTTTAAGTGCATGGAAGGCATGGGAACTGCAGGGCAGAAGGAAGAAGTCTTTTACTACCAAAAATTACTGCTAAAGATGACATCAAAAGTAAAGAAATATTTTCAGTAATTAAAGACTTCCTGTAGCTCCCACAGTTCCCACACAATGGATTACAGCCATTAGGTAAAGATAAAGGTCACCCTTGTTCAAAACCTTAGTTGTATCCGACTCTAGGGTTCAGTGCTCATCTCTGTTTATAGCCAAAGAGCCAGCGCTGTCTGACACTGCAGACATTTCCGTGGACACATGGCAGGCATGGAACGCTGTTTACCTTCTTACCAAAATGGTCTCTATTTATCTACTTGCAATTTCTTGCTTTCGAACTGCTAGTTTGGCAGGAGCTGGGACAGAGACACTCTGTCGTGGAGTACTTGGGAATCGAATTCCGAGCTTCCAGTCTTCGAGTTCAGCATCTTATCCACTTGAACCACCACAGTCCCATACATTAGCATAACATAAAAAGGCAGCATAAGAACATATGACAGAGGTTTCACAAAAGTTTAAGAGCAACAACAAGATAAATGGTTGAAAAAGATAAGATCTACACCTGGTATCAGCATGACCATTATTTTTAACCATACAAAGGCAGATCTCACTGAGATCTTTCTATTGATGGATGGTGGCATTTACTTTGCATCAGAACAGGAACAGCTAGTGACAACACACTAATCCTTGGAAAATCCATTTCTCATTCAATCACTGTGAGGATTATGCTATGCTCAGACAACAGGAAAGATGAGGATAAGTGGATAGATGATCTTATAGTCCCTGCTGGTCAGGAGGTCCCAGAGCTTCAATCCTGCAAACCCTGACTCCATTACATCGCTGATTCAGACAATCATAGCTGAAATAGCATATTCCTTAGGTTGCAATATATAAAGGGCTGCAAAGGTTAAAGTAACATGCTAGATTGGGCTCAGATATGAACTAAAAAACAGTTCAGTTAATGAGGCATGTAATATGCATCTATTGTCTAGTTCTTACTTATTTTATGCAGCTCCCTGGTGGCTCAGTGCATAAAAGCACTGTGCTTGGAGACCGAAAGTATGGGGTTTGATTCCCTGAGAGCTGCATGATAGGAGACATGAAAGGAGCCTCATTCAGGTGTCCCCTGCAAAAATCCTTTCAACCCAGAGTAACCTCTGCCACGAAAACAAAAATAATATCTTATTTTACATCACAGCTTGGAAGTAACTAACTACAAGAAATGTAGCTACCTTAACTAGTTACTTTTCAATCTGGTAAAGATTGAAAATGTTGGCTGTTTCCAAGTTCTGAAAATACCATGCACTCAAAATTCAAATGACCTGCTCTACACACTGAATTAGTAAGACATTACTTGTTAACAGATCTTCGACTATTACTTTTAATAAGCAGTTTGTTACTTATTGGCCAAAATCACTTTGGGATTTTATGTGCTTACAAGCAGCTCATATAACTTATTGCTGCTAACTGCTCTTCTGGGCACTTAACTTGAATGCAGTTGGCATGCAGCCATTTACAAGGTTGTTCTTGTGCACACACAACATTCCAGCAGGATTTTGATCATTATGTATTACTGCATAATGATTACAGCAATGATCTTGTGCTGGCAGAGCAAATCAACATTCTGTAAGGCAATTCTAAGAATGAGGAACATCCTTAGCCAAAGCAACAACTTGTAACTTTTAAAGTAGATGTTAGACCGACACCATATTTGATACAGTTGTAGCAGACAATTGGTTCCTGCTCTGTGCCAAATTTGGTGAGATTTCTGCAAAAGGTTTTCAAATTACAGTCAAACTTCACATAAAGAGTACCTCGCTTAAAGAGTAACTCACATAAAGAGCAGAATTTTCTCTGAATGTTCGTTTCGCTTAACAAATAAAACCAACCAAAAACTCGCTTAACAAATAAATCGGGGTTTGCAATCCCCCCCCCCAACAATTGGTCATTTACAATGGTGTTTCGCTTAAAGAGCAAACTCGCTTAAAGAGCAATCCTGTGGAACGCATTATGCTCTTTAAGCGAGGTACCACTGTACTGTATCTGTACCTTCAGGGAATTAGCTTGCAATTTCATAAGGCATATTCAAAATATGCTTCCAGTAAATATTCTGACTGGATTTCTGAGAAGAGGATTCTGATGCAAATTTTCAAGGGGGAAATCAACTCCAGGTTTGGTGTAATCAGAACGTTGACCCTGTCAGTATGGACCCTATTAAATTTCCCTCAGGATTACTTTTTAACTCCTTCCTGACCAAATAGGGATTTGTCCTTTCAAAAGAATTATGCATCTGGTTGTAAAAATATTGAAAAGATACTTTCAAAAAATAGAGAACACATATTAAGAAGTTCATTTGTTTAAACTATGTTTTTTACTTTGTGGTTGGGGATGGTTTTATTCAATGATAGCAAAGCTTTGGTGTCTATATCCTGTCATAATCTCAACCATTCTACCATTTATGGTGCTATTTATTTATTTATTTATTTATTACACTTGATACCCCGCCCCAATCGGGAGAACCCGACTCTGAGCAGCTATGCAATTGTTTGGGTTTAAAAAAAAAAAAACCCTCCAGAGATGTTATGTGCCATCAAGTCATTTCTAATGTGTGGTGACTATAAGATTTACTGACCTCTAAAATGTCCTATCATTAACAGCTCTGCTCACATCTTGCAAACCAACAACATCTCATGTGAGGTTGTTCTCTTTTTCTGCTGCCTTCACCTTCCTAGCAATATTGTAGTTTCCATTAACAATTTAAACCACTTCACTTCCATCTCAAAGACTATCCCCAAGAAGCATCATTTTGCCAAGAAGGACCCACAATGCACATCCCTGAGAGTGACTTAAAATGGTGTAATTTGCAACAAGTATCCATAACTTTCCTTTAGGTTTCTCTCAAACTGTGATGTTTTGTGCTCTATTCATGGGACAGAAGCTCCCCAAATTCATGTAAAAAATGTGTACTTGAGCAAACAGAACTAATCTGAAAGATGCATTCCATCCAGGCATTTTGATTGCAATTGGTTCAGCACCCTGGATAGCTTGTGTCAAGTTCTGACTACAACTTGGAGCTGCTTCTCTCCCCATCTCCAGCTTTCATGAGTGACTAAAATGCTGTTACACATATTACTTGCCCTCCTTCCTTTTTGGCCCTTAATGACCAAATACTCACTCTTCAATGCTTAATAATGGCAACTTTATTCTATGTAACAAATAACAAATGCACCTCCAGATGGAGCTATTACCCTTCAGGAAAGGATTAAAAACCTAGCTGGTGAAGCAGGTGTGGGGCACTGGTGACATGGTGACCCCCGCCTGCTGGCTGATATAGCATAGGCCTCCTCACTCTTTTAACTGTTTTTTAACTGTAATTTTTAAGCAACTGAGGGGTGGGGGTAATTTTGGTGCTTATTAAGGTTTTTTTTAATGTTTTAAGATTGGATGTTTTATATATTATTGTTGTAATGCCGCCCAGAGTCGTTTGTTCAAATGGGGCAGCAATATATAAATCTGAATAAATGAATGAACCAACCAACCAACCAAACAACCAACCAGTCAACCAACCAACCAACCAACCAACGAATGAATATGGATTGTTTTAAACTCTTAAACCTGAACTCAGTCCCTACAGAATCACTACCTGATTTCACTGCCACCCCCCCAAGGAATGGCACAGCCATCCCTTTTCTCCTTAATGTCTAGTCTTTGTCTTCCCTAACAGCAACACACATGTTGGTTGCAATATGGGGAAGTGTCTCAGGCTCCACCATTGGGGTTTAGGTTCTCTACTTTCATTCTTGTCTCTCCTCTTCCTCCAATACAATGGCTTGTGGGATATATTTCTCTTGCCTGATGATCCACCACTTCTTGTGGAACTTGGAACCAAACCCACTTTCCCATCCAGGGATATTGCTTAGTAACCCAACATCATCCAGGAGGCAGGGACTATTCTCCCCCTTTACATTTCTCTCTCTCTTTCCTCCTTCTTCTTTTTGAAGCTCCCCTCCTTCTCCTTGATTCCTGCTATCACTTCTTTCCCGCTACATCCTCTATCCCTTTTTCTACCTCTTCCACATTCATTGCCTCCCTCTCTTTTCTAATCTTCTCCTCCTATCATGCCTATCCTCTTTTCCTTCACTGACTACCACTACTTCACATACTCCAACCACCTCAGAATCCTCTTTCCCCCAGTCTACTGTGGAGATGTTGCTCAGGGCTGCCAGCCCCCCCCAACTCCCCAAGACCCCTGTTCACTGCACATTTACTGAAATGTATGCTTAACATTTAGGCACAAATTGCCATAAGTTAAGAAATATCTGCAGGTGTTATGTGTTGTTAGTTGAGTTGTGTGACACAGTGTACAGCAGATCATGTCTACATAGATTTCACACAGCTGGTTCCCCCCCCCCCCCAGTGTGTCTCAATCCTGTGCAAAACAGAATTTCCTAAGTGCTTATTGTACTCTATGCCACATACCAATCAGGCCATGTATAAAACTATTTTTGCTTCATAATTACTTCTGCCCACTTTGAGCTCTCTGTATGAGTGACCCTATCAACAAAATAAAGTGGAACAGGAGAAAAACATGCTGGAGCCATCTCAATAAGATATCTTAAAGCACCTGAAACTCTTGGTGATGTAATTTAATCTCTGTTTTGAATGTCTACCTTCAAGGTTATGTGAGGTGCCCAGCTGTTATCTATGGGGCAGTCTTTTTTGAAAACTTGTTAAATTGCTGCAGAACAACCTTGAAAATAGGAGTGAGGAAGACAGCCCATTCCCGTGTTGCTTTTGTCTATCTATCCATATTACCAATTTAATAATTTACCAGCTAGAAAGACTTATCTAAATATATTTTGTTTCAAAAAGTTTTTATTCAAGGTGTGGGGTATAACAGAGCAGCATAATTTTGACCCTCAAGCTATAGGTAGCTTTTATCATTAAGCGCCGCTACAGTATATGGTACACCTCAGATGGAAATCAGCCCATTTTCTCAGTACTATTTATAACTCCTCTTAATATTTTATGGGGAGGGAGGAACTGAATTCATAAATAATACATCCAAACCTCCTAGGTAGAATGCATATGAACTGAGAATTGGTGAGAGAAGAAAGTGGGATCGCAAATACAATCTTGCACTAATATCTTAATGCTGAATATCAGTATTTGGTGTCTCTATGGCTGATTCCATTCACCAGCTATTATAATGTTTAGGCCCAATTCAATGGATCTTTTGATTCTTGCCAAATCCATTTACACAACATTTTGGAGATGAAAAGAGGAAAGTAAATGGTTGACTCTCAGCACAAAGCAAAATATGTTTTTCAAGTACAGTAGTTCTTAAACTATTTATGTGCTTCCTTGCCGCTTCACAGGAAGCAGTGCAAACAACATAGCATAAGGGAGTAATAAATCCAGATGCCTATTGCAAAACTCTAGAGGCCCAAAGTATGCTTTGAAGCACATAATCCCATGATGGTGAACCTTGGCACACCAGATGTTCATTCATTCATTCAAGAACATCTGGAGTGCCAAGGTTCACCATCACAGACATAATCCAATGTTCCTGCCTTGATTATACCTGATCTTGCCTGGTTTTGGAAACTAAGCCAGGTTGGGCCTGGTTAGTACCTGTAGTGGAGACTATCAGGGAATATCAGGGAATCTAGATAGAGCTAGGGGAAAACTGACTAAAATCCTAGATTGCTGCTACCAGTCAGAACTGACAGTACTAGGTTAGATCGGGGGTCAGCAATCTTGGCTCTCCAGGTTTTCTTAGACTTCAATTATCACAAGCCCAAGTCAGTACACCTTTTGGGAATTAAAGTCCAAGAACATCTGGAGAGCCAAGTTTGCTGACCCCTGGGCTAGATGGAGCAGTGGTCTGACTCCATAAAATACAGCTTCCTGTGTTCATAGCTGTCAGTTTGTAGGTGGGAGGCAAAGAGTTGAATTGTCCTTTTCCATTCTACCATGGTGTTATGTCTAATCAGGCTTTCCGGCTGCCTCTTCGTTTTAGTATATTTAATGACTAAAACCTTGTTGCACAACTTAAAGCTGTTGAAAAGTGATGCTGTCACTGGCAGGAGATGATTTTCCAAAATGAAAAACTTCCAACTTCTGTTCTGTGACTTTTCTAACTACCATTTCATCATGTGGAAGCCATGGGAGCTCCAGTACAGAAGGAGAAAGTCTTTAATTACAAAAAGTCTCCTGCTGGTGGTGACATCGTCTGTCAGTAGCAATTTTCCATAATTAAGTTTCCCCCCTTCCTTCTCACAGCTCCTGCTGCTTACGTAGGAATCAGAATAGCCATTGGACTGAAGTAGGAAGTTTTTAATTACCAAAAAATCACCCCTGCAGATGATGTCATTAACTTCCACAGCTGTAAGCTGTGTAACTGAATTTCAGGCAATATCACATACAGGTTTATCACAGCCCTGTCCTGCTTATTGGCTGATTTCTCCAAGACAACTACTCAAAGCCTTCCATTGTTTTCCACTGGTGCTGCTTCCTTTTTTCCTACCTTGGAAAATTTGTTAAAGAGAAAAGACAGAATAGTTGCCTTTTATCTGCTGCCATCTTAAAAGACCTGCCTGATACTACCAAAGTTTGATGTCAATTGGAATTATGGGTAACCCAATCCAGTGATTCATCTGTATAGTGAAAGACTAGTATTTTCTGCATGAATTCAGATATTGCAAGAATGTCTCATTTCCAAATTCTACCCTAACCAAGATCTGCTTGATCAACAAGATAGGATTGTGGTATGAAAAGAGAACACAGTATGACATGAAATAACTACTTGGCATATTTAACCATTGTAGAAAATGTGAGAATAGCAAAGGCTGAGAGGGAGGGAAGGATTGAGAGAAAGCAGTTACACTGAACCATCAGTCATTTCACTGCCTTCCCAATTTCCACTCACATAGGTGGTAGTGCCCACATACCATTTAAATGCAAATAGTTTTTACCAGAGCTGGAAAAAAAATTACTGGCAAAATGTTCTGGGCTCAAAGTGCTTCTTGGCTGAACTAAGCAATTAGATACCTGCAGATTTAATAAAGGGTAGGTTCCGTTCCTATCAATCATAGGCTGTCTGACCGATTGTTTAACAGTCAGTTTAAGATTTCCTCTGTGTAGAATTTTCACCAGCAATAGATGTTCAGGGATACAGCAAGTTGGAGGGATTGCAAATCCTCTTCCAGAAATGTCCAGATGGCTAATTTCTTCCTCTTTCAATTTGTTGTGAATAATTAAAGACAGCTAGCTGCAGCTTGTCCCTTTCTTTTGGTGCCCTCACTAGAGCTGGTTCGTCTTTATTTACATTTATTCATAAACCTACAGCAGATTGTCTCAGAACTCTACCACTAAAATAGCCTCCTATTCTATTCTTGCTCATAAGCCCCGAAAAAGTACCTTTTCAACTGCTCATTGCAGTACTTTTGAAACATAATTTACACCCTCTTTTGCCCCACAGTACTGTATCTTGTTATAGATGACTATGTTGCTTGCAACAAATTGCTTCTAATTGCTGATATTTTGATTGCATGTGTTGAGTCATTCTTTATTAAGTGACCATGCATTCCTCTAGTGTATGTTGAGGGTATTATGTAGGAATAAACAAAGACTGCCCAGAGTGGGAATGTCTCCCAGATGGACAGTATATAAATAAATAAAATAAATGCATACATACTTCATGCACTGGGAGGAGGCCCAAATTTGCCTATAGCATGTGACAGGAAGCACAATGTTATTCCCATCACAAGAAGATCCTGCTCCTGATTATACCTTGGAGGGCAGTGTTTGTTTCAAGGCTGTTTCATGTTTTGGAGAAGGAACTTCTGGACCTTCCTTTCCACCATGCTGTGGTTTAGCCTCAGCTTTTGTGAAAAGAAGTCTCCTCTGAGGCTACAGAAAACCCTTTCACCAGCTGTCGCTATTTTTCCTGACAGCGTATGATGTTGGGAAGAGGTTGACACATAGAGAAAGTAATTTAATGTATGCTTGCTGGGTGAAGGCTGGTGTTCTGCTAGATGGGTGGGGTACAAATTCATGAAATAAATAAAATAAATAATAAATAAACACTGAGCTTATGGCACTACCAAGAAGCAGGTGAATGGAATGCCAGCACCCCTCTATTTGACACCATCTCCTCTTTGACACTAATGATAAGGCTGCTTGTGATCTTCTGTCACCTTATAGGCTGTCACACTTTATTTGATATGATTTTTGTGGACTGGAGCCCATTGCTTCAGATTTTTGGGCTGACATGCTTCTGATGGTTAGGCAGCCCATGACCTTTTATTTATTTGTTAGATTTGTATGCCGCTCTCCTTGCTGAGGCAACTCAGAGCGGCTAACAATGTTACAGCTGTGCTACAAAGTCAAATATAAATACAGGTCAATATAAATATAAATATAATACAGAATAGAAATGGAAATACAATACAAAAAATTCAGCAACAAGACCCACCATGTCTCTGGTGGAGCCCGGTGCTCTACATCCATGACTGAGCCCAGGCTCAACATCTTTGGCAGAGCCCAGGGCTCAATGTTGTCCTCAGTTGGTCTGGCCAGAGGTACACGCCGCATGGCAGCGGTGGCAACAAAACAGTACAGTTTATTCCCTTGCGAACTGGGAAGGGCTCGCCCTGGAGCAGCTGCATTGGGAAATAAGTCCTTTGACAGGTGCAGAGCGACGGTAAAGATGAAATAGCTGTGGCCAGTCTTCGCAGTTGACTTGAATCAGCTGACATCTTCTACCAAATAAAACTTATTGCATTGCCAAAAAAGACCACTTTGCTAAAATCAATTAACATCCCTATCCTCTAGAAATCTGAGGTTAGAATACAAAAAACCATAAAGAATATTCTAGAGAACAGCCAGCTGTTCAGGTTTAGCAGCAAATGAAGTAGCCTCTTGTGCATAAAATGTAGCACGCCCAAAAGCCAAGTTGCTTTACCTTGCCTTAATGCCTTGCCTTAATGGAGTGGTCATCATGCTGGAGTACTCATCTTGGAGGTAACTTTATGGGCCAGTGACTTTGGAACTTTTGCCACTTCGTGGTAGTGATTCTTGTGTCAGTGGATACAAGCAGCTTGGACTGATGGTGTTTGGAACTTGCTTCTACCAAGAACTTGCCTAACAGCTGTTCATATCAAGGTCTGCAAGTGTCTGCAAGGAACCAACAAGGACTCTGTGATAAAGCTTACTGGGTAAGCAAAGAGAGTGAGAATGAAACTCTCTAAGGACTGTGAACTTCTTGTATATATGCCATTCCTGAATGCTGAAGCTATTTTGTTATTTTGTTATCACTGTAAATATTTTGCCTGCACCTCACCTCGTGAGTACAATTTCTGTTGCCTCACAAAGAACTGTTTGCCTGTGTTTTCTGGGCTCCCAAGCCACAAATCATCAACACTGCAGGCAAGGGTGTGGCAGGGGCAAATCCGCTAAGAAATACTCTGTCAATTACCAAAGTAGGCCACTATATACAGTATAAGATGCATTCAATTTTTCCAGTTTATTTTATAAGCCAGCAAATAGGGTATATTATGGTATTTATAGATGTGAAAGCTAGACAATGAAGAAAAGTGACAAGAAAAAAATTGATTCATTTGAAATCTAGTGTTAGAGGAGAATACTGTCACATAGACACTCTTATTTCTGATGAAGAAGACTTGATCCACAAAAGCTAACATTAAAATACAGCCGTTAGTCTTTAAAGTGACATAATGTTTTTGATTGTTATTATTATTATTATTATTATTTGCTCTCTGATATGAGAAGATAGGACTCACTTGAAAATAATGCTGTGGGAAAATTGAAGGCAATAGGAAAAGAAGATAAGAGAGGGAAAATATTCATAGGCTCACTAAAGGAAGTTATGTCCTTAAGTTTGCAAGACCTGAGAAAGGCTGCTAATCATAAGACCTCCTGGAGGTCACTATTTCATAGAGTTGCCATGAGTTGAAACCAAGTTGATGGTGCATAATAACAAGACATTTACAATCTAAGAGTTAGCACATGTTGCCTACCCGCCATTAGTTTTCTAAAAAAAAAATCTAGCACTGTGTTTGATCACATTCTGTAGAATTTTGCTTTATTATGTATGAGCAAACATACCATTGCATGATGGCTGTTTGCTCTTCATGGGAAGAAATACATCTAAACCAAACAACAAACAACCAGCCAACCAACCAACCAACCAACCAACCAACCAAAGATCTTTGGATTCTGATTTGCTTAGCAAACTGTCCAAACCTAGAAAGAAAGGAGGTGACATTGTCACAAATCTCCTACGTCAACCAAGATACATGACCTGGAAAAACTGGATTGTACACATTGTCACATAACTTGCAAACCAGAATTCTTGCTACTGTGATGCTCAAATATGTTTATGTTTGTTTTGTTGTTTCATTGTATTTGAGCCAATGGGGATGTTTTATCTCCCTGGGTCTTCAATATATATGATCTTTTATTTATAGCTTGGCTCAATTATGTCTTAACTAATTGTTTCCAGATAAGCATGCTGCCTTCACTCTGTCTGATATATTGGCTGAAAATCTTGTAAGTTGAAGCTTCTGGTTCATTACTGTTTGTGATTTATTAGACAGCAGGATGCTAGATTACTTTTTTGCTGCTGTCTCACTGTAACCAGTTCTTTGGTCTGGACCAATAGGTTCTTCCACAACATTTGTTTTAATTTCAGAAGAACATTGTCCTTTAATATAGGATGTATCACAAGCAAATAATTTGCAAAGCAGCGATAAGAATATAAGCAATGTTTCTTTGTCTTTGGCACATTTTTCTAATTAGTCCAGTGTACTACAAGATCAGCGTTCCCCTTCTCTCTTTCTTTAATCAATGATCGTTAATTTTATCCTTTTTCAATGCAATAAAAGTTTCCTGTATATTTTTGAATTTCTGTACTAGGTCTTCTCTTCTGTTACTGAGTACATTTAAGGTATTCATTATGGCTGGAATTTCAGATAGGCGCTTTAGCTCTGGAATGGGACTGCTTTTGTGGATGCCTTGTTTCTGAAAAGTGGTTTGCTATGGAGGATGTGGGTTTCTGTTGAGGAGAAGGGAAAAAAAGACTAGAACCATCTTTAGATCTTGAAGTTAGCCTCACTTTTCTTTGCGTCTTGGTCATAGTTTTGTAAATTATGTGTGTCAAGTCGACCCTGGTTTATGTTTCACCCTTCCAGGGTTTTCTATTTGTAAAATACTCAGAATTGATTTTCCTGTTCCTCAGATAGACATGCCAGATGCACATCAACTTGAAGGGCTGCTAAAAGACAATCTTGCTTTCTAAATGGACCCTCTATTTGAAATACTCTCCAATCCAACTTTGGTTTAAAGATAAAGAAGAAGATCAGAAACTTACCTTTTTAGTTTCAGGAAGGCTTCTGGTCACTGACATCCCTACTTAGGTGAGAGGTTAAGATTGTGACTAGGCCTTGCTCACCTGACAGGAATAAAACCTACTTTGGGACATAGACTGTATCAACCAGGCAGGTTTCCCCCCTCTGAACAAACAAACAATATCTATTGCTTTGTGGTTTCTGTTATTTTTGTTGTGTCTTGCATCTAACGGTTCTGCCTCTTTAACATCACTTTACTGATTTATTAACTCTTCTTTTGTGGCAAAGAACAAACTCTCTTTGTATGTAATTGACCTTCCCTGTTGTGAAGAAAGGAACAGTAGGAATAGCAAGTAAAGACAAGGTTTGGCTCTGTGTCATTTTTTGTCTTAGATATTGTGATATTTACCCAAGCATCAGAAAGTTGTGATAGTTACTCTGCTTATTGTAAGTGCTGATTTATGAGTCTAGCACCTTTTAATATCTACTTTAAAAATTATTCATGAAGAGCATGACTACCATGGACAGTGGGAGAGGGCTAGGGATATATCAATAAGTTTTATATCTTTCCATAGTTTTTATGGGGGGGGGGGAGCTGAACATGACACCAAACACATGCTGTGCAATGGGCAATCTCATGTCCACCATCTTGTTATAATGCCTTCTGGATAATTTAGTATCAGTCTTCTGCATCCAGAACTTATGAAAGTGACACTTTTGGGCCATAACTCACAGAATCCAGGAGCCGGTTTGGGCATTGGCATGATGACTGCAGGTTTATAGGAGCTGCAACCCAAAAATCTGGGGCTAAATCGTGGCAAGGTCTCGCCATTAACCTGCTTTCATCAGTGGTTAGCCAAATTCTTTCAAGACGCCCACAGGGAGGACATGGAAAGATTTTCCCCCCTGCTATTTTCACACAGCATTACTTTTTCAACCTGTAGTTATTGTAGTGGTTAGTGTGTTAGACTAGAGTGGGATATCTGGGTACAAATCTATAATTAGCTATGCATCCACAATATAATTCTGAGCCAGTCTTTGACTAGGTTCTTCTGAGGATAAAGTGGGGAGGAAGAAAATCATATATACCTCCTCAAACTCACTGTGGGGAAATAAAAGGAATTAGCTATGTCCGAAAGACCAGTGATTTTTTAATTTAAAAAAATTACTGAATAAAGATATCAAGTCCAACCCATCCTGTGCTCTCTGGGTGTCATTCTGATCAACTCTGTTACTGGGTTCATGGCATTATTTGCAGTGGTGGGATGTCAAAAATTTTACTACCCCACCATGATGTCATCACAGTGTGGACAGAGCTAACATCATGACATCATGATGTCATGGGCGGGGCCAAAGAATTTTTTTTAATAATAATAAAATAAAATAAAAATAAGCACACACACACACACACCTCAACCCACCCACCCACAACACAAATCCATAAATAAATTAAATAAATATAAACACACTCACTTTTAAGAGTACAATAATATTTCGGTAAAGTTCAGTAAAATAAGCCAAGTGAGAGAACAATGCAAAAAGAAGAATATTCTAGAATGCAAAAAAGATACCTAAATAGAGACAGAAGTATTTTTCTTCACCCCAAAGCTCCACAAAATGGGTGGAACAGCCAATTTTGTGGAGTGTTTAGTTAGTTAGTTAGTTAGTTATTTGGTACATTTTTAAACCACCTATCTGGGATATCTCCCATTATTTATGCCAGGCATTTGCAACCTATGGCTTGCGGGCCAGATCTGGCCCCTGACACCATTTCATCTGGCCCCTGATGCCCTCACCGCTTCCAGAAACAGAAGTAAAATGCACACCACACATACACAGAATGCTGCTAAATGCATTATGTGCATGCATTGCATGTGTTTTACTTCTGCTTTCTGTATGGGAGGAACCACATGACTGGCCCAATCAGCTGCCCAGGAGGTGTGGTCAGGCCTACGGCCTGAAAACATAGAGAATCGCTGATTTATACCTTTGGACTCTTGAGAGGTTGGTGGGCAGAGAAAGGAATGAAAAGATTATGAATTCTTGTTTCTCAGACAAATATTTAAAAAAAAAAATACACCGAGAACCACATACTTTCTTCATCTTTTGGAATGAAAAACCCTACCATGTAATTTATCTTGAAACTCAATCCTGTATTTTTAAAGGAATCTTGTGCATGTTTGTGACTTCACCTCTGCACTCTACCCAGGGATAATGCTACCGGATATGTGTCTTTGAACAAAAGGAAAGCATTTCCTAGGGAAACTGTTATTAAGGATCACTGTCAGATGTTTTGAAGTTATAGCCTAAAAAGCTCCTACATGGGAAGCATAGCTTATAAAGTACAGAATCTCCTAATCAATAGTTGGTTTGCTGGTAGGAATTAATGCCCTTTTCACCCCCCCAATATTAGCAAAAATAAAGTTCTCAGGAAAGAACACATCCATCTTTTTAACTGCCTCTTCTCTCTCGCAGACCCATATTTCTCCTGGTGCTGTTAGCAAAAAGAGATAGATGTCACCTTATCTTGTTCACCAATCATAGCACATGATAACCCAATTCTTCTTCAGAATCTTAAATGAACTCTGGAGAGCAAAGAACCAGTGTCGAAGGCCTAATGAGATTCTAACACACCATTGGGCTAATCTCTTTTCTTATTTTTTTTATTTTCTGCTTTTGACAGACTAAAGCATTTTCTATAATAGCAGCAAAAAAGCTCAGCTTTCTACTCTAACTTTCCTTTTCAATGTGTTTAAAGAGCCAAGGTTAAACTGGGCAATGTAGGAAACATGAGAAACACAGTGCTTTTGCAATATAATTTGGAGAATGTATTTATAACTCACTCATAAAAGATTAAACAGAGAAGAAACTATCAGTCTGATTATTAACCTGTGGCTTGAATATCAAAGGGCCAGGGAATTAAAAACCAGCTAGGATAAGCAGACAAGTATGACCCAGATTGTTATGTTTGTATTTAATGCTTTCAGGGTTCATGTGACTGATGGGTTTACCACTATAAGTCATATGCTCTTCTTTTTAAAAAGCCATCAAGTCAAATGTATACTTAAAACAGGAGTAAGAAGGCTCAGCCTTCCAGAGGCTTTCCCACTGCAACTCCCATGAGCCGTAGCAAACACAGGCAAGGGTGAGGGAAATTGGGAGTTGCAGTCCAACACATATCAAGAAGGCTGCACTTTGTCCATTCAAAACACACAGGACTGTGTGAAGAAAAGCCAAAAATAAAAAGGAAATACAGCCACTATTTTAGAAAAGAAAAAATTCTGGAGAAGCCAATTGGCACCAAATCCAGGGAGTGCAGTAATAAAGCTAACCAACAGGAATAAAATCAACCATTAGAACAAGGGTTCCCAACCTACGGTCTGTGGGCCAGACTTGGCCCACAGCATTATTTCATGTGACCCACTAAAATTCCCAGAAGCCTTCACCATTTGCTCTGCTGGCCCAGATTTTTGGACGCTGTAGTCCAACAACTTCCGGAGCCCCAAGGTTGGGAACCATTGTGCTAGACTGTTGTAAGATCAGAAGCAGAAGTCTCCTGGCACCTTAAAAGATTATCAGGTTTCCTTCGGGATCAGCTTTCAGCCCACTTCTTCTGGTCCCTTGGGTGCAGCCAGAGCAGGCAAATATTTATATGTGCTGAGAGCCTGGATGTGGGGGGTTCAAAATTTATCAGCATAAATTTGCTCCCATCAGCATGTATGCAAGTATTTGCCTTTGAGGCTATACTCCATTCATCTCTTCCTATTCTCATTGTTGTTGTTCAGTCACACGGTCAATTCCAACCCTTTGTGATCCTATGGATCACAGGACGTCAGGCTTCTCTATCATCTGAAGTCCTCCATAGTTCAGCCAGATCTACACCTACTGCGTTAAGGATGCCATCTAACCATCTCATCCTCTGCTGCCACCTTCTCCCTTTGCCTTCAATCTTTCCCAGCATCAGGGACTTCTCCAATGAGTCCTCTCTTCTCATGGTAGTGGGCCAGGATACTTAAGAGACCGCCTCACCCCAAGAACATCTGCCTGTCCCACCAGAGTGGACTGGAGAGTCTCCCTAGTTGTTCCATCGGCCAGGGAGGCACATCTCTCTGGCACCAGAAGGAGGGCCTTCTCTGTGTCTGCCCTATGGAACCTCCTGCCAACGGAGCTACGTCTCTAGACAGAGTTGCTGCCCTTTAGGAAGAATCTAAAAACATGGCTGGCAGGACAGATATGGGGTATGGAAGGTATAATGACCCCAGCACATTGGTTGATCTGAGCCCCTCTCTTTTTCTACTTTTAAATTAGTAGTTGTAGCACCTGGCCTGTTTTTAATCTGTTTTTAATCTTTTTCAGATTTTAATTTTTTATTTTTTAAAGTTTTAAGGTTTTTAGATGGAAGCTCCCACTTCTTAATCCTGGGCCTTATCTGCCCAGGGAAGGAAAAGACTAACGTCCTCTGGCCGGAAGGAGGAATGGATTTTAGATGTTTACGTTGTGTGTGTTATTGTTGTTTTGTTTTTGTGGTTTTTTTTCCTGATTGTAAACCACCCTGAGTCGCCATGGCGAGTAGACGGTGATATAAATCTAAATAAATAATAAATAAATAAATAAATTTGGTGGCCAAAGTACTTGAGCTTCAGCCTCAGTATCTGTTCTTCCAAGGAGCAGTCAGGGTTGATTCCCTTTAGGATTGACTGATTTGATCTCCTTGCAGTCCAGGGGACTCTCAAAAGTCCTCTCCAGCACCACAGTTCAAAGGCATCTATTCATTCTGGACTCAGCCTTCCTTATCGTCCAGTTCTCATGTATTTCTACCACAAGTCCAAGACTGCATGAGTTCTTGGTCCAGATCATGACCTCACCCATCCAGGTCAAGCTGCATTGTCTCCGAGGCAATCCAGATTATTTTATCTGCTAAAAAAGAAAATCCCACAAGTACTTCTCTCCTACAATAAAAATCTAGTGGTAAGAATCTGGTGGCTAAAAATTAAGTAACTACTGCTTTACTGCACTTTCATGATAGCATATATTAGATTCGCAGGACAGTCACTTCCCTCTACCTAACAGTAGAACAATCCATGTTTAAAAAATCAAAAGGTGTGGTTGGAGGTAGAATTATCTAGAACCCAGTCAGAAAGTGAACATATTAGCTACGCCATACAATTACACATACTATATACAGTCTGGCCAGGTTATCCTGCTATGGTAATAGAGTAGACCATACTTCTAGCAACTCAATACTGAGTTTGAGGTGGCAGTTAGCTAACCTGACAACCTGAGGAGTAATGGCTTGGGTGCCAAAGTCCACAGGAAAGGGTGATGGTCCCCAAGTGGATTAAATCCCATTTGAATCCATCTTGATAGAGGGCAGCAGTTTCATCAATACTGGCCTGGGGCAGAGGAGGACTTTGCGCGTCAAAAGGGCTCAAGACCAGAAAGTGACTTTTGGAACTGGATCTATGGTATGGGTGTCATGCTGCAATGTGGAAGGCAGATAAAGGTAAAGGTTTCTCTTGCTTGAAAGCCAGTTGTATCTGACTCTAGGGTTCAGTGCTCATTTCTGTTTCAAAGCTGAAGAACCACTTCATTATATTTTCAGGACAGTCATCATGTACCACTTGCAGTGGTACAGGTGTCACACTGCAATACAGAAGGCAAATGAAAGGCCACTGTGTTATATTCTAAGGACAGTCTTCGTGGTTGATCACCATGAGGATTGCCAATATTCAGATTCAGATAGAGCAGCAGCAGAAGAAGAAGACTATAGATCACAGAAATATGAGGAGATTGTTGGTACAATTGTATAGCTGGAGGATGGTTTTGTTTTGGGTTAAAAAAAAAGACACAAGGAACTTTGAAACTCTGATAAATATGTCACCTGAGAAGAAATCTAAATATTCACTTTAAATTTTGCTTGAGGCAAGGTATCAGTAGCAGCTCTGCCTGTCATCAGAGCACTCATAATTATTGGGAACTGAAATGCAGCCTTCTAAACAAAGAGAGTATTCAAGCATGCATAAGAATACAGTGCTATCTGTAGTTAATACTCCAACAATGTTGCTCTAAATAAAAAAAACATATAAAGTAGGTTCCATTAAAATGGACAATATCGGAAGGGCTCATTTTAATAATAAAAATGATTTAGCTCGGCCATCATTGCCCCAAGCATTGGAAAACTGTTGGTATAACAGTCAGTTAGACATTCTTAACATTAACAAAACTCTCACTGCATTCATCAACATTAAAATCTGTCAATTTGCTTCACATAATACAGAAATCATTCCTGCATCTGTTACAGATTTCTGAAGGTCAACGATATGGCACCTGAAATTGAGTTTGCCCTCCAGATTTACAATTACTTGAGCCAAGTCTTCAAGTATGCATCTTTGCAGCAGTAAATTAGTTGTGCTAAATTACACCAGATAGATCTGTATCTCTACCGCTGTATGCATAAGAAAATGATGCAAACTTAAGAAGAACCCTGGAAGATGAAATTAATGTACAGTGGCATTTTCTTTGAAGGCCTTCCAGTTGGCAGCCTTCTTTTTGAAGGTACTGTATGTTCGTTTTGAAGCTGAGGGCTGCTAGTGATCAAAGAAGGAGGCTACCTCTACCTGAAATTCTGGGGTGGGTTGCTCTACCTGCCCCCATCCATAAGCCACCTCTGTTTGATGGACTCTTCATTCTGAGTGGCTCAGTGGTTAAGAAGAACTTGACTACTAAAAAGTCAGCATGTCAGCAGTTCAAGACCCAAGTGCTGCATGATGGAGTGTGTTCCGTTCTCTGTCACAGCTCCTGCCAAACTGGCTGTAAATGGAGCTCCACCCCCTACAGTTGGACACAACTGGATTTTCAATCAAGGGAGACTGTTCCGTTTACCTCAGTCTGAGTATGACCTAGTGGTACACAGAAAGAGCCTCCTCGAATACTGTGGTATTTTAAGTCAGAGTTAGGTGCACCCTGGTAACGGCAACCTTGTGTTGCTGGCTAATCTTTCTCACACTGGGGAAGGTGAAAGGAACTGCAGAATGAACTCACCAAAAGGTAGCCATTTTGGCAGTTTCACATTTGGTAGATACGGAAAAAGAAGAAGTATGACCTAAAAATAAAGAACCAACATGGGAGAGAGGGCCAAGACCATAAAACTGCCAATCCTAAATTAAGTGGTGGACTCAAAAGGCAAACCTGTCACAGCCATAGGCCACCCCAGGTGTGAAGAATTGTAGTTCTGTTGAAATTACAAAAATCATTTCTAATTTTGCAGTACTATATATAAATTAGCTTTGGCAGATCAATGTCTTCTTCTGACCTCTGTTCTTTGGCATGCCAGTGGCCATCCCAATCCATGTCTTGTGTCCAAAAGGAAACAACTAAAGGCTTCTAGAAAACCCAAAATGAAACAGCAGGGCGGTAGTCCTCTCCTCCCATTGCTTCCCAGCAAATGATATTCAGACAACTTCAGCCACATCTGTGTGCTGTTTTGGCTCCACAAGTAATGGTCCTTATCTTTAAATGGTGGGGCGAGAAGGAAACCATAGGCTATAGGAGCTGAGAAGGACTGTTGAGAACAGGACATTTTGATGATCAATTTTTTCAAAGCAGGGTTCCCAACCTAAGGCCCATGGGCCAGATCTGGGCTGTGGCACTATTTTATGTGGCCCCTCCACCCCTCCAAGGGCATTTGAGAAACAAAATGACCACCTCTTTGAAGCTGTTGGGACAAAATGGCCACACACATTGTGCAGGCAGAGCAAAATGGCCATCTGGCCCTTGAAGCTGACTGAGAGAGAGTGACCTGGCTCCCAGCTTGAAAAGGTTGAGAACCCCTGCTTCAAAGCCTCACCACATGTTTCCATATGGCAAGCCTGGGAATGAGATGGCACTTAACAGCAACATGTAACTTTGACAGCATTTGTTTAGAACTACAGTAAAACCTCATATAACACTAAAACCTGGTTCCACAAGTCTTGGTGTTATATGATTTTTAGTGTTATCTGATCCTCTATGGGATCCATAGAGATACATTATAACCACACAGGCTTTCGCGGTTGTTATCTGAAGCATCCCATTGGATCTTAATGTTATCTGATGCAATTCTTCCCCCCAGATTCCTTGATGTTATGCGATTTTAGTGTTATTCGATACTAATGTTATATGAGGTATTACTGTATGTTCCTTATCATTTCCTCTTGGGTTCTGGGCTTACTTTGAGACACCAAGACTATTTCTTCTCAGCACTGTTTTTAACCTATACTTGTCCTTGGCCTGACAAAGTTGTCCAGTTACAACAATATGGTGTGCAATAAATGTCTAGGCAAAAACAAAAAAACCCAGGGAGGTTCTGCAGGTGTGTTGTGCAAATCTGGCCAGTTTGATAACACTGAATAAGAGTCTCCAAACATATTAATCTCAGGCTCAGAATCTTAAAACCTGCATCCCCGCACTCTTTGAATCCAGACAGCAGCTATAGATTGCTGAACAACACAACAGCTTGAGATAGGGCAGGCAGTGAAACACCAGGTGATAGGAATTGCAGCAGCAAGTTCTGAATAAAATTAGCAACCACAATAAAAATTACACTTACATAATGCCCCACAACCACTGTGCCATGGGGGTTCAGTGTTGTGACTTGTACACCTTTCTCAGTTACTATATGTGCATAGGTTTCTAGTTTGGTTTAAGGTCTTAGTTGGCACAAGTAACAGGCTGGTTTGTTCCAGTGTCTCTTTTCAAACATTCAAACCTAATTTAATGCTTAAAACCTAAATATTTCATAGCATTTTATATGGCAGCTGGAGGTATAAAAGGAGACCATTTCCCCAAGAGCATTAGGGGGGGGGGGGTTCAATTTCAAAGCCTAAAGAGAGATTTAGAGTGTTAGAAGAATAATGAGTATTTGGCCCTAAATATATTGTTCTCTGCATTTAAAAATCTAGAGATCAATTTCAAGGGAAATAAATATTAAATATCCCATCAGCTTCAAAATGTACAAATGGAAGAAGATGTTATAAAATGAATAGACAAGATATACAACCATGGAATTTAGATATAAGTTCAAAATGTGACCTCACTAGATTTCTTCTGTGTACGCATGCTTGCAGTATCACTACATTTCGTTTTTAATTCAGACAGTGATTGGTTTCCTTAGTACAGTAGTAGGAAGGATATATGGGTTAATTTACAGACGATGGTCCTCTGTTGAAAAAAGTGGCCAGCCTAAGTCCAGTTTAAAGTTATTGTGTTTTTTTAAAAGAGGGATGAAGTAGAAATTTTGTAGGCTCATTTACAATTAACATCTGGAAAGAAGGCTGAACAATGTGGCCACAGCTCATAGTTCCTGAGTATAGTTTGAACTAGACACAAAAGATGAAGATGAAGAAGACCAGTTCTACATCCACCAACCCCAGCTAAGCAGGGATTCAAATCCAGAGCCCTAGTCCATCACCCAAACCACTACAGCACACTATAAATGGGAAAGTTAGTACCTGCTTAATGTAGTAAACTGTAAAAGAAATGGCAAGGTGTGGGATTAAAGATAAAAATGATAGCATTTTTATACAGAAACTGCATGAAAATCTTTTGTTGTACATGCATATTAATATTCCATAGGATCTTAATTTTTCTTTATTATAATTGTTTAAATCAGGAGTTCTCAACCTTTTAAAGCCAGGAGCCAGATCACTCTCCCTCAGACAGCTTCGAGGGCCAGACAGCCATTTTGCCCTTCCTCCACCACAAGGCACTTCCAGATATGGTTGAGGCGGGGGGGGGGGCACATGAAATGGCACCTGACTGCATCCAGACCATGGGCTCCAGTTTGAGAATCCCTGGTTTAAATCCTCTCCACCCAGGATGTTTTTCCAAAGCAGCTGGCCATTATGATATAGATACATCAAGGAAATCACTACCAATAATACTGTTTAAAAAGCCTCTCCCACCCATCCATCTCACAGTCAACAATGGTCCAAGCTCTCTCCCTACCTTGACTACCACCACACTGGGCACAAATGACTGCCTCTGTTTCTCCCTGACCTGCTTTTGTTTTGTTTTTTAAAAAAGGCTTGGGCTAATCCAGTTGGGTCCTGATTCTGAGAGAAGCCTGGAAGAGTCCATGCTATTTCCCAGCTGGAAGCATCCCATACCTGGCGGAATGTTTTCCCCTTAGAACATCAGCTTGCATCACTCGTTCCTCCCAGATGGCGCAGCTCCAGGTGCTGACCCCGAGATTGGCAAGAAAGGGCGTGACTCGGAGAAAAGCCTTCTTGGTGGCAGCACCAACTTTGTGGAGCTCTCTTCCAGTTGAGCTGAGCCAGGTTCCATCTCTGCCTATATTTAAAAAGCAACTAAAGTCATTCTTTTTGAAAGCGGCTTTTAAGGATATTTTGCCAACGGATAAGTGTTAGCCCCCCCCCCCCCAATTTCCAATAAGTTTTTTGTTTCTGGCATTTTTTAAAAAAAATGTGTGGGTATGAATTTTGCTTTCTTGATGTTTATAATTTTATTCAATTATTCTACATGTTTTATTGTCAAGATTTTTATGATTATTGTGTTGTACACCGTCCCAAATGGGGAACTATCCTAGATGAGCAGGATATAAATGTAATAAATAAATAAAATACATAAATAAATCCCCTCTGATGGAGAATCCAGAGACTCCCGAACCAGTTGGAAACTTTGTATGTCACACTTCTGGTGGTCAAATCCTTTGTCCTGCACTGACTTGCTTATTCGGTTCCTGATTTTCCCGCACCCTCAACTGTGCGTCAGGATTGCTGTATTCTTGGATAGAGAATAACATTCTTAAGTCATCCTTTTGGCACTATCCCTTGAGGTTGTCTCTGGGCTAGAATAGGACATTCCTCCTAGTTTTGCCTAGCTTTCACTTGCTGGCCTTAATTTCAAAGTGATTTGCTATTTTTAGGCTTGCCGCCACATCTCAGTTAATTTAATTGCCTGAGTTTATTATAATTCTACTAAGCACTTAAATTTGCATATGCTTGCATTTTAATGAAAACTAGTTCCATTCCTTTTTTTAAAAAAAGTATTTAAAAATATACCTTCCAAGAGAGTAAGTATCTCACTCTATTTGTAAGGAGTCTAAAGATAGCATTTCTATATAGCTTTGAATTCCCATCTTTGATTTTTTTATAATGCTATGTATAAACCAAGAATATACCCTAACCTCCCATCCCACCTCTTCCTTGCACTGTCACACTCTTTTCTGTATCTGACTGGGCTCCAGGATAAAAGTCTACCATCAGGGCTGGATTTTCCTATAGGCTAACTAGGCTTCAGCCTAGGGCCTCAAGATCAAGAGGGGCCTATATTCAAATTGTGATCCATTGACATTCATTGACATGGATACATTCATTTAACATATTGGTATATATCACAAAGGGCCACATAAGTGGAATAGCCTAGGGCCTCTTTTCATGTAAATCCAGCCCTGTCTACCATATATAAAACTGACTTCTTGGCAGTGCCCAAGCCATGGGTTATTCTATTCCTATTGAAATGTGCCACAATTGTATTACATGGGTAGCCATGCTTCAGTTGCCCTCCCATACTTTAGAGATGTAATACAGGGGATTCTGCATTGATGTACAAATCATTATAAAGACCTGTTTTAATATTCTCACTGGTTCAGTTGTCCCACTCTTTCTATATGGATTTAAAATATATCATGTTCAAAGACATGCAGCCCAACAATTTTTGGTACCATTATAGGGAATCTTAGGATTTCACTTCTAGTATTCCAGTGACCTTATGGCTCTGTTCTCTATCATTGGGAGATAATATTCTTTAAATATGAGGATAGCTGGCTGGAGTAACTAGAAGGGATAAATCAGGAATGAGTTCATAAGAAAAAGAATTGAAATGAAACAAATCTTAAACTACATACAGTGACAACAAATAAAGTGGTTTGCCTATTTGATTTAGAGAAAATGTCTTGGAATCCCATACCATGCATGTGTGGAAAGAGGAGATGGACAAGAGTAGGTCCAGAGGAAGGTGGAGAGATAACATCAAAAACATATTACAAGAGCACCAAATCATCCTGGCAGAGGCCTCTAAAATGCTAGAGCAAGAACCTTGTATCTCCCTCGATACCAAAGGGGTGAAAGAGGAAGAAAATAAGAAGAAAATAGCTGGCTAAATAGCTCAGTGAGTTAAGTTTGGAGCCAGAGGTTGGGAAATCAGTTTCCTGCTGTGCCTCCTGGAACAAGAGACAGCCTGTGTGGCTGTTCACAAGCTGCACAGTACCAGGATGATCCCAGAAGACAGGAATAGAAACCACTTCTGTGTATTCTCTACCTAGAAAACCTTGGATAGGGTCACCATAAATTGGAATCGATTTGACGGCATGTGGTGGTGGTGGTGATATGAGGGGGTGGCTTCAATAGATCAGGTCCTGCTTGAGGAAGCCTTGATGCTAGAAAAGGTGGAGGGCAAATAAAGAAGGGGGCAGCCAAAAATGAGATGGCTAGATGGTATTATAGACACAATGGGCACAGAACTGAGCGAATTGAGGAGGATGGTGGAGGACAGAAGTGCCTGGTGTACAGTGGTCCATAGGGTCGCAAAGGGTTGGAATCGACTGTCCGACTGAACAACAAAATAGATATAGATATAAAAGCAGTCACATTCCTAGTCTCAAACCAAGTTCAGGGGACCAGGGTGGTGGTTTCCACATATATGGATAAGAAAAATTGGTTGTTTGAGGTATCTTACCATTTTTGTTTTGAGCTGTGGGATTTAAGCACATTCGAGTTTCTTTTAATTAGGTAGACATTATTAGAACCTGGGAGAACTCAATGCAGAGCAGGCCTATCAAAAATTCATCTTGGGTTGGTTGGTATCTTGGTTACCCAAAAACTTTCAAGCACAGCAACAACTCACTCCTGGCTCCTTTGAGATTTAGAGGTTTAAAAGTATATTAAGAAAGGCAGGGGGAGAAATCGAAGAGCTCCTGAGATCTTCAAGGAGAAATCAAGGTTTAAACTATTTACAAATACTTGTCGTCATCTCACATAATCTGCATTAAAGAATATTGACAGGTTCCATATCCAGGCTAATGTGAAATGACAGACTGCTCAGTTCAGAACACAGCGAAAGGCCACAGGGCAAATGAGTCAATGCCGTTTCCAAAACCCGCTTTGCATCTCAAAAAAAAAAAAAAAAACCTTGCCTGCATTCAGCGCCAACCAATTTCATACCCCCAATGAGCATGTCAGTTGAGAAAAGTAGAAACAAAACCATTTATGCTTACTTTTTTTCTCTTTAACCTACTTGCTGGCTTGGGATTGACAGAAAGCTTTTATTAGCTATTTCTTCCCCTCCACCCATTCCATTTTTAAAATGCTGTTCTACATTAATTCCTTCATTATTATTTCAACCTCTCATCTAAGGAAATGTGAGAATCAAGGTCAAATTTTAAAATAACACATGCATACATGCAACAAATGAATGCCGTAATCCAATGTATGGTTTCTTGGAAGCAAGTCCTATTGTACTCTGGGGTGGATAGTTCACTAAGACTGGTGTCTGAATGATCAAAAGGTGGGTCAGTAACCATGAATGACCATTAAAATCATGTCTATGATATGGTTTGCAATGAATAGGAACAGAATCTTTTTTTCCTATCCTACCACTATAATAATAATAATAATTGTGTGTCAGAAATTATTCTGGATTGAAAGGATTTTTGCAGGAGAAACTCCACTCAAGGGATGCCTGGATGAGGCTCCTTTCACGTCCCCAAGAGCTGAGACAGAGACGGGCACTCAATCCATACTGCTGACTTGCTGGCCTTACAGCTAACAAGGTGAACTTCTTAACCACCAAGCCACCACAGCCAGTAGTGTAGTGCAGGTTTCAACCCCCTGGGGCGCAGGCCAAACTCGCTGCCCCCCATCTAGGCTCGCCTCCAATCTAGATTCACCACCCCATCTAGTCTCACCCCCCTATCTAGGCTCACCCCCCTGGAGCAAGTTAACCCCTCACTGCCCATTCCAAGGCACCCAGGGCCTGGACCCAGAATGGGGGGAGCCCCCGCCAACAGCAGCCCTGCTTGTGAGCGTGCGCATGTGTGTTTTCTCTGTGCATGGGTTGGTGTTCGTGGACTCACTGTCTCAGCTGCCCAGTTCCCCTGGCACGCGCGCGCACACGCACACGCGCACGCGCGCGCGCGCGCGCGCGCGCACACACACACACACACACACACACACACACACACACACACACACACACACACACACACACACACACACACACACACACACACACTCTGCTGGGCTGTATATAAAGCCACACAGTGGCAGCTCGTCTTAGCTCCTGGTAGGTAGTGAGGGTGGCGTCGAACCAGCAGAAGGGAAAGGAGGGAGGAAGGGGGAAATCTGCACAGCCACCATCAGATTCCCAAGATCACGGAGGCACCCTTCCAAGGACCAAGTCTTCCCCTGGGCTCTCCATTGGCTGTGCTCCATGGAGGCTGGAACATTTTGCTGCCCCCTGGAAAGTGCTACTTGTGGTGCCCTCTCCCCTGCCCCCATGCTATGCCACTGACCACAGCCCCTTATCCTACCACTAAAACTAGTATTTGTCAAAACACACTAAATCATTGCCAATCCAGAATGCAGATATTAGCAGTTTTTTGCTTGCTTCTTTGGGATACTTTGTTTGATAGCAAAGGTGGACAACTAATGGCCCAGAAGCCAGAAGTGTCCCCAGCATATTTTCCCAACCAGTACTGTGACAAATTCTGTAAGAGAATGAGACTTGTCACACTCTAAAAAACTATAGGAAATGAGCTACTTTGCGTCTTGGAAGATATTTCAGAGTGAAAATCTCTTTTGTTTTATATTTTTAAAACATATTTTCACTTGGGACACAACTCACAGCAGATCCCAGGAGAGTGAAGACTGGCCCCAATCCCCCAGAGGTCACCCACATCTGACATCCAGTAGGTGTCCTTCCCCTGATGTTCCTCAAGCTTCCTACCATTCCATGGCCAAATTCTATTGCTTAGTGTAGTAAGTTGTGAAAGCAAGAAATTGCAAGTAGATAAATAGGTACAGTTGAGGCAGGAAAGGTAACATGCCTGCCACATGATCATGGAAACATCTGCAGACACAGACAGTGCTGGTTCTTTGGCTGTAAAGAGAGCTGAGCACCACACCCTAGAGCAGTGATGGTGAACCTTGGCGCTCCAGCTTTTCTTGAACTTCAATTCCCAGAAGCCCTGATCAGCAGAAGTGCTGACTTGGGTCTGGTAATTGAAGTCTAAAAACATCCTGGAGTGCCAAGGTTCGCCATCACGGCCCTACAGTCAGATACGACTGGATTTCGAGCAAAAGAGACCTTTACTTTGGCCCATTGAATTAGTTGGGACGCTCTATTGCTATTTTTTCCTGTCAGCTTTGTTCACTGTCTAGCCTTTTCATCTGTAATAGTAATTAAAACATAACGAGGGTGTCACTTGGCCTTGATAATGGTTTTATCTTATTCTTGGCTTTCAGTAACACATCCTTGCCCTTGAAAATCTTTCCAAAAGCTATGACAGAGCTTTTCTGGAACTATGACAGAGATATGGCCTCTTCCCAATTTCTAAACTTTCAATGGATTGTCATTAAAATCTCCTGAAGATACAGCAATGTCAGGATATAAAGAGATAGAACACCATAAATTTCTAATTACATAGTAACATTATGTGTTCTGCCCCTCAGCCCCTCCACCCTTTGAGGTTAGCTGAAATCACCACAGCAGCCAATGGAGGGAGGAGATAAATTGCTGGCAGACATCCTTATCGTGATGTAAAATATTTGTGGAGAACATGGTCTTGAATGGACAATTAAGATCCACTTAACTTTACAAGGCAGCTGTTTACGCTAGAGATGAAAACTGCTAGTCTATTTTGGTGATGAGAATTGATACAGCCTAGCTCCTTTTCTGGGCAGTAATTGAGGGTGTGGATATTGGCACTGTCTTGATCAATGCCTATGCTTCAAATTTTACTTCTGCACTTCTGTCTCATAGGCATTGTTGGATAGGAAAGATCTGCCTGCTGGTTCAGGGCTGAGCTTCTAAAGCTTATTTTACAGGTCCTAGATTCCACTGACCAGTAGAGGCATAGTGGTTAGGAGATTTGGGGGCTTACAGTTGCAATTCATGGTATTCGCACCATAAAGCAGGACAAAGAATAAAGTACAGTATTGAATTTGAGTGAATGGACCCTCTACTGTAGAGACGGACAGCTATGCCAGGCCTGGGGTTATATTTTCATATTTAGTATCCATGTGAGCCACGCTAAGTCTGGAAATGGCATAAATAAAATAAAATAAAATAAAATGGGTCATTGTGTTAAACCTTTAAGCAAAAACATCAAAGAGCTTGGTAGCATTTTAAAGACTAATACGTTTAATTTGGTTTACGTTTTCATGGAATGGGACCCAGTAAAAGTTATGCCAAATAAATGATAGTTTTTAATGGGCCTCAAGATCCTTTGTTGTTTTTTATCAAACCTAAGGAAACAAAATCAAAACCAGAAGTGACTGGACATCCATTTCTTTCTTCCTTTCCGAGGCTGGTAAAATGAGTACCCAGCATGTTGGGGGCAAAATGTTAATTAACTTGTGAACTGCCCAGAGATTGCACTGAGCACTATGGGGCAGTATATAAGTGTGATTGCTTTGCTTTGCTTGCTTGCTTTTGCCATAGGGAAGTTTAGAGAGGTTAAAAGTCCTGCAACACACCATGAAAGAACATCTGCAGTTTGAGACTTCCAAGAGCAAATGGGGAAAGGAGCCCCCCTTCTCCCCCCCCCCCCCGAGAAAACAGCTTCTGACATGGAAGGGCATGGAGATAATGTCCTGGGATTTCAAAACTTGTCTTGGGATCTGCACATTCCTCATTCTTCCTCTAGGATAGCATTTCCCAAATGTCTTGCGCATGGGGGTTGCATTTGAGTGCCCAGTGCCTAAAGAGGGCGACAACTTTAATCAAAATGTAATAAAATTATTAACCTACCGATTTAGATCAAAAGTAAACATGCAGACGTCAATGAAGAAATGTTAAAATAATGGGTACCTGACCTCTAGTAAAGGTAAAGGTCGCTTTTACTCAAAAGCCAGTTGTATCCAACTCTAGGGTTCAGTGCTCATCTGTGTTTATAGCAAAAGAGCCAGCACTGTCTGCATCTGCAGACATTTCCGTGGACATGTGGCAGACATTCCTAGACATTGGAGTGCATGGAATGCTGTTTACCTTCCCACTGAAGTGTACCTATTATCTACTTGCAATTGTTTGTTTTTGAACTGCTAAGTTGGGAGGAGCTGGGACAGAGATGGGAGCTCATTCCATTGTGCAGTACTCGGGTCTCAAACTGCTGACCTGCTGCCTTCCAGTCAGTGTCTTAACCACTTGAGCCAACACAGTCACCTGATCTCTACTGGCTAGCAAAGCACCCAGAATTGTGAAAATGCTTGTATGGAGGATAAGATCAAATGGGTGACAACCTATGAGCCACAGATTGGGGATCCTTGTTCTAGGGTCTACTATTATTATTATTCTTCCATGTCTAGGCCAGATGTGAAACTGCCAAAATGAAGTATCTTTTGGTGAGCAAATTCTGCAGTTTCTTTTGCCTGACCTAGTGTGAAAAAGACTAGCTGGCAACACAAGGTTGTCATTACCGGGGCACACCTGATTGTGATTCAAAAATACCACGTTCTTTGAGGAGGCTCTTTTTGTGTATGCAAGGTCTACTATATGAGAGGTAGTCGAACATTTTGCAGAGGAATTGCCAGGCTTTGCTTCTGAGATTCTTGACTTTGGCATCAGATACGTACACAGCATGTACTGGATCTCCCTTTCTGCTGTGATCCTGCAACATTTTTGAGACTGGCAACACTCAATCATGGCTTCATAATCCTGAGTTTAGATGTGTCAAAATGAAAATTCTGCAAGAGAACAGTTATTGTTGTTATTGTTGTTAACCGGAAAGCATTTGGTTGTTAGAAACTAGCATTTCTGTCATCCCTCTTTTATCTTTCCCTGTCTCCCCCATGCTGTGTATACTCCATCTGACCTTTCTGTGCCCTGGGTTTTCTTCCACAGGTCTTTAGCATGTCCTCCAAGTTGCTTAAAACAAGGAATGAATTCACATTTCAAGTAAATGGGAGCACATTTGTCATGACAGTGAGACTCCCTTCCATCAATAAATCTTATAAACTGCGTTCAACCACAAAACTGTAATTTATGTTTTCTCAAGAGGGAAATAATATCATACATATCCTTTTGATGCGGAAAGTCTTGACTACTTTTGGTCAGGTTTTTTTTTTTTTTGGTAAGGGTTGGGGAAAAAAGCTCCTGATCCTACAACAGAGATTATTAATCTAACAAGAGGGACAAAGGTAGAGATTCCATCATGTATGGCTGATTTAATGATTAAATGCCAGGCTGTGTTGTAGTCAGAGCTTTGTAAATTTATCTTTTCATTACAACTCCCAGAATCCCACAACTAACTTGGTGGAATACATTAAGTACCCATGGGAGATTTGGGTGATCCAGGTCCATATTTAAACTCCTGAACCTGGTACAGAAGGACAGATGGATGGACAAGGACACATATACACACCTGTCATGACTAAAATTTGGCAGCATCTGGGAGAATCCCATTTGAAGTCAATTTAAAACTTTTGCATTTAAAGCAAGCCTTAAAACAACCTGGCTTTAAATTGGGCTTTCTCAGTTGCTGCCAAAATTTAGGGTTGTATCAAATATTAAGGCAACTTTATAATTCCTGCCCCTTCAAGGCTTTCTGCGTAGGTATGGAAATTATGGGTAGATACATGTCTGAGAAATCAGACATGCAACAGAAAGCCTCTTGATAAAAAAAAAAATAGTACAAGCAAAAGCTGTTTAATGTGCAAAATTAGATAAGATTATGTTGGAATAAGCAGACAGTTGTTTACCTCTTTTATGTGAGCTTTGCTGTTAATACTGTGGTATGGTTTAGTTGTTAAGATGCTGAATTTGATGACTAGAAGGTTGGCAGGTCAGTGGGTCAGCAGTTCAAGACCCAAGTGCTGCACAATGGAATGAGCTTCTGTCTCTGTCCCAGCTCCTGCCAGCCTAGTAGTTCAAAAGTAAGAAATTGCAAGTAGATAAATAGGTACCACGTTGTTGGGAAGGTAACAGCCTTCTGTGTGCTCCAGTGTTTAGTTATGCCTGCCACATGTCCATGGAAATGTCTACAGACGCAGACAGTGTTGGCTCTTTGGCTATAAGCAGAGATGAGCACTGAACCCTAGAGTTGGATATGACTGGCTTTCAACCTAGTCTGGCTTAGGGACTGGAAAATTGATGGTAGATTGTATATTATCAACTCTGATGTAACAACTGCTTGCCTAAAAAAGGTCTCCAACTTTCCTTTCAAAAACAAGACACCTCTCTTTCTTTTTCTTGTTTTTCTTCTCTTTTGTTTTTTCTTTGTGTTTTTTTCTTTTCATTTGTTTTCAGCCTGCTCTTTTGTTCCTCCATCCCTCATTTAAGTTCATTTCCCAAGAAAACTTCTGTGCTTTTCTGCAAATCTTACTGTTTTTTCTGAAGCCAGCTGGTGCCTGGCTTTTGCACATGGATGGCTTGATGACTGGAGCATCTGAAACAAAAGGAATGATTTTGATAGTTTTTATTGCTGTGATCTGCTTTGATTGCCTCCAGTGTATGGATTTTGTTTTACTTTGTTGCCTCTCCACGGGATTCAGTGAACAAAGGAGACAAGTCAATAAGCAGCAAGTGGAGAATGACCTCAGTCAAATATTTAGGGATATTGTTTTTCTAGCAAGTGCCAGACAAATTTAATCTAATTGGGGCAGTGGAGAAGTTATTAACCCAGCACACACTGAAGGCAAGAACCAAGTGGTAGAACTGGTAAGAATCTTAAAACTTCCCTCCTCCTGTGTAGTGGTCCCAATTTGGAACAGACCCTGAACAATTAGCTATGAATAATATGTTTTTTAAAAAATAAAACAGAAGAGTAGCTGCACACAATAATTTTAACCTAACCTATTGAGTAGCTGTTAACTCCATTAGCCACCATTTTGAAGAATGGGGTGTCTCTGAGGGTGGTGGCTAGATTGTGTATTTATTTATTTAATTGGTTGGTTGGTTTGTTAATCCCCCTCCCATTGGTCCAAACACCACCCTTGGACAGTTTACAACAATGAAATAGACAACCCACTAAACCTAGATGGCATTAATAAATTAAGAGACTTGCACTAATTAATAGCCCGATTTTTCTATTTACAGCCAAAATATATCTAATTGGCAAAAAACAAACAAATCAGAATTGAATTAAAATTAAGTTGAAAATAATAGAGTTCATTAGTTGAGGCATTCTGCTCATTTGTAATCAGTTTACTTAAGTGGGAAATGGTAGTTGGGAAAGGAACACTTTTAGCTATTTATGAAATGCCATAATTGTGGAAGCAAATCTAATTTCCACAGGCAACTGGTTACCTTTCAGGATCCTGTATCTGTGGATTTCCTACCTTGAATTTGATGACACTTGGTGTTTCTTCTCCCTTGAATATTTTATGATTCCTTGGCTTTTGACAGTAATCTTGAGACCCACACCTAGAAGTCCTACACTACATTGAGGGAAGAATGCATGACAAAAAAACCTGGAGAAAATAGAATAACACATAGCTTCATCTTTACTATTTGACCTTCTAAGGAGCAGTCAGGGTTGATTTCTTCTAAGATTGACCTATTTGTTCTACTCGCTGTCCAGGGCACTCTCAAAACTTTCCTCCAACACCACATCTCAAAGGCATCTATTCTTCTGCGCTCAGCTTTCCTTATGGTAGGCTTTAATTGCAGCTCTAACCAATGTTCGGTCGGACTCACTCCGAGTTTTTCCCCAGCGGCGCTCTTGGCGTCTCTTTGCCTGTTTGAACACCCTCAGCACCTCCATGTACCACGGGGATGAGCTTTGCCTATGAGCATAGAGAGGCCGTAGTGGAGCGATTGCGTCCTGCTGTTGCCCTCTCATTCTAGAGGTCGACAAGTGCCTCAGGCAGATCGCATCATCGGTCCAGAGGAATGTCCCCCAGTTCCCTTTGGAACCCATCCAGATCCATCAGTCACCAGGGGCGGGCCAATTTAATGGGCCCTACCTCCCTATTTATAAATAATAACTATGGCTTAACATATGAGGGAAGATTGTAGCTAGGTGATTTGTTTGCTAACTGACTGGGTGCTGTGGATTAACAGCTTGAAGGCTGCTACCATTATTTTTAATAAGACTGCACATTGCTGCAAATTAAGAAATCAGCACAGACACTTGCTCTCTGACATCAAGTCTTGTGACTAATGTGTGATGGCAAGTGGCCATGCCAGTGACTCAACCAATAGCAATTTGCCACTAAAATTAACACCAGTGGAACTGTACCAGTGATGAAAGACTAGCAGGATTCGGACCATAGTGACTATATCACAATATTGGATAAATTGCACTACATACTGGGGTCAGATTCCAAGCGCAGCCCTGCATGTCTTATGAAGCTCAGTTCCATCTTCAGTGTTTCCAACTTCACTTAAATTCTGTGTTCTGTAATTGTAGGAAATGAAAATAATATGGATAAATGATGATAACTTATTTTCATCTTTTTGCTAACCTTCCATAGAATGTACTATTTATTATCTTATAGCAAAATGCAATTAATTCCTTCTTTCCTCATCTTCTTTCACTATTTACCCTCATTCTTTTTCATATTCCTAATTTTTAAGGACACTGTTAGACTCCAAAATGAAAACCAAGAAATCCATGTAGTCCTTATGCAATACAAATGCAAGAGAATTTGATACTTTGGGTTGATTTGTTTTGCTTTGAGGTTTATTTATTTTTTGGTCCACCAAAAAAAAAAGTCAAACAATTTGAGAAAACAGGCAATTAGATTCCAATTAAACAGCTGGTGTTTAATAAGAAAACATCTTTTGATGACGGAAGTTGAACTTTTCAAATCTGAAAGGAAGGTGTCTTTTTTGAAATAATAAAAGCTCATACTATCAACAACCATAGGGTTTAGAAGATGGTTTAGAAGATGAATCTACTTGGTGGAGGTCTGCCTTGTTTTACCAAAGAAGAAATTTTTAAAAGTGTATTTTAGCCTTATTTGAAAGACTAGCAAAATTGAACTCGATTGTTGTCATTGTACAAAAATATCACACAAGACACATTAATCCATGGGTGCCCAAATTTTTTGGACCATGGGCTGGTCATGTGGTTCAGGGGGCTGTTCACTATGGCCCAGGGGCCAGATGTGGCCCCGATGCCAATTCATCTGGCCCACGAAAGCCCTCGGTACTCCCAGAAGCTGAAGTAAAACGCACCCATATGGGCACGTTTTACTTCCACTTCCGGGAGTGATGACGGCTTTGTGGGCTAGATGAATTGGGATCAGGGGCTGCATCCAGCTACCAGGCCATAGTTTGGGTACCTCTGCATTAGTCTATTTGTGAGACTCAAAAGATGAGGCAACAGAGGTTGTCTGTCTTTAAGGTAATTCTGTATATGCTATTTCAGGATAAAAACCTTTTTTATAATTTTCAGGATAACTGTTCTTCCAGATGGGAGCCTGAGAATCCTGAATGCCACGAAATCTGATGAAGGAAGATACCTCTGCCAAGGAGAAAATGTATTTGGTTCAGCAGAAATAACAGCATCTGTATTTGTTAAAGGTAAGACTGCTGTATTTAACCTTCATATGTTTTAAAGCACAGTTACTTCCTGGTTTGATCCAGCTAGGAATGGAACTATGACAAGGAATCTCCCCAACTCAGCCTCTCCAGAAGGATATCTATAAACTAGGAGCATCCACAGGGAAAGGAGAAACCAAGGGAAGTGGGTGATCACATCAAGTTCCATCTTCTCAAAGGTTCCCACCTAGAGTTGCCATATGTCCCGATTTCCTGGGATTTTCCCGGGCTGAAGCAGTACTGGCTGGGCCAACAAAAAACATATAAAAATCCCAGAAATAAAGGGTTATTTTCATAGAGTCACTATTCTCACCAAAATGGTCCCTATTTATCTACAGTACTTGCAATTTCTTGCTTTCAAACAACTAGGTTGGCAGGAGCTGGGCCAGAGATGGGAAAAGAAATAAAAACAGAACCATCAAGAATAATCTTTTGCAAGAAGGATCATATGGGAAACAACCTCTTGACTACAGCTTTTTAAAAACTGATTCTGTGGGGTCTTAGAGCTGCAGTCTCCGTGACACATGCACAGTTTGAAGAATGCAATGATGTCACATGGTTGTCCCGCCTATTCCCACCTATTTTAGGTTATTGTAAAGGTCTTCCTTTCTTGAAAGTCAGTCGTACCTGATTCTAGGGTGCAGTGCTCATCTCCACTTACAGCCAAAGAGCCAGTGCTGTCTGTGCTTTCAGCTGTTTCCATGGTCATGTGACAGGCATTGCTAGATGCCAGAGTGCACAGAATGTTGTTACCTTTCCCACCAAAAACAATACCTGTTTATCTACTTGCAATTTCTTGCTTTTGAACTGCTAGATTGGCAGGAGCTGGAACAGATGATGAGAGCTCACTCCACCACTCAGCACTTGGGTCTCAAATTGCTGACCTGCCGACCTACCAATATGTAAATATAAGCTTTACTGCAGTTATTCCTAGAGACAATGTTGTTTGTTGGGGGAGAGTAACAACTCACATACAATGCTGACCTTCATTTAGAAATTTTATGGAGATGCTATTTGAGTAGAAATGGTTTTCTCACTGATGATAATTGTAAACCATTACCAAGTTAGGAACTGCTTAGGCGATGAGGTATATTTATTTTGGCATGTCTGTAAACATTCACACAGGTGCTCCAGATATTACTTGAAACAAGACTTCTTGACTGTTACTTGAATCAAGACTTCTTGACTGGCTTGGAGTAATAGAGCCTTCCCTAAAATGATGTAATTCAGATATTTGGGATTACCACCTGTGATCTCTCCAGCCAGCATGGCCATAAATAAAAAAATTATGGGAGTTATAGTCCCAAACACCTATTCAGCACCCCATAGAGGAAACCTGTTCTTAGTTGAGATGTTGAAGATAGTTTGTTTAGCTTATGTTAGAAATTTTCCTCTCCTCCACACTTGGTAGTCATTATGGCATAGACACCAGAAAGCAATCAATCCAGGGATAAATCATATGACAATTCAGATGGTTTCAGGCCAGCAAAGCTAATGGTTAGGGAAGTGCTGTCCCACAACAGCTGGAAGGGCACACTTTTCCATTACCTGTGGCAAAACAGTATTTTACCTAACCCCATATAATGCAAAAATATAATGCAGTAGCTTTCTAGTTGCCTTCTGCATCGCACAATATAATGCAGTAGCCTTCCATTTGCCTTCTACATTGACACCTGTACCACTGATCCAGTTCCACAAGTAACTTTCTGGTCCTGAGCCGTTCTGGCACACAAAGTTGTCCTCAGCCCCAGGCCAGTATTGATGAGCTACTGCCTTCCATCAAGATGGATTCAAGTGGGATTTAATCCATTTGGGGACCATCACCCTTCCCTATGGACTTCATCACCTAAGGCCATTAGTCCTCAGGGTTGTCAGTTAGTTAACCGCCACCTGACAATCAATGTTGAATTGCTAGCATAGCTGGGTAACCTGGACAAACTTCTACTTATAGACACAGCAAACAAAATTGTGAAATAACCAATGGGGGTTCCTGATCAGGTCAGAAGGTGCCTCCAAAATTTGGAGGTGAGGTGTCCCCCATCTCTCCATCAGCCATTCCTCCTATTTATACAAGGGAATTGTTACACTGGTATTCTCACCATTGATTCCTTTGGTCTCTTTAGAACCTACCAGGATAGACCTGTCTCCAAAGCGGACTGAACTAACAGTGGGTGAAAGCATTGTCCTCAGTTGCAAAGCCATTCATGATCCCACCTTAGACGTCATATTCCACTGGACTCTGAATGGGCAGCCCATTGATTTTGAGAAAGAAGGAGGACACTTTGAAAGTATCAGGGCGGTAAGCATGCCTCAAAATTTGCATAAAACTATTTTCTGCACAAGCATTATCTTCAGAAAGAAAGAAAAATCCTAGAAGTAAATTGCTCATTTGGGTTAACTGAAATATTGGACTGTTTTCTTTAGCCAAAAATAGCCATGAATCTTATAGTATGGCAGTTGGTGAGATGTCATAAGTTTAATGAGAATATGGATCATATGTTACAAAAAAAAATTAGAACATACACAGATCTTGAAAGTTATTTTTTCAAAAGCAATTAGATGTGCAGAATTATGGCACTTCTCCTTCACATTCCAATATAACAAAACCCTCCTTTTTTTCTCATCCCACCTCTTCCTGGATCTTTAATCAATAAAAACACAGCATAGAATGTCCATCATTCTTAGTTCCATTCTCATAGTTTTCAACCCTGTTTTGACTTTTTTTTCAAAAGTACCCTAACTAGCATCTGGCTTGAAGGCTGTTTCCCAGGCTTCTTCATCTCCGTGCAGGGAATAAAGAATTCAAAGAACTACTTTATCTCACTAAAAGCAAAAGCCCAATTTTAATTCATTACAGCGCATTAGAATTATACTTCTGCAAACTCCCTGAAGAGTGTCAGACCCAGTTTTTCAAAGCACCAGGACAATAAAGCCAGTCATTGTATGTATGATCATTTTATTACAACAAAGCCACACATAAAATGTAACGTATTCTCTGTGCGGAAGGAAAATGGGGACTGGTTTTGGTCTTACACCTTTAACGCTCTGTGGGTTTTACATCAAAAACATTAATCTTCTTGGATACCCAGTATTTCATGCCTAATATGCGTTGCCACACTAGACAAGCTGCAAACTTTGTGTCCCCACGTTAGCACCTTACTGAAGTGAAACATAGTGATTCATCACGGTGTGGCTCTGCAGAGTCACAATGAACTAGCTATGATGTGAAGCACCCGAGAAAGCCTGTGACACTGCAATGGAAAAATGAGAATTAATGCTTTGACTCTTTCCTCTACATCAAGATTGAGACATGCAAGAAAAAGTGTTGCATGTATAGTCACATCTCAACATCAGACAATCTCTGCCATTGTTTGTCAGCTTAGCACTTGTTCCGAGTTTGACATTCCCTGGTGGCACAGTGATTAAACTGGTGGTGCAGTGGTTAAACTGTTGTCCTGCGGCCAAAACATTGTGAGTTCAATCTTGATGGGGATCAAGGTTGACTCACCCAGTGTGTTGGGGGCAAAATGCTAATTACCTTATGAAGCACCCAGATGGTGCACTAAAGCGCTATGGGGCATTATATAAGTCCAATTGCTAATTGCTATTGTTCTATTCATATCAATTACTGCCATTCAACAAACCTGGCTTTATTTCTCTTTTTTGTCCTCCAATGGCCTCCTTGTTTTTCCAGCATAGAAAGAGAATTGTAGGTTCTGGAAGACTCCAAGAGTGGTGATTTATCTTTTAAATAAATCTTGGAGGCAGAGCATGATTTACAGGAGCGAGAGGGGGCATTAATGGAAATAACTTTTATGGAAGTAACTTCTAGCCCCTTTTGAAGCACCTTTTACAGTCTCTCCATCCCTCTGAAGGATTCTGTGACATAAATCTGGCCCTTGGAGCCCCTGGAGTTGCTCTCCATGTTCTTAGTAGATCTTACAGGTAGTCATAACTGAATGGGACGTATTGATGTGAGTACATAACGATTACGCTCTTTTGAAGTAGGAGAAAGGGGCAATAGTTTGTATGGGGTGAAAAAGGAGAGTGAATCTCTGTAAACCCAGAAGAGCCAAACCCAAGGTAGTTTTTCCATTCCAAGGGAAGCTTGCAGTTGTAGTCAAGTGAACAAGCTTGAATCCTACCTTCCTACACAGCAGACCTTAGTCCAGTGGTGGGAAGCAACAGGTTCGCACCCTCCCCCAGAAGGGGGGTAGCAAAATTGGGTGGCTTCTGGGCAGGGGTGGTGGTGAAATTCGGTGGCCACAACCACCTGCCTGCCCTGCCCCATCAGGTTTTGTCCCTGCTAGTAGTTCAAGGTCTCCCTTGCTCAAAAGCCAGTCATATCCACTCTAGGCTGCAGTGCTCATCTCCATTTACAGCCAAAGAGCCAATGCTGCCTGTGTTTGCAGATGTATACATGGCCATATAGCAGGCATGACTAGATCGCCCATGATGTAGGCTCCACCCATGATATAGGCTCCACCCACAGTGTGGTAGCGAAAATTTTTGCTGCCCACCACTGCCTTAGTCCTATATGGGAAACTCTTAAAGAAATCCATATGCCTAAAGATGTTACAGGTGCATGACATTCATGGCTGCTTTTCTATCCACAACTTCTTTAGACCTCACATATGAGAGCTAAATATCTACATACGAATACCCTGTCCTTACAATGTGTTTTTGTTTGCAAATATACAAGCAGAGCACTTTTAAAACAAGGAACCACCTAAAGTCCTACTCTGGCATTGCTTATTCTGTTCCCTCCAACCAGTGGGGTTCGGAAGAGTCCTGCCTTAACCTCAATACAGTGGCTGGTAGCCAGTGTCAACAACACTGGGTTGAGTAGATGAAATGTCAAGCTCAATCAGTGTAAAGCCTTCTTCTTTAATGTCCACAGCAAACTTTAAACTGCCAAAATGAAACCACCTTCTTGGCTTTGTCATTGGTCAAAATTAAATCCTCATCAATACATGTTTCATAATCGGCAGAAAAGCAAATAAGCTGGATTCTGTATCTCTCCACATTCACACATTGTGTTGTTGTCCACCAGCATCCCCCATTTGAGTATGTTCATCTTATATTTTATGGACCCCTATATGACACTCTTGAGTTGGACTGGCCTGACACGTGTAACAAATAGCAACAACACTTCTATACCGCCCCATAGCGCTTAATGCACTCTCTATACCAGGGGTGGCCAAACCAGGGGTGGGAGTTAGTCTGTGTTCTGGTTTGGTTGTATTTTGTGAGGTTATATTTTATAATTTTCATTGTACTCTTGCTGTTTTGACTGTAAGCCGCCCTGAGTCGCCTCGGCGAGTGGTTGGCAATATAAATCTGAATAAATAAATAAATAAATAAATAAATAAATAAAATATATTTAAGTACTCTGACCCTCAGCCTATTTAGAGTCCCCCAAGTGACAAAAGGAAAGTCAAGGAGGTCCAACAGCAGAAGCAGAAAGAGTGTTTGATCTAGGCAAAATAAAGGGCACCTTTGCTCAAAAGCTAGCTGTATCTGAATCTAAGGTTCACTGCTCATCTCTATTTATAGCCAAAGAGCCAGCACTGACTGTGTCTGCAGATGTTTCCATGGACATGTGGCAGACATGACTCGACACTTGAATGCATGGAATGCTGTTTACCTTCCCACCAAAGTAGTCCCTATTTATCTACTTGCAATTTCTTGCTTTCAAACTGCTGGGCTGGCAAAAACTGGGACAGGAGCTTATTCCATCATGAAGTATTTGGGTCTTGGACTGCTGACCTGGCTATCTTCCAGTCGTCAAGTTCAGCAACTTAACTCCTTGAGCCACCACAGTCCCTAGGGGAATTAGTAGGGAGAGATTTTAACCAGTTTTGGTAGTGGTTCCTTGTTGACCTTCCAATATCATTCAGCCTTTTCCAGCTGTGTTTATCCCAATGCATCAAGTGACAGGATCCAACCCTTACAGAGTGCTTGCACTGTTAATAACACAGTACAGAAAAACAACATGCACAGGATTGTAGTCAATGAGACAGAGAATTATAAGAAGAGAAAGATGAAGGACACAAAAACTCTTTAAAATGCAGTAATAGCACATTGTAACCATTATATAAAGCAGGGGTGCCCAAACTATGGCCCATGGGCTGGATCTGGCCCCCAATGGCAATTCATCCAGCCCATGAAGCTCTCATTGCCCCTGGAAGTGGAAGCAAAATGTGCCCGTATGGGCATGTTTTACTTCCACTTCCAGGAACAACGAGGGCCTTATGGGCTAGATGAATTGCTGTCAGTGGTTGGATCTAGCCTGTGGGCCATAGTGACTGGCCCACAGCCCGAAAAGTTTGGGCACCCAGATATAAAGCATGACACAGCCCAGCAAGAAAGCACCCAACATAAACTTCATAATATTAAATTCTGAAAGGAACAATGAATCGCTGTCACTCAGAATAGTGCAGTAGTTCTAAGAAATGTGGTAGCAGTTTAAGAAGATTAGTTTATCACCTGCCATTCTACATTTTTTAAAGTAAGCAAATAATTATGTAGTTACTCTGTCTGTAACATACTCCTTTGAACAACACTTTTGTGATGCATTTTTTTAAAAAACTACCTCGGCAGTACCATGGCTTAAAAATATTGAAATACGCCACAACTCAATATATAACAGAGGAGATAACATTGTATTAAAAGCAATCCCTTATTTGAGAATAATTTTGTTACTGCCTCACACCAGTAAAACCGGCAAAACCTTTGCTGTCTGTTTGTGCTGATACAAACTTTCTTGTTGTTGTTTTTTTGCATGTATAATTCTGTGGTAGGTCACTTAGACAATATTAAATTTTAAATGAGGGATAGGTCTTATGTAAAGTTAATGGCTCTTAATTACAATGGGGATAGTTTGCAGGAGTATACCATTCCTAGGGAAACCCACTTACAGTTATACCCCAGATAACGCTAGTACCGGATAGTGCTAAAACCGCATAACGTTACAAGATTTTCAGAAAAATCTTTATCGAATAACGCGATTTTTAGCGTTATCCGATACAGTCGTTCTTAGCAGCAGGGTGGCTGGAAAGCTGAACGGAGTTCTCCATTCAGCTTCCCAGCCACCCTGCAGCTACGGAGGCAGGGGTGGGGAGACTGGAAAGCTGACGGGGGGCTCCCCCGTCGGCTTCCCCAGCCACCCCACAGCTGCGGAGGCAAGGGCGGGTGGCTAGGGAAGCTGACAGGGAGTCCCCGTCAGCTTCCCCAGCCACCCTGCAGCTGTAGATCGGGTCCTCTGATCTCTCTGGAGCAGGCAGGGGACACGATCCAAGCTGTTTCTGGGCTTCCCCGACATCCTCAGCCAGTGCAGCAAGCCAAAACGTCAGGGTTCGAATCCTGACATTCTGGCTTCCTGCACTGGCTGAGGACGTCGGGGAAGCCCAGAAACAGCTTGGATCAGGTCTGCCCACCTCCCTAGACCCGGCGGGGGGGTCAGAAACCCCAAAATTGGTAAAAAAAATGTCTGGTTTTTTTACCAATTTGGGGGGCTCTGACCCCCCGCCCCACCGGGTCCAGGGAGGTGGGGAGACCCGATCCAAGCTGTTTCTGGGCTTCCCCGACGTCCTCAGCCAGTGCAGCAAGCCAAAACGTCAGGGTTCAAATCCCGACATTTTGGCTAGCTGCAGACTCCAGGGAAACAGGGCTTTTTTTAACGTTGTGTGATCAATGCATCGCACAACGTTAAAAACCGGATAACAATGAGACTTGTGGAACCAAGTCTCAACGTTATCCGGGGTACTAGTGTATTTCCAAACTAGTAGGACATGAGTCAGTCATGTGGTTCTTCTGACCCAGAAGTGGAAGTAAAACATGCCCGCACATGTGCAAAATGCTGCCACAAATGCACCTGTGGCTGATAAACATGTTTACGACAGCCGTGGGTCATTAATGGCAGCATTTTGTGCATTCATGGGTGCATTTTACTTCTGCTTCCAGGAGCAGCAAGGACAGTGCAGGCCATATGATTTGGCGTCAAGGGCTGGATACGGCCCATGGGTCGTAGTTTGACAACCCCTGTAGTAGGAGATCAGATGGGACAAGAAAGCCTGAAGTTGGTGGATGTCATAGATGCTGCTATGATGGTGACGATGATGAAGAAGAAGATGCATGTGTAACTTCCCAAACATAGTCCTTTACATCTCTAGTTCGGAAGGAATCAGACAGCATGCCCATAAAACATACAGTCAATGCTCTGCTCTCCAAAAGCTGCTGACAAGAGATCACAAGGCTGCATGTACCAGTCTTCTGATTCAGCATAAGGCACCTTCAAATGCTCACATTAATCATCATTAACATTGATACCATTGTAGCACAAAAGTTGAGTGGGAAGGAGGGAGTTGTACCAAGTCGTAGTATTGGACAAAGTACCTCCAAAACATTCATTTCTTCTTTTCTTTTTTCCTTTTTTTAAAACAAAGAATGCTTAGTAATGTTATTAAGTTGTGCTATTGTTTTACACTCCCTCCCCCTCTTCCCCAGCAAGTATCCTCTGCAGATTTAATGATCAGGAACATTCTTCTGATGCATGCTGGGAGATATGGCTGCAGGATACAGACCACAGCAGACAGTATATCAGATGAGGCAGAACTTCTTGTTAGGGGTGAGTACACTAATAACAGGGAACATAATCAACATAAATTATTGTATAAAAGTTTCCAAATGGAGCCATTCCTGGGCTATTTTAGTGCACGTTGCATTTATTTTTCTTTCTTTTGGCATCTGTTTTCTTTCTTTACAATGTGTCATTTGAGCCAAGAACATGTGCTTAACATTTGTGAGGGCTGATGGAGAACCAGTTGGAAAAATGATAATTTTGACAGCTTTAAACTCTCAGTGATTAACCTCAGCTGCTGTAAAGGAATGGGTGAAATACCTCATGTCTGGGCAAGGGAGAGATAAATCTTACACATAGTATTATATTTCACTGGGGGATTGAAATATATATATATATTGGAATACTGGGACTGTGGTGGCTCAGTGGTTAAGATGCTGAACTTGAAGACTGGAAGGTCAGAGTTCAAGACCCGAGTACTGCATGATGGAGTGAGCGCCCATCTCTGTCCCAGTTCCTGCCAACCTAACAGTTAGAAAGCAAGAAATTGCAAGTAGATAAATAGATAACACTTTGGTGGGAAGCTAAGCAGAATTCTGTACACTCCGGTGTACAGTGTATAAACAAAGATGAGCACTGAATCCTAGAGTCAGATACAACTGGCTTTCGAGCAAGGATGACCTTTAAATAGAGAGAATTAGAAGTAAAGTTTTAAATTCTCCATTGAATATGGTTTTGGAAACCTCTTCTTTCTACTAGTAGTCCATGAGACTTTATACAAGTTGGACTTTTTAAAAAAAAGTCCAGACTAAAATGCTGTACTTCAAAGAAAGGGAAACAAAGATTCAGAATAATAAGAAACACGAGATACCTGCTTCTATACATGAAGACATAACACATGGGACATGGCTACACAAAAAAGAATCACCTGGAGTGGTTTTCAAATGTACAAAAGGTAAAATCCAAATTACAGAAGTAAACAAGTGTGTCAGGCTTTCTCTTCCTTTTATAACAACCAAAGCCACTCCATGTGGTTGTTCTATGAATGACCATCAACTTCTATGTGTGACCACCAACTCTGAACACTTTTAATCAAGACTGCATGATTTATGTTATCTAAAAATGATCAGGGAGAATTGGAGAAAGGTAGATTTTAAAAACATATTACTTTTTGCTTTATTTGTTTAAATTCTTAAAATACTAGGGCTACCATAAGAGGACAAAAGTAAACACAGAAGAGCGTACATTTGTTTATAACAGGGGTTCCCAACCTGAGACCTGTGAGGCAGATCTGGCCCATGGCACTATTTCATGTGGCTTCCCACCCCTCCAAGAGCAAAATGGCCATCCCTTTGAAGCTGTTGGGACAAAATGGCCACCCCCACTGTGCAGGCAGGGCAAAATGGCCATCGGCCTTCAAAGCTGACTGAGAGAGCATGACCCAGCACCCGGCTTGAAAAGGTTGGGAATCCCTGATTTATTAGGATAGGTGCAAGTATAGAAAAGTGCCTCCAAAACAGTCTGAGCAATTATTCAGATGATGATGTTTATTATTTGGCAGACAACTGGCATGTTGTTTGTATCCAAACACCAGGTATTTTTACTATCATATTATTGCCACTAATGTTGCTATTTCCCTCTTCTATTGAAATATTAGCTCTACTGCCAACTTACATTTGTTTAATTGTTTAAATGAGGTCAGAAGATACATGTGCTCAGGAGTCTTGGTTAAACTGGTTTAGAAAGAAATAAAGTCTTTCTTCCAGCCATGAGGCCTGGAAAAAGAAGGAACTCAAAAGGACATCTTTCCTCATCCAAGGCAGAAAAGAAGAGAGAGAAGGCCAGAAATAGGATCAGGTGATCTCTAAGGCAGGAAAGAACCTTTTTAATTGTAATTAAAGGCAAACAATGCAAATCAACTTCCTTTAGGTCAGGCTAATCTTTCCTTTCTCTCTGGTTACTACATGCTAGGGTTGCACTAGAATATTCAAAAATTTGAAAGTAAGAAAAATGATTTTTAGTATTAGAAGGGAAGCATTTAAATGCTCTATTAACATTCTATTTGGAGTTAAAATTATGATAGACTGCAACCATAAATCATTTTTTTCTAGCTTGGACTTGTTTTGATCCATTTTTCTTGAGGCTTGGAAGTGAAGAATCTATTGTGATATTGACTTCAAAAGTGCTAAATTGCCTCTGTCAAAGTCTAACCCAGGCAGAATCACCTGTTAGATACTGTTTATTATGAATTAGCATATTCTTTCACTTACATCTATTTATTTATTTATTTTATATTTGTTATTGCCACCACATGACCTTAAAGGTTCTCAGTCTTACACAGTGCATTTAGTAAAAGTAAAGCAGCAACTCTGTAGAAACTGAAAATATTAAAAATAAATCACTATTAACACAATTGGGCAATGATATAAAAAATAGCCTGGGAAGAACAGATGTCACAGCATTAATGAAAGAAGCAACTATGAATTTGGTTATCAATTTGGGAGGAAAAATACAGAAGGATCCTGTAAGAACTGGTTACATATATAACCAATGGGACAAAGGGCAAAATAACAGGATAGTACAGTTGTACCTCGCTTAAAGAGCATAATGTATTCCACAGGATTGCTCTTTAAGTGAGTTTGCTCTTTAAGTGAAACACCATTGTATATGACCAATTGTGGGGGGGATTGCGGCCCCTGATTTATTTGTTAAGCGAATTTTTGGTTGGTTTTATTTGTTAAGTGATGCAAACATTCGGAGAAAATTCTTCTCTTTAAGCGAGTTACTCTCTAAGAGAGGCGCTCTTTATGTGAGGTTTGACTGTATTCTTGCTCTTAAGCAACAAATTCCAGTCTGGCCAGGTTATCCTGCTATGGTAATAATGTAGACCATACCTCCAGTGACGCAATGCTGAGTGTCAGGTGGCAGTTAACTAACCTAACAACCCTGAGGACTAATGGTCTTGGGTGTCAAAATCATAAGGAAGGTGAGGGTCCCCAAGTAGATTCAGCCTCACTTGAATCCATCTTGATGGAGGGCAGCAGCTTCATCAATACTGGCCTGGGGCTGATGAGGACTTTGCATGACAAAAGGGCTTAGGACCTGAAAGTGACTTGCAGGCCTGATCAATGGTACAGGGGTCATGCTGCAATGCAAAAGGCAGATGGAAGACCACTGCATTATATTCTCAGGACAGTCTTCATGGATGATCACCATGATGATTGCCTATATTCGAATACGGATATGGCAGAAGTAGAAGAAGCAACAAATTAGAAAGTGTTCCATATTTCCAGCTATGGAAAGCTTAATGCTTTCTTTTTACTGTGAGGAGGCTATGTTCTAAGGCAGTTGAGTTTAGACTATTGACTATTAAAAATTGTGGAGCACTGTCAGCTTAAGTTTTAAATCATGAAATAAAAGACTAAGTTAAACTCCTCTACAACCATGAAGAGAAAACCATTATCTTTACCACATGCTGTTAAATTAAATGATTTTCCTTGTAACTCAAAACTTAAGACAGAGGAGCACATATTCATAAGTAAACATTAATACTGTACGTACTTTACAACTGAGTGAATGAGCATTTTTGCGGTTATGCATACATAAAGGAAAATAATTGGGAACTTGCTTGTAGTCCTAACCCTCAGCTGACTTGTTTTATCTGCTGTGCAACTTCAAAACAATTCTAAAGCCTAATGTGAGAGGGGCTTAATGGGCTGCATTCCAGATGTGATCAGAACAAATGACACTGGATCCAGTCGGTAATTCTGGCCAATTGGAATGTTTTCCCACCAATCACAGAAATGATCACATACTGTATATCTAAATAACTTTTTAATCCCAGCTCAACATGTCACCAAATCAAGGAAATATTATCTTCCTAGCAAGCCTAGACAAAGCACATTACCCAAATCTTAGGGAAAGACATTGGTCAAAATCCTATTCATCTTCACGTAAGGTTTGTGTAACTTGCCTAATAATTAGTTAATAGTAGCTAATTGACAAGGTGCAGGGCACATCTTTGTTTTGTGTCTGGTCATGCTAATACACCTGATAGCATTAACTGAACAATAGCAATTACACTTATATACTGCCCCTGCACTCTGGCCAGTTCACAGGGCAATTAGCATAAATAAATAAATAAATTTTGCCCCCAACATGCTGAGTACTCATTTTTACCAATCTCGAAGGATGGAAGGCTGAGTCGACTTTGAGCCTGGTCAGGATTGAACTCACAATGTTCTAGCTGCAGTACAGCAGTTTAACCACATCTCTTTAACTGAGATGTGCCCTGCTGCAAAAACATAAAACAAACCGAATTGCAGCCAATATAGCCCTTCCCAGATATAGGAAAAAAGTGGTTCCACAAGTTAAGTTTAGCATTTATTGCTAAGCTGTCACTGTGCCTCTTGTAGTCTTTGCTGGATACATTTGAAATCCAGTTTTTGTAGAACTCATCAAGAAGATGATAAATGCCAGATTTCGGGCATAAACCTAGCAGGTTTTGTGTCTCAAAACAATAGAATTGTGAGCGTTCCAATGATAGAATTTTAGGCTGCTTTTTACAGCCCTGTCTTCCCAAGGCAGCTTACACAAACCGCTTATATAACATACAATACAATTTCAAATAAAACCAGTCTTTGGAAAATATGCTAATTCGATATAAAGCTATTTAAAAGAACAGCTTAATATTCTGCTAGATCATACCACAAAAGATATTAATCAATTGAAAATGACAGAATTTATATAGAAGCATTTGGTACACAGTCAAACAATGCAACACTTTGAAGTAAATTTAATAAATGTGTTCCATACATATTGCATTTAGTGAGCAGAATAGAATTTTAGCTCAGAATTCCCCTAAGATCATTCATTCCTCAAAAATCTGAATACAGGATAGAAATTCATCCACTTAAAATCTCCATCCACACCTATCTAATATTGAAATATTGAAATATTCATAAATCCATAAAATCATAGCATAATGGAATTTCAAGGAACCTATAAGGACATCTAGTCCAATCCTTGGGCCTTGATCAATGCAAATCCAAATCCAAATCAAAGCAGATTTGATGGTTGTCTTTTTTTTTTTCTTGAATGCTTTCAAGTGTTAGAGAACTTGCCACCTCCTGGGGTGGTTAATTCCATTGTCATACTACTCTAACAGGAAGATTTTTCTGATATTCAGCTGAAACGTGGTGTCCTATAACTCGAACCCAAATGTTTTATTTTGGGATGACTTGAAACAGATCCTGCCCCTCTTCTGCGAGACAGTCTTTCAAGTACTTGGAAAATGTTATCATATCTCTCCTCAGTCGTCGTCTTCTTCTTCTTTCTTCTTTCTTTTTTCTTTCTTTTTTTTTGTGGCTTAATGTGCACAGTTCCTTTAGTCTTCCTTCATAGGGGTTTGGTTTCCAGTCCCATGATCATCCTTGTTCTCTCCTCTGAACTTGCTTCAGTTTCTTAGCATCCTTCTTACACTGTGGTGTCCAAAGCTGAACACAGTATTCCAAATGAGGCTTTTTTGTTGTTCAGTCGCACAGTCGATTCCGACCCTCTGCGACCCCATAGACCACTGTCCGCCAGGCACTTCTGTCCTCCATCACCCTCCTCAACTTGCTCAACTTTGTGCCCATTGCATCCACAATACCATCTAGCCATCTCATTTTTGGCCATCCTCTTCTTCTTTTGTCCTCCACCTTTCCAAGCATCAAGGCTTTCTCAAGTGAATCTTCTCTTCTCATTTGATGTCCAAAGTACTTTAGCTTCATCTTTACTATTTGACCTTCTAAGGAGCAGTCAGGGTTGATTTCTTCTAAGATTGACCTATTTGTTCTCCTCGCTGTCCAGGGGACTCTCAAAACTCTCCTCCAACACCACATCTCAAAGGCATATATTATTCTGCGCTCAGCTTTCCTAATGGTCCAGCTCTCACAACCATACATTGCCACAGGGAATACCATTGCTTTAATAGAAGAGAACTAGAGTACTTTGTGGGATTTAGAGACAGTAATTCTGTTTTGTTGCTCAGTCACACAGTCGAGTCCGACCCTTTGCAACCCCATTGACCATCATATGCCAATCTCCAATATCTTCCACCATCCTCAGCCCACTCAGGTCTGTTAATTCTGTTAATGCAGTCTAAATTAACATATTATTTTCTTTGTAGCCACATCACACTGTTCACTTATATTCAGCTCGTGATCTACAACAGATCCATAATCTTTCTTGCTTGTAGTATGAATGAGCTAACGGTGGCTTTTTCCTCCTATATGTAGAACTTTGAGTTTATCTCTGTTAACTTTCATTGTTTTCAGCCCAGTGCTCAAGATACTCAATTTTTTTTAAATGTGTTTCTGTCTTCCAGAGTATTAACTAATCTACCCAATTCTGTGTCATCTTCAAATTGGATAGACATTCCTTGTACCCCCTCATCCAAGTCATTAATTAAGAGCATTGGGCCCAGGACTGAGCCCTTTGGTACTCCACTAGTTACTTTTTCCAAGTCTGAAAAGTAGGCATGGATAATCATTCTCTGAGTACAATTTTGTAATCAACCATGTGTCCTCCAAGCAATTTTTAAATCCAGTCTAAACCTAATTATATTGCTTATCAGACTACAACGCAGCAGTTTGTCAAAAGATTTGCTAAAGTTATGTTATGTTTACAGTATTCCCACCATTTAACTGTAAGGTATTTATTTATTTATTTATTTATTTATTTTTCCAATTTTTATACCGCCCTACTCGGATTGGGCTGACTCAGGGCGGTTCACAAACACAGAGAAACAACAAATTTATAAACACAACATGTAAATATAGGAAAAATAATAATCAGTACTGTATCAACACCACAAGACATCTCAACATCATTACATCATCAAAATTCAATAGGTATCCATTTAAACTAAAATAAGAAATTACAGAACTCATCAAATTACACAAAAATTAGAACAATACCAATAGTCCAGCCGCTGCTGCGGCTATTAAGCCCCCTGGCCCCAGCGCAGCCTCAGGACGCAGGTGGGGGGAGTCCCGGGCTAGGCGCGGCAGCCGCCTCTTCCCCTGGCCGCAGGTGTCTCGGCAGCGGCGGCGGGGAGCAAAATGTCCTACCAGCTTTTAAGCCCCCTGGCCCCAGTGCAGCCTCAGGACGCAGGTGGGGGGAGTCCCGGGCTAGGCACGGAAGGTAACCCAATCAAAAATGAAATGTCATTAGTTTGGCAGGCTATGTTCTTGACAAGTCTGTATTGGCTTCTAGGTGTTACTGCATTGTTTTCAAGGTGTTTGCATGGTGACTGTTTTACAATCTGCTCCTGAATTTTCCTTAGGATTGATGTCAGGTTGACTGGTTTGTAGTTTCCTGATTCTTCCCTTTTGTCCTTTCTGGAAACAGAGAAAACATTAACCCTCCTTCAATCATTTGGCACTTCATCCACTCTCTATGATTTTGAAAAAGTGTTTGACAGTGGTTCTGAGACTTCTTCAGCCAGTATCTTTCAGTTCTCTTGGATCCAATTAATCTGGTCCCAGATACAGGTATCAGAATTTGGTCAAAGTATTAAGCTATTCCTTGACTATTTGCTTATCAGTTTCAAGTTCATTCCTGTCCCTTCCCTTAGTTTCTTAATTTTGACATTTTTCACCAGTTGCTTTAAACAACTGCATGTATTATAATGCACAAAAATATATATTCATGAAATAATGTACAGAAACTCTGGTTTCTCTTCAGATCGTGTAAATCTTTCGCCTTTTACATAAATGTTTTGACACTGAAAGAACCTGAGTTGGAGATTGCAATAATATTTCATCTAGTTCCAACTGCTTTTCCTTCATGCACTGCCCATACCATGCTGTGAATCTACACTATAAAAACACAGCTTGGAGGAAAAAGCAGGATAAGAGGTCAACTGCAATGGCCATTTACACTATAATTTGCATCAGATTAGGCCCAAGTGAAATTGAATTCAAAACTGGTGACTACACAACACAAAGCTCAATGCAGGAAAACTCAGCTGGGAATCAGGTCTTTTCAATGAAAAATCATCTCTTTTTGTTCAGCTGGCAGGGTGGTTTCAATTTGCTCCAATTGTCTGGCATTGCTTTTCTCCAGTTTCTGCTTTGTGTGATTGTCTGATTTAAAGGGGAAAGGGGCACTCCTGTTGTCTCCAAGCAATGTGTCTCTTTCAAACCAGTTCTTCAGCAGACTATCACTAGGCCACTTAGAAAAACTAAATATTAAAAATATTAAAAATATATTAAAAGAGGTACATTTTGCCAATTAGCACCTTGTTAGATCAAAAACACATTGGACGGCAGTGGCTCAAGTGGTTAAAAAGCTGAACTCACTGAACTCGCTGACTGGAAGGTCAGAATTTGATTCCCAGGTACTGTATGATGGAATGAGCTCCCATCTCTGTCCCAGCTCCTGCCAACCTAGCAGTTCAAAAGCAAGAAATTGCAAGTAGAAAAATAGGGACTACTTCAGTGGTAAGGTAAACAGCATTCTGTGCACTCAGGTGTTGAGGCGTGCCTGCCACATGTCCACAGAAATGTCTCCAGATGCAGACAGTGCTGGCTCTTTCGATATAAACAGAGATGAGCATCAAACCTTAGAATCGGATTTGACTGGCTTTTATGCAAGGGCGCCCTTTACTTTACCTAGATCAAACACACTTTCTGCTACTGCAGTTGGACCTCCTTACAAACACAGCTTTGTTGTCTGGACAGCTAGAGTGATTTCACCTGGAGGAACAAACAGGAACCCAACTTGAAAAACTGTGGATCACAGCTGATCAAAACACATTTTCCCTGCTGTGTGGTCATAGCCCAAGATAACAACTTTCATAACACACTGGACTTAAAGATTCTTGCAGCTTTTCTTTGGCAAGGTACCAGTTTTCTTCATAGCTTCATGACAAGCATCATTTTGATAGCCCTTCAATAACCAGGTTTATCATCATATTAGCCCTTTCATTCTCTCTTCTCCATGCAAAACATCTCATCTCCTATAACCTTTTCTCATAACACTAGTGTCTTGTACAACAAGTAGCAATTGGTGCCACACATATAAATGGTGGAGGGAGGGACACCACTGCTCAATTCATGTGCTGCCCATGCTTCCTAGAACTTGGACTCTAGGACTTCTATCATCTTTACCCTTTTCATCTGGGCCTATAAAATTAACCATATACTTTTAGAGCAGGAGTCCTCAACCTTTTCAAACCGGGGGCCGGGTCATGCTCCCTCAATCAACTTTGGGTGGCATATGGCCATTTTGCCCTTCCTCCTCCACATGGCACTTCCTGGTGTAGTGGAGGCAGTGGGGAGGCCACATGAAATGGTGCCGTGGACCACAGGTTGAGAATCCCTGTTTTAGAACAACAATGTCCATAAGTTGATGTAGTATTCCTATATAGCATCTGTTGCAGAGTTTTGAATTTCTAGTAAAATTCCTTTCAGCTGCACAGTAGCAGTACAGAGACCATAAAGCAGGGGTTCCCAAACTTTTTGTGCCATGGTTGAGCAGGTCAGTGATGTGGTTCCTCGCACTGGAAGCAGAAGTAAAATGTGCCTGCACAGGTACATTTTACTTCCCCTTCCAGGAACAGCAAGGGTGCTGTGGGCTGGATGCAGCCTGTGGGGCATAGTTTGGCCACCCCTGCCATAAAGGAATATAGCTTCAAGTATCCCAGAGCCCACCCTTTCTCATTAACCATCACTCATAGTCTCAGTAACTCATTCTGAGACATTTGACTTCCCCTCAGGTCCGTAGCCTATATCACTCACTCCTCTTCATCAGTGCAGCTTCAGGTATCGTCCCTGAGATTGCTAGGTGGACTGGGACAAGGAGAAGAGCCTTCTCAGTGGTGGCACCAATGTTGTGTAATACTATTCCACTCGAGCTCTGCCAGACTTCCTCGCTCCAGTCTTTTAAAAACCAATTGAAGACTATGTATTTTGAGGAGGCCTTTGTAAATATTTTACCTATCCCTGGCTTTTTACCCATCCCTGGCTTATACTTTCCTAGTTCAGCAGCTTAGGACATGGGTCTGCTATATTTTGGTCCAATTTTATGGCATGTTTACTGTCGATTTTATTGTAGCTTATTTTTATTATAATTTTATGGGGGTACTTTTAAAATGTCTGTTGTATGGGGGATTTTATTTTCTTAGTCGCCTCGTGTAGGGATTTATTCTCCCTAGAGAGGTGGGGTATAAGTACAACAACAACAACAACAACGACAACAAAATTTCTTTACTTGCAGTTACCTCAAATTTCAGATATGTGTATGAGGCTTTCCTTCCTGCATGCATGCTAGTGACCAAACAAAGTGACCACTAGCAACAAGCAACTGACACCAACTGTCAATAGAGGGGGGAAAGAATACAAAACAGAGAGAGGTGTGTTCTCTTTGAATTCAGAGATCAGAAGGAACAATTGCTTGGTGTTGGATAAATAAACAATTATTGTACCTGAGGCCTGAGTCCTTCCCAGTCACTCCCACTACAGGCAGCATGTAAGGTTGTAAAATAAACCTCCAACAGTAGCATCAAGATTTATGACATTTTACAGATCTCAACAGTGCAGTTCTATGCTCACAGTCTCAAATTCAACACAGTTCTTGGTTCTGATCCCAGACCAAATATTCCTGTGCCTGCCAGATGTTATATATTTTAACATCTCATCTGCGTCTGATGTGTTTCTGCTGGCATGACTACACAGTGAACTTTATTTTTAACTTGGAAGGTTTCACTTGAAATTAAAAAAATATATTTATTTTTAGTGGAAAGGATATCAGAAACCTAATAATAGCAGAATGTAAACAAAACAAAAAAGGAAAAAAATGTTGTGGCACTTTAAAGACTAACTCCTGTATTTTAATGTTAGCTTTTGTGGATCAAGTCCACTTCGTCAGACATAAGAGTGAGTTTACATGGCATCAATTTATATATATCAGGTAAAGGGGTACACAATGGTTGATTGGTGTAACAGATGGGTTTGCAAATCAGTGTGCTATTTACAACCAGTAATACATAGAATCAGTGTTCTATTTACAACCAGTAATAACATAGAATCAGTGTGGTTATTTACAGCAATAATAACAGAAGATTCCTGATGGAGGTTAGTTTGATTAGCTTGGTTCTGCTAAGTTGCAAAATAAACATTCTGACATTACACATGTGCTAATGAGTTAATTGAGGATGCTATGGGAGACAGTCCTAGACAGAGGTCAAAAGGCTACCTGCTCTGTCAACTGACATGTGATTCCTAATAAATAACTGTAATTTCTTATGGGGACTCTTTAAGAGAATATAAACTTGTTAAGAGACTATAGGTAATACCGTTCATCTTTTTCTTTTAGGTCCACCTGGACCCCCTGGGGTTGTGATTGTTGAGGAGATCACCGAGACCACAGCAACACTATCATGGACTCCCGGAGCAGACAATCACAGCCCCATCACTTCCTACAACCTCCAAGCGCGAAGTCCATTTTCGCTTGGCTGGCAGACTGTAAAAACTGGTGAGAGGTGTCTTTTGAAAACTAAATTCTGAAACTGGAAATTCTGAAATTCAGAGTTTGGAAAAGTAACTTTTTGAGAATACAGCTATAAGAATTGCTCCCCTGGCATTACCGTGCATGCTGAGGGATTCTGCGTGTTGTAGTCCAAAAAGCAACATTTCAAAGAGATAAAGCAGGCAGTTCAAATTTCATCAATGAAAGGTTTATAACTAACTTTGGTGATTAGTCAGATTGGTACATGAATCCGTTAGGCATAGATCATAAGATGTTCACAGTTCCTAAGAGAATTGTTTCCTAGCTGTGCCTCCTGGGAAAATATCCAGCCTCTATAGCTATGGACAAACTAGGATGGAAGAACAGAATGGTAAGTCACTTATATTACATTCTACCCAGAAAACCCTGGAGAGGGTCACCATAACTCAGAGTCAACTTGATGGCACACAACTATTATTTGTTATTAGAAGAGTTATAACTCCTTTTATTTATTTAGTTATTTTGCACCGTGTCTACCAGAATTTCCCAGCCAACATGATCATTGCCTTGGTCATAATTTGATATTTTGTAAGAGTGAGGATCACAAGTATCAAATACTTAAGAGACCACGTCACCCCAAGGTTTTCGACCCGTCCTACGAGAGCAGACCACAGGGGTTTCCTAGTGGTCCCATCAGCCAGGGAGGCACAACTCACTGGGACCAGGAGGAGAGCCTTCTTGGCATCTGCTCCGGCCCTATGGAACCTCCTGCCACTTGAATTGCACCTCCAGGCAGAGTTGCTTTCCTTCAGGAAGGCCTTAAAAATGTGGTTATGCCAGCAGGTGTGTTCTTATTTACTCCTGCCTGGGGTGTCCTTCTTTTTAAAGGGGTTTGGGGGAGGTTTTATGGATGTTTTTAGATAGTTTTATAGTACTTTATTTGGTTTTAATTGGTATTGGGCATGGGTTTTGGCTGATGTGTGAATTGCCTTGGGTCACTAAGGCAAAAAAGGTGGTGATATAAATCCAACAAATCAGTAAATCAAAATAAAATAAATCAAATGTGTTAACCTATTCCTACTTACCCCACTGACTACAGTTGAGTCCTCCTGTTTCTGTTCATCAACTTCTCATGGGTTGTAAGTTTTTATAAGGAGTTGCTCCAATATCCACATTCTTCACAGTTCCAGAAAACATCAGTGGTGACATGGAGTCTGCCATGGCGGTCGAACTGAACCCATGGGTGGAATATGAATTTAGAGTGGTGGCAACCAACACAATTGGAACTGGAGATCCAAGTGCACCATCTAGAGTGATCCGAACCAAGGAAGCAGGTGAGAAGAACTTTCTTTCTCTTTCATATCATCTCTCATTCCCTTTCCTCTTTCTCTGTCTCTCTTTCTCTTTTGGCAAATAAAATGGAGGCAAACAAGACACAATGTCAGGGTGAAGGAACAATACAGTAATACCTCGGATAACGCTAAGACTTGGTTCCACAAGTCTTGGTGTTATCCGATTTTTAGTGTTATCCGATGCATGTTAAAATCCTATGGGATGGATCAGATAACGTTAAAGCTCCACAGAGAAACATTGTAACCGCATAGGCTTTAGCGATTGTTATCCGATATATCCCATAGGACCTTAACGTTATTTGATCCAATTCTCCTCCCCAGATTACTTAACGTTATGCGATTTTAGCGTTATCTGAGGTAAACGTTATCGGAGGTATTACTGTATATGAGTCTGCAATGCTGAAGTCCAAGCAAAAGGGAAAGTTAAGGTGATGCTTGCTGCACAAACTACCCAAATGTATAACAGGCCACTGTAGAAATATCTCTAAACATAGGCATGGCCTGCAGCCACCATCCTGGTCCAGTTTTATCCAGACATATAACATTCTTGTGCTATCTAACTGTCTTAGACTGTAGAGTCTATACTCTAGGTATTGCAAAAGGACAGGACATTGTTAGCAGTTTAATTTGTAATTTTGTACTGTATTTTTATTGCCAGGTGTGGGGAGAAATATTTGTCTGTCTCTTATGCCAAGACGATGTGGTTAGGTTTGACTACTATGCAATTTGACTTAAGTGTCTGGGAGTGCATTTTGCTGCTTCACCACAGACAGCAAATTATCTAATGTCAGTCCTCATCAATTCTACTACATGCTTATGGATTTTTAAAATGTGGGGGTAGAAGTAGATTCTATATTTTTGTTCTGCTTTTTTTTTATCATTTTATGGACTGTGTTTCATTTTCATTTAACTTGTTAGTTGTGTACTTAGGGTTTCTGAAAGGCTGGCAAGTAGAGTACATATACTGTATTTTAATCAACTCATAATGAGTGGCATCGTCTCTGGTCTATGACATTCTAAACCAGCATATATCTCCACAGATGAACCTAATAGATGACAAGGAACTTCCTTCAAATGGGTTTCTCACATAGGTGGCTTCTAAATAATGCATTGTGGCTTTAATAAATTTATATTGGGTTTTAACTGTTGGTTTTATTCAGTTAGTTTTGCTGTTGGTTCCTATACCATTATGCACCTGGTAAATTAAGATGCGGCACCATACTTGCACTCTGTTTTAATGCAGTGACATATTAACAAGTCTTTAGTCACTAAGGGCTGTTTGTTACGATGTACCTGCCATATAGAAAACGCTAAATTGCTCTCATGAGCTGAAAGTTTCCTTATGGGAAAAACACTCGTTGCAGCTTTCTTGCTTTCCAGGGCACATTTTAAAATTGTTCCTTCCCCCCCCCCAAAAAAAAAAAAAATTATGTGTGCTAATGATATTAGTATACTGAAATATTACATCCTTTTTAACATTTTATAGCTATATTGTTGTTATTTAATTGTAAACCTTGTTTTCTGTCATGTTTCTGCCCCAGAATAACAATAGCAATTACACTTCTATACCACCCTGTAGTGCCCTGGTGGCGCAGTGGTTAAACTGCTGTCCTACAACCAAAAAGTTGTGACTTCAATCCTGATGAGGGTCAAGGTTGACTCAGCCTTCCATCCTTTCAAGGTCAGTAAAATGAGTACCCAGCATGCTGGGGGCAAAATTCTAATTAATTTGTGAACCACCCAGAGAGTGCACTAAGTGCTATGGGGTGGTATAGAAGTGTGATTACTTTGCTTTGCTCACAAGGTAATTTGTACCCCAACTAACTGGATACTCATTTTACTGACCTTGAAAGATAGAAGGCTGAGTCAACCTTGAGTCCCATCACAACTAAAGTGACAATTTTTTGGCTGCAGTACAGCAGTTTAACCACTACACAACCAGGGATCATTCCAGAGAGAAGTCCAAAGCACTGAGTATGCTTTTTGTTGCTATGAAGTAGAGTTAGCGTGGCCAAGGAATGTGTATCCCTCCAGATGTGCATATTCCATTATCCCTTTGCAATTGAATATGTGAGTACAGGTTATGGGACTGGCAATGCAACAACAGTTGAGGGAGACAAGTTCCTTCTCCCTACTTTGAAGAACTTGCAAAGCCTTACATTTGGATCCAAAAATTGCAAACAGAGCAACTACACTGGAACAGGTTCAACTATATTCTCCATCCTCGCCTGGAGGTAGCAGGATAATGTTTCTATAAAGTAGAAGTATGGTTTACTGAGTCAGAAAGCCAAAGCCAGTCCAAGGACCACACAGACTTCCAAAAAGAGTGTGTATGTGTGTGAAATAAATAAATAGAGAGAGAGAGAGAGATATGATACAGTCCTGTAATGTTTGGGACTGTTATAGCTTAGTGGTTAAAACACTGAACTTGATGACTGGAAGGTTGGCAGTTCAGCAGTTCAAGTCCCGAGTGCTGCACAATTTCATGAGCTCCCATCTCGGTCCCAATTCCTGCCAACCTAGCAGCTTGAAAGCAAGAAATTGCAAGTAGATAAATAGGTACCACTTCAGTGGGAAGGTAAACAGCGTTCTGTGCACTTCGGGGTCTAGTAATGCCTGCCACATGACCATGAAAATGTCTGCAGACACAGACAGCGCTTGCTCTTTGCCTGTAAATGGAGATGAGCACAACCCTAGAGTTGGATACGAATGGCTTTCGAGCAAGGGCAACTTTTACCTTTACCTAATGTCTGGGAGCCCATTTCCCATTTTTGAATAAGTGTTGGTTTTTCATGCTGGAGGAGCTTGAGCCTGCAGGCTCCATAGAGGACATTGAGCCCCAGGGCTCCGTTGCGGAAGTTGTGTGTGTTGTTGTTTGTACTGGTGTTTTGTTATACTTGGTGATTTGTTATACTGTATTTTCTTATATTCTGTTAGTTGCCCTGAGTTGCTCTGTGAGTACAAATGTGAACATTTAAATTAAATTGATTGAGGGTTCTAGAAGCAGCAATTTGCTTTTCCTAGTTGAGGAAATACATTTTGGGTGGCTGTTTATGGCAAGAAAGTCAGCTGAGACTAGGAGTCAAAGGAATAGCCTGCAGCCATGTATCCATCTTGATATTAAAGCATAATGAGATTTTCTATGAAGGGTTTTTTTTTTGGTCCAATTCCTGATGTCCACTCAGGCTTTCCATGGCTACCACATACTCAGTCAAATTTTCCTTTCAACTATTTACTACAGCCCCAAGATGAGATGGGAAACATAGGGCAGAATCCTAACTAGCAAGAAGGCTGAAGGTTGGCTGAGTCAACTCAAAGTCAGCTGAGGCTACACTTAACCCAAACCTCCTCTTCCCATGGTGGGATGTTGGAGATTATTTAGGGCTATCCTGGCTCTGCTCTGACTTTATATGGTATAGGACGGTAACTGCAAAAATTGGCACTCCATATGTTCTTGGACTTCAATTACCAGAAGCCTAGGTCAGCACTCCTGCTGATCAGAGGAATTGAAGTTCAAGAATAGCTGGAGTGCCAAGGTTCACCATCACTGGTATAGGGGCTGTTCCCCAAAGCACTGGTCAGTCAATATACTGACTTAGGCTTCTGGGAAATGAAGTCCCCCTGTGGGGCCTGGGGCCCACATTGGGAAACACTGATCTAGATTATCTACCTCATCCAGGAACCCCTGATGCTGAGAAGCCACAACCTGCTGTAGGACCTTGCCCAAGAGTGGAACATTAGAGACTAGCCAATAATTATACTGTGAGATCCAAGGACAACTTCTTCTTACTACTGCTTCCTTTAATCAGGCGGATATCCTACCCCTGTGATGGTGAACCTTGGCACTTCAGATGTTCTTGGACTTCAATTCCCAGAAGCCCAAGCCCCCGTGAATCCACACAAATGGGTTTACTGTGATTCATCCAGCCCGCACCGCCCTTGTCACTCCTGGAAGTGGAAGTAAAATGCGCCCATACATATTTTACTTCCACTTCTGAGAGCGACAAGGGTGGCGTGGAACAGATGAATCACCTAAACCCATTCGTGTGGATTCACGGGGACTTGGACTTCAGGAAATTGAAGTCCAAGAATATCTGGAGTGCCAAGGTTTGCCATCATGGTCCTACCCTGTTGCAAGAAGTCATTCTCCAGTTCTCCTACCCGCTTGGCCAGTTTATGGCAGCGTTTATAAGCTAAAAAGGACATGGGTCCAATAGACATGTGGTAGACTTCACCTCTCCAAGAATCTTGTCTACATCATCAGACTGCAAAAGATGAAACTTATCCATTAACAGACGACAAGCAGGGGCCATAGTTACATCCACAAGGCATGTATTAGCTGCAGCATCCAAGTCAGAGCCAGCCCAAACAATTTTAGCTGCAAAATGTCACACAAATTCTTCACTGCAAGCTACAGTGTGGTCTGCATTCTCTACCTGTGGGCCGACAGGTAACAGGCTCTTGACCCCATGACATTTTGATGACTTAGACCAGTCTTTCCCAACCTTTGGTTTTTGGACTTCAATTCCCAGAAGCCTAAGTCAATTCCCCAAAACACTGATCAGCCAATGTACTGAATTAGGCTTCAGGGAACTGTATGACCCACGTTGGGAACCACTGGCTAAGACTCTTTGCTGCCAAGGCACTGTTTGCTGGGCATAAATCAGATGGACCAAAGAACAGCAGCTTCTGTAAAATAAATAAATAACTAAATATTTTATAATGACACCTGAAAGTTATCCACAGTTTCAGCGCCTTCTTCGCTTTCTAACAAAAGGAAAGAGCTGTGTACTTTGCTCCTTTACAGTCTTGTGGGAGAGAAGGCAAACAACATTAAAAATACATGAGTACCTTCACGACGAATATGTTTGGAAAAGCTTTTACTACCCACCTCATGATGTTGATGGCTCTTCAGTGCCATATGCACTCATTTGGTCAAATGCCAAAACGTCTAACTCTTCCTCTGTGTAGCCGGGCAGCACAAATCAAAAGAGACACAGACACAGAATGGAGAGCTTATCTCCAGTGATAGCTTGCATTCTGGTGCCCATGTTTATTCAGAATTCCTAATGCTTATCCTGCATTTTAAAGGGCAAGTCCTGTGTTTTAATGGGCCAGATGTGTTTGAGGCTGTGAGCACATAAGGTCTATGCCAGCTCAGGTTTTTAAATTTTCATGACAAAGGTTTGCTCTAATTTTGTATACGCATTTCCTTTCCCCACCCCCAGTCAGAACATCTTATGTTAGCCTTCTATCTTCATAAAAATAACATTAAAAACCTATGTTTGTTTTGATTTTTGTCAATTTCTCCCTATTCTGATTACATGTTTGTTCATTTTCTTGCCTGCTCCCTCCATATCTCTCAGTTATACTTCTTCTTCTTCAGGTGTTGTATCCATTCCGAATATTGGCTATCATCATGGCAATAGTTTTCTTGTTCTTAACTCCTCGGAACAGTTCTTCCAAGGACATGTCACTCCACTCTCTCAGGTTCTTCAGCCATGAAGTCCATCTACGTCAAGGGCCTCTCTTCCCGGGGATCTTTCCTTGCAGAGTGAATTTGAGTATTCTATATTCTTATATTTTTGCTCATGATATGGCCAAGGTATTAGAGCTTTCTTTGCTTGATGGTCTTAAAAAGTTCTTGTTCTTTATCCAATCGACATAATGCTTCTACATTAGTAACATGGTCAACCCATGATATCCTTAGCAGCTGTCTATAGATCCACATCTCAAAAGCTTTGATTCTCTTTTCAGATGATTTAGTCAATATCCAAACTTTGACTCCATATAGCAGCACTGGGAATACATAACATCTCACTATTTGGATCTTTGTAGCAAGAGTTAGATCTTTACTGCATAACATTTTAATATTTTTCTCCTGACCATATCAATGGCTCAATCATCCAATCTAATCTGAAGTTTTAATTTGCACTTTTGCAGCTACAATTTTTAATCATGGAGGTAAATCTTGTTCATAGTTTCACTCAAAAGACAAAACCATTTTTATCCCATTGGGAGAATTAGTCATCTCTTCACTAAACTGTTGTTATATGCCATTAGGTTGTTCCAACCTAGGGTAACCCTATGAATGAGGAATCTTGCCAACAGAGCTACATCTCCAGGTGGAGTTGCTGCCCTTTAGGAAGAAAAACATGGCTGGTGGGGCAGGTATGGGGTATGGGTTACGTAATGACCCCAGTTCACTGGCTGGTTTAAGCCCCCTTACTATAGTAAGACGTAGTAACTTTTAATTTTTTAAAGATTTTATTTTTTAATCATATATAGTCTTAAATTTGAGGTTTTTAGGGGATGTTTTTATGCCTTTGTTGTTGTGTTTTTTATGATGTGTAAACTGCCCTAAGTCAACTCAGTGAGGAGGGAGGTGGATAAATATGAATAAATAAATAAATAATAATAATAAATAAATAAATGTTCTATTCTCAACAGCCCTCCTCAACTCTTGTAAACTCAATGTTGAAGCTTCTTTTAAGAAACCTGGGCACCACACTTTAAGAAACATGAAAGCAAATTAGAGAAGGTACAGAAAAGGGCAACAAGGATGATCAGAGGACTGGAAACACATGAGTAAAGACTGAAGGAACTTGAGGAAAAGAGACTGGAAGGGGATAGGATAGCACTGTTCAAATACCTGAAAGATAATCATAAAGAGGAAATGAAGAATCTGATCTCAATAATCCAAGAGGGAAGGATATGGGATAACAGACTTAACCTGAAGCAGTGTTTCCCAACCTTTGTTTTTTGGACTTCAATTCCCAGAAGCCTAAGTCAATTCCCCAAAGTACTGATCAATGTACTGACTTAGGCTTCTGGGAATTGAAGTCACCCTGTGGGGCGTGGGCCCCACGTTGGGAAACACTGACCTAAAGGAAGCCAGATATAGGCTGAATATGAAGGGAAACATCTTAATGGTTAGAGTAGTACAACAGTAGAACCAACTGCCCCAAGAGATGATGAGCACTCCAACACTGGAAGCATTCAAGAGAGAATTGTGCAATCATCTGTCATATCTGCTTTGAGCAGGGGGTTGGAATCAATGGCTTAAAAGGCCCCTTCCAAATCAGTTATTCTATGATTCTATGAAACAATTCCTCTAGTATTTGATCTTCCTCTCTTTCTGCTGCCTTCAACTTTCCCCAGCATTATTATTGTTTCCAGAGAATCTTGCTTTCTCTTGATGTGCCTGAAGTATGAAACTCCGTTGCATCATTTTTGCCTAGAGTAAGCCCATTCAATTAAAGAACATGACATTGTAACTTGTGTCAACTCACCTATGCACATAACCAATAGGAATTTTGGCAACAATTATATACAACTAATTGACTTGATGGTTTTAACGTAGTTAGGATGAACAATTGGATTTAGCTTCTTCTGTCCTTACTTACTTAATGAATTCCAACAGATCTGCAGAATATGAGATTAAAAGCCTAAGTGGACATGGTGGTATGATCAGAGACTGGAAATGTTAATAACCTCCAATGAACTACGGTTATATTGGTAGAGAGATTGAGTGTGTGGATCTTGAAACATCAAGGTCAGATACTGTACTATATTGATCTTGTCTTATTTCAAAAGGGAAGCAGGGTTGATCCTTGTTACTACCGCAGGTAGGTTTTAGGAAAGGAGACTGTCTGAATCCTGTATGTAATCTAGCAAATTGCTGCCAGTCAAGAATTAACAATCCAAGGCTAGATATCTCAATGCTCTAACTTAGTGTCAGGCAGCTGCCTTTTTTAAAATCAATTTGTTAGTTGATTCATTGATTAATTTGCTAAACCATTAACTTTACAACATCACTCAAAACAGCTGAAAACAAGTGTGTCAAGAACAGGAAGAAAGCGCTAGAGAGCACCGTTTGGCTTTTCAATAATTAAAGCAATGGATTTTAAATTGATTGTTGGACAAATTAACCAATTAGGGTAATGGAAGTAATTTCGAATAAATTATTTCCAACTCCTGGATATGACTTAGTAGAAAGCAATTCTCTGTGTTCAAGTTTCAAGGGCAGAAATGTCAGCAGTTAGGCCATATTTAGTTATAATCTATTTAGTTATACTGTACCTTCTTGTTGTTTTTCACTTTGCAAAAAAGACATTAGTTATAAGCCATATATTATTTATTATTCTGTGTTCTGGTATGAAGGGAGGGATTTACCTTGTTTTTCAGGCAGCTGCTCCCAGTACAAGACAACTAGTCAGAGGTTTATTTCTTGCTTTCCCCTCTTGGTTGATAAGCCATTACATGAATGCATCCCATTTACAATGATAGGGATGAGTGGCCTTTCTCTTAAGAACTTTCATTCCCATTTTTTGGTAAAAAGAAAGAAAAGAAAAGCTAAGCCTACAAATGGAAACTATATCAACAAATTACTTTTTGCAGATTATCAAGCTTTGATAGCAAGTACAGCTAAGGAATTACAGGAACATGTTATGTCCATGAACCAAAAATGCAAGATAATATGAGAATCAGTAAAGAGAAGAGTGAGGTAATGGCAGTTGGGATGGAAACAGAATACTTTAAATATCAAAATAGAGGAAACAAGTATAAAACAAGTGGCAGATTTCAAATACCCAGGAACAGCATTTGCTACGGATGGCAAAATGGAAGAAGAGATTAATATAAGGTGCAGTAAGGCAAGCCAAATATAGGGTCAGTTAGCTCTGCTCTTACTACACAAGGCAATACTTACCAGCACAAGAAACACCTCATACAAAGCAGATTCATTCCCACCTTATGTCATTACTGTCAAACATGGACATTTACAACAAAACATAAACAAAAGTTGTTCCCCAGAGAAATGAGATGTCTGGGGAAGGCTGCTGGAGTGGCTAGAAGGGATAAAATCAGGAATTGGGTTATAAGGCAGGAGTTCTCAACCTTTTAAAGCCAGGGTTCCGCACACTCCCTCAGACAGCTTCGGGGGCCGGACAGCCATTTTGCCCTTCCTACACCACATGTCACTTCCTGGTGTGGTGAAGGCGCTGGGGGTCACATCCGGACCACAGGCTGCAGGCAGAGAATCCCTGTTATAAGGGAAAGAATTGGAACAGAAACAATCCTGTGCTACATATAGAGACAACAAATAAAGGAATTTGCCCATCTGGAGAGAATGTCTTAGACTTCCATGCCTTACAATTCATATATGGAAAGAGGAGAAGGACAAAGACCATGAGGCAGACCTAGAGAAAGGTGGAGACACAACGGCAAAGAAATGTTAAATATTTGGCACCAGTGGAAGCAACTGGAAGTGACAGAGCAAGAATCTTGTATCTCCCTTGACACTTAAAGGGGTAAAAAGAAGAAGTAAAGAAGACCCACCCACCATGCAAAGCTTTCAAAATGGTTGGAGGTACCATAGTTGTCTTAGTCCCTTGCTGTTCACACTGCTTCTCCATCCATCAGAGAGAAAAGTATCTCCATGAAGATGAATGGGAGAGTGAATTCCAACAGAGATTGCCTTCCTGCTCTCTGTAAGGAGGCTGCCTCTGTCAGAACTTGCCCTCTCATGCACCTTTGTGCATTGCAGGGAATCCTTGTGACTCCCACAGAATAGCAAGGCTCTTATCTTCTTGCTGGGCAGAGAAGCAGTGTGGGAATGGCAGAGAAGTGAGAGGCTTGCTCTGTTTACCTCATGCCAGTTTTATCATCATGATTCAGTCTTGGAGGCTCTCAACAAATTACATGAGTAGAAGTACTTCACATATGAAAGAGACATCCATTAACAATTGCTTCAAGCCCGAACATGACATTTGGATCCTTTCCTCTCATAATTGGTACAACTGTTAAAAATTAAATGACTGAATTTAACTAAGTGTTAAATTCATCACGTTTGTCAGTCAGCATATCTACATGCAGCTGCCTGAGTAACTGTTATTCAAGTTCAATTCTTTTTAATATCCAAACCAAATGACTCAGTTCTTGTGTTCTTTCTCCTTTCAATAAGATAGCAGGAATGACAATAGAATTGTATTCTTTATTGATGTTCCAAGGATTCAATAACTGTTCACACCCTTATCAAAAACCAAGGTGTAAATTTGTCTTCCTTTTGAATATATACCTTATTGGTTTTAGAAAAAACTACAAAACACACATGGAATACTAGCTGAACTCAATTTTAAAATGGAAGCATTTAAAATGATAAGCCTGATGACTGGAATGTTAGCAGGTCAGAATTTTGAGACCCAAGTGCTGCATGATGGAGTCATCTGTCCCAGCTTCTGCCAGTCTAGCACTTCAAAAGCAAGAAATTGCAAGTAGATAAATAGGTAGCATTTTGGTGGGGAAAGGTAACATTGTTTTGTGTGCCCCGCCATCTGTTCATGCCTACCTCGTGACCATGGAAATGACTGCAGACTCAGACAGTGATGGCTCCTTGGCTGTAAATGGAGATGTGCACCACACCCTGTAGAGTCAGACATGACTGGCTTTTGAGACAGGGAGACCTTTAACTAATTTTCTACTACTACATATTAATCCAGGATAGACAACAATTTCATTAGATTCAACAGACTTGTCAAAAGAGTCAATAATTTTCACACCTCCTGCGACTCATTTTGAGATCTTATGAGAAGAATCTATACAAATGCAAGGCTTGTGAGGCATTTCCAGAAATGAAAGTGCAAATAAAATAATGTGTATATTTTAAAATATGAATGGCATGCATTCATATTTTAGAAGGAAAAGGAGAAAAGGAAGGGAGAAAATACTGCAAAAACCATTAGCCAGTGTTGGGAAAGTTATAAATTCTGTAATTTGTTTAAATAAATGTGTACATTCAAATGATCTCTTTTATTTATTTATTTATTTTTATTTATTTATTTATTACATTTATATACCACCCATCTGAGTGATATTCTAAATTTTGGATGGATTTCCAGATACCTCTTTCCCCATATAGTACTTAACCTTGTACAAAACTAGAAGGCAGGTGGGTTTTTTCCAATCTCTAACAAGTGGATTTTAGACAGATTTTCCGAGATTCTCCTAACATCATCAATCTAACAATTTAGAATTTTAGTACCTTATTAATTAAATGAATGGGTAAGCAAGCTACATACAGTTTTATACCTTGTTGGTCTAGACCAGGGGTGCCCAAACTATGGCCCATGGGCTGGATATGGCCCATGATGCCAGTTCATCAGGTCCACAACACACTCACCACTCCCACACGCATCCAGAACCATTCCCAGAACTGGTTCTGAATGCTCTGAGCATGTGCAAACACATCCGTGGCACTCCCAGAAGTGGATGGGAATGTCCCTGCACATATGCACATGTGCCTATGCCACTTCCAGGAGTGGTGTGGATGTGTTTGTGCGTGTGTGGGAGTGTCCAGAATCAGGAGTGGTGTGGGCACATTTGCACATGTGCATATGCACCCATGCCACTCCTGGAAGTGGTTCTGGATGCACATGCACAAACACACCCACTTCCAGGGGTTTGGTCAGACCCGCTCAGCTGTTCTGGGGGCATGGTCAGGCCCCCAGTGCAAAAAGTTTGGACACCCCTGGACTAGACCCATAGGAATGAAAGAGATTTTTAAAATCACAAGTAATATACAGTGGTACCTTGCTTAAAGAGCATAATGCATTCCATGGGATTGCTCTTTAATCAAAACACCATTGTAAGTGACCAATGTGACTTCTAGCAGGAGGGGGGGGTTGTGAACCCTGATTTAGTTGTTAAGTGAGTTTTTGGTTGCTTTTAGTTGTTAAGCAAGGTGACCATTCAGAGAAAATTCTGCTCTTTAAACAAGTTAGTCTCTAAGCAAGGTGCTCTTTATGCGAGTTTTTACTGTACTTTCCTCTGATTTCCATGGGTCCATTAGTGTTAGGACTAACATTTGACTTAGGCCACATTCAGACTATGTGGCTGGATTGCCCAGAAAAGCAACAGGGCAAGAGTGATATGCCATCAGAAGGGGTCACAAGTCCAAACAGGGCATATAGCTCACTAATTAGAACTTTAATTCAACACTTCATCTGGCCATCAAGATATGGTCAAGGTAGTGAAATAATGTTGTTAACATCTGCCAAATATTGCTTCATTTAAGGTTTTTTTAAAAAAAAAAATCTTTGCCTGTTTGTATATTGCAGATCAAAAACAGGGTTTCAATTGGCAAAACTCAGAATGAATTTTAAAAAACAGTTTAAACAAAGTCATAGATTGTTCCAGCGACGATTTAGCAAATATTTTAAAAGTATGTCACTTCCCCTGTCCATTTACACATGATCAGGGGAAGTGTTCAATTTCTAATATAATGAAATGGCTTGAAGGCCACTAATGGAAGTTTACTCCTGAAGCAGCTTTGAAAGTAGCAGGAATCATTTTTAGCCTGTTGTCAGCATCCACACTCAATGGGAACAGGCTAAAAGTAAGTGTACTAAAATAGAAGACACCTCCCCCCCACCCCGGATGAGGGCTCAAAAATAAGCAAATTGAGAAAGAGTTAGAGCACACCAACATCCCAAATGTTGATGCTGTAACTTTGAGCAAACCCAAAGAGTTCCAATTACTGACCTATATGCTCTGTTTGGACTTGCTCTTAGTCACTAATGCCTGATAGGGCTAGCAACAAATCTGAGAGGTTATATCATAAAATAATTCTACACATGTAAACAATGTCTCAATTACAAAAGAGCAGTCATAGAGCTTTCCTGTGCTATCATATGTCTAAATATTTATTTATTTATTGGATTTATATAACCGCCCTTTTCACCTAAGCAACCCAAGGTGGCTCACAACATCAGTTAAAATCTATACCCAATGCTAATTAAAACTAAATACCATATATACTCGACTGTAAGTCATCCTGAATATAAGCTGTGATACCTAATTTGGACCTCTAAAACTAGGAAAATAGATTGACCCAAGTATAAGTTTGGGGTGGAAAATGCAGCAGCTGCTATTGAGTTTCAATAATTAAAATACATGAAAATAAAGGTAAATTAATTAATTTAGACATTTGTCTGGGTATATTTTGGGACCTCATTTTGGGGCTAAAAAACTCGACATATACTTGAGTAAATACGGTATCTAAAAGCATTTATCAGAATATCAGAAACAAGTCTACTTCTGTTTCATTGACTACACTAAGGCCTTTGACTGTGTGGACCACAACAAAATGTGGCAAGTAATTAAAGAGATGGGAATACCAGAGCACCTTATATGCCTCATGAGAAATCTGTACATGAATCAAGAAGCAACAGTTAGGACAAAATATGGAATGACAGAGTGGTTTGGAATAGGAAAAGGAGTAAGAAAAGGCTGCATTTTGTCACCCTGCTTATTCGACTTATACACAGAGCACATAATCCACAATGCAGGGATGGAGGAATCACAATTTGGGATCAAAATTTCTGGGAGAAACATCAACAGTTTGAGATATGCAGATGATACCACCCTAATGGCAGAAAGTGAGGAGGACCTAAAGAAGCTCCTGATTAGGTTGAAAGAAGAAAGTGCAAAAGCTGGCTTGAGAACATCAAGAAAACCAAGATAATGACAACAGGCCCTATCAGTCCCTGGAAAATAGATGGGGAAGAAATAGAAGCAGTGACAGATTTTACTTTCTTAGGATCAAAGCTCACTGCAGATGGAGATTGCAGCCATGAAATAAAAAGGCGACTGATTCTTGGGAGGCAAGCAATGAGAAACCTGGGGAACATAGTGAAAAGTAGAGACATCACATTGTGAACAAAAATTCGTATAGTCAAAGCAATGGTATTTCCGGTGGCAATGTATGGTTGCGAGAGCTGGACCATTAGGAAACCTGAGCGCAGAAGAATAGATGCCTTTGAGATGTGGTGTTGGAGGAGAGTTTTGAGAGTCCCCTGGACAGCGAGGAGAACAAATAGGTCAATCTTAGAAGAAATCAACCCAGAATGCACTTAGAAGGTCAAATAGTAAAGATGAAGCTAAAGTACTTTGGACACCAAATGAGAAGAGAGGATTCGTTTGAGAAAGTCTTGATGCTGGGAAGGGTGGCGGGCAAAAGAAGAAGGGGGTGGCCAAAAATGAGATGGCTAGATAGTATTGTAGACACAATTGGTACAGAGCTGGGCAGGTTGAGGAGGATGGTGGAGGACAGAAGTGCCTGGAGGACAATGGTCCACAGGGTCGCAGACAGTCAGAATCAACTGTGCGACTGAACAACAACAAATTCAACAGGATTCCAACTCCAATAAATAGATTAAAAAGCAGATCAAAAGCAACAGACGTAGTAGTGGTGGTGGTGGTGGTGGTGAAGGCAGTGATGGCAGATTTCAACCCTATTCCATACTCCTTCGATGTCTTTTGTATCACAGGTGTCCCTATTCCCATACCTTCTGGCTCTAATACATATTTTATAGATCTACATTAGAAAGGAGTCAGAAACATGAATTTAAACGTGCAAGACATTCCCACTAAAGCAGCTGGGTATTTGGAGCCTTGGGGCATGGCATCAATTACATTATCTATTCATGGGGAAGTAAGAGTTGAAATTGAGTAGAAGAAGAGTTTACCCTGCTAATCATGCATGCACACTGGATTCCATTGAGCTAATAAGCTGGTGACATTTATCAGGAGCAGCATGTGTGCAGGCATTAAGAAGGGTGAAGGGAAGGCCTGATTCCAAATTAGATCTTCCAAATAATAAAATGGTGGATAATGAGTTGCTTCACATCAGCCTGTTTTCATTCTTTAGCTGGATATATTTTTAATATTTCCACTGATTACAGACCCCCTACAAAATTATCAGGTGTGCAAAAAGACAAGGAGTCAAATGGTACAAGCTATTTTTTTTGCCCCCACTTTTTTCCCTCCCACTTCTCTACCTCACAAATTCTAACAAAGCATGAAGGGTAGGGTCATTTTTTATGTTAACACAAGGCACCAATTTAAAAAATACATTAATGGAAGAGGATTTTATAGCAACTGAAACTGAGTGAAACTATGCAACTAAGGAAATGCAAATCAATCCACATTCTTTTGCTATAAAGTAGCACCTGGTTCTCTTAGATATTGGTGGTCACCTGAGCAGAGGAGGGGGCAAAGAGCCTTCCACTTTTCAGTTCCAGATTAAGTGCCTAGAAGTGGCACCATTGAAATGAACTAAAACTAACTAAAGAAGGCTTTTCTTCAGAGGCAGGAGATGAGGGGGAAGGTGCTTTATCAAAGCACTGCTTTGTATATTTGTCTGCATCACAGCATGATCCCCATACCACTGATCCAGCTCCATGAGTCACTTTCTAGTCCTTATCCCTTTTGGCACACAAAGTCCTCATCCACCCCAGCTCAGTATTGATGAATCTGCTGCCCTCCATCAAGATGGATTCAAGTGGGATTTAATCCACATGGAGACCATCACCCTTCCCTGTTGACTTCACCAAGGCTGCTAGCCCTCAGGGTTGTCAGATTATTTTACTAAGCCATAACCATTTTGGACATAGGCATTTGTTACTTTCTTGGTTGAGCTTGGGGGTGGGGTGCTTGCTTGCATGCATGCTTGCTTGCTTGCTTCTTGTATTTGATCTGCTGCAGATCAAAACAAACAACCTACAGCAGATCAAAACAAACAACCGACAAATACATCATAAACTAAAATAAAGTAATTGGCGCCTGAGGGCATAGGGCAGTGATTGTGAACCTTTTATAGATAGAGTGCCCAAACTCAACAGGCTTCTGTCCATGCTGCAGAGGGGTGAGGTGAACTCTGTGCTGTGGGGAGGGAGAAAGCACTCAATTTGGACTGCTGGTCATGGGGTGCTGGAGGGAAGAAGCACTCCCATTGGTCTGCTGGGCAGAGCGAACTCTGTGCTGGGGTGACAGTGCACATGCCCACAGAGAGGGCTCTGAGTGCCCCTTCTGGCACTCATAGGTTTGCCACCACTGGCATAGGGACTCAAACTGACTATCTAATTTATCAGTAATTTATTGGTGATTTGCTCTAGGATTCATCCCATCTCATATATTATGGTACAAATACAGTAAATAAGGAGGTAGGAGGGAAGGCTATTTATTTGCTACATTTTCAGTAACAATTACCAAAATAGCTTCAACACTGAAGGAAAAGAAACATCTTAGCAGCCCAAGATGTGTCAAAATAAGGTCTGTAATTTCCTCCTTATTTTTTGTAACTTGTGTGAAATATGTTCGGCTGACTCCTTTGAAAGAGCTGACACATTTTCGCATCCAATTCCAGAAGAGATGAGATGTGAAATGTGTTCCTAGGAGTGTGAGAAACCAAGGGCTGCCCTTTCAGACTGTGAAAGGGCTTTCACTTAACATTTGATGGCTTCATAGATGTGTACTGCTAAAAAAAAGAGATATTTTAAAGGAAACAAAAAGGCAAATGACAACAAAGACATTTAAGGCCCATCTCCACATCCTCAGGCTCTTGCAAGCTGTCAGTAAACTTATTTTATTAATGGAGATAAAGTTCCATGGATAAAAGATGGTTTACTACTACATGACTCTTCAGGCATTAACCGTACATGGAGACGAAGCACACAAGGAAGGAGAATTTGTGGGCAATTCCCGTCTGTCTCTCTTTTTGCCACCATTTACCAGAGCAACTAAGCTGGGTTGGTTTAGTGGTTACGACACTGAGCTTGACTGGAAGGTCAGCACTTCAAGACCTGAGTACTGTGCAGGAGAGTGAGTACCCATCATCTGTCCCAGCTCCTGCCAACCTAGCAGTTTGAAAGCAAGTAATTGCAAGTAAATAACCAGGTACTGCTTCAGCAAGAAAGGTAACAGCATTCTGTGCACTTCAGCATCTAGTTATGCCTGTCACATGACCATGGAAATGTCTGCAGATGCAGACAGCTCTGGCTTCTTGGCTGCAAACAGAGAAGAGCACAGTCAGATATGAATGACTTTCAAGCAAGAGAGACCTTTACCATTACTGACCAGAGCTGTAGCTAAGGAAGGGCAATTAGGGCTTTGGTCCATGGCCTGGAAATTTAATGTACACAGTGATATTACAGCTAGAAGGACTCAAAGGCACCCATCTTTATAGCATACAGCCATTCTTCCATTTAATAAATAAATACATTTTGTATCAGAAATTACTCTGGGTTGAAAGGATTTTTGCTGGAGAATCTCCACTCAGAGGATGCCTGAATGAGGCTCCTTTCATGTCCCCAAGATCCATCATGCAGCACTCAGGTATTAAACCCCAACCTTCCAGTCTCCAAGCTCAGCATCTTAACCACTAAGCCACCCCAATGCTGTCACTCCTTCATTGGCAAAAGAAACTCAAACAGGGCATGCTCATTGCAGAATTAATGTGACTGTTGCTTGGCCAAAATACAAGCACTCCATTCCTTAGGCCTATCTCTCTGTATGCCAATCTGACACTGCCCAAGCTCAACCAAGAAAGTAACGAATGCCTAGATACCAACATGGTTATGGCTCAGTTCTTTTCATATGAAGGGCAGAAGAGTTTCTTTGCATGCATGGAAAGTCATCACATCATTTAGAGCCCTAGAAAATCAGAACAAATTATGTGATGTATCTCCATGAACAGTGAATTATCAGTCACCTTAGAATCATAGAATTATAGAATAAATTAGTTGGGAGAGGCCAATAAGAGGTTGTGACAGTTTTCTATACAGTTTTCACAGTTTTGCCATTTGTTTGTTTTTTGTGACAACTCCATATGGAGTGGCCAGAAGAGTAGCGTGCCTTGGCGGGGCTCCGTATAAAAATTTGTTTGGGGGCCCTTAGGAAGGGTAAAGATTTGTTTTGCTTACGCATGTTGGGGGCCCCCGTGGCCCGGGGGCCCCGTATAATTGATACGGCAGATACGGCGGTAGCTACGCCTCTGGGAGTGGCACAAATCCCTTGTATTTTGTACAAAAAAATGTATTTTTCACAGAAGTGTGAATTCCACACAAAATGCAAGCTGCTTAAAACAAAATGCACATTTTTGCCCCCAAACAGTATAGAGCTATTTTGTTTCTTGCTCAAAAGTCAGTCATATTACCTTTACCTATTTTGTTTCTTTAATTTTCCCCATAACATTGATGATGATGAAAAAAGAGTGACATTTTTGCTCCAATGCAGGAGCAAAATAATCTCACATAAATTGATTATTTATACAGTGGGATGCCTCACTATGTGGAAGAACTGTTTCTGGTTGAGGACAAAATATTTGCAAAAAATCATACTACATAATGACAGGGCACTTGGCTGTCAAACTGAGCAAAAATGCTAATCTTCCCAAAATTGTGGCTCATGGTAGAATTAGGACTGGGGAAGCATATCACTTCAATATGCTGGGGATTGAAGCCTGAGTCAATCTTGAGCCTGTCAGGACTGAAAACACAATGTAGGCTGCAGAGCTATAGTTTGACTACTATGCCATGAGGACTCCTTAGTCAGATTTTGAGGCTTAAATTGTATTGTATTGTATTGTTCAACGTATATGTCGCCCCACTCACATATAGCGACTCTGGGCTGCTCACAGCCAAACAATGTCTCACAAACTACAAATGTCATATCACACAATATCACATATCACATATCAAAAACATATCAAAATATCACATATTATATATTGAAAACATTTCAAGAAATCCCCTATCACAATTACGAAATCAAGACATCATAAAAACATTTCAGGAACACTTCAAAAAATACTTCGAAACAGAACACAATAATCTTGCAACTCACTCCCACTCACTAAATTCATTTTCTACTACTCCTTCCCCCCTCAGCCGAAGTGGCTGAGAGAGCTGGAGGGAAGAAGACCCACACAGCTGTTCCTGTTTTGCCCGGTCCGGGGCCGGGTGAGAGCGAGCGCCAGAGGCCAGTGGGGTGGCGGCAGGTTCTTCTTTTATGCCACCAGCCCTGATGCAGCTGTTCCTGCTCTCCCCGGGCCGGTCAAACTCAAGAGAAATAGAAACTGCCCAATGTTCTCATCTGTATCTGATTCAACACTTTCACACTGTAATCGGCTGCCCACTGTGTTCTCTTCCTGGGTCACTTAGCCACACCCTTCCTATTAATTGCTGCTTGACATTGAAATCCAGACTATTGATAGCCACTGAATTGCCAGATCTTTCTCTTCCTGCAGCAAAATAATCTCAGATTCATGCTCCTTTCTTTCTAGATTAATATTATACACTGGATTATATGTTGTTGTTTTTTGCTTTGGGGTCTTGTCTGCTCTCACTTATAATAAAAGCTGTATTGACAATTTGAGAACACAGTTCCTCTTAGGCACTAAATGTCCAAAAAAGGCTATAGGAGTTATAGCAGAGAAATGGAGGCAAAAATGACTTGACCAAGTTCCCAATAGCAAAATATGGCCTAGAACATATCCATTCTAAGGCAATATTTTACACATTACAACTTGAAATATTATTAAAGCTGTTGAGTTATTAACACGTTATATTAGCAAAAAAAACAGGAGGACAATGTTTTAGATTGTGATGGTCTTGGTACAGCTGATAACCCAACTTGATGATCTAGACCAGGGGTTGTCAAGGTTTTTGCACCATCAGCTGGACCACATCCCCTCAGACAGCTGAGTGGGCCGGACACATGGTTTCCCCCATCGTAAACACATCCGTAAACCATGGCAGCCGCATTTACGCATGTGTAGGTACATTTACAGCTGTTGTAAATGTGTCTGCTTCCAAGGTCATCACAGTAGGGAATGATGTTGCGGGTGGGGGCAGCCCGCAGGCCATAGGTTGCAAATCCCTGATTTAGATGGACAAAGCAAGAAAGGTCAACAATGCCATTAATGCTCATCATGCACTAATGGCTACCTGAAAGGTCACATGTACATATTTTATAATTAATATATATGTAAATTTGTATATTAAGTATAGCAAAAGATGCCTTCACATCAGGTTCTGAGCTTTTTAAAAATGTTTGAGGAGCCCATCCATAGCCAATATATGTTTTCAAACACAATGGGCTTGGATCTCCCCCAAAAGAGACTTCATCTACAATGAGGAGCCATGAAACCTCTGGGTGAGATCATCCGTTCGCACAAGGTGAGGTATGATCAATATGGAGATGATACTCAGTTATACATGCAATCAAAGTCCTATCCAGGTGTCTGGAAGCTGTTAGGATCTGGATAGGAGACAACAGACTACAACTGAATCCCGCAAGATTGAGTGGCTGGAGGTAAGGGGTCCTCCGTTATCTCAGGAGCTACCATCTTTGGTTTTGGATGGGGCTATTTTGCCCCAAACAGACCAATTGCATAATCTGGGGGTCCTCCTGTACTCATGACTCCTGCTCGAAGAGCAGGTGGCAGTCGTGGTCAGCAGGGCTTTTGCACAGCTTCATGTGATACACCAGTTACACCCACTCCTAGATCGGGATTCCTTGCTCATGGTCACACATGCTCCGGTCACCTCCAGACTAGACTATTGTAATGTGCTATACATGGTGCTGCCCTTGATGACAATTCAGAGGGTGCAACTGGTCCAGAATGTGACGACTAGGGTGGTGTTGGGGTGTGGGCGTTATGCCTATGCCTCGCCATTGCTCCGGGAGCTGCACTGGTTGCCAGTATACCTCCGGGTGCAATTCAAGGTGCTGATAATTAACTTTAAAGCCCTACATGGTATTGGCCAGGATACTTAAGAGACTGCGTCACCCCAAGAACATCTGCCCATCCCACCAGAGTGGACCAAAGAGGCTCTCTCATTGTTCCATTGGCTAAAGGGGCATGTCTGTCTAGCACTAGAAGGAGGGCCTTCTCACTGTCTGCTCCGGCCCTATGGAACCTCCTGCCAATTGAGCTGCATCTCCAGACAGAGCTGCTGCCCTTCAGGAAAGGGTTAAAGACATGGCTGGCAGGGCAGGTATGGGGCAACAGTGGGGCAGTGGCCCCAGCCTGCTGGTTAACTCAGTGAAATACTCTCTCTCTCTTTTAGTTTTTTAAAAAGTCTTTTAACCTTGTAACCTATTTCATTTTTGTTTAATGTTGTTAATGGGCCTTTTACAAATTGGAATAAATAAATAAATAAATAAATAAATAAATAATGAAAGGTGAAAGGAGATAAAGACAGGTAGCCAGGCTTTGAAGGCACTTCACACAGACACCTTACATCCTCATTGGTCATTCTTGCTTGAAAGCCAATTTTCTCTGACTCTAGGATTCAGTTCTCACTTGCTTGGAGACCCAGGGAAGCATAGCAATTCCATAATCCTGAGGCCCTTACCCTGCAAGGATCTCCACACCATTTTTCCTATTTTCATTTCATGTATGAGCATACAAAAGTAAAGGTAAAGATAAATCCCTTGCTCAAAAGCTAGTTGTATCTAACTTTAGGGTTCAGTGCTCATATCTGTTTATAGCCAAAGAGCCAGCGCAGATGTTTCCATGGACATGTGGCAGGCATAACTAAACACCAGAGTGCACAGAACAGTGTTTACCTTCCCACCAAAGTGGCACCTATTTATCTACTTGCAATTTCTTGCTTTTGAACTGCTGGGTTGGAAGGACCTGGTTCAGAGATGGAAGCTCACTCCGTCATGCAGCACTCAGGTCTCAAACTGCTGACCTGCCAACCTTCCAGTCATCAAGTTCAGCATCTTAACCACTAAGCCACCACAGTCCTATGAGAATATATAAATGAATATGTTCTCATTTCATGTATGAGAATACATATATACCCAATCAGTACCAAGTTCTACAATGTGACTGTACTTGTGAACAGAAATAATACCAGAGCCATTGTGTCAGTTCCTGTAATTCCTGTTGATCTACAATGATGATGGTAGAGCAGGTATGGGCAAGCAAACAAATAGATAATACTGATCTTGAAGCCTTCGGCAGCATGTTTTTAAGTGCTCTTAAACTAATTTGTATCTAGTTCAGTGTGATAATGTTGTCCTGAGCAGCAAGTCATGCCATTGGGCACTCTATTCAAGTACAGTTGGTTGTTTATTGATTGGACTTATTTTAAAACTTTTAATATTTCCCATCATTTATATATCCCTATATATTTTTTATATCTCCTGTCATGGAATCAGGTTCCACAGTGGTATGCTGTAATAGAGCAATATCCATATCATAATGTGTCATAACAGGAAGAAGCAAATGGTGCGGATGCATTGTATACACTTTCAAATGAGAAGATAGAGACAAATGTCTCAACCAGGGCTCTCCATGCTTGCAAAGTAGACACCCAAAGGAGGAAGTTCAAAAAACAGGGTGCCACCACAATGTTTAAAGTCCTCTCTTCATTGGACAAGGTAATAATACTTGCCAAAGTTGAAGGCAACAAGGAAAAAGAATACCAAATAAGAGATATATTGACTCAATGAATGAAGCACAACATTCAGTTTGCAAGAGCTGAGCAGGGCTGTTGCCAATAGGAGATTTGGAGGTCACTAATAAGGGTCGCCATAGACTAGAAGCAATCTGACAGCACATAACAATAAATGTTGCCAGAGACATTATTTTGGTCCCCAGCCATTTAGGGTTTTAGAGACAAGTAGGAACAATCATAGTTAGTTCTAGCCAAGAGTGATGGAGAAGTTCTGGATAACACACTTGCTATAAATGTTAAAATTCTAGTAGCTGTCCTGCACTACTAAAAATTTCTGAAATGTCTTCAAAGAAAGCTCTACATATAATGTGTTACAGAAATCTAACCATATGATTTAGTTAGATTTCTGCAGCACTTGCTTTCTGTCCAAAGTAGAGTAAGACAACTGGATGATAATCTTACAAAACAGTGAATCAGCTTCTTCATGGCCATCCCCAGAGAGGTGTTTTCAAGATGTTTCTCTACCTCTGCATCTTTCAAAACTGTCGGATTCAAACACATATCTTATGTAGCTTCTCCTCTTTGCTTCACAGTCACATCTTCCCAGATGTTGTGCCTATCTTCTTCAAAAGAATCAAGAAAGAACTCAGAGTATCAAAAGTGAACAAAAGATATAACTGTAATGAAGAGATCAAGAAACCATGCTATATAGGAGTTTGGCCTGTGAGAAAAATAGACAGTCAGAAGTTGTTACACTGTTTTTATCATCCAGGAGTGTCTTGGATAATCTTTGGGAGCAATATTTGTCTTCCAGAGCAATAGTGCTTCTTTGAAGCTCCTCGATACTGCTTCCTGCCTACAGAAAAACTCAACACTTGTATTTGCTGTCGCATGAGATACAAAATTTTCTCCTTTTCCTCCCTTGGCACATTACTTCAAAAACTGGAGGCTCATGACTCCAGTTTCATAAGTGCTATGAATCCACTAGGAGTTTTAATCTTTTTTTTTTAATCTGCAAGCAGAAGTCCACAGGGAAGGGTGATGATCCTCAAGTGGATTAAATCCCACTTGAATCCATCTTGATGGAGGACAGCAGTTTCATCCACCCTGGCCTGGGGCTGAAGAGGACTTTGAATGCCAAAAGGGCTCTGGACCAGAAAGTGACTCACAGAACTGGCTCAGTGATACAGGGGCCATGCTGCATTGTGGAAGGCAGATGAAAGGCCACTGTGTCATATTCTCAGGACAGTCTTTATGGCTCATCACCATGATGATTGCCAATATTCAGATTCAGATATGACAGGATTATTATTATTATTATTATTATTATTATTATTATTATTATTATTATTATTATTATTATTATTATTATTATTATTATTATTATTATTATTATTATCCTGGTCATGAACCTTATTCCCAAAACAGGTTCCATAGCACAGATAGCATCGTAAAAAAATATAGACAAAAATCTGGAACAGATTCAAAGCTTCTCTGGAATATTGTCATCAGCCTTCACTGCCTCAAACCCTGATGATCTGATGTGAATGTTTAATCTGTCTTTGATTCTCCCTTAATTAAAGAGGTTAGAAAAGTTACTTTTCAGGATATGGTTCACAGAATACATGTGGGCTGTTTAATGTTGGGAGGTATAGTCAAAAAATGAAACACTGACTATTTTAAAATACTGTTTATCATGCAGGTTTCTTGAACTGCAATAAAGGCAAAAAAGTGGGCCCTAGATTAAATGAAGTTTGACATCACAGTAGAAGATTCAGCTAAGGCTTCTCAAAAAAAAATACCTCACCTCTTGCAAATGTTCCAATTTTCAAAGTGAAGTTCATTTCCATCCCAATGTAGTCCATTAAGTATACCTTCACTTGAGAGTCCAGAAGGTGCCCCTGCATGTCATATACCTTATTAACACCTTTCTTTAAGAATGTATGGATCCACAATAGCTTCATATATATTCTTACTCTTCACACATTCCTTGAGTCATTCAAGATTCTTCCCAGACTAAAAATAAAACTTGTTCATTTAAGGCATATAGAAATGACATTTATATCATAGCAAGTACATTGCTATCCTTTGAATAACAAGCAACAAACTATCGGTATAGCTAATTAATGTTACACTTTGCTGTTGGAAGGCATATTAAGTTTGTCAACTCTGTTGCTTAGAGATTGAAGGTGTTAACTACACCTATGAAAAATTATTCAGATCAGTTCTCAAACAACTTCTCTCTAGCTACTTTTCCACCTGAACTTTCTGTATTTATTGGCCAATATCTGTGTCACTCCTCGTAATTAATATCTAGACTAGCAACAAAGTACTGATTATGTGGTAATAAACACAGTTTATAGGCAAATAGCTCTCGGTATAAAAATGTATTCCATAATGTTAAGAGAGGATTTTGGGAAAGCTGTAAATATACCATCCCAGTAACAAGGATGAGGGAAATAGCTTATTTTAATCGTTCTCTCCACTGAACATTTATTCGTTTGAGAGGGCTGCTTCTCTGACTGTACATTGATGTTGGTTTTCATTTGCTGCAGTGCAGAGGAAAAAATATTGCTTTGACATATTTATTTTGTTACGGTTATTCCTTCCAGAGAGTTTCACTATATGTCTCGATATTTTACAGTTTGGGGCAGAAGGAAATTCATTCTTTGGACAGGTTTATTCTTTTAACATCTACTCATTTAAGAAGGGCTTCTGTCTGCAAGGCTGTTACTAACAATCCTCTGGAAAGGTGCTCATCTCCATCTGAGCAGCAAACAAGGCCATCAGTTTAGATATTTCAAAGCAAGGTTGCGCTCTAAATCATCTGAAAAGACAGGCGAATAAATAAGGCACAAGCCTTACGTGCTTCAAGAAGAAAGGTGATTCTTTTAAGAATGTGAATAGTCTTGATTTCATATACTTTAGTACAGTGATGGCGAACCTTTTAGAGACTGAGTGCCCAAACAGAGGGGAGGGGTGAACTCTGTTCTGGGGGGAGGGAAGAAGTGCTCCCATTGGGCTGCTCAGCAGAGGGGCGGGGTGAATTCTGTACTGGGGAAGGGAGGAAGTGCTCCCATTGGGCTGCTCAGCAGACAGGTGGGACAAACTCTGTGCCTGAATGAGGCTCCTTTCATGTCCCCAAGATCTTTTCCCACTGTAGTGATCTCTATTTATCTACTTCCAGTTTCTTGCTTTTGAACTGCTAGGTTGGCTAGCTGGGACAGAGACAGGTGCTCATTCCATCATGCAGTACTTGGGTCTTGAATTGCTAACCTTCCAGCTAACAAGTTGATCTTCCTAACAATTGAGCCACCACAGTGACATGCAGTTATTATAGAGTTGAGAAGCTACAGGCCTTGGGGACAAATCAGGCTTTCCTGGGGTCCCAGTCCTGTCCCCCTAAGGTTCTACAGTTGCAATACCCCTTCCATTATCATCTGATGATTTACCCAATGCAATAAGAGGTTGAGGGGATTGGGATTCTGAATTGTTGAAACTACTCTCCAGATGCATAACTGTTGGCAGTAAAAGCTTTACTTAAACATGCTGTTATTTTGGGTCCCATCCCTTTCCCTTCGGCCTTGCCAGAACACACTCCCCAAGAACTTCTCTGAAATTAAATTTATATCTCAAAGCAAAGGGATTTTCTCCCCTTGCGGCATAGCTGGACTAAGCAATGAGCTAAGAGCACTGCATAATCCCATTATGGGAGTTATCTGAACAGATTCCATCAAACATGGGCTCACAATCATTGGAAAGCCAACCCCATGGCAGTGGGAGCAGCAATAAAGTCATTATTTCTGCCATCACAGAGTCATCCTACTTAGCAGATTCAAGTGGTCAGGGGCTTTGTTACATTATGGCCAATAAAGAGTGAACACCTGCTCGCCTGTGTGTGTGTGTGTGGGGGGGGGGAGTGACCAGCCCATGGCACAAAAAGATTGTGAACCCCTGGATTAAAATCTAGACACTGGCTACATTCCAGTTTATGTAGTCCATGGATGTGGACAGAATCCTTAAAGAACTGAAAGCTACTACATGTTTATTTAATCCTCTCTCTTAAAATCAGGAATGGCTGAGTGAGTAAGGGAAGTGGTGAATGTCTCTTTAGAATGAACCTGTATTGCAACCTGCCCAAAAGAGCAATCATACAACCTTTGTTGGAAAAACCCTCAATGAATCCCACAATTGTAGACAGACTTAAATATTCCATTCTTGCCCAAATTTCTGGAACATGTGGTGGCTCTATGACTCCAGGGGATTATGAATTCTAAGTCTATTCTGGTCTGGCACCCATCCTGGGATGGAGATTGCTTTGGTCACCTTTGGGAATGATCAACAAAATAAACTAGGAACATGTCTCTCTTGATTCTGCTGGTACTTTAAATAGCTTTTGGATCCAACAACTATGGTATCCTTTGGGGTCATTGCTCTGTGATAGAAATTGGAGGAACTAATTTGCAGTGGCTCTGGTCTTTCCCAGAATATGAGCTCAGAGAATGGTGCTGAGACACTCCTGCTCATGGCTTAGGTAAAGGGAAAGGTCACCATTGCTTGAAAGCCAGTTGTATCCAACTCTAGGTTCTGGTGCGCATCTCCATTTACAGCCAAAGAGCCAGGATTGTCTCTGCATGCAGGCATTTCCATGGTCATGTAGTAGACATTATTAGACATTGGAGTGCATGAAACAGTTACCTTTCCACCAAAGTGGTACCTATTTATCTACTTGCAATTTCTTGCTTTTGAACCGCTAGGTTGGCAGGAGCTGGAACAGAGATAGGAACTCACTCCGTTGTGCAGCACTCGGGTTTCGAACTGCTGACCTGCCAACTTTTCAGTCATCATGTGAACCACTAAGCCCCTGCAGTCTCTTTTTCATGACTTACCATTTAGTAATGTGCTTCAATATAGGCTTTGTAATGTAATGCATTCTCTACATCCATTCTACCTTGAATTCCCAGGCAGAAATAAAGGCAAGAGATTTATATACCATATATACTTGAGAATAAGCCGACCCGAATATAAACCGAGGTACCTAATTTTGACCTGAAAACACAGGAAAATAGATTGACATGAGTATAAGCCAAGGGTGGGAAATGCAGCAGCTGCTAGTGAGTTTCAATAATCAAAATACATGAAAATATAGTAAAATTAATTAAATTGTTGGTGCATCTCATTCTGGTGTGGTCTTGGCACCCTCGTGGTCGTTGACCCGAGTATAAGCTGTGTCCCCTTTTTGGTCCTCATTTTTGGGGCTAAAAAACTCGGCTTATACTTGAGTGTATATGGTAACTCTCCAGGGCAAAAGGAGAACACCCAGAGAACCATTGGCTGCATATACCGTATTTGACAGCGTACAAGACGACTGGGGGTATAAGACGACCCCCCCAACATTTCCACTCAAAATATAGAGTTTGTTATATACTCGCTGTATAAGACTACCCCCTCTTCCGCACACCTTCCACACACCAAATAAAACGTAAAAGAACATCAGATTTGATTTCTACATGTTAATTTATATTCAAATGTTTATGACATGCAGAAAAACTGTCACAAGGCTGTATATTATCAGACATGTACAGTAAACATAAAACAGTGCAAGTTTATGAAACGTAATTCACCAAAGACAATTCACTAAAGCTGAATGGAACAATAAACCTATGGGAGCTGCCATGCTGTTTGTTTTCTAATCTATTAACCAAACTGGAACTGTCAATGATAGAAGGAAGATAACAAATAGAGGGAGAGAGCAAGTGCCAGGCAAGTCCCTAGCAAGTTTGTTGGCGTGACAGTTTCCCTTTAAAAGCCTTCTAACTCCTGCTCGTCATCTGATATTAAAAGTTGTTATCCGATCCATCCCATAGGACCTTAACGTTATTTGATGCAATTCTCCTCCCCAGATTGCTTAACATTATGCGAGGTAAATGTTATCCGAGGTAAACGTTATCCAAAGTAAACATTATCCGAGGTATTACTGTATTTTATTCAACTGAAGTGTACCCGGCGTACAAGACGGGCCCCCACTTGGAGGCATGTTTTTCAGGGGTAAAAAGTCATCTTATACGCCAGCAAATACGGTAGTCATCCATGAACCTTGTGAGGATTGCACTCACTCCCACATCTACTATATTCCACATTTTTAAAAATTGAAAAGCCCTCTTTGGTCCTCTAAGAGCATATGAGCAGCTTTTCTGAACATTTTTTCAAAATAGCATGGAAACTGGGCTAAGGTTTCCAAGGAGACTGCATTGGGTCCTGACATCCTCCTGTTTTATAGGCCTACCCTTGCCTCGTGGTATGCTGTACCTTTGTTTGGCCTAGTAATCACCATTCCTATAAGTTAGCCATAGCTGACACTATTTGGTCTTTGTTTAAATGTGATAGTTAAAACTGGAAAGCAGCTTCCTTTGTTCTTGAATGCTCAAAAATAGGCCAGCGTTCACTTAGCTGACACTTAAGTAACATATATTGTCTACGCTATACGTTTTCCATTTAAATCTTCTTCCAGCATTATGATTAATGGGCTTCGCTGCAGGTTTCCTCAAAAACAGAGTCACAAAAACACAGGCCAGCACAACACGTGTCTTTAAATTATCGTTATTTTTGGCCTGATTTGCCCAGGGCACTTCATTTTCTTGACAAGGAAATGGTTTCTGGGAAAAATTCCCTAACTTGGATGTTCTTGTTTCTTTTTCTCTTCTTCTCTTTCTCTTCCTTTGTTCACAGTTCCAAAGACAGCTCCTGCTAATGTAAGTGGCAGAAGTGGAAGACGGCATGAATTAGTAATAGCTTGGGAGGTAAGGAAGTCTTTTGATTAAAGTCCTTGTTTCATGTTGGTGTCTTTGAGGGAAGGCTATGGAGGTCTGTGCTGGGTTTTCACACACCCAAGCCTGTCAAAGAGGTGGTGGTGGAAAAGACCATGTCTTCAATGTCTGTTAAAACCGCCCTGCAGGTCACAATTTAATGTGAGGGAAAAGTGCAGCTACTGTTCACAACACAATGCCCAATTAATTTTCTGTTTGCTTTGCCAGCACTGTTTCCGTATGCAGATGTTTCCCTGGTCATGTAGCAGGCCTAACTAAATGCTGGAGCACATGGAATGCTGTTACCTTTCTGGCTGAAGTGATACCTGTTTCTCTTTCATTTTCAAAGTGGGCCTCTAAGCTTTACTAAACAGTGTTCTTCTCATTTCCTGCTATCAGAGATGACATTCTATGTCCAAAATATGGTGATCAAAAATTCCTCCATCTCTTACATTGCTGCTGCTGGTTCTCTTTGCTGAAAACAACCAGCTTTTGAGCACTTGTGGTCTGAACAGAGGAGGTGTCCCAGTCTAAAATTGCCCCCTGCTCCTATCATGAGCTCTTGTTATCCAAGTGGAGGCATCAGTCATAATCCATGCTGTTGAGTTTTGACTGTTTAAAAACAAATCTTATGTGATAGAAACTGGGGCAGACTAGGACATTGGCAAGGTGGGCTTTAACCCACATCTCCAAAACAATCACAATTGGAATAAGACTCTATCCCTGTCTGATATTTCCAAGGAAAGGAAACTTCTTTTTATACTGACAAAAATGTCATGTCTGTATTGGCCTGGAGTCCTTTTAAGAAGACTTACAAATGACTGAAGCAGAAATATGCTTATACTTTATGTTAAAGAAACCTTTGAGAATTAGCCAGAAAAATGACTCTGCCTGTTAGCAATTCCTTCCTCATTTGATTGATATTCAGCCGCCATATCTTAAAATGCCAGGGAATCATTACAGCATTGCCGAAAATTATTTGCCATTTTAAAAAAGAAGAAAGGACCTTCCATAAAATCCCACCACCTTAATTTTACTTTTTTTAAAAAAAACAGGATGCCATTTAACACATGAACAATAACACAAGTCCTGCTTTTAACAGAGGTCTTTTTAAATGAGTGGAATGAAAGAAGCAATTGGTAGGCTGGTTTGATATATTTTGTTGGAAATTTTCCTCCCTTTCCACTGCATAAGTGGAGCTAAAAGTAAAATAGGTATAAAATGTTGACTTTCACATTTCAACATGTTATTTTCTTCATTTTAAACACATTCTTCAAAAGAGAAAGCCATAATTCTGAACGAAAGAGAACTTTTCCTTTACAAAAAAATAAGCTAAATTATAGCAATATGTTCTTTCTTGTCATGCTTCACTAGAATACTGTATATTTCCATTTCCTGCATGAAACCTGCAATCCTATAATCAGAATGGCTACTAAGGCATCATCAAAATAGAAAAGAAAGAAGAGCAACAATTATCATTCCATTTGAGTCACTTCCCGAGGAGGGCGCCATATAAGTATAAACAATAACTAAATAAATAAATAAATTTGAGTGTGGATTTTTCCATGATCTGTAGATTGAGACAGTTTACTCTCAATTTCTGATATGGTGTCACCTCCACCCTCTGTCACAAACTGCATGGGTAGGTAGAAGCAAACTTAGAAATAATTATTATAATTTCAATTAAGATTCAGTAAGTATCTTCATCTGCAGTGGCTCATGTGGCTAAGATGCTGACTGGAAGGCGGGAGGTCAGCAGTTCGATTCCCAAGTACAGTACTGCAGGACAGAATGAGCTCCTGTCTCTGTCTCAGCTCCTGCCAACCTAGTAGTTCGAAAGCAAGAAATTGCAAGTAGATAAATAGGGACCACTTTGGTGGGAAGATAAACAGTGTTCCAGTGTCTAGTCATGCCTGCCACATGATCACAGAAATGTCTACAGATGCAGACAGCACTGGCTCTTTGGCTTTAAGACAAAGATGAGCACTGATACAGCTGACTTTCGAACAAGGGAAACCTTTACCTATCTTCATAATAGGGAATCTTATGGCCACATGACATTTGCGCCTGCTGAGTCCCCTGGAATGGGTCAACTCTAAGGGCCCTGAGCTCCTTTTTTTATGCCACCTTGAACTAAATGCAGTTGTTAGCCAGCCATCTAGAATAGATCCATTTGAACCAATGAGATTTTAGTAATTCAACATACAGTAATACCCCGGATAACGTTATGACTTGGTTCCACAAGTCATGTCGCTATCCGGTTTTTAGTGTTGTCCGATGTATGCATCAAATAACGCTAAAAAAAAAAGCCCTGACGTCAGGGACAAACCGTGCGGTTTGTCCCTAAAGTCAAACAGAGCCTACGCTAGCGATTGCTAGCCTAGGATCAGCTTGACATTGGGGGCAAACCTCTTCTCACCACCCGACAAGAGCCTTGGCAAGCGCTAAGGCTCATGTCGGGTGGTGAGACAAGGCACCCGGTTGTGCGCTTTGTAGCACACAAGCAGGTACCTGTTCCCCCCACCCCTCTGGCCCCTTAGCGCTTGCTAAGGGGCCAGTAGGATCAGGGGAACAGGCACCCGCTGGCGCGCTACAAAGTGTGCCAGTAGGTGCCTGTTCCGTCCACCCTACTGGCCCCTTAGCAAGTGCTAATTGGCCAGTGGGGTGGACGAAACAGGCACCCGCTCACGTGCTACAAAGCCGCCAACGGATGCCTGTTCCATCCACCCCGCTGGCCCCTTAGCAAGTGCTAAGGGGCCAGTGGGGTGAGGGGAACAGGCACCCGCTCATGCGCTACAAAGCCGCCAGTGGTTGCCTGTTCTGACCACCCCACTGACCCCTTAGCAAGCACTAAGGTGCCAGTGGGATCGGGAGAACAGGCACCCCACTGGCCCCTTAGCGCTTGCTAAGGGGCCAGTGGGGTGGGGGGAACATGCACTCACTGGCACGCTTTGTAGCACGCCAGCGGGTGCCTGCTAAGGGGCCAGTAGGATCGGGGGAAGAGGCACCCACTGGCGTGCTACAAGGCACGTGAGCCGGTGCCTCTTCCCAGCACCCTACTGGCCCCTTAGCAAAGACTATGGGGCCAGTAGAGTGGAGGGAAGAGGCACCCGCTCTGTGTCCAAACCCAGCAGCTTTGGACACAGCCTGCAAGGACTTCAGAAGGCTAGCCCAGCCCAGCTGAGCTGGGCTAGCCTTCTTCCGCAGCTCTTGGGGGCTGTGTCTGAAGCCCAGCAGCTTCAGACACAGCCCGGATGGGCTGTTAACGAAGCGTAGCGGCGCTCGGGCTAACTAGCCCGTGCACCGCTAGGGTTCGCCCAGCAATCGCTGCTACTGAACTAGGGTCGGGGGAAAGGCAGGCACCCGCGTGCCTTTCCCCCAACCCTAGTTCAGTAGCAGCGATCCATCGCTGGGAGGGGTGGATTGAGTAGATGTTTTACCCAATGCAAACCCACACACACATGATTGGCTCGGATAACGCTAAAGATTGTTGAATAGAATCGTTATCTGATGCAAGGTTTTTCCAAATATCTTGCATCGTTATCCGATTCTAGCGCTATCCAGTCCAATCGTTATCCCGGGTATTACTGTATATGTAAATCTTAGTAGGTCTCCCATGACTTAAACTAACAATTAGATTTAGCCTTTCATGTCTGATACCATCTTGCAGAGTATATTTTGTCAGCTCTTCAAATAGAGAAAACCCTTCCAAAAATAGGACACATGTTTCCCATACCTTATTCATATATTTATCAGTGGGCTCCTGTGAAGTGGACTTGCATCTGAAGAAACCTACAGAGTAAATAAGATTACTCTTCTTGTTTTATATAGTTTTTAAGCAACTGTCACTCTAGGATAAATTTTCCAAGATGTAGTCTGTAGTTTGTCAATCTGTATTGCAGGGGAGAAAATGGTTTTGTGGCACCTTTAAGACTAACAACATTAAATGTTAACAAATGTGATATTTTGTCCTTTGCTATCTGTTTCTTCAAACAACAAGTGGGTTGTAACTCACAAAACATGCACTGAAATAAATGAAATGTGAAATAATATTCCTGGTTTTTTTATTTCATTCTTGTTACACACTCAAACTAATAATGACATCTCTAAAAACTTGTCACCCATCTTTGAAAGACTACTATAGCTCATAGTTAAGATCTGTGCTTGTTAACTCCCAATAACAGTTAACCCATACTAACTATGTTAATGCCACAACTGGGCAAGCAGGCAGGGGGCTCGAATGATTTCCTTCCTTCCTTCTTTCCTTCCTTCCTTCCTTCAAGTGTTGCTTGTTGCTACCTACTAGGAGTATCTCAGCTATAATCTCTATACCTTTTCTTTCAATACTGACTAAGTAGCATCACTGTATTTAAAAATATTTTAAAGCTAAAGAGTAGCTTTATGTGGGTTGCCTTCCATTTCAGTGAGGAATCATGACTGAATTTGTCTTTCTTCAGCCAGTCTCCGAAGAGTTCCAGAATGGAGAAGGGTTTGGTTACATCGTAGCTTTCAGGCCCAATGGGACAAGAGGCTGGAAGGAAAAAATGGTTACATCTTCAGATGCCTCCAAGTTCATCTACAGAGATGAGAGTGTGCCTCCCCTGACTCCATTCGAAGTGAAAGTCGGTGCTTATAACAACAAAGGAGATGGTCCTTTCAGCCCAATAGTTGTTATCTGTTCTGCAGAGGGAGGTAAGTCTCTACATCTTACTAAGATGGCTTCAGTCTTACAACCTACTTCAGGGCTTCTCAGCTTTGGGCCTACAGTTGTTTTTGGACTTCAGTTCCCAGAAGCCCAGGTCAGTACACCTGCTGATCAAGGCTTCTGGTAATAGGAAGTGAGATAAATAAATAAATTTTGTATCAAAAATTACTCTGGGTTGAAATGATTTTTGCTGGAGAAATTGATATAGTCCATATATACCAGGGGTGCCCAAATTTTTTGGGCTGGGGGCCAATCATGTGGTTCAGGGAGCCGGTCACTAAGGCCCGGAGGCTGGGTGTGGCCCCCGACGCCAATTCATCCAGCCCACTAAGCCCTCGTCGCTCCTAGAAGCGGAAGTAAAATGTGCCCGTACAGGTGCATTTTACTTCTGCTTCCAGGAGTGACGAGGGCTTCACGGGCTGGATGAATTGGCATCAGGGGCCACACCCAGCCCCCAGGCCTTAGTTTGGGCACCACTGATATATACCAAGCCATTCACTACTAGGAAGACGAAGCAGGTGGAGGAGAACAAAAGAAAGAAAGCCTACATGGACATCAGTGGCTTAGTTGTGAAGATGCTGAACTTGATGACTGGAAGGTCAGCAGCTCAGCACTTCAAGACTCGAGTGCTGCATGATGGAGTGAACTTCCATCTCTGTCCCAGGTCCTGCCAACCTAGAAGTTTAAAAGCAAGAAATTGCAAGTAGATAAATAGGTACCACCTTGGTGCGAAGGTAACAGCATTCTGTGCACTTAGGTATCTAGTCATGCCTGCCACATGTTCATGGAAGACAGTGACAGTGCTAGCTCTTTGGCTATAAACAGAGATGAGCACTGAACCCTAGAGTCGGATACAACTGGCTTTCAAATACAACTGGCTTTCAAATAAGGGTGACCTTTACCTTTAGATAGAGACATGTCGACTCAATAAGGGAATCCACAGTCTTTAGTTTGCAAGCGCTGATGGCTGTTTGGAGTTCACTAATAGGGTCACCATAAGTCATAAGTGACTTGATGGCACACAACAATAAGCAGCCATACAAGTTGCATAGTAGTTTGACACATTTTAGCCATACATGCTATAGCATGGGAAGGTTGAGTCACTTGGATTTTGTTGTGGTCAGCATATTTCATTGCTTGCAGTCCCATTAGGAAATATCAACATACTCTCACCGGCTAGTAAGTAAATTTAAGTGGCATCCGATGTTCTATTTAGGATCTTCTAGAATGTGCAGTCGCCTTCACTGGCAGCAGTCCAATTGCTTTAATCCTACTAACTTCAACTGTGTGCAGGCTGGCTGTCATTTCGCTGAACTGGGGGTAGATTCCAATTATGTTTATGCTTCTATTTTGCAACATTCCAATTTCAACCATTTCCATCAGTATGTTGGAACTGTTCCACTAGATTCCTCTACCGCCCACCACCCTTTGCACTGGACACTGGCTGTCTGCCTCACATAAGCTTGGTATTGTACTAACTTTACAAATGATCTCTAACTATTTGGTAAATCAAGCCTATCTCATGAGAAAGTAGCTTTTCTCCCACACTTTCTTAGAAATAACTTCTAAATGCAGGTATTTACTCAAAACCAGTCTGGAAGGCATGAACATCAGATACCTTCTCTGCCCTCATTCTATTTTTGTTTTTATTTTATTATTATTTTTGCACCATCTTCCCTTACGAAAAGACTAGGAAACCTCAAAAGTTTGTACATTCTTCTGGTGATCCTGGGGTTACCTAACAAAAGCACTACCCTAATATTGATTGATTGAGAGAGAGAGAGAACGGGCACACACGCACATGCACATGCACACACACATGCACACACATACGCACATGCACATGCACATGCTTGCACACACACCTTTCAGCCTATACAGATACCTTTGTCTCTTTTGGTGTCTCTTCAATTTAATTTTTAATTATGAAGTGATTTGATTTCCTTAGAAATATACCTGCTATTTTTAATGTATTGTTATTATTTTTCCCTTTAGGGCAGTGTTTCCCAACATCAGACCCAAGCCCCACAGGGGGACTTCAATTCCCAGAAGCCTAAAATCAGTACATTGGCTGATCAGTGCTTTGGAGAATTGACTTAGGCTTCTGGGAATTGAAGACCAAAACCCAAAATTTGGGAAACACTGCATTAGAGGGTTGTACCTGGCTGGATAGCTCAGTAGTTTAAGTATCTGGCTGCAGAGCCAGAGGTTGGGAGTTGGATTTCCCACTGTGCCTACCTCCAGTGAGAAGAGCCAGCCTATGTAACCATGGGTAAGCTTCATAGCCCTAGGGTGCCCTCCAGAGGAAGGGAATGGTAAACCACTTCTGTGAATTCTTTACCTAGAAAACCCTGAAAAAGGTCGCCATCAGTTAGAATTGATATGATGGCACACAATTATTATTTATAAATGGTGGGGTTGGCCCTCTGAGGGTTATTTTGAGCCCCTAGTGGGTCTGTTTTTATTTGTGAAATAGCCTTTATTTTACAGCCCTATTCTTATAGACTACGTTGTGCTAAAAACAGACCGAGGTAGCCATCATGGTTAAATGAGGGTTCCATATTGCTCATTGCAATATCATATATGCATGTCCTTTTCCGTTCCCAGCAGCTACAGGAACAGCAGTGGCAGACTATTATTTTGAAAGCTCGAGTTGCTCTGCTCCTTTATTACAAAACCTGCCATTTGTATTCATGAACATGGAAAGGTCTTTTAAAACTTTTAATCTTACCGATCCCTCCTTCTATCAATCAGTCTAGCCATTTCCTACCTCTACAGTAAGAGAGCCATTGGGGAGATAATTAATATCTCCATGAGTGAAGGATAGCATCTTCTTCATCATAACGCACACCAGTCCTTACCTCATTAGGATTCTCTGCATATAGGTTGTCATGAGGTAAAGCTATAGTTTGGGCAGTGTATCTTCATCACATGCCTACCTAAGATATCTTTGTGCTGGAAACAGAGCACCAAACAGTTGCCCTACTCATTCAATTCAACTCATGTTGATGAACAACAGCCACATTATCTTAAAACACTATTGGACGCAAGAGCAATCTCGGAGAAAATCTCATGATGTTTCCTTGAATGTAAAAAGTCTGACCCTTTGTGACCCCATGGACCACAACATGCCAGGCTCATCTATCATCCTCCATCCTATGGAGTCTGCCCAGAGCTACCCCCACTGCATCAACAATGCTGTCTAACCATATCATCCTCTGCCACCCCTTCTCCTTTTGCCTTCAGTCTTTCCCAGCATCAGGGCTTTCTCCAGTGAGTTCTCTCCTTTCATTTGGTGGCCATAGTACTTGAGTTTCATCTTCAGCATTTGTCCTTCCAATGAGCAGTCAGGGTTGATTTTCTTTAAGATTGACTGATTTGATCTCCTTCCAGTCCAGGGGACTCAAGAGTCTCCTCCAGCACCACAGTTCAAAGGCATATATTCTTCTGCACTCATCCTTCCTTATGGTCCAGCTCTCACAGCCATATATTACTACTGGGAAGACCATTGCTTTAAGTATGCTGACTTTTGGCAGGGTGATGTCCCTACTTTTTATTATGCTGCCTAGGTTTCTCATAGCTTGCTTCCCAAGAAGTAAGTGTCTTTTTATTTCATAGCTGTAGTCACCATCTGCAGTGATCTTGGATCCCAAGAAGGTAAATTCTGTTACTGCTTCCATTTACTTTCCTTGTATTTGCCAGGGAGTGATGGGGCCACTTACCATGATCTTGTTTGTTTGGTTTTTATGTTGAGTTTCAAGCCAGCTTTTGCACTCTCCTCTTCCACCCTCATCAAAAGGCTCTTTAGATCATCTTCATTTTCTGCCATTAGGGTAGCGATAGCAGGAATAAATTGTAATAAATGAAAATGTGTTCCCCTCTCGCCATACCTTTAATCAGCTGCCTGAGCTAGTCTCATGCCTAACGGTAGAGCCAGCCTACACAATCAAGACGTCGAAGAAGAAAAAGCCCACACAAAATGACCACACATTTACACTTGTTACATAAAATACCTCTCTTGTTCTGGCCATATTTGTCAAGGTTTTCAGTTCAAAATCTCTATCTCAGAGTAGCACCTCAAATTGCCTATTTAATTCATATTAATTTTATTCTTTGCTAGCAACATTGCCAGAATAATCACCGTATTGAGAAAATAATAGGCTCAAGGTCAAAAGGCTGAAAAGAGCTCATTTAAACTTTATTATTCAAGTACACAAGCATTGTATAGTTAAAATCACAGCCCAGGGTCATGCCAGGGTCATTTTGATAATCCAAGCTTTGTTAGAATGGCCTTGACCTCTCTCAGCAAGAAAAAAAAAAGAATATTAATTAAGCCCAGAGTGACATACAAATGGCCTCATCTGTTCCACCACCTTTCCAAATATTCCTGATCTATAGAACACAGTCAAGAGAAAAATCAAGAGATAAGAGCAGTGGTTCCCGACAGAGGACTTCAATTCCCAGGAGCCTAAGTCAGTACATTGGCTGATCAGTGCTTTGGGGAATTGACGTAGGCTTCTGGGAATTGAAGTCCAAAAAACAAAGGTTGAGAAACACTGGATTAGAGTTTGAAAAAGTTATGTTTTGGAGAACAAGTCCCAGAATCCTGAGCCAAAGTAGAACAGCTGTAACAAAATAACCTTTCTGAGCTCTTCAAGAGAGTTACTATGGAACCTTTGTACCTTCATTCTCCTGGAATTCCTTCTGCTGGTTGAGAAAATGACATTTCTCAACAGGACATAAAGTTATGGCCACATAAATGCCTTTGTGCACAAGAATAAACTATAAACTAATGCTATCTTGGCATCCTAAGGGGGCTGTTAGCTCAGGAGGGTTTTTGGCTACCACCCTGGTCCATGCAGAGTATTTTGCTCAAGAAGTTGAAGAGGTTGGAGTTGTGTGTGCTTCTTTTCCTTCTGCCTCCCATTGTGAAGAAAGAATATTAATAATGTTAGGTAAAGGTCACCCTTGCTAAAAAGCCAGTGGTATCCGACTCCAGGGTTCAGTGCTCATCTCTGTTTATAGCCAAAGAGCCAGCGCTGTCTGCGTCTGCAGACATTTCTATGAACATGTGGCAGACATGACTAGACACCGGAGTGCATGGAACGCTGTTTACCTTCCCACTGAAGTGGTCCCTATTTATCTACTTGCACTTTCTTGCTTTCGAACTGCTAGATTGGCAGGAGCTGGGACAGACAAATGGGAGCTCACTCTGTCAGGCAACACTCAGGTCTTGGATGGCTGATCTGCTGACCTTCCGGTTGTCAAACTTAGGATCTTAACCACTAACCCACCATAGTCCCATTAGCAGCAAACATGCAGATTCCTTTTCAAACACTTAACTTCACCCAAAGAATGCAGGTGTGTCCAGCAATTTGCAGTTCTCAGAACTGTATTATATGGCACACCAAAGATAGCATTCCAGTTCTCATGCCCTGCAAATGAGAAAACAATGTGGCTGATTTTTGGGGTGAAATATTTTAAATATTATAAAAAGAGAATTTACAGATTCAAATACTGGGCTTTTTCATTCCAAGCACTTCTGCAAAGGCATTTATAGTTGATGTTGCAATATTAATGAAAGGTTATGATCATAACACTGACAGCAATTATAGGAAAACCTAATGAACCCATCAATCTTACTCTTTGTTAGTCAAACAACATTCAGGAATGGACTGAGTTATGGGCTATTTCAAACTATAGCAGATTTGATGGTCCTTTTCTCCTGTCCGAATCAATAAATGCTACCATTTCATCTCTATAAACTTTCAGCAACTTATTAGTTTATTAATAAATGGTACATTCACAACCTTTCCTGCATATTTTAGTGTCAAACATGAGTGAAAACCCGGTGCATAATTGCATGCAGTGCACTCACACACGTACAAAACTCACTTCATGCATTACGAAGAAATACCTGATTTCTACTCCCATATGGCAAAAAAGCTATTTATATTTTTCATCTGCTTACTTTTCATTCTGAGCAATGCACTTCCTCCAAAAAGAAATGATTTCTACATTTATAGAAAATTGCCACCCAACAGTTTGTGCAGACCACAAATTATTTGTCCCACTCCAATCTTCCCTGACAACAAGGTAATTGCTTCAATGATATAAAATTCAGGAAATGACTTTCAGTGCACAACTTTTTATCATGCATAAAACAGAAAATGCAGTGTTCCTGACGCACAAAAAAAATCACATTGGATGCAAAACACTGGAGCACAATATTTCTTTGACTTGCAACTTGTTTTATGCTATGAAAACATTTTCAGTGGCTTAGGGAAAAATTGGAAGTGTTCACTGTTTAGAAGCAAGAGGAGATGTTGATTCACAGGGGGAAAGATGGAAGTTATGTGGCAGGACACATACTGCTACAAAGACACCACGTATTGCAGCTAAAACTCTGCTCATGATCTGAGTTTGATCCCAGTGGGCTCAAGGTTGACTCAGCCTTCCATCCTTCTGAGATTAATAAAATGAGTACCCAGCTTTTGGGGGACAAAATGCTAATTGCCTTGTGAAGTGCCCAGAGAGTGCTCCAAGTACTGAGAGACAGTATGTAAATGTGATTGCTATTCCTTTGTATGTGGAATGCCTAAACCTGGGATTCCCAATCTAAGGCCCATGGGCTGGATCTGGCCTGCAGTGCCATTTCATGTGACTACCAAAATGAAAATATTGTGCTTTGTAAACAAACACGATAATGATATGCCATGAAATCTTCCCAGGATTTTCTAGGTACTGTACTCAGAAATAATTTACCATATCTTTTCTCTGGGAGTTGCTGTCAGGCAGTGCAGCATGCCCAAGGCCAGTGGTGGGCAGCAAAAACTTTCACAACCACACTGTGGGCGAAGCCTATGTCATGGGTGGAGCCTATGTCGTGGGCGATCTAGTCATGCTGCCATATGGCCATGTATACATTTGCAAACACAGGCACCACTGGCTCTTTGGCTGTAAATGGAAATGAACACTGCACCCTAGAGTCGGATATGACTGGCTTTTGAGGAAGGGAGACCTTGAACCACTTGCAGGGACAAAACCTGATGGGGCAGGGCAGGGAGGTGAGCGTGGCCACCCAATTTTGTCCCCCCCCCCATCAAAGGCCACCCAATTTCACCACCACCCTGCCCAGAGGCCACCCAATTTTGCTACCTCCCACTCTCGGGGGGTACAAACATGTTGCTGCCCACTACTGCCCAAGGCCACACATTCTGGTTCTTCACCCAAGAGGCAGGGTGGGGAAGTGAACTCCCACCTCCTGAATCTATAGCCAGGTAACCAACTCACTGAGCTATCTAGCCATTTAACTAGAATATGCATACAGGGTGGCCTGTAAGTCCCTACCTGGCTCATAGGCCTCTAACTAACCTATCCATATATCTTATGTATCCAGTGTATCTGTGTGCTATTCCTCATTCTCCCTGCATAATATTATACAACTCCATGTTCTGTGAGACATTTCTCTCAACGTAGCAGGGGTCATTGTTCCAAATGCCACTGTAAGGTAAAGGTAAAGGTCACCCTTGCTTGAAAGCCAGTCGTATCTGACTCTAGGATTCAGTGCTCATCTCTGTTTCAAAGCCAAAGAGCCAGTGTGTCTGCTTCTGCAGAAATTTCCATGGTCATATGGCAAGCATGACTAGACAGCGGAGCCATGGTAACAGCTACCTTTAATGTTGTTTAGTCACAAAGAGAATAGGGCTCTGCTGGGGGCTGGGGGAAGGTTCCCATAGGGATGCCGGGCAGAGGGGTGGGGCAAACTCTGTGCTGGGAGGAGGGAGGAAGTGTTTCTATTGGACTGCTGGGCAGAGAGGCAGGATGAATCATGGGGAGATGGCAGATGTGCTCACAGAGAGGATGGGTAGGGACTTATGGGCCACCCTGTCTATCCCCACATTTCACCCAACTCCCTGGTAGTGGCATTGCAACACATTAATAACTCACAACAAGACAAATTATTTTCATGACAAGAGAAAATAGAACAAGAACAGTATCTGCTGAAAAGTAACGGGAAATCCTGCAGGATCCTGTTACATTCTAAATTCTGATTATATTAAGGAGAGTTTCTTATATTTGTCTCACTATTGTGATTGCACCTGATTATTTTATAATAACCCACCCTGAGTTTATTGTTTTTTATCTCTTTATTTATACTCCATCCATCACAATGCCTAACATTTTGCTAGTTGCTTGGAAATATACAGGGCTTAACAGCTGATTCATACCACATAGCTTCTCTTTCTGGACCTGTCAGTGATGTTGGGTAAGATGAGAGGACATAAAGAGATATCATCATGGAATTAATGATTGTCATTGCATTTCTCTTTCCTTTCTTTTTCTTTTCTTTTTCAACTGTGAAGGTTTATCCTTAGCAATAATAGACACTAAGGAGAAACTATTTGACAAATGCAGCTCTAGTACTTTTGATAGATACAAGTTGTTATGGCTGAAGTTTATTACTTCGATCTTTTTTCTTACTGCAGAACCCAGCAGTGCTCCAACTGATGTCAAGGCTATGGGACTGTCTGTATCAGAGATTCTTGTTTCATGGAGACATAATAAAGAAAGTCTAGGAAGACCTCAGGGATTCGAGGTATTAATGTAAAATATAACATGTGGGTCTCTTTTTTGTGTAACTAACTAAAATCATACAACACAACCCACGTTGAAATTTTAATCCTTTTAAAAACATTAGAGGGGGGGCACAATCAAATTGTTTAGAGGTTTATTGGACCATCTGTTATGTAAAGCAGGGGTTCCCAAACTTTTCAAGCCGGGGGTTACATTTTCTCAATCAGCTGTGAGGGCCAGACAGCCATTTTGCCCTGCCTGCATGATGGGGGTGGCCATTTTCCCCCAACAGCTGCCATTTTATTTCTCAAATACCCTTGGAAAGGGTGGGGGGCCACACTGCACGGGTCTTAGGTTGGGAACCTCGGAGTACATTTATGCCTCCTCAATATTTTACTGTATTGTTGAAAGTCAAAAGCAATTGTGTAAATACCCATTACAAGCGAGAATGCTGATGGAAGCTATTAAAACACATATTTTCTTTAGTGGGTTGCTGATTGTTCTTGTTTCTGATAGAATCTGGTAGCATAATTTGCCACCAGCTTGTGATCTATTTTTTGGAAGAATCTGAGTAACTTCAGAAACAGCCATAGAATATATGGTTCCCATGCCTGATTTAAATCATGAATCCATCCTTCCATGATCTTTGTAGTTTTTAACTCTTTTTTCTTCTAATCATCTTTCCTCGACAGTTTCTGACTCACGTATATTTTATTTCACAAAGGTTTTTTGTTTTGTTGTGTAGACAAAGTGACAGGAGACAACAGTTATCCCATAACTTGTTTCAAACTACAGTGGTACCCCGCTTAAAGAGCATAATGTGTTCCACGGGACTGCTGTTTAAGTGACTTTGCTCTTTAAGCGAAACACCATTGTAAATGACCAATTGTGACTTCGGGGGGGGGGATTGTGAACCCGATTTAGTTATTAAGCGAGTTTTTTGTTGGTTATAGTTGTTAAGCGAGGCAACCATTCAGATAAAATTCTGCTCTTTAAGCGGGTTAGTCTCCAAGCGACACACTCTTTATGCAAGGTTTTATTGTATATTTGTGCTATTTTTAATTGAAGAGTAGCTGCAGCAATTATTCCAGGTTTATGAGCATCTTTACTATGTTGCTTATGAGGTTATTTAGACTGAATGCAAAGATTGCTGTAGACACCCATTATTTCTGATATTCCCCTAGGTTTTGTCAGGAATCAACCCTAACATTGACTCTTCTTTATACCTGCATGGAGTTTGCTGTTCCAGTTTTTTAAAACAGACTTCTTTTGCAGGTTCCAGATAAGCAGGTTGATATTATTATTATTATTATTGGGGAGGGGGACACCGAGATAAAAGGCAACCACCAGTACTATCTGCCCTACAGAAAACCATCTGACTTCAAAGCATGTGTTTGTACTTAGGCTTTCAGAAACTCTAAGGCAGCTGAAGGTACTTAGAGCCCACATGAATTTTGTGAAGATGTTTTGCTGGTGCTTGGAAATGGTTGCACTGGCTTGAAGGATGCCAGGATTTGCAGCTCAAAAAAGTCACACTCCCAAATTTTAACTTTTAAGATTTGTAAGCTGAGCTCATCCACAATCTGCTGTTTCCCACAAATGAGGAAAATGTTTCCCTGAGGGGACCATAGTTTTGGTATAAATTTTTCCCTGCATCTCTCATATTCAAGTAATTTAGGTTCAAGCGATACATTCACATACCCTGAGAAAAAGATTGTGGGCCCAAAATTTACTTGTATTTTGACTTTTGTGCTCTCAGTTTTGGGGGAAGGGCGCCACAAAAGCAAGAAGAGCAAACCATATCTTCTTTGTTCTGAAGACTCTCTTCACCCACCTATCCTGTTTAGAATAGACAATAGTGAGCTTAATGGACAAATGGTCTGTGTTGCTAGAAGGCCGCTTCCTATGCAGTGATGCAAAATATAGAGCCTTCCCAGGTACCCTTGTTTAAGTAACCATGCAGGTTATAGAGATGATCACCTCTAAGTCTGGGGAATGTGCAGGATCTCCTAGAAGGCACTAGATTTTGAATACACTGCCATACCGTTCTCTTAAAATGAGTACAAACTTGGATAGCAGACACGTTAACCAGGTGGAAACCATGGCACTTGCAAGGTTTTGGGAGGATGGCAGAAATGTGAAAAGCACAGCTTCTTATATTTTTGCTTTTCCATCTTCCTGACTAGATGGACCTACCTACATCCTCACTCTTCAGGTGCTTTAGGAAATAGGTAAGCTTGCGATCTGGTAGATCCAAGGCCAATCCTGGAATATCCAACTTTGATCTTCTCTGTCTTTGCACCAATGGCAGAAGAGCGATGGGTGTAAATCTTCTTACCTCAAGGTAGAAGAGGCCTTGAAGAGGAAACTATCCACCCACAGAAAACTCCATAATAATCCGTAGCCCAGAGACACCCACATAAAGACCATAGTTCCCTTGGGCTGTTCCCAGGAAGATATTTTATGGGCACATATTAGTTTCACAATTTTAAAGCACAGCAAAATGATATAGAATTGAGTTGAAATTTTTGAAGTGGCAACCGTGTTAGTCTGTGCAAGTATATCTGATTTTTCTCCCCTCTGGTGAAATTGATTTGGTTTTCTTCCTGCATCATGAGGTGGAACCAACCTTAGCAAGGGTACATTTTCCCCTGCAAATCTGAAAATAACCCAGCCAGCATGACCATAAACTCAGCTCTAAGATATTTTTTTGTGGGTAGAAACAAGAGATTTGCATTTATAAAAATAATCTTTGGGTGATGGTCCCCAAATGGATGAAATCCCACTTAAATCCATCTTGATGGAGGGCAGCAGTTTCATCATTACTGGCCTGGAGCTGATGATGACTTCATGTGCCAAACGTGGGACCAGAACGTGACTCATGAAACTGGATCAGTGGTATGGGTATCATGTTGCAATGCAGAAGGCAAATGGAAGACTAATGCATTCTATTGTTCCAAGGACAATCTTCATGGCTGATCGCCATGATGATAGCCAATATTTGGATATGGCATTTGAAGAAGAAGAAGAAGAAGAAGAAGAAGAAGAAGAAGAAGAAGAAGAAGAAGAAGAAGAAGAAGAAGAAGAAGAAGAAGAAGAAGAAGAAGAAGAAGAAAAAGAAGAAGAAGAAGAATCATCATCATCATCATCATCATCATCATCATCATCATCTTTACATCAGTTGTGAAATTGCATACAGTGACCAAATTACAGAATTAAATCTGTATGTTCATGGTGCCTGGGTGATTCTGGGAGCTGTCAACAAGATTTCAGGAAGTCACAAGCTTCTTGACAATCCCAAAAGTAACTTTTCTAAGCTCTGGGGTAGAAGAATATCTTGGCAATTTTCACATGGTTACAACTGGCCTCTGATGAACTGAACAGAGGAGTGATTCATATATAAAATTCATGGTCTCTACCTGGTCCTCTCCCTGCCTTTATACATTTTCACATATGAACAAGAAACTGGAAAATGTCTCTTCTTGTCTGTGAGATGGTGAGATATTTTTTTGTCTCAACAGGTGTTCTGCATTTGGGAGAACAATCTTTGTACCAATTGCATGATTGCACAAATTGCGGCACTACTGCCTTGTTGCACATACAGTATTGTTAAAATTAGCTGTGTTGGATGGGCTATTTGGAACTTTTTGAGGTGTCAGCTGGGCTTTGTGAGTCTGTTGTTTGTTTGTGTGTTGCTTCACAAAGAGAAAATGCACTTGGTTTCATTAAAAATAATTTTCACCAAAAAAAAAAAACCCCTCAAAAAGCATTTCTTACCTAGCCCTCACACTGGGGGCAAGAAATCTCACAAAACTTAATGAATGCTCTGCCAGGCTGATGTGTCAAGACAGTGTGTCTCATTCAGAACAAGTAATTTAGTGAGATTTCTTCACATCCTTAATATACTAACAGACATGTAATTCTGGGTAGTCGCCTGGGGAGAATGAACCAGATTTTATACACATGTCTAAATACATTGTACAGTATTTGTGGGTGTTTTTAATGTTTTGAGGCACGGCTGCATCCACTGAAATGAAAAATTCTACGGATAGCTGCACTCCAACCCACACAAGTCCAGGAGATACAGGAAAGGAGGCCAATTACTGTTCAAATTTGCAGCAGATAAAATCCTGGAACATTTTCTAGTCATGACATACAGTGCAGACTCAAAGATAAGCCCTCTGTAGAGGCTTTGGAATGGGCAGAAGCTCCTTTGGCTGGCAAAAACTACCCACTGACCAACACAATTTCCCTTGTGTTAACTGACTTCATATCTGTTGGCACAAACTGGATCTGTAGTTCATTTGCTGTCCTGACTGAACCAAAGAGCTGAAAGAAGAGGCAGAGACAGGAAAGAGCTGATTTATTCCAGATCCAAATCCTTTTTCAGCCCAGACTGATAGCCAGAATAAAATCAGTCCAAGATTAGAGGTAAAGGTAAAGATATCTCTTCCTTGAAAACCAGTCATATCCAACTCTAGGGAGTGGAGCTCATCTCTGTTTACAGCCAAAGAGCCAGCACTGTCTGCTTCTGCAGATGTTTCCATGGTCCTGTGGCAGGCCTGACTAGACTCCAGAGTGCATGCAAGGCTGTTACCTTTCCCAGCAAAGTAGTACCTATTTATCTACTTGTAGTTTCTTGCTTTAAACTACTAGGTTGGCAGGAGCTTGGACAGACAACAGATGCTCTTTCCATCATGCAGTACTTGAACTGCTGACCTTCTGGTTGTCAAGCTGTCAACAAAGATGGGTATGACTCCCCAGAGTCAGACATGACTGGCTTTCAAGCAAGAGAAATCTTTTCCTTTACTTAAATAATTTGTTTCTTTGTTTGTTCAGATTTATATTGCCGCCCACTTGTACAGGTGACTCAGGGCGCTTACAGTCAAAACAGCAACAGTACAGTAAAAACCATAAAATACAAACTCACAAAACAACCAAAGCAGAGGACAGACTAACTCCCCTCAGGCCTTTGGTGTGGGCCCAGAAGAGGGGACAATGTTCTCAGCTGCCTGACAGGCCATGGAGTCTTATCCCTCCTAATTATCTATACAGTAATACACCGGATAACGATTGCATCGGATAACACTAGGATCGGATAATGATGCAAGTTTTTTGGGGGAAACTTGCATCGGATAACGATTCTGGATAACCATCCTTTAGCGTTATCCAATTCAATCGTCCGGGTGTGTGTGGATTGGGTAGAACATCTACCCAATCCACACACACACCAGTGATGGATCGCTGCTACTGAACTAGGGTTGGGGGGAAAGGCACGTGGGTGCCTGCTTTTCCCCCAACTCTAGTTCAGCCGGACCGATCACCCGCCCGTGCTCGGCTTGTGTCAGCCAACAAGCCCTGCATGTATGTGAGGCTTGTCGGCCAACACAAGCCGAGCAGGGGGGGACAAGCGCCCACCTGGGCAAGGCTTGTGTTGGCCAATAAGTCCCATGTGCCCACGGGACTTATGGGCCAACACAAGACTTGCCTAGGTGGGTGATAGCCTACCCATGCTCGGCTTGTGTCGGCTGACAAGCCTCGCATACATGCAGGGCTTCTCGGCTGACACAAGCCAAGCACGGGCAGGCGATGCCCCCCCTGCTCAGCTTGTTTTGGCCGACAAGCCCTGCGTGTATGTGAGGCTTGTCGGCCAACACAAGCCGACCGGGGGGGGGGGTGATCGGCCACCTGGGCAAGGCTTGTGTTGGCCGATAAGTCCCGCGGGCACACCCATGCTCGGCTTGTGTCAGCCGACAAGCCCTGCATGTATGCCTTGTGGCGTGGAAACGGGCACCTTGTGTCGCCACCTGACATGATCCTTAGTGCTTGCTAAGGGTCGTGTCGGGTGGCGAGAAGAGGTGTCCAATCGCGTACCTTGTGGCACGCGAAGACGCCTTCTCTCGCCACCTGGCATGACCCTTAGCGCTTGCTAAGGGTTGTGTCGGGTGGCGAGAAGAGGTTTGCCCCTGAAGTCAAACTGACCCTAGGCTAGCAATCGCTAGCCTAGGGTCAGTTTGACTTTAGGGAAAAACCGCACGGTTTGTCCCTGACGTCAGGGCTTTTTTTTTTAGCGTTGTTCGATGCATGCATCAGACAACGCTAAAATCAGATAACATCATGACTTGTGGAACCTAGTCATAACGTTATCCAATGTTCTAGTGTATATCTAAATAGAGGTGGGCAAAATTTCCAAAGAAACAAGAAAACTTATTATTTTGGAGTACAGCTCCCAGAACCCCCATCCAGCAAAGCCAGTAGTCATTGATGGGACATTCTAGGAGTTATAATCCAAGCACTGTGTATAGCATGCATTATTTTACATTACTCCCTCCCTAAATCCTGTGGGAAGATTTTATCTGCAGGAGTACTAACAGCAAGGTTCACACCTCTGCCCTACTCACCCTGAAAAAATTGCCAGCAGCTACAGACTGTCTCTGTGCTGGAAGCTACAGGCCAAATCTGTGAGCTGCTGTGTCATTCCACGCTCATATAATTGTACTGTAAGGCTCATTCTCTGAGGACGTATTGTCCAAATAATTACAAGCCGCTTCTTCAGAGCTCGATAGCCCTCTGGATAAAAGCAGAATCAACACACAGTCCTCTATATATATAGATATATATATTAAAAAGACATCAATGTGAAAGAAAAGAGAGAATGGAACCAGCACAACCAGAATTGCATCAGTGTTCTAATCTAAGTCAAGGGTGCGAATCACATGGCCGTATGAAGCCTCTATCTCCCAGGCAATTTGTACAACCCCAGCAATGGTGTTTTTACTGCCCTCTCATAGAACAGGAAAGAAGAAAGGGGGAAATTGCAGAAAGAATTGCTAATATAAAAAGCCAGAGGAATATTATATCTGTTTAAAACATAAGAGCAATCCTACACCCCATAAAAAGGACCCTTCTGAAAAAATTCAGGGTTGGTTTTTGGAAAGTGAGATGATCCACAGCAGGGACTAGGAGGCTGAAAATTGGCTCTTGGCTCCTGGAGAAGTAGTAAAATTCAACATTTTTAGGTAGAATGCCTTTTGAGCCATGTGTGCTCCAGCATCTAGTCATGCTTGCCATGTGACCATGGAAACATCTGCAGATGCAGACAGCACTGGCTCTTTGGCTATAAACAGAGATGAGCACCACCTCCTTGAGGTGGACATGACTGGCTTTTGAGCAAGGAAGACCTTTACCTTTATATCCCTATTTTAGGTTCTGAGGCTCCCTTGGGTTCCCTGGGAAGGGAATGGGGAAACTTATAAAATCAAATATAATTGCCAGATTGCAGTTAGCAGCCCCCATCCCGGTGGCAGCAATCAGTTATTGGGGAATTTACTTTTCTTAGTTTCTCCCTCCTGCTTTCATTCCATGGCTCCAAAAGGTTTCTCCAGAGCAAAAGTAAGTCCTAAATAGTTTCAGTTAACTGTTTTCAGGTTCTGCCACATAATTTGATTGAAAGAGGATTTTGTCTGATATCACAGTTCCACCATGTAGAATAAAAATTATCTAATACAATTTCAATCCTTCCAATGAAGAAATGTTTTCTACAAGGAGAAATTTTACCTACAGGAAGTAATGAGACCTGCTTAGGGATGTTTCCTTATTTCACCAGAAACAATTTGTAGTGTTAGGGTTTTCCAGAGTTCTAGCCTGATCACTTAATAATATATGCCTTTCCTTGTATTAACCTTAAAATTTTGGTTGAGTTAGAAGAGCTGTCAGTTAACATATGTTTTTTATTTTAACAACCAATTCCTTACATGTTGAAGATGGTTGAATTAGGAGCAGTTAAAATTCAATGAGAGCACATAGGACCTGTTAAATACCTCAGGGTTTAGCTGACTAGTGTTTTATCTGGAAAGGGTCAAATTAATATGTATTACTCTCATGTGGCATCCTCAAATTTTGTTAACAAGTAAGTAATGATAAGCATTCACCCTTAGACTCAAAGCCCATATACTGTATTGTATTTCTCCTGCTCTAGAAAAATCCATTTCCTCAACAGAAATGTGAGATGTAAGTATTTTGTATAAAATAAGTAAAGCTCTCCTTTGGTTGAAAGCCAGTTGTGTCTGATTCTAGGGAGCAGTGCTCCTCTCCATTTTCAGTCAAAGAGTCAGTGCTGTCTGTGTCTGCAGACGTTTCCATCGCCATGTAACAGACATGACTAAATGCTGGAGTGCACAAAATGCTGTTACCTTTCCTGCCAAATCAGTACCTATTGTTCCATCCCCAGTGCGAAATAAGGAGACCAGACACCAAACTGCTATGGCTGAAGGCTTGGGCCACGTTTATTGATTGTTAAGTAGAAGATTTTATGTGGGGGTAAAGAGGACAGTTTGTAACCTGACACCAGGGACAGGGCAGATGTTAACCCTTCCCTGCAACAAACAGGCAAAAACCAGGCCCCCACTATTTACAGCTCGGGCTAGTAATCAGCAGTGGGTGTGGCTGTGGCCATTTTCAGTTCCACTCAAAGAGTCGAACTTGGTCGTACCGCATGACTGCCACATGACGCTAGCCACCTGCCAGTTGGTTCACATGACTCCAGCACTAGATGACTTTGCCCCATCAAAGACTCCCTGTGGGAATCACCGCTACCCCACCCCCACCCTAGATTACCCACTAACGTGACCAGAATAAGTGTGATCTAATGGGCCAATGGACTGCTCAGGAAGAGGGAATGGGGTAGGCGAAAAACAGAGTAGCCCTCACTGCCAATCTGGGCTTATCTGAAAAAAATCCTACCCAGTCCTAAATATGGTGACCCATAAGCAGTCCCTTGGAAGGGAGGACGGGAGGGCAAACTCCAGCAGGAAAAGAGGGTTCTTTACAGGCTGCATGGTCCTCTTCAGGGTGAGTTGGTTATCACGCCCCCGCCAGAGTGTGCACATCACGTAATTGCCTGGCTAAACAGAAGGCTCCTCTCTGCATCAGGGGTGGAAAACACACACACCAAGCCAGAGATTTGAGGGGGGGGGTCAGCTTCCACCCCAGTGTGAAATAAGGAGACCAGAAACCAAAGTTATGGTTGAAGGGTTGGGCTGTGTTTATTGATTGTTAAGTAAAAGATTTTATGAGGGGGTAAGGAGGACCGGAAAGGGGGGAGGGGTCAGCATCTACTTGCAATTTCTTGCTTTCGAGCTACTAGGTTGGCAGGAGCTTGGACAGTCAATGGGAGCTCAATCTATTGTGTAGCACTCTGGTATCAAACTGCTGACCTGCCTGTCATGAAGCTCAGCATCTTAGCCGCTAAGCCAGGAGTGCCCAAACTTTTTGGGCTGTGGGCCAATCATGTTGTTCAGGGAGCTGGTCACTAAGGCCCAGGGGCCAGGTGCGTCCCCCAGCGCCAATTCATCCGGCCCACGAAGCCCTCTGCGTTCCTGGAAGCAGAAGTAAAACACGTTTTACTTCCGCTTCCAGGAGAGACAAGGGCTTCACGGGCCAGATGAACTGGCATCGGGGGCCACACCCGGGCCCTGGACCTTAGTTTTGGCACCACTGCACTAAACCAACATGGCCCAAAGATAAGTACAGTAACACAATATAAGTTATACTGAGTTCACTCAATAGAAAGTAGTGCATAGCAGAGCTTGCACTGACCCTGAGCTTTTTTTCTGGCTAGAAAATGAGTGCATTCTAAGGAATAAGTGCCTATTCTGAATGGATTACAAAGAAACTATTCAAAATTCTTGCACTGCCAGCATAACCTCTAGAGAGCAGAGAAAACACAGTGATGGCAAGCAATGACTGCCACAGACTTGTAAACATCAGAAGTGATTTTGGGCTTCTATGCACAAAGAAAAGGGGGGGGTGCTTCAAAGGGAGGGTTATTCCTGAATTACATTTGACAGAAACCTGTTCCCATCTGAGTAACTCAAACCGAACCTTCGGCTTTCCTCTCCATCTCCGAGCAATGTTGCTCCAGTATGATTAACCTGCTACAAGTTTTCCTCAGGTGTTCTGTCATCTCCAATTCATTACGCAGAATCAGAGCTTCTCCGCTATGCACTACGTTCACCATGGAAATAAATATTGTTCAAGCCACTTCCTCAGACAAATCAGTCAAAGCTTGCCAGGTTTGAATAGTAAATTTCTTGGCAGGGCTACAGGAGGTGGGTTGCCCTTGAATCTTCTGAAACACGTTTGATTTTCTGTCAGCACTCATTCTAAGTGTAGTCCAGCGAGTCGCACACAACATCTCATGCTGGCATGGTTTGAGATGCGCTGTGAGCTAACATGGTGACCCCCTGCAGTTGGCTGGTCAAGAATGTTGAATCCCACCCCCCGGCCACCCCTGAAGTGAGAACTGTGGCTTTTCCTCAGACATTTCCCCCAGCTGTACAGGTGAGAATTCCTAGAAATCTGGGGGAGAGCCAGCAGCAAAAACAACAAAAATAGCACTTTTCAGGAGACATCACAACATTGTGAAGGAGAGCCAGCATGGTGGCATGATTAAATTGCTACATTGCAGCTTCACAGGGCCATGAAAGCCTGCTGAGTGTCCTTGGCTCTGTCACTATCTCTCAATTTCACCTTTCAAAAGCTGCAATTCGCTGGAAGAGCACATTTTGGCATTCAAAAGGGATCTGTGTTCAGTCCCTTGTATATCAGGTGGCATCAGAGGTAAAAGTAAAGGTCTCCCTTGTTCAATAGCAGGTTGTATCTGACTCTAGGGTGCAGTGTTCATCTCCATTTACAGCCAAAGAGCCAGAGCTGTCTGTGTCTGCAGATGTTTCCATGATCATGTGGCATGCATGAGTAGACACCAGAGTGCATGAAATGCTGTTACCTTTCATGCCAGAGTGGTACCTATTCATCTGCTTGCAATTTCTTGCTTTCAAACTGCTAAGTTGGCAGGAGCTGGGACAGAGACAGGAGCTCTCTCTGTCACACAACACTCAGGTCTCAAACTGCTGACCGGCCAACCTTCCAGTTGACAAGTTCAGCATCTTAACCACTAAGCCACTGCAGTTCCCAGCATCCCCTTTGATCCAAAGCCTAGAGAGCTGCTGCCAGTCAGTATCAAAAACAACTAGCTATATGAACCAAGAGGATATGTCAACAAAACTGATGCCAATGTGCTTGAGGGCATTACAACATATTGCCAGCCAAGGTGTTCACTGTTTCTATAACAAAAAGATAGTCATTGTGGCACAGTGGTTAAGCTGAAGTACTGCAACCAAAACTCTGCTCACAAATGGAGTTTGATTCTGATAGGCTCAAAGTTGACTCAGCTTCCACTCTTCCAAGGCAGGTAAAATGAGTTACCAGCTTTTGGGGGTCAAAATACTAATTACTTTGTGAAATACCCAGTGAATGCTCTAAGTGGGGCAGAATATAAAAAGAAATTACAACAACAATAATATAGTGTAATTGCTATTGCTAAAAACCTGACTTATTGAAAACAAATATCTTATTGTCAGAAGCAAACCTCTCTTTATTTTTGTAGCAGTGATTTTATTATTATTTAAGTAAGCCTGAGCAAAGTGGGCATGCTCAGAATATATATGTATCTACGTATGTATGTATCCCTAACATATCAAGAATATAAAAATGGTGGTGGAAGGATGACAGTCATAGCAGGAATGGAAAAGAAAAATATTATAAATGTTATCAATCGTAATGAATCCTGCTGCAATTATATTTGATCTCAACTGATTTCAGAAGCAAAGATAGTTGTAAATAGATAATCTCAATTTTAAGTCTCTTCTGCTTAGAATTTAGGAAGGTTACTTTTCTTAGAGTACAACTCCCAGAAGAATCAAAGAGCAAAGCATTAGATAGGTAGCTTGCAGCTTCGTGGTGAATTAGTCAGTGTTTTTTGCTTTTGCTGTGTATGTGTGCTGAGCTTTACAACAGGAAAAAAATAGTTCTGTGCATTTTGAGTAAAATGTGGAAATCCCAATGGGATTTCAGTTGTCTCATTCTTGTGCTGGAGAAGAATCTCATGGTGGATAGATGGTTACTAGCTGGCTATCTTAATGTGTTCAAATTCCTATCCATTAAGAATGAGAAATGTTGCAAGATTTTCTTTATCATGTCTTTAATCATAAACCACTTAATCTGCTGTGATGATAAATCTGGGGCTGTGTGAACTTTGATTTAGGGATGAAAAATAAAATAAGTGTATCACAAGTTTCCCACTGAAATTAATTGTATTTCACCTTCCAAGACTCATTGTACAGGGTGCAGCAGCATAATTTCCTTTTTTAAAATGCGCGCAATTCAGTCGGTTGATGTCGTAGCGGAGCGCTAGTGGTCTCATTCAAGAGGCGGGACTATAAAGTTTTGTCCTGACACAGTTCAGTCACCATCATGTGTTGGAATAGTGTGGAGCGTGTGTTTGCCGTTGAGGCCTCCTTTTCGAGTGGTGTTCAGTGATCGCAACTCAGCATACAGCCTGCTATGCTGGAAAGAGTCATGACAAATGCCAGAAATCGGTTTACTCAGTGTATGGAGAATGTGGGACGTCACCTACCTGATTTGATCTTCAAAACTATGTAAAACAAAACTTTAGGTATGCGCCTACATTATAAAAAACAAATAAAAATTTTCTGATTCATACAATGGTCTTTATTAAGTTTTGAAAACAGGAAGTTATGCTGCAGTACCCTTTTGCACCTTGTCTCAGAAATCCCATACATTTTCTGCACATAAAATCATGCATACCTTTTAAAAAAATTAACAGGAAAATGCATACATTTGAAAAATATGCAAATATGTGGTTTAGTCAATGGGAAGGATTTGTAAAAAAGAAAGAAAGAAAGAAAGAAAGAAAGAAAGAAAGAAAGAAAGAAAGAAAGATGTTAGGGTAAGGGTCTATCTATATCAATGTGTATGTTCTGAATAATGCATGGAAAGGGTATATAACAGTGATGGTGCACCTATGGCACACGTGCCAGAGGTAGCACTCGGAGCCCTCTCTGTGGGCACCCATGCAGTCACCCCAGCACAGAGTTTGCCCCACCCCTCTGCCAAGCAGCCCAATGGGAATGCTTCTTCCCTCCCCCCAGCACAGAGTTCACCTGCCCCTCTGCCTAGCAGCCCAATGGGAGCTCTTCATCCCTCTTCCACACAGAGTTTGCTCCTCCCCTCTGCCCAGCAGCCCAATGGGAGCTCTTCTTCCCTCCCCCACACAGAGTTTGCCCCTCCCCTCTGCCTAGTAGCCCAGTGGGAGCATTTCTTTCCCCCGCTATTGCTATGTTGGCACTTTGTGATAAATAAGTGGGTTTGGGGTTGCAGTTTGGGCACTCAGTCACTAAAAGGTTCACCATCACTGGTATATAAAAATCCATGCCGGATGACAGGAGGCCTCAATCTATTACTGCCAGCAGTTTTGGAGAGCAGTGGTCCAAAGCAACCAAAGGACCACAAAATGGTAAAGCTGGACTATATTACTCTACTATATTACCCATAGGGCAGAGGGAGTACGTAGGTATCTCTCTGACTTCAGCAAAGCATCAACAATTCACTCTGAGGTTGACCTCAAAACATCTCAATGTGTTTTATATTCTGAAACATGCAATAGACCAGGGGTGGCCAACCTTTGTGCTCCAGCTGTTCTTGGACTACAATTCCCAGAAGCCCAAGTCAACAGTTGGAGCACCAAAGTTGGTCACCCCTGCAGTAGACATTCTAAAGAATCAGATTTCAAGAAAGGATGTCACAAATGTACTGGTCAATCCCTCACACAATCTTGTATTGGCAGGTTGGCTACTGGAAAGATATGGAACAAGAGGAAGCTGCTGAGAAAGCCAGGACAGAAGGCAATGAATCATCCATTGTTCTGAATGGGCTAGAAGGCAACACCTTATATCACCTGAGAGTCAAGGCATACAACTCTGCGGGGTACGGACCACCTAGCAATATCGTCCATGCCACCAGCAAGAAATCTCGTAGGTTTCTGAACTTCTGTTCTCCTCATAATGCACAGCCTTCAAAACGACTTTAGTTTTCTTGCTTTGGTTTATCCTTTTCTTGAAATTTATATCAAATAACAAAACAGAGTTGTGGTGCTGTTTCAATTCATGAGCTTGCGTAAAAGGATCTGTATTCTAAAATGTGACCCAGAACATTTGGTATTCAGGAGAGGCAAAGGTTTATCTTTCTGGAAAACAAGGCTAAATGTTTTTGATGTGGAACAGCAAGGAGAGATTAAATGATTCAGAGCTCACTAGAAGCTCATAAGTTGACACTTCTTCAGCAAGCAACAGTATTGCTGAACTTTGTTTAGCACAGTTCACAATCAAACAGAAACCTAATAAAAAAAATCAACCTTTTCCCCCCTGAAACCTTCCAGGTGTTTTTCAGAATATTACACCACACATGCATTTATTTTTATCTTTCCCCAGCTCCTAGTCAAGCACCAGGCAATATTAAGTGGATTCAGGACGGTTCTCATGTATCTCTTGGATGGGAACCTGTTAGACCTCTGGAAAATGAATCAGATGTCATGGGATACAAGGTCAGTTTGTCATATGGTTATCATCTGAAGGTCAAATAAGATGGTGCATTTCATTTATGTGTAGAAGCAACATTATTTCAAATGGCAAATCATGTTTGTCTGTCCCAAGAGAAATTTTTCCTCAACTCATTATTTACCATTTCAGAGTACTATGATTTATGATTGGTTGTTGGAAGGTAAGCATGGGCTTACTTTGCAAGTCTAATTCTCCAGGCAAACAACTCTGAGGAAACTCCAGGTTCACACACACACAGCACTTAAAAACAAAACAAAATGAAGTTATCTAGGCACTACTGTATTCCTTTCTTTGTCCTTTTGAAGGGCATTTTATGGTCTTTCCAGGCCTTGTGTAACCTGTATCAAACCCTGAGGTCAAACACTTGGCTCCTGAGCATGCCAAAGATACCCACCTGAGCTATTTCATTTGATGTCTCCTCTCCATGTGGGGTACTATATTTCATTTATCTTATTCTCTCATGACTAAGAATCAGAGCATAAAACTGGCAAGCCATGATCTGTATTTATGTTCATTAGCTGACATTGCACAAGCTTAGCTTTCTCACACAGCAGTTGATCAGCAGTTTGGAGACATGGACAATGAACATGAAGGTATAAATCCAGTTCCCTGCTCCCTTCTGAAACAGCTTATCAGTGCAGCTCGTATTTATTTATTTATAAAAGAGAATGGGGTAGGATATGGAAAATAAAAGTCAAATATAAGTTGTTAACGTTATAAGATTTCCCATCCTGCTAGAAGGGCTCCTTTAATTTCAGTTGAGGACAGGCAAAACCCAAGAAAGCTGGTTTCTCAGGGAAAGTGATGGTGGTTCTACAATATACCCAAGAATTGTGTGTGCAACTAAATCTAAAGCTCATCGCTTCTTAGCTAGAATAGCACCTTTAACAAATGCAATGTAACTACATAGCACTTAGAGAACTCTCTGGGTACCGGTAATTCACGGGGTAAGTAACACTTTGTACCCAACAAGCTGGGTATTTGTTTTACCAGCTTCAGAGGGATAGAAGGCTGAGTCAGTCCTTGAGCTCATCAGGATCAAACACATATTGTGAACAGAAATTTTAGCTGTAGCTTAATCATTACACTACATGGGCTCCTAACCATTGCTCCTTTGGTTTAATTGCTACATCTTATGTCAATACTTACAGAATTCTCACTAGCAATGTTCTTTATCATTTAAAACAGATGAGGATGTTTTCATTGGGTTTAAGGATAAATTGTAGCCACACATCTGACCCAGGCTTCTCCAGGCCTGGAGATGGCTGGAAAAAAACTGATTTTAAAAAAGCAGACAATACCTAAACTTGTGGGGAGGTAAAGAATGTGGAAGCATTCCAGTCTAAAAGACAAAAAGCAGACATAGAGCCCTAGAGGAGCAGAAATTGTTTCGGGGTGATTAAAAGCAGGTTGTTTTCGGATTGGGGTTGGCTGGGGCTGTAGCGTATGGGTCACAGAAATGACCATGACTACATGCATGCACGTACGCATGCATGCATGCACACACCTATATGACCACTCCCATAAAAAGCATGGGGTTTAGACAAATGGAATAACTTTAAATCAATACTGTATTCAATTGGATGTCTTTAGTTGGTATGTTTTGGATATAATAGAATGCTTGTCAGCCAGAGGTGGCAAACAAAGCAATACACATTGCTTGATGCTATTACGACCAACCAATTTGGCTGTTAATAGGAGCAGACAGCAGTGAAATTCGTGCTAATGCTTCAATTTGACAATGTTTGCAGTAGGATTGAAGGAAATACAGGCACATGAGGTGCCGTAAACGCAATTCAAATTAGTATTTTCTTTACAGAACAGAAGTGCAAATACTGAGACTTGTTATGATTATGTGGAGGATATCCTGCAATGTGTGCTGATAGGATCTGGCTGCTTCTCAAAACTGGGGGGGGGGGTGCTTTTGAGAAAGAGCTTGTTTTAGTCCAGATGTTGTTTGAAAGTGGATGTTGTACAAAAAAGGAAAGCATATGCAGTACAGTATTCCCTTCAGAGGCAAGCAAGCACATGCATGCCTTTGGACCATAGAATCCTAGAATCATCAAATCACTGAGCTGGAAGGGGCCTTTGAGGGCATTGAGTCCAACCCTCTGCTCAATGCAGGAATGCATATCAAAGCAAATCTGACAGATGTTTGTCCAATTTTCTCTTGAATGCCTCCAGTACTGGAGCTATCACTATGTTTAAGATGTGCTGTCTTTAAACACACCAGACCTTCCATCCCTGCTGCCTTAACTGAGAGGGGGCAGCTCCAGCATTTCCTTATCTCCCGCACAGCAAATGGGTGAGGCCACCTTGCCCCCAGCACTGTTACTAGTGGCATGAACAGGGGCATAGCTACCGCCGTATCTGCCGTATCAATTATACGGGGGCCACGGGGGCCCCCAACGTGCGTAAGCAAAAATTAATAAAAACTTCCCAAATTTTTTTTTTCACAAATGACAAAAGTCAAAAAAAGCAATTTCTTTTTTTCCCGTGTAAAGTGTGTGTTCAAAAGTTGGCAACACCCGGTTATCGCGGGCTGTGGGATTTCCCCATTTAAGTCATTTACTTCAACGGGGGAATCCCACAATAATCGATGTACATACGATACGATGATACGATGATAAACCACAGACGGAGAGCAGTGTTTATTGATAGATAATTATGATGAATAAATATTTCTTTTAATTTTATGCATTTTTTTTTCTTTTGTGAGAAATCTTTACCCTTCCTAAGGGCCCCCAAACAAATTTTTATATGGGGCCCTGCCAAGGCACGCTACACTTCTGGGCATGAAGCCTCCCCTGCTCAATGCAGAAATATAAATCAAGGCAGATCTGATGGAATTTTGTTTCAGTTGTGTGGTGTTGATTCAGAATGTACTGTAGGAGCATTAGAATGAAGGACAGTGGAAGGACAAAGGCCCCTTCCAGATTTGCCTTTACCTTATCATGATTAACACTGAAGACCAAAGGATAGGATTAGCATCCATGAGTACAAAAGAGAAAGGATGGATTGTGCAACCGTACAGCAATCCGCAGATTTTTCACTCTGGTTAGAAAATTATTACCATTATGTCTACAGCAAGCCAAGAGTGCAAAGTTGTAGGGAAATTGGACTTTGAGTGATGCAGTAAATCTTCATCGGTATAGGTGGCTCTTTGAAGTACTGAAAAGGAGCATAGAGTGAGTGGTAACAGTGTAGGTCAGGGGTGGCCAACCTTGGTGCTCCAGAAGCCCAAGTCAGCACACCTGCTGATCAGGACTCCTGGGAATTGAAGTCCAAGAACAGCTGAAGCACCAATGTTGGATACTCCTGGTGTAGGCTACAGTGCCCAGAATCAATTCAAGTCCTTCATCCTAGCTTGGATTGCTATTTTCAAGATTTTCTGATTAGAAAGTGTTTAAATGTCAGATATTCCACAGCTATTTATGTCATCCACAGGTCTTGTTTAGACAAGAAGGTCATAGCAACAGCCAAGTAATTGAAACACAGAAAACATCTGCAGTGGTACTTCTACCTGACGTCGGTATCTATATCATCGAGGTCCGTGCAGTGAGTGAAGGAGGGGATGGAACACCCAGCTCCCAAATCACAGTCTCCTCTTTTTCAGGTAAGGTCTCTACAGTCAGCAGAAGTGAAAACCACTATCCTTGCATTCCAAGTCTGCCATCATAAACTAGACAGCCCAGCTCAAAAATCGAATCATGCATACATTCTCTTACTAGTGACCAATGTAAGAGATCTTTGTTGAAATCCTACTGCACTGGCTGTAGTGTAAATCAGGCACACAATGCCAACTGCTCAGACAAACTTCCCTACAAATATCTGAATGTTTGCCCGAGCAGTTGGCATTGTGTGCCTGATTGTACAATTTACTGCAAAACAGAAGAGAAGATAGGCATTCACTACTGCCTTTACCCACTTAGCCAAATCTCACCAGGATGGTTTTAGAACAAACTAGGGTCTAGCATAAATGGTGGCCTTCACTTCGCCAAGGATTCTGTCCACATCTACAGACTGCACCATTTGAATCATATCCATTTATTTCTGGGCAAGCAAGATCCAAAGTTAATGCCTCGGTTAGAGTATCCAAGTTGGGAACAGACACAAGTGTACTTCCATCAGTTCTGCTAGGGATCCAAATTAAAGCAGATATGACAGATAGTTGTCCAGTTCTCTCTTGAGTGTATCCAGTGTTGGAGCACTCACCACCTCTGGAGGCACTTAGTTCTGCTATCATGCTGCTCTAACCATTATGTTTTTCCTAATATTCAACCTGTAGTCTCACCCAATTATTATCCATGTTATTATGTCTTGTTTCCAGATGTCTCTCTGCTTCCTAGTGACAGCAAGACAAGAGGGAGAATTTCATTCATTTCTTTCACTGGTGGCCAGTTATACAATCAGGAGGACAGTTTCTGGTCCTCTGTGAAGATATAATACACTTTTTGACCAGAGTGTAAAAAGAATACTGTAAACAGTTGTTAAATCAGGTCTTTGGTTCTGATCCAGCAAGGCATTTTTTTCCTGTTTTTATGCCAAGGAAGGAGAAGTTATGTATGTATGTATGTATGTATGTATGTATGTATGTATGTATGTATGTATGTATGTATGTATGTATAGATGGATGGATGGATGGATGGATGGATGGATGGAAGGAAGGAAGGAAGGAAGGAAGGAAGGAAGGAAGGAAAGGAAGGAAGGAAGGATTGCCCACACAATAAAACCACCAACACCACTAAACTAAACTAAAATAATTGGCGACAGAGGACATCAAAACTGAACCTAACTGGCTAATCTACTGCCAAGGGAACAACGCCCTGAAAGACCTCCTTGAACAGGAATGTTTTTAATTGTTTTTTAAAGGTAGCCAGTGATGGGGCCTAGTGCAGCTCCACTGATAGTGTATTCCACAGTGTAGGTGCCACCACCAAGAAGGCTCTATTTCTGGTTAAAGACGTTTGAGGTTTTATCAAACTCTAAAATGCGGTGGGCAAAGTCCATCCTATGAGTCATTGGTAACCCACAAGGTCCTGACTGTGCCCTCATATTAAGGAATGGACAAAATTCAAGGGGAGAAGCAGAATTCAATACGTACTGTAAACATGCTATTTGAGCAGAAAAAGGGGGGGGAGAATGTGCAGAATGTTCAGTTCTGATGTAGTCCATAGAGGATGCTAGGAGTAAATATTTGGCCCCAAAGACTGCCAAAACTCCCCCCCCCCCTTTACAGACACAAAGATTTCTAGGCTGAACACTCTTCTCTGGCCATAATGGGTACCACTGGGCAAATGTGGAAGATAAAAAAAGAGGGAGGGAGGTGAGCTCTAGCTTGACATGACATGGATGAAAGACGAAGAATTAGAAGAGGACCTTTGTGATTTCGATTTCTTCTTCTTCTTCTTCTTCTTCTTCTTCTTCTTCTTCTTCTTCTTCTTCTTCTTCTTCTTCTTCTTCTTCTTCTTCTTCTTCTTCTTCTTCTTCTTCTTCTTCTTCTTCTTCTTCTTCTTCTTCTTCTTCTTCTTCTTCTTCTTCTTCTTCTTCTTCTTCTTCTTCTTCTTCTTCTTCTTGTGCTGTAGCCAATTCCAAATATTGGCGATCATCATGGCGATCAGCCATGAAGACTGTCCTGAGAATATAATGAAATGGCCTTTCATCTGCCTTCCACATTACAGTGTGACCCCCATAACACTGATCCAGATCTGCAAGTCACTTTCTGGTCCTGAGCCATTTTGGCATGCAGAGTCCTCTTCAGCCTCAGGCCAGTATTGATGAAGCTGCTGCCCTTCATCAAGATGGATTCAAGTGGGATTTAATCCACCTGGGGACCACCACCCTTCCCTGTGGACTTCACTAAGGCTGCTAGTCCTCAGGGTTTTCAGGTTAGTTAACCTCTGCCTGTTGCTTGGCGTTGAGTCACTTGCAGTATGGTCTACTCTATTACCATAGCAGAATAACCTGGCCAGACTTGTTTTGTGCTACCAGGGAGGTGGATTACTCCCTGAAACTGAGCCTTTCTTGGAATCTTGGTGGAGTTTTCACTGGCTAAATGAGAGAGGATACATTAATCTTTAGCTGTAGTGTTAACATTTGCAAACAGCTGAAATAATTGGAGATTTACTATTCTAGCTTTTCCTTGCTTTTTATTCCTTCTAGGTGGAAAAGTCACAAGTTCTCAATCAAGCCTACATGTTTTCTCCACTTCCTCATCAACTGTAACGCTTCTCTTGGTATTGATGGTTCCTCCCACCTCATGGTGAAAATGGATGCAGACCTTTCCACGTTCATCTGTTCTGTTGTGTTAGCCCAATAACACCAAAGGATAGAACTGTATGTCCACAGAGGGTACAAAACATCAGAAATGTTTTGAAATAGCACACAGTACACCAGGAAGAATGTTGTGGGAAGGAAATAATGCTAAACTAATTCATCAGGTTTCTGCTCTTCGGTTTTTGCAAATGTCCTCTATGGAGAGGAGGATATTTATTGCCCAGCAGAGAATATGCAGATTATACAAAGCAAATTTTTGTAAACAAACAAATGTTCTGTAAAATTTTATTTTACTTTTCTAATCTGTTTATATATTAGCTGACACCAGTCTTGTATCATTAGTAGTTTAAACTGTGACATCTAGAACAGTACATCTATTTTTATTTGAGTTGTTATGGATTATTTTCAAAAAGAGCTGGGTTTGATTAATATTTGCAATTTGGTGGTTTCCCCTATGACTCCACCTCCTCCCTCTTTTCATAAGGTTGGCTTGTTTTCTTTTGTCTAAGTCAACAAGGTGTGAAGCCAAATTGTACATTCTATAGTCTCCTTTCAAAATTGTTCTAAGCACCTCTTGCCTATTTTTTAAACAATGAATGTCAAGTTGGCAAAGTATGATAATTTTCTAATTTTCTTCTTCTTCCCTGTTTGTAATCCCTGGGCATATAGTAAGCCCCTTTTCACCCAAAGTAAATCTGCAGCATTTGAGCAGAAAAGAAAAATTAGCCTTTTCACTTTGCCTCAGTTATTGTCTACCTCAGGGGTGCCCAAACCTTTTGGGCCACAGGCCGGTCATATGGTTCAGGGGGCCGGTCACTACGGCCTGGGGCTGGATCTGGCCCCCAATGCCAATTCATTTGGCCCACAAAGCCCTTGTTGCTCCCAGGAGCAGAAGTAAAATGTGCCCATATGCATTTTACTTCTGCTTCTGGGAGTGATGAGGGCTTTGCCGGCTGGATGAATTGCCATCAGGAGATGGATCCAGCCCCCAGGCCACAGTTTGGGCACCACTGGTCTACCTTAATGACTGAGGGAGAAATGCTTGAGTCTTAATAATAATGATACAGCTGAGTGAAAACATACATGGCAATGAAAGCATCAAAATAACTTTAACATATCTCCCAGTAAGTGCTAACTGTGAGTAAGAAATGAATGCAGAGAGACTAAGCTGTCATTCCCAAGCAGCTTTCAGTCTTTAGACCTTTATTTTTATAGTCCATTTTTGTATGGTACTGTACTGTCTATATTTAGTGATTAAACTAAATGATATCAAGAAACATATTAAGATTGGATCAGAATGGTGTTGTCTGATTTATTGCCAATAAAATGCACAAAGTTCAAATTCTGTACAGCATTGGATGGGTACAGTTGGGAACTGTTTCTTTCCATCTAAATCTTTTGCTTTCCAAGAGCTATGTTTGATCTTCAAATGTCTACAACCCTGGACCAACTTCCATGTTTTATCTCATGTAATTTTTATTCTTGTTAATTTATCCATGTAATTTATCAGTGTGTGTTTTCTTCTTGTTAATTTATCCATGTTTATAGAGCTTTTCTCCTCTCTTCCTCCATCTTTCTCATTTTCTCTCCACGAGATGGTCATAACCCATTGGTCTGATTCATGCTAGTTATTTGGCAATGGACAACTTTAGCAACGTCCTCTCTGAAGATCAATGATCTTGACTTTTATGCCCTTTCTGCATAAATACTGATTTCATGGCTTGGACCATGAATGACGCAGTTTCCTTAAGATCAGATGTTAAGAGACAAGGATCAGACAGAGCTCCAAATGCTAAATTTTCTATCCATCACCACATAATTTAACATGCTAATCTCAAGTGCCATACAAGATGCTGTCTTATCCCTAGTATTGTGGTATAATTCTACAACTTTGAAATACAGAATGAGGCAGACACCATACAGGTGTAATGAGCAACTTTTGTACTCATACCAAGCAGCATCACCTCCAACCACTCCATCTTTAGGGTCTTCCTCCTCTTTCTTGGAGTAAACAAGGCTGCCACCACAATGTCAAACTTTTCCTCCTTCTTGGGCATGGGATGCAGAGTATGAGCACCACAACTGCAACAATCCTTGCCATTGTCTGGTACAGCAAATGGTTCAGACATGGTACCAAGCCATCGTTTTCATTTTCTTTGAAACCACAGACTTTCTGATTCTTCTGAAAACAAAGCCAGAGGTGGCACTATGCTCCAGGCAATGGGGTGAACCTCCAAATGTAAACAGCACTCAGAAGCTTTGCCACATATTTCTGTGACATTCCCACAGTAAGCTGTAAATTTGGCACCACTTAAATTTGGGTGCCCGGGGGCATAATCCTAGTTGCCCTTCCCCAGTTACAACTCTGAGGCACCATATTGCCCTTTGCCTCTTGGATAACAAAAACATCTTGGGACTTCCTTGGTGTGGACCATTTGCCACCATTTTAATCACATAAATTTGTCCAAAGTTGGCCTCCATCCATTTTCTCGTACAGAATGATGCAGGGAAGCAACTCCGATTTGTGTGATTTGAGCACACAAGGCAAAATGCTCCCACCACCACCCTACTCTTTATATGTGGAGCATTGAGCTTATGTGAAGACATGTCTTGGCTGGGGGAATGTGTGGTACTGAGGGATGAAGTTTTAAATTTGCTCATGCTTGAGGGAATCATATATGAGGTGACGGACACATCATTCTGTATTAGAAAAGATTATCACTAACCTTTGTGAGACCACTGTGTTAGCCAGCAGATTTTGGGTATCATGAACATTGATGTAGTAATGCACTCTATAGTGCACAGAATAAAAAACTCTGGCATTTTTTTAGTAACAGAAACAATAATGTCTCTTTCTCACACAACATTCAAACACCCAGATTCCCCTGTCTCTCTGAGTTGACCTACAACAACTGGGAGAGAAAGTGAATTTTCCAGGAATGGTATATTGTTGCAAACTACCCCTGTTGTGATGCAAATTATTTCAGAGTTACTGAATGCAGTTTGTTCCTGAACACACAATTAGGAGCTGTTAAATTTCCTTTCATGAATGTATGTTGATATGGTTTCGTCTATCTGCAGTTTCACCTTATTAGGGGACGAGGACTGTCTTGATATTGTCATTTCTAAATTTACATTTCTAAACCACTGCTGGTACTTCAAGGTTGTTGTTTACAGTGTTTTAAATTGTTTATTTGATCTGATCTGGTTAAATTTTTATTACCAAGAAGGAAGGGAGATGGCTATAAAAATTTCTGTTCCCTCAGGTGTCAAAATAACTTGGTCATTTCTGACTGCTATGCACCTTGACATGGTGGATGGAGGGCACACCACTAATTTCACTACCTCAGGCAGAAAAATGTTGTGGGACACTACTGCTAAAGTTGCATTGACTCTTATAATATTGAAAATTGCTAGCCTAGGAGCTATACAATAACTGAAAGCCTGCGTAGTAAGTCACAACTGGAATAGGACTGTTGGATCGATTGAACTATTGGAGGAGTTGGATTACCAGATCCTCACTAAATCATAGGGCCTACTCTAGCTGAGACTAGATCTAGATTAATCCTAGATTAACAGGATTTCTGGTAATGTAATGCTGCGGAGACAAAATTTAGCTGGAGCCCAGAAATGTATTTAACTTTGATTTTTTTTTCTTCTGCATGACCTCCAGGTAAGACATTTACCAGCTTTAAATAACAGCCAAAAATTACTTAAGTAAAACATATGCTCAGTTTTTAAACACTTTTTTTATTACCCACTAATAGTTCAGAAGGGTCATTCTTTCTCTGTCCACCTTCATAAGGCCATGTCTTGAAAAGAGATAAAGCAGCATTTAATTAATGTCATCTGTTGATATTGCATTTACCGGATTATTGACCCTTTAACAGGCAGGAGGTTGGATGGAATGATTTAGAATACAGTGGTACCTCATACAAGGATTTTAATCCGTTCCACAGGGCTCATTGTTGTATGAAACAATTGCTATATGATGCATGCATCGTATAATGGTTTTCCCTGTGTGATGCATCGTACAACGATTTTTCCCGCTGAGTGGTTTTTCCCATTGAAAAATTGTTGTATGATTTTTTTTTCCCATAGGGAAAACCGTTATACGATGCATGCATCATATAGCAATTGTTTTGTACAAGAACGAGCCCTGTGGAATGGATTAAAATCTGGCAATTCCTATTTCCATTGAAGACACCCAATAATTACTTAGAAAATCAGGGTGGGAAGCCTGTAGGCTTAAATCTTTCTTTGGTTATGAGCAATTGTTGTAAGTCAGCAAATAATAACAATTCTTGTGTGTTATTAAGTTAATTCTGACTTATAGGAACCCTTTCCAGGGTTTTCTAGGCAGAGAACACACAGAATAGTTTACTATTCCCTTCTGGGATTGTGCAGCTTGCCCAAGGCTGCATTAACTAACTGTTACCTCAGGAGAGACACAGTAGGAAATCGACCTAAAAACCCCTGGTTCTGCAGAATGGTAACTAAACTACCGAAGTATCTAGCCTGCTAAAGGAGCAAAAGGGTTTGTTGTTGTTCAGTTTCATAGTCGAGTCTGACCCTTTGTGACCCAATGGACCATAGCACACCAGGCTCCTCTGTCATCAGTCATCCTCTGTAGACTGCCCAAATCTATGCCCACTGCATCAATGATGCCATCTAACCATCTCATCATCTGCCACCCCTTCTCCTTTTGCCTTCAACCTTGTCCCACCAATGGGGCCTTCTACAGTAAGACCTCTCTTCTCATTTGGTAGCCAGAGTACTTGAGTTTCGGGTTCAATGTTTGTCCTTCCAAGGAGCAGTCAAGGTTGGTTTCCCTTAGGCTTGATTGATTTGATCTCTTTGCAGTCCAGGGGGCTCTCAAGAGTCTTCTCCAGCACAACAGTTCAAAAGCATCTATTCTTCTGCACTTAGCCTTCCTTATGGTCCAGCTCTCACAGCCATAACCATATTAAAAGCAATGTACTGAATGCCATCTGCAGTAAGTGAGCATGTCCGATAAGTATGTTGGGGCATCCTATCTCTTGCAGTGGGATCTATGCATGCTTGAAGTCTCCCACTTCATAATCAGTAGCCTCCTTGATATATTTCCCCAGCAAGAGCCGGCAGATTGTGTCATCATGAACAGCATGGCACACACCTTGTAGTTAGTTAGCATCATAGCTCTGAATGGCCAAGCTTTCACTAGCTGTATTGAGTCCATTGTCATGTTGAATGACAGAGGTGCAAAGTGATCCATTTTCTAACCAGTTATTCTACTTTACATTTTCAGGTACTGATGAACATTTATAAACATTTATGTACCTTCCAAATATCACATCTTTCCTTTTGTGGAAGCCAACCTGTCCATCTCATGGTACTGTTTTTTGTTTTTTTGCTGCTGCTCCTGCTTCCATGTTTTTGGGAGGGGGTTCAGAGAGAGGTTTATTTGTTTCCATTTTCTTTGGATGAGATTGTAACAGAGCAGTCCAATTTAATTGGAAAGACTGTATTTTTGTACAATGTCATAATTTTAAAGTGATCAGAAATGAATCTTGGTTCAGAAACCAAAACAGAAGTCCCATCTTAAAATGTTAGATATCTTGTATACAGCTGTATATATTTACTATATATAATGGTATATACTATGTGAAAGGCACAGTCAAATACTGGTTCCTGTGTACTGTTCTTGTAACATTAGATCTTTTTAATAAATTATTCTCTTTTTATTGACTTTTATCTTATGTCCTATCAGATGTTAAATGGTGGAGATACATTTCTTCACCCCCAGAGCATTAGTAAATGGAGACCAGCCTTGGGAGAGATAAAAATCTTGTTTTATTTTCTTTTAAGTCCTAGTCTCATTAGATATCTAAAACATTTTATAAGAGTTGCTTGTAGTCCAAAACATCACCCCAACATTTCAGAGGAAACCCCATCAAAGCTTCCTACAGATTTGAAAGGTGATTCCCAATTGTTTATTAATGAAATAAGAGACACATTAATACACAAATGTATACAAGCATTTTCATTCCCACCTTATGTTACCAGTGCCAAACAGGGACACTTACAACAAAACAAAAGCAAAAGTAGGTCACCACGAAAATGAGAAAGGCTGCTGGAGTTAATTGAAGGGATAAAATAAGGAATGAGATTATAAAGGAAAAATTGGTATAGAATCCATATAGAACACATGCAGAGAGAACAAATACAGTGGTTTTCCTATCTGGAGAGAATGTCTTGGAATTCCACACCTTACAAGACATACGTGGAAAGAGAAGAAGGACAAAGAGCATAAGGAAGACCCAGAGGAAGATGGAGAATCTGAACAAGGGAAGAAATCTATTCAATTATGGAAGCCTATTACCAGTCTGAGCCATCAAAACGTGGGTTCCAGAAACGCATGTACCAAATTTGGAAAGAAAATCATCAAAATTTGGAAATTGGTGAACAAAGACTAATGGACCAGAGACGTGTTATTTTGAAACACAAGTTCTTCATTGAACTCAAATTACAAAAGATTGTAAGTAGATCAGTGCAAGATCCAGACCCAAGCATATTTTATAAGGCAGCTAATTCACAAATAAAGAAGCAAGTAGTGGAGAAAGAGAGAAGACCAATAGGGCTACTGTGAAACAAAAAAACAACAGCTGGAAAAGATCTTGTAGCACCAATAGCCAGCGATGAATTAGTTGAGAAGATTAAAGCTCAAATGAAAATGACAGAAAGAGTCCGACTGCCAAAACGGAACCAATTTTGCCCAAAATTTGGCCAAAATATTGAAGAAAGTGAATGAAGCAGTCCAGAATATTCCAACAGAAACATTAGCTCAAACAAATCAGCTAATGTATACAGCAGCTTATGTTACCACTGAAGAACTGGGTTTGAAAATCCAAAAGCCGTCAGTCCTCAGAGTTGTCAGATTAGTTAACCACCACCTGTTGTCTGGACATGAGGATTGTACCAAATGGTACAAATGGTATTTTGTTCCTCCCCTCTGCCCCGGCCTTAAGTGGCTTTCTAAAAGTTCCACTACACCAGTCCAGGAGGGCCAAGGCAGCGAGTCTCTAAGTGAGAGATTTAAGGAATGGTTTTACCAGTGTCACACATTATTATTATTATTATTATTATTATTATTATTATTATTATTATTATTATTATTATTATTATTATTATAGACTTATATGCCACTCTACCCGCCTCGCCGAGGTGACTCACAGCGGCTCACATAACATAGGCAACATATACAGTATCACAATCTCAAAAATAAATACAGCATAATATAAAAATACAACAACAGATGCACCACAGATAATACAATCAATACATTTTACATAAAAAGAAAAAACAATAAAAACAATACAATAAAATACAGTGTAAAAAATATAGTACAGTCAAGAGAGACAGCAGTCTTCGGCCGGCCGGCCAGTCCACACAGCTGGCTGGCCGAATCAGCAACCAGCCCTCCCCAGATGTTCCTCCTTCCTCCGGCCGGGTGGGTAAGGGGCCAGCGTCTGGCAGCAAGTAGTTTTTAAACAGACACTGACCCTCCCCAGCTGTTCTTCCTTCCTCTGGCCAGGTGAATTCCCAAGGCCAAGCAGGGATTTGAACCCAGATCTCCTGAGTCCTGCTCCATCACTCCATCCACTATACCACACTGGCTTACCAAGACACTCAAGTTACCAATACGCACAAAATATTTTTACATAATCCATACATCACTTATATAACCAGTCCTCTTCCCTTTGCATAAAGACATGACAGCTCTGCTCACTGGCCTTGACCGCAGAATGTGACCATCTTTTAAACAGATAACAGTTCCTGACCACTAGACTATTAGTGGGAAGGTGAATATGGGGTATCAATTCCTCATTCATGGGGAATAATTGCAATCCCTGATCCCCATCACAAATGGGGTTCAACTGGTTACCCACACAGGGCCATAGCCAAAGGGTGACCAGGGGGGTATCAACCCACCCCCTCAGCTAACAGCCCACCCCAGGATGCCAATATTATCTCTGTGTGTGTGTGTGTGTGTGTGTGACATTGTTGCCCCTCCTGAAAAAATATTCACCCCTCCAAATCTAGAATCCTGACTATGGCCCTGTATCCAATCAGTGTAGCTTGTGTGCAGCCCCACTTCATCAAGACAGAAATGAGCTTCAACAAGCTGGGTACTCATGTTACCGACCCTGGAAGGATGGAAGGCTGAGTCGACCTTAAGCCTGTTGGGATTGATCTCGGGTTGTGAGCAGAGCTTTAGTTAAAGTACTGCAGCTTAGCAACTACACCATGAGGACTTTTGTATCCACTCCTCTATAAGGCTTGAAAAGACCTTTACTGTTCCCTGACAACATCCCTTTTGCCTTTTAATCATTTGACTTTGATGGGAACTTTTATGAGCCATCATCATACTTTTATCACATACATATTGATAAGGCTACATGACTTTGCAATATCATATCAAGGATTTTTCCCCCCTTCAATATAAAAGAAACAACTCACTGCCTGGGAAATAAAAATAGATGGTTACTGTCGGCATTTTGGCCAAGATTTCAATTACAAAATGGCTGTTGCTTAAGTAGCAGATTACATGAGGCCTTCTGGTAAATTAGCTATGAATGTCACAGAAGGCTGTAATGACCTGCTTTTTTGCTGATGCAGAGACTGGCATATATTGAAAATCCATAAGCCAGTCAGAACGTCTATCCATCTGCAATCTACTCTTGTCCTGTCATAACCATCATTACCCACTCTTGCAAAGATGAAAGCCTTGCCGTCCTTAATTGCTAAGACAGCAAAACAGCTCGTGACAAGAAAGTAAAAAAAAAGATGGCAATTCCTACACAGGTTTTGAGTAGCAGAGAAAAATACACTCAAGGGAAATGAACAAAAGCCTGTTTCAAGGTTTATTGGCAGATCTCACCTGGCGAGGGAAAGTCTCTTTGGGATGATGAAAACTGAAAAAAAAATTAAGAAATGAGATATATTTTGAGAAAAAACTGTGAGATTCCAAACCCAGCAGGCATAAGAACTAAATGTGAACCTTCCTACTACTATAGGGAAAACCACTAGGCGATGATGATGATGATGATGATGATGATGATGATGATGATGATGATGATGATGATGATGATGATGATGATGATTTATGGAGACCCTTTCCACATATTCCAAGTAGAAAATACAAAGAAGTGAGCCCTGGTCGCCAAGTGGTTAAACTGTTGTACTGCAACCAAAAGATTGTGAGTTTGCCCCTGACCAGGGATCAAGGTTAACGTAGACTTCCATCCTTCCAAGGTCAGTAAAATGAGTACCTAGCATATTGGGGGCAAAATGATAATTAATTTGTGAACTGGTCAGAGTGCGCAGTAAGTGCTTTGGGGCAGGATAGAAGTGTGATGGCCTGGCTTAGCTTAACTTGGCATACTATTCCTGTCTTCTGGGAGTGCCCTGGGACTGTGCAGCTTGCCCATGGCTACATAGGCTTGCTCTTCTCCCTGGAGGCACAGTAGTCAATTGAAATCCCAACCTCTGGCTCTGCAGCTAGATACCTAAATCACTGAGGCAGTGGTGGTGAACGTATGGCATGCATGCCTGAGGGGACACTCACACCCCTCTCTGTGGGCACATCTGCCATCACCCCTGCACAGAGTTTGCCCTACCCCTCTACCCAACAGCCCAATGGGAGTGCTTCCTTCTTTCCCCCCAGCACAGAGTTCACCTCTATCTGGGCACTGAGTCTCTAAAAGGTTCACCATCATTGCACTGAGCTAATCAGCCAGTTTGTAACAGATAATACTACACTGAAATTCTCATAAGGTCTACATGAGTCTACATGATTTGTATTAGTGCCACCTGGTTGTTAGGAGTTTCCAAATATGTACACATCACTGGTTTCTTTATCTATTATCCCTTCCCTCTGAGGGAAACAGCTCTTGTTTGTAACACAGAAAGCTGGCATCAATACACAAAATTGTAGAAAATCCGCTTGATGGATATTTATCCAGATGAACAGCAAAAGGCAGGAGGTGCGCATTTGTCAGCCACAAGTGACAGTATTCAAGATATTTCAAGTTCATGAAGCTGTTTATGGCAGCCCATTGCCTCAGTTCCTTTCCAGAAACAAAAAACATCCTATTTTATTTTGAAGACAGTGAAAGCTTTGTGAAGCATGTCTGTGTTATATAGTCAAAGCTCTAAACAAATGGAATTTTATTCTGTTGACCTCATGCCTGGCTGAGCAAGTGTTTCGCATTGTCTAATGATATGGCATCTTATATATGACATGATTTAAGTTTTTTCTCTTTTTTGAGATGGCAAGATCCAATAGTCCTTTCCTGTGATTTTTTTTAATACACCACAAGCTAGCAAGCACTTTAAAAAATCAACCCATTTTCTTTGGTAAACAAGCCTCTAAATCCTTCTATATAACAAAAAGCTTTCTTGGAAAAGGGGTTGTACTGGATCCACCTGAAATAAAATTATCCTTGGTGCATTCAATCTGTGTCTCTGAATCGTGCCAAAGAAAAACCTTGTTACTCCTTCATTTCCAAACAAAAACTTGAAGCTGAAATGTGAAATCATCCTGCAATACAGTGGTACCCCATGTAACAAATGCTTTGTATAACGAAAAATTTGTATAATGAAGCATTTTGGAGCTATTCATAAAAAAAAATTTTTTTTTACCCTGTATTACAAACGTTTTTTCATTATATGGGGTATACCTGTATAACAAAAAAAATTCGTTATGCAGGGTATTGCCAATATGATTTGCATAACAAAAAAATCATATAACGAAGAGCTCCACTGAGCTTTTCCATTATACGGGGTACTACTGTATTCTTTAAACATTTTATAATTGCTGCAGTTTGTACATAGCTGGGATAAAGTAATGTTCTCTAATGACCAGAATTGGAATCTGGAATCACAGTCTGAATCATTACCTTTTCCAACTCTGGTCAGTAGAGAACATTGTTTTCTCCCATCAATATACAAATTGCCTAAAGCCATGTTGCCTGGGGATTCTGGAAGCTGTAGTCCAAAAAGTCCATGTCTTTGCTGATGCTGCTATGAAGCTTCAGAAAGTAACTCCCAAATAGCCCCGTAAGGACAAAAGCAACCTGCTGATTTATTCATTAAATGCATTCATGTACCACTTTCCAAAAGGGACTGTGGCTTAGTGGTTAAGATGATGAACTTGACGACAGGAAGGTCAGCAGGTCAGCAGGTGAAGACCTGAATAATGCATGACAGAGTGAGTTCCTGTCTCTGTCCCAGCTCCTGCCAACCTATAAGTTCAAAAGCAAGAAATTACAAGTAGATAAATAGATACCACTTCAGTGGGAAGGTAAACAGTATTCCGTGCACCCCAGTATCTAGTCATGCCTGCCACATGTCCACGGAAAAATCTGCAGACGCAGACAGTGCTGGCTCTTTGGGTAGAAACAGAGATGAGGACTAAACCCTAGAGTTGGATATGACTGGCTTTCAAGCAAGAGCGAAGTTTACTTTACCTTACCACTTTTCAAAATGTATGGCAACAGAAATGTTTGACATAAGAGCCATCCAACACTGCAAACATTCTTCATGGATTACAATCTGCTTTTTCAAAAATAGGTCAGAAGACTGTTTTGTAGACTGTAATCAATAAACGCTCAAACTGAAATATATACATCAGTCTTAAAGGAACCACAGCTCTTCTGCTTTCTGTTTTTGTGACACATGCTAAAGCAAGCTAATGCTGTTACTTGTCCAAAATCTTGCTAAAGAGATACAAAGCAGTTCACAAAAATAAAAATATTAGATGTATACATATAAAATAAATAACACTCTCAGAAGTAAAAAAAAAATTAAACTGAGATGCATGTTGTTGAAACTGGAATACACGCATTCATTACCTACTCATTCCTTTAAATCATCAGTTTTTAAAACATTACTTATTTGAGGGGTCACCACAGAAAAGGTCTTGCTGCTGTTTTTAAGCAATCTAGCTAACTGCTCTAAAGACAACACATATAGGCAAATTGTAGTCTTCAAGTTACTTATTCTAAACTCATGACTCTTCTCATTTTTTTTCTTTGTGGGGAATAAAGGTACACCAAAATGTTGCTGCTTCTGGGGCATGGAATACTGGGCATGTGTTTATCATGCCAGTGTTTATCATTGTCTGATGAAGCAAAAGACAAGCATGGAGGCATGGTGCTCTCTCTTCTTTCTTTGAAAGCATAAAAGGAAAATATTACATTTCCAGTGGAATAATTTCATGAGTAGACATAAAAGAGCATTTGTAACATACAGATACAGTGCTTGTATGACACAAGTATGTGTGCTGTAATACTGGTTTGCTGCTTTCTGCGGTTTGAGGTATCCACAGAAGATCTTGTGACATATCCCTTGAAGATACAGGGGCAACCTATACAGTGCTTTTGGTTGGGATGACAATGATATTTCATGCACTAAGACTGGTATCAATGGGAGTGGGGATGAAGTCTAATGTGATTGTCCTTTGCCAACGAATTAATTTGTAAGGTTATTTTGCCACTTCTGGCATTTGACAAAAGCCACCACCTCTCTCCCTGTTTGTTTTCATGCTTCCATTATTTTCTTGATAGTCTTCTTCCTCTGACCAAGCAGCAAGCATGAAGGTTCTCTCCACATGTTGGAGACTCTTCCTTTTTATCCTTCTGGCTATAACTGCAAATAGTAACTGTAAATAAATATACCTTTTTCTACTTTAAATGCTTCTAAAGTGATTTTATCATACAAAGAAAAGTAACTGAAGGGGTAATATACCGCATTTGCCAGCATATAAGACACATCGGAGTAGCATAGCACAATCCCTCTTGCTTCCATATTTCCTCTATGTAATTAATGATTTGCAGACTAATTCCCTGAACAACCCAAACAAAAAACTATAAATACACTTTTTACCAAGTATAGTCTTTCTGAGAACACTGAACTTCTAGCAACAGGAAAAGAAGTAAAGCAACATTTTCCTTCCTTTTACTTTAGCTTTATGCTGAACTCACGAAGCAGATTGATTTTGGCTTAATGTCGGAAGAATGGCTGATTGATGCAGGTTATAATTTTAAAACCTTAATTTTCAGTTTCCAAGTCCTAAAGTACTCCCCAATTAACTTGAACAGCAGTTTATAAGACTGGTTTTGACTCTGCCCATTTAATGAGCAGAATCCAATCAACCACCCTGTTAGCATAAATGGAAAATACATGTCTGTAAGAATGATAAATAACTGATTGCTGTGGCGATTAGCATAATGTATCTCCTGGGAAATTGTTTAGTATTCAGCCTTCAGTCATGTCTTTGAGATATGGCTGTTAAGTCTTGCACTGGTAGAGCTTAGGAAGAATATCTTTCCAGGTTATCCTTGACAGAACTACTTTTTGATCCCTTGGAGTAAATGGATCTTTTTAGAGCTTATCTGCTCTTCTGTGAATATCGTAATCTTTTGGGTCCATTAAAAGCTTATACGTTTCTTCTGTGACAGTGGATATAGTGATGGATATCAGAGGCATTTCCATATTTTGCTGTTAATCCTGGTAGATTTTAGAAAGATATATCAGGTACACTGATTGAAAGTAATTATTTTCAACCTGTATCATGCCTAGGCTTCTGTGATGAGGTGTTCAGAACTAGCAAGAAACATGATTTAAAGAGATATAAAGTAAAATGTAATGATTCTGATAGTTTCCCTACTCCCAATTTATATTCCAGGGCATGCTATGAGCAGCTTACTATTTGAAAACTTTCTATATGAAACTGTCAACCAGTTTAGATCTTCTGATACTATTCTCTGGTGATCAAACAATGTGATTAGTGTGACATTAGAAACAGTATTTCTATAAGTGGTAAAAGACATCTCTTTGTAACAGCACGTGCTTTTTCTTATCTCTACATCTTGAATTCTAATAAGCTTCAGGTGTGTGAGAGAGAGCATTAGAAGATAAATGTAATTTATCAATACCCCAACATTTATCCTGAAATGAGAAATGGATGGGTGGGGCTGACAATGGAATGGTAGATTTTTCACAAAGTGAGTGGGTTTTTACCAAATAGGGCGGTACATAAATTGAATTATTATTATTATTATTATTATTATTATTATTATTATTATTATTATTATTATTATTATTATTATTATTATTATTATTAAATAATTTATTTATTTATTTATTCATCCAATTTTGTTATCCCGCCCCAATTAGGTAGACCCCAACTCTGAGCGGCTTACAACATTACAAAAAGACATAACTTAAAACAATAGTATATAGTACGTAGCCAGCCAATCTGGCACTTCAGCATAACCTTGTACCTATTAAAATTCAATACATTCATTACAATTACAATTACAATTACAATTGACTAAATGTTAAAAATTCAGTTAAAATTAAATTAAAATTATTAAGTTATTAAAACAACAACAACAACAACAACAACAACAACAACAACAACAACAACAACAACAACAACAACAACAACAACAATAGAAAGGAAATAAGTAACAATAATGGAAATGTTCATTTAAGAATTTCAAACATATTGTTATGTCCCATCAATCCCCACCTGAATACTAGCAACCCTGATAGAATTTTGTGAAATATTTAAGGAATGGTTTTATTGTTGCCACAATCCAGTGAGTTTCTGTGGCTGAACAGGGATTTGAACCCAGGCCTCCTACGTCCTAGTCCCATGATGGCAAACCTTGACACTTCATGGACTTCAATTCCAAGAAGCCCAAGTCAGCACCCCTGCTGATCAGGACTTCTGGGAATTGAAGTTCAAGAACACCTGGAGTGCCAAGGCTGGCTATCACTGTACCTAGTCCATCACTCTATCAACTACAACACGCAGGCAGGCAGGCAGGCAGGCAGGCAGGCAGGCAGGCAGGCAAGCAGGCAGGCAGGCAGGCAGGCAGGCAGGCAGGCAGGCAGGCAGGCAGATAGATAGATAGATAGATAGATAGATAGATAGATAGATAGATAGATAGATAGATAGATAGATAGATAGATAGATAGATAGATAGATAGATAGATAAGGTAATATTTGTAAGTACTTACCGTATAAGGGTTCACAACTTATAAGTCCTTCAAAGCAGGCCTACAATTTTACCACATACTGCAGTCATTCCTGAAATTCCAGGAAACCTTCACAAGTGGCCAATCTGGCCTAAGAAGTTACCAAAAAAGCATGTTGCAATAGCAAATTCTGTAAACTCAACCTTGTTAGCTAGAAGACTCCTCTAGTGTCAAATAAATTCCTTTTGGTTACAAATTAGCTTTTGAAATTTAGAGTAGATTGGATTCACAGCCTTCATTGCATTTGAAGTTGCAGTCAGTGCTTACACAGGCACTGCAAATTAATTCAGGAGTTTGCCATCCATACTGGATGCAATGTGAATTGCATTTCACCCCATAGTCCCCTCCCTCCCTTCTTTCTTTCTTTCTTTCTTTCCTTCCTTCCTTCCTTGCTTCCTTCCTCTGGTCCCACCTCTGCTGATCCTTTTATGGTCTTGGGAAGTGACAAGAGTATAAATACAGAAAAGAATAATAATCATGACCCAGCAATATGGTAGAAGGGTGTTCTACTGCTAAATCTCATGCAGGTATGTAAAAAGTTCTTTTAAAATAAAATCAGGGGTCAATTGATGGACAAGAAAGAAAGAGGGGGTTAGTTCCAAAGTCCTGAACATTACAACCCAATTGCCTATGTCACAGAAACATCATCTACACCAGGGGTTTGCAACCTATGGCTTGAAAGCCAGCCCCAGCCCATGGCACCATTTCATGTGGTCCATGTTGCTGTCACCACCGGAAGTGGAAGTGGACACATTTACGACAGCAGTAAATGCACCTGCAGCTATCGTAAATGCATTTATGACAGCCACAAACACATTTTATGGCAGCATTTACTGTCTGGCCTGCTCAGCTGCCTGAGGAGGCATGGTCCAGCCCATGGCTTGGAAATGTTGAAAACCCCTGATCTAAATATTTACAAAAATATACCACAATGAACCACATGGTGGAAAGCCCACTCATATCATTCCAGCTTGAAAATGTAGAAGCCCTCCCCCAGAGGCAGAGGTGAAGCCAATTTTGGAGTAAAATGAGATAGACCAATTCAAACCAGCAACTTGTTTTCTAGTTTAAAGAATATGTTGATTTCACCCATTTTATAAATGGAGCAGATCTTGCAGCATTCAACCATGTAGTCTGCCACATGACCACAGAACCATCTGCAGAAGCAGACAGCGCAGGCTCTTCGACTTTGAAACAGAGATGATCACTGAACTCTAGAGTCGGATATGACTAGCTTTCAAGCAAGGGAAAACTTTACCTTTACTAGTTGTAGCATCAGTATGTAGTTTTTACTTTTCATAAGCTTTTATACTTGTATGATCATACTCTTCCAGATGAACTTTCAAATGAACCTTGGAGGATTTATTCTGGTGCCTACAATTTAGGGAGGATTTCCAGAATGTCACCAACCAGGTTAATGACCACAACACTAGATCACACAGCCAACATCCATCCTATGCTCCAGAAAGAGGAATTCATCATGGACCTCACCAGAAGGACATAACCCTGTGCTTGATTTCTATATAGAATCTTTTTGTGAGAATGCACAACAAAATAATTCCATCACATGAGGAGTGGCTTCTCAGGACACAGTCATATTTCAAGGGTTACATTTCAAACCCACTTGGGTCAATGCCCGCACAATTCAAACAAAAGAGGCCACTTCCACCCCCTGCTTAGCTTCCCAAATGACTCGTTTAACAATTCGAATTAAAACAGGTTGAGATAATGGCTTCCATGTTAGGGTTAAATTACCTCCTGGAGACTTGGTGTAATGAAATGAAGAAATAAACTGCAGTCTTTTTGAAGAAATCATTGGCTAAATGAGACGGGCTGGGACAAGCCTGAGAGGTGAGCCTGACAGTTTTGTTTAATCGTTAGGATGGGAGCCCTTAAAGCCACTAGCTCAATTAACGCAATCAGTTTGCAAAGGGTGAGCGTTGTAAGCAGCTAAGTGAGTAGACTCAAGAGATCCTTAATCTAAAGATACTTTTCAAATGGCACTTCTTTAAAAGTGCATCCACAGAGTATACCTGGGTCGCTTTTAAGTTGTTTTTAATTGTCACTCTTCCCCTTCTTCTCCCTAAAGAACTGCTTTAACAGTTCTATTGGTGGTAGGTTTCAACTAAGTTCTATACCCAGACATCTGTGTGTTTCATCTTTGGAACAAACATTTTGGGTGAATTCTTCATATATCAGCAGCTTCCTCTTATTCCCCTACTAAAGATTGGACATTATTATGGGATGGACTGACTTTTAGAATAGCAGCTCTAATAAACTATGTTGTGATACATCCAAACTAGTCTCTTTTGCTAGTAAGACTGTGCTTCTATTCCCATTAATTTAACCTTAAATGATCAACAGGAACAATCTATATTTTCAACTTTTCAATATGTGCCCAAAGAGTTCTAGCTTTCTACATTTTACATGGTTTATAGTTACTTGGTTTTTATACCTTTGCTCTAGTACTGGGGTGCCCAAACTTTTTGGGCAGTGGTCTGGTCATGTTGGTCAGGGGGCCAGTCATGTGATTCCTCCCACCAGAAGCAGAAGTGAAATGTCCCTGCACATGCACAGAACGCTGCCATAAATGGACCAGCAGCTTTCGTAAACACGTTTACGACAACCTTGGATTCATTTACGGCAGCATTCTGCACATGTGTGGGCACATTTTACTTCTTTTTCTGGGAGCAGCGAGGGTGGCTACAGGCTGGATGAATTGGCGTCAGGGGCTGGATCTGGCCCATGGGCCATAGTTTGGACACCCCTGCTCTAGTACTTCTTTCTTGGCTGACTTTTTGATAAAAAAATACCAAAGTGCCAAAGTTCAGCATATTGTAGGGTGCAATCAGACAGCGGGAAAAGTATGTGCCTGGCTGCCCCAAAAAAGGTCACTTTAATGCAAGCAAACTTTCTTAAAACCTCCTTGCCATCTGTCAATGAATCTTTCCAGCCCAGCCCAGTGGCATAGGGTAGGGGGGGCCCCGCCCCGGGTGGCACCTTTTGGGCTATCGGTGTTCTTGGACTACAATTCCTAGAAGCCCTAGCGGGAGCGGGTGCCAGCATCCACCAGGGAGCAGCAAATTTGGCTTAAGCCCTGGGCAGCTGAAAGACGTTACTGGCCCAGCTCCAAAAAGCAGAAGCTGAAAAAGTCCACATTGGGGGAGGGGGGAATTAGGGTCAGGCTGAAGTCCATTTCCCAAAGTCATTCATGTGTAATCATAAAGAAGAAAGGGCACTAGGCTTCTCCACAAGCAGTCCAGATTATGCTATATATCCCCATGTGATCACATCTTTAGTTGGGTTAACATCTAAAAAAAAATTTTTTTTGTAGGCCACATATATACCTAACAGAGTCTTCCAGAAGGGTGTAAAAACCTGGCTGGCAGGGCAGGTCTGGGGTACTGGAGGCACAACGACCTCATCCTGCTGGCTGGTTTGACCTCCTCCCCTGCTCCCTTAAGTTCTTAAGTTTTTAATCATATAAAGTTTTAGTCGTACTTTTAATTGGTTTTAACTGTGGATTTTGAGAACTTTTAGAATTTTAGCCTGTACTGTTTTTATGTTTTTAGGATGTGTTAAACTGCCCTGGGTCGCCTTCGGCGAGAAGGGCGGTATAGAAATTTAAATAAAATAAAATAAAATAAAATAAATAAATTTACATTTCAAGCAAAGAAAGAAGAAAGACTGTTAAGAAATGAGTCGGAGAAGTATCTAAAGGATTCCATTACTTTGACTCATTAGAAGAACCAGAAGCTGATGGTCCATGAAGGTCTTTATTTGGTCTGGATATATGATGTAGAACAGGGGTTCTCAACCTATGGTCTGTGGGCCAGATCTGGCCTGTGGCACCATTTCATGTAGCCCCCCACCCCTCCAAGGGCATTTGAGAAACAAAATGACAGCTTCATACAGCTGTCTGCAGCTTCATACAGCCAGTCAACACAAATGTTTTATCTGTGAAAAGGAAAGAGATGAAAAAGATCCATCGTAAATGTTTTTACACAGTCGTAAATGAGTCCACGGCCAGTTCTACTGGCGGCAACTGTGGGGGCGGCTGGAGCAAGGTCGGGGCAGATTATTTGGCATGGCAGGGCAGATCCAGCCCATGGGCCATAGGTTGCGCATCCCTGGTTTAAAAGCTTGAGGATTTGGAATAAATATATTTCTTGTCATTTTTTCCATTTTAAGGGGCTCAAAGACAGCACTGTTTCCCCAAACAAAAAATGCAGTGGCCAATAGGCAGGACAAGCCTAAATAAGTTTACAGAGTCAGGATTAGTGTTTGTTTTTCAACATAACAATGCATGCATAATGAAAGAATAAGAACCATACTGGATCAACCAATAGCACTAGTAGCCCAACATTTTGTTCTAGCGCTAGAGGTATCTGCATATAAAAGGTGTCATTCCTCCCTGAAAGAAGTGAGAATGTATCATAGGACAGTCAGTTTAGAACAGATTTAGGGCAAAAGCAACTGTACTGTGGAACCCACAGTAGATCAATGTAAGGTAAAATTTAAAAAATGTCTGTGCCTAGAAAGCAAATAAGAATTACCATATTTGCCGGCGTACAAGACGACTGGGCGTATAAGACGACCCCTCAACATTTTCACTCAAAATATAGTTTTTTATATACTCGCCGTATAAGACTACCCCCTCTTCCGCACACCTTCCACACACCAAATAAAACGTAAAAGAACATCAGATTTGATTTCAACATGTTAATTTATATTCAAATGCTTATGACATGCAGAAAAACTGTCAAAAGGCTGTATGTTATCAAACATGTACAGTAAACATAAAACACTGCAAGTTTATTAAACGTATTTCACCAAAGACAACACACTCCTCTCCCCCTCAGCGCAAGCAACACTCCAAGTGGACCCTATGGACAGGTAGATGCTTCTCAGGAACACAGGCAGGCAGCCCACAACCCAGAGGGACTCTGGCAACCCACTGTAGAAGACAAGAAGAAAAACAGCAGGTGCCACTTCCTCGTGTAAAACCTTTTTAATAGATCCGTAATTCAGAGATAAAAATGGTACTCACAAACAGGAGTATGACAGGCACATCAAGAGTATAAACACTGGATCAGCAAAACCATGGGATAGGTAACATGTTTCTGGGGACACGTCCCCTTCGTCAGACCTTGCTGAGCTCCCAAAGGAATGTTCATAAATAGTGTGAGGGTGGCTAAGACCCTTCCCCATCCTGTATTATACCAGCCAATAGTAAATGCCAGAGGCTAATTCACTAAAGCTGAATGGAACAATAAACCTATGGGAGCTGCTATGCTGTTTGTTTTCTAATCTGTTAACCAAACTGGAACTGTCAATGATAGAAGGAAGATAACAAATAGAGGGAGAGAGCAAGTGCCAGGCTTGCTGGCATGACAGTTTCCCTTTAAAAGCCTTCAAACTCCTGTTCATCATCTGATATTAAAAGTTGTTATCCAATCCATCCCATAGGACCTTAATGTTATTTGATGCAATTCTCCTCCCCAGATTGCTTAACGTTATGTGATTTAAGTGTTATCCGAGGTAAACGTTATCCAAGGTAAACGTTAATCTGAGGTATTACTGTATTTTATTCAATTCAACTGAAGTGCACCCGGCATACAAGACACCCCCCACACACACACTCTTGAAGGCATGTTTTTCAGAGGGGGGGGGAGTCATCTTATACCCCAGCAAATACGGTACTTACCTTTCTAAGCTTAAATGTATCTTCCTTGACTGCTTTGTTTGGAAAACAAGATCAATGCTGCATCTAAGCAGATACTAAATGAGGTAAATGTTTGACTAACCTTCCAATACTTACATACTGCCTCAGGAACTAATCTTCAATATCACAGTAAAATAAATGTTGATATTTCGGTCACACTGGCAAATAAACACACAATGTCCAGGAAAAGGAGTTCCAGTCCATCTCTAATCCATACTCAATTTGGTCCAGTTGTAAGATTTCTCATTTTGGATGTCAGGTTGAGCAGTTCTCCAGCAAATGAAAGGGTCATTTTAGGGGTGATTGCTCTCCTGAAAATGGGCCTTTTGGTGCCATCAATTTTGAAGCTGTCTGATCATAGCCTACAGTTATACACAAGAAACAGAAAAGTCCCAAATTCAGAACTATGTCATTCATACATGACTTCTAAATGAAGAGACAGTGATGGACTGAGTCAATGAGGAATCCCTGCCTCATGATGACATAAGACCCCTGTCTGGTATTCAGTCCTTTTCCAATGGAGATTAATTCAATAAGAAGAGTAGGTGAGTCCAGGAACTTCAGCCTCTAGATTGGTGCATGCCAGAAACATGCACTGATGAGGACTTAAGTTTGGCCAAAGAAAAAGCCAAGAAAGTGGCTTCATTTTGGCAGTCCAGGGTTTGATCGGGACATGAAAGAAGGAGCCTATGGATAGCAACACAGATGCAAATTGTGAGTCAATGTGGTAATTCCAACATTAGTTGAATCTCAAGTCCTCAACACCAGATGGGATAAGAGAGGAAGCAAAGAAGAAGAAGTTGTATCTCAAGACCCTAATACAGTACAGGAGATTTCAACCTTTTAAAAATGGGGGCCGGGTCACACTCCCTCAGACTGCTTCAGGGGCCAGACAGCCATTTTGCCCTTCCTCCACCACATGGCACTTCCTAGTGTGGTGAAGCCGGTGGGGGCCCCCCACATGAAATGGTGCTGCAGGCCGAAGGTTGAAAATCTGTGCCCTGATATGATATCCCATCCCTTTCCAATGATGTATAGTACTTGGAAGCTTGTCCAAAAAAGAAGCAGTTATAAAGTGAGAAGGGATCTGGATTGAGAAAATTAACAGCAGGTAACAACAATCTGTAGCATTTTACATTGGGATACACAGAAAGAGCCTTCTCAAAGATTTTGGTACAGTATTTTTGAACCACAGTTGGGCATACCCTGGTATCAGCAACCTTGTGTTGCTATCTAATCTTTCTCACACTAGGTCAGGTGAAAGGAATTACAGAATGAACACACAAAAAGGTGCATTCATTTTGGCAGTTTCACATCTGCTCTAGATATGGAAGAAGAAGCATTATACATTTGGTTTGAGTACCCTTGACAAATATTTAGGCCATTGAGATGTGTATTAAACATACTTATGCTTGATCCACAAAAGCTCACATTAAAATATAGCAGTCTTTGAGGTGCCACATTGCTTTTTGTCTTTTTTAGTGTTTATGTTGCTTCTTGTCTGATGGGTCTGCACAGCTAACATGGCTACCGCTCCTTATTGTATGTGGTTCAGATTCAAAGAATTTATGCAAATAAAAATGAAGTGGGGGAAAGGAAATAGGGATGACAGCATTACAAAATATATTAGCCGAATTATCTACAGGGTGGCTGTTCTGCAAATTTTCATGAGGCATCAGCAGCTGTTTGCAAACAAATCATAAATCAAAAACTTAATGGGGGGAGAGAAATTAGCTTGACTTCTTCCATCTATTGTTTAATTTTTGTCTACTCAGCTCTAAACTGTTTTTTTTTTTAAAAAATCTAATCTGTGTAAACAAATTGCAGCTCTGGTTAAAAGAATAACACATCGTTTTAAAACCCACCCTTCATTCAGGAGGAAGCTATTTGCTGTATTGATGGGAAACTATTTCATAGAAGGCCAGAGATTCAACAAGCATTAGTTACACCATATATTCTGGAAGAATGGGAAGGATTTGTGCCTCACCGTTGCTAAGGGAACTGAATTTGCTGAAATGTTGGCAGAATAAAAACACTGTTGGGCAGGGGGAAGTCTAGAAAAACCCAGTGGCACAAAAAATAAATAAATAAAGGAATGGGAGCATATCTGTACATGAAGGTTGGGTTTAGTTTCATCAATAAATAATGCAGAGCTTGGAAATATTATTATTTAGATTGCAATATCCAAAATCATGGTCATGCAGACTAGGAGATTTAATAAATTATAATCCAAAAAAGTAACTATTCCATGCTCTGTAGATAAAAGCATCTGTTTTTGATCACCTCACTAGGAGAGAGCATAGGCAAGATCCAATGGCACCTAAATTGGAGCAATGTGATGACAAGTCCATGGGCCTTTCTCCTGACATTTTAGTTTAATGACAATAGTCCTTCAAAGCTGATTTTGGGGCAGATGATCAATAGATGGAAGGGTTCCTTAGACCCTTTTACATTTTTAATTTTTTCCCCAAAGCCCTTCTTTTCCATCCTCAAGAGCTAAAGTTGAGGATTCCATATCCCTTCATGCCTTGGAAGAAAAGCACCTGAGATGATGTTGCAGAAAAAACCAAATTAGAAGGTGGAGGAAGGAATTCACTGGACAAAGAACAACATTAAAGGAGGATACGGCTGAGGAACTCAATTTCCCCTATGTCACTTGGAGGACTCTGAATAGGCCTGAGGGTTGGAGTCCCTTGACATAAGACCAACATGCTCAAGTGGGGGCTGGTGGTGGACAACAACACACTGTGTGAATGTAGAGAGATACAGAATTTGGTTCATTTACTGGTCTGCCGATTACTGCCAGAAACATGTACCGATGAGAACTTAAGTTTGGGCAATGACAAAAGGAAGAAAGTGGCTTCATTTTGGTAGTCCAGGGTTTGCTCGGGACACAAAAGAAGAAAGTTGAAGGATAGACATCACAATGTGGAGGGGCTAAGCAACTTCTCCCAATTTCAGCTGCCTTGCCTTGTTGAGTTTTTTAAAAAAATAAATCAGAAATGTTTTCACAATTTTTAATGCTAAATAATGTGTATTCTCTCTCTCATTCTTCACATGTGTGATTGTTGCAGTTTACAAGAATAGATTATTTCAGTGGAAATATTAAAATCACAGACTTCCAAAGTGTTACCTTGATTTTCTACAAACTTGCAAAATACCATAATATTGCTGGAGCCTTTATGAATCTATGCTGGCTGGAAGGCTGAGTGAGTTTGGTTTCTGACTGCAGAAGTTAGTAATTCAATTTCTCATTGGACATCCCAGAAGAAGAGAATGACAAACCACTTAGAAAACCCTGGAATGGGTTGCTGTAAGTCAAAATTGACTTGATAACACATTGTTGTTATTATATATAGATATAAAATGATAAACTCTCAGTCTCGTTTGAAATCCTTTCTCAAAACGTTTTTTAAAATTGTCCTTTTTTTAAATAGAGAATGTAAAATGTCAATGCCTAATTTTTCTTCAATTATTGCAATTTACAATATATTCTTTCACTAGGAAACATTGAAATTACTACCTGGTTTTTCCAAAATTTTGGGAAATAAAGGAATATTGTTGGAACACATGTTGATAAGGGGTGGTAGGAAAGAACTGACCAACATAGACCAAACAGACTGGCCAATATTCCTGTATTATTGTTAATTTTTACCAAAATGTCAGTACATTTTGGAGATCCTGAATTTATGAACAGAAAACCTAAAGAGTAGATCCATGTGACATTTCATCAAAGCCTATAATAAAAATGGGGATAGTTGATAGCTTGACAGGATTGCAGGAAAGTTCATTATACTGACATGTAACCTTGGTCTACTTTTTTTTTTTTGGACTGTCTGTCTACCCTCTTTTGAAACAGTTCTGAAGGGATTCAGGCTACAGATGAAAAGAAAACTCCCAAAGTTCTTCATTCTCATTGATAAGGCTATCTGATATGAAACATCTTGTTCAAGTTCTTTGGGATTCTTCTGTGTAAAGTGAAAGCATAACAAAGGATAAGTGAAAGCATAACAAAGAACTTTCCTCTCACCAAATTTGCCATAATTTGCAGAAAGTAATTCTGCACAAAACAGTTCACCTCAAGAAGAAAAGTGCAGACAGAAAGAGCAAGAATGATTGCTTTAAAAATGTACTCACCTCATCTTGGGTTTTTTAATCTTTAAAAATCCATACAAAAATGCAGTAACCACTGTCATTTTGTGTAAGAACGTTGTTTCCATGGGGTGTTATTTGATTCATCAGCACAGAAAAAAATATCTGCTATTGTTTAGAACATCTTAAAATACCCTGCTTTGTAATGGGTTGAAGAAAAGATTTCAATGTTTCTTTTCTTGTGGGAATGCAATAATGTGAAGAAAATATGGGAAATCATTTTTTAAAAATCAAACAAAGGTTGTCTGTAAAATTGGAGATGTGTTCTAAAATAACATTATTAAAGGACTTTGGAAATAAGCAGTTAGAATTGAATAAGAACGAAATGATTATTGTAATGGTAACAGCTTTGAGATTGATTACTGTTAAAAAATGAAAAATAGATTGTGAATTTGTGTTGGATGACTGGTATAAAGAGATACAAATTAGTAAAAAGAAAAACTGACTTTAGAGAAGTATGGGGAGAATTTATAACTATGTATTAGCGAGTGAATGAGGAATGAGGGGAACAAATATATAAATAAAATGCAATGGTACAGAGAATAATTAAATGAAAGTCTATATTGTTCCACTGGTGGTGGATGCAAATACAGTCAAACCTCAAGATAAGAACAGCTCGATTTATGTAAAACTCAAGATACATCTGGAAACCACAGGGGAAAAATCAGGTTTGAGTTACAAATTTTTAATAGGATTTTTTTTTTTTTTTTTTTTGAGATACATGTTACCTGGATTCCTAAGGGGAATTGCATTCAATGTATTCCTATGGGAAATTCAAGATATGAATTTTCAAGATGCAACCAATCTTGAGGAGTGAATTAAATTCGTATGACTGTAGTAGCATTATAGAAGTGTGTTAAGAGTTGTGCATATTTTTTACATATTTGTAGTTATGTTTAATTTTGTTTAAAAATACTAACAAATTTATTTTTAAAAAAATTACCAGACATTGCAGATTTCTTCATATTTGGGATGGATAAGAATTTAAGTGTTGTTTTTTAAGAACTAATTGTGTCAGAAAATTAAAATGAATAGTTTTATCTGCCCAGGTATTTTGAAAGTTTTACTTGGATATCTTTACTTTTGCCATTATTCGTGCTGAGCTAAGGGTGCCTGTTCTTTTTTTCTGACTAACATGCCAGATGAATGCAACATTTGTATATTTGTATTTGTATACTGCCCAATGTAAATGAGTGAATGTTTTATTTGAGATACATTTCTTTGTTTACCGTATATACTTGAGTATAAGCCAAGTTTAGCCCCAAAAATGAGCCCCAAAAAGGGGACTCAGCTTATACTCAGGTCAATGACCATGAGTGTCCGAAGACCGTGCTGGATTGAGATGTGCCAACAATGTAATTAATTTTACTATATTTTCATGTATTTTGATTATTGAAACTCATTGGCAGCTGCTGTATTTCCCACCCTCAGCTTATACTAGGGTCAATCTGTTTTTCTGGGTTTTCAGGTCAAAATTAGGTACCTTGGCTTATATTTGTGTCAGCTTATTCTCAAGTATATAGGGTGTTTACTTGCTTTTCAGCTCATAAAGGCTGCCAAATGAGCCTACAGCAACAGAACTGAAAATGTTCCTTAAAAACTGATAAAAGCCCTTTTTAAAAAAGTAGTTTTAAAAGTCAGTGTTCTTTTAAAATCAACCAAGAACATAAATGCTTTAAACAGAAGCATTTACCAAATTCAAAAACATCCTCATCTAAGGGATGGATGGAACTTAAAGCTTTAAAAATGATCAGAAGAAGGAAAAAGCAAAATTGGGAGACTTCTAAAAGCTTCATTGCTGTCAGTGTTGTTAGATGACAAAGACTAGTTAAAGAAAGCATGTGTTATGTCTCTAAGCTTAGGACCTTCTATCAATGTGTGATGATCTATTTTCATCACTTGAAAAGCTGTTTTTGGGCTATACTGACTTGAAATGTGTGAGAGTTGTCATCTTGAAAAGTAACTTTTGAAATCTTTGGTGGTTCCCCAGGCTGGAATTAAGCAACCCATTCCAGTATCCCAGGCTGGCAGAAGTCTTTCTGATCACCAAGTGAGGTTGATTTTATTGAGAGATGTTGGGGTTAAATAGCAGGATCAAAAGCATGGTTGAAACAAACTGAAATTCGGTAACAGACTCAGTATTTTGGGTTTGCAAAATCAAACTTCCAGGGAATCTCATGCTTTAGCCTGGAAGAACATCTGTCAAATAAATCAAGCTGCTCCCCAAAGATTAGAGAAGCTTTTGCTGTGACACTCGGATGCTTTTATTAGTTAAGGAATGACCCTCGACATCTTCTGAATGGATATATGCCTCAAGTCTGCCGGTTCAAATCCAGGAAGAGCTTTTTGGTAAGAACAAATATTCTTGAGGGTACACAAGAGCAAGACCAAATTAAAAGATGGAAGAAGGAGCTCACTAGGCAAAGAATATTAAAGGAGGATATGGCTGAGGAACTCATCCTCCCCTTCATCACTTCAAGGACCCTGAACAGGCTGAGGGTCTTAGTTCCTAAATGCTCAAATGAGGGCTGCTACAGAGGTAGAGTAAAACCGTTTGAGGCAAAAAAATGAAACAATTATCTTCTTTGTCACACAAATTTATTTTCTTTTGCTTCTAAAGACATATTTCGCTCATATGGAAGATTTATTCTCCAAGAAGCATATTGATGCACATAAATGTTTTTCTAATCTCTTTGATATAACAGAAAACGATACGATAGTCCTGAAGTTTTGAAGCAAAGAAAATAAATTTGTTTGCCAAAGAAGAGAATTGTTTCATTTTTTGCCTCAAACAGGTTTTCTCTACCTCTTGCACCGTTTGGCTACATTAATTGCTCAAATGGGGGCTGCTAGTAGACAACAGCATTGCTGTGTGGACGTGGACAGATATAGAACCCATCTCAATTACTGGTCTGCTAATTACTGCCAGAAACATGCACCAACAACAAAGCCAAGAAAGTGGCTTCATTTTCTCAGTCCAAAGTTTGATCTGGACGTGAAGGAAGAAGAAAAATTAGTTAGGCATTTCTTCCTTTATTCATAATGACCATTACTATGGCCACCACTTCTTACTCTGTCCCATGACTCACAGTGAGGAAGAGGAGGGTGACAATAGCAGAGGGTCCTTCTTTAACACAGTTGCTTTCCACCTCCACAGAACAGCTGCCTTTCAACCATCTGTGAACATACTGCATCAAGGTTGACTCAGCTTTCCATCCTTCTGAGGTCAGTAAAATCAGCACCCAGCATGTTGGGGGCAAAATGCTAATTAACTTGTGAACCGCCCATAGAGTGCACAAAGTACTATGAGGCGGCAAATAAGTGTAATTGCTATTGCTATGCATCATGCTTGGCCCCAAGAAATAGATAGAAATCTAGGGCTGAGATATTTTGGGGAAGCTTCTTGGGTTCAGGTATGATGCATTACATCTGTAGCTGACTGAAAAGTATCTGAGATGAGAAAACAGCCAGTGGTGCCTAAATCAGTCAGGAGAGGTTTGAAAGCAGTGATAGTTCTTCCATCACCCCAACATTGTGGCACCTGAGATGACCAGCTAACTTTTGCTAATGGTTTTGCCCAGTGGTGGGCTCCAAAAAAAATTACTACCACATGGTGGGTGTGGTATAGTGGGCGTGACCAGTGGGAAAGCCCTACATTGCACCCAAATTAGGACTACTTTATTTCAAAACTCTAATGGGTGGTGCCAGCCAAAATTTCTGCTACCGGTTCTGGCAAACTGGTGCACTACTTGTTTGACCAACCCTATCTCTTTTGGTGCTCAGACATTCTGAATGTATCAAATACACCCTACTATTAAACAAGAAAGGAAAACTGGCAGGCCTCCATCCATGTCATACGGCCAGTGAGACCTTCAGCCTTGCCTTAAGATCAACTATACTGTCTGCTGAACTGCAACTAGAGTTTCTTCCTGCTTAAAAAAATAAATATGCCCTGAAAGAATCATGAATTGCTGATCATCAGCTATAACTCTGTTTTGTGGCACTGAACTCTACCTTGGTCATGGATCTGGGTAGTGGAATATATTTTCTTATCCTCCACAATTATCCTAGATCTATTTGTGTGCCACCAAAGAGATTACTGTAAATGACCTTGATGCCAGAAATTAATTAGGTCTACTGTACAGAAAGACAATCATCTTTAATCAACAACAGTAAGAAAATAAATCTTGCTCTATATGATTTTTTTTGGTCCCTAAAGATGTATAGGCTAGAAGAAATAAAATGAAATATTTGCCAGTGGAAGTTAAACCCTCTGGCATTTCAACGATTGAAAGTAACCACTAGATTGAGTCAAGCAGTCCTCTTTCTAATGGTGTTGCCACTCTATTTATTTCAACAGTGATTTCATACAGAGCTGCTAGGGTAATTTTTGCAATGTGAGCCCTCAGCATGATATTCCCCATATAACCATGTCCCCAAGGAGAGTCCAGAATGGTAAGCAGTTGTGCTGATCCATATTAATTGAACCATCTTCGCATTTTTCCTTTCCATCTGGTCTTTTGAGACATTAATGGTCCTTTACTGTCCATCAATAACCGAGCTACCCTTCCAAATATTTTGCACTGCAACAAAGATAGCATCCAGTACAGATTGTTCTTGGGGAATTGCAATTTTCCACTCCAACTCTTATTTCAACTAAGTAAGGATGGCAAATCAGTCAATCCTAAAGAAAATCAACCCTGACTACTCCTTGGAGGGACAAATACTGAAGCTGAAGCTCAAGCACTTTAGCCATCAAATGAGAAGAGAGAACTCACTAGAGAAGATGCTAGGAAAGATTGAAGGCAAAAGAAGAGGATGAGATGAGATGGCTAGACAGCATTGTTGACACAGTGGCTGTAGATCTGGGCAGACTCGGGAGGATGGCAGATGATAGAGGAACATGGTGTGCTGTGCTCCATAGGGTCACAAAGGGTCGGAATCAACTGTGCAACTAAATGATAACAAAAGGGCAGCACCCATGCAAAAAGTTTAAATCTTGCCAATGAGCCATGTGGGACAGAGAGCAAGAACTGAAATCAGCCCTTCCCTGCCAAATGCTAAATCAATGGACTTCGAACATCATCTTGTCAAGCTGCCTTCTCCAGCCCAATACCCTTCAAATATGCTGAACTGCAGTTCTCATCTCCCCAAGCAGTTGTTGTTATTCAAGTGAATCCAGAGGGACTTGAGATGAGGGTGGGTGGGGAAGGCAGCTGTCAAGGATTGCACGCCTGCAGCCCTGGTTGCTTGGTGTAGTCTGTTGAATCAGCGTTGTTGTCTCCATATTTCTTTGGACACTTTCCAGCTGTTTCTGCCTAATTTCGAAGTGTGAAGAGAGCAAATGGAATTTAAAAACTTGGGAAACTTTTAAAAGAAAGTTTGTGACTGCTCATTCTGAGTAGTAATCCAAATTGCAAGTCTACCTTCTGCCTGTTTGTAAATTCTGTATTATTTAGGTAGATAGCAGCAATAAACAATTCTAACCTTGCCCTTATGATGTGCACATCGGTGTTAGGTGGACAGCAGCAATCTTCTTATTTTTTCCCTCTTTTACCCCATCAGGTGTCAAGGGAGATGCACGGTTCTTGCTCTAGCACTTCTAGCAGCTTCTACTGGTGCTATTTAGTGTCCTTGTAATACAGTATTTCTCTGGTGTTATTGCTCCACCTTCCCCTGGTTTTGCCTCATGCTCTTTGTCCTTCTCCTCTTTCCACATAAGTCTCGTACTGAATGGAATTCCAAGACATTCCCTCCAAATGGGCAAACCACTTTATTTGTTATCTCTATGTGTAGTGCAAGATTGGTTCTGTTCCAATTCTTTCCCTTGTAACCTCATTCCTGATTTTCTCCCTTCTAGTCACTCCAGTAGCAATAAATGAGTAATTCTAGCCTTACCATTATAATGTGCTCAGCCAAATATATTTATTAAACTGATTTTATGTGACCAATGGTACCAAACTGGGCATCTACTATTCTTCAGTGGAATGGCATGTAGTCAATGCCATAGTTGACCAGATCAATTTTATATTATAAATATATTTATTTTAAAAGTTATTATTATCGCTTCACCTTTGCATCTTGTCAGTAAAGTACAAACACACATACAGCTGTATTAAGGGGGACATTTTTGCACATACTGTGATTATAAACATTAACTTCATTCAGACTTCACTTATGGAAAATTGTCTGACATATTTCATACTTTTCTGCACGAACTGTTCCTTTTACCTACTTACCCAAAAGATTTGAATTAGTATGTTTGCCACTTTGTTGTCATAGGTGTCCATGCAGGTAGGGGTAGGGTACACATGTCCATTCATGAATCCTGAATTTCTTTCTTTGAATTTAATCAAACAGATGTGTCATTTTATAGAGGTGCATATGATATATATTAGTTCATATAGCATACCATTATAGAATGTTGATCCCCATCTTGGAAAATTCCTTAGATATTTATGCTGTATATATAGTTCTGGCATTTTTCCTTTCCATCATCTCTGTGTGATGTAAAAATTATTACTTTGATTTGTAACTTAATGTAACACATAAAGATCAAAAATAAAAGTCTGGTGTATGCCTGCTTTCTATACTGCCTAAAAGAAATGAAAGAAAGAATCTTCAATGACTACCCAGTAGCTCAGCACGAAGGTTTTCTTTTTCTTTTTTAATGGAGTGATGTGAAGAATACTTCAAAAACTTCTTGTTCTCAAAAACTGTCAAACTTTCACCACAATGAGATTTCTGCCATGACTTGTCCCTGCAACAGTGACACATTTGGTTCCTCACAAAAGCAAGGCTATGGTCTCAGTTGTCTTTTTAAAAATATATTTATATATATTCCATCACCATTTTTGCCTGTTCATTTATGCATGAAAATATCCAGGAAATCCTGCAGAGAAAAGATAGAATTTTGAGCAAGACTTGTAATAATTCTGCAGAGAGGTTGTTTCTTCTAACCACAATATTCCACCACCACCCTAAGAAAAAAGTCAAGAAAACTTCCATGGAACGTCTAAGAAATCTCACACAATGTTTCAGGGGAATCTCTGACAAAGAAGGGTTGGTTTGGTTAGTCCATTTAGTTTGGTTTGGTTTTGTCTCCAAGAGTCTATAAGATTCTCAGCCTATTTTTATGTGTGATTCACTTATATGCTGACTTCATTCATTCCCATCCACCTTGAGTTTTGGGCTCATTTATCTAGATTATTTTCACAGCCATGTCTACAATCAAACTGGATTGGTGGTATAGGTATCATGCTATGATGCAGAAGGTGAATGAAAGACTACTGCGTTATATTGTTCACAAAACAATCTTCATGGCTGATCTCCATGATAATAGCCAGTATTTTGAATCAAATACAGCACTTGAAAAAGAAGAAATACATGACTGTTCCACCCTTTGGCATCAGAAAGGCCCAAAACTAGCCTCCCATGGTCTGCTGAAGCCTTCATTCTTCACATGGAAGCAGATATTACTATTGTTACCCAAAATAAAGTGTGTGTGATTTCTGAAATTAAAACAGCCATTTGACAGCATAAACAGCTGACCACAATTCAAATTTCCTGGGCAGAGGAAGTAGAGATGAAGTACCAATAGCTGTGGTGAAAGCTGTTTATTGTAAAAGTACCAAAAAACAACAATGGGCTCACGCAACAGCAACCAAAACCTAAGGCAGAATTGGCCCCTTGTGATGGGCACCAGGGTATATTTATACAGTTGAGATGTCACATGGGAATACAGGAAATACCATGGAGGGGCCTAATTTACCTTGTTCTTTGACCCCTTATGAGCCATGTGCAAGGAAGAAGGCTTCCTGTCGAAAAATACAAGTGTTGAGCCTTTGGGTAGCCAGGTGGAGACAACCCCTAAACCAGTGGTGGCGAAAGTATGGCATGTGTGCCAGAAGTGGCACTCAGAGCCCTCTCTGTGGGGCCCTGTGCAGTCACCCCAGCACAGAGTTTGTCACATGCCTCTGCCCAGCAGCCCAATGGGAGCACTTCCTCCCTCCCCCCCAGCATAGTTTGCCCCGCCCCTCTGCCCAACAGCCCAATGGGAACATTTCCTTCTTTACCTGTTGCTATGTTGGCACTTTGCGATAAATAAGTGGGTTTTGGGTTGCAGTTTGGGCACTCAGTCTCTAAAAGATTCACCATCACTGCTCTAAACTGACCTCCCAATCTGAGACAATAGATTTTAATTGCTGTGAAACCACAGAACAAAAGTTGAAGGGCAGATTTAGTACTGGGAGACAATAGTTCCTGTGTCTGGGAGCCTTGACTGGCAGGATGGGCTTTTCTGATAGTGATGGGAGAAAAGATGCCATAGGGGATGCAGATCTTAAGCTAGGGAAACATATTTGGCTTATTTTGGGAAGGCTGGACATCCTGTTATGGTAATGGAGTACCTGAAGAGCCAGTGACTCAATGTTGAGTGTTGGGCAGCAGTAAATAACCTGATTCCCCAAAGGGGCCAACGGCTACCGGCAGATGAGCCCCTTTAGGTGGAGCGATGGTTCCCCTCAGTGGAAAAATTGCCATTGAAAACTATCATATTAGAGGCAACGGCAAAATGAGTGGAGAAGGAACCACTTCACTATCCTGACTTCCAATGGTCATTGAGGCAGAAGAGGCCATGCTAGATGGACTGGCTGTGAAGGTGTGCCTTATTAATACACTCAAGGCTGCGGCAGTCCATTGCAGTCCCGGTGTTAAATCCTGTATGTCTCATTTCATATGTGTCACAGAAGATGGCTCTGTGATCACAGTGTGTGGGTCACTTCATGGCAAGCTGGGATCCACCTTAAGCAAATTAATGCCAGTGGCATCTTTCCTGAAAATGATTTTCAGAAAAAAGTGTATACTCGGACATGAGCAGCAGCAGACAAATATGACAACATACAGGCTTGTGTATACTTTAGCACTGAATAAAGTTCATAATAAAATTCATCTATCAAGAAGAATCTGATACACTGCCTTGAGTTCTTTCAGGATACAATAGGAATTTAAGTGTTAACTCCTTAAGTAACTAATATAAATAAATTAAGAGAAGAGTTCAAGAGCAAAGTACAAAAAGAGGAGGAGAGAAGCGGAGGTATGCCTGTCACCTGCACCCTTTCAGTATCTAAAATGAGAACCAGCATGATTTACTTTCATTGTTGTTTATCGACTGACACTAAGGCCGGAAACATCAGCATTCGCACAATAATTACCATTCACTTTCTCTTCCTTTGTTGCACTACCTTTCTAAAGCAAGCACTCACATAGGGAAGAAAGGAATCTAACGATCACCTTAATTATAAGTGGAATGTTTTTCTCTATAGCCACAAAGGAAGCAAAGTAATTTATGTGTCTAAACAGAAAGGCTTCGCATGGCTAATAACTCGGCTGCAGTAAGGCTACTCTGCAGTCGAAGAAGGAATATTATTATGCTTGTCTGCAGAGATTGTTTAATATACTGTTTTCAGCTGCTGATGTAGATGGACAAAGATTGCTGTGTCTATTAAATCGTGTAAAAATGCATCTACATGATCTGCCTTGATGAGTTATCTTTTGATATTACAGTATCTGTGTTTACCATGTATTGCAAAGAACCACTTGTGCTATATTTGTGGCCTTTGAAGACAGGAACGGCAATTCCCATTTAGGTTATTTATCATCTGAAGTCAAATAAATTACTCTGATGAGTCAGATTCACATGCCTTGAAAGGCACTGGTTTTTGATGGGGTTATATCCATCTGTCTACAGGACAGGACGTACCATTAGGCAGATACAAGCAATGCTAGAGGTAGCAGGTATTGGGCAGGAGGGAATTGACGGAAAGGTAGATATCACACAGAGCTTGGAAATGATGTGTTAGGTTTAAAGTGTTAACATTAAAAACACTAAAAGTTAAAGGTCTCCCTTGCTTGAAAGCCAGTTGTGTCTTACTCTAGGAGATGGTGCTCATCTCCATTTACCGCCAAAGTGCCAATACTGTCTCCATCTGTAGATGTTTCCATGGTCATGTTGCAGGCATGACTAAATGCCAAAGCGCATGGAATGCTGTTACCTTTCCTGCCAAAGCAGTACCTATTTATCTACTAGCAATTTCTTACTTTTAAACTGCCAAGTTGTCAGGAGCAGGGAGGCAACGGGAGCTCACTCTGTCACACAGCACTCAGGTCTCAAAATGGTGACCTGTCAACCCTCCGGTTGTCAAAGTCAGCATCTTAATCACTAAGGTATTGCTTTTGAATTAACAGGCAGATAAGCCAGCTGAAGCATCTAAAATGTTTTGAAAGTAACATTTCAACCAATTTCCCTTCATTTTCAAAAAGGTCCTCATAGGAGAATTTCTGCAGTGGCTCAAGTGGTTAAGATGCTGACTGAAAAGCGGCAGGTCAGCAGTTCGATACTGAAGTACTGCAGGACGGAATGAGCTCCCGTCTTTGTACCAGCTCCTGCCAACTTAGCAGTTCAAAAGCAAGAAATTGCAAGTAGATAAATAGGAACCAATTTGGTGGGAAGGTAACAATAGACACGAAACAATAGACACGAAAGACACACACAAACAGAGCAAAAGAATTAATCACTAAAACAATTAAGATCTTCAAGGATGAGATTTAGGTTCTAGGAAGGGTGCAAGTGAGTCCCTGCCTTTCGGGCATCAGATGTAGCTATTTTGGAATGTGGTCAGGCTTTTGCATTTGCCCAAACATGTACAAGGCAAATAAGAATATTCAAAGAGATTCCTGCTTGAAATATACAAAAATAAAACATGTTAGAATATATGACAATATTTTTGGTAATTTTTAGAACATTTGCCTATGGTCAAGCGTGGCTCCAAATATGGGGAAATGCTTTTTAACCCAAACTGCAATTATTTTAAAAACATTTTAAAGCCTAAATTTACTTTTCCGCTGTGACTTTGCTTGACTTTTAGACAGGAGAAGAGGCAGGGGGAAATCCAATTTCAAAAAGCCCACTTTGTCTGGGTTATAGCCAATCAGACATAAGGAAACTTTTACCGGCTTACTCCTAAGGAGACCACTCTCAGTCCAGTCCTGCCACCAGCCCTTGGCTGCTCAACTGATTCCGAGGCTCAGCCAAGTTCCAGGAGCTAAGAAACGATTTGTAATGATTATTTTAAAATTTATTTCAGCAGTTAAAAGGTTAAAATTCATCTCCAGATCATCCCCACTGGCTTCCCCATTTGCTCTGAATTTTTTCTTATTATTTTACTATTGTGGTGCTGTCTAAGAAAACCTAGAAAGTGACTAGTTCTTTGAAGTCTTTTGAAGCCTTGATTGAATCATGCAAGAGGATACAATGTTTCAAAATTCCAGCTTTTGAAGGTCCATAAATGGATCCCACTGGTAACAATGTTGCACTGAGCTCCTTTGAACTACCCTATTTGGAACCCTTCATGTAATTCTATGGCCCCCATTCGCTGAAAAGGCTCAGTCTACCTCCTATGCAATTAAATAGCTTTTGTGGAGACATTTTAAATCATGGTTTTGCGACCCTTTAAAAATTGATTAAAAATAGATCTTTAGAGTTATTTATCTGCAAAGTGCGTAGTGTTTGTGTATATGTAAGCCCAGTGGTGTAGGGTGGGTCTAGGCACCCAGGACCCTAGGCCAAGCTTGTCCACCCCACCTAGGTAGGAAAGTCTTACCTTCAGGGGGGGAGGGTGTTTGCCAGAATAGGAGGCGGGGTGGCTGCATGCCTGGGACCCCAACGGCACGGGCAAAGTCAAGGGTCTGGGGTGGTGCGGCATGGACCCAACAGGGAGCCCACCATCGGGGTCCCAGGTACGTGGCCACCCTGCCTCCAAGCTTGGCAGCAGCAGCTCGTCTGCCTTCGGCAGCAGCGGCACCCAGAAAGCGAGGCCAGCGGTCACCACAGCTCAACACGCCGGCCGGAGGACCTCCCCTGCACAAGGCCTGGCTGGCACTGCTCTGGCCATGAGGCCACAAAGACCACCGGCCTCACCCCTCTGGGCACCGCCGCCGCCGAAGGTGGACGAGCTGCTGCTGCTGGGCTAGGAGACGGGATGGCTGTGCGCCTGGCACGCTGACGATGGGCTCACTGCTGGGCCCACACCGCACCACCCCAGCCCCTCGCCCACGTCGTCGGGGTCTCAGGCAGCATGGCCGCCCTGCCTCCTAGCCCATCGGCAGCAGCAGCGCCCAGGAAGGCACGAAACGAGGCAGAGGTCATTGCAACCCATCGGTTGGAGTAGCTGGCCAGGTGTTGGGGGGGTCCTCAGCCTGGCCAGCACTGGGGTGTGGCAACCACCGGCCTCGCTTCCTGTCTTCTCGGGCACTGCTGCCACCGAAGGCAGACAAGTTGCCGCTGGGCTCAGAGGGCACATGCCCTCCAGCCCACCAGTGACAGAGTGTCCCGGTGCCCGCCCTGGCTGTCAGGAGTTCCGGAGCAGCGGCGGCAGCGCCTCTCGCAAAGTGGCACCCGGGGCAGGCTGCCCCCCTTACTCCTCCTCACTACGCTTCTGCGTAAGCCTAACATTTGAAGAGGGGGGATGAAGAAGAAAGGTTTAAATTATTTTTATTAAAATAAAAATATTCTAAAACATTATAAAAGAGGCATTTTTCAGATTTGAGGTAACAGGATCACAAAGGATCGGACTCAACTGTGTGACTGAACAACAAACATTTTGCCATCTGAGTGTCTAAAAGCATTTTTCTTTCTTCAGTCTTTGGACTGTCGTACTGCTCAGTTATTGGGGTTTTCTAGTGCCATTAACTTGACTTTTCCTTGTATCTTTCCCAACCCTTGCATTTATACATCTGTAACATCACAGGGGTCTGTTCTTCTCCCACCACAAAGATCTACCCCCTGGTCCCAGGTTTTGGCCCTCATGTCTTAGAGCAGGTGTGGGCAACCTACGGCCCATGGTCCAGACCTGGCCCATAGTGCCAAATCATCCGGCCTATGCCACCGCTGTCAGAAGTAGACACATTTACGAAAGTCATACATGTTCCCATGGCTGTTGTAAATGCGTTTATGACAGCCGTGGATGCATTTTATGGCAGCATTTATGGCGGGGGGAACCACCAGTCTGGCCTGCTCAACTGTCTGAGGGAGCGTGACTGGGTCCCCGACTTTAAAAGGTTGGCAACCCCTGTCATAGGGAATACTTCCATAAAAAGCTCTGAAATGTGAAGACTGTACAATTCTTATTGTCTTGCTTATCATGAAGATTTATTTTTTGTTCTCTTGCTTATCATGAAGATTTTTTTTGTTCTTACAGGTGAGGAAATATCTATGCCCCAAGGAGAGGTTAGGGATGTGGCAAATTGTAACTAAAATTCTTTATTCTAGGAATTTTCTAAGCTTCAATATGCTCAGATTCCTCACTGAGACTTTTTTCTGTGCCAACAAGATTTAGGTTTCCTGTGAAAACAAAATGAAGTTCTCTTTTTTCCCTCCTCATCCCCACCTCCTCTCTTCATCTCTGCCAAATTCTCAACAGTATATGCATATTCCTTGCCAGTAAAACAAAAGATTAATTATTGCTCTTGTGTGAATTTAGAGACTCTCTTTTTGCAATTTGTAAAGCAGTTAATATCCTTTATGCCTATTGCAAAGGATCCTGTATTATCTCATATACGAATACGGTTGATTTTGGAAGCTGGAGAGCTTCTCTAGTGTTAGAGTTTTGGCCACAGGAGTGTCAGTTTTCTTCTTCTCTTCTTTACTTCCTCTTTTACCCCATCTGGTGTCAAGGGAGATACAGTACAAAAGTCTTTCTCTGGTACTCCAATTGGCCTCCACTGGCACTATCTGGTGTTCTTACAATGTTTCTCTGATGCCATCTCTCCACCTTCCTTGTGGTTTTTATCCTTCTCCTCTTTCCACAGATGCCTTGTAAAGTATGGAATTCCAAGACATTCTCTTCAAATTGGCAAACCACTTTATTTATTGTCTCTGGTTGTAGTTTAAAATTGGTTCTATTCCAGTTCTTTCCCTTATACTTTCATTCCTGATTTTATCCCTTCTAGTTACCCCAGCAGTCTTCCTCAGACATGTAACCTCCATGGTGACCAACTTTCATTTATGTTTCATTGTAAGTGTCCTTGTTTGGCACTGGTAACATAAGGTGGGAATGAATATGCTTTGTATGAGGTATTTCTTCGTGTTGATTGGTATTGCCTTGAGTTGTAAGAACAGTGCTGACTGTCCCAATATTTGGTTTGCCTTACTGAATTGTATGTTAAACTCTTTGTCCATTTTACCGTCTTCAGTAAATGTTCCTATGCATTTGAACTTTGCCACCTGTTTTAAACCTTTCCCCTCTATTTTGATAAAGTACAGTAATACCATGCATAAAAAGCATCTCATTAACTTGCTTAGCAAACAGACCTTTCCCCAAAAGGTCTGCTTCATTGAACGAGAAAAAAAACCTCACTTAACGAGAAGCTTTGTGATGGCAGGGTGTTTTGAAACGAGGACGGTGGACTCCCCCGCCTGGTTCCCAAATGCTTTGCCACTTGGATCCCCCATGGCGCACGTTGGTGGGGCATTTGGGAATGAGATGGGGGGATCCCCCACCTGGTTCCCAAATATCCCACCACTGGGATCTCCCGCGGCATGTGTTGGCGGGGCATTTGGGAACAAGATGGGGGGTCCCCCGCCTGGTTCTCAAATGCCCCACCACTGGGATCCCAATGGCACATGTTGGTGGGGTGTTTTGGAACAAGAATGGGGAACTCCCCCGCTTGGTTCCCAAATGCCACCACTGGGATCCCCCATGGTGCGCGACGGCAGGCACATTTTGCGATGAGGACGGGGGACTCCACCACCTCATTCCCAAATGCCCTGCTGCCCCGCGTCAGTGGGGCATTTTGGAACTAGGATAGGGCAGTCCCCGTCCTTGTTCCAAAACGGCCCACTGACGCGCACATGAAGCGAAACACATTTCCCTGTTCGAAATGTGTTTCGCTGAATGAGCAACTCGCTGATTTTGCTCGTTTAGCGAGGTATTACTGTATGTTGTTTCCTTCCAATGGCCATTACCTCAGTCTTCCTCTGGGTCTGCATTTAATTGCATCTCATATTATTTTTCTTCCATTCTTGCTTCATGGACATAAGGTATTGCTGTACTTCCTTAGCTGTGCTTGCTACCAATCCTACCATGCACATTTTGTCTTCTTTTTTCATGGCCTGATCAAGCCCTGGACTGCCAAAATGAAGCTGCTTTCTTGGCTTTGTTGTTGGCCAACCTTAAGTCTTCATCTGATAGTAATTGGCAGATCAGTAAATGAGCCGGATTCTTTATCTCTCGTCACATTCACACAGCTCCAACTTGAGCATGTTTGTCTTACATTTAGAGATTCTGACCCTCAGCCTATTCAGGGTCCTCCAAGTGATTTAGGGGAGGTTGACACACATGCAAAACAAGTTGATACTGGTGTTAATGAAGCCATGCATATAGTGACAGGTTGCCTTAAACCTACACTAGTTGAGAAAATATACCCTCTTGTTGGCATCTCTCCACCTAACTTAAGGAGAGAAGTAGCAAGAGACATTGAGAGAACTAAGCAAGAGAATGACCCTAGACACCCTGCGAACAGATATGAGCCTCAAGTCTGTGGACTCAGATCCAAGAAAAGTTTTATGGCAAGAACAAACATTATTGAGGAAATACAAGAGCAAAACCAAAATTTAAGATAGAGGAAGGAGCTCACTGGACAAAGAACACTTGAGAAAGCCTTGATGCTTGGAAAGGTCGAGGGCAAAAGAAGAAGGGGCCGGCCCAAGATGAGATGGCTAGATGGTATCGTGGAGACAATGGGCACAGAGCTGAGCGAGTTGAGGGGGATGGTGGAGGACAGGAGTGCCTGGCGGACAGTGGTCCATGGGGTCGCAGAGGGTCGGAATCGACTGTGCGACTGAACAACAAAAAAATAGCTAAGGAACTCAATCTTCCCTACATCACTTGGAGGACCCTGAATAGACTGAGGGTTGGAGTCCCTAAATGTAAGACCAACATGTTGGGGGGGGGGGACAACAACACACTGTGTGAATGTGGAGGGTTATAGAATCAAGGTCATTTACTGGTCTGCCAAATACTGCCAGATACATGCACAGATGGGGGTTAAAGTGGACTAACAACAGAGCCAAGAAAGTGGCTTCATTTTGCCAGTCCAAAGTTTGATCAGGACACGAAAGAGAGAGAGACTGAAGTTGGTTGCTAAAATTATTTTCCAGATAGTGATTTTCAAAGACAAGTCACAAAGTCATCAAAAAGATAAATGTTTGTTCAAAAATTGGAAATCTCCCCCCACCCCCGCAAATGACAAAACTGATGCAAGAACATATGGTAGCATGCAGACAATACTATCACACTTCTTCCCAAACAGGCATTTCATGTCACTTTTAATTGAACCATTTATCTATTTGCTGCTACAGTCCAAAATTTACTTCAATGTGTTGAGCCTTCATTTGGATAAAAATGACCAAATACCAGGAACCTCTTCCCCTTCTTTTTGCTACATAATTGGCACATAACCAGAGGAGAAACCCCACCACCTCCGGAATTAGACTAATGATTTAACTTTTTAATTAAACTTTAAAAGCTTTTAATTAAACGGCCTAAATTGCAAAGAACTGCTTCAGTTTAAATTGTCTTTAGATTGCTGGATGTGTGACTTCCTGTTGCATCTTTAGTGATCTGGAAAGTAACAAAGACCAGTAAATCACATTTACGCTTCTTAATTGGTACCAATAACACTTCTTTCATTATCCAGACAGACAGAAGCTGGGAGCCAAAATGCTGCAGGTAAAATGAAAACTAAAACCAGTAATTAGATGATTTCAAGTACTCCTTTCTAACTGTCTTTCCTTTAATGGACCTTTCCCTTAGAAACATTTAACACATGCTCACAACAGACAGCGCACACACAGGAGGGTTGTGAGAATTGCAAGAAATCTCTCTCATCTCAGATTGACAGGGATTAATTATTTGAAAAATAAAGTGACATAATTGTGGCATAAATCTATTTTTAAAATACAATCTTTTGGATAATCAGAGTTATACCAGTACATTTTCTCTGTGTACTGCTTCCCCCTGTAGCCCACACCACCTGCTGGGGATGAGAAGCAGCTGTGGCTGCTGTCATCACCATCCTGGCCCCACCTGGCCAGAGGGTTAAAAGGACATTGCAGCCACAAGCTGGAGAACCTCGCCGCTTCCCTCCATAGCCCACACCACCGGCTGGGGATGAGTAGCAGCTGAAGCCGCTGTCGCCACCCTCCTGGCCTTGCCTTGCCAAAGGGTTGAAAAGATGCTGGGGCTACCGGGGTGCCCTTATATTCTGTATCCCCTTCCCTGACCAGGAGGGGATAAAATAACTTTTGGGCCTCATGGTTGGCCGAAGACCACTGTTGCCGCTGCCAGAGCTGCCCGAGGCCCTGCCCTCCCCTGACCAGGGAAGGGACCGAGAGCCACCCTATTGTACTACATTTTTTCTTATGTTAGATATATCAATTGTATTGACTGTATTGTGTTATGATATTGTATTTATATTTTATATTGTAATATTGTTGTTGCATGAAATGTTAGCCGCTCTAAGTTGCGCCATTGAGTAAGGCAGTATACAAGTCTAATAAATGAAATGAAATGAAATATTTCCCCTTCTTATTTGGTTCCAAAATAATGTTCAGGCTACAATCCTAAAGGGCAAGGAATACTCCAAAACAAGAGAGCCAGGACAGACATTATATATAACATGATTAGAGCTGAAAGCACACTAACATTGGAGATTGAGGTTCCCCATCTGGGGTGAAAATTATCTGATGTATTTATTAACTGTACTCTGGTACTTCTCACATGAATAAAGAAATAACATGTGCCATGAAGAGGGTGTCTCATTTACAAGCACAATTAACTTTCATTTCAGCACCTTTTATACACCAGCTAAAGATAGATGACCAAATGAATCTATTCTTTCATGTATCAATAAATCAATAATTTCAATAAATCAAAATTCCAGTTTATGAAGGATAATTTTCAAGGATGAAAAAAAGTTAATTTTTCAGATTATGATGTAAAACCAGAGTCCAAATCTTCTGCATGCAGAAATAACATATATGTCTGAATTATACGGAGAAGAAAGCAAAATGGACTCAAATAAAGTGAAGTTTCTATAAAAGATTGACTGAGAAGGAAGGTTAGATGTCATATTATTTGCATTAGCATTAACCTCCTGTTTCAACACCACCTTTCTATGTCCTTCAAGGATTTTCACTGTCTTTCTTCTTCTTCTTGAGGTGCCATATCCGTTTCCATCATAGCAATAGTCTTACTATCTTACTATGTTCCTCATATTCTGTCCTTGATCAAGAAGAATGTTGACAATTTAATACAACACAGCCAGTTAGACTTGACTTAAAAAGTGATGTTAGTAAGAGCTATCAAAGCTCACTCTGAGTGAGGGTAAAGATTCCTTGGGTGGGTCACTTATAATTCAGATAGGTGGGGGTAATGAAGTTTATTTAGAGCTCAGATGCAACTAAGATGGATTCCAATTCTAGCAATGTTTTATTTGCATCTAACGAAGCATGAATATACAACCTACTATTAGCAAAACAGATCACTTAAGGTGGGCATCCACATGCTTCAATTTATAGAGAAGCTCTGTTCAGTCATTCTGGATTTGTACAGACAGCCCAGGTGAGAAGAATATACTAGCCACCATCTCTGCCATCTGTAATGAATTAAATTAGGGGCTTTTGATTTTAATGAGTAAAGTAGTTTATTTGAGGTCTTAATTTCCTGGGCAGAGCTAGAGAAGCCTGGGGAATGACCTTCAAGGCAGATGCTAGTTAGTTTACTTTTGGATATAGTCATAACAGACTGAAAACTGTATGAACAGAACTAAGAATGATGGACATTGTATGCTGTGCTTTAATTGATTAAAATCCAAGAAGAGAAAGGATAAAACCTCAAACAAACTACTTTACTCACTAAAAGCAAAATTTAATTCATCACACCATCTCTTTACCAAAACATGGTGGGTGGGGACAAATTGTACATGGATTGAGTAGTTCCTCTTCTGACTGTTTTATGTGATTAAAATGCCACTGGGGACAGGGTCAGCATCTTCTCTTTTTCACATGTAGAGTAGAAAGGGGTTTTTTAATTTAAAAAATTAACCAAATACAGCCAGCGATAGGAGAAGCACAATCAGAAAGACTTCCAGTCGGATTGAGCCGCATAAAACAAGGAAATCCAGATTATTTCATGTTGTAAATTTAATATCCATGGGGCTGTGGTGGCTCAGTGGTTAAGAAGCTCATCTTGTTAGCTGGAAAGCTGGCAAGTCGGCAGTTCGAGACCCGGGTACTGTATGACGGATTGAGCACCTGTCTCTGTCCCAGCTCTTGGGGACATGAAAGGAGCATCATTTTGGGTGTTCCCTGAGCAGAGTTTCTCCCGCAAAAATCCTTTCGGCCCAAAATAATTTCTGACATGAAATTATTATTATTATAATTTAATATCCCATCCCTCTAGCCATAAGGGAAAGATATTAGAAAGGGTGGTGGCTGACGCTGATTGAAATTATCATGCTGCCCCCCTTAAGGCTTTATGGGCATTTGTTCAATATTAGGTTAAGGCTGTGATGACTAATGCTATTAAAAGATGCTAGTGAAAATATTATTTGTGCAATATCTCAAATCCTACAAGAATTATAAGCAGCTGTATCTCTTTTACGGGGAGCAAGATTTGGCTTCCTGACAAAATGCACCATTTTCTTCCATCTTATATTTATATACATCAAATTTAGGACTTTCATTCCCCTTTCTCCATTTTTTTCTGGACTAGCAAACAGCAGCTCATGTAACAGGGAAGCTGATACCTGTGTGCAGAGTCAACTGGCATGATTAATGGAGAACAAGATCAAAGTTTCATGCAATTTTAATTTTAATGCTCTGGGCTTGATGGGCAAAGGATTTGCACTGGTAATAGAACGATTTTGATCATTGTAATATGCTTGGCAAGGAAATGAAATGGCACTCATTAGCTCCACACAAGGTATAAAGGCCTGACCAGCAACAGTTTGTTCTTTAGAAGGTAAAATAAAACAGCTATGATTCTACAAAAGTGGCATACCTAGGCAGTACCTCCCCAAGAGGAAGGTGGTGTGTCTCAGTTTTAAAGATAGAATACTGTTACCTTTCCTGCTAAAGCAGCATCTATTAATCTACTTTTTTTTCTATCGAACCGCTAGGTTGGCAGGAGCAGGGACAGATGACAGGAGTTCATTCAATCACACAGCACTTGGGTCTTGAGCTGCTGACCTGCCAACCTTCTGTTCATCAAATTCAGCATCTTAACTCCTAAGCCACTGCAGTCTCCCAAAATATAAAAAAATAATAACTAGCAAAGTCTTAAGATGTAACTTCTAGAAGTTATACCAAAGTAACTTAGATGTTTATCATTACACCCAGTGGCTTAGTGGTTAAGATGCTGAGCTGGAGACTGGAAGGTTGGGGTTCATGAGGGCTGCACTTGGGGACATGAAAGGAGCCCCATTCAGGCATCCCCCGAGCAGAGTTTCTCCAGCAAAAATCTTTTCAACCCAGAGTAATGTCTGACATGAAATTATTATTACTATTATTACACTTAAATGTAACATTGTGACTACCAGGGGTTTTACCTGTTACGCAAAAAGTAACTAGCCAAATGGAACAGTGATACTTGCAACTAGTTATTCCCACCCTGTGGATATGACCTGAGAATGGATTCCCACCAAACCATAGAAAATTTACTTTGACCAGTTCTTGTTTCTAAACCCATGTGAAAAGAAGTTCTATTCAGAATACTTTGCAACCATCTCATCTAATGCTACACTCTATCTCCAAGTCTACATGCCACCACAGTCAACTGGCAGCTAAATCTGGTTTCACTACTGTAAATAGGACAGTCTCAGGGCAGCTCCAGAAGTCACATGGTACATACAGCTCTATTTAATCTACATCCTATATTGCCCACTGGGGAACATTGGTTTTGCAGAAGACTATTGTGATTGTGAGGAATTAATGATCCTCCCGTTTCCCCATTCCAAGCTCTGAAATGGTTAAAATCCTATGAACATGTATTAAATAAGTGCAATTTGCTTGCTAACCAGATTATGCATATAGAAGGTCTTGTTGGCCAAAAAAGGGATGTTTTCCCATCAAACTTGTCAATTAGTAAGACTTAGTAAGGCCATGAGGGGATTTTGGTAGGAGAAGACAGAGTAGATGGGATGTCTATGAGAACATCCATGTCTTTGGCTTGATAAAGTGGATAAGACATCTGGAAGTTCCATGATGTATGGAAAGTCCCAGACTAACTATGGAAGGGATAAGACAGGTCATTGTGACCCTTTCCTGTGCTCCTATAGGTGATAGAGGCCAGTAATGAGCTGATGTAACCCACCTGGAAGGGTGAAGCACCAATTAATCGATTCCAATGGCCACTGTTGGGGTTTGGACATCCTCCGAGGAAGAGGCATAGAGCCAAATACTATGAGGTAGCATTTTACCTTTAGGTATAAAAAATGGGAGCTTAGCTTCTAGGCTTTGGAGCTCTCTGGACATCAGAAGTGCCAGGAACATCCCTCCCTTCTAACCTTGCCTCCCAGATAGCTAGAGGAGGGTCACAGGGAATCCATTAGATAAGTATTGCTTGCTTGTATTTCTTGTTCTGATTTTCTGTTCCATCTCTGATATATGCCTGGTTTGGAAAACTGTCTAATAAAGCTTTTTTCTTCACCCACTGAGTGCTTATTTTCTCTGAGATCTTTAAAGAACCTGAGTCCATCAGATCTGACCAGCGTGAGTTGGCACTGCACATCCCGTAGTATATATACCTAAAGTTTTATTCCTCCCTCTCTCTTGATTTAATTTTTTTAATTTGTTAAAAAAAATTTAAAAAATTAATCTAAAATTTTATGGAGAGGTTATGACTTTTGGATGGATTGTTGTGTTTTTTAAATGTTGTTCTGCTATACCATGTTAAGCTGCCCTGAGTCGCTCTGTGAGTAGGGCGGCATACAAATGTGAAAAATAAATAAAATAAATAAGGTGGCTGCCCTGCCCTACATTAGGGCACAGTATGCAATACAGATAGAACCAAGCGGTTACATCTTTAGCCCAGCTCTCAATGTTTTCTTGCTACAATACTGCACACCCTTTTTCACATATTAACATTATCAACATGGCTGTTCCCTATTTAATATTACAAGAAGAAAATAATCTTCCATAAATACCCTGTATCTAACACTAAGACTGCACTACCAGGAAAATTCAGTATATTTATGGAAGACTATGTATACTTAGAATGGACAACTGCTACTGGGCAATTGATGGAACTATTTCATAAGCAGATGTTTGTGTTCTTTTAGCTGGAAATGAATGAATTATAACAACAGTTAACATCTTTAATCACTGTAAGGCTCTCCACTTTTCTAAATGCAGCCAGCTAAATCAAAACCGCCAGTGCATATATTAGAGGTTGCATACATTAAACATTATGAAATAGCATGCAGCTAGCTATTTTAGCAAGTAATTATGATGGTTAATTTTATACAGGGGATAATTAGGAGAACAAACTCCGGGTGGACTATAATGGTAAACAACCTAAGCTAACAGTATTAGCTGTGCTTGTGGTATGTATGCATTTGCTTTTAACTCTATTGTTCTGTAATTTGTTATATCAGTTCAGCAGAGGTTTATAAGCCAAACATGATTAACCTGACTAATTGTTCTTGAATCCCAAAACTTTCCAGGAAAGAAAGAAAACACACACATAAATGCACATACAAACACACTTACTATTGAAAGTATATAGAGTACAGTATGTGCATGTTTTCCTTCTGTCATGTCCACTATCAGAATAGTAGATTTGCATTGATGCATCATATTTCTTTAAATCACATTTCTTTAGTACTGCAAGTATTTGGTGCCCCGTTTGGGGGGAGGGGGGATTATGCAGACATGCCATGGTTATGTATAATTATAATTACTTGCTGTCTAGTCAATGCAGCTTATGTTGACCTTTGCAAGGTTTTTTAGATATACAGTGCTCAGACTTGGCTTATCATCCCCTTCTTTTGAGGATGTCCTAGGATTGGGCTAATTACCGAAGGCTACAAAGGCCAACTCTACTCCTGACATGCACAGACAGGAATCAAACTCTCAACCTTTGTTTCTGCAGCTAATTCACTGACCGATTAGTGTGCTTATGTAGGAACACAAGTGTGTTGTTTGTTTGTATAAAGCCAAACTGACCAAATTCAATGGAAATTCATAGGATTAGAGATGGCCTATTCAAGCATTGGGGCCTGAAATTAGGTAGGCTTGAGGTTTGCTGGGGATAAAAGGATTCACCTAGCTCTCTACTTGATGTCAAGTAGACTGCTTTGTACTCACAACTAAACTGATTAGTAAAGGCAAAGGCTTCCCTTGGTCAAAAGCCAGTCTTGTCGGACTCTGGAAGGTGGTGTTCATCTCCATTTACAGTCAAAGAGTCATACTGTCTGCCTCTGCAGACATTTCCATAGTCATGTGGCAGGTATGACTAGATGCCAAAGTGCATGGAATGCTGTTAACTTTCCCGCTGAAGTGATACCTATTTATCTACTTTCAGTTTCTTGCTTTTGAACTGATAGGTTGGCAGGAGCTAAAAATGCACGAAAACACAGTGAAATATTCCAAAAATGTGCCGCCCTCGCTCCCACTGACATAGGAAGTGGCAGAGGTGCCCAAAAATGCATGGTGATTTCATGTGCCACCACTGCTACTGCTGCTAGGAGGAACCACATGACCAGCCCACTGAGCTGTCTGATGGGGCGTGGTCACGCTCCTTTTGGGAAAAGTTTGGGCACTCCTGTTGTAGGACCACCACCAGCTGGTATGGGGAAAATTCACCAAACCTGGAGGGGGTTGAAAGGAGTTAGCAGAAGACACTCTCCAATTTTGATGTGTCTAGTTGGCTTAAAAGCTGGTTTATGCCTCCCACAATCACTACTTGAATTTCCCCCCAACCAGCTAGTGATGGCTTAAGATTTTTGCACAGGACCGTATATTCTAAGCAAAATTTGTAAAAAGCTATTTTAAAAAAAAAAAAACTATGACTCCCCAGAATCCCCCATTCAACACAGTAACATGTTTGCTGGGGCAATTCTGGGAGTCACCGTCCAATAAATAGTGTTTTAAACTTCTGACTCAACTGAATACAATCTGGCAGATCCTGGTCTGAAAGCTTTATTCATTGCTGCTCAACAAACATCCCCTTCTGTGTTTTTGTCTAAAGTCAATAGAAATCCATTAAATGTTTATTGTAGAATAAATAACACGCTAAACCCTGCTATCTGCTTTTTATGACCTTAACTATATTTATGTGCTTTCCTAAGTGCTCTCCTACTGATTTGTCCCCAAGTGGAACCACAAGGATGGAATTTTAACATTTTAGCACTGGAGAATCTAGGCGTAAGTGTTTTGTAAGGAATGTTGCCCTTTCTGTTTACAATGTCGTCACCTTGACTTCTGTTAGGCAGACCTCACATTACACGCTGAAGAGCTCAAATGGTTGTATCAATTATATTTTCAGTTTCTAACTGTTTATTCTTATCCATTATTTTTTAATTAGGTAACTTTCATTAATTTAGCTTAATTATCAGTGGTACTATAGGGCACACTGTATAGATGGGAGGAAATGTACCTCTTCTCTAGAATTTATGGAGATCGAATACTGACCAATTTAGATGACACAGAGAAGCTCAGAAGAAGAACTCTAAAGCAGAGCTTGGTTCTGTGGGTTATAACTCCCATTTGGACATCCTGGCTAAAGAAGCCTTAAAATCCCCACTCAGCTTACTAAAGGATAATGTGAAGATGTAATCCAAGAAAATTATATTTTCCCAAGCCATTTAAGGGTAGGAAGAACTCAAAGACAAATAGGGATGGATGTTTCTTACTGTTTGATATGGTGTTAGAAAGACTAGCTGGTAAAGTTGCCAGTCAGGGTATGCTAAATAGTATTCACAATCTTTGAGGAGGCTCTTTCTGTGTATCCGTGAACGGATATGAGCCTCAAGTCTGCTGGCTTAGATCCAGAAAGAGCTTTATGGCACGGACAAACATTCTTGAGGGTACACTAGAGCAAAACCAACTTAGAAGATGGAGGAAGGAGCTCACTGGACATGGAACAACATTAAAAGAAGATATAGCTAAGGAACTTAACCTTCCCTACGTCACTTGGAGGACCCTGGATAGGCTGAGGGGCTGGAGTCCCTAAATGCAAGACCAACATGCTCAAGTGGGGGCTGCTGGCGGACAACAACACACTGTGTGAATATGGAGAGTTACATAATCTGTCTCATTTACCAGTCTGCTGATTACTACCAGAAACGTGTGCTGGTGAGGATTTAAGTTTGGCCAACGACAAAGCCAAGAAAGTGACTTCATTTTGGCAGTCCATGGTTTGATCAGGACATGAAAGAAGATGTCCCAATTATTTCTCCCTGAATTTTAAAGCCGGTGATAGGGTTGGCAGACAATCAGAGGTATAGTTCTTGTTGCCATCTTGCTCTCCATAATGCCTCTGGTCTGGGATTTATGTCCCCTAAGCAGTGATGGGATGATAAAAAATCTTATACCACTCCCTGACGTCACAGACGTCGTGGGTGTGGCCAACGTCATGACATCATGGGCGGAGACACCGTCATGACGTCATGACGTTGTGGGCGGAGCCTAAAAATAAAAAATTAATTTAAAAAATTAAAATAAAACACACACGTACACACGCACACACCCATCCACCCACCACAACACAAAACCATAAATAAATAAAAGAAAGATATAAAATAAAAATTAAATAAAAATACACCCACCCACCCAAACACCCACCAACCCACCCCAAACACAAACCCCTCACTTAAAAGTAAAACAATACAAAACAGTACTTACCCTTGGAAGCGACCGAGCTCCTGCAGGAGGAGGAGGCGCAGCTAGCCGGGCAGCCCAGGGCCTTCCGGCTGGAACCCTTGGCGGGCGGGCCCGGCTCCCGGCGGTGGCCGCAGGAGGAGGCGGCGCAGCTAGCCGGGCAGCCCAGGGCCTTCCGGCCGGAACCCTAAGCGGGCGGCCCTGGGCCTCGGCGCTCGGCAACGGCCACAGGAAGAGGAGGCATGCCTAGCCGGTTGCTGGCGACCGAGGCCGGTTAAAGGAGTACCCAAGCCAATGGGACGGAGGCGAGCAGCGATCACCAGCAAAAGGCTCGCCCTCCACCTGGGAAGTCCTGCACGCGCGCGCTGCCCACCTCCTCCCCCCCAGCCACCCAGCCAGCAGCCAGGGGCTCCCCGCTATGGCGCCACCCCCCCCCGACGAGCGCCCAGTCTGACGGCAAGCTGGCTGGGTGGGTGGGTGGGCACCCCCCCCTGCCAGCCCGCCGCCAGAAGTTCGAAAAAGGTAAAGATCGCGGCTCGACTGCGGGGGTTAGCTGGGATCCCGAGGGTTTTCCCCATCGTCGCCTAACCCCCGCAGAGCTGCCCACGCGCACGCCCGAGGATTCGAAAGGGTATTCCTACCCTTTTGAATCCTCGGGCGTGCACGCGGACGGCTCTGCGGGGATTAGGCGAGGATGGGGGGAACCCTCGGGATCCCAGCTAACCCCCGCAGTCGAGCCGCGATCTTTACCTTTTTCGAACTTCTGGCGGCGGGCTGGCAGGGGGGGGTGCCCACTATTCAGCAGGGGAGGGAGCGCCTTCTGCCTGGGGAGGGGGGGCGAGCGGTGGGGGGGGCAGCGAGCGGGGGGGGGCGGGCGGCGATTTTCTTCTTCGCCCCAGGCGGCTCAACGCTGCGCGACGCCACTGGCGCATGCGCACTGAATTGGAGCCATTTTGGCTCAAATTAATTTTTTTTTTTTTCTGCCGGTGAGGCGTCCGATCCGGACGCCTCAAAACCGATATTACCCTCCCGGAGACCCCTCCGGAAATCCTTATAACGGTTCTGTGGATCCGTTCAGAACCGGTAACATCCCATCACTGCCCCTAAGCACTCTTCTGAAATGGAACAGAGCATCAATGCCATATGATCTCAACTGAAAGAGCAATAAGCAAAAACTACCTGAAGTATGTTTTTTCTTGCTGGCTTTTCTAGACTTACATGCTGATAGGCATTCCGGAGCTTCTTTCCTTCTGATTTTGAATTCACCTTCTGCTTATTACTTTCTGCTTATTACTGTTCCTCCTTTTTTATTTAAAGAAATTGCTGTCATCCAATCTGCCTTTATTTATTTAGATTTATATCGACGCCCACTCAGGGCGGTTTACAATCAGGAAAACAACACAGCACAAAAAAAATTAATACATTTTTCTAAATCAATAATAGAATTCTCTCTCCCCTCCGGCTATTGGTGGGTGCCCAGAACATCTTGAAAAGTTGTGAGAATCATATAACCATGGTTCAAACGTAGCTCCCCCTAGGGTTCTGCGATGTCAAATGGCAGCTGGGATCTTAGTTGCCACCACCTTCCTTGCTCTTGCCCGGAGGGGGGGGGTAGGTGGCATGATGTTTCACTGACTCCCCCCTGGGCTTCTACAATGTCAAATAGCAGCTGGGATCTTGGTTGCCACCTCTTTCTGCTCTGGATAGGAATCAGCATTTGAGCTTTCTCTGATTAGGTTTCTTCGTTGTCAATCAATGCATGTTCTTAGATAATAGACATTGTTCTCTTTCATTGTTCCCTTTTGCAGAGCTTGGGACCATTATATATATATATATATATATATATTTGGACCACAGAATTACAAAATTTATAGTCCGTAAAGCAATTTTTCCAGAGTTACCATTTCCAAGGTCAAATTGCACCAAAATGGTTTCTCCTCAATTTGCCACTTAGCAAAGGGATCATATTTTTAGGCTTTGCTTTTAAAAAAAATATTATGCCACTTTCTCTGAAAGAGTAGCAGAACAGTCACTAAAGGCTTTGCTGAATTGCAAAGTGAAAAGAAACAGAAATGTTCTTTTGGTTCTGATTGCACATACTAAGTGAGTGATACCAGAGGGTAGCTCATAAAACACATTCATTATTATCATGAATCATGCTTCTGTCCATTCAAAATGTGATTGAAAATCTGCATTTCCCGCTTATTGGGCACAATTTCCTGCTTGTACAATGCAATTATCATGACTTTTAAAATGAGAATACTCCTAAATTAGATGTTTGTGTCCTGATTAAAGCAAAACTGAACTAGAATAAACATTATATTTTGAAGGAAAAGTTCAGAGAAAGAAAATGGGGGAAAATTGGAGCAGAAATTAAATTGGAGGAAATCTTGCTCACTCGCTCTTCCGCCATCCCTCCCTTGACAGATACATTGTCGCTAGAGATATGCAAGGCAGTGGAAGTGTAAATGATTTGGAATCCAATAAATCCTTCACATTATTCTTTAGTAAGCAAAGTGGGGAGCCTAAGGCTCAAAAGCTGGGACTTTAATGGAATAGAGCATGTTGTTTCATGCAGTAGCATTCAGTTGCTTGATTGCTTGCCAAGACTATGATGGAGAATCTGTTTGAGAAAGGACAATTTTAGTGTTTTGCAAAAAGCAACTTTATGTTTTGAAAGCAATTAAAGATAATGATCTCCTTGTTCAAAAGCCAGTCATTTCCAACTCTAGGGGGCAATACTCAGCTCCGTTTACAGCCAAAGAGCAAGCACTGTCTGCATCTGCAGACATTTTCATGGTCATGTAGCAGGTATGACTAGATGTAAGAATGCATGGAATGCTGTTACCTTTCTGCTGAGGCAGTACCCATTTATCTACAGTAATACCTCGGATAACGCTAAGACTTGGTTCCACAAGTCTTGGTGTTATCCGATGTTTAGTGTTATCCGATCCATGTTAAAATCCTATGGGCAGTGTTTCCAAAATGCTGGTGTTTGGACTTCAATTCCCAGAAGCTTAAGTCAATTCCCCAAAGCACTGATCAGTCAATATACTGGCTTAGGCTTCTGGGAACTGAAGTCCAAACACCAGCATTTGGGAAACACTGTCCTATGGGATGGATCAGATAACGTTAAAGCTCCATAGAGATACATTGTAACCGCACAGGCTTTAGCGGTTGTTATCCAATCCATCCCATAGGACCTTAACGTTATTCGATCCAATTCTCCTCCCCAGATTACTTAACATTATGCGATTTTAGCGTTATCTGAGGTAAACGTTATCTGAGGTATTACTGTACTTGCAATTTCTTACTTTAGAACTGCTAGGTTGGCAGGAGCTTGGATAATCCTAGGAGTTCCCTCGCCCCTGTTGTTTTATTATTGCCCTAGCTTTGAAGAAGAGGTCAGAGTAGATAAGGGGAAATCTGCAAAACCAAATGGCATTTCACCTATTTACTCAGTCCTATTCAACACATGTGCCTCCACTGTTATTTAAACATATACCAACCCAGCGTGTTATGTATGGACTATATTACCAACACAGTTGGCCACATGACCCTCTTAGAAGAAGAAGAAAAGCCTCTTTAGGAAAACTAACTTGTTTGTTTCCTTGTTCTAAATTAGCCAATCAACATATTTCTTATCTTCCTACCTTTTTTGCTCTGAAGTTAAAAAAATCTTATCTGAGTTGTAGTAGATCCTTCTAAGCATTTTTGAAGGATAAATTCTCTTGTAGTGGAATCAGCCATGTAGTGAAGAGTGAAAAATATTTTTTTTCCTTACCATTTATTACACTAAATAAATATTTTTCCCCACCCCAAACAATACTATGCTTTCTTGTCATGTTTTTGAGCACAGTCTTTGTAACCAAACATTGTTTCATTGGATATCACCTGCCTGATTATTTAGCTGGTCTACATAAATAAAGGGAATTCCTGGGGAACTACAGTACCTTATAATTCTTAGCTTGAAAACTGCTCCACATTTGGCCATGGAGTCACAACTCACCAACTGTGATGTGAATACTCAGCCCAAATTCTTTTCACTATCTGAGTTCAGTCCCCATTGGCTCATGGTTGACTCAGCCTTCCATCCTTCCAGGGCCATAGCCAGGGGGGAGGGGGGGCTTTGCCCTCCCTGAGTTAGCAGTTTGCCCACCCTCAAACAGCTAGCCAATAGACGGCGCAAAGTGCAGTATCCCATAGGAATGCATTGAAAAGAGGCTTTCACCCACCCACATCTAGAATCCTGGGTATGGCCCTGTATCCTCCAGAATTCAGTAAAATGCATACCCAGAGCATTGGGTGTAAATTACCTTGTAAATTATCTTATGAACCACCCAGAGAGTACTCTAAGCAGTAAGAGGCAGTATACAATTGCAGTTGCTATTGTTATTGCTATCACTTCCAGCAAAAGCCACACTGGGGGTCATTTACAGGTCTCCAGTCTATCACTTGTTTAACCTTCGCACTACAAAGTATGCTATTCCAGTGTGAAGCAAGTTCATGTGAAGCTGAATGAGATAAATATTGCTAAGTTACTTGTCACTGTAGCCTCGGGCTACATCTAAAAGATTTTCTCAAAAAAAGAAAAAAAAGAAAACCTCCAGGAATAGAGCAGAGATCTTGATTAATGCATGGAGAAAATACAAAGCAGTATTGACAGAAGATCCTTGCCGGCTGCCAATTTGCACCAGAACAGGCTAACATGATCAATAGCAAGCCATCAATACAGCTTTTGCTAGCCTGTCAACGTAGCCACATATTGAAAAATTATAGACAATGACAATCTCTTTACAGCCATCAAATCAAAGTTATATCCTTTTCAGAGAAAGACATTCGAAGATTAACTGTTCCAGTAGAGCTGAATACTTTATTATCAGAAGCAGGCAAGATTTTTGATAATAACTGGGGGAATAGCCTAGTTATGAGATACACACTTGTTCAGAAAGCATTAACAGTTTATTAGCTTTGACTTCCTTTATTAGACTGCTAAAAATACATTTTGTTCACAGTAGGAGTTATTGGAATTAAGGCAGAGATCTCTAACGCTAAGGAGAATAATACATTCATAGCTTATGAGTGAACATGACTGGGTTGCATTGGAAATCACTTGCTTTAAACAAAGATCAGACCTTGTTTTCTGTGAATGCACGAATTAAGCACTCAAATGCATGGATGAATGAGCTAGAATTTCTATTCAAAGGTCTCCAGTTGTCAGGGAGTGTAAGAACACAATAGAATCATTGCTAGACACAAAGCTGGCTCAGCAGCTTTACACCCTGAACACAGTGATGTCAAAAGCTAAGAAAGGTTCAAACTGGTTACTGTTTGGGTGGAAGACAATGATGTCCTACTAGACTGAGGGAGCAATTTACCTGACCCAGTGTATGGCTGCTTCTCAAAAATCTAGTACCCTGCCCTACTTTTTATCATTTATCAGGTGTTTTTAGGAAGCTTTCTTTATTTATTTGTGTCAGAGGCACCTCAAGCATATAATACCATACAAAGCTAAAATTAACATATCTGAAACAAATAGGAATTAGATGGCATCCACCCCAAATCAGGCCACAACAGGCCATGGTTGTTCTTGGCCAGGTGGTAGAGAGTCATGTGGATCTACCCAGTTATCTGGTAGCTTCTTGCTTGCCTTCCATTGTTCTAAGGTGGTCTGTGGGGGCTGGTTGTTCAGAAGAGCAGAAGTTGTGAGGAAGCTGTGCCTTGTTTTCATTCTCTGCTTTGGCGGTTGGTGATCAAATAGTAGATGTGTTTCTGAAGGGATATGAAAGGAGCCTCCCTGAAGCTATTTCATTCCCTGGGCAACAGTGGCAATGGTGATTGTCAACGTTAATTCTTTCAACCCAGAAGCACTTCTTTTAGGAACGTAATATGAAATCAAAAGTGATATTTTGTCAATAGTTCTCCTCAACAATGGCCTTTTAGGACCTATCAAATACATAGGAAGAAAGATCACAGGTGGTCTTATTGTTAGACTGATAGCCTTAGGTTGTAGATTTTAGATGTACTGACTAATTAAAAAGTAGCAAATCATTAGTTATTTCTGAGTAGGATAGGGAGAGAAGCATATGTGGGTCTGTTTGTTTTTTCTCTACAGCGATGAAATAACTTAGTTGGCTGGGTAGGAGGAACCATTAGGAGCCTTTCTTTTGGCAGAAAAAATCCTTGATCAACCCTGGCTTCCATCATGTACTAAGTCAGGGTTTCTCAATGCTGGGCCCACAGGTATCTTGGACTTCAACTTCCAGAAGCCCAAGTCAGCACACCTGCTAATCAGGACTTCTAGGAATTGAAGTTCAAGAACACCTGGCAGGCCAAGGTTGAGAAATATTCAGGTATCAGATTTAACCTTGGCCTCCTCCTCTCACCCTTGGTCTTCCCACATGATCTCCTGACAAATGGCATTTTGGAAAACTACATACATACATACATACACACACACATACACATGAGCTCTTCAGCCGAAGAGACTCTATTTTAAATCTACACCAAAGCCCATGGTACTATTAATAACACTGACACCAGGTATTCCCTTTTATGGTTTAGTTTCAATATAATGGAACAGAGAGAGTAAAGAACTAGGATTCAGAAGATCTGTGTTCAAATCCACACTTGACTGCATTGGGAGAAGCACTGATAAACCCATTCCTTGTATATCTCACACACTTTGGAACCTTACTAGAGTCACCATATGTTAAAAGCAATATGATAGCACATGACAATAACAAACCAGTGAGGAGGTTAGATATTTAATGGTATATTAAGCATATGGTGATTAAAAAAAAACCATTTAGAATCATTGTAAAAAGATCCGTTTAAAAATGTACAACCCTGTACAACAAAGCTCCTTCTCTATGCCGAATTTAATTGTTAGAAGCTTGTCTTAAGAACCTTTCTACAAAGTTAGCAGGCAGGAGGTCATCCAACCTGATTTCCTGGCATAGAACACTATACTGTACAGGTGCTTCTCTCATAGCCTCATCATATATACCTGCAAAGATGAAGGAACTGAGAGAAGGGCCTCATTAGAGTATCCTAAAAACTAGAAAGAGTCATATGGGAAGGTGTAGTCTTTGAAGTAGGCTGAAGTCAAGTCATATAGGGATTTAGAAGGCAAAATTGATGCTTTGGCTACGCTGGAACCAATGGAGCTGTAACAAGGGAGTTATATGGTCCCTGTAACCAGCTAATGGTAGAAAGTGAAGAAGATCTGAAGAGCCTCTTGGTGAGTTTAAAGAGGAGCATGCAAAAGCTGGTTTGAAATACAACATCAATAAAACCAAGATCATGGCATCTGGCCCCATCACTCCTTGGCAAATAGAAGGGGAAGACACGAAAGCAGTGGCAGACTTTACTTTCTTGGAATCCAAGATCATTGCAGATGGTGACTGCAGCCCTGAAATTAAAAGACATTTACTCCTTGGGAGGCAAGCTATGGCAAACCTAGGCAGTATAATAAAAAGCAGAGACATCACCCTATTGACAAAAGTCTGTATACTTAACGTGATGGTATTCCCAGTAGTAATGTATGGCTGTGAAAACCCAACCATAAAGAATAGCTGAGCACCTTTAAATTCTAGAGCTGGAGAAGACATTTAAGAGTCTCCTGGACTGCAAGGAGATCAAATTAGTCAATCCTGAAGAAGATCAACCCTGGCTGCTCCTTGGAAGGACAGATACTGAAGCTCAAATACTTTGGCCATCAAATGAGAAGAGAGGACTCACTGGAGAAGGTCAGGGAAAAATTGAAGGCAAAAGGAGAAGGGGGCAACAGAAGTCGAGATAGCAACAGAAGTCGAGATAATTATGCAGCATCGTTGTCATGGTGGCATGGATCTAGGTAAATTCAGGAGGAAGATGGGTGACAGAGGAGCATGGCATGCTGTGGAACATGGAGTTGCAATGTGTCAGTCTCAATGATGTAGCTGAACAGCAATAAAGTAACAAGCTAGAATCAGAGTCAAGCTATAGCATTTTGCACCATCTGAGGTTTCTAAATGCTCTTTAAAAGCAGCCCTATGTTGAATATATTTTAGTTATCCAAGTACAAGCCATATGTAGCCATAGCCGGATCAGAACTCTCCCAGAATTGATGTAGCTAGTGTAATAACTTTAACTGTGTAAATGTATTCCTGGTCAACAGCAAGATCTAAGGATCCAGGCTCAGGGTTAAATCTAAGACTAATCCAAGCTTCAGACTTGAGTTTTCAGTGGGGATGTAACTCTGTCCAGCACATGCTCAAGCCCTTTTTCTTGAACTTCATTTCAACTGGTCAAGAACATCTTTGTTGTGTCCGGATTGACTGCCTCCCCTCCCCCCCACAACATCCTTTTCCATTACTGACTCCAGACACTGGTTTACAACCAAAATTGCTTCCTAGGAATTAAAATGGAAAGTGGAGATAGAACACCATTATTCTTATCATTGCATTCCCACTATAAAGAATCCTCAATACAGTATTTGTTTTAGAAATGAACAAAGTTTTACATGGAGTTTTCCCTAATTTATTTATTTTTTAACTTATCCTTTGACAGGAGAACTTTTTTGCAAAATTTAGAGAACTCCAAATTTCAAAGTATTTTGTTGTTGTTGTTCAGTTCCATAGTCGATTCCAACCCTTTGCAACCCCATGGACCACTGTCCACCAGGCACTTCTGTCCTCCACCATCCTCCTCAACTCGCTCAGCTTTGTGCCCATTGCGCCTACAATACCATCTAGCCATCTCATTTTTGGCCGCCCCCTTCTTCTTTTGCCCTCCACCCTTCCCAGCATCAAGGCTTTCTCAAGCGAATCCTCTCTTCTCATTTGATGTCCAAAGTACTTTAGCTTCATCTTTACTATTTGACCTTCTAAGGAGCAGTCAGGGTTAATTTCTTCTAAGATTGACCTATTTGTTCTCCTTGCTGTCCAGGGGACTCTCAAAACTCTCCTCCAACACCACATCTCAAAGGCATCTATTCTTCTGCATTCAGCTTTCCTTATGGTTCAGCTCTCACAACCATACATTGCCACCGGAAATACCATTGCTTTCACTATACGAATTTTTGTTTGTAATGTGATGTCTCTACTTTTCACTATGTTCCCCAGATTTCTCATCGCTTGCCTCCCAAGAATCAGTCGCCTTTTTATTTCATGGCTGCAATCTCCATCTGCAGTGAGCTTTGATCCTAAGAAAGCAAAATCTGTCACTGCTTCTACTTCTTCCCCATCTATTTTCCAGGGACTGATAGGGCCTGTTGCCATTATCTTGGTTTTCTTGATGTTGAGTCTCAAGCCAGCTTTTGCACTTTCTTCTTTCAACCTAATCAGGAGCTTTTTAAAGTCCTCCTCACTTTCTGTCATTAGGGTGGTATCATCTGCATATCTCAAGTTGTTGATGTTTCTCCCAGCAATTTTGATCCCTCACTTTCCCTACTCTACTATGCCATCTACTGCGTGCACACCAATGGTCGGGGAAGAAGCAGGCAGGGCAGGTTGAGGACTTCTCCGCCCCTGCCCCTGACCCCCTTCAACATATTGGAATGTAATGTATTGTTTGTTAGCCGTCCTGAGTCACGAGTGGGCGGCAATATAAAATTGAATTACTACTACTACTACTACTACTACTACTACTACTACTACTACTACTACTACTACTACTACTACTACTAGTAGTAGTAGTAGTAGTAGTAGTAGTAGTAGTAGTAGTAGTAGTAGTAGTAGTAGGCGGCCAACCATCACGGATTCTGCGGGACAGTCCCGATTTGAGAGGGGGAATCCCAAGTTACCATTTTTAAGAAAATGGTCACGGAATTGCCCCATGACATCCCGGATGTCCCGATTTCTCTCCGACACCAGCAGGCATAAAAAAAAATGAGCCGAATGGCTCCAATAAACTGTGCATGCACAGAAACTCAATCCTGGCTCCAGGAAAAGACCACTACTGCTGAAATGTCAAGATCACCTTAGTTTCTCTAACAGAGCAACAAAAGCAAAATATAAGAAAATGTTCAAACAGATCCTTTGCATTTTCACACAAGTGGTTTTTTTTTTAATACTTATCCTTCTTTTCTTTCTTGACATTTTCTTCTGTCATTGATTGTATGTTCTCCAGGTGAAGACTATTTTGCCAAAGATGAGCACTAGCTAATGATTTTGCAGTTGTGATACTGGTTTGCTTGGTTTGAGTATTCCTTTTCACTGACTTTGTGCTCACCATGCCTTCTCTCTATCACCACTAGAGGGCGCGCAGGACCAAGTTATGCAAATAGAAAAACATTTTCTTTTCCTGGTTTCTGTTTGAAAAAATCTGGGCACAGAGCTGAAATTTTTCACATGTTAGTTTAAACCTCAACAAATACTTGAGATAATTGTTTTTTTTTATTGTCATTTGTAATAAAAGTGACCCCTTTGTTGAAAAGTCGCTATCCATACTACCTTTTATTTCTTAAACTAAAAAAAGTTGTGGGTTTTTTTTAATCGTGTCAGAGGCACACAAAAGTGTTTTCTAAGTTGAAAGGATTTTTGCTGGAAGAACTTCACTCAGGGGATGCTCAAATTAGGCTTCTTTCATGTCCCCAAGATCTTTTCCCATGAAAGTGGTCTCTATTTGTTTTTGTTGTTCAGTCACACGGTCAGAGGCGTAGCGAGGGCCCCCCGAGGGGGCAGCCTGCCCCGGGTGGCACTTTGCGGGGGCGGTGACGCCAGGGCAGGCTGCCTGCTTTAAGATCGGGCTGGCTGGAGGTGCCTCCCCCAGGCAAACCGGATGCCTCTATGTTCCCTTTCCTCTTCAGAAAGGGAACAGGGCTTTTTTTTTTTAATGTTGTGCGATCAATGCATCGCACAAAGTTAAAAACCGGATAATGTTATGACTTGTGGAACCAAGTCATAACGTTATCTGAGGTACTACTGTACTTGAGTCTTGCTTGAGTTAGGTTTAAAACTGCTGGTGTTGTGAGTTTGCTCCTTACAGGAATCAAGATTAACTCAGCCTTCCATCCTGCTGAGGTTGGTAAAAATGAGTACCTAGCATGTTGGGAGCACCTTGTGAACTGTTCATAGTGTCCACTAGGAACTCTGGGGCAGTATATATGTGTAATTGCTTATTATTGCTTTAATTTCTTAATATACACCAATTTCTTTGGTGTAATACCACAGCTGACTACTGTATGATCTGTATATAAAATATAAGGTCTGCTCTTATCCGTGGTTTTATATACAGTATCTGTGATACATCTCAGAATATATCCTCTGTGGATACAGGGGACAACCTATATTTCACCAACATTGGCTGACTAGTGAAATGTAGCTTCAAAGGAAAGCATCAGTGGTGGGCATCAGCAGGTTCGCACCAGTTCACCAGAACCAGTAGCAGAAATTCTGGCTATCCCTGCCTCCAAGTTTTGAAATAAAGTAGTCCTAATTCAGGTGCAATGCAGGGCTTTTTCCCTTGGCCACACCCACCATACCATGCACACAGTGTGGTAGTAAATTTTTTTGGAGTCTACCACTGAAGGCATATGCTGTTTAAGTCTAGGTATTAACTCTCTCTGTTTCTGCTGTTGGGTTCAAGGACAATACAAAAGTAAGTACAGCTTTGGATTTTGTACTTCAAAAAACATTTTTGAAAACATTCTTAAAAAGATACTACCTTCAAAAATCCTGAAAGCTTAGGAAATCTCCCTATTTTAACATACTTAGACACATAGTTTATTTATGGACAAGAAGACAAACAATTGCTCTGAGATAACAATAAAATAGACTGCTTTGTTGTTGTTGTTGTTGTTGTTGTTGTTATTATAGCAGTCAATATAAGGATAAAATTATTAACTTATAGTTACAAACATGAGAATTGGACACAAGAGAATAATGATAGTGAGAATAAAAACATTTAAAATTCTAAAATCTAAAGAGGATTAGTATAGTATTATGATGCACTGTACTAATTATAAAACAATATTTAGCTAAGATCAGGGATATAGAGTCAGACTGGTATGATAAAAACAGTAGTAGATAAAAGGTATCCGAATGACAAGGATACTTAATAAAAAAAAACTTGGATAAAAGTTCCTGATGAGCATCTCCATAGAGAGAGCAATGTAAAATGGCATAAATCTTTCCCCTCTTTTAAATACAAATGTTAATTAGACCTGGCTGCAAGCAAATCTTTAATCTCTGAGTTGCCACAAGATGTTTTTCTAGTTTTGCTGCAAAAGATGACAGACTAACACACATACTGCACCAGAAATGCATATCAAATAGAACTCTACAGTTGTGTTTATTTATTTATTTATTTATTTATTTATTTATTTATTTATAATTCATATTTATATAGCTGCCCACTTGCCACATCGTGGTGACTCAGGGCGGCTTACATATAAAATATAGAACTAGAAAATAACAAAACAAGGGCACAGATAAATCTGTGTTATGACTGATAAAACGTGTAACAGAGGTTGTTTTTCATATAATGACAAAGAGGGCATTCCAAAGTGCAGGTGCTGTGGTTGGTGCCTGGTGTGTGCATGTATGTGTGGTGTTTTTTGGATTGCAGCCAGAGACTGGTTAAAAGAGCAATGATGCCCTGAGGGAAATGTCTCCTGGTGACCTTCACACCTTTGAAAGCCTACAAAGTGGTTTGCTAAATAATGTGGTCCAGAATTGTTTACAGCAGTGATTCTCAACCTTTGGCCCTTCAGGTGTTTTAAGAACATCTTTACACAGTATTTTATTTAAATAAAAAACATATTTAGAGATTTTTAAATGATTTTTAAATGTTTTAAATTTTGTTCTTATCATTGGCCTTATTGACAAATGTTTAATTGTTTTCTTTAAATTTTATTACATAACAAATTAAAACAACAACATTAAAATATAAAATTATATTAAAATTATTTATAGATTTTTTGTAATTTTTGTAATGTTTGTGTAAATTTGATTGAGATTTGGAAATTTTTGATTATTACTTGATGTTGATGCTTATTGATTTTTTTGATACTGTAATGATATTGTGATATTTGGACCTTTGTAACAAGAGTTATATCTCTACTGCATAGCAAATGTCACATTATTATTAAAGTGGGTCTTGCTTTTTCTATTCGTATTTTAATTTCTACCTCGAGATCCCACTTTTCATTCACCATATTCTCCAAATACAGTAGACAATTTTAGCCACTCTTCCAGTTTCTTGTATTCTTACCATTAGCTTGCCATGAGTTGATGCTTGGCTTATCACAAGGTACAATCAAACCTTGAGATATGAAATTAATTCGTTCCTCAGGAGTTTTCATATCCCAAAAAAATTGTACAGTACTGTACAGCACAGTACTGTATCTCTAAACACAATGAAAAGCACATTGCATTACCAGAAGTGGCCACTAGAGACCACTGTATACTTTTTCATATCTAAAAAAAAAACACATTAAAAATTCATACCTCGAAAAAATTCCGAGATTTCTTTTCATATTGCGAGTTTTTCATCAGTTGAGCCATTCATATGTTGAGGTTTGACTGTATTTAGTCTTCGTGGTGTTGAGATCCAAATCATATTCTCCACTTGAAGTCTAACTCGATCCTCAAAGTATAAAAATTAACAGTACAGTGGGACCTCATACAAATTTAACCCATTCCACAGGGCTCGTTGTTGTACTAAATAATTGCTGTACGATGCATGCATCATATAGTGATTTTCCCTATGGGATGCATCGTACAACGAATATCTCTAGGGAGGGAATCATACAACAACAAAAATTCATTGTATGATTTTCCCCATAGAGATGCATTTTATCATATAACAATTTTAGTTCTTATACAGGGCACAATGTTTTTTCAAATCGTTGTTGTACGATTTAATGGCTGTACGAGGCATTCGTTATATAGGGTTCTACGGTATATACAAAAATGGAATGAAGAAAAATCTCCTAGATTCCAGCAGCTGTTAATTCAGTGGAAGTTTTGCAGATTTCTTTGGGTATGTAACGATATTCTATTGCATGTTTGCATCAGAAGAAATTTAAAATTCTGTACATAATTCTTCTCCAAGCAAAATTCTAGGGAAGTTTGCAAATGAAAATACCATACATATATTTGTTCAAGAGAAAACATCCAGTGATACACATTGCAATTAGAAAAAAGCCAGAATTACACCCTAATGGGTGAATCGTCAGGACTCCAAAAGAAGTGAACACATTTTATGACCTGTTTGTATTTGCTCCTCCACAGGGTACAGTTTTTCTGTTTATTCTGTTATTCCAAAATTAATACAATATGATCACCTGAATAGCATGTCTTTGTGTAAATGTTCTTTTCAATAATATTAGATTTGGCAAGGTGCCTACCCATGGGAAATATCCATTCTATTGGGTACTGCATGGGAAACTAAAATGGGAACTGTACCAAGAAAAGTTAGAAATAAAGCTCACTCGTGTCCTGTGACAGCAAGTCCAAATGATTGAATACCTCTTAATGTAAAAGAAAAATAGGTCCACCCTTTAAAAATGAAAGTATGAATTACAGATACCTGGCAAACTTCTTAGGTACATACATAGAAGCATATGTAAATTAAAAACAGATTTCCGATCATTACATGAATTTATTGCATTCTTCATTACTTTATGACTGCCAAGCTGGTATTCTCAGGATTGCTCCAGTTGTTAAAGTAATTAATTGTGTGATATACAAGCCAGAGAAACACGTGGAAGCATTCTCTAGATGGTTGTAGAAGCCAATTCCAATATTGTACCTTGTAAAAATGTATAGATAAATGGAAGACAAAACAAAAGAATACCTCCCTTGTTAGTTAGGATTAATGGAAGAATAGCACTAACACCAACTTTCCAGTCATCAAGTTCAGTGTCTTAACCACTAAGCCACCACAGTCCCATCCCTGTTACTTGTGCGACATTGATTATAACTTAGGTTTGGGCCTATGTTGCTCATAAGTAATTTTGTGACTAGTTACTTCCATTACTTGTAACTAAATATTTTCAATACAGTAATACCTCGGATAACGCTAAGACTTGGTTCCACAAGTCTTGGTGTTATCCGATTTTTAGTGTTATCCGATGCATGTTAAAATCCTATGGGATGGATCAGATAACGTTAAAACTCCATAGAGATACATTGTAACCGCACAGGCTTTAGCAGTTGTTATCCAATCCATCCCATAGGACCTTAACATTATTCGATCCAGTTCTCCTCCCCAGATTACTTAACGTTATGCGATTTTAGTGTTATCCAAGGTAAACATTATCCGAGGTATTTCTGTATATCATTAAAAGCCAGCCCCAACCTGAACTTGTGAGCAATCCATTGCATGGGAAATAAAAGTCTTGTGGGTGAAAGTGAGGAGAGGGGGCTGTTTTCTCTCCCTTGTAAAATTACCTGTCCCTGAAGTTTTAACAGGCTTGAACTGTTGCATGGACAGCTACTCTCCTGAGTCACATTTGAATCTGGATTGAAAGAGTTCACCCATGATAACTGGAAGACCATTTCTTTGCATATAAGCAGAGGTCAAGGTCTGTTTCCTACCAACAGCTCCCCGATGGCTCAGTGGATAAAAGCACTGTGCTTGGAAACCTGAAGGACGGGTTCAATTCCCTGAGAGATGCACAATGGGGGACATGAAAGGAGCCTCATTTGGGCATTCCCTGCAAAAATCCTTTCAATCCAGAGTAATCTCTGACAGGAAACACACACACCAGAAGCAACATTGGTGGGTATGATCTTTCTTTGTGGCTGCACCATGATAGTGAACTTGATCTCCAAAGGCAGTAAGTTTGATTTGTTCCTTGTTTAGCTTGTTTTACAAGTTGTTAAAACCATCCAACTACACCTTACAGTCTCAGATTTTTTAAATTGGTTTGAGAAATTGCTTCCAGTAAGATTTTCTGAGTTAAATATAAATTGCATGTGGCTTTAGGAGGCTAAGTGGCCAGACAACCAGTTAATAAATACAGTATTTTAAATAAATAAAGTAAATGAATAATCCACAAGACTGCTGTTGCACAGTGGATATGGCCTTGCACAAAACTGGACTATTATGCCTAGGGCACGAAGGAGTAAGCAGATGCAGAGAAGGTGGAATCACATTGTCCCCACACAGATTGTTACGGGAAAGACCTGACATTTTTGACTGCAAGTGACCAGAGGGATCCAAAATATATTTGAGATCAACACAGTACAGTATGTGTATTAGGTAAAGGTAAAGGTTTCCCTTGCTTGAAAGCCAGTTGTGTCTGACTCTAAGGCAGTGATGGTGAACACCATCTTTCTACCAACTTCTACAAGTTGATATCGTTGTTAATGGTTTTGGGGTGTGGGCGGTATGCACATGCCTCACCGCTGCTCCAGGAGCTGCACTGGTTGCTAGTATGTCTCTGTGTGCAATTCAAGGTGCTGGTAATTATCTTTAAAGCCCTACATGGTAGTGGGCCAGGATACTTAAGAGACCACCTCACCCCAAGAACATCCGTCCGTCCCACCAGTTGCTCTCTAGTTGTTCCATCGGCCAGAGAGGTGCATCTCTCTGGCACCAGAAGGAGGGAATTCTCTGTGTCCGCTCCAGCCCTATGGAACCTCCTGCCAATGGAGCTACGTCTCCAGACGGAGCTGCTGCCCTTTAGGAAGAATTTAAAAACATGGCTGGCGGGGCAGGTATGGGGTTCGGGAGGCACAATGACCCCAGCTCACTGGATGGTTTAAGCCCCTTCTCTCCCTCAAGATGTAGTAATTTGGCGCTCTTTTGTTTTTATTTTTAGATTTTAATTTTTAATCTTTACTAGTTTTAAATGTGAGGGTTTTTAGGAATGTTTTATGTTTTATTGTGGTGCTTTTTATGACCTGTAAACCACCCTGAGTCACCTCGGAGAGGAGGGCGGTTGATAAATATGAATAATAAATAAATAAATGCAAGCCCAACATGCTCAAGGGGGGCAGTGGCGGTGGTCAACAACATACAGTGTGAATATGGAGAGATACAAAATCCACCTCATTTACTGGCCAATTACTGCCAGAAATGTGCACGGATGAGGACTTAAGTTTGGCCAACAACAAAGTCAAGAAAAGTGGGTTTATTTTGTCAGTCAAGGGTTTGATCAGAACACGAAAGAAGAAGAAACTCTTGGTAAGTTTCCATGGCTAGGCAAAGGTTTGAACTCAAGTCTCTGGAGTTCTAGTTTGTCACTCTGTTCATTGCACCACACTGGCTCTCACACCCATATAGGTGTAGACTTACACAATTTTCATGCGGAATGCCATTAAAGGTTCCTTGGAACATAGCTGAAGGGAGCGAGCTGTCAAACTAATTAGCATAATGTTTTCCTAACTTTAGGGTAAAGAATATCTTCAAGTAATTAACACAAAATTCCTGTGCAACCATAGCAATCCCAGGCATAATAAAGAACAAGTCTCTTTACATATATTGTACTGTATATAGCAAATGTTGTAAAGCTCTGATCCCAAAGTGTGGCCCAATAGATGCCTCAACAGGGGATTTCTTAATCAGTTCAAATTTGACAGCAAAACTCGGGCTTTGCTATCAAAACATGTAGGACATAACGTTGTAAAGTCATTAAGCATCTTGTGATGTCACGGAGGCTGGGCAGGCAACAGTTGGGGAAATAACCCCCCACACACACACACACTTTGTTCCATTATTGCAGAGTTTCTTGCAACTAGATTTAGAATTGCCAACCTTGTGCTTCTACTCAATGATTTCCCTCCATTATGTGTGAGTTTTTGCATACCACACAATTGAAAAAAGGATCTCTTTAACTGTCAGCAGTTTTCTGGAATGGCTGTCATTTTCATTGCACTGGCAGAACTCTGCAATAGAATACTAACCATTACTTAACTGATTCCTAAAAGTAATTCCTAAATCACTATCTTGCCTTTGTGCAACATCTAAAAGCCCATGGCTCTTCACACCTATCTAGCCATGCTTTCCTTTAGCATCCTTGGCAATGCATATACCATATGAAACATATCTTTAAAAGGAAAATACAATAATGTTGGGGAAAGCTGGAGGTAGTAGGAGAAGATGAGAGAGATTGGTCTAAGAAAGGAAGGCACAACCTCTTATTCGAAAGACTTAAACAGGGCCGGTAGTGATGTGGCCTTCTGGAGGTCACGAATTCCTAGGGTCACTATAAGTCTGAAGCAGTTTAAAAGCATATAACAATGCAACAGTCACCCTACTAATGTGATGTAAAGAGAATCCTTAAGGACTAATAATGGCAATGAAGAGGTGCTGCTCTCTCCCATCTCTTGGCAATGTTGTTCTTGCACTGCTTAGCACCACTGTCTCCTCGCATTGTGGGCCCCATGCTCTTTTCAAAACTGCAGAGAGTTGTGCCAACTTTTTGGAGTGCCTGGCACTTCCTAGAGCAGGGATTCTCAACCTTTTTAAGCCGGGGGCCGAGTCACGCTCCCTCAGACAGCTTTGGAGGCTGGAAGGACATTTTGCCCTTCCTCCACCAAATGGCATTCCTGGCATGGTGAAGGCGGTAGGGAGCACATGAAATGGTGCCATGGGCCACATCCAGCCTGTGGGCCGCAGGTTGAGAATCCCTGTCCTAGAGGAATGGACGGTCTGTCATTCTGTTGGTTGGTTAGTTGATTGGTTGGTCAGTTTGCCTTCCTGCCTATCTGTCTGTCAATGGGAGGGAGAAGATGGGTGGATAGACAAAAAGCAAATCCATTGAGCTAGTCAAGTAGCACTTGAAGGAGCAAGCTAGGTGGAGTGTGGAGTCTGTGTGCTCTCTTCATGAAAGAGGAGAGGCGCAAATGTTAGTTTTTGCCTCAGCCAGATGCCCTCATCTGCCTAATGACAGAGCTGGTCTTCTAACAAGTTTTATTTGGCATAAGATGCATGAGGTGTGGCTCACCATCAGATGGTTGGGATCCCCCTATCTAGCAGTATAAATAAAATAACACCAACATTATTAATGTAATATAGTTATAGCCTCTGGAAAATACCAGGAAAGATGTAAGGCAAAAGGAAAAGAAGGTAAAAAATGGATGCATCTCTAAACCAGGGGTCCTCAACCTTTTTTGTACCAAGGACCAGTTTAATGATAAACAAAATTTTCTACCCATGGTAAATGGGGGTGGTGGGACTGGATGGTGCAATCGCATAATAGGAGGCGGAGCCCCACTGTAGCCCAAAAAAGAAGAGGAGGGACCCAGCTGCCTGCCAGCCATACCGTTCAGCTTGGGGAGTGAGGTATCACACTGCACACCGGGGGGGGGCAGGGTCCCACCATAGTTAAGCAATGTGGAGGAGGGGCCCAGCCACCTACCTATCAGCTGTGCCTGAAGGCTGAGCTCTCGCTCTGTTCACCGGCCAGACTTGGCAGAGCACATTGAGGGCAGATGTCTGCCATCAGGGCTCCCAGCACCACCCACCACCCACAGCCTGGTTCAGGACAACCCGTAATGGAATGGGTCTGTGAACCACTGTTTGGGGACGCCTGCTCTAAAGGCGACCACAGGCTGGAGTCTGCAAGATCTAAGCAGAGCTATTGAGGACAGGGGAATTTGGAGATTGCCTTAAGGTGTAGACAACTTGAAAACATATAACAACAACAATATAGTTACACCTCGATTATTGGCAGAAAGAATCAATTACAAGCAACATGTTCTTTGTAACTAGTTACCTCCAAAATGTCTTAATGGCACTCAATCTGATACATCAAAAAATTGAGGAGGGGATTGAATGAGCTATTTTTAAATCGATAAGAACAGATAGTACAAATGATCTTAGCCAAAAAGCATAGAAGTGATGAATGGACTATTTTTAGTTTGCCACTTAACTCTGTAGTTCACAGCAGTACCCAAATGAACTAGTCACAGTCTATGTAAAGAGACAGCATTTAAATACCAGGAAGTCATAAGGACAAAATTGTACTCTCAGAATAGCCTCAGTCCTGCTGTGAAATCATTTATTCTATTGCTCTAGGGTTTTTTTTAAATGATGCATGGGATTCAACAGCATATCCCAGTAGATGGAGGTGATTAAGAAATAGGGCTGCTCTGATGTTAGTGTCAATCCTGGACATTAGACACAGTAAGGATAAAGGTTATCTTTGCTAAAATGCCAGTTGTATCCAACTCTACAGTTTGGTGCTCATCTCCATTTATAGCCAAGGAGCCAGCACTGTCTGTGCCTGCAGATGTTTCCATGGACATGTGGCAGGCATGACTAGACACTGAATTTCAAGCAATGCTGTTACCTTCCCCAGCAGAGTGGTACCTATTTATCTACTTGCAATTTCTTGCTTTCAAACTGCTAGGTTGGGAGGAGCTGGGACAGAGACAGGAGCTCACTCCACCATGCGGTACTCAGGTCTCAAACTGCTTACCTGCCAACCTTCCATTCATCAAGTTCAGTGTCTTAACCACTAAGCTCCTTATTAACCACACAGCCCTTTATTAAACACAGCCATGTGTTAAATAAAGAACTCTACCTGTCCCTGCCCAAACAACAAATAAAGGTTTCTGGATGTGATGTATTCACAGCAGCCCAGAAAATGTTAAGATGTTTTTTTTTTGCCTGCATTGCTATCTTGTTGGACTAGAAATGGAGAAACCAAGAAATCCTAATCCTTATTCCAACAATCAACGTCTCTCAGGCTAATCTATCTCTCAGGGCTACTGTGGAGATAAACTGGGCTCGGGGAATGTGATGAGCACTTTTGAGGAAAGGCAAGATATAGGGGATTAATGTAATGAAGTAAACCTACCTGGCATGCAGATCAAATTACATTATACCTTTCCCTAATCCCTAGTGAAATCCTGTATCTATTGAATTTAATCTTCACAGGCCACTATTCAAACCAGAGAACCTCTGGAAGGAAAAAAAATTGGCAACTCTATTATAATAATAACTGTTTCTTACTCCATTATATTCCAGACAAACCCAAATAGTATATATATATATATATATATATGAGAAAGCTGCATTCATGGGGGAAAATGGATAATGAACTTTGTTTGAACTCTCTATAGCCTTCCTACCTTTTGCAATGCTCTGATATATTTTTTTTAGATCTCAATGTTTTTATTGCATTATGGGAGCAACGGGAGAGTTCTCATGCAGACAGGTTAATGGTTACTCATTTCCTCAGTTTGCAATCCAGTGAAGAATAGTTTTCACCCATTCAGTTCAGACATTGTTGGTTTTGTATCAATACTTAAAAAGCAAACAAGATTTGGCTCTCCTCCTCTGCCTTACATTCTGCAAATACTGGTTAAAGTCACCACATGGGGCTACTTCTTTGTGAGCCTTATTAGCTACAAATACACCTCAATGTATATTCAAAACATATCCCATTTATTATAAGTCATCTTGTGTAAACATCTTTCCATCCCAACCTAGTGAAAATGGACGATTACATTTTAAGGTCAGCCCTTTCCTTAAAGTTCGGAATCTAAGGAACAGCAAACTGTGGCTCTGTGGAAAAATAAGCAGAACTAGATTAGGGTGTGGATAAGTGTACTTGGGTGGGCTTAATGGCTCGGTAGGGTGGTCACTGAAGTGCATGAAAAAAATGCATCATTAAAAAGAAGACAATTAGAAGGATGCTTGTTTGTTTGTTTGTTTGTTCTATCATATGTAGGTTGCTCTTCTGTTGAGAGGACTATGGTGGCTCAAGTGGTTAAGACGCTCAACTTGATGACTAGAAGGTCCACAGGTCAAAAGCAAGAAATTGCAAGTAGATAAATAGGTACCACTTTGGTGGGAAGGTATACATCATTCTGTGCACTCTGGTGTTGATACGACTGGCTTTTGAGCAAGGGCAGCCTTTACTTTTACCTTCTGCTGAGAGGATCGGAGGGAATGTTAAGTAAATATCACCCTTGCTCGAAAGCCAGTTGTATCCAATTCTAGGGTTCAGTGTTCATCTCTGTTTATAGCCAAAGAGCCAGCGCTGTTTGCTTCTGCAGACATTTTCGTGGACATGGGGCAGGCATGCCTCGATACCAGAGTGCACAGAACACTGTTTATCTTCCCACTAAAGTGGTACCTACTTATCTATTTGCAATTTCTTGCTTTTGAACTTCTAGGTTGTCAGGAGCTAGGACAGAGCCAGAATGCTGTTTACCTTCCCACCAAAGTGGTACCCATTTATTTGCATTTGTCATTTATTTTATTTTGTTGGTTGTTGCATTATGTTGCTGTTATTTATTTGTCTGTACACCACCCAGAGTGGGAAATATCAAAGGTGGGTGGCATAAAATTGCAATAACATAAATAAATAAATACTTCCAATGTCTTGCTTTCAAACTGCTAGGTTGGCAGGAGCTGGGACAGAGATGAGAGCTCATTCTGTCATGCAGCGCTTGGGTCTCGAACTGCTGACCTGCTGACCTTCCAGTCATCAAGTTCTGTGTCTTAAATAGTAAGCCACCACAGTTCCTGAGGAAATGTTAAGTAGTAGTAAAACACAACAAATGGTAGATTAAAATGCAATTGGATTATAATAATGATTTAAACATCCATTAATTTATTTGATTAAAATATTTAACATTTTAAAACAAACAAGCAAAAAAGAAAAGAAGAAAGAAAACAAAGCCAGCATCCAGTCATAAGATCAGACTGGAGCTGCATAAAATTTGTGCTTGCCAATTTATGTGTGTAAGAGACATATTCAAAAATATAATTGCTATAATTTAAATAGAAATATATAGCAAACACTAGTGAATCAAAACCTGGGGGCAGGGGTGTTTGGGAGCTGAAGTCAACAAAAGTTATATTTCCAGGCTATACCTAGCACACTTGAGACTGTGATCCAGTGCACAGCTGAACATGTAACCACTATGCTACCACTTTGCCTTAAGATGGTTTCAAGATTTTTCATTCACTGCTCTTGACTTTTTCTCTGTTCCAAAGCCTGCTATGTCTCCACTCACATTCTGCCAAGTACCCAAAACCTGCAGGTGACTTGACAGTTCAGGGACTCTATGTAATGATTACACAATATTAACCTTCTATTGTTAAATTCTAGACTTTGATCAGGAAATCACTTGAAAGACTAATTGCATTAATCTCATCAGTACAATGTCGTGCTTAAAACCATATGAAAAGGCAACTTCCCCAGAGATGCTATTAATTATGTTACCTTTATCCTGTTCCACAGATCATTCTGCATTATACCGTACTCATTTATGGGTAACATCTTATTGTGAACAATGCTTTGACCTCATTTCTACTTTCTAACTAAATTTTGAATTTCTTCCTCTCCCCATGCACAAAAGTGCAAACATTTATCAAGAAGATATATGCCTACCTTCTTCTTTGTGTGCCATATCTGATTCTGAACATTGGCTATCATCATCGTGCTCAACCATGAAGATTGTCCTGAGAATATAATGCAGTAGCCTTCCATTTACCTTCCTCATTGCAGCATGATACCCATACCTCTGATCCAGTACCATGAGTTACTTTCTGGTCCTAAGCTCTTTTGGCCATTAGTTCATTTATTTCTTTTATTTCAGTTAAGGGTGATGTTTCAAATGGGGAAAAATAAAGACATTATGTTCATAAAATTAAGGTTTTCATAAAATGTTCATAAAAGCTAAGGTTTTATGAGCTAAGGTAAAGGTCACCCTTGATCAAAAGCCAATCATATCCGACTCTAGGTTTCAGTGCTCATCTCTGTTTATAGCCAAAGAACCAGTGGTGTCTGTGTCTGGAGACATTTCCATGGACATGTGGCAGGCATGGAATGCTGTTTACCTTCCCACCAAAGTGGTCCGTATTTATCTTCTTGCATTTTCTTGCTTTTGAACTGCTACGTTGTGTTAACCCAAAACCATAAATCCCAATTTGATTTGTGTTTATTATTTTTTTATATTTTATTTTTCAATAAAGATGCTTTTAACCTTTATTTTCCATTCTCCCTGACTCTACCCACTATGCACACGTGTCCATAAGCAGCCCACTGTTCATCACAGGTGAATAACTGCAAAGGATCTATTTTTAATAAATATTTCAATAGTCAAACCGCAAAGAAAAATTTCCTTTACGATTCCTTGAAAGCAGTTTTTCAATAAGAGGTAAAGCCAAAAGGGAAAGTGCTTATGACTTCAAAGGAAAACTTGCTACAGTGTATCAACTATCACACCAATTTATCTATTCTGGTGTGTAAAGATACTTTTTTTGAAGGAAAGAAGGTTAGAAAGAGTGTTTTTTGTTTTAAACCTTCATAGAAAATGTTTCTGAAGTCTGATCCAAATTGTATAAGTGTCAAAAGAAAGGTTATTCTGTCCTATTTCAAGTGCACTTCAGATTTCTTTGATTGGTAGATCGGTTTTTTCTGGATCACCGCCAAACACACACACACACACACACACAAGCAGAAATGTCATTTTTACAAGTCATGTTTTTCCTCAATATCTTTTTTGTGGATTCCTGCTATCGCATCATTTTTCTCCACATGTTGTATGTGAACTGTAACCACGTCGGGAAGTTGTCATATTCAATTTCTAAATTGGTTTTCCCTCCATTTATTGGGTTTTTGTTACCTTGTTTGAGTGTTTTTTTGTAAAATGCTTCATAGATTATTTTTTCCAAAGTTCAATTCCAAATCTGAAAGTGTCCCCACAAAGGTTAATCTTTCCTCTTTCAAATGCACTTTGGATAATCTGAATTGGTTGGGTAGTTTCCCCCCCCCCCACAACTGACTCCCCCCCCCCCGCAAAACTGTCGCTTTTCCGATGCTACTTCCGAAAATGATGACGTCATCGCTTTGCATTTTCAGCTTTTGTATTCTACCAATTCTTAAAGCTGCCGAGACGATCTTTCAAATGACATTACCCTTATTTTCGTGGGTGCCTTAATTTTGGTGTTGCAGCTTCTCAAAAGTACATGATTTTTGTTACACTGCAAAAGCTGCCAGACCACCCAACTGAAACATAAGACGTTCATAGAATTAATGTCAAAATAGAAAGCTGATAGTGACAAACAATAGAAAGTGGATCCTACATATCTAATCATTGTGCAAAAGAGAGAATTTCAGTAGATGTGCTTCCCATTGCAAGCTTCATCTACTAAAAATTCTTCTGTACAGTCATCAAATATGCAATGTTTTGTCCTATATATCTGACCACCTTCCTGGGTAGACGCCATCAATCAAAATGGATAATACTGGGTTAGAAAAGGAAAAAACTTTGGAAAAGTTACTTTTCTGGAAACAATTACAGTACAGAGGAGTGAATGGTTTGGGGTATGGAGGATTACAACCAAACATTTGTTACTTTCAGCAAATGGAATGAAGCACCCATTTCCCATCTCACCTTCTGCAGCAAGCTACTGGAATTTTAGTTCTATGGCTGGTTTATGAGAACTGGATGGAATAAACTTGATGAGTCTGTTGTGATTTTAACAGCTGCAAGTCTAGCAGAAACACAACAGATAAAAACTTTCCATCCATGACTACATCTCCATAGGGAGGGGGGAACAACACTCCCTGAGGACATGTGCATGACCTGGGGTTATATGTACAAGCTGTGACCCAGCAGTTCTGCAAACAAATCTTATTTCATAGCATTAACTAGGATGGCATGACTGGGGCTTTCACACAGGATGGCCAAATTCACAGGATGCAAGTCCTTCTTCTTCTTCTGCCATATCTGAATCCAAATATTGGCAATCCTCATGGTGATCAGCCATGAAGGCTGTCCTGAGAATATAACACAGTGGCCTTTCATCTCCCTTCTGCATCACAGCATGACACCCAATCCACTGATCATGAGTCACTTTCTGGTTTCTGAGCCCTTTTTGGCACACACAGTCCTCAATGGTCCCAGGCCAGCATTGATGAGGCTGCTGCTCTCCATCAAGATGGATTCAACTGGGATTCAATACACTTGGGGGCTATTACCCTTCCCTGTGGACTTCAACACCCAAGCCATTAGTCCTCAGGGCTGTCAGATTAGTTAACTGCTGCCTGACACTTGGCATTGAGTCACTGGCAGCATGGTCTACTCTATTAGTGGCTGAGGACCTTGCCCACTCCTCTGGGCCCACAACAATGGCCTGACGGGAGTTAGTTTGTGTTCTGCTTTGGTTGTTTTATGTGGTTGCATTTTATAATTTTTATTGTACTGTTGTTGTTTTGATTGTAAGCCACCCTGAGTCGCCTCGGCGAGTGGGCGGCAATATAAATCTAAATAAATAAATAAATAAATATTACCATAGATAACCTGACCAGACATGTATGCAAACCCACCTATTGGTATTTGTTGATGGAAGAGTGCAAGCTCAGTGGGGGAATGGGTTCACAAAAGAAGCTGGCTCAGTACACTGAGAGATTGAGAAAATGGGGGAAACAGAACAGAAATTTTCCATTAGACGCTCTGGAGGCTTCTTTGAACATAGCTAGGGATAGCTGGGACTGGAGTGGCTTCATGGTTAAGACACTGAACTCGACGACAGGAAGGTGGGCATGTCAGTAGTTTGAGACCTGAGTTCTCCACAATGGAGTGAGTTCCTGTTGTTTGTCCCAGCTCCTGCCAATTTAACAGTTCAAAAGCAAAAAATTGCAAGTGGATATTTATTTATTTATTTATTCATATTTATATTGCCACCCACTCGCCGAGGCGACTCAGGGCGACTTACAGTCAAAACAGCAACAGTACAATAAAAATTATAAAATATAACCTCACAAAATACAACCAAACCAGAACACAGACTAACTCCCCTCAGGCCGCTGTTGTGGGCCCAAAGGAGTGGGCAAGGTCCTCAGCCGCTTGCCAGGCCATGGAGTCTTCCCCCTCAAGCTGTTGTTGTGGGCCAAGAGGAGGGGGCGATGTTCTCAGCCACTGCTAAGCCATGGAGTCTTCTCCTCAGGCTGTTGTTGTGGGCCCAGAGGAGAGGAGAATAAATAGGTACTGCTCTGGCAGGACAGGTAGGAGCATTCCATGTCTAGTCATGCCTACCATATGACCACAGAGATGTCTGCAAACATAGACAGCTCTGGCTGTTTGGCTGTAAATGGAGATAAACACCACCCCCTAGAGTCAGATATGTCTGGTTTTCGAGCAAGAGCAACCTTTACCTTTAGGAATAGCTGGCTTGTCTAGTGTGAGCAAAAAGCCAGCATTTGCCATTTTTAAAAAAACAGAAATCAACACCTTCAATGGACTACTGCAGAAAGAGAACTTCAAAGGTCTGAAGGAGGCTACCTGTTTAGTACTGATAAGTCTTATCTGCAGTTTCAAAGGTCAATTGGCTTCCTTGCCCAGTGATATGCAACTGGGGCAATGGATGTTGCTCTGTGAAAGAGAAAAGCCAAATGGATATTTGCCTGTATACATACAACTCAAGGTATTAATTGAAGTTCTGCTTAAGAAATATAATGGAACTAGTGAGTTAATGAGTTGGCTTTGTCTCATTTAGGAGGGAAGACATTGTCCATAAGCCAAGCTTTCCTCTTAAGATAAATAAATGCTGGCTGTTTTGCCATTTTTGGATGTTGTGTTGGGAAGATATGTACTGTATGTTGTATGTTTCCCCAGACTTCCCTATTTTTCTGCCAAGGTGTGAGTGTTAGATAGGCTAGCTAGTTTTGTTATTTTTAGGTGTGTTCTCCTGGAATGTACATAATTATGCCTCTGTAATATGCTCCATTACTTTGGGAAATAATTTGTAACTTTGTGGAATTGTTTGCCTTTTGCAAAAACCTTTCAAGCAACTGTCCAGACTTCTGGTTCGAAGGATTGTAGTACTGTACTTAAATCCAGTTCTTGTCTCAACCAGATACTGGAGGTTTTGGTATTTTTTTTTTAGTGGAAGTGGTGGCAGCAAGGTAGGCACTTTGTTTTCAAGTGCCTAGTTTTGTGGTTTTTGATAACCATGAATTTCCGGGAGCATTGCCAAGTCCAAGGTGGACCATGGTGTTGGGGGGACATTATACCAATCAGAAATTAGTAATCGTCATCACAATGGACCCTCTCTTGGGCTCACCCACTCCAAGAAAAGAAAGATAGTGGGCTTTAATGGTTATAGAAGGAAGCCCCAAAGGAGAGATCCATGACAAGAACCGATATAGTTGTTGCAAACCCAGCCCCATGTATTCTAGTATGTTCCCCCATCTTGTCTCACCTATGGGACCAAAAACTTAACCAATATGGAAATAAGCCCCCATGTGCCAAAATGGCTGATTAGCTAGTTGAGGCCTGATGGTGCATGATTAAACTGCTGTACTGTAGCCAAAACTGCTGATATTGTAAGTTCAATCTTGACTGGGCACAAGGTTGACTCAGCCCTCCATCCGAGTACCCAGTGAATTGGTAGCAAAATGCTAATTATCTTGTGAACCGCCCAGAGATGTGCACTAAGCACTATGGGGCAGTAGATAAGTATAATTGTTATTGCTAGTCAGCCCTCTACAGTCTGGCCATGTTATCCTGCTATGATAATAGATAAGATCATACTGCCAGCAACTCAACATGGACCGTCAGGCAGCAGTTAACTAACCTGAGGACTAACCGCCTTGGGTGGCGATGTCCACAAGGAAGGGTGATGTCCCTACTTGAATCCATCTTGATGGAGGGCAGCAGCTTCATCAGTACTGGTCTGGGCCTGAAGACTTTGTGTGCTAAAAGGGCTCAGGGCCAGATGGTAAGGGTGTCACGCTGCGATTTGGAAGGCAAATGGAAGACTACTGCACTGTATTGCTCCCAGGACAATCTTCATGGCTGTTTGCCATGAAGATAGCCAATATTCAGAAAAAAGTGCACAATTTTATACTAAGAAAAAGAAACCAAATATATAGTTGCAAGATGGGAGATACTTGGCTCATTACTACTACAAATGAGAAGGAATCCTGTAATTGTTGTAAATCACAAGGGGAAAATGAGCCAACATTGTGATATGGTTGCAAAAAAAAGGCCAATATTATTTTAGGCTGCATTAAGAAAATTGTAGCTTTAGAATCCTATGAAGCACTAGTCCCCTTCTATTTAGCACTGGTTAAGCTTATTTTGAGTACTGTGTCCAGTTTTGAACACTGCACTTTAAGAAGGATACATACCAGCTGGAACAAATACAGGGCAAAAAATTCTAACAGAGGATTGGAAATCAAACCCTTTTAAGAGACAAGCACAAAATTGGCAGTCTGGCCAGGTTATCCTGCTATGGTAATAGCAGTAGATCATTGGTTCCCAACAATAGATCATACTGCCAGTGACTCAATGCTGATCGTCAGGTGGAGGTTAACTAACCTGACAATCTTGAAGACTAATGGTCTTGGGCAACAAGGTCCACAGGGAAGGGTGATGGTCTCCAAGTGGATAGCCAATGTTTAGAATCGGATATGGCACTTGCCGAAGAAGGTAGCACTCTATCTCAGTCTAGCCACAAATCTTTGTGGTTCTAGCCTACCTCTGACACAAAATATTAATACCAGATTAGATATTTGTCATCTAAGGCTAAGTAGGCAGATCAACGTGTTTCTAAGGCAAATGATCAAGACTGCATCTTTCAGAAATCTTCCACCCCAGGCAAAATGGGAGGGATGGGAGCTGCCACTTTAAGATGGTTCACACCATTACTCCCTTAAAAAGCACAGTGAACTTGAAAAATGCCATTTTTGCAAGCAATCATTTGGATTTAGCAGGGCCCAAAACTGCCTATCTTGGTAGAGAAGATTTTTTTTTAAAAATAAATAAAAATAAAAATTGATAAATCAGAAAATGGGAAATGGTGTCATCTGACCAATGGGCTGGTGGGGGGCTTTCCAAACCTGCAGGAGGAGGAGGAGAGAGAGAATCAAACTCTGAGGAACAAGACAATGCCTAGAGATTGGGCCTGAAAGTGTGTGTATGTGTGGGGGAGCAGAGTTATTTTGTGTGTGTGTGTGTTTACATTTAATTTTATTCAGGACTGCAGAGGCTTAGTATTTAAGATTCTGAGCTTGATGACCAGAAGGTTGGCAGGGCAGCAGTTCGAGACCAGAGTGCTGCATGATGGAGTGAGCTTCCATCTCTGCCCCAGCTCCTGCCAACCTAGCCGTTCGAAAGCAAGACATTCCAAGCAGATAAATAGGTACTGCTTCAGCAGGAAAGGTAACAGTGTTGCATGAGCTCTGGTGTCTAGTCATGCCTGCCACATGGCCATGGAAACTCTGCAGACAACACTGGCTCTTTGGCTGTAAAAGGAAATGAGCACCACCCCCTAGAGTCGGACATGAGCAGTTTCCAAGCAAGGGAGTCCTTATTTATTTATTTATTTATATCTTATACTTGCTAACCCGCCCCAATCGGGAAAGCCCGACTCTGAGCGGCTTACAGCACAAACCAAACACATCAGTATAAAAAATTTAAAATTCATAATCTAAAACAGTATCTGGGGGTGTCGTCAAAGGGTCGTATCCCTAGACTAACCACCCCACATGGGATCCCCCATCCCTGGAACCCCACACTTGTCCTGCCAGCCAGGTCTTTAAGCTCTTCCGGAAGGACAGGAGCTCTGTCTGCATGAGTCCTTCATTTTATTCCATTGTTTGTCTGTTGCAGGGGTTCTCAACCTTTTTAAGTTGGGGGCCGAGTCATGCTCCCTCAGAAAGCTGGGGGTGGTGGTGGTATAGCCATTTTGCCCTTCCTCCACCACATGGAGGCAGTGGGGGGGGGCACATGAAATGGCATCATGGACCGCATCGGACCCATGGTTGAGAATCCCTGGTCTATTCTTTAGGTTTAATCTTAGTGTAAAGAATTTTTTTTAAAAAAGGTGTTGTAAGCCGTACACAGTGTGTACAGAAGATCCGAGACGGGTGGGATATATAAATACAAATAAATAAATAAGGAAGTAAATAAATGAATGTAATAATTAATCAGCTGGAGATCAGAGGAGTGTGTGCGTGCGTGTTTTCCCACGCTTCCTCTCCCCTCCAGCCTCTCCCGGCGCATCTCCCGCGGCTTGCCCTATAGATAGAGGGGAAGGGGGAGACTTCCTAGTCCCGGCCGAGGGGCGGCTCGACGTGACCGCGCAGAGGGAGGGAGGGAAGGAAGGAAGGAGGGAGGGAGGGAGGAGAGAGACGGGACGGGACGGCCTCGATCTTGCCCGGAAGAAGGGAGGCTTCCCCACCCCCCAGCCCCAGCCCTGCGGGACGCGGCGGATCCGGCGATGGGGCCAGCGGACTGCCAGACAGAGCCACATGGAAAGGGCCGGTCCCGCCTGGGGCAGCTGGCCTTAGAGTAGACCGAGAAGCCTCGCTTCACCCTCTCGGCTCGGCTCGACCTCCCGGCCCGCCTTCAGGGATCGGGGCCGCGGCCATGGGTCTGCCGACGCTGGAGTTCAGCGACTCCTATTTGGATAGCCCGGACTTCAGGGAGCGCCTCCAGTGTCACGAAGTGGAGTTGGAGAGGACCAACAAGTTCATTAAGGAGCTCATCAAGGACGGCAGCCTCTTGATCGGGGCGCTCCGGAGTGAGTTGCAGCAGGGGCAAAGCGCGGTTTGGGATCGGGATCGGAAACGGGGGGGGGGGGGAATGGAATAGCGCGGATCCAAGCGCAAGGGGATCCGGATTTGGGGGCGGAGGACGGGCTGCTCTTTTGTTTGAATGGATCTCCGTGGTGGAAGTTTTCCACGCCATTCCCTGGACGGAAACTTAAATATGGCCCATGCTGGATCAGGATTGTGTCTGCCTGGAAATACAGCCGCAATTACATTTATACGTACCGTCCCATAGGGCGGTAAACCCTATGGGCGGCTTATAAGTCAAATAGCATTTTGCCCCCCCAACATGCTGGCTCCTCATTTACCGACCTCGGAAGGATGGAAGGCTGAGTCAACATTGAGCCTGGTGAGGATCGAACTCGCAACGTTTTGGCTGCAGTACCCCAGTGTAACCATTGTGCCACCAAGGCTCTTGGAGAGTTTTAAACTTCGAGCGTATTGCATAAATTCGCGGTTTGTTTCATTTACTTGCGCTGCGTTTCTTTCTCCTTTCTCCTACTACTTTATCCCTACGACAACCTTGCAAGGGAGGCCAGGCGGAGATAATGAGCCTGATAATAGCCAGGTTCGTGGCCAGATGAGGGACAAAATTGGGCGGTTTTTCAATCCTTTTTACACACAACCCACTTCTCTGCAGGGATAAATTGAGCAGCCTGCAAGCAGGAAGGAATAATGAATTCGTTTCTGTTAAAGGAGACTTGTTGAATCAGTGAGACTTACATGCATATAAATTGAACAAGTGTCTTTCATTCATTTTCAAGAAATAGTAATACAGTACACAACTGATAGATTCAGGTGGAGTATTCTTGGGATGGCTGATTAGATTTATCCTGGGGATGTCAGCTGTACTTTTATGTGGTTTTGGCTGCACCAACAAACACATGGACCCTTTGGATTATCTTTTGCATATTCTTTTTGAGTTGCTTTATTACTTGTATTGCACCTTTGGAGTTCACAATCACAAAGCCTGCCTGGCTGGGTTGCAAAGATCAGAGCCTCATAGTATTTCCCAGAACATAATTTTAAAGCATTCTAATCCATTCTGTCATTCATTATAAACATTGTACAGTACTGCATTTCCCTTTCCTGTGAAATTAGCTGAGAAATGAGATAAAGCAACACCAGAAATCCCATTACTTAGCATGGTAAGTAGCCCCAATTGAATAAATGAGGATTTGGTGAATTGACTCCTATGTAAGTTCCATCTATTCAAATGGGCCTATGTAGTTGCGACTACCGTAACTGTGCTAAAGTAAGTTGCCACTAGAGTTGCCCCATTTGAATCAGTGGAACTCATGGAGCTGACTTATTAAATCTCAACTGAGTCAGTTGTGTGTCTCTGACACACGCAATCTAGGTATAATATTAACTAAAAATGTAGAGAGGAAAATCCCTAGTCAAAATTGGTCAAACCGACTTTAACATTTTAAAAGTAACTGTAGAGTGAAGCCCATCTAAATTATTTTTTTTTTATTATTATTATATTTGGGTTTCTATACCGCCCTACTTGGCAGAGCCAACTCATGCCTTATGCCTTGGAAATGCATGTTTCCTTCCATGCGTAGGATTTTTGAGAGACCTGTCTTTGCAAAGGCATGCATCAGAAAATTGTATTTGTCAAAAAAAAAAAAAGTGAAAATGCTTTTTCAGGCTTCAGGATAGAGGAATTGTTCTTGAAAGTGGTAGTTGGAAAAGTAATCTTTCCAAACACTAAATTTGCCTGCAGATCCATACTGCAAGAACCCACCCATTTGATGCTCTGTAATGCCATAAACGGGCACTGCGGTGGCTTAGTGGTTAGGACGCTGAACTTGATGACTAGAAGGTCAGCAGGTCAGCATTTCGAGACCTGAGTCCAGCACGATGGAGTGAACTCCTGTCTCTTGTTCAGCTCCTGCCAACCTAGCAGTTCAAAAGCTAGAAATTGCAAGTAGATAAATAGCTACCACTTCGGTGAGAAGGCAAACAGTGTTCTGTGCACTCCAGTGTCTAATTATGCCTGCGACATGTGCACAGAACATTCTGCAGACGCAGACAGCACTGGCTTTTTAGCTCATAACAGAGACGAGCACTGAATCTTAGACTCAGCTACAACTGGCTTTCGAGCAAAGGCAACCTTTACCTAATGCCATACAAGCCATAAATACATTTATTAAGAACTCTCCAATTGAATCAGGTGACATTATTCCTCTGAAATCATGTTAAGACTTGGGCCTAAAATCTGGGAAGTGTTACAGTTTGCATCTTCTGTGGTTTTTAACTTGGTATATTATAAAGTATTGAAAACACCTGGAATGTTTTATGCAGATGTTGGGCAATTTAGCAAGCAGCTGAAGATCCGTCTGTTTATGGACCTGTTATTGGCTGTTCTGACTGACAGGAGGAGCAACTCTCAAGGGAAGAGACAGAGTCTGTTCTCATGGCTTGACAGTAGTTCCTTTTAATTACAGATGGCAATACAGAGTTTGGGAACTTATGTCTGAAGAGGATATACTTAATCACTGAGATATCATCCCTCCCCAGACAGATATTTCATCTCTTTTCTTTGTACCCACCTTTGCTTCAGTAAGTTCAGACCAGCTTGTTTGAGCTTGATGTACAGTATCTTGATGTGTCTTCACAGCAGAAGAAGCTAGCCTACATCTTAGAAAAGTTACTTTTTAAAATTAAGTCTCTTGGAATTCCCAATGCTGTGTTCAGCAGACTTGAGGCATTTTGGGAGGGTACAATCACCCAGAAATAACATTTCCAAGGTGTGGTCTATGTTGAGCAAGAAGTTATAGCCCCATGATGGCAAACCTTGGCACTCCATTTGTTCTTGGACTTCAATTCCCAGAAGCCCAAGTCCCTGCAAATCTACATGATTGGGTTTACTGCGTGTATACTGCCCCATAGTAAACAGTAAATGGCAGTAAACCCATTCATGTGGATTCACAGAAACTTGGGCTTCTGGGAATTGAAGTTTAAGAACAGCTGGAGTGTCATGGTTCACTATCACTGTTATAGTCTAAAGTTCCTAACTGTGGCCATAAATAGGAAATTCTGAGCAGGAAGCCAGGTTCAAAACCAATTCACTGTGTAAGTACATCTTTCATTTATTTAAAAGCGCAGTAAGCACAGAATAACACAGTACAGTACTTAAAGAGCTTCATACTGAACCTTAGCAAGCATGTTTTGGCAATAGGCTGTCTGAATTTTGGTCTAAAAGGACAGTAATGTCTTAGAAGAAGATAGTGTCTGGCTTTCATGATGCTTACATGACCATAGTAATTTATTTTGTCCTTAAATAACAGGTAGACTGCTGGGGTTATGGACCAAAATAGAAGGAACATTGTGGAAAAATTTTTTTTTTACTTGTTATGTGTAGTTCTTGAGTTTGTATACAACTCTGGTTGAGTCTATTCATATAATTTAACTCCCCATAAATCCTGACTTTGGTACAAATATATTTAGCAAGCTGGGAAGGGATAGGAAACTCATTTTTAACCCTTGACTTTCTCCAGAGTTGCACGTAATGAACACAACTGTTCCCAAGTTCCCCCTTCCCCCTTTTGTGAAGTGATTTTGTGCAAAAGTTCTGCTAGCAAAAGTAGCAGATTTTTATCATTTAGAAGACCCTTAGTTTTCAGTTTTCAATTTATTGCTCTTTTCCTTTCTGTTCCTTCCTTTTAATTGGCCATCTTTTTATTTTTCAATTGTCTTTTTCTCCGTCTACTCTTGTTTATGCTTAGACTTTTCATTCATTTTCCTCTGCTTTTCCTTTCCACACTGGTTCTACAACAGAGCTAATACAATATAGTAGGCAGTGTGTCAGATTCGGATTCAGGATTTGTGGATTTGGTGTCAAAATAGGAGCTGGGTTCAAATCCCTACTCCATCATGAAATGAGAAGCAAGTGCACAGCACATTCTGCACACCCCATATTTGAGAGCACATAGCATCAGCATCCTATGCCCATTTAGTCCATCTGTTGTCTGTCTCCTCCCTCTACTTTTCCCAACCTAAGTACCAGGCCGAAGGCATAGGTCTCTGTCTGGATATCTGATCAGCTAGTGTGGTTGGGTCCTTCAATCAGTCATAGTCTTCTGATGCCAAATCCAAATCTGAATATTGGTGAGCATCAGGGCAATCAGCCATTAAGCCTATCCTGAGAATATAATGCAGTGGTCTTTCATCTGCCTTCCTCATAGTGGCATGACACACATACCACTGATCCAGCTCCGTGAGTCACTTTTTGGTCCTGAGCCCTTTTGACATGCAAAATCCTCATCAGCCAGAGGCTAGTATTGATGAAACTGCTTCACTCCATCAGGTGGGATTTAATCCACTTGGGGACCATCACGCTTCCCTGTGGACTTCGACACCCAATGCCGTTGGCCCTCAGGGCAGTCAGGTTAGTTAACTGCCTCCTGACATTTGATGTTGTGTTGCTGGCAGTATGGTCTATTCCAGGGGTTCCCAACCTTTTTACCCTGAGGGCCTGACCACGCCCACAGAAGTGGAACTTAATGTGTCCGCTTCTGCGTTTATGACACCCGTGGACACATATATGGCAGACATAACCGCATTTATGCATGTGTGGGTACATTTTACGGCTGTCGTAAATGCACCTGCTTTCACTTCCAGATGCAGTGGCGGGCCAAATGAAATGGTGCTGTGGGCTGGGTCTGACCCACGGGCTGCAAGTTGGGAACTCCTGGTCTACTCTATTACGATAACAGGATAACCTGGCTAGACTGTAATCATAGTCAAAATTAACTAGGACAGCATTGAAACCTCCAATTTCATCATCCTGTTCATTGGCTATGGAGTGTTTTTGTGTATGCACATTTGTGCAGTGTGGAATGTTGTGGTTTTCATTGTTGACATAGAAAAGAATTAGATTGTACTATACAGAGGATTCTAGCTGGATGCATTGACTTTGCATTCTTTCCTTATTTTGATTTGACCGTATCATATTTGTTACGTAGCATCACCCTTCAATTTAAGCAGCGTGAAGTTAGGAGACAGGGGTAATGCTTCTTGCCCTCGCTATCATGTCTTCTGATTAGATAGTGCTGAATAAAAGCATCTCCCCTTACCTGAGAGTCTGAATAGCTCAATGGTTGGAAAGCCAGAGGTTGGGAGTTTGATTCTGCACTTTGCTTCCCAAGAGAAAAGCTGCACAGTTCCAAGGTACACCTAGAAAAGCCTGGAAAAGGATCAGAATTGACTTGACAGCACATGATGGGTGGGATATAAATGTAATAAATGTAACAAATAATTGTAATAAATATAACAAACAAATAAATAAATAGATGATGATGATCATCATCATCATCATCACAATTGAGTTTATATACCTTTTATTGGTCAAAAAGTTAGTACAATACACTAGTACCTCGGATAACGATGGGACTTGGTTCCTTGGAGGCTGTAGCAAGCCAAAACGCCAGGATTTGACGTTCTAGGGAGGTGGGGGAACTTTGGAAACAGCTTGGATCAGGTCCCCCGACCCCCCGGAGCCAGCAGGGGGGTCAGAGAGCCTGAAATGGGTAAAAAAATGTCCGTTTTTAAACCATTTTGGGCTCTCTGACCCCTCCCCCTCGCCAGCTCTGGGCAGATCGGAGGACCCGATCCAAGCTGTTTCTGGGCTTCCCCGATGTCCCCGGCCAGTGGATCAAGCCAAAATGTCAGGGTTCAAACCCTGACGTTTTGGCTTGTTGCACTGGCCGGGGAGGTGGGAAAGCCCAGAAACAGCTTGGATCAGGTCTTCTGATCTCCCTGGAGCAGGCAGGGAGGTCAGAGAGCCCAAAATGGGGAAAAAATGGATTTTTAAAAACCCATTTCGGGTTCTCTGACCCTCCTGCCTGCTCCAGGGAGATCAGAGGACCCAATCCAAGCTGTTTCTGGACTTCCCCAATGGAGTGGGGGTAGTGGATTGGGTCCAATCCACAACCCCTTTGATCCCTTGCCTGGGCGTGTGACCCCGGGCAAGGGATCAGAGCTGGGGTGGTGGATTGGGTCCAATCCACCCCCACCCCCCGCTGTCAGGGCTTTTTTTTAAAGCTTTGTTCGATACATGCATTAGACAACGCTAAAAATCGGATAACGTCATGACTTGTGGAACCAAGTCATAGCATCCGAGGTACTAGTGTACAAGCAAAAATACAAAGGAAAGGGAATACCTATGACAGTAGTGGCAAACCTATGGCATACATGCCAGATGTGGTACTCCCAGGCCTCTCTGTTGTCATGTGCATTGTAACCCCAGCACAGAGTTCACCCCACCCCTCTGCCCAGCAGCCCAATGGGAGTGCTTCCTTCCCCCAGCACAGTTTACTCTGTCCCTCTGTCAGCAGTCCAATGGGAGTACTTCCTCCCTCCTCCAGCACAGAGTTCGCTCTGCCTAACAGCCCAATGGGAGTGCTTCCTCCCCACCAGCAGAGAGTTTGCCCCGCCCCTCTGTTTGGGCATTTGGTCTCTAAAAGGTTTGCCATCACTGATCTATGCTTTTCTAGGAGTGGAGTCTATGTTTGTAATAATACAGCATTCTAATATTTCTAATATTTACCACAGAGTCATGTAGGCCGGTCCCTTTACCCTCAGGATAAATTACATTTACATTTGGATAAATTACATTTATCTTTGTTGTGTGTTCATTGGATTTTTCAGAAAGATGAATTCTTAAATTGGGTGTTATTTCTTAAATAGAGGTCACTATCCTGTTTTACAAATTAAAATGACAATTTAAAACATGGGGATGGTAGGAAGAATTATCAATAACAGGAGTGATGCACCCATTGGCTCCATTAAGGCTTCTTGAACATGTTTGGAAATTACCTTTGGGCTTATGGATTTCCCCCCTAGCTCCATTTCCCCCCATGAAAACTTCCCCAATCTCCTTTTCAGTGTTGGAGTTGGTGTGTAGGCATCTTCTGCAAATACAGTGGTACCTTCCTTAAATAGCATTTCTATTTCTCTATCTATCTATCTATCTATCTATCTATCTATCTATCTATCTATCTATCTATCTATCTATCTACTGTATCTCCACTTCAGCTTAAAGTATACATTGCCATCCACAGAATTAAAAATACAGTTGTACCTTGCTTAAAGAGCATAATGTGTTCCACGGGATTGCTCTTTAAGCAAGTTTGCTCTTTAAGTGAAACACCATTGTAAGTGACCAATTGTAACTTCTGGTGGGGGGATTGTGAACCCCGATTTAGTTGTTAAGTGAGATTTTGGTTGGTTTTAGTCTAGAGAGAAAATTTTGCTCTTTAACCAAGTTAGTCTCTAAGTGACATGCTCTTTATGCGTGGTTTTACTGTATAGTGGAGAATGTCACCGTTTTAAGTTTCAGTTCACATCTTAATATCATATACTTGCTGCTGTTAAAAATACCCTGAAATGTAGGCTCAAAAGAAATGCATATTTTCTCACGGTTCTTGGAATTTGTTTACTTTGACAGCTGTTTGCATAAGGGAAATTTCAGTGGGATTTTTGTTTCTCATCCAGGGCTTGGGAAATTCCGCTGAATTAAGTGGAAGCCACCTTGTAGTTGAAAGGCAATTCTTGGCTGCATTCTTGGATCTCATGTTGTTGGCAGAAGTCTTTCAAGTATGGACTGTATGGGCACCATGACTACTTAACTCTACCATAAAGAGGTTTTAATGCTTCTTGCTGCCTAGAAGAACAGTTCTTGTACAGAAAGCAAAAATGCAGTCTTGACATTCCTTGAAGCTAATTGGCAGTCTAGGATCTATTTAAATTCACATTGGATTGATGGCTGTCTTTGTGCCCAGACATGCCATTTGCAGCCATCATGCTCTATGGCAGGGGTGCCCAAACTATGGCCCATGGGCTGGATCCGGCACTCGATGCTAATTCATCTGCCCTGCACCATGCTTGTCGCTCCTAGAAGTGGAAGTAAAACACACCCATATGGGCGTGTTTGACTTATGCTTCCGGGAGTGATGAGGGTGGTGCAGGCTAGATGAATTGTGTCAGGGGCCTGAGCTGGCCTGTGGGCTGTAGTTTGGGCCCTCCTGGCTTAAGCAGAGAAAATGGCTGCCTAAAATCTATCTCATCCTGTTGTGAAACATATCTGTTGCAAAAGAGATTGCAAGGCACGTTTTACTTCCACTTCTGGGTGGAAGAACCATGTGACTGGCCAGCTGAACCACGTGACTGGCCCGTGGCCCAAAAAGTTTGGGCACCCCTGCTAGAGTCGCCTAGAGTCAGGTTCGCCTGATTGGGGCGGGATAATAAATCTAAATAAATAAATAACTCTAAAGTCTTCTTTTTCAGCACAGGGCAAAATTTCTGCCTGGTTGCCTTATCTAGCCTGGTACCGTTCAGATAATTTGGCATGTCATGCCCAGTATTTCTGACCATTGGCCTTGATACCTTGGTTTGATGGGATTTGAAGTCCAGAACAGGTGGAAAGCACTGGGTTGAACAGAATTTCTCTAGTGTGGCTATTTCTTTTACACTAATCAGTGCAGTACGCTAAAGATTCACTTCGACCGAGAGCAATAAAGTAAATAATTAAGCCATCTGAGGAAAAACAGTTCGGAATTTAGGTTGACTGTGATGCATACTTCTTGTGAAATGATCCAGATCCATTTAATTTGTCATACTTCAGAAATGATTTCCAGGCAAAAGTGCCTTTTCCAATGTTCAGCTGTGATATTGGTAAACCATTTTCTAGTGGGCGGCTGTTTTTGTAGTAAATATTTTATCAAATACCTGGTGTACTTTTTAGATATTGGAGCAATTTAATGGGGCCTCTGCACCAGGGAAAATTTTTTGCATACTAGTAAATGTGTCCGGTTCTTCTATTCAACTTGATATTTAGTCCTTTTCTCTCACTTCATGACTTTCTCTCTTCATCATTGTACCCATTCAGCTTTCATAAGACTAACAAACCCACCATTACAAAACAACACTTTTTCCCCACTCATAGTTTCTTCTTCTCTACCCTAGTACTTAGCCTAGCATTCAGCCAGTTCCTACGGGTCAGAAATGTCACCTTTTTTTTGGGGGGGGGGGGAATACAGCTTCTAGAATCCCCCACAGAGCATGGCCTACCAAGATTTAAACTATCTCATTTGAATAGAATCTGTATAGATGTTCCTGTTTTCTAGATTTTACCGTTTAAAAAAAACTTTTAGCATAAGAAAGCCAACTATCTTTGAGTTTTATTTGATAAACTTTTGAGTGGCGAACATTAAAAGTTGACATGAAGACATGCATTTTTGTTGATCTGTTCATAAGACTGGAATGTATGACTTCATTCTGTGTAGCTTATGATATCATATGGCCAGGATGCAAAACAACAACAGCAATTCCAACAATCTAGATGTGATTCATAGAATCAGTGAGTTGGAAGGGGCCTTTTAAGCCATTGAGTCCAACCCCCTGCTCGATGCAGGGATCCAAATCAAAACAATCAAAATTCATTTAGCCCAGGGGTCCTCAACCTTTTAAAGTCAGGGGCTGGGTCATGCTCCCTCAGACAGTTGAGAGGGTTGGACTGGTGGTGTGCCTCCCCGCTGTAAACACTGCCGTAAAACATGTCCACAACTGTTATACATGTGTTTATGGCTGTTTCCACCACTTTCAGTAGTGACAGGAGCGAGGGCAGTGGGCCAGATGATTTGGCCCTGTAGTCTGTCTCTGGCCCATGGGCCATATGTTGCTGACCCTGGATCTAGCCTGATAAAAGAGTTTTGGCAAACTCAAACCCTTGCACATTTTGTGAATTGATAGTTGAACTTAATAAAGTTATCTATCTATCTATCTATCTATCTATCTATCTATCTATCTATCTATCTATCTATCTAATCTATCTATCAGAAATATTTGCTATTTAGAAATTTGCTATTTAGAAATATATTTTCTCCCCATGCATGTTGCTTATATAATTCCCAGCACTATGACTGCATGGTCAAGATGTGAACAATCTACATGTAGCCCCTGACTTGTTCCTCCCATTAATGTTATCACTCTTACTTTGTTCAGTCTTTGGAGAAATGCTCTATCAAGTTCTCCCGGATACTGTGAGAAATCTGTAGTTAGGGGTTTTGCTGTACTCAGCTGTTGCTGATCAGAGATGGAAGGGTGGAGGTGATATAGCCATAACAAGAAACAATGCTAGGGGTCTCTGAGGCTGCTTGGTTTCTGTGGCTTTCGCCATGACTTGTTTGATGTGCCTGTTATGAGATGAGATTTAATGATAGTAGTCAAGGTGTAATATTGGAAAATAAATTTATCATATGTGGGTTTTCTTTTCTTACAAAGGGTTTCCCCAGGTGGTGATAGACAACTATTTGTCACAATACATGATCTTCACCTCCGTATCTTGCACCGTTTTGTGATGGGTCATTGGAAGGTAATCATAAGAGCTCACTTGCAAGTTTGATTGCTAAGGCAGGTATCTCTGAAGAAACTCTGTTAAGGAAAGAAAATGGGGTAATAAACTATAGGAAGGATGTATTTTCCTCAGTGTCTAATTTGGTATAGTTGATGGCCTAATTGCCAACCTTTGTTTTCACAGAATTCGTGTAATCCCTGTATTTGACCTCAGGGATGCAGAAAAAGAACAAAAAGCCAATCTCAAATGTTAAATGGTATCAAATTTCAGTGCCATATTTTAGTTACTACTGTTTATAATAGAACCTTTTTGTGGATAATTTTTCTCTTACTTGTAACCGTACAAAGAAGCCCTATTAAGTTAAATGGACATTACTCCTAGTTAAATAGGCATGGGACTCCCTCTTTGGTTCAATATTGAACTTCACTCAAAAGGAATAAGATAAATAGCTTCAGCTCTTGAGAAAGTAGTTTTGTGAATGTTGTTCTCGTTAGTGGAAAAATGGCTATACTGAGTTTGCATAGATCTCTTGAGTATTTAGAGAGTGGGAATTGTTGCAGCAACCTGGCAGTTTCCTTTTTACAATTAATTCAAAATGAATTCCTGCTTTATCTGTTCTCTGCAGCATAGGATTTTTTTCCCATCAGCCGTACCAAGGACAAAATTTTGTTTTCCTTCTCATTGGAAGCATTTCTGTGTTTTCTTTCTCTTTGTAGAAAGGACAGCGTGCTGAGACCTTTTGTAGTACAAACACTTTCAGGAGTTAAATATTCAGACTTATGAAACAGAGCAGTCCTTTGTTCACAATAGCCTTGCGGCAGTTCTTTTTTCCTCTTCCTATTTCAGCTGTCAGAAGTTGAGACTATATGTTTATTTTGATCAGTTTTGTACCAAAGAGAAGCATACTTTTTAAATCACTTAAAGTGTTGAAAGCCACATTTATCTTTCGGTCTTGTGTCTGCTCAGAAAACCACTGAGTTCAGTGGGACTTACAGTTACTCTCAACTGTGTCTAAAAGACAACGTGATAAGGAACTCACCGTCTATTTAAATATAAAAATCAGTAACAATTTAAATCAGGAAAGAGGCAACAATCTCTTATTTGCACTGCTTGTTTTCATTTGTTTACATTGTAAACTTTACAGGGTGCCCTAAAGCTTGATTCTTGGGCCAAATTCACAACAGCAACAGATGGTGCAAACTTTCATTTCTGCTCCAGAATGTATCATATTAGATCAAATAGAAGAAACTACTGTGCTATTGTATATAATAGGAAGGATTTCTAAGTCATCCAGATGTTAGTAGACTCCAGCTCACATTAGAGAAAGCCAGCATGGCTAAAGACCATGTGATAAACATTGCAGTTTGGCAACATCTAAATTGTCAGTGGTTTTCAACCTTGAGTCCCCAGATGTTCTTAGACTAAAGCTTCCAGAAGCCTTCGCCATTGGTTGTGCTGGCCTAGCTTTCTGGGAACTGTCTGGGAATGGTAGTCCAAAAACTGCTGGGTGAGATAATTTGTTCCCATGGGGTGAGGTACTGTATTATCAATATGCAGATGATACCCAGTTGTATATCTTGGCCAGTGGGGACCCTAGTGATGCAGTGGAAGTTGTTTCCAGGTGCCTGGAGGCTGTTAGGGTCTGGATGGGGGACAATGGGCTTCAGCTGAATCCTGGCAAGACTGAGTGGCTGTGGGTTGGGGGTCCTGTGTTATCTCGGGAGCTAACATCTTTGGTCCTGGATGAGGCGGTGCTGCCCCAAACAGACCTGGTGCATAACTTGGGGGTCCTCCTGGACTCGTGACTACTGCTCGAATAGCAGGTGGCAGTCGTGGCCAGGAGGGCTTTTCCACAACTTTGAGTTGTTTTCCAGGCACGCCCGCTCCTAGATTGGGACTCCTTGCTCATGGTCACACACACTCTGGTCACCTCCAGACTTGATTACTGTAATGCGGTCTACATGGGGCTACCCTTGATGACCATTCGGAGGCTTCAATTGGTCCAGAATGCAGCTGCCTGGGTGGTGTTGGGGTGTGGGTGGTATGCACATGCCTCACCACTGCTCCAGGAACTGCACTGGTTGCCTATATGTATCTGGCTGCAATTCAAGGTGCTGGTTATTACCTTTAAAGCCCTACATGGTAGCGGGCCAGGATATTTAAGAGACTGCCTCACCCCAAGAACATCTGCCTGTCCCACTAGAGCAGATCAGAGAGGCTCTCTAGTTATTCCATCGGCAAGAGAGGCGCGTCTCTCTGGCACAAGATGGAGGGCCTTTTCGGTGTCCGCCACGGCCCTATGGAACCTCCTGCCATCGGAGTTATGTCTCCAGATGGAGTTGCTGCCCTTTAGGAAAAATTTAAAAACATGGCTGGCAGGGCAGGTATGAGGTGCCGGAGGGACTATGACCTCAGCCCGCTGGTTGATTTAAGCCCGGCTTGCTCTCAATTAGTTTTTAGATTTTGATTTTAAAGTTTTAAATTGAGGGGTTTTTTAAAGGAATGCTTTTAAGAGTGTTTTATTGTGGTTTTTTTTATGACTTGTGAGCCGCCCTGGGTCACCTTTGTGAGATGGGCAGTTGATAAGTACAGTTGTACCTCGCTTAACGAGCATAATGCATTCCACAGGATTGCTCTTTAAGTGAGTTTGCTCTTTAAGCGAAACACCATTTTAAATGACCAATTGTGGGGGGAATTGCGAGTTTTTGGTTGGTTTTATTTGTTAAGCGAAGCGAACATTCAGAGAAAATTCTGCTCTTTAAGCGAGTTACTCTTTAAGCAAGGCGCTCTTTATGCGAGGTTTGACTGTATAAATAAATAAATAAATAAATAATACATCTGGAGACTCAAGATTGCAAACTACCTTCACAGTTCCTTATATGTTGTAGGTCTACTATCCTCCTGGTGTATAGAGTTACGGCCTCAAGCAATCAGAAAGTGAGCAACAGATGAACAACAAGCAGAGAGGAAATTACAGTTGAGAAAGGGAATAACTAGCTTGCTTATTAGTGAAATACATGAAAAGATGTCTTCTGAATTTGAATGTTCTTTGCATTATGTTATGTGTCTCTGTGTGTGTGTGCGTGTGCGTGCGTGCATGCGTGCGTGCATGCATGCGTGCGTGCATACACCCACACCCACACCCTTCTGGTGAACCAAAGTTCCCTACTCTGGGCAGTTCACAACATTAAAATACAGCAGTACTGTACGTTAAAACAATACTTCCCATGGCAACTGCTGTGTATGGGTCCAGACCTGAGACAAATTAAGTAGCCTGGGGAGGAATATTGTTAAAAGCTTCCTTAAACTAGCTTCTGCACCTCCACTGGTATTTTATTTCACCAAGAAGCCTCCTTTCCTAGGTATGGTCTTCCTTGCCATTCTCATTGTTTTGAGAAGACCTGATGGTGTGGGCAGTAGATCTTTGGAAGAAATTACCCACCAGGTAACAACGTACTGAAGTTGTTGAGGGCTTTATACTACATATTAAGGTTAATACCTTGCATACAATATAGAAAATCATCCAAGAAATTAAACATTTGGAGGAGAGCAAGGGCAAAAGCACATTATAGTAATAAAATGGGAAATATATAATTATTTCATAGAGAAATGGGATTTTAACCAAATGTCACGAGACAAAATGATCCAATATTGATTGTCCTTGGTAGAAAGCCAGTGGTATCCAACTCTAGGGATCAGTGTTCATCTCTGTTTATAGCCAAAGAGCCATCGCTGTCTGTGTCTGCAGTCATTTCCATGGACATGTGGCAGGCATGACTAGACACCAGAGTACATGGAGCGCTTTTTACCTTTGTACTGAAGTGGTCCCTATTTATCTACTTGCAATGTCTTGCTTTTGAACTGCTAGGTTGGCAGGAGCTAGGATAGTGATGGGAGCTCACTCTGTCATACAGTACTCAGGCTTCGAACTGCTGACATGCTGACCTTCCAGTCATCAAGTCCAACATCTTTACCACTGAGCCACCACTTAGATCCAGTATTGACTCCTGTTAAAATTTCTTTTTCTTTCTTTTCATTCCCTTTATTTGGGGGAAATTTGCTAAGTAAATATAATATAAAACAAACCATCTTAGATTTTCACATGAAACAGTAGCAGCATGCAAAAGATTTGGCAAGCTACAATATTAACCATTCAGATTGTTACTTAGTTCCACCGAACTCCTTGAACCGAATCCTTTATAAGTTAAAAAGATAACATTGAACATCAACCCATAACCCTTCAAATAAACAACTATATAGCTATTTATCCCATATATTTAAAAAGTAAAATAGAAGTCTTATGTACCTAATCCACAGCAGAGCACCAAAGGTCAGGTTCCTGTAGATCAAGCTGGAAATTGCAAGAGGCCTCTAGATTCCACATTAAAAGTCCAGATAGAAAATTAATCCAGGAGAAGAAAATATAGGGGGGTGGGGAATAGTCCAGGGAGAAAGTTCAGTAAATTTAAGAACTAATATGGCAAAGCCAAGTATTGGCGGGGGGTGGGGGAAACTAAGGAAAGTTTTTATATTAAAGTGAAAAATAAAGAGACAAAGACACAGGCAAGGGAAAAGTTATTTCCATCCAAAGTCACTCAGAATGAGATGTTCTTGGGATGAGATAGCTAAAAACAACCTCAAAAGAAGAAGGGAAACATGTTCAAAAGAAGAATGTTCTTCCCCCACCCCCAAGAAAGTGAGATGTGAAAGGTGTGAAAACAAGCAGTATCTGCTTACCAAAAAATAGGACTCAGCAAAAATTAAAATAAAATTTAAAGGAGAAATGAGGACAAGGAAGCTCTTCTGAGGTGCCGTTGCATCAATTAATATCAGAGATTTTAATACCCTGTGATTGGTCTCTCTCCCCCCTCCCCTCACTTGCAAACTAGATGTTTATTTCTGGATTGGTGTGGGAGATTCAAAATTCTCAGCATTGTGTGGGTGGGCTGAGGTCCTGTAGAAACAGTTTTCCATTGTTTGGGTGGGATGATGTAACTCTAGCCCAGGAGTTCTCAACCTTTTTAAGCTGGGGACCGGGTCATGCTCCCTCAGACAGTTTTGGGGGCCGGATGGCCATTTTGCCTTTTCTCCACCACATGGATCCTCCTGGTGTGGTGGACATGGTAGTGGGCCTCATGAAATGGCACTATGGGCCACATCCGGCCCACAGGCCACAGGTTGAGAATCTCTGCTCTAGCCCTTATCTGGATACAAAGGACATCTTGGGCTCATGAGGCAACTATTTGCAGGGAGCAACAAATTTTCAATCTCTTTGCCACTCTTATCTGTTGTTCCATGGCTTGAGTAAGCTTTGTCAGGGTAACAGTTGCTTTGGTTGGTGCTGGGATCCAGTCCTGCTATAACTTCCATTTCTCAAGCAAAACTAGGACAGTTTGTGAAACAAAATGTTGCTTCCTGCTCCTCTTAAATTACCTTGCTAATCCTGATATCTGAACACCATTAAAGCAATGCCCGATTAACCAAAGACTGATGATAAAGACACTAAGGTTGGCACCAGGCTGTCTTCATGAGCTGAGGTTCCTTGTTTACATTTACCGCTGCTGAACTGAACTTGTGGCTCAACCTCATGGCTTAGCATGGAATTTATTTAATTAAGTCCAGATGATAGACAAAGAATGTTAAGTGACCCTGAGGATCAAATAAGAGCAAAGAGAATTTCATTACAGAGGTCATAGAGGTTTGGGGCATACATCTGATCCTCTATGCATTGTCTTTTGTCCTTAGCATCTGATAATCACTATGGATCTCCACTGTATCAGCACAGAGATTACAGTCTGATGCTGTTTTAACTCTCATGCCCCTAAGAACCTTTGGTTTTGATGTTTGATGATGTACTTTGAATTCCATGCTAACGAACCACAGTGAATTGTGGTGAATATTTCTCTGTCCTACACCAAAATAAAAATCTCTGGATCTTATAGGAAGGAGCCATGCATATAAGTGACATCAAATTGATATAACCCTATAACATTGATGGTGAACCTTTTAGAGGCCAAGTGCCCAAATTGCAACCCAAAACCCACTTATTTATTGCAAAGTGCGAACACAGCAACAGAGGAGGAAGGAAACACTCCCATTGGGCTGCTGGGAAGAGGGGCAGGGTGAGGTCTGCATTAAAACACATTATTTGTTTAGAATAGATATGTTTGAATTCTTCGCCCAGTCCTTGGGAAGTCTGCAGAATTATTTGTTTTTCTTTCATTCGGCATTTTTTTTAAATCTTCACCACACCATTGCTTTCCATTTTAGTATAGAACTTCCATAAATTAAAAAGGTAACTTAGAAAAAACCCTCTCAGCTATTTCCCTTAATGAGTATCTTTTCACTTGCATCTGACAGTCAAAAGAAAAGTTGAAATCTTTTAGTGTGTGTGTATAAACTTGTCACTTCATGTTTATGTTGCTTATACTCTTTGTAGTGGTTGATAGGAGTTTTTTGCCTGTCTGGTTTTTTAGCTACAAATTCAGTAAGTATCTATAGCAGGTAATGTTACAGGTAGGTTTTTATTTTGCAAGTTATTTTGAAATAAAGCAGTGATTTTATTTCAGTAGTGCTAGAAATACAGCACCTTGTTGTTGGGGCAGATAGCAATAGGAATTACACATATATGTCACCCCATAGCGCTTAGTGCACTCTCTGGGCAGTTCATGGGTTCAGATGAGGCCACTTGTGTAGTGAACATTTTTTCACTGCAAAATGTTATTGAACAGAAAGTATTGAGTATCAGAAACTGGCAATGCTGGGTACTTATTTTACTGACCTCGGAAAGGTGGAAGGCTGAGTCAACCTTGAATTCCATCAGGATCAAACTCACAATGTGAGCAGAGTTTTGGTTGCAGCACAGTAGAAACAAGATATTTTGGGCCTAATTCAGTCTAACGGAGAAACAACAAACTAGTAAAGTTATGTTTATGCAGGCATGATGTAAAAATCCACCTGTGTAAACATGTCTGGCAACAAAGAATTGAGTGCTCTAGTTGTGCAACCAGTTGTGCAATGTGGCGACAGGTTGGATAGCATTTCCATCAGGGGCTGCAGAGAGATGGCTGTCTTAGCTATGGCAGGTATAACATTGAATTGTGCCTGCATAGTTGTGCAACTGAATTTTGCCTAGTAAGTAGACATTATCATCATCATCACCATCACTATCATGCTGTCAAGTCAATTATGACTTAAGGTTAAGGTTGCCCTTGCTTGAAAGCCAGTTGTATTTGACTCTAGGGCAGAGGTTTCCAAACTATAGCCTGCAGACTGGATCTGGCCTGTGGCACCAAACAATCTGGCCTGTGGCACCAAATAATCTGGCCCACACCACCTTTGCCACACCCGGAAGTAGAAGTTAAACGTGTGCGCATGCGCAAAATGCTGTCGTAAATGCACTTCGGCTGTAGTAAATTTTACGACAGCTGTGGGTGCTTTTATGGCAGCTTTTTGTGCATGCAGGGCACATTTAACCTCCGCTTCTGGGGGGAGGGACCACATGACTTACCCTCGGCACAAAAAGTTTGGCACCCCTGCTCTAGGGAGTGGTTCTCATCTCAATTTAAAACCAAAGAGCCAGTGCTGCCTGCATCTGGAGACTTTTCCCTGGTCATGTGGCAGGCAAGACTAGATGCTGGAGCACATGTAATGCTGTTACCTTTCCTGCTGAAGTGTACCTATTTATTTACTTGCAATTTCTTGCTTTCGGACTGCTAGGGTGGCAGAAGCTGGGACAGATGATGGGCACTCACTTGATACATACCCATAATTTTTAACATGTAGGAAAAATCTGTTTTAATTTGTTTCTTGTTCACTCACCTGCTGATGACAAGATGAAAGGAATGTCCCATATGCATAGATCTACTCTCGTTGCAGCTATTGTTCAGCGTTGCTATGATTAATTCACAAGAGAGACTGTTTGCTGGAAGTTTCTCTGCAGAAGAAGACAGACAAAACCCTAGTTCTTCATTCAGGGCTTGGGGAGCCATTGTGGTCTATGGCTGCCTTCAGAGACTATACAAAAACTGTTTGAGCTGACATGTATTGCACAGGTTTTAAAGTAGAATAGATTTACATTTTTAATACACCTTGAGACGTTTGTTTCTTTTGTCATTAACATTACACTTGAGCAGGGGTGCCCAAACTTTTCGGGCCGTGGGTCGATTAAGTGGTTCAAGGAACAGGTCACTAAGTCCTGGGGGCCAGATGCAGCCCCTGATGCCAGTTCATTCAGCCCACAAAGCCCTCGTCACTCCTGGATGCGGAAGTAAAATGCACCCATGTGGACGCATTTTACTTCTGCTTTCAGGAGCGATGAGGACTTCATAGGCCGGATGAATTGGCATTGGGGCCACATTTGGCCCCTGAGCCATACTTTGGGCACCCCTGCACTTGAGCCTTGAGCAAAGTTAAGAGAGAGCTACATAGCCTGACTCAAGGTCAGGTCAGAAGTATCAGGCATCTGGAGTGTTTTAAACATTGTTGTGTGGTTTGCAGTGTTGGCTCTGTATGCACAATTCTTCTGTTGCTTTCTTCCTGGTTGTGGGCGAATATCGTTTGATCTTCAATAAAACAGAAGCAATTCTCTTAACTGAAGCATGCGGTTTCGGATGTAGTTTATATGCAGCTTTCTTTGTTCAATTTCAGTTGTCCTCTACAGTCTTGTTTACACCAGATAATTCAATTATTTTCACCTCATTGACCTATACCTGCCCTCTTCGTGGGTTGCCACAATTATTTCCAGTTTTTCATCAGCCCCAGAGTGGAGTTTAGGTTTTGAGGATGTGTGTTTTCTCACTGTGACTATACATAAACAGTTGTTGAACACATCCGTTTTCTTTTGTACATGTACTTAAGAGAAACCAACTGGCATATAAGTCCTGAAAATCGTGTGACATAGTCAAGCGTTGTGATCAAAGGCAGCTGATCAGTGGTTGTGTGTCACTGACTGCTTAGGGTTGAAAGGAATTTATTATAGAATGTGTTTCATTTCCTTTTAAGCAAAGGGCGCTCTTTTCTCTGTATTTTTAAAAAGAGAAAACTTAAAGCAAGGAGATGCCTCTTAATTCTGCTCCCCCTCCTTTTCCTCATTCTTGCAAAACAAAGATTGCTCTCCACCCAAGTGTACAAAATCTTGCCAGGAAAAAGAAAGAAGAAAGCTTCTCTTTCCCATGACCCTCGCTCTAGATGTTGTTCCTGTCCTTCCAAAAGTTCATTACTTGAAATGCCTAGGATAAATGCTGTAGCTCCATATGTTTTCCAATTCCATTGTCCCCTCCTGCTGATGGTAAGATTAGTTTTACACAAGATGAATATTTTCAAAATAAACATCTTAAATGTTCTGTGTTGGTTCACTTTTCATTTATGTACCTTTTTCTTAATGTGTTCTGTATAAAAGTCAGTGGATGTCTGGCCAGGTTATCCCGCTATGGTAATAGAGTAGACCATATTTCCAGCGACTCAACTCAGAGTGTCAGGTGGTGGTTAACTAACCTGACAAACCTGAGGACTAATGGCTTGGGTGCCAAAGTCCTCAGGGAAGGTTGATGGTCCCCTAGTGCAGGGATCTGCAAACTTGGCTCTCCAGGTGTTCTTGGACTTCAATTACCAGAAGCCCAAGTCAGTATGCCTGCTGACCAGGACTTCTGGGAATTGAAGTCCAAGAACATCTGGAGAGCCAAGTTTGCTGATCCTAGCCCTAGTGGATTAAATCTCACTTCAATCCATCTTGATGGAGGGGAACAGCTTCCTCAATACTGGCCTGAGGCTGAGGAGGACTTTGCCTGGGAAAAGTGCTCAGAAAGTGACTCGTGGAACTGCATCAATGGTATGGGTGTCACGATGCAATGCAGAAGTCAAATGGAAGACCACTGCATTATATTGTTCTCAGGACAGTCTTCATGGATGGTTGCCATGAGATTCGCTAATATTCAGATCCGGATACAGCAGAACAAGAAGAAGATAAAAGTCAGTGCAGCCATAGAATTCTAACTGCATGTGGGTCTGTTTCACATGTTCTTTAGTTGCAGACCTGGATTTGCCAGTGAAAATAAAGTGAGTTGTGAATTAACAGGCATCAATGGTCCAGTTTTGTGGAGTGTTACCTGCAGGGATCATTTAGGGAGAAGGCTTTCATTGTGCTCTGTTGTGTATTCTGTAAATCTCTCCCAAGGGAGTAAGTCTGGCATATCTCCATTTGTGCTTTTTGGTCTATAGTGCTGATGGTACCTTAGTTTAGATTTAATGTTGTGTTTTGATTCACTTCATGTTGCTTGTTTACTTGCCTGATTTCAACAATGTCTTATAAAAGGGAGAAAAATATACCACAAGCTGAAGGCAGATTTTTCTTTTTTGAGGGTGGCTGGATTGGAATTAAAAAAATGAGAATTTTTATTCCTGGAATTTGGCAGATTTTTTGTGGTAAAAAAGGAAATATGTATAGTTTTTGTAAACAAAGGAGAGTCATATGCTTTTCAAGTTTAGAATACAGTGGTACCTTTGCCTTTTGCCTTTGGGTTGGGGGTTGAACCGGCTTTTTTTAACATTGTGGGATCAATGCATCACACAACGTTAAAAACCGGATAATGTTAAGACTTGTGGAACCAAGTGTTTTGATTAGAAGTTTTTTGATTAGAAGTTTCCCATTGCTGTTTAGATTCATAATGTCAGTTAGGTATGTAAGGGAATGTAGATTCCTCTTCCTCATGGTATCATTCTCCACTTCTCTAACCACTCAAATTCTTTCACTGTGTTAAGATGTGTATCAAAGGGGGGGGGGGCGAGGATACAGATTTAACAACTGTTTGCCAAAATCCTGTAGAGTAGTTACACAGACATATCACTAATAGTGCAGCTTTTAAAGGCAAGTTGCCTTAGGTGAAGAAATAACTGTAGGTGTTATTTATTATTTAAAGCAGGGGTGGTCAACCTTGGTGCTTCTGGTGTTCTTGGACTTCAATTACCAGAAGTCCAAATAAGCACACCTGCTGGTCAGGGCTTCTGGGAATTGAAGTCCAGGAACACCTGGGAGACCAAGGTTGACCACCCCTGGTCTAAAGAGTCACACAACTTAGTACGTAGCAGTCAATGTGTACATTGAATTTTTAACTGCAGGCAGTTTGCGCCAAAAGTTACACTGCTGACATGCTGATTTGGGCCATTTACTGTACTGTTCCAGAGATTGATAATGTTGAAAATCGCATGTGTCACAAATAATTCTTTAAAAATGTACTGATTGGTGGCTAAGGATCAAAAGCTCTGTGCTTCTGATTTTGTAATTGCAAAGAGAGGCTCAAGATGGTGTTCATGGTATTGAGCAATGTTGAATATCTTGCTGGTCGAAGTAATTAATCTTTGGGTAATTAAAAAAAATCCCACTGGGAATGTGCAAATTCCTGGGTGTGTCTTAAATTTCTTTTTGGAACCCAGCCTAGATATTGTAACTGCAGAGCAATTTTTTCAACTCAGAAAACATCTAAGAATTTTCAGTTACACCTGTGCTTTATTTCTTTGGGGAACATATTTGGTATATGCATTAGTAACCAAAAGGCTTGTGAAACCTTTTAGAGGCTAAAAAGAAATTGTGTTTAAAATGAATGTACAGTATATTGTTATGTGACATCAAGTCATTTGTGACCCATGGTGGCCCTCTGTATGAGATATCTCCAAAATATCCTGTCCTCAACAACCCTGTTTAGCTCTTGCAAACACAAGGTCATGGTTTCCCTCACAGAGTCAATCCAACTCATATTTGACCTTCCTTTTAAAATGCTGCCTTCTACCTTTCCCAACATTATTGTATTTTCCAGAAAATCTTGACTTCTCAAGATGTGACCAAAGTAGGTCAGTCTCAGCTTTATCATTTTTGCCTCTAAAGACAATTCAGGCTTGATTCGCAATAAGGCTTACCTATTTGTCTTTCTAGCAGTCCAGGATATCCACAGACCTCTCCTCCAACATTATATTTCAAATTAATATATTTTCTTTACTGTCCTGCTTTCGCTTCCATATGTGGTGATGTAGAATACAATCATGTGAATGATTTTGGTTTATAGCAAACATACTTACACTTGATCTTATCTGTTTCCTTCATTGCCACCCTTCTAAGACTGAGAGAATGAAAGAATAAAGATGGTATATTCTGGTCTCTGGTTTCTGGATATCTTCAGAATCATTTTATTTCTGTTTGTCCTGTAATCTGTGCCTATGCGTAAGGTTGTTTCAGAAGAATCTTCATTTCCCATCTATCAAGAATTCTTCACTTCTTAAATACCTGCTTGCTGCATAAAACATTGTCTTCTTTGGAGTAATAAGATCACACTTGGGTAGATGCAATGTCAGTTCTTAAAGAGAGTTCAGGTAAATCAGTACAGTTACATATGACATAAGGTATGCTATGAGGGCTAAATGATTTATATTATTATGTCTGGTGATCTTTTAAACTACCCTTATAGCAGTCAGAAAGCACTTTAACTGCATTTCCATGCTACATATTCCTAGGATTTGTAGCTTGGTACAGTACTTCCCACACGCTAGCAAGATGATGCTCAAGATAATACAGGATGGACTGCAACAGCATGTGGAGAGAGAATTATCAGAAGTGCAGGTGGGGTTCAGAAGAGGCAGGGGGACTAGAGACCACATCGCCAAGATAAGATGGATCATGGAAAAAACAAAGGAATATCAGAAACAAGTATACAGTAATACCTCATATAACATTAGTATCGAATAACACTAAAATCGCATAACATCAAGGAATCTGGGGGGAAGAATTGCATCAGATAACATTAAGATCCTATGGGATGCTTCAGATAACAACCGCGAAAGCCTGTGTGGTTACAATGTATCTCTATGGATCCCATAGAGGATCAGATAACACTAAAAATCATATAACACGAAGACTTGTGGAACCAGGTTTTAGTGTTATATGAGGTTTTACTGTACTTCTGTTTCATTGATTACACTAAGGCCTTTGGCTGTGTAGACCACAACAAAATGTGGCAAGTAATTAAAGATATGGGAATACCAGAACACCTTATATGCCTCATGAGAAATCTGTACATGAATCAAGAAGCAACAGTTAGGACAGAATATGGAATGACGGAGTGGTTTGGAATAGGAAAAGTAGTAAGGCAAAGCTGCTTATTCAACTTATACACAGAGCACATAATGTCCAGGGATGGAGGAATCACAATTTGGGATCAAAATTGCTGGGAGAAACATCAACAATTTGAGATATGCAGATGATACCACCCTAATGGCAGAAAGTGAGGAGGACCTAAAGAAGCTCCCGATCAGGTTGAAAGAAGAAAGTGCAAAAGCTGGCTTGAGACTCAATATAAAGAAAACAAAGATCATGGCAACAGGTCCTATCAGTCCCTAGAAAATAGATGGGGAAGTAGAAGCAGTGACAGATTTTACTTTCTTAGGATCAAAGCTCACTGCAGATGGTGATTGCAGCCATGAAATAAAAAGGCGACTGATTCTTGGGAGGCAAGCGATGAGAAACCTGGGGAACATAGTGAAAAGTAGAGACATCACATTGCAAACAAAAATTCATATAGTCAAAGCAATGGTATTTCCGGTGGCAATGTATGGTTGTGAGAGCTGGACCATAAATAAGGAAAGCTGAGCGCAGAAGAATAGATGTCTTTGAAATGTGGTGTTGGAGGAGAGTTTTGAGAATCCCCTGGACAGCGAGGAGAACAAATAGGTCAATCTTAGAAGAAATCAACCCTGACTGCTCCTTAGAAGGTCAAATAGTAAAGATGAAGCTAAAGTACTTTGGACATCAAATGAGAAAATATTCACTTGGGAAAAGCCTTGATGCTGGGAAAGGTAGAAGGCAAAAGAAGAAGGGGGCAGCCAAAAAATGAGATGGCTAGATGGTATTGTAGACACAATGGGCACAGAGCTGAGCAAGTTGAGGAGGATGGTGGAGGACAGAAGTGCCTGGCAGACAGTGGTCCATGGGGTCGCAGAGGGTCGGAACAACAACAAAAACAGTACTTCCAAGGGCTTAGTGGTTGAGACTCTGAACTTGATGACTGGAAGGATGGCAGGTCAGCAGTTAAAGACATGAGTACTGCATGACAGTGTGAGCTCCTGTCAGTTGTCCCAGCTCCTGCCAACCTAGCAGTTAGGAAGCAAGAAATTGCAAGTAGATAAATAAGTATCATTTTGGTGGGAAAGGTAACAGGGTTCTGTGCATATTGTCATGCCTGCCATCTGCAGATACAGACAGCGCTGGCTCTTTGGCTGTAAACGGAGATGAGCACTGCCCTCCAGAGTCAGACATGACTGGCTTTCGAGCAAGGGAGACCTTTATTGTACTTCCAGTTAGTTGCTTCAGAGCTTGTGTACCTTTCTCAACTATAGCACTAGGGTTCTACCAGAGAATCCTAATACTGTACTGTACTGTATATCTGATCCTTATAGTATTTTAGCAATAGCAATCACACTTATATACTGCCCAATAGTGCTTAGTGCACTCTCTGGACATTTTACAGGTTATTTGCATTTTGCCTCCAACATGGTGGGCACTCATTTTACTGACCTTTATTGCTAGTTTGAGTCTTTCTTATTTGGCAAGGTCTATTAGTGTGAAAAGTAGTGTGATTTTCTTGCTAAGAATATGATTTTTTTAAACCTATTTTAGATAAAAAATATTTTAATGTAAGTCTAATATAGACAGTACATGTGAAATTTGTTGAAAAGTATTTTAGTATAAAAATTCATTGAATACCAGTTGTTTGGGCTTGGTTGGAGGGTTACAATACATTTTTGTGCTTTTATAAGGTCCTTATTTCTCTGAAGTTGAGCAAATCTGGCAGTTTTGCTTTCTATCACATATGAGTTTTATAAACTATAATTTTGATCAAAATCAAGCTGAGATCATACCCAGTCTCATATTTTCCTTTTTTGAAATTATGGTATGACAACATAATTAAGAAAGCTAGCTTTTCCCTTTTTTATCTTATAATAGGAGAACAATTACAATACAGTAATAGTTTTTTCTTTTCTCTATGAGGAAAAATTGCAGTTCTGTTGCCAAACACAATGAAATGTAAATAACAGCACACAGTTGATAAAGATATATTGCTGAATGTCTTAGAGTTCCAAATTAATGTATACCAAAATTGCTCCATCGTGGCAATTCTGAATATATAAGCTCTAAAGCAGGAGTTCTCAATCTTTTAAAGATGGAGGCTGGGTCATGCTTCCTCAGACAGCTTCAGGGGCTGGATGGCCATTTTGTCCTTCCTACACCACATGGCACTTTCTGGTGTGGTGGAAGTGGTGGTGGGCCACATGAAATGGTGCCGCGGGCAGACCACGGGCCGCAGGTTGATAATCCCTGCTCTAAAGAAACCTACTGTTGGACATTGTCTCTTAAATTTAGGTCCTTGCTATAGAGGGCTGTGGTGGCTTAGTGGATAAGACCATGAAGTTAATAACTGGAAGTCTGGCAGGTTAGTAGTTTGAGACCCGAGCGCTGCACAATGGAGTGAGTGCCCATTTTCTGTCCTAGCTCTTGCCCAACTTAGCAGTTCGAAAGCAAGAAATTGCAAGTAGATAAATAGGTACCGCTATGGTCCCGTGCACTCCAGTATCTAGTAATGCCTGCCAAATGATCACGGAAACATCTGCGGATGCAGAAAGCACTGGCTCCTTTGGCTGTAGTTATGTGCACTATGTTGAGTGGTATAAGTTAATTAATTAAAGTTTATTTATTGACTTTTGCAACCAGAGCAGTCAAAAACATGCATTTTTAAGATGTAAATTAAGGTTCTTCTGGAGGTTCAACTGGACATTTCATTAGTACAGTATCTGGTCATTTGAAAGTCTGTTAGTACAGTACTTGTCTTGAAAAATGTCAGGGGGAGGTCAGGCAGTTGTCAAGTGGCTATCTGGTACTAATTTTTTTGTAGATTCAAAAATCTGTTTGTTTTGACATGCATATTAAAGCATGCTTTTAGAAATCTTGGGCTGACCTCCTAAGTTTGAGTCATTGAAGGACAGATTTGGGCGTTGCATAGCCTTCTATAGGTTATCAGGCAACAGCTCTTATCACCCTTCATGACATTTTTTGGTGATTAATTTAGAGGTCCTCAAGTAGCTCCTCCCTGATATGAAGGAAACTATATGTACCAATCCCAAAAGAATTGCACAGCAAAGTCTGAGTGTACATAGATGTACATCAGTCAATAGTCATATATGAACAGCTTTTCATGAAGTAATACAGTGTTTGGGCTAGAGGTATATGAGATGAAATTTCTGCTTCTGGTAATTGGGATGTGGGGATGAAGTCTTGACACAGGCAATTATTTGCTTGGTGTTGCAGTTGCAGAGTGCATGTATGAATTTGCTTAGACAAGTTGCAATGACAGAGTTGATGTATTGTGAAGCTGGTACCATGTCATGTGCTAAACCTGCAAATATTCTTAATTGGGACCAGAATGGAAGCCAGTTCTGTGCAGAAAGGCTCCTTCTTAAGGGGAAGCGTAAGATGCATGTGTATAAAACCAAAGGGTTGTTAGAATTCTGTTTGTACAGTGGCCAACCAGTGGCCTATGGGAATCCCTAAAGGGGAACATAAATAGACCCTCATGTTTATGTTCCCCAACAACTGCTATTTTATTTATATTTTATTTCTGAATTGATATGTTCCTCAAGGAGAGAAGTAGTAGTGGACACCGAGAGAACTAAACAAGAGAATGAGCCTCCACATCTTCTGAATGAATATGTGCCTCAAGTCTGCTGACTCATATTCAGGAAGAGCTTTATGGCAAGAACAAACATCATTGAGTGTACACAAGAGCAAAACCAAACTAGAGAATAGAGGAAGGAGCTCGCTGGACAAAGAATAATATTAAAGGCAGATATGGCTGTGGAACTCGACCTCCCCTTTATCACTTGGAGGACCCTGAATGCCAGACCAACATGCTCAAGTGGGGGCTGTTGGTGGATAACAACACACTGTGTGAATGTGGAGAGATATAGAATCTGGCTAATTTACTGGTCTGACAGTTCCTATCAGAAACATATACCGACAAAGATTTAATTATGGCCAATGACAAAGCCAAGAAGGTGACTTCATTTTGGCAGTCCAAAGTTTGATCTGGACACTTTAGAAGACTGCTATTCAGAGGCATTCTGTTTCTAGTAATTACCTCCATGAAGATGAAATGGGTGTTGGTAGTCTAATCCTCTATGAATTTGTCCAACCACCTTCTAAAGCTGCCTGAGTTGACAGCCATTAGTATATCTTTTTGTTGTTGTTCAGTCGCACAGTTGATTCCGACCCTTTGCAATCCTATGGACCATTGTCCTCCAGGCATCTCTGTCTTCCACCATCCTCCTCAACACACCCAGCTCTGTGCCCATTGTGTCTACAATACCATCTAGCCATCTCATCTTTGGCCACCCCCTTCTTCTTTTGCCCTCCACCTTTCCCAACATCAAGGCTTTCTCGTGAATCCTCTCTTATCATTTGATGTCCAAAGTATTTCATCTTTACTATTTGACCTTCTAAGGAGCAGTCAGGGTTGATTTCTTCTAAGATTGACCTATTTGTTCTCCTCACTGTCCAGGGGACTCTGAAAACTCTCCTCCAACACCACATCCCAAAAGCATCTATTCTTCTGCGCTCATCTTTCCTAATGGTCCAGCTCTCACAACCATACATTACCACCAGGTAGTAAAATTGACAGTTCAGCATTTATCATTTTGAGACCTAGCATTCACTTTTAGTGGAAGCTAAGGTGGGCACAGAAGCTATGTAATGGCTTTCTGCTATAAGACTTATTTCTGGGCATAAATGGTCACCCTTTTTCTGAATTCTAACTTGACAGAGGCTTGGCACTTCAGTTACCTTTAATGGCTGATCTATTTTTAAATGTCTTCAGTGTTTTAGTAACCTTTTTTGCTTATACTTTGTGGGAGTTTAGAGCAATTGTGATCGCTCCATTTCCTTGATAATTGGCCTGAATTCAGTTGAGAAGAATTTGGATATGAATGTTTCAAAAAGTAAATAAAAGCTAGATATGGATTTCTTTGGCTGATGTATGACTTCAGGGTACTTTAGGACTCTTGATTGCTTTGCCTCCTGTCAACTGGATAATTCCATAGTGGTGAATCACCACTTTGTTTCTTTCCAGTGTGGTAGACAAGTTGAACACTACGTAGGTCAGAGGAATTGAACACTTCACAGCAATGAGGGAAACAAGAGGATTTTTAATAATCCACATAGACTAGCTGAGTTGTTTGTTTTGTTAGTAATGCATTAAAGTTCAAATAAGTGCAGTTAAAAGCAGGTGCTGAACAATACTAGGTTCAGCTATGGAGCACATATCAGAAAGATAATAAATTTTAAAGAGGGAAAATGAAACCGGGTGTGCAGATTCTCTTTAATATTGAATAACTTTAAATTAGTAGAATATTAGTAGAAGTAGAATTAAGTCATCTTTCTTCTTCACCCACCGCTAAGCTGCTAGTTTGTTGCTTGCAGCCCTGGCACACATCCCGAATTCGAGGAGAAAAGTCAATCTCCAAAATGGAGACTTCTGTCTCCTTATTGTTCCATTGCTTACAGGCTGGCACAGGACAGATATATTATGTATTGAGCAAATGTGTGAGAGAGCATTCATTGCAGAAGAAAGCAAATGGTCTGTCAATGAAGACAAGCAAGTCTTTTGCCTTTCGTTTTATTTTTTATTTTTCCCAGCCAGAGACATTCAACTCCAACTTAGTGTTGGCTTTTTCCTTTACTGGTTGTTGCTGAGATGGCTTAGTGCTTTGCGGGGGGAGGGGGACTTCATGCGTGTAATCCCCATTTTTTGCTACCAGGAGAACAGTTTTTCACACCCATTTTCAGAGTATTAGCAGAATCTGAGGTAGTCAGTGAGGGGGAAAAGGAAGAGGAGAAGACACACAATTGCTAGCTTTTATCTTTGAAAAGAAAATTACTTCAGTTTAAAACAGCAGTGTGGTTCAAGTCTGCTAGGAGAAGGCAAATTGGATGTGCAACAAGTTCTGCTCCATAAAACCGTATGGCTTTTCCTAAATCACTTCAGATGCAGAGACTTTGGAACAAGAACAGAAGAACGGATTTGACTCAGTCCATTGAATTAATCATTCTTTTTATGACAGTAACCAGCCATATGTCCTGTTTAGGAAATTTCCAAAGGAATAAGGATAATGACTGTTTCTTGCTCGTTCCAGTCTTCTAACCAGCAGGGGTATATTGCCTCACCGAATATGCAATCATAGTTGTAGATGGTCCTTGACAAAACAAGACTGTTTATTAATCAGAGATAGAAATAATATCTTTAAATAGATCAGCAGATTCTCACTTGTGCAAAAGGTTATGATTGCTTCCAATAAAGCAGTGGGGAGTTGGACAGGTTAACAGAAAGCAAAGGGAATGTGCAATAAAGTTTAACTCTGTAGTTACAAACTGTGGTTTATAAAGCATTAGTGCTATATATTACAGTGGGAGTGAGCATTTTTATCAGTTCAAGGATTCATAACCTTGAGCAGAATTTTGTTTTTCTTGTTGTTCAGTCCCAATTGTCAAGTCTTACCCTTTGCGACCCTATGGACTGCTGCACACTGGGCTCCTCTGTCATCTGCCATCCTCCGTAATCCACCCAGATCTATGCCAGCTGCATCAGTGATGCCATCTACCCATCTCACCTTCTGCTGCCCCCTTCTCCTTTTGCCTTCAATCTTTCCTAGCATCAGTGACTTCTCCAGTGACTCCTCTCTTCTCATTTGGTGGCCAAAGTACTAGAATACCATTAGTATTTGTCTTTCTAAGGATTTATTTCCTTTAGGATTTCAGGGTTGATTTTCTTTAGGATTTACTAAAGGAATCCAGGAGACTCTCAAGAATCTTCTCCAGCACCACAGTTCAAAGGCATCTATTCTTCAGCCTTCCTTGTGGTCCAGATCTCACAGCTATTACTACTGGAAGACCATTGCTTTAACTTTGCATACTTTTGTTGGCAAGTTGATGTCTCTACTTTTTATTATGCTGCTTAGGTTTGTCATAGCTTGCCTCCCAAGAAGTAAGTGTCTTTTTATTTCATGGCTTCAGTCACCATCTGCAGTGTTCTTAGATCCCAAGTAGGTAGAGTCTGTCACTGCTCCTGTTTCTCCCCCTTCTATTTGCCAGGGAGTGATGGGGCCAGATGCCATGATCTTGTTGGTTTTTTTGAGGTTATGTTTCAGGCCAGCTTTTGCACCCTCCTCTTTCACCCTCATCAGAGGTTCCTTAGGTCTTCTTCACTTTCTGCCATTAGAGTAGTGAGCAGAAATTAAAGACAACAATTAATATCTATAATTAATATATATAATCAGAAAAGCATACAGTAATAAAATAAGTATGCTCATGCAAATACCAAGTTATAAGATTGAGTGCCACTGCCAAGAGGTTCTCTGTGGACACATAGTTTTGCCAGTTTTTCCTAAAGGTGCCTTGCATACAATTTGCTACTTACTTTTAGGAGACTTATAGAATGAAAATTCCTGGGATCTTATCAAGCTTCTTTTCTTGTAGAGCAGTTAAATTATGGCTTCAGCCCATTTTGAACGGCACTTTCCCTATTTGTCTATAGAAGTAAATAAGGCAGCTAGCAAGGATATGGATAAAGTTTTTATCAACCAGGGGTTCCCAATCTTTTCATGTTGCAGGCTGCAACACGCGCCCCCTGGACAGCTGAGCAGACAGGTCATGTGGTTCCTCCTGATGTAAACACATCTGCAGCTGTCATAAACACATTAATGACAGCCGTGGGTACATTTATGGCAGGCATGCACACACATCTGTTTACACATGCAGGGTGTATTTTACAGCTGTTGTAAACTCGTGCACTTCCACTTCTGGTAATAGTGAGGGCAGTGGCAGGCCACATAAAATGATGCTGTGGACTGGGGTTCATCCCGTGGGCCGTAGGTTGACCACCCTTGATATAGGCCTTCCTTCTACCTGAATCCTAGCTAAAACTGAATGGTTAGGGCCAGATATTCTAATCCTCTTTTTAAAAGGAACTTGTGTTACTGAGCTGTCATGTGTAGCCAAGCTCCGTTTTTGTGTCATCTTTATTGCAGGAGAAGTAATTTGCTCAGACTCAATATATATGATTTATCAAAGATCTTTCTGTGTAGGAAATGATTAAGATGTATAGCAAAAGTGATATTGTAACATAGCAGAGAAGATTGTTGCAGTGAAGGAGACAGTTACATTTTTATCATCTTTCTTTTCTCACTAGTAATATCAACATTGTATAAAATTGGATGATATATCTATATACACTCAAAATAATGATTGGATCGGATAATGCTTAAATCGCATAACGTTAAGTAATCTGGGGAGGAGAATTGGATCGAATAATGTTAAGGTCCTATGGGATGGATCAGATAACAACCGCTAAAGCCTGTGCGGTTACAATGTATCTCTATGGAGCTTTAACTTTATCTGATCCATCCCATAGGATTTTAACATGGATCAGATAACACTAAAAATCGGATAACACCAAGACTTGTGGAACCAAGTTTTAGCGTTATCCGTTTTTTTTTACTGTATATTGTAAATTCATATGTGATGACGTAGATCTCTAGCTATTTGCATCATTAAGTCTTAAAATTATATTCATTAAGAATATACGTACAGCATATTGAGGCTGTTGAACTCTTCTGTAATTTTCAGATTGTATGGCATCAGGTTTAGAGAGATGTTCAGCTGTGTGAGGTACTCTGGTGGTTTAGTGGTTAAGATGCTGAACTTGAAGACTGGAAGGTCGGTAGGTCAGCAGTTCGGGACCCAAGTACTGCATGACCGAGTGAGCTCCCGTCTCTGTCCCAGCTCCTGCTAACCTAATAGTCTGAAAGCAAGAAACTGCAAGTAGATAAATAAGGACCACTTTGGTGGGAAGGTAAACAGCGTTCCATGCACTCCGGTGTCTAGTAATGCCTGCCACATGTCCACAGAAATGTCTGCAGATGCAGACAGCGCTGGCTCTTTGGCTATAAACAGAGATGAGCACTGAATCCTAGAGTCAGATACGACTAGCTTTCGAGCAAGGGTGACCTTTACCTTTACCTCTGCCATGTGGCTTTCTAAAAGCATTGAAATCAATGTGTGTATTGCCAAATACATAGTTTCAAAAGTGTGACTGAGAATGGTAACTGGGGCCAGTAGTGTAGCGTAGCGGGGGCCAGGGGGGTCCCCGCCCCGGGTGGTACTTTTTGGGTGTATGGGTGCTCTTGGACTACAATTCCCAGAAGCCCTAGCGGGAGCGGGCGCCAGTGTCCACCAGGGGGTGGTGAATTTTGCTTACACCCCGGGTGGCTGAAATCCATGTGACATTACTGACTGGGGCTATTGTCATTTGAAGACATCATGAGGAGACTTGCTGGAAATGGCAATAAATTGAAGGCAGCAAGGGAAAAGGAGGAACAGATATCAGATGGTTTAACTCTATGAAGGAAGGCATGGCTTTGGGGTTGCAAGAGTTGATAAGGACTGTTGAGGATATTCTGGAAAATACTCATTCACATAAAACTACACAAGGTGGCAGAAACATGAAACATAAAAGCAAATAGGCAACATAACATAAAACAAATCCTAAGTGGCAGGTGGAAAAAAAATCTTCTTCGTGGCCTCTTGGATCACACAAATGGGTTAGTGCATGCATGGACTGGCTGGTTCGGAATCTTCCAGAATGGCTGGCACAGTGGTTAAACTGTACTGCATCCAAAATGTTGTAAGTTTGATCCTGATGGGGGACTCAAGATTGATTCAGCCTTCCACCTTTCAGAGGTTGGTAAAATGAGTACCCAGGATGTTGGGGCAATATGCTAATTAACTTGCGAACCACTCAGAGAGTGCGCTAAATGCTATGGGGTGGTATATACATGTAATTGCTATTGCTAAAAGAAACTGTTAGCAAATAGAGGGCCCCACCCTACTGCAGATGTGTGCGCACGGCCTTTTCCTCCCCCCCCCCTCTTTACGATTCGGTTCCTTCTCCTTCGCATCTCGGGGGAGGAGGAAACTCCACCTCTACCCCTTTCCTCTTCTCTAGCAATCCTCACTGTGATAAGGACTCTTGCAATGCTGCAATGAGAACTAGCAGCCATCTTGGACTTTAGCAGCCACCCATTGTATATATGTGTTTTCTTCCCTGAGAACTAGCAGGAGGAGGAGGTAAACAGATTAAAAGGTAAAGGTAAAGGGAAGGATGCAGAGAGTGGAAACTAGTGCTGTATTGGGCATACGCAGGTAGCTCCCCAAGATGGAGCAGGTTGGTGTGATGCTGGTGCCAGTTGAATGAGCCATAGAGGTCTTTTCCAGCTAGCAATTCCTTCAGCATTCTCAGCTTGCATTGCATATGTTGGCTCCTGGAAATGGTTTCTGTGGTTTTATTTATGATATGAAATGGGCTAAGAAGTGTCCACTCACAGTGATTTATAAGATACTTATTTATTACTATTTTAATGCTGCTTAATTCTTCTAGGCTTCAGTAAGCATAATCACTTTTCCAGCTGGCATGTTTACAATCTCGGCTGGGAGGGGAAGTTGTCCTGCTGTGGCATGGTCTATTTAGAATGAAATTGACTGTATCGGGCACAGCAGCTGTTGGAGTGCAGGGCTTGTCAATGGGGCGTTCTTTAGTACAAGGATCCTCATCTGTGGCCATTTCATGTGGCCCCCTGCCATCTCCACCACGCCAGAAAGTGCCATGTGATGGAGGAAGGGCAAAATGGCCATCTGGCCCCTGAAGCTGTCTGAGGGAGTGTGACCTGGCCCCTGGCTTTAAAAGGTTGAGAAGGGTAGCTTTAGTGCATGCGGGGGTAGCCAAACTACAGCTCATGGTGCCAGATCATCTGGCCCCATTGACCTTTCTGCTACAGTAAGCGGTCCCACCCCACACATGCACAAATGATGCCATATGTGCACCCATGGCTGTCATAAATGCATTTATGACAGCCACGGACGTGTCTTATGGCAGTGTTTGCGTAGGCACAGGTGCATTTTACTTCAATTTCTGGTTGGAGGAATCATGTGACCAAGTCGATCAGCTGTCTAGGGAGAAAAGTTTAGCCATACCTGCTTTACTGTATATTATTATTATTATTATTATTATTATTATTATTATTATTATTATTATTATTATTATTATTATTATTATTATTATTATTATTATTATTATTATTATTATTATTGGATACAAATCAACCATTTGATTCACAGTTCAGGACTGGAATAAAATTAATAGTTCAAGCACTAACCAAGGACCTAAGAACTGTTAAGGTAACATCTGAGTATATATGCAGTTCCTAGTAGAGTTATTTTTGGAGAGTTAGGATATTCAAGTCTGATAAGTCCAAAATTTCCTTTAGGTATTGCTCCAAGGGCTCTGATCACTATGGGCAAGACAACAGATTTCTTCTTCCGTAAATGCTCAACTTCATTTTTAAAACCACTATATTTTGTGACTTTTCTCCAGTTGTTTGTCTTCAGTTTCTGCATCTCCTGGTATAGCCATGTGATACAGTTTTCTAGCTTGTGGTTCTTTGGTAGCATGAAGTCTAGCTTTATTTCTTTTTTATTTATCTTTAAAGTGAAGGAGTACCAGGGATGTGTTTAGTATCAGGGACGGGAAGGGCAAGGCAAGACATGGCCACCCCATACTGGATACAGGACTAGCCCTGCTTCCTCGGTGAAGTGCATTATTTTGGTATTTTTATGGTGGCTGTTTCAGGAAATTAAAATTAACCCCCCCCCCTCCATATTTATGCAGTAGGACTGCTGAGGCTGCAAATTGAAGGAGAAACTGTCATAGGAGTAGTAGTAGCCCCTGCTCTTCAGGGCATTTTTGAGTAAAAAACCATCCTTCTACTGAAGGTCCTTATGCCCTCCAGTTGGGGTGTGGGAATACCATCTTTTAGATTCCTTGCAGTTTTCTACTGCATGTGTTGTTTTCTTTATCAAGGGTAGGGATTCTCAACCTGTGGCTTGTGGGCCGGATGCGGCCTACAGCACAATTTCATGTGACACCCCCCCCCCCACTGCCTCCACCATACCAGGAAATGCCATGTGGCGGAGGAAGGACACAATGGCCATCCGGCCTCCAAAGCTGGCTGAGGGAGCACGACCTGGCCCCCGGCTTGAAAAGGCTGAGAACTCCTGATCTAGGGGCTATATCTCTTCAGGATTATATCTATTAAATTTATTTTGATTGATTTTAACTAATCTTTGATAGCTTTCCTCAGCATCTTTGTTGGAAATGTTGGCAAAGAAAACTATTAATATCTGAAAATGGCATCTAAAATAAATTGGCTCAGGAGGGGAGATTAGCAACCATTTTGCAGTAAGGGCAGAGCTTGCAAAACCCATTTGTACAGTACTACAATTTCCACGGGCTGTGGTGGCTCAGTGGTTAAGAAGTTGGCCTTGTTGGCTGGAAGGCCAGCAAGTTTGCAGTTCAAAACCCAGGTACTGCATGACGGATTGAGACCCCATCTCTATCCCAGCTCTTGGGGCCATGAAAGGAGTCTCATTTGGACATTCCCTGAGTCGAGTTTTCCCCTCAAAAATCCTTTCAATCCAGAATAATTTCTGAGATGAAATTATTATACTCCAATTCCCAGAATCCTTCAGTCAGTTCTGAGATTCTGGGAACAGTTGTCCAAAAAGTAATTTCTACAGAATTGACCAGATTGGTAGAAACTGAAACCAATGCCTTCTCAGATTAAGTGGTTAAATTAAACAAAATTAAGATCTGTTAAGCCTGTGGTGAAAGCCAAATGGAAAGCTCCAAGGAGAATCCTTGATTTAAGTGCTTCTCTGGATTCTCTTTATTTTAAAGTGGCAAGTTGTTTTCTCTTCTGATGAAATCAGAAATTTATTTTACCGAGAGTTGGGAGTTGGCCTACCAGTGTTAATGGAAATGCCATATTTAATTCTAAAAGTGCCCCTACCTAACTCATTCTCAGATGGTTTGTATGTTTGATGATTTTGGGTCTAATGTCTCCATTGACTTCCAGAATGCTTCTGGGGGTTTACTAGGGCTTTTAATAACTAAATGAATTTTGTGTCAGAAATTACTGTGGGCTGAAAGGATTTTTGCTGGAGAAACTCTTCTCAGGGGAGCCCAGAATGATGCTCCTTTCATGTCCCCAAGATCCGTTGTGCAACACTTGGGTATCGAACCCCGACCTTCCAGTCTCCAAGCTCAGTGTCTTAACCACTAAGCCACTGCAGTGCTGCATGGCTTTTCAATTAAAACTGTGGTTGAATACAAGTTTCCTTGAGTTTTGAGAGTCCCATGGACAGCGAGGAGAACAAATAGGTCAATCTTAGAAGAAATCATCCCTGACTGTTCCTTAGAAGGTCAAATAATAAAGATGAGGCTAAAGTACTTTGGACATCAAATGAGAAGAGAGGATTCACTTGAGAAAGCTTTGATGCTTGGAAGGGTCGAGGGCAAAAGAAGAAGGGGACGGCCCAAGATGAGATGGCTAGATGGTATCGTGGAGACAATGGGCACAGAGCTGAGCGAGTTGAGGGGGATGGTGGAGGACAGGAGTGCCTGGCGGTCAGTGGTCCATGGGGTCGCAGAGGGTCGGAATCGACTGTGCGACTGAACAACAAAACTGGTCTCTTAGCCATAATATTCAGCTACAAGTAAGTGTTAGGTTTGCATTTTTGATGCATGTGGGTCTACAGTGAAGACCAAAAGTTTTGGGACAGTGCCTTTTATAAATCGATTCCACATTGATTAGAATTTTAGAAACTTGTTTTTGAGAACCTGTGCTCTGAATGAAAGCTTGATTAACAAAGCGATATGTGTTTCTTTCAGTAATTTGATAAACAAATGGGTTTTGGTGTTTGGCAGCTCTGCTTATAAGTCCTCCATATGCTATATATTTTTCACTTGGCACATCAAGCTATCTGTGGGTTGAGGTTTTGTAATAGGACGCCTGCTCTTTAAAGCAGCATTGCTCCTGTGGCCTTGCCTAGCTATAATGTTTGGGATTTTAAGGGAGGAAGCATTCTAGAGTTGAATCCAGAGTGAACACAGGCCCAATATAATTATTTTAATGGGTATTTTAAAAAGCTTGCTCTGTGGGAACTTATGAAGGGAAAATTGAGAGGTATGAAACAGGAACGCAACTTTGGGCCAAAGCGGTTAAATTTCCTACTGGTCTAGAACTATACAGTACTGTAGTTTAGATTCTTCAATATATAGTAGGTAAGTAGGTTATGTGGGAATATTGGTAAAATATAGCTTTTTAATAAAATCATTTCCTTTCGCAACCCCTCTCTGAGTGTTCTCTAGTAGATACGATTTTCAGTTACTGTACAGTACAGTACTTGCCTTTTTTTCCCTGTAAAAACATGCCTTCCACTACAACACATTCAGAAGCAACCAGAAAGTTAACAAGAATCAGGAACGAAAGCTAATACAATCCACAGAAAAAGTCTTTATGAAGTCACTTGTAGATTTAGAGAAAAGAAATTTAAGTTTAGCATTTTAGGATATTTTAGAACAACATTCTTTTTTGTAAAGAAAATATCATTGTCTCAGCCTGCCATCATACTTCAGTTTTTATGTTGCCTAAACATTTAAAACAAAACTTCTCAGGAACACTTCTTTTGCTCAAATGGAACTTTGATCAAATTGGATTTGTAGTATTCTGCTGCTTCTGTGTTTTGTCACTGGAAGTTGTTTCAAGACACTTATATGAGTATTAGTAACAGTGTTTAGTAAAAAAAGACAAAAAGGTGTTTAGTAGGAAGGCTTTTATTGTGTCTTATTTCTTCCATGTCTAGGCCAGACATAAAACTGCCAAAATGAATTTTTTGGAATAGTATTATTATTATTATTATTATTTATTGAATTTATTACCCCGCCCCACTCGGGAGAACCCGACTCTGGGCGGCTTACATCGTCATAAAACAGAGGTAAAAGATAAAAACATATAAAATCATGAAGTTTAAAAGATTATCTAAAATTATTTGAAGTAAAAACAGTGCAAACTACACGCCAGTATCCCCCTGGTCCAGATCCAAAGTGGCACTCCCTAAGTAAGCCACTTAGTATGGGAACCCGTGTTCCCTGGTCCCCAAATATGTCCTGCCAGCCAGGTTTTCAAGCCCTTCCGGAAGGGCAAGAGCTCTGTCTGCAGGCGCAGTTCGATGGGCAGGAGGTTCCAGAGGGTTGGGGCGGACACGGAGAAGGCCCTCCTCCTAGTGCTAGAGAGGCGTGCCTCTCTAGCTGATGGAACAACGAGGGAGCCTCTCCGATCCGCCCTGGTGGGCCGGACAGATGTTCTTGGGGTGACGCGGTCTCTTAGGTATCCTGGCCCACTACCATATAGGGCTTTAAAGGTAATAACCAGCACCTTGAATTGCACCCGGAGACATACTGGCAACCAGTGCAGCTCCCGGAGTAGCGGCGAAGCACGAGCATAACGCCCACACCCCGCCACTACCCGGGCCGCCGCATTTTGCACCAGCTGGAGTCTCCGTGTTAGTCTGTGGTTCAGGCATCCCAGAAAACAAAACAAAACAAAATAAACAAAATGATGAAGTGAACTTGATCCACGAAAGCTAACAATAAAAATATAGCAGTTAGTCTTTAAAGTGTTACTGTATTTTTTATTTTAGTTTATTTAGTTTATTTTGTTTTGTTTTGTTTTCCGAGATGCCAAAATGAAGGCACCTTTTGGTGAGTTCATCCTGCAGTTCCTTTTGCCTGACCTAGTGTGAGAAAGATTAGCTGGCAACACAAGGTTGCCATTACCAGGGTACACCCAATTGTGGGTCAGAAATACCACAACCTCTGAGATGGCTCTTTCTGTGTACCCCATTGCATCTTATTTGTGAGATTTCACACGGGGAGATTTCCAGAAAGTCTCTTCAACTTGTAAAACTCCATTGCTGTTGTTTTTTCTACTATTTCCATGTGTTTTTCTTTACAAAATATCTGTTAAGACAGGAATGGTTGCATTAAAAATACTAGGAGTGCCCTGTAGTTCTGTATCCCTAAAATAAATGACTTCTTTAAACATTTCACTTTTCCGCTTTGCTTGACACACACACATTGCGCAATGGATGATATTCAAAGACAAAGCCTATAATTAAAGATTGAATGTCCTTGCCTCAAAGAGTGGATCACCACAGAGGGCAGCTGCACACAGATTCAGTTCAGGACCCACTGGTTCCTTGTTTGGGAATTTTCTTATTTGGATTCCTCTTCCTGCTCAGTCTAGCTTTTGTTTTCATTGATTTGGCTTCAGATATTCATACCCAAGAAGTGTAGTGGCTTAGTGGTTAAGGCGCTGAACTTGATGACTGGAGGGCTGGCAAGTGGCAAGACAGCAGTTTGAGACCCAAGCATTATGCAGTGGAGTGAGCTCCTGTTGTCTGTCCTAGCTCCTTCCAACCTAGCAGTTTGAAAGCAAAAATTTGCAAATAGATAAATAGATACCACTTTACCAGGAAAGGTAACAGTGTTCTTTGTGCTCTGATGTCTAGTCATGCTGACCACATGACTGTGGAAATGCCTGCACATGCAGACAGCAATGGCTCTTTGGCTGTAAACGGAGATTACAGTACCCTACAGTCAGATATGATTGTCTTTCAACCAAGGAAGACCTTTACCTATTCATACCTACTATGGATGTAAATCTTCATGTACATATCCAGCCACTTCTCAATTTTTCTAAGATCTGTTGAACTGGGTTGTGTTCATGTCTCTAACAAGATCAGTGATGGTATTGGGCAGTTGACTTCTACGAAAGCTTATCTATGATTTCATTGATATTTCTTACTGAGCAGCTCTTAACAGAAGTACATGAAGAGCACCAGATCTTTCTGCCATACAATTGGAAAGAAATAAAATTGCCAAAGCATAGCTCATTGCATTCATGACTTAAACATTTACTATCTAATCTCAGTTATGCAATCAATATGAAAAATGATGCTTCTGTTCTGTAGACATAGTTGGAAACAGAAAGCATCCACTAAGGCTAACGAAAGTTCACTCAAAGACTTTTGTAATTGAAGACATATATTTAGCCCAATGCAGAAACAGCATGAGGACTTAATAAATCAAGAAAACTACTAGCCGAGGTTCTGTTTCTAATAATCATAATTCAGTTTATAGTGCAATATCCAGGAATTAAGCACACAGGACTGCAGAGACCAGTATTTGTATATCTAAAGAAGTATGAGGAAACAAGTTGAATTGTTGTTTGAAAAAGAACATGTAAGATCATAAGATGTGTTGACCTTTAAGTTACAAGATCCTTTGGGATACATCTCCTTTTTCTTTGTGAAGTGCCATTCATACTTATAATGTTATATACAGTAAAACCTCATATAACACTAAAACCTGGTTCCACAAGTCTTGGTGTTATATGATTTCTAGTGTTATCTGATGCATGTTAAAATCCTATGGGATCCATAGAGATACATTGTAACCACACAGGCTTTAGCGGTTGTTATCTGAAGCATCCCGTAGGATCTTAATGTTATCTGATGCAATTCTTCCCCCCAGATTCCTTAATGTTATGCGATTTTAGTGTTATTCGATACTAATGTTATATGAGGTATTACTGTAGTATGTATAGCATTTGACCCAGAGAAATCTGTGGTATTGGTGTTTATTATTGGGATAATAGTGTATGTTAGGCATAGGAGATTCTTTTAGCAGTAAGAGAAGTTGGTGGCAGGGTGGCTAACTTACTCAGACAGCAGAAAATCTGGCAATGGAAGCCCTATAGTTCCTTCCTAACAATTTTCACATGAGGTGACAATCTGTGATTGACTAATTGCCATTCTTGCCTTGCTTTCTAACAATGTGTTTTGATGCATCCTCCTTCTATATGAATGTATTTGCAGTCTTTCGCAAGGCTGAACAGTTGTAACTTCATTCCTTTGAATTTTTTGGAATAGTAGCCGTGTTAGTCTGTGGTTCAGGCATATCAGAAAACTAAATAAAATAAAATAAACAAAATAAAATAAAAATAAGATAAAAACACTGTAGCACTTTAAAGACTAACTGCTTTATTTTTATCATTAGCTTTCGTGGATCAAGTCCACTTCTTCAGACAAAGAGTGAAACTTACAGGCATGGTTTTTATACACCAAATTCATTCCTTTGCAATGCAGTTACCATTTGGGCCTCCAAATGGTACAAGGTTTTCAATAATCTTTTTCAGTATTTTGACTCTTACAAATGGTGTTTATAATTTTTCTTGTACTGACTGCAAAATAAAAATACTACACTGTAAGTTGAAAAGCATTCTGATAAAAACATTCTAATAAAATGGTATTGTAGGCATAACATCCACAGTAATTTAAAAAATCATTCTTGTTTTACAGATTTATCAATGGCAGTACAAAAGTTTTCGCAATCACTTCAAGATTTTCAGTTTGAATGTATTGGAGATGCTGAAACAGATGATGAAATTAGCATTGGTAAGTGTTCTGTATCTCTGTTCAGATATGTGTATTGAAATATATAGTTTGGGGCATTGGATCTTATGATCTATCATATACAGTGATACCACAGATAACGATTACATCAGATAATGCTAAAATTGGATAACGATGCAAAATTTTGTAAAATTTTTTGCATCGGATAATGATCTTGTTGCATTATCTGATGTAATCATTCATAGCGGCAGTATGGCTGGTAAGCTGACCGGGGGCTCCCCGTTCAGCTTCCCAGCCACCCCACAGCTGCAGGTGCAAAGGCGGGGTGACTGAGAAGCTGACCGGGGGACTCCCGATCGGCTTCCTAGTCACCCAGTAGGTATGGGCGCAAGGGCAGGGTGACTGGAAAGCCGACTGGGGGACTCCGCCATTCGGCTTCCCAGTCACCCTGCAGGTATGGGCGCAGGGGTGGGGTGGCTCCACTTTGGCTTCCCAGTCACCCTGCAGCTGTGGGCACAAGGGCAGGATGGCTGGTAAGCCGACCAGGAGACTCCCCCGTTCAGCTTCTCAGTCACCCCTCAGGTATGGGCGCAGGGATGAGGTGGCTGGGAAGCCGACCGGGGGACTCCAGTTCGGCTTCCCAGTCACTCTGCAGCTGCAGGTGCAACCCGTTCGGTTTCCTAGTCACCCCGCAGCTGTGGGCGCAAGGGCGGGGTGGCTAGGAAACTAACCAGGAGACTCCCCCCGTTCAGCTAACCAGTCACACCGCAGGTGCGGGGGACTCTCCTGTTCAGCGTCCCAGTCATCCCACAGGTATGGACGCTGGGGTAGGGTGGCTGGGAAGCCGACTGGGCAACTCCCGTTTGGCTTCCCAGTCACCCCATCCTTGCGCCCATACCTGCGGGGTGACTGGGAAGCCGACAGGGGACTCCTCTCTTGGCTGCCCAGTCACCTGCCACTGCGGGCAGTCCAAGCTTTGGACTGCTTGCTTGTTTGAGGCAAAAACGCGCTCTTTGCCTCAAACAAGCGGGCGATCCGAGCATGGTTCCTCCTGCTTGTTTGAGGTGAAAAGGTGCTCTTTGCCTCAAACAAGCGGGCAGTCCGAGCGGTCCAAGTGTGTGCACAGTAGCGGGGTGGCAGAGGGATAGCCAGATCAAGAAGTGGTGCGATCACTTTATATCTTGAGTTTTGACCAAATCACTCATATTCTTTTTTTAAACAAGCTGATAAAATGTGACTTGATGTTAATGTTAAGTAGATGTATTATGGGTTGATATACCATCAGTAAGGATTTATCTAAATTAAATTATGCGCTCTGGTGTCTAGTCATGCCTTCCACATGACCATGGAAATGTCTGCAGAAGCAGACAGCGCTGGCTCTTTGGCTTAGAAACAGAGATGAGCACTGACCCCTAGAGTTGGATACGACTGGCTTTCGAGCAAGGGAAACCTTTACCTTTACTATCTCCCCCCCCCCTCGCTAAAAGTCTTGCTTCCTGTAACCTAGTACTGTATAAATGTTTCACAGTACAGTGGTACCTCATACAATGATTTTAATCGTTTCCATGGGGCTCGTTAAATGAAAGAATTGCTATATGATGCATGCATCGCATAGCGATTTATCCCATAGGATGCATCGTACAACAATTTTTTCTGCTAAGTGGTTTTTCCCATTGAAAAATTGTTGTATGATTTTTTTCCATAGAGAAAATTGTTTTGCGGGATGCCACCCCCACCCCAAGCTAATTGTTATGCGATTTCATTGCTATATGGGGCTATTGTTGTATGAGGTTCCACTGTATGTGTTTGTCATGGTTTTTTGCTTATACAGTCAAACCTCACATCAAGAGCGCCTTGCTTAAAGAGTAACTCGCTTAAAGAGCAGAATTTTCTCTGCATGTTCGCTTCGCTTAACAAATAAAACCAACCAAAAATTCGCTTAACAAATAATCCCCCCCACAATTGGTCACTTCCAATGGTGTTTCGCTTAAAGAGCAAACTCGCTTAAAGAGCAATCCTGTGGAACGCATTATCCTCTTTAAGCGAGGTACAACTGTACTGATTCCACCTTCAGTAATCTCTCATTCATGCTTAAACTCTGAATTTCACAGCTTATGTGATTCATCTTTTGTAGGAACAGAGATACAGTCAAATTGAAACATACTAGAAACCAGAAAAATCTCTGAATTGACAGACTAGCTACTTTAATACCTCATAGCCTCAAGGCAACACTTGATATAATTCATTTGCATTACAATGCACTGTCCTCTTAGTTCTGTAACTGCCTCTTGGGAAACAGTGTACAGTAATTTTATCACAGCAATGGGAGAAGGTGGAAGCCAGAACACGATTTGCTAAAGTATTACTTCTGTTTGCTACTTCCTGCTGTAAGTGTATATTCAGTGAATGTACTGAATAGCAAAAATCTGGTTAACAGTGCCTGCTATATTTGATGCTCTGTCCTGGAAATGCTTGTTTGTTTCGATATTATTCCAGTGGTATCTTTGTTGCCTTGCTAGTACATTTTAAAACAGCTTAGACTCTATACTTTTAGTTTACAAAAGCAATATCCACTCAGATCTTCAGATCAGCTTGTAAATAGTGCTCTTGCTGTGTCCAGCTAGGGTTGCACAGTGGTTCAGCTGCTGTACTTCAGCCAAAACTGCTGACATTGTGAATTCAATCCTAACAGGGATCAAGGTTGATTCAGCCTTCCATCTTTCAGAGGTAGGTAAAATGAGTATCCAACGTGTTTGGGCAAAATGATAATTAGCTTGTGAACCACCTATAGTAGGGGTGGCCAACCTTGGTGCTCTTGCTGTTCTTGGACTACAATTCCCAGAAGTCCTGATCAGCAGTTCTCAAGGTAATTAACATTTTTCCCCTCTCCATATTTTGAGTACACATTTTGCTAACCTCAGAAGGATGGAAGGCTGAGTCAACCTCAATCCATCAGGATTGAACTCACAACATTTTGGTTGCAGTACAGCAGTTTAACCACTGTGGCACAAGGGCTCTTTAGTATAGTATTTTAACTTAGTCCTATGATTTTAATTAGTCCTTTGAGGAGAAGAGTGGCAAATAAATAAGGACTAGATGCAAGTAGAAAAGTCAGCTATATTTTTATGCTGCCATGCTCACTTGGAAGGTGAGGGTTCTAGCTTAAATGTTTATAGCTCCCCTTCTGAATTTCAGCTTTGGACTCATTTCAGATTTATAATGCTGTGTTTCTCTCATTGTCGGTAAATATTAATAATCACTTAATCTTATTATAGTTGCTGTTCTGCCTCACAGTCTCTAAATCACTTGGTCAATGTGTGCAAAAGCTATGGCATGCATTCTTTCTAATTAACACAATTGTTTGCTTTTCAAAGATGAAATTACCAGCATTTTTATGCTTTAGTGATCCTAGGATATGTGGTTAGTTAAATCCAAGCTTTTCAGAACTATGATGGTATCAGGTCCATGGCTCATCCTGCTATCCTTACATTTCATCAATGGCATATGTCAGACATCAGCCATTTCATCGTAAGGGCTCCTCCCCCTAAGTTCCTGAGACACCTTGTCCCATTCCTGGAACTCTTACCCTTACCTTCCACCTTTGAGAGAGCCGAGCTACGTAGAAAGGAACTCTTACTATGCTCAGGCAATAGAGCAAAACAAGGGAGGAATCTGGTAGCATAGCTTGTGTGTGTGTGCCAATAAAAGAACAACAATCTTCAGAGAGAAACAGCTGCTTTATTCTTCAGGTTCATGTAGGATAGTCCATGGAAAAAACGTAGATTAAAAGGTCAAAACAAAGAATCAGTCCAGTACACAGTCCAGGTGCGTTAGGCAATCATTTTGAGAAGAAAAGAATAATCCTAAACATCATCTGGGGTTCATCTGCCTGATAGCGTATTTAAATTTGACCTAGAAAACATGCTTTTGGAACTTTGTTTTTAAACTTTTTTTCTGAATATCAAACATAAGTGAAAGAGAAGGTGACCCTGTAGCCAGGGTAGGACTGATTTTTTAAAAGAAAGACAGGATTCCAGCTGTGGAGAAATGGATGAATAACGATGATAAAATGTAAATCAGGGATTCTCAACCTGTGGTTTGCGAGCCAGATGCACACCACATCACCATTTCATGTGGTCCCCACCACCTCCACCACAGCCAGAAATTCCATGTGGTGGAGGAAGGGGGAAATGGCTGTCTGGCCCCTGAAGCTATCTGAGGGAGTGTGACCCAGCCCCCAGATTAAAAAGGCTGAGCACTCCTGATGTAAACCGAGTGAAATATACTTTTGTTCCAATCTGGAAAAAGTCTAATTCTGACATCTATGTGGTAATATGAGGTATATTATTCTAGGAGGATACAGCATTGAAGGTGCAATGCACCATTCTCCATTTCCCTAATGACTGCAGTTCTTCCATTTTTCAAAATGAAACTTGCGATCTCTTAGCCTCAAATGATGGATGGCAAAGAGGCAAATGTCTTATCTGTTGAAGATGCAGTATCATAAAGTGAGCTTTCATCTATGAAAGCAGATAAGAAATGTAAATTGGCAAGGAATGAGGACGTTTAGATCAACTGTGTCAAGTGCTTGTTCAGGAAAAAATTCAATAAGCCTTAAGTGAAGTGTGTGCATTTATGTTTATGTGTACATGTTATTTACATAATTGATGTTTATCTACCACTTTTAAAATTATGAGGGCAGCTCAGTGAAGGGATGACAAAAATTCTACTACCACGCCATGACGTCACGGACGTCATGGGCGTGGACAATGTCATGACGTCATGACGTCATGGCCGAAGCTGACGTCATGACGTCATGACGTTGTGGGCGGGGCCAAAAATAAAAATAAATAAATAATAAAAATAAACATACACACACACACCCCTCCCTCTCAGCCCACCCACCCAGACACAAATAAATAAATAAATAAAATAAAAACAACCACCCACCCAAAACACAAATAAATTACCCCTCGCTTACCTTTCTTGGGACCCGGCACCCCGACTGCGTCCACAGCCGCCGCCGCCGCAGCTGCCTGCACCCCTGTGGCCTCCTCCTCGGGCCGGTACCTTTTTAGACCGGCTCCGGCCACGGCCAGGGGCGGCGGGCAGCAGTGGCTCTGGCAGTGGCTTCAGCCGCAGCTGCCGAGCCTCCCTGGGCCGTCCCCATGCCGCACCGCCGCCGCCTGCAACTTCCTCCTGCGCTAGGCGCCGCAGCCGGGCTAAAAAGGGACCGGCCCAAGGAGGAGGCCACAGGAATGCAGCCAGCGGCAGCTCCGCCGGCGGCGGTTGCAGGCACCCAGCCCATAGCCGCCCGGCGGAGGAGGAGGTGTCAGCGGTGCACCGCGCCGGGCATCCCCAGGGCATGGGGCTTGTGGGCAGCGGACGGCCCAGGCAGCCCTCAACGTACCGCGGGGGAGGTGCCCTTCTCAGAGGGCTGGTGCCGCCGCCGCCGCCGTCCTGAAAGCTTTAAACAATTTTTTAAAAAAATTGGAGCTAAAATGGCTCCAATTGACTGCGCATGCGCAGAAACTCAATCTGACACATGCGCAATGCATCAGATTGAGTTTCTGCGCATGCGCAGTCAATTGGAGCCATTTTAGCTCCGATTTAAAAAAAAATTCTTTCGGTGAGGCGTCCGGAACCGGACACCCCAAAAGTGGACTCCCCTCCCGGAGAACCCTCCGGAATTGGTCCTACCGGTTCCAGGGAACCGTCTGGAACCGGGGACATCCCATCACTGGGGCAGCTGCTGTGAAACTTGACAACTGGAAGGTCAACAGGTCAGTAGTTCAAGACCCAAGTACTGCAAGATGGAGTGAGCTCCCATCTCTGTCCCAGTTCCTGCCAACCTAGCAGTTCAAAAGCAAGAAAATGCAAGTAGATAAATAGGGACCATTTCAGTGGGAAGCTAAACAGCATTCCTTCCACTCTAGTCATGCCTGCAACATGTCCATGGAAATGTCTGCAATCACAGACAGAGCTGGCTCTTTGGCTGTAAACAGATGAGCATTGAACCCTAGAGTCAGATACAACTGGCTTTCAAGCAAGGGTGACCTATAACTAATGAGTTACTTGGTGATGGTGTGAGTGACCTATTATCTACCTTGTTATGTGGTTATTATTGGTTGTAAATAGCTATCTGTTATACTAGCCAATCATTGTGTATCTCTGTATCTGAGATGTATAAAATAATCCCACAACGTTTCACTCTTTTGTCTAACAAAGTGGACTTGATCCACGAAAACTAGCATTAAAATACAGTGGTACCTCATACAATGATTTTAATCCATTCCATGGTGCTCACTGTTGTACGAAACAATTGCTATATGATACATGCATTGTATAGCGATTTTCTCTATGGGATGCATCGTACTTTTTTTTTTTTTTTGCTAAGTGGTTTTTCCCATTGAAAAATTGTTGTATGATTTTTCCATTGGGAAAATTGTTATGAGAGATGCCATTTCCCCCCAAAACCTAACTGTTATGTGATTTTGTTGCTATATGGGGTGATTGTTGTATGAGGTTCCACTGCACAGGAGTTAGTCTTTAAGGTGTCATGATGTTTCTTGTCTTTTTTGTTTGTTTGTTTACTCTCCGATATGCTTCCACAGACTAACATGGCTACCACTTCAAAAATTTCAGCTATTTTAGATTCCTTTTTGTTTGGTTTGCTTTTATGATATTTCTACTTTTAAATTCCCAATCCCAGAGATGAATTGTGTTTTTGACATACAGTAATGTAATTTTAAAAAAAAATCTTCAAAGCTTTTCAGTTTGCTCTCAGCAGTAAAATGCCCACACTTTTTAGATCCTTGTAAAGTTCTCCCTTGCTTGAAAGCTATTCGTGTTCTGACTTTAGAGGATGGTGCTGATACAGCCAAAGAGTCAGCACTGTCTGCATCTGCAGATGTTTCCATGGTCATGTGGCAGGTATGACTAGACACTGAAGCGAACAGAATGCTGTTACCTTTCCCTACCTATTAATTTACTTGCAGTTTTTTTTTTTGCTTTCAAACTGCTAGGTTGACAGGAGCTGTGACACAACAGGAGCTTATTTCTTTAAGTAGTACTTAGGTCTCAAACTGCTGACCTGCCAGCCTTCTGGCCATCAAACTCTAAGCCACCTGGTCCTTTTAGATCCTGGCTCAGGTGGCTAAGATGCTGGCTGGGAGGCGGAAGGTCAGCAGTTCGATTCCTGAGTACTGCAGGACGGAATGAGCTCCCGTCTTTGTCCCAGCTCCTGCCAACCTAGCAGTTTGAAAGCAAGAAATTGCAAGTAGATAAATAGGGAACACTTCGGTGGGAAGGTAACAGTGTTCTGTGCACTCCGGTGTCTAATCATGCCTGCCACATGACCACGGAAATGTCTGCAGAAGCAGACAACGCTGGCTCTTCGGCTTTGAAACAGAGATGAGCACTGACCCCTAGAGTCGGATACGACTGGCTTTCGAGCAAGGGAAACCTTTACCTTTACCTTAGCACTATCCTTATCTGCTGTTAGCTCTTCAGCTTATTCTAGAAGGAAATAGGAAAAGGATATGTGATCTTGCTACTTTTATTAGAATACAATTAATTTTATTAGAATTAAGCGTTTCGCTTAAAGAGCAACTTGCTAAAAGAGCAGAATTTTCTCTGCATGTTCGCTTCGCTTAACAAATAAAACCAACCAAAAACTCGCTTAACAAATAAACTGGGGTTTACAATCCCCCCCACAATTGGTCACTTTCAATGGTGTTTCGCTTAAAGAGCAAACTTGCTTAAAGAGCAATCCCGTGGGACGCATTATGCTCTTTAAGCGAGGTACAACTGTACTAAACATTTCTAACAGTCAGCGAGTTCATGTAAATAAAAATCCACCTCTTCATGCTTATGCAGCAACATTCTATGCATAGCTTGAGAAAAATTGTAAAGGGAGCCAGAAATTCATGGCAGATGATGTGAGTTCAAACATTGTCTTTAAAACCTGAAGAGTGCCATCTCAACCCTCATTTCTGGCAGCAGAGTTGGAATTTTCCATCCAGGGCGTCATGCAAGAGCTTTGCCAATCATTCTGTAATTGTTGAAACATAAAGTTACCTTTTATGCCTAAGGGAAGGCAATGGAGAACTAGTGGCCTACATTAAAATGTTGTGGTTAGAATTTAGTTAAACAGGAACTTTTTGTGTTTCTGCACCAGGCAACATGTGGATGTGCTTGGGGTGGGAGGATGATTATAGAGTGACCGGCAAACCTTTCTCTAGAGCAACGACTCCCAAACTACCATCCATGGAGTACTGGTGGACTTCAGTTCCCTAATAAGTCAGTAGATTGGCTAATAGTGCTTTGGATAATTGATTTAGGCTTCTGTGAATTGAAGTCCCAAAACCAAAGATTGTGAAACACTGCTCTAGAAAAAATTTCAAAAATTTCATTCTATGGCACTTACAGTTTGCCTTATTATTTTAAACCCTCTTTTCTTCGGCCTTTTATGGATTTATTTTTATTTGGTTAACTCACTACATAACTCAGCTATTGGATGGTGAAGAAAGAAACAAATATTTCACAGGGAAGTAATTCAATAAATATTCAAAAAAGATTGTCAACATCTTTTGGATGCACAACATCTTTTGGATGCACTGTGTTTTTATTTCAGATTAAGACAGACTCAGTTGAGCCTAATGGAAAGAAATGGGATGGTTTAAGATCAAAGTGGTATTCTGTAGCACAGGGGTGTGCTGGACACAATGGGAAGGTGCTGGACAGGGAGTGGTGTGGGCGCCTGTTTGAGGTTGGAGGGAATCCCATACATTGCTGCGCCTTGCACCAGGCGGACCAAGTGAGGGGCGGTGGCCAAGGGGATGGAGGAGAAGGTTACTCTGAGAACCGCTTGGTCGCTGCCCCTTGCTAGCTCCTCCTGGCAGGTGGCACTTTATTTATTTATTTAGATTTATATTGCTGCCCACTCGCCAAGGCAACTCAGGGCGGCTTACTTTGGAGTAAACTTTTACACTTTGGAGTAAACCATTGCTCCAAACTCCCTCCTTCAGTTTGGGGCAATGTTTTGATCTGGAGTCCAGCATGGGCAGAGCAGGTGAAGGGCAGTGATGAAGAGGATGGAGGAGAAGGCTGCCCCTGGGAACTGCTTGGTTGCCCCCCCTCGCTAGCTCCACCCGACATCCAGCACTTTGGAATAGAGTAGACCATTGCTCCAAGCTGAAGGGGGAGCTTGGAGAAATGGTTTAATTTGGGGTTCAGTGTGCCAGGCAGATAAAATAATATTATTATTGGTGCAAAAGGGTGCCAGAGACGAGGGCGGAGTGGGACAAAGCTGATTGCCCAATATACCAGCACCCGCCTGCCATAGCATTTCATGAACTTCCTGGAAGAAGAATACTAATGACAGTAAAACCATCTCATCTCTAGTTTTGCTATACCTCAGCAAGATTTCAGAATACCATTCATAGAGTTTTCTTTTTTAAAAAATTCCTACTGTTCTTGGCATTTGACTTTTGTCGCTAGAGGCTTTTTTCATTTATTGTACAAATGAAGGAGAAAGGTGATACAGTCATACCTCGCATAACGAATTTAATGTGTTCTGTGAGGCTGCTCGCTTTGCAAAAAATTCGCTATGTGAGTCAGACTCACATAACAATTTTTTCGCTATGTGAGTCAGACTTTTCCCTATGGAAAAATTCGCATAATGAGCGTTTCTATGGGAAAAACTCACATAGCGAAAATTTTCCCCATAGAAACGCTTGTTATGTGAGTTTTTCCATAGGGAAAAGTCTGACTTGCATAGCGAAAAATTCGTTATGCGAGTAGGACCGCTTAGCAAAAAACTTGCTCATTATGCGAGTTTTTTGCTAAGCGAAATGCTCGTTATGCAAGGTTTGACTGTATCTTTATTGGGTCCAGAGTTTTACAGTGATCTGCAAAATATAAATTGCCTTTTTGTTCAATCTCACTTGCTGAACAATGGATTATGTCAGTTATAGCAGACAGATGTACCCTATTGGAACTGGAAATCTTAGAAAATTTGTTCCAAAGAACAAACTTACATAAAAGCCTGGGTATAAATAGTAATAAATCTGTAATGGCTGCCTTATTAGCATAATGGCATATTAGGTAAAGTAGAAGTAAAGTTGTCCTTGCTCAAAGGCTGGTTGTATCCAATTCTAGGGTTCAGTGCTCATCTCTGCTTATAGCCAAAGAGGCAGTGCTCTCTGCGTTTGCAGATGTTTCCGTGGACATGTGGCAGGCATGACTAGACACCAGAGTGCACGGAATGCTATTTAACTTCCCACCAAAGTGGTGCCTATTTATCTACTTGCAATTTCTTTCTTTCGAACTGCTAGGTTGACAGGAGCTGGGACAGAGACGGGAGCTCACTCTGTCGTGCAGTACTCAGGTCTCAAACTGCTGACCTTCCGTCTTCCAGTCAGCATGTTAACCACTTGAGCCACCGCAGTCCTGGACCAGAGAAAATGGCAGTGTAAAAACCCAGAGGTCTTCATCAGGGAAATGGGATTAAAATTGGATTTACTCATTAGATGTGCCATTTGTTGACAAATCAAAGTCAATTAGGAATATTACCTAGCGGTTTCCTTCTATTTGCAGTTCTGCTGGGTTAGTGCTAATTGTCCATGTAGAGTTCTTGGTCGTGCTATAGGTGGCTTTTTTGTGGTTTTATCAGTAGTTCGCTCGTGTAAAGTTTGATTATTTTTTTTTAGTGGTACAACCAAGGTATCATCTTTCGTCTGCCTTTGTGTGGTGTAAGGACCATATGAGTATCTTTGTTCATTTATTGTAGTTTTCAGAGAGAGAGCCATGTTAGTCTGTGCAGGCATATCAGACAAGAAACAAACTGAACCAAAGCTAAAAACAAATACACAAACAAACAAAAAAGAGGACAAAACTCTTGTGGCACCTTAAAGACTAACTTCTGTTTTTAAAAGTTGAACCATCATTGATCAAGAAGGGCTAAAGTAGCTTAGTGGTTAAGACACGGAGCTTGACAAACAGAAGGTCAGCAGGTCAGCAGTTCACGACCCAGTTGCTGCATGATGGAGTGAGCTCCTCTCATCTGTCCCAGATGCCGACCTACCAGTTTGAAAGCAAGAAATTGCTCGGAAGCCAGTTATACGCTACTGTAGGGTTTGGTGCTCATCTCCGTTTACAGCAAAAGAGCCAGCATTGTCTGCAGATGTTTCGGTGGTTATGCGGCTGGCATGACTAGACACCAAAGCAGTGCCTTTTTATCTACTTGCAATTTCTTGTTTTCATACTTCTAGATTGGCAGGAGTTGAGACAGACATGGGAGCTCAGTCCATTGTGCAGTACTCAGGTCTCAAACTGTTGACCTGCTGACCTTCCAGTTCAGTGTCTTAACCACTAAGCTACGACAGTCCCTCTATTTATGCATTTTTGGGATATTACTTAGTAAGGATTGATTTGGAGGACTGTAAATATTAGCATTTGTATCTCCAAATTTCCCATTATACTACCATCTGAAGTTCATTTCATTAGGCCTACAATATCTGCAGTTCAGTAAATATAGTGGATGTATATTTGCTCATGATGAAAGAAATCTGTTAGTCTTTATAATGTAGTAATATGTTGCTCTCCTGCTCCTCCAACCCTAAACCCTTTTATTTTTGTCATTGGGGTGAGACATAGCTACTTCTTCAGAAGTAAAATCAGATATATTCTTGGCTATACTGGTATATATCATATTTGCCTGCATATAAGACACATCGGAGTATAAGACACGCCACATTTTAAATACACATTTTAAAGGGGGGGGGGATAATTTTCTACATTTTTTTTCATGAATTTACAAAAATTAACTCCAGGAGCTAAGGAGAGTGGGATATGGGGGGGGGGGAGGTGTCCTTTGAAGCCCGTGTTCCCACCACCAGCTGGGGAGAGTGGGGTGGGGAAAAAAAGGATCCTTTAATCCTGTTTTCGCCCCATCCCACCCCTGCTGACCATCAGGAGATGGGGAGGACGGATCAGCTCAGCAAGAGTGCTCCTTTGGAAGCCACCCTTCATCCAGCTCCTAGTGGTCAGTGGTAGCTGCTGAACTGCACCAGCGGGGGTGAGGGTGGTTTTTAAAATAGCCCTTTCATGTCTCCAGCTGCTGATGCTTTCTTGCTGCCAAACTGCACCAGTGGGAGGGGTGTTGTTACTGGCTTATAAGATGCACTCCGTTTTTCTGGTGTATTTTAATGGGGAGAAGTGTGTCTTATACACCAGCAAATATGGTAATTATATTTAACTAACATCAGTGAACTGGCCAATTGACCAGCATGTCAACTCTGATTTTCTCTCCCTTTCACACACACACACACACACACTGTATTGTTCTTGTACACGAAGTGTGTTTTTAAATCCAGTTCCTCTTTTAATAAGGCACATGTGTAGTTTGTACTATGTACTGTATTTGTCTTCAGTGCTTCTCATTTCTTCACTTACATGAAGCCACCTTTTTATAATGATTATACAGCTGCAATAATTGAAATATCAGGTTCTTTTTCATTCAAAGTCTTAATATGCCCTAAGGGAGTGGTGGATATCAACATTTGCTTCTCCATTCTAGGTCTTTTTTTAAATGCTAAATCATGTTTCTTTGTAAAAACAGGAGTTAATGGTTAGGAGGTGTATAATGTACAAAAAGGATGAATTGGACTGATAAGGAAGAGCTGAGCTTAGCAACCTATTCAGACATGAAACTTGCTGGATGACCTTACATAAATTATGCTTTTGTGTCCAATAAGCTCATCTGCTGATCTTAAACTAGCAACTCAAACAATAATTCAGAAAAAGGGAATGTGTTTAAATTCTAGAGGAAAAAGTAAAGTTAATGGTTTGGTCTTGCAGCTTACAACATTGATGCAATGGATCACTTAAAGTACCGGTTATTACAGTATCCTTGGTATAGATAAATGTATGATTGATCTCTATAATCCATCTTCCAGGAGACGATGAACAGTTTCTTGGCTTTCTTCCGTGAGTTAAAAGTTCACAATTTAGGCCAGGTTCAGATTAGTTCAAAACGTGAAAAATTTATTAAGTGTTCATGTTATTAAAGAAAGTATCTTTGAAGCAACAATGTCACTTGACTTTTTAAGATCTGCACTTTGAGAAAAGGGGAGGAGAAGGAAAAGGTATTTGTTGAAGTGGCTCGTTCCTTCTTCTCCCCTACGCACAAAGTGTCCACCTTGAAAAGTCAAGTGTAAAATAATAAATATTTGTTTGGATACACTTATACAGTAATACCCCGTATAACGTGTGCACCGCTCAACACCAAGAAATCTGAGGAAAAATTTGCACCACACAATGTTAAGTTAATGTTGTGTGATGCATTGGGTTTTTCCTCAGATTGCTTTGCGTCTGGGCGGGTGGGGAAGGAGTGCGGTGGCATTGGCATTGGCAATGGTGATTTTAAGGCTGCCAACACTGCTGCCACAGCTGCTCCCATTTCTCACCAGCTGGACAGGCCAGGGAAGGAATCCATTGGCAATTTTGAGACTGCCAACACTGCTGCAACAACTGCTTCCACTTCCCACAAGATGGATGGGCTGGGGGGAGGGGGAGGCCGCCACCACTGCTGGTGTTTGAGGCCTCAAAATCACCACTACTGCTGCTGCCGGACTCCCTCCCTGGCCCGTCTGTCTGGTTGGAAGTGGGAGCAACTGTGGTAGCGGCGTTGGTGGACTCAAAATCACCAACGCTGCCAGACTCCTTCCCCAGCCCGTCCATCCGTCAGCAGCGGGGTCCGCAGCAGCAGCAGCTCCCACTTCCCACCGGTTGGATGAGCTGGGGAGGGAGTCTGGCAGCATTGGCAGCATTGGTGGCCTCAAAATCACCAACGTCACTGCCGATGAACTCCTTCCCTGGCCTGTCTGGCGGGTGGGAAGTGGGAGCAGCTGCTGCTGCAGACCCGCAGTACATGTACAGTGTTGCACAGTGTTAAAAACCATATAACATTAAAGATTGTGGAACCAAGCTTTAACATTATGTGGGGTATTACTGTATTATAACAGATGTCTGGAGTTGGGAGTCTCTTAGTCTGCTCTTTTTGAGTATATCTGTATAGTTATTTTGTTGGGTGTATATTGTGGAACAAACATGGAATGTATTAGTGTCTTTCTCATTTTTAGATAGATTTGGGGTTTTGCCATTTGTTTTGGAGAACTTTTAGGTGCCTCTGAATTAGTGATGGGATGACAAAAATTCTACTACCACGCCATGACGTCACGGACGTCATGGGCGTGACCAATGTCATGACGTCATGACATCATGGCCGAAGCCGATGTCATGTCGTCATGACGTTGTGAGCGGGGCCAAAAATAAAAATAAATAAAAAATAAAAATAAACATACACACACACACCCCTCCCTCTCAGCCCACCCACCCAGACACAAATAAATAAATAAATAAATAAAATAAAATAAAAACAACCACCCACCCAAAACACAAATAAATTACCCCTCGCTTACCTTTCTTGGGACCCGGCACCCCGACTGCGTCCACAGCCGCCGCCGCCGCCGCCGCAGGAGCTGCCTGCACCCCTGTGGCGTCCACCTCGGGCTGGTACCTTTTTAGCCCGGCTCCGGCCACGGGCAGGGGCGGCGGGCAGCAGTGGCTCTGGCGGTGGCTCCAGCCACGGCTGCCGAGCCTCCCTGGGCCGTCCCCATGCCGCACCGCCGCCGCCTGCAGCTTCCTCCTCTGCCAGGCGCCGCAGGAGGAAGCGGCAGCGGTGAGCCGCGCCGGGCGTCCCCAGGGCATGGGGCTTGTCGGCAACGGACGGCCCAGGCAGCCCTCAACGTGCCACGGGGGAGGTGCCCTCCTCAGAGGGCTGGTGCCGCCGCCGCTGCCGCCGCCCTGAAAGCTCTAAAACAATTTTTTTAAAAATTGGAGCTAAAATGGCTCCAATTGACTGCGCATGCGCAGAAACTCAATCTGGAATTGGTCCTACCGGTTCCAGGGAACCGTCTGGAACCAGGGACATCCCATCACTGCTCTGAATGCCTTCAGGTTTCCTCAGATTTTCAGAAGTGGTTCTCACTTAAAGTAATCCAGGAGGCATGCTGTCAAATGCTCCCATGGTGGCTTAGTGCTTAAGATACAGAGCTTGATGGCCAGTGTAACAATCTTGTTACTCACAAGTAGAACTTTAGTCTACACATAGGTGGGAATGCACCTGAATCCAGGATTTTACTTTCCTTCTCACGTGTCTTGATCTAAATCCCACCTGTAAGTAAGCTTTGTTGTTCAGTCGCACAGTCGATTCCAACCCTTTGTGACCCCATGGACCACTGTCCACCAGGCACTTCTGTCCTCCACCATCCTCCTCAACTCACTCAGTTCTGTGCCCATTCCCTCTACAATACCATCTAGCCATCTCATTTTTTGGCCACTCCCCTTTTCTTTTGCCCTCCACCTTTCCCAGCATTAAGGCTTTCTCAAGTGAATCCTCTCTTCTCATTTGATGTCCAAAGTACTTTAGCTTCATCTTTACTATTTGACCGTCTAAGGAGCAGTCAGGGTTGATTTCTTCTAAGATTGACCTATTTGTTCTCCTCGCTGTCCAGGGGACTCTCAAAACTCTCCTCCAGCACCACATTTCAAAGGCATCTATTCTTCTGCGCTCAGCTTTCATAATGGTCCAGCTCTCACAACCATACATTGCCACCGGAAATACCATTGCTTTGACTAGACGAATTTTTGTTTGCAACGTGATGTCTCAACTTTTCACTATGTTCCCCAGGTTTCTCATCGCTTGCCTCCCAAGAATCAGTCGCCTTTTTATTTCATGGCTGCAATCACCATCTGCAGTGAGTTTTGATCCTAGGAAAGTAGAATCTGTCACTGCTTCTACTTCTTCCCCATCTATTTTCCAGGGACTGATAGGGCCTGTTGCCATTATTTTGGTTTTCTGTATATTGAGTCTCAAGCCAGCTTTTGCACTTTCTTCTTTCAACCTAATCGGTCTTTTAAAAGTATATTGTAGTCAAAGTATATTGTAGTCAAAGTAAGTTATATAAACCAAGTTTCAGGAAGCACATTAGTTCTACATTTCTTATGTTCAGAAAGCACATTAAAACAATAAAAGCCTATCTAATTGTGGAAGCCCTGAGGGCCCATCCTTCTTTCTCTCTCTCTTACCAGCCTACATGTTTGCTCAGCGTAAAGCACCAAACCAAGAGACCAAGCGAAAGTCCGGCCCATTCCTTCTGGTTTTTATGTCCCTAAACAAGTTCCACCCTCTTGCCATTCCCCTAAAGGAATCCAGCCAATGACTATACAGTATCACATGTCTGTCCAATTTAAGTTTCATTTCTTACAAATCATGAGGCTAGAACAGTGGTTCCCAACAAGGGGTACACAGCCCACTAGTGGACTTCAATTCCCAGAAGCCTAAGTCAGTACATTGGCTGATCAGTGCTTTGGAGAAATGACTTAGGCTTCTGGGAATTGAAGTCCAAAAACCAGCATTTGGGAAACACTGGGCTAGAATGTTTTGGCTATCACTCCTGCTCTGGAATGCACCATAACCCCCTCCCCTTCAGTGCACACACCCCAATCTCCATTACAGACTCAAAAAACACATAGGCCCCAATCTAACCATGACAGCCAGTAGGTCAGCAGTTCATTACCTGGCTCCTGCACAATGGAATGAGCATCTGTTATCTGGCCTACCTTCTGCCAACCTAGAAGTTCAAAAGCAAAAAATTGCAAATTGATAAATAGGTACTACATTGGCAGGAAAGGTAATGGTGTTCCATGTGTTCCAGCATCTAGTCATGCCTGCCACATGGCCATGGAAGTGTCTGCAGATGCAGACAACCCTGTAGACCAATGAAATTCTTGGAATTCAGGGCTCCAGAAAAGCATCATGGGCCAGCATGGATTGATAATGAAGACTTCTTTTGAAGTGCATGATGGTATGCTACAGACAGTAAAACTAATTTACTCCAAAATATTTTTTTGGAAAAAATGTAGCGTATTTATAAACACTAAAATAACAGTGCTGTGCTGAGCAAATAGGAAATACCAGCTTTTGGTTTCAATTGTGTCTGGATATCTGCAGGAGACCTTCTGGTTTCTCCAAGCCTGATTTAAATTAAAGTTAACAATGGAAGATGAGCTTAAAAATTGATTGTTGCACTCATTGGATCAGGATTCAGTGCATTGCCCATGTTTGCAGATGCTTCATGCTAGTCTTGAAGCAAACCTCTGTAACGAATGAGAATTATGCTTTCTAGATGTTCCTTGAAGCAGGACTTGTGCAAAATGCCAGCTCTGTAGAACTGTGATTTTAAAAGGGGTAAAAAAGTTTTGCTTTCTAGCCCAGATTTTATCTCACCCCACTTCCATGTTTAAGGCTAGATCCCTGTGTAGTTGTTCTGGACTTTTTACAAATTAGTTTATTTATTTACTTTCAGTATGTTGGATTGCCTAAAACAATACAACACATTGCAGTAGGATTCTTTATCCCTTCCAATCTATAGTACTCTGGTGAGAGAAAATAAAACAATATCCTTGCTTACTCTCCCTTGTGCCTATCTGATTTTCATTAAGTCACTGTGACCCTCGACACCCTCTGAATGGATATGAGCCTTAAATCTGCCAGCTCAGATCCAGGAAGAGCTTTATGTCAAGAACAAACATTCTTGAGGGTACATAAGAGCAGAAACCAAATTGGAAGATGGAGGAAGGAGCTCACTAGGAAAGAAACATCATTAAAGGTGAATATAGCTGAAGATCTCAGTCTCCCCTACATCACCTAGAGGACCTTGAATAGACTGAGGGTTGAGGTCCCCAGATTCAAGACCAACATGATCAAGAAGGGACTGCTGGTGGACAAACGACACACGGTGTGAATGTGGAGAGACGCAGAGTCCGGCCCATCTGCTGGTCTGCCGATTGCTACCAGAGACATGCACTGATGAGGACTTGTGTCTGGGCAATGACAAAGTGAAGAAAGTGGCATCATTTTGGCAGTTCAGGGGCTGATCAGAACACACAAAAAAAAGGAAGAGTGACTGTGACTGTTCTCCATCACTTTTCACCCTGACTCCTTCAGCACTTGGGTTCCTTCCCTGCTCATGGCGCAGTGGTTAAACTGCTGTACTGCAGCCCAAACTGCTGACATTGTGAGTTCAATCCTGATGGGTTACAAAGTTGACTCAGCCTTCCATCCATCTGTGTTTGGTAAAATGAGTATCCAGCATGTTGGGGGTAAAATGTTTATTACATTGCAAACTGCCCAGAGAGTACACTAAGTGCTATGGGGCAGTATATAAGTGTTAGTGCTGTTGTGTTTTATTCCTTGCTAATGTGAAGAAGGTAAAGGTCTTTCATGCTCTAGTTCCCTGGTGGCCAACCTTGACATTCCAGCTGTTCTGGACTTCAATTACCAGAAGCCCAAGTCAGCACACCTGCTGATCAGGGCTTCTGGGAAATGGAGTCCAAGAAAAGCTGGAGTGCCAAAGTTCACCAATGCTGCTCTAGTCTAAGGCCACTCATGTTTGACTCTACGGAGTGGTGCTCATCTGAATTTACAGCCAAAGAGCCAGTGCTGTCTGCTTCTGCAGATATTTCTGTGGTCATGTGGCAGGCATGACTAGATGCCAAAGTGCATGGAACGCTGTTACCTTTCCCATAGAAGAGGTACCTGTTTATCTAATTGTAATTTCTTGCTTTCAAACGGCTAGGTTGGCAGGAACTAGGGCAGACACAAGAGCTCACTCCATCACACAGCTCTTGGGTCTTGAAATGCTGATCTGCCAACCTTCAAGTTCAGTGTCTTAACTCCTAAGCCACCATGGCCCCTTGTCCTTCCCAGCATGGCTGCATTTTCTGTGCTAACCTTTCCCCCCAGCTGCAGTGTTCTCTTGCTAGGCCAAGGGCAGATATTACATCTATAACCCTTCCAGACTAGAACTCAGAAAGTCACAAAACGTACCATTTCTTCAGGAAAGTTGTGAAATCCATTATTGTTGAGAGGTTTTGTAGAAAGATGTTATATATCAGTGATGGCGAACCTTGGCACTCCAAGTGCTCTTGAACTTCCAATTCCCAGAACCCTGATCAGCAGGAGTGCTGACTTGGGCTTCTGGGAATTGAAGTCCAAGAACACCTGGCATGCCAAGGTTCGCCATCATGGCTATATGTGAACTGGACTGTTCTCAGTTTGTGTGGTCTTCCCAGCTTCTTGTGTTCATTATTCAGCTGGTTCAGGGCAAATGGACTTCCAAGCTGAGTTTTTAACCATTCTACATTGAAGGCACTATCATTACTATGTGCTGTCAGGTTGCTTTTGACTTAATGCGGCCCTAGTAATTATTGACTTTTCAGAGGTCCTGTCATTTAACAATAAGTTGCATTCTCAGGGTCACTGCTACATTTATTGAGTCAATCTAATTTTAGATTTTCTTTCCTATTACAGTAATACCTCAGATAACGTTTACCTCGGATAACGCTAAAATCGCATAATGTTAAGTAATCTGAGGAGGAGAATTGGATTGAATAACGTTAAGGTCCTATGGGATGGATCGGATAATAACTGCTAAAGCCTGTGCAGTTACAATGTATCTCTATGGAGCTTTAAAATTATCCGATCCATCCCATAGGATTTAACATGCATCGGATAACACTAAAAATCGGATAACACCAAGACTTGTGGAACCAAGTCTTAGCGTTATCCGAGGTACTACTGTACCTCTATATTTTTTTTTAGCATTGTTGTGTTTTCTTATGAGTCATATCTTATTATGATTACTCCAGGGGCTGCATTGGCTCAGTGATTAAGAAGCTCGCCTTGTTAGCTGGAAGGCTGGCAAGTCAGCAGTTTGAGACCTGGGTACTGCATGATGGATTGAGCGCCCTACTCTGCCGCAGCTCTTGGGGACATGAAAGGAGCCTCATTTGGGCATCCCTTGAGTGGAGTTTCTCCAGCAAAAATCCTTTCAACCCAGAATAATTATTGACACAAAATTATTATTATTATTATGATTACTCCAAGCCTTGAACTAAACATCCTCTTGCCAAAAGAGGTCCATTGTGCAATACCACACCAATTACTATGCTCAGAACTGCTTTGAACAGATGAAAAAGAAATTTATTCATTCAGTGTGCAAGACAAGGAAAAATAAAATGGTATAAGTTTAAAAGTAAAAGTATATATATAAAATAAACCAAGCCTGGTTTAAAATGCAGTTTGAATTAAGTACAAATAAACAAACACAAGCTCATGATTACAGTTTTTAAACATGAAAACATTCATTTCTAAGGTTGCACTTTCTATAAAGAACCAAGGGAAAAACATCTGCTGAGCAGGTCAGACATGCTATGTAAGGACACAATAGCTCATTGTTGCATCCTGTGCTATGCAGGTTAATCTGGCACAGTTCTTTATGGGTGAGTGAATTAAGGAATGTGCCCAGGTCCCTTAAGTGTGAAATTTTCATATGGAGGCTGAGAAGAGGACCAGAGTTTTACAGTGATCAGCAAAATACAAGTTGCCTTTTTGTTCAAATCTCACTTGTTGAACAGTGGAGTATGTCAGTTATAGCAGACAGATGAACCCTATTGGAACTGGAAAGCTTAGAAAATTTGTTCCAAAGAACAAATTTTCATAAAAGCCTGGGTATAAATAGTAACAAATCTGTAATGGCTGCCTTGTTAGCATAATGGCATATTAGGTAAAGTAAAGGTAAAGGTAGTCCTTGCTTGAAAGCCAGTTGGATCCAATTCTAGGGTTCAGTGCTTATCTCTGTTTATAGTCAAAGAGCAAGCGCTCTCTGTGTCTGCAGATATTTCATATGGCAGGGCTTCCCTTCCCAAGGATTTTCCCTTGCATAATAGGTTGGAGTATTCTATATTTCATGTCGTTCCTAATGATATGGCCAAGGTATTTGAGCTTTCTTTGTTTAATGGTCTTAAACTGATTGTTAGCCATCCAGTGCAACACTTCTACATCAGTCACATGATCAACCCATGATACGCTTAGCAGTTGTCTGTAGATCCACATTTTCTTTTCAGATACTTTAGTCAGTGTTCAAGGTTCAACTCCATGGAGCAACACTGTGAATACATAACATCTCACTATTCATATCTTCATAGCGAGAGTTAGATTTCTACTGCATGACAAATGTGGATCTTGATTTTTCTATTCACATTTTGGCAGTTATTTTATTTATCCTTTATTATATAGTTATCTTACTTATCCATAGCTTTGGACACATTGTAGAATTTATAAGAAAAGGTTATGGCCTCTGTTGTGGTGGTTTTGCAGTGTATCAATCATAGTGAACCTCTGGTTCCTGTACGTCACCTTCACTTCCTTTCTCAGGACCTGAAGAAAAAGAGAAAGGACTAGTTTGCCAATAAACCACACAGTCTTAGAATGGAGGCACAGCCTGGCACGTTATCTTGTTGAAAAACACTGGCTCTCCACTAATAAAATGAAGAACTCACTTTCTTTGCTGTATCTTCTTCATCCTACTTGCAGGCCAAGTGACCCTAACGTTGGGGTGGTGGTGGTGGTGTCTGTAATTATATAGAGTGGCCAGTGGTGTAAAACAGCCACAACATTGGCCCCCCAAATAGATCAGCAGGTATTTGCCTGGCTGGTAAAGGAGTTCTATTTCCAATGGTGGCCAACTTCAGCTTCCTTATGGGAAATACTGTATTATATTGTTGTCATGGTATCTTACTGTATTTTATTGTATGCTGTTGTATTTTACTATATTTATTGTATTCCTCTGTATTTTATTGTGCTATAGTATTTGACATTGTGGTTCTGTGAGACGCTCTGAGTCACATCGCTGAATAGGGTGGCATACAAATCTAATAAATGAAATGAAATGAATATCTTCAGAGCCCTAAATTGGGACAAGGGTCTTATAATACTTTGTGTAAAATCCTGTTTATGGCATAAGACAGCATAAAGTTGATAATATCATCAGCGATGGTGATTTTTTCAGAGATGAAAAAACTATGATTCTCCTGACACTCCTATAGGATACCTTTTCTGTGGAGAAGACTTTGGGGGCTGAAGAACAAAGGAGAAATTATTTAATCTGTGAAAATTGACATTGCTGGTAAAACCATCCTGTCATCTGCAATTTTTGAGGACTAAAGGCTCCTTCATCTCATAACTTCCCCATTACAGAACAGATCTCATTGGATTTGGGGAGAGGGATTGATTTTTTTTTTTTGTTTCTGAAAAATCACTGCAGCTCATTACCTTATCAGCCTTACACATTTAAATTGCAGAACAAGTATCCAGTCTTGTGTTTTATTAGGACTCAAATGCAGTATTAAGTTGCAACTGCGTCATCTTGGTGAGTGGGCGGCAATATAAATCTGAACAAACAAACAAATAAACTGGAGTACACCCATGGAATCTGTTTAGATTCACAAAATCCCCACTGGTTCAGTGACATGTCTCTAATTGTAACAGAGTGACCTCCCATCTCTGTCCCAGCTCCTGCTAACCCAGCAGTTAGTTCGAAAGCAAGAAGTTGCAAATAGATAAATAGGTACCACTTTGGTGGGAAGGTAAACAGTGTTCTGTGTACTGTGTCTAGTCATGCTTGCTACATGACCATGGAAATGTCTTTGGCTGTAAATGGAGATGAACACTGAACCCTAGAGTCAGATACGACTGGCTTTCGAGCAAGGGCGACCTTTACCTTTATTTACTATATACTATATAAATAGCCCTGGTGGAACAGTGGTAAAACTCCTGTACTGTAGCTAAGGCATTGTGAGTTTGATCCTCACCAGAGCTCAAGGTTGACTCAGCCTTCCATCCTTCCAAGGTTAGTAAAATGAGTACTAGCATTTTGGGGGCAAAATGCTAATTAACTTGTGAACCACCCAGAGAGTGCTCTAAATGGTATGTGGCGGTATATAAGTGTAACTGCTGTTGCTATATCACCACTCAGTCTTTTTACACATGTCCAGCTTTCTTACCTGCCCCTCATAGGACTTGTTTTCTAGACCTTTGATCATATTGGTTGCCTTCTCCTGGAAACATTTTCCTTGACAATTCATAAGCTGTTTGTTCTTCCTTTTTTAATATTCAGTCTTGTCAGAAAGAGATTAAATACTTTTTTGCGTTGGTCTAATTTAGCCTTTCATTTACTGGCCATTAGCCAATGTATTCTTAGGCATCCAAAGCCAGTAAAATTGAATTTGCTTCCTACTCTATTACAGTCCTTTATGTTATCAAAAACCTGCAATAGATAGTTACTCAGTTCTCTAAAGCAGGTTTTTGTGACTCAGAATGGAGCTGCAGAAATGAGAAGTGGAAATCAGCTATTTTGTAAAATGTGTTTCTTGTAAGAGTTATAGCAACCAGCATATGGGTGGTGATTCATCTAGATCGGGGTGTCCAAACTTTTTGGGCCATGGGCTGATCATGTGGTTCAGGAAGCTGGTCACTAAGGCCTGGGGACCGGGTGCGGCCCATGACACCAATTTATCTGGCCCACGAAGCCCTCGTCCCTCCTGAAAGCTGAGGGAAAACGTGCCTGCATGGATGCATTTTACTTCCACTTCCAGGAGTGAAAAGGGCTTCGCAGGCCAGATGAATTGGCATCGGGGGCCGCACCCAGCCCCCGGGCCTTAGTTTGGGCACCACTGATCTAGATTAGTGATGGTGAACCATCACAGACTCAACAGGCTGCTGCCCATGCTGAACCCTCATGCCACATGTGAGCCACCCCCCTTACCCCAGACAGGTGAGGGAGGAAGCACTCCCTTTGGGCTGCTGAGCAGAGGGGTGAGGTGAACTCTGATGGAGCAACGGCGCTCATGCCCACAGAGAGGGCTCTGAGTGCCCCCTCTGGCATGCGTACCATAGGTTCGCCACCACTGATCTATGACCTCACACTAACAACTGCCAAGCTCCAAAACAGGTTACAGGTGACTGCCTTTTAAATCACTCAAACATTTAAAATAAGCACTCGGTAGTCTTCTTTCTCTTAGCTAATTACCCAATAATGTATTAATTTCTGCTCCCCTTTCAGCTTATTATTTTCTAGAAATAACTGGGAGAATAACCCAAATCCTGTGTTGCTTCTGGAAAATATTTCAGTGTGGGTGGGTGCTGAATTTTTTTGATAGAACAGTTTTTATTTTCAGGGTGATATGCTTGGAAATGTCTGGCTAAGGAATGAGGTAATAAAAAAGAAGATAATATTTCCAACCTCTTGTTCCTACATGTTTTGGTGAAAACTGTTGCACATTTCTATCTATAGAATAGAGTGGATAGGATAGAGCCCTAACAGCTGAGATGCCTAAACATGTATTTAGTAGTCAATCTTATGGCTTTTGTAAATGTGTCAGTGAGATACTGTATATACTCGATTATAAGTTGTCCTGAATATAAGTCGAGGTACCTAATTTGGACCTCTAAACTGAGAAAATAGATTGACCTGAGTATATATACTGTATATACAGAAACATGCGAATAGAAAGAATGAACAAAAACATAGTCTTTGTTTGTGATAGAATGTATATGGGTGTTGTATTGTTAAAGAAATAGATTTAAAGTGCAGTACTGCATCTCAAAAACTGGTGGTGAACCCATTGAAATTACAACTTGTATGGTAAGTTACCAAGGATATTGTGGTTAAAACTGACTAGTTTCTATAGTGAGATAATCTGGAAACAATTCATTTTGCTGACTTTACAAGAAGCTCAACTGTTTAATAAAGTGCTTCCCGACTATAAATGAAAATCCAAACATTATGTTCTTTTACCATCTTCACCACAAATGAATATGATCTTCTGTGCCTTCCAGTTTGAAATATAAAAAGTTGGTCCTGCAGAAATTGCATATTCAAGATAAAGGCAAAGGCAGTTGCTTATATACTGCCACATAGTTCTGAATCATTTTCTGGGCAGTTTACAAGGTAATTATGAAAACTAGAATTTGCTCCTAACATGGTAGGTAATCATTTTACTGACATTAGGAGGATGGAAGGTTGAGTCAACCTTGATTCTTGATGGATTCTAGCTCGGATAATAAGCAGAATTTTGACTGTAGTACAGGAGGTTAACCTCTGTGCCACAGGAGCACATGCCTTGAATATCTTGGAGTCTTTATTCATCAAGGAGTTCGTTCATTGGTAGATGTCTCCACAATGACATTCGGCTGTGGATTCATTTACAGCTGTTGTTAATGTGTTTATGACAGCCGTGGACTCATTTATGGCTCTTGTAAATGCATTCACAACAGCCACAGACTCATTTACGGCTGTTGTAAAATTTCGGTGGCGGTGGCTAGACCACCAGTCTGGCCCAACAAATGTCTGAGGGAGCGTGATCTGGCCACCAACATCAAAAGATTGGCAACCCCTGGATTAGAAGAACAAACGTTTGCACATTTTGAAATAATATTACAAATGATATTTTTCTGGACAGAGTACAATACTTGGAGGTGAGGCAGCCTGTGTTTTTCTGAAGATATTCCTCCTGTAGCTCTAAAGGGCACAGTCTATTGTGGTTTCTAATGTGGCTTTGTTATAGAATCATAAAATAAATCAGTTGGAACGGGCCTATGAGGGAATCAAGTCCAACCTTGACAATGCTGTAATCAATGTAGGAATTATATAAAAATAATACAGTATTTTCTTTTTAAAAATATTTTTGTAGCCCAGTCACTGAAGGAGTTTGCCAGGTTATTGATTGCAGTAGAAGAAGAGAGGAGACGCTTGGTAAGTCTGTCACATAATATGTTTATAGAAATTTTTTGGAATAGTAGCCGTGTTAGTCTGTGGTTCAGGCATATCAGACAAAGAGTTTCAATTTTCTTAAATTACCTGATGTTATCCAGTTTTAGCGTTAACTGATGCTTTTGTTAACTGAGGTACCACTGTATTTCATGTTTATAAACTTCCTGGCATGGAAGAAACTGTGTTTTGATATCTTCTTGATAGATGCTAAACAAATACATTATTTCATGTTTTGAATTCCACATGTTTGGTAATGTCACTTCTTGAATTTCTTCCTCTTCTTCTGTAATTTCCAAATACTGTAGTATGAATATTGGCAATTCTCATAGTGATCAGCCATGAAGACTGTCCTAAGAATATAATGCAGTGGCCTTTTATCTTCCTTCTGCATCGCATCATGACACCTGGACCACTGATCCAGTCCTGTGCGTCACTTTCTGGTCCTAAGCCCTTTTGGTACACAAAGTTCTCCTCAGCCCGCCTGCAATATTGATGAAGTTGCTGCCCTCCATCAAGAGGGATTCAAGTGGGATTTAATTCACCTGGGGACCATCATCGTTCCCTGTGTACTTTGCCACCCAAGCCGTCAATCCTCAGGGTTGTTAGGTTAGTTAACCACCACCTCACTCTCAGCATTGAGTTGCTAGCAGCGTGGTCTTTTCTATTACCATGGCAGGATAACCTGGCCAGACATGGAACTTAGGAATTTCTTGTAGCAAAAATTCTGCCATAGTTGGTGCTGTGACAGAGGAAAATTTCTGCTTCTCTTGTAGAAGTCTAGAAAAGGAATCATATTCTTATACCCGCCAAGACTAGTAAAGATCTCCCTTACTCAAAAGCTAGTTACCATACTGTATGTCCAATTCTAGGGGGTTGTGCTCATCTCCATTTACAGCCAAAGAGCCAGTGCTGTCTGCATCTGCAGACAAATTCATGGTCATGTGGCAGGCATGACTGTGTTTCTATGCTGAAAACATAGAAAAGGAGAACTGAAAATATGACAGCCTACTTGGTTTCCCTACTAGATATGTAAGAAGGACAATGGACTGAATCCAGTTGTTCATCTCAGTTATTCATTAGACCTGTTAAAATAACTGTACTTTAGTAAGTCAACACTTCTATAAGGCCCAATGATTCATTGAGTTTATTCTAGTAGGGAAAGATAGTTGGAGTTTATCCAGAGTTCTTGGCTCTCCTCCAAGGGGCTGCTTAAGTTCTAGCTCCTTTAAATTGTGTGCAGGATATCTATTAATCTGCAGAAGCACATTTAGTGATCTCAGAGTGAGAGCATGTTTAAACTTGTTCTTTCAAAAGAAGGCAAGCTTTCTTTTCAATGTACAGATCTCAATGCGGTAACCAGACATCCCATTCCTCACTCTTTCTATTGACTGCCGCTTTTTCCAGAATGTTTTGATGCTGCACAGCTTCAGGGAATAAAATGCAGACTAGACCAAACTACACTGCAGTTAGAATAGTCATTCTTATTTGCAACCATTTCCCTAAACATTTAAGAAGGCATGATTACCCTTTGAAATAGGGGTGCCATAATTTATTTAGTAAGCTTTTCAACTGCAGTACTGAATGTTTATAAGGCTGCTAGTCTTAGTGGTTAGGGCTACAGTGGCTTAGTGATTAAGATACTGAGCTTGATGACTGGAAGATTGGCAGGTCAGCAGTTTGAAAACCGAGTACTGTATGACGAAGTGAGCGCCTGTCGTCTGTCCCAGCTCCTACCAACCTACCAGTTCAAAAGCAAGAAATAACAAGTAGATAAAAAGGTATGGCTTCAGCAGAAAAGGTAACAGCATTCCATACACTCCAGTATTTTGTCATGCCTGCCACATGACCATGAATTTGTCTGCAGATGCAGACAGCACTGGCTCTTTGGCTGTAAATGGAGATGAGCACAACCCCCTAGAATTGGACATACAGTATGGTAACTAGCTTTTGAGTAAGGGAGATCTTTACTAGTCTTGGCGGGTATAAGAATATGATTCCTTTTCTAGAACAGCGTTTCTGGCTGGTTCTGTATGCTATTGCTGAGGACTACATGTTGGAGGATACTTGATGCTTTCATGTCTTGCTTTTAGACTACCCATAACAACTGGTTGACTGCCAGAAGAAGAGAATACTTGTTTAGCTAGAACTTTGGCCAAGTTCAGAAGGGCTATTATTCCAATCTTCTTGTCCAGTTTTCACCAGCCAGATGTTCTTGAAGTGTTTTAGATTTAAAAACCTTAGCCATTAATCTGCAATGCTCAGAATTATGATCCAAGATATAGGATGCATGCAACATAAAAATTTATTAGTAGCGCTTTTAAATTCACCTCTTGTCAGTCAGGTGTCTATTTTTTCTCCTTGTTTCCCTTATAACTTGCTACAGATGGCTTGTGAAAACTGTTCATGCATTACATCATGATTGATTACTCTTGTAAAGAGTCATGGAGGGAACTGGGCTATTTCCTTTGGGACAGGTATTTATCCAATTGAGCTCCTTGTTGTTCCTGACAGCAGTAGTGACTCGAAACATGGGCAGAAAATAAGACTAATTATATACTCCTGTTCTAGAAAGGCTAAGTGCTTTGATGCTCATTCAAAGTAACAAAGTGACCAGAGGACACAGTACTCCTAGTATCTCAGATTACATCGCTCCAGATGTTACATCCCAGGAACATTTGGTTCTAGTTCTTGTGGCAGCAAGCATTTTAATCAGGAATCCTTCCATCTGCATTCTAAAATGGTGAAGTCCAGGGACGACTGGACCATGTGGCTTTTGAGCATGTTTTAATACAATTTGGGATCAGTAGTAGTAGTAGCAGCAGCAGCAGCAGCAGCAGCAGCAGCAGCAGCAGCAGCAGCAGCAGCAGTTCAGTTGCACAGTTGATTCCGACCCTTTTTGGACCCCACCTCCTGACATGCCCTAGGCACCATGGTCCATGGCTGCCAGAATCTTCTAGCCAGCATGATGGTGAAAGATTTTGTGTGCTGTTAGCACCAAAAAGTGATGTTAAAAAACTCCACCTAGAATGAATGCATGGCAGAGTCCTTACATGTGAGAGCATGCAGTTTTCACATAGGCATTCAGAAACATGCTGAAAGGAAGTCATTCATGTATGATAAAAGCTTGCCTCTTGCACACATGAGCAGCATCTCTGGAATGTATTCTTGAGAATGAGAGCTTTCGGGCATAGTGGGTTGCTATTTTAGCTTAAGGTTTAGATGGAGTAATTTATTGTGTTTGTTCAAGAGAGCATTCTAATGGATGGAGACACCAAGTAACATTCCACTGTAGTCATTTAGATTCTGAAATAAGTAACAACTCCCAGCCTTTCTACTCCCTTTTTTGCTAGCTAATGAAAAATGGCTTTAAGTACACAGTTGCTTGCCAAGAGATTTTGTCTAGAGCATTAAAGTGTAGGATAGAATAAAACTATGTATGTTTTTATATAAGGGAAATGGAGTGCCAAGTGAAACCTTCTTCATACTTCTGAAAGATTAATGGAGCCATAACACTTCACTCTTCTTCATGTGGAGTGGAGACTCGTTCTGCTTTCTTTACAGAGACTTATAATAAGGCATTTTGGGACAGTTATAATTATCCATTTCCCTCCCTAATGGTGCCATTTTTCTTTTCATGTTTCATCCTGTTCTGTCTCATTTCTTTAAAAGTCTGGTTTTTTCCATATAGATTCTCATTTTTTCCCCTTGAAGATGTACAAAGTTATCTCTCTGTGAGAAATTTAGAGAGATTTCTTACTACCTCTTAGCTGCCTGACATTTTTGAAAACTGAACAAAGCAAAAAAGTGTTAAGATAGCAACCATTCCTTGAGATGTCTGACCTGGCCATGTAACATGCCTTAGTTATATTCCATGTGGATTACTCCAACATGCTTTGCATGGGACTGCCTTTGAAAAGGGCTTAGAAACTTCAGAATACTACAGCCGGACAACTGACTAGTGCTAGTTGTTGTTTATCACAACATCTTTTTTGGCTGCCAGTCCTAATAAAAGTGGTGATTATTACTTACAAAGTGCTATGCAGCTTGAGTCCAAGCTATTGGAAGGATCATATTACCCACATGAGACTTCTTGGGTCTTAAGAACTGAGGAGTCCCTTCTTTCACTTTTGACAACGTCCCCAAGAAGTCCTTCTCAGTAGTTGCTCCCAAGCTTCTGAATGCACTGGTCTGAGACACCAGTTTGTGTCCCTGCCCCTTGTCCTTAGTCCTCAGGCTAAGACATTCCTCCTCACGCAAGAAAGAGAAGAAAAAGAGCATGAAACAGACCCAATCAGACCCAGAGGAAGATGGAGAGATAACATCAAAGACATATTTACATATTACAATATCGTGGAGGCTGGCAGAAGTGCAAGTGCAAGAAATTTGTACCTCCTTCAACACCTGAAGGAAGTAGTAGGAGCAGCAACAGCAGCAACTGCAGAAGGGTCTCTGGAATGATTTCTTATTGAATGACATATTTTAAATTTATTTTAAAAATCCTTAAAATTATATTATATTATATTACAGTAATACCTCATATAACATTAGTATCGAATAACACTAAAATCGCATAACATTAAGGAATCTGGGGGGAAGAATTGCATCAGATAACATTAAGATCCTATGGGATGCTTCAGATAACAACCGCTAAAGCCTGTGTGGTTACAATGTATCTCTATGGATCCCATAGAGGATCAGATAACACTAAAAATCATATAACACCAAGACTTGTGGAACCAGGTTTTAGTGTTATATGAGGTTTTACTGTATATTATATTATATTATATTATATTATATTATATTATATTATATTATATTATATTATATTATATTATATTATATTATATTATATTATATTATATTATATTATATTATATTATATTACCCACCCTGGCCATTATAACAACATGTCGTGCAATTAACAGAGTCACCGTATGAAATCATTACAGGGGTTCCCTTCACAAGCAAAAGGCTATCCCAGTGTCGGATAGCCCTTTACTTGGGAGTTATTTTTCACCCATTTCGTGCTCTCTGGCACCCCTGCTGCTTCTGGGGAGGTTAGGGGTCCCGATCCATGCTGTTCCCGATGTCCGCTGACCTACCCAGGTGGTGCTGTAAGGCAAAATGCAGGGGAAAGAACCCCGGTGTTTTGCCTTGCAGCATCACCTGGGTAGGTCTACGGATGTTGGAAACAGTGTGGATTGGGTCCCCCGACCTCCCCAGGGGTGCCGGAGAGTCCAAAATAGGCAGGAAAAACTCCTGGTTTTTCACTCATTTTGGGCTCTCCACCACCCATGCCACCTCTTGGGAAGTCGGGGGACCCGATCCGTGCTGTTACTGAGGTCCCCAGACCTACCCAGGCACTGCAATCGCAGCACGTGCTCGACACTTGGGTTGGATTGAACGGGTATGCGCCCTGGTTCAACCCCCAACCCAAACGCCAATCCCATGCTGCGATCTGCCTGCCTCTTTGGAAAGGGCAGTGGGGATTCCCCCTCCCCCCGGTTCCCCTCGGTTCCCTTTCCAAAAGGGAACAGGACTTTTTAAAAATGTTATGTGATCAATGCATCGCACAACATTAAAAACCATATAACGATGAGACTTGTGGAACCAAGTTTCAATGTTATCTGAGGTACTAGTGTACAGTACTTGCTATGAACCTTAATGCAGGTCAGTATCTTGCTGAAGTTACTCTGAGTGGAAAGTCTTCTACACAGCTCCCTGTCTGCAAATTGGAGAACAGATGTTTGGAGAAACTATAGACACAGAATGCATGGTTTGCCTTGGGAAGGTTATAGGTTTAATTCTAAATGAGGGGGAAATCAGATAGGCGGTAATGGAATAAAAATGTTGTCTAATTTGATTTAAAGTAACCTTTTAAGAAGGTATATGATTTTAGTTGTAGATCTGTGCTCATCTTATAGACCTAAACATATGGTTAAACGATACAGGTTGTACAGAACTAGCATATGGTAAAACAAAATTTGGTAAAATATGGGAAAATATTTGAAATGTCAATTTATTAGGATAGATCAATGTTTCCCAACCTTTGGTTTTTGGACTTCAGTTCCCAGAAGCCTCAGTCAGTTCCGCAAAGCATTGGTCACCCAATGTGCTGATTTAGGCTTCTGGGAACTGAAGGCTAGACTCCACATTGAGAAACACTGGGATAGAAAGAATAAGGAGAATGATTCCTGAAGCTCCACAGATACTCACAGTTATGGAGGTACCATGTTACACCCTTAGTTAAATATATATATATTTGATAATTTGGTCGACTTTCACAGGTTTCCAGGGGCATCTTAACCATATTTGATCCTGGCCAAAGTAACCATCCAGACAATTAACCAATGGTCCATGTGTAACACAGGTCTTGCAAAAGGGATGAAAAATTGGCAAGAACTTTATTGCCACATTTTCAACACTTGTAACCTACTGTCCAGGTTATCCTGCTATGGTAATAGAGTAGACTAGACCATACTGCCAGCAACTCAACGCCGAGTGTCATGCGGCAGTTAACATGACCACCCTGAGGACTAACAGCCTTGGGTTCAAAAGTCTACAGGGAAGGGTGATGGTCCCCAAGTGGATTAAATCCCACTTGAATCTAATTTGATGGACAGCAGCAGCTTCATCAATACTGGTCTAGGGCTGAGGAAGACTTTGCATGCCAAAAGGGCTCAGGACCGGAAAGTGACACACGGAACTGGATCAGTAGTACGGGTGCCATAACTCTTACAAAGTAGACTTCATAGCTGATCATGATAATCGACAATATTCAGATTTGGATACAGCAGAAGCAGCAGCAGCTACTAAATTGTCATCAGATTAAAAACACCTCAGGTTTAGAAGCACATTGATATATCTGATAACTGAAAAATTTTCTATGTGTTCTTAATCCAAGAGATTGCATATCAGAATCCATAATAGAGCTGCTATTGAGTCAGCAAAAACAAAAATGAACTTTGTTTAAACTTTAAGTCTTATCTTAGAGTTGCCGAGTTTCTTCCCTCTTCTTTCTATGTGCTTTTAAAGGAATTGACTAATTTATCCTGGAGTCATGCCCAGAGAGTCAGCCAGGTATGCTAGTGTCATATGACACTCTTCACAATTTGGTTGTTCTTTGTTCTAAAATAAGTTACTTTAAATTGTTTAATATGGCTTTTTATTTTTAAGTTACACTTAACAGCTATGTGAGACATTCAATTCCAAGCCAAACTGTTAGTTTCATGATGAATAGTATTGGAAGACTAGTCATGCCTGCCACATGACCATGGAAACATCTGCAGAAACAGACAGTGCTGGTTCTTTGGCTTTGAAACAGAGATGAGCACTGACCCCTAGAGTTGGATACGACTGGCTTTTGAGCAAGAGAAACCTTTACCTTTACTAGTATTAGAAGCAGCAGAGCACAGATGGGCATGGAAACTTTGAGGTTTGATTATGTGTAGCAGTGCAGTGCCTAGGAAATGGAAAGGTGTCTTCTTCATGTTGTGGCAAAATACCCCTCCTCCATATTGGGGATCTGAAATCTAACTTGCCTTATCCTCACATATGGAAAAAAAAAATAGAATCATTCTTTTTATGAGAAGACAGTATTTTGTGGTATTCTGAATAAATGAAGTACAGTTTTACCTCTCTTAAAGAGCATAATGTGTTCCTGACTGCCCCCCTGTTTACAGCTGTCATAAACACATTTATGGCAGCCATAAATGAGTCTGCGGCTGATTTCAGTGGCAGCTAGAGCAAGATTGGGGGCTGGATTATTTGGTGCTGTGGGTCGCATCTGGCCCACGGACCGTAGGTTGAGAACCCCTGCCTTAAGTCACTGATCACAGTGAACTCTATATTTTATATTGCAGACAGTGGCCTCTAATGGCTAGCTCTTCCATTGCATCATAGAAATATGTTTCAGATATTTTTGTTGAATAATTTAGATCTGTGGATACTTGAAACCGTGGATATAGAACCCACAGTAATGGGGGCAACTTGTACGTGCAAGAGATACATTATGGGGCTTTATACGTTAAAACCAGCACTCTGAGTCGTATTAGAGTTAATCTGAAGTTTTATAGGAAAACCCTTCCTGGACAGTGTTACTTTCTTCTTGAAGGAAGGCTTTTCCTTGTTTGCTAAAACTAAAGCAAGTAGGACTTCTGGTCAAGATGGCAGAGTGAGAAGACGCGTTAGAGAGAACTTGAGGGGTCGGTGAAAAAAAAAAGTGTGACTAATAATTTTAAAGTGGATATAAAGAGTAGCAAGTGAGGACAGAGTGAGATCAGGATTGGGAATATAAAGCTTAAAAACGAAAAGTAAAGTAAAGCAGAATAAACAGAAAGAGAAGGACGAGAGAGCGGCGCTCCTTATGCGAGATGGAAGCAAGGAGGAGAACAGATCGGAGTTCGGAGAGTGTCCGTGGAGGTGGACTTTGCAGCAAAGTGACTAAAAGCTTGGACTCTGGCTTTTTTTGTGGCACAGTCCTAGGCTCCTTTTGGTTTACCGGCCGTTGTGAGTCCAATGCAAACTCATAGGCCAGACCTGCAAGAAAAGAAAGTGCCAGTGTTGTTTATTTATTTATAATTATACCTCACCCTTTTGATGCAAACACCACTCAGGGCAGCTTGCAATATATATATGTGGCCATATATATCAAGGCACAACAGGAGCTAATACCAAAAGCCATAATTAAGGCCTTATTCATTGTCAGAGCTAACAAGTAGCACAAGCACTAGGACGCAGGGCAATCAGACCAAACAGTTAATATACCATGGTCCAGAATCCAAGTCCAAAATCAAACCTAAGATAGAGATACAGAGTGGGTCCAGACAACAGGACATAGTCCAAGCAAGTTGGAAACCAGGTAACTGAGAGAGCAGGTGAGGCAGAGAACCTTCAGGGCTGGAGCTGGGCAAGGACGGGTTTCAAGGAGCGAGGATCTGGGCAAGGCATAACAACAGTCCAAAAGGAACTGGAAATAAGGAAGGACATCTTCAGATGCAGAACCAGGCTCAAGGCAAGAGATCTCCAAAGGGAATAGCCAAGCAACCACAAGAGTGACATTCATTGATGAAGCAGCATCATGGAAGAAGAGCCGGTTCTTATATAGCTCAGCTTTCCAAGGCCACCATGTGGATTTTATGATGGTCCAGAATCATGATGAAGGTCTGCAAGTACTAAAGTTGCATTCCAGCCTGGGGGGCTAATCCTGAAAGCATCAAAGCTACCTCTCATGAAATCATCCTGGAAATACTAGAGCTGCATCAGATCCTGACATTCAACTACTTAACTTCCAACATGATATATCCTATCCCTTGCCAGGAATAATCTTCTGCATGGTGTAAATACTGGTATTTCTTTCTGTGGAAGGCATTAAATCAAAATGTGACATAAGAAATAGTAAAAATTTAGAAAATATGTGCAAACATTCAGTTGTCCAGGAGAGTGAAGAATGATTATTCCAATGCCATGGGGTGACAAATCCATTTCTAGTTTGAGTCCAAATGTTAAAGGAGTTACCCAAGGTGACAAACTAGTTTTGGGGATGATGGAGATTAATACTTTGGAAAGTCATGACTGAGTTCACACTAAAACCCAGAACATCTTTATTGCTAGCCACTCTCTGACAAACTGATTTCAGAATGGACTTCATCTTGAAATAGACAAAAATATAATTACTAATGAAATTTGAATATTTTAATTTGGCCCAAATAGAAACAAGGGCTTTCTATTCAACTGCAGCCTTAGGAATGCTAGGATATGTTAATAGCTATTGTTACTCTATACAGTCACAAAATCTGTTTTAAATGAATTGTGTCCGGTATATCTTTTTGCATTTCACTGCTACTTTATTCACTCTTTAGAGATTTTCCTCTATGCACCCATTTATGTATTAATACTTTGTGTGTCCAATGAAATAGACTCTCACCCATTAAACGTTACACCAGAGGTTCTCAACCTTTTAAAGCCTGGGGCTGGATCACTCACACCCAGACTATTTGCAGGCCTGACTAGTGTCACTGCTGCCACCTTTGGCAAGACCACCCTGAGCCCACCACACACCAACAAAGGCCACACACTCCCCCAACTCTGCTCCCTGTAGGTTGCAAACCCCTGCCTTACATGATGAAAGTCTAACAAGGTAGACATAATGATAAGTAATGTAGTAAGCCAGTTAGTTTTCTTAAGTTTGCCTACTGTTTGGTAGATATGTGAGATACAAATTTAACATAATGAACATAAGCCTCTGGGACTCATCTTCAGCTCCGACGTGCCTTGTAAATTATGAATACTTAGCCAAAGCACTTCTGAACACCTTGAAAGCACAACATAAAACAATGATAATCAACCAGAGCTTCTAACTTTTAAAAGAAATAACTGCCTTACTCCACAAGGAAGCATGTGTTCATTACAGCTGAGAGTTCTGGTGGAAACAGATTACTTTTAGAAATGGGAAAGAGAAAGTGGCTGTACAGTTTGGAACCCCATGAAGTTATGAGTTTGTACTTTGGCTGAACCCAGCCTAACAACTATTATCTCTTCCTCTCTCACAGAGGACATGTTTCAAGACAAGATCACAAAGATATGTAGTATGCCTTAAAAAACACAGAAAGAAGAAAGATAGCTTTGAATGGTACACAAGGTGTATTCTGCTTTGATGTCTTAGTGAGAGTTGTTGGGTTTCTCTTTAATGTAGACTGTACTGTTCATTAAACAAAGTAAATAGTAACAAAGAAAAATCTTAGTATATATCATGCTTTGCAATCAATACCATTTGTATTATTTTTTCTGGCAGAGTGGTTGTGAGGCATGCTGTACAGCAAAGCTAAGACATATTTTAAACACACTTCAGACTGAAGATCAAAGATTCCCACCCGGCACTTTCTGTTGTAGTTTCTTTCTAATGGGGAGGATTAATCATAGCACCTCAGTAGTCAGAAACAAAGGAGATGTAAGGATTTTAACACACACAAGTGTTGGAAGAGATATCAAAGATCTGCACCAGCCAAGTGACAGGGCAGACAACTGTGGTGATGTCAATAGAGGGGAAAGAGAGAAGAGGAAAAATGTAAAAGTTTTCCTAATTTCATGTAAGATATTTCTTTAGCTTTAGATAGAGTGAGTTAGACCTCATTAAGGATGTTGCATAAATGAAAGGGGTCATCTATCTGAATCTATGGGGTCAAGATTGTGTGAAAGTCTTAGACCCCCACAGGGTGGTTTGGGGGAAATTCTGTGAGTGTGTTTGGGGCCATATCTCAGGCCCATACCTCCAAACATCACAAAAATTGGAGAGGGTTGAGAGTAGAGTCAGCAAAAGACTGTATCCAATCTTGGTGTGTCTAGGTGGCTTGGTGACTGTGTTATGCGCCCCCACCCAAAATAATAATAATAATAATAATAATAATAATAATAATAATAATAATAATAATAATAATAATAATAATAATAATAATAATAATAATAATAATAATAATAATAATAATAATAATAATAATAATAATAATAATAATAATAACCAATTGAATTTTTCCCAAGCCAGCTGGTGGTGGCCTAAGATTTTAGCCCCATCCTACAAATTTCATACACAAAAAAGCTTTGTTTGTCTTAATCCTTTTTGTCATGTCTCCATCTGGTCCCAGGGGTCCAATCACTTACCTTTTGGCAAGTAGGCATTCTGGATGTCCCACAAACCACCTTTCTTAGCCCGTCCTCTTACTCAATCAAGAAAATGGAATTATTTTTGTTCGTATGTTACTTTTCTTGCAGTACTCATTTTTGTGTGCATGGCTTTAATCCTCCCTATCTTTATATTCACAGGCCCCCGCCCCCATAAAGTAGGTCAGGCTGAAAGATAGTGACTGATCCAAGGCCCAAGGTCATCAGGAGAGTTGAGTGTCTCAGTGTGGACTTTAGTCTAGGCCCATGATGGCAAACCTTGGCATTCCAGGTGTTCTTGGACTTCAGTTACCAAAAGCACAAGTCAGTACACCTGCTGATCAAGGCTTCTGGGAATTGAAGTCAAAGAACATCTGGCGTGCCAAGTTTCACCATCACTGGTCTAGGCTTCAGAGTTCTAGTCCAGTGCCCTAAACCACAATCTCTCTTTCACATTGTATAATTTCCACCAGAGAAAGGCTCTTACAAGAGTATCCCGATAGTATCCCTCAACTTATGAGATAGATGGGACTGTTAGTTTCAGTTTGATCTTTGGAACAGAAAACATTGCCACTCTGAGGCTACTGTTTAAATGAGGGGTGTCCAAACATTTTGGGTTGTGGGCTGGTCACGTGGTTCAGCGAGCCAGTCACATGGTTCCTCCTACCCAGTGGTGGGGAGCAAAATCTTTTGCTACCACACCATGGGCGGATCCTATGTCATGGGTGGAGCCAATGTTGTGGGCGGAGCCTACGTCATGGGCAGAGCCAACGTTGTGGGCGATCTAGCCATGCCTGCCGCATGGCCATGTATACATCTGTAAACACAGGCAGTCCTGGCTTTTTGACTGTAAATGGAGATGAGCATTGCACCCTAGAGTCGGATATGACTGGCTTTTGAGCAAGGGACATCTTGAACCACTTCCAGGGACAAAACCCAGTGTTGGGCATGGCCTGGTTCAGACCGGTTCTGCAGAACCAGTAGTAACCATTGCAGGTGGTCTCCGAGGAGGGGGGGTAACTTTCCTGGAAGACCACCCAGGATTGTTATTTTTTTAGGTGACCAGTTCGGTCGCCTCTCCAGCTGCCCGACACTGCAGACCAAAATGGTTGCTTTGTCAGTACGCATGCGTTAAAATACCAATTGATGTGTGCGCACTTCCAGTGCTCAGCGCACATGCATCAATTGATATTTTAACGCATGTGCACTGACAGAGTAGCCATTTTGGGCAGGCTGCATGCTTTAAGATCGGGCTGGCTGGAAGTGCCTGCCACGCCCAGCCAGCCCGATCCCAAAGCATGCAGCTCCGCCCATGACATCATGACATTGGCTCTGCCCATGATGTTGGCTCCGCCCACAACATTGACTCTGCCCACAGTGTGGTAGTAATTTTTTTTTTGCTGCCCATCACTGACAAAACCTGACATCAAATTTGAATACCAATCAGGGATCTTCTGTTATTAGGTAAAGGTTGTCCTTGCTCGAAAGCCAGTCATTACCAACTGTAGGGTTCAGTGCTCATCTCTGATCCACAAAAGCTCACATTAAAATACAGCAGTTAGTCTTTAAAGTGCCACAACGTTTTTGTCTTTTTGTTTTGTTTACTCTCTGACATTCTTGCACAGAATAACACTTTTTAAATCGTAGCTGTGTTAGTCCGGGCAGGGCAGGGAGGTGGGCATGGCCACCCAATTTTGCTACCCCCCTGGCCTGAAGGCCACTCGATTTTTCCACCACCCTGGCCCAAAGGCCACCCAATTTTGCTCCCCCCCCCCTGTTGGGGGGGTTGCGAACCTGTTGCTGCCCGCCACTGCTCCCACAGGAAGCAGAAGTAAAACGCGCCTTGCAATCTGTTTTGAAACAGGATGAGATAGATTTTTAGGCTGCCATTTTCTCTGCTTAAACCAGGAGTGACCAAATCTGGCCCCTGACAGCAATTCATCCAGCCACACCACCCTTGCCGCTTTTAGAAGTGGAAGTAAAATGTACTCATACGGATGTGTTTTCCTTCCGCTTCCAGGAGAGGTGAGGGTGGTGCGGGCCAGATGAATTGCTGTCGGGGGCTGGCTTCCGGAACGTAGCTTGGGCACCCCTGGTTTAGATGTTCCTGCTTAGAAGCAACCCTTGGTTGTATAGAAACTGCTCTATCTCTCCCTTCTGTCCTCTGAATGCCCAGTTGTGAGAGAAAATAACATATGCATGTTGTTGTTGTTCAGTTGCACAATCTATTCCAACCCTTTGTGACCCTATGGACCATTGTCCTCCACCATCCTCCTCAATCCGCCCAGCTCTGTGCCCATTGTGTCTACAATACCATCTAGCCATCTCATCTTTGGCCTCCCTCGTCTTCTTTTGGCCTCCACCTTTCCCAGCATCAAGGCTTTCTCAAGTGAATCCTCTCTTCTCATTTGATGTCCAAAGTACTTTAGCTTCATCTTTACTGTTTGACCTTCTAAGGAGCAGTCAGGGTTGATTTCTTTTAAGATTGACCTATTTGTTCTCCTCACTGTCCAGGGGACTCTCAAAACATCTTTTTAAAGGGTTATTTTAAAGCTAACTTTACTTATTACTTTGCATAATAAAGGAAGTATCCAGGTTTCAACATAAGCCTGTTCCATGGCTATAAATTAGGGATTTTCCCCAAAGATGTCTCAGGGAATGGTTCAGAGGATGGCAGTATAGTTTGCTATACAAACACACTTCCTCATTGGTGGCTAAGCTTCATAATCATGGTAGCATCTTTCAAGAGTAAGAAGGTGGTAGTTTGGAATATTTGCTTTAAACACACCTAGGACAGTGCAGCCAATATTGAAAAGCTCTATAGTGTGGATGTAGAAGAGTATCTATGTTCTTTTAAGTTCAGTAACAGTTTTCTTCCTTTTACCAAGCAAGCACACCTGTGGATAAATATTACAGACTGGTTTTAGAGTGTAGGTTCTCTAGAAATGAGGGGTGGAAATTGTTTTGATGTGGTGAAGAACAATCTGTAAGTTACACTTTAGTCATCCATTGACATGATATATAATATTGTTGTTTCTAGAGTATTTTGTGATCTATATGATGTACATCTTTGTACAGTTGTACCTCGCTTAAAGAGCATAATGTGTTCCACAGGATTGCTCTTTAAGCGAAACACCATTGTAAGTGACCAATTGTGACTTCTGAAGCGGCAGATTGAGAACCCCAATTTATTTGTTAAGTAAGTTTTTGGTTGATTTTATTTGTTAAGCGAAGTGAAAATTCAGAAAAAAAATCTGCTCTTTAAGTGAGTTACTATTTAAGCGAGGCGCTCTTTATGCAAGGTTTGACTGTATTGCTTTTCTGGAATCCAGAGCGGCACATTAGTCTTAAATCTGAAGCTTTCGGGCATGGTACCATTACAAACAACTACGCCAGTTTTGGCTGGGTGCTTGGATGTGTTCATTCATGAAAACCTTGTTTTAAAATGCAATTATTATTTACGTTCTTCCAGTCCAACAAGTATTCTTGTACGCTTTTCGCTCAGGTTTTTTGCCCTCCCAAATTGTTTTGGTTTTAAAAAAAAAATTGTCACTCGTGCTCACTGAACACAAGAGTCACTTTTCCACTGTTTGGGTTTGTTTTTTCAGACACTAAGAAAAATTGAATAGTGTATAAGATTTGTTTTGCACTGTAAGCACTGAGGGAGCTGAGGTTTTGTTACAAAAAAGCCATTCACACTGATAGTACTGTGTTATTGATAAAAATTGAGGGGATGGACTGTAATAATAAAGTAAAATACTTTATTGTTACTGATACCAGAGTGGGAACAGCAATGGTAAACAAGTCAATTGCCTACCTGCCTCTATGTATTTAAATGTATTAAAAGAAAGCTGTAAAGGAGAATGGAAATAATAAAATATGGTCTCTTGTAGCACATTTTAAAGAGACTGAAAGATGTGTTATGCATTGATAGGCAAAATCCTGTTTGTGAGTGCCATGGTTAAAATGCTGTAACGCAACCAAACTGCTGACATTGTGAGTTCAATCCTGATGACAGGGAATACGGTTGACTCAGTCTTCCATCTTCCGGTAAAATGAGTACCCAGCATGTTGTGAGCAAAATGCTAACTGCCTTGTGCACCGCCCAGAGAGTTCACAAGTACAAAGGGGTGGTATATAAGTAAAATTGCCATTGCACAGCCATAATGTACAGTTATACCAGCATAGATGTGCCAGGGCTTACAACAGAGAATTGCATAGTTGGGTGTGCAATTCCCGTTGCAACCATTGCACAATGCACTAGCAGAAGTACTTTGTAAATAGCCTTCCCTCCTGCGGGAAGTTGTGTAGCTAAGCCAGAATTTTTTGCCCATTGTGGCCTACATTACGTAGACTAAAGTCTATTTTATCAGATGTATTAAATATTATTTCTGTTTAGCTGGTGTCTGTATGTGTGTGCTTCCCCCAACTCTGCCTCTGGTATTGAGGGCAGGGAGGCAGAATTAAGCTGTGTAGCTGGATTACAGGGAACACAGAACTGTAGTTTTGATAATTCTGTGTAAAGCTATTTACCTGCCACAGAAAGTTAATGCTTTTACATGGAATGTCATCACCAGTCAGGTGTACCTGGGAACAGCATCCTTGTGTTGTCGGCTAATCTTTCTCAACAAAAGGTGCCTTCATTTTGGCAGTTTCATGTCTGGCCTAGACATGGAAAAAGAAGAAGACCAGTAGTCATGCTGTCTGTGGATTTCTGGTAGTTATAATTCCAGAAAGTAACTTTTTGTATCTTTACTGTTTTCACCTTGCTGCCACAAGCCTGTCTGCTGTTACAGTGTAGGCCCTATAACTGTGAAATAAGAGAGGTTGAATATAGAAAATACCTGTAATACATTTTCAAATCATTACTGCAACCTGGACTGGTCCTTCTGGTAACAAGTATTGTGTTAATCTAGTGACACTGCTTCATTCTTATTGACATTAGCCATAAACAGGTGAAATAGAAAGTCAAACTATCTTTCTCTTTTGTTTACTCAAAGCTGTTATTACTTGCTTTATTAATACAGTACAGTACATTATTATATCCTATGAAGAAGACAGTTGTGGCTAAATTTCTCTTTGGTGTGAACGTTTGATTTATGTGTATCCCTGAGGAAGAAGCCATGCATAACATCAGGAAGCTATTACAGGCATCTCTTAGGAATGTCTACAAGAATGGACTTGGGTTCCTGGGAAAGTCATGTGTTTTTCCTATGACTTCATAAAATAAACAATGTTTCCTTTTACTAAAATGTGGCATTCAAAGCATATGGAAAATCTCAGAATGTGTAAAACTCAAATGTAAGGAGGGTACAGTAATACCCCGGATAACGCGAGTACCCGATAGCGTGAAAACTGCATAACGCGACAAGATTTTCGGGAAAATCTTGTATCGAATAATGCGATTTTCACGTTATTGGATACAAGCGTATGCATGGGGGCGCGCGGTTGGATTGGGTAGAACATCTACCCAAACCAACCCCCCCAGCGCCCGCCCCCACGATGTTTGGAAAGGGTACGGGGATCCTTACCCTTTTGAAACTTCGAGTTGCAAAAGGGTAAAGATCCTTACACTTTCGGAACTTTGGGCGTGCGCGGCGGCGGCGGTGACAGGAGGATGCGAGGGACCTTACCGCATCCTCCCGTCACCACCGCCGCGCCGCACAAGCCTCCAAGCCGCCCAACGTTGCAAAAGGGTAAAGATCCTTACACGTTCACAACTTCGGACGTGCACGCACGGCGGCAGTGACGGGAGGATGCGAGTGACCTTACCGCATCTTCCCGTCAACGTTGCCGTGCAGCGCAAGCCTCCAAGCCGCCTGACATTGCAAAAGGGTAAAGATCCTTACACGTTCGCAACTTCGGGTGTGTGTGCGCAGCGCGGCAGTGACAGGAGGATGTGAGGGACCTTACCGCATCCTCCCGTCACCGCCGCCGTGCCGCGCAAGCCTCCCAGCCGCCCGACGTTGCAAAAAGGGTAAAGATCCTTACACGTTCGCAACTTCGGGCGTGCGCGCGCGGTGCGGCGGCGGTGACAGGAGGATGCGAGGGACCTTACCGCATCCTCCTGTCACCGCCGCCGTGCCGCTCAAGCCTCCAAGCCGCCCGACGTTGCAAAAGGGTAAAGATCCTTCACGTTTGCAACTTCGGGTGTGCGCGCGCGGTGCGGCGGCGGTGACAGGAGGATGCGAGGGACCTTACCGCATCCTCCTGTCACCGCCGCCGTGCCCCGCAAGCCTCCAAACTGCCCAACGTTGCAAAAGGGTAAAGATCTTTACACGTTCACAACTTCGGGCGTGCGCGCGGCGGCGATGACAGGAGGATGTGAGGGACCTTACCGCATCCTCCTGTCACCGCCACCGTGCCGCACAAGCCTCCAAGCCGCCCGACGTTGCAAAAGGGTAAAGATCCTTACACGTTCGCAACTTTGGGTGTGCGCGCGCGCGGTGCGGCGGCAATGACAGGAGGATGCGATGGACCTTACCGCATCCTCCTGTCACCGTCGCCGTGCCGCTCAAGCCTCCAAGCCGCCCGACGTTGCAAAAGGGTAAAGATCCTTACACGTTCGCAACTTCAGGCGTGTGCGCGCGGCACAGCGGTGGTGACAGGAGGATGCGAGGGACCTTACCGCATCCTCCTGTCACCGCCGGCCGCCGCGCAAGCCTCCAAGCTGCCCGACGTTGCAAAAGGGTAAAGATCCTTACACTTTCGCAACTTCGAGCGTGCACGCGCGTGTCGTTCGGGGTTAGGGCAGGAGACGGGGGTCTTTCCCGTACCTTGCCCTAACCCCGAACGACACGCGATCGCGTGCCTACCCAGGGGAGGGGGGGAATGCCGAGCCTTGCCTCGGCAAGGTTTGTCCCTGACGTCAGGGCTTTTTTTTAGCATTGTTCGATCAATGTATCGAACAACGTGAAAAACCGGACAACGTCATGATTTGTGGAACCATGTCATCACGTTGTCCGGGGTTCTATTGTATATGCATGCTATATTGGCATAGTATGTCAGTATAGTTCCCCACATTATTAATTTTATTCTTGTGATTCCTGATCTGCAAAGAAGAAAATAAGCATTCATTTTTGTGGTGAAAATGGTGCATGTAGGGATTGTGTTGTTGTTCTTGAGTACCTGTTCATTTGAATAGTAAAGGATTTAAGATACCTTTGTTGTTCAGTCGCATAGTCGAGTCCGACCCTTTCCAACTCCATGGACCATCGCACGCCAGGCACCCCTATCCTCCACCATCCTCCTCAACCCACCCAGCTCTGTGCCCATTGCATCAACAATACCATGTAGACATCTCATTCTCTGCCTAATCCTAACCTAATTTGTTTGAACTGGCATGAACCTAAGATGAAGAGGCAAAGCTGCATTTTAGAGTCTAGGAAGATGTTTACTTAAGGTTGGTATTGGCATCAAAATTACTGAAGTTTCTTAAATACAGTAATACCTCGCATAGCGAAAAACTCACTTAACGAGCAGAACTTTCCCCAAAACCTTGCTTAACGAAAAGCTTCACATATGCATGGTGTTTTGGAATGTGGTCAGGGGACCCCCGCTGAGTTCCAAAAAAACCCGTCTGTGTCTGAGGGGTGTTTTGGAACAAGGCGGGGGAATCCTGCCTTATTCCAAAACACTCCGCAGATGCATGGTGCATCAGCAGGGCGTTTGGAAAGGGTACTGTAAAAGTCCCCCTGTCATTCACAAGTGCCCTGCTGACGCACGCTCCGCAGCAGCAGGGTGCTTGTGAAGGGTGGGTGGACCTTTCCAGTACCCTTCGCAAGTGCCCTGCTGATGTGCGCGTGCATGTGGGGCTCTTGCGAAGGTTACTGGAATAGTTCCCCTACTCTTCCCAAATGCCCCGCTGATGCGGAACACACATCAGCAGGGCACTTGCGAAGGGTTGGGGGACCTTTCCATTACCCTGCGCAAGTGCCCCACATGCACATGTGTATGCAGGGCATTAGTGAAGCGAACGGAAAAGGTCCCCCCACTCTTCCCAAACGCCCCGCTGATGCATCAGCGGCGCATTTGGGAAGAGTGGGGGAACCTTTCCAGCACCCTTTGCAAGCACACTGCTGACGTGCGCATTCATGTGGGGCGCTTGCGAAGGGTACTGGAAAGGTCCCCCCCTTCTGAAATGCCATGCTGATGTGGAACGCGCATCAGCGAGGTGCTTGCGAAGGGTGGGGGGACCTTTCCAGTACCCTTCACAATCGCCTTGCTGACGCGTGCGTGCATGCAGGGCATTTGGGAAGAGTACGGAGAAGGTCCCCCCGCCATTCCCAAATGCCCTGCTGATTAGCGAAGCAAAGCACATTTCTCTATAGGAAATGTTTCGCTGAACGAAAAACTCGCATAACGAGTAACTGCGTGGAATGCATTTTGCTCGTTATGCGTGGTATTACTGTATGTTTACTTTGAGACTTTACCAGACAACAGATACATCTTCTCTCAGCCCTTCAGTGGCACTTGATATCTAAGTCAGTTTGAGATTTATCTTTTTATAATCCTGATCTTCTGATAAAAATAAATGTACCATATAATAAAAAATAATAGAAAAAGCAGTGAACTATAGCCTAAAATCAGTAGTAAGTTGCAACTTGAAAAGGATCATTGAATAAGCACTGATTTGATTAGTCAGCTCTTTCATATGTTCCACTGTTTGAATGGCCTTACTCCATTTGCCACTTACTACTGGATTTCAGCCACTGACTAGAAAAAAAATCCATTGATTACTGAGCTAATTTCCATTGGGAAAGGACTGAATACCAGAGAGGGGTTTTATGTCATCTTAAGGCAGATATTTCCCCACTGACTCAATCGATCACTGTCTCTTCATCTTGAAGTCATGTATAAATGATTGACATATCATCTAACTCTTAAATCTGAGGCAGTGCACTTGATCCATGAAAGATCAAATTAAAATATAACAGTCTTTTAAGGTGCCACAATGGTGTTTTTTTTTAAAAAAAAAACTTTGTTTCCTGTCTGATATGTCTGGATTTATTTTGGACTGCAATTCACAGAATTCACCTAGGACAGTGATGGTGAAACTTTTAGAGATTGATTGCTCCAGGAGGAGGAGGCAGCACGTGGTTGAGCAGGCCAACCACGTGTTTCCTCCCACCACAAAACAGCTGAGGGTGCATTTATGGCATTGTTTGCACATGGATGGGTGCATTTTACTTCTGCTTCCGGCAGCATTTGCACATGCACAGGTACATTTTACTTATGCTTCTGTTAGCGGTGAGGGCAGCATGGCCCAGATGATCTGGTGCTGTGGGCTGTAGTTTGGCCACCCCTGCTTTATAGATTTCACCATTTAGGAAGTAAATGATTTTTTAAAAGATTACCAGTATGAATGCAGATTACATTACATTATTTTAAAAATCCATGTTCAAATTCTGTGCTTTTTATTTTTTAAACTTTTTATTTCTTTGATATTTCAGATCCAGAATGCAAATGATGTTTTAATAGCACCACTGGAGAAATTTCGGAAAGAACAAATCGGTGCAGCAAAAGTAAGTGCTTAGGAATCTTATTTACAGTAAGTTACCACTTCATTTGATTATTCCATTCCCACAGCCAAACTGTAGACTCAAGCCTTGGACATTCCTCATCTGGGTTGTAATTTTATTCATATTGTGTATTTCACATATCTATACCTTTACACTTTTGGAGTTAAGGTGTCTAATTATTCATCTGTAGTCATCTGAAGTTGTAAATCATTATATTATAGTGGGAACACCATTGCAGATTTCGGTAAGGGAGAAAATTAATATTCTTAACTTGTACATCTGCATGTATAAAACATTGGCATTAATGTGTGCTGAAAATGTTTGCAGATCAGAGCTACAAACGATATGCACCATTGTAGGCAGCATTCTTCCTTCTCTCACGTAAAGCAGTAATACCTCATCTAAATTAATGCCTCCTATAATATGTGTAAAAGGGGCCACCATGGCTTAGCTTAGCGATTAAAATTTTGAGTCTTTTAAATTGATAGTTTAAAATTTTTAATTAATCTTGAACCTTTAAGTTTTTAATATCTCTGTATTAGGGGTATACAGTAGTTGGGTTTATGGATGTTTTTTTTATGCCAAGATGTGCGGGAAGTCCGCCATTTCAGATGTTATGATGTGGTTTTAGACCAGGACGTGGGAACCTCCCAAGTGACTCAAACACATAAACACACACCCCAAGAGATTTACAGCTCCAAGGCGCTGCGTCCTAACTTCTCATTTTTGGGGGGCTCACACTTTAATATTTAATAGATATTTCTTTCCCCCTGCCCCCTCTCTCTCTCACTCAGAGCTTGGATATAAATGGAAATATTTCTTATATTTAAAGTAAAGATATACAGTATATTATTTTCTCTGGAAATGGATTATTCAGATAGAAGGCTCATGTGGCTTTAGAATGTTACAAGAAACCCTTTTCTTGAATTCATTGTTAAACTATACAGTATACAGTGGTACCTCATACAATGATTTTAATGACCGTTCCATGGGGCTCGTTGTACGAAACAATTGCTATATGATGGATGCATCGTATAGCGATTTTCCCTATGGGATGCATCATACAATGATTTTTTTTTTTGCTAAATAGTTTTTCCCATTGAAAAATGGTTGTATGATTTTTTTCCATAGGGAAAAATTGTTATGCGGGATGCCATTCCCCCACCCCCAACCTAATTGTTATGCAATTTTGTTGCTATATAGGGCGATTGTTGTATGAGGTTCCACTGTATATCTTTGTGACATAAAAGCTAACTTTTAGTAATAATAGGGGAATATATCTAGCTGAGGCTTATTCATGTAGCAGAAAACAATGGTTTCATGTTATATCTGAATTTGCCTGGCTCCTTATGCATAATAGCTTGTTTTATATAGCAAAACTATCATTTGTTGGGCTAGACAAGAACAAAGTGTTAGTAACCTGGTAAAACCCATTTTGATTTTATTAAAAAGTGTTTGATTATAGATTACCATATTTGCCAGTGGACAAGATGCATCAGAGCATAAGACGCACCTTGTTTTTTATTCACATTTTAAAGGAAGAATATTATTTTTTACATTTCAGCTCCAGGAGCCGGAGCAGGCAGGATTGGTCAGGCAAAAGAGTTCCTTTGGAAGTCTCTTGCCTGGCTGATCTGGCCACCACTGGCCGATAAGAGGCAGGGAGGGCTGTCTCGGCTGGGTTAGATCGCTCCCAAAGGAGTGATCTCACCTACCCTTCCCACCACCTGCCATCAGGAGGCGGGGAGGGTGGTCTCAGTCAGGCAAGATTGCTTCTTTGGAAGCCACCCTTCGCCCAGCTCCTAGCTGTCAGTGGCAGCCGCACCAGTGTGTGTGGGGAGTGTTTAATGATGGCTTTCAAAATAGCCCTTTCCTGTCTCCAGCTGCCAAACCACCAGCCCGGGGGGGGGGAGAGCTGTTACTGGCATAGGAGCCACACTCTGTTTGTCTGGTATATTTTAAGGGGGAAACATGCATCTTATATGCCAGCAAATACAGTACTCTCTCAGATTGTTTTCTCTTGCAGATTGGCTAGGATCCTTTTATTTATGCTAGCGTAAGTGGAGTGATGTAAATCCGAAGGCTGTGATGAACTGAGCCTAGGAAATGAGTTGTCACTTATATTCTATGTTACGTGCCAATCATGCATACGATTTAGCTCACAATTTCTGCAATGTCTCAGGTATGAATCAGGAGCAGTTCAATGCATCAGGTCATGCCAGTATGCTTCCAGAGGTGTAAATCACCAACAGGTTCCTGGCTCTTGAGTTGGAGAATTTGTATATAAACAAATTAACAAAATTGAGTTGGAGAATTTGTATTTTGTAAATTCTGTTTGGGAGTAAATGATTAGGGTTGTAAGAGTACAGTTGTACCTCGCTTAAAGAGCATAATGCGTTCCACAAGATTGCTCTTTAAGCGAAACACCATTGTAAGTGACCAACTGTGTGTGTGTTTGGGGGGGATTATGAACCCTGATTTATTTGTTAAGCGAGTTTTTGGTTGGTTTTATTTGTTAAGCGAAACAAACATTCAGAGAAAATCCTGCTCTTTAAGCGAGTTACTCTTTAAGCGAGGCACTCTTTATGCGAGGTTTGACTGTACAGTATATCTCAAAATGTATTTTCTCAAAATTCTGGTTATTACTGTGAGAAAATATCGGCCATGGCAGTGAAAAAGCAAGTCATATCTACTTGATGAAGGCACAATGGTTTTCATTTGGTTGTCCTTCCTTAGATCAGCCAAAGCAGGAACATCTGCCTAATCTCAAAAACAGGAGAAAATGAACTGAAAAATCCTAAGGGAGCATTCGTCCTATACAGTACAGTATATTTAAATCTTGCAGATCTGACCCTTATAAATACTAACAGAATGCCTGAAAAATGCATCCTAGAAGCATGTAAAACAGAGATTTGAAGTAGAAGAGTGGCTGAGCCTCCTGTTGAAAGTAACTTCTGTGGAAACTTAAAAAAAAATAACTCTGTGACACTCTGGGGTGTGTTTGGAGATAAATACTGATTGTAAAAGTTCATGCAGGGGAAAAAATCAAAACAACACAAAGTTGGACTATATTGTCAAAGCTTAACACAGATGGATAAAATTTTAAAGAACATAATGCTAAGGTTATCTCTCTTTAATGAAGATGGTATGAATAATTGCTATCTCTTCTGAGATATGATACAGAAATCTCTCCAATAAACAAGACAACTGCTTCCTATAGTTACTGAAGGCTGTATGTTAAGAGAATCAGTATAGCATTCTTCTTCAGGTGCCGTATCCATTCCGTATATTGGCTATCATCATGATGATAGTCTTCCTGTTCTTAACTCCTTGTAACAGGACATGCCACATCCTCTCAGGTTCTTCATCAATGAAGCCCTGTCTTCCCCAGGATCTTTCTTTGCAGAATGAGTTGGAGTATTTGATTATTTATGTTGTTCCTCATGATATGGCCAAGGTATTGGAACTATCTGAGTTTAACGGTCTTTAATAGTTCTTGTTCTTTATCCATCTGGAGCAACACGTCTACACGAGTCACAGGATCAACCCATAATATCCCTAGCAGCCTTCAAATAGCATTCTCGTGGAGGGTAAAAATCCATCTGAATAATTTTGTGGCTGCTAATTCCACATGCTTCCTTTCCCTTAATGTGCATATCCTCCACATATTCTCAACTCATGTCAGAAGGTCAATTGTATTTGAAGAACCCACAACACAGTTCTTTCTTAAGTAAGGGATGACACAGCATTTATTGCAGGAGAAACTTGTAGGCTAAAATGTATACCTTTTTAGAATATCATTTCCACAGTTGTCTAGCATGATCTGTAGGGATGAATGGATAGTGTCCACTGGATACAGTAGAGTGCCTGCAAATATCTTGTAAGTATTAGGGATGGTATAATAGTATTACATCATTGGAGAAGGGGACATTCCTGGGGTTATGAGAATGAAGGAGAAAGTACCCCCCCCCCCCATTCCTCCTAAAGATCATTTGTAAATATGATAATGGTTCTTCCCATCTCTTTGGGACATTAAACTCAGATACAGCCTAATTGTTCATTCTAAGTCAGACGTTGTGAAGGGGTGTGTGACCTCTATCATTTATAGCACAAATCATAAGGAAACTGGAGTGAGCTAAGTGGGAAAAGATTTTGAGCACCAAGCCACATACCTTATTTGGTCAATGTGGTTTGCTGGTTCCCAGCTGGTAATGTTGTTCAGTTCCGAGATTACCACGTTGTCTGCTTTTAGTGCAAGCATCTGTATAGCTCTTTTGTATCCATTTCTGTATTGCATTTAGCAGTGTTTGTTCAAGCAGTCATTGGCCACTCTATTACAGTGTCAGATCAAAGTAGATGAAGGGGGCCAGCCAAGTTTTGTTTTTCCCCAAGCTATTAGAAACCTCTTCTCTCTTCTCTCTCCACTTCCGTGTGGCTCTCCATTCCTTCTGTCTTTCTGTTGCTCTTGGCACAGTAAGAGACGGATCTGTTTGTTGCTCCGTTGATTTGGTTCAGCATCTATAATAAGAATAACAGTACTTTGCATTTGTACGGCACTTCAGAGAGTTCAAAGCAATCAGATACAGTATATACATTATCTTGTATTAATCTTTCCAACATTCATTCAGGATTGCAGCCTTGCAAATAACTTCATAAAATGTTTATTTATGTATTTATTTTAGAGCACAGTCCATTTTTAATAAAATTTGGGTGAGCAGGGTCATCTCAAATCATTTGTTGCATAATTGGATGCAGTAAAACCAACAGCCAAAAAAATCCCACAATTATAAAAATAAATCAATTAAAAACAATTTGTTTAAAACCACAGGTAACTGATAACATGAACAATCCAAAGAGTTAGGAAAATGTTTGCTTAAACAGGTAACAGCCTCAATTGACTGCAGATGTGTCTAGAAATGGCATTCCACCTTATTCTCAGTGGAGAAACCATTCCATTTGGTGAGAGCCAACATAGAGAATGCTTTAAAAATTCAGAACATGATTTGAGTGCTCAGTATTTTCACAGCATTGATGTGAAGTATATCCCAGTATGTTGTTGTTGTTGTTGTTGTTGTTGTTGTTGTTGTTGTTGTTGTTGTTGTTGTTGTTGTTGTTGTTGTTGTTGTTGTTGTTGTTGTTGTTGTTGTTGTTGTTCTTCTTCTTCTTCTTCTTCTTCTTCTTCTTCTTCTTCTTCTTCTTCTTCTTCTTCTTCTTCTTCTTCTTCAGGTGCACAGTTGATTCCGACCCTTTGCGACCCTATGTACCATTGCCAGCCAGGCATCTCTGTCCTCTACCATCCTTCTCAACTCACCCAGCTCTGTGCTCATTGCATCTACAATACCATCTAGCCATCTCATTTTTGGCCCAGTATATATTACTGTGCAAAGGTTTTAGGCCGCCACCAGCTGGTTTGGGGAAAATTAAATTTTCTCTTCCTCCTGCTACTGCTTCTCCTCCTCCTCCTGTTTGTTAATAGTATCCCTCCACCATCCTCTGGGTCTCCCTCATGATCTTTGTCCTTCTCCTCTTTCCACATATGCCTTGTAAAGTTTGGAATTTCAAGACATTATCTCCAAACAGGCAAATCACTTTATTTGTTGTCTCTGTATATGTGTAGTTTAAAATGAGTTCTATTCCCATTCTTTCCCTTATAATCTCATTTATGATTTTATCCCTTCTAGCCACTCATCAGACATGTCAACAGCCTTCATCAGACATTTCCGTGTTCATTAACTTTCATTTATGTTTTATTGTAAGTGTCTATGTTTGGCACTAGTAACCTAAGGTGGGAATGAATATGCTTTGTAAGAGGTGTTTCTTTGTGCTGGTCGGTGTCACCTTATGTTGTACGAGTGGAGTTAACTGTTCCAATATTTGGAAAATTCAGTGACACTCCAAAATTGGAGAGAGTCTTCTGCTAATTCTCCTCTCAAACCTCTCAAGTTTGGTGAAGTTTGGAGTTAGGCTGTTCGAGTTATGGCCCTCCAAAATCACTCAGCTAGTGGTGGCCTAAGACTTTTGTACAGTACTATACCTAGCAGTCAGAATGGATGGTATATACGTGTTTTCATGCTTACATGTTCTGCACACAAAAAATATGTGAGCAGCAGTAATATTTGAACAAAAGGAGTCCCATGCTAGAATCTGCAAGTCGCCACTTATTAGCATATGTAAAAGGGGCTGTGGTGGCTCAGTGGTTAAGAAGCTCATCTTGTTAGCTGGAAGGCTGGCAAGTTGGCAGTTCGATACCCAGGTACTGCAAGACGGATTGAGCACACACACACACCCAGCTCCTGCCAACCTAGCAGATCAAAAGCAAGAAATTGCAAATAGATCACTAGGGACCACTTCAGTGGGAAATGATCTTGGGGACATGAAAGAAGCCTCATTTGGGTGTCCCATGAGCAGAGTTTTTCCAGCAAAAATCCTTTCAACCTGGAATAATTTCTGACATGAAATTATTATTATAGCACAGGGGTGCCCAAACATTTTGGGCCACAGGCCGATCACTTGATTGAGGGAGCCAGTCACAGGCGCATTTTACTTCTGCTTTCAGGAGTGACAAGGGTTTCATGGGCTAGATGAATTGGTGTCAGGGGCTGCATCCGGCCCCGGGCCATAGTTTGGGCACCCTTGTTATAGCATATGTAAGGACTGGATGGCCCTGCTTAACCTTAGGTTTAAATTGCCCCTTTCCTATCTGTAAACAGGAAGACAATTTTAAACAATTTGTAGGCAGGAGCATGAGATTCATTTCCTAGAAATGTCCCTGTCTTTCCCAATTGTGAGTGTGTATGTACTGCAATGTTATTTGATAGTTGTCTGGGAAAATTTGTTTTAGCAGATGCTTAAAGTTTGTTTCTCTGTCCATGAGCAATCCTTTTAAATGTTAGCAAAGAGGGTTATACATTTGTAAATAAACTTAAAGATCAGTAGTTTTTTCCACTGTTTACAGTGTCAGACACATTTAATTAAAGGTCATTTAAGAGAGTAAGTGGAATGTTCAAGAGATTGAAGAACTGCTATATGATGAAAGACTAAAACATTTGTGGCTTTTCAGTTTAGAAAAATGATGATTAAAGATGACATGATAATGGTTTCTAATGAACTGCTCATAGACCTCACCCAAAGTAATAACTAAATAGTGGGGTTAGCCTCTGAAATTGATTGAAGAGAGACTCTAGACTGGCAAATGAGAGACCTTCACACTATGCATAATTAGCCCATGGAATTAGCTGGTTCAAATTGAGTTAAAATTTAATGGAATATAAGAAAAAGTCAGATTATAAATCAGTTGAACTCAATATTACCTACATTTACTGGTAGTGATTTCCAAAAGTTTCAGCCAGGAAAATAATAGTTGTGAAGCAGTGAAAGACATGTCATTATACCTAAAACTTAAAAGTTTTTAAAAGGGAAAGAAAGAAAGAAAGAAAGAACATGAGGACACCCAAGTATTAATTTAGCTCAGATTCCCAACCTAGTTGCAAAATATGCAACATTTTAAAAATGCAGAAATAGAATTGTTATAGGAGCTGCAGGAATGTTCCCTGAAAGAAATAACATACTGCAAGGATCAGAAATATTTCTAAGAATCCAGTTCTCTATATTTCAATTTTTTTTACATTTTAAAGGGAAACAGCTTGAAAGGCATCTTTTTTCCCCATAAGGAAGGTGTTACCTGATAAATTGTTACCTTTTAAATTTGGGGGATCATTCCACAGGCAGGGATGAATCAGGAACCAAAGACCTCATTAGCTTGTGGGTTAAAATAAAAAGGAGTTTATTAAATTGAAGGTACCATTGAATTAAACAAAGACCAGCCACAAAATGAGCCCCTAACTAAGTTGATGTAGAAGATTGCTGGGGTTCTGTTGAGTTATATTTGACCATGGACTACCTTGGAAAGTGGTTTTTGAAGACATTTTTGTAGAAAAGCTGAATAGCCACTCATAAAGAATGCTTTAAATTTGGTTTTCCTTCTCTCTCAAGGGTTTTGACTCAATGATATTGGTTCTCTTTTAACGGTAGAATTCTGTGATTCTGTAATTCCTTACATAAAATTCATTTTATGATCTACATGAATTCCCAAATCCAAATACAGACACTCATGCATACTTAATGATCATTTTTTTAAAATCAAATTTAATTCCTTCAGGATAATTAATTCAATCATGATTCCGTTCAATATAATCCATTCAATGATTGCTACCATTTAGTATTTTATTCATTTTAATAAGGCAGCTGTAGCATCAACAGAATTACAGGACTGTGACCGTCTGATGATTAATATTTCCTCAGACAGAAGGCTTCTAGTTAACAATTCTTAATCTCCTAAATAGCAAAATAGTTATTCCTCTGCAACAAAAGCAAAGTTTATGAAAGAGTAATGCTAGGGAAATACCTGGAAATAGATTGGTAACTAAATGTTTCTTTCTTTAATTAATATAACAGATTCTTGCATACTGTCTTATTGTGGTACCTCGTCAGACCTAGTGTCTTGCTGCTGAATTTCAATAGCAATCATGACCTTTTCAATATCATTTTTCTTTGGAGGACTAGAAACTATAAAGGTTGCATGTGTGTCATAGTGTGACAAATCCTGTAGTCAAGCGTCAACACCAAATCGTAGGTCGATAAGAAAATGATAAGCCAGCATTCCTAATTCATTCAGAGAAATAAACTATGAATGGTAAGTATGTGGTTAGGCTAAATGTATCCACTCTAAGTTGCTGGAAATTTATTGAGCAGAATAGACTAAAATTGCTAGCTTATTTTCACTAAGTCAGAATCCTGTCTTATTGTGTCAAAGCATTACTTTGATTGCAACGTTTGTGCCACTGTTTTTAGAAGGAGGGATTTTGTCCATTCAGAACCCCTGAGGCTTTCACAAAGCAAATCTTTTGCTATTGGAATCAATCTCGTGACTTGCCCTTTTCCTTGGTGACCTTTTTGAGTCTTGACGTGCTAAGGCAGGAGTTCTCAGCCCATGGCCCATGGGCTGGCCCTGGCTCATGTCACCATTCCATGTGGCCCACATCACCACCCCCGGAGGCAGAAGCAGACACTTTTAAGAGAGCCATAAATGCACCCATGACTGTCGTAAATGTATTTACAACAGCTGCAGATGCATTTTGCGGCAGTGTTTGCGGTGGAGAGAATCACCGGTCTGGCCCGCTCAGCTGTCTGAGAGGGGTGGCCCACCCGACAGCTTTAAAAGCAGTGATGGGATGACACCGGTTTTGACCAGATCCACAGAACCATTAGGAAGATTTCCGGAGGGTTCTCCGTGGGGGTAATACCGTTTTTGAGGCGTCCGGATCGGGTGCCTCACCGGCAGGAAATTTTTTTAAAAAAATTGGAGCCATGCGCAGAAACTCAATCTGATGCATTGCACATGCGTCAGATTGAGTTTCTGCGCATGCGCACTAAATTGGAGACATTTTGGCTCCAATTTAAAAAAAATCGGACCCGGAGCCGCAGCTTTTCAGAGCGGCTCCAGAGGCGGCCTTCAGAGGAGGGCACCTCCCCTGGAGCCGCTGAGCTCCCACGGGCAGGTTGAGGCCTGTGCGGGCTGTCCGCCACCACCGAGCCCCCATGGCCTGGGGACGCCTGGCGGAGCGGGCCTCCTCCTCCTCCCGTTCTGGCGGCAATGGCGGCGTTGGGAGGCGGCAGCACCGACAGTAGCAGCAGGCAGCGTCAACGGGTGGCGGTGGCAACGGCAGCAGCAGGCAGTGACAGCAGTGGCGGCAAGAGGCTCCAGAGGAGGAGGAGGAGGAGGAGGCCGCAGTCGGGGGCGGCGCGCCTTGCCATATGGCCCTGGGCCATGGGGGCTCGTCGGCCCCAAGGAGGGTAAGTGGGGGTTTTGTGTTTGGGGTGGGTGGGTGGTTTATTTGTGTTTGGGGTGGGTGGGTGTATTTTTATTTAATTTTTATTTTATTTCTTTATTTCTTTTATTTATTTAAGTTATTTACGCGTTTGTGTTGTGGTTGTTTGGGTGGGTGGGTGGGTTGAGGTGTGTGTGTGTTTGTTTATTTTAATTCTATTTTATTTATTTTATTTTATTTATTTTTATTTATTTTATTTATTTTTATTTTTATTTTTGGCCCCGCCCATGACGTCATGACGTCGGCTCCCACACGACATCATGATGTCATGATGTTAGCTCCGCCCCACTGTGATGACATCACGGTGGGGTAGAAAATTTTTTGTCATCCCATCACTGTTTAAAAAGTTGAGAACCCCTGTGCTAAGGAAACAGGTATTGCACCCAAAGCAAATGTGAGTTTCCATTGGCACTCATAGGACTTGCTGACCTATACATTTGAAAGGCTAGCATTTTTGTTTTCAGAACAATCTTGTGGATATTTGTCCAAGTAATTTCTTTTTCAAAGCCAAAGAAGGGTGTCTTGCTGGCACCTGTTTCAAAATTCCCAACAGTTCAGTTGTGGCTTAAACAGAAACAAAGTTGTTGTTTTGTGGGTCAAGCACCTGCTAAAGTCATTCTGAATGCTTTTTTTTTCATCAAAGATCAGAGAAGAGAGAATAATTGGCATTGTGTTCAGCAACCAAGAGAAAATTTCAAAAACAGTTTGTGTTGCTGCTTTCCAGTAAACGTAGCTTTCTGGCCACAGGGTGCCCTGGTAACTGGAAGTTAAAGCTTGTTAACTTCTTCAAAGTGATTTCAAAACTATAAATGGTTAAGGTTGGGGTAAAAAATATTGCAGGTACTGTATTATAAGAGGCTACCTTTTGTTTCTCTATGAGGGAGTGAGGGATTTTCACTGTTAGTTAGCAATGCCTTCAGGAAGGCAGGCTTTCAGCAGGGTTTGTCTAAGATGCTGCAGAATTTAAATGGATAATTCAGCATAGTCACAACACATTAAATGCAGAACGGTTTGGTACAGAAGCTCGTTTTGTATCATGACTTGCTTTTGTTTCACTTAAACGTTGACTGAAGGGAGCATTCAGAAAGAATTTTTGGAATTGCTGCTTAACAACATACGGAGAAATTACAGGCTCATTTCTTAACTCATTGCTTGTTAACAGTTACATATTCTTGCACGCAACTAATGTCTGCAATCTTGAGGATCTACTCTTACATCCGCTTGCAAAAGCCCATTGAAACTAGTGAGACATATCTTCCAAGTATTCACCTCCAAGAAGATTGTGCTGTAAGCATTATTATTTAAATGAGCATGATATCATGCAAAATCAGTAATCTAATGTTAACTAAAGTAGTATAATAAAGCAATCTTTTAAGAGTTCTAAAGATGTAAATGGAATTTTTTTTCTTGCAGAGAGCATACCCTTATGAAGTTGACTCCCCCCTCCTTCAAACTGTCTTTGGCTAGTTCTGCTACTTACGCCCACGGAAACATCTGCAGATGCAGACAGTGCTGGCGCTTTGGCTATAACAGAGATGAGCACCGAACCCTAGATATGAATGGTTTCCAAGCAAGGAAGACCTTACCTTACCTTTAGCATGTTCTTTTACAGAAGCTTCTCCATATTAATACTACTGTAATTGAATGTTTAAAAGAAATAATCACAAGAAAAAACATTCCCATCACTATTATTCTGCCAAATATAGATTTGGATCTACTAGGTGTCTAATATAGGCAAAGGTAAAGGTAACAGCGTTCCGTGTGCTCCGGTGTCTAGTCATGCCTGCCACATGACTATGGAAAAGTCTGCAGAGGCAGACAGCGCTGGCTCTTCGGCTTAGAAACAGAGATGACCACTGACCCCTAGAGTCGGATACAACTGGCTTTCGAGCAAGCGAAACCTTTACCTTTACCTTAACCACTAAGCCACCTCAGTCCCTAAGGTGTTTACTCAGTGATGGGCAGCCAAAAGTTTTACTACCACACTGTGGGCAGAGCCAATGTTGTGGGCGGAACCAATGTCATGACATCATGGGTGGAGCCAATGACATGAGCGGAGCCAAAGTAAAAAATACATTAAAATACAGTAAAAATAAAAATGCACATTAAAAACACGTAAAAATACAAATTAGACATTAAATAGACATAAAAATACAAATTAAATAGACAAAAACATATAAATACACATTAAAATACACATAAAAGCACACTACATATTCCACCACCCACCACCATACCCACCTCAAACACAAACTTGAGTCACTTACCCTTGGGAGCAGGCGGCAACAGTGGCAGTGCGGTAGCGTGGCCTAGCCCAGCCTGGAGCAGCCTGGCAGTGTGGCCTGGCCCGCTGGTGACATGGCCCAGCCCGGCAGAGTGGCCTGGGTCAGCAGCGCCCTGGCCCGGCAGTGCAGCACTGCCAGGCCTGCCACAACAACAAGCATCTGTGGAAGTGGTCAGCAGGCAGTGGCGGCAAGGCATGGGACTAGTCATGTGAGGGTTGCTGCCATTGCACCTCTGAGGAGGCTGCTAAGGGCCTCCTCGGCATCCCCACTCTGCAACCCAAAATGGCCCCTAGCAGAGTGCACATGCATGAAAGTACTAATAGATACATGCGCACTGAGTACTCGAAGTGTGCATGCATCAATTATTACTTTCACACATGTGCACTCAGCAGTGGCCATTTTGGCCTGCAGAGTGGGGCTGCCAGTGAAGTGATCGAACCGGTCCCCTCAAAAAAATGTTAACCATCCTGGGTGGTCTCCCAGGGAGGTTAGTAAACCACCACCACCCCGGGAGACCATCCGGGATTCTTACCAGCGGTTTGGTAGAACTGGGGCAAACCGGCCCATGCCCACCACTGTGTTTACTATACTAGTATGTTAAAATAGTTTTTAAATTTTGCTGGGCTTTTTTTTAAAATACAAAATCTGTCTTGGTTGAGTAATGTTTTGCTAACTTAAACTTGGTGAGTTAGTTTTTCTATGCTCATGTTGACTGATCTCCTTGTGCTAGGAATTGGAGGACATTTCCAAAGTTGGGTATATAGTATGTTTCTTTATTTCTTTATAATATTTCTGTCTCATATATCACACTGTGTCAGGGCAAAGTACAACCAGAACAGTATAAAATAATTAAAAAATTAAAAAACAAAATTAAACATTTGGAGTACATAAAATGATTTAAGCGCACTCAAACCTCGCATAAAGAGTGCCTCGCTTAAAGAGTAACTTGATTAAAGAGCAGAATTTTCCCTGAATGTTCACTTCACTTAACAAATAAAACCACCCAAAAATTTGCTTAACAAATAAATCAGGATTTGCAATCCCCACCACCACCAGAAGTCACAATTGGTCACTTACAAGGGTGTTTTGCTTAAAGAGCAAACTCGCTTAAAGAGCAATCCTGTGGAACGCATTATGCTCTTTAAGCGAGGTACAGCTGTAATATAAATTTCTCATTAACATTTAGCAAGGAACTCCACTAACTTGTCAAGCCAACTTTCTTAAACCCCAGAGCCCTGGTGAGCAGTTAGGTTTTAATTTGATACAAAGTAAGCTATAATTACTTCAGAGTAAAATGTAGAAATTATTGAATGAATTATATTGAATAGAATTATTATTGAATTAAATATCCTGATGAGATAATAGTGAAGCCGAAAAAGAACATTAAAATAATTGTAGTGCCAAAATATAATTGAGAAAACATTCCTGGTGAATTTAAAGTCCACGTAGATATCAGATTTCCATTATTAAACTCAATTGACTGTAAAATGAAAGAGCTATGAATTAATACCAGAGGTATTATTAAAGAAGAAAGCTTTAAGAAGACAATTCCTTTAGGAAACACAAAAGAAAAACCTAGATGGATGATGAAAGAATCGCTCAAAATTACAAAGAACAGGGTGAAACAAAAGTAAAAGATGACAGAAATAGGATCAGAATACAGAATTCAGCAACTATCAAGAGAACTATATGGCAATGAAAGACAAAGAAATAGAGACAAAGAAAACAGAAGAGAAGAACAAAAAGAAGAAAACAAGAGCTGGCTTTCAGAACATCTGAGAAATTAAAGGGAAATTTAAATCTCGATTAAAATGTTGAAAGATCAACAGGGAAACATACTGCTTGACCAGGAAAAAATAAAAAGAAGGTAGAAAAGTATACTGAAAAACTATACAGATGAGATAAAATGACAGATTATTTGGAAGAGAAATCCTGTGATAAAAACATGCAGTTCTAGAAAGTAATGTGAAAGTTGTTCTCAATACACCAGGAAGAAATAAATCACCAGGGGTAGATGAAATACTGGTACAACTATTTCAAGCCACAGAAACTGAGTCTTTCAAATACTAACAAGAACACCAACAAATATGGGAAACAAAACAGTGACCCATAGACTGGAAATGTTCAATATACACTCCAGTCCCCAAGAAAGAAGATGTCAAGGTTTTACTTTTGCTTACATGCAAAGTGATGCTGTAGATGTTACAACAAAGGCTTTTATCTTATATGGTTTTTTATAAGGCTTTTTATCTTATACTGTATAGAAAAGTGGAATGGTAATTCATTTCTGTGGATTTTCTATCTAGGAAACCCTGGAAAGTGTTGCCATAAATCACATCTGACCTGATGGTATGCAATTATTAAATAAAATAAGGTTACCTATTTTGCATAATGTTTAAATTAGCCTGCCCAGATTTAAAGAAGTAGGATATGGCAACCATGGAAGAACCAGGGTATACAACTATGATGACTCATTGAATAGTCTCATGCTTTCCCAAGTCATGCTTTCATCTTGAACAATAATTTTCTTGAGTGCCCTTCACTTTGTCCCTAAAATGTATAGAGCTTTTTTTGTTTCTAGTCCTTTGTTTGTTCTGCTAACTGATGTTTTCTTAACTGGACAGTACAGAGATTGAACCTTCTGTGAGCAAAGACTGTGTTTTAGCATGCATTTGTTGTTGTTGTTCAGTCACAGAGACAATTCCAACCCTTCACGGCTCCATGGACCACCACCCACAAGGCATTTATTCCCTCTGTATTAGCTGTCTATTACAGACAGGTGTCTAATAGAGTGTTGTTTGTCTAATGCTACCCAATGACTTTGTTTCTGAAATGAGGTTTGACTGGGAAATTCCCAGCACATGCCTTAACCTGTGTCTAGAACAGGGATTCTCAACCTGCGGACCATGGGCCAGATGTGGCCCATGGGGCCATTTCATGAGAGCCCCCACTGCTTTCACCACACCATCCAGCCCCCCGAAGCTGTCTGAGGGAGTGTGTCATGGCCCCTGGCTTAAAAAGGTTGAGAACCCCTGCTCTCAAATTATGTCACATCAGTTATATTGAATATTTGCCTTAGAAATTGTAAGCTAACTGTTTCTTTCATCACTGGACTCAGTGAAGGTTTGTTGAATGAGTCATGCTTTCTCTGGTTAAGTTAAAAAACAGGAAAATAAGGGTTTTCCTCTAAGAATATGTGATGAGAGAACAAGCAGTAAAAATACTGAATAGCAGTTTGTGAATGCACTAGACTCGTGCTGTCAAATTATTACTGCTTTCATCTACAATGGTGAAATAAGTATTTTTCTCCCCCTCATTGCAGAAGCTCATTTGTATGCCCTTTTCTAACCCCATATGGAGAAGTATAGTTAAGCATCTCATAACATCTTCGAGCAAATCATGAGATAGAATCAGATTAAAGGTACTTGTACAACAGGAGTTCTCAACCTTTTTAACCTGGGGGCTGGGTCACGCTCTCTCAGACAGCTTTGGGGGACAGACAGCCATAGCAGCAGCAGGACTTTTGGTAATGTTTCTAATCCTTGTGTAAATTTGATGAGTTTTGTAATTTTTGATTGTTGTTTGAAATTGATGCCTATTGAATTTTTGATGCTGTAATGATGTTGATATGTCTTGTGGTGTTGATATTGATTATTTTTGATATTTACATGTTGTGTTTATGAACTTGCCATTTTCTTTGTGCTTATGAACCGCCTTGAGTCAGTCCAACCAAGTAGGGAGGTATAAAAATTGGAATAAATAAATAAATAAATTTTGCCCTTCCTTCAACACATGGCACTTCCTGGTGTGGTGGAGGCGGTGGGGGTCGACATAAAATGGTGTCAGGCTACAGGTTAAGAACCTCTGTTTGAACATTTCTCTTGGTATTGTTTTATAATTGTCAGATTTTGCATATAATTCTTTTCTGGACTTTATATTTTCAGATTCCAGAAATTGAATTTGGAATCTTCTGTATCAAACATGTGTTCTGTTGCTCATCAGCAGTCGTTCCATGTAAGACCAAACTAAAAAAATGTGACCGTGGATATTCAGTCATACTGGCTGGAAACCTGTTATGCCTGTACAACTGTGATGATATCAACCCTGAACATTTGGGGGTTCTAGCAGCGGAATTAGGACAAGCAACAATTTTCAAGCATCCAAATAGTCTCCCTGCTCCTATTTCATGGATCTCAAAAGCTTCCTCAGGATGAATAGGTTACCTACAATACCATCTAGCCATCTCATTTTTGGCCACCCCCTTCTTCTTTTGCCCTCCACCCTTCCCATCATCAAGGCTTTCTCAAGCGAATCCTCTCTTCTCATTTAATGTTCAAAGTACTTTAGTTTCATCTTTACTATTTGACCTTATCTTAGCTGGGATGGTACCAACAAGAGGATATATTTTCTCACCTGGTGTAGGTTTGAGGCATCCTGTCACTATACACATGGTTTCATTAACAGCGATGTCAACTTGTTTTGCGTGTGTGGATGTACTCCATACTGGAGCAGCATACTCTGCTGCAGAGATACTCAGGGCCAAAGCTAATGTATGTAGTGAGGATGGTTGTGCTCCCCATGGATAGTTTGTCAAGTTCCTGATGATATTGTTCCTCATATTAACTTTAGCTTTGGTGTTCAGGCAGTGCTGTTTAAAAAAGAGCTTCCTGCAAAGTATCCCACCAAGGTGTTTGCACCTCCGTCACAACCACATATTATTATTAACATAGGTGTAATTTGGGAAGCAATGTTCCATTTTGTGTGTGTGATACTGTTAATGCTAGTTGATGCGATAAGGACCTGGGATATCTACAGAGAAATGACCAATAGAAGTAAACTCATAGTGCACATTTTTTTAACATGGTGTACCGCTTGAAGATATCTTTTTTGTTTCATTATTTGTAATATCTTGGGAAATCTGACACCAGTGACAAATTTGGTACATCCTGAACTTTGGAAAAGGAATTGTGTGTTCTGTTCCTGCAGCCTCATATTCTTCCCACAGATTACAAATGTTTTCAAAATATAATCATTAGGTATCTCAATATGACCTCTCTGGAGTTCCCCGCCCTTCCAATTCATAGCTATTTCAAAGAACTGCAAATAGTGTAAGATAATAATAATTTTGTGTCAGAAATTATTCTGGGTTGAAAGATGGTAAAACAAATAGATAACACGATTGTTTTAAAGTACTGTAAAGTTCTTTCTTCAGATTAGAGTGCTGCACAATTTAAAATTATGGACATGTATGAAATATAGATAAAATTCAAACAAAGTAAAAGGTTGAGATGATTAGACTTTTTGACCAGAAGTGGGCTACTTCAGTAGTATTACCTGGTCATTTCAATCTTCTTGTTTGCTTCCTCTTTTACCCCACCCGGTGTTTAAGAATGATCCATATAAGTTATTAACAGATAATGTTTAATTTGAGTCAAATATTCTTCTTCCCCCCAAAAGTAGAGATAAGCCTTCTCTCTCTTCATCCACTCCACCCCACATTATCATAATTATTGTGCATAACAACCACTACCACCACCTTGGAACTGTAGAGCTGGAAGGGAGTCTGTGAATCATCTAGTCTAGCCACTGTTAAGGAGGCACAGAGGGGAATTGAATTCCCTACCTCAATTTCTCAGCTAGATACCTAATTCACTGAGCTATCAACAAATTTTCTTACAGTTTTATTTTCTTTAGCCTGTTGAAACATCTGCAGTCCTGTTTGAATTTGGTATTCCTTCACATGTTTCAGCATATACCACTGGAACAAACATAGAATTATTTTCTTCACTTGAGAACTTGAAGGAGAAAATGAGAAAACTTTCTGAAAGGGGAGAAGTTAAAAAGAAACATAAGCAACCAAATGTAGCCAACTCTTGGGACAAAGTTGTAGAAATGCTTCACTCACCTAGGGCTTTTCACCTATTCACAGCAGGAATTCTTTACCTGCTAACTTTGGCTGTGAAAAGCACAACTTCACTTAAACAGTCCAAAAACACAGTAGCCTTTCCTCTGCTTTTCCCCACAGAAAGCTACTCTTGGACACATCACCCTACCAATTAAAGTCTGCATAGTTAAAGCAATGGTCTTATCAGTAGTAATGTAAAAGTAATGAGAGCTGAACCTTAAGAAGGGCTGAGCACAGAAGAATAGACGCCTTTGAACTATAATGCTGGAGAAGATTTTTGAGAGTCCCCTGGACTGCAAAGAGATCAAATCAGTCAGTCCTAAAGGAAATCAACCTTAACTGCTCCCTGGAGGGACAAATGCTGAAGTGCTTTGGCCACCAAATAAGAAGAGAGGACTCTCTAATGCAAGGAAAGATTGAAGGCAAAAGGAGAAGGTGTGGCAGAGGATGAGATGGTTAGATAAGCCTTGTTGACAAAGTGGGCATAGATCTGAGCGGACTATGGGGGATGGCAGATGACAGAGGAGCCTGGTGTGCTATTGTCCATGGAGGTCACAAATGGTCAGACTCGACTGTGTGACTGAACAACAACACTCTTGGATACAGGGACCACAATGGCTTTGTGGTTAAGGTGCTGAGCTTAACTACTGGAAGGTTGGCAGATCAGCAGTTCAAGACGTAAGTGCTGCATGATGGAGTGAGCTCCCGTCGTTTGCCCTAGTTCCTCAAAACTTAACAATTTGAAAGCAAGAAATTGCAAGTGGATAAATAGGTACCGCTTCGGTGGGTAGGTAACAGCATTCCATGCACTTTGTTCCACATAACCATGGAAACGTCTGCAGTTGTGGACAGTGACAGCTCTTTGGGTGTTAATGGAGATGAATTCCATATCCTAGACACATATATGACTGGCTTTCGAGCAAGGGAAACCTTTACTTTTACCTACTCTTGGGTACATGGGGTGGATGTTGCTAGGAACTCTGGATCAAACCCACAGGTCTGGAATAAGGGCTATGTCAAGAGTCAGAAGCTCAAGGGCTGACTTTATCACTTTGAACAGAAGGAGTAGTTATGGTTTTCTAAAATGCTCAGGTTATAATGCCTCCTTAAATGTCATTCCCACTTTCTCTTGAAAAGCAAAGGTGGTGGTGGTGATTGGGATACATATACTGTATACTGTATCTAATCTTGTATTTCTCATTTCTCCTTAGCAACTAAGGATGCTTTTTTTGTTGATGTACTGTAGTGAGATGCATTTTTTAATTTTGTTTTTCTATCTAACCCTCCCTCCCCCAACAAAATCAGTGTGAATTAGGAAAAAAAATGAGAATTAAAGCTCAGTCCTGTCTCCTAATGTTTCCAGACACTTTTGTTGTAAAGAAAATGTTTTGCCATTTTCTCTTTTAGCAGCCAAACTTAGTTACAGTTTACATATTTGAGAACATAAAGGGGAACTGTTATGAAGGCACGCAGTTGTGTGAATTGAGCATAGTAATTTGTAGGAATGGAAAAAACTCTTCGATTATATGAGAACTAAAAGTAAAGAGTAAGGGACAGAGATCAAACTATGTAATGTTGTAGCTTATAGGCAGCAGGCAAACTTGTGAGAATGCCAGATAGTGTTTTTATAAAGACTTTCCAATCATTAAGCTCGGCGTCTTAGCCACTAAGCCACTGCAGCCCATGCACAGAGTTGTAGGTCAGTTTAAAATTAATAAGAACAACATCCTACAATGTTCATCACTAGGTCCTTGTGCATGCGTACAAATTCATGAACATCTGCAATGGGGTGGGTTTTGGTTCTTTCTGATTTAGGCCTTAAATCCTGTATACCAGGGGTGGCCAACCTATGGCCTGTGGGCCTGCGGTGAGGATGCTGCCGCTGCCATGCCACTGGAAGTGCCAAAAATGAGACAAAGATGCGGCAACATCAGCCAAAAATGTGTTCTCCTCACTTCCACTGCCACAGGAATCAGTGGAAGTGGCAAAAAAACAGCTGAAATCATGCCATGAATGCACCCGCTGCTGCTGCTGCAACCGGAAGCAGGAGAAGTGGCAGGAGTAACCATGTCTCCTGCCCGCTTGCCAGTCTGAGGTGGCCTGGCCTGGCACTGTGGTACAAGAAGGTTGGCCACCCTTGCTGTATACTGTCATTCTTTTCCCCAATAAGCCAGGTTTTTTTTACCTCATAACCTCTGTTCTTATGTTTCCAGTTTGTTTACCTAAGAATATATTGTTTTCCAGGAAGGAAAGAAGAAGTTTGACAAAGAAAGTGAGAAGTATTATTCCACTCTAGAGAAGCATTTAAATTTATCGGCAAAGAAGAAGGAGTCTCACCTGCAAGATGTAAGCTTTTATTATTGGGGTTTTATTTTCCTTTTAACGTAGGTAGAACAGAAATACTGGTTCTGTTCCAGATCTTAAAATATATGTATTGAGGCTAAACATTCCAAGGGAAAAAATCAACTTTACATTAAATAAGTGCTTTTGTAATTTTGTACTTTAAATGTGAGCTTACTTCTTCCTGTATTTTTTCACTTCTTTCTCCTTTTCCTAAATGGAAAATTGTTTTTCAGTGTAAAATAATACATAGATTTTGTTTAACTTAAGCGGGAAATAAAACACCTTTTCGGATGTGAAAATAAATTAATAAATGATTAGTTTATGAATGTTTATAATGCTTTTGAATTCTACAAGTGCATTAATCTGTTAAAAATCTGTTGTAGTAGTGTCTTCTATGCATTAAGTATGTTCCATACAAGGAACTTGCCTTTTTCTCATACTTACCCCAGAAGAGTATAATAGCAGATGGAAACCATCATTATTTCTAGCCCTGGTGTTGCGGTGGTTAATTAATTAATTTATTTATTTATTCAAAATTATTAAGCTATTGTAGTGCAACCAAAAGCTTGTGGGTTTCATCCTGACCAGGAATCTAGGTTGACTCAGCCTTCCATCCTGTTTTGTCAGAGAATACCCAGCATGTTGAGGGCAAAATGCTAATTAACTTGTGAAGTGCTCAGAGAGTGCACAAATCACTATGGGGTGGTATATAAGTGTGATTGCTTTGCTATTTTATTTTCAGCTTTGTCTGATTTGAGTAGCAGCAACTTCCTGAAAGTAAGGTCAAGGTTCTTTCCAATCACTTCTTCTTCACGTGCTATATCTGATTCTAAAAATTGGCTCTCATCATCGCTATCAGCCATGAAGATTGTCCTGGGAACAATATAATGCAGTGGTCTTTCATATGCCTTCTGCATCACAGCATGACATTCATACTACTGATCCAATTCCGTTAGTCACTTTCTGGTCCTGAGCCAGAATACTAGCCAGAGCTAGTATTGATGAAGCTTCTGCCCTCCATCAAGATGGATTCAAGTGAGATTTAATCCACTTGGGAACCATCACCCTTCCCTGTGGACTTTGCCACCCATTGCCTTTAGTCTTCAGGATGGTCAAGTTAGTTAACTGCCACCTAATGATAAGCATTGAGTCGCTGGCAGTATAGTCTACTCTATTACCATTGCAGGATAACCTGGCCAGATGATTTCCAATAACCATATTCCTTTTAAACAAGAGATTCCAGAATTGGAACTGAGCTTTTGGCATAGATCAGAGAGCTGCAGGAGGTGCTGGATTATACCTTTTTAGAGGCCGTTTCTTTTAAGTTTGGCATTGTCTTCCTTGTATGTTATGACTACTCCTTTGTAAGCATGAAACTGTTGTCTTCTGAATGGCAGCTTTATGAAAATAACTATACCGTAGGTATCGGTTATAATTCATTGAACAGATAGCTGAATGTAGAAATGTATTGGAAGCAGAATAAAGTCTCTCTGCTTGTTAGTTTTATACTAACAGTACAGTTTCCACATAAAATCTGTCTATGTGAATAGTAGGATAATTGGCTGAAATACCAGGCTGGAGTACATTGCATAATCTGTGGCCAAAATCCTATTAGATATCCTTGCCAATGCAATGAGATTGGCATAAATCTTGTCAGTGAATTGATACAAGTTAACGTAGGTATATGCCATTGCCTGACATGTTACACAGTTCAGTGTGTAACAGATAATTCCTATGCTAACATGTGCAGACAGTATTGTGCTGCCATAAAAGCTCCATAGAATGTTGATCAACACTTACTAAATATTTACTTTACATAAGTAGAATTAAGTACTAGTGCTATTCTTGAGTTAAAATGAAATCATTTTTATACAGGGCAATGCTAAGACTTGTTTCTTAAAATGTAGTATCCAAGCCTTTGCACTTAAAAAAAAAGCAAGACAGCTATAAATACAGTGGTGGTAAAGCTGACAGGAATTGTGTTTTTATCTTCAGCCTAGACATATAAAAGCATGAAAAGTAGAGTCAGGTGCACAGCTTGCTTACTCACTGAGTGCTTTATGCCTAGCTGTCCTTTTCCAAAATAAATGCATGTTCTGAAAAGAGAGAGAGAGAATGATTTAAAATGTAAGAGCTGTTGAAATGTTTAAGCATGGTGGAAATTATTGCTCTAAATGAGTGGTTCTCAACCTTTTAAAGCCAGGGGCCGGGTCATGCTCCCTCAGGCAGCTTTGGGGGCCGGATGATTATTTTGCCATTCCTCCACCACATGGCACTTCCTGGTGTGGTGGAGGCAGAGGGGCGCATGAAATGGCACAGTGGGCCACATCTGGCCCGTGGGCTGTAGGTTGAGAATCCCTGCTCTAAGCTAACAAGATCTGCCTTCCATTCTGCCAATTCATCAATGTCTAAGCTAAGTATGATAATAAAATTCCTGACAATTGAATATAGTGCATGTGGGATTGGAAAGGAACAGAAAGTCATATCATGTTCCTTTCCATACACAAAAGATTTGTATAAACAGATGCACTGACGTATAACAGAAAAGTAACAGAAAGCTAATCAACCATCTTCAGACTGGCCTAGCAAGAGTTTCATAAGTGGGAAAATAATTTCCGCTGTGAATTAAATCACATGTTATGCAGCCACTTATGTATGCAGGAACCTAGTTTGTTGGATTTTCACTACTAAAAAATAGGAGACTCAAATTAGATGACCACATGGCCAATCTGTTTCCTGTATAAATATCATGGGGTCCACCTATACCTCCCCTAATTATAGCCAAATAGTAATAATCTTAGAGCTCCAGAGCAGGAAGGGATCCTATGAATCAATGAATCCAGCTCCTGTCAAAGAGGCACAGTGGGGAACCATGTTTCCAACCTCAGGCTCCACTGCCCAAGCCACTGAACTAGCCAGCAGTTCCTGATCCTTTCCCCCATATTTGAATCCTTGTGCTGGCTAATCTTTTTCACACTAGGTCAGGCAGGAGAAACAAGAGAATGAATTCATCACAAGGTGTCTTCATTTTGGCAGTTTAAGTCTGACCTAGACATAAAAAAAGAAGACCTGTGACACCCTGCACATTAAATTTAGATTTAAAAAAAAACCCCAATAATGCAACTGTTTTGATGCATGACCCACCACACAAAATAACAGCAACTCTGTAGGGGTTCCTAATCTTTTCAAGCCGGGTCCTGGGTTATGCTCTCTCAGTCACCTTCGAGGGCCAGATGGCCATTTTGAACTGCCTGCATGATGGGGGGTGGCCATGTTGTCCCAACAGCTATAAAGGGGTGGCCATTTTGTTTCTGGAATGTCCTTGGAGGGGTGGGGACCACATGAAATGGCATTGAGGGCCGGATCCAGCCCATGGGCCTTAGGTTGGAAACCCCTGCTGTAAACTCTCTCTCTTCCAAAGACTCTCTTTGTCAGTATTAACAGAGTGTCCGACTGCCTTTCTCATTCCTCTCACCACAAAAACATTTTGACACATTTATTTTTTCAATCAATGGATACACAAACTACCTTGGACATGTCTTAGATATTTGCCTCCCTCTATGAAAATTCCCAAACAGAATTCTTTTTAATATTGCCGTTTAGCATAACTGCAGCTTCCCCCAGAAAATGCTCTGTGAACCCCTTTGGGTGGGGATCACAACTTCTTCTGTGTCTAGGCCAGACGTAAATTGCCAAAATGAAGGCACAATTTGGTGAGTTCATTTTGCAGGTCCCTTCACCTGACCTAGTACGAGAAAGATTAGCCAGCAACACAAGGCTGCCATTACTAGGGTACACCCGATTGTGGTTCAAAAATACCACAGGAGGTTCTTTCTGTGTACCCTGGGATCACAACTTAACAAGCTTTCTTTGAGATGGCCGTTCATCAAATCCAAAGTGAACTCTTAATTTTTTTAAATTGTGGCACAAGTTAATTTCTTGGTCTAAATAGAGCCCTTTTGATTTCAATGAGATTTTTACAATTATCTTTTTCTCTTTCTTTTTTGTTACGGTTTCTGTGCCCTTTACTTGAAAGCTGTCCTGCCTTAGTTATTTGAATTCCATCCTTCATATAGATGGGTTTGTCTGAATTTCTATTTTGCATTTCCCCTCCCTTATTTACATCCTGCTGATTTAATTTTGTATATGGAACATTGTACAGTCATATTTCATATGAAAGTCCATGTATTTCCTTTTTAGCTTATAAGATCATGAACTTATCAGTAATAAACTGCTAATTGCTGGTTGCACAAATGTAAATGGTGTTACTTGATCTCTGCTTTTCTTTTCCTAAAACATCAAATACGCATCTGCCTGCTGTGATTGTTTGGTTACAAACGAATTACATTTCTTTTAGATTTTGGTGGCATTTCTTTCTTCATCTTTTTCCTTCTGATGAAATGAATAGTATTTTGTAAAGATTTTAATCTTCTGTTCAGTTCAGCACAATTTCTGATCACGATGATTAACACACAAAAATTGTCATTTGGAGTATCATTTACCTGTTCTCTGCTTTTAGCAGTATACCAAACAAAGTAAGCATTACTTGGATCTTTAAGATCAAGCAAATATGTCCATGCTTTCTTCTTTGAATGGCAGTTTTCAGACCAAACAAGAAACCATAGGGTATTTATTAAGGACCAGCTTCTGTGATTAATATCGTCACTGAATCTTCTCATTTCTTTTCTTAGAAGTTTAAGTCTCAGTGGATCCTAATATTCACCTCTCACTTAAGCCTTGAATTACAATCCTGGTTTCTCTTGATTGGATTTAAATTACAAGTGAAAGAAAAATTTAAAGCCTGTCTCCTTCTGTATGTCTTTCTCTCCTCCTCACACTGCTTGCTGCTCTGACAGTGGAATAACAAGTTATTCCTTCTTCCTCTCCTCTCTTGACTTGCTGCTATGGATGTAAATCTTAACTCTGTAAGAAGGTTAAGAAATGCAGTTGTAACTTAAGGCATGTGGTCCTACTGTATTGTACAGTGTACCAACTGCTGCAGCTAAAGAAGCAAGCCATATGTAGGTTGGTGGCTCATGGTGGCATCGTGGGAAAGTTTTGACACAAAGATGTTCATGTTTTGTCAGAGATTGTTCAGCTCTTCCAGATTTCAGAGATGGTGTTTGGTGATCCCTCTATCCCAGTGATGGTGAACCATGGCACTCGAGCTGTTTTTGAACTTCACTTCCCAGAAGCCCTGATCAGCAGGAGTGCTGACTTGGGCTTCTGGTAATTGAAGTCCAAGAACACCTGGAGTGCCAAGGTTCGCCATTACGGACCTAAAGTGTTGCCTGTTCAAAGAAAAAAAAGTCAAAAATCTCACTCAGCATAATTTATCCAGAGCTTCTGAAATCTATGAGATGTAATTATTACCGTTATGGTTGAATGCAAGAGGGTTACTGTGGGGATCATAGACTAAATCCTCTATGACCTGACTTGCTCTTGAAAGAGGCTCTACCAATTAGATTGTGATCATGGTAGTAAAATAATCTATGAATAGATGGAAGCAGTAAACAATCTCTCTATTATGGAAACCCTTTCTTTTGTATTAATGACAATGATCTAATAAAATTATATAAACTTTATTAAAATTTGTTATATTACTTTTTCAGGCAGATACCCAGATTGACAGAGAACATCAAAATTTTTATGAAGCATCATTAGAGTATGTCTTTAAAATTCAAGAAGTGCAAGAGAAAAAGAAGTTTGAATTCGTTGAGCCTGTAAGTTGATCCTGACAAAAGTACAAACACACATGCACGTGTGCATACACACACATAACACATAATATTGGCTAAATTGCATCACAATTTGTATCATGTTTTTTGTATTACATTTTCTTTCATTAAATCAGTTCCTTCAAATCTGAGGTTCAAATCTTCAAATCTCTTTGAACAGTTAGGTATTGATCTTTTTGTCATTGGGAGCCTATATGTTAGCTGTGAAGGGTTCTGCTTGGTGCTCCTATCCTCCCATCACCATTATCATTGAATTGCAGAGCTAGAAGGGAAACCAATGGATCATTAAGTATAGTTCCTGTCAAGGAGGTTCCAAGGCCAGATACATACATCACTGATTTATCCAGTAGTTATAGGCTTGGTTTAATATCATATGCCCATTTGGGCATCTGGAAAATCTTCTGTCCTGTCTTCTTCTTCTTCTGTCATATCCAGTTCCAAATTCCAATTCTGAATATTGGTTCTCATCATGGCAATCAGCCATGAGGATTGTCCTGGGCACAATATAATGCAGTGACCTTCCATTTGCCTTCCACATTGCAATGTGTCAACCATACCACTGATCCAGTTCCACCCATTTGGTGCACAAAGTCCTCATCAACCCCAGGCCAGTATTGATGAAGCTGCTGCCCCGCATTAAAATGGATTCAAGTGGGATTTAATCCACTTGGGGACCATCACCCTTCTCTGTAGTCTTTGCCTCCCAAGGCCATTAGTAATCAGGGTTATCATGTTAGCTAACCGCTACCTGATGATCTTCGTTGAGTCACTGGCAGTATGGTCTACTCTATTAGCATAGCAGGATAATCTGGCCAGACTGGCTGTCCCATCTAACAAATAAAAAATAATTACTTTTCATGGAAATGTCTAGAATTAGTGATCTGCCCCCACCATGTCTTGATCTGCCCCCACAATGTAGTACTTTACAAAAACAAAAGTGGGCTTCTGGTCACTTATGATATCATGCTATGGGATGGCATTGCTCCTACTCAGTCCAGGAGGCTAATATAGCATTATCTCTGGTTTAGTAGAACACCCTTTCTGGTTTGATTAAACTAGAGTTGTTACATTCAAACCAGCAAACTCCAAATCAGAATTGCCAGCTGCATCTAAAAGCTCCTTGTCTGTCTTTTTTTTAAAAACTTTCTTTCATAAGTTGCATACTGGGTGTTTTACAGCCCAGGTGTCTCTGGAGCGAAAACAACAACCATCCATTTGACATGTCACACCAAGCCATATTTTGTGTAAACCACAGGCCTGGCCCCACTCTAAATTTTAATCTGCAAGGAAGTTTGAGGCATGTTAAAGGCTAACAAGTTTCATTTTCCTGTAAGTGCCACAAGACCTTTTGTTTTGTTTTTTGTTTACAACAAGCTATAACATGGTGCTTCTCTCCCCCCCCCCCTTTGCAGTTTTAAACTGCAGTTTCTGTCCATGAATCACAGTCTGCTCCCCAAGCTCAGAAATAATGCCAAACCACTGGGTAATTTCCTTAGCCTTCATGTGATGTGTCTCCAGCTGAGCCAAGCCATTTTCTGAGGAACTTATAGTAGATCTCAGTGAGGAATTCTTGGTGAACTTTGCAAGAATTTCCCAGGAACACAGTTTTGAAAAACCCTGCCTTACGCCTATAGAGAATGCACATAAAGCGGACTCTATTAGTTAATTAAAGAAGGGAATGTAATATTATAAACTACTGAAAACCTGCCTTTTAAATGATTTTGGTTTCTTAATTGCTCACTTATGAGGTTTCCCTTTCAATGTGGAATGAAATTGCAGACTCTTTTCCATCTCGCTGCATGACATTTTAATGACTTGTGCTTAGTAACTTTGTGCAATGTATGACAGGTACTTTATAATGCAAAAAAATTGACTGGAAATGCCTAACTATGGCATTAGTCTTTAAGTTTCAATAAATCTAGCTGACCTTTTCTTTTAAAATAAAGAAGAGACGAGTACACAGGCTATTTTATTATTAAATAATGGAACTGTTGTAAATGGTTCCGTGACTGAGCAACATACTCCTCATCCTTACTCCTCGGGGTAACAGAGATTCTGTTCAAGGTCTTGGTTCACCCTCTCTGTCTGTGTATGATAAACTGAGGATATCCACCACTCAGTTCCCAGAAGCTCCAGGAAAGCTGTTAAACGTCGCTGTTTCTCCACTGCAGTCAGGTGGCACCGAGCCCCTTCAAGCTGCATGGACTCGAAGAAGGAGAAGAGTTTGGAGTGGTTTCCTGAGAGAGGCCACGTTCTATAACAGATTACATGGAACAACATCCCTGCTCAAGCTCCTTCAGCTTATTGTCAAGGTTAATGCATAGAGTGATAAATTCATTCAGCACTGGGGGGGGGGGGGGTGTCAGGTGAGCACGTTCATCCTTGATGGCTGAATTCAGCCCTGATCTGAACTTGGACTGCTGAGCTGCCTTGTACCACTGAGTATCAGTTGTGAAGCAATGAAATTCAGCTGCATAAATTAGTCGCCGATCTCTACCCCTGTTTGAGAGGCCATAGTGCTTGTTTGGCCATCAGTTCCCAATTAGTGATGAGTGATTTTTAGTGATTGCAGTGGCTTAGTGGTTAAGTTGCTGAACTTGGTGACTGAGATGTCGGAGCGTCAGCAGTTTGAGATTCACGTACTGCACGACGGAGTGAGCTCCCATCCCTGTCCCAGCTCCTGCCAAGCTAGCAGTTCAAAAGCAAGGAAATTTCAAGTAGAAAAATAGGTACCACTTTGGTGGGAAGGTAAACAGTGTTCCATTCACTCCAGTGTCTAGGCATGCATGGCACATGTCCAAGGAAATCTCTGCAGACACAGATAGCGCTGGCTCTTTGGCTAGAAATGGAGATGAGCACAGAACCCTAGAGTTGGATACGACTGGCTTTCAGGCAAGGGCAAACTTTACCTTTACTAATTCAACTCCAAATTTACCGAGCCCCACCAAAATTGGACAGTTTCTTCTGCTGACTCTTCCCTCAACCCTCTCCAAGTTTGGTGAAGTTTTGAGCTAGGGTTTTTATAAAGTGCCCCCTTAATCACTCATTGAATGTCCCCATTTTGCACAGTACTGTATTTATAACTAAACTTGTAGAAGTCTCCATCCTATAGGACAACTCCAAGCCAACAAATAACTTTTCTACCCAAGGGATAGAAATGAGACACTAATGCAAGCTTGGGGGAAGGGCAAAATTTATCTTCAGTGCCTATAAAGGGTTGCACCATATCTAGAAAGGGGGTGAGAGAAGGGTGTAAAAAAATCTGACTGGTTGTGTTGAACATCTATTTCTGGATACTGTGTGCGTGCGTGCGTGTTATTTATGGTATTTCTTGTGCTGGGAAGAGTGCATGTAGCCTACAAGCTACACTTTACTTGTTCTTGATCTAGATAAGTGTTTCCCAAGCTTTGTTTTTTTGGACTTAAATTCCCAGAAGACTTAAGTCAAAGCCCAAAAGTACTGATCAGCCTATGTACTGACTTAGGCTTCTGGGAATTGAAGTCCAAAAACCAAAGGTTGGGAAACACTGATATAGAGGGACCGATTCATGTTAATTTGATTCATGTTAATGCCAATAAAAACTTATGTAGGTAGTGGTATTCTGAACTCTGCAAAACTTAATTTTTTATTCATTGAGAGCTATTTTAACAAATGCATAGCGAGCAGCTGCAGATACTCAGAAAGAGACAGCCTCAGCTTAGATGTTTGGAATCCTTGAGAACTGTTTTGTATGTGCTGTAAAAATAATTCTATTCATGTTTATGTATCAGCTGCTATCACAGCATTAGCATTTCTTGGGAAACTATCGTAACCCCGCATAATTCTTACCATGGTCAAAGTAGTCCAGTGCTGGAACAGAACTGAAACAAATAATATAGAATGAAAGCACAGATTTAAATTGATATCCACAAATTTGCATAACACTCAGCAAGTAGATCAGAACAAATAAACAAGCACGTGTTTTGAATCTTCTGACACAGTCATATGTTCTGATTTGCCCTTCATGCTACCGCTCCCAGAATTCAGCAGACAGAACTGGCACTGTTGAGAAGTTCAGCATTTGAATCATTACAAACATGTTCACATGTGTAGTTCACAGTTTGATGCTACAGCCATCAAGCAACAAAACATGCATGATATGTAAACCAAATATATTGTTGGCAAGGATAAAGAAAATAGTTATTCCACAAGATCTCAATTGTTGAGTAGATTCTAGATTGTACAGTAATACCTCATATAACATTAGTATCGAATAACACTAAAATCGCATAACATCAAGGAATCTGGGGGGAAGAATTGCATCAGATAACATTAAGATCCTATGGGATGCTTCAGATAACAACCGCGAAAGCCTGTGTGGTTACAATGTATCTCTATGGATCCCATAGAGGATCAGATAACACTAAAAATCATATAACACCAAGACTTGTGGAACCAGGTTTTAGTGTTATATGAGGTTTTACTGTATACTTAAGATTCACATGCTCTCTCTATCAACATGTTCAAGTAAATCAGTTATATGAATTTAATACAGCTCTAACAATGAGTGTGTAAGCAGCCGGACTGCATGAATCCCAGTAAGCAAAACTATATAGCATCAGAAGCCTGCAAGAGTCTTTTATTTATTTTTATGTCGTGTTGGTGACCCTCAGATTGTTTGGTCATCTTATTCTCACAGGAAGATGATTGCACTTCCACTCGGATAGGGTAGGAATTTGACCTCCAGCCTTCAATTCATCAGCCAAAGAGTTACTGTCTTCCTGGTTCAGTTGTGTGTGTGTGTGTGTGTGTGTGTGTGTGTGTGTGTGTGTGTGTGTGTGTGTGTGTGTGTGTGTGTGTGTGTGTGTGTTTAAAATAAGCACTAAAGCCAGAGCAATGCTAGGGATCTCCAGTCCTAAAATGTTTTTGTTGATATCTCTAATATAAGAAACAAAAGAAATGACTGGCTCTAACAGGAATGAAATGGATGAACTGATTATTACAGCTGTAGTTGCCATAGGATTTTGGTCTGTTGCCCCGGATAACGTTAAAACTCCATAGAGGCACATTGTAACTGGCACGGGCTTTAGCAAACGTTGCATCCCATAGGATTTAACGTTATGCAATACAATCCCCCCCCCCAATTGCTTAACGTTATGCGGTTTTAGTGTTATCTGATGCAAACGTTACCCAGGTTATTACTGTACTTCCAAGTGATGCTTTGACTAGAGATCTGGCTATATTAGGAGTGTGATCATCCATCTTATCAAGGAGAATCCTCCTGCCTTTAAATAGTTTACCATTTGTGTTCCAGGCTATAACTGATCTCAAGGGGTGGGCGTGGGGCTAAACAAAGACTTGAGGTTAGCTTGTTTTAATAAACTAAAAACCTGGCTGGCAAAGCAGGTGTGGGGCACTGGAGATGCAGTGCCCCCCCCACCTGCTGGTTGATATAGTAATATTGCTCCCTTGTTATTTTTAGTTGTCAGGCAAATTTTTTAATTGTATTTTTAATTGGGATTTTTTACTGGCTTTAAGTTTTTTATAGTTCTCTAATGGGATTTATGTAGTTCATGATGTAATTGTTGTATGCCACCCAGAGTCGCTTGCAGAGTGGGAGGCAATACAGATGTGACTGATAAATAAATAAATAAATAAATAAATAAATGAATAAATAAATAACACGTAGCAGGAGTTCTCAACCTTTTAAAGCCAGGGGCCGGGTCACACTCCCTCAGACAGCTTTGGGGGTTGAATGGCCATTTTGCCCTTCCTCCACCACAAGGCACTTCCTGGTGTGGAGGAGACATTGGGGGACCACATGAAATTGTGCCACAGGCCACATTTGGGGGGCCACATGAAATTGTGCCACAGGCCACATTTTGGGGGCCACATGAAATTGTGCCGCAGGCCACAGGTTGAGAATAGCAGACCTATAGCTATAAGTAGCCATAGTTTGTGGTTCGGAGATAATTTCCCATTGTGGTTATTCAAAATGTGAAACAAAATCTTCTGATCTTCCAATGAGTTACTTGTTTGAATATACCCAATGTTTCAAGAATAGAGGTAGGTTGTAATGAAAGAAGGATGCCAGATCTGATAGCAGAACCACAGTTTTAAAACAGTTCTAACTGAGAAACACTTGACATTATAGACAGATGTGCATAACATTACCTTGATTGTTATTTTTAAACAGAACAAAAGACAGTTCTAGGGCAGCATTTGAAACTGGAAAAGTGATAATGGGAGGTGCATGCTGCCTGCTATTTGTGCATGCCAAATTGCTTTCCACTTTTGGCTTTTTTCCTTGGCCTCCTGAATTCAGAAGGGAATATCAACATTATAGCTTTTGTTGTAGAAGGGAAAGTGTTAAGTAACCACTTACTGCTGATTGTCTAATCCCATTTTGTGTGTTTACATTTTAGAAGGGAAAAGTATATTTACATGACATGTCTGTCTAGTTTCATACTGAACATAAGAAGTCAGAGGAGCATGTGAGAATTCCCACTGTGCCTACTCTGTCTTTTGTAAATTAAGCGGTTATTAAACACCGGATTAAGAGAGCCAATTTATTCTTGCTTGGCCACAGAAACTCAATGAGTGTGGCAATAATAAACTATATTCTTGACTATCTCACATACCTTCAAAACCTTAACAGGGTTGCGATAAATTGGAAGTAACTTGATGGCACATAACAACAAAGGCCAGACCAGATGTAATATGGATGCCCCATTTGTTTTTCTTTATTGTTCTACTTATGTGTGAAAAGGAGGCTTCAAGTTTGCTTCACACTTCCCTTTCTCTTCTTTAGTATTCAATGTGAGTTGAACTGGGAGTGTATACTGATAAGACTTTTCCTCTGCTTGATTCTTGGAATCTCCTGGAGATCCAATTTATTTTATTTTATTTTATTTATGTATTTATTTATTATATTTATACCCCGTCCCTCTAGGGAAAAGATCATTCCTACTCAGGGCAGCTAACAGCAAAAAACTAACAATAAAAACAGTCACAAATTTTAAAATGTCCATATACATGCATCAAAAACAAGAAGCCTTAAAAGTAAAACCTATTTGCAACGGAGAGAAACAGGGAAATATCTTTAACAATCAGCCATTGGTAAAACTACCCAAAGTCTCTTTAAAGAGGAGTGTTTTCAGCTGTTTTTAAACAAAAGCAGGGATGATACCTGGCATAGCTCAAATCGAAGAGAGTTGCACAACAGTGGTGCTGCCACTGAGAAGGCTCTTCTCCTAGTCACAGCCTTCCTAGGTAATCTCATGGTCAGACATCAAACACAGACATCTTCAGTTCTCAATGTTCGTTCCTTTTCCCATTGCTATGCACGTGTTTTTTAATGATCAAAATATACTTAATAAAGAGGAAAAGATAGAACAGCCATCTAATAATCCCAAGAGCTCTTGGTCTGAAGGCATTTTGGAAGAAAAATACCTGAGACAGTAGAGGTTCCTCTCACCAGATTCCCCCAGAGTTTGATTCTAATGGGGACTATTGAATTCTTAAAGTTTTGCTGTGGAATATTTAGAAAAAGAGCAGGGAACCTTTGATCCGTTAAGTGTTTTGGTCCACAACTCTTGTAATCCTAATGACTTGTCAACTAGTCATATTTGATGGGTCTTCTGGGCCTTTTAAAGGCTAAAAAGTCTCAGTAGATTGCTTAGCTATGATTTAGAACTTTTTAGAGCATTCCACCATGTCATTTCTGGCAGGCTCCATGGAAAAATGATATCACTTATCTACATGCAAGCTACTCTTAATTCTTATGGCTGAAGCATGGAGCACATGTCAAGTGAATACTATAATATGTGATCAACTTTTTAAAATATTTGCGATCAGGAAGTTGCATATATTGTTCCAACAGTTAAGTACAGCGCAGACACATGGGACTATTCACAATGGATTTGAATGTGCTGCCACCTTGTGCCCTTCGAATGAAAAGTCCTGTAAAACATGTAATAAAAGAGTGCAATTCAAAAGCTGACTATGCGTAAGTGACCTTTTACTGGTCCATTAATAGTGAACTGAGATGATGCATAACAGGTGTGTAAAGAAGATGGCAAGAAGGTATGTTAGAAAACCAAAGGTTACATTTATTGGGCCTTTTGTCAGTAAATAAGAAAGATTTACTTCGTAGAAAAAAATTACTTACTCGTACAAGTTGGTCCTTTTGTTAATTGATGATGTTCTGGGCCAAAGACTTAGGCCACCACTACCTGGCTTGGGGAAAATTCAATAAGTAATTTGGGGGAGGCACCCCCAATCCATCTAGATGCATCAAAATTGTAGAGATTCTTCTACTCTCTCCTCAACCTCCACAAATTTGGTGATATTTGGAGTTAGGGTCTCCAAGTTATGGGCCTCAAAAGCACTCAGTGAATTTTCCCCAAACCAGTTGATGGTGCCCTAAAAATTTCGCACAGTACTGCATATGCACATAAACTGTTGTCAAGTTATTGTTGTTGCATTATACAGCCCTTGACCCACTTAGATACACCAAAATCGGAGAGATTCTTCTACTGACTCTCTTCTCAATTCTCTCCAAATTTGGTGAAGTTTGGAATACGGGTGTCCATGTTGTGGCCTTCACAAAACAGTTGGTGGTGGCCTATGTACTAGATACGCTGACCTTGCTCTTTGCCATTTATGATGTGTCACCATTATGTCATCAACCTTTGGCTGCACCAAGTTCAATTAAATCTGATTTAAAGGAAAATAGCAGGTAGCTCCTCTGTTAGTGAAAAAGTTGCATTTGGCTTTGCTGTTTTCTTTTTGTGCCCAATTTTGTAGTCCAATGTTTGAGTAGTGTACCATTGAGCTATTTTGTATCTTCAGACTCAACTGTAAGATTTCAACACACTCCATAATCTTCCCTTTTCTTACCTTTCCATTATGTTTAATGTCTGCATCCCTTCCATTGGCTGTAGTTCTGCCACACAATTACAAAAAAGGTGTAACATTTAGCAGTGAATTGTCATAAGTTAAGAAATCTCCACTGGTGTATTTACCTAGCAAATCACAGAGCTTGGTCTGCAGCAAATAATGCCTCCATAGACCTCTCAACTTTCAGCAATTTGCTGCTAAAAGTTATGTCTTTTATGCAACCATACAAGAAGATTTTAGCCATTGTATTTAAATATCTAGTTTTTCATTTTTGTTTTCATTTTCATTGTATTATTTATTCCTCACTTTTCTCCCAAAGAGTACACATGAGGACTTCTGCAATATTAAAAGATAATTAAAAGCTACAATGAATCATTACAATATTAAAAATAATTAAAATAGTATCTTATTCAAAACAGCAGAGACCATGCCTTTGGGTCATTTATTCGTCCACACTCTTCTTTGACCATTGGGTCTTAGGTCCAGTTTTCTCTTTTTCTAGCCTCTTAGATTTCCTTATCTCACTACATAGTATTGCAGAATCCATGGCCACTGTTAGAGATGTTTAGACTTGCTATCTTGCATAATTGCTCTGAGTCTTTTACAACACTCTGACTGTCAGAGACTTCAGTCCCACTAAAGCTGCCATTTAGGGGTATTGCAGTAAACCATAATCTTTGTTTCTCCCCTTTGGCAGTATATTCCTCTTTCACACACACAAATATCCTAAGACATTTCTATTGTATTCTACTTCTTTTTATAAACTTTGTAATGGTTTTTAAATATTTGATTTTCAATCATATTTTTCCCCTTTCCTTTTCAGCTTTTGGCATTTCTTCAGGGTTTATTTACGTTTTACCATGAGGGATATGAACTGGCCCAGGAGTTTGCACCGTACAAGCAACAGTTACAGTTCAATTTGCAGAACGTAAGGCTGCATTTACTCTGACTTTTTAGACAATTTTACTCTTGCTGGCAGCGCAATGTTGTGTTAAAGGCTCTAGAATGTAGAACCTCATGTATAAATGCAAAATAATTCATGTGTTGTTTAGTCAAGTTGAGTTTCATCCTTCCTTATTGATCAAACATCTCTAAACCTTAAATCAGTACAACTTGCTTTGCTTTGCTCTAGAAATATAATTCCATCCAGGGAGTCTGGTAAATTAAAGGGACTTAGACAAAGGCATTTATAAAGCCTAACACCATTAAAGAGGATATAGCTCAGGATCTCAACTTCCCCTACATCGCTTGGAGGACCCTGAAAAGGCTGAGGGTTGTAGTCCCTAAATGCAAGACCAACATGCTCAAGTGGGTGCTGCTGCAGGCAACAACACAAATTGTGAATATGGAGTGATACAGAATCTACTTCATTTACTGGTCTGCATATTACTGCCAGAAACATTCACCGTTGAGGGCATAAGTCTGCGCAATGACAAAGCAAAGAAAGTGGCTTCTTTTTGGCAGTCAAGGGTTTGATCGGGACATGAAAGAAGAAGTCCATTTCTGTAGTTGCCCTGACTTTGTGGAATGCCTTTCCGCCACACATTCAACAGGGCTCCTCTCTTCAAATTTCCCACAAGCTTGTAAAAGCGGAGCTGTTTAAGGAGGCTTTCAAAAACATCTTGCCCCAGAATGAGGGTGTTTTGTTTTGTCTAATGAAGTTACAGTATTTGTTTTCTGCTGCCATTGTTATGCCAGTTTATGTGGTTTATGTGTTCCTGTTGGTTCTAGATCATTATGTGATTCATTTTATATTTTGTTTTATATGGAGAGTTATATATCTGTATTGAATTTTTTTCTGTTAGTTGCCTGGAGTAACCTTATATATGTCAGATGGATGGAATATAAATTGAAGAAATACAAAACAAACAAATGATCCATTTCCTAGCAAATGCTAGAAGTCTTCCTTAGATATTCCTCTTATTGGAATAGGTAATAAGATATTTTGTTGGGACAAAACCTTGTTTTAGTAAGGTGATATTTGAAAAGTTCAGTGCTATGGAGGGGGAGCCAGTTAAAAGAGCTCTTCCTAACCAACCAGCAGAGAAAGAAGGAAAAGACTGAGAAGGGACCTTCACAGAATGCTATGATTTTACATTTTGCCTCAATGTCATGGAATTATATGGTATGTCACTTCATATAAGAAAATGTAGAGTTCCATTTGGAAGTTAGTAGGCTGTTTTCTCATGCTTGAAGATGTCGGAAGCATAGTGTTTATTTGAAGCAAATATTTGGGGAGTATCAGGAGTAGAATCTGACCTGGGAGAATTAGCTTATAACCTTACTATATCTTGCTTCAAGAAAAAAGTAATTAAATTGTGTTTCTGGTAAGGTTGGGAAGCAAAGAAGATAACCATAAAGGAAAATCAGAAGCATTGAAGTTGCAACTCAACTACAGATGTGAAAAACACCAGAGGTCACTGTTGCTTCATTACACAGAAAACATCCCCATTCTGTTTCTTGCAGCTGCAAGAAGCTAACTTGTTTAGTGCTTGCAGCTTTCTGGGGTCTTTGATCTCATGCTTTTTAGTTGTTGACATGCACTGGTTGGGCAAAACAAATCCTGTCATGCCATTGCAGTCATTCCATGCTGTTGCTGACGTTGTTGGATATAATTGAACTTGCTGTTAAATTTTTGCATGTAAGAAGAGGAAGAAAGTGGTGATTACAAATACTGTACTGTGTAGTTCAGGAATGGTTATGAACATTTCAGTAGAGATACAGTATCTAAACTTGCCATGCTTTTTTGGGGGGGAAGATTTACCACATGTTCCTCCCAAGAGAGAAAGTATTTATTACTGTAGCACACCTATCAGTTAGTCTTAGGTGTTCTCACAGTGTTTGTATCTCTTAGACTAGTTTAATCTTCTTGTGCCTTGCTTGTAATCTGATCAGTTCTAGCAATATCCAGTGTGGTCTACAATGGCATATGCATAACAGTGAAGATTTCCCTTGTCCTTAGTAATGCAATCCTATGTGTGTCTACCAAAACCTAAGTCCCACCAAACCCTTTCAGTAGTATGACCATGTACAATTTCAGTCTTCATCTGTAGTAGAGGGAGGCAACATGAAAGAATATGGGTACTGTGACTGTTCTTAGATATAGGATTATATGGATGAGGAAACCTTGTGAAACCTTGTGAGAAGAGAGTATTCGCCACCCCTCCCCCTGAACCCCATGAACATATTGTAATGTAATGTATTGTTTGTAAGCCACCCTGAGTCGCTACGGCAAGTGAGCGGCAATATAAATGTGAAATAATAATAATAATAATAATAATAATAATAATAATAATAATAATAATAATAATAATAATAATAATAATAATAATAATAATAATAATAATAATAATTTGCTCAGCACAAAGATATCCACATTGCAATTTCTTTGTCCATGAAAACAACTTTAATAAGTGGGCATGTGTTTAAAAACCTACTTAACAGTAGTCTAAAACAGGCTTTCTGAACTTGGTGTCCTCCATGCACATTCTATTAACAAACAGGCGGAGCTTTATAAAATTGTCCTCAGCTTCACTATAGGTAGCCAACAAGTTCAGAATGCAGCAGCCATGCTGGTTATGGGATTGAGAAAATTTGATCACATTTCCCCAGCCTTGGTAAGGCTGCACTGGTTCCCAGTTTCATTCCGTATCAGGTACAAGGTGTTAGTTCTAACTTTCAAAGCCCTAAACGGTTTGGGACCTTCCTACCTGGTGGAACATCTTCTCCTCAGGACAACAGCCCCGGTCACTTTCTCCCCTATAACGAAGCAGCTCCAGGTGCCGACCCCGAGATTTGGTAGGATGGTCATGAATAGGAAGAGGGCCTTCTGCAGATGTTTCCATTGAAATGTGGCAGGCATGACTAAACACCAGAGTGTACGGAACACTGTTTACCTTCACACTGAAGTGGTCCCTATTTATCTACAGTGGAACCTTGACATATGAACGGTTTTACTTACGAAAAACTCGTGATATGAATGGAAATCTCAGAAAAATCTGGCTCAAGATACAAATTTTTAATGTATTTTTTAAAAATATGAAAATAAATTGGCTCTTCTGACACTTCTTATGGTGGCAGGAGGGTGTTTGGAACATGTCCGCTCTGATTTTGCAATTTTTCATCGCGTTTTGGCACCACCTGAAACCTGGAAGTGCCGGGAATTCCCCCATCCCCTCAACAGCTGATCAATAGATTATCACAGCTGGCCATTAGAGGGAGCTTCAGAAATGTGCCAAATATGCATTGAAAACCAAGAAAAGTAAAATAAAGGTATTTTTCTGTTCAAAAGTCTTTATAAAATACACTTTAAATGCATAGATACTGCATGGTACAGTAGCTATGTCTTTAAAGTGCACTTTATGAAGACTTGAATGGAACAAAGAAGGTTGTTTTTTGTTTTGTTGTTTACATGTTCAGACCTCTGGAACCAATTATTTGGTTTTCAATGCATTCCTATGGGAAACCGCACTTCAAGACATGAATTTTTCAATATATGAATAGCCTCATGGAACAGATTAATTTCGTATCTCGAGGTTTTACTGTACTTTCAATTTCTTGCTTTCAAACTGCTCGGTTGGCAGGAGCTGAGACAGAGACAGGAGCTCAATCCATTGTGCAGCACTCAAGTCTGGAACTGCTGATCTGTGAACCTTCCAGTCATCAAGTTCAGTGTCTTAAGCACTACGCACTGCAGTCCCTTACTTACATTTGTGTTAAATTTGAACATAGGACATCCATGCAACATAAATACAGTAATACCTCATATAACATTAGTATCGAATAACACTAAAATCGCATAACATTAAGGAATCTGGGGGGAAGAATTGCATCAGATAACATTAAGATCCTATGGGATGCTTCAGATAACAACCGCTAAAGCCTGTGTGGTTACAATGTATCTCTATGGATCCCATAGAGGATCAGATAACACTAAAAATCATATAACACCAAGACTTGTGGAACCAGGTTTTAGTGTTATATGAGGTTTTACTGTACTGAGTTACAGGCCATCCAGTAGTTATTTCCCACATTGTTGTTCATTGGGTTAAGGAGAATGAAGTTCTTCATACAAATCTCAGATTTTTGTGTGTGAAAAGGACCCACTTGCTTTTCAAGTCACTTTTTGCTGTTTAGGGGCCACAGTATAAATAGGCCTCGTAATATTTCAAAACTTTTTTAAAAGGTTCCCCCCCCCCTCTACTAAAAGATACAACCACTCTTCTAAATGACACTTTTTATTAGTAAAATAAGCATTTTATAAGGTGTGGAGGGTGATTATGATTTAACTGTCAAGAATTACAAATATAAGTTCTATCTTTTATTATGGTAAAAAAAATAAAAATGTTTAACCTTACAGTTTTTGAAAAGTGAAAAACTTTATGTGGTGAAAATATATTTTTCATTTTTGGTTTGTTTGTGTTTAAGCCAAGATTTTGGTGACTTCATATGATCATATTTGGGATTATGTTACTTTCCTTTATAGCAGGAGTGGCCAAATTTTTCAAGCCATGGGCCAGCCATGTGGTTGAGTGGGGTGGTCACGTGGTTCCTCCCACCATAAAATGTACCCACAGTTGCCATAAACATGCGTACGACAACCACAGGTGCATTTACGACAGCGTTTTGCGTATGTGCAGGCACATTTTGGCAGGGTGGAATGGACTGGATGATTTGGCGCCACAGGACAGATCCAGCCCATGAGCTTTAGTTTGGCCACCCTTGCTATATAGCTTCATATATGAGTTATATATACTATTGTTGTCTTTTTATTTCTTCTTTCATCTGTTGCATATTTTAATTCTTCTATTATAATGTAAGTTTTTTAAAATGTCCTCCCATAGAGCCAGGAGGCTTCACTGGATATGAGCACACAATAACTTTATCTGTTACTCTGCTAATGGTTATTCTTATAAGAAAATAAGACCATCCCAAATTCATCTGTTTTTTTCTCTGCCTTACTGCCTAGACCCGGAATAATTTTGAAAGTACCAGGCAAGAAGTGGAACGACTTATGCAGAGGACAAAATCTGCTAGCCAGGATTACAGGCCACCGAGTCAGTGGACAATGGAAGGCTACCTCTACGTACAAGAGAAACGTGAGTAATAAATACATCCTTGCTGAATTATATACTTAGGAGCATGTCATAGGACTATTTCTTATAATGAAATAGTCAATTCCTGTCATCTCTTTTCAGCGAGTTGCTATTATGATTTATATGAAGCCGGTTGTCAGCCATCAGGGGGACTCAAGAAGGTGCTTCTGGATTGAAAGGATTGCCCAGTGATAAATTGTAGCAATCTTCATGGAGACTCCTTTCATGTCCAGTGTGGTACAGAACAAAATATGCAAAACAAGTGGATGTGGCCTTAAATGAAACAGCGAGATTGGTCACAGGATGTTTAAAACTTACTCCAATACAAAAAGTGCATTACTTATCTGGCATCTCTCCACCAAAATTCCATTGAGAAAGTGCTGCTCAGAAAAAGTAGACCAAAGCAAGATCCTCAGAAACACACCTGCTATCAACAACCAAAGCTGAGACTGAAATCAAGGCATAGTTTCCTCAAAACATCTCCCCTCCACCCAACAACCAACCCCCACATACCACCTTAGAACTATGGAAGGCAAGCAAGGAGGAGCTACCAGATATCATTTATTTATTTAGATTTGCCTGGCTGCCCAATCACCAAAGCAACTCCGGGTGGTTCACAATTCCATTGCACACAACCTTGCATCAAAAGACCCAACATATCATTTTAAAACTTACATAAAACACATTGTTAAAATCTTCAGAACAAATAAACTAACCAGGGGGGCAACTGTTCCTCTCTCTGCTCCTCACACCTGCTGGGCCAGCCATGTCTTCAGCCCTTTCCTAAAAACTGACAATTCTGGCTGAAGACGAAGGTCCATTGGCAGGAGGTTTCAAAGGGCTGGAGCAGATACCAAAAAGGCCCTCTTTCTCGTACTTGAGAGATGATCCTCTCTGATGGATGGTTCCTTTAGAGAGCCCATCCAGTCCACTCGTGGGACAGGCAGATAAACCTTGGGGTGATGTGGTCTCTCAGGTAATCTGGTCCACTACCATGTAGGGCTTTAAAGGTGATAACCAGATAACTGGGCAGAACCACATGATTCTCTACTGCCTGGCCAAGAACAACCATGGCCTGTGTGGAAAGCTTTAAACCAGGGGTGCCCAAACTTTTTGCACCAGGCCCCTGACCACATCCCCAGAACAGCTGAGCGAGCCTGACCATGCCCCCAGAAGTGGGCATGTTTGCACATGCGTATCAGGAACCACTCCTGGAAATGGTCCTGGATGTCTGCACATGCATAAATGCATCCCCGCCACTCCTAGAAATGGCTCCGGACATCTCTGCTTATGCGTAAATGCATCCCCACCACTCCTGGAAGTGGTTTTGCCACTCCCAGAATTGATACAGGGTGAACATGTGCATTGGTGGGCACATCCCTCATCCACTTCCGGGAGCAGCAAGGGTGTCAGGGGCAGGATTAATTGGCGTTGGGGGTCTGATATGGCCCATGGGCTGTAGTTTGGGCACCCTCTGCTTTAAACAGACTGTTTGCCAGGGTAGGAAGATCAAGGGCTAATCTGAGAAAGGGGGTTTCCTGGTAGGTTTTCGTGGTCCATGAAAGTTCACATTTAAATACAAAAGTTAGTCTTTAAAGTGCCACAACATTTTTTATTTTTATTTTTTGCTTTTCTGTTTATTCTCAGATATGCTTGCACAGGCCAACACAGCTACCACTTCAAACATTTCTGCTATCATATTATGACTGTTATTGCCAAAAGCTGCAATGGAGAGCATCTTAGGCAGGGAGCCACCATGTGACCTCTAGTGATGTCAACATCAGAAGATAGCATATTAAAATGTTACACCTGCAGTAATGTTATCCTACCCAGATCCCATTTTTGATGGCACCTTTTTTGTTTTTTATTAGGGTATTGTTGCAGCAGTTTAGAAAGGTTAACTACTTCTAGGTAGCTAACTTTGAAGCTTCTAGTATGAAAAGCTGAAATCTTATATTCAGTCTTAGTGTAGTATGAGACTGAATAATGGTCTTCTCGCTAAGCTGTTTTGCTTTTTGTTCCTTCAAAGAATGATATAAGCCAAAGAAAATTTTCTCCTTCCCCAGCCAGTCTCTCTATCCCAGTCTCTCTGTGTTATTCTGAGACAATCATGCCTGCTTCAGTACTAATGGTAGATAGCTTTGAGCAGCTTTTGTACCTTTTTAATTGACTGATAATAATAAAATCTTCCTCCCCCCCCCCCAAAAAAAAGGTGGAAATTACCTTGGGCATTATTAACAGGGAGCAAGGACAGCATGAAAGGCTGAGCACATACAGTGCTTCATTAAGCAGTGAAAGGCCAACATGACATTCTCTCATTGAGAAGAAAAGGATTTGACTGTTTGCTTTGGCTAAGAGGGGAAATGACACAGACTCAATCATGGTCTCATAAATGAGAGCACCTCAGGTTCTTTCTCCTCTACCACATCTCCTTTGGCTACCCATATCTGATTTTTGAGTGTGTGTAGTCACAAAAGTCTACGGCATGAATTCTCCGCCTGCAGCCCATGGGCCGTATGCGGCCCATGGCACATTTCATGTGCCCCCCCACCGCCTCCACCATACCAGGAAGTGCCATGTGGTGGAGGAAGGGCAAAATGGCTGTCCAGCCCCCAAAGCTGTCTGAGGGAGCGTGACCCGACCCCCAACTTTAAAAGGTTGAGAACTCCCGGTCTATGGTGTGATTTTTGTCATTCTCAAAAGCAATAACGGACACAGCTACCACACTGAAAGTAAATTTCAGAGCTGACAAAATTGGCAGAAAGTACATGATAATATTCACTAGTAGTTTATTCTCTCTGGCATAAGACTAACCAGTACTTTGCAGGTTGGGGTGACTGGCTCACCAGACTGCTATTATTAAATCAGGGGTGCCCAAACTACGGCCCACGGCCCTGATGCGGCCCCTGAGGCCAATTCATCCGCCCCGTGAAGCCCTCGTTGCTCCTGCAAGCGGAAGTGAAACGTTCCCGTACGGGCACGTTTTACTTCCGCTTCCAGGAGCGACGAGGGCTTCACGGGCTGGATGAATTGGCCTCAGGGGCTCTATCCAGGTCCCAGGCCTTACTGACTGGCTCCCTGAACTATGTGATCGGCCTGTGGCCTGAAAAGTTTGGGCACCCCTGATTTAAATAGAGACAATGGGCACAGAACTGAGTGAGTTGAGGATGGTGGAGGACAGAAGTGCCTGTCGGATAGTGGTCCATAGGGTCACAAAGGGTCAGAATCGACTGTGCGACTGAACAACAACAAAAAGAATTATGAGATGAAATATCCACTCTTGAATGTTTTAGTCTCTGTGTGAATGACTGTCCCCCTTTGTGCTTAATACTGGGTAGCATTGTTCATAATTTTTCAGATGTTGGTATATTCTATATTTATATTATATAAATATGCACAGTGTGGTCTTCTTTGCAAAGGTAATAACTCACTTTTAGTTGTTTGTATGAGTTTCAGACCCAAAGTTTTTGACTTAGTTTTATAGTCATTGCTGCTGGGTATGTTATTACTATCATGTTTTCTTTTATTGGCTATTTCTATGTATTTGTTTTAATCTTGTAAACCTCCCACAGAGGGGAACTTTCATTTTCCAAAGGGATAATGTGTACGTATGTTAACATCTGAGTCCAAAGCTCATACACACAACTATAGGTCTTTGGATGAGAGCAGGGCATAAATGTGATTAAATAAATAAATAAATAGGTCAGTTTCTACCTTTGCAAAGGTATACATATGAATTTATTCTAATAAACAGAATAAACATATTCATTTGGGGTCCCCCACCTTTTCCCTCCCTCCAGGACCTCTAGGGTTCACATGGATAAAACATTACTGTACGTACGACAAGGGATCAAAGACATTCACAATGAGCACTGCTGAAGCAAAATCTGGAGGGAAAGTAGTAAGTAGTACTCAAATTAATGCATAAAAAACTATTGTGGCTTTTAATACAATAGTTTTAAGTTAAGGACTGAGTACCTTCCAGGAAAGAAGTTATTAATAGATGGTTCATTTTTATTTATTTATTTAGTTTTGTTTAATCTGTCATTACTCTAATTCAAAGAGAAACTATTCACATTTTGTAAACTACTACCTTTTAGTACTGTATATGAATCTATGTATAATTTTTTCTCTGTCATAGAAATCTGCCTTCTGAAAGTACTGTACCATCTTCACTTGTTGTGAACTGTGTGAAGTTCTCCCCACATTTCCTCCTTCTCCACTTTATTGTTAAGGAATCCTTTAACCTTTCCCATGAATTTGGCTCACCTGCATTGGCAGACTGTAGACTTCCATGTCTGATTCAAAATATTGATACTAATTTACAGGAACCTTCATGGGTCAAGACTTTGGTGCTTGGTGGCCCATCTCTCCCGACTGAACTCTCCTCCGACCATTCAGTCTTCCCAAGTACAGTACTAGGGTTCTGGGTGTCCACCTCCAGAGAGGCCCAAAAGTTAGCTACAAAGAGCTGGCCCTCCATCTTTTATTCACCAGGTCCTCTCCCTTTGAGTCATGAGCTCTTGAAGGCCAAGCTGTAAGATCTCTTGTACTCTGATATACATGATGTTTAGTTGCAATTGAGCCCATCCATAAATAGTCTTGGTGTAAATAATATTTTGTTTTATGGATTTTGATTGTTACTTATTGTACTTCAAGCTGTTTTAAAATATTTCTGTTCACTCATGAATGGCTTTGGCCAATAGGCCAATGTGCCTGTGTGTGCACTTTTGCATGTGTGCATGCAAATGTGTGTAAATAAATCCATTTTTTTTATTTTGTATATATGTTCCTTCAGCAAGAAACCTAGTTATTTTCATTAAATTTGCAGTCAAATCAGTGATTCCATAATCTTATAGCAGTGAAGGCAAACCTTTTAGAGACTGAGTGCCCAAACTGCAACCCAAAAAACACTTATTTATCGCAAAGTGCCAAGACAGCAACAGGGGAGGAAGGAAATGCTTCCATTGGGCTGCTGGGCAGAGGGGCCGGGCAAACTCTATGCTGGGGTGACTGCACGGGTGCCCACAGAGAGGGCTCCAAGAGTCACATCACTGTCTTAGAGCTTAGCAAGAGACGACGGGAAAGAGAAGTTTAGCCTTGCTTTTTCCATGGTAGACTAGCTTTGTATCAGAAAGGACTTGGGTCTGGAAAGTGTGGGCAACTTCATCTGAAATCTACTGTAGTAGCAATTCATATATAGATCTGGGGGGAAAGGCCAGGGCAGGATTATGCAATTGCTTCTAACCTAACATCTCTGTCTTCTCAACCTTTACATATTGACGTCAAAGAAACACATACGTTCAGTTCCGTTAAAGGTTGAGAAATGAGCATTTGCTACTGAATGAAGAGGACTGGGCTTATTAAAAATCATCTCATAACCTCCCATTTTCACAGAAAGGCTTGTTTGTGGAATATTTTAATGTATATTTAGGTAGATGGGCACATAGATAACCAGTTCTTGTGGCTGCCACAAATCAGAATCAAAGTGACTGCACCTATAAAATAACAATAAATGGGTTTATGAATGAAACTGCCCAAATTCAGCATTACTTCAGGATAAATTGTAGTGAGTTACATGAGTTTTAAATAAGCTATTAATGAATGGAATACATGTGTGTACCTTTGTTTAGGGCAAAGATATAATTCTTTATTTTGGATAATCTCTCACGGCCATGTATGGACCTCAAAATAAGCATTTGAGTTGGATACAACATCAGAGGAAGTGTCTGATTTGCACAGATGTAAAGGACTGCAGTGTTTAATATTAATGAGTTAGACTTATGTTTACAAAAACAGCAGATTGTGATTTTCAGTATTCTCATTAGCAAAGAAATTGAATTTTCTTGTCCTGAGATACTGCCTGCTATGACACATGTAGGCATCTTAAAAACAAAGAAAGTATTCATTTTGCTTCATAGAAATTTTTGCACCCACATGTAAACCTATGAAAATTTGATTGACTGAAACTCACATAAATAAATTTTCTTCCAATTTGGTGTCAGTGCTATGTAGATATGCAGGATAATTAATAATCTAGTGTTTTTGTTATTTGTTTTTCACTTCTTCTGATACTTTGCAGAATGGTCTTGTTCCAAGCACGCCGGAAGTGTTCAAGTTGAAGTCCTGTATCCGACGCAAGACAGATTCCATTGACAAGCGCTTCTGCTTTGATATTGAAGTAGTAGAAAGGTTTGCAACATTAAAGAACACCTATTAATTTTTTACAGAATTTGTTGTTGTTCAGTCGCATAGTTGAGTCCGACCCTTTGCAAATTATCGTATGAAAATGAAAATATTACAGCACTAAGAACAGATATCCAAATTGTTTGAAATTTATTTATTTGTAGAAATATTTACATATACCTCATGATGGTTCCCTTTATTTGTTTCATACAACAAAACAATAAAAGCAGCTGGTAATTTGCACATAAATAAAGTAAAGGCTCCTCACTAACCAAATCTGGGCTGTTTATATTTCTTGGGGGCTGCGGTAGCTCAGCGGTTAAGAAGCTCGCCTTGTTAACTGGAAGGCTGGCAAGTTAGCAGTTCAAGACCTGGGTACCGCATGACCGTTTGAGCTCCCGTCTCTATTCCAGCTCCTGCCAACCTAGCAGTTTGAAAACAAGAAATTGTAAATAGATAAATAGGGACCACTTTGGTGAGAAAATATCTTGGGGAAGAGAAAGAAGCCTCATTTGGGCATCCCCTGAGCGAAGTTTCTCCAGCAAAAATCCTTTCAACCCAGAATAATTTCTGACATGAAATTATTATTATGTTTCTGTGGCAACCACCATTGTAGAGCAAAGTGCCGGTGTGTGCACTAGGCTGCCCCCCTCCCCTGGCCATCCATATTCTTAACATTGATATTCTGGTTAAAAATGTTAAAATGAAAAACAAATGATATTTAAAATAAGGGAAAGGAAAAATGAAACTATTATTTATCACTGCCTTATCACTAGTCATTTTCTTTAGCTTGAATCTGATTTCCTTAAGAAGGTCCAGACAATGCGTGTCCATCTGAAGCTTAGTAGTGTCATCATTTTGTTAAAAGTGCCATGATATTTATCTTTCTTTCTTTCTGATTCTTTCCCCTTTGGAACCTCTCATAAGAGAAAGAAGGGAACCATTCAACAGATGAGAGCCACAGTAGAACCATCTGGATTCAATTTAGTCTGGCTCTCAACATCTTTTCATCTTCTACATTTTGTACTTCTCATATTATATGTTCACATTTATGAAAGTAAATAAATGGATTGTTATATATGTGTATTATTATTTGATTTCCAATAGGCATGGAATCATTACGCTGCAAGCTTTTTCTGAATCCAACAGAAAGCTCTGGTTGGAAGCTATGGATGGAAAAGAACCAGTAAGGAAATTTATATTCTGTAAGGGGGGAAGGTTTTGAGGCAAAGAATTAAAAATGTACTGTATAGCTATATATATTATTATTGGGGTTTGGAGGATGGGCTAGTCCACTCGGAGTTTGGGCTAGTCCACTTCTTTGATGGCATTCACACTTGTTGGATGCTGGAACTGTCCACGTGTAACTCCCCCCCCCCTCCTATTGGATCACTGTTGTGCTGTTAGTTGGGAGAGGAAAAAAAATTTTTGTTCCTTTTTCTCTGTAACATTGTTCAAAACTACAGTTTTGTGAACAGTTTTTAATCGTAACTATGGAGAAAGAGAAAGGAGTTGTTGTTTTTTGCTCTCCTAATCCATGGAGCACAACAATGATCAAATAAGAGGGAGAAATATAATTACATTTTCTTTGCTCCTTTACAGAGAAGCAGGGAAAGTGTTTAATTTGAAGCACTCATAAACTACTTTATGATACAAAGATCACTTGTGCTGTTTTGCTGTGTAGAGGAAGGTAAACACTAGGTAGATCTAAGATTTAGTCAAAGTAGGTGAGCTGTTGTTGGCCATACTTGAATGCACTGTGCACATTTCACAAATGCTTGGACTCTGTAAACCCTGCCTTTGCATGTGAAATTCACTCTAGTGATATGCTAGAACTGTACATAATACAACATGAAGAAAGATGTGCAACACACTTGTCTTAGATACCAAAGAAGCACTTTGTATACAAGCATGCCTCTCTTTTAGTGCTCAGAAAGAAGGTGGTGGAAGAGGATGAGATGGTCAGACAGTATAGACATGGTAGGCATGTCATCTGGGTGAACTCTGGAGGATGGCAGGTGACAGATGAGCCTAGTGTGACATTGTCCATGGCGTGGCAAACAACAACAACAACACATCTCTCTTTGGCCTCTAGTCTTTACAAATATTTGTAACATCAGTGACACACATTCTCCCTTATGCCTATCCTATCCATTAATATCTTCCAACAGACTCTATGCTTCTGATGAAGTGGGCTGCAATCAGCATAAAAAATGAATGTGACATACATTGTGTAGGTGCTTTAAGTAATGCAGCACCCAAAGATGTCTGTGGACTTAATTGCTCCTCTCCCCCCCCCCCCCCACTTTCCTCTTACCATAATAGAATTCTGATGGGGTTAAAGTAGAATATTCTCACTTGAAGGTTAACAGTGTAAATGTGATAAGCAAGTATGAATGCCATATAATTCATTTTCTTTTTTCTTTTTTAGATTTATACTTTGCCAGCTATTATTAGTAAGAAGGAAGAAAGTGAGTTCACTTTTAATTCTAAAGATAATTAGTTTACTTATATTAATTTAATAACATTAATTCTATTAAAATAGTTAAATATATGACACAACACTGGCTTTTTTCAGTATTCTTTTTGTAGAGGCATTCTTCTACCTACATTCACTGACTAGGAATTCTAAAATTAGGCTGAGAACAGTCTTCATTTATTTTTCTCAAAAGGGGAAGTTTTCCATGATTGTAACACAAGCAGTTGAATGAGGCTCTTTCTTAAGGCTTTCTTAAAAATAAAATATGGCAATGTTTGCAAGAAAGTAGAGACCAAAGATAATGCAATTTAGATTTAGTGGTGAGCCTGGAACTGAGGAAGCATTTTAGTCCTAAAATAATAATATAAATTTCCAGGTAATTGATTAAAATAAAAACAACACTTAATTTAAATAAATAATGAAAAGACCTTTTGTTGTTTATTTGATTTATCTATTCTACCTTGGTCATTTTAGAAATAAAGCAGAAAAGTAAGAAATAATTGTAATACGTCAACGTTATATAGTATATGAATGTTGATATAATTTTACTCAGTAATGATCCTGATTACAGTTTTACACTTAGGACAAAGAACCTTGTTTAGCATCAAATAATACAGTTCCCTTAATTATACTTTTTAAAAATATATTCTTTATTAAATGAAGATAACAGAATTAAACAATAAACATACAAAAAAACCACAAACAATATATTTCAACAGCATCCAAACTCATGTAAATTAATTATACTTTTTCCTGAATTCTTTTTTGCTAAATTATATGAGTTTCTCTAATAAACCAAATTCATCAGATTTTAAAGCTTGCATTGCTCTTGTGTAGGACAGTATGGGGATAAGCTGGGTTATAATAAAATTAGAATTCTGCATTGATTGCTGAACTGTGACAGATGTTCTCATGGTATTTTTCTCCCTCTTGATAGTGTTCCTAAATGAAGCTGGTTTTAACTTTGTGAGAAAATGTATTCATTCAGTGGAAACAAGAGGTATGTATTTTGCATAAACTTACTGATATAAACTTTATAATGCTCTGAGATGCTTCTTGTCTATATCGTGGGAACCGTGGCCAGTCGTATCATATCTGGCCCTAATATTATGTTGATAAGAGGTTAGTCTCCAGAAGAAGACAAAGATCTGAGGATATCAACACCACCTTGTCCCTTTCTGTACAGCTTTTATCTCATCCTACCCCAATTTACATATCACCCATTAGAAAATAGTTCATTCCAAGTGCATGCTGCCCTTTCCAATAGGTTTGCACTGTGAGTTCAATTTTGGCTATGTAATCATACTCAATTTAACCTTGTTTTGCAGCAAAGTTCCATGGCGTTCAGTAACATTAATTCCTGAATCCTGCAGAAATGAAAGTGAAAAATACAAAAAAGCTAAGATAGCATAGGAACAATTAGCAGGTTCCTTTGCTGCTCAAATATATTCAATTTCAAACAGTGGACTTTTAGATAGAGAAAATGGTGTAAATAAAAAAATATATCACTAAAAATATTGATTTTAAAAGCTTCCATTTGCTTTAGGAGAAGGATTTTGTGGACAAAGTAGGAACAGCAGATGTAACATTTTTATTCTGAGGTTTCAGAGCTGATATCTATTAGAACAACGCAAGCCATCAACATTGCTGCTAGAAATGAAGACAATAGAAAAAGTGGATTATATCTCAAACCAGAGTGTTGTTGCTTTAAAGGGTGGTTAAATATGGCATTACAGCTCTGTATTCAGTGGAATTGCTTCTCAAATAATTGTGCATTCAAGTCACATATCCCCTCAACCCAACATCTGCAGGTTCAATAACCACAGTTTCAGTTATCTGCTGATCTAAGAAATATTCATTAAAATCCTGAAGTACATATGTACTTCTATGGTGCCTTACCAGAACTGGCTACTAGAGGACATGCTACAGAGTAAAATATAGCGTTCATATTTATCTGCAGTTTCAGGTTTCTGCAGTTTCAGGGAGCAACTTGCACTCTTGAAGTGATGCAGTGCAATCATGTCCCTGTTTATTTATAAGTACAGTGGTACCTCGGATAATGTTTACCTCAGATAAGGCTAAAATTGGATAATGTTGGGGGATTTGAGGCAAACATTTGTATTTCCTAACATTAAGATAATGTTGTGTGACGCAAATGTTTGCCTCAAATTCACCAACATTGTTCTCTGCCCCAAAGCCTGCAGGGCTGGACCCTGCGGGGTTGGTTTGGGGGGAAGAACCGGTGCGGTTCAACCCCCAAGCCAAAGGCAAAGGCAGAGAGATTTGCCCTGTCTCCCCCCCTGCTGAAACAACAGCGTGGGCAGGATGAATCCCTCAGTGTTAGGTTTGCATTTGGCCAGAGAAGCTAAGCAACCTTAGCAGCGAGGCAAACCTAACAGCTAAACAAACCCATTTTCTCTCCAACCCAGCCAGCAGTTGGCTGGAACTCCTGCTGCCTTTTCCAAAGAGTCAGGTGGGTCACCACCACCTCCCTCGGGTTTCCTTTCCTCCTTTTATAAAATGTTGTGTGATCAATGCATCACACAATGTTAAAAACTGGATAATGTTAAGATAACGGTACTAGTGTACTTGTTTAGTAAATTACTTCTTGGTTAGGTATGGATAGGATTGCAATGTTAATGGGATAGTTCAAGGATCAGGCCTTGATTAGGTAACTGGAAAACTTACTGGAGCCCTTGAAGAATTAGGACAGTATTACAACATCAATCATTTGAAGCCTAATCTAAGCAAGACTCAAGTACAGTATGTGCTTTCCACCTTTGAAACCTAGAGGTGAGGGTTAAGTTGAATATTACGTGGCAAGGGAGCAGGTTACAGCACTGTTCAACACTAAAATACTTCAGTGTGATGCTTGACTGGACACCCTTATTTAAGCAGCCTGAATACCAAAGTCAAAGTTAGTACTAGGAACAACATCATCAGGAAACTTGCAAACTATAAAAGTCGAACTCAACCATCCACACTGCACACATCAACTTTCGCCCTGAGCATCTGTGCAGAAGAGTATGCTTCTCCAGTATGGAGTGCAGCCACACATGCAAAACAAGTTGACATCACTGTTAATGCATATAGTGACAGGATGCCTCAAATATACACCAGTTGATAAAATATACCCTCTTGTTGGTATTGCTCCACCTATGATCAGGAGAGACATAGCCATGGACGTTGAGAGAACTAAGCAAGAAAATGAACCTCGACACTCTCTGAACAGATATGAGCCTTATGTCTGCCAGCTCAGAGCCAGAAAGAGCTTTACGGCAAGAACAAACATTCTTGAGGGTACACAAAAGCAAAAACAAATTAGATGGAAGAAGGAGCTCTCTGGGCAAGGTACGTCATTAAAGGAGGATATAGCTGAAGATCTCAATCTCCCCTACATCACTTGGAGAACCCTGAATAGACTGAGGTTTGGAGTCCCTAAATGCAAAACCAAAATGCTCAAGGGGGGATTGCTGGCAGACAACAACATATGGTGTGAATGTGGAGTCGAGCTCATTTATTGGTCTGCTGATTGCTGCCAGATACATCCACCGATGATGACTTGGGTTTGGGCAATGACAAGGCAAAGAATATGGCTTCATTCTGATGGTACAGGGTTTGATCAGGACACGAGAGAAGATGGGGTAGCTCTCCTTTGTGTAGTATGTGAATGCCCACTTTTGGGTTCTGCGCCTGCGCTTGGCCCGTTACTAGAGCTTTTAAGCTGATTGAAGTTCAAATGTTAGGGCCACCCACCATACCGCTCACCCTTAGGCTCCATTTTGTGCTCTTTCCTCAGTTCTCTTTCCGCCATAGCACTGTAGCATCTCTTCACCTTGGAAACAAACCACAAGTGCCCGAGATACTGCTCCAGGGCAGGAATTGGTCTAGTCTCCGAGGACGATGCCTTCATGAAACAGTGGGACTTGGACTATCTTTACGCATTCCCTGTGACTCCACTCATCCAGAAAGTCCTGATCAGGATGCTCCATTATCGAGCTCAAGTAATCCTTATAGTACCAACCTGGCCGAGGTAGCCGTGGTACCCTCTTCTACTTCAGCTGTCCTCACAATCGCTCACGCTACCAGATTCTCCTACACTGCTCCAAATGGAGAACGGGCAATTCCTCCACTCTGACCTGCCCAGCCTGCATCTCACAGTGTGGAGGATAACCCCAGACCGGCAAGAATACGCAACATGAGCCGAAAAAGAAAATCCTACACATCTAAATATAAATGGTTCCGTGCCTTCCTTGTTTCCAAGCATTTGAGCCTGAACCATGACAACCATGGCAAACATTTGCATTGTCCAACATTAAGATAATGTTGTGTGATGCAAATGTTTGCCTCAAATCCCCCAACATTGTTCTCTGCCCCAAAGCCTGCAGGGCTGGACCCTGCGGGGTTGGGTTGGGGGGAAGAATGGGTGCGGTTCAACCCTCAAGCCAAAGCCAAAGGCAGAGAGATTTACTCCAGGCCTTCTACATTTGTCACACCGGATGGACACCAGAGCCACTGCAGACCCAGACTGCCAGAGTCTCCAGGCTCCACGCCCATGAGGTTCCATCCTGCCTACCTGACGTGACCGTGTGTGTGTTGGTCTGTGGATTCATCTCATCCAGCTGCCCACCTGCCAAGTAAGTGTGAGCTTGCTAATCTCCCAAAAGTGGGAATTCACAGACTACATGAAGGAGAAAGTTAAGTTGTACTTACCAGTAATAACTTTCGTTCTTCGAGTATGTAGTCTGTGAATACACACTTTCCCACGCTTCCTTTCCACTTGAGCTACACGGATGAGATAACTTATTTTATCCTGTGCTTGGCTTAAGTATTAACTGAGCAAAGAGTGCTAAATGGCACCTAAGGGTGGGCCCTAACATTCAAACTTTTATCCAATCAGTTTAAAAGCTCCGGTAATGGCTCCGTGAAGGTGCAGAACCCAAAAGTGTGAATTCACAGACTACATACTCGAAGAACAAAAGTTATTACTGGTAAGTACAATTTAACTTTCCCAATGTACCAAGCAGAAATAGGAAAGAGACAGCCCTAAAGCGTGCATATTAAAATGTACTGTCAAGTCCAGGAAAACTATGCAAGTATTTTTAAAAAATCGAATAAATACTTGAATGAAGACAATGGCCTTCAGAACAGACCACCACCACATTATGTTCTGTTTAATTTTAAAGGTATCACAATCTTGGGGCTGTACAGAATAGGTGGTGTAAACTCCAAGGTTCAGAAGCTGATGAATACCGTGTTTTGTAAGTATGGCAATGGGCCAGTTGCTTTGTGTATATTCGTCTGAAGGACACCAGCCTGTACCGTGTTGCTTGTGAGCATGCAACTTGAACATGAAGGCAGGTCTAGATGGCAAAGATAGCTTAAAACCACTGTCTGTCCTTCAATTTTAATGGTTATGGGTATATTTTATAGTAAAGGGGATAGAAGTCAACATTGTTGACTTTATTATTTTTCTCCTGTGTTACAAGAGAGGGTTGAGAGATGGGCAACATTACATTTCACTTCAGCTTAGTTTTTGTTGACAAATCTAACAAAATTTACAACTTAGAATTTAGATAGAAATTTTTTGGAAAAGATTGTCTTTATTTTCCTTTTTATAAAAAAAAATCTTAATTCAGCTTGGGATACAGCAACCTTGAAAGTCTGTCCAGGCATGTGACTTGAATTGCATTTTAAAGAGCTATCTTTGAATTCATTACATAAATCCCAATTGTGAGTCATGATTATGAATAGACCCATTCAGTCAATAGGTCAGTTAGCACAATTGTTGATAATCAAAGTTCCCACTGATTCAGTAGATCAACTCTAGTTGGCATCATCAACTAGAATGAAGACCTCTGACTTTAATACTGCATCCAGAACTTTTTTTGAGATGCTCCTTGTGTTAAACACCTATGTGCCTAGCAGACACAACATGACCTGTTAGTGTTGGAATATTTGTATATACTGTACTGGATTTGGATGCTAGAAATAGAAGTAAGCTCAATTTTGGTTTCATTTTAAAGAATTCATCAAAATACTTGCTTTTTTTAATATTATTGAGAACAGACAGCACAAGAGGTTTCAAAAACTATGAATAAAGAGAAAAGGCAAAACAAGATTTTAAGGATACTTAAGAGACTGCGTCACCCTAAGAACATCTGTCCGTCCCACCAGGGCGGATCGGAGAGGCTCTCTTATCATTCCATCGGTTAGAGAGGCTCGCCTCACTAGCACTAGGAGGAGGGCCTTCTCTGTGTTCACCCCGGCCCTTTGGAACCTCCTGCCAACTGAGTTACGTCTGCAGACAGAGCTCCTGCCCTTTCGGAAGGGCCTAAAAACCTGGCTGGCAGGGCAGGTGTGGGGCCCCGAGAATGTGGGGTCCCATGTTGGGTGGCTGATCTGATAGGACAGCCACCCTTCTCGCTGTTTTAAACTTTAAACGTTAACTTTTAAATCTGTTTTTTAGTATTTTGCTAATTATAGCCAAATCTTTTAATTAATTGTGTATTTATTGTTCTGGGTTTATCTAAATTGTGATGATTTTTAATCCGTAGTATGATGTTATTTGATCATGTGTAATTTGTAACTGTATCTTGTATCCCTGTAAGCCGCCCAGAGTCACTTTTGTGAGAGGGTGCGGCATAAAAGTCTAAAAATTAAATTAAATTAAATTAAATTAAGGATCTCTAGCCAAAGGACTTTTAAAAATTCTCCATTCTTAGATTGAACATTAGCAGTGGCCTTGATAGACCTCTTATGTACAGTATTGCAGCTCTCCCATCTGATTTTGCATTTCAAAGTACAGACACAAGAGTGAGCACTCTATATATGTAAGCTTGTAATGTATAAGTTGAGAGCCCACTGAAAACCTCAGTTGTACACAAGGAGGAGAGGAAACATTAGAATGCTTTGTTTATCTGGCCATTCACAAAAGAGAGAATTCACTGATATGCCTTGAGGGCCTCCTTGGCATTCAGGAGATCATATGAGATTCCATGGATCAGGCTGTCCAAATGTATTTGCAAGCAAACTACTGTTGCCTAGTATCCTGCTTGTGGCAGCATAATGTAAAGCTGCATATAGTTAGGTAAAGGTAAATGTCTCCCTTGCTCGAAAGCCTGTCATGTCCAAATCTAGAGGGTGGTGTTCATCTCCATTTACAGACAAAGAACCAGCGGCGTCTGCATCTGCAGACTCTTCTGTATTCATGTGGCAAGCATAACTAGATGCTGGACCACACAGAACAATGTTGCTTTTCCTGCCAACAATGTTGCTTTTCCTACCTATTTATCTACTTGCAATTTCTTGCTTTTGAACTTCTAGGTTTGCAGGAGCAGGGACAAATCACAGGAGCTCACTCTATCATGCAGCACTCAGGTCTCAAACTGCTGACTTTCCAGTTGTCAAACTCAATGTCTTAACCACTGACCTACCGCGGCCCTTAGAAAAGCATAAGTGACTGTAACATAGGAACAATATTTCATTCTATCCTCTTTCTCCTGGGATAAACATAGTTTTCACTTCACATTAAAAAATAAATTTGTAACACATCCCTTTCTTCTAATTTATAATTTTCATTATCAAACAAGGGAATAATTTTTTATATAACTCACTCTTTCTTTTAATAGCTCCTAAATCTCCTCCTGATATGGACATTGATTTGGATGTTTGGGACAATAAAACTATAACAAGTGGGCTAAAGAACTACCTCAGGTGAGCAAGCTGTCACAACCCAAAATTTCTGATATTCATGCCTGTTTGACAGTGTTTTTTCAATTCTCGGCAATAACATTAAAGGAGGATATGAGTGAGGAACTCAGCCTCCCCTATGTCACTTGGAGGCCACTGATTAGGCTGAGGGTCAGTGCGCATTAATGTAAGACTAACATGCTGAAGTGGGAACTGCTGGTGGTCAACAACACACTGTGTGAATGTGGAGAGATACAGAATCCGGTTCATTTACTGGCCTGCCAATTACTACCAGAAACATGCACTGAGGAGTATTTAATTTTGTCCAACAACAAAGCCAAGAAAGCAGCTTCATTTGACAGTTCAAAGTTTGATCTGGACACGAAAGGAGAAAAATCAATATAACATGGCACAATTTTCTAATTTATTATTATATTAGCAAAGGACAAATACTGTACAGTGATAACTGTTGTCTTTTCATAAAACATGTAATATATATGATTGGCTTTGCAGTGGTATGGAAGATCGACAGTGCCCAGAAAAGCTACTTAGAATTGCCAATATATTTTACTAATGAGAAAAGTATTAAAAGTGTTATATTTTAGTGCAGTCTTGCAAATGAAGACTGAATTCTTATTGTGCTTGGGATAGCTTTGGCCCTAATAGCCCAAGTTTTGATCATTGTTTAAAAACAGCATTCACCAGAGCAAGTTCTTTTAGAAGTGTTTGATTGCAACTCCTTCATCCTTCACCATTGGCCATGCTGTCGGAAGCTGAATGGAGCTGTGCTCCAACACACCCAGGATACTAACTTGCGACAGTCTTGTATAGCATGGCCAAGAAAGCCCTCTGCTGGGGAAAAGAACTGGCACTTGAAATGTTCTAGACCTGGGTTCCTCAAACTTGGCTCTCCAGATGTTTTTGGACTTCAGTTCTCAAAGGCCCTGATCAGCCCTGGGCTTCTGGTAATTGAAGTCCAAGAACACCTGGAGAGCCAAGTTTGGGGAACCTTGTTCTAGACAGATAGTAAGCATTCTTAGAAATATGTCTCAAGAAGAAAAAAGCTCAACATTTCCCCAAAATACGTTAAACATAGGCCATGAATTAATAAAGACATGGTGTATCTACAGTGATGGCAAATCTTGGCACTTCAGCTGTTCTTTAACTTCAATTCCCAGAAGTCCTGATCAGCAGGAGTGCTGAATTGGGCTTCTGGTAATCAAAGTCCAAAAACACCTGGAGTGCCAAGGTTCACCATCACTGTACTAGAGAATGAAAGTAAGCCCCCTTTTAATTTATGCAGTGTAAATGGCACAATCATTCCTATAGCAGAAGAAAATTTGAAATGAGTCGGAAGTCAGTGGGAAATATTCCTTTATTCTGTTGATGTGTAACAAAATCTAATAGTCTGTGCCAGGAAGTCTCAATTTGTCATCTCTTCTTCCAGATGAGTTGCTATTTAAGTGTCATTGGCACTAGAAGGGAATGGTAAATTATTTTTAGTACTGTCTACTTGGAAAACCTGGTAGGGGTCATCATAAGTCAGAATTAACTTGGTGGCCCATCGTCGTCATCATCATCATCATCATCATCATCATCATCATCATCACCATCATCATCATCATCATTATTATTATTATTATTATTATTATTATTATTATTATTATTATTATTATTATTATTATTATTATTATTATTATTATTATTATCATCTTCTAAAGTGCAGCTATTGTGAGTGGTATTTCAGAGTTAAAAATAAATTTATGTACAGTAATACTTACAGCTTTATTCCCTTACAAAAATTTTCACCCAGGTGTCTTGCCGAGCCATTGATGACCTTCAAGTTGCACAAGGATTTTATTGTCGCAGTTAGTAAGTAAAAATGCTGTTAAAAGAGAGGATGCAAACATTTGACCAACATAGGGTTACCCTTATGTTTACCCAATAAAGAGATGCTACAGGAGGCTGCTTCGTAGTTCCTATAACTGTAATGGTGAACCTTGGCACTCCAGGTGTTCTTGGACTTGAATTACCAGAAGCACAGGTCAGCACCCCAGCTGATCAGGGCTTCTGAGAATTGAAGTTCAAGAACACCTGGAGTGCCAACATTTGCCATCAAGGTCCTATAGCATCTCTTAATTGGATAATAATAATTTCATGTCAGAAATTATTCTGGGTTGAAAGGATTTTTGTTGGAGAAATTCCACTCAGGGGACCCCCCAGATGAGGCTCCTTTCATGTCCCCAACATCTTTTTCCCACCAAAGTGGTCCCTATGGATCTACTTGCAATGTCTTGCTTTTGAACAGCTAGGTTGGCAGGAGCTGGGACAAAGACAGGCCCTCATTCCATCATGCAGTACTCGGGTCTCAAACTGGCAACTTGCATATCAAGAGACAAAAGTTAAAATTAGGGTGCTTAAAAAGGAGTATTTCTGCTCAGAGTTAAGGAGTAGTAAAATTAGTACATAGATCAGGGATTCTTAACCTGCAGCTGGATGTGGCCTGTGAGCTGGATACAGCCTGTGGCACCATTTCATGTGGCCCCCGACCGCCTACACTACACCAGGAAGTGCCATGTGGGGGAAGGGCAAAATGGCCATCTGGCCCCCAAAGCTATCTGAGGGAACGTGACCTGGCCCCCGGCTTTAAAAGGTTGAGAACTCCTGACATAGATCAATAATGTTACAGCTATTAGTAAGCTTATGCTGGCTCAAATGGGACTACTCTAAGTGCAACTTATAACACTAAAATAAATCATAGTTTAGAGTAAGCCCTTTTGAATTAAAGGAATTTATGGATGATGCAATTTACACAATCCCCATTGATTTAATGGCCCTACTCTAGTGCAATTTATTACATTAAACAACAGAATTTTGACATTCTGGAGTTTACATCTGGGTTTCATGGTTCATTTTTAATATACCATATGTTAACTCAATTAAAAAATAGCTTTTGAAGAGCTTGTAAAGATATGAAAGGAGATAAATAATAAACATAGCAATGCTCTAGTTTATGTTTGGATCTTTTGTCAAGTTTTACAAGCAGAATGAGCCGCAATTCCATATACTGCTCTGTCAACCTTTTTCTTAATTTTTTTCTTAGAATATCAGATGTTGTAACAATTGTGGTTATTGCTGAATCCAGCTCAAAACAGAGTTTGATACAGTCTTGTGATTGTAATTCTTGCCACAGTTTCACAGCAGGCTGAACTAGTAGAGTTGATCCGACCTTTTGGGAGATTTTTAGTAACTGTTGGACTTTTAAAAACAATTGACTTACTGTTACTGTTATTTTGTTTTTGCTTTTATTTCGATAGAGTCTGATGACCAAAATTACAGAGTGGAAGCAGTCCATGCCCTTGTTCATAAACTACCAGAAAAAAACCGAGATATGCTGGATATTCTAATCAAGCATTTAGTTAAGTAAGTACAGTAATATTTTCTGTTTTGGTTGTAACCCCGAAGAAAGAAAGAAAGAAATTCAGGGAAAAGATCTTTTCTTTGTTTTTCATCTTAAAGAGGTCTACTAAAAATATTACTATACTGTACAATGTAGTGAACAAGGAATTGAGGACTAAAGTGTTTTGTTTGCTAGAACTGCAAAGTTTAAGTAGTATTGATTAAATCAACTCAATAGTTTTACTTGTACTCTGTTTCTGCCAAGAACTGAAGGAAAGGTCATGACTAAGACTGATTGGTCATTATCCTCGCCTTAATCTGCCTTCTGCAGAATGGTTATGCCATCCTAAAAAAGCACTGTCTTATGCACAGTATTGACTCTGTAAAAGCCCTTAGAGATATACAGTAATATGAAACAGCATTTACATAAAATAAATAAATCTGCACAAAGTTTATTTCCTTGTTTTACCATTAAAGTTCATCATCCTTTAAATCTTCTTAAAGAGAGGTATTTTTAAAAACTCAGTTAAGCAGAAGCAAAACGATGAAAGTGTGTTTGAAACGAGTGTTGTACATGCATTTGTTGGTACAATATGGAGCTTCTGGTAGAAAGAGTTGGTGTGACAAAGATCTAGAAAATTTTAATTCTGTATCTACTCGTGGAAGTATTAAGACTGTCAGTTTGTGAGGACATGTATGTGTGCATGAGCATATAGATAGTTTGCATATGCATGTTTGTTGGTTTATTAAGACACTTCTACCCCATTTTCTTTTAAAATCCCAAAACAGTTTACATTAATGTAGGGTCAAACAGCACAAAATACAGTAAAATCAAGTAGCAGAACAATAGAACAGAAATATTGGGGGGTGGGGGGTGGTATGTGCTAAATGTTATTGAAATCACCAAAACTACAAGGGGTAACTTCCACAATTTCTGGCTTGTGTGCCCCCTGTGTAATCATTGGAAAGCTACACAGTCTCACAATGTAACTTTGATACTGCTTCTTGTTTTTCTGTGAGCCTCCCAGAGTTGCTGTAAAGCAAGAGGGGCGGCATATAATAATAATAATAATAATAATAATAATAATAATAATAATAATAATAATAATAATAATAATAATAATAATAATAATAATAATAATAATAATAATAATAATAATAATAATAATAATAGTGCCCCTAGAAAAAGGGAATGATAAACCACTTCTTTATATTCACTACCTAGAAAACCCAGGAGAGGGTCACCATAAATCAGATTTGACTTGACAACACACTATTATTATTATTATTATTATTATTATTATTATTATTATTATTATTATTATTATTATTATTATTATTATTATTATTATTATTATTATTATTATTATTATTAATTGAATGTATTACCCCGCCCCACTCGGGAGAACCCGACTCTGGGCGGCTTACATCGTCATAAAACAGAGGTAAAAGATAAAAACATATAAAATCATGAAGTTTAAAAGATTATCTAAAATCATTTGAAGTAAAAACAGTGCAAACTACACGCCAGTATCCCCCTGGTCCAGATCCAAAGTGGCACTCCCTAAGTAAGCCACTTAGTATGGGAACCCGTGTTCCCTGGTCCCCAAATATGTCCTGCCAGCCAGGTTTTCAAGCCCTTCCGGAAGGGCAAGAGCTCTGTCTGCAGGCGCAGTTCGATGGGCAGGAGGTTCCAGAGGGTTGGGGCGGACACGGAGAAGGCCCTCCTCCTAGTGCTAGAGAGGCGTGCCTCTCTAGCTGATGGAACAACGAGGGAGCCTCTCCGATCCGCCCTGGTGGGCCGGACAGATGTTCTTGGGGTGACGCGGTCTCTTAGGTATCCTGGCCCACTACCATATAGGGCTTTAAAGGTAATAACCAGCACCTTGAATTGCACCCGGAGACATACTGGCAACCAGTGCAGCTCCCGGAGTAGCGGCGAAGCACGAGCATAACGCCCACACCCCGCCACTACCCGGGCCGCCGCATTTTGCACCAGCTGGAGTCTCCGGATGGTCATCAGGGGCAGCCCCATGTAGAGCGCATTACAGTAATCAAGTCTGGAGGTGACCAAGGCATGTGTGACCATGAGCAAGGAGTCCCGGTCCAGGAGGGGGCGTAACTGGCGTATTACACGAAGTTGTGCAAAAGCCCTCCTGGCCACAGCTGCCACCTGATCTTCGAACAGTAGCCGTGAGTCCAGGAGGACCCCCAGGTTACGCACCGGGTCTGTCTGGGGCAAGGCTGCCCCATCCAGCACCAAAGATGGCAACTCCTGTGTTAACGCAGGCCCCCGTACCCACAGCCACTCAGTCTTGCCAGGATTCAGCTGTAGCCCGTTGTCCCCCATCCAGACCTTAACAGCCTTCAGGCACCTGGAAAGGACTTCCACCGCACCACTTGGGTCCCCACGGGCAGAGATGTATAACTGGGTATCATCTGCATATTGATGATACTTAACCCCATGGGAACGGATGATCTCGCCCAGCGGCTTCATATAGATGTTGAATAAGAGAGGAGAAAGTACCGAGCCCTGAGGCACCCCGTATTGCAGGGGCCTAGGGCTGGACCTCTCCTTCTCCAGGCACACCGACTGGGTCCTGCCTCTCAGGAATGAGGAGAACCAGGACAACACAGTGCCCTGGATCCCCAGACCCTGGAGCCTTCCCAGAAGGATACCATGGTCGATCGTGTCAAAAGCCGCTGAGAGATCGAGAAGAGCAAGGACTGACGGCTCCCCATTATTATTATTATTATTATTATTATTATTATTATTATTATTATTATTATTATTATTATTATTATTATTATTATTATTATTATTATTATTATTATTATTATTATTAACTTCCATGATTAGCCATCAGCAACATGTCTTCTTGTGTTCATCACCAAATGATAGTAGAAAGAGGTGATACATTTAACGCCAGTCATATTCCATTTCCTCCTCTCAAATCCTGGCTCAGTATGTTCATGCATCACTTAGATTCCCTACATGTGAATGCTTGATTTCAGGCAGCTCAGTATGTGAGAAAGTTGTGAATTATTTCCCTTTTCTGGTGATATGAAGCTATGAAAGGTGTCTGTGATATTGGGAACCCATACAAGCCATCACTCACTGGTAAAATCAGCAGAGCAGGGACATCAGTATTTTACTATAAATGTGTGTGTGTGTGTTTGTGTGTATGTGCATTACATCCAAAATGTAAGGGTAGCTCCTTCTCTCTCTCTCTCTCTCTCTCTCTCTCTCACACACACACACACACACACACACACGTATTCACACATAGAGGACTACTCTTACTGTTGTGTATTGAGATAATGTTGTCAACAGACACATTATCTATTGTCTATGATTTCTTCACTTTTAACAATTTGCCTCCAAAAGATATACCTTTTGGATTAAGCTGGCAAGAGAATTTTGGCCAAAGTATAAGAAAGCTAAAACAGACTAACCTCTTTGAAGAGTGCCTAATGTAGAAAGCAGAGAAGAGCTCATTTTCCTCACTCAACACCTCTGTAATAAAGAGGCTGCAGTCTGCAAATTGGCAGTCTCTGTAATTTCACATTGACCCAAGGAATACTGAAGAGAGAGTTTCAGGAGATAGCAGTTTTGTTCTTGGGGGAAAATAAAGGGATATTATCTTTCAATGCCTGATTATTTGAGTCTATATCTAGTCATTATCCCAAGGAGAAGGGGTGATGAAATAGGCCCAAGAAAAAATTGGCTATTTAAAAAAGTTTCATTCTGAAAAACATGCCTGTAAAATTCATCTTAAGAAACTGAGGCTTTATTGAACCTGTTTGTGCCTAGCGATTACTAGTCAAGCTAATACCAAACTCAGTTTTCTATTGTGTTACTTAAAGATCCAATTTGTCACCAAGACAACCTAAGTAATATAACATAGTTAGGAATGATTAAATTATAATGATGCAGAAACGTCTTGGTAGCAGTGAAGTGCCATCAAGTTGGAACCAACTTAAAGCAACCCTAATAAGGTTTTCAAGATAAGTGTGATACAGTCAAACCTCGCATAAAGAGTGCCTCGCTTAAAGAGTAACTCGCTTAAAGAGCAGAATTTTCTCTGAATGTTCGCTTCGCTTAACAGATAAAACCAACCAAAAACTTGCTTAACAAATAAATTGGGGTTCGCAATCCCCCCCCCCCAAACACAATTGGTCACTTACAATGGTGTTTCGCTTAAAGAACAAACTTGATTAAAGAGCAATCCTGTGGGACGCATTATGCTCTTTAAGCGAGGTACAACTGTATTTAAGGAGTGGTTTTACCAGTGCTTACACCCCCAGTAAATTTCCAAGGCTAAGCAGAGTTTTGAACCCAGGTCTCCTGAGTCTTATTCCATCATTCTGTCCAGTACACCACAGTGGGTACTCAGCTCAGATCTTATAAAGATTAAAGGTAAAGGACTCCCTTGCTCAAAAACCAGTTGTGTCCAACTCAAGGGTGTGGTGCTCATCTCCCATTTACAGCCAAACAGCCAGTGTTGTCTGCGTCTACAGATGTTTCTGTGGTCATGTGGCAGCCATGATTAGACGCTGGAGCACATAGAATGCTGTTATCTTTCCTGTCAAAGTGGTACCTATTTATCTACTTGTGATTTCTTGCTTTTGAGCTCCTAGGTTGGCAGGAGCTGAAATAGACAATAGGAGCTCACTCTGTCATGTAGCACTCAGGTCTTGAACTGCTGAGCTATTGACCTTCCGGCATCTTAACCATTAAGCCACGGCAACCTTTAATTCAGATCTTACTGCTTCACAATTTATCAACAAAGAATAGAAAATCTTAACATTGCTGGATTCCATGACCAAATATGGGTGTTTCCACCACTTACCATATCACGAAAGAACCTGCATATGTGGTTCTCCAGATATTGAAAATATTTTTCATATTTTATTCCATTGCCAATTAACATACAGTACTCCTATTAGATTTAAATATATTGCATTCTTATTGAAAAGGAAAGCTTTCTGGGATCCTAATTACAAACTGTCTTATTTCCTTTTGGGTTCTAACTTGCACATTATATGTAGAACTGCCATGTTTATAAATTAAGGCAATGGTTATAAGAACCCAATATATTGAACAAATTGGGGTGACCTGAAAGAGAGATTTATTCACCTGATTAAAGATTTCTTAAATCATCATAGATGTACTGTATGAATTTTATTACTGTATTATCTGCAGCTTATATTCCTTTTGAAACTAGTCTATGTATGTATTGTATTTTAATTGTTACTATAATTCTTTTGCTATCTTATTGATAAGGTCGCAAGACTAATCAATTAATAAACTATTCTGTTAGTTATAAATCACATTGAGTGCTTTGCAAGCAGAGAGGCTATTAGCAAATGCACTAAGTATATAATGTAAATATAATCAATATAAAATGGCAATACACAAACTAAAATTCACAATTGGAAAAAAGTTTTTTAAAAGAAAAGAAAATAGCAAGAGATTAACATTAAACTATGTTAACATTTGTAGCCTTATTCAAACTGCCTTTAAGGGAACCTTTTTACTACAATGAATACTGTTTCCAGCATCCCTCCAGTAAATGTTGCTTGTCCCAAGAGAAAATGATTTCCTCTCATATAGGTATGTGTTTCCAAATCAGATTTGTGTGTGGCAACAAGTATAAATTTAAGTAGAAAAACAAAGTGTACTATACTACTTCTGAGACTTGTACGTGAATAGAAAGCGCCTATGAGATGTTTAACTTCCCTGTTGTTGTTTTTCAGAGTATCATTACATAGTCAACAAAATCTCATGACTGTCTCCAACCTTGGAGTCATTTTTGGTCCTACACTGATGAGAGCCCAAGAGGAAACCGTGGCTGCTATGATGAACATCAAGTTTCAGAATATTGTGGTGGAGATTCTCATAGAACATTATGAAAAGGTAAAACAGAGGAATCTTGGGAAGGGGCTGTGGTGGCTCAGTGGTTAAGAAGCTCACCTTGTTAGCTGGAAGACTGGCAAGTCGGCAGTTCAAGACATCAGTACTGCATGACGGAATGAGTGCCCATCGTCAGTCCCAGCTCCTGCCAACCAAGCAGTTCAAAAGGAAGAAATTGCAAGTAGATCCATAGGGACCACTTTGGTGGGAAAGGACTTGGGAACATGAAAGGAGTCTCATTTGGGTGTTCCCTGAGTGGAGTTTCTCCAGCAAAAATCCTTTCAACTCAGACAATGAAATTATTATTATTATTATTATTATTAGGAGTAGGAGTAGTCTGAAAACATAAAATTAGTCCTTGGCTTTGTCAGAGTTAAAAAGATAAAGGTCGCCCTTGCTCAAAAGCCAGTCGTATCCAACTGTAGGGTTCAGTGCTCATCTCTGTTTATAGCCAAAGAGCCAACACTGTCTGTGTCTGCAGACATTTCTGTGGACATGTGGCAGGCATGCTTAGACATCGGAGTGCACAGAAGACTGTTTACCTCCCCACCAAAGTGGTACATATTTATCTACTTGCAATTTCTTGCTTTTGAACTGCTAGGTTGGCAGGAGCCAGGACAGAGATGGGAACTCTCTCTGTCGTGCAGTACTCAGGTCTCAAACTGTTGTCCTGCTGACCTTCCAGTCATCAAGTTCAGCATCTTAACCACTAAGCCATCACAGTCCCTCATTTGCCAGAATTCCCAAAGGAATAAAGTGGCCCAAACTTTAAGAGCGAAAGCCTCATCAGATGCAAGGAATCCTTTGTAACTTTTGTTAACAAACAGCATTAAGATTATTCCTATATGATTGCTCTGATGGTCATCTGTTGTTTAGGAGATAGCAGATGGGTGGCTGGTTCTCCCCCCTCCTTCCGCTTTTCCCTTTTCTCAAGCACGAATCATAAGAAAAATGAGAAATGCAGAGCATCGTGACACAGATAAGTACTACTTGCTATTGCCGAGGAGGAAGCTAAGTGTAAGACTTCTGGCATTTTCATTGGCAGTTATATGATTAATGTCATGTCTTTCTCTGAGTATGTCAGCAGCTAGCGATAAGAGATATATAAAATATCCAGAAGTTTTAAAGCCATCAGATGAAATGCAATGTGAGGATTTACTGGTGAACATTGAGATGTACAGAATACAGTAAAACACCGGTTTACAAACACCTCGGTTAAAGTTTGCCATGGTTTACAATGGCAAATCCTATGGAAATGCTGTCCCGATTTATGAATTTTTAATGGTTTTTTTTTTTTTGGGGGGGGGGGACCTTTTTTAATTCTTGAATGCATCCCTATGGATGCTTTGGTTTACAATTTTTTTCAGTTTATAATGAAGGCTGTTGGAATGGACCTCGATCGTAAACCGGGGTTTTACTGTACTTCCTTTTTGCCTGTTCTAAACTCATGTTATTTTATGTACCGTATATACTCGAGTATCAGCCGATCCGAATATAAGACAAGGTACCTAATTTTACCTGAGAAACCAGGGAAACTGATTGATTCTAGTATAAACCTAGGGTGGGAAATGTAGCAGCTACTAGTGAGTTTCAACAATCAAAATAAATGAAAATAAAATTACGGTAAGTGCCATGGGGACAGGGGGGAGGGTGTTTTGCCCGCTGTAGAAGTGATCAAGCTTGGCTCTTCAGTTGCTCTGTTCACTCCTACATGAAAGTCCTTCTCTGGCACAGCTGGGAAAATAGAGCATACGACTCAAGTATAAGCCAAGTCTGCTTTTCTCAGCACATTTTTGCTGCTGAAAAAATCGGCATATACTCAAGTACATACAGAACATAATAATAATAATTTCGTGGCAGAAATTAGTCTGGGTTGAAAGGATTTTTGCTCCTTTCATGTCCCCAAGAGCTGGGATAGAGATGGGCACTCAATCCGTACCCTGGTCTCAAACCCAGTACCCGGGTCTCAAACTGCTGACTTGCGAGCCTTCCAGCTAACAAGGTGAACTTCTTAACCATTGAGCCACTGCAGCCCCATTAAATGGTACATAAAACACCCTGAGTAGAATGTCTTGATGATGATGATGATGAATGGCAGCAATAGCAATTATACTTATATACCATCCCATAGCACTTAATGCAGTTTCTGGGTGGTTCACAAGTTATTAGTATATTGCTCCCAACATGCTTGGTACTCATTTTACCAATCTCAATAGGATGGAAGGCTGAGTCAACCTTGAATCCCATCAGGATCAAACTGATAACATTTTGGCAGTGGTATAGCAGTTTAACTACTGTGCCACCAAGTCTCTGATGGTGATGATGATGATTGTCATTATGAAAGCCAGCAATTTCTTTGTTGCTTCTATAAATATCCTCATGATGCAGTTAGCCAAAAATGAATTAAACACCCAGCTGTGTGTTCATGGGACCATTGACTGAAAGGAAGAGACAAACAGGATTTTGATCATTGTATGTGTAACTTATTCTTTATTTATTTAAATTATCTATAGCCTGCTTTTCTCCTCAAGAGGACTTAAGTGGGCTTATGCTATAAAAATGATATAAAAAATAGGCGTGGTCAGGACAAACAAACAAGATGAATAACCCAAGTTTTAGTCAGCCAGTCACAGAGAACAAGCTTGCTTAGGGAAAGGTATCAGCCTGGCTTCCCATGGAAGGGAGTTCCACAGTTGTGGTGAAGGAGCAGAGAAGGCACTCTCTCATTTCCTCACATAATGCATCTGTGTTTTGGTGGGACAGAGAGAAAGGCCTTCCCTAATGATTTTAAAACTTAGGTAGGATCATAAACAAGGCCAAGGTGGTTAAGATGCTGAGCTTGGCTAACCTGGTCAGGAGATCAGCAGTTCAGGAGATCAGCAGCTGCATGATGGACTGAGCTCCCGTGGTCTGTCCCAGCTCCTGCCAACCCAGCAATTTGGAAGCAAGAAATTGCAAGTAGATAAATAGGTACTGCTTTGGTGGGAAAAGTAGTAACGTTCTGTGTGGTTTGGTGTCTAGTCATGTCTACCATATGGCCACAGAAACCTCTTCAGACAGAGACAGAGGTGGCTCTTTAGCTGCTGCTTCTTCTTCCATATCTTGGCCCAACATGAATTTGCCAAAATGAAGGCACCCTTTTTAGTGATTTCATTCCGCAGTTCTCTTTGCCTGACCTAGTGTGAGAAAGATTAGCTGGCAACACAAGGTTGCCGTTACCAGAGTAGGTCCAATTGTGGTTCAAAAATACCACAATCTTCAAGAAGGCTTTTTGAACAGAGATAATCACTAGCCCCCGTCACACATCACTGGCTTTCAAGCAAGGAAGACCTTTACCTTAGCTCATAAAGGGAGATGCAGTTTTTCATGTTGCTTGGACCCAAGCCGTTTAAGGATTTATAAAGCCATGGTCATGCCTGCCATATGGCCAGGTATACATCTGCAAACACAGGCTCTTTGGCTGTAAATGGAGATGAGCACTGCACCCTAGAGTCAGATATGACTGGCTTTTGAGCAAGGGAGACCTTGAACCACTTGCAGGGACAAAACTTGACATCAAATCTGAATACCAATCAGGGATCTTCTGTTATTAGGTAAAGGTTGCCCTTGCTTGAAAGCCAGTCATTACCAACTCTAGGATTCAGTGCTTGTCTCTGTTTATAGCCAAAGAGCCAGTGAACTTGATCCACAAAAGCTCACATTAAAATACAGCAGTTAGTCTTTAAGGTCACGACGTTTTTGTTTTTTGGTTTTGTTTACTCTCTGATATGCTTGCACAGAATAAAACTTTTTAAATGGTAGCTGTGTTAGTCTGGGCAGGGCAGGGAGCTGGGTGTGTACACCCAGTTTCACTACCCCCATCTGCCTGAAGGTGACCCAATTTCGCTACTTCCCCCTGCCGTGGTGGTGGGGACCTGTTGCTGCCTACCACTGTTTATAAATCAAAGCCAGCACTTTATAGTGGTCTTGGAAACTAACCAGAAGCTCATGGAGTTGACGTAACAGGGGAATTATGTGATCCCTGTAACCAGTTAAAGCTTCTGAAAACTTTCAGTCCCATGTAAAGTGTGTTACAGTAATCTACAACAGGATGGAACTAAGCTATGTGTCGTTGTGGCCAGATCAATACTAATAATATGGTATTGACGATGGGCTTTTAACAGCCATGATACAATTATAGTACAAAAAAAAGTTTTGTTTTGTCATTCTTGTTATTTTGGTTATTTGAATTGAGAAACAGCTTCAACATTCAGCATTATTTTGAGATACAATACACTGTGCACAAACCCTGTGAAATTCTTAATGGGATGACCGCAAGCAATTATTTCCCTTTCAAATGATTTGCTGTTTCTAACCCTTTGAAACAGAAATAAGGTCTTTTTCAGTATTAACAGAGTAGAATCCAGTCACACATCTGTGCAACGGAATTGTGTTATTTAATGCTATAAATTGTTTGGAAGATAGTTTGGAAGGAACAAATATGCTTGAAGAATATGATCACTCTCTGAAATAGGCTCAGTTATTTATTTTAGAAAAGAAAATAACTACCTGGTGAGAGAAGGGTTCAGTTTGACCCAAAATCTGCTGTTCTTTTGTGGAAGATGAGGAAGGGAATAACTTGCAGAGATCAGGAGGGTTAATGCTAAGCTTTCCAATATCTTTTCATTTTTACTGCTCTATAAACTTCTTTAGTCAGTAGTAGGCAAAGAGAACATGGGAAAGATTTGCTTCTATTGATGGAGCCAATTCATAATTGGCTGTAATAACTTCCTTTATGTAGTCTATAGGTATTCAAGTGCACTTGTCTCTTGTTGTATATATCTGTATATATACACAAGATGTACTGTCAGCTGTTTGTTTTTGACATGATGGCTGGAATCCTGTTGCGCTACTCTGCGTGCCCAATGCAAAGTCGTGAAGTGGCACAGAAAATCACGACAGGGTGGAAATGCTATTCACAAGCACTTCCACATACAGGCTATAAACAATCATTATGCAATAGTGGCAGAGTCAGATTGCACAATGGTGGTTACCTGGGCAGAGCAGCTGGTACGCTTCCACAGGTGTAACTTTACACCAGAATGAACCTGATTTATTCTGATGTGCGTAGTAAACCACGATTAAAAGAAACAATCATTGACATGTATAATTGAATCTTTCCTGGTGAAGACATTTGCTTTAAATTTGGTAGTCGCCTTTCATATTGCAAAGGGTCTGTTTCACAGCTGTAATATTGTTTATTTGGTTAACTGGCTCCTGAATATTCAGTCAAACCTTTTGGGAAAGGACAACAGTTTCTGTTTTACCAGTGGGGTTTGGTGGCTTAGTGGTTAAGGCACTGAGCTTAACTGGAAGGTTGGCAGGTCAGCAGTTTGAGACCTGAATACTGCACAATGGAATGAGTGCCCATCATCTGTCGCAACTCCTACCAACCTAGACGTTCGAAAGCAAGAAATTGCAAGTAGATAAATAGGTACCACTTCAGCAAGAAAGGTAACAGCATTCCATGAGTTCCGGCATCTTATCATGCTTGCCAGAGGACCACATAAAGATCTGCAGATGGAGACAGTGCTGGCTCTTTGGCAATAAAAGGAGATGAGCACCACCCCTTAGGGTCAGACACAACTGGCTTTCAAGCAAGAGACCTTTTTATCCATTTTACCATCTGGCAGTCTGCATTAAGCTATAAGACTGGGACGCCTAGTCCTTGTCATGAAGGATCTGTTAGCCAGTTCTGCTTTGTACCCTGCCTCACTGTCTTATGCTGGTGTCCATGTGGTGTATCGATTTAAGAGAGGCTGAGAAACTGTTGAGTGCCTTAAGGTCAGCCTTGGTCTGGAGCCCTGGTGGTGCATGAGTTAAAACTGCTGTACTGCCACCAGAAGGTTGTAAATTCAATCCTGACCAGGACTCAATGGTGACTCTGCCTTCCATCCTTCCAAGGTCAGTAAAATGAGTACCCACCATGTTGAGGGCAAAATGCTAATTAACTTGTGAACTGCCCAAAGAGTGCTTTGATCTTTCCAGTCTGAAAGAAACTGTAGCTTTTCCTAAAGATTTTCTGTCATGTTAGATCAGGGGTTGGCAACCTACGGCCCATAGGCCGGATCCAACCCATGCCTTCGCTCCAGGCGCAACTAGAATCTGCTGCGGACACATTTATGGTTGTAAATGCATTCATGGCAGCTGTAAACGGCAGAGGGACCACCAGTCCGCCCGTCCGCCCCCACCTTCAACTGTCTGAGGGAGCGGGACCTGGCCCCTGACTTTAAAAGGTTGGCGACCCTTGTGTTAGATATCTTTAACATCCTTGTTTTTTATCGGCAGATTTTTCACACAGCCCCAGACCCCAATGTTCCTCTTCCACAGCCTCAGTCTCGATCAGGCTCAAGAAGAACAAGAGCAATCTGCCTCTCCACTGGCACTCGGAAACCCAAAGGACGGTATACACCATGCCTGGCAGACCCAGATAGTAAGTGCAGCTTCCTCCACTAGCACATTTCTCACTTCTTACCGTTAGCAATTAATGGATGGTAATAATTTGCTTGTCTCTGAGTATAAGGGGTGCTTCTCTGTGGAGCTTTTTGTCCCTTTTTTAAAAAAAGCTAGAAGAGTACTGATCTTGGCTTTTCTCACCGCTGGCACTTCACGTTCTGTAAAGGAGATCTTGCATTATAACCTGAAAGTTTTGATGCTCTTGTTGTGTCTTTGCGTCCCTCTTTCCCTCCAGCAAAATCATCTGGATGTGCCAAGGCAGAGTTATGATAGATAAGCAGCTTTGTTCCTCCAAGTCATGGAGCATGCTTTGAAGGCATAGTACAGGGATTCTCAACCTGTGGCCTGTGCACCAAATACAGCCCGTGGCACCATTTCATGTGGCCCTCCACTGCCTTCACTACACCAGGAAGTGCCATGCAGTGGAGGAAGGGCAAAATGGCTGTCCGGCCCCCAAAGCGGTCTGAGGGAGTATGACCCGGGCCCAGCTTTTAAAGGTTGAGAACTCCTGGCATAATAGTTCTCAGCAGCTGTGTTGAATCTATATTGGCTGGGCTTTTAATCCATTCCCTGCATGAAAGGCTGCTTTGAACCTTATGTACACTTTTTAAAAACTATGTCATATTCATAACATTTTAAAGAATGGGCCTTCAGATGACTCCTGGCTACTGACATTGTAAAGCAGTATAAGGGCAGAGATATGGACAAAGGCTAAAAAGCAGCACACGAGCATTAAAGCTGTCGTTGTGAGTTCTGTGGTGTGATGAAGCCATATCAAAAGGGATTTCTCCAGACATTGACATTGATATACACTGTCTTGAGTTCCACAATTGAGAAAAGTCAAAGCATTCAATAGTGCCTTGAGTGCTGGCTCAAAAGGTTAAGATGCTGAACTCAGTGACTGAAAGGTCAGAGTTCGATTCCCAAGTACTGCACAATGGAGTGAGCTCCCATCTCTGTCCCAGCTCCTGCCAACCTATCAGTTTGAAAGCAAGGAATTGCAAGTAATAGGGACCACTTCGGTGGGAAGGTAAACAGTGTTCTGTACACTCTGGTGTTGAGGCATGCCTGCCACATACCCACAGAAAAATCTGCAGATCCAGACAGCGCCGGCTCTTTGGCTATAAACAGAGATGAGCACTGAACCCCAGAGTCGGATATGACTAGCTTTTAAGCAAGGGTGAGCTTTACCTTTACCTGGCTTGTCCTGTAAACACTGCAAATGCTTTGGCTTAATGGCTTAGGTATCTGATAGCAAAGCCAGAAGTTGGGAGTTTGAGTCCCCACTGTGCCTTCTGAATAGGGGCTAGGCTTAATGCTCTACAGCTATGGTGGCTAACTTTGGCACTCCATCTATTATTGGACTTAAATTTCCAGAAGTCCTGATCAGGCTCGTGTACTGACTTCTGGTAGTTGGAAGTCCAAGAACACCTAGAGTGCCAAGGTTCACCACCACTGATTTATAGGATCCTTTCCAGCTGTGCCATTCTAAGAGGAGAATTGTTGTTGCTTCTATCCTGCATTTCTTCGGAATAATAAAATAATACAAGTGCTTCTGGTGAATATTGACACGATGCCATTAGACCATGCTGCATCCCTGTGTATTCCTGTTGACAGATAGTTGTCTTGCCATTCTATTTGAAATAAAACATAATTGTCCCTTGAGTAATGCTGGTTTTCCCCCCTTCCTTCCAATCTTTAATCTTTCTGCTGTTTAGGTGATTCATATAGTAGCAGTCCAGACAGTACCCCCATGGGTAGCATAGAATCACTCTCATCTCACTCATCAGAACAAAACAGCAACACAAAACCTGCCTCTTCTCAGCCCAGGGAGAAAACGGGAGCTGTTCCATGGATCACCTCATCTCCATCATCCAATGGGCAGAAAAATTCAGGCCTTTGGACCACAAGCCCTGAATCCTCCTCAAAAGAGGATGCAGCAAAAACTGACATAGAGTCTGACTCTCAGAGTGTTACCTCAGTTACCGTTCCAGAGAATATGACTTCCCCAGGAGACCTAGCCAAAAAAGGACTATATAGTCTCTCTGGAACAAAAAGATCAGCAGCTTCATCCATTAGATCAATTCCTTCTGCTGAAAGTAAGTGCTGTGTGATACACTGCATGACAGATAATCAGGAAAACCTATATCAGTGATGGCAAACCTTTTAGAGACTGAGTGGCCAAACTCAACAGGCTGTCGTCCGTGCTGCAGAGGGGCGGGGCAAATTCTGTGCTGAGGGGAGGGAGGAAGTGCTCCCATTGGCCTGCTGGGCAGAGGAGAGGGGCAAACTCTGTGCTGGGGAAAGGAAAGAAATGCTCCCATTGCACGGTTGGACAAAGGGGCAGGGCAAACTCAGTGTTGGGCGACAGTGCACGTGCCCACAGAGAAGGCTCCGAGTGCTCCCTCTGGCATGCATTCCTTAGGTTCACCACCACTGACCTATATATTTCAGAAATTGGGAAAGCCCCCCCCCACACACACACACACATAATTCTCAGAATACACCAGCCAGTTCTTGGAGGTTTGTTTTTGGGAGTTTAGTCTACAATAGTAATTTTTTCAAGTATCTGGTTTTGTTTTTTATTCTTGTCCTGTAAATGCAAATATCCTTGTATGGTCTTCAATCGAGGTGGTAATGTAGATTATCAAGCTTCAGTTTTTCTCTGCAAATGTTGAAATGATGCTGAAGCTGATTTAATGTGATTGTTTTATATATATACATAGGTAACAAAAGTTGCAGTGGTTCAGTACAGAGTCTAACGTCTTTAGAGGACAAAGAGACACCAAACGTCCCACAAAACCCAGATCTGCCTCCAAAAATGCGCAGAAGACTGCGATTAGATACAGCATCAAGTAATGGCTATCAGAGACCTGGTTCTGTGTAAGCTGGGGCTTTTATTTTGTTTGATGAACAGTGTTTAATTTTCACATCCAAAAGAATGTGTATAACTCTCAAATATTTTCTATATTATAGCGTAGCAGCAAGGGCCCAGCTGTTTGAAAGTGGTTGCTCACTTAAACAGGCACCCCCAGGAAGGTAAGCTATTTTCAAAAGTATTGTACTGTACATTTTGAATGTTCCTTACTTTGAATGTCATGCATGCCTTTCTGCTGTGAACTCATGAGAACTAGAAACCTTCTAAAGATCATTGGCTGGAATTCTATTTGTGTTTGTCTAATGTCTGTGTAACTTGGGATAGCTAATTGTAGCTAATTGACAAGGTGTCGGGGCACATCTTGGTTGTGAAATTCGAGTATATGATCGGAATGGACTGCAACACGTCATCAATTAGTTCCCATTAGCTGTGACAACTTATGCAGACCTTCTGCAAATATCAGGAGGATTCTTGTCCATAGCTTCAACCTCGTGACAACCTAGTGATGGGCTCAGGTTTTTAATTATAGTACTGGAGGCAATAAACAGTGAGAATACAAAATGCAAAAACGGAGTACTTCATCCAATTTCAAATGGAACCCAGACACCTCCAAATTCAGGTTTGCACACAGCTAACTTTTCCTGCCACTTTTCCTTCCTTTTTCAAAGGGTATGAGAGTTTGGAAAACTTTGAGAACAGAGAGAAATGAGTCAGTGAAGAGCCTTTTTTAGTTTTATAGAAATGTCATTCCATTCATAGGATGTCTGCTTCTTTATATAATAATGTGCACTGTGGTTTTCCAGGCAAGCCAAGGCCATGTATTCCTGTAAGGCTGAGCATAGTCATGAACTCTCCTTCCCTCAAGGAGCAATATTTTCCAATGGTAAGATATGTTACATTTATTATGGTTACTATAGTAGTAATATTACTCTTGTAGCGTACAGATTGGGTAATCTTTAAGATACAAAAAAAATCCCTGCATTTGATGCAACAGACTTAACTCTGAATGTTACTTTGACTAATTTACTTGTGTTGATGCATGAACATATACAGTACCATGCAAAAGTCTTAGGACATCACCAGCTGGTTTCGGGAATATTCAATGAGTGACTTGGGGGAACAGGACTGAGCCTCCGAGCCACTTAGAGATAGCAAAATTTGGGAGAGTTGCCTGCTGACTCTCCTCCCAGGCAGTGGCGTAGCGTGGGGGGGGCGGGGGGGGCGGATGCCCCGGGCAGCGGCTTTCAGGGGGCGGCAAAATGTCCTCACCACTTTGGCCTCCTCCCTCTGCCTGGGCTTAGGAAGGAAGCAGGACTTCCCAGGCGGAGGGCGGCCCTTTTGCTGGTGAGCGCTGCTCGCCTCCCTCCCATTGGCTTGGGTACTCATTTAACCGGCCTCGGTCGCCAGCAACCGAGGCCGGTTAAAGGAGTACCCTAGCCAATGGGACGGAGGCGAGCAGCGCTCGCCAGCAAAAGGCTCGCCCTCCACACACCTGGGAAGTCCTGCACGCGCGCGCGCGCGCTGCCCACCTCCTCCCCCCCACCCCTAGCCACCCAGCCAGCTTGCCGTCAGAATGGGCGCTCGTCGGGGGGGTGGCGCCGTAGCGGGGAGCCCCTGGCTGCTGGCTGGGTGGCTGGGCGGGAGGAGGTGGGCAGCGCGCGCGTGCAGGACTTCCCAGGTGTGTGGAGGGCGAGCCTTTTGCTGGCGAGCGCTGCTCGCCTCTGTCCCATTGGCTAGGGTACTCCTTTAACCGGCCTCGGTTGCTGGCGACCGAGGCCGGTTAAAGGAGTACCCAAGCCAATGGGACGGCCACGGAGGCGAGCAGCGATCACCAGCAAAAGGCTCGCCCTCCACCTGGGAAGTCCTGCACGCGCGCGCTGCCCACCTCCTCCCCCCCAGCCACCCAGCCAGCAGCCAGGGGCTCCCCGCTATGGCGCCCCCCCCCCCGACGAGCGCCCAGTCTGACGGCAAGCTGGCTGGGTGGGTGGGTCGGCACCCCCCCCTGCCAGCCCGCCGCCAGAAGTTCGAAAAAGGTAAAGATCGCGGCTCGACTGCGGGGGTTAGCTGGGATCCCGAGGGTTTTCCCCATCGTCGCCTAACCCCCGCAGAGCTGCCCACGCGCACGCCCGAGGATTCGAAAGGGTATTCCTACCCTTTTGAATCCTCGGGCGTGCACGCGGACGGCTCTGCGGGGATTAGGCGAGGATGGGGGGAACCCTCGGGATCCCAGCTAACCCCCGCAGTCGAGCCGCGATCTTTACCTTTTTCGAACTTCTGGCGGCGGGCTGGCAGGGGGGGGGGTGCCCACTATTCAGCAGGGGAGGGAGCGCCTTCTGCCTGGGGGGGGGGGGCCCGAGCGGTGGGGGGGGCAGCGAGCGGGGGCGGGCGGCGGGCGGCGATTTTCTTCTTCGCCCCAGGCGGCTCAACGCTGCGCGACGCCACTGCTCCCAGGCCTCACCGAGTTTGGTGAAGTTTGTGGAGTTAGGGTGTCCAAGTTATGGCCCTCAAAACCACTCATTGAATTTTCCCCAAACCAGTTGGTGGTGGCCGAAGACTTTTGCACAGGACTGTATATCCACATATGTTGGTGTTATCACTTTATTATTGTTGCTGTTGCAGTTGTTTGAAACATTCCTTCAAGAGAAAGAAAAGTATGGTTGTATTTCCCTGATCTTCATTCCGTGGAACACTGGTGGACTCCAATTCCCAGAAGTCTAAGTCAGTACATTGGCTGATCAGTGTTTTCGGGAATTGTTTTAGGCTTCTGGGAATGAAGTACAACAATCAGCATTTGGGAAACGGTATCATGAATCAAAGACAGAGTACCAGTTGAAAGTAATGTACAGTATTTCTGTTTCTTAACAGTGTATCCCTCTGTGGAACCAGGATGGCTGAAAGCAACATATGAAGGCAAAACCGGACTTGTGCCAGAGAATTATGTTGTCTTTTTCTAGTAAACGTTAGGCAGCAATATCTTCATGGTATCCATGGTAACGAAAATAAGCACTATATATATATATATATATTATCTGACACAGATACAGGGGTCTGCCTGTTATCCCTGCATATGGTAGGTTTCCTTTGACTTCTGCAACTGCAGATAAAGTAGCTCCTTAACGGTGGAACCAAACCAAATTAAAATAGTCAACAGGGTTTGTGTTTTTGTTTAAAAGTATTTCTGTGTTTTGAAACTGCCAATGATATTATTTCCATCATTTTCCACTGGGAACCAGATTGCTTTTTTAATAATACATGGAAAAAAGCAAGAGAAATTTCAGCTGAAAACGATAAACTCCAAATGGAAAATTGGCTGATCTGTCTTTTTCTCAGCTGATTTTGATTTTCAGGTGGTCCAAGTCATTTCAAAAAGAGACTTGATTCAAAACCTTATTTAAACTGTTGACAAATGCCCACAAGGTTCACATCTTGTAAATCAAATGAGTGTTGCTTGCTGGCATGCAAATGCCATGAATTTGAAACACCATTTAATGAAAGTGTGATTTTTTGTTTTGTTTCCAAATGCTTCTTAATACATTGCATTGAGTGGCTTGTGGTTTCTTTCCTTCACTACTTTTTGTTCTATCCACAAAATTATTAATGAATTATATTTATAGAAACGGTCTGCTCTGAAAAATCGTAACCTTGAATCAGAACGCTGACAAGATATATTACTCACAGCTTTGTATTTTATTTTGGGCCCTGCAAATAGAAGACAACAGGATGTCAACTAATTAAATACAAACACAATAATAAGACTTTGGCGTTTGTAAAGTTGCAAAAAATAAAGGCAGGAAGTGAACATTAACCATTGCAGCCTTAAATAAAATCTATTATGCCTCTACCAATGATTTGACACATGAAGCTGCTTAAGCTCTTGAATTTTACTGTGCAAATTTGATGAGTATCTTCTTCAGGTACTGGGTTTAACGATAATGTGTATTATTTTATTCATTTCAAAGCATGGTAAGCCAAATCTGATGCATTTTGAGCCCTGTTTATTTTGCTGCATCATGTCTTGAACAATTGTCCAAATTTCATAAACATCAGTCTTAGGAAATTTTTACTTTGTATTGATAGGATTAGTGTTTGTCTGAAGTTTCTGATTACATGGGTGACAGAAACCTTTTATCAGTTGCCAATCTGTCCATTACCCATGTATTACTCAGGTCTGATAATGAGATGTGAAAGACAGTTTTCATATAGGCATGTCTCATTGCTGTTTTCCAGTCTGTACATGCTATAATAAAATGATATGGTTGTGCAGTCTTTAGGTGAAAGAAGAAAACACAGACTGAGAAGAGCAGCTCCACTATATTTTTAAAAAAGCCATGAAGGTAGAGAACAAGCATGATAGACAGTGAAATGGAGTAAGTTGTGAACAAGTATCTGTCATACTTTGTATTCTGAAACCAAATCAGCCAAATACAAACCAGTTTGTATGAGGTCTGGGTTTCTGAGGCAAAAATTATTTACTTGTATTTGAAGTCACGTGAAAGCTTGGCAAATGATGTTTTGTTCTAGGCTAGGGCAATGATGGTGAACCTGTGGCACACATGCCAGAGGAGGCACTCAGAGCCCTCTCTGTGGGCACACATGCTGTTGCCCCCACACAGAGTACCCCCTGCCCCTCTGCCCAGTAGCCCAATGGGAGCACTTCCTCCCTCCCCCAGCACAAAGTTCGTCTGCCCAGAAGCCCAATGGGAGCACTTTTTCCTTCTCTTGTCTGGGGTAAGGTGGGTGGCTCACATGTGGCATGAGGGTGCAGCATGGACAGCAGCTTGTTGAGTCTGTGGTAAAGGTTTGTTTGGGCACTTGGTCTCCAAAAGGTTTGCCATCACTGTTCTAGGGTTTGCTGTCTAAATGCAGTGTGACTTTGCAAACAAGTGATATGTGAACATATTGGAACTTATTTTGTGTCACTTCACTTTAAGAACAGCCATTTCACCTTGAGGACACTGGCTGTTCTTCTACACCTACCGGAATTTTGATGCTTTATCGATAAAAACTAAAAAAAATTACTTTATATCGAAAGTCTTTCCTCCCTATTTGTGGATAATATTCATGTAAACAAGCATTAATGTTTTAGCTGTAAGATTGTGTGAACAAATAATAGGTAATAAGATCACAAAAATAATGAAACAAAATCCAGTACCTAGCATAAATTGACTATCCATATTCAAACTAAAGTTTCCCTCCTGCATTAACACCTAAACAAGATGACAGCCATGTATTGGGGGCTGAGCCAGGAGCCCTGATTGCAGTGGTTAAATGGCCGCACTACAGCCAAAATGTTGTAAATTCAATCCTGACAGGGATTAAGGTTGAGTCAGCCTTTCATCTTCCAAGGTCGGTAAATGAGTACTCAGCATTTTTGGGGGGTGGGAATACTAATTAATTTGTGGACTGTCTAGAGTGTAGTAAGTGCAATGGGAAAGTATATAAGTATAATTGCTATTACCATTGCCTTCTTTAGTCCAGCTTTATGCTTACACAGTAGTCTTTGAAAAGCCCAGTAGTGGACATGAGTTCAGCAGTACCATTTGCCTTGTGCAACTGATGTGCAGATGAATGCTGGTTCTGCAGACAAGGCATAGTCATCCTGCATTAATTTATCTAATCCCCTGGTAAAGCCATCACTACATCTAACGGCAATGAACTCTGCAGTGTACTGTTTTCTACCCTTGCCTCTTATATGCCTAAGTATAAACCTCACATACCTGTCTGTGACTCAGCAGGCAGATAAAATAGTTCAGATACATTTTGCATGTAGCCTTGCACGCAGACCTTTGAAGAGAAGTCAAGTGGTGCACATGTACGTGTAAAACAGTCCAGATTTTCCTGGTAGGGGATTATTCTCCCTAATGCTCCCTCTAGGACAGTGGTTCCCAACGTGGGACCCAGGCCCCACAGGAAAACTTATTTCAATTCCCAGAAGCCTAAGTCAGCACATTGGCTGATCAGTGCTTTGGGGAATTGACTTAGGCTTTTGGGAATTGAAGTCCAAAACCCCAAAGGTTGGGAAACACTGGTTTACGAGCATTCTGACCAGTCAGTCTGCATTCTATTCTGCTGCCGACTCTTTCTGCCCTGCAGGACAAAGAAGTGCCCGGGCTAACATCAGGGCATGGTGCTGCTTGTTTGTTTGTTTTTTGTTTGAATGTGCAACTCAGCTCATCTTCACAAGCCCTGATCAAATGCTTGTTTGGCTTAGCTTCTTAGACTTAATGGGAAAGGAAATTGTACATGGCAGAAATATCCCTAGGTGATAATTGCACCCTTTCTCATGTTTTAATTTCCAACTTTGTTCCTGCTGGCAAAAGCAGTTCTCCTGCATTTTGGGGCACAACACTATTAATTCATACCAGCAGTGTGACTCACACATGGAAGGACTTTGCTGCTATGATGAAAATAATGGAACGATGTAGGACACACCTTTGCCAAACTAGATTCCTGTTTTGGAGTGCAAAGGCATTGCTCTCTCAGCAGCAGCTTTGCTGCTGTTTTAAGAATAGAAGACCTAGAGCCAGTACAGCATGAAGCCCATAAAACCCAATGGCGTAGAGGCACATGAATATTTTCCATTTCAGCCCCAGACATTGCTGTGTAGGTTGGACCTAAGAAAAGCTCTTTTGAAGCCATGGTGATCTACTGACTGTATGGACCAAACATCTAACTCTGTTTAAGATATTGGCATATGTTCCAGTGAACTCAACAAAGGATTGGCTGCCTATCAAACAATTTTTCAGGCCAGTGATATTTTCAATGGCCCTACCCTGATTCAAATTTGTTCCTGCTGAAATTTTACAGATGACATCAAAATTTCTGTGAAGAGATGTGCTGATCATAACAAAGCTGTTTTTGAGTTTGATCAACAAAAAATAAACCTTACTGCTTGGTTTGGCTAAAACATTCCCCATAAGAAATTGTGATGCCACCAATTTAGGTAATCCCAGTCACCTAATGAGCAAAGCTATTGACAAACTCTAATTGTGCACTCCGCTCTGAAAGCATGTGTGCATGACAAAGGGATTGGTAGGTAGGTACCACTGAGAGATCCCTGATAATCTGAATGTTTTGTCTTTCAACAAAAGAAGGAAAGGGCCGAGTGTAAATCTACCTCATCCATCGTTGGCATCTACTAAAGGACTGTGCGCCAGATATTACCCTCTGATAAATATGAACCTATCCTACTAAGACAACCCCAGTTTTGTAAATGCATTACATTTTGCGGCAGTAATACTTTGTATACTGTGTCCTGATAGTTGCGTGGGTGGTTTAGTGCCTTCATTGTCCTTGTAGCAGAGGTTTGTGATTATGCTTTATCCCTCTTATTTCTTAGTAATCAGAAGTTGGATTGTGTTTGGAGCTGGTGTTCTTACTTTCCACTAAGTAGCATCCAAAGTATGGTGGCTCTAATATGGCTTTCAAGATAATGTTTGGTGGCTTTACCGTTGACATCTCCAGTCTGTTTCTACAGCTGAACAAAGATTTCAACTCAGTTCTCCCAAGTCCTAGTCTATCACTCTTATCCACTAGACCACACTGGATCCCTAGATTTGTAGTAGTTCCGAGTGAAAGGGGAAATGCTAATTACAGGTCTTCATTGGTATCTTCTTCAGGTATCAGTGTGATGTTTTATCTTTATCTTAATGCATGGGCATCTTTGAAGGATTGCTTCATTGCATGAAACCCATCTTTTCCAACAGCACTTTTAATGATGTTTATATTGTTGAAATGGTTTAGATGGGAGGGCAAATGGTCTTCTCCAGAATTTACATTCTCTCCCCCCCCCCCATGTATTATGCACACTGAAGGTATGGGGATCAATTTTGCCATCTTTTGATTCCCAGCAATTATATCCTCACACAGAACCCTATAAAGTTTTTTGTTTAATTTTGCAACTAGTGGAGCAAAAGCAGGCTTTTTATAACTATATATTGAGGAAATGGGGAACCGTAGGAAAGGGCACAGCTTTTCAGGGTTTCAGAATGGACATCTGTGACTCCCAGTCCCCTGGAAACTGCCTACCACTGATTTATATGATTAGACCTTCCATCATGTAAATAACTGGTTTCTCTTCTTTTAAGGAAGGTCTTCAATCTGTTTTTTAAATGTTCTAGTCTGTCTTTAAAAGAACCAGACATAGCTACAAGGTACATGCTTTTTTCCACATTCCTTATTTCTTTGCTGACTTATCTTGAGATGATAAGTCAGCCCTGGCAAATACTATCTCCCATTCTTCATCCAGAAAGAATTGAAAGATGGAGAAAGGACCACATTGATACCTCAATCACCTCCTTCCAAAGCTGCTTCCCCGTCCCTTTTGTTAAAAAAAAAAGAGTTGATAGGACTTGCTGATTTTCATGGATCTACTCGAAGCATGGATCCAGGCACTAATTAGGCATTCGTCTTCAGCTTGATTGCACACAATGCTAGGTAATTGAGTGGCTTGCACAGACATGTTGCTCTGTCTGATGTCTGTGTCTACAGCACCAATACCAAGGGAAACATGACATACTGCAGTTGATGTCAAGGATGAGGTAGAGGCATTGGTTCAAGTTTGCTTCTGTTTACATCTACAGCAAAATTGATAAAGAAAAGACCAGGGAGAGCTTACAACTTGAATCCAGACCAGTGTCTCTATATTAGTCCCTAAAGTGGCAATTAACATTACAGTAGAACCCCTCATAACGGAGCTCTTTGCTATGCGGATTTTTTTTTTGCTATGCAGTTCCCTGTGGGAGATGCCCTGCATAACGGAAAAAAAGTTCATTAACTGGAGTTCGCATTAAGCGGGTATACCCCAGTTACAAAAAAAACTGCATAATGAAATGTGGGTATCACCATTGCATAACAAACGCTTCATTGTGTGAATTTTTTGCTATAGGATGTGTTCATTATTTGAGGTACCACTGTAGTTTGAAGAGAGATTATTGTAGTTTGAGAAAGCATTACTTTCTGCAATATGCATAGATTTTTCCATTGAGTTTTCAAAGTACTACCAGAGTGTTAGTATTGGGCACAAGAAAAACAATGGAGCCTCGGTTGAATCACCCAATAAATCTCATTATATTTACAATGATTCTTAGTGCTGCCATTGTTTTACATTAAATTGCATACTAACATTGAAATTACATATGAGTTGAAATGTATCATGTAATTACATGTGGATAGAGAACAGTAATTATGGGGAAAGCAAAACACTCAATATGAAGGAAAGGAGAAGGTATAAAAGCCTATGTGCAATTATCAAATTGCTCATTTGAGTCATGCAAATTGAGAAACCATCTGGCAATTAAAAATAAAAACCCATTTGTGTTCATGTGGATCCCTTCATTCTAGGGAGAATAGATATGTTGTGGGAAGGGAGGCATGGAGACTGATGCAAATAAGTTTTCTCTACTATAATGAAAGAGAAGTTATTCTTTGGCAGATAAAGTCATGTGAGCAATTGTACAATTAACCCTAAAGTTCTTAAGGAAATAGCTTTGTTATAAACCAGAAAGTCAGCCCAATTAAAATGCACAGAAGTATTTGCAAGCTTGGCTTTATTAACTTCAACATCCAAACCTCCTTTTTTATTAATAATTTTTTGAGGAAGCTGACTTAGTTAGGAATGGTATTTCCTATAAACTTTCATCCTCTCCAACTACCTCCGTACTCTTCTTTAGATTCCAGTTATGAAAATTCTTTTATAAAGTCTCCTTTAATCTAATATTTATCTTGTATCTGTTATATAATGTAGTGATTATGACTGCAAAGATATCTGAAGAGTGCTTTCCTCTAAATTCCTCCCTATCCAGAATTTGATATTTTCCAAAAAGGCCCAACTATGTGTCCCATCCCTCAGAGACTTGGCTGATAAGTATAAAAGACATCACTTTCTCTGTAGTTGTAGTTGTACTCCAAGTGTAACTACTTCCCATCACACCCCAAGAGAGTTAGTCTTGCTTCATCTCAGATGAGCTTCTGATGACCTTTCTGAAAGATCTTTGGCATCTAGGATCAGTTTTAAATAAACTGGCTTTTAAAAATGTTAGGATATATGCTTGAGTGATATTCGTCTATTATAAATTGCTTTGGGTGACCTTTTGGTCATAAAGGTGATAAACCAATCATAGAAAGTGATAGACACAATGGAGATGCCTTTGTTAAACCAACTGAAAAAGCACGAAAGGCTGTGCAAGCTTTTGAAATTAAAATAAAATGGTAAATGGTGTTACAAAATAGCAGAGCAGCTGAAAGTTTGACTTTAGAGCAAAGCAGTCCTAATGTTGTTTGAAAATATAACGGGGAAGATATTTCATTCATTACAGAAGAGTTGGTCAAGTGTTAAGATTTTACCTCTGGTGAAGTCTAATTTTTCCTGGGAATACGAAAGGCCATAGAAAACAATAAACTTTCCATCTCCATTTTGAAAATGTAGCAACCGCTTTGCAAGTCATAGAAAAATATTGCCTGCTGATGAACGCAATGTAGCTTTGGAGGTGGTGATCTGAGCTTGCAAAGACGTATGGGGATTTCCTCTTTGTCTTCCCTTTACCCTAATGTGCAGCCTAACAAGATCAATTTCACTTTTTCAAAGAAAAGTGAGGTTACAGAGATGTGGAAGATTGTGCATTGAGCTCAGTAGCTGCACATGGTTGATGAAAGACTACCAGCAGCCCCGTGTATGTGGAAAGCATGTACTGTATATAAGTATCAGTGTGCATGCAGAGTAGTTGCATTTGGGATAGATAGGATCCTGTCCCTTTCCTGATTCCTACTTCCACTCATGAACAACTATCATCACTGGTGACTTTCAAGTTGTTGTTGTTGTTGTTCAGTTGCAAAGTCAAGACCAACCCTTTGCGATCCCATTGACCACTGCATGCCAGCACCCCTATCCTCCACCAACCTCTGCAGCCTGCTCAACTCTACGCCCATTGCGTCTACAATGCCATCTAGCCATCTCATCCTCTGTTGCCCCTTCTCCTTTTGCTTTCTATCTTTCCCAGCATCAAGGCTTTCTCGAGTGAGTCTTCTCTTCTCATTTGGTGTCCAAAGTACTTTAGCTTCATCTTCAATATTTGTCCTTCCAAGGAGCAGTCAGGATTGATTTCCTTCAGGATTGACTTATTTGATCCCTTTGCTGTCCAAGGTACTCTCAGAATACTCCTCCAGCATCACATTTCAAAGGCGTCTATTCTTCTGCGCTCAGCCTTCCTTATAGTCCAGGTATTGCAACTATACATTACTACTGGGAATACCATTGCTTTGGTATGTGGACTTTTGTTAGCAGGGTGATGTCTCTACTTTTATTGTGTTCCCTAGGTTTCTCATAGCTTGCCTCCCAAGAATTAATTTTCTTTTTATTTTGTGGTTGCATTCACCATCTATAAACTCCATGTAAATGCTTAGCTTCCAAAGGATGTATGCATAGAAACTGACCTCTGTGTGCATGTATTCTTCAGCTGAACTAGAGAATGTGTACTCTTCCAAATACAGTAAAACCTCGCATAAAGAGCGCCTCACTTAGCGACTAACTTGCATAAGGAGCAGAATTTTCTTTGAATGGTCACCTCGCTTAACAACTAAAACCAACCAAAAACTCGCTTAGCAACTAAATCGGGGTTTGCAATCCCTCCAACCAGAAGTCACAATTGGTCACTTACAATGGTGTTTCACTTAAAGAGCAAATTCGCTTAAAGAGCATTCTGCTCTTTAAGCGAGGTATCACTGTTCAACATTTCTATAGAACTTGCATTCAAACTTCAAAGATCGTAATACAGACTGATGGAGGATTTGGGTCCCCTTGATCAGTCTTGTTTCCGTAATGTTTCCTGCTTAGTTAATATAAACAAAGTCAGAACCTACTATTGCCCTGCATGTGGCAGCATTTCATAGTTAATATAATATTAACTCTTTATGTTACAATGATCTTTGTCCCTTCTTGCAGTGTTTGGTTGTCAAAAGACAGGAGAGAACTCATTGTGAGCAAAATGCTCCCCAGACCTCAAAGAATGTAAAACACACAATTAAGACTCAGCGGGTCACCTATCTGTGGGTTCCATTTAAATTAATAATGTTCTTGCTGGTACTAGAGTTTTATATAATGTTTCAATATTATTTTGTACTTTAATATGGAGAATCTATCCATTAATACCGTAACATCAATTATATTTAAAAAATTATTGCAAATAAATTATAGAACTTTTTGTTTATTTTGTAGTGTGTTCTCTTAAGTATCTGCACTCTGTACATATCTATGTAAATAACTCAGCATGTGTTAACTGTGCAGTAATTTTACACTAGAAATGTAAGATATTTGAAATAATTAAAATCAACCATTGTGCCTTTTTTCTTGTGCATTCCATTGTTTTATTGATTCATGTGTAGAAAACATTCCCTTTTTTATTCTGAATTCAATAGTGATTTATTAAATTCCAGAATCACTCTGATTTTCTAACGAGAGAATTCTATGAATGAAAGGGGATTTTCCAGAATACGTTGACACAAGGTTTTGCCAAAACAATCTTCCGATGAGATGGAACAAAGCTTTGATTTCAGGGACAGCAGGCAATGATTAAGTTTCAAACAGAGTGGAGCCTTTAAAACAACAGGTCTTGCATAGTTGTTGATTTAAACTGGCATTTGTTTGGTGGGTGTAACTGTGGTTGTATAAGAGCTGTGGTGGCTTCATGGTTAAGACGTTGAGCTGTGCTTGTCGTCTTTCCCAGCTTCTGCCAACCTAGCCATTTGAAAGCAAGAAATTGCAAATTGATAAATAGGTACCAGTTTAGTGCAAAGTTAAGAGTGTTCTATGTGCTTTGGCATCCAGTCATGCCTGGCACATGACCACAGAAACATCTGCAGAGAATACAGCACTGGTTCTTTGGCTGTAAAAGGAGATTACCACCACGCCTACAGTCGGATTCAACTGGCTTTTGAGCAAGAGAGACTTTTACCTAACTATACAGTCGTTGGTAAGTTCCAGGTCTTAAAGCTGGATGAAGAATGTTTTTCACATTGTTAGTAAAAGCACTTGTACCCAGCTGCAGATCAGATTGGAGGAGGGGGGTGTACTTCAAGATTCAAGCTATTTTGCTGCCTGAAAGCAAAGAATCATTTAAGTAATGTCACCAGGGTACACAGAAAGAGCCTCTTCAAAGATTGTGGTATTTTTGAACCATCATGCATACCCTGGTAACTGCAACCTTGTGTTGCTGGCTAATCTTTCTCACACTAGGTGAAAGGAACTGTAGATTGAACTCACCAAAGGATGCATTTATTTTGGCAGTTTCATGTCTGGCCTAGACACAGAAGAAGTACCCCCCCTTCCCTATTTGTGATATCTGTTTGGTATGGCAGTGTTCAAAGCTTTAAAAGGGACAGCACCTGAGGACAACAACTTGGTTTAGGAGACCTGAAGCAGAGTAGCTAAAAGAAGGAAGCTCCAGTGTTTACAATCTGAGATAACCCATTCACTTGGCCTAATAAAGTCATCTTTGATGGACCTGCAAACTTTCAACCAATCCAGAAACTAGACCTGCAACCTATTTTCTAGGTAGACTTGCAGCCAGTTGCCAAATGGAGCAGTGGGAAGGATTTCTCTGCCAGCTGTTAGCTATTCGTACCTGTAGCCTAAGCTTTTATCCTAACGAGAATTCTCTGAGTAGACCTGAAGGCACACCACCTTGTTTCATTTCATGCAAAATCTGATCGTCTCTTTAGCATATGCTTTTGTACTTGGACAGAGGTTCTGCGTGGAGGCTCTGGCTTAGACAAAGATCATGGAGATAAAAGTTGCTGAACATTTTGGTGTCATTCAAAGAACTAGGAAGGGAAGATCCATAAATCTGGAGCTTACCTTTGACCACTCAGTTAAGCACATGATAATCTCCACAGCTTCTATTAAGGAAGGTCTGTGGAACCTTCAGCTGTTTTGGCTTATGATTCCCAATTGTTCTTGACCACTAACATGCAGGTTTGGGCTGATGGTATCTGTTATGTAAATGAAAACATCTAAACAGGCAAAGATTCCCCCACTCCCCATTTTAGGCCTTTTTGAGGGGACCTCTATTATTGTTAGTAAGCATACTGATAATAAAAGACATCCTAATAGATAATTGCATTTGAAATTGTTTAGCCAATAAAACTGTAGTTTTAAGGATGAGTGAAAGATGATGTAAACAGTGAGTTTACAAGTGTTAATTATTACCATTAGCTAAAGCTAAGCTTAATGAGCTGAGCACTAGAAGATGGACAGTAAACTTTCGTAAAGCAGCAAAGCTCACTAGTGAGTCTTCACTGGTAGGTGGCATACTTTTCATGCAAAAGATGTCAATTGCAAACTTGGTGGCCAAAATATTTTACTTAAATACAGGGCAGCAGCATCTTTCTCTACATCAGAAACTCTTCAGAAAACAGAAACCTTACATGCTTGCATTTCTAATCCAGTGTTTCCCAACCTTTGGTTTTTGGTCTTCAATTCCCAGAAGCCAAAGTCAGTTTGCACTGATCAGCCAATGTACTGACTTAGGCCCCTCACTGAGAACCACTGCTCTAATCTGTGGCAAGCCACGCCTCCTGTCCTAGTTTGTTCTCTTATTTAGGGTCTGCCTTCACCTATACTTGCTTCTGCTTTCATGTCTGTAGCAATGTGGAAAGTCTTTCTATTTTCCACCTGCCTCCAACTTTTTACAACACTATCATCTTTTTCAATTAGTTTTGTCTTCTCATGGTAAACCCAAAATATAATGGCCTCAGTTTAGTCATTTGTTTGCTTTTAGTGAGAATTCAGACTTGGTTTGATTTACATTCCACTGATTTACATGTTGGGCCATTTCAAGTAGAGTAGACCTAATGAATTAACTATAGGATGGTAAATCAACAATTACGTAAATACAGTTGATTGATAGTGTTTAATCTAGTTGGGAATAAGATTCAGCATGCAGATTCCATCTGGGGAAGGCTGTTCTAATTGAAGAAGAATGGGGTTGAACCTCAAACTGTCATGAATGTGGGAACATCCATGGAGGAGCATAAAGCTAGGGTTTAAGTAAATCTAACTAAGGTTGACTGTGCTAGTCATAGAAGGTAAGATAACAGGCAACTAGAGTTAACATCCACCTATATTCTCTGGGTTGTTGTTTTGGTTTGTTTGTTTTTTGTGGCAATGCACCTATACATGGGACTAGCTATTAAAAAATGACACATTGTATTCCTGTTGAATATTATTTTAAATCGGGTTCTCAACTTTTTCAAGCCAGGGGCTTGGTCACACTCTCTCAGTCAGATTCAAAGGCCAGATGGCCATTTTGACCTGCCTTCACAATGGAGTGGCCATTTTGTTTCTCTATTGCCCTTGGAGAGGTGTGGGTGGGGGCACATGAAATTGTGCCAGTGGCCAGATCCGGCCCACGATCCTTAGGTTGGGAACCCCTGTTTTAAATTATCGAGCAGCTGTGTCAAGACTCCTGACTTTCCATTCTCCTTACAGTACCATACTCAGAAACATAACTGACTTAACAGGAGACCCTTTGCCAAAGATCATGGTGTACTTTTTAATATAAACAGCCCAAGGCTTCATGGGAGCTTTCAGTGACCTTCGCTGTCTGTACAAAAAGGAGTCATTTTCCTTTTTTATCTGCTGGCATAACTGAAAAGTTAATTAGTTAGATTTAGTGGGTTACTGTATATTTTGCATGCCATTATTGGCAGTGTATTTGGCGTTACCATATAAGGTTAGTAGCATCCAGCCTGGAAGAAAGACATCCACTCATATTCCTCTTGTATTTTAATGCCCCTGCTTATCTTTCTGTAAAGAAGAACCCTCCTATATTAACTATATAATGGAAGATTGACTACTGTATTTTCTATCAGAAGGCTTTTCAGGAAGAAAATTCCAAACAAGTATATATTCTGTATGCTGCTATTGCTTTTCTTTGAGATTATCAGCTGTTACAAAGATTTAAAGCAGGGAGCACAGCCAAAATGGTAAGTGTAGTAAACCAGATGTCATTCCAAGGTTTGCCTGATATCAGAAATGAGAGATTGGAAAACACTGGAGTTTTTTATATGGTTTAAAATATCAACTTTGTGTCAGCTGTCTTGTACTTATCATATGGAATGTATTCCTGATATGGAATACAGCATTCCTTTATGAGAGAGAGTGATTACTCCGATTCACATGTGAATACTTAGTCCTAAACTAGAACGTATTTACTTTAGCAAGTTGATCTCACTCCATCCAGTGAAATGCTAAGACATGTAGTCTAGCACGCATACTTCTGCTAGACAGCTCAGGCATTATAATTCAAGGGGAATGTTCTCCAGCAGACTCATGATTCTTTAGAATCAAGTCAAGGACTGCTATAACTCTACAGTGTAAGATGCACTCTGTAGTTTGCAGAATAAAAGAGAAATATGAGCTTCTGTCTTAATCTCACGGTGAAGTACATGTGAAGAAACAATAACACTCTCCTACAAGTGAGAGTAGTAATGAAAATAAATTCCTGCCTCTTGACATGAGCATGCAAATGACTAAGATAAACTAGGCATGAAAACGGCAGAGCTTTTAGAGACCTAGGGCTGGAAGATACAAACTTGTGATTCCTTCTGGTTCTGTGATAGTTAGTTCCTCCCTTACCCCAAATATCCAGGAGATGCATTTCTGCCTTTTTATTTTTGTATGCTGAATATTGAACTTAACACAGAATTGGTCAAATGGGAGCCCATGATACCATGACCTAAGATGGTATACCAAGGAGTGGTACAATTCATGAGCAACTAAAACATGCAACCAAGAGAATGCATCAATGGGTTGGCAAGGAAACACAACTATTTTGCAAACCCCTGTAAGCTAGCTCAGAATGATACCCTACTTCCTGCACAATGTACAGTAGAACCTCGCATAAAGAGTGCCTCGCTTAGAGACTAACACTTAAAGAGGAGAATTTTCTCTGAATTGTCACCTCACTTAACAACTAAAACCAACCAAAAACTCGCTTAACAACTAAATCGGGGTTCATAATCACTCCCCCGCCAGAAGTCACAATTGGTCACTTACAATGGTGTTGCACTTAAAGAGCAATCTTGTGGAACACATTATGTTCTTTAAGCGAGGTACCACTGTATTTATTTGCAGAAGAACTGAAACAAGGCAGTTTGACTCCATTGCCCTAGTATAGGTGGGTTTTGACTGGACAGTAGTAGATGGCCAATGTCCTTGAAAAGCAGTCTTCCTTTGTTTTGAGTCCTATCTGCTAGAAATATAGGGTTGTTCTGTTGGAAAACTGACAACACCCTGCAGTCTGGCCAGGTTATTCTGCTAGAGTAATAATAGTCTAGCTAGGCTATCCTGCTATGGTAATAGAGTAGACCATACTGCCAGTGACTCAACACCGAATGCCAGGCAACAGTTAAGTAACCTGACAACCTTGAGAACGGCCTTGGGTCCAGAAGTCTACAGGAAAGGATGATGGTCCCCAAGTGGATTAAATCCCACTTGAATCCATCTTGATGGAAGATAGCAGCTATACTGGCCTGGGGCTGATGAGGACTTTGCGTGCCAAAAGAGCTCAGGGCCAGAAAGTGACTTCTGGAACTGGGTGTCATGTTGTGATATGGAAGGCAGGTGAAAGGCCACTGCATTATATTCTCAGGATAGTCTTCATGGATGATCGCCATGAGGATCACCCAGTGTTCAGATTCTGATACAATAGAAGAGAACATCTAACTAGGTGACTTGACTCAAAAAGAGAAACAGAGGAAGCTCTAAATTGAAAAACCATACATGAATTAAATGCTACACCTCTTTAATCCATTATAAATGTTAATGATGTTAATAATTCTGATTAGCATTTATTTTTGTTTTTCAAGATTTATGCCCTGCCTTTCTATTAAACCATCCTTATGGTAGCTTGCAATCATCTGAGGCCCCACAAAATGAATTGAGCACCTCTTCTCTTCCCTACCCCCCCCCCCAAAAAAAAAAAAACAGCACTGGCTATTTTCAAGCCAGTGCAACCATGGCATATTATCATATAAAGGAGGAGAGCAGGACAAATAAAAGCATTACATTTGGAGCCTATAACATTCCAAGTGGATTGCTGTATCATAAACCAAGGCATGCATATAAGGACAAACTTATGGACCACACACTTTTAGCTGATGGGCAGTAGTTCCGTGTCTTTATATTGTTGAGTTTCTACTGAATCCAGTACCAAAGCAGAAAACCCCAGTGCTGTTGCTGGACTTCCTTGTAAGATGCCTAACCATTCTTTAAGTCACAAGGACAAGTCATAAATGTGACAATAAAGCATCTCTGCTAAGCTTTGCCTTTTTATTCTTGGGAGGAGAGCAGCAAATGAATCCTCTTCCATTTCATTTCGACTATTATGAATTATTTCCCCCTTCTGCTACCCAGGTAGTGGGTTTGATAATCTGACCACCAAAATTTTATTCCCAATCCCACTCTGAGGTACAGTACTCTCCTTCTTTCAAACATATTCCAGTTCAGACCATTGATGCCCTGTAGCACATGTGCACACATGCAAGATTTTTGTGAAGCGCTGCGGAAATATTGGCTCTTTGCCAAACTTTGGCTTGATATTCTGATCTCTTCTAGCATCACCAGGTAACAAATGGCACCTGCAACAAAATATTGGTGGAATATTCCAGATGCCAAGCTCTTTTCCAGAATTCTCCATTTGTCACCCTTCATGAATCTTCTGCCCCTTCCCTTGGGCTTCTCTCAAGTCTACTGGTCTGTTTAACAGTTCATATTTGCAGAATTAGTTTCCTACCAGTATGGCAGATGACAGGAGAGGTAGAATGAGGGAGGTAAATCATTTCCCAGTGCTTCAATTTTCACTGCTTTTTGCACCTAGTTCTGTATAGTCCAACTCTTAAAAAGGAAAAGCAGCACTCAGCAAAGACGGCAGCCTGCCAGAAGAAAGCCTTTGGTTGTGAGATTACTGTATTGTGTTGCCGCATAAGAGCCGAACAAGTTGAGATGGAACTATTATGTGAAGATGGAGTAATTTCCAATTGAATTCTTTTCCCAGTCGTCTCATAGAAATAGGATGAGAGTACTGTATATGATACTGTTCTTTATCAAAGAACAGGTACCATACTAGTTGGTGAAATGGCTTCTCAAAAGACTGGAAGCTTTGTGAGATAATAAAGAAGTGTTTTAATACGATACAAAGACTGTTCCTTGATTGTATTTCCCCTTCCAGAGAAAAAATCCATGTGGAAATAATGGTTTTCCTTAGCACTACATCTTTTGAAATATTACCTTATTTGTGAGAGGAGAGGGTTGTGCTGTTTTTTAATTCCCCCAATTAATTATTCGCTGCAGTGGCTTAGTGGTTGAGATGTTGATCTTGATGACTGGAAAGTTGGCAGGTCAGCAGTTCAAGACCTGAGTGCTGCATGATGGAGTGAGCTCCTGTCTCTGTCCCAGCTCCTGCCAACCTAGGAGTTCAAAAGGAAACAGTTCCAAGTAGATAAATAGGTACTGTTTCAGTGAGAAAGGTAACAGCATTCTGTGTGCTCCGATGTCTAATCATGACTGTATATGACCACAGAACATCTGCAGACATAGACTCTTTGGCTGTAAATGGAGATGAGCACCAAACCCTAGAGTCAGATACGATTGGCTTCTGAACAAGGACAAGCTTTACCTTAATCCCATTAGACACCATGAGGCAGCAGAATCCTTGCTAAATGTGACTGAGAAATTTTAGTTGATTCCACATACTGTGGCTCAACTGTTAATTGAGACCAAGCAGAATGAATATTTCAGTTTTTCAGAAATTGAAAATTTCTGATATGCCCCCCTAAAGACCTCAAAGGTCCCTTGGGATCTTTTTCATTGTGGATAAGCCATTGGGAACCCGTAGGATAGAGGGAAGTCTTTAATTCCAAAAATCACCACCAATGGGATTATTTTACCAGTAGCCATGATTTTTACAAATTAAAGATCCCTTCCAACTTCCTTGGGCCCCAATAGCTTCCACACAGTGAAAAGGATCATAAGGGACCCTCAAAGAAACTTCTGTGGTTTAGATAATTTTTTAGTTCCAGTAAAACCACTGCCACTGCTGACATCATCAGCTTTACAAGGTGTAAATTATGCTACTGGATTTCAGCCAATGCAAATATAAACATAAACACACACTTTGTACTATAATGGAAACAACTATGTTACATAGGGACTGTAGCTGGAAAACTCCTTGGGTACATGTATTTATCGCTTTTAATTGTGACTGATCTTTTCTGTGAGCCACCCAGATTCTTTAGAGTAGGGCGGCGATAAAATTATTTATTTATTTATTATTCATATTTATCCACCACCCTCCTCTCCGAGGTGACCCAGGGTGGGTCACAAATCACAAAAGCACCACAACAAAACATAAACATTCCTAAATAAATAATAATAATGTTTCAAGAGTGTGAGCGGCAGACTTTGAATATGTCAGAAAAGTTGAGGCCAATGCTGTCAGGAGACTAGAACTCATTTATAAAGCTGGATTCCTACAAGGGCCACCTGAGGCAGGATGAGAGCAACAGCTGTATCAGCAGAAGAGAATCAATCATTCCAATGATGATATGGGCAGCGAACCTTTGAAAGATAGCAGAGGTGACACTCAAACGAACCTTTGTTACTACTGTGCATGGCCAAGTAGAGGCTGCTGGTGGAAAACAACACACTGTGTAAATGTGGAGAGAGACAGAATCTGGCTTATTTGCTGGTTTCCTGATTAAAACTGGAATCATGTACCGGTACTGATGAGGATTTAAGTTTGGCCAATGGCAAAGCCAAGAGGTTGGCTTCATTTTGGCAGTTCAAAGTTTAACCTGGACATGAAAGAAGACGACCTCATTTGTTGCGGGTCCCCAGACCTTGGAAATATGCCGCTGCCTATTTTGACCCAAGTGTAACCATTCCTAATGTTTTCCTTTTAATAACTCAATAAAGCAGAGAGAAAAGCCTATATAATCCAAAGGTTTGTGCTACTCTCACTTTGCACATACTACTGTAATGCGCTCTACATGGGGCTGCCCTTGGTGACCATTCGGAGACTGCAGCTGGTCCAAAATGCGGCAGCCCGGGTAGTGATGGGGCGCGGGCGTTATGCTCGGGCCTCTCCACTGCTTAGGGAGCTGCATTGGTTGCCAGTTTGTCTCCGGGTGCAATTCAAGGTGCTGGTCATTACCTTTAAAGCCCTATATGGTAGTGGGCCAGGATACCTAAGAGACCGCGTCACCCTAAGAACATCTGTCCGTCCCACCAGGGCAGATCGGAGGGGCTCTCTCGTTGTACCATCGGCTAGGGAGGCTCACCTCGCTAGCACCAGGAAGAGGGCCTTCTCCGTGTTCGCCCCGGCCCTCTGGAACCTCCTCCCAACTGAGCTGCGCATGCAGACATAGCTCCTGTCCTTCCGGAAGAGCTTAAAGACCTGGCTGGCAGGACATGTGTGGGGTTCCAGGGATGTGGGATCCCATGTGGGGTGGTTAGTCTAAGGATTTTACCCTTCTGACGACACCCCCAGATACTGTTTTAGTCTATGAATTTTTAAATTTTTTATTGATGTGTTTTAACTTGGGTTGTAAGCCGCCCAGAGTCGGGCTTGCCCGATTGGGGCGGGTTAGCAAGTATGAAATATAAATAAATAAATAAATTCCTCCTCCAACTCTTGCTTTCTTGCTAGTCAGCTCACCTACAAAAAATCAGCTCACCTACAAAATTGAATGAAAGTGGATACTTCACCTCACAGCTAACTGAATCAGTCCCTTCCAGACTGACTGTGACCAATAGCCAGGGCACATAATTCAAAGGTTTCAGCTGTTTGGATTATTGCACCTTGATGAAAACAGAAGTGTCACATCAGTTCCTTCAAAATATTTAACTCAGTTAGCATTTCAGCATCTTCCACTGCAAATGCCAAGTCGGTTTCTCATGTCATTGTAAAATAGCATATTCATACTCAAATATGACATAAATAGAGCGAATGGATTTCTCAAGCCAATATAGCAGACAATTTTTTCCTGAATGATTATGAATAATTTCAAGAGGAATAATGAATGCATGAGGTAACAATTGTGTTCACCACCCACAGGAAAAAACCCATACTATACATCTGTTTTGTTGCTTTTAGGAAAAAGACATTCCCAATTTCCCAATGATTTTAAGACATTGGGGAAAGGGGGGCATGTCTGAGAACAACAGGGCAGGATCTAAGGGTAGAGGTCCATGGGTAGAATAGCAGAACCCATGAAATGGCAGCTTCAAGAGGAACTGAAGATCTGCCTTCAAAAATTGATCCAAAAGTTGGCTCTGGAGAAGAAAGACGCTCTCTTGAGCTAGTTTTGGGTAGTACAGGAGGCTGTAGGTACACTGTTTCTATTTTGCAGATATTGACTCAAACCTAGCAATAAACAAGTGGGTCCTAGAGCAAATCAAGCCTGAATTGTGTCTGGAGGCAAAATAAAAATAAAAAATTGTGCTTTGGGCACCTCATGATTCTCTGGAAAAGTGAACAATTTTGGGAAAGGTTGAAGGAAAAGAGGAAGACCACAGGTGAAATTGATTGACTCCCTAAAGGAACCCACAGGCTTGAGTATGCAAGAGATGAACAGGGCAGTTGAGGACAGGACATTTTGGAGATGTATCACTCATAGGTTCACCTTAGGTCAGAGATGACAACACATAGGAACAAGGGTCAAAGAATCATTGGACTCTATTGCAAAACACACTCCTGAAAACCCCAATCCCAAAACCTTTTCAACAATATTGTGGTGTGTTTTTTTAACTAAGAAAGTCACTTTGTGTCTTCTAGGGTCATTGCAAAATATTGTTTTTAACATGAATCTGAAGAAATAGGAGCTGTGGGGGTTCCTCAAAACACGGGAAGGGGGGAATTGACCACTTAGAGGGCACAAGAAGCCCTGGTTAAAAGCTGCTGTACTGCAACCAAAAGATTGTGAGTTCAATCCTGACCAGGAATCAAGGTTGACTCAGCCTTTCATCCTTCCCAGGTTGGTAAAACGAGTACCCATCATGTTGGGGGCAAAATGCTAATTAACTTGCGGTTGCCCAGAGAATGCACCAAGCGCTGTGGGGCAGTATATAAGTGTAATTGCTTTGCTTTGTTTTTTGCTCATTTATATCTTGCCTCATTTGAACTCTACTTTTTTACCCATCTAATTGGGGGGGGGGGCCCGGCGGCGCTGAGGAACCTTAGGAGTGCTGGAGGTAACATCCTCCCCATTTCTGTTTTAAAGGCTCAAAGCTTGGCTTGTCATATCTTTTTTAAAAAAAATCTCCAATTCTTTCTTTCCTGAATCTCTTTCCATCCCAAACAGGAAGAAACTTACAAATGCTGGTCTGTTCTTACAGAAAAACCTAGACCAAAATAGATTTTTTCCCCCACCCTTAAACGCCTCTGCTCCACCTTCAATATAGCATAGGAGATGAGGTGCAAAAAGCACAGGCAAGCCAGGCTCCCCAGTTGGGGTAGGATCAGACAGGGAACAAAGCCAAGACCTCCCCTTCCAGTGAAAAGCAGATGCATGTTTATTTTGCAAAGTGTTATGCAACTGTGCAGAACTTGCCTCCGTGGCAGATTTCAAGCGCCTTTGAAAATATCGTCCTCCAGCTTAAAAAAAGTCAACACACGTCAGAAAATCAGCACCTACATTTTAAGGAACCTTCCCCTGCCCCTTTTCACACACCTCCCGTTAGCAATCCCCACTATGGATCCAACTTGAATTTGTTTCAGACCACTCCAGCCATCTTTTCAAATACATCGAGAAGAAATTTTCATCTGAAAAAGGCTTGAAGGCAGACAATAAAGTCATTTTAAGTAGTCATCTTTTTTTAAAAAAAAAATCCTCTCCCTTGCTTTTTCCACTCTTCAAATCCTTTTAAAAATTGATTTTTCTCCTCTTTCCCAGTTCAGTATTGTAGGCGGGGTGGTTGTGTAGGAGCTTAAATTAAAAACAAACCTTGTACAGTACTTGATACCAGGTCATCATGACATAAAGCAGCAACAGCCAATAAATCTAATAAGGCTGACAGACCAGGCTGAGCCTAACGTTATTTCTACATGTTTCTGAGCTGTGCAAATCCTGCCCCTCTTTCAGCTTTTCTATCCGAGGAATGAGAAACCAGCTGTAAACCCAAGGGAAGCTGGTTGTTTCAACATTGCACCCCATGGCTCTTAGAAAAAGACTATGCACACAAAAACTCACAACAAACTAAACAAGTCCATCTCAAGAGAGCTACAAGTTGCATTTTCCACTGAATAACATTTATATTATATTATTTTTCACTCCACCTTTAGTTTCCCGACTCCATACTGCAATGATAGCAATTTTGACTCTACGGATCACAGCATCAGCGCTCAATGATTGGATTTCTGGTTATTTCTGACCATAGGTTCCACCATCCTTAACTACTGGGTGTGCTAACTAGAGCTTATAGGAACTGGACAAATTTTCTCCCTCTGGGCTAAAAAGGTGGGAGTAAAGTGACTGCTTAAATATGACCTTCACCTTGGACCAATCACCATGTCTTAGCCTCACTTGCCCTGCCAGGTTGTAGGGCTGAAATAAGCAGAAGCAGTGTCCATTACCCTGAACCCAACCAGGTTGGGCTGATAAGTTCAGGAAGATGTCATGCAAAAATAGAATAAATTAGCCTTCCCACAATTTCCTGAATGAGAATGGGTGAGAGTGTCTAAGAACATTCTGTAAATTACACTTTTGAGCAACCACAGAGCAGAACAATAATGTTAGGTGTAGTGGTTAAAGCAGGGATTCCCAACCTTTTCAACCCAGGGGCCGGGTCATACTTTCTCAGTGTTACCCAACGTAGGAAGCCAGAATCTGAGTCATCATTCAGCAATGAAGATCCAGATCTAAACTAAATCAATAACACGATGGTGCCAATAATGAGCTTCAAAGGCCGCCTAGCCATTTTGTCCTGCTTGCATGATGGGGTAGCCATTTTGTCCCAACAACTTCAAAGGTGTGGTCATTTTGTTTCTTGAATGTCCTTGAAGGGGTCAGGGTCCATGTGAATTGGGCCTATGGGCCAAATCTGGCCCAAAGGCCTTAAACTGGGAACTCCTGGGTTACTTAGGGAGCCAGAATCTGAGTCATCATTCAGCAATGAAGATCAAGATATAAACTAAATAATAACATGATGGTGCCAATAATGAGAAATGCCAGAGGACATTTTGAAAAATAATCCAACTGTTTCATAGGTTTTTAATAGGGACCCTGAGAAGATGCATTGTGACCATGGAGGAGGGGTTCCCAACCCCTAGCTCATAGGTCTAATCCTGACCGTGCACATCATTACTCTAGCCTGTGGTGGCCACCTCTAGACATGCCCATCACCACCGGAAGTCCCAATACGTCACTTACTGTGGCAGCGGCAGAAATTGCAATATTGGACAGGCTCCGCTGCTTCCCAGGGCAGCAGGAGGCTTTTTGGAGCACGCTCACTCTGGTTTGGGATTTTTCCGTCGCTTCTTGGCTGCACTTCAGCAACTGGAGCGTGGCAGTGGGTAACTTCCAGTGCCGGGAGGAGCTTACGTCAGGGTCTGGGATCCCAGAGCAGAACCAGGAAGAGCATGGTCATGCTCTTGCTGTCGAAGCACAGCTAAGAAGCAATGGAAAATCCCAAACTGGAACGAACATGCTCCGAAAAGCCTCCTGCTGCCCTGGGAAGTGGCAGAGCCTGTACAAGAATCTGCTAAAATGGCAAATTCCACCACCGCTGCCACCACAAACACAAATAATGGGCACAGCCACACCTCCTGGCCCCACAGCTGAGTGCAAGTAGTGGGCACTGCCACAGGAACTGGCCCCTGGTGGGAAAATATTGGGAACCCTTGCCATAGAGGATGTACTGTTCCTGAGCAGGAGTAGGTTGCTTGATTATTTATATTACTGTGTGTTTTAGACCAATAGCTCCTTTACTATTTATAATTCATTCACAGGAACTTGTATCAAGTTTAGATGACTGTGGGAAGGAGGTTGTGTATGTCATTTGGTGTGATCCTCCCATTGAGATGACATACAGACCTCAAACAACCCTATCTCATCTGAAGCAGCCTTCACCAAGATCATGAAGTGCCTAAAAAAGACAGCCACTTGAAGAAATTGGCATATTAATCACTTCCTCAGCTCTGTGGAGGGGCTGATGCAATGAAACAAAAATTGTTGGTCTATATTTGACAGGGAATATTCACTGGGTTGGTTGAAATAGAACACTTCCTTCCAGAAGCTTTTGTTTGCTTTGTTTTTCAAGGACGTGCTGAAAGGCCATCTACCGCCAAATCAGGCAGGATCTCGACCAGAACTTTAAAAGCAAGGAAGCCAAAGCTTCCAGGAGGAAGTGTTCCATTTATTTATTCTAAGTATTCACTGTCAAATACATAATTTTTTTTAAAAAAGATCTCACTTCCTCAGCTCTCCACAAGCCAAGCAAGTGATTGAATTGCAGATTTCCAAAGCAGCTCTCTTAACTTGCTGCGCACTACTGGCAAAAGGCTTGCTTTTGGTTTGTTCACAGTGATCACACATGCTGGAGAAGAACCAAACCAGAGTGGCTCTACCTGCCTCAAGCAAAGCAGAAGCCCCTAATGGCAGCTAGAAATGTATACGTAGAAATGTTCTGAGGACAATTTGGTTTCCTCCAGCAATTACATCACATGATTGCTGTCAAAAAGAGTGAACTGATACATTAGCCCAGGGATTCTCAACCTGCAGCCCACAGTGCCGTTTCATGTGTGTTCCCTCCCCAATTGCCTCCACCACACCTGGAAGTGCCATGTAGTGGAAGAAGGGCAAAATGGCTGCTCCCATTGTGCAGGCAAGGCAAAATGGCCATCCAGCCCTTGAAGCTGTCTGAGGGAGTGTGACCCGGCCCCCAGCTTTAAAAGTTTGAGGACTCCTGCATTAGACCATAGCTCAAAAGGATTTCAAGAGTGTTGAGTATTCTAGTGCAACCCCAGCATGCAGTAAATTCTAACCAATGAGATAGGAAAGACTAGTCTGACCTAAAGGAAGTTGTTTGCATTGTTTGTCTCTAAGTAGCCAATTAGAAAAGTTCCTGTCTTCCCATCTCACCTGACCCTTTTTGCACATCTTAAGGCCTTTGCTTGTTCTGGCCTCCTTTCTCTTGTTTCTGCCTTTCGAATAGGAGGGTGTCCTTTTTGAATGTCTCCATTTTCCTAATCACATGCCTAGAAGAGAGGCCATCATTACTTACCTTCTTTTAAACCATCTAACTTGGCCTTCATTATTGACCTAATGTCATCTTACCAATACTTTTGAGCATATGTATCTTCTGACCTTATTTTGTAAGTAAATGCTATTTTTCTTCTCTCAAGCATCTGATCCAAGTGTGTTTATTAGCTGAGCTAAAAGGGGGAAGAACTGGAGAGACCTGCATTCAAACAGAAAGGCATAAAATCAAGTCCTGCTTTACTGTGAAGCTGCCACTAATAACAGGGAGGACTGAATTTAATGCAAAGAACAGAGTGCACTGGGAGAGGATGCTAGGTCCCATCTGGGTCTCTCTGCATCTCAACTGCAACACCCAAGCTATTTATATTCACCTGCCATCTCAAGTTACAAAGTCCCAATCCATTCTCATCCCAGTGAAGCATCTTGGGTTCCAAAGCAAATCACGATATTTTTCAGCCTCCTTACTGATGGAAATCTCAACCTGGTGGCATATGGATATTTCCCTGTCACAGATCACATTACACTTCCAAACCTGGAAGATGACATCTGAACTCCTGTGTAATTAAATCACTGCAGAGCAACAGATAAAAGAAGCAATATGATATGGAAGGAGTTTCAAAAGCTATTTTAGACTGCATTAACAGAGTTATAATTTCCAAAACCTGTGAAGTATTTATCCCCCTTTACTTGGCACTAGGTAGACCTCTCATTTAGAGTACCGAGTCCAGTTCCGTACAATAAACTTTAAGGAGGATTCCAACATACTGGAACATGTTCAGAAGAGGGCAACAAGAATGACCAGGGGACTGGAAACCAATCCTTATGAGGAAAGACTGAAAGAACTGGGCATGTTTAGCCTTGAAAAAATGGGATATGCTAGCACTTTGGAAATACTTGAAAGATAGTCATAATGAGGAAGGGCGGGACCTATTCTATGTCATCCCAGAGTGCAGGAGACATAATAACGGGCTCAAATTGCAGAAATCCAGATACCTACTGAATATAAGGAAAAACTTATCAACTGTTAGAGCAGTACAACAATAGAATCAATTACCTCAGGAGATGGTGAGTGCTCTACCACTGGAGGCATTCAAAAGAAAATTAAACAACTATCTGCCTGATCTGCTTTAATTTGGATTCCTGCATTGAGCAGAGGATTAGACTCAATGGCCTCATAGGCCCCTTCAATTTTCTACCTGAAAACTACATTTCCTGAAGGCTTGGAGGATATTAGGTCTTATTTGGAGAGAAGCCTCAGTGCCTGAAATGCCAGCCTAGAGGCACATAGAAATAGCAATAGCATTTTTATACCACCCCACAGCGTTTAGTGCACATTCTGGGTGGTTCACAAAGTAATTAGAATCCCCCCCCCCCCAACACACTGGGCACTCATTTTACTGACTTCAGAAGGATGGGAGGATGAGTCAGTTTTTATCCCTGTCAGGACTGAACTCACAACATAAGCAGCAGTTTTGGCTGCAGTGCAGCAGTTTAGCCACTGCGACACCAAGGGTCATGTGGTTCAAGCCCTGCACAATGTCCTTATGTGGAACAGAACCTTCATGTGTTCAAGGCAAATTATTATTATTATTATTATTATTATTATTATTATTATTATTATTATTATTATTATTATTATTATTATTATTATTATTATTATTATTATTATTATTATTAATTCGATTTATATACCACCCTACTTGGTACAACCAACTCAGAGCGGTTTACAGAAACCATACAAATGATGCTGCCTGAGCCCTTGAGGCACAGTGGTTAAACTGCTGTACTGCAGCCAAAACATTGTGAGTTCAATCTCAACAGGGATAAAAGTTGACTCAGCTTTCCATCCTTCCTAGGTTGGTAAAATAAGGCCCCAGCATGTTGGGGACAAAATGATAATTTAACTTGTGAACTGCCCAGAGAGTGCACTACGTGCTATGGGGTGATATAGAAGTGTTATTGGTATTGCTAACTGCTATTGCTATTCAGACTACCCCTTCCTTCTTCTTGTTCCTTTATACCAATTTTTTCTCTTTCTTCCACTTCCCACTCTCCGAAGACAAAAGCGTGAAGATGTAATTCCACACTATATAAAAGGAAGGAACACAAGTAGTTGCTATTTAATGACAGTTTTGGTCTTCTTTCATCAAGAAGCACCCAGACTGAGATGAGACTGGATTTGATTATTAAATATAATAATAATAATAATAATAATAATAATAATAATAATAATAATAATAATAATAATAATAATAATAATAATAATAATAATAATAATAATAATAATAATACCTCGGATAACGTTTACCTTGGATAACGCTAAAATCGCATAACGTTAAGCAATCTGGGGAGGAGAATTGGATCGAATAACGTTAAGGTCCTATGGGATGTATCAGATAACAACCGCTAAAGCCTGTGCGGTTACAATGTATCCCTATGGAGCTTTAACGTTATCCGATACATCCCATAGGATTTTAACATGCATCGGATAACACTAAAAATCGGATAACACCAAGACTTGTGGAACCAGGTTTTAACGTTATTCGAGGTATTACTGTAGTAGTAGTAGTAGTAGTAGTAGTAGTAGTAGTAGTAGTAGTAGTAGTAGTAGTAGTAGTAGTAGTAGTAGTAGTAGTAGTAGTAGTAGTAGTAGTAGTAGTAGTAGTAGTAATAATAATTTGATCTCTCCAAGTTCTTTTCTGTTCCAGAAAGAGAACTAACTAACTTCGAAGCACATTCAAGTGTTCTAAGACACTAAGGATAGCATGTTGTCTAGTAAACTCACAGCAGATTGAAAGAGGGCCTTTTGCATTTATGCCTCAATCTCATTAGACACTATGCCACACTAGCTGCTGGCAATTAGTGACATTAAAATCAATGTGAGTTATTACAGAGAAATGTTATTTCAGAGAAACTGTTGGAATATCATAGGCATAGCATTACTTCTCTTTCTGAGAACTGAAGAGCAGAAAGAACTTCCTGCAAAATACCTAATATGTTCTCCCTCCAGCTTGTATTACAACCACTCAGTCTTGCCATTATAGGGTTGATGTTCACATGTAATGTAAACAAGTTTATTACCAAAAATTAATTAAATGATTGTTTGTCACTCTCAATAAGCACCATTTTTTTTGGACCTGACCATAAAGCGCACCCAGTTTTTAGTGCAGGAAAATAAGAAAACAGCCCCACCCGGCACCTTTGGGCCATAAAGCGCACCCTCGTTCCCCTCTCCCACTTTTTTTTGAGCGGGAAGTGCATCTTGTAGTCCATAAAATACAGTAAATTGTTAACATTTCTCACTTCATACAAACTAAAACAATAACATAGTAATAATTGTTACATGTCATTACTTATATGTGTATACATCTATCTATATATGGATTGTGGGTTCTGTATCCATGTGTCTAAAATTATTAAATAAAAGTCCCTGAAATACATATTATATATGTATTTCTATGGCCATATTACAAGAGGTTGCTCCAAGAGGCCACTCTCTGCATTGTCATGTATACAAGGAACAAAGGCAGACATTTTGGTACTTCACATGTTTCAAAGGCATTTGAAACCCCTCCCTTTCTTCTATGACTCAGGTATACGTGTTAAATATAGGGTTCATTGTTATCTGTGGAAGGTCTCAGAATATATCCCCCACAGATACGGGGAGAAGATATAAACACACAGAAATAAACACACATAGATATAAACACACAGAAATTTCTAGAAATCCTCCAAAATGAGCCACCAAATGCTAATTTTGAGGAGAAATAGAAGAATGCTACTGATTACATTTCTAAAAGTCATCATGTGTTATGCGACATTGCAAAATGACTAATGTTATTTCCTTGTTACCTCCAAAAGAAACTCATTGCAGGTAAGTGACTCAAGAAACATTTAAAAGCTTGTGTGCATTCATACCCATCTATCCTCTCACTGGCACTGAAAAGGTTCCACTAGGCCAGTGATGGCGAATCTTGGCACTCCAGGTGTTCTTGAACTTCAACTCCAGAAGCCCTGGTCAGCAGGAGCGCTGACTTGGCCTTCTGGTAATTGAAGTCCAAGAACACCTGGAGTACCAAGGTTTGCCATCATGGCACTAGGCTCTTGAGTTGGCAAGAGAACAAAAGAAGTTGGACAGAAAGAGCAATATATTGTAAGTTTAGAAGATAATCTGCTTTTTAATTTCACCATATTCTTTGATATTTATATACATATATATGTATAGCCAAACACACACGCACAAATGTATTCAAAGCTAAAGCTTTACTCCATTGCAGGAATTTAAAAACGCATAATATGAAAATGTACAAGAATAATTTCCTGTTTAAAAAAACAACTGATCTTAATGCATTCCTCAGCAGAAATCCCAATCAGGCCTATTATAAAACATTTCTTATGACAAATATTGGTCATGCTTTTTAAAAAAAAACTTTGCAAAGAGATCAAAAAGTTCGCCATACAGAGGTCACGGTGCAGCATTTGAAGGTTTGCAGATGAAATAGGTTGAATGCAAACTTAGTCACATTTAGACGAAGACTCACTGAAACTAATCAAACCTAATCTAATCAAGACCAACTGATGTCTCAATCTCAGCAGATCTCCTCTACATATGATTAAAGTGTGGATCCAACCTTTAAACTGGTATGTATGTGAAGTGGAGCAAATATCCTAGCAATGAAAATCCTTGCCCCCATCCCCAAAGATTTTGTTTAATGTGCATTTGTATCTCTACAAATGAGAGAATGGGGGACGATGTGTTTCACTTTTTGTGAAAGAGAAGTGGTTTCACCATTCCTGCCAGGATCTTGGGTAGCTGTGCGGCAATCACTTCTGACATCATCTCTGGAAACTCAACACTCAGTGCCCGGGACTGGAGAAATGTGTTCAGACAGTATAGATGGAGCTGTTTCACAAGCTGCATTTAAAAAAAACACACAAGACATACAGATCAATATATGTACAATAGAAGACAGATTGGTCCTGGATTGGCAGTTTTGCCCCAAACAGACTCTGTGCATAACCTGGGGGTCTTTCTGGACTCATGACTCCTGCTCGAAAAGCAGGTGGCAGTCGGGGCTAAGGAGGGCTTTTGCACAACTTCGTGTCATTCACCAGTTACGTCCACTCCTAGATTGATCACACATGGTCTGGTCACCTCCAGACTTGATTACTGTAACACACTCTACATGGGGCTGCCCTTGATGACCATTCAGAGGCTTCAACTGGTCCAGAAAGCAACTGCCCGGGTGGTAATGGGGTGTGGGCAGTATGCACATGCCTCACCACTGCTTCAGGAGCTGCACTGGTTGCCAGTATGTCTCTAGGTGCAATTCAAGGTGCTGGTAATCACCTTTAAAGCCCTACGTGGTAGTGAGCCAGGATACTTAAGAGACCGCCTCACCCCATAAACATCTGTCCATCCCACCAGAGTGGACCGGAGTGGATTTCTTATTTGTTCCATCAGCCAGAGAGACATATCTCTCTGGCACCAGAAGGAAGGCCTTCTCTGTGTCTGCTCCAGCCCTACAGAACCTCCTGCCAACTGAGCTATGTCTCCAGACTGAGTCGCTGCCCTTTAGGAAGAATATAAAAACATGGCTGGCAGGGCAGGTATGGGGTACTGGCTGCACAGCAACCCCAGCTCGCTGGTTGGTTTGAGCACACCCTCTCTCTTAATTTTTATGATTTAGCTTTTAATCTTTTATCTGTTATTGTGATTCGATGATTTATTTTATTTTAATTTAATTTTAAAATTTTAAATATTTTATAATTTTAAAACTGAAGTTTTAGGGAATGGTTTGGATTTTTCATTATGTTTTATGATATGTAAACCACCCTGAGTTACCCTGGTGAGGAGGATGGTATATAAATGTAAATAAATATATATAAAATAAATAAATGGCTAGCAATTAAAATACAGAGGGTATCAAAAATGTGTACACACATTTTAAGAACTGTTATCTATGTCTTACTTTTCAAAGTTGAATTGAATTATGGTAGTAATATGTAACATGACATTCGCTCAAAAGAATGAATGCTAGCATCACCATGCAACAGGCAACGCAGTCGCAGAAAATGGCAGAAGCATGGTTGTTGTTCAAGTAGCATAAGACCATTTTGAAGTGGTATTTGAAATTTGAGAACGTTGTGGAAGTGCAATGACAATGGAGATTTGAGTATGCAACAGAACCTGCAACATGTTTAACAATTGCACACATTCTTGATAAGTTTGAGGTACATGGTACTGTGTGTGATATCCACAGCAACAAGTCCTGCTTCTTCTGCTCTGGTGTTGGAACAGTTTATATGCTGACCACAGAAATCTACCAAACAATGTGCATGTGAGACAGGAGTTACCAGCACAAGCATATGATGCATTCTTAAAACAGCAAAATCTTGCATGTGCAGTGATACAAGTAGGAACTTTGGTCAACAATACTCATGTAGTAGTTTGCTGTAGTCAGAAGTGTCTGGACGCTGATGGTAACCATTTGAGCATCTCTTATATTTGTAGAAATCAAACGTGACTTGTATTCATCTTTTGTCATCGGTATATATTGAGTCTTACAATTTTAATCCAGTTTTCCCCTTTCTTAAAATGTGTAAGTGTTTTTGGCACCCTCTGTATTATAAATGATGTCGTTGTCTGTTAAAAAGGATAACACATTGCCTTTTACTTGTTTTTAAGTAAAAAGAGGTTAGTGGTTTTACTGTTCAAAGGTCATGTGAAGATTGTGTGTGTGTGTGTGTGTGTGTGTGTGTGTGTGTGTGTGTGTGTGTGTGTGTGTGTGTGTGTGTGTGTGTGTGTGTGTGTGTGTGTGTGTGTGTGTGTGTGTGTGTGTGTGTGTGGCATCACGATATTAGAGATGCTTAGGTGGGACATGGCCAAAAATAGGTTGAGAATCAGTAGGTTTAATCCTTGTTGTTGTTCAGTCGCACAGTCAATTCCGACCCTTTGTGACCCCATGGACCATTGTCCGCCAGGCACTTCTGTCCTTCACCATTCTCCTCAACTCACTCAGCTCTGTGCCCATTGTGTCTTATCTCATTTTGGGCCACCCCCTTCTTCTTTTGCCCTCCATTTGACCTTCTAAGGAGCAGTCAGGTTTGATTTCTTCTAAGATTGACCTATTTGTTCTCCTCACTGTCCAGGGGACTCTCAAAACTCTCCTCCAACACCACATCTCAAAGGCATTTATTCTTCTGCACTCAGCTTTCTTTATGGTCCAGCTCTCACAACCATACATTGCCACCGGAAATACCATTGCTTTGACTAGACGAATTTTTTTTTGCAATGTGATGTCTCTACTTTTCACTATGCTCCCCAGGTTTCCCATCGCTTGCCTCCCAAGAATCAGTCGCCTTTTTATTTCATGGCTGCAATCTCCATCTGCAGTGAGCTTTGATCCTAAGAAAGTAAAATCTGCCACTGCTTCTACTTCTTCCCCATCTATTTTCCAGGGACTGATAGGGCCTGTTGCCATGATCTTGGTTTTCTTTATATTGAGTCTCAAGCCAGCTTTTGCACTTTCTTCTTTCAATCCTGCATACACCCATTTGTGCAAATTCAAAGGTGACCACTTGAAGAGCTACCGTTACAAGTAAGCAACCTATCCTTCTGTCTTCCCACATCTGCCCTGCTTCCTCGAACCTCTCCTCAGACCATGCTCCCGCCAGACAGGGGGCAACTTTTTGCAGGATAGGAAGGAGAGATATAACACTGTGTGTTACTGTGCTCTACAAAGAAAATGAGGAACCACTTGGGGGAAGTGCCATGAGGCCTTTTTGACATAGCATGAGGGTCAACCAGGGCTTGGAAATAATAGTTCCTTTCTACAGCAGACAAGCACTATGATTATGAACTAACAAGGAGCATCTTCAACCCTTTAGGGAAATAACAGTAACATTGTCAACTACTTTGGTAGTTATGGAGCTGAGGAGGACTATCACACTGTTGATGTACTATCATGTGCTGTGCCTCATGCTCTGCTGTGGGGCTGTCAACACAAATAGATGAATGTGTGTGCATCATTCAGATGTTTGCCATCATACAACGGCATTCAGGTGCCATTGCTTAAAAACAAAAGTAATTGAGCAGAAAACTATTGTAGTAACTTGTTGAGAAATGGAAACTTAAAGGGACTTTATAAATATCCGCTGTACTATGGGTGGGCCTTGGAGCAACAAACAGTTTCTTTAAGTTCTCTTGGCTCAATAATAATAATATTGCTGTTACACGCCATCAGGTCACCTTTGACTTATGGTGACCCTATAAGTGAGAGATCTCCACACTATCCTGCCATTGACTGTTCAGCCCTTGCAAACGGAAGCCCGTGGTTCCTTTAAGTAGTCTATTCATCTCACCTTTGGTCTTCCTCTTTTTCTGCTGCCTTACAGTAATGAATAAACATTCCTATATCTACACCTCATGCATGGAGATTCATCAGGGCTCCATTATGCAGGCTACGTGGCACAAATGTAGCCCAAATAGGCATCTACTTACATCATGCATGGAGTCCATGAGTTTTGTAAGCTGATAGAAACGTTGTGAACTGGCCACAACCCCTTTCTGTCGCAACCCGATGGCCTTGACCAGCTCTCTGATATAACTCGCTCTCATTTCTTCGAATTGGCTTTGGCTCCTCAGACCTTCCAAAGGAACTGTTTTGTTTTTTTCAAGAGAAAGAGAGGAAATACCCAAGATTATACCTCTGTGCCTTAAAAGTGCAAAATTAAGCATAATGTACCTTCTGTCCTCTCTGAGCTCAATTATTCATTCATTCACTCACTCACTCTCTCCTATACTGGCCCATTAGTGTTGATCCTCTCTGGTTGGTTCACAATACAATAAAATCATACAATAAAACAACATAGAATGAAGAACAAAATTACTATAAAATACAATAAAACCTTTTACTAGTTAAAACTAAATTCACTAACGAAAAATAGACAAATAAACTTATTTGAGGAGCTCAGGACAATATGCACCCTAGTAGAAGGCATCTTTACATAATTTGGTCTTAATCAACTTTCTAAAAAGAGAGGGAAATTGTTTGAAAAACCCCAGTAGAAAGCTTGTTCCAGAAAGAAGGGGCCACATGAATTCACATATTTAACAGATAGAGTTAGTTATTAAAGCAAGCTGTGAATCAGAGTTTGAGGCTAATATCAACAGCGTGGGTTGATAGTACTCCTAGTCACTTTTTTTTATTAGGTATATAAAGCAGTACAAATTAAGTAATACATAAAAACAATACATAATACAAAAGTATAAAAAGAAAAAATAAATCTGCATGAAAGACAATACCAAGTTGGTATCTTCAACCATAAAGTAATTATGAATAAAGATTAGGAATAAACAAAAACTGAAAATACCATAATTAAATACTAACACAGATTAATCTCCTAATGATAAATACATATTGTTCACCTACACTATTACCTTTCAACACTTTAGATCCACCCTTGTGATATATACATTGTCCGGGGAGTTATGTTTCCTCATAATTTCCAGTACTCCTAGTCACTGTTAACAATAGCAAATGTATGTGCTAGTGCTATGCCAGGGAAAGCAGGCTTCAGAGATCCCATTTTCTGGAGACTGCAAGGCTAGTTTTATTGGTTTTAACTTATGTACGCCACCCAGAGTCCATCGGATTAGGGTGGTATATAAATCTATCTATCAAATTAAATTAAATTAAATTTGAAAACATGGAATTGGAGGTGGGGTGGACTGGGAGAGAAGGAATATAAATACTAATTGGGTGACTCAAAGGTGAAGTAACACACATAGTGGTCTAAAGCAAGGACCTCTAAATGTAGCACATTCAGGGTCTAAAATTATCTAAAGGTATTACTGTCTGCCAGAGATCTTCACACACTGCCCTGTCAATCAGTGTCTAAGATTACCAAATAATCAAATAAAGATTGCCACTGTCAAGAACGCAACCTTGATCCCTGGTCTTGGCACCTTTTAATTTGTTAAGTGAATAAAACAGATAAACACCATGTCTTTTTTTTTCTTCCTCCAAGGAGCTTTTCTATTTCCCAATCTGCACATATCTCTATTATGGCAGTTTCTTTCCCCTCCCTCTTTAAAAGAATGAGTCACTTATTAAGAGTTTTTATTGTGTATAATATGAATAAACAATAATGGAAATTCATTTTTAAAAATTATATTATCCACAATTATATCAATAATATTTATTTATTTTTGCAAAGGCATGACTTCTTTATCAAGTGCAAAATTAGTAGGAACACTGGTGGTGGATTTCCCAGAGCCTGGAAGAATTTGCATTTTATACTACAATTTGCAGTATTACACAGCCATTTCGGCCACTCAGAGTAGCTATCCCATGTTCGCGAACCATGCAATACTAAGTCAGGCAGCTATTGACCAGCTGGCCCACTATTGTTTGCTCAGGTTGGAATTTGTCATGACCCACAAATCTAATCCAATAATATCCAAATCCTCTCCAAATTTACACAATCACAAAAGGCACTATAGATCAGGGGTTGCCAATCTTTTCCAGCCAGGGGCTGGGTCACACTCTCTCAGTCAGCTTCAAGGGCTGGATGGCCATTTTGCCCTGCCTGCATGATGGGGTCAGCCATTTTGTCACAACAGCTCCAAAGGGGGGGGGATTTTGTGTCTCGAATGCCCTTGGAGGGGGGCACATGAAATGGCACCACGGGCCAGATCCAGCCCATGGGCCTTAGGTTGGGAACCTGTAAGCTAAATGGTGAAAACTGATGTATGTTCATTCAGGTGACCCTCACTGGATACCTAGGATTTACATTCAGATGAACTTGTTTTGGATGCAGCTGCATACTCTATGCTAGTACTGTATTTGCTTGACTGTGCCAGTACAGTTTTACAGTTTTATTGTTAATAACATGCTTAAACAGTGCTGTAATGTACATATTAAAACACAGTAAAACTGTAATCGCTTTATAGACCATGGCCAGCACAGAACAAAAGGTAAAATTTTAAAAATTAACTACTTAAAATGTACTATTTAAAAGGCAAATCTATTCAAAGTTGAAAGAGATGGGATAAAATCAATATTTAAATTTGATATTTAAAATTAGCCCTACAGCAACTGTTACTGTAATTTAGCATTAGTGGCCTGTGCCACTGAATGGCCTGTCAGGATGGTTCTTCTGGTCCTGATTGCTGTAGCACAAAACTTGGCATTATTGCGGGTAAAAATGGGACTTTTGTCAGATAGCAGTTAGTAAGTATAAGTGCTATTTTTCAACCAGGGTACTTGGAGAGCAATCAAGATATGAGGTTATTCTGGATAGCCCTATAAAAAGTACAGATGCATGAAACATGTTCTATAGTTTTGGTTCCTCCCGTCACAAGGGCACAGTCTCAATGACATTGGTATCTTTCAAAACTTTCCCTCCAAAACTGCAGAAGGGTGTTATAGCAGGCCAACGTGAATGCCCTTTGAAGGCTAGGCATCTTAAGTTGTGGCAGATACTGAGCCGGGGAGACAATGTGTCTCTGAGACTCTGGAGCCAAAAAGTTGGAACTCTGGCTAAGTCAGCTTGCCTCTCCATGTCCAATATTCTCTGCTTGATGGCCAATTTTGCCTGGTTACGTCTCATGGCCTGTATGAGAGATTGGGAGAAGGCAAAATTTTGCCATCTGCATTGGATTATCCTTTCCCATCCTGACTGAAAGCTGTCCTGCATGGCATTGGGATTGAATAAAATCTTGAGCCTGAGGTTGAGAGTAGCTAATCATGATCTTGCCCTAACCTTTGTCATGCCAAATTCTTTAGAGTCTCCAGATGGAGGGTGGCATTAGATATGCAGCAAGGGATTGTTATAGCTGATCATAAACAGCTCATAAATTTTAAAACAGCAAGAAGGAAAGGCTGACCACAGTAGGTGCCATGTTGATCTATGGCCCTCCAAAGCACCACTGTCTTATTAACTCCCATGATACTTGAAATCTAGTCAAGTTAGATGGCACTGAGGAGGGCTGGAATGTAATAACATTCAGAAAGACTTCAAACAGCATTCATTCCTCTGTGGAGACATCTCTCAGAGTTGGCAATACTGTTGGTCAGTAACGATGCAGGGTTGTGTTCAAGGAGGCCAGCCTATACTGGACTTGCCCTTTAGCGTAATGTGTCTCAAAAAATCTCTCCTAAGATTTGGGCTTTCTCCCTCTTGAAAGGCCAAATCTTAGGAGAGGACTTCAGTAGCTTTCCAGCTAATTGAAACTGGGGAAAGGTAAAGGTCACCCTTGCTAGAAAGCCAGTCATTTCCAACTCTAAGGAGGTGCTCATCTTTGTTTACAACCAAAGAGCCAGTGCTGTCTGGTCTGCATACATTTCTGTGGCCATATGACAGGCATGATTAGACATAGGAGTGCACAAAACACTGTTATCTTTCCCACTGAAGTGGTACCTATTTATCTACTTGCAACTCCTTGCTTTTAAACTGCTAGGTTGGCAGGAGTTGGAACTGATGACAGGAGCTCACTCCATCGTGTAGCACTTGGGGCTCAAACTGCTTACCTGCCATCCTTCCAGTTCTCAAGCTCGGCATCTTAACCACTAAGCCACAGCAGACCAAAAACTGTAAATGCCAGCTGCTGAAACCTGCAACTCTGTATAAAACGCATGACTTTTACCGCTGAGCTACAAATCCTTGCTGACGTGAATAGAACAATTTACTACAATATTTTCATCTTGGCAGCTGGATGAAATCTGCAGAGCTTTACAAATATTTGCATGACAGTCTTAAAGGAAGAAGGGCAAATGGTTCTTACTTGTATTGAGGAGGAGCAAAGCTTTCATGCAGAGGAACTCTTCACAGGTGACTTGCAACCTGACCAATTCCTGTGGGACCTGCCACATGGACAGGCACAGTGAATAGAATGATGATTCCTTCATCCTCTGTCTTACACACACACCAAAAAAGAAAGAAAACAGCTAAATAAAACATGCACACAGAGTATATTTTTTAGGGTTTGTACTTTTAAAGAATATGTTAGGTATGGTATAATATTCCTCTCTGTCTGGCCAGGTTATCCTGCTGTGGTAATAGAGTAGACCATACTGCCAGTGACAACGCCGAGTGTCAGGCAGCAGTTAACTAACCTGACAACCCTGAGAACTAATGGCCTTGGGTGCCAAAGTCCACAGGGAAGGGTGATGATCCCCAAGTGGATTAAATCCCACTTGAATCCATCTTGATGAAGGGCAGCAGCTTCATCAATACTGGCCTGGGACTGAAGAGGACTTTGTGTGCCAAAAGGGCTCAGGACCAGAAAGTGACTCGTGGAACGGGATCAGCGGTATGGGTGTCATGCTGGAATGTGGAAGGCAGATGAAATAATATATTATATTCTCAGGACAGTCTTCATGGCTGATCGCCATGATGATCACCTATATTTGGATTCGAATATGGCAGAAGAAGATAATATTCCTATATTCTCATTAACAAGCATTTCCCCTTTATAGAATTTTAAAATCAGCCCTTCAAACTACATGGATAAGCAACAGAGCTGGGAAGTCATACGGGGTTGGGTAGGTTTTGCCTCTTTTCCCTCACAAGGCAATTTTTGCAGACGTCATCCAACTTTTATGGAAATCCTGCCATGGTGAGGATCATTTGATTAACTGCCCTGTGTTTTGAAAGTGACTGTTTATGTGACAAAATTTACATGCTTGCTGAATTTTAAGGCTCCTGATGGTCATAATGGTAGTAAAGGTAAAGGTCTTGCAAGTTAGTCAGATCTGATGCTAGGGGCCAGTGCTCATCTCCATTTATAGCCAAAAAGCCAGTCTGTCTGCATCTGCAGACATTTCCATGGTCATGTGGCAGGCATGACTAGATGCCAGAGCATACGGAATGCTGTTCCCTTTCCTGTTGATGTGGTACCTATTTATCTACTTGCAATTCTTGCCTTCAAATTGCTAAGTCAGTAGGAGCTGGGACAGACTACAGGAGCTCACTCCGTTGAACAGCACTCAGGTCTTGAACTGCTGACCTGCCAACCTTCCATCTTTATTAGTAAAAAAAAAATCACCCTCAGATTATGGTCATCAAAACTGGGACCACCACGGATGATCTAGTGGCAATTTTTACTATTAAAAGATCAACCACATCCCAAGGATCCCAAAGGTTTCCTAGGGCAAAACGGAAACCTGAGGAGCCTCAGAAGTGGGTGGATAAATTGAGTTTTTTTACCAACAGCTAGAACTAGGATTGTTTAATGTGCTACAACATGTGTGCTGTCAACTCAATTCTGACTTCAAGGCCACCCTTTCCAAAGATTTCCAGGTAGAGAATACACAGAAATAGTTTACCATTCTCTGCTTCTGGGGGTTACCTAAACCACAGAGTTATCCTGCCAGCATTTAAATCATATTATGACCAAAGAATAAAAGCAGACAAATGAAGAACAGGTGGAAAGAAGAAACTTCTACTTACTCATTTAGGATTAGATCAGGAGCAAAGTAAAGCATCTGGCCACTGACATGCTTATAAGACCGCCATCCCATGGCAAATACCATTAGGCTCATCCAAGAATACTGGATAAGGGTTATCTGATCATCAATATGTAAATTCCGAAATCCTGAAAGGCAGACAACACAAAGGGCGGAAGGAAGGGGACACATGGACACACATACACATATATATTAGGAGATATTAGCACACATTGTCAATTTTGTAAACTCTCATTCTCTGGAGAGAGGTAAAGGTAAAGGTTGCCCTTGCTCGAAAGCCAGTCATATCCAACTCGAAGGTTCGGTGTTCGTCTCTGTTTACAGACAAAAAGCCAACGCTATCTGCATCTGCAAATGTTTCTGTGGTCATGTGGCAGGCATGACTCTACACCGGAGTGCATGGAACACTGTTTACCTTCCCACCATAGTGGTACCTATTTATTTACTTGCAATTTCTTGATGCCATACTGCTAGGTTGTCAGGAGCTGGGACAGAGACAGGAGCTCACTCCATCATGCAGCACTCAGGTCTTGAACTACTGAACTGCCAACCTTGCAGTCATCAAGTTCAGCATCTTAACCACTAAGCACCAGAGTGCAAAAGTTTTGTGGTCATTTTTTTGGGAGAAAAAATGCCAAACTGTGCAGGATTGTATGTGAATCCTGCATGAAATAATATCTTTCCTCCACAATATTCAGTGCAATGTGCATAAACAATATAGAGTTCCTCACTTTCATAAAACAATGGGTAAGAAACAAAAAATAACCAACTAAATAAATAAAAAGGAAAATAAGCATAGCATCTCATTTTCTCAGGAGGCTAAGCAAACTCACTAATGCATGGGGTAGTCTTGTCTGAGAGTCTTAGCAGGGTAAGACTTCGGTGTAGTGTTGTGAGGACCTGTCAGATCCATAATTTGCAAAACCTTAAGCTGTCATTTGCGGCAAATGGGCTATATTTGTTTGAGTGGGCCACATACAAAGCAATCCAAGCCCAGCAAAGTGAGGCTGAAACTCTGTTAATTAAGAGGAAAGCAACAGTTTTGTTTTCTTTCCCATAACACTTCATATTACAACTCAGACAGCTCAAAACAATATATTGTTAGGAAAATCCTTCTCTCCCTATGCATTTATAGTTACATTGAGGACTGCATCAGGGCTACAAAGAAGCCTGATCAGCTGGAAGATAACATAATTGCCCCTGCTAGTTAAAATGTCCTGGACCCTGAAAAGTCTGTCTGTAACACATTTTTACCCCACCACCGGGGGGGGGGGGGTTTACACAGAAAGAGTCTCCTTAAAGATTGTGGTTTTTTTAACCACAATTGGACATACCCTGGGCAATGGCAACCTTGTGTTGCCAGCTAATCTTTCACACACTAGGTCAGGCAAAAGGAACTGCAGAATGAGCTCACCAAAATGTGCCTTTATTTTGGCAGTTTCACATATGGCCTAGACACAAAAGATTAAGAACCCCACTACTGGAGGTTACTGAAAGAATAGTTAAATCACTGTTGAGAATGTCTCCTGTCTTCCATTAAACTGGAAGTAGTCGCAAAATTTATGGTCTTATTTTCCTCATCCTCCACTTCATTATAATGAGGAACTTTGGATCTTCCAGATGTTTCACTGTGCAACTCCTAACGGTATGTCAGGTAGTGGGCTAAAAAAATTTTTTAATGCCACACTGTGGGCATGGTATGGTGGGCATGGCCAGGGGGAAAGCCCTGCATTGCACCCGAATTAGGACTACTTTATTTCAAAACTTGGATGGGCAGGACCAACCAGAATTTCTGCTACCAGTTCTGGTGAACTGGTGCCAACCTGCTGATGCCCACCACTGGGTATGTCTCATTGTAAGGTTAACGAAAGCTACAATGCAAATTATCCATATTGCCAATGATTTCCCACCCCACCCCCCGCTCCACATTAAAAAATTAGCTGTCTTTTCTTATCACATCCAATTCCAAAGCAAGCCTTCTTATTTCATTGTATCTGTTCATATCCTCCAAAACAAGCACGCTTCCATCTCTGTTAGTTTTCCCAAATCCCCCTTCTTCAATCATTTAACAAAGTGGTTGGATTAAAGGATCATCTGGGGGGAAATTTTGCATGCTATAACAAGCAACATAGCCAAAGAATAAATAATTGCTCACAATAAGATGTAACCCTTGAGTTCTTCATTGCACAGTAACAGTTACAAAAGTAGACACGATGAAGAGGGTAGGCTTAAGGCTTATTTAAAGGCTGCTCTATTTAGCCATCATTTGAGAACCAGAGACAAATCCAAAGTTTTAATACTGGAATACTTTGAGTTCGACCTCAAATTTCATCAGGTCCAAAGTTACTCTGATGCAAAGAAACCATCATAACAGTCTCATTGGCAGATGGCCATCTTCATATTGCTCATAAACCTCTAATACAAAGGAACTTTTAAAAACTCATATTGTCTGAAGGCTCATAATTAATTGGGATCCTTCCATGTCTTATGATTCTATGGTCTGCCAAAGGAATGAGGAAAAGTTTCACTTCAACTCCTTGTCATTAAACACATGTCTTTTCCCATGCAAAAAATAGCTTTAACTACTGAGTTTAACCAGAGCATATGAGTAAATTTTTATTTTGGGTTTTCTTTCTTTTTTGGTAGAATTTACCAAAATTTGCGGGACTGCAGTGGCTCAAGTGCCTAAGACGCTGACTGGAAGGTAGGAGGTCAGCAGTTTGACTCCCGAGTACTGCAAGACGAAATGAGCTCCCATCTTTCTCCCAGCTCCTGCCAACCTAGCAGTTCAAAAGCAAGAAATTGCAAGTAGATAAATAGGGAACACTTTGGTGGGAAGGTAAACAGCGTTCCATGCACTCTGGTGTCTAGTCAGGCCTGCCAGATGACCACAGAAAAGTCTGCAGAAGCAGACAGCGCTGGCTCTTTAGCTTTGAAACAGATGAGGACTGAACCCTAGAGTCAGATACGACTGGCTTTCAAGCAAGGGAAACCTTTACCAAAATTTGCAAAGTGCATCACAAGAGAAGTAACCTGAGTTTTAAAAAAATTCAAGTGCACTCAAACTATTCTGTAGCAACAGAAAGGAAATGGAAATTTCCTCCAGTATTTATCCATTTCAAGACGGGTATTATACTGTCTCTTGATCATATCAATAGCAATTACGCTTATAATGCTTAGGGCATTCTCTGGGCAATTCACAAGGTAATTAATTAGCATTTTGTCCCCAACATGCTGGGTATTCATTTTACCAATCTTGGAAGGATGGAATACTGAGTCAAACTTGAGTCCCATCAGGATCAAACTCATAACATTTGACTACAGTACAGTAGCTTAAACACTGCACCACCAGGACTCTCATCTTTTGATTACCTCTCCTGGCAGGACATTAAGTCACCAGAGCTGTCATAATTTCTGTCACTATCTTTTGGGCCCATTCTAATTTATCAATAAGCTTCTTGAACCACGGTGCCCCAACTACCAGGACTACCAAGACCATCATTAAAAAAGATTGTATTACCTGGTAATGATTTGGACCACTTGACCACACAGAGGAGCTGTCTCTCACACAGTTGATTAAGGCTGGTCAACAAAGCACTTGGAGTTTCTGGTTGTGTGTTGTCATAACCTGCATAGACAACTTCCGGCTCAATGCCTTGTAAGACATTAATCAGTGGAAGGATGTACTGGATGTCTTGAGTTGGAGAAAAGGATAACCTCTGGGCCAGAGCTTGGCTTTCATTTGGGTGAACTGGCTGTTGGAGTGCGACCACATCTAATGCTCTTAGGACTTTTACCTTATTAAACTTCTTAAACTTTCGACCTGCAATCAAAACAATATAAATATTAACAGAAAGATAAACTCAAATCTTAAACTTCATGTACCTCCTTGTAGCTCAGCATTGGCTATGTTGGCTCAAATGCAACTCTTAACTCCAACTAGAGTAGCTTCACACGATTAATGAAGTGTTGACTTACCATTCAGCCATTGATTTAGTGGGATCTATCAAACCTGAGAAGGCTGGGTTTAAACCATTGACTGAGAGCAGCAACTCAAAATTATCAGACAGGACAACTGTCTAGCCCAGGGGTCAGCAATCTTGGCTCGCCAGATGTTCTTGGAATTCAATTACCAGAAGCTCAAGTCAGCAGACCTGCTGATTTGGGCTTTTTAAAACTGAAGCCCAAGAACATCTGGAGAGCCAAGTCTGATTACCTCTGGTCTAGCCTTACCTAGTGATGCTAGATTTTGGCATACAAAGGGAACATTCTACCATTCAGTTATGACCATTCTCAACAATACAGGGGATTCCTACTTACTTTTAAAAAGCCAAGTAATTTATATCATTATAATGTGTGAAATTTGGAACTGGAGAGTTCAGAGCATACACTTTCTCACTCTGAAATTATGAAACACTAATTATGAATCAAAGGCTTTGGTTTGCAAGACTCGAATGAGCAAGTTAACAATAAGACCTTTTGTGACTGATAAAGTCCATCATCAGTCGGAAATGCCTGACATCATGAAACAACAAATATAAACCATAGGTTGACTGTTCTGATATTGAGGGTTAGTTTTTAACTAGTTCATTCTGCTCTGTTCCTCTATACCACCATAGAATCTTTCTTCATATATTTATTTATTTATTTACCATCTCTCTCTCTCCATAAGGGACCCAAGGCAGCACACAACGAAAGCATTGCACTAATCCAAGCAAGATGTAACTAGGACTTGTATCAGCATAGTCAGACTGGACATCTCAAAGAATGGGCATAGCTGGTGCTCTTGTTTTAACTGTGCAAAAGCACTCCTGGCTACCTGGTCCAGAGGACTTTAGGATGACAGAACACTTTAAACTGAGCCCTGAAACACATGGGTAACTAGCAGGGCTGGGACAATATTTTGTGTAGTATGAGTTGCCTGATGTGGTCCTATTTAGCAGCTGGATGGCTACTTCTGCATAAACATGAACATATTATTATTATTATTATTATTATTATTATTATTATTATTATTATTATTATTATTATTATTATTATTATTATTATTATTATTATTATTATTATTATTATTATTATTATTATTATTATTTATACACCACCCATCTAGGAGGTATTCTGGCTGGCTAACAAGACGAACTCACATATTAAAAACACATATTAAAAATACAAAAACCCAATTTCTACACAGAATGCAGTCTAGAGCAGTGATCGTGAACCTTTTAGAGACCGAGTGCCCAACCTGTAACCCAAACCCCACTTATTTATCTCAAAGTGCCAACACAGCAACAGGAGAGGAACGAAACACTCCCATTGGGCTCCTGGGCAGAGGGGTGGGACAAACTCTGTGCTGGGGTGACTGCATGGGTACCCACAGAGAGGGTTCCAAGTGTCATTGCTGGCACGTGTGCCTAGGTTTGCCATCACTGGTCTAGATACATGACCAAGGCACAGATTATTTTTAAAAAGACTATTTAAAAGTCTATTTTATCAAGCCAGGGAACAACTGACAAAGTTAAAATTGGTAGGAGGTGTTCCTGGTAACCTAAGGTAGCTGTGTCTTGACAGACAGCATTATGTCCAGGAGAATTCTCAGGCTAAGCCAGGAGTTCTCAACCTTTTAAGGCCAGGGGCTGGGTCACACTCCCTCAGACAGCTTCGGGGGCCGGATGCCCATTTTGCCCTTCCTCCACCACATGGCACTTCCTTAAAGAGCAAATTTTCTCTGAATGGTTGCCTCGCTTAACAAATAAAACCAACCAAACACTCACTTAACAACTAAATTGGGGTTCACAATCCCCCTCCTGCCAAGTCACAATTGGTCACTTACAATGGTGTTTCGCTTAAAGAGCAAACTCGCTTAACGAGCAATCCCGTGGAAGGCATTATGCTCTTTAAGCAAGATACCACTGTATATAGCTTTAGCGAAGTGTCTTGAATACAAGAATGGGGTCTCTGAATGGTGTTTTTACACAGCTACAAAAGGGAAAGCAATAGCGTACAAAACATTTTGTGGAATAAAGAGCAATACACAAAGCAAGCTGGAGAACAAAAGTGGAGAGATATAATGAGCATTATTTGGAGTAAGTTGATATACAATGGATATCATTCTCTGCTTTGACAAACAAACTTAATGACAGACAACTTAATCATGTGGAAACACAGTATTTTTCCTAGAATTGTAGAATATCAAGTCTATCAAGTCCAACTACTCAATGTAAGAATCCAAGTAAAAGTATATTTGACAGTTGTTTAACTCTCTCTTGAATGCTTCCAATGTTGAAGAACTTACCACCTCTCAAGGTACTTCATTTCACTGCCATACTGTTTTAACAATCATGATATCTCCCTGCCCCCTCTTTTTTGATATTCAAGTGTAACTTGAGCCTATTTCATGTCTTACTTCCTGATAGGTAATAGATCCTGCCTCCCCCCCCCCTCAAGCATTTGTACAGTGCTGTTTCATCTCCCCTCAGTCTTCTTTTCTCAAAGCTCAAATGATCAGATCTTTCAGTCTTTTCTTGTAAGGCCTGATTTTTAGTCCCCTGATCGCCATTGTTGCCCTCTTCAGAAGCAATTCCAGTTTGTCTACATCAGTAGTTCCCAATGTGGGACACACACACCACAGAGGGGCTTCAATTCCCAGAAGCCTAAGTTAATATAGTGGATGATCAGTGCTTTGGGGAATTGACTTAGGCTTCTGGGAATTGAAGTCCAAAAACCAATGGTTGGGAAACACTGGTCTATATCCTTCTTAAATTGAAGTATCCAGAGTGAGACACTGTACTCGAGACCTAACCAGTGCCAAATAGATGGAAACTAGTACTTCACACGATTTGCAGATTATACTTCTGTTAATGTAGCCTATAAAAGCATTTGCTGTTTTTGGAGACACAATGTGCGCTTGGCTCATATTCAGCTTGTGATCTACTATAATTCTGAGATCCTTCTCCCATGTAGTATTGCTGATCCAGATACAGTAGAACTTCGTATAACGAATGCATCATACAATGAAAAAAAAAATCATACAACAAAGAGAATTTGAATAAAAAACACTGTATCATAGAACAAAAATCTCTATGGGAAAAATCGTACAATGAAAATTTTCTTTGTACGATTTTCCCCATATTTTGTTGTACAATTTTCCCATAGGAATTTTCATTGTATAATTTTATCCCATAGCGATTTTCATTATATGATGCATGCATCATACAATGAAAAAATGAAGTGCCATGTGGAAACAATTATTTTCGTTATACAGTACGAGGTTCTACTGTATTCCCATCTTATTGCTATGCATTTAGTCTCTTTTTCCTAGCTATAAAACTTCATACTCATCCCTGCTGAAATTCATTCTGTTGTTTTCAGCCCAGTACTGAAGCACGGTTGCGTGCTTGCTCCAACCTTTTTTGTCCTTTACTTGGCTGCCATGCAATATGAAACTCCTAACAACAATTCAGATGTAGAGATTAAATACCGCTTTGATGGAGGACTCTTTAATTTGGCTAGACTACACTCCCAAAACTAACCAGTGCTAACAGGATAACTGAAATGCAATATGCCAACATTACTGCACCATCTGCTCTCACACCTGAGGAGCTGCAACTGCCAGTCAATTGTTTCAAGAATGCATGTGATCGTTTTGGCCTCACCATAAATGCTCAGAAAACTAAGGTACTTGCACAATCTGCCCCAAGGACAACCCTTCCAGAGTTCAGTATCACCATCTGAGATTTAACACTGGAACAGGCAGACCTGTTATCTTACCTTGGTAGCATTCTGTCTACAAACTGCACCAGTGAACAGGATGTGGTGAAGAGAATCAGTGCTGCCCATTCTTCTTTTGGACGTCTATCACACCAGATCTTCATGAACAAAGATTTAACAGCCTAGACTAAGCTCAGGGTATACCAAGCTGTTGTTATCTCTATGTTACTGTATGGCTGTGAAACATGGACCCTCTATCACCAAAACATCAAAAAGCTTGAGGCAACAGAAGCTAAGATCCATCTTGAACATCAAGTGGGATGACTATGTCACCAACATCACAGTCCCCGAGAAGGCAAATATAAACAACATTGAAGCTGTCATCATAGGCCATCATCTTAGATGGATAGGGCATGTCCACCATGTAGATGGTTCCAGGCTTCCTCATCAAATTCTTTATGGGGAACTTAGCTCCGGTACAAGACCTTGCAGAGCTCCTTTGAAGCATTATAAGGACCAGCTGAAACAAACCATGAAGGTGTCAGGTATAAACCTACAAACTTCGGAAGTAGCTGCCAAAGATTGCCCAATCTGGCGCCAATCCATCTCTGCTGCTACCAATCACTTTGAAGGTGAACACCACAGACATGAAGAAGCTAAATGACAAGCACAGAAGCTTCGTCAAACTCAACCACTCCCTCCATTATCTATTCAGTGTAACGTGTGTGATTTCATGTTTCATGCCAGATCTGGCTTATTGAGTCACCAGAGAAACATCCATCAACAGAGAAAATAATGACTTTCAGGAAAAAATGTATGCTCTGACACAAGTAGCTGTCAATGAGTGCTAACCTTTTGAAATCTCCTTGAATCTTGTTTCTGCCTTCAGGGGTATTAGTTATTCCACCCAATTTTGTATAATCCACAAATTTGATAAGCATTCCTTGCACCTTCTCACGCAAGTCTTCAATAAAAATTTTGAACAACACTGGACCCAGGACTGATTTCTGAGGTAGCCCACTAGTCTCCCAGGTTGAGAAGGAACCATTGATAAGCACTCTCTGAGCACAATTCTGTAACTGTGCTATCTAACCCGCACTTGTTTAGCTTGCTAGACAGAATGTCATGTGGTTATTTGTAAAAAGCTTTGCTGAAGTCAAGATATGTTACATCCACAGCATTCCTACTGTCTACCAGGGCATTCCTACTGTCTACCTACTGGTACCTGATAAACATTAGTCTAGCATATTTTTCCACTTTGCCTTCAAATTATAAATACCCTTGGACTCACAACAATGTACAGTCAAGCCCAGCCAACGTGCCTTTAAAATGGGATGTTACAACTGGGGAAATTTTCATAGGGTTATGCTGTGAGTGAGAAACAAATCATAGATCCAAATTGTACATGAACTAACATGAAAAGTAATGTTGGAAATCTGCCTATTGATTTTTGCATATCTCCCTGCTTAAGCTGCAGAATTTCTGCCTCTTACTGCTATCACTAAATGGATATTTCATTATCTGGCTGACTTCACTAAACAGTCCTTAATTTCCAAGGTTTAATTATTAACCTAGCCAATTCTCCATAATGGGGAGTGTGCTATGCACTTAGAAGTGAGATGAGAAAAATGGCTTCAGGCAATGTTATTCTGTGGTTGCTTTTACTTAAAATATAGTAAAGCAAGAGTTAACTGGGAGGGGCACCCACATTTTAGAACAGTTTGAACAGTTAACCATAACACTGAAATACATTCAGTTAAATTTATTTTAAATAGTCTGTCTAATCAAGATTATATACATTACTGACAGCTCCCATCTTTCTCAGCTCAGTTTCTCAAGACTCAACCCTCCAGGTTTCTTTCTACAGTCATGCTGTAACTATTGTTCTGGCTCTCTTTATTTCTCATTTTCTTCCCCCTTTCTGTATCTATGTCCTTTCTATCTCTCCACTTTTTAATATACTTTTAATTAGAGCACACAGGCAGAAAAAATACAACATAGTTAAAAAAAAAACCTCAAGGCATGCTCAGTTTCCCATCTGGTCCAAAACTAAACAACCCACCAAAAAATCAGACCAGAAGTCAAATGATCACTTTTGATGTTCAACATCCAAGACTTGATGTATCCACCTAAAAATATCCTGCAGACCACATCATTAGCCAACTGGAGGCACATAACATTGGGAATTGGAGTTCTCACTATCCTTGAGAGACTATGCAACAGAACAGGCATTCACAACCTGTAGCCCATGGAGCCATTTCATGTGCCCCTCCACCCTCATTCCCACCTCCCTGGCTGCAAGTGACAGAAGCACCAAAAACACGCAGAAAATGTGGCAAAAACATGCATTTTCATGAGAACTCATCTAAAATGCACATTTCTGCACGAGAACTCATTGAAAATGCACAAAAACATGAGAACTCGCTGAAAATGCATGAAAACACATGAGAATATGTGCAAGAACACATGCAGAGCTATGTGACTGGCCCTCTCAGCTGTCTGAAGGGGAGTGATCTGGCCTGCAACCCGAAAACATTGAGAAACATTGGCTTGCAATACAATTTTGAATGGCTCTGCTGATTGGTGTCCTTCAACCTCCAATCCTGACCAAAGTACTTCAAGAAGAGGTTGTGATGTTCAGTAATGTAGCATGGGATTCAGCCGCCCAGGGTGTAAGCAAAATCTGCCGTCCCCTACGGGGGGGCTAGGATGCTGGTTCCCACTCCCGCTAGGGCTTCTGGGAATTGTAGTCCAAGAACACCCATATGCCTAAAAAGTGCCGCCTGGGGCAGCCCCCCCCCCCCCGGTTATCTTGTAATGGGTGTCTTGTAATGTGATGTGCTAGGTTTGGGCATGTGTGTTTGAGGCTCAGACTTTGGCCTAGATTCGTGCATCAACTGTTCAATCATCATGGGTCTAAAAAATTTTTTGCAAATTACCAGCAATGGTCTAGCAACCAGAGTAAAAGTTTCAATGGCCTGGCCATGTTGTTTTAAACAATATTTAGTTCATTTCTCCAACTGTAATATATTAAACCAAGATACTTTAACTTTCTCATTTTTTATATATGTTCCCTCCCTGTGCAATCCTTCAATCTTATTATCTTGGCATTTTCTAATTCTTTTATTATTATATTAAGCTTCTCTGGAATTTTCTCTAGATCTGTTATTCAAGTCAGTGGTAATATTCCTGAGCTAAATACTTCGTTTCTATACCATATTTGAAGAATATTACTACAAAAGGATTTTTTTAATATATTGTATTATTTTCTTACCTTCTTGTTTAAAAAAAAACAATCCTTACAGGTAAAGGTTTCCCTTGCTCGAAAGCCAGTCGTATCCGACTTTAGGGTGCAGTGTTCATCTCTGTTTATAGCCAAAGATCCAGCATATCTGTGTCTACAGATGTTTCCATGGTCATGCTGCAGATAAGACTAGACACCGAAGTGCATAGAATGGTGTTACCTTCCCACCAAAGTGGTATCTATTTATCTACTTGCAATTTTTTACCTTCAGACTGCTAAGTTGGCAGGAGCTGGGACAAAGATGGGAGCTCACTCCATTGTGCAGTTCTCAGGTCTCGAACTGCTGACCTGCCGACCTTCCGGTCATCAAGTTTTGTGTCTTAGCTACTAAGACACCATAGTCTTGCCAATCCTTATATATACACCCCCAAATTCACATGATTCAATATCTCCCCAGAGCAAGTCATTTGATATGACTGTATTATACGGACTACCATCTTAATCTGTTTAGCTAAATTCCAACTTCATGTATATATAACTATCATTCTTATTCCTATTATTTTAGAATATCAAATATGTGTGTTAGTTGACTCAGTGGCTTAGATACCTGGCTTCAAAGTCAAAGATTGGGAGTTTGATTCCCCACTGTGCCTCCAGGGAGTAGAGTCAGGCTGTGTGCACAAACCCAGGATCCCCTCAGAAGGGAATGGTAAACCACTTCTGTGTATCTTCTACTTAGACAACCCTGGAAAGTGTTGCCAAAAGTCAACAATTATTATATGTGTGTTTTGTGATGTTAGTTTGTAGCTGACTTATCAAAACGCTAATAGTGTTTTAAAGATAAGTGTGATATCTAAGGTGTGGTTTTCACATTCCCAGCCCTAGGAGAATTCCCATGACTGAATGGACATTTGAACCCATGTCTCCTGTATCTTATTCCATCATTCAATCCACTGTATCACCCAATCATAAAGGGAACAGAATCTCCACAAAAGCTACAACAATCGTATGTAATCATTAAAATCATGACAGCTACGTAAGACAATCAGAGGCAGTGTTTCTCTTTATATCAGTTTATGGGAACTGTAAGATCAAATATGCCACTGGTTTTGTGTCCAGCTTGTGCACTTCCTACAAGCATATGGTTGATCACTGTGGGAATTAAATGCTCCCACAGATACATCTCTGATCTGATCTGGCAGGGCTCTCCTATTCAGGATTAAATTTCAATTTCTCTTTAATTCCTGAACTCTTGGCTAAACTTTCACCTTCCTCTGAAGTCATTTCTCCCTCTTAAGATATTTCCATGGATTGAACTTTTGACTGTCCAGTGAGTTCACCTCCATCCTTCAATGCTAGATTTACAGGATGAACTTTCAAACCTTCCTTATATTTCTCACACTTCCAGTCTGAAGCCATTAAAACAACCAGCAGCCATTTTATAGTACTGTACATCCAAATCCAACCCAGAATGGATTAAATGTTCATTCAGTCACATAGATTTACATTCAGAATGTGAAAGGCGAAACTATTCTCAGGAATAATAGCAAAGTCACAAACAGTTCAATCCTTAATAAGGTAACTTCTGGGATCTATCAACCTTACATTGATGGAGGGAATGCAACAGCATGATTTATGAAGTATGCTGATCACAATCTTCTAAACATATGCATACATAACCCTGCCTTTAGATTTATTCCCTTTTGGCCTTCTCTGCCCTCCAAAGAGTTTGGAAAGAAGTTGGATATGAAGGTACCAAATTGTGCCAAATAATTCATCATAAGTGGGGAGGTTTCTGCTAAACTGCCTCACTGTACAAGCAGGTGAAAAATGTTAGGCAATTTGTTTTAGGGTTTTTTCTTCTTGACAGAATACCATAATCTTGCCTCCAAGGTCACTCTGCCCCAGTAGTTTTCTAAAGCAGAATGCGCCTCCAGAAGGAGTTTACCCAAGCTATGAGAACAAAGCAGAGGTGATACATCAAGATTTCAGTGAAGAATCTGGAGAAACATCTTGTGAAAAATCCAACATGCAAAATGAAGTCAATCTCACACTCCAACCACCTCAGGATGTGATATGCATAAGACTACACATTTAAAGGAGACTGAACCTGAAGTGGCTCATGAGGGTCTAAAGCAGGGGTGCCCAAACGTTTTTGGGGCACGGTCCAATCATGTGGTTCAATGGTACTAATATTTTCTCTAGAACTGAGTTTTGTCTCTGCAATGAAAGATTTCACCCATTCTTAGTCTACTGCCATCTCTAAATTTGTGACATTACTTTAAAAACTACCAAGGCTTCTGTATCAGTTTACTTCCACTTCCAGGAGTGATGAGGGCTTCATGGGTCAGATGAATTGGTGTCGGGGGCCAGCCCCGGCTCCCAGGCCATAGTTTGGGCACCCCTGGTATAAAGCCTGCTGTACCTGCTCTAGTTTGTTTGCATCTTTATTAAAGTGTGTTGCCCAGAAATGGACACAGTACTCTAGATGTCATCTAATTATTGCTGAATAGAGGAGGGCTATTACCTCATGGGTTTTGGATATTGCACTTCTGTTACTGCAACCTAAAGCAGTGTTGGTCTTTTTTGCTGCCACATCGCATGTTGGCTTCTAGTTATTACTGCATTGTTTTCAAGTTGTTTACAAAGTGACCATTTTATCATCTGCTCCAGAATTTTCCTTGGTACTGACATCAGGCTGACTGGTCTGCAGTCCCTGTTCTTCCTTTTTGCCCGTTTTGAAGATAGGAACAACATTAGTCCTTCTCCAACCACTGGGTAATTCACCCGTGATTTCAAGAAAATGATAGACAGTGGTTCTGATAAATATAAAACACAACATGGTGCCCAACCAATTCCAACAGGCCATGTATCTGGGAGTTGGTGAAGGGGAGAACCAATGAATAACTCTCTTTTTTTCTTTGTCCGGGTTGTCCTTCCCTGAACTCTACTACAAAAGTGAGGATACTTAAGCTGGTGGGAGCATATCAGGCACCCCTGGAGTTCCAATCTGGCCCATTGGTCTTGTTCAATGGACACTTCTCCTTTTACATAGCTATCTTTTGGTGTTTTCTGAGCTTTTGCATTCTAAGCTGAAATACCTCTGCTAAAGCTTAATAACTTGTAGTAGGAGCTTCTCTCCCCTTTTAACTGTGGTCCTGCTCGCTGCTAATTTTCTCTAGAACTGATTTCTGTCTTTGTAATCAAAGATTTCACCTATTCTCAGCCTACTGCCATCTCTAAATTCGTGACATTACTGGTACAGTAATACCTCGGATAACGCTAAGACTTGGTTCCACAAGTCTTGGTGTTATCCGATTTTTAGTGTTATCCGATGCATGTTATCTAACCAGGGGAAGAAGCAGCCAGAGCAGGATGAGGACCTTGCTGCCCCTCCCCCTGTGCCTATACCAACTGCCAGGGGAGGAAGAAGCCAGAGCAGGATGAAGACCTTGCCGCCCCTCCCCCTGTGTCCACCACAACATATTTTAATGTAATGTAATGTATTGTCTGTAAGCCGCCCTGTGTCGCCATGGTGAGTGGGCGGCAATATAAATTTGAACTAATAAATAATAATAATAAATAAATGTTAAAATCCTATGGGATGTATCGGATAACATTAAAGCTCCATAGAGATACATTGTAACTGCACAGGCTTTAGCGGTTGTTATCCGATACATCCCATAGGACTTTAACGTTATTCGATCCAATTCTCCTCCCCAGATTACTTAACGTTATGCGATTTTAGCGTTATCCGGGTAAACGTTATCCAAGGTATTATTGTACAGTAATACCTCGGATAACGCTAAGACTTGGTTCCACAAGTCTTGGTGTTATCTGATTTTTAGTGTTATCCGATGCATGTTAAAATCCTATGGGATGGATCGGATAACGTTAAAGCTCTATAGAGATACATTGTAACCACACAGGCTTTAGCGGTTGTTATCCGATCCATCCTATAGGACCTTAATGTTATTCGATTCAATTCTCCTCCCCAGATTACTTAACTTTATGCGATTTTAGCATTATCTGAGGTAAACGTTATCCGAGGTATTACTGTACTTTAAAAACTACCAAGGCTTCTGTACCAGTTTAATGTCCAATATTTCCACTTCCACTAACTTGCTTTTTCTCCAGCATTGTTACAGGGAGAAAGAATAGGATGACAACCTGATCCCAGGTTAGAAACCACCTTCTACCAATCTAGATCATCACTCAGTTTTGCTCAGTACTGTATGCACAAGCAGTTTCTGAACTTGTACTTCCAGATATTGATGTAGATCAGTTAAGAACAAGCCCATAATATTATGATCAATGACGAGGGATTCCAGCAGTTGTGTTCCAACAAGATCTGGGATTCAAATTTGGGAAACATTGGCATAATGTTACTATTGACTCCTAGGGAATGCTGATGATTCTTCAGAATAAGAAGGATAAGTTTTTTTTTCAGTCTTATTTACAGATTTCAAGTCTCTTCCATGCTACCGGTGAGCTTTATTACTGAGCTGTGCAGCTTTTAATCTTTGGACTAGGAAACGGAGTGCTAACTTTGTCTCCGATATGGTTTGTAATAAAATAAACAAAGTGATGTGGGAGGAACAAAAAGTTCTGGTAACTTACCAGAAAGAAAATGGAACATATCAAACTAAGAAAGAAGTCATCTGGATGTGAGCAGGAGATGCTCTTGTTAAAATCTGCTCTTAATAAGAAACTTAAAATAATAGAAATCTGAAAGAACCCTGAAACAACCACATTAAAAAAAAGAAAATTCAGAAAAATGAATTTTCAACACAACCTGATATGTGTAGATGACAAATAATGAATAAGAAGCATTTACTGACTCAGACCAGCTGTTTCTTGAAGTGATAATCTCGGTTATCTAACCTTGAATCTACAGACTCCCTCAAAATTATTCCTTCTCCAGGTTCATGGAAGGAGTCTCATCCAGGCTCAATACATATGCAAAGAATTCCTGGCATGTATAAAAATGAATTATGTTTCTTGTGGCAAGCGGTACTTCTTGCAAAACCTACTACGAATGCATCCATGTTAGGAGGGGTTTGTAAGTACTTATTTACACTAACCATCCTTGATCCACACCTTTGCATGTGTTCCACTAACCAATTAGAGCATCTATATCCCTTCAATAAAGAAAGAAAAATCAAGCATGTGCCTGACCCTCCAGATAGCATGACCAGCAGTAGTGATACCTGGGGATTATGGAAGCTGTAGTACAAAAAAGTAACTTTTCCAATCTCTCTCTGTATGCACTAAAATGCCCCCCTTCCATAAAGAATAGCCAGACCAGACAAAAGAATTGAGGAATCTACGGTCCTCTATTTCACTAACTTTTGAACCTGTCACATGCGTCATAGAGGGAGTATAACAAACAAGACAAAGTAAACTAAAAATAATGTGCAAATTATAAGATGATCAGTTTTGCTATGGGGGAGGGGAGACTCACCTCACTTGTGCTTTTGATCACTAATGAAATTATGGTGACCTCATGGGCAAAGTCATTGTTTCAGACCAATCGCAAAACAATAGACTTCACAATCCTTTGCGCTTTACTGCTAGAGAAAATGATAGAACTGATACAGTGCCAACTAATGGGTGTGTGTGTGCAGTAATATACCAAGTACAGGTTCAGGGTACAGGTAGATGAATATTCAGTTTGGAATATTTCTTGGGGTTTTTAAGTTTCTACAAGTAGAAGGCAGAACAGGAAAGGCTGGCCTAGATTGACTTTTCTAAAAGTCATCTTGGCACAAAGAGTATGGAAGACATTAACCCTTGCATAGCAGGATCCAGTGAGGCTATCAATCCTGTCACCAATTTATATGCCCCCAATACAAAGGACGAGAAGGTTAACAGGATAAAACTACAAACAACAATGTTAACATTTAACAGCTTTGAAGTTCTGAACAAGTAAAATAAGAAGCCAACTGCTAGTATAATAATGAGGCTAGCACAATGGGAGTAACAACGTTAGAGAACAATCCATGTTGGCTTCATTACCTCAGCAGTAATAAACTTAGTCGTGCAAGAGCATTTTTATGCAGCCTACCAAATCTAGCAAACTTGAAGGCACCAAGGACAAAGCTAGATGTGAAACTAAGAAATTCACTCTGCAAACATGCTACTCTGGTGTAAAAAAAATGCTTTCAGTGACTTTAATAGAGGTTTTCTCTGCATTGTGAATAGCACCTTTGGAGAAGTGATTTCTTTATTTCTTTAGGAACATGGCAAAGCATAACAGCTAAACAACCAGGTCCTACGGCTGTTTAGGATTTCAGAAGCCACAACTTATGTAACAAAAAATTATGCATGCTTAACTGCAGTCTCCAGCAGTCCAGAATTGGGACTGTTTTTTAACAGAGTCTTGAATCTGCTAGTCCTTACTGCTTCTGCCTTAAAGATACTTCAGGGTTTTTTTTAAAAAATGTTTTTGCTCTAATTTGTTTTTTCTTCCAGGGCACACACCCCATGTGTATAAGTAAATGATAAATGAAAAATTAAAGGTAAAAGTATAGCTTTCCCTTGCTCAAAAGCCAGTTGTGTCCAAATCTAGTGGGCGATGCTCATCTTGTACAGTAAACAAGCATTTGTTTAAATCAGGGGTTCCCAATGTGTTTATGCCATGGGCCAGACCAGGCGCGCACACACCCAGATAGCTGAGTGGGCCGGGCCAGTCATGTTGTTCGCCCAGCATAAATGCTGCCATAAAACATGTCCAAGGCTGCTGGAAATGTGTTTACAACAGCCGCAGGCACATCTACAGCTGTCATAAATGCATTTGTGACAGCCATACATGCATCCTCTTCCATTTCCAGTGTGGTGGTGGTGGCAACGTGGGCCACATGAAATGGTGCCATGGGCCGGGTCTGGCCTATGGGCCGTAGGCTGGGAACCCCTGGTTTAAATTAAACTAATAAACTAACTAACTAACTAATAACTAACAGGAAGAGAATATTTGCTAATTCTTTCATTTCAAGAAATAATAAATAATGTCATCTTTCAGTAAACCATTCATTCTGTTAATAGTTGAATTCTCTTTTAAAATAAGCAAGTTTAAAACATTAACAGCCACTTCTTATGTTCTCCTTGGCTGATCAACTATTATTAGGCTGTTTTTATTCCACCTAAACCAGCTGGTCAGTATTTTAGCCACCAGAAGTGATGAAATAATGATTTGAGTATCAATACTCTCTATCATCACCTTTAATTCATATAATAATATAAACTTTGGATTTCTTAGCAAATTATACCCAGTGAGGTTGCATATTAGCAATAGTAATAAATTCTGGAATTATTTCATTTTCCCACACTGCCAAAAATATGAAGATAATCAGCTATTGGGTGTTTGCACTGGCAACAAAGCAGGTGTGAAACTTTTAGTCAGTTTATGTCAACTATTGTTTATATACTTTTTAAAATAAAGCTTTTCTTAGACATCTTAGTAGTATTGTATTGTATTGTTCGACTTTAATAGATATGAAAAATTATTTCCACTTCATTTGAAAGAAATTATGTTTACTTAAACCTATAATCTCTTCATCTTGAGTAAGGTAAAGGTCACCCTTGCTCGAAAGCTGGTTGTATCTGACTCTAGGGTTCAGTCCTCATCTCTGTTTATAGCTGAAGAGCCAGCACTGTCTGTGTTTGCAGATGTTTCCATGGACATGTGGCTGCAGTGATGGGATGTAACAGGTTCTCACCAGTTCGCCAGAACTGGTAATAACTTTTCCCAGTGTCCCGGCGAACTGGTAGCAGCTTTTGGGGGGGGGGGACCACCTTCGGGGCTTACCTTTTCACTGGTTCCCCCACTGCACATGCGCGCCAAGCACTTGGTGTGCATGCATGCCTACAGTGCTTGACGCATATACACAGCCTCCTTGCTGTCCTCCCAAGTGGGGAGGAGGAAGAGAAGCTGCTAGCCTGAAGCTCCCTATAGCTTGCTCCCCAGGGTAAGTGACTCACCTTTGGATGTGGTGTGTCTGTGTGTATTTTAAAGTGTATTTAATACCATTACCTATATTGACGTCCTACTACAGTTCCTAAAAAGGCCTGGCGGCTGGCAGGCTTGGCGGCCTGGCTTGGGGTTTTTAAGCAAAGTCTTGGAGTTACCTCATCAATAAGCTACACCTGTGCTGTTCCAATTGGAGAACCCTTAAGGAGGTACAGCTGTTTTACATTTAGATTAAGGCATATTATCCTAGAGAACCAGTACGATGACCATATCCATCTTTCAACATGGTGCTGCCCAGGCACTTATACTAACAGGTAAGTGACGGGTTTGTGTTTGGGGTGGGTGGGTTGATTTATGTTTGGGGTGGGTGTTTGGGTGGGTGGGTATATTTTAATGTAATTTTTATTTTATTTTATTTTATTTTATTTACGGGTTCGTGTTGTGGGTGGGTGGGTGGGTTGAGGGTGTGTGTGTGTGCTTATTTTTATTTTTATTTTTTTATTTTTTTTTAATATATATTTTTTATTAACACATGTATATTGTGACAAACATATAGGACAATATTATAACATAAAATAAATGAATAAACAATAAACAAAAACCAAAATTATACATCTAATAACAACTGCAAATACACCCACCCATTCCCATACTAACTTGTAAACAAAGCACATAAATCATGCCAGCTCATATTGTACATATAATCCCAGATAAGTTGAGTATCTTGTATATATTGAAATCTCAATTCTGCCAAAACTTCAACATTTCTTGGCTTGGTTTAAAGCCTTCATTACTAGTCATACCAAATATAACAAATGGTTCCCAAATTTCCCAAAATACATTCTTAATGTTTAAACCTCTTCTAATCTTTATTTCATTTGTTAATTTGTCATTGAGAGCTAAGCGCCATGCCATATTATACCATTTCCCTTTTTCAATTATAAACTTATTTTTCCATTCAGCAGCAATTAATTGTCTCGCCACAGATAGTAAGGTGATCATTAACTCTTTCTTATTCTCACTTATCTTCACTTCATCTGTTTCCCCCAGTAACACAGCTTTAGCAGATAACCTAATCTCAGAAGACATAATCTTTCCTAGCTCTTTTTCTATCATTTTCCAAAATTTGTTTGCGAATTCGCACGACCACCACATATGAGTATACGTTCCAGGTTCTTTACCACACCTCCAACATAGGTTTGTTTCAGCCTTTCCCATTTGCCATAAGCGTATAGGGGTGGTGTACCATTTCCATAATATTTTACAGTTGTGTTCTTTCTCTTTTATAGAAAGTACTTTCATTAGTCTTTGGTTCCATTTCCGTTTCCATTCTTTATCACATATTACAATACCTAAGTCCTTTTCCCATGATTCTTTTAGTATTTTTTGCGGTCGTTCGTTTTTATTAATTAACCTATACATTTTGCCAACTAATCCTTTTTCCGGGGTTAACCCCTTCTTTAGTTTGTGTATAATCTCCTCAAAAGGAGTTATTTCTCTCCCTATGTAATTTTTTAATCTCTGTTTCCTATCCCATTCTTCCATCTGTTTTTCCTGAAACCAATTCAGATTTAAACTGGTATATATCATTTTTCTTCTTTGCTGTTCCCCGCAGGATGCAATCCACTGGCTTAAAAGCAATACCTTCTCCTGAGTTAATTTTGTTTTCTTTTCAATGTTTAAGGTTAATGGAAAATCCGGTAAATCTACAAGTTCTAATACTGGAGAATCCCCTGGTGACATAGTTTTTTTCATTCCTTTCCAGAATAAATATAAATCTTTTAAAGTTTTACTATTGATCTTCACTTTTTTCTCTTGATTTGTTAGAAACAGGCTTCCTTTATATCTATTGTATTCTAACCTGTCTCTCTCTACTGTCTTTACAAAATCCTGTGTTAACAAATTTGCTATACGTTTCAATTGAAAGGCCTTATAATAATTAGTTATATTTGGGATACCCAATCCACCGTCTTTCTGATGTTGATACCATAATGATTTCGCTATCCTGGGTTTTTTTTCTTCATTACAAAACCTGTCTATTATTTTTTGCCATTCCTTCAGCTCTTTTTCATTTATCTTAATTGGGAGGTTCCCCAATAAAAAATTTATTTTTGGTACAATTTTCATTTTGCTGATGTTTACCCTTCCAAACCATGATAGGTTTAATTTCCTCAGCTTTGTTATGATTAATTTAACCTCATTCTTAAGTTTTTCAAAATTTATTTTTTTAATTTGTTTAAAATCATCCACTATGTAGATCCCTAAATATTTTAGTCTATCCTTAATTTGTAGATTATATATTTTCTTTATTTCTTCCTTTTCCCTTTTGCTATGGTTGCATGCTATTATTTCTGTTTTCTCCCAATTAATTTTTAGACCTGAAATCTTTTCAAAGCTATTTAAATGCTCTTTAACCAAACCTATAGCATTTCTAGGATCTTTTAGTACCAGAAGGGTATCGTCAGCATACATATTTATCTTCTTGTTATCTACCCCTTTAATCCTATCATCATTTCTAATTGCATTCGCTAGAGCTTCCATAGCAAAAATGAACAAGGCAGGGGACAGTGGGCATCCCTGTCTGGTGCCTGCTTGAATCTCAACATTTTCTGTAAAATTTTGATTTATTTTTATCCTTGTTTGAGCCCGATTATAAAGTTGATTAATAGTGTGTATGAATTTTCCTCCAAATCCCATGATTTTTATTATTTCTTTGATTGTTTGCCACTGGATGGAGTCAAAAGCTTTGTAGATATCCAAAGACAAAAAACATGTTTTTTCTTTCTTTTGTTTAATTGAATTTAGAATATTCAATACTCTAGTAATTAATGTTTCCATATATCTGCCCTTCACAAATCCTGCTTGATCTTGATGCAGGTAGTAATGTATAAATTTATTCATTCTGTTCACCAAAATGGAGGAAAAAATCTTGGCTTCCTGATTTAAAAGGGCAATTGGTCTGTATGACTCCATCTTCTCTTCATTTTTGTTGGGTTTTAATAGTAACACAATAATTGAATGAGTCCAGGAATCTGGAATTTCACCACCCTCTAAAATATAATTATATAATCTTTTTAATTTTGGGATAATCAGATCCTTAAATCCTCTGTAAAACTCATTTGTGAAACCATCCTCACCTGGTGTTTTTCCCAATTTCAATTTCATAATAACCGCCTCTATCTCTGCTTCTTCAATCTTTTCTTCCATTAAATTTTTATGTGTTTCTTTTATTTTCATTTTTAAATGCCTAGTCAAGTAATCCTTTAGCTTTGTTGAATCAATTTGTTTGCAGCTATACAAATCCTTATAGAAGTCCTCCGCTATCTTTAGTTTTTCCTCCATTTTATTGCATCTTTTCCCTCCTTTGTCCACTAAAACCTTTATTTCTCTTTTAGTTTTCTTCTCTCTAGCTGCTTTAGCTAATCTCTTAGTGTTTTTATTATTGAACTCAAAGTTGTCTCTTCCCAAATATATTAAATCTTTTCTGACCTTTTCCATCTCCTGCCCTAATAATTCCTTCCTCAAAATCTGTAATTTTTGGTATAAATCATTTCTCAACGTCCTCGCGTGTTCACCTTCCAATTGTTTTATCTTATTCTCTAAATCCTCTTGATTCTTTCTCATGTTTCTATTTTCTGTTATTGATTCCTTGATGCAGTCCCCTCTAAAAGTTGCCTTCATAGCATCCCATAAAATATGGAAGCTAACCTCGCCTGTATCATTGATGTCCCAGTTTTCTATCCATTTTTTCCTCAACCTTTCTTTTATCTTTTCATTCTTGATTAATCTCTCATCAAACCTCCAGACCCTTTGTTGTTTATGGTCTAATTTAAACTTCATTTCTACTATGAACATCGAGTGATCAGAAACCTTAAAAATTCCACTGGATGCATCTTCTAAACAATTTACTAAGCTATTAGACACAAATATATAATCTAGCCTTGAATAGGATTTATGTGATTGTGAATAAAAGGTGTATAATTGTTCACTACCTTTTAATGTTCTCCATGAATCATTCATACCTAAAGTCACCAACCATTGATCTAGGGCCGATTTCTTCTGTTCTCTACCTCTTCTTGTTATATTGGAAGTGTCAATGTCTGCTCTTATAAGATTCATATCTCCAGCTATTATCACATTCTTGCTAGACACATTTTGTATTATATTTTTCATTTTTTCCAAAAACACTTCTTGAGCTGAATTAGGTGCATACATGTTCACAAGTGTACATTCTTCTTCCCCCAGTTTCCCTTTTAAAATTAAATATCTGCCTTGTTCATCTTTTACACTTGGTTAGTACTTGGATGGGAGATTTTTATTTTATTATTATTTTTATTATTTTTTCTTTGGCCCCACCCATGACATCATGATGTTAGCTCCGCCCACACTGTGATGATGTCATGGTGGGGTAGTAAAATTTTTGATATCCCACCACTGTGTGGCAGGCATGGAATGCATGGAATGCTCTTTGGCTTCCCACTGAAGTGGTCCCTCTTTATCTACTTCCAATTTCTTGCTTTCAAACTGCTAAGTTGGCAGGAGTAGTTGAGCATAAATGAGATAATTTTGAATCTGGAAGCAAAGGATAAAATTTCCTGATTACTATTTTTTTTGTACAGCATTTAAAAGTAGGGTTTCAAATGAGGTACCATACATGACCTGGGCATACATTAATTCTCCTTCGTGTTGTTTGGGGATGCACACTGATGGGTTCTGCACCTGTGCTGAATCCTGTGCGGAGCTCGAAAGCTGATTGGATAAAGAGTTTTAAATGTGGGATCGCCCACCATGCCCAACCCCTTCTGGCCCCATTTCGCGCTCTCTCCTCAGTTTGCTTTTTTCCGCTGCGCAAGCAGGAGCCTGGAAAAAAAGCTGTGAGTTCTTTACTGAGATTGTCTCAGAATCTTCTAATTTTTATACATCAACAATTTTTCTCGGACCAGGGGACTCAATCCCTTGGTCCTCGTGTGGCTGGGGGCTCGCCCTCAGCCGCCGGTAACAAAAAAACAAACAAAAAAAAGGAACTTTACCGTTTTCGGCAAAATCTTGTGTCGGGGCCTCCCGGCCGGGATAATTTTTTCTCTTCGGCCATCTACCTCGGTGGATGGCCTCAGCGGCAGCATTCAAGCAGTGTCCGTCCTGCAAGAGAAAGTTCCCTAGCTCAGACGGACACGTGCGCTGCCTCCGCTGCCTCGGGGAGAGCCACCAGGTCCAGACCTGTGAGGTGGGTAGAGGCTTCTCGAAGGCCGCGATCAAAAACCGACAGAACCGCCTCCAAGCCTACCTCATGGAGGCTGCACTCGCTCCCCCAGCTCCAGAGCAGGCTGCTGCCTCGACGTCTGCTCCTTCGACCTCCGCTCCTTCTTCCCGGCCTTCGGCCTCAGAACTGTTCAAGCGAAAGAAGGAGCAGGAGAAGAGGAAGAAAGACAAAAAGGAGAAGAAGCGTCGTAGCTCTTTGTCTTCTCTCCCTCCGACCCCGGGACCGGCTCACCCTTTGCCGCCACGCTCCCTAGCATCCGCCCCGGTTGCAGCTCCACCTACGCCAGGCAGGATGGCGGTCGATGCCCGGGAAGCTGCCATGCCGGAGAGGGCCCCCAGCCCTCCGCCGTCACCGGAGATTCTTCCACCTCCACCGCCGCGAAGATCTTCCTCTCTTCGCGCCTCTTCCGTGGTTCCTGGTCCGGCTTCCGAAGTGCCGCCCCAGTTGAGCCTCATCGCCCCGTTCATCGAGGCGATGGTGCGGAAGTTGCACGCTGAGCTCCAGGGCCCCCAGCCGGCACCGTCTGAGTTCGTGGAGCGCCCTCTGCCCTCCGAACCAGCCACGGAGGCACCACCGCTCCGTGAGGAGGGCCCGGCACCGAAGAGGCAACGTGTGGAGCAGGCGCGGTCGGAGGCCTCTCTCCCTCCGTACCAGCTGCCTTTGCCAGGGAGCGACCCGAGATCTGCCAGGCCATACTGGTCGGACTCGGACCCCGAGGCCTGCCTACCTACCACCGCCCAGTGTCTTGGAGCGGTCAGGAGGCTCCGACAACTCGTCGGACCAGGAGGAGGAGGATCAATCACCGCCGGTTACCGTCGACAAATCCCCGGACGACAACATCGGCTCCGTCCACGGCTCCCAGCCGGAGGACCAGAAGACGTACACGGCCTTGATCACATGCCTCGGATCCACGCTCGGGATCCGGGCGGAAGCGCCCCTGGACGAATGTGAGGATGTCGTCTGTGGCATGGCCGACCGGAAGGAGTTGGTCCCTGTCCGCTTGGGGCTGCTCCCGAAGATCGCCAAAGCGGCCAAAGAGGTATGGAAGAGACCGGTATCCTCTCATTCGGTGTCCAACAGGGTGGACTCCATGTACAGACTGCTAAACGACACCAACTTCCTGCACATCCACCCGGCGCCGAACTCCCGAGTGGTTAAAGGCTCCCAACATCGGACACCGATCAGTAGCACTCCCATGCCATCGACCCAGGAAGGGAAGAAGCTGGATGCACTGGGCAGGAGGTTCTATGCCAACGCCTCCTTGTCCTTCCGTGCGTCCAACTACGCAACGGCCATGGGCGGCTACCAGTGCCGACTCTGGGAGCAGGCGGAGTCCTTTAAATCACTGCTGCCGCAGGACAGACAAGCGGACTTTCAGAAACTCTGCCTGGAGGGAAGCCAGCTCGCCCTCCAACAAATCCGCACCGGCCGCCACGTCACGGAGTCGGAGGCAAAGAACCTCGCCTCTGCTGTCCAGCTCTGCCGCCACGCCTGGCTCCGCTCGGCTGACCTACAGGACGACGTCAAGCGACTCGTGGAGGAACTCCCCTTCGACGGTGAAGGCCTCTTCGCCAAGGAGACCGACACCTCCTTGGGGGAGCTGAAAGGAGACTATGCCACCATAAAGCAGCTCCGCCCTCCACGCCGTGGGTCCAGTCGGTACCAACAGGACCAACCATCGACGTCGCAGGCAGCCATGTCCTACCAACCTCGACCACCACAGAGGCAAGGGGACTACTCCCGGTACCAACCCTACCGGCCACGACAACAACAACCCAGCCGCCCACGCTACCAGCAGCGTCACCAGACTGGCAAGCGAACGGAACGGAAGGGCAAGCAACGCGTTTGACTCTTCCGTGACTGAGACTCTACCTTACCGTCCCCTAACCAACTACCTATCGGCGTGGTCTGCCATCACCACAGACCGATGGGTTTTAACCATCTTAGACTCTGGCTACGCGATCGAGTTCAAGAAATGCCCTACTGTCGGACGGGTCCGCGTCACCGATCCGTCCCCACCGCTCCAGGAGGAACTATCAGCTCTCCTAGAGAAGGGCGCCATAGAACCGGTTGCAGCGTCGGAGTCTCATGAAGGGTTCTTCTCCCGCTACTTCCTCGTGGACAAAAAAGACGGGGGGTCGCGTCCTATCCTGGACCTCCGTCTCCTCAACAAACACATCGACGCGAGGAAGTTCCGGATGGTGACTCTTCACTCCATCCTCCCACTGATCAACCACGGGGACTGGTTTACCGTCATCGACCTGAAGGATGCCTACTTCCACGTGTCCATCAGGAGGGAACATCGTCGCTTCCTCCGCTTCCAGGTGGGCAGCGACACCTACCAGTACACATGTCTACCCTTCGGCCTCTCCACCGCTCCGAGGGTATTCACGAAGTGCATGGCGCCGGTGGCTGCTCATCTTCGGCTGCAAGGCGTCCAAGTGTTCCCGTACATAGACGACTGGTTGGTCTGCTCCCCAACCCAACAAAAAGCCAAGGACGATGTCGCCCATTGCCTGGCCCTTATGCAGAGTCTCGGTCTACGGGTCAACTACAAGAAGTCTCAGTTGACCCCCACTCAAAGAATAGACTACATCGGAGCCGTATTGGACTCTCTGGCTCTAAGAGCCTACGCTCTGCCCAAACGTCTGCTCGACATCCGTGCGGTGGTGGCACGGATCCAGGGCAGGCGTCGGGTCCATGCGAGGGACGCCCTCCACTTGCTAGGACTCATGGCGTCGACCACGGCGGTGATCTCGCACACCAAGCTCAAGATGCGATCGCTCCAGTCGTGGCTCCTCACCTCCTTCGACATCACCCACGACGACCTCGGGAAGTGGCTCACACCAACTCCCGAGCTGCAAGACTAGTTGAACTGGTGGACAATGGACCGCAATGTGGCCGCGGGGAGACTCTTCACCCTTCCCGCACCATCCGTCCAAGTCACCACCGACGCGAGCACGCACGGATGGGGCGCGTGCTGCCTCGGGTTACGGGTCCACGGCGTCTGGACGCCCGCGGAGGCCATCCACCACATCAACTTCCTCGAACTGTTGGCGGTGTGGAAGGCGATGAGGTCCTTCAGACTATCGATAGCGGGCCTCGTGGTGCAGATCGCCTCAGACAACACCACGACCCTGGCCTACCTCAACCGGCAAGGAGGGACCAAATCTCTCTCCCTCCTTCACCTGACCGTCCAGATTTGGGAGTGGTGCCTGAAGGTACACGTGTTCCCCATAGGTGTCCACATCCAGGGCACCCTGAACTCCGAAGCGGACTCCCTGAGCTGCAAAGGGACGGCGATGCACGAGTGGGAACTGGACGGATCGGTGTTCGACCGTCTGTGCTGACGGTGGGGCACACCGAACCTAGACGTGTTCGCGACACAGGCCAACACCAAGTGCCACCGCTACTGCTCTCGAGCGGGGATCGGGCACGGATCAGAGGGCGATGCCTTCATGGTGCCGTGGCACCAGGAACTACTGTACATGTTTCCACCGATCCCTCTCATCCAACGGGTCCTGGTACGGATCCGTGCGGAGAACGCCTGGGCGATCCTGATTGCCCCGTCCTGGCCACGCCAGCCGTGGTTCCCACTGCTCCAAACCCTGGCTTGCGACCGCCTTCGCCTACCCACCGATCCGAATCTCCTCCGCATGGAGGACGGTCGGATCCTCCACTCGGATCTGCCGAGCCTGCACCTGACGGCCTGGCTTATCCGCCCAACCTAACACGGATCCTTGAACTATCAAGGAAACCTTCCACGCGGAAGTCCTACGATGCCAAGTACCGTCGCTTCATGGACTTTTTGGTATCCAGCGACCGCACCGTAGACTCAGCATCCCTACAGGATGTCATGTCCTACCTCCTGCACCTGGCCGAGTCAGGATCTGCACACTCATCCTTAAAGGTCCACTTGGCTGCAGTGGTCGCCAAGGCCCCACCTTCCTCAGTATTGTCCTCCGCTTTCAGAGACAAGACTGTTAAAAGATTCCTCCAGGGACTGCGTAACGCCTACCCTCCAGTAAAGATACCACCTCCTCAGTGGTCCCTCACTGCTGTGCTCACCGCGCTCACGAAGGCGCCCTTTGAGCCCATGGCTACAGTGGACATTAAGTTTGTTTCTTACAAAACTGCTTTTCTCGTAGCCATCACCTCTGCCCGGAGGGCAGGAGAACTGGCAGCCCTGCGGTCTGACCCTCCCTTTCTCAAGTTCTACCCCGATAGGGTAGTATTGCACCCGGACCTGGCCTTTCTGCCCAAAGTCCTGACTGAATTTCACCTGGCCCAGTCCATCACGCTTCCAGCATTCTTCCTGAATCCTTCGTCTGCACAAGAGAGAGTGTGGCATTCGTTGAATGTCAGGAGGGCCTTGCTGTTCTACACACAAAGGACTGCGTCCTTTAGGAGAGCCAACCAACTGTTTGTGGCCTATGGTGGCAAGTCCAAGGGACACTCTCTGTCTGCCCAGAGACTTTCCAAGTGGATCTCAAGCACCATCTACCTGGCCTATGAGATGTCGTCCTTGCCACCACCTCCCCATGTCCGGGCACATTCCAACAGGACATTGGCTTCCTCCACTGCGTTCCTGGAGGGCATCCCGATGGAGGACATCTGCAAGGCTGCTACCTGGTCCAGATCCTCCACCTTCATCACCCACTACCGGGTTGACACAAGGTCCGCTCCCGATGTCAGACGGGGCAGGTCCATCCTGACGGCTGGTCTCCGATCCTCTTCGTTGATGACCACCCATCCATGATGCCATCGCGCTCTCCTACATCTCAGGACGCCGGCTGCCCACCATCCAAGTAAGTGAGCTTGTTAGTCACCCATCAGTGTGCATCCCCAAACAACACGAAGGAGAAGGACAGGTTTCACTTACCAGTAACTGTCGTTCTCCGAGTATGTTGTTTGGGGATTCACACAACCCAACCCTACCTCCCCTCAGGGCTGCCGGCCTGAGATGGCCTTATGCTTCGCGGGCAGCTTTAGTATCAAACTGAGGAGAGAGCGCGAAATGGCGCCAGAAGGGGTTGGGCATGGTGGGCGGTCCCACATTTAAAACTCTTTATCCAATCAGCTTTCCAGCTCCACACAGGATTCAGCGCAGGCGCAGAACCCATCAGTGTGAATCCCCAAACAACATACTCGGAGAACGACAGTAACTGGTAAGTGAAACCTGTCCTTATCACTTTTGCCTGAAAATGGCTGAAATCCTTTTATTAAACATACCAAGGAGCAACTAGACTAGATCCACTGAATCAGTGGAAATTTGGTGTCAATACCTCCATAATTTTCAGTGATTCAATGAGCTTAATCTATTTGTGACTACGCTAAACAAAAAGATTTCGCCATTCTCTGAAAAGTTGTCCTAAAGAAAATCCGTTCTATCAAATGTTTTCTCTGCATCTCAAAAAACAACAACAACCAGAAACGTGTTTACTATTTATCTGACAGATCTCATTCAGTATATGAGACTCTGCACATGTGTTTGTAATCTTCTAAATTATTTAAAAATCCAATCAGAATATATTAATATATTTATGACTAATGTTATTCAACCTAATGGCTAAAACAATTGTCCACATTTTACAATCTTGATTAAACAGATATGACTGAGGCTGCACAGACTCAAAATGATTTTAATAAGAGTTTCTGCCAACACTATTGATAACATTTTGTGAGACAACCATTCATTCAGTGTTATGTTATACCCTGGCAATAATTTCCCAAAGACCATCTAATATAACTCACTGATGAACAAATGCGGTTCTGGAGTTTAATTTCTTTTAAAATTTTCTATTATTTTATTTATATTTTTTTTAAAAAATAATTTTTAGTTGAGACATTTGGAAAAATAAATTTTGCCGCTGGAAGATTTGCTGTAATACATACTTTTTGATGAAATTGCTGAAATAATTCCAAAATTTATCATGAAATCTAAACCAGCTCATCTTTTTCATTCAGTAATTTAGTCAAAAACGTAGGCATGTCTCTATTTTTGAACCATTTTTGGTTCACAAGCAATCTCCTGTTGTGATTTCTGTTTAACACCTACATGCTATCTGATTCAGCCCAATGGGTGGGAAAATCTTTGGCAGAAACTTCTGGTTGAGAATGAACAGGTGAGTCAGAAGCTGCAGTTCACTTGGCTAAGGCCCTTGCCATCTTGGTTTAAACCAGGAGTTCTCAACCTTTTAATGCCAGGGCTGGGTCACACTCCCACAGGCAGCTTCAGGGGCCAGACGGCCATTTTGCCCTTCCTTCACCACATGGCACTTCCGGGTGTGGTGGGGGCAGCCCCCCCCCCGGTAAAATGGTGCCACAGACCACATATGGCCTGTGGGCCACAGGTTGAGAATCCCTGGTTTAAACAGTGGTTCCCAACTCCCTACAGGGGGACTTCAATTCCCAGAAGGCCAAGTCAGTACATTGGCTGATCAGTGCTTTGGGGAATTGACTTAGGCTTCTGGGAATAGAAGTCCAAGAACCAAAGGTTGGGAAACACTGGTTTAAACCTTTAAAGACAACATACAGTGGAACCCCATATAATGAATGCCTGATACAATGAAACATTTGTACAACGAAGTGGATTTGCAAAATCTATAATGCCCTGTATAATAATTTTTTCCATTATGCATCCCAATGCATCTCTATGGGATGAATCATACAACGAAAATCTCTATGGGATACATTGTACAACGAAAAAATTTTGTTGTATGATTTTTCCCATATAAATTTTTGTTGTACGGTGCATCCCATAGGGATTTTCGTTATACGAGGCATGCTTCATATAACGAAAAATTCATATAACGAAGTGCCTATCAGAATGGACTTTTTTTCATTATATGGGGTTCTACTATACTTGGAGGTGCTTCATTTATATTGTGCATCTCTTACCTCAGTTGAAAAATATATTGAGCCTTTATTCTTATTTGGCTTCAAAGAGGCATTTAGATTCCTCATCTTTGCTTCAAATATCTTCTCCTCTGTTGCTGGTAAAAAGAGCTAGGTGTACAAACTGTAGCATCCAGTTTTTGGCTGTACTACAAATTAACAAATTTTGGGTTTTTGTAAACTATATTTTTTCTAATTAATGGAGGCATAAATGCATACCAATAGTATTTTTGTTTATCTGAAAATGTAATATTATACATGTCCTTCAATTATATTCTTTGTATGCTGCATTTGAATTATTTGCTGCTATAACTACTATTCCTTGTTTTGTCTTCCCATACAAAGAAGTGCCTAATTTCAGTTGCTGCAAAGGTCCATATCTCTGTTACCACATCCCAATAATTGTTTGGCTGATAGAGGTGTGTAGATTTGTAGGTAATAAATGATATATTTTGGAATTTCTCAGGCAACTGTGCTGTTTGGGGAATTCCCAGAATTACAATGTAAAAATTGAATCTCCATATCTCTAATTTCTGACATACAGTAATACCCCGGATAACTATTGCATTGGAAAACGCTAGAATCGGATAACGATGCAAGTTTTTTGGAAAAAACTTGCATCGGATAATGATTCTGGATAATGATTCTTAGCGTTATCCGAGACAATGGTCTGAGGGTGTGGGGTGGTTGGGTAGAACTACCCAATCCACCCTCCCACCCGCAGCTGTCTCTGCGACTGAAGTAGGGTCGGGGAAAAGCAGGCGCCTTTCCCCCCGACCCTACTGCAGTAACAGAGACTGCTTGTGTCTCTTTCCCTCCCTGTATTTAAACTACAGGGAGGGGGAAAGAGAGAGACGTGATTGGTTCTCTAGAGACCCAATCACATCTCTCTTTCCCCCTCCCTGTAGTTTAAATACAGGGAGGGAAAGAGACACAAGCAGACTCTGAAACTGCTGTAGGGTCGGAGGAAAGGCCCTGACCCTACTTCAGTCGCAGAGACCGCTGCGGGTAGGGGGTGGCTTTAAAGGCAGGGAGGAAAAGAGACCCGATTGGGTCTCTTTCTTTCCCTGCCTGCCTTTAAAGCGGTTTGTCCCTGAAGTCAGGGGTTGTTGTTGTTATTTTAGCGTTGTTCGATGCATGCATCAGACAACGCTAAAAATCGGATAATGTAATGACTTGTGGAACCAAGTCATAACTTTATCCGGGGTATTACTGTACCTCTTAACAAGACCTCCTCTTTACTTTCTTCAATTTGAAATTATGTTTTTATGATTCTCCTGAATTTATTCAGATCTGATTTATATCATTTCCTAACTAATTATATTCTCCACATCTTTCATAATTTAGTATAAAAAAATTCCTTTTGTTTGTTAATCTGTGTGCCTCCCCCCCCTCCCGGGGGGGGGGTTCACTTGCTGTAAAATCATGACAAAATATAAGGGCCTGAAGAGGTGAACCTTTTTATTACTAATAATAATTTGTGTCAGAGATTACTCTGGGTTGAAAGGATTTTTGTTGGAAAAACTCCACTCAAGAGATGCCTGAATGTGGCTCCTTTCATGTCCTCAAGTGTATCAAAACCTTACCTTCCAGTCTCCAAGCTCAGCATCTTAACCACTAAGCCATTGATTTTCAAGTCCACTTCCACAGGCCCCTAATTACTGTCATAATTTTACAATGCAATGGGTTGTTCTTTATCAGTTTTTTTTAACCTGACATGCTTCCGCAGACTAACATGAATACTTCTTTGAAAACTGCAATAATGAAGAGGCTGTTTTGGTGATGAACACATTTCAGGTATGACGTTTAAGACCAGGGAAACATATATCAGTATTTTATCCTCTCACAATCATCCTCTGAATTTGAAAAAGCAATCTTACATATGTGAGATTAGTGCTAGATCACCCTATTCCCTTACTGCTGGATCTTTATTATTCTTTCTCATATTTATGCCCCCATCAGTTCTCTCTACAATAAAAAAAATCAGCAGAGCTGGATTCAGAAGGATGGGCAGATGTGTTTCGTGTCAGAGATTATTCTGGGTTGAAAGGATTTTTGCAGGGGACACCCGAATGAAGCTCCTTTCATATCCCACATCATGCACCTCTCAGGTATTGAACTGGGACCTTCTAGTCTCCAGCTAGGTGCCCTATCCACTAAGCCACCAGGAGAGCTGCAGATCAGCAGATGTGGGACCAGAAGGAGGAAGGGGGAGAAAATTAGGCTTTGGGTTGCATTGAATGAAAATTAATGATTTTTTAAAAAGAAAAATTGGATTTTAAAAAAAAAATAAATCAATTTTTTAAAAACTTAAATAGGGTATTTAAATTTTAAGTTGGATTTAAAAAAAATAAAATTATTTTTGAGGGAAATCTAGGTGAAGAGTTTTCCATTTAAGATACCTTATATTCCAAAGGTTATTCATCAAAGGTTATTCATTCATTATGTTTACATTTTTTGGTAAATGAATTACATGAATCTATTCACAATATTGTGCTCTTGAAAAGTTTCTGTAAGATTTCTGGCCAATTTTTCTCTCTAGACCAGTGATTCTCAACCTGCGGTCCACGAGCCAGATGCATCCCACGGCACCAATTCATGTAGTCCCCCACCACCTCCACCACACCTGGAAGTACCATGTGGTGGAGGATGTGCAAAATGGCTGTCTGGCCCCCAAAGCTATCTGAGGGAGCATGACCTGGCCCCCGGCGTAAAAAGGTTGAGAACTCCTGATCTAGATCAGTGTTTCCCAAACTTTGGGTTTTGAACTTAAATTTCCAGAAGCTTAAATCAATCTCCCAAAGCACTGATCAGAACCACTGATTTGGATAATATTATCACAGATTCTTGGTTTTACAGTTATCAAAACTGTGAATTTGTGTCTGAAGAGATCACATGCCAATTCTTCATAGCAAAAATGTTACAAAATAAACATAAAGAGTTAAAAAAACTTACTCCCATTATTCTCTGCAAAGGTATGTACACAGAATCAACCTCTTACCTCTTAAGTTGAGGACTTCTCCACCCCTCCCCCTGAGCCCACACCAACGGCCAGGGAAGAAGAAGCCAGGGCAGGTTGGGGACTTCTCCGCCCCTCCCCCTGACCCCCATCAACATATTGTAGTTTAATGTATTGTTTGTAAGCCACCCTGAGTCGCTATGACGAGTGGGCGGCAATATAAATTTGAACTAATAAATAATAATAATAAATAAATAAGTGCTAAGTTTCAAAAATACAATGAACAGAAGACTCTTGGGAGTGGAATAGATCTACACAAGAAGTTAGGTGTAAAAAGGGACAGGCAAACAGTAAAAATAAAAGTGAAACAATTTGAGCCTTTGAGTCTTCATGCAGAAAACCATGATTTAAATCTAGCCTTACTAACTAGTGCAAGGGTGGCCAACCTATGGCCTGTGGGCCAGACCCACAGCGCCATTTCATGTGGCCCACCACTGCCCTACTGGAAGTGGAACATGTTTATGACAGCCATAAAATGAGCTCGTGCATGCGTAAACATGCTTACAACAGCTGTGGATGCATTTTATGGCAATGTTTATGGCAGGAGAAAACATGTGACTACCCTGCTCAGCTGTCTGGCCCATGGCGCAACCGGCCCATGGCATGAAAAAGTTGGGAACCCCTGAACTAGTGAGTTAAATCATGATTTAAATCAATTGATTTAAATCAAATCCACCCTGGAATAACCTAAAATACAAATAGTATTGCATTCAGGATGAATGGTAAACTCCTGAAGGAATCCACAGCCCCATGTGAGCATTATTGCAAGTTAAAATATAATGCAGACTTCAAATCAAGTTGCAATATAGTCACAGCCTCAGAAAGCCATAGTTAACTCGGTTTGAAATATCGCAACTGTTCAGATCAATGTTGCATTTAATTCTGTGATGTTCATGTGATAAAATGGTGAATCAGACAATGAGAGAAATACAAAGCATTTTAATGACTCATAACACTTAGATCTTATCTTGCCTTAAGTAAATCTGTAACAGATAGTCCAGTATTAATGAGTAAATGGACTTACACATTCTAAACAATAGCCAACATTTATAGTTATCAAGTGAAAAGATAATGTTTTGACCATCCTTTTATTAAGCTAATAGTAAAAGATAATTCTTAATGGCCATTGGAAAGATCTCTCATAGGTTTTTGAGGACTGACAATTACCAGGGAATAAGACCACTGTTTTGCCTTTGCTGCAGGCAGACAGAATAAAAAGATTTGTATTTGGAATGTGTGTGGCAATGTGTACAATTGGCTAGGGCTTTTAGATCAGTGTAGATCATCAATGTTTTCCTGCCACGGGTCAGAGCACATCCCCTCAGACAGCTGAGTGGCCAGACATGTGTTTCCTCCCACAGTAAATGCTGCTGTAAAATGCATCAGTGGCTGTCATAAATGCATTTACAACAGACATGGGTGCATTTATACTGCGTTTTTGCGACTTCTGGTGGCAGTGGGAGTGAGGGGAGTGTTTCTGCTGTTTTCGCCACTTCCAGTTGTGGCAAGAACAGCAGGCCACAAGAGATGGTGCTGTTGGCCATGCCCGGCCCACGGGCCATAGGTTGTGAACTCTTGGTGTAGATTGTCTCTTTATGGACCAGACCTATTCTTCAGCTATATCGCAGTCAGCTTGAACATTTGTAAATATGCAGCAACAGATATACAGTACAATTGTTGCAATTTACATTCCCAGTATTCCTCACTTTCATGGAACTTGACTTGTGCATGGATTTCTGTAATTTTTCAGGGTTGTGCAGTAAGGTTGCCCTTGCTCGAAAGCCAGTCGGTACTCATTTCTGTTTATAGACAAAGAGCCAGCACTGTCTGTGCCTGCAGATGTTTCTGTGGACATGTGGCAGGCATGACTAGACACCACAGTGCATGGATCTCTGTTTGCTTTTCCACCAAAGTGGTACCATTTTACAGATTTAAAAATTTCTCTAACCCAAAACATATTAAAGGCATGTTTTGGACTACAACGATAAGAATTCCCAACCAGCCTGGCCATTGGAATTCTGGAGTTACAGCTCCCAAATTTTACTTTTCCAAACTCAGTTCTTACTCCATTGGTGGGTAAGTGCTGACAGATAATATTGCTTGACCATGAGGCCATCACTTGACCCAGGAGGGCTTTTGCACAGCTTCGGGTGATATGCCAGTTACGTCCACTCCAAGATCGGGACTCCTTGCTCATGGTCACGCATGCTCTGGTCACTTTCAAACTTGACTATTGTAATGCGCTCTACATGGGGCTGCCCTTGATAACCATTCGGAGGCTGCAACTGGTCCAGAATGTGGCAGCTTGGGTGGTGTTGGGGTGCGGGCGTTATGTCTGTGCCTTGCCACTGCTCCGGGAGGTGCACTGGTTGCCAGTGTGCCTCCAGGTGCAATTCAAGGTGCTGGTAATTACCTTTAAAGCCCTACATGATAGTGGGCCAGGATACTTAAGAGACCACCCCACCCCAAGAACATCTGCCCAGAGAGGCTCTCTCATTGTTCCATTGGCTAGAGGAGCATGACTCTCTAGCAATAGAAAGAGGACCTTCTCAGTGTCTGCTCCGGCCCTGTGGAATCTCCTGCCAATTGAGCTGTATCTCCAGACAGAGTTGCTGCCCTTCAGGAAAGGGTTAAAGACATGGCTGGCAGGGCAGGTGTGGGGCACCAGTGGTGCGGTGGCCCTGGCCTGCTGGCTAACTCAGTGAAATACTCTCCCTCTCTTTTAAATTTTTAACCTTTTAACTTTTTAATCTACAGTAATACCTCATATAACATTAGTATCGAATAACACGAAAATCGCATAACATGAAGGAATCTGGGGGGAAGAATTGCATCAGATAACATTAAGATCCTATGGGATGCTTCAGATAACAACCACGAAAGCCTGTGTGGTTACAATGTATCTCTATGGATCCCATAGAGGATCAGATAACACGAAAAATCATATAACACCAAGACTTGTGGAACCAGGTTTTAGTGTTATATGAGGTTTTACTGTATTTCATTTTTGTCAATGCTTTCAATAGGTTTTTTGTTATTTTTAATTGTGTCTGGTCTTTCTGCGAGCTGCCCAGAGTCTTTGGAGTTGGGCAGTGATAAAATTGGAAATAAATAAAATAAAATAAATCTGTATATAGGGAACAGTACATGTCAAACTGTACATTTCAAAGAACCCTAATTTAAAAAGTTGGGAAAATTCTAAAAGTACAATTGTGACAAAATTTGCAAATTACATATACTGTACTGTATTTTGCTTGCTTCTCTGCTTAGCCTGCAGGACCTTTGTTTGCAAATATGCTGAATTACAAAAGTTTGACTGAATCATGTTGGATTCCAGCTACTAAGGGAGTATTATCTGTAAAGGTTAATTTATCCCAGAGCTTTTGCTTTTACTAATTACACCTCTCAGAATTTCCAACTAGCTTGGCTATGGCCACACCAGCTAAGGGATTCTGGGAGGAGTAATGGTAAAGTGCTGGTTTGGGCCAACACTGGCTTGATTACAACTAGCTTTCATTTGGTTTCACTTCTGCTCAGCCATCATCCATCACCAGAAATCTATCATCATCTGTCTGCTGGAAAGGGAAAGACAGAACAGCAGGGGCATACTCCATCAACTTAACTGAGAGATCAGCTGTCATTTCTCCCCTCTTGTCCTTAAACAGCTTTTATTAGAGTTTGTTCCTGTGATAATTTGATCACTTTAAGCAATGACAACTTCTTTGTTCTGTGTGTCATTGTTTATATCTCAATCACTTGGGCAGGGATTCCTTATGCATCATGGTCCAGTTTAAGTGTGTTCTTTAATCTGTACATCACAGCACTGTTTAAGTGTGTTATTAACAATAAAACAATAAAACTGTATTGGCACAGTCAAACAAGTAATAGCATAGAGTATGCAGCTACATCCAAAGCAAGCTTATCTCAATGTAAATCCCAGGTATCTAGTGAGGGTCATCTGAATGAACATACATCAGTTTAGCTTTATTTACCTTGCAGATATATGGTAGAGATAGTGGCATATATAAGATTACTGTGAGCCTAAACTTGGAAACCACCACACCAATTACAGATGCTGCCTAAGGGATTGCATTTTAAACCCTGTTCTGAGTTCTGTGTAAAATTGGGAAGGGGGGGGGGGAATTCACAGCCATTGTTTCTAGTGGTGAGAATCCTATTGCAATTTTACTCCAGTGTAATGCAATCAGAATTGATTTCAGCTGCAAATTGCCAGAAGCTAGTGTAGGTGTCTGCTATTGCATAGTCAGCTATATGGGAGTCGTATCCTGCAAGATTCACAAAATGTTATTTATCTTTATAGAGGTACTCTAAGAAGATGTACCTTTACTATTAACAAGTTGTACCTTGTTTCTACAACAGTGTTTAGCATGAATACTTTTAGAGGATATTTGATATTGCTGTTGTCACTATGCTTTTCTGGACTTTTTAATCTATACCACTTTGCTACTGAGGACTACTTCAGATTTTTACCATAATTTTCTATATTTTTAAAATGTGTTTACTTCTCATTGTAGTACAATCACAATAATTGCATTCATGCTAAAACCAATAATTCACACTCGTGATATAAGATATCCTGTAGCTTATCACTATTCCTAGGGAAGAAATATTTTGCTTATGATATATGGTGTCTATTAGTTAAATAACACAGACCAATTGTGCTAAATGGTAGCTAGGCACAAACAGAAGATAATATCTTATTTCATTAAATTTATACACATTCAAAAGCCACCACACATGCTTAGCACACTCAGATAGATGCAAAGTCAAAGCCTTAAAACCTGGCGTATCATCAAACTTTTTTTTAGGAAATTGGATGCCAACAGCTTTGCCAGTCCAACATTAGAAGACATAATTTCTTTAGAGAGGTCTACGAACATCATGTCTTTTCTAAAACAAGTCATCATTGGCTGTAAATAAAGCCCCAGGTGAGAGCAATTACAGTTGACTATCCCACAAATGTGATTGTTTCCTACCACAAGCTTCTACGTTAAAATACGAGGGCTATTTTCACATATTCTCCTCAGGATACTTTCATGAATTTACAGGTTTCAAAAAACTGCTGCTGTCAGAAAGAGGTAATAAACCTTTCCCTTGAAATTTGTCCTGCTGGAAACATTACTTTCTGGAGAACACTCCCAAAATCATGATATTTCATATACTGTCTGATGCAGTAACCGCCCCCGCCCCCGCCCCCCCCCCCCCATCCAAGTTAACTTTTCCAATCTCAGTTTATTCATAACATTAAACCATATTTGGGTCAGTGAGAGCTCTTGGGCTTTCACATAGCTTCATCAACTTTTATATCAGTCATGGGATAGAAATCTTTCAGGAAAAAGCATAGTTTTCTCCAGCTAAGGCTGGAGTTCTAAATGAGAAAAATAACCCTAGGTGCCAGAAGTTGTATCAATATGAAAATTCTACTCAACTATTCATGCGAACATGGTCTTAGGTCAGAGTTTAAGCACCAGAAGCAATGACATTTTCTATTGTCAGAGTCCTCTCAGTGACTTTGTTCACAACAGGCTTGGAATCAGTCATTTTCTTAATTGTATAGGGAAATCTGGGCTTGCCAAGGGACTAGAAATAACAATAATGCTAGGAAAAGGTTGAAGGCAGCAGGAAAATAGGAAGATCAAATATGAAATGGATTGGTTCTGTAAACAGGAAGCTACACAGCCTTGAGTTTGCAAGCACTAAGCAGAGCTTACTCTGCTTTCATTCTGGTTGGGAATCAAGATACTGTATATGGCAAGATTTTGTGAAGATGCCATCTCCATCACAGTTGAAAGTACAGCCCTTGGATCCAGTCTTACTTATAGTAGACTCAAATCAACTGCAGCATGCAGTTATAAGGATGACTCTATTATCATCAGCTTCACACATATGGTGACCTTAATAGGCTTTTCAAAGTATATATGTTTTAAAAGGTGGTTTACCAGTGCCTGTATCCATGAGCTTGCATGACAAAATGGACATGTAAATCCAGGTCTCCTGAATAATTTGTATGTAACTGTAGCCACCACAGAATGTAATTTTAGTCACCACACCACAGTGGCTCTCTCTCACACACACTCTTTCTCACCCTTGCTCGAAAGCCAGTTGGCTCCAACTCTAGGGTTTAGTGCACATCTGTGATTCACAGCTGAAGAGCCAGTGCTGTCTGCATTTTTGTGGACATGTGGTAGGCATGACTAGACACCAGAGCACATAGAACGCTGTCTACCTTCCCACTGAAGTGGTCCCTATTTATCTACTTGAAATTTCTGGCTTTCTGGAAATTTCTGGTTGGCAGGAGCTGGGGCAAAGACAGGAGCTCATTCCGTCCAGCAGTATTTGAGTATCGAACTGCTGACCTGCTGCCTTCCAGTCAGCATCATAGCCACTGCTTCTACAAACAAACTAATATAAGCATGGGTGGATGGCCAAGCTTTTCTCTTCTTTTTATTGGCCTGTATGCTATGGCAGCATTCACAGCTTATCTCAAATAATGAGTTAAACAGCTTTGTAAATTCATCTTTCTGCAACTGCCTGAAGAGAACATTTATAAAAGGAGAAATAGTTGCCACATGGGATATATGTTTCAAGTCATGTGTGAAATTAATATTTAATTTTAAATGTGTCTCTAATTGAGTACAAATGTAATTACTGAGCCATATGATATAAAACATTAGTAAAAAGTAATTTTACTAACCAGATTTACAAGCCAGAATGATAAACATATTTTCATATGTTACTTATGCTTATAATTGGAATCCAGTCATAGCATTTGCAAATCACAGTGTATGAAAGAATATGAAAACTCGGTTTTCAGCAATTTTGAACCAAAAGAGAACAGTACAGTTTATGTATCTAAACCATTTCTTTTTCACATACAGGACATTAATAGGTTACTCAACAACTGGCAAAACCAACACTTATTTGGACATAAATTGGTCATTTTTGTATATTACATATTTTTGAAGCAGTGGTGATAGGAAATACAGGTCAAAGTTGTCCTGTGTAGCTATATAATTGGTGTAACCTTTGGAAGCAAATTGCATCAATTAAGAAATCACTGTAGATATTATCAGTTGCATGCCAAGTCAACTCAAAATGCCTACCGTGGTTACGTAACATGGGACATTTGCCTCTAAATGTTATGCCACAGCATGTCGGTAAACAGATATAGGGCACTGAGTAAAACATGGAAGTTATAAACATTCTGAGTCCACTATTGTTCCTATAATACTCCTGCTAGGATGGCCATGCTGGGTGGGAAATTCTGGGAATGTTTAAAAAAAAGAATCTTTTCAATAGCTGGTGATTACTTATGAAGAACAGCAGAAGTAACAGAAACAGCTTCTTACTCTGTATAAAGGGGGACAGATGTCCTTCTGTGCAAATCCAATTTACTATAATAATTTTAGGCTTTAAATCTGTTTAGTAAGAGTGCTTGTTATCACACAAATCAGTATCTCTACCCAAACCAATGCAATTCTGTTCACATGTTAAGCCTGCAGATTTGCAACCTTATAGCGCACTTCCATTCATGCTTGCTTGGAAGTACGGTAACTACAATAGTACTGTGTATTATAAAGCTTAGTCTTGAGTAAATATGTGTAGGATTTCATTTTTTGTATGAGTCAATTATCTCTTAGCACCCTGTGATCCTCACTTTTACTCTGATAGTTTTGCTCTGTGAATCAATTTATATAGCATAGTAGTTGACTAGACGTCACAGTGGCTGATGGCTTTTCCTAACTATGGTCTTGCCCTGCTGCTCCCTATTACAAATGAGAGAACTGGGGTGGAACCAGGGAAGAAAAGGCATGGATCCTTTGTTACTTATGAGCACATACCATCACCTGCTTCCCTTCTGGTTATGCCTGGGAAGATTCCTTTACAGTTTGGCTTTTCTGAACGGTGGCTTCAATGTTCTTCATGGAGAGGAGAGACTGGATAAAGTTGAGTCTACAGACTAGGTATGCCAGTTATAATAACAGCACCATCCAACATTGGGAAGAAGGTATATCCTCAGCTTGCAGTCCTGCTTGCACAATGTTAAATATCTGTACTCTGGTCAACTATTCAGAGTATCTTCCATAATACATAGTCTAATTCAGGGGTTCCCAACCTATGGCCCACGGGCTGGCCCTGGCCCACAGCACCACTCCATGTGGCCCACCACCACTGCACTACCCAGAAGTGGAATTGGATGCATTTACAACAGCCGTAAAACACGCCTGTGCACATGTAAATACTGTACGGTTACGTCAGCCATAAATGTGCCCATGGTTATTGTAAACGTGGAAGCAGGTGCATTTACTTCTGCTTCCGGGGGCATGGTCCAGCCCACTCAGCTGTATGGGAGGCATGGTCAGGCCCCCAGCATAAAAAGGTTGAGAACCCCTGTTCTAATCACACACACACCAAAAAAAAGAAAGAGCTGGGGGGGGGGGAATATGTGAATCTTAAGAGATTGTTATCATCATGTTTTACATTTCTGTCCTGCACTTCCAACTTAGTGTGGGCTTTGGAAATCCATCTAGATTCAATACAACATTGTTTAGAGCTGTTGCATCTGAAGTCAGGATAAGAGGATGTTTTTAGGAAAACAGTACAGTCCCATAAGAGTAAGCTACCTACTAAAAATGCAACCTGAGTTTACTACATCAAGACACAAATCAACTGATGCTTTGGTAATTACCACTACTTTAAGATTAATCAAGCACACTGGTGAGAAGCCTATTATTATTATTATTATTATTATTATTATTATTATTATTATTATTATTATTATTATTATTATTATTATTATCATCATCATCATCATCATCATCATCATCATCATCATCATCATCATTATCATAATTATCATAATTATTGTTGTTGTTGTTGTTGTTGTTGTTGTTGTTATTGCTGCTGCTGCTGCTACTCCTGCTGCTGCTGTTGCTGCTGTTGTTGTTTGCAAAGAAATGATCTTCAATCAGCAGCTTTCTTTCTTGGCAGGAAAATAAATTGACTGAAGCAGGTACATCACAGCCGAATCCTCCCTTCTCTCATAAAACTGAGGTTGTATTTGGTCAACATTCACAATCAGAAACCCGTTCTCATTTGAACTGCCAATAAACTGATTTCAATTTGCAGAAAATAAAAAAGCAGGGATCTAACCCAGCTAAAGTTAAACAAGCCTAGATCTTATGATCTGACCAGATGCATTTGACTGCAATATCACATTCTTGAATGTAAATCCAACTAAACATGAAAGGACATGTATTTGAGCAGAGTTTCATAGCGACATACTGGTATAGATCTTCAATGATATAGCATCAGGAAGTATTAAGGTGATTTTTGAACAGGCAGGAATAAGATTCTGGTCTCTATAGTGAATCTGGAATGGATAATCTTAAAATCCTAGAGCTGAATCTAGCTGTTTTAGGTTCCCTCAAAAGGTCATGCAAACTTCCCCGTAACATCACTATTTGGTGCTTTCTTAGCTTTTGTATACATGATAGTGGACAGTTCAATTCATTTAGAACCACAAAACCAATTTGTTGAAATAGAAGACTTACCACACACACACAAACATAGGCTTGTAATGAACTGATCACAAACCAGCCTATTCAGGATATGATCTCCCCACCAAGGAGGTAAACACTGAACAGTTGTTGATCAAATTGTTCCACAACCAAAGCTTGGAAAAGTTACATTTTTGGATTATAAAGCCAAGACTCTCTAGCCAGCTGGGCTACTGACCATGCTCACAGGGGAATCCTAGCACCTGGCATCCTAAAAGTAACTTTTCCAATCTTTATCCATGACAGCAAGACCAACCAACATGTCCTCTTTCAATTTCATTTTGTGCTTTTGGCAGTAAACAAAACAGAATCTGAAGATCACAATGCTACTTGCACATTAAAAGTGGGATTTCTGCCACCAACACATCATCTGCTTTGATCTGAATTCCTGTAATCAGCAAGTGGTTGGACTAAATGGCTTCATAGGCCACTTACAACTGAAGTATCCAATTATTCTACGAACAATAAGGCAAAGCATAATATTGTAGCAAATGAGACACACCATCCCTGGTGTGCACATATGTTAAGAATGGGATAGCATACAGCAGGGCAATTTTTTGAATCCCTCTGACAAGATTCTCAAAATGGGGTGGGCTGGGGTATATTTGCCTGATTGACATGTGCACACGATTGGAGTTATCCACCCCAAAGAGTGGGCTATATGCCTGTTAGAGAGTCTCAAAGTCTGGCATTTACCTGGGGAACATAGTTAAAAGTAGAGACATCACCTTGCAAACAAAAATTTGCACAGTCAAAGGAATGGTATTCCTGGTGGTAATGTATGGTTGTGAGAACTGGACCATTAGGAAAGCTGAGCATAGAAGAATAGATACCTTTGAAATGTGGTGTTGGAGGAGTTTTTTGAGAGTCCCCTGGACAGTGAGGAGAACAAATAGGTTGCTCTTAGAAGAAATCAACCTCAACTGCTCATTAGAAGGTCAAATAGTAAAGATGAAGCTAAAGTACTTTGGACATCAAATGAGAAGAGAGGATTTACTTGAGAAAGCCTTGATGCTGGGAAGGGTGGAGGGCAAAAGAAGAAGGGGGCAGCCTAAAATAAAATGGCTAGATGGTATTGTAGATGCAATGGGCACAGAGCTGGGCAGGCTGAGGAGGATGGTGGAAGACAGAGGTGCTTGGCAGGCAATGTTCCATAGGGTCGCAAAGGGTAGTAATCAACTGTGCAACTGAACAACAAAGCATAACAAAAAACAGATGCCTCTTCTAGCTTTTGGGCAATTGGATACTGCAGTATATTTTAAACTCCATCTCAATATTTTCTTTCAGTAACCCAAGTTCTGCCAACATCCTACCTCCAAGGACCATGCCAGCTTGACAGCACTTCCGTAAGCGACAGGCAGGACAGTTCTTCCGACGGATTTTATCCACTATGCAGTCATTCCGACCAGCGCATAAATAGTTATGTTGACCTGCAAGAAAGTTGGGGGAAAGGGACAACACTATTACATGAGATAGACTGAAACTCACATTTAATGTCTTTCAAGAACTAGGGTACCATTTGCCTTCAAAGAGAACACTAGCACACTGAAATCCTGTTGCTTAGAATAATAAGTCATAGCTAGTGTAGACCTATTGAATCATTTGGGATTTAGTGAGTCAGCACCTTTATACGGTCCACTGATTTAATTGGCCTATTCTGTTTGTGACTAAGTACATTAAACAACAGGATTTCAGCCTCTGAATTATATTGATTTTCATGGGAAATAAACTAAGCCCAATCTTAACTCTGTCACCATAATCAGCAGGTCAGGTGCCAAAACACTTATACAGTACCTCATTTATCTGAATACCAGTTTGTCAACAATACATTCTGCTCAAACCAGTTTGCACACAAAAAAATCAACTATAACAAGAACAATAATAATTGTGTGCTCTCAGGTCAATTATGACTTAGGACAAATGTTAGAGCAGTGTTTTCCAATCTTTGGTTTTTGGATTTCAATTTCCAGGAGGCTAAGTCAATTCCTAAAAGCTCTGATCAGCCAATGTATTGACTTAGGATTCTGGGAATTGAAGTCCACCAATGTTCCATGGAACATAATTTGGGAAATGCTGGACTAGAGTATGTGCATGATCAGATGAACAGGTATGTTCTCTGCCAAAGGTTATGATAGCAACCAAATGCTAGCACAACAAAACTTTCTTCCTCTACTCTATATAGTTCTTCACATCACCAGAAAATTATTTTTGGGGAATTTCCCAATCTTGTGGAATAGCTTTCAAAATAACAAGTGTGTCCAAAGGGGATGGGAGATTTACCTCCTTCCTGGCTCTGCTGATGAAATGAAAGCAGATTTGTCTATATATCCACCTAGAAGTAAAGGCTAATGCACAGCATCTAGTATCCTGCTTTTCAGAAATTTTCAAACTAGCTTACAAACACTTGCACAGGTATGAAGATAAAACATTAGAGCCATCACTAAAATATAACTCTATTGTGATGTTTATTGTCATGATGGTAAATAAGAATGTAACTCAACTTTCATTGCTATCCCTTCTATCTTCTTCACCAGAGTCTGTAAAATGTGCTTCACACTAAAGGCTCCAAAGTCTGTCTAATCACTTGAAAAACTGGAGGACATTTTCATTCTGGCAACCAACTATTACCATCCCGTTAATCTTTCTCTGATTATTGTTTTTACCTCCTTTGTTACATCATTAAATACATCTTAGATTGGTTTTTTTAACCTTGGCATGCCTACTTGCACATATATGTATGTGGGTGGCTGCATGTACATGTGGGCACACGTGTGAATGAACATATAACAGAAACCTGGACACTTGGGAAGACAAATTACATGGCCTCTAAAGTGCCACGTTTCCTTGTTTTTCTTTGTTGGGTCACATTAAACAAGAACAAACCAATCTGTTCCTGTTTAACATGACTCAACAGATGAAAAGCCAGTATCTTATGGACTTTAACAATGCAGAGGTCATGATGACATTAGCAAAGTGTTATTATGATCACTCAGTTGTTATTAGTAAACTGCTGTCTTACAGACATAGACCTCAGATGGATTTCTTTTTAAAAAGAACTCCACACAGTTATTTTTTTCCCTAAAGTTACACTCGTCATCGACTGCAATTGTATCAGAGAATGCATTTTTTCCTGAAGCAGGAAAAATGTCACTGGTGTGAATTTGTTTAAGGTGGATTCCATCTTGCCATGAAGTGACCTACACACTATGATCTTGGAGCCATCACCCTCGGCACACATGAAGCGGGACATGCAGGATTTAACACCAGGACTGCAATGGACCCCCGCAGCCTTGAGGATATGGACAAGGTGCATAAAGTTACACTAACTGAGGAAGAGGAACCCTGTGAGGCTAAGAGAAGCAGAAAGATGAAAGTGCAGGAAAATGGACTTTCATTTTGAGCTATTATAACTTTCAGCTTCTTACATTTTAATCACAGCTGAGAAACAGCAGAGAATAGTAGATCAGGAGGATGTCTAGGAGCAGTAAACCGGTTCAAAACTCTGCACAGTGTATAACAATGAAGTTCATCTGGTGGTGCTGAACCAAATTCATCACCTCTCAGCCAGGTTTCTTGTGATGGTAAAATTTGGAAGGGGGAAGGAAAAATTGTTTGTACAACATTTGAACTCCTTAAAGGAAGCCCAGTCAATGAATTATTGGATGATAGCAACTATCGAAGTACAGAATTCAGAAAGGTTTATGCCCCAAAAAAAGCTCAATGGCTTTGTAGTCAAAATATCAAGAAATGATTTTCTAGCCACTTACATGGATTCAATTCATCAGCATTTGCATCCCAAATGAGCATTTACATTATGATCTGACATCTAATTCTTCTTAAACTGCTTTAGTAATAATTTCCCTGCTAGCCAATCAATTCTGAGATGCAACCCTTTCCAAGGTTTTCCAGGTGGAAGTGGTTTATCATTCCCTTCTTGGGGGGGAGGGGGCATCCTGGGACTGTGCAGCTTGCCCAATGCTACACAGGATGGCCCTTCTCCCTGAAGGCACACCGAGGAATTGAACTCCCAGCCTCTGGCTTTGCAGCCAGATAACAAACCCACTGAGCTATGTGGGTTTCTGTAGAAATTAAGGAAAGGATGATAACCATGTCAGCTTCTTCAAGCAGAAGTAGCAAGAATGTTTATTTATTCATTACATTTTTATACTGCCCATCTGGGATATTTTCCATTCTGGGCGGTGTACAGATTAATAACAAAATAAAAGCAAACCAGCTTTCAACATGTCGCATAGGTTTTGCTAATGCCAAGACAATCAGATTTTTATCATTTCAGTTAACTCTACTTCTAATGACTAGTCTGGAGCTAAGCTAAATTACGTAGGATACAATCTTCGTCCAGGCTGGAAAAGTAGCAAAAAGAAAAATGATGTGTTTTGGAACAATGGCCCTTTCAGAGATAGATTTTGCTGGACTGACTGCAGTGGCTAAGTGGTTAAGATGCTGAACTTGACAACTGGAAGTTTGGCAGGTCAGCAGTTTGAGACCTGAGTACTGCACCGCTGAGTGAGGTCCCATCTCTGTCCCAGCTCTTCCCAACCTAGCAGTTCAAAAGCAAAACATTGTAAATAGATAATTAGGTACCACTGAAGTGGTAAGGTAAACAGCGTTCTGTGCACTAGTCTAGTCATGCCTGCCACATGACCATGGAAACGTCTGCAGAAGCAGACAGTGTTGGCTCTTCAGCTTTGAAACTGAGATGAGCACTGCACCCTAGGGTTGGGTATGACTGGCTTTTGAGCAAGGGTGACCTTTACCTTTACCTTACCACTTTTGGCTGCAGATGAGAATATAAAATCTCCATGGGTTTTAAAAAAACAACAACACAGAGAGACATCTTCACTTGTGGAAAGTAAAGCTACAGAGGAAAAAGTTCTAGCCTAGCCTTATTTCTGAGATAGTGATCTTGAACATGCAAGGGGTAAGTTTACATAAAGAAGCATCCAAGTATGTGATCTCAGTTCTGCAGTCTGAAGTGGTATAACCTAACAATGAACATAACAAACAAGTTGCCTGGTTTCATGTGCTAGCTCCACAGTATAACATCAGGCATTTTCTCATGTGCAAACACTGCCTGCTGCAATGTCTACCCAGTTGCTTTGTCCCAGCACCAGTCTAGTTGCTCTGCCTCAACCTCCAGAAGCGCCTTTCTGCATGTTACAGTTTTGTACTTCAACAGCAATTAAAGTACAACCACTCAACCTGACAACAGCCAGATTATAAACTACCGGACTGAGAACTGCACTCTTAAGTAAAATAAAAAGAAATTTCCCACCATAACAAAATTCTATTTTGTTCAAATAATGTAAAACCGCCTTTTCAAAATGTCTAGACAGTTATTACTGTTTTGAAGAAGAAAGCCAGCTTTCTTATTTTATTGTTATGGATATTAAATTCCACAATTTTTACAAGGAGTTTTATTACTCTTGTCGTCATGGTCTTTTTTTTTTTTTTTGCCAGCATCTAATGATTATAATGATTAAAAGCTCGTGTTTCATTGAAACTGCACAAGGCAAACCACCCTTAAAGAAACACAATTATTTGATATTAGCAATGGAGAAGCAGAGAGAATCATTTAACATCTAAGCTCTAATCAGCTTCATTACAGAGCATGTCTGGAGATCATTTTAAAGATGAAAGTTTCTGAAACGACAGCCAATAATTTTAGAGCCATTTTAATTCAAAAACAAGTTAATGGAAGGCAACAAGTGGACGGCTGGTGATCAGATTTTGCCTGGGTTGCTCTTAAAAATAAGTACAGTGGTACCTCGCTTAAAGAGCATAATGTGTTCCACAAGATTGCTCTTTAGGCAAAACACCATTGTAAGTAACCAATTGTGACTTCTGGTGGGGGAGATTGTAAACCCCGATTTAGTTGTTAAGTGAGTTTTTGGTTGGTTTTAGTTGTTAAGCAAGGTGACCATTCAGAGAAAATTCTGCTCTTTAAGTGAGTTAGTCTCTAAGCAAGGCACACTTTATGCGAGGTTTTACTGTATTTGTCATCAAGATGATGCTAACTAATGGCAGCCATTTCTAGGACTTTCTAAATGTGGAATACAGTCAAACCTCCCATAAAGAGCGTTACGCTTAAAGAGTAACTCGCTTAAAGAGTAGGATTTTCTCTGAATGTTCGCTTCGCTTAACAAATAAAACTAACCAAAAACTCGCTTAACAAATAAATCAGGGTTCGCAATCCCCCCCACAATTGGTCATTTACAATGGTGTTTCGCTTAAAGAGCAAACTCGCTTAAAGAGCAATCCTGTGGAACACATTATGGTTGATACTACCAGAACCTGAGTTCAAGAGTTTTGAGCCTTTTTTGCAGTTTATCTTTCATCTTTAGGAAACATCTCTGGCAGAAACCAAACAAGTTCAAAGAGGAAAGAATTATTCATTAGTATAACTAATGTGAAACTCGGTTTAATTCAACAGCTTTTCTTTGCAGGACAATTACAAGGGCAGTATTCTAGTATAAACAGATTTCCTGAACTGTGACAATTGTGTGCCATGGCAAAAACCCTTTTCTAAACACAGTTATGAACTTTGTAGTATTTTAACCTATATGCATTTATTTGGGCTTAAGTTCCAGGGAACTCAACAGATCTTTCTGATCTAAGGATAGGTCAATTATCTTTATGTTGAGGAAGAAAGCAGAATAAACTCCACTTGGAACAAATAAACAAGTAATTTATTGACTCTCATAGCAGTCACATTCAGCTGGAACTTGTGTTTTGTTTTAGTAGCAACTCAACTTTAAACTTGTGGACATTCAAGTCAGTTAAGTGTATTTCTTGTCCCAGTAGCTTTTAGCTGAACAACACGAATGGATTTCTGTTCAAGCACACACTAATAAAATCAGGCTTCATGTTTGTGTTTTTTAAGCACACAAGCTAGAAAATGCTGTCAGTTGTTTTGACCTTTGCATTCAAATTCCAGAGTCTCCCTAAAGGACAGGATGTATGACTAGTAAGAGGAAAATATGCAAGATATTTGCCAAAATTCAAAATTAGCAAATGATATTGACCTGGCCCAAAGCCACCTGGAAGACATCTGAAGTCTTATTATATGGGGAAAACTTAGCTTTTTTTCTGGCTAAATTCTAATAGAAAATTCTGAACATAGCGCAGTCACTTGACATTCTTTTAGTATCATTTCTGTTGGAGCAAAATGCTCAGAGTTCCAGAGATGTGTTCTATTATTGCTGCTGCTGCCACTGCTGCGGCTGTCATGCAATGGCATTGTCACATTGCCTCTAACACAAGATAACCCTATGAACCAGTCACCACCAAAATATCTTGTCATCAATAGCTGTGCTCAGCTCCTGCCATTCAAAGCATGTTTTCCTTTATTAAATCCATAAATTTCATTTCGTTTTTCTCTTTCCCTTACTGCCTTCAGTTTTTTTCTATCAAACTTTTTCTTCTCATATTGTGACTCAGTGGTTAAGAAGCTCGCCTTGTTAGCTGGAAGGTTAGCAAGTCGGCAGTTCAAGATCCAGGGACTGCATGATGGATTGAGCACCCATCTCTGTCTCAGCTCTTGGCGACATGAAATGTGTCCCCTGAGTGGCGTTTCTTCTACAAAAATCCTTTCAATCCAGAATAATAATAATAATAATAATAATAATAATAATAATAATAATAATAATAATAATAATAATAATAATAATAATAATAATAATAATAATAATAATAATAATAATAATAATAATCCTGTTTCTTTCACAGTTAACCCCCCACCCTGCCCCAAATCTCAGTCTTTTGATTTCTGAACTGTAATCTCCATTCAGATTGAGGACTGAATCAAGGCATATAAAACCTTTAGCCATTGCAATTTCTTCATCGTCAGCATGTAATTCTTCTGTAGTCATGGGGTTTTGTCTTCTTAATGCTCCACTGCAATCCTGCTTTTGCACTTTCTTCTCCCCACCCCCTCCCCTTACCTTAATTAGAAGTTGTTTCAAGTTGTTGCTGCTTTCTGTCAGTAACAGGGTGTCATCAGCATATCTTGAATTATTGATATTTCATTCAACACTTTTTAGTCCCCCTTTATCTTAATATAATCCAATTTTCCTTTATAATGTGTTCTGTATACAGATTGAAAGAACAGAGATCTCTAACACCTCTGCTTAAGACAAAATATTCTGTTTCTCCACATTTTCTCCTAATAGCAGCATCTTCTCCACAGTATAGGTTGCACAAATGTTCACAGTACATTTACTTATTTTAATTGACTTACAACTTTTCATGAAATTTGCTATAGTCTATAGACACAGTCCAGCAACAAGAACAGGAGTCATGGAACCCCGTTTCCTCATTTTCATATTCCAGTCAATATAATTTTCAGCATACTTGCTACAGAACAGTGGTTCCCAACATGGGGCACATGCCCCACAGGTGGACTTCAATTCCCAGAAGCCTCAGTCATTACGTTGGCTGATCAGTGCTTTGGGAAATTAACTTACACTTCTGGGAATTGACGCTGACAAACCAAAGGTTGGCAAACACTGCTCTAGAACTAGAAAAAATATTTTATTCAATGTGTATGCTGCAGTGGCTTAGTGGTTAAGATGCTGAACTTGATGACTGGAAGGTCAGCAAGTTGGCAGTTCAGGACCCGAGTACTGCACGATGGAGTGAGATTCTGACTCTGTCCCAGTTCCTGCCAACCAGTTGGAAAGCAAGAAATTGCAAGTAGATAATTAGGTACCACTTCGGTGGGAAGGTAAACAGTGTTCCAAGCACTCCAGTGTTTAGTCATGCCTGCCACGTGTCCACAGAAACATCTGCAGATGCAAACAGTGCTGTCTCTTTGGCTATAAACAGAAATGAGCATTGAACCCTAGAGTCAGATATGATTGGCTTTTGAGCAAGGGCGACCTTGACCTTTACCTATTCTACCAGTAAGAGCAGCCAATATTCAACTAAATGAACAAATGTTATGTTTTTTGTTGCATGATTTAGACATTATGACCATAAGCTTTGATTTCAGATGCAACTGTCCAAGAAGCAATCAAAACACTTTCACCTAAATCATGAGAAACTGTGGTCTGACTAGGAACTATAGAAGAAAATAAACAATGCATGTCTGGGAAAGATAAAAAGGGTGAACATGAGCATACAGCTCCTTCTTGCCTTGTAATGCATGGTTTCACAACCTGATTTATGCTGCTATTAAAGTGCAGCTTCACAGCTGATTTTATAACAGTTGTAGTTTGACAAGGAATTGCTAAAGTAAGGGGCACAGTGTATGAAGGAAAAAATGCTGACCACTGGAACATGGATCATTGTCTGTCCAATGAACCACAACCTAATGAACCAGGCTTTTCTAATGGTAACTTGTTTCATTCCATGTGTGCATGGGTAATTGTAAAAGTTTATGAAAAAGCAGGCAGGATAAGAAGATAAGTGCTTAGTTCCAACCAACATAATAGCAATACGTATCTATTTTCTTTCAGGATGGACATCCAGTGAATATGATGAAAGTTTGGTTGAATGGGCACATTAATATTTAAACTGATGCTGAACTCCTTAATGGATTGTATAAACATCAGCAGAAACATATGTGGCAGTTGTAAAAAAAAATCCATGCTAATAAGGCTTTGTTGTTTGTGGTTTTGAAACTTGGGAGTCTTAGGAACATTATCTGATATATGTTTTAGCCTTGGCCAAAAGGCAAACCAGTCTTCCTTCATCCTCAAACCTAAGGAAAGATCTCTAGGATTTCCGGGCAGGCTCCCCTCCAGGTATTCTCTTGACTTGGACAACCTGAGCAAGATGACTCCATCTTGCTCAATCGTATCCAGTCGTATCCAACTCTAGGGTTCAAACTATGACCTGAGACTACACTAGATGAGACTTTTAGCCACCTGGAAATTCAGGTAGCACTGCATCCTCCTTTATTTGAAGAGTTACTGAAGAACTTCCCCCCTTCTGCTGGTGTTCTCTTTCTGAAGGGATTCTGAGCTTGGTTTTAAGATGAAGAACCATGAAGACAGAAAGCAGAGGCCTTGAACATAGCTATCTGCTGGATAGAAGATTGAGCAGCAAGACATAGATGATAGATGACACAGACTTCTCCACTTTTGAGAATGGTGTTGTATTTAAACAAAAATATGGTAATTATTTCTGAATATGCGGTATACAAATGTGTGTGAGAGAAGGAAGGGGGAGCGAGAATGCTACACAAATCTGTTTTTCTTCTTTTCCAGTGTATGCATCCACTCCTTTGAGAAACAAGACAGCCAACCTGTCTTGATTGTCATGATTGCCCAAGTCTGTCATGATTGCCCAAGTCTGAGCTGTAGCTAGCCTGGAACTAAATGTCTGTATGTTTTTAATTAAAGCAATGTCTGGAAACCATTCTGGCTTGTGTGAGTCCCTTGCTTGTTAACAGCATGAACACGTACTCATTTGAACTACTGTATCTCCAAAACAGGGCCAGTTTCTTCTTGCTCTCTTTTCCTCATAAGATAACTGCTTTCTTATTGTGTTGGGCTAGAAGACCACCATGAATTGAAGTGTAACTTTGCACACTCACCACTCAAAAATACACTGTACATACAGTACTGTGCAAAAGTCTTAGGTCACCACCAGCTGGTTTGGGGAAAATGCAATAAATGATTTGGGGATCCATAATTTGGACACCCTACTTTCAAAGTTCACTTGGAGATGGTTGAGATAAGAGTAAGAAGAAGACTTTCTCCAATTTTGTTGTGTCTAGGTGGCTTGGGGGCTGAGTTATGCCCCACCCATCACTCATTAAATTTTACTCAAACCAGCTGGTGTAGGCCTAAGATTACAGTACTGTACTGTACACATATGGCCTCCTTTCCTAAGACATCTTTCAGGAAAACCACACTGAAATATCACTTCTTGATGCTTTGGAACACATAGATCACATAAACTAATTGCTGTAAAATCCTAATTAAAAATCAGAGCCTCAAACAGTATTTTCAATGGAAGCTTTGTGACAAAGATGCCAATATATGCTCAAAATTCATACAGAGGCTGCCATACAAAAATCTCCCAATCTAGATAGGCAGTCTGGAATGATTCTGTGAACTGAACTCCAAAAAAGACTAGTCATCAAACTTTATTTAAACTTGTTGATATTTATAATACGTTGTAAGTCACCTAGAGAAGGAAAATATCCCAGATAGGTGGGTTATAAATGGAATGAATGAATGCCTATGACTATGACTTCTATACAGTATTCTAGATCTAGATCAACTATGGGAACCTTGAACAATTTGTATCATTGAAAAAATACAGGGAGGCTCAACTACCACCTACTTGACAATCTTTCTCTACAGCAGGAATGGCAGTCTCATTGTACTGTATGTTTTCATCAGCAAAGAGAATTGATTCTGACATTCCACCGGGGTTACATATAACCACAAGAATAAAACAGGCTTTGGAAATAGTGGTCATCGGACTCCAGTTCAAGTGGCCAATTGTTTGGCACAATGAGAACTTTCATCTCACAAGATGTGGATGGACAGACTTCCCCAGCCTTGATGCATAGGACTGTATTGTTAAGATCTCACCACTCTTAACTGTTATACTAAAATTTCTTAATTCATGTTGATTATACTCAACAGAACCCCTCTGCTTGATGGAAAGAAATTGATATGACTATCTCATGTTATCATACAAGTTACCCAAGGTATGAATCAAATATTGGAAGGAAATCTTGTAGCCATGGACAGAAACCAGGAATTAGGGAGTTCACTCTTTTCTTCTCATGAAATTCCTTTGTAATTTATTTTCCTTCAGAAATCTCATGGGATTTCTCAACAGTTTTGTGATTATTTTTTCTTGGATGACATGCCAACCTGTGCAAGACTACTACAATCCATGCACAAAATGGCATCTTTCCTCTGCAGGATTCCTTTGGAAATAGCAGAATGAACACCAAACTGCCCAGAATTGTTATGACTTCTGAGTTGAAGGGTATATTTCTTTTGCAAGACTGAATGAAAAAGGCATTAAGCTGTGCAGAATTTGGCAGCTTCCTGCACAGAACAGGAAACACTAAATAAACCTATCAATAATTAAAATTGAAAATGAATCTGGGCTTTCCATCCTAGTGGTGATTTAGAAAATCTAAATGGAGTAGAGTGGGGGATCTCAACATGGCAAAACTTGGGAAATCAGAGAGAAGAGAATTTTTGGGAGATATGGTCACGTTCTTTACATTCTGAGAAGGAAGGGAAAGAACTGTACAATTAACTTAAGCAACAAAGCCTTCTTTTAGTAAATAAGATGGTCTGAAAGGAAGAATACCTCTCCTTCCACTAGATAAAGAAGAGTATTGCCTGCAGCTTTTATAATCCACATTCTACCTCCCAACGCTAAGGTTGTGAGCTTAAAACAATTTTACATTTTTCACAACAACACATAATATTCATTAGACACCTGAACTGAAACCTGTGAATCCAGGCCAATCATGCACATTTGTTTTATGCACTTTCCCACTTAAAGACACAAACATAAGCTTGCTCTGTATCTACTTCCTATTATGTAGAGAGAGGGCATGGAGGAAGCTTCTAATTGGTGCAAATATAGGTTTCCTTGAATTATTTCAGGAGAAGCTGTGCCGGTGGCTGAAGATGGAGCCTTCCCTTCACCATTAATGCAAAACAGACTACAGTCTAGCTTGAAGATTTACACCTCAAAAAACTGACAAACATCTGGGGAATATTTACTTAAGAAATAAAAGAATTAAATAAGTCTTTCAACAGCAACCAGATAATAAATCAATAGATGATGATGCTTTCGCAATATGCGCTGAGTCGTGCTGGTTCCTTTCCCCAATCCTTCTAGAATCACATAATAAATGTCAAGCTGGGAAATTCCTGGATCCAGAAGCAATGTTTGTTTCCAATTGTAGTAATATGTAAAGCTTCTAAGTAGGGATCATTGTTCTGCCACACAAAAACATAAATGAGCACCTAACATAAAACACTCATATGTCAAAACAAACCACAACCTCTATTGTGCAGAGGCAAAGGTAAAACCAAGCGTCAGGCAAGCAAAATGAAATATCAGCTAATATAAGTTAAGCAAACAGAGCACTGATGTTGCCAGATAAGTAGATTAGCTGAAGAAACAAAGCACATTACAAGGCGATTAATCATGACATGCATGACATATTTGCTTCAGAAGTAGACGGGTATGGGTACAAGAAATAAATTTCCAACAAGAGTCGTATCAAGAATTCACCCTGTAAAGAAGTGCCACCTAAAACCAACCCAGAATCTCATAAAATGCACATTGTGTGGCTGTATTTAGGGTAGCAGGAGGGGTGGGCATGGGGTCCAGGATCAATCCCTCAGATTTGCCATCACTGAACGACCACCACTACTATTACAATAGATCAGGACTTGAGTTCAAGTCCCCACAGAGCAAAGAATCTTGGTAGCTGGCTATAAACCAATTATCAACTTGACCTTCAACTGTTTAAGCACCAAAGTGAGGAAGAAGAGAGCCATGTACATTCCTTTCAATTTATCAGAGGAAAAGGAAGATACAAAGAACAAGAGCAAGTTGTTATTAATAGTCTGGCAATTTTAACGCTTTGTGACTGCTTTTATTGTGAATTTTATTGTGAATTACTTTTAATAATTCTTGATTGTTTTATTGTTGGTTTTATGATGTTAGCCACCCTGAATAGGAATGATTATTCCTAAAGGAGTGGGATAGAAGTATAATGAATAAATATAAGTAAATATTTTGTTAATATATTTACAGTATTCTTATTTTTATACAGAGCAAGGAGGAATGAAGTCATTTTAAGGAACATCTTCCATCATATGAACCTATTTGGGTCTTAAAATGGGCATTACAGACTTGGATTTATAGAATCACTATCAGTATGTGTTGGGATGGAAAGTATTTGAGGGACAGAGGTTCTCTTGGATTTTGGGTCTGTGATCCACTTCTGGAAGGGTTACATGTCAGACTTATGTTGCCAGTTCCTTCAATCAGTAATAAAAATCTCCTCCTTTCAAACTGCTCTTAAACTAGTATTTAGAGTGCTTCAGTTTGTTTTCAAACATTTGTTGTTCTAACTATCTGCTATAAGCTGCTGTTAATTAACAAATGTATTACTGTGTCATTTTGTTTTAATGTACAGTACTCTTCTTCAGGCCAGGTCCTTCCAGATGTGCTCCACTGTGGGTTACTAAAATTTTAATACAAGAGAATAACCTCAGAAAGGTTAGCACTGATAGGCGGCATGGAATTGTTGGAACAAATGAATAAAATAACATTTCTTCAAATATTCTGATTAGTTGTCGTACAAAGAGATCTCAGCTTGTTAAAATTATAGGCTGTCCTTGCTCGAAAACCAGTTATATACGATTCTAGGGTTCAGTGCTCACCTCTGTTTATAACCAAAAAGCCAACACTATCTAAGATTACAGACATTCCTGTGGACATGTGGCAGGCATGACTAGAAACCAGAGTGCATGGAATGCTGTTTACCTTCCAACCAAAGTGATACCTATTTATCTACTTGCAATTTCAAACTGCTAGGATGGCAGGAGCTGGGACAGAGATAGGAGCTTATTCTGTTATGCAGCACTCGGGTCTCAAACTGTTTATCTGTCGACCTTCCAGTCACCATGTTCAATATTTTAACCACTAAGCCATCACAGTGCCGGCTCAGATTATACCCTTATAGAACTTTAAATTACTTTTCCAGTAGTAATCTAAAACACTAAAAAAAGTGCATTTTAAAAATTAGCCAATCCATTATACAGTACTGTACTACCATTCCATTCATCTGTTTATCAAATTTTACACCATAGCAAACCTTATGATCTTTCAATTGCCACAAGAACATTTGCTGCTGCTTCTATTGCAATGGACTAACACTGCAGTTTCTCTATAGACAAGGATCTCTAGACTCTTTTTTACAGCAGTCCCCAATGTAAAAATTACAAAACAGCAAATGCTAGGACAGTTAAGTTAACACAGGATATTCTGTAAAATGAGCTTGATTGCTAAGCCTAAGAGTGAAAAATTCCTCTTAGCTGTGCCCTCAAACAAGAGCCATCAAGTTTTAACCTGCTTTTCAAAAGGATATAGCTGATTGTATAGGGAGGCCCATAAGTCCCTACCCATCCATATATTTTATGTACCCAGTGTATCTGTGTGTTGTGTGGATAGGGACTTACAGACCACCCTGTATAATGAATTTCCAAAACAATGCTTCACCCAACTAACAGTGGGTTCCTAATTTACGGGCACTGTCCGTGAGGGTCCCATTATCAGTGTAATTTAATTTTATGCAATTAATCCTGTGTAGAATAGCCTCATGATACATATTTATTCCAGTGCACTTGATCCTGCAATACCAGCATCATAATGGATTTAGACCACAGAGCAGAATCATGATAAAGAGTACACTCATGGAAATCCTGTTGATTTCAATGCCTCTTCCATAATCATGCTTAATTCTCCTCCTCCTCCTCCTCCTCCTCCTCCTCCTCCTCCTCCTCCAAGTGCTGTATCCTAGTCTGAATATTGGCTATCATTATGGCCATCAGCCATGAAGACTGTCGTGGGGACAATATAATACAGTGGCCTTCCATTTGCCTTCTGCATCACAGTGTGACAACCGTACCACTGATCCAGTTTCACGAATCACTTTCTGGTCCTGAGCCCTTTTGTCCACAAAATCTTCATCAGTCCCAGACTGGTATGGATGAGGCTGTTGCCCTCCATCAAGATGGATCCAAGTAATTTAGTCCACTTGGGAATCATCACCCTTCCCTCTGGATTTCACAATCCAAGACCTTTAGTTCTCAGGGTTGTTCGGTTAGTTAAGAGTCATATGACAATTGACATTGAGTTGTTGGGTGTATGGTCTACTCTATTACCATAGCAGGATAACCTGGCCAGATAGCTATGCCTAATTTCTGAATAATTAATTTTAGTGAGTTCACTCTAGATCTCATCAATCAAGTAGAAGGGGCAGCTAACCCCTAGATTTTTGAGGTTGATGTTCTGAGCCAGTCACAAGCCACCTATTGTCTGCCTACTGTAAGCATGTCAAGAATCCAATCCTTCTTACAAGCTAACGTCCTTATTAAAAACTTACCGTAAATGTAACTTCCAAACACACACGTTTATGATTTGATGAGTCATGATGGTGGGTGCTCTAACACTGGAAGCATTCAAGAGAGAATTGGACAACCATCTGCCAGATCTACTTTGATTTGAATTCCTGCACTGAGCAGTGTGTGTGTGCATGTGCGTGTGTGCATGCATTCATGTGTGTAAAAAAAATTGTTGTACATTGTTTTCCATAAGAAAAACCATACAATGAAAAAAATCACATAGCGAAAAAACCCATAGAACAAATTAAAGCCGTTATACGGGTTTTACTGTACTGATGCAAGCTTGAATATTCTTCCTTAGTGTCCCTCACTCAGCTTCTAACACATAAAATAATTGCCATTCCAAACAAACTTTAAGTAGCTAAGAGCAACAATGCTATTGCTATTGTTGAAATAGTATCCCTGTAGTAGCCATGGATGACTAACTTGTTAAAGACTGAAAGCACACACATCAGGAACAAAGCTCATTGAGTCTCTCTGTTGTTATCACATAACTTACATTAACACTGTTCTCAAATCATTTTCAGTGACATAGCAGATTCCGTAACTAATGCTGATGAGCATCCTGGTCTGAATGACAACGTATCCTTTTGCTAAAATAACCACTCTCTGAATGCTCCAACACCAAAAATAATCATCCACAAATAACCAGCCTGTGAACAACTTAGAAATTACAATTGCTGAAGAGCACAATATGTTTCTTTTTTCTAGGACCACTTAAAACATCTTGTGTCCCTGAAAGGTAAGCAAAAAGAAAGCTTAGGCCATGGATGCCCAAAGTACGGCCCATGGGCCAGATCCAGCCCGATGCCAATTCATCTGGCCCACACTGCCATCATCACTCCCAGAAGTTTGTCCATAGTGTGCTTTAGCTGGGAACATGCGTCAGATGAAGATCACTCCATTCCAGTCTTCGTCCAACATCCATTCCCAGCTGAGGCATGCCATGGAGAAACCTTGGACAAAGAGTGCAATCGAGCAGTTCCCCCTACCCCCGCACTCTCCTAGTCCCGGTGAAAGCATTGGGGACAGCAGCAGTGGTCTTCATCCAACGCATGTTCCCAGCCAGGGTGCATCGCAGAGAAGCCTGGGACGAACACTGCAACCGAGCGGATATATCCCAGCACCCTCCGTCACTGCTGCTGCTGGTGCCTCCACTGCCGCCATGGTAAGTGGTGTCTTGAGACTTCTGGCAGTGGGGGCAGATGGTGCAGGGTGGAATTTTTAAGTCTAAAATGGTGGGGGTAGCATTTTAGACTTAAAAGAAAGAAGGAAATTCTGGGGAAACACGTTATGTAAAACAATTTATTTGTGTAACACAGGACGTGTTTTCAGCAAAACTTCTTTACCGTACATAAGATGAATAAAATGAAGCAGGGATAAGTCTGGGTTTTACTGTATTCTTTTATACAAACTTGCCAGAAAATCTCTCTCTCTCTCTTTTCCCCATTCTTTTTTTTAAGTTAACAATCTCTGGCTTTTTTATACATAGCAATTTCATTTTGAGCTTGTATTATTATAGCAGATGTGTAAAAAAACTAAAAGAAAATTATTTTATTTTTGCTCAAACATGATTATACAGTACGGATAAACTAAAAGAGCAAGCCAAAAAAACCAAAAAAATAATAAGCTAGGGCTACAATCAATAAAGCCAGTAGAGCAAGTGGGGATTGGGGTAATTTAGAATACTTCTAATTTTTTTGTGTTGTTGTTCAGTCGCACAGTCGATTCCGACCCTCTGCGACCCCATGGACCACTGTCCGCCAGGCACTTCTGTCCTCCACTATCCCCCTCAACTCGCTCAGCTCTGCGCCCATTGTTTCTACAATACCATCTAGCCATCTCATTTTGGGCCGCCCCTTCTTCTTTTGCCCTCCACCCTGCCCAGCATCAAGGCTTTCTCAACTGAATCCTCTCTTCTCATTTGATGTCCAAAATACTTTAGCTTCATCTTTATTATTTGATCTTCTAAGGAGCAGTCAGGGTTGATTTCTTCTAAGATTGACCCATTTGTTCTCCTCGCTGTCCAGGGGACTCTCAAAACTCTCCTCCAACACCACATCTCAAAGGCGTCTATTCTTCTGCGCTCAGCTTTCCTAATGGTCCAACTCTCACACCCATACATTGCCACAGGGAATACCATTGCTTTGACTATGCGAATCTTTGTTTGCAATTTGATGTCTCTACTTTTCACTATGCTCCCCAGGTTTCTCATCACTTGCCTCCCAAGAATCAGTCGCCTTTTTATTTCATGGCTGCAATCACCATCTGCAGTGAGCTTTGTTCCTAGGAAAGTAAACTCTGTCACTGCTTCTACTTCTTCCCCATCTATTTTCCAGGGACTGATAGGGCCTGTTGCCATAATCTTGGTTTTCTTGATATTGAGTCTCAAGCTAATTAAGGAGACATTTTCCCTACTATCAGTGGCTAGGAGAAACAGAAGCCATTGTAAAGGATTGTAAATTGTGAGAGATTTGCTATTCGGAGACTATAAATTAGAAGATACTTTTCAAGATCAAATGAGACTTAGATCAGCATCAATGCCCAAAATCCAATTGTGACTCAAAACTAGAGAATACCATTTGAATGATGTATTGACTTCCTAGCTTCCTGATGATTCAACATGTCTATTCTAGTTGGGACTAACAGCTAGACTTGTTAGATAATATTTGTTACTTAACACGGTAAGTGTTAAGCATTAGGCTCAGGAATCAAATCAACCACTCCATAATTTCCATTTGTTAAATGGGCCCCTATACTAGTTTGCTACTTACTTTAGTGTATCAAGCAATAGCAATTACACTTGTATACTGCCCCATAGCACTTAATGTACTCCCTGGGCAGTTTACAGTTAATTAACATTTTACTCCCAACATGCTGGGTATTGATTTTACCAACCCCGGAAGGATGGAATGGTGAGTCAACCTTGAGTCCCATCATGACTGAACTCACAATGTTTTGGCTTCAATACAGCAGTTTAACCACTGCACAACAAGGGCTCTTTAAGTAGGCTACTTCATTCAACTTCCTGCTGAGTACACAAAAGTGATACAGGAGCAATCTAGTGAGACATTCAGTTCCTTCTAAATTACTATGGTCTAGTTAACATTTCTTCATTGACCTCCGAATATTTTGATCAAAATCAACAGATTAATAATGCTGCCACATTTTGATTAGGCATTGTGCACTCTAACATTCCCCCACCTCCAGTGTTCCAGAAGGTTGGGGAGTCACTGATCCAGATGAAAGAAGTTATGCTAAACCACTAAAATTGATGCAAAGGAAGAACAGACAGTTATGAACATATAAAAACCAATAAAAATTGAGTTTTTGGTTTTACAAAATAAGAGCCTTCAGATACCAAAATCAGGTTTCCCTTGGTTTGTAATTCTTTATATACCTATAAATGTTCTTCAGAAGAATCAGCCTTAATTCAGAGGCATGTATACTGGCTGTCAGATGGCCATATGTGAAAATTAAATGGCCAGGTCCAGAATGACATAAATCCAAACATTCAAGTCTCGGTTTTATCACATTGCTAGAGGAAATCAACTCTTCCTCTCTTTCATGTTTCTTGTTAAAAATTTCAAACATGTTAAGAGTATAAGAAGACCTTGGAAAAATTACTTCTTTGGATTACACCCCTCAAAATCCCCTGGCCTATATGAACACTGCAATCAACAATAAATAATTGTTCAGGATCAGCATGAACCAGCTAACAGCAGTTCAGCCAATTACAGAAATCAAAGTCTTCCTATGACAGGTTAATTGCAGAGTCAATGGATGCCAGAAATGCCTAAAAGATGTTTCTTCATGATGTGTCGAATAACAGAGAATAATTGAGTTGGAAGGGGTCTATGAGACCATTGAGTCCAACCCCTCTCTCATTGCAAGAATCGAAATCAAATCAGATTTGACAGACATTCGTCCAATTTTCTCTTGAATGCCTCCATTGTTGGAGCGCTCACCAATCTGCACTAAACAATAAATCTAGGACTAAACAGTAATTGCAATTTGACAGGAATTTAACTGCCATGGTTGTAACCTACAGTTCTCAGCTAGAGAGCCCAGCACTCTAATGCATTAGCACTCTCTTGTACATTGAGTTCTGGTGGCACAGTGGTTAAACTTTTGTACTGCATCCAAAAGGTTGTGAGGTCAATCCTGACCAGGGATCAAAGTTGATTCAGCCTTTTATCCTTCTGAAGTCAGTAAAATGAGTACCCAGCAAGTTGGGGGCAAAATTCTAAGTAACTTGTGAACACTATGCACTATGAGGCGGTATAGAGTTCCAAGCAACTCACCAAACTACAAATCCCAGTATGTCTTAGGATGGAGCCATAGCATTGAAAGTAGTACCACACTGCTATAACTGTGCAGCACAGATATATTCCATGAACATCATTACAAAAGTCTTAGAATTTCAAAGGTTGTACTTTCCAGATAAATTGGACCAAAGCTTTTACCATACCCAACCAACTACAGTTGCCATCAGTTAGGGACTGGGATAATTTTAGACCAACAGAAATGGTTAGTACTAAATTGGAAAGACTTGTTTAAGCAGTGTTGTCCAAATTTTTAGACCAAAATGTTTTTGGACTAAAATTCCCAGGAGCCTTCGCTATCGGCTGTACTGGCCAAGATTTCTAGCTGCTGTAGTCCAAGAACATCTGGGGCCCCAAGGGTGGAAAACACAAAGCACATAATAATATAACTTATTGTCTCCTAGGCCAAACAAGACCAAGCAAACAGAAAAGATTGTAAATAAAGCAATTATGGAGGAACCAGATTTACTAGGAAATTTATCTTCATGGCAATGATTTCATAGTTACTCTTGGCTAAAAATAAATGGAAATGAATTGAGGCTCTGGCATAGTGTGTTTAAGGAAATATGAACTGTTTGTGAAAGGAACTTGGTTTGAAAGAGCTTTAAGAAATGCACAGAGGAAACCATATTATAACCTATCAAAAAAAATTAAAGTCAGCAATGCATTTACAGATTTATTATTACAGGAGATACAAATGTTATCAAGACAAAAAACTGCTGGTGAATTTCTTCCTGCCACCTTTACAGTTTCCTGGTTGCTAACTGCAAACATGGAAAAACAGTAATTTTTAACAGCATTATATTCTATCCAATCTGTATTAATAAAATGAAGAAATAGTAACTTGGAACTGCCATGTCCTAGTAGTTATGTTATTTTCCACAGCAACAAAACCCATGGCACTATAGATACTGAAATATTGCAGCAAGAGGATGATGTGAACTGGCAATCAGACCACATCCAGAGGGTCACAGTTTCCTCTTCATTTCTGTAGAGATATGACTATTGTCACACAAAAGAGAAGTTACCTGTCTTGCTAATGTCAATTGCAGCTACACTTATATTACACTTATATTATACCCCATAGCCCTTAGAGCTCTTTCTGAGCAGTCCACAAAGGACTTAGCATTTTGCCCCCAACAAGCTGGGTACTCATTTTACAGATATTGCTAGAATGGAAAACTGAGTCAACCTTGAGCCCATCAGGATCAAACTCAGATCATGAAACAGTGAGACTGGGCCCAGGATGTTTAAAACCAACTCCAATACAAAAAGTGCATTACTTGGCTGGCATCCCTCCACTAAAATTCCACCAAGTGCTGCTCAGAAAGAGTGAGTCAAAGCAAGATCCTCAGAAACACACCTGCTATTTGATCATCAACCACCAAAGCAGAGACTGAAATCAAGGCATAGTTTCTTTAAAACTCCTGCCCCCTCACCCAACAATCAGTCCCCACAGACCACCTTGAGCAGAACCACATGACTCTCTACTGCCTGGTCAAGAGCAACCATGGCCTGTGTGGAAAGCTTTAAACATACTATGTGCCAGGGTAGGAAGATGAAGGGCTAAAGTGAGAATGTGGGCTTTTTCCATAGATGACAGCCTGTGAATGTGAAGAGGAACAAACTCTCCCATATAATATAATGCACACGGTGCCCCTCAACGTACACTGAGGAGGCTCTTATGTTGGCAAGAAGAAATGCTGTTGATGTGGCCTAATATTGGGGGGATGTCATTTAGCTCTTTTAATTCCATTTTGTTTTAGATGTGTTAATTTTAGCTTTGTATGACACGAACAAAGAAAGAATGAGGAGAGATTTGGCTGCAGTTTAGCCACCGTAAAGGTTCTACTACTAATAAAGATTCTACTACTAATAAAGGTTCTACTACTAATCTTGGTATCATTTGGAGGGGGACCATAAATAACACTGTGTAAAAACAGGGAGAGAACTGGAAGGGGAGCATTGTTCTTGAAAACACACCTATTTCTTCATTTGCAAACCAATTGAATTTCCCAGCAGCTCTAGAGCCAGTGTATTATGGCTGTACTTTTACAACACTAATTCTTAATTAAAACCCTTATAATGTAATTTAATCCCATTTCAAGAATGTAACTGAGTGAGCAAATTGCCTCTGAATCCTGCAGGCAAGTTTTGTTTTCCTATAATGGGAATTTTTCAGCATCTAATGAAGTCCAGGCAGTTCTCAACCTTGCAAATTTCCCATTTTTTAAAAAAAAATACTAATTTGTTTTCCTATTACGACCCTTCCCCAACACCCTCACCTTTCTTCTTTTGATTGCTGTTTGGATACACTGGGAAATCATGGTGTGGATACATGAAGGGGCTAAAGAGAGTCAAGGTAAAAGTTCTGTATTTTCTTTGTGTGACTGTCAAATAAAGTCACAACATACATTTTAAGAGTTAGAAAGAAAAGTTACTTTCCTGGACCACAGATCCTGGAATCTCCCAGGGAGAATGGCAAGTAGCAATGGGAAACTAGGAGAGTGTGAAAACGGCTGCCCCAAAAGTAACTATTTTCATCTCCAGGAATAGCATGTGGACAAAGCACTCCAGTGAGAGTCATTTTGTTGCAAGTCTCACTTGCTCTTTTCTTAACGGATTATGATAATGGAGACTGGTTTCTAATGAGAAAATTTATGATGCTTTACAGAAAAGGAGGACTTAAATCAGGGGTTCCCAACTTTTCAAGCCGGGGGCCAGGTCATTCTGTCTCAGTCAGCTTCAAGGGCTGAATGGCCATTTTGCACTGCCTGCATGATAGGGGTGGTCATTGTCCCAACAGCTTCAAAGGGACAGTCATTTTATTTTTCAAATGCCCTTAGAAGGATAGGAAGCCATATGAAAAGGTACAGTGGGCCAGATCGGGCCCATAGGCCTTATGTTGGGAACCCCTGACTTAAACACTTGTTCTTTTCTTTGGAGCCTGGTGACTTAAACATTCTCCATTATTGAAATGCTTGAAGTGGTAGCCATGTTAGTCTATGCAACCATATCTGAGAATAAACAAAACAGAGAAGCAAAAAAAATATATGTTGTGACACCTTAAAGACTAACACTTGTATTTAAATGTGAGCTTTCATGGACCAAGTCTGATGAAGTGGACTTGGTCCATGAAAGCTCACAATTAAATACAGGAGTTAGTTTTTAAGGTGCCACAACATTTTTTTGACTTTTTTTTTTTGCTGTTCTGTTTTGTTAACTCTCAAATATCCTCCATTATGTTATTCATGCACAGCTTCTGAGAACAAGGAGGGTCACTACCAAAATAATGGCTTCATATTAAGCTAGAATTCAGTTTTTCATCACAAGCTGTATCTGTGAACTAACTGTGTTTCTGTATAAAATGACATTGTGGAGAAGTGTTCGATTTACTTGGCTTAAGAAGGGGTTTAATTTTGAGAGTCCTAACCTCAAAGCCTACCATAACAGTCCTATAACAATTTAACTGGCTAAGCAATTTTTGACCAATTAGCTGTTTGTGCAATACCAGCTTGTGGTTATGTTATTTTTTACCATAGAAATCACTTTGAAGAACACAATATCACAAAGTGGATTACACAGGCATTTGTTTGCCCAATACTGGTCACTTGGTTCATGTAGCCTTTTAATTAACATTCCTAAAACCAACATTACCTCTGCTTTGTGTGCTGAGCATGTTTTCCAAGGAAGATATCCCACACATACAACTCAGTCCCTTAAATACTGTTCATTTCCCTGGGATTTACAAGGACTCAGGATAAGAAACTTACCTCCAATTGCTATGGGCACAATCTCGGTAAAATGAAGAAAACACTGTAATTCTTAAATCAATAATATTTAACGAAAGGTTTTCTACAATAAGATCAGCAGGCTGGATAGCTTAGTGGTTTAGGTACCTGGCTGCAAAGCCAGAAGGTGGGAGTTCAATTGTACACCATTTCTCCTGGGAAAAGAGCCAGCCTGTGTAGTAATGGACAAACTGCACAGTCCAAGGATGCCCCCAGAGGAAGAGAATTGTAAGCCATTTATGTATTCTTTCTACCTAGGAAACCTTAGAAAGGTCATTTTATGCCAGAATGAACAGACAATAGGATCACATCCTATGGTGAACCTTTTAGAGATCAGTGCACAAACTGCAACCCCAAACCCACTCTGTGCTGGGAGAGGGAGGAAGCACTCTCATTGGGCTGCTGAGAAGAGAGGTGGGGTCAACTCTGTGCTCGGGGGAAGGAGGGAGTGCTCCCATTGGGCTTCTGGGCTGAGGAGCAGGGCAAACTCTGTACTTTGGGGAGGGAGGAAGCACTCCCATTGTGCTGAAGCGATGGCGCACGTGCCCACAGAGAGGGCTCTGAGTGCCCCCTCTGGCACACATGCCGTAGGTTTGTCACCATTGGCATATAAAAATGGTGGGCACACCCACACAGTGTTGTCCTTTTTTATTTATTTATCATTCCTGCATTTTTTTTTTGTTGGAGATTGGAATACAGTACAGTATTTGTTTCCACACATGAGGAGGGCATATGCAGGCTGGGCTCTCCTAATACCATTTGTCTCCTCACAGGTTGTTTATCTCTTTACCTTCTCTGCTCATTCCTTGACTACTATATTTTAGTCCCTCCTTCCTTTCCTCCATTCAGCACTCTGGGTGAACAGGGACCAGTGGAAAACCACTCATAAGAAATTGTTATCTAAGTATGGAGCAACACACAGAGTAACACTAGGTCCACATGACCAGATCTTGCAGTGGAGTGGAGTAGCCCAAAGGACACAAGCAGTCATATAAAAAGAACTCAGAAAGCAAGATTTAAAGTTTCCTTTCCCAATTAAGGATAAGCTACAGTGTGTTACTGCATCAAAAGTCAGCAGACAGTTTATCTAAAAGCCACAGTTTATTACCAAGTCAGAATGTCCAGCTAGAATTATATACCTGCCTTGCTAACTGCATTTTAAACAAATCACTTTCTGCCTAATCTAAACACAGTAACAATGGAACAGCTAGACATGTGGTTTCATTTTTTTTCCAGGCTTGGTTCAAATGCCTGCTATCATTCTTTCCTATCCCTAGCAAAACCAATATTATGTAACACTTCATTCATGTCTCTTTGGTTAGCTTTGTACAGACATTCATGGGTTACCCACCCACCCACACCATATCCAGGAGTTCATTATCCACAGTTTCAGTTATCTAAAAATGTTCAATAAAAATCCTGAAATACATAATATATGTATTTCTATGGCACATTACCAGAGGTAAACACTAGAAGTCACTATTTGCAATGTAAAATATAGGGTTTGCTGCTATCCACAGTTTCAGGTATCTGTAGTAGGTCTCAGAGCAATAGACTGGATGGAAGAATATTGATGCAGCATCCCCTGAATAAAACCTTCCTTGCCACATGAACCATATGAAGTTCTATCCGAGTATTCATCCTACTAGTTTTATGGCAGCCTACATAGGACTCTAACAGCCTGTTACCTGTAGGTGCCAAGAATTAATCCTTGAAGCTTCTCTACAGTGTTATGGAACAGTCACCCACCCCTCACAGCCACACCACCCTTGAATCATTTAGAAGGATGGTGCCCATGCAGCTTACTAGATGATTACTTGCACACTGTGGAAAATTCTCAATGCTCAACCAAAAATATATTCAAGTTAAATTTACATAGATTTCTCATCGAGACAAAAACAATGGTCTCCTGCACTGTTGCCAATGGCATAGTGGCCAACAGTAGCCAGCAGAACTGGCAGGTAAACACCAATACCATGGTATTTTTATCCATATTACCCTTGAAGCTCTCTGTTCTACACAGAAACAAGTACCACCAGTTTTCTGACCTTTGGAGCAAATTTTGTAGATGCAAAGTAGGGTTGCAGTGAAGATGATGGATTTGGTTCTGTTGAAGGAAGGAGATTTGTCAACAGAGACAACACTTCTGGATTCTGGCCAATGCAGTCAAACCTCGCATGAAGAGCACCTCCCTTAAAGAGTAACTTGCTTAAAGAGCAGAATTTTCTCTGAATGTTCACTTCGGATAACAAATAAAACCAACCAAAAACTCACTTAACAAATAAATCAGGGTTTGCAATTCCCCCCCCCCCCAAAAAAAACTGGTCATTTACAATGGTGTTTCGCTTAAAGAGCAAACTCACTTAAAGAGCAATCCTGTGGAACGCATTACTGTATCTGTAAAGTAAAAAGTAGCTGATCTGTGTTTAGGGATGATATGTACATAAGCACACACATGTACACAGAGACCTGCACACATGACTCAGTTGCCACTATCTTAGAAGAACCTACCCCTGCTATATAGAAAAAGGGTTCCTATTCTAGCATTAGTACTTCTATTATTCATAAGCAACTGATCAGAAATAATGGTTGAGAGCTGGATTTTCACACATTTAAACTGGATCCATTGAAAATCAGTAGGAATTTGTATTAGTCATAATTGAGTTACATCCCATGGATTTCAGTTAGTCTACCTTGATTAAATCTGAAATTAAGCTTTAAAAACCCTCTTGAATTAACGGGGAGGGGGGAGGCATGCTTTTCATTCATTACAACTTTTTAATCAACCTACCTAACTTGTCAGTTGAAATGTTGCAGGCTCAATATGTACTTGCATGTACTCTTTCACCAGCATTTTCTACCTGCACTCTGGAGCACAAGCAAACAGGATGATTTAACAGATCATTAGAAACAAAGCAATCATATTCTGCAAATATGTATCCATGGGAGATACGTTCTGACACCTTCCATAAAAACCTAAAACCACAGATAACAGCAAACCCCATATTTAACATATGTACCTGAGTCACAGAAGCAGGGTTGGGGATACAAATGCGTCCCTCGTTTAACACGAATGCTACCAAAATGCCTGCCTTTGTTTCTTCTAAACATTACATTGCAGACAGTGGCCTCTAGTGGTCAGCTCTGGTAAACGTATAGAAATACTATGTATTTCAGGGAGGGAAATTATGTTTTTAAATCTGCAGGCAAAGGAAACCATGAATACTGTACCTGTGGATTGGGGGGGAAATCTGTATTGGCATAAAGTCTCTCAAATGCTGATCTTTCTATACAGCCATAGGGCTAACAATTACCCTCTTGTATATACAAAAGCCTACACAAAATGTTGCTTCAAGAATGAATTATTGAAATTTTAGAACAGAGGTGATCAAAGTCCAGAGGTATTTCTCCCTTTCTCTGTGACCTCATACAAACTGTACCATCACCCCTGCACCAAAAGCAGTTGGATGTTTACTTCAGGTTTTGCAAACAAAATGAGACAAGCCCTCCCCACCCACAGAAATTGACACCAGGTCAGTCCTTTTGTTTGACTTGATATGGCACCAACAGCACCTGTGACTTGTTTTTAGACTGAACTGCCACTCATTGAGACTTTTTTTATCCAGTAGAAAGCATGTCCAGAGTAGACCCATTGAGATTTTGGTAAGTCAATAGCTATACAAGTTCTACTGATTCAGTAAACCTATTCCAGTTGCAACTTACTAATAGATTTCTGCCATTGTGTGGTCTACAGGCACCATAATGTCTCTCCCGTGCTTCAGAAGAGCAGTTATATAAACCCAACATGATAATGACATGAAAAGCTACCACACAGTACCTTCCATTGCTCTCTTGAAGAAAACCTTGCAGCTTCCACAAGTGAGAACACCATAGTGACAGCCTGAAGCTTCATCTCCACAGATGAGACAGATCTTTTGGGGCAACGATTCAAAACTGTACTGAGGGCTCTGACCAGCTTCTGCATCAGACCTAAACCAATGAGAAGGAGCAATAAGACAGAAGGTGAAGTGTTGAGGATGGGAAAAACACCAAACATTACACTACTAAGGACAATGAACAGTTTCAAAAATGAAAGCCGGGAGGGGGGGGACCTATGAAAGTCCCTCCTGTAAAACTGTGCTTTCTTCAACACTGCTGCAAATGAAGTCGAAGTACTCATGCCTGTGTTGTTGAGATGTCAGCAGGTCTATCTCTTTAAAGGCAGATCTTCTCCATCTTCTCCATCTTCTCCATTTTAAGAACAATAACTAAATTGTGTTCTGACCTATGGACTGTTTTTACCCATCCCTTCCACCCCCAGATGGGAAGTTTTATTTTTTTCGGAACAATACCTCCAAAGAACCATTGAGAATGTTGGCTAGAAAATTTTCAGAGCTGTAGTCCAAAATAATAATAATGATTTCTCTAAGTTCTGACCAACGTCACTTTTTGAACCAACAGCTCTCATATTAATGAATATCCAGCAGGGAGAAAAGCATTGGGGACCAATTGGAGGGAAAGATTATAGGATGGGAGTATTTAGCTCCTTGTGTGTATGAAAACCATTTCCCTCAAAAAACAAACTTTATCCCTTCTCCACAACTGAGATGGACCTTAAATTAAACAGAGAAGTATACCTTCATCAATTATGACTCTATTAAACGTCCCAAAAGAGTAAAGCAGCTTCTCCAGTGTTACATATCAAAATGCATTTCCTTGGGCAATCGGTATATCCAGAAAACCCACACATGCCAGCTTGACAGTCTGAAATGATTAGCAGTGCATACATATATAATAATAATACAAATATTATGACAACAATATGTGAAACCCTACTCTAGCAGTTGAGAGCAGGAAACAGATCACCCAGGATTATGACATATGCAAGAAGTCCACCTACTGATTTTAGCAAAGGCATAAGAATAACATACGTACTCCTTTGAGTGGTACAGGGTTCTCCCCCTGTCATACAAACAAATGTGTTTGTTCTTTGCACATAGTAGCTAGGCCTGCCCCTAAAAAGTGAAACTCCCTAGTGGAAGAAAACTGTGATTCTCTATTATTCCTTTTCAAAGATCTATCCCAGGAGTTGCCAACCTTTTTGAGTCAGGGGCTGGATCATGCTCCCTCAGACAGTTTGTGGAGACAGAAAGGTTGCCCCTCCATTTACGACAGCCGTGAATGAGTCCATGGCCAATTGCGGCGGCGGCTCAAGCGAGGGTGGGGGGCAGATTATCTGGCACTGTGGGCCAGCCATACGTTGCCTACCCCTGATCTACACCTTCGAAGCCTCAATCCCAACATAGATTCAGTGAAGACAGGTCTAGGCTTCTTGCACAGAAGATTTGCTAATCACAGTGCAGACCTATAAATTCAAATTTTGGTTTTTTTTAATGCTGGAGTGTTTTAGCTATACAGCTCCAGGTTGCCCCCAGAATAAAAAATGGATAAAAACTGCAACCTTGAATGTTTCCCTGCTCAAATTCTACATGTTCCTACATATGCATTGATAACAGTATCCACATATTGCAAACATATAGGTGAGACCTCGAACAAAATGTTTCAGCATATCTCTTTGTAGGCATGTTCCTATTCAGAAATGACATGCCCGCTCTCCTCCATGTCAGGAGCCAAGCAAGAACTGTGCTCCACTACTACCACTCCTCCAGGATTCAAACATTAATCTCCCTCCTCCATTAACACCCTCTGGTTGCAAAATCTGACACTAGCAAACCTGAGCTCCTAGCCCTACCAATCAAAGATCTCCTCTCACAGCTAACTAAGGCTCCATAGTTGGATCTCTCAAATAAACCATGACTGTTTGAAATCGTGCTTCTAATAGAGTAATAAAATAACTTCTAAAAAGTTCTAACTCTGTTCTATAGCCCTTTCTTTATTCACCAATATAACCAGAGGAGGGGGAAAGGAAGTTTTCACTTATCTTCTCAATTAAACCAAATAAGACATTACATAATCCTAAACTGTAGTTAATCTTTAAAACAAGCCAGTTTTAATATATTATGTTTCGTGGCTGATTTATCTCAAGCATTTTATAAACACACTTTGACACATCTGGAGAAAGTGACAAGCTTCTGAAAAATCAAAACAATTAAAAATGCCTCATTTTCCCCTGACTGCTTTAATGGGTGGAATAAACTGGCCTGAGGTTCATTGTGCCATCTCCTCCATAAACCACAGTTAACTCTGTGCATCTAAACTAGTTCCTTAATCTGACTTGTCTGAATTACAGCATAAAGTCCACATAATGGTTTAATCATTGGAGGGCTGACATAAGAAAGATGAATGAACACAGCTGTTTCTTCCTCACATTATAGACTAACTGCAACTACAATTTTGCACCAACCTGATCCCATTGGTAGTATTTTAGCAATGGGATAAGGTTTGTGAAAAATTATAGTTGCCGCCTGTCTACAATGTGAGGTGTTGTGAAGTTTCAGACTAAATGTATTACTATCAAAGCACAGCCACCAACTTCAGTGAACTACCATCTGAATTACAGCAATACATTATTATGACTGAAGGGGATGGTCGCTAGAATATTTTGTTTATCTGTGGCATGCAGTATTCTTTCATACCATCTTACAACTTTACAGCTCATTCTCAACTCATACAACCTTTTAACAATAAGAACTGCAAGCATACTTAACTTCATTTTTATGACTAATTGCCAGTTTATTCCTTACACTGTTGCAGATGTTTCAGTTTACTTTACAACACTAATAATTCTATACTAACTTTTCATATTGTTACTTTAAAATCTGTTGATTGTTATTGAGTTTACATGGGAAAAAACCACACATTTATTTGTTGAGATTGGAATGTATATTTGGAACAGAAGATTTTCAGATGCCTTGTAACAGATATCTGACCTTAAGAAGGGCTGTATCTATTATGCTTATTCATACACAATGATATCACAGTTTCCCACCACTCAAACATGCTGTTTACATATTAGCTGTTTATACTGCATTACTATAAGGCTATTTAAAGTATGTGGTATCTCGCTTAAAGAGCATAATGCGTTCCATGGGACTGCTCTTTAAGTGAGTTGTTCTTTAAGCGAAACACTTGGAAAAAGCGCCATCACTTCCATTGTAAGTGACCGATTGTGACTTCTGGCCGGGGGGGGGGGGATTGCGAACCCCAGTTTAGTTGTTAAGTGAGTTTTTGGTTATTTTTAGTTGCTAAGTGAGGGCGACCGTTCAGAGAAAATTCTGCCCCTTAAGTGAGTTAGTCTCTAAGTGAGGCACTCTTTATGCAAGGTTTTAGTGTACTTTATAATCAAATCTTACCCATGTCTGATTTGAATAGTTAGAAATATCAGCTTTATTGTTTGATTACCAGAGGCAACTGTTTCAATAGAGGTTACAAGGAGGGTTGATATAATGTTGAGAATTATAAAACCTCCATGAATCTCATAGTAATATACTACAAACAACCACTGGCATTCTGAGAACTATAGTTTGGAGAAAATGACATGCACTACTGCATCAAGCAGCACCAGAGGAGATGGGAATAACCAAGACCTGTCTGTAAGAAATACAACCACATGTCACCACTTTGTAATTTTTAGGGGTGGTTGATATTTTTAGAAGTCTGGCTGTAAGAAGCAATAAATTTAAGCTGCAATCCTACAAGCAATTGCTTAGCTACTCACCCCTATGGAGCTTACTTCCACATACACCCACTGTGTGTATCAAGCTAAATTGAAAATACAAATGGAAGGTTTTGTTTTTGAACCAATGGCTGTATATTTTTATTTGGTACCAGTTTATTCTACCTTTGTTCCAGGCTGATATACATAGGGTTTGAATTTTTAAAAATCAAGCTTTTCTGGTCTCCCTTGCTGAAAAGCCAATCATATCCAACTCTAGGGTGCAGTGCTCATCTCCATTTACAGCCAAAGAGCCAGTGCTGCCTGTGTTTGCAGATGTATAAATGGCTATATGGCAGGCATGGCTAGATTGCCCATGACATTGGCTCCGCCCATGATGTAGGCTCTGCCCATGACATAAACGCTGCCCATAACATAGGCTCCACCCATGGCGTGGTAGTGAAAATTTTTGCTGCCCACCACTGAACGTAACCCTTGTGCATGGTGGATTCTGGGAGTTATAACTCAAACAGGGATTACCAAAACTAACTAAGTAATTCTTCTTCCATGTCTAGGCCAGACATGAAACTGTTAAAATGAAGGTACACTTTGATGAGTTCATTCTGCAGTTGCCTTCGCCTAATTGACCAATCTGAATAATGGACATGCTATGTAGGATACTGTGGGATAGGAGATAGCTATACAGTATATCATTAGAGCTGCTAGTGATTGTATCTCAAACCTACAAGTAATAATTAACATCACAAAACTGAACATGATTTAAACAGAAGCACTGTGTTCATTGGAGCTTAATCCTTTCTCAGTGCATCAAAATGTACATGATCCAGTTTCCAAATTAAAACAACTAAGATCAGGCAACTAAATGCCCATCACAATGACTGTGGTAGTCCGTATCGTCTGCTCTGTTTGGATTACAATTCTCAGAATCCCCATGCATGTGGACCAAGATGGTTGAGGATTCTGGGACTTCAAGTCCAAACTTTCCCAAAAAAGTGCCTACACTGTTGAAGGGTCACAAGGTTTTAAGGGGCCAAGAAATCATTTGGTTCACCCTGGTATTTCTAGCCAAAAGCATCCCAACTAAGAGAACAAAGAAAACTTCTTAGGCTACAACACTGGAGAACCTGTTCCAGACACTGTTATAAAAAGGTTATAACATGCATGGACACAACATGTAGGATTAACATGCTAAAATTCAAGCCCCATGAATACCAGTCTGGAACAAAGGTAGGATAAACTACTACCAAATAAAAATATACAGTCATTGCTTCAAAATGATACCCTTTCATTTGTACTAACAACTCAGATACAGGTACTGTAGTTAGTTAGTTAGTTAGTTAGTTAGTTAGTTAGTTAGTTAGTTAGTTAGTTAGTTAGTTAGTTAGTTAGTTAGTTAGTTAGTTAGTTAGTTAGTTAGTTAGTTAGTTAGAAAAAGCAGTTTCAGGCTATACCAGCATCTGATGCATTCAGTTTTTCATGAGGGAATCAGAGATGGTAAATTTTAACTATAGGTACAAGTTAAGGATATGTTTATTTTTTCTGTGCATTTTATGGCTCTGCGTCTCTCCAGTCAGAAGGAACAGTTTCATTCATAAGACCAGCCAACTCAAACCTTGCTCCCGTGAAACTTTGTCACTAAGAAACAAAATTGCTTGCATTTTGATCTAGAAAGGTAGGCAATCAAAGTATGTGGGGTGCAGAGGTCGCTTTAGGACAGGATGAGTGGAATGATACAGTTAAAACTGGGGGAGAAATATACAGTGGAGATCATGGGTGAAATTTAGGACCCACATTACCATCCTCCACAATAAGGCAACCATTAACAATACAATAGGAACTGTGGTGGCTTAGCAGTTAAGACACTGAAGTGACAACAGGAAGGCCAGCAGATTAGCATTTCAAGACCCAAGTGTTGCACGATGGAGTGACCTCCTGTCTCTGTCTCAGTTCCTGCCAACCTAGCAGTTGGAAACTATATATATAAGTGCCACAATGTGGGTTTTTTTTTGTCTTTTTGTTTTGTTTGCTCTCTGTCTGATATGCTTGAACCACAGACTAACAGGGATGCCATTTCAGAAAAATTTACACAGGAGCAAACGTCAACTAGATTCACAGCCACTTACTCTTAGGCAAGGGCAGAAGAACAACCAGAAGCCACCCAAAAACGACTTCAGGATCTCGTAACCTGACAAGTGCACACCTTTGGGGAAAAAAGGGATTTTAAAAAAAAATCACTTCAGAATCACACATAGGTGCTTGGAATGGGATAAAACAGGGATGCCCAAATGTTTTGGGCCACAGGCTGGTCACGTGGTTCAGGAAGCCGATCACTATGGCCCAGGGGACAGATCTGGCCCCCAATGCCAATTCATCACTCCTGGAAGCGGAAGTAAAACACATCTATACAGGCACATTTTACTTCCACTTCCAGGAGCGACAAGGGCTTCATGGGCTGAATGAATTGGCACTGGGGGCTGGATCCGGCTCCCGGGCCATAGTTTAGGCAGGGGGGGGGGAGTATAAGATAATCGAAATTATGGGGAAGGGGGAGAAGGCGAACAAACCCGCCTACCTTATATAACTCAAATAGGGTGAGTAGAAGTGGGGCAGCTGTTGCGGGCTGTGAAATGGGACGGGCTGGAACAGCGACTGAGGCACCGCCGAGGTGGAGGTGGACGGCAAGCTGAAGCAGTCCCTCTGTACTATGCAAGAGGTCGAGGCTTTGCAAGGCGCTAGTCCATAAGAGGAGGAGGCGGAGCCTCCAGCCGCTGGAGCAGCCGCTTCTCCCTTGTAGAGGATACACTCCATCGAGGAGGAAGCCTCGGGACCAGCGCTGTTGCTGTTCATATTGTTCTTGGCCTGGCTCGGAGTGGCGCCGTAGTCCCCGCCGGGGGTTCCCACCGTCGAGAGTTTGGCCGAGGAGGCCAGCAGGGCTTCTTCCTTGACCTTCAGGTTGGTCGGGAAGTCTCCGCCGGCGCCCCCGAAGAGGAACCCAGGAGGCAGCCCGTCTTTGGACTGGAAAAGGTAGCTGGTGAAATCCTGGAGGGCGCCCACAGGAGGAGGAGGAGGAGCGGCGCCTCTCTGGATGCTGCCCTCCTCGTACCCGTCGCCGTCCAAGAGCTGCCGCGTCCGGGTGGCAAAATAGGATGAGTTGAGGGGCAGGATGGGCACGCCGACGAACTCAGGGCCGCCGGCGAGGGAGCGCCCCGACGGCGGCGCCCCAGCGAACCTGCCGTCGTCTTGGCCGCTGGTGGTGGAGGCGGCGGCGGCGGCGGCCTCCTCTTCTCCCTCCAGGGCCGGCTGCGCAGTGGCCTTCCCGACGGCGAAGTCGGGCTCGCCCTTGGCCAGCGCCGAGGCGACGGAGGCGGCGGGGCCTTTGCCCTTGGGGCTCTTGAAGAGCGGCCCGTCCCCGTCCTTCCAGGGCGAAGGCGATTCAGCGGGCGAAAGGCGCGCGGGCGGCGGCTCCTCCCCGGCTTTGCCGTCTGGGCGGCGACTCACCAGCCCGATGGGGAAGTCGGGGATGTCGGAGCCGAAGAAAGCCCAGGGCATGGCGGCCGAGGGGCTGTCGGCGTTGGCCTGGCTGGAGGAAGGGGCCAGGAAGGTGTCCAGGACCCTCTCGAGGGCGTCTTTGTCCGACGGCGGGCTTCCCTGGATCAGAGAGGAAGGCCCGTTCCTTCCTCTTCCTTCCTCCTCCTCTTCCTCGGAGGGGCACGACTTACGCCTGCCTTCCTCCTCTTCGTCCTCTCCTTCGTCGCTGCTTCTCGGGTACAAGATCCCGTCTAAGGAGAGATCGAGCGCCTCGACGGTCTGCCTTCGGGAAAAGAGGGGCTGGTCCGAGGGTTGGGGGGCTGGCAAAAGGGTGGACGAGGAGGAGGAGGAGGAAGAAGAAGACACGTCTCTGGCATTTCCTTTGGTCTTCATCTTCCGCGAAGGGTCCCCCACAAGTTAGACGGGGACTGGCAAGAGACCCGAGGGCAGAAGCGCAAATAAAGGCGCGGAGCAAAGGCTACCCAGCCTTCCCTCGGAACATCGCGGCTTCTCCTTCCTTGGCTAAGATCCTGACTCCTCTCTCTCTTCGGCCGTCAGAAGTTCACATGGCGCGCCCGAGCTTTCGCCAAACTCTTCTCCCTTTCCTCCTCTTCGGGATTTACCAAGCGGAGGAACCGGGACCGGATCGGGCGCTCAGGTCTGGCTTGCTTCCAACTGGGGAGCGAATCCCGCAGCCTCGACGCCGGTTCTGCGACGGCGCCAAGCGTGGCGGGCTCCCTTCTTCCGTGGCCCCCCAAATCAGACGCCTTCCTTGCCTCCCAAGCAGCAGGATCGAAGGCAGCCGCCCTCTGAGGTGCCGATGCAGAAGTTACAGGAAGGTTAACCCGGAGGAGAGCGAAATCTCCCTTTCCCAGCCAGGGGCGTTTCTGCCTCTGGAAGCGCTGGATCGATGCCCCACCCGGCCCTCCTCCTCTTGCCTGACGGGAAAGGGAAAGGGTTCCCTCTCGCCAAGGCGCCACCGCTCGCCTGCCCCCCCCCCCCCGCGACCCAACAGCAGGCGGCCCACGGGCTCGTCCCAAACCCTGCGACCTGCTTGCGAGGAAGGCGGAGGAGCCCGACTGGCCTGAGGAGGGACCGAGCGGAATGGGAGGCTGGCACGCCGATTGCCACAACCCCCGGGCCGGGCTCCGCGCTGCCTCCCCGTGGTCAAACCCCGGTGCTCTTTGGGTGCCCGCGGAACAGCTCCGGGGAGGAGAAAGCCTAGGACTCGACGGGCGGACGCGCCCGATCCCATCTGGCTCCTCCCGCGTCTATCCTCCCCCCCCCCCCGCCAGTTTTCCAGAAACACTTTCGGGCGAGCGTGGTGGAGAATACTGCATGTACTTGTAGAGTATCCGTTGCAGAGGACTAGTTTTGTATAAGTGGTTCGAGATCCACCAAGACCGTCTGGATTTTCTTTTGGTTGCTGCATAGGATGGTGCTGAAATGATTAAGTTTATTGGAGAGAGTGTTGCGCAATCTCTCACTGTAGGGGGTGGGGTGGGGAGGTGATTGTAGAGACCTTTTCACTGTAAGTCAGGGGTGACCACACTTTTTGGCCGTGGGCCAGTCACATGGTTCAGTGGGCCGGTCATGTGGTTCCTTCCACCGGAAGCGGAAGTAAAATGTGCCCATCTGTTTTGCAACCAGATGAGATAGATTTTAAGCTGCCATTTTCTCTGCTTAAACCAGGGTGCCCAAACTATGCCCATGGACCAGATCAGGCCCCCAATGCCAATTTATCCAGCCTGCACTGCCACTGTCTTACTTCCGCTTCTAAGAGCATTTTACTTCTGCTTCCGGGAGCAATGGGGTGGTGTACGCCAGGTGATTTGGCGTCAGGGGCTGGATCTGTCCCACAGGCTGTAGTTTGGGAACCCCTGCTGTAAGTCCTTTGGGGATGTAGTCTTGGGGTTTGCAATTGGTGAAATGCAAAATAGATGAAGAGATTAACATGTGATGCAGGAAGGCAAACCAAATATTGAGACAGATACCTCTGCTCTTACAACATAAAGCAATACCAACCAGCACAGAGATAAACATTCAGCAGGGCCATTGGCCTTGACAGTGGAGTGGAAGATGATAGTTGTAGTTGGACTCATTGATAGCAAGTACAGCTAAAGATTTACAGCAATGCCTTCTGCCTATGAACCAAGAATGCAAGATAAATAATACAAGAATCAACAAAGAAAATACTGAGATAATTGTAATTGGAAAAAATCAGCATACTTTAAGTACAGTATCCAAATGCTGTGGAGGGAACAAGTACAAAACATGTGGCAGAGTTCAAATACCTAGGAACAACATTTACTGAAGATTGCAAAATGGAGAAAGAGGTTAGCATATGGCACAGTAAGGCAAACCAAATATTGGGACAGTCCGCTCCACTTTTACAACATAAGGCAATACAAACCAGCACAAAGAAGCACTTCATACAAAGCATATTCATTTCCATTTTAGGTCACCAGTGCCAAATATGGACACTTGTACAAAACATAAGCAAAGGTTGGTCAACAAGGGAATGAGATGTCTGGATAAGGCTGCTGAAGTGACTACAAAGGATAAAATCAGGAATGAGATTATAAGGGAAAGAATTTGAATAGAACCAGTCTTAAACTGGAAAGAGAGACAACAAATAAAGTGGGTTGTCCATTTGGAGATAATGTCTTAGAATTCCATATCTTACAAGGAATATGTGGAAAGAGAAGGACAAAGACCACGAGGCAGACCCAGAGGAAGGTGGAGAGATAACATCAAAGAAAAATTACAAGAACACCAAATAACGCCAGTGGAGGCCACTAGAAGTACCAGAGCAAGAACAGATCTCCCTCAACACCCAAAGGGGTAAAAGAGGAAGAAAAGAAGGAAAGGAAGATGGTGTCTGTTTGTACCTGTGCAAGATTCTTCATGAGATTGATGCATGTCCACTCTTTTTGGATAAATTGGTGTTGTGATTGGCATGGGGCGGTATGGTGGGTACCGAGGGGCAGGCCGCACTCAGGGTACACGGGACAGATGTTTATTGTCTCCTGTTCTGGCCCCTCAGTTACACCTCTGGTTCCTGAGCAGCTGGTCCAGAGTGACCCCTCCCTTAGGCTGCTGCTGATGAATGCCAGGTCAGTCTGTAATAAGCCCTCCCCCCCCCCCACTCACAGATGCTATCTTGGGGGAGCGGGCTGACCTGGCATGCATCACCGAAACCTGGCTGAGACCGGAGGATGGCTTACCTCTGTTTGAATTATGTCCAGCCGGGTTTGGTATTTGGCACCAGTCTAGAGAGAAAGGGAGGGGTGGTGGCATCACCATTATAGCCAGGGAGTCTCTGGGAGTTGCCAGAGCCATGGCTCCACAAGTTCCGGGTTGTGAGGCTCTGCTTCTGTGTTTGGGCCCTAAGGGTCAGCTGGGAATCTTGCTCTTGTACCTGCCTCCCTGCAAGGTAGCAGATTCCCTGCCTGAGCTCCTTGAGGCCGTCTCTGTGGTGCTTTTGGAGTTCTCCGGATGTATGGTTCTGGGGGACTTCAATTTGCCATCATTGGGGACTGGCTCTGAGGTAGCTCGAGAGTTCATGGTTTCCATGGCAGCTATGGGCCTGACTCAGGCAATTCAGGAGCCAAACAGGAGCAGTGGCCACATCCCGGACCTAGTTTTCTTGTTAGAGCGGTAGCAGAGTGATCTGAAATTGCAGAAATTAATCATTACACCTGTGCCATGGTCAGATCACTATCTGGTGACTCTGGACTTTCTGGGGGCGGAGCTTCACCACAGATTGGCCCACCATTAGATTGGCCCATCCTTGGTGACAGATGGATTCCAAAGGGAACTTGGGGATATTCCTTTGGATCAGCGACATGATTCACCTGAGCAGCTTGTCAACCTCTGGAATGAGGGTGTCGGCTGCCTTGGATGTGATCACGCCACTATGGCCTCTCCGTGCCCATGGGCATCAAGCCTCCCCATGGTTTACAGAAGAATTGAGGGAGCTCAAACAGGCAAAGAGATGCCGAGAGCGCCGCTGGGTGAAGACCCAGAGTGAGTATGATAGAACACAGGTTAGAGCTGCTATTAAAGCCTACCTTGTGGTAATAGAGGTGGTAAAATGTCAATATTTCACCAACCTTATTGCCTCTGCAGATAATTGCCCAGCGACCTTGTTTTGGGTGACAGGCTCCTTGGATTTCTTCGTGCCACTGCCTGTGCATTAGATCCATGCCCGACCTGGGCAGTGATGGGATGTAACAGGTTCCCACCAGTTCACCAAAACAAGTAGTAACTTTTCCCAGTGTCCCAGATAACTGGTAGCAGCTTTTGGGGGGAACCTTCGGGGCTTACCTTTTCACTGGTTCCCCCACTACGCATTTGCGCCAAGCACTTGGTGTGCATCCACACCTACAGTGCTTGGCACATATGCACAGCCTCTTTGCTGTCCTCCCGAGCGGGCTGGAGGAAGAGAAGCTGCTAGCCCGAAGCTCACTATAGCCTGTTCCCCGGGGGGGGGGGGTTGCTTATTTTTATTTTATTATTATTTTTCTTTGGCCCCGCCCACAACATCATGATGTCATGATGTTGGCTCTGCCCATGTCATGATGTCATGACATTAGCTCTGCTCATACTGTGATGACATCACGGTGGGGTAGTAAAATTTTCGACATCCCACCACTGGGTATCTGTTTATCTACTTGCAATTTCTTGCTTCAGACTGCTAGGTTGGCAGGAGCTAGGACAGAGACGGGAGCTTATTCCGTTATGCAGCATTCAGGTCTCAAACTACTGACCTGCCAATCTTCCAGTCAAGTTCCACATCTTAACCACTGAGCTGCCACAGTGGTTAGTAGAAGGATGCAAAATAAACACTGCGACTTTACACATCTTCTAGTGAGTTAATTGAGGCTAGTGTGAGTGACCTACCCAGAGGTCAGTTACTGACTTTGTTCTATGAAGTGACATGGGAGTCACTGACCATCCTTCTGAAGTTTGTTCTCTAAAGGTGGTATGTCTGTTTCTTTCTGTCTGTCTCTCATCATTCCTCTCCAGGTTCGTTCCTGAGTAGGAGGGGGTCTCTGCCCCATTCAGGCTGCAGGAAGAAGGCAAAAGAGCAAAAGGCTTGGCTCAGACCACAGGCAGGGATCAGTTGCTGGTAGACAAGCAGAGAGGGAAAGGCTAGGGCAATCAAAGGGAATTTTAAGTTGCAACCATGCAGTGGGGTGTAAAGAAATAGTATCACCCTTACATGGGGTTGGAAGGTGAGCTTTCTAGGTCCTGTTTTTCAATTTCTGTGCTGATTTTCTTCACCTCTAGGAGCTCAAGTGGCTAAGATGCTGACTGGGAGGCGGAAGGTCAGCAGTTCGATTCCTGAGTACTGCAGGATGGAATGAACTCCCTTCTCTGTCCCAGCTCCTGCCAACCTAGCAGTTTGAAAGCAAGAAATTGCAAGTAGATAAATAGGGACCACTTTGGTGGGAAGGTAACAGCGTTCTGTGCGCTCTGGTGTCTAGTCATGCCTGCCACAGGATCACAGAAACATCTGCAGAAGCAGACAGCACTGACTCTTCAGCTTTGAAACAGAGATGAGCACTGAACCCTAGAGTCGGATACGACTGGGTTTCGAACAAGGTAAACCTTTACCTTTACTAGGAGCCCAAACTATAATTATTAAAAATGTGTTGCTAAGTTCTTTTTTCATGTCCATATCAAACTTTGAACTGCCAAAATGAACCCACTTTCTTGGCTTTGTCATTAGCCAAAATTAGATCTTCATTGGTACATGTTTCTGGTAGTAATTGGCAAACCAGCAAATGATCCAGATCCTGCATCTTTCTACATTAACACAGCATGTTACTGTCCACCAACAGCCTCCACTTGAACATGTTGGTTTAACATTTAGGGACTCCAACCCTCAGCCTATTTTGGGTCCTCCAAGTGATGTAGGGGAGGTCTTGTTCCATATCTTTCTTTAATGTTATTTGTCCAGTGAGCTTCTTCCCCCATCTTATTTTGCTGTTGCCTACCCTCAATAATGTTTGTTCTTACCATAAAGCTTTTCTTGGTTTTAAGCTGGTGGACATGGGACACATATTCATTCAGAGGATGTCAAGAATCATTCTCTTAGTTCTCTTGGCATCTGCTGCTAATTTTTTCCTTACCTTAGGCAGAGCAATACCAGCAAGAGGATATATTTTCTTGACTGGTGTAGGTTTTGGGCATCCTGTCACTTCTGGGAACCCTCAACAGAGTTCCTTGTGGATTTTAAAAGTTATCCAAACCAAAGCAAAAAACGTTAAAATACTACTAAGTGATTTAATCCATATCAATATAAAAAGATGAGTCTTTTGAAAACACTTTAGAAACTCTTAGTTCTCTCCCTCCCCCTTTCCCAGTTTAATTTCTTTTTCTCTCTTCCATGTTTAGGCCAGATGTTAAGCTGCCAAAATGAAGCTATCTTTCGGTGAGTCCATTCTGCAGTTCCTTTGGCCTGACCTAATGTGAGAAAGATTAGCTGGCAACACAAGGTTATAATTACCAGGGTATACCCGATTGTGCTTCAAAACTAACACATTCTTCAATGAAGTTATTTCTGTGTACCCGATTTAATTGCTAAAATCCTGCCTAAAAGGAAAGTCCTGACGCCAAGGGAAGAACAGCAGCCATAGCAGCCGTGTCTCTGCTGTTTTGACCTAAATTATCTGACGGGACCACAGGTACTCAGCCTCTATTTATAAGGCCTTGGAAAAGGGGGGGTCAGTTTTACTCAACATGCTATCCAAGGGGGCCCAGAAATGAAATACAGGTGGTTATTCCTGTACCCACAACCTTCTATGTTGTGCCTACCTGCTCTCTCCTTTTCTACTTGCTCTTCCTGGTGTTGGGTCAGATTCTTCATAGAAAAACTTTCTTCAACTGCTGTATCTGATTCTGAATATTGGTTATCATCATAGTGATCAGCCATGAGTACTGTCCTGGGAACAATATAATTAAGTAGTCTTCCATTTGCCTCCTGCATCACAGTGTGACACCTGTACCTACTCTTTTCTTTCTCCCTCACGGGATCCAATCCTGTTCCATTCCCAGCAGAAAAAAAGTCAGAGGAGTAGAAGGGATTGCAGAAGCTGATGTCAAAATATCTCATCTTTAAGATGTGTGTGTTTGCTGGCTCTATTGCCCACTGCTGTCCTGCCCAGAAGGAGATTACAGGGAGCCAAGGGACAAATTTGGGAAAGTAACCTTTTTAGACTAAAACTCCCAACAACCTGAGCCACTGGGTGGCTGGTGGATTCTGAAAGTTGTCATCCCAAAAAGGAACATTTCTGCCTATGTTGTAACCCTGACCTCTTGTCAAGACACTTATTAATTTAATGATCTACCAAGTAGGCGTGTGCTTAACTTCAGCTCTCAAAAGATAAATGTAGCAACTAATGGTGTTTCCAAAGGATCAAGCTACTGCAACTTTGAACATGTAGAATCCAGCTGTGTATCAAGTTTCCCCCTTTTAACAAAAGTTGTAGTTGTATAAGTGTATTTTTAAATTAAATAACACATCATCATGCATTTGTCCAGATCAGGACTGAGGTTTTGCATGGGTTTTTAAAGATTATCTTAAATTATATCACACATATGCAGCTTGGCATCTCCGTTCATTTCATAATTTCTCAGTGAATAGACTTACTAATGCTTTTCCCATGCTTCACAGTTCTAGGAAATGCACATTAGACTTTTAATAATGATGGAACTTTTTATAAAGGCCAACTTAACACCACTGCTGCTTCTTCCTTGTCTTGATCAAACCCTGGACTGCTAAAATGAAGCCACTTTCTTGGCCTTGTCATTAGCCAAACCTAAGTCCTCATCAGTGCATATTTCTGGCAGTAATAGGCAGACCAGTAAATAAGTCAGATTCTTTATTTCTCCACATTCACACTGCATGTTGTTGTCCGCTAGCAGCCTCCACTTGAGCATGTTGGCCCTGCATTTAGGGACTCCAACCCTCTGCCTCTTCAGGGTCTCCAAGTGAGGTAGAAGAGGTTGAGTCCCTTAGCTATATTCTCCTTTAAAGTTGTTCTGTGTCCAGTGAGCTCCTCCCTCCATCTTCTAGCTTGATTTTACTCTTGCACACCCTCAAGAATATTTGTTCTTGCTATAATGTGTAAGCTGCACGGAGTCGCCTTGGTGAGGGGGCGGCGGTAGAAATGAGAGAAATAAATAAATAAAGCTTTTCCCAATGGTGTAGGGTGGGTTTCAGGCGCCCGGGGCCACAGGCCAAACTCGCCCCACCCCACCCACCTAGGTTCGCCATGCCCCCCCTGGCACGAAAATTCCTACCTTGGTGGGGACCAGAGGGCGCTTTTCCTCCTCTGCCACCTTCCTCACTGCCAGCTCGTAGCGAGGCCCAGGGGCTGGGACGGGGCGGGGTAAGCCCACCGTCAGCATCCCAGGCATGCAGCCACCCCACCTCTGTGCCCTGCAGTAGTGGCTCCCTAGAAGGCGGGAAGCAAGGCCGATGGTTGCAATGGCCCAGCACCCACGGACGGAGCAGCCCCAGCCAGGCCAAGGACAAATCCCCCCCCCCAAGGCCTGGCCAGCACTGCTCCAGCCGTGGGTGCTGGGCCATGTCGACCGCCCGCCTCATTTCCTGCCTTCCTGGGCACCGCTGACACTGAAGGCGAATGAGCTGCCACCACCGGGCTCGGAGGCAGGGCAGCCGCAAACCTAGGGCCCCAACGGTGGGCTCCTCGCTGAGGCCGCGCCACGCCACACTACCCCAGCCCCTGGATATCAACCCTGGTCTGGCCCCGGCTCAGCACCACCTGGCACCACTGGCTGGCCATGAGGAAGGGTGCCTGGGGGATGGGAGTGGAGGAGGGGGTACCTCCTGGCCCCCACTGTGCCGTAAGGCCCGCGCTTTCCAGATATGGGGGGGTACCAGGGCGCCGGTGGTGGTGGAGGGTCCTGGCACCTGTCCCCATGGTGGATTTCCTGCCCTGGCCCCCAGTAAGTCAGGGGGAGGGCATTGCTGCACCCAAAAAGTGCCGCCTGGGGTGGGCCACCCTCTCGCCTCCCACACACTACGCTTCTGGCTCTTTCTCTATCTGATCCAGTGGACTTGAGGCTCATATCCATTCAGAGAATGCCATGCTTATTTCTCTTGGCCTCTGATGCTACTTCTCTCCTTATCTTAGATGGAGCGATACCAACAAGAGGGTATATTTTCTCAACTGGTGTAGGTTTGAGGCATCCTGTCACTATACACATGGGTTCATTAACAATGATGTCAACTTCTTTTTTGTGTGTGGATGCACTCCATACTGGAGAAGCATACTCTGCTGAGGAGACGCTCAGGGCCAAAGCTGATGTAAGCAGTGTGGATAGTTGAGTCCTCCATTTATAGTTTGTGAGTTTCCTTATGAAGTTGTTCCTTGCACTATCTTTGGCTTTGGTATTCAGGCAGTGCTGCTTAAAAGAGAGTGTCTTGTCAAGTGTCAGACCGAGGCATTTTGGTGCTGAACAATGCTGCAATCACTGCTTATTATGGTGCTATTAAGTGACGTCTTGTCTCACTGTTTTACACACATTTAAGTGGCTAGGCCAGGTGGGCAACTTCAAGAATTCTGGGAGCTACACTTATCCCACCCCCCACCCCTTTGATTCCAGACACCCTAAGACAAGGGTTCCCAGCCTTTTTACACCACGGGTCTGAACATCCTCCCCCCCCCCCGGACAGCTGAGTGGGCCAGACTACACCCCGAGAAGTGGAAGTAAATGCACCCACTTCCACATTTACGGCAGCTGCAGGTGCATTTATAGCTGATGTAACCATGTTTATGCATGTGTGGGCACATTTTACAGCTGTTGTAAATGGTTCCACTTCTGGGTATGGTGGGCGGGGCGATGGAATGGTGCTGTGCACCAGGTTTGACCCATGGGCCATAGGTTGGGAACCCCTGCTCTAAGGTCATGCTGTGCACTGTAGAGGATGTGTGGGGATAATTTAACTATGCTTTCTGACCCCTCCCACCCTGTTTCATACTGGAGGAAGGCTCTTCCCCAAAACTGGACACTTATGGGGAGGGAAGCTTCCATGGGGCTAAAATAAGCCAGGGCCTCCCAAATGTAGCTGAACTGCCATGACATTCCATAGATCAGGGGTCCCCAAACACTCAGTTGTGGATCAGTACCAGGCAATGGTCTGTCCCAAACCGAGCCATTGGGGTGGGTGCCACTGGGAGCCCCAATGGCAACTTTCTACCCTCAACAAGCTCCTCCAGGTCTGCCCAGGAAATGAGAGCATTAGCTTCAGACACAGCAGATAGGCACATGCCCAGGCCCCTCCTCCACGTTGCCTAACTACAGTGGGACTCTCCCTCCCTCACCCCCCCCCGCCTGTGTGTATTGTTATACCTCACTGACCAAGTCAAATTGTGTGGCTGGCAGGCAGCTTGGCCCCTCCTCCTTGTGTTTGAGCTACAGCAGGGCTCCTCCCTCTACCTGTGTGCCATCAAGTATCACACAACCCATATTCAAGCTGTGGCTGGCAGATGGTAGAGATTTTAAAAAGAGATTTTAGCAAAACTGTATATACTCTTCACTTACCTGTCTGTGGTGCAATAGCTGATAGGTCAGGAGTAAGGGGAAAAAGAGGGAAATGGGATTGGGATGTTAAGGGGGCACATTGAAGACTCTGAGGAATTACAGTTTGGCCATCCCTGGGTAGATGTCCCAGACGTGTAACTTCCTCTTCTGAGTACATACACAGATACATACATTTCCCAATTGTCAACCATATATCCAGATTGCAATGATGCAACACAAATTTAGCTGAGCCATTTTTTTCCCTTACAAAACATGCCCTGGTTTTTATGGAGTTGTGTTTTAACATGCAACACATTCAGCAACAACTGAGCCAGAGATTAACTGATAACTGCCGCATTAGATATTCTCGTCCAAAAGCTTCTTTTTCCCATTTCAATTTAAAGTGCACTTAATTGGCAAACGTGCATTTGAGCAAAGTACAGTTGCATAAAAAACTAATATTTCAACAGAACTTTCTGAAAAAAATTAGCCTCTCTAGAGGAAGAGACTGGCACCAAATCTTTATGCTAAGATTCCAATGGTTTTCCTGTTCTGAAACTGGAAGCAACTCTAATTCTGCTCTTATTATCTTTTGTTTTATCGACTGATGAGAAAATTAGGTCTCTCCTTGAAACTGTTAACCATTCAAGATAATTGTCCTTTGCCCTTCTAGGCCGCAAAGTTGTGCTGTAAAATTGGTCATGTCCTCATCTTGTATACAGTATTTATTATCCCACTTCTGCTAGACATGACCAATTGTATGGGATAGTATAAAAACAGGAGAAAGCACATTTTTTTTGTATAGAAGGGAAGAAATCTTAGCCATTCTGTGGCCCCACTTCACTTAAAGGGCCATCAACTTCCCCTGCCCCCCTCCCCCTCTCCTTCCTGTCCTCTTTTTGCTTCCTTCTTTTTCAGTCTGCTTGTTCAGTAAAGCTGGCGATAGCTGACTGTTCCCTGGGGTGCTGAGCTGCTTGATAAGCACTTATGAGGTCTGGCCCAGAAAGCAGGTGAAGCAGCCTCAATGTTGCCGTTTTGTGAAGGGTGCCAGGATGGACAGCCATTCACTCATCCAGTTGCAGCAGGACTGGAATTTGATTGTCGAAGTCAGGAGTTCTCAACCTTTTTAAGCTGGGGGCCTGGACATTTTCCCTCAGACAGCCCTTCCTCCACCACATGGCACTTCTTGGTGTGGTGGAAGCAGTGGTGGGCTGTCTAATTTTTTACTACCACACTGTGGGTGGAGCTGACATCATGGGTGGAGCCAACATCATGACATCATGATGTTGTGGGCGGAGTCAAAGTAAAAATAAAATAAAAAATACACATTAAAATACAAATTAAAATAAATATACACAATACATAAATACATTAAATACACATACAAACAAACTACATAAAACACACACACCTCAACCCACCCACCCCAAACACAAATCTGTCACTTACCTGGCCTGGGGTCAGGGAGCAGCAGGCAAGCAGGCAGGAGGCGTGGTGGCAAAGCGGCACGGTGGCACAGCCTGCCGCAGCACAGCACAGCATAGCACAGCGGTCTGGCCTGGCCTGGCTTGGCCTGGCCCGGTGATGTGCCGAGGAGAGGCCGCCGCTGCCACTCCTCCAGGCACTGCACCCTTTCTGGGAAGTCCAAAAATGGCTGCTCAGAAGTGCACATGCATCAAAACACGATTGACACATGCACACTTCTATTTTTCAGTGTGCATGTGTCAAATGGAGTTTTGACGCATGTGCACTTCCGAGCAGCCATTTTGGGCTGCCCAGAACTGTCATCCGAAGGGCAGCCGGAGAGGCGACCAAACCGGTTGCCTGGAGCTTTACTAAACCTCCCCCTCTGGATGGCTGCTACTGGGTCAGGCGAACCGGTCTGAACCCAGAGCAGCCCACCACTGGGTGGAGGCAATGGGTGGCCACATGAAATAGTGCTGTGGTTTGCATCTGCCTGCAGGTTGAGAATCCCCGCTCTAAGTGGTTCCAGGGTGGAAGCCGATCACAAGGTGAATTGCAGGAGGATCAGAACTCAATTCCTGGAGGCTGTAGGATACTGTGCCAGTACGGCTTTCATGTTTATCCCCTTCAAAGGGGCAGCATTCAGCAACTGTAAGGGCTACAGTTCCTTGGTCCTATTGTCCAGATGGATTATGTTGGTTAGGTAAAGGTAAAGGTCACCCTTGCTCGAAAGCCAGTCCTATCTGCCTCTGGGGCTCAGTGCTCATCTGTTTATAGCCAAAGAGCCAGTGCTGTATGCATCTGCAGACATTTCCGTGGACATGTGGCAGGCATGACTAGACACCAGAGTGCACTGAATGCTATTTACCTTCCCACCAAAGTGGTCCCTATTCATCTACTTGGAATTTCTTGCTTTTGAACTGCCGAGATGGAATCTCACTCCATCATGTAGCACTCAAGTCTCGAACTGCTAACCTGCCGACCTTCCAGTCGTCAAGTTCAGCGTCTTAACCACTGAGCCACAGCAGTCCTTGTGTTTGTTGCTCCCCCATAATTTCTTCTTCTGACGTCTGATGGTAGGTCTGGGGCTGGTCACCTGGTGATGGCTTGGCTGAGGGCTATATATTAGGCCCATTGCTCTGTTCTTCCCCTCTGACCAGGTGTCCTACATCAATTTTTATGTTCATGCTCCTCTTTGGATGGGATGAAAACAATGGTGACAGACGCATGCATTTATTCACATGGCCTTGTTTCTAGTAACCCATGTCTAAGCTTCACACTGAAGAACTACTTGGAGGAAGGTTGACTGTAGCACATGAGTATTCTGTTATATGGCGCCATGCATTGGGGGCCTTCATAGATCAATATCCACATTTTGAACTGAGCTCAAAAAATGGGAGCCAGGACTCATGGGACAAAATTGGCATGTTTTTAAAGGCTTGTGGTTCTGACAATCCTCAAATGCAGACCTTCACATGCTGTGCTACACTAGTCCAAACTGCTATCACTCGTTAGTCTCAACTGATACAGGCCATTGAATCAACAGGAATTTGGCAAATCAGTGGGTCTGCTATACTGTAGTTGGAAATGATAACTGGACTAAAGCTCTTGTCTCCATAAAGAGGCCAATTTTGAAAATGACAGATGTATGAACATAATAACCTGACTAAACAAAATTCTAGTGCAGCAACACCAGAAAAACACCCTTTCCCCAACAACTAGCTTGCTAGCTTGTATGTTTGGAGAGAAAGATATTGATTCCTTTACTGATAAACACTTCATGCTGGCAACTTACATCAGCATGATATTTCTCAGGTAATTTGAAACCTATTTCTGCATAATTGTTTATTTCTTAAAGATCTGTCTCAATGTCTCATCACTTTTTGGTGAGGAAGTGTGTGCTTATTCATTTTGGCTTTTAGTTTACTTGGGGGAGGGAAATGCAATAAAATGGCTCATTTTGGTAAGTTCTTAATAAAAACAGACTAAATCAAATGCTCAGCCATCTGTATCAGTCAAATTGAATAAAGGAAGTTATAATGGGGTGGGCCCAATTGTGCTTGCATGCTATGCATCTGCTAAAGCAGAGAAACCTGTTGCTTTACAAAATTGGCAATCTAATTCACAAATATCGTTGAGTACACAGGGATGCAAGTCCAGATCTTTCAATGGCAAGGATCTAAATCCTTCATTGACAACTTCTTGGTATTCTCAGTGTTGGTGCCTGGAGCTGTGTACTTTGGGTGGACTGGGTGACATGGGCAGAAGTTCTTTGGAAGAATAATTCTGTAGAGTGGAGAGGTAAAGGTAAAGGTCACCCTTGCTCAAAAGCCAGTCATATTTGACCCCAGGGTCCGGAGCTCATCTCCATTTACAACAAATAGCCAGCGCTGTCTGCATCTGCAGACATTTCCATTGTCATGTGGCAGGCATGACTAGACACCAGAGTGCATGGAATGCTATTACCTTCCCACCAAAGCAATACCTATTTATCTTCTTGCAATTTCTTGCTTACGAACTGCTAGATTAGCAGGAGCTGGGATAGACAGGAACTTACTCCGTGGTGCAGCACTCGAGTCTCAAACTGCTGACCTGCTGATCTTCCAGTCATCAAGTTCAACATCTTAACCATTAAGTCACTACAGTCCCTGTAGAGTAGCACAGTGCACATTAAATAACAAGTTGGATATTCTAAATATTAAATGCATAATATGCATCCAAATTTTCCTTTTTTCTCCCCCGCCTCCCACCAGTATCTCTCCTGTTGTGGAATTTCTTTCCAAACTTCTTCCACTGGCAGGCAAAAAAATCTTTCTAATTATGGACAGTTGTTGACCATTGTGGTTAATGAGGCAGAAAGCACATGGCATCCTATGGGTGTGGAACCCAGGGACACACTAAACAAACACAAATCTGTGAAACAAAATGTCTGCTTGCATAAGGATTTGGAATTTGATGGTCAAAACAGCTCAAACTCTCCCACTTAATGATAACCTTACAGGATCTATCCCAGACAAGTCACAAACATCAATCTGTCCCTTGCAAAATATACTTTGGATTTCTTAAGGAATAAGGGAAGTATTTATCAAGCAGATTCAAGGTAGCTTAGTGACTCATGGAATATTCTGAACCACAGGCTTGGAAAGAAAATTGCTGAATTCTTAAACACAATTCATTGAATGCCCACAGAGCTGGGCTAAGGTATCCTGGTGGAGCTGGAATAGCAAATAGTACTCATCCCTCCTCATGTCACGTATAGTATCTGACTGGTCAAGTTAATTCTGGCACTGCAAGCAAGAAACACCACAAGTATCATTTCCTAGTATATAAAAGTGCATTAATAATAAATTTCATAGTGATCACTTGCTGAATATCTAATTTAGAAAATCTGTTCCCTAAAGTAGTTGCATACAAAAAATTTATCAGGCTGAGTGACAAGGAAATGGCTTGCTTGCTTGCTTTCGCTAGATAGAGTCTGTGAAAGTAGAGAGTGGGAAAGTCCCACAGACTGCAAAATTTAAATAGCTTCAACACAAATTAGGCAAAAATCTGACAATCTGTATGTTGTAGCTTAATACATTTTGGCAGCTAGGACACTGTGATCCTATTTTATTAAAAGTCATCAAATTACTAAATAGTTCTTAGCAAGGACTGTTTTAGTCAACATTATATCTGGCTTTATTAGAGAATTTTACAATGAATTTTAAGTCATGTCCTGTCCTATATACAGTAAAGATTGGTGACAAGGAGGAGGCACCCTATCAAATACCTCTGCATTGGCTGTGTCAGTTTAAAGTGAACTTTCACCTGCAAAAAGAGAACTTGGGACAATCAGTTTTGGACTACAAATCCCATAATCCCTTCACCAGCATATAACCAACAATTAATGCCGATCCTGTATCTAGAAACTGTACTTTATGGGTGCCTCTAGGCCAGTAGTGGCAAATCTATGGCACACGTGCCAGACAGGGCACTCCCAGCCCTCTCTGTTGGCATGTGTGCCATCACCCCAGCACAGAATACACCCCACCCTTCTGCCCAGCAGCCCAACTGAAGTGTTTCCTCCTTCCCCCCAGCACATAGTTCACCCCGCCCCTCTGTTTGGGCACTTGGTCTCTAAAAGGCTTGCCATCACTGCTCTATACCAAGTGCCCGTGCAAAACAGCAGTGGGGAGAGTTTTAGGCATTGCTTTCATCTCTACAATCTCAGTAGGTCTCTTTTGAATTTAAGTTTTAATTTAATAATGAACTGCCTTGAGCACACCTGCTGCAAAATAAAACAATAACAACTTCTAGAGTCCCTTTAGCATCCTTGTGTCTTGAGTTTCTCATTTTGCATAACAGAGACAATCAAATTACATTTTTTCCAGGACTGTATCTAGCTGTCTCATCAGGTGAAAAAACACCACGGGTAAGTGTCGACCTTGTTATCTCCATGGTAATGGTCAGTGGAAAAACAAAGCAACATACGCACACCTACCCACATGCGCATCAGACCCTCCATCTTTTTCAATTACTGTATTTTTTCCTGTTAAATGATCATTTCTCAAGACGGCATTCATATTATGAAAGTGAAGTGCCAGCTTAAAAGAAACCTCTGAAAGGCTGACCTGGTTAAAAAGGTTTGCCTTTACACTTCTTCTGGGTTTTTTTTTCTTCTCTTGCTTTTTCCAAAGTGAAAATAAAAGTCATCCAGGTGATCCATCTTGAGATGACAGGAGAGTCAATTGTTTTTACCACACTCCATTAGCAAAAGAGAATGGCTGATTGTGTACAGTTTCACCCATATCGTATAGTTAAAGAAGATCCCACTGCTCATTCTGTGAAACAGAAAGAAAGAAAGTTACTTTCAGGGCAAATTCTAGAATCCTCCAGTGAATTTGGTAGATTTGCTGCTTGTTGATGGATTCTGAGACTTATAGTTTTTTTTAAAAAAGTAACTCTTAAACTCTGAATACATCATTTCCTGCAAATCCAAGAGGGAGGGTGTATTTGCTAGCAGACTTCTAATAGGTAACTGCCTGTTGGTCGTGTGAACAGAATGATGGATTGAACAGAGGGCAAGGCAGATGGTAAGGCATTGATATTTCTCAGACAGGAAAAAAGTGGCAGGTAGAGTCTAAGGACATTTGATGGTGAATTTGATGTGTTGAATTATGCTCATTAGTTCATTTATTTCTTTTATTTCATTCATTAGTTAAGGGTGATGTTTCAAATGGGGGAAAATAAAGACATTATGTTCATAAAATTAAGGTTTTCATGAAATGTTCATAAAATCTAAGGTTTTCTGAGCTAAGGTAAAGGTCACCCTTGATCGAAAGCCAGTCATATCTGACTCTAGGTTTCAGTGCTCATCTCTGTTTATACCCAAAGAGCCAGTGCTGTCTGTGTCTGCAGACATTTCCATGGACATGTGGCATGCATGGAACACTGTTTACCTTCCCACCAAAGTGGTCCCTATTTATCTTCTTGCAATTTCTTGCTTTGAAACTGCTATGTTGTGTTAACCCAAAACCAGAAATTCCAATTTCATTTGTGTTTATTATTATTTTTATATTTTATTTTTCAATAAAGATGCTTTTAACCTTTATTTTCCATTCTCCCTGACTCTAACCACTATGCACACATGTCCATAAATAGCTCACTGTACACACAACAATTCACCACAGGTGAATAACTGCAAAGGATCTCTTTTAAATAAATATTTCAATAGTCAAACCACAAAGTAAAAGAGTTTTTCCTTCATGATTCCTTGAAAGCAGTTCTTCAATAAGAGGTACAGCCAAAAGGGAAAGTGGTTATTACTTCAAATGAGAAACTTGCTACAGTGTATCCATTCTCACAACAATGTATTCTGGTGTGAAGAGATACTTTTCTTTTGAAGGAAAGAAGGTTAGAAAGAATGTGTTTATTTTTGTTTTAAATATTCATAGAAAATGTTTCTGAAGTCCGATCCAAATTATATAAGTGTCACAAGAAAAGTTATTATGTACTCTATCAATCACACTTTGGATCATTTCAATCGGTTGATAAGTTTGGTCTCAGGCTCACTACCAACTGACCCCCCCCCCTCAAAAGTGTCATTTTTACAAATCACATTTTTCCTTAATTTCTTTGTTGTTGATTCCTGCTTTGGTGTCATTCTTCTCTACATGTTGTATTTTAACTGTATCCACCTTGGGAAGTTGTCATAGTCAGTTTCTAACATGATTTTCCCTTTTATTTTTGCATTTTTGTGACCTCATTTGAGTGTTTTTTTTTGTAAAACACTTCATAGTTCCCCCCCCCCAGTCCAATTTCAAATGTAATAGTGTCACCACAAAGGTTATTCATTTCTCTTTCAAACTCACTTTGGGTCACCTGAATCGGTTGTGTGGTTTAGTAGCTGGGCTGCTGGAAACCGACACACACTCACACACACCGGCGAAGATTGCATTTTTTTCAAGGTGACTTTCGGAAGCAATGATGTCATTGTTTTGTATTTTAGGCCAAAGGCTCTTTACATTTCTGAAAGTTGCCTAGATGAGCTTTCAGTCAAGGTAACCATTATTTTCATGTGTGGTTTAGTTTTGTGGTGGCAGCTTGTCGAAAGAACATAATTTTCGTTACATTGCAAAAGCTGCAAGACCACCCAACCAAAACATAAGATGTTAATAGAATTCACATCAAAAACAACAATGTTATTGGAGTCAACATATTCTTAGATGGAAAGTTGTGAGCACATCCAAATGACCCATCTGCTCTTTGGCACTGGGTCATTGAACTAAGGACTCTAGCAATGCACCTCAGTCATCTGAGGGCCAAACTAAACATGACCTCTAACATCCCATCTCAGTGTTTTATTTTATTTGTACAAGAAGTAACAATGGGAAAAGTTAAGTCTGAAGAGGTGCAACTGCATCCACGACAGAAGGAATAGTTCACCCTTTCCTTGCTCGTCATTTTGTCTTTTAATACTGCCTCCTCAAGTAACTTATTTTTTCTTCACAAGAGAACAGATCCAAGAATGTGGTGGATATTTAATGATCATATAATTCCTTAGATCACCATTTCATGGTGGAAAATACACTGCTCTAACATACTAGTTTTTATGTGCCATCTATCCTCTTTTTGTTCTTCACAGTTTTAGAATGGTGTGTATTGTGTGGTGCGCTTTCTTTCATGAAATGCTCATCAGGCCTTATAAATGTGCTGATATCACAACATGTGCTTTGTTTTATAAAAGGTCCTGAGAGGTGTGACATGTGTTACTATAAGCAGCAGGAATTCAGGTTGGATGTTTCCTCTGAAGCTGCACAAAGGTGTTCTTGACCCACTGCCTGGTTGTCAAGGGAAAAAACTGAGTCCAGGAGAACTCCAAAACTGTGCCCCTTGTCATTACAATGGGAAATGCACCCTTTTTTGGCAAAGAATTCATAATGCTTGCAATGCATTTTGTTGGTGAATCATAGCACGAATTCTATATAAAGGAATATTTTAAAAGTGAAGAACAAAAGGCACATGGTTGCAAAATTAAACACAGTTTAGTCACTGGGGAAGTGTTTACAACCTATGTGATTTCTCACATAGAAATTCCCTTATGAGAAGTTTAAAATGATGAATAGGATAAATAATTTTTTTTAACAGTAGCCGTGTTAGTCTGAGTTTCAAGTATATCAGAGAATAAACAAATCAATGAAATATCAGACAAAGTGGGCTTGATCCACGAAAGCTACATTAAAAATATAACAGTCTTCAAAGTGTTACAGGAGATCCTGGATGAAGCAGGTTCTCTCTCCCTGTAGTTTAAATACAGGGAGGAAAAAGATGCGATCGTGTCTTTTTCCTCCCTGTATTTAAACTACAGAGAGAGAGAGACTGTGTCTCTTTCCCTCCCTGTATTTAAGCTACAGTTTCTCTCTCCTTGTAGTATAAATACAGGGAGAGATAAAGTGCTTGTGTCTCTTTCCCTCCCTGTATTTAAACTACAGGGAGGGGGAAAGAGAGAGACGTGATTAGTTCTCTAGAGACCCAATCACGTCTCTCTCTTTCCCCCTCCCTGTAGTTTAAATACAGGGAGGGAAAGAGACAAGCAGTCCCTGCGACTGGGCGTGCCTTTCCCCTGATCCTACTGCAGCCGCAGAGACCGCTGCTGGTGGGGGGTGGCTTTAAAGGCAGGGAGGAAAAGGTCTCTTTCTTTCCCTGCCTGCCTTTAAAGTGGTTTGTCCCTGAAGTCAGGGCTTTTTGTTAGCTTTGTTCAATGCATGCATCGGACAACGCTAAAAATCGGATAACGTCATGACTTGTGGAACCAAGTCATAATGTTATCTGGGGTATTACTGTATAATTCTTAGCATTTAAGTCTTCTAAGGCTACCAGAAATACTTAAAATTCCCATCTTGTCCTGTAATCCTGCAGCCTGCTACACAGGGGTACTCATCCATATATATAGAGAAAGCCTTTTATTTATTTTTTCCAACTGTTAAACTGTTAAAGGTTGCTGGGTTTTCTTGCTCAAAACAACTTGCAGAGGAGAAGTTCTTGTTAGTACAGTACATATACTCAAAAGGGCAAAGATTGTAGCAGCCTTCTGCACTACCGTGGTTTTGCAATGGTCAGCTGTTTTCTCATTTTAGAAGAAAAACATACGGAGTGTAAAACAGCTCAGATAACAAATTGTGCTTTTTAGCTGGTGCCCTTTGCTTTGTACTGCCCCAAAGCTGCTTATTTTTCAGTCTCTCCACCAACGCAAGTTCTGCAAACTCCTGGCCACTGGCTTCTTGGGGTACACACCCCTGTTGCTACCTAGGATTGTAGGAACACAGGCTGCAGGCTGAGGTGTCTGTCCATACATTGGAAACCACCTCTGAGGAAGTCTCAGACTTCTGGGTTGTGACCTTTTGTAGCATTAGGTAGTGATACAGTGAGGCATTTAGCAGTCTTTTTTTATTTTTAAATTACACTTTTTTAGCTCTCCCCCCCCCCCCCTTGGACACTTATTTTTAGAACTGTTGCTATCTTTATGGGGGCACACTTGACTGCTAGGCTTTAAGGGTACACCCTACCACTGCTTTGGGTTTCTTTAAGCACTTTTTTTATTTGTAAAGTGCCCTTTATTATTTGGAGTTTGTAGCTTTAGGCCAAACTCTCTCATTATGCTGTTTACACAGCTCCAGGCAGCAGACAAGCACCTTGAACCAGAATAGTTACCAAACACTTATTTTAGAATGGCAGGTTAACAGACGTTTGTAGTGATACACTGACCCATTTAACTGTTTATTTTTCAGTCTCCCAAAAGCCTGTGTGGTTGAGGAGACATACATTTCTTTCCTTGGGCTTCACAGCTCTGGCTGCATGTAGGAAACATGGTGTGCAAAATTCATGTCTTGAATCAAATCAGAACTTCAGAGGGGCTGTGGCTTTTGCAGCAGTAGCAGTAGGCTGTGATACACTAAGACTTGTAGCAGTTTTATTTTTCAAAAGACTGTGTGTCTGTGATTCGCAAACTCCAGGCTCTGTGGCTTATTGTTGATATACAACACTGTTGCTGGCTAGGGTTGTATACAAATGCATGCTGTGGACTTTGGGATTACATCCTAACATAATTCTTAGCATTCAAGTCTTCTAGGGCTCCCAAAAATACTCAAAATTCCCATCTTGCCCTGTAATCCTGCAGCCCACTACACAGGGGTACTCATACATGTTTTATCACCACAGTGTTTGTCACACCTCGCCAAAGGTTGTGCTGACCAGGACTTGCCTGGATTTGCCCAGCGCTGAGTGAGAGGCGCAATGGGAAGGAGGTCAGGCTGAGGAAGGGGTACTAGCACTGGGTATGTGTTCGGAAGGTCCAGCTTTTCTTCACTCTGTTTGTGGCCTGCATCCAACACTCAGCTTTTATCTCACAGAGGACCCCCTCGAGTTTTTTATTCCCCCACCCCAAAAAAAAAGTTAAAGCTCTGTGCATTGTAGAGGAGAGGGACGGTGGGCTTTTTAAACTTCTTGGCTTTTAACTGTTAAAGTTCGGTTTCCAAAACTTCTTGCCTTTTTTCTTTTAATGGAACAACACTGCTCTTAAATGGTACTTTTTTAAAAATTTCAGGAGTGATCCAACAGCTAAAGAAGATTGCTGACAACTTCTCTTTTTCTCTCTCAAAGCGGAGACCCTTAAGTTTTAATTTTAAATGTTTCTCTTTTTGTTCTTTCCCCGTTTCTTTCTCTTTTCATTATGCTGTAAGGATTTTACATTTCAGGTATCAGTTTTTATTTTATTTTTTCAATGCTGTGTGTGTACGTGTGTGTTGGTTCCTGTTGCAACCATTAAATAAACTTGCACACTTGTCGGCGATGTGTGTCCCCAAAAGTACACAAAAACACTCATCCCAAATACACTGGTCTATCCAAAAATACACAAGTCCCCCAAATAAAATGGTCTCCACAAATACAAGGGGCTTCTAGAAGTTTTTTTTTTAAAATGGTCTCCACAAATACAAAGTCTCTCCCAAAAATGCACTGATCTCCCCAAATACACAAAACTGAAGCTGGGAGAGAGGGGGGAAGAGGAGGAGGAAGAGAGAAAAGGGTTGGGGCAGGAGGAAAAGGAATAGGGGTGGGGGAGTTAGGGGAGGGAGGGAGGGAGGACAAACAGACCTGTCAAACTAAAAAAAGGGTGAGACTTTGAGTTTCATGAATGCACCCCTACCCTACTACTATTGTGAGTTCAATCCTGACAGGATTCAAGGATGATTTAGCCTTCCATCCTTCCAAGGGCAGTAGAATGAGTGGCCAGCATGTTGGGGACAAAAATGCTAATTAACTTGTGAACTGCCCAGAGAGTGCTCTAAGCACTATGAGGTGGTATATAAGTAATTGCTAATTGTTATCCTTTGATGCTTCTCATTCTTAAATGTCCATACTAGAAAGTAGCACTGATTACCATTTTATATGCCTTTTCTTACATGTTATTTGTGCAATCTGTGTTATTTCTGAAAACTTTGTTAATTTGCATGCACACATGTGTACGAGTGCGTGTGCGTGCATATGCACGCACGCACGCACGCACACGTGCCCACACACACACACATTTTGGTTCTCTTTTCTTTCAAGGGCCATGATGAAATGCTTTGCTTTCTCAAACAGTGCAGAAAAAACTGAAATATCTGTACAGGTATAGTGTTGAGAAAAGAAGACTATGGAGAGATAGAATAGCACTTCCCAGGCCCCTAAGAAGTTGTCATGCAGACGAAGAGAGGATTGGGTTCTCAGTCATTCCAGGCTGCAAGGCATGTAATAATGGGCTCAGGTTCCAGGAATATTGTCTTGAATGCAATAATAACTCTGTGTCACACACACAAAATTGTCTTCTATTTGGTCTAATCCATCTGTCGTATACTAAATCTAGTGCACTGAATTCTGATTCTGCCTAGAACATGTGCCAGAGGTTCACCGCCACTGATTTATAATATCATTACAACCTCTTATGAATGGAAGGGTACTCTCTGTCACTAGAAAAAGGTGCAAGAAATTACTTGCTTAACATTAGAATGCAGAACTCATATAATGTCTATACGCTGTTCTCAGTGGTGGGCTGCTGCCGGTTTGGACCACTTCGGCCGAACCGATAGCAAAAAATCTGGAGGGGATCGCCGGGGGGTAGTAAACCCCTGGGCAACCGGTTTGGTCGCCTCTCCAGCCGCTCTCTGGATTGCATTTCCAGGCAGCCCAAAATGGCTGCTCGGAAGTGTGCATGCGTCAAAATGCCATTTGATACACGTGCACTCGCATGGTTCCCCCCGAACCCTCCTTCAGCCCCAGCGATGGATTGCTGGGGCTAAAGGAGGGTTTGGGGACAAGCCACATGGCCACGTGGCTTCCCCCCATAATCCCTCACCCAGCCCCAGAGATCCATTGCTGGGGCTGAAGCAGGGTTTGGGGATAAGCAGCGTGGCTTCCCACCGAACCCCACCACCACCACCACCGATCCATCAATGGGGCTGAAGGATGGTTCGGGGACAATCCGCACGGCTTCCCACCGAAACCCCTCCCCAGCACCACCGATCCGTCAGTGGGGCTGAAGAAGGGTTTGGGGGAAAAGCTGCATGGCCGCACGGCTTCCCCCTGAACCCCCCCCCCCCAGCACCACCGACCCATTTTTTATTTTATTTTAATTTTATTATTATTATTTTTTAAAAAAAATTACTTTGGCTCTGCCCATGATGTCATGACATTGGCTCTCCCCATGACTTCATGACATTGGCTCTGCCCATGATGTCATGACATCATGATGTTGGCTCCGCCCATGACATCAGCTCCACCCACAGTTGGTAGTAAACATTTTGACAGCCCACCACTGGCTGTTCTCTTTTATTTATTGCCTCTGGTTTGAGAGCTTAGTGGTATTGGTAGAGGCTGAGAGTTTGATTCCCCAATGTGCCTCCAAAGAGAAGGGCCATCCTGTGTAGGTTTGGGCAAGCCGTACAGTTCCAGGACACCCCCAGAAGAAGTGAATAATAAACCACTACTGTGTACTGTATTATCTACCCAACTAAACCTAGAGAGAGTCACCATAAATCCAAGCATATCAGAAAACAAAATAAAAAACACTGTAGCTCTTTAAAGACTAACTGCTATATTTTTATTGTTAGCTTTCATGGACCAAGTCCACTTCTTCAGACAAGGAGTGAAACTTACAGGCATGGTTTAGATACACCAGATTCAGGGTTCAAAGGGAGAAGGGCCTGCTCAAGCAGAATGACAGACAAGCAAGTACGACAATACAGCTTCCCACAGCCATCAGCAACAATAGATTAACACACGCTTGCTTGCTTGAGAATACTAACAGTGACTCTGTGGAAAAAAATGTTTTTAAATTAAAAAGTTGCACCTTGAATATATTGAGTATTCTAGTGCAACCCCAGCATACAGTAAATACTAACACACTAACCAGTGAGACAGGAAAGACTAGTCTGAACTAAAGAAAGTTTTTTGCATTGTTTGTCTCTAAGTAGCCAATTAGAAAAGTTCTTGTCTTCCCACTTCAGGGGTAACCTGACCCTATTTGCATGTCTTAAGGCAGGAATTCTCAACCTACAGCCTGTGGAGCGGATGCACCCCAAGGCACCATTTCATGTGCCCACCCCCACCACCTCCACCACACCAGGAAGTGACATACTCTGCCTTTGGAATAGTAGGGTGTATTTTTGAGCACCTCTATCTTCTCAGTCACATAGCTGAAAGAGAAGCCACCTTTACTTACTCTTTTTTTAAAAAAAAAACCCTAACTTGAATTTCCTGCCTTCATTATTAACCTGATGCTACTTTATCAAGACTCCTGAGCACATGTATCTTCTGCCTTCATTTTGTGAGTAGATGCTATTTTCCTTTCTCTCAAGCATTTTGTCCAAATGTGTTTATTAGCTGGGCTAAAAGGGGGAAGAATTGGGGAGACTTGCATTCAAATATAAAGGCCTAAAAAGCTGCCCTGATTTGCTATGCAGCTGCTACAACTAACTTAACAGAATATACAGAGAAACTGATTGAAAACATTTTGAATGCAACAATAATTGTATGAACAACTTGAGACGGTTGTATAGAATAAAAAAAAAATCAATTTCATGACACTGAAGGACTGCTTTCAAAGCATCATTTGATTACTTTGCCAGCAGTCAAGCAAGCATTGCACCTTTCTTGTGCAATAAAGCCAGGCTCCAATTGTAGCTTCAATAATACCTGGTGGGATTCTGAATATCAGAAGCAGCAGGCTGTGGGTCAGAGTTCAAAATATTATTACTTGAGAATGGAATTGTAGAATTCTGCACTGTAAGATTTTGCCCACTAATCAGAAAAACAGCTCATACACAAATCCACATAGTTCTGATTACTGTATGTCTAATCATGTTTATGATGTATCTTTCATGCCTCATAAAATAAGTATAGTCTACTTTGCCAAGTACATGAATATACTGTATTTGTTTTTCAATTACTTTCACGATTTCCAGCTTGTTGTCAATGGAACACACTGTTTGTGCTGACCCACCTAGGCAGGCACAGGTGCCGCATGGTGGCAGTACACAGACAGTCCACACCAGGGTCAAACTTTTAGTGAATCCCAGCAACTTTTTCCACAAGATAATCAGCAAAGTCTTCAGCTGACCCATGCCAACCAGGGCCAGGGCCCCCTCTACTGAGGAGTGACCTAATCACCTGGAACAGAGTCGCTGGGCGATTATCTGCAGAGCCAATAAGGGTGGTGAAATATTGCCACTTCACCACCTCTGTTGCCACCAGGTAGGCTCTGATAGTGGCTCTAGCCAGTGTCCAGTCAGGATCACTCTGAGTCTTCACCCAGTGGTGCTCTCGGCATCTCTTTGTCTGTTTAAGCTCCCTCAAATCCTCCGTAAACCATGGGGATGAGTTGGGCCCACGTGCGCGGAGAGGCCGTAGTGGTGTGATGATGTCCAAGACCACCGTCGGATCCCCATGCCAGAGGTTGACAAGAGCCTCAGGTAAATCGTGTAAAACCGATCCAGAGGGAAACACCCCAGTTCCATTTGGAATCCTTCAGGATCCATCAGTCACCAGGGGCAGGCCAATTTAACTGGCTCTGCTTCCTTATGATGAACCATCACCCCCAGAAAGTCCAGAGTCACCAGATAGTGATCTGTCCATGGCACAGGGCATCCTTGATGCAGGCAGAACTGGGCTGGGCATAGGGAGTACCCCCTGATCCAGGTCCTCTTTGGAGATGGAGGAGGGCTAGATCACAACACTGTTCTATGTATACATACATGAGTCCTTAAGAGGGTGTGTGGAAATCTCAGTAAAGCCGCTGATATCAAACCTGCCATAGACCACTGGTGGGATTCAGCTGGTACACCCCAGTATGCCCGTACCAGTAATAGAAATTACAGCTGGCCCCACCCATCCAGTTGCCAGAGACCTGGGTCATAGCCCTGCACCTGACTCCCATACCATGGCGCAGCCTCCCCAGGCTTCCCCATCCGGTATTGTAGCCACCTGGCCACACCCACCCAGTCACATGACCACTTGGCCACCCTCACCATGCCATGTCCACAGAGTAGGTAGTAAAAAAAAAATTGAATCCCACCACTGCCTCAGACCCTATAAATCCTCTCGGTGACCCTACAAAACTAACTTGGATGGGGGAAAGTGCTAAAGGCATTATTCTTCTGGACCTCTAGAATCCACCATGCATTAAGGCTCCCTTACTCAGAAGCAAACCCTACTCTGATGATGGTACATAGACTGCAAACATGGATAGACAAAGAAAACCCATTTTGAACTTTAAGTGAACAAAAGAATAAAAAGTCCCCCCCTGCCCCTTCCTGTACCTTTGTGTATGTACTAGGAAGCAGGTAAAAGAACTGAGTTAGCATGCAAAGGACAGGATAAGACCACATCTGCAAGATTATGAATTGTGTGTTCAGTTGTCTGTCTTGGGACTGGTCTATAAAAGGTGGCGATGGAAGCAAAGGCAGAAGCAGAAGCAGCAGGAGGAGTGGTGGCAGATGCAGAAGTGGTGGCAGAGGAAGCAGAAGCAGTGGTAGAAGTGTTGGTGGAAGCAGCGGCGGAAGCAGAAGTGGCAGTGGAAGTGGTAGCGGTAGCAGCAGAAGCGGTGGCGGCAGAAGCAGTGGCAGCAGAAGCAGTGGCAACAGAAGCGGTGGCGACAGAAGCAGCAGTTGTGGCAGCAGGGTGGGTAGCCAGTTCATGGTCCCTCAGACTGTTGAGGGGCTACCACTTCTGCTGCCACTGCCACCATTTCCATGGTTGCAGTGAGGGCATGGGCTGGATTATTTGATGCCGCTGACCAGATCTGACATGCAGGCCATAGTTTGACAACCCCTGGTTTACAACATCTTGCTTACTGTGTGGATATATAAGAATAATGCCTTTTTCTTTCTCTCCTACTTTAGGTACATGTACAGTATTCCTTTTGTTACCCATGCCACGTGAGATGTGATTTGCCCATTTTTGACAATACAGTACATGTTTTCTTTTTCAGGTATACCTTTGCAGGTTGATCTGTTGCTGTGGGGTTTTTGACTGTTGTAATTTTTAATGCATATGTCCTCATGCTATGTTTTAATTCTGACATTGTTGACCTTGGTGTATTTCAGTATTGTTTCCTGCTCTGAGTTCCTCTTCTTAATGAAATGGGCAGAGCACCAATGTCCTTCTTTCCTTTTCCTACCCACCCACCCATCTGTTTATTTACATACAAAATAAAAGTGCTTTGAGACAGTTAAGAAAGAGAAAATAGTTTTTGCAAAAATGGATTACAGGGTCAGTGGGAAGGGGATGCAGATATTACTGCCAACCATGCTGTTGTCCTTGGTTGTGCCTTTTCTAGGTTTCAGTTGTATTCTCTCATAATCAGTTTTGAAACAGATCAATACTTTCCTGACATCAGAAAATACAAATGTAAAAGGAAGTTGAAAATCTGATCATTTTAGTAAGACCCAGACATACCTTTTATGGCCCTGATTGGTTTCATTCCTACTATTCTGCTACATTGCAAGACTATATTCTTTACTGACAATGGAATAGCCTTTGTTCCCCTTTCTCCCAGAATTTCATAAACGTTTTTCAATAATTTCATGTCAGAAATTATTTTGAGTTGAAAGGATTTTTTGCTGGAGAAACTCCACTCAAGGGATGCCTGAATGAGGCTCCTGTCATGTCCCCAAGATCTTTTCCCACCAAAGTGGTCCCTATTTACCTACTTGTAATTTCTTGCTTTCGAACTTGGCAGGAGCTGTGACACAGATGGGTGCTCAAACTGTCATGCAGTACCCAGGTCTTGAAATGCCGACTTGCTGTCCTTCCAGATAACAAAGTGAGCTTCTTAACCACTGAGCCACCACAGCCCCCCGGTTATTTAAATGATGAAACAGCTTGCAGTAGGGTTCATCTCTATGTGTCAGCCAGGAGTCTGGTTTCCTGCAATAAACCTACTTTCATTTCAAAAACTAGAGACAGACCCATAACATCCACTGAATGGATATGAGCCTTAAGTCCACCATTTCAGATCGAGGAAGAGCTTTATGGCAGGAACAAATATTCTTGAGGGTACACAAGAGCAAAACCAAGTTAAAAGATGGAGGAAAGAGCTCACTGGGGAAGGAACATCATTAAAGGAGGATATAGTTGAGAAACTCAACCTCCCCTACGTCACTTGGAGGACTCTGAATAGGCTGAGGGTTGGAGTCCCTAAATGTAAGACCAACATGCTCAAGTGAGAGCTGCTGGTGGACAACAGCATGTGGTGTGCATGTGGAGAGATACAGAATCCAGCTTATTTACTGGTCTGCCAGTTACTGCCAGAAACATGCACTAATGGGGACTTAAATGTGGCCAATGACAAAGCCAAGGAATTGGCTTCATTTTGGCAGTCCAGGGTTTGTTAGGGACATGAAAGAAGAAGATTTCAAACACTCTCTCTCTTCCAAAATTCTTCTCCTTTATATACTCATGCCATAGGAAAACAATGGAAGATGTTGGTTACATTTCATACTTTTTAATATATTTCTTTGGGATAACCTGTAGGGACCAGAGATCCTAGGTCTAACATCCACTCAACATAAAAAGATCTTGATGTAGATCAAATCCTTTGGTTTGGAGAAACAGAAAGATAGACCAAGCAATTTTAATATGGATACCCTGAGACATTAATAGTGGTTTTCTTTTTGTTTCCTATTTCAGGAACACATAATACTGTCATTTTCAAGGGGGTAAGGGAGAGGTGACTGCAAAAATGAAAATATTCTCATTCCCACGATCTGAAGTAACCCACTTTCCTATTTGAAACATGGACATTTCATATTTCTATCCTAGGTTGTGAATTTTTCCATCTGGATTCTGTATCGTTTATGATTTTGTTTTGTACTTCAAAGCATGAATTCTGTCAGCCTGGTTCTAGGAAGAGTGTTCATTATTTAACTTGCATTTGCTGGAAAACAGCAGGACATTAAAAACATGGCAAAGACTAGATAGAGGCCTTGTAAATCTAATTTTTAACATTTTAATATACCGTCCAAAATACAACTCAATTAACACATGAGATTAAAGTAAAATGGGTTTTCAAAAGTGAATAACTTTAAAGATATATGGGCAGATTTTATAGAAATGGTCCTATTGAGAGGAAAAGCTCAAATTCCCATGTGTGAGAAATGGAATTCAGCAATTAGAAAGAAGAAATGAAAAGCAATAAAAAGAATGGATATTTTAAAGGGTTGCAAAGGTGAGGGGACACGCAGTACTATGTGATATAATTTGTTGTGGGTGGGGTTGTGTGTGAATATTGATTTGTTTTTATATCTCTGAAAGAAAGAAAAATACAGCTAAATTCAGAGCTTAGAAGACTTGCATTTTAAAGCTGCAACTTCCAGAATCTCCCATTGAACATGGCCAAAGGAAGTTGGGAACTCAAGGGGAAATGGCTAAGAAATTCTGGAAATTATTGCCACCTCAAAATCCTTGACTTTGTGTTGTTGTGCTGGTGGAGGTGGCCTTTGCTGGGGTCTAGAACAAGAACTGTTACTCAACAGATATTGGTGAATAACCTAACTGTATGTTTAAAGAATTTTCACTAGATTTGCCTTCTTCGTCTAAATCCGTAGTACAACCTTTTGCTCTTTGGTTATTTTGGACTAAAGCTGTAACTAGCATTTTTGGCACCTAGGACAGTTGGCACCATCTTTTACACACAGAGAGACAGACACATAGACAGACACACAGACACACACACACAAAAAAATATTACAAATATTAAGACAAATTTAAAATATAAAAATTACAGATATAACAGTCACAAACACAAAATACAATCACAAATTGAGGGGAGGGGGAAATCCCAAGTATGAAATTGGAAGTACTGTACAGTATATGGTAGCCACTTTTAGAATCTCTGCTATATTTCAGACAAGCAGTTCTAGCATATTTTGTGCTAACCAACTTTAAGGTTTCCTCTCCCCCCCCGACCACCACCCAAGATGTGAAATATACCTTTTCTAAAAAGCATGTACAATCAGCTGAGTGTTCAGACCTGACAGCTCATGGTGCTTTTTACACTCTAGTGCCTGTGATCTCTCTGTGTGCCACTTGGGCAGTAAGAAACTAACTGCTTGTTAGTTTCTTATTGCTTTCTTGTATTGTATTTGTACGGACAGTACAAAAAAAGAAGAGAAAAAATGTAGGGGTAAAACAAACTGTTAAGAATAAATGTTCCCACCAACGAATACATTTCCTCTTCTGGAATATGATTACCTGAGAGACACCTTCCTCAGTAGTATGTCCAAGATTACGTTTGAATAAAAATAATAAAAATGATGATGATGATGATGATGATGATGATGATGATGATGATGATGATGATGATGATGATGATGATGATGATGATGATGATGATGATGTGAAACAGAGAGTAGAGGAAGAAAAACATAGCTTGACTTTAGAAAAGTGAAGAGCCTATGCTTAAGGAAAGGCTGACATCGGGATGGTTAAGAGCAGGAGTGTTGAAGAAGGAAATGGAAGGATTGATCTTGGCAGATCAAGAAGTGTCCCTTCTAGCATTGGCCACAAAGTTTCTAGTGAAGGGGAGTATTTCCCCTTCCTTCCTGCTGTGGATGGAGCAGCTGATGTGTGATATCACTCCTTGTCAGTACAAGGGTGGGGTGTGTTGGGTTTTAAAGATAGTGCATGCTCCAGCACTGGTCTCTTACCTTGTGTCTTCTAACTGCACACCCGCCCAGCAGTGGAGTGTGCTACTGGGTCACCAATGCCAGTGGAGTGTGCTACTGGGGCAGATAGGAAATTTTGAGCTTAGCTTCATATTGGCTACTGGAACCTATCCCACTCTGCTATTGCAAGGCATGATGGCATTAGTTGGGTGAATCTATACTGTATTGTGATCCAGTCCTTGTTACCTGAAAAACCACTATTCCCTTTTTCCTGTCACAGGTCAATGAAGATGTAGAAACGAGTATGAGTTAAGCCCAGCAGAGACCTGCAAGCACTGGAGATGCTTTACCAAAATAAAAAAGTTCTTCCACTGGCAAAACCCCCCCAGGAACCACAGAGACTTGAATTTCAGGAAAAAATAAGAAATTTTATTGAATGTGCATTTAATCAACAGTGGCCTGCTGCTGGTCAAAGACAGTTCACAATCTTGCCTGATACAAAAATCTACACATGAACTTCCCTAACTAATTTTTTGAGAGAGAGCTGGAGTCCCAACATCGCGAAGTCTTCTTATACAGTTCTACAGATACAGACTAATCCTATAATCTATCTATAGTTACAATAAAGTTTTTACAAAGAAACAATACTTTTGCATCAGGTGGTCATTTCATAGATAAGTAAGTCAATTTTAGGTTACAATGGTAAGTATTTAAGCAAAGAAATGTTATTTGGTAAAAAGGTTACAATTTCCAGGAAGGAATAGTGGGAGGAGGTTAGGGGGATTAGGTAAAAACAAGTCAATACAGTAGCCAATGACAGAGTAAATTTGTTGAGCGTGCCACCAATGAGCACGCTTGGCTTGAAGATAGGAACTGCATGCCTGAGGTGGGAAGTTCGAACAAACATACAGAAGTGTTGGATTTGCATTGAGGATCAGCCCCAGTATCCCCCACCCAGGCTAATCCTGTCAAGGTGAAAGAGTTATCCCCTAAGGCAGTGGCGCCCAAACTAAAGCCCGGGGGCTGGGTGCAGCCCCCAATGCCAATTCACCTGGCCCACAAACCCTCGTCGCTCCTGGAAGTGGAAGTAAAACGTGCCTGTTACTTCCGCTTCCAGGAGCGACGAGGGCTTCGCGGGCCAGGTGAATTGGCGTTGGGGGCTGTACCCGCCCCCCAGGCCTTAGTGACTGGCTCCCTGAACCACATGATTGGCCCACGGCCCAAAAAGTTTGGGCATCCCACCCTAAGGCAATCAAGCTTGTGGTATTTGCCATAGACTTTGAGGAAGTTTGGAGATAGGTGTGTGGCCTTTGGGCATCAGGTGTTAATTGAGTGTTTCCTTTGTGGTACACCTATTGGTTCTACCTAGGCAGGCTCAAATTTAAAGAAAATATTGTGGAAGTTTCCTGCTTTCAAAATACAAAATAGAACATGTTAGAATCATATTTCAGTATTTTAAATGATTTTTGGAACATTTTAATTGCAACTGGTAATTAAACTTCAATCAGAGATGAAAGGGTTAAGTTCACCATGCCTATGATCAAGCATGGCTCCAAAACCTGATGTCTGAAGTATGATTCTGCCTAGGACATCAGGATCTTAAGTTAGCAAATCTTATCACCTTGGTTAGGTTCTCACGTTGCTTACGTGGGTTATGTTTGCCACAAATGTAACAAAAAATGTCTCGTTTATTAACACAGCTGCACCTATTCATCTTTAGCTCAAATGAAACTCACTATGGCCTAGCTGTACTATCCAATAAGATGGTGTAGGCAGTTGCCTACACCAACTGCCAGGGGAAGAAGAAGCCAGGGCAGGTTGAGGACTTTGCCGCCCCTACCCCTGAGCCCACACCAACATATTGTATTGTAATGTAATGTATTTTTTGTAAGCCGCCCTGAGTCGCCACAGCGAGTGGGCAGCAATATAAATTTGAACTAATAAATAAATAAATAAATAATCTCCCCTTATATACAGTACCTATTTTTGACATCAGCTCACTGACTTGCCCAGACATGCCCAGACTCTGCTGGAACATGCATGTCAAAAGGCGACATGATTCAGCTGAGTCATAGAGGTAGCTGCAACTGTTATAATGTTCCCATGTAAAAATACATTACTGAATTACCAACCATTTGAACAGCTATAGCACACCTTAAAATCTGTACGTGATAGGCAAATTCTGAGTTTAGATTTGGAATCAGCACTCTTGATATCATGTAAATCACATGTGTTATTCCCAGTAGCAAAATCATTGTTGTGCAGTGAATTGAACCAACCAATTACAGTACTGGTATTTTGGCTAAATATTAGGAAACACATGATTTATATCAGTGATGGCAAACCTTTTAGAGACCAAGTGCCCAAATTGCAACCCAAAACCCACTTTTTTATCACAAAGTGCCAACACAGTAACAGGGGAGGAAGGAAATGCTCCCATTGGGTTGCTGGGCAGATGGGTGTGGGTGAACTCTGTGCTATGGAGAGGGAGGAAGCGCTCCCATTGGGCTGCTGGGCAGAGGGGTTGGGTAAACTCTGTGCTGAGGGAGGGAGGAAGCGCTCCCATTAGGCTGCTAGGCAGGAGGTGGGGCAAACTTTGTGATGGGGTGACTGCATGAGTCCCACTACTCTCATGCAGTTGAAAGGCCTCTGCGGAGCTTAAACGATCGCAATTGCAAGCCTTTAAGAATTGATTTAAAAAGGTCTTTGCAGTTATTTATCTGCAAAGTGTTTTGAATGAATGTGTGTGTTAGTGTGGTATTTACGTAAATTTAAGGCTAATTTTGACATGGAGGGCAAATGAAAAATAAAGAGTAAAAGCAATTTTATTTGAAAATAAAGGTATAAAAAAAATAAAAGGGGTAATTTTCAGATTTGGGGTAACATCCTCACCAGACTCTGAAGATTACCTGGACCAGGAGGCACTTCCTATGCCCAGCCCAGTACTGCCTGCACCTGAACCTGAGAATGTCCTGAGCCAGGAATCTCAATCTGCTTCTGGCCCAACTCTGTTTCCCCAGGCAGATGACCTGTCAGATCAGAAGTCTGACTCTGACAATGATCAGCCCTCAGCCAGGGAAAGGTGCAGAAAGCAGCTACAGCTGAGACACAAGCAAGCTAGAACTAAAGTACCAAAGAAGGCTCCCAGCTGCTACTGATTAGCTGGCAGGCTCTTAAGCAAGCTTGTTGCAGCATTCCAGCACCAGTACAATTCTTCAGAGCAAAAACTGATGCCCTGCTTGTTTTTGTATACCTTTTGAGAGTGCCTGTCTAGACCATGACCCTGACTTTTCTGCCATCCCTGATGATGCTCCTGGACATCCGTCGGACTAGATGCTCGCTTGAACTACTGGTAACCAGACCTCAGCTTGCTCTTTAGACTTTGCTATTTGAACTCTCCCTTGAATAGACTGTGTGTAGTGATGCTGTGTGGCAACTGTGCCTGCTGGGGTAGGTCAGCACAAGCTAATAATTAGATCATGTTAATTGGCGGGCAGTGCTGGGTTAGCATGGCAGGAGTGATTCCCTCAGGGCTTCTTTGTGTTGAGTATTATAGTGCAACCCTGGCATGCAGTGAGCAGAGAGACAGGCAAGAATAGCCTGACTTAAAGGAAGTTGTTTTCCATTGTTTGCCTGTAATTACAATTAGAAAGGTTCTTTCCTGTCACAGGGATCACCTTACTCCATTTGCATGTGTTAAGGCCTTTATTTGCTCTGGCTTTTTCTCTATTGCTTTCTGCTTTGGAAGAAGAAAGATGTGTTTTTGAGCTCCTCCATCTTCCAGGCCACATGGCTGGAAAAATGGTTCTACATTACTTCTTTCTAAACCAGTTTCATCAAGACTCCTGAACACATGTATCTTCTGACCTCATTTTGTGAGTAGATGATATTTTTCTTTCTCTCATGTATCTAGTTCAAGTGTGCTTATTAGCTGGGCTAAAAAGGTGTGAACTGGGAGACTTGCATTCGAACATAAAATTGACTAAAACCTGCCCCACACTTTGCTGTGCAGTTGCTACAAATAACTTAACACCTTGGACATGAGGGGAGCTGTACCCTTTGCCTGATTTGTGAGAATCAGTGAGGATGTGGAGAATGCCATGAGACAGACATGTGATATGATCAATATCTGTTCATGTGAATAGAATTGGGATCTCTCACATGATGCCTCCCTGAAAAGCCTGCCTGCCACTTGCTAGCAAGAGATTAGCTTCTCCTGCTCTCACTACCAGCTCCTCTGTAGGTCTGGGGGATTGTTAATCTCAAGAACAATGGCCCAAATTTTTACAACAGCAGTTTGTGTCTTGCCTCTTTATTCCATAGTGGGAGGGGAACAGGTTTTGCCGACAAATTGCATGAAGACTAAGATACAGCACATATCCAACAATAGTAAATACCAGCTTTGTAATGAAAAGGATGATACAGTAAATCATCTGATCAGCGGATGTAGCAAGGTTGCACAGAGTGATTATTTACAATTCCATGTCAGGATTGCAAAAGTTATTTATTGGAAATTTTGCCAAAAGTTTGGATTTGAATGCAGTAAAAATCATTGGGAACATCAGGTAGGGAACGTTTTAGAAAATGAGAGAGTATAGATCCTGTAGGACTTTAAAATTCAAACAGATAGACATCTGACTCATAATACACCTGATATAACTGTGGTGGAAAAGAAAAAGGGCTGGTTTATTGACATTGCTATACCAGGCGACACACAAATTGAGGACAAACAACTGGAGAAAATCACAAAAATATTGTAAATTGAAAATTGAAGTAGAGTGGAACCTTGGTTAGCAAATGGCTCAGTTAATATAAAAATCATATAACAAAAGGAAATCCATAGAAAATAGTGGCTTGGTTTAGAGAATTTTTTTCAGAATGGATTAATTGGTTTTCAATACATTCCTATGGGAAACCATGTTTCGGTTAATGTTTTTTGATTTTTCAATGCTTCCCTTTGGAAAATTGCATTCAATGCATTCCTATGGGAAATTTGGTTAAAGTAATTTTCACTGTAAAAACTGTCCCAGAGAACACATTAAACAGAGGTTCCACTGTACAGCATTTTTGAAACACACAAATACTAAAATCCAGAAACAAAACATAGTATATCAGATATGAACAACAAAATACTAATAAGCAAATATAACCATACAGTTGAATACCATACACAACAGTGAACAATATAGGTGACAAACATTATACTTTTCATATCACTCCATCAGGGAGAACTTCCTGGAAAGCTTGCCTGAATAAACAGATTTCCAGCTGCTTCTTAAAGCTTCTGAGAGAAAAAACCTCACAAATGTCATAGGAAGTGCAATTCCATAGCATGGGTGCCATAGCTGAAAAGGCCCATCCCTTCATCACTGACTTCTTAGTTTCTTAGAAGGAGAGAATATTTCTATTGTATGTGTACAAGTGTTTGTACATCAGTGAGAACTTTGGGAAATTGTTCGTTTTCCCTAGTGCTATGGCACACCATTGGTTTTACAATAAATTGTAAAAGATGAGTTGGGTGTCAGCTGAAGAAGAAGGGCAGATCGAACTCGATTAGATTGGGGAGTCAGTGTGGGCTCTGGCCCTGAAACTATCCACGACATCTGTGTCATCACTTAATCTAAACAGGAGCGTAAAATAGGTTGCAAATCAAGCCACAACAAAGCTGAATCTCTCCAGTTCAGTTTGCTAGTGTAGTTGCAGCCTCAGTTGGCTTTTCTGTCCAAATCATAGGGATGCTTAGTCTAAAGAATTCCTCTCTAAAGAGTCACAGTTATGAGCAGAAACTGGTTTATTATTACTATTAATATTCAGTATTCACTATTGGGCAGCGAGGGCCAAACTTGGCACTCCAGATGTTCTTGGACTTCAATTCCCAGAAGCCCTGATTAGCAGGAGCGCTGACTTGGGATTCTGGTAATTGAAGTCCAAGAACACCAGGAGTGCCAAGGTTGGCCATCACTGCATAGGGCATGCACATAGGAAACACAAAAACTGAGAATTGCTGTTGGGATTTGCTGCTGCCCCTCTAAGTCCTGCAGGTCTGGAGCCCTCAGCCTGGGATCAGCTGCTCTAACTCCACCAGGACTGGACCCTCATCCTGCTGCAGCTGCTAAGCCTCATCTGAGAGCCCTGGGGAAGGTTATGGGCCTTCATAATCTCCACCTGATGATCCTGGGTGACTTACCTATATAAGAATCAGCCTTTCCTTCCAGAAACTGCCTTAGGAATCGAGGTTGACAGGCTCCTGGATCTCTTGCCTTGTTGTTTCTAGAAGATCTTGTTCTTGATTTTTGCTTCTGCCCTGGTTCTTGTGGACTGCTGTTGTTCCTTGGCTGGATCCTTTCTCCTTGAAGTCCATTTTCACTTAGTTCCACCCCTTGAAGATACTCATCCTCAGCAATGGAGGTCAGCAGACTTGCAGTCATGTGGCACCTGGATCTCTTGTTCTGTTCCTGGTTTCTGTTGTTAAAGTTCTCTGTTTTTCTTCTGATTATGTCTCTAGAAGATCACCTGCCTTGTTCCTGTAAACCAGTGTTTCCCAACTTTTGGTTTCTGGACTTCAATTCCCAGAAGCCTAAGTCAAGTCCCCAAAGCACTACTCAGCCAATGTACTGATTTAGGCTTCTGGGAATTGAGGTCCCCCTGTTGGGTGTTGGTCCCACATTGGGAACCACTGCTGTAGACTTGTGGGTTGCTGTTGTTCCTTGCCTGGATTCTTGCTCCTGGAATTCCTTCCTCATTTTGCTCCAGTCCCTGAGGATTCTGTGCTGTGTCTGTTCTCTTGGTCACTTGACATCTAGCATGTCTGGACTACATTTTTGTTTCCTGGACTAATCCTGCATCCCTGGTTTCACTTGGACTTGGACTCTGGACTGAGATCTGGTTACTGTTTGGCCTGTTACCTGGTTGTCCATGGTCCTGGTGTTCATCTTGGCTGCCAGCCACCCATGCCCTGGTCCCTGTCAATTGCTGGTAACATTGTCACCCTAGCTTTATTCAGTGAACAGTCACAAACCATCCAACCTCTTGAGATCTCAATGTTATCAAAAGGACAGCAGTCCATTTTCTACTGGATCTTGAAAATCAGTGCAAATTGAAGGATGAAATGCAAATTTCTTGGCACATTATCTTGCACTTCATAAACGAAACCTGCGTTTTTAACCTTGATTTAATTATGCTCTGTGCAACCGGAATGACCTCACTTAGGTCACGAAATGTCTGAATCAATGGAGCAAATAGTACCACTTATGACCTTGCCCTTAAAGATATAGCTTTGTGAGTGCAGCATTGTGTTCTAAGTGTAACATGCTTACGTTCTCCCTTGATTCAACATGACCTTTTAAAAAGAAATAGAAATGAACCCATGCCATTTTCTGTCCCAGAATTAAATGTACATTAATTAGACATTAGGAATGGCAATACACAGAAAACTGCTTCAGGTCATTTCAATCTACCTGGAGATTCTGTATGGGATTTGAATGTTGTGTTTTAGAACAGAAATTACAGGAATCCAGGGAGACACAGCAGAGAGAAAATATATACTTATGCTAGATACCAGTCTCAATGGTTTGAATATAATTGGAAGGTTTGGGGTCCATTACCAAATTTTAAATGCTCCAGTTAATATGCTGTTGTCAGCTGTGATTTTCACTAACCCAGACTCCTTTATAACCACTCTTTCAGAACAAACTTCAGAAGTATGGTCAGTGATTCTTCTTATTCATTACCATATGTTGTCTATAGGATAAGGTTGTCTCAGCCACTATGGCTCTCCTCTTTAAAGAGAAAAAAAGGCACCAAATTTAAATAATTATATCACTTTCTGTTTTCTAGGTCAATGCAGCAACCAACCATTATCACTTTTCATAAAATCTTTAAGTCCTTTTTTTTACCCTTTTCTGGTCTTGAGGGAGATACAAGGTTCTTGCTCTGGCAGTTCTAGCTGCTTCCATCAGCATTGGTTGGAGTTCTCATAATATTTCTTTGATGTTCTCCCTCCACCTTCCTCTAGGTTTGCTTTGTACCCTTTGTCCTTCTCCTCTTTCCACATAGGCCTTCATAGAATATAGCCTGTAAATGCACAACGTAAAGTCTGAAAGGGCAATGGTTACCAGTTGTGTAACATTGCATCTATCCACTAACCATTTGCCACTTTACATAACTAAGCTTCAAATGAATACCAAGGGAGGATCTTCAGTCATTACCAACTGTAAAAAGCCACACAGACTCATATGATTTGCAATTATATCTGCTATACAAACCAGACATTGTTCTTCTGTATCCTCCCCCATCATAGAGCCACTTATAAATTATTCTCCATAAAATCTCATTCTTATGTCTGAAGAAGTCAGCTTGATCCATGAAAGCTAACATTAAAACAGTCAGTAGTCTTTATGGTCTGTGAATGTTCTTATCATTTTGTTTCTTATCTCATCTGTTTGTCAGTTGTTAATACTATATGTCCTCAAGTCATCTGCAAGTTATGGTCACTCTATGATAATGATGGCCAACCTTGGCACGCCAGCTGTTCTTGAACTTCAATTACCAGAATCCCTGATCAGCAGGCATGCTGACTTGGGATTCTGGGAATTGAAGTTCAAGAACACCTGGAGTGCCAAGGTTCGTCATCACTGCCTTATGACATTGCTTATGAAAGCTCCAAAACGTCTTCTTCTAAATGGCCCAGCTCTTTACAACAAACATGTTTAGTGCATAGTTAGAGATCACTTTATGAGATGCTTGCACAGATCTGCATGAGTGGAACGGTGTGTACAATATGGAGTAAAAACATGAACAGCTTTATTTTCTCAGCTTTATTCATACTTATACAATTCAGTACTTCTTTCATTTCATTCATGGGGAAGGCTTCTCTGCTACAATAGCATAGCTGGAAAGATTATGTTGCAGTGCTCTCCACTGCAGTTGGGTATGGCTTTGCTGGTATCTGGTACTTCTGTGAGCTTTTCCTGGAAATGTCAGGATATTTGCTCTGCATTTAATTCCCACCACAGGCATTTCCCCCCCTATACACATATGTATCTCTGCATGTCATTACAGCATTGTTCTGCACCAAAATACCTTGGCATGACTCTTAACAGGAAGCGATCTTTTACATAACACTGCTTAAAAGCTGAAGTTAGTATGAGGAACAATATCATCAGGAATTGACCAATTATATATGGGGAGCTCAACCATCCACACTGTGTACATCAGCTTTGGCTCTCAGCATCTCTATGGCAGAGTATGCTGCTCTACTATGGATTGCATAGGTACACCTGGCAGACAACAACAAGCAGTGTAAATGTAGAGAGATACAGAATCTGGTTCATTTGTTGGTCTGTCGGTCACTAACAGAAACATGTACTAATGAGGGATTATGTTTGGCCAATGACAAACCCAAGAAAGTGGCTTCATTTTGGCAGTTTAAAGTTTGACCAGGACACAAAAGAAGAAGAAATACATGCATGGGAATATCTGTCTATCATCTGTCTACATTCCTATGCCCTGCTGTACCTCAGCCCATTATTAAAGTATGGGCGGCTGAAATGAACTCATGCTGACACCATGTTACATCAATTCTAATTTCTTTCTCTGGTTGTTGCTTCTTCTGTGCCTGAAATATCAGTTGCAAGTGCCTTGAAAAGGGAACCTGTTTGCCAGGTGTCATGCACTGGCTGAAATCCAGTTGCAACAACTCCATTGTGTAAAAGGTGTCGATGTCATCACCCTGTGATATTAATCTTTATTTTAATACAACATATTTTATCCACCCACCCTTTCAAGTTCCAACACACCCTAGGGCCCAGGTGGCCAACTTTGGCACTCCAGCTGTTCTTGGACTTCAATTCCAAGAAGCCTAAGTCAGCACACCTGCTAATCAGGGCTTCTGGGAATTGAAGTCCAAGAACACCTGAAGTGCCAAGGCTGGCCATCACTGCAGGTCCCTACTGCCCAGGGAAAGCCTTTGGAATCCTCAGGATGGGGGAATCACCAAATGTTATGGCTTCCTTACTGGTGGAGATTTGTAGAGAATGCAGACATTCACCAATAAATATATTATGCAAGCCATGATTTTGCCCAAGAGAAGCAACTCTCTTAGGCTTCTTTGGTCCTTAGCAATCTCCTTCTTTACTTCTTCTTTTACTCCTTCATGTGTTGTAAGCAATGAAATTCAAGTACATTACATGTATGGTGAGAAATCCAGGGCTGTCAACCGAAGAATAGAATTCCTTTGTTGAAGTTGCCTCTTCATGTCTACAACAAATAGTTTAATATTGTCTTATTCTTCTGTCACGACCTTGGATTTTCCCCAAACAAGCCTATGCAGCAGCTTTGGCTCAAACCTTAATTACTATCCAGTTCAGTCTGATTCCAACTCAATTAGATGAGACCCAAATCAAAGCAGAATGGCCAGATTCAGTTCTTGGGAAAAGCAGTCCAGATTTGCACATCAGTTTGGATCCAATGCATAAATCAGTTCAAATGGGACGCATATCATGTTAGCCATCTGGTTGTTGTTGTTTTTTTCAGGCAGATTTTACAGGTACTTAATAGGGAAAGCCCTGAAACTTGATCTGTACTGTTTTTCCCTTTTAGGGTTTATCATGTCCTTGGATGTCATATATGTCAATATCAAACAAGAACTAACAGCCTTTTTGGGTAGAAGGCAATGGAAAACTGATGTTCCTGTTTTACCAATTGATCCTGATCTTGGTTGAAAATAAAATAGGACATGAGCAGACATTATCCCAAACTAGGGTTTATGCCAAAGCCCCAATTTTGCCTAAAAATTGAATTGGGGAATCTATCAGTCCTGTTTCCCACTCCTGACAGCCAATGGGAGAAATGCTCAATGTTTTAACAGTTGGAGTACATGTTATAGTAAAAGATGAGGAATCTGATTCTGCTGAGTCCGGTTTGGGCCTCAGCCCCATGTCTCTGATATATATATGGTGATGGCACACAAAAGCCTAATTGGCTTGGAGCCTGTCTTGTCAGAGTATCTCTTCCAGAGGAGTGCTACCCATGCCACTCAATCCTCCCAGTTTCTGGTCTTATGGGTGCTCACTCCAAAAGAGGCTCATAAAAATGGTGCAGTTTTTATGAAATTCGCTACTGTCCGATGTCCACCATCTAGTACTTTTTGTAGTTTGGTTGGTAGATGTATCTTATTATGTGTGGGGTGGGTGGGAGGATTTTAATTTACAAAGTAAAATGCTCAGGGTAGAGGTTATGCAGTAGATGTGTGGACACACATATGTATGATGTTATGAATGTCATTGCTGATATGAAGCTGATCTATCTGATGGCAGAGGAACGGGCAGAGATTTACTGGCAAAAGTGAGAAAATCAGCTGACAGAATGATGCACAATTGCTACAAAAGCCAGGATAGAAAGGACAGTGCAATGACAGCAGATCTGCGATACATCGACCAAGGGATAGTGGACTCATCATTTCATCCCATACATTAACACATGGTCAACAAGACAGCATAGAGAGGTGGATTATTATCTCATGCAGCTGTTGACAGGGCATGGCTGCTTCAGAGCCTACCAACACCACTTTAGGCTGGATGATGATACTTCGTACCCCGTCTGCCAGCCTGTGCAGGAAGATGCAGAGCACATGTTTTTTTACTGTCCATGCTTTGATGCAGAACATGAAATTCTACAGAAGCATCATCAACGACAGTTGTCTCGGGAAGACATCATTGGCGGGATGTTGAGCAGGGAGACTATCTGGGTTGCTGTGTCCAATTATGCGCCCAGGGTCATCTTGGAACTTAGATGTGGGGGGAAAATGAGAAGAGGGCAGCCAGAGGCATAGAGGAGGAGGGCGAGTAGCCTAATTAGAGGAGAGGTTTTAACAGCCAGTCTGCCCCCTGTGAAGTAATGCCTGACGGCAGTTCCACAGGGTGGCATAGAAAGTATGCCATTTACTGCTTTCAGGGATATGAAAACATCTCCATTTAAACACTACCTGCACTTCCATCTTATTCTTTTTTCCACACCTGATTGCTGGATTTTGTTCTCTCATCCCAAATTGATTCAGTCATTTTTTCATATACTTGCTATTTTGTTCATGATTATTTTTAAATATTTTAAAGATGAGAATAGATACCTCTGCCAGGTTTGTGCCAAAATATGGGTGAGCCAATGGATGCACAATCATTCCTGTGATCTTTCAACAATACTTTAGCCCAATCTTCATCTGTTTTATTTATTTATTTTCTAATTTGTATTGCCACCCAACTCCGAAGACTCTGGGTGGCTCACAAAAAATAAAACCAATCACAGTTTAAAAGCAATTTAATAACCCATTAAAAACTACTGACAAAAATATAAAGATTAAGAGCGAGAGAGTTTTCTACTAAATTAGCCAGCATGCTTGGATTACCACATCACTGGTGCCCCACACCTGCCCTGCCAGCCATGTCTTTAAACCTTTCCTGAAGGGAAGAAACTCTGTCTGGAGACACAGCTCAATTGGCAGGAGGTTCCATAGGGCTGAAGCAGACACTGAGAAGGCCCTCTTTCTGGTGCTAGAGAGATGTACCTCTCTAGCAGATGGAACAATGAGAGAACCTCTCTGGTACACTCTGGTGGGATGGACAGATGTTCTTGGGGTGATGCTGTCTCTTAAGTATCCTGGCCCACTACCATGTAGGGTTTTAAAGGTAATTACCAGCACCTTGAATTGCACCTGGAGTCACACTGGCAACCAGTGCAGCTCCCGAAGCCATGGTGAGGCATGGGCATAATGCCCGCACCCCAACACCACCCAAGCAGCCACATTCTGGACCAGTTGCAGCCTCCGAATGGTCATCAAGGGCAGCCCCATGTATAGCGCATTACAATAATCAAGTCTGGAGGTGACCAGAGCATGCGTGACCATGAGCAAGGAGTCCTGATCTAGGAGCAGATGTAACTGGCATATAACATGAAGCTGTGCAAAAGCTTCCCAGTTGGTGGAACAAGAAGATACCCTCACATAAAATCCTAACTGAAAGTGATAGGCTCAGAACTAGCCTCTAGGTGATAGTATTTGTGCATTTGTTTTCTTTCCCTGCAACTGGGAACAGCAAGCAGATCAAAAAGTGAATGGTGTGGGCAAAACAAAATGCCTGGCACAATGTCTTGTTTGATTCTTATTCTTCCTCCTGCCCATCTTTTCCTCCTAGCTCCAGTACTAAGGATAGGAAAAGGAATGTGTGAGAAGCATTTAAACAGCAATGGACAACATCCTCTTTGATTCCTATTTAAAAGAGCAATGCAAAGAACTTGCTCTTTTCCATGCTATGTCTGCTCTTTTTCTCTTCTGCCTGCAACTTTTCCACTTAAATTAGTGTTGCCATGTCCTCAACACAGAAAGAGCCTCCTTGGATATTGTGGTATTTTTGAACCACAATCAGGCATACCCTGGGCAATGGCCACCAAATAGGGATTCAAACCCTGGTCTCCAAAATCCTAGTCCCTTACTACACCATACTGCGGGTATGTGTATACTGTACCTACAAATAATCTACAGGAGGTTGTCTGTCCTTACAGTTCTGTTACATTGTGGAGGTCATGCTAGCATCTTCCAAAAAGCCTCTTCAAAATGGTCTAAAAGCCTTTTGTCAAACTTCTACATAATTTTCAGTGCTTCTTGTCCCAAACAGGTGGATACATGGAATGAAGGCATGAAATGGCAGACACAAAATATGGCACTGAAGTCTCTGCAGGATGACACACCACCATTCCAATTGATGAAGGAAGAAATATCTCCTGTAATAGTCTTGCTCTTTACTGGGTAGGAAAAAGTTGATTATTGCAAAATATGTGCATTTCTTATTGATTCACACAGAAAAACATTCTTGAGGGTACACAAGAGCAAAACCAAATTAAAAGATGGATGAAGGAGCTCACTTGGCAAGGAGCAACATTAAAGGAGAATATAGCTGAGGAACTCAACCTCCCCAACATCACTTGGAGGACCATGAATAGGCTGAGAGTTGGAGTCTCTAAATGTAAGACCAACATGCTCAAGTGGAGGCTGGTAGTGGACAGCAATACATGGTGTGGATGTGGAGAGATACAGAATCCAGCTCATTTATTGGTCTGCCGATTGCTGCCAGAAACATGCACTGATGGGGACTTGGTCAATGACAGAGCCAGGAAAGTGTCTTTATTTTGGCAGTCCAGGGTTTGATTGGGACATGAAAGAAGAAGACAAAAGAAAAGTTAGAGAGGCTGAAGAAATTCCATATACTCAAGGATTCTGCTTGGATCCAGGTTCTGGCTCCTGTTGACAAAAGGGCTCATGGGTGGTGCTTCATCTGATTTATTGGGATCCTCACCTCACATTTTGTTCTATTAAATAAGAACCTCTAATGTCTGTTGCTTCAGGAAGCTCACTTCTGCCTGCAGAGATCCATGCATCTCAATTGGGATTCAATTTATAGCTTTTCTAAGAAGGCAGATTGATGTGGTGAGATGCTCACCACTTCCCAAGCCGTCCAACATTGTTGCAGTTTTCTTTCTTTTCTTTCCTGCTCCATCTTCTGTCCATATGCTTGTCTGCCACAAGTCCTCTGCTCTCCCCTTTTGTCATTCTTTGTCAGGAACAATGTAGCAGAGTCAGGTCAAAGGTCAGTGGCACACACAGGGATTGAGACAGTCACCCACTTGCTTAGACGTTTCTGGGGCAGATTGCTTCTCTTCGCCCTGCAGCACTTTTAAATTGTACTGCAAAAAAACTGTACAGTTACAGGCCCTGTTACTCCCAAGCTTTTCCTAAGCATCTGCTATGAAAAGAGCCCAGATCAAGAACTGTGCGGCTGAAAAGTTTGATTTCTTCAGCACAGCACCCTTCATCCCACAGTATGGTGATTCAGGTGACCAGCCAGCTTGCCCCATATATAGGGCTGATCTTGGAGTAGACCTTAATATATATAGGGTGCTGTCAAGTCAGCAATAGCTGAGGACAGATTATAGGTCAGTGCACCAAAGTCATGTGTATTGCCTATAAAAGGTCCCAAGTTCAACTCCCAGCATCTCCAGAAAAGGCTAGGAAAGAAGGATGCAGACAAACTGGAACAAGTTCAGAGAAGGGAAACAAAAATGACCAAGGAACTGGAAACCAACCCCTCTGAGGAAAGACTGAAAGAACTGTCATATGTTTAGTCTTGAGATAAGAAGACTGAGGGGGGAATATGATAGAGTTCTTCAAACATTGTCATATAGAAAAGTGGCAGGATCTGTTATCGATCATTCTAGGGCTCAAGTGATAGGAAGCCAGACATCAGTTGAAAATCAGGAAAATCATCCTAACTAAAGCAGTACAACAATGGGACCAATTATTTGGGATTGGTGAATACTCAATCACTAGAGGAATTCAAGAGAAAATTAGGCAGTCATCTATCAGTTGTACTCTGATTAGGATTCCTGCATGGAGCATGGAGTTGGACTCGATGGCCTTATAAGCCCCTTCCAATTTCATTACTCAATGACTCTAGCAGTAATGTCACATGGAATTCAGCTGGCTCCCGTTCCCACTAGGGTTTCTGGGAATTGTAGTCCAAGAACATGCATAGCCCAAAAAGTGCCCGGGGCCACCGCCCCTGACCCCCCCCCCCTCAGCGACGCCACTGACTCTAAGTCTCAGAAGTCTGAAAGTCCCCCTAAAAGGCAACTTCTAGTCAGGGTCCATAATAGTGAGCTAGGTGGACTGAAGTCATAACTTTGTATTAGGCAGTTTCACACGTGGACTCTCTTTCACCCTGTGCACATTGGTTCCCTCATTTCTCCTGCTGACAGGTTTATTAGAATGTCTCATATACTCCTTCAGTAAATAATGGTATGAGTTGTTAAAACAAGTGTTTTGGAAACATGGTACAGCTGCCTTTTGAGCCTGCTATTTTTATTATGGTACATTCAAATGAAAGCACTTTCTGGAGTTCTGTTCTAGTTCACCTTTTTATCTAAAATGGAGGTACTTTTGAGTGATTCATCAAAAGCTTACCTGTGCAGTCTCAAACACAGAGAGAGTAGAAGGAGGCTCATTTATCACTTACATGCTAATGGGAATGTAGTGTTTTCCAGGATGTTTGATGTGGTGTTGAAAGACTTGTTGGTAGGCTGGTTGTTTTTCCCTCTACTGAAGCTAATAGTGGAGAGATTAGCTATACAAGGCTGGCCTGCCCTCCTGTTTGAAGACCTAAAATATCTTACAGTTGATCTATCACCATAGGCATCACTGAGATACTTCTGCCCTTTATTAATGCTGATACTGCCTTTCTAAAGGTGAAAGAGAGACTGTGGTCACTTCATGGTTAAGACACTGAACTTGACAGCTGGAAGGTTGGCAGGTCAGCGTTCGAGACCCAAGTACCACACAACGGAGTGAACTCCTATCTCTGTCCCAGTTCCTGCCAACCTAGCAGTTTGAAATAAAGAAATTGCAAGTAGATAAATAGGTACCAGTTCGGTGGGAAGGTAAACAACATTCTGTGCACTCTGGTGTCTAGTCATGCCTGCCGCATGTCCACAGAAATGTCTCAGACACAGACAGCACTGGCTCTTTGGCTATAAACAGAGTTGAGCACTGAACCCTGGAGTCGGATACGACTGGCTTTTGAGCAAGGGCAACCTTTAATTTTACATTTAAAGGTGACAGAACAGAAATGATAACTTTAGACATTCCTTACCATTACTTTATCAAACAATGATAATTTCAAATGTTGGCAGTATGACAGTTCGTCTAGAAGCAATCTATTTAATCTTTACAGAGATCCCATAAACCATGTACAGTTGTACCTTGCTTATAGAGCATAATGTGTACCTCTCTTAAAGAGCATAATGTGCTCTTTAAGCAAGTTTGCTCTTTAAGTGAAATACCATTGTAAGTGACCAATTGTGACTTCTGGTGGCAGGACTTGTGAACCCCAATTTATTTGTTAAGTGATTTTTGGGTTGGTTTTATTTGTTAAGAGAAGTGAACATTCAGAGAAAATTCTGCTCTTTAAGCAAGTTACTCTTTAAGTGAGGCGCTCTTTATGCAAGGTTTGACTGTATACTTTGACCCGCATATAAAGGTAAACGGAAGCAGATTCTATAAGTTTATTTTTAAAACACTAGATGAGATGTGAATCTTGCTATTTAAAGGCACAGTATTTATTTCACAACAGATAACAATTTAGTATATCAATATGAAATCCATACTGGGTTTCAACCAATGAATAGCTCACTAAAAAGCTAGTGCTTCCTAGAATGTCCATCAGCTTTTAATAACACCTTCTAAAGCTCTCCTTGCCCCTTTTAGGACTTTTTCCTCACTCTTACAAAAATGTAGAAATTAATCCTGCAGAAATAAGCCTCACTGTTTTTGTGAGCTTTCTAATTCTCTCTCACACATGATTGGTTGCAGCTTGATTCTAATGTAATTGGCTAAGAAGCCTTCAGGAGGCCTTTCTAATGAAAGGCCTCCTGAACTTTGGCACTCCAGGTGTTATAATCCAGATGTTAGAATTGTCCGATATATATGAGCCAGCCCGGGGTGTGTGTGTAGGTCCAGTAGGCATACCCCACACCCGCTGGGCCAACCATGTCTTTAAATCTTTTCTAAAGCCAGCAGTTGTAGTTGAAGGTGGAGGTCAGTCGGCAGGAGCATTGATGTGGATGCAGTTTATGCTCTACTACCTCTACAAAAGAAGTTCAAGTAAGCAACCAAGGAAACACAATTGAAGCATCCTGCTTCTAGTCAAAAATAGTCTAATTATTATAACTTTTATTTTGTTTGAATTATATCTATATTTCACATAAATCCATAATTTTAAATTGAGTTATGCTCTGATGTGAATAATGAAAGAAAAGGATAGGGATAGGGTAACTTTAGATACCGTATACACTAGTACCCTGGATAACGATGAGACTTGGTTCCACAAGTCTCATCGTTATCTGGTTTTTAACATTGTGCGATGCATTGATCACACAATGTTAAAAAAAGCCCTGTTTCCCTGGAGGCTGCAGCAAGCCAAAACATCAGGGTTCGAACCCTGACGTTTTGGCTTGCTGCATTTGCTGAGGACGTCAGGGAAGCCCAGAAACAGCTTGGATCGGGTCTTCCCACCTCCCTGGACCCGGCAGAGGGGTCAGGGACCCCCAAATTGGTAAAAAAAATGGACTTTTTAAAACCAATTTTGGGGTCCCTGACCCCCCTGCCAGGTCCAGGGAGGTAGGAAAACTCGGTCCAAGCTGTTTCCAAAGTTCCCCAACCCTCCTGGAGGCTGTAACAAGCCAAAACGTCAGGACTTGAATCCTGATGTTTTGGTTTGTTGCAGCCTCAAGGAGGGTGGGGGAACTTTAAAAATAGCACGCATCGGCTCTAGGGAGGTCGGGAGACCTGATGAGCGCTAATTTTGAAGTTCCCCCACCCTCCTTGAGGCTGCAACAAACCAAAACGTCAGGATTCGAATCCTGACGTTTTGGCTTGTTACAGCCTCCAGGAGGGTGGGAGAACTTTGGAAACAGTTTGGATCAGGTCTTCCCACCTCCCAGGACACAACAGGGGGGGTCAGAGACCCCAAAATTGGTAAAAAAAAACATCCATTTTTTTTTACCAATTTTGAGGTCCCTGACCCCCCCCTACCGGGTCCAGGGAGGTGGGAAGACCCGATCCAAGCTGTTTCTGAGCTTCCCCGACGTCCTCAGCAAGTGCAGCAAGCCAAAACTTCAGGGTTCATACCCTGACGTTTTGGCGTGCTCCACTGGCTGAGGACGTCGGGGAAGCCCAGTAACAGCTGTAGATCGGGTCCCCTGCCTGCTCCAGAGAGATCAGAGGACCTGATCTACAGCTGCAGGGTGGCTGGGGAAGCTGACGGGGACTCCCTGTCGGCTCCCCTAGCCACCCGCCCTTGCCTCCGCAGCTGTGGGGTGGCTGGGGAAGCTGACGGGGGAGTATACAAGTCTTGGAACCAAGTCTTAGCGTTATCAAAGGTACTGTACTGTCATTTGTGTGGGAGTGACAAAGGGGAAATAGCTGACCCTGGATAATTTTCCTTTTAGTTTTACTTCAGCTCTCTAAAAATTATCTGTCTCTGGTCATAGTTTGTGGCAAGATGAGGAAAAGAAATTTGTAAATTAAAAGATAATTCATGAATGCTTCGGCTGGCATGAACTGGCTATTTTCTTTCCAGAAATGATGCACAACTTAGACCAGGAGTGCCCAAACTATGGCCCAGGGGCATTTTACTTCCACTTCCAGGAGAGACTAGGGCTTTGCAGGCCGGATGACTTGGCATTGGGAGCCACACCCAGCCCCCAGGCCATAGTGACCAACTCTAAAATGGTGGGCCCACACCACCCACCGCCATAAGTCACCACAGTGGCGGTGATGATTGCACCATTTCCCCTGCTATTTCCATAGTCTCCGCCACTTTTCCCATCAGCGGGACACTGTGGGGAGCAGATTAGCTCCATTTTGGTCTTTGTCCGAGGTCCCTCTGCAGCACTTCAGTTGGGAAAGCATGCCATTTTGGGACTTCCTACATCATCACTTAGGCCTCTTTTTTTTCATTGTGTCACATACATTGGCTACAACCTAAAATAAAATTGAATCTGTTAGAGCAATGCATTTTGTCATTCGATAAATGTTTCATCCACATCATGTGATATCCTATTGTGGCACTCCCAACTGGCATGGCATCTAAAGCCATGACATCATCATTAATATTCTTAAAGAGAAAAAACATATCACTTACCTTGCCTTCTGCTGAGCAGGGAAAGTGATTAATTTGCCAATATTCAGAAGTGGCTCACTTAATAAGCCATTTCACAATATTAGCAAATTCAAACCAACCTTACTCTGGATCTGTACGAGTGACCACACCCAGTCCAAACAAGAATGATCCTACTCATACCAGAAAAGTAGAAGTCCTTTGCCAGGGCCCAGAAATGTGCAGATAGAGACTTACTGGAGGTGGGCTGGTGCTCTCTAGCAATGGACCACCATCTTTAAGAGTGCACCAACCCATCCCTGCAGCATTCAAGAGAGTGCCCTACACAACCCATGAATCTAGGCTCTGAGTCAGAAGCTGATGAACCAGCTTCTGAACCTGCAAATTATGTCTTATTTGAGAGCCTGCAAATTCCTGGAAAAGGCCCTTCAGCGATTATACCTTGAACATTACCACATTGTTTTGAAGTGGTTTAATGTCACTCTGCCTCCAGCCTCCTAACGTGCACTACAATTGCTGGTCTGAGAGCTATCCTGAGTGTTTTCTTTCACTCGGTGCTTTTCTGCTCCCCAGTGCCAACTAGTACTTTTTTTCCCCACCTCACAAGTAGCATAAGCCCATAGATGGCTTCTCCAAGTACTGTAAATCCAAACTGTAACAATTGGAGCCTACTCCCAGGTAAGCCATGAGGGATGGCAGCCCAAGTGGGTATGTTGCTTTTGTGTGGGCACATGTGCATTTCACTGGACCTTTCTATTGAATGACTCTTGTGAGCTTTGAAAAACCAAGAAACTGAAGAAACAACTTTATCCTGTGGTATTATGCTGCCTAGCAACGTTCATGGTGGCCTAGTGAAGTCTCTATATTGACACCCAAGGTGCAAGGTGTCCCAGGAAGGATTACTAGAAAACAACTCATTGTGGAGAGAGAAGGGGGAAGGTGCCACAATGTTTTGTTGTAAACGTTATGAAGAATGAAGTGATGTTTGTGTGCGAGTATATGCTTTGCATCTTGACACTTGTGGGACTTGAGTGTTACATTCAGTATTAATACTAAGACAGACTTGTGCAGGGGTGGAGAATGTGTGAGCAACAATTTGTTTAGCATGTTGCTCTGAATAGGAATACTGTATTGGACAAAATGATGTTTATTTTGTGAATTGCCCAGAGAGTATGCTAAGAATTAAGAGACAGCTGTTGCTGGGCGACCGGGAAGCTATAAGACCTCTGCTTCCGTCACCTCAACCAGATTGTTTGTACTGTATATTCTTGACCATAGTATATTTTTGACTGTAGCGTATTTTTTATTGCATTGCATTGTCCTAACTGTATTGTATTCTTATTTTTATGAAAGAGTTGTTGACTATATTGACTGTATCATATCTATTATATTTATATTATGGTTTTTTTTAAAAAAATATTTGATATTGTAACATTGTAAGCCGCTCTGAGTTGCTTTGGCAAGGAGAGCGGCATATAAATTGGAAAAAAAACCTGCTGTTGCCCATTGATAGTGCTGTTATTTTTCCTGTCATTCAAATGATGCAAGGCTTAAATTGGTACTAACAGTGACAAAGAAAGTCAAAAACATTAGTTTATTGTGCCTTTACAAACCATCTGCAGGTGGTTTTGGTTGGTTAGTTGTATCCATCAGTTATTTGTTTGTTTGTTCTATTTTGCCCCCTCCCTAGAGTTTAGGCAGTGAGAAATTCTACAATCAGAGGCCTTCAGGTTAGTGTTGAGCTAACAAGAAAAAAATATTCATCAGAAAGGATAATCTTCAAGCTGTTTCCTCCAGAACAGTTATTTATAGTTCATTTAGCACCATATGCAGTGATGGGATGACAAATTTGTTACCACCACTCCATGACGTCACGACGTCATGGGTGTGGCCAATGTCATGATGTCATGATGTCATGGGCGGAGCTGACGTCATGACGTTGTGGGCGGGGGCCTTAAAATAAAAAAATACAATAAAATAAATACACACACACACACACACACACACACACACACACCCTCAACTCAACCCACCCACCCACCACACAAACCCGTAAATAAATTAAATAAATAAATAAAATTAAATAAAAATGCAACCCCAAACACAAACCGCTCACTAACCCCTGGGAGGGCTCAGCAGGGGCGGACGGCCAGGGCAGGGCAGGCCTCAACTTGCCTGTGGGGGCTCGGCGGCCCCGGGGGAGGTGCCCTCCTCTGAGGGCTGGTGCCGCCTGCCCATGCCGCTGCTGAAAGTCATCGCTGCTGCCATCGCCGCTGCCGCTATCGCCACCACCACCATCACTGCCGCCATTGCAGTCGCCGCCGGTGTTGCTGCTGCCGTCATCACCGCTGCCGTCATCGCCGCCGCTGCCACTATTGCTGCCGCCGCCGAATTTTTAAAAAATTTTGAGCCAAAATGGCTCCGATTTACTGCGCATGCACAGATTGAGTTTCTGCGCATGCACAGTAAAATTGGAGCCAAAATTTTACCCATCACAAGTTTATTAAGTTCCCTTTTCTAGAGGCTAATGAGAACATAACACACTTGCATTTCAGAAGTTTACATAATGAATACTAATGAAATCACTTTATTTGTACAATGAGCCTTCATCTTTCTTTACTTCCTCTTTTATCCCTTTGGGTGTCAGGGGAGATACAAATTCCTGTTCTGGCACTTCTTCTTTTTTTTTTTTTACTTTTTTAAATTGATTTTTAAAATAAGAAAACACAAACAAAAGATTACACAAAAATACAACATAATTATCCGCATTAAAGAAAATCAAAAACAAATAGAAAAACATTCAATATGACAAAACTAAACAACACCAAAACCAATTAGATACATACATCAAAAAGACATACGATAGATAAGTAAATCACCCACATCTAACCCCTCACCTCCCACGTTCCCGGACCAACACAACATAAATCCCCATCACCCACCCCAAGCCCCTCACCACTCTGTCATCTTCTCTCCCCCATCCTTCCATTGAAGGACCACCTCCGAGTGTTGAAGAGGGGGAGGGGAGACCGGGACTAGGCAGATTCCTACCAATGTTTGAGAGTATCAAGCAAGTCAACTTGCTCAAAACTGTACAGTTATTTCTTGTTCTTCCTTCCTTCTACACGTGGCTATCTTACCCCTATTCTTTTTATTTATATTCTAAATTTTTGACCCTTATCCCCCTTTAGCTTTCATTGACAAAAATTATTTACAATTGCATAATATTTTTATAAATATACTATAGCATATTTTATCCTTCAACTTATAAAACAATGAAAACAGCTGACTCTTCCTAACATTTCAGGTGTTACGTTGACTTAATATTTGCAACCCAGTAATTAAATTATTCAGTTTTCTTCCATCTATGATGTCCTAAACTTCATTTTCATCTTACCTAACATACCCTTAAGTAAAACCCTTTTTCTCATTTCCCTTTACCTATGCTGCTGTTGTATTCTTCCTTTACATTATATTTCATTCATGCTGTTAGTCACCTAATGTTTCCTGACAATTTCTAAATCCAATGCAATTAATGGCTGGATTATCATATTTTCCCATCCGCTATAATGATCCAAATTCACCTTAATTATATTAATAACACCTCAACTCGCCTTATGGGAGAAATCTAAATTTTGGTCCTCCACTGCCCCCCTTACCCATAAATATTTTACATCACATAATTTACCATAAGGTTGATATAAGACAGATTATACCATTTCTAAGTTCCATCTTTTCAGCATTCGGAAGTTTGTCCTTTAAATCCTATAAACATCTAGATTAACAAGCAATTTTTTTTATATAAAAAAGAAAAAAATAACATGCCCTTTATTTCATTCTCTTTTCCCAATACGATAACATAATCTTCTTTTTTTCATTTCCTTTAACATACAGTAACAACTGATTATTATTATTTTTTTGAAATGCATACTCTTTTAAGTCTGAGACTACACATTGATTGGGGAATTACATCTACTTGTTAGGTGATTGTAGTTATTTCCTATTCACAACCCTTTACATTAATTTTCTTTTATACCTTGACTACCCTCCCGGAGAACCCTCCGGGATTGTTCCTACCGGTTCCAAGGAACCGGATGGAACCATGGTCATCCCATCACTGACCATATCTCTTATAAGGCCCCTCTCAGGTTCTTGAGGTAATACATTTCTGTCCTGGCTCATTTGTTCATGTCCAAAGTAGCTTCATAAGCCCAATGACATTTTCTGTTTCTACCAGAAGCAGAAGTGGACACATTTACATCATTGTTTCATTTGCATATTCTGTTAACCTGAATGTGAGAGGCCGAGAGGGGGAAACGAGAGTCTCTACTCCTTCCTCCCCAATGGTAGTGTTTGGGTATACAGAAAGAGCCTCTTTGAAGATTGTTGTATTTTTGAAACACAATCACATTCCAACAAAAGGATCTGTAAATGAATTCACTATAAGGCAGTTTCATATCTGACCTGGCATATCAGAAAACAAAACAAAACAAATAAAATAAAATAAAAAACACTGTAGCACTTTAAAGACTAATTGCTATATTTTTATTATTAGCTTTCGTGGATCTAGTCCACTTCATCAGACAAAGAGTGAAACTTACAGGCATGTTCTTTATATACCAGATTCAGGGGCTCGACGGGAGAAGGGGTGTGGGCAAGATGACAGACAAGCAAGCACAAAAATACAGCTTCACACAGCCATTAGCAACAATAGATTATTCAGATAAACTCCAAATGACTTCCTTTCAATCTCAAGGTTGCTGAGAAAGCCCACTATGGTATCTGATCAACTTGTGACCAGCATGTCAGGGGGGGGAAAAAACCCACCTGTACCTGGTTTCTTTCTGTTTTACTAAAGAGAATTGGCAGGAAAGTTGTAATATAAAATCATATAGCAATCTGTGTATCAAATTTGATAATGTCCCAGAAACCCTTCACTAATATTTAGCCTCCTGTGATGGGAATCTAACAGATGAATGTATTTGATTTATGCTGTCTCCCTTTCAATCCTAGTTTTGTAATAACTAGTTTTGTAATCGTTTTGTTTTCTGATATGCCTGAACTACAGACTAACATGGCTACTATTCAAAAAAATATCTGACCTAGACAGAGGAGGAGGAATGATTATAGTAGAGACATTGAAATCAACAGAATTTCTATGTCCGTGAGTGTACTGTTTATAAATATTCTGTTCTGTGGCCTAAATCCATTATGGTGCTGTTTTTGCAGCATCAAGTGCAGTGGAATATGTATGTATCATTATTATTATTATTATTATTATTATTATTATTATTATTATTATTATTATTATTATTATTATTATTATTATTATTATTATTATTACTTAGTTCAGATTTATATTGCCACCCACTCACCGTGGCGACTCAGGGCGCCTTACAAACAATATATTACAATACAATATGTTGGTGTGGGCATATCATGAGGATGTTCTATACAGTTTTAATTGCATGACATTAAATTACACTGGGATGCTGTTCTTCTTCCATAGCAAAAGAATTCCCCAGCCAGGGCTACTGGATAGGCAGCAGAACTGAAATTCTTCTGCAAACAAGAAATTGCATAAGAGAAAACTAGAACAGTCCAAGGTAACCTGGAAAAATGGAAACCTTCACGCCAACATGACTCATAAAGTAGCCTCACCAACATTTTAACTGTCTGCTCGCAGCACCATATATTCCATATCAAGTCAAATACTCTTAGTCCATACTTGCAACAAAGCCTCAATTCCTGTACAATAGGAATATATACTTTGCTACTAATAGACATCATGAAAAGTCATGTAGAACAGAAATATTGCTACATGGTGTTACTTGAAAAATTATTACCTTTTAAATTTGGGGAATCGTCCCACAGGCAGGGTTGAATCAGGAACCAAAGACTACATTAGATTGTGGGTTAAAATAGAAAGGAGTTTATTAAATTGAAGGCACCATTTAATTGAACAAAGTCCACCAACAAAATGAGCCCCTAACTCAGTGGTGAAGGAAGGGGGGTGAGGAGGGCGGCTCACCCCAGGCAGCATGTTTTGGGCTATGGGTATTCTTAGACTACAATTCCCAGAAGCCCTAGCAGGAGCAGGCACCAGCATTGGCTTATGCCCCAGGTGGCTGAAATCAATGCTACACTACTGCCCTAACTAGATTGATGTAGAAGACAGCTCAAGAACTAAGTGAACAAAATAGCTTTTACAGTATACAGTTTCTACACATACAGACTACTCCTAGTGGCTACCTACCTTGAAACAATACAGTTTACATAATGTAACAAAAGAACCAGCAGCAGGTGGTCGTTTCATCAATCACAGGTTACAAAAGCAAATATTTATGTAAATGTGTTCAAATAGTAAAAAAAAAAAATTCTAGGAAATATAGAAGGAGAAGATTGGGGATTAGGGAAAACAGATGCTGATACAGGAGCCAATGCCTGGGCTCAGCACTTCAGGTGTACCACCAATGGGCAAGCCAGGTTTGAATATGTGGTCCAATCAGGACAGTGATACATCAGAGAAAGGAGATTTGAACAGCCAATCAGCAAAGCAGGATCTTCAGTGTAGGTACACCCATGCATTTCCCACCCACATATACTAATCTTTCCCTCTACCAGAAAACCCTACTAATAACTACTGCTGACCCAGAAGACAATAGAGTGAGTGACACAAGCAAACAGAGAACATAATTAATCTTTTAAGGCAATCATAGCTTCAGGGATGACTTTCAGGATGTGGTGACTTTCAGGATGTGAGGAAATGAGTTTTATGAAGGGTATGGCTTTTGGGGCACCAGGTACATGGGAAAGCTTCCATTGGAATGAGGTAGGGCTTTTGGACTTGCCCCAACATGCCAAGGGCAAATGAGAATATCCAGAGAGGTTCCTGCTTCAAATATACAAAGACAGAACATGTTAGAATATATGGCAACATTTTTATTAATTTTTAGGACATCCTAAGCATAACTGCTAATGAAATAAAATCAATCAGGAGTGAAAGGATTAAGTCAGCAGCATCTTGGCAGAAAGGAAAAATGCATTTTAAACCAAACCGCAATTACAGTACTTTAAAATCTCCCTGGGACTTTAAAAGGTTAATTTCTCTGCTGTCTAGGCTTGGCTTTAAACAGAAGGAGAGAAGGAGGAGAACCCTTGACCATGACCTTTTTAAATAGTGTTTTGAGATCTTTATAAATGTATCAAAAATCAACCCTTGCAGTGACTCATGGATGGATGGGTGTACAGTGTGGTGATTGTGGGCATGTAAGCCTAGTGGGTATAGTTGGGGGGGGGAATGGAAAAAGTAATTTTTATTGGAAATAAATATGAAACATAATAATAAATGAAAATAAAGGGGGGGCAGTTTCCAGATTTGGGGTAACAACAGCAAGGCTGGGGACTGAATTCTATGTAGAGCAGGTTATCAGTGCTTTGAGTGCCCAAATTTGCTGCTGAAAAGGCACAAACTGACTTTTCTTGGCTTGTGTACCACTGTCAGCAACTCTTCCCTTGGTAGATGGAAATACGAAAGGAGCAGCATGAGGACAAACCCAAAATGGTCACCACACCCTCCGACCCAGTCATTCCTTCTGTTTATTTGTTTGTTATTTAATTTATTCAATGCATTTCTACACTCCCCCATCTGGGAAAGAAATTCCCACTCTGGGCAAATTAAAACAATAAAACAGATAACATAAAACAATACAATAACATTAAAAATACATTCAACCCAACTGAGTCAGCAATGCAATATCAATAAAATGTTTGAAGTGGCAGCCATGTTAGTCTGTGCAAGCAAATCAGAGAGTAAACAAAACATATAACAAAAAAAAAGACAAAAAAACTTTATTGTCTTTTTTTAAGTTGTTTTATTTTGCTTCCTCTCTGATATCAATAAAAGTAAGCCTAAAAGCTCTCAGCCAGAGAGCACCAAGTCTGGGGATATGCAATGCTCACAACTTATTAGCAGCAGGGGAAATATCCTTAAATGCCTCTCTAAATAATTCTGTTTTAAGATGTTTTTCTCAAGATATCCAACAAGGAGGCTTCTTCCCTCCTATAGTAACCTTGTGTGACCCAGGCTGAGTAAATAGACATATGTTTTCGATGCATTTGGTTTTGACAAAGTCTCAAAATTGATCTTGTAATGAAGCATTAACAGTATTTTGACAAAGATTTTGCTGTTGTTGTTCTGGTGGCTGTTGTTTTTCAGCCTTGTAATTGCAGCTGAATCACAGCCTATCATAAAGTTAGTAGCTATAGCTTTTGGCCTAATTGGCATGAGTCAACTCATTGTGCTGGCCAAATTATTCCTCAATAATATTCTTCATGAAAGACACTTTGCATTTTAATGCCCAACATTATCCAGCATCAATGTCTTGCAAACTCAAGTTTAAGCAACTGGTGTCCAAGAACTCTAAATAAAGGTGGCCTTTCTTCCAATATTGGGTGTTAAGCTTTAATAGTTGGCTGATGAATGAGCAAGTGACAGTAATTTGCCAACACTATGCAGCCACAAGTCTGTTCCTATTACATAAATAGTTCTTTTGCTTGAGGTTGGGGCTTCACAATGTCCTCAACTTCCTGTAACTTCTATTTCCTGTTCCGAAAATTGAACTTGCTTGAAGTTTCTAATAGATATTCCTAAGAACTAAGCTTTGAGGTAGGATTGGATTTACAAAAAAGATGGAAACTAAGTGTTTCCCCCACTCCCCCATATTGTTTCACAGTAAATTTAAATAGGTTCACCAGGATAGAGCTTTGGAAAAAGAATGGAAGGCAGTATTTCTGATGCACATCTTTGGAAAGTCTGTCTGTCTGGATGGATGGATAGATAGCAGGATGGCAACTCCCAGATATCATTTTGATTATGAAATTTGGAGGAGTTAAAAAACAGACTTGTCTGGCAACTTTTCAACTACCCCTGGTCATTACAAGCTTCCATTTATACAAGAAGCTGAATCTGTGATGCTTGGTCTTTCTGCTCTAACTAGCCAAGAGGCTATCCTGATTACACACACTATCTCTCCCCTCTCTGCTGCATGGTGAGGTGTCACTGATACAAGACAAATGCAATATAAAAATCTTCCCCATTTGGTATTCCTTGGATCTGATGGACTGTAAGTCTCCTTAGCCAGCCTGGGGAAGATAGAAACTGCACATCTGCAGGGTACTTAACAGACCGCATTACCTCACAGACATCTGCCCATCCCACCAGAGCAGGCCAGACGGGCTCCCTAATGGTTCCATCAGCCTGTCCCACTAGAGCAGACTGGAGGGGCTCTCTGGTTGTGCCATCAGCCAGAGAGGCGCACCTTGCTGGCACAAGAAGGAGGGCCTTCTCGGTGTCCGCTCCGGCCCTCTAGAACCTCCTCCCTATAGAACTATGCCTGCAGACGGAGTTGCTGCCCTTTAGGAAAGGAGTGAAAACCTGGCTGGTAGGTTTGGTCTGGGGAGTGGATGGTTCAATTTCCCCAGCCAATTGGTTGGTTTGACCCCAGTATGCCTATGTTACAATTTCTAGCTTTTAATATTAAGTTTTTAAAGTTTTTAAAGTTTTTAAATCTTTTAAATGGTTTTATAATTGTTGTAAATCGCCCTGGGTCCCTTCGGGGAGGAGGGCGATAAACAAATAATAAAAATAAACAAAAATAAATAAATAAATAAATAAATAGTTCCTCTTGGAGATGCCATTTCAACCCCTTGAGCCCTCCCATGGAATGTACTTTCATTGGAGGGATACCCATCACTAAACCTTCAAAACATCGGTTGAGATAGAGGTTTTTAAAGAAACCTTTTAAAACATACTTTCCCTGCAGTATCTTTCTCTTTGATCCATGATTTTCAATACATAATTTAGTTTTTGCCACCTGATTTTCTTTTACTCTTATGTGTTTTATGGAATTCGGGGTGGGGGTATTATGTCTAGATGTAAACAACTCAAGGTACTGAGTTTTTTCACTCAACAGTGGTGTAAACATTGAGCAATCAAATACATTAGTACACATTTTTGTTTAAAAAAATAAAGTGCATTTCCTACACTTTTTTGGCCTGTGTTTATAATGTGCAATGCCTTTAATTACTGGGGTGTTCAGAGTAATAAAAAAAACCACACAACTTGGTTGCTGGGAAGGAATGTATAGTAAGGGGTTCCTTTCAGAATGGAAAATCCCAAGCTTTGGTTAAGAACCAGAAAGTTCAGGTCCTGTTAAAAATACCAAGTACTGTATGTGTAGAAGTGTGACCATTCCCTTCTTCTGGTGGCACCCTGGGACTGTACAGCTTGCCCGAGGATACACAGAATGACTTTTCTCCCAGGAGGCACAGTGGGTAATCAAATTCCCAACCAAACCACTTAGCCACTTTATGCTTTCTCTGTTCTTATTGTCTGAGTTTGTGTATGGCTATGACCTGGGTAGCAAATTCTGATGGGCTGCCTTCTCTTGCAATGGTGCTCTGCAGACTGTTTTCGTCATCCTCCCCAGAGCACACCAAACCTCCTCCATAGGTCAGAATTTCTAGGAAGGCTATCTAATTGAAATAGGGTCAGCACACTCCTGTGTATTTTCATACCTGCCCATCTTGATATACTCCATGCAATTGCCAAGTGTTTGCTTGTTTTGGCATCATCTAATTCTATTAGGTCACATTGTCCTTCACCACATGGTTGGAGGCTGCACATCCACTGTACAGCTCTACCTAGGAAGTAGCTGCTGTACAAAGAAAACATGACCCTGAATAACAATAGGATTTTCAATACCTCTGGTTCTACAGCCAGGTAACTAATGCACTGAGCTATCCAGCTGGTTAAAGAGAAGCCATTGAATAAATGAGTAATGTCTTCAATCCCATGTGTTTGAAGAAATGGGCTGGAACCTGCAAAAGCTTATGCAAAGTTTAAAAAATTACAAACTAAAACTTTTTAGTCTTGACTTTTTGCTATTTTTGCTGTTAATAGCCCTGTCCATGTTGTCTCCCTGGGGAGTATGACATTGCAAATAGCAGCTTTCCATGGAACAGCTTTTGATCAGATTGCAGGGGCACCATCACCCATAAGTGAAATCCAACATCCAATATGATACAGTACTTTAATCATACCATTATTTTTAAAGGCAATAAAATTGTAGTTGTGTTTCCAGAGTTAATCACTCCTCTTGTGTCTGGAAGCCCAGCCTCATCTGTACAGTTTGCCCAAGGCTGCATGGATGGCAAGACACATAGCTCCATTTTTCACAGATAGTCTAAGTCAGTGGTACCCAAACTAAGGCCTGGGCGGCGGGTGCGGCCCCCAGGCCTTAATGACCGGTTCCCTGAACTACATGATTGGCCCACAGCCCAAAAAGTTTGGGCACCCCTGGTCTAAGTGTCTAATCTGGCCAGTGTCCTGGGAGCCACAGGGTAGAATTCGAACCCTGGACTCTTAATTCTGTAGCCCACTGATTTATGCTAACTGTGTTTTTAAAAATACACAGACAAAACCATAGAGTACTTTTTTAGCCAGTCAAGATTCATGACTGGCTTTTAATCTATTTTAGATTTAAGGGCAGTGGAGAAATGTGAACAAATTAATTAATTAATTAATTAAAGTTACATAAGATTTGGGGGTGGTCAAATGGTACAAAACTCTATTTACTGGTAACTTTAGAAAGCAACTAGATAAAGGTAAAGCTCACCCTTTCTCAAACACCAGTCATATCTGACTCTAGAGTTCAGTGCTCATCTCTGTTTATAGCCAAAAAGCCAGTGCTGTCTGCATCTACAGATGTTTCTGTGGACATGTGGCAGGCATGACTCGACACCAGAGTGCACAGAGTGCTGGTACCTTTTCCACCAAAGTGGTCCCTATTTATCTATTTGCAATTTCTTGCTATCAAACTGAGAGGTTGGCAGAAACAGTGACAGAGATGGGAGCACACACTGTCATGCTGTATTCAGGTCTCAAACTCTGATTTTCCAGTCTTCAAGTTCAGCATCTTAACCACTTGAGACACTGGAGTCCCTAGAAAGCAATTAGATGCTACTCACCCAAGTAACTTATGTAAGTGCTGTTCATTGCACTTAAATAGAAAAGTTTTGACTAATTACACTATTTATTTCCCAAAAGTAACTAGCTGCGTGTAACTCAGCTAGTTCTCTGAAGTCTTTGTTTTTAAAAGAACTAGAGTTTCTCCACCTACTATGCTGTTAAAAGACAAGATTAATTCAAAGTAATTTTATTCATTCTGGCATATTTCTGTGCTTTTATTCAAGCCCTCTCAAAGTGGTTATTGGGAATGTGATTTCTTACGTAAGATCTAGCATGGCCTTGGATTTTGTCATCCAGAATGGATTCAAACTCACAAATGTTTGGCAAAGTCTGTATATTGACGGAGAGATGGGAAGTTAGAGATGAGTGAAGAAACCATTTCCATTTGGTTGCTTCAGTTTTATAAACAACAACAAATTTTCCAGCATTGCTATAAAGATGCAAAACGGCTGCATCTAATTCATCCAAATGGCTTGGGTAACATCCAACCTTTTAAGTCTTTTCAGAAGACTGAGTAAACAGGAATATAATTTATTCAGGGTTACAATGACATTTGTGCCCTTAGGCAAATACTTCATCATTTCACAGATGGCCAAAGGCTCGCCCCACCCCATAAGCCATGAATGTTTATCATTGCCATTGCAAAGATGCTAGGAGTTGGGCAGGATGAGCAAAAACTGGGCCTCCCACTAGGTAGCCTGAGGGTGACCAGTTACACATTCCTGCAAAACAGGGCAAAATGATGCCACATATTTGTTCTCGGAACTTTTACAGATCTTGTTCGCCATCCAAGTTTTGGGCAGTCCAGTTGTTTTCAAGAGGCAGAATGGGCAGCCAACTGGAGTCAGAATTGCAACTTGTGTCAGCTACAACAGTGGGAGAGGTCTCTCAATGAACATCAAGGCAGCAGGCCAATTCCGGAAGTATGTATTCTGTCCTGTATACTTTGTCCTACAAGAGCAGGGGATAGTCATTTTTTGTTACCGATTTTGCTATTGTCCCTACAGTGTCTGCCGGGGGTGTGCCTTTTTGTGTTTTCTCAAAATCCCAGAATTCTTCACTTTGGGAATTCATTCTACTAAGCCTGTGGTGGTGAACCTTGGCACTCCAGATGTTCTTGGACTTCAATTATCAGAAGCCCAAGCCCCCATGAATCCACACAAATGGGTTTACTGCAATTCATCCGGCCCACACTGTTCTGTTACTTCTGGAAGTGGAAGTAAAACATGCCCATAGTAGTCCTGAAAATATTACAAAAAAACAACAGCAAAAACAAAGGCACATATACTGAGTCCTGCAATGATTATAAGCAAAATCCTACCGAAGGTACCTGGGAAAAGTCCAAGAGAAGTCTGAAAAAGAAAGAATTCAGTCCCTGCAGCGTCTTTTTGAGCCAGCCCGGGGCTGGGTTGGGAGCTGGCGATGGAATGGCCCTAGCGTCCCACAGCTGCGGTAGCCTCCCCGCCTGGTGGAGAGTCCAGAGGCGAGGGCAGAGAGGTCCTAGCATCCGCTGCTGCAGCGTCCTTTTAAGCTGGCCTGGGGCTTGGTGGGGAGCTGGCGATGGAATGGCCATGGCATCCCACAGCTGCGGTAGCCTCTCCACCCGGTGGAAAGTCCAGAGGCGAGGGCAGAGAGGTTAGCCCTTGATTTTACTACCCATGCACACAATCTATTTAAAGCTTTCCACACAGGCTATGGTTGTTCTTGGTTAGACAGTAGAGAGTCATATGGTTCTGCCCAGTTATCTGGTAGTTCCTTGCTCACCTTCCATAGTTCTAAAGCGGTCTTTGTGGGCTGGTTGTTTGGAGGGGCAGAAGTTGTGACAAATACCTTGATTTCAGTCTCTGCTTTGGTGGTTGATGATCAAATAGCAGGTGTGTTTCTGAGGAACTTGCTTTGGCCAACTCTTTCTGAGCAGCAGTTTCTCGATGGAATTTTGATGGAGGGATGCCAGCTAACTAATGCACTTTTTGTATCAGGGTTGGTTTTAGGTATCCTGTGACCAATTTCACTGTTTCACTTAGGACTATATCTACTTGCTCTGCATGCTTTGATCTGCACCACACTGGACTAGCATACTCTCCTGCAGAGTAACATAAAGCTAGTGAAGAAGTTCTTAATGTGTGTGGTTGGGCACCCCAACTTGTGCCTATTATTTTCCTCAGAATATTGTTCCTGACAAAAACCTTCTGTTTGGTATTAAGGCAGTGGGTCTTGAAGGTGAGAGTTCAATCCAGGGTAAATTCCAGGTATTTAGGGATGACGGAATGTTTGAGCCTGATGCCATTTCAAGTCATCTGCAACCTTCTTGATGCCTCATGGTTTTTCAAATGAAAAACACAGAGTTGAGTTTTTAGGCAGTTTTGTCTTCAGTTGGTTGTCCCGTTAATATATAGCTATTAAAATCAAAGTTTCAGTCATTTTTTTCTCAGCAGCCTCAAAGGTTGCTCACTGTGTGGCAATTGTCATGTCATCAGTGTAAAGAAAGCTCCTAGTGGCTTCCGGAAGTGGTTGATCATTAGTATATATGTTAATCAGTGTGGGGGCTAGCACACTGCTCTGTGGGAGGCCAATTCTTTGAATTCTCCCTCTGCTGCATTGTCCTTGAAAGTCAACAAAAAAATCTACAGTTTTCCAATAAACAGCCAATGGTCTTTGTGAATTTAAAATCCTTTATGATGTGGGAGACTTTCTTCAACAAGGCTGCTTTGTTGACTGTGTCATAAGTTGCAGTGAGATCTAAAACACTACGCCTGTGATTTGCTTCAGTTCAAAACCATCTTGTATGTACTGTGTTAAGTTAAGAATTTGTGCTGTACAATCTTTGCCAGGTTTGAAACCAGCTTGCTGTGGTATAAGCTGGGGTTCTACTATTTCATTTACACTGATCCAACAAAATGAATGTTGTGCTTGACTTTTGTATGTCTATCCTCCCAAGAAGGAAGCACAAACAAAGATGCCTGAGAACGGAAGGAAAACATAAAGCACTCATCTCTAGAAACTAATTGAAGTGGTAAAGAGAGGGTCATAGTCATGTTGTTTACTTATAAGAAGCAGCAAATATTTTCCTCCTAAGAGTTATTTACAATACAAGAAAATTGCACCTCCATTTATTTCTAATTTATCCATCATTATTATAAACTTCTAAGGTCATCTTGTTCCATATCTCCCGCCCCTGCAAATTTATCTACCTTGGTTAATTGAAAGCAGCTCTTAAAGCAACTTGGTAGCAAAATTATATTTATTTTGTAAATTAATTGGTATACATTCATAAATATAACCAATAAATTCCTACTTCATTATCCTATGTCGAATGAAGTATTGCAGAGAAATAAACATGGAGGTTGAAAATTTCTTTTTGCTGTAAGAAATAACAGGTTAAACATTATCTGAGCAATTAAGCATTTACTACGTAATTTGTTTCCTACAAAGGTTGAATGGCAAAAAGGCTTTACAGAATGGCTGGGCATGATATTTTGCTACCTGAGGTGAAAGGCAAGATGACCCCTCAAGCCAGCCATTCCCCATAGATAAGTTGACTGGACAACCAGTTACTCCTTAAGGCAAGGGTTCACAACCTACAGTCTGTGGGCCAGTCCTGGCCCCCAATGTCATTCCATCTGGCCCACAGTGATGACCTCAGAAGCAAATGTGCCTGTGCATACATAAACACACCTGCTGTCATTGCATCCAGCCTGCTCAGTAGTCCAGCCTGCGGCACAAAAACCTTGAGAACCCCTGCCTTAAGGAGTAACTGTATCACAGAGTTGTATCAGTTTCATAGTACAGTAATTCATCCTTCATAGGTTTGTAATTTGGCAGAAGTAGAGATGTGAAGGCCCAGGAAAAAAACCAGGAAAATTCAGGGGGAAAACTGGTTCCCCCCTGGGGGGTTTCGTGAAGTCTCCCCTCCAAAAAAATTTTGTGAAAAAAATAAACAAAGGAAGAAAATTGATTATGGAATGTTTTATTTTAGCATGATGGATAAAACTGGCTGTGGCATCTGTCACCCCACTTGATCACCAGGGTTGATTCAGCTGATCTGGTTGACTAGGCAGTTGTCCCCTTCCTCTCTCACCGCTCCATGTATGTCCCTCCCGAAGCTGTGCACTCGGTAGAAGAGGATGACTATCCCACATTTAAGACAAGGTATTCATATATTTGCCAAATCATTTCTAAACACTATGTGCAGCATAGCTCAGAAAATTAGTCTGATTAAATTTCATACCTAATCATTGAATCTTAGTCCATTCCACACACTCCCCCACCCACCCTTAATTCTTTTTATTGGAATGTGGGCTTTGTGCCTATTTGATACTGTGGAGCAGAAATATAAATAATTTTCTTTCTTATGAATGTTGATGGTTTCCTCTGTTTTCTTTAAAATAGTTTTCCCCCTGCTTCACATAAACTAGGAAAACCAAAGAGGTTCTGTCCAAACAGTTCCAGAGATTGCTGCTCCATTTGTTAGAATTAAAAATAAAAATTGAACAAAAATAAAAATATATTCTGTTTGTAATAATTGTTTGAATACACTGTAATTTCTGGAAAAAACGAATTGCTGTACCTTCTGGACAATGTATATAACACAAGGGTGGATTATGTTTAGAGTTAAATAAGAGTGAAAGAGTAGAAATGATTTTGTAGTAACTATAAAAGATAGTAGTTCTAGTAGTAAGGTTTAAGCATATTTTTTTTTGTTGTTGTCTTATGTGTATTTCTTTAGCTAATGTATTTTTTCTTTCTTTCAAGTATGTATACCAAATTGATATGTAAGCTAAATTGTTATGTTCTCTTTTTCTTTTTTGTACGATTGTATTATCATTTCTATGTTGAAAAATATGAATAAAAATTAAAAAAAAGAATACACTGTATATTTAATACACAAAGTGTGATTATTTTATGTCAAATCAAATAGAACATAATCATATTTTATGTTACAGTTAGGGACTTACAGCAACAAGTTTGAGGAGATTTCAAACATTTTAATGCAGTTTTTTGGCAGTTTTAACAGTATCTTCATTGCAAACCTTTATGCAACAGCTGATGTTTTGTAGTATTTATGAATGTCATGTCAGGAAAATTAGGACAGTATTACAACATCAACCATTTGAAGCCTAATCCAAGCAAGACTCAAGTACGTGCTTTCCACCTTCGAAACTGAGAGGCAAGGATTAAGTTGAATGTTACATGGCAAGGGAATAGATTACAGCACCGTTCAACACCAAAATACCAGAGTGTGATGCTTGACTGGACACTCTCTTTTAAGCAGCACTGCCTGAATACCAAAGCCAAAGTTAGTACAAGGGAAAACATCATCAGGAACCCAAACTATAAATGGGGAACTCAACCATCCACACTGTGCACATCAACTTTGGCCCTGAGCATCTCTGCAGTAGAGTATGCTGCTCCAGTATGGAATGCATCCACACACGCAAAAGAAGTTGACATTGCTGTTTATGAAGCCATGCGGATAATGGCAGGATGCCTTAAACCTACACCACTTGAGAAAGTATACCCTCTTGTTGGTATTGCTCTCCCTAATATCAGGAGAGAAGTAACAGCAGATGCTGAGAGAACTAAGCAAGAGAAAAATCCTCAACACCCTCTGAACTGATATGAGCCTCAATTCTGCCGGCTCCGATCCAGAAAGAGCTTTATGTCAAGAACAAACATTCTTGAGGATACACAAGAGCAAAACCAAATTAGAATATGGAAGGAGCTCACTGGGCAAGGAACAACATTAAAGGTGGATATAGAAGAAGATCTCAATTTCCTCTATGTCACCTGAATAGGCTGAGGGTTGGATGCAAGACCAACATGCTCAAGTGGGGACTTCTGGTGGACAACAACACATGGTGTGAATGTGGAGAGACACAGAGTCTGGTGCATTTGCTGGTCTGCCAATTGCTGCCAGGGACATACACTGATGAGGACTTGTGTTTGGACAATGACAAAGCGAAGAAAGTGGCTTCATTTTGGCAGTTCAGGGGCTGATCAGGACATGAAAGAAGAAGGTCAGGAAAACAAATGCAGTACTGTATTGTCAAAGAGTTAAAATGTCTTCCTGCAGACCAGGGTAATGCCAAAAGAAACACTAGGATGGGACCTGATCAGATTGGAATCTTGTTTATGGGAGATATAAAGAACTGGCTTTAGTGAGTTGATTCTCAGATATCTGTGATGACATCCACTACAGATGCCAGAGTTGTGACCAAATTATTTCTCAGAGTCCTTCGCATAACATTCTAAGAGCAAATATTGACATTCAAGGAAAAAATTGGACAACCATCTTTATGTTACTACAGTATGCCTTTTCTCCTTTATTTTTCTCAACAACTGGAGCTAGACTATCATCTAAATCAGTGGTGGGCAGCAACAGGTTCGCACCCCCTCGGGAGGGGGGTTAGCTCAGTGTGGTAGCAATTTTTTTATTTTTTTATTTTTTGCTGCCCACACTGATCTAAATCCTAAAGGTTGCTAAGGCAGGCTGAGGGCACTTAATTTTTGTTGAATAACAATGCAAAAGAGATATGATAAATCAATCAATCCTGAAGAAAATAGGTAAGTTTTATTATTATTTTCTGAAGTAAAAACTGGAGATCACAGGAATACAGTGAGTTTGCTGTTACCTTGTAAGGAATGGACCAAATAAGATATTGCAATATGAGGGGGTGGGGAGCCCTATATGATATGTGATAGGGTTCAGTTCCCAAGGCAGCATAATGAAAACACATATGCATATCTGTAATGGCTGGTATTTCAATTATTCATCAACAGAGTAAACTTGAGAAATAACACATTATATTTAATATATCAGCATTAAGATTTCTTCTTTGACATTAAGAAGGAGGAATTGTATAGTCTTGTGAAAATAGCTGGCCTTGGTTTGATGCAAACTTCTCTATACTACACCTTAGCATTTAAATTCACAATTCACATAGAAATGTTTAATTATTTCAGAAAGGTGCATTTCAAGTGTCCATAGATCTCTCATATCCTCTCTCATTCTTCTCTGCCAGTATCACCACCCTCTTTCCCATCCCTTTTGTTGGCATCCAAATTCCTTCCTTCCTTCCTTCCTTCCTTCCTTTCTTTCTGTTCAGCAAATGAAATAGCATTGAAGTGACAGGTCATGGTAAGCAAAACCAAGACATATTAATGTGAGTGGAAATCCTACAAGAAAAAACAAAAGGCAAACCCTCTTAAATAAAAAAGCAAAACTCATACTCATGTTAAAAATTCTGATGTAGCCATAATTAGTGCCAATCTCATGTAGATGATGACAGAAATATGAAAAGTTCCTCAGCCATATCCTCCTTTAATCATGTTCCTTGTCCAATGAGCAACTTCCTCCATCTTCTAATTTGGTTTTGCTCTTATGTATCCTCAAGAATTTGTTCTTGACACAAAGCTCTTCCTGGATCTGAGTCGGCGGATCTGGAGCTCATATCCATTCAGAGGATGTTGAGGGCCATTCTCTTGCTTAGTTCTCTGCTGCCCACATCGAGAGAGGCTAGAAGGACAAAAAAAAGTGGCAGGTAGAGTCTAAGGACACTACCGTCAGGAATTTAGTGTGTGAATTCAATGTCTTGAATTATGCTCCTTAATTCATTTATTTCTTTTATTTCATTCATTAGTTAAGGGTGATGTTTCAAATGGGGAAATAAAGACATTATGTTCATAAAATTGAGATTTTCATAAAATGTTCATTAAATCTAAGGTTTTCTGAGCTAAGTAAAGGTCATCCTTGATTGAAAGCCAGTCATATCCTACTCTAAGTTTCAGTGCTCATCTCTGTTTATAGCCAAAGAGTCAGTGCTGTCTGTGTCTGCAGACATTTCCGTGGACATGTGGCAGGCATGGAATGCTGTTTACCTTCCCACCAAAGTGGTCCCTATTTATCTTCTTGCAATTTATTGTTTTTGAACTGCTACGTTGTGTTAACCCAAAAACAGAAATCCCAATTTCATTTTTGTTTATTATTTTTTATATATTTTATTTTTCAATAAAGATGCTTTTAACCTTTATTTTCCAATCTCCCTGACTCTACCCACTATGCACACTTGTCCATAAGCAGCCCACTGTACAAACAACAATTCACCACAGGTGAATAACTGCAAAGGACCTATTTTTAATAAATATTTCAATAGTCAAACCACAAAGAAGAGGAGTTTTTCCTTCACAATTCCTTGAAAGCAGTTCTTCAATAAGAGGGAAAGCCAAAAGGAAAAATGGTTATATTCTTTTTAAAAATTGCTTTGCCCTCCTTTTTGGGGGTTTGTGTGACCTTGTTTGAGTGGTTTTTTTGTAAAATGCTTCATAGATTATTTTTTTCCAAAGTCCAATTCCAAATCTGAAAGTGTCTCCACAAAGGTTAATCTTTCCTCTTTCAAATGCACTTTGGATCATCTGAATTGGTTGGGTAGTTTTTTCGCCGACCCCCAACAACCGACCCCCCCCCCCGCAAAACTGTCACTTTTCCGATGCTACTTCCGGAAGCAATGATGTCATCGCTTTGCATTTTTGGCTTTTGGTTTCCACCAATTCTTAAAGTTGCCGAGACAATCTTTCAAATGACATAACCCTTATTTTTGTGGGTGCCTTAGTTTTGGTGTTGCAGCTTGGCAAAAGTACATGATTTTTGTTACACTGCAAGACCACCCAACCAAAACATAAGATGTTCATAGAATTCACGTCAAAACTAAGACTAGAGCCTTCTTGGCAGTGGTCTCATCCTTTACGAAATGCTCTTCCACAGAATGTTTGCCAGGACTGGTCCCTCCAGATTTTTAAAAAGTTCTTTTAAAAGAATCTATTTTAAGAACCTTTCAACAATCCACTCCTCAAGTAGAACCTTTTGACCAGTAATGGGATGACAAATTTTTTACCACCACTCCATGATGTAACGACGTCATGGGCGTGGCCAATGTCATGATGTCATGACGTTGTGGGCGGGGCCTTAAAATAAAATAAAATAAATACACACACATACACACCCCCTCAACCCAACCCACCCACCCACCACACAAACCCGTAAATAAATCAAATAAATAAATAAATAAAATTAAAATTAAATAAAAATACAACCCCAAACACAAACCCCTCACTTACCCCTGGGAGGGCTTGGCAGGGGCGGACGGCCAGGGCAGGCCAGGCCTCAACTTGCCTGTGGAGGGCTCGGTGCCCTCCTCTGAGGGCTGGTGCCGCCTGCCCACGCCGCCGCCATTATCGCCATCACCGCCGTCATTTCCACTGTCGCCGTCGCCACCGTTGCTGCCGCTGCTGCCGCCGTAATCGCCACTGCCTTCATCGCCGCCGCCGTAATCGCCACTGCCTTCACCGCCACCTCCTTCATCGCCGCCGCCGCCATCACCGCTGCCTTCATTGCCGCCACCGTCGCTATCGCTGCCGGTCTTGCCGCCGCCGCCACTATTGCTGCCGGTCTGTTTTAAAAAAAATTGGAGCTAAAATGGCTCCGACTTACTGCGCATGCGCAGAAACTCAATCTGCCGCATTGCACATGCGTCAGATTGAGTTTCTGCGCATGCGCAGTAAATTTGGAGAAAAAATTGCTCCAATTTTATTGCGCATGTGCAGAAACTCAATCTGACGCATGCGCAATTCGGCAGATTGAGTTTCTGCACATGCGCAGTAAATCGGAGCCATTTTGGCTCCGATTTTTTTAAAAAAATTTCTTTCGGTGAGGCGTCCGGAACCGGACGCCTTAAAAGTAGACTTCCCTCCCGGAGAACCCTCCGGGATTGTTCCTACCGGTTCCAGGGAACCGTCTGGAACCAGGGACATCCCATCACTGCTTTTGACCCACTGTTTGATGCTATTTTGTCACCATTTGATTACTATTATTATTGCTTTCTAGTTAGGGTACTGCAGTGGCTTAGTGGTTAAGATGCTGAACTTGATTACTGGAAGGTCAGCAGGTCGAGACCTGAGTAAGCTCCTGTCTCTGTCCTAGCTCCTGCCAACCTAGCAGTTTGAAAGAAAGAAATTGCAAGTAGATAAATAGATACCACTTCAGTGGGAAGGTAAACAAAGTTCCGTGCACTCTGGTGTCTAGTCATGCCTACCACATGTTCACAGAAACGTCTGCAGACACAGACAGTGCTGGCTCTTTAGCTATAAATGGAGAGGAGCACTGTACCCTAGAGTCGGATACAACTGGCTTTCGAGCAAGGGCAACCTTTACCTTTACCTACGATTCATTGTAGCTTTGTGGGACCAGATTGAAGGATTGAATTTTGTTTATAAAATGCCCAGAGTAGTGGATTCCAGTAGATGGGTGGTGAGTGAGTGATGAGTGAATGGGTATATACTGTACATAAATAAAATTTGCCAGTGGTTCATATTCCACTGAGAGAAGCATCATGCATAAACAATGCAGTCTGCAACTAGACCTCCAGAGGTTAATTGTCAGCCTTTGCTAGGGAGAAATGCTTTACAAGGTGTGAGACCTACGCATTTAAAATGCAGACAGTCATAAAAATGATGTTAAAGATCACTGTGCTGAGAGTGAAGGCTCTCACTTTTAAGTAACCCTCCTAAGACTTGTGTGGGTGTCATTTCTGAGCAGTTTATGAGACCATTCATGTTACAGGGTTCATTTGCTTTAATGATGCCAAGTTCAATTATCTGCTTTTAGAAAAGCAGAACCTCATAAACAAGTCCTATTGTATTCAGAACTGATGACATCTGTGATCGATAATTCCATTCTCTAACAACACTTAGTTAAAGATCCCTGCTATTTAAAGAATGCTCTTTTATCGGGCCATTTCTTCTTTCTCCTTATTCTCACACCTCACCTCACCCAGTTCTCTATTCCTCTCACTTTTTCCAGGACAAACTAAAATATGCATTACAAGACATGATTCTAACCATCATCCCAGCACAGAACTCATCCTGCCCCACCCGCCCCTCTGTCCAGCAGCCAAATGGGCGTGCTTTCCTCCCGCATCACAGAGTATGCCCCACCCCAAAGCCCAGCAGATCAATGGGACCACATCTTCCCTCCCCCAGCACAGAGTTTGCCCACTGCCCAGTAGCCCAATATGAGTGCTTCCTCCCTCCCCCCAGCACACGTCTGCAGACATTTCTGTGGACATGTGGCAGGCATGACTAGACACCAGAGTGCACAGAACTTTGCTTACCTTCCCATTAAAGTGGTACCTATTTATCTACTTGCAATTTCTTTGCCCCACCCCTTTGTTTGGACACTTGGTCTCTAAAAGGTCCGCCATCACTGCCATAGACCCTTCTTTGGCCAAGGTACTGGAGCATACTAGAAGCTTCTCACCTCCAGTGATCCCTGGATGATATGAATTGCATGGATACATTTCAGTGTGTCTTCCGTCATGATTATGGGACAGAGATGACAAAACAGCTTACCTTTCCCTCCTTTTTTGTTGTTGTACCATGAAATATGCCTTAGCCAAGGCAGTATTTTCAACTAGACAAGGACATTTAACATTGCTCAAGCAGGATGGTGAACTGAGGACACTGACCTCCCCCAACCACTAGGTACTATTTTAATTTGGCAGCTTATTTAAACTAAATTTCATCCCAGATTCTTTCATGTGGGCCTTGTCACATTATTGTGTATTTCTGTTCCTCAGCCAAAGGAAAAAAACATGTGTTTTGATGCAAGGCATTACAGTGGTTGTGAGGTATGAGATGTTTGGTGGTTGACTGATGTTTGGTAGCTCTTTATCAAACAATTTTGGGTCATTCTAATCCACACTGTTAGAAGTGAAATCTGAGGTCTGTCATCTTTGAGTGGGTATTGCAGCCTCCCTTTTTGGAACTTTAAACAAGAAGCCTGATCTACCTGACCTTCACATCTAGCCAGATGTGAAGGTCAGGTGTGTATATATATACCTGACCTTCAGTGTGTGAGTTTTAGTGGTCTCATTAAGTTATCATCCATCCTTGTTTTTGAAATCTATTTAATAGTGCATTAATGCTGTAATTTGCTTTGGAGTTTAGTTTTATCCCCTTTTAGATTTCATGGTGTAAGTCAGGGATTCTCAACCTGAGGTCCATGGGCTGGATCCAACCCACAGTGCTATTTTATGTGCCTACAACACCCCTCCAAGGGCATTCAAGAAACAAAATGGCTGTCCCTTTGAATCTGTTGGGACAAAATGGCCACCCCCATCATGCAGGCAGGACAAAATGGCCGTCTGGCCCTCGAAGCTGACTGAGAGTGCATGACTCGGCCCCCAGCTTGAAAAGGTTGGGAACCTTTTGTCTAATATCCTTTAAGAGAGAAATACATGATATAAAAATCAAATGAAATATCAACTGGAAAAGTATGTGGATGACCTGGGTCTCTATTTTCTGTTTCCATTGTAATTGCTGTCCATCAAATAAGCATCATCATGGTGCAGTTAAGCTGATGGCTGTGAAAAGCTCTTGAGTCAGCCTTCCAACTTCACCATTTATTATCTTTCAAGCATTGTATAATTCAAACTAGGATTACTTGACTCAACTAAAGGAACATTTATTTCCTCTATAGTGCCAGAAAGTTTTTCCTAGAATCAGAAGAACATTGTCATCATTTGTCTTAAAAGCCGTACAATAAATAACGTTTCCAAATACTCTATCACTTTTCTTCTCAACACTAGAGCAAAGGTCCCAAGAAACAGTATAAGGAATCAATCTAAAACCTAGACCACCTGACAATGTACCCCGACTGAACTTTCTATCATGAAGCAGAATAAAATGTGAGAAATACAGATAAGCCCTTCCTGTCCAATCTTGTGGAAGAGTGCTGCTTAACCTCAACCTCCCTAAATATTTTCAGATTCATCTTCCCAAACTGCAGTCAAATAACAGTGAGCATTTCTTGGAGCTGAAGGCCAAAAGATCTGGTGAGTCAAAGCTAAGCATCGCTTCTGTAGAATGTAGAGCTACACGTGGTCACCTGGGAAGTGTTTCTCTGACTCTGTGCCTATGAAATATCTGCTGGAATAGAAAGGGGAGAATTTGGAGGATCAAAAACATGATACTGGACATTCCAAGGAAGTAAGAAGAACATTCTTCTGTGATCAAGGGAAGATAAAACATTCCACTCACAGCCATTCTTCTTCTGTGTCTAAGCCAGATGTGAAGCTGCCAAAATGAAGACACTTTTGGGTGAATTCAGTCTGCAATTCATTTCACCTGATCTAGTGTGAGAACAATTAGATGGCAACATAAGGTTGCCATTACCAGGGAATGCCCAATTGGGGTTCAAAATCAACACAATATTCAAGGAGGCTCTTTCTATGTACTCCACTCACAACCGAAGGCAGAGAGGGAGAAGAAAATGGCATTCATTCCTAACCAGTGGCTTAGTGGTTTCGGCACTGAGCTGGAGACTGGAAGGTCAGGTTTCGATACCCAAGAGCTGCACTTGGGGACATGAAAGGAGCCTCGTTCAGGCATCCCCTAAAAATCCTTTCAAACCAGAGTAAGCTCTGACATGAAATTATTATTAACCCAAATTAAGTGATTGGATACTGAAAACGAAGATACCTGATGGTGTTCTAAATGGAAAATATGAATCATTTTACCATGATGTATCAGAAAACAAAACAAAACAAAACAAACAAAATAAAATAAAATAAAAAACACTGTAGCACTTTAAAGACTAACTGCTATATTTTTATTGTTAGCTTTCGTGGATCAAGTCCACTTTATCAGACAAAGAGTGAAACTTACAGGCATGTTCTTTATATACCAAATTCAGGGGCTCAAAGGGAGAAGGGGTGTGGGCAAGCAAGATGACAGACAAGCGAGCACAAGAATGCAGTTTCACACAGTCATTAGCAACAATAGATTATTCAGATAAACTCTAAATGACTCTCTTTCAATCTCAAGGTTGCTGAGAAAGCCAAAAAAATCATTTACCAAGATGGTTGGTATATTTTATCAGATACTTCATGGCTGGTCCTATCATGAGGTGAAGTGGGGGAGCCAAAGTTCTGGTGGGGGAATGCAGAACAGCAGCAAGGGGTTGCGAGAGCTTTGTGCCTCTTGCAAACTGACCTGCCAGCCAAAAACTCCTTCTGTGCTTCAGGCTATCAAAAGTTTTGAGTCAGTTCCAGCCTTTTTACTGAAGCATTTTATGAAAAATCAAAACTGCAAGAGGCCAACAAACAAAGATAATATTCCAGCAGAATTCAGAACAGCGAGTCACAGAGGCAATGAGCGACATCCAAGGAGTGAGAACCATTAGACATCCTGGCTGAAATCCTGTTGCTTAGAGTATGAAAATTCACATCTTTTAATCCATCCCTAACTAGCAAATAAAAAAGGTTCTGCAATGATTCTCAGGGGCAAACAGATTTGGTGCATGTATGTGTGCCACTCAAAGAATTGCAGCATGGACTTTTTACTTCCCAGTTACAAATGGACTGAATTTTCTTATGCTAAGCAACAGGATTTCAGCCACAGAAATATACAGTGGCTATATCAGTGGTGGCGAACCTATGGCACGTGTGCCAGAGGTGGCACTCTGAGCCCTCTCTGTGGCCACCCATGTGGTCACCCCAGTACAAAGTTTGTCCTGCCCTTCTGCCCAGCAACCCAATAGGAGTGCTTCCTCCCTCCCCCCAGGAAAAAGTGTTCCCAGCACAGAGTTCCCTCTGCCCAGCAGCCCAATGGGAGCATCTCCTCCCTCCCCTGTTGCTGTGTTGGCACTATGTGATAAATAAGTGGGGTTTGGTTGCAGTTTGGGCACTCGGTCTCTAAAAGGATTGCCCTCACTGACCTATACTTACATGGTTGTAAGTCTCATGCCTTTTTAGCAGCCAACAGTTACAGCAGTTTAATGATATTGCTTGCACTGCTGTGTTTGCCCCCTGTGAAATAGTGGGATCTGCCATTTGGTGGGATATTTAGAATTTTCTGCGGTTAATTCAGGGGACAGTAGAAGAATGCTGGAGCAGAAAAATGCAAGACTCTCATGAAACTACAAAGCCTAGCAGGATTGAACCACACTAGTTAAAGTGGTGCCAGATTGTTAGAACAGTGTAATATAAATAGATGTATTAATAAAACATGAGGGTTCTCAAGGATCATCTAGTCCAGCCATTTTTACAGTAAAACATTCCACCTGGAAAAATGAGTGTGAAAGCAAACTTTATAGTGAGCTTGTCATTAGAAATGGAACCACTTCCTTAAGACACTATATTGGGTGGAGGGGGTTGATTTGCTTCCCTGTTTTATCCTAGCATCCTAGATTTCTGAGCTCTGCAAGCTGCACATTAGCTTAGCTTTTTTGTTGGTTAGTCATCAGGAGATAAGCCTAGGCTTGGTTAGCAAGCTGGCTGTGAAAGCATAGTATATCACTGCATATCTAATTACAAAGAGGTTAACACATTGTCTGCCTTGACCTTGAGTATCAACTAACTCCACCACTGTGGAGGAGTATCGCACCAGTATTACTTTTAAGACCTCCTGTTTCTGACAAACAAAACCAAGGTGGCCAGATGCAAAGGGGGATGAGACTCAAGCATCTTTCAAAGGAAGAAAATGCTATACTCCAGGGGGGTTCAGAAACCTTTTCAAGCCAAAGGCCGGGTCCCACTCTCTCAGTCAGCTTTGAGAGCTAGACAGCCATTTTGCCCTGCCTGCATGATGGGGAAGCCATTTTGTCCCAACAGCTTCAAAGGGGTGGCCACTTAGTTTCTTAAATGCCCTTGGAAAGGTGGGGGCCACATGAATTGGTGCCATGGGCCGGATCCGGCTGTGGGCATTAGGTTGGGAACCCCTGCTATATTCTATTGTAGCCACTTACAATCTCTTGCCTTCCAGATGTGTGTGTGACATAACTTGTAGAGGAAGATTGAAAAGAGAAGAAATAAAGTAATTGGTACAACATAATCAAAAATAGAAAGTAATTTTTATACCTCAGCCAGTATACCCAGGGGTCACATTGCCTGCTAGGATATAATGGGAGTTGTACTCCAAAAATACTTATAAATATTTCCTATCCTTAAATGGGATTTTAGTTGTCTTTTATATATAATGTTCAGGAGTAGTATATATGGAAGCAACATCACTGTACATCTGAAAAAGAGGAAGAGGGAAGAGGAAGAAAAAATCAAATTAATATTGTGTTGGCTATTGCCATTTCACACAACTAAAATCTAAATAAAAGTATGAAGAAGGAGAGAAGCAACAAGATAGACCGTGGATTTCAAAAAATAACTTTTTAAAAATCCCACTAGTTACAATGGCTTTAAAAAAAAAGTGTGCCAAAAGCACACAAAGGTGCTTTTTGGGTTGAAAGGATTTTTGCTGGAGGAACGTTGCTCAGTGTATGTCTGAAAGAGGCTCCTTTCTTGTCCCCAAGATCTTTTCCCACTAAAGTGGTCCCTATTTATCTACTTGCAATTTCTTGTTTTTGAACTGCCAGGTTGGCAGGAGTTGGGACAGAAATGGGTGCTCATTCTGTCATGTAGTACACAGGTCTTGAACTGCTAACTTGCCAACCCTCCAGCTAACAAGGTCAGCTTCTTAACCACTGAGCAATGGCAGTCCTGTTGGCCATGCTGACTAGAGATCATGGAAACTGAAGCCCAATATAACCTGGAGAGTAATAGGTAGGAAACAGTTGTCCTATAGCCATGATGGCGAACCTTGGCACTCCAGATGTTCTTGACTTCAATTCCCAGAAGCCCCTGTGAATCCACATGAATTGGGTTTAGTGTGATTCATCCGGCCCATGCCACCTTCTTCACTCCTGGAAGCGGAAGTAAAATATGCCTGTACGGGCGCATTTTACTTCTGTTTCCGGGAGCGACGAGGGCAGCGTGGGCCGGATGAATCACAGTAAATCCATTTGTGTGGATTCACAGGGGCTTTTGGGAATTGAAGTCCAAGAACATCTGGAGTGCCAAGGTTCACCATCACGGTCCTATAGCATGTCTGTCTATATGCCCAAGTTAAGAGAAGAAAATTCTAGGAAATGACCTTGTTGAGACCCTGGAAATTCTTCAGCTTGTTCTAGTTTATTGCAATTTTTATCACAACTTTTGATGCAATTTAATGACTGCCCCTTTCTTACTTTTCTGGCTAAGGTAACAAATGTTATACATCATCTCCTTTATCTGATACAATTTCCTTGATCACGCTGTAAGTTCTAAAGCTCTTTTCGGTCACCACTAAGAGATGAGTTTAGCAAATGTGCTTTATTTACGTCTTAACTGTTTTAACTTAGCGCGACTGAACAGGCCTTTGTATTCATTTTTGTATATTTTGTTTTAATGAGGAAAATCTGATTAAGACCAGTTCATAACTGCAGTATATGCTGTGTACGTATGTACAAGAAAGCTATCTGGAATGACTAACTATCTTTCCAGAGGGTACAGCTTTGTTAATGAGACCTTCAACACTTATCACTTCTCTCTGCCCAGCTCCCCTCTCAACACTGAATGTAACCAGAGTGATGAAAATACTTGGCTGTAATTGAAATTTGTTTCAAGCTGTCTTCTTAGTCGTCATAAATTATCAAGGTGAAGAAGTGTGTTTACAGTTCACTTGTCACTCTGTTGCGTTTTTTATTTGGCTTGGAGGAGTCAAAGGGCTATTTTGAAATGAAGTACTGGTTGTTAATTACAAGAAAATTAAAATACTCTCCCATCCATGTCAGTTTTTTCACAAAGTAAGAATCATAGGCTGGACTCCTCTTGATTTTTGCATTAGATAAACACAAAAGTTGTGTGTTTGTTGCAGCATTTTTGTTGTTGTTGTTCAGTCACACATTCAATTCTGATCCTTCTCAACCCCATGGATGACCACACACCAGGCACCCCTATTCTCCACCATCCTCCTCAACCCACCCAGCTTTGTGCCTATTGCGTCAACAATGCAATCTAGCCGTCTCATTCTCTGCCACCCCCTTCTACTTTTGCCCTCAACCTTTCCCAGCATCAAGGCTTTCTCAAGTGAATCCTCTCTTCTCATTTGATGTCCAAAGTACTTTAACTTCATCTTCAATATTTGACCTTCTAATGAGCAGTCAGGATTGGTTTCTTTTAAGATCAACCTGTTTGTTCTCTTTGCTGTCCAGGGTACTCTCAAAATTCTCCTCCAGCATCACATTTCAAAGGTGTCTATTCTTCTGCACTCAGCTTTCCTTATGATCCAGCTCTCACAACCATACATTACTACCAGAAATACCATTGCTTTGACTATGCTGACTTTTGTTTGCATATATTTTGTTTTCAATATTTTGCAGCATATTGTGGCTAATTAATGATGTGCTAGAACATGTGTCTGGTGGGGACTGGTACCTTGTCAATTGATCACAATTTGTCATGGCAACTTAGAAAACTTTACATGACAATAGGATTCTGGCCATAGAATTTGAGAGTTAGAAATGACTTTTTCTGATCTAGTCCAGCTGTTTCCAGCTGTTTGCACAGGACAGAATGTAATTATTGCACCTCTGATCCTACCTATGGTCCTCTCTGTTCTTACACATCTCCAGAAAAAGCGGCAGCTTCCAGAAAATCCAGTAATATCTGAGTCCATTGTCCTGTTAAAACCACACCCTGTTCTGGATTCTACCTCTTGGCAACCGTGGGCCTGACTCAGGTAATTCAGGGTCCTACCAGGAGCAGTGGCTACACCCCGGACTTAATCTTTTTATCGGAGCTGTGGCAGAGTGATCTGAAATTACAAAAATTAGATATCACCCCTGTGCCATGGTCGGATCACTATCTGGTGACTCTAGACTTCCTAGGGGCTGGACTCCACCGCAGGGAGGTAGGGCCGATTAAATGGGCCCACCCCCGGCGACTAATGGATCCAGAAGGATTCCAGAGGGAACTGGGGGATTGTCCTCTTGACCTGCAAAGCGATTCATCTGAGGCCCTTGTCGACGCTTGGGACAAGAAAGCGACGGCAGCCTTGGACGTAATCGCGCCACTACGGCCTCTCCGAGTCCGTGGGGATCGATCTGCCCCTTGGTTTTCAGAGGAACTAGGGGAGCTTAAATGGGCTAAGAGATGCCGAGAGCGCCGCTGGGTGAAGACTCGGAGCGAGTCTGACCGAACACTGGTTAGAGCAGCTATTAAAGACTGCCTAGTGGCGATGAGGGTGGTGAAGCGTCAGTACTTCACCACCCTTATTGCCTCCGCAGATAATCGCCCAGCGGCCTTGTTCCGGGTGACCAGGTCCCTCCTCGGTAGAGGGGGGCCGGGCCCTGGGTGGCAGGGATCGGCTGAGGTTTTTGCTGATTATCTGGCGGAGAAAATCACTCAGATCCGCTCGAAGCTAAATCCCGGCGTGGAATGTGCAGAGCTGGGGTTGACCATAGCACAGTCTAGCCATGTTATCTGGGATCGGTTTGATCCTGTTGGCCCTGAGGAAGTGGACAGGCTTCTTGTATCCATTCGCGCCACGACCTGTGCACTGGACCCATGCCCTGCCTGGTTAATTAAAGCTTCCAAGACAGGGGCAGGAGGCTGGGTCGAGGCGATTATTAATGCTTCATTAAAAGAGGGGCATTTTCAGCACCTTTTAAACATGCTTTAGTGCTTCCCCTCTTAAAGAAGCCGTCACTCGACCCCACGGTAATTTCCAACTACCGTCCAGTGTCCAACCTACCTTTTTAAGGTAAGGTTCTGGTAAAGGCTGTGGCGCAGCAGTTACAGGAAGTCCTGGATGAAGCGGATTATCTGGACCCGTTTCAGTCAGGATTCAGGCCCGGATATGGTACTGAGACTGCACTAGTCGCATTGGTGGATGATCTCTGGAGAGAGCGGGACGGAGGGGAGCCGTCTGTCCTTGCTCTTCTTGACCTCTCAGCGGCTTTTGACACTGTCGATCATGGCATCCTTCTGGGAAGGCTCTGGGGCTTGGGGATCCAGGGCACAGTGTTGTCCTGGTTTTCCTCATTCCTGAGGGACAGGACCCAGTCGGTGTGCCTGGAGAAGGAGAAGTCCAGCCCTAGGCCCCTGCAATACGGGGTGCCTCAGGGCTCGGTACTCTCTCCCCTCCTATTTAACATCTATATGAAGCCGCTGGGTGAGATCATCCGTTCCAACGGGGTAAGGTATCATCAATATGCAGATGATACCCAGTTATACATCTCTGCCCATGGGGACCCAAGCGGTGCGGTGGAAGTCCTCTCCAGGTGCCTGGAGGCTGTTAAGGTCTGGATGGGGGGCAACGGGCTACAGCTGAATCCCGGCAAGACTGAGTGGCTGTGGGTAAGGGGTCCTGTGTTAACACAGGAGCTGCTACCTTTGGCTCTGGATGGGGCAGTTTTGCCCCAAACAGACCCGGTGCGTAATCTGGGGGTCCTCCTGGACTCACGGCTACTGTTCGAAGAGCAGGTGGCAGCCGTGGCCAGCAGGGCTTTTGCACAACTTCGTGTAATACGCCAGTTACGCCCACTCCTAGACCGGGATGCTCTGCTCATGGTCACACATGCGTTGGTCACCTCCAGACTTGATTATTGTAACGCGCTCTACATGGGGCTGCCCCTGATGACCATCCGGAGACTCCAGCTGGTCCAAAATGCGGCGGCCCAGGTAGTGGTGGGGTGTGGGCGTTATGCCCGTGCCTCTCCACTGCTCCGGGAGCTGCATTGGTTGCCAGTATGTCTCCGGGTGCAATTCAAGGTGCTGGTTATTACCTTTAAAGCCCTATATGGTAGTGGGCCAGGATACCTAAGAGACCGCGTCACCCCAAGGACATCTGTCCGTCCCACCAGGGCGGATCAGAGAGGCTCCCTTGTTGTTCCTTCGGCGAGAGAGGCGCGCCTCGCCTACACTAGGAGGAGAGCCTTCTCCGTGTCCGCCCCGACCCTCTGGAATCTCCTGCCCACCGAACTGCGCCTTCAGACAGAGCTCCTCCCCTTCCGAAAGGGCTTAAAAACCTGGCTGGCAGGACAAGTTTGGGGACCCGGGAACATGGGTTCTCATACCAGATGGCTTATCTAATGGATGGCCAACCCTGGATCCGAATGCGGGATTACGGGCTGTTTCTGTATGGTTTTTTAACTTTGATAAATTTTTTAACTTTGATAACTTTTTTAACTTTTGTGGGTTTTTTTTTATCGATATAGATCATTTTATGTTTTTATTTTTTGTAAGCCCCTCAGAGTCGGGTCCTCCAGATTGGGGCGGGGTAATAAATGCATTAAATAAATAAATAAATAAATAAGATCTGCTAAGGTATAGCTCAACTGAATCAGAAGAAAAGGAAACTGCCAAAGGTTTCAATGCTGCTTTCTCTCTCCCTCCCTCTCTCTCTCTCTCTCTCTCTCACTCACACACACACACACACACACACACATACACACACACACACCAGAGATTGAGAATGTTTCCCAGATTTTTTTATGATATAACAATGGAGCCATTTTGCAGTCACGTACTTCCTCTGATACTACCCTACTCTGATGACTCATTGTAAGCAAGGAGATGGCTTTGAATTTTGAATGGTTTCGTCATTATAGGTACCACATTGGTAAAGTGATAATGGCATTCATGTCTACCATACAAACTGGGTCCAGAAGGAGAGCCTTCTCAGTATCTGCTCCGGCCCTATGGAACCTCCTGCCACTTGAATTGTGCCTCCAGGCAGAGTTGCTTCCCTTCAGGAAGGACTTAAAAATGTGGCTATGCCAGCAGCTGTGGGGTACAACTGGGACCACAACCCAGGCCTGCTGGCTTATTTAGCCCTGCCCGGGTGTCCTTATTTACAGGAGTAAATAACTGCCTGGGTGTCCTTCTTTTTTAAGGGGTTTGTGGAGATTTTATGGAACTTTTTAGATAGGTTTATAGTATTTGGTTTTAACTGGTATTGGGCATGGGTTTTGGCTTGGGTCGCTTAGGCAAAAAGGCAGTTATATAAATCCAACAAATAAATAATAATAAATAAATAAACCTATCTAAGTGCAAAGAAGTATGTCACCAAATGGAAAATTAACCACAGCAAATATGTATATAATGTTAGGGCAGAAGATCTGTGATCTGCATCAGTGAATAAACTACAGATCTTCAAGGTTCAGGAGACAACATGCTTTTGGAACATGATGTCATACCACTCAAATCCTCTGAAATTAAACCAGCTGCAAATGGTCCCTGCTTTCTAATGGAAAAGTGACATATCCCAGGTAGCATTGTGAACTATGAAGAATTCATGAAGATGGAAATGCAGACAATGTTTGCAAAGAGAGAAGTTACTCTAAGTAGTGGAGGGGTATCAGATACATGGACAAATCAAGGTTTAATTTAGCTTAATTGGCTTTTCCTACTGGGTAATTTGACCATATTCTAACTCCAACCTTCCGAGGGAGGCTGACATGTGTTGGTTGCTTTTCCCTCAGCCCAAAAAAATGGATTCTGTGTTTGAAAATCAAGCAATGTATGGATGCTAATTAGACCCATTGTAGATGATATATTCAGCCATTTTCTATACTTGCAGTTTTAGGTGATTGGCAAATCTTTGTCTGAAGACCTGGGTGGATAATTCTAACCAGAGATAGAATTAGAAATCCCAGGATTACAGACAACATTTGAACCCATCTCAAGTAGACTGGGCACAGACACCCGCCATGAATTTTTGGACTTTTTTTCCAGCGGTGGGCTAAAAAAAAAAATACTACCAAACTGTGGGTGTGGTATGGTGGGCGTGGCCAAGGGAGAAACCCTGCCTTGCACCAAAATTAGGACTACTTTATTTCAAAACTTGGATGGGCGGGGCCAGCCAGAATTTCTGCTACTGGTTCTGGTGAACTCGTATGAACCTGCTGATGCCCGCCACTGCTCTTTTCCATTTTTCTGCACTACCTTATGCTGATACATATGCCTGAAGAAGTGATTTTGTTATTCAGGGAAGCTTGTTAATTATTTGATATTGTTTTTATTGGTCTAATAAAGATATCACCTACTCTGGCATGTGTGTAACTTTAAAGACCACACAGCCCTTTCCTATTCCTATAAACTCCACATATTTCATTTTGGAAAATTAAGACATGTGTACAGTGAAGTATACAGAAGGCAGGGAAAAATAAGTTTGCAAGGAACTCCAAAGGCAAGTAAACAACATTCATCCACTTCAAATAGTCCTCATCCACTTCTGCTATTTTATTTGGGTGTTTGGAAAGCATTACAAAAATCCCAAACATTACATGACATATTAAGAGTATGCACACTTGAACTCCAAAATACCAGAAAATCACAACAAATAGAAGCCGCACTTTTTATGGACATTTTTTCCACCCAGAAGTACATGTACAGTACTATGCAAATATCTTAGGCCATCACCAGCTGGTTTGGGGGAAATTCAGTGAATTATTGTAGGGGGTCTATAATTCAGCCCCCCCAAATCACCTAGACATACCAAAATTGGAGAGAGTCTTCTGCTAACTCACCTCTCAACCCTCTCCACATTTGGTGAAGTGTGGAATTAAGGTGTCTGATGCATGCCCTCCCCCAAAACACTTATTGAATTTCCCCAAACCAGCTGGTGATATTCTAAGATGTTTACATAGTACTGTCCTATGTTATTGTCAATTCCTTCTTCCTTCCTGTCATGGAGTTGGAGAGGAGTTGGTGGAACTAAACATCTGTCTACTTATTGGCACAGACACACAAACCAAGCCCCTTTTGGTGGTCTCAGATGCAGCTGACCTATTGAATCATTCACTGGTTAGTAACTCAATGTTTGCATAAATCCCATTGAGTCAGTGGGTCTACTCTATTTGGGACTAGAAGAGTCAGGCCATCGCATCTTCTCATCTAAAATTATCATGCCACAAAGGTACTGTCCTATACTTTAAAGCAGGGGTTCCCAACCTTTTCAAGCTGGGGCTGGGTCATGGCTCTCTCAGTCAGCTTCAAGGGCCAGACAGCCATTCTGCCTACCTGCATGATGGGGGTGGACATTTTGTCCCAACAGCTTCAAAGGGGGTGACCATTTTGTTTCTCAAATGCCCTTGGACCCACATAAAATGGCACCACAGGCTGGATCCGCCCCATGGGTCTTAGTTAAAGATCTAACTTGCAACCAGTAGGATACATTCTGAGTTGTGAATCTTTGGAATAAAAAGGTTGCTCCCTAAATTGCAAGACTTTTCTTCCCTGTGAGTTCACATTGCAGTAAACCCCACTACCCTTGAAAAGATATCTTCTGGTGTTTTTAAGGAGGTGTTATTATATGTCTGAGTGACACTATTTAATGCCCTGTCCCCAGTTTTCTCTGTCCAAATCTGTTGCTAGGCAACACAGGTACATAATGTGCAGGTGCCACAGTATATCTTATCACCAACTGTGGGCTAAAATAGGCAGAAAAATTGTCTTTGCAAGAAAAAGTATAAAGAAATTGTATCACTACTGAAGAAATAATGTACTAGATCAGGGATTCTCAACCTGTGCCAGTTCATGTGGCCCCACCACCACCACCATACCAGGAAGTGCCACCACAGAAGGAAGGGCAAAATGGACATCCAGTCCCCAAAGCTGTCTGAGGGAGTGTGACCTGGCCCCCAGCTTAAAAAGGTTGAGAACTCATGTACTAGATGTTTCTACTGACCTCTTAATGGGGAAGAGTCCCCCCCCCCCCGAGATATAGTGCAAATTGAGATTTTTGGATGAGGAATTCCTGTTGGGGTGGCTGACAAAACCTGTTACAGATCACTCATAAAAATTTAAACTCCCATTTTAAATTCCCATATTTTCTTTCTGTCTCAGTACAGTATTGGCAAGTGGAGCAATGTCTTACGATGCTGAGTTTCAGGTTATCTGTTCAGCCATTTTCTAAGGACACACCATGGTACCTACCACCTTCTTTCATTTCTGGTTTAAATTATGGTATCAAATTCATCCGCCTCACTCTTAAAATTGAACTGCAACTCTGGGCCTGTAATTTATACCTCTTCATGTCACTCTGACACCAATCTTAAAGTTGCCATTCTTTAACAAATGACTTTGAAAAGCAGTTTTTGATTCAGAAAAACATAGGAAGAAAAATCAGTTTTAATACATCAAGAGGTTCAGCTTTACTACCTGTATCAACTGGGATAAAAGGAGGGTTCCATCCTTTTTCATCTTCTGTGCTGCCATGATCATGGACTACACATGGGTGCACAACTCCTAAATGGGTCTGGATGTAGTTTTGATGGGAAACGATTAACATTTATTGTATTAAAATCCCCCACTAGGTGAGAGCCTTGTCGGGTCATGGAGGCTTGAGTGGTCTAAATAGGCAGTGGTTGCCCATCTCTTATCAATAATGTTAGGCTGGGACTAAAACTCACCAAAGTATCCTCTGTCGGCTCCCTTGGGCAAGGTGAAAGCAGAGGGTGCATGTCATGGTCTGCCTAATGATGTGGCATCCAAATGACTTGATTTCTCAAGTCCATTTGCATGTGCAAAATGTCACCACAGAGATGTCTACCAGTTGCTGGGCTCCTCACTGAATAACAACTCCAAGGTATCCAAGGTAACGTGTGTTAAAATATAAGACCAAAATAACCCCTATTAAGTTCTCCCCACTTTGGATGCACAGCCACTGAGCAGGTTTTCACCTTGAAAAGTGGCCTCCAACCCTGGGAACATTGGCCACCTCCATGTTAGAGACCGTGGTCTGGACAGTTAAAGGAGAGATGGACATCAGGAAAAACCAGCATGATAGGAAATTAGCATGGTTAACACCATGTGTTCCTTAAGCCTTGATTTTAAATTCCTTCTTTCACCAACTGAGCAAATGTCCTAAGGCAAGAACATTTGACGGCATGTATTTAGAACTTTTACAAGAGTATAAACTGCAGAGGCATTCACAATGAAATGCCAGCTATTCCATGGCCCAAGCCAGATCAGTTATATCGTCTTACCTGTGTTCTGAATTCTTTCTGTTGGCTCTTCTTCAAATCGCATCTGACTTTTAAGCTTAATCCTTTCTGTCTGTTTCACAAGATGGGCACAGAAGAAGGATGCATTCAGTGGGAGAGATGATACAGGCAATCAGGTACTAAAATAAAATATTCCACTGAAATCAATGGAGTTTTATGGTGATTAAATTTGACATGACTCTACCATAAATATAAAACATTGAAAGAATGTCAGGTAGATAAGCATGGGAGAATTTCCCTAAGTAATACAATCCTTTGCATTTTTATTCACAAACAAACCACATCCAAAAGTATGAACATACAGGCATAAGTAAGGGTATTCTATGAATCTATTATATAAGTCTTGTGACTGTGCAAAACACAAGTTCCACTCTTGAAGCTACATATCAATGAATTAGGTTTCTGTCTGTGGAGCCAGCGGTTGAGAGTTCAGTTCTTCACTGCGCATCTCAGAAAAGCCAGTCTATGTGGCCTTGACCAAGTTGCAAGTTCCCATTATGTCCTGGGAGAAGGAAATGGTAAACCACTTCTTAGTATGCTACTAGAATTGACTTGAGGGAACACAGTTATTATATGTGGCCTTTGGCAAGCTGCACAGCCCCAGAAAGCCCCAAGAAAAGGAGAATAAGAAAACACTTCTAAGTACTGTGCTCTATACCTTTAAAAACTGAAAAGGGTCACCCTAAGTCAGAACTGACTTGATTGTACATTATTATTTATTCTTCTATGAATCCAGGGAGTTGCAGCATATTGGAAGTTCAGAGTAGGAATGTGAAGGGAAAAATCCAAATGAAACCAAGCACAGATATTTGTGTGTTTCCAGATCAGCTATAGCAGTGGTGGTGAACCTATGGCACACATGCCAGAGGGGGCCCTCAGAGCCCTCTCTGAGGGCATGCACACCATCGCCCCTGCACAGAGTTCATTAGTAGAAAGCCAGAAGGACATGGGGCTGGGCTGCCCCCTCTCCACGTGCACCTGAGGACATTTCTCACCAGAGGCGTAGCTACCGCCGTATCTGCCGTATCAATTATACGGGGCCCCCGGGCCACGGGGGCCCCCAACGTGCGTAAGCAAAACAAATCTTTACCCTTCCTAAGGGCCCCCAAACAAATTTTTATACGGTGCCCAGCCAAGGCACGCTACTCTTCTGTTTCTCACATCACCTGCCCCTCTGCCCAGCAGCCCAATGGGAGTGCTTCTTCCCTTCCCATCTGGAGTAAGGTGGGTGGCTCACATGCAGTGTGAGGGTACAGTGCAGATGGCAGCCTGTTGACTCTGTGGTGAAGGTGATTCCTGTGGTGTGGTTGGACTGGAGCTAGGTAGGAGGGGAGTATAGCTCACAGCATGGCATAGCTGGAGGGGAGCAGAGCTGGAGGGAAGCAGAGCACTCGGACCACAGTGCAGGCTAGTATTTAAGTTAAATTACCATGTTGGTACTTTGTGATAAATAAGTGGGTTTTGGGTTGCAGTTTGGACACTTGGTTCTAAAAGGTTCCCCATCACTGACCTATAGTGTTGATCTACAGATGCTCTCAGGTTGGTTTGCACATTTCTGCATATTACTCAAATTGACCATGGGAACTTTTGGGGATTAGAAATTTTGAAATTTGAGGGAAGGAATAGAAGACTGACAGCTGAATCCCTCCGAATGAAAGCAAAAAATCTTCACTGAAAACCCTATAGCTGAGCACCTGGGGCAAGCTCAGACTGAGCTCACTAGACTCATCATATACACCTGACCAAGGAGGCATGTTGCGTCTGTGTATGGAGAAGGGAATGTGCTATATTGCTCGCTGGACTCCCAACATTCTTAAATTTTCTCCTTTTTTTCCTTTTAGGCAGCTACACCAGAGGTGGTGTGCCGGGGAAAGGCCACCGCTCCTCCATGCACTGCCTGCACCCTTTCTAGGCAGCCAAAATGGCTGCCCGGAACTACACATGCATCAAACCTCCATTTGATGCATGCACACTTCTATTTTTTAGTGTGCATGCATCAAATGGAGGTTTGATGCATGTGCATTTCCAGGCAGCCATTTTGGCTGCCTGGAAATACACATCCGGAGGGCGGCTGGAGAGGCGACTGAACTGGTCACCCGGGGGTTTACCACCACCACCCCGGCGATCCCCTCTGGATGGCCACTACCAGTTCAGGCGAACCGGTCCGAACCGGTAGCAGCCCATCACTGAGCTACACTGTATCTACATTATGTTTAGGATTCAGTGTGCGTGTGAGTGTAGATAGATGACTCTTGTGTGCTTTGACTGCTTACGTCAAAATAGCACTGTCACCTCTCCATTTATCTACTTTTGTTTGTTTTTTAATAACAGCCAAAGGATCTGGTACATCCAAAAAGACTTAAGTACCAAGATATAGGAAAATATATAAATTGCACTTAACTCCAACATTGAAATGCTTTCAGTTCTGAGCCTTCCTCAGAGAAACGCTATATGGAGCTGGTTGCAGACTTAATAAATGTAACATGATTCCTAATAAGAACACCTGTGCTCCTGAAGAAAGCTGAGATGAAAATCAAGTTGAGCATTTTAAAGTTAAAACAAAGTACATTTTATATATTTTTCTACATTTAGTCTTATATAGTTTTCTACATTTAGTCTATTTTTAATGCCTATTGCTCACTGATGTAGGGTGGATTCATGGAAAGCAAGAGCTGAGCAAGGAACACAATGTAGAGTTGAAGAAGGGTGGAGGCAAAAGGAAGCTATAAAAGTTTTTCCTAAACACTGAAGGTCTACCATATTACCAAATTTGATGGTGCTGATTAGTGACCCCTCAAGGGACATATTTGTGTTTTTGTCACTCACTCATATCCCCCCTGCCGTGATCTGGAATACCTGTATGAATTCAAGAACAAATGAGATCAGGCCACTTCCAAAGTCACTTTGGGCAAGTTGTTCTCAGTCTGTGAAAGAACTATTCTGGTTCAAATATGATTTGATGGTATTTGCACAATCCTAGTTCAGAAAACTCTGAGCTCTCCAACACGCTTCTGAGAAACATGGTATATAAGATTTCAGGTTAATTACTATTAAATCAGTTTAAGGCCACAATTCTGTGCACATTTAATAAGAGAATGTCCAATGTCGTTCTTCCCCAAGTTGAAGTCCTCTTCTTCTTTACTTCCTCTTTTACCCCTGTGGTTGTCAAGGTAGATACAAGGTTCTTGTTCTAGCATTCTCCACCGGTGTTATTTGGTGTTCTTGTAATATGTCTTTGATGTTATATCTCCACCTTCCTTTCCATCTGCCTCGTGGTATTTGTCCTTCTCCTATTTCCATATCTGCCTTGTATGGTATGGAATTTTAAGACAATCTCTCCAAATGGGCAAACCACTTTATTTGTTGCCTCTCTTTGTAGTTTAACATAGGTTCTGTTCCAATTCTTTCCCTTACAATCTCATTCATGATTTTATCCCTTCTAGTCACTCCAGAAGCCTTATTCAGACATCTCATTTCCATGGTTACCAACTTTCATTTATGTTTTGCATAGGTATCCATGTTTGGCACTGGTAACATAAGATTGGAATGAATATGTTTTAGATGAAGTGTTTCTTTCTGCTGGTTGTTATTGCCTTGTATTGTAAGAGCGGAAATAACTGTCCCAATATCTGGTTTGCCTAACTGTAAAAGTAAAGGTAAAGGTTACCCTTGCTTGAAAGCCAGTCGTATCCGACTCTAGGGTTCAGTGCTCATCTCTGTTTCAAAGTCAAAGCCAAATGTCTGCTTCTGCAGACATTTCCGTGGTCATGTGGCAGGCATGACTAGACACCGGAGCACATGGAACACTGTTTACCTTCCCACCAAAGTGGTCCCTATTTATCTACTTACAATTTCTTGCTTTCAAACTGCTAGTTTGGCAGGACCTGGAACAAAGATGGGAGCTCATTCCATCCTACAGTATTCAGGTATTGAACTGCTGACCTTCTGCCTTCCAGTCAGTGTCTTAGCCACTTAAGCCACTGCAGTCCCATGTGTTCTCTTTGTCCAATTTGCTATTTTCAATAAATTTTGTTCCTAGGTATTTGAATTCTTCCACTTGTTTTATACATTTATACATATTCCCTCTATTTTGATATTTAAAATACAAACTTTTCTTTTTTTATTCTCATAGTATTTATCTTGCATTTTGGTTCATGGATGTAATGTGTTGCTGTAATTCCTTAGCGGAACATGCTAGCAATGTGTCCATCTACAACTACCATCTTCCACATTACTGTCATGGCCAATGATCTTGCTGAATGTGGAAGTATGGCCATATACTCCAACATATCTGAGAGGCACCAGGTTTTAGGAAGTAGTACATCATACTAGAACATATTTCGGAGATTACTGTGGTGGTGGTGGTGGTGGTGGTGGTGGTGGTGGTGGTGCTGGTGGTGCTGGTGACGGTGACGGTGACGGTGACGGTGACGGTGACGGTGACGATGACGATGACGATGATGATGATGGGTTGCTTCCAAGTATTATGGCATATCATAGAATAATTGAATTGGAAAGTCTATGAGATCATCATGGTCAATGTAGGGAATCCAAATCAAAGCAAATCCGACGTATGGTTGTCCAATCTTTTCTTGAAAGTCAATATTTGTTACGCGAAGGACTCTGAGAAATAATTTGGTCATGTTTCTGGCATCTGTGGTGGACTTCATCACAGATATCTGAGAATCAGCTCACTAAATCCAGTTCTTCATGTTTCCCATAAACAAGATTCCAATCTGATCAGGTCCCATCCTAGTGTTTCTTCTAGCATTACTCTGGTCTGCAGGAAGACATTTTAGCTCTTTGCCAATACTGTATTTGTTTTCCTGACATGACATCCACAAATACTTCAAGACAGCAACTGTTGCATAAGGTTATGCAATGATGCACATGAAAATACTGTTAAAACTGCCATGAAACTGGTCTAAAAAGTTTGAAATCTCCTTGAAACTTTACAAATTCAAATCCAAGAAATCACAAAGACATGACAGCTTTTCACTACTCTTTGAGAGAAGTATAGGGAAATACTGCCCTAGTGTGGCGTATTTTGCTCATTATTTTGACTAGAAATTCTGTGAGATAAATAGCTCTGCTGAAACAGATCAGAAAAATGTCCAGATGCTTAAAAAACAAACTGAGATGTTGGTCTTCAGGTTTAAAGAAAAATATCATCATACTTATTGAAGATGAATGTATCCAACTGGTTACAATCCAAAAAAACAATGCAGACATATCCAAATGATATTTTAAGACTTTCCTAGAAGTCTGATTTGTTATTCCAACATAAACACTGGGCCTTCACAAGGGCAGGCAAAGTCCAGCTCTCCAGATATTAGTTGGCTGCAACTCCCATCAGCCTTAACTATAATATCTAGAGTGAGGAACGCTGGAAGCTACAGATAAATAACATCTGGAAGGCTGTACATTCTCTTCACATTGCAATAGCAATTACACTTATGTACCACTCCATAGTGCTTGCTTAGTGCACTCTCTGGGTGGTTCACAAAGTAGGTAATTAGAATTTCCCTCAACATGCTGGGTACTCACTTTACCAACCTCAGAAGGATGGAAGACTGAGTCAATCTTGAGCCCATCAGGATCAAACTCAAGTCAGAAGCTTTGGCTGCAGTATAGCAGTTTGACCACTGTGCCACAGGTCTATGCAGTGATGGGCAGCAACACAACAGGTTTGCACCAGTTTCCCAGAACCGGTAGTAACTTTTCCTAGTGTCCTGGAGAACCAGTAGTGGCTTTCGGGGGGAACCACCTCAGGGGCTTACCTTTTCCCCGGTTCCCCCACTACGCATGTGCACCAAGTGCTTGGTGTCCATGCATGCCTACAGCGCTTGGCGCGCATATGCAGCCTCCTTGCTGTCTTCCCAAGCGGGGAGGAGGAAGAGAAGCTGCTAGCCTGAAGCTCCCTATAGCCTGCTCCCCAGGGTAAGTGACTCAACTTTGGATGTGGAGTGTGGGTGTGTATTTTAATATGTATTTTAAGTGTATTTATTTTTAATGTGTATTTTTATGTGTTTTATGTGTATTTAATTTGTATTTTTATGTGTTTTTATGTCTATTTAATGTCTATTTGGTTTTTTAAAAAATTATTTAAGAAAACAGAAAAACATTCAACATACAATAATAACCAAAACCAATTACAATACTATAAACAACAACAAAATTAAAGCTAAACCAAACACAATATTAGTAATAAGATATAAATGTACTCATTATATCTTCATTTTTTAACTTCTTTTTCACATTTGTACTTTACAAAATGTTATACAGCATTTCACTCAAGGTTGCGTACCTCCTCTTCTTACTTATACATATACTATATAATTATTTTCTACTATATGAGATCACTATATTGGTATTAGAAAATATCATAATAACACATAAAAAGAAAAAAAGGGGGGAGAAAAGGATAAAAAAAAAGATAAAAAATAATATAACTCACCAGTGCTATTTACATGCCTTGGTGATTGCAGTTTATCTCAACTTTCTCATATTATACCCAGATTCTCAGCTGATCCAGTACTGGCTTGACTCCTTAACCCTCAGTCAATGTATAATTCAAAAAAGGTCTCCAAATACTCCCAAAGTTATTTTCTTTAATTAAGCCTTTTTTATATTTCAATTCCCATGTTAACTTATCATTTAATGCAATTTGCCACATTTCTCTATACCAATCTTCTATTTTTAATAAGGAGTCACTCTTCCAGTTTCTTGCTATACATTGTCCCATCACAGTTAGTATTATGGATAATAATTCTTTTTTACACTTATCCAAATTCATGTTATCAATTTCAGTCAATAATGCGGCACCTGACTCCAGTTTAAAGCTCGTCTCCATTATTCCTGATATCTCTTTTTCTATTTTTAACCAAAAATCTCTAAGTATATTACAAGTCCACCACATATGTTCATAAGTCCCCAGTGCTGCTTTACATCTCCAGCACATTTTTGTTTTTGAACTATCTATTTGGTTGAGCTGAACTGGTGTCAGGTAGGACCTCCACAAGATTTTATAATTATGCTATTTAACTCTATCAGACATTGTTTTCATAATCCTTCTCTCCCATTTATCATTCCAAGTCAAATCAGAGATTCTAATATTTAAATCTTTTTCCCATATTGTCTTTAGTACTCCTTGTGGTCCATTATCATGATTTAATATTTTATATATTTTGCCCATGACATCTTGATGTTGGCTCCGCCCATGATGTTGGCTCCACCCACATTGTGGTAGTAAAAATTTTGGCTGCCCACCACTGGGTCTATCTAACAGGCTCTTATCTCTGCATTGGACGTCATTCTTGGCTTTGTGAAGTATAGACCATCTTTACTATATGACCCAGCATTTTATGGAACATGGTAACATTGTATGACACAAGATCACAATGTACAAGGGCAAAGATGGAGAACCCGTGGTCCTCTAACCACTGACCATGGCACCATGAAAGCTGAAGGTCATAGGTTCTTCACTCTTATAAGCCTATATTTTTATGTCTGCCAGGAAGCTGGATACTTTGGTAATGAATGTGTGGCATTACTGTTGTAGGATGTAGTGTTATTATTTGGGAAACAAGTCACCATCATTTCTGCCCCAATTCAAGTATGGCAAGTTACCAGGAAGAAGCTGTGGCCCATCTTTAGTCTACCTGAATCCATAGTGGATCTTCCAAAACGCCAGCATTTGCCCTTCCACATCACCTGCTGACGTCAGTCCCATCTGTTTGTATAACAGTTCTGATTTATTATTAAGCCATAGCACAGGGTTAAGTGCATTCACTATTAAGCAAGGACATCTCTTTGCAAAAGGTCAATGCCTAAAATATACTACCAAATAATCTGGCTGGTGCTTTCTCTGGATGTGAGTCATGGAGTATGACTCATTCAGACAGAAAACAGCTGGTAGGGGTGGTTGAGGCTACAACATAGGAATCAATGACTAGGCAATTAACATTGTCTCCTGCTAGGGTTATCTCCTGGGTTATCTTCCTTGCCTACATGGCTTTCTTTAAAACCAACCCAACACCAAGTAGAAGGTGGAGCTTTCCTGTAGAGGAGAACGTGTATGTCTTCCTACAACTGAGTGTGTATTTCCCCATTAGAATTCATCAGTGGAATGTGGGGATACACAGAAAGAGCCTCCTCAGAGATTGTGGTATTTTTGAATCACAATTGGACGTACCCTAGTAATGGCAACCTTGTTTTCCCGGCTAATCTTTCTCATACTAGGTCAGACAAAAAGAACTGCAGAATGAACTCACCAAAAGGTCCTTCATTTTGGCAGTTTCACGTCTGGCCTAGACATGGAAGAAGAAGTGGAATGTGAATGCTTCACTCTTTCCCTGCTATCCAATTTCTCTCTAGAAACGTCCTTCATGTTGGTTGACATAATTTATGGCTTAGGAAACAACCATTACTTTGCTGTGAAACACATTCCTTGCGTGTAGAATTTCTAGGTTTAATGTTTGGCATCTATAGGGATTAAAAGGATTAGGTAGGAGGATTAGCTAGCAAAAGTCTGTTGCCCAAGACCCTAGATTGCTTAGCAGCCTTGAGTCAATGTAATGGAGTGTGCTAGGCTCACTTCACATAAAGTGTTTTTTTGCATTGATAAAGGAATAAGAACAAATGTTATAATAAGACAATATGGGAATCACCTTCTAAAATTTTTCTAACTTTCATGTTTGGAATGTTGAAAAGCTTCCAATGAGAATTGAAAAACCTTGAACATACAGTCCAATTTCTTCTTCTTCTTCAGGTGCTCTATCTATTCCAGATATTGGCTATCATCATGGCAATAGTCTTCCTGCTCTTAACATGCCGCACCAGTCTCTCAGGTTCTTCAGCCATGGAGCCCATCTACGCCCAGGGCCTCTCTTTCCAGGGATCGTTCCTTGCAGAGTGAGTTGGAGTATTCTATACTTTATGTTGTTCCTCATGATATGGACAAGATATTGGAGCTTTCTTTGCTTAATGAGTCTACATTAGTCACATTGTCAACCCATTATATCCTTAGCATGTGTCTTTAGATCCACATTTCAAAAGCTTCTCTTCTCTTTTCAGATGCTTTAGTCCAGGGGTTCACATTTTATAGCCCATGGACTGAATCCTGCCCACAGCACCAAATAATCTAGGCCACCCTTGCTCCACCCACCGCCACCAGAATTAGCAGCAGACTCATTTATAACCATTGTAAATGCATTTACGACAGCCGTGGACTCATTTACGGCAATTGTAAACATGTTTACAACAGCTGTGGACTCATTTATGGCTGTTGTAAATGCGTTTACAACAGCCATAAATGAATCCATGGCTGATTCCGAAGGTGGCAGCAGAAGCACCACTCCAGCCTGCCAACTGTTTGAGGGAGCATGACCAGGCCCCTGACTTGAAAAGGGGGGAGAACCCTTGCTTTCGTCAATGTCCAAGTTTTGACTTCATATAGCAACACTGGGAATACATAACATCTCACTATTCGGATCTTTGTAGCGAGATTTAGAGTTCTACTACATAACAAATGCCACAGGCCAACTGAAGCAAAAAATAAAGCTAAAGAAAGGCTTCATTCTAGATTATAAATGAAAGAAAATTGAGTAGAAGAATTTTTCATCCAACCAACCAACCAATGTATTTGTTGAATAATGCAATGAAATCTAGTGGATAGTGGCTGTATCTGCACTGAAACAGCCTCCCTCGATGTAACTTTTCTCTACATGCTGAGAATAAATGTAGGGAAGAAACTGGTTCCAGCACTGAGGTTTAAATCTCTCCTAACGGCATGTGGTGGTTCCAAACAAAATAGGCTCTTTCAACACCTGCAGGAAGCTGCCCAACACTGAATAACACCATAATTTTATCTACTACCAAAGTGCCATTCATTTTGTTCGTATGGTTGTTTTCTAGAGGGGGTTTTCTTGACTTTTCGAGGGCAGAATTCTGGGGATTCCAGCCTATACAACTATACCTACAAATACCTATATTTTGTTTACATGCATCATGTAAGCTGCATTCAGGGTTCTTCTGGTTCATGGTCAATAGTTTGGTAATGCAAAAATGTTCCTTATGGATTTTAAATTTATTAAGAATTATCTTTAAATTATATGTTGGCACTATGATTCTTTTTATCTTCCTTTTCAGCTTTACGCCAACATTAGATATTAACTGTTCGTTATCAGTACCACTATCTGCTCCTACTCTTATTTTGGTTTCATTTGAGAGAATTGTCCCCAACATAGCGTGTTAATTAAAAGCTTTACTTGGATGAATGAAAGATTCCCTGTATAGATTACCAAGCTCTATCCAAATAGATCTTCTTGTTCCAAGTAATTCACTGGGTGTCCTTCCAAGAAAGAAGTAGGATGAGCCACACAGAAAAAGCACATAGACCTATAAAATGATACTGAAGTTTCTAATTGGCAATGTCTCAAGGTATACAGTACTAAGCAAATGCAGGAGTGAGACGACACCTCTTCTAGGTCACTTTAAAGATTCAAAACTATGCAAGCTTTCATAACTCATGGTTAATTCTTAAGACAATATCATGGCATGGACTATATAGTTCCACCCAGGCTTTATTCTTAGGTGTTATATGGGGAAACAGACAACTACATTATTTTACAATCTAAAGGCAGGAAGCAAGGAGTTTGTATATTCTCTTCCCCCAAGATGACCCTTTCAATATGGTGGTGGTGGGGAGGGTGCAATTCAAACCCAGTCCTCTAGAATTGGTCAACAAATTTACCACTAAGTAAAAATATTTTAATTTGGTGTCACATTTTTACTCATGTTTGTCCTTCAGATTGAAGAGTTTGTATATATTTTTTAAAATTGTGTTCATTTTTATAATTTTTATAGTATTCTAGTGGTATTACCATTTTTTAAAAAATCATTTAGTATCTCAACGTTTTCAGGTCTCAGGCTGGCTCATTCCCCCTCAGACAGCTGAGCAGACAGGTCACTTGGTTCCATGCGAGTTCTCATGCATATTCTCATGCATTTTCATGCATTTTTTGTGACTTCTTGCACATTTTCAGCGCATTTTCATGTGTTTTCAGCACATTTTTGCGCAAAAGCACGTTTTCACCGTAGTTTCTGCATGTTTTTGGTACTTCCACTACTTGCAGCAGCAGCAGGAATGAGGGCAGAGGGCCATAGGTTGTGAATGCCTGATCCAACAACACATCAGAATTGTTTGGATAAAGTGGTCTAGATTAAAATAAACCTTGGAGTAGTTGGGGTGGGGGTAGATTAAAATAAAATTCAGATAATTCAGCTGCTACCCAGTGACTATAACATTCCAGCAGTTAGGCAGCCTTATTTCTACATAAATCCTGCTATGGCAATCCAATTACTTAATGGAAGATAGCCAGCCTGCAACCATAGCTACCCTCTGACTAGAAGGTTTGCGCTATGGCTTTCACTTGTTTATCATAGAAGTGTTAAACAACTGATGGCCTGGGAAGGAAGTTGGGTAGACATGAACTTGGTATACAAGGCTGCTCCCTATAAGGTCACTGCCTCCTGATCATACCAGCTAAGGAATATAAATCAAAAGCTGATATCTAAATATAGAAATACACATCAGGACAAAAGTTCTAAACACCATTAAAGCAGTTAACACATCGTAAATGTGGTACGTTCTACCTGGCAGTGGAACTTTTATTGTGAGATGTGTGACATTCCAAGACTTTTGGCACCTTGGAACATATGTTAGCTACAAGAATTAAAATGAAAGGAGATTAGCTTCATAATTTAGAAAATGAGAGACACTAGAGCAATTCTCAACCTTTTAAAGCCGGGGGCTGGGTTACGCTCCTTCAGGCAGCTTCAGGGGCTGGATGGCCATTTTATCCTAACTCCACCACATGGCACTTCTGGCATGGTGGAAGCAGTGGGAGGCCACATGAAATGGTGCTGTGGGCCACATCTGGCCTGTGGGCCGCACGTTGAGAATCTGTACTAGAAAGTTTTTACCCTGGCCCATTCCAATGCTTTGCCTTCAGCCTCTTTAGAGGGAAGATACTGATGTATCCCTTACAACCAATGGTTGGTTTTTTGTTTTTGTTTTTTTGCAATTATATTTTTATTTATTATCACATATATATTTTGGCTCTACCAAACTGGCCTGGTGAAAACTGTGGAACATGTTCTGCTGTGTTGCATATAAAGATTCAAGCAATCTACTTATGTCCCCAATTTTAAAATATTTATTTATTTTATTAAATCAAATTTCTATTGCCGCCCAACTCGGCAATGACTATGGGCAGCTAACAACAATTTGAACAACAAAAAAACCCTTAAAAGCCCCATTAAACATCAAACTAATTTAAAATAATTTACCCCACACAGCCCAAATAGGAGTCTTCATAAAATATTACCAAAATAGACCCAATAAATGTTAGCTGTCTTTTCAGTGCTGTTGTTCCTCAAATGAAACTAAAGCCATTGTTGCAAATTTCTGTGTGGTGGTTTGTACAGTAAGAAAACAGATAACCAGATCACTGCAGAAATGAGATTAGGAACTCAAACTTGCTTGTCACCTGAATTTCAATCTCCTTTGTTTTGATTGTAAATATTATATGGTCTGTTATTCTTGCATACCCAACATGGCTGACCTATGGTTATAAAAATAATAAAGTTTAAAATATATTTAAATTATATTTCCTCTTCCCAAGAAATGCTGTGGATGGTCATTCTCTGAAAATAATTACTAGATATCTTATCCTGTTCCTTTAGGACAGGTGTTTCCAACCTTTTTACACCATGAGCCTGACCATGCCCCCTGGAAGCAGGTGCATTTACGGCTGTCATAAATTCACCCACTTCCACTTTTCTGACAGCCGTGGGCACATTTATGGCTGCCATAAACATGTCTACTTCCACTTCCAGGTGTGGCAGTGTGGTGGTGGGCCACATGAAATGGTGCCACGGGCCAGGTCTGGCTGCAGGCCATAGGTTGGTAACCCCTGCTTTAGGATATATATACATTGAAAATATATCCATTGTAATTAAATAGTAGTTGGTGTAGAAGAGATTAAGAAAAGATGGAAAGAGTACACAGATGAACTCTACAAAAAGGACCTCAACACCCCTGATAATCACAATGATGAGAACACTGAACTTGAGCCAGACATCCTAGACAGTGAAATCAGAAAGGCCCTAAGAAGCACTGCAAACAACAAAGCCAGTGGAGATGAGTTGAATTTTTCAAAGCCCTAAAAGATGATGGAATCAAATTATTGCATTCTATATGCCAACAGATTTGGAAAACACAACAATGGCCACAGGACTGGAAAAGATCAGTATACGTTCCAATCCCAAAAAAGGGTAATGCCATATAATGTTCAAATTATCGAACAATTACACTCATCCCACACACTAGCAAGGTTATGCTCAAGATAATACAGGATAGACTGCAGCTGCACATGGAGAGAGAATTACCAGACCTGCAGGCTGGGTTTCGAAGAGGCAGGGGAACTAGAGACCACATTGCCAACATACGTTGGATCCTGGAGATTAAAAAGGAATATCAAAAACAAGTCTACTTCTGTTTCATTGACTACACCAAGGGCTTTGACTGTGTGGAGCACAACAAAATGTGGCATGTGATTAAAGAGATGGGAATGCCAGAACACCTTATATGCCTCATGAGAAATCTGTACATGAATCAAGATCCAACAGTTAGGACAGAATGTGGTTTGGAATAGGAAAAGGAGTAAGACAAGGCTGCATTTTGTCACCCTGCTTATTTAACTTATATACAGACCACATAATGTGCAATGCAGGGATGGAGGAATCACAATTTGGGATCAAAATTGCTGGGAGAAACATCAACAACTTGAGATACGCAGATGATACCACCCTAATGGCAGAAAGTGAGGAAGACCCAAAGAAGCTCCTGATTAGGTTGAAAGAAGAGAGTGCAAAAGCTGGCTTGAGATTCAACATCAAGATGACAAAGATCATGGCAACAGGCCCTATTAGTCCCTGGAAAATAGATGGGGAAGAAGTAGAAGCAGTCACAGACTTTACTTTCCTAGGATCAAAGATCACTGCAGATGGTGACTGCAGCCATGAAATAAAAAGGCGACTGATGCTTGGGAGACAAGCTATGAGAAACCTGGGGAACATACTGGTAGTCAAAAGCTGAGACATCGCATTGCAAACAAAAATTCACATTGTCAAAGCAATGGTATTACCAATGGTAATGTATGGTTGTGAGAGCTGGACCATTAGGAAAGTTGAGCACAGAATAATAGATGCCTTTAAAATGTGGTGTTGGAGGAGAGTTTTGAGGGTACCTTGAACAGCAAGGAGAACAAATAGGTCAATCCTAGAAGAAATCAACCCTCACTGTTCCTTAGAAGGTCAAATAGTAAAGATGAAACTAAAGTACTTTGGACATCAAATGAGAAGAGAGGATTCACTTGAGAAAGCCTTGATGCTGAGAAAGGTGGAGGGCAAAAGAAGAAGTGGGTGGTCAAAAATGAGATGGTTAGATGGTATTGTAGATGCAATGGGCACAAAGCTGGGTGGGCTGAGGAGGATGGTGGAAGACAGAAGTGCCTGGCGGGCATAGGGTCCATAGGGTCGCAAAGGGTCGGAATCGACTGTACAACTGAACAACAAAATTAAATAGGTTTGTACTGTAAATACTTTGTTCTCAAGAGCTAATATGAAGATTCCAAAATAAAAATTTGTGATGACATGGCTATGTTATGGTTTTCAGTTGTGTTCCTCTATTGAGATTTCTCGTCCACTCTAGAAAATTTACTAGCATGGATATTCTTTTGCACAGTTTAAAACAAAGTAATTGTAGTTTGTTTCTGTTTATCTAAAGAGAGATTCATATTGTGCTTCTTAAAAAATTATCACAACACTATTTCTAAATAATTTATTTATAAATCATATTCACTTCAGTGGAATATACTTAGATAAATGTTGCTACAATTGGATGCATAACATGAATGAGTTTGTATGTGTGTAGCAATACATACATCAAGAGTATACTGAGATCAAGAGTGACTTTCTTGATATCAATAGAACCAACAATTAAAACCTTTAGTCATACAGTTTTTCAAACTATATTTTATCTCCTGTATAAATTGAATGGTTATTTTTGATGACATTTTTTATCTTCTGTAATCATAAGAAAGAGAAAGAAATTTAGGGAAAATCCATTTAAGATTTGTCTACTTCTGGTCTTTGCTGCAAAAAATGTAAATTATGTTTGGAGGAGGAGGAGGGTGAAAAATAGAATTGATATGAGTTTTATTGGGCTGGCCATCTTGGGATTTTCTTCCCCCTTCTTTTCAGGGGGAAGTCCGTGTTATCTGTTACTTTGTTCCTGTTTTGGCTCAATACACAGTTTTTCCCCGAGTTTTCTGATTAGTTCTGCCAAGTCTTCTGTGTTCTGTGATTTTTCTTCAAGGAGCTCATATCGGAGGCTTGAGATGTCCTGTTTAATTTCTTTTAATTCACCTATGAGAGAGAAAAAGAGCAAGACAGAGAGATTAAACAGAGGTCCATAAGACAGCAAGATGATGTAAGAACACAATTTTCAGGGTTAAAGCTGTTTAATTTTATTTATTTTTTAAACTAGTATTTTATGCATCACCTTTCCAGGTGGAATTGAACAGGCCGCTTTTGACAGGAAAGATAAACCTTTATAGATTCAAAAGCTGGAGCAGCAACCACTCCTCCAGAATGGCTTTCCAAACTTTTATCAATGCATGTATTAGATATGTCGTAAGCTCAGTGATCTAATTTTTGGCATTTCTAAACTGAGGGCTTCTCACATTTCCAATCAGAAGACAGTAGAAAAGTGTTATGGCCTGTTCTCCTGATTTTAATTTTCATCATTTATTTGAGCTCCCGTCTCTCTCCCAGCTCCTGCCAACCTAGCAGTTTGAAAGCAAGAAATTGCAAATAGTTAAATAGGGACCACTTCAGTGGGAAGGTAACAGCGTCCCATGCACTCCAGTGTCTAGTCATGCCTGCCACATGACCATGGAAACGTCTGCAGAAGCAGACAGCGCTGGCTCTTCGGCTTTGAAACAGAGATGAGCACTGACCCCTAGAGTCGGATACGACTGGCTTTCGAGCAAGGGAAACCTTTACCTTTACAAGTGAAATCCATGTTAAATTCAGTAAAAAGAGTAGGTGATGTTATGAAAAAAGATCCTCACCTTGAACCATCCTGGTTTGGTTTAACCTTCCACATATCACTAGAATTCATGTGCAGGCTTTATTTTGTGTACCATACCAGGCTGATAGTATTATATCCAATAATAATACTCCTCAACCCACCATCCAGCACACCAAGTAACAGAAACAAAAGCCAGAGTGTAACCAGAAACAGCAAGAAAACCAGATGGTAGCAGTGAAATTAAACATTGAAATTATGGTTCATCAATATTTCTACAGCAGGGGAAGTAGGTATTTAAAAGCTTCTTCATAGACCTCTGCTTTGACCAACTTTCTGAAGATTTTGAGGAGCCATTGTTTAACATTATTTTGGTTTACCTGCCCCTTTGACTTATTCAGCACTAAAGAAACACACACACACACACACACATGCACACACGTGCACGCACACGCATGCGCGCGCGCACACACACACACACTTTTGTCACTTAGCACCATGACTCTATTCTGCTGTTCAATATGCAGAGTGAATCAGTCTTGGGGACTCACCTTCATTGACTTCATCACTCTCCTTGTCTACTTGAGCTTTCAGGACGTAACGTTTAATAAGCCGTTTCATAATTTTCTAGACCAAGAAATCAGAAAAAAAATAGCAGTATTGATTTGTACATTCTAATATCTAGCTGGTTTACATCTAAATGGAATTCACTGACAAGTTATCATGCATAGGACTGCTGCCCAAAATTCAAAAGCACACAAACACACCCCAATGGTATTTAGAGATGCTCCTAAGTTAAATAAGACTTTTCCCCTACCATCTCATACCTAAGATGTAAGATTTGGAATGGGCAAATGTTCCTTGGGCAGAGAAACAATACTAAGGAAATATAGAAAGCCAGTCTCTTGCTTCAGAGGCAGCGGTATGTTTCTGTTTCGTACACATGGAGAAAGCTCTAGATGTTGGCGTTTGGTCACCTGTGGTATTGAGTTCTTCAATTTATTATTTTTTAAAAATTCCAGACCTAATATGGGCCTACAGGGGCAGAAATATGGCCCTTAGACCCATCTAAACTGAATACCCTGGAATAGTGAGTTTCTGCATCACCACTAGCAGCCACTGTAAAAAAGCAAATGGTGAAAGAGGAGGTATCAAAATCAACACCATACTTAATCCAGCAGGTCCTCTGCCTTGATGAAAGGCCTATTTATGAAACAGCAGGGGGTACTCCCATAACTGCTAGGTGGTAGTGGTCATTGGTTGTGAATTGCTACTGGTATTTACTGCTTATTGCCAACAATAAAGGAAATAATCAGTGAAGTCAAACATTAGGACAACTTCAATGCAATAATGCAAAAGACCCATAACCAATTAATTCAATATTTTGTTTTAAATGTATAAGGCTGTCTGACAAACTTTGCAGTTGCTTCTGTGGCTTGGAAAAGTTACTTTCAGACTACACTTCCCAGAATCCTCCAAGCAACTGGTTTTACCTCAATTCTTAGTTTCAAATCAGTGCTCCTCCCCCTGCTACTACCTAACACACATCACAGTTTTGTGGTAGAAAGCTTAGTATAATTTATGCTGTTTGAATTGTTCTGCAACAGCAACATGCAAACCCTGTGATAATCAAACCACAAGAATTAATTGTCCATTTCATTGTAAAGAATTTCTCGGACTAGGAACAATTTGTTTCCACATGGCTTCCAACTTCATGATATCTATTTTCTGCTAAAATCTAGACTTACCTGATACTTCCTTTGAGGATTACTTAAACCATTTGAGTTGAGGTCATCTATGCTTCTTATACTTGATAGCTTACGCTGACCTAACTGTAAAACAAAAGAAAAAAGTACTAAGAAACGAGAATTTGAGTATTGTTATTTATGTGCCTAAAACAGCACCACTATCAGGAGCAATGTGTCACTGTATTTGGGAGTACCTCATCTTTGCAGAATTAAAGAATACCCTTGGGGTGCTAAGAGGAGGAAGCCCTTTACACAGTCCAGTTTCCCTTCTGCTTTTCACTTATTTCACCAACATACTTTAAGGACTCCTTCTCATGTTTTCTGTGTTCAATATTTGAGTATTGTTATTTATGTGCCTAAAACAGCACCACTATCAGGAGCAATGTGTCACTGTATTTGGGAGTACCTCATCTTTGCAGAATTAAAGAATACCCTTGGGGTGCTAAGAGGAGGAAGCCCTTTACACAGTCCAGTTGAGTATACTCCAGTTGTAGAATGCTGTAAGAAGGCAAGGTGGGTATCATGACCATTAATATTCAGCCATGCAACATTTATTTGCAGGCCTCACATTTTATTACTAACCTACTTATCTTTGAAAATGGACTCCCCATCTTCACTGGTTAATAATGTTACCAAATATTCTCATTGTGATTCCATCCCCATCATGCTGTGAGTGTCTATGGACCTGTTCAGTATTGTGCATAGGGATGGAAATGCACACCTTTAAGTGTTTATAGTGTAGAGAATATCTGAGGCAGTGGTGTAGCTTGGGTAGCAGGGGGCAGCCTGCCCCAGGCAGCACTTTTTGGGGGTGGCAAAAATTCACAATAAATGGGACTTAGCTGACACACCAAGACTTCCTGGCAGCCGGGGCGGGAGGCCACTGTAGGGACGGGCACTGGGGGTGGCGAGCCTAGATGAAGGGGGGGCTGTATTTTTATGTGAGCTTTAATGGATGAAGTCCACTATCTCAGACATAAAATGATACTGTATTACTACCAAATCTGTACATGACCAGGTGGGAATACAGATAATGAATAAAGTGATAATGGTTTGTTAGTAAAGGAATAGGCTATCAATATATGAATGTTACCAGTTTATATTTAGAGCAGTTGCCACTGAGGTAATACTCTCCCAACAATTCTTTTCTACTTAGAAAGAATTATTGGTGAGGCTATTTCAATAGCTTACTCAGCAATATGGCCCTCCTCAGGTTTTTATCCTATAACTGTCATTAACCCTTAGCTAGAATAGCTAGAACAGGCTGTGGTTGCTCTACTGGTTAAGACAATGAACTTGAGTACTGCATGACGGAGTGAGCTCCTGTCTCTGTCCCAGCTCCTGCCAACCTAGCAGTTTGAAAGCAAGAAATTGCAAGTAGATAAACAGGGACCTCTTCAGTTGGAAGGTAAACAGCGTTCTGTGCACTCTGGTATTGAGGCATGCCTGCCATGTGCCCATGGAAACATTTACAGACGCAGCCAGCACTGGCTCTTTGGCTATAAACAGAGATAAGCACTGTACCCTAGAGTCAGATACGACTGGCTTTCGAGCAAGGGCAACCTAGAATAGCTAATCAGTGGTGGGCAGCAAAAAAATTTGCTACCATGCCATGGGCGGAGCCTATGTAATGGGCAGAGCCTATGTCGTGGGTGATCTTGTCATGCTGCCATATGGCCATGTATACATCTGCAAACACAGGCAGCACTGGCTCTTTGGCTGTATATGGAGATGAGCACTGCACCCTAGAGTCAGATATGACTGGCTTTTGAGCAAGGGAGACCTTGAACCATGTGCAGGGACAAAACCCGATGGGGCAAGGCAGGGAGTTGGGCGTGGCCACCCAATTTTGCTACCCCTCCTCCCAGGGCGGTGCGAACCTGTTGCTGCCCACCACTGTAGCTAATGCTGAAAGAATCTGAGGGCAGTAGTACAAAAACATCTAGGTCACAGTTATTCAACCCTGCCCTAAAGCATCAGGTTCACACTCTGGAATGTTTCTCAGATTTTATATAAGGCACCAACCTAAATGCATGTAGTCACCTCAGAAAAGTGTTTTCCATCAACTTCAGAAGACACAAGATTTGTACTTGTGCCACAATCATCTGTGTGATTGAGGAATCTCTTGGCTAGGTTTCTGCAGCACAGTCTAAGAAGTTTCAGAATTGTTTGCAAATGTCAGCTAATGAAAAATATGGCAGCCTCAGACCACTGGACAACAAGATTATAGTATACTTATTCTTTTCCATTCACAATGCATTCCGTTCATTTCAGAACCAGCTGATGGCAACTGTTCTGGTCGAGGTGTTTCTAAACCGCAAGTCCCATGATTCTTTGCCACTGATGATTTGAATTGCAGGACCAAAAAAAAAATGTGGAGGAACTCAGTTTGAAGCTATAAAAAGCTTCATGTCATGTTTCCTGAAAGGTCGTATTACCCCATACATATCGATTCAGATCCTAAGATCATTTCCTCAGGCTCTTCTCCATGTACTTTCTCTAAATAAGGCAAGAGGCATGGCTACCGGTAAAAAATTAATGGAGAGGGCCTCTTCTCTTATTCCATTGCTAGCCAGAACAGACTACTCATGTGAGCATTTGCCTTCACAAGTAAGCCTGCTAGAATTATAACTTCAGACTTCTGCATTTCAAATTTATAAAAGCAGGCACCAAGTGCAGAAAGAGAGGTAGCACTGTTCAATATGGCCACTTGGTGGCAACATGCACAAACTCTCAAAACACACACTGCTTTAATTCTCTTGACAGGATCTGGCAAAGAACTTAAATAAGCATTATAGTATAGTACAGTATTTCATTTCATTGCCAATTTCCTGGGGTGACAAGTAAATAATAGCTGTTCATTTTACCCACTGGAGCGAATCCAATTAGAGCAGCTCAATCACATTCACTAATGAAGATGCATGTTTGTTCAAACTTGAGTTCTTTAATAAAGGCATATCCACATTCCTACCTGTTTCAACCTTTATTGGTAAAGCTGAAAGCATATAGAAACGGAGAAATTTTCAGAGAGCAAAACCTCCAATCCTCATACCACTTCACTTGAGCAAATTGACACAAAGAGGTTCAATTGTGTGAGCACCACCCATTAAGTCAAGAATCACTTAAGTTTATTTACACAGTCTACATACTTTGGCTTATTCTAAAGTAAAATTACCTGATTCATTTCAGCATCTTCCTCAAAACCCTTTTTATGGCAAACTAATAATTTACACATCAGTTTCTTTATTCTGAGTGCAAGGTACAATAGAGATTTGGGGCTAGGCACTAGGTTGAAAGGTACTGGGAGTGTTCGACCCTCCTCAAAATAGGAGAACCATAATTTTGCTCTTGCAAACTTCCATTCCACATCAGCATCATCCTAGAGAACAGAGAAAACAATTAATCAGAGGTAACCTGAAACAGCAGAATTAAAGAATGTTGTATGGCCACATTGAATCACTGACCAAGAAGCAGTGTAAGGTCAGTGAAGCAAAAAGCCTTACAGAGACATGAACAAAGGTTTACAGACTCATAAAATTTCAGTTTTTAATTTTTTTCTTCTTCACATCATTCACAAGACATGTATCCTGCAATATTCTAGGGGCAGAAAACTAGCCCTCAGATGAACAAATCTGGACAACTCCATCACAGAGCAGGTAAAGACAAAGGTTTGCCCTTGCTCAAAAGCCTGTCATATCTGACTCGAGGGTTTGGTGCTCACCTCCATTTATAGCCAAAGGGCCAGCTCTGTCTGCACCTGCAGATGTTTCTGCGGTCATATGGCAGGCATGATTAGATGCCAGAGCACATGGAATACTGTTTACCTTTCCACCAAAATGGTACCTATTTATCTACTTGCTTTTTTTGCTTTCGAACTGCTAGGTGTGCAAGAGCTGGGACAGAAACTGAATCTCAGTTCATTGTGCAGCACTCGGGTCTCAAACTGCTTACCTGCCAACCTTCCAGTCCACAAGTTCAATGTCTTAACCACTAAGCCACAGCAGTCCCTAAACAGAGCAACCCTTGTATAAAACCAAATTTTTAAAACATGTGTAAATGGAGAGCCCATCACTTTATGATGCAATTAATTTTGGTGTTAAACATCAGGAATTTGTTCCTAAAATCTCTAAATCTACCTTTAATCCTGTGGCCTAATGGGAATTGTACTCAAACAATAAATGAAATACCATAATTTGTCCATCTTTGGCCTATAGCACAAGAGAGCATAAAGGAGATTTGCTCTGTGTGCCAAACTCTTTGATGTAACAGACCTTCAAATTTAAAGATGACTATATATTTTATTAATTATAATCTCCTCGAGTGGAACACAGCTTGGAGGATGATGTTGTGCTCATATCTCTCATATGTGGGCTTAATATTTATAATGGATTGGCCACTGTGTGAACAGAATTTTGCCTTTGAGCTTTTGGTTTGATCCAACAAAGTTTGTTTCATAAGAGATCAATTTGATGAGAGCTATCTCTGCTGGAGTTACAGCATGAACAAAATACTGTGAAACTGTACCAGATGCCCCTGGGATTTATTTTTTATTTTTCTGGAACCACCAGGAAACAGCAAGTAGTATACACTGCAGTGTACAGCCCTTTCCTTTTCTTTTTTGTACTCCTGGTTCCCGTATTTTCTGGGGGGAGGGGGAGAACAAATCTCAAGATAGCAGATCATCTGTGAACAAATCTTGGTACCCTCTGCATCATTTAACACATCAAACCAGGTATTTGCTAGAACTGGAAATGGACTCCTAAGTCAATTCCAGTTGCATTTTTGTTTGATTGCTTTTTGTGGTGTTTTGTCATTAAAAACTGCTGGATTGCTGCTCAAGGGTCCTGATAATAGCAATAGTAATATTTTACGTTTAAAGTAATATTTTACGTTTAATATTTTACGTTTAAAGCTCCCCCCCCCCATTCCAAGGCTCCTAATGTTTTGCCAGAGAAAAAAGGGGGAAATCCTAGGAAGTCTCAGAATGTGGAAGGAGAGAAGAAGCTTTCCATTAGTTTCAGTGTTTCCCAAATGCTGGTGTTTGGACTTCAATTCCCAGAAGCTGAAGTCATTTCCCCAAAGCACTAATCAGCCAATGTACTGACTTAGACTTCTGGGAATTGAAGTCCCCCTGTGGGCTGTGTACCCCTTGTTGGGAACCACTGGTTTAAATTAAGTAGTGCTTGCACCAAAAGGGTGAGGCATAAATATAAATAAATAAATTTTCTAGTGTCCTCTCCAGGTTATATAGGTGTAAATTTACATCACAGATTTAGCCCACTATGACTGTTTAGGGATGGTTCCAGTGCATGTTTGCATAACAATAAATTTCCCTGAACAAAGTGGAACTTACTGCTGAGTAAACATACATGGGCCCACCCTGCTAACTCTTCCTGATTCACCGAAGTGCAATTCAGGTTACAGCAAGAGAGGCTGTAAAAAGTATTAGAACTTGATCATAAAATTATCTGTAAAAACTAAAGCTAATAAAAAAATAAATAAACAGAAGAATACCTCAATCTCTTGGAAGGAGCTGTTGATCATTGCGATAAGCATGTTCAGCAGAACAATAACCATGGTGACATTATAAACTCCATAGAGGACATAACCAATGTTCTCAATAAATTTGTGCTTATAGTTTATGACAACTGATTTAACTTCTGAGAGTCCAAATATTGCCCAAAACAAAGTCTTGAAGCTTTCTTCCACTCTGAAAGAGATAAACCCAGAGGCATGAAAATATGGTCTAATAAAAGAGCTTCAAAAAAATCAATAGCAATCTGACTCCAGCTGATTAATAGTGAACAAAAATATGGTATGTCATGATAACACTGTGAATGTCAACAAATCTTCAATTCTAGACAGGCCATCATCAAGTTCTATTTTTGGATAAAAGCCACTGGGGAAAACATGTAATATTTCACATCAGAATTTCTGAAGGATGTTACTTGATTAGAAATGCAACCAATCATGTCATGTAGTATTTTTCCATATTCAGTTTACTGTTTTTAAAATCATTTTGTCTATATTTATGATAAATTGTTGTTATTATTGTGCTGTCAAGTTGCCCCAACTTAGTTGCAACACTATTAATGAGCAATCTCAAAAATGTCCTGTCCTCCATAGGCCTAATTTTTGTAAAGTTAAGCCTGTGGCTTCCTTTAGGGAATCAATCCTTCTCAATTTTCATCATTCTGGCAGTCCAGAATATTCACAAAGCTCCCCTGTGGCATTGTATTTCAAATCAGTCAATTTTATTCCTGTCAGCTTTTTTTTTTTACTATACAACTTTCACACCTGTTAAATAGTGATCAGGAATGCATGTGTGTATGATCTTGATCTTGGCCTACAGCAGTGATGGTGAACCTTTAAGAGACTGAATGGCCAAACCCAACAGCTTGCCGTCCGCACCACAGAGGGGCGGGGTGAATGTGATGGGGGAAGGAAGTGCTCCCATTGGGCTGCTGGGCAGAAGGACAGGGTAAATTCTGTGCTGGTGGAGGGAGGAAGTGCTCCCATTGGGCTGCTGCACAGAGGGGTGGGGTGAAATCTGTGCTGGGGGAAACAGGAAGTCCTCCCTTTGGGCTGATGGGCAGAGGGACAGGGTGAACTCTGTGCTGGGGCAATGGTGCGTGTGCCCCCTATTGTACATATGCCATAGTTTCACTACCACTGGCCAACAATGGCACATCCTTTCCCTTTATGATCTTTTCTAATTTTGTGGCTGCACTTCGAAGTCTCAGTCTTCTTCTGATTTCTTGGCTGCAGTCTCCCTTTGATTACTGAACCAAAGTATGTAAAACCTATCTATTTTAATTTCTCCATTGTCAACATAAAAGTCATGTAGTTCCTCTGTCATCATCTTAATGTTCAACTGCAATTCAGCTTTGGCATTTTCTTCTTTCACTTTGATTAAAAGTTATGTCAAGTCATTACTGTTTTCTACCAGTAAAACAGTGTCATCGTCATATCTTAAATTATTAATCCCCCTCCCCTCAATAATTTTCATTCATCTGACTCTAGTCCTACTTTCTATATATATGTTCTGTGTACAGATTGTACAGATAAAGGGATAAAATGCACCCTAGTCTGACACCTTTGTCTATAGGAAACCATGCTTTTCTGATGGTAGCTTCTTGCCCACAATACATGTTACACATAAAGACAATCAAGCACACCCATTTTTTTAGAATGTATAACACAAACAGTATATAATCTAATTGTTTCACAAGAATGCTTTGCTTTACTCCTTTTTGTTGTGATAATTTAGAGTTACTGTAGTTAGAGGAAGACCAAACATGAGATGGATCAACTCTGTACAGGAATCAAGATCTGAACAGGGCTGTTGAAGACAGGATATTTCGGACATCTCTCCTTCAAAGGGCAGTCATTAATTGGAGATGACTTGCCAGCATGTAACAACATCACAGTTACTGATGTGCAATGACATCTCTTTTTCTTCTATCAATCCTGTTAATTCAAACTGTATTTATGCTATTCATGCCCTTCCATACTGCATATATGATTATGAATAATGAGCATCCAGATTAAAAGGACCAATAATTTGTGAATTCATTCCTCTGCTCCCAGAATTGCTTCATAGTAAAATTTACTTGTTCTTTATCTGATTACTATTGTTGGGTTAAGAAACATTACATGCAAAGCAATGATAAATCTTTACTAATGAAGACAAGGTGACTGGATACTAATATTCTGGTAATTGCTACATATATTAAAACAACAGTAAGGCACAATCCAGCTAAATACTGTAGTACCACCCACAGATTTCAGTAACACTGACTTACGTGGTAAATGCTTCATTCTGTTTTGCTCCCAGGTAATAGGAGTAGAGATTAAACATTCCTATCATGAAGGCCACAAAGACCATGATAAAAATGACCATGAACTTGAAGATGTCCTTCACTGTTCTGCCAAGGGATATCTGTAGTGGGCCAAAGCTTTCATTGGCAGGCAGAATGTAGGCAATTCTTGAGAAACTTAAAACCACAGCAATTGCATACAGGCCTTCAGATATGATTTGGGGGTCAGATGGATCCCAGTCTATTCTTGCTAAAAAGAAGAAGGAGGAAGAGGAAGAGGAGGAGATGATGAAGAAGAAGAAACAACAACACAGAGGGAGAAAGAAAAACACAAGAAGTTTATGTTTGCCAATTTTTAAGTACACCCTCCACAATTAATTTTCTATGTGATAAGATTCACCATCTTGTATGTACATGTGGAAGCAGATGCCAGGCATCAGGAGGCTAGAATCTGTTGTGTATGCAAAATGGTCACACAACATGCAATACTCAAAGACGCCGAACTAAGATGCATCCACCCACCAAAGAGATTAATGGTCACATCTGTATAAAAGAATGTATAATTCCAACAGAGATAATGTAAAGGTTTCCCTTGCTCAAAAGCCAGTCATGTCTGACTATAGGGAGTGGTGTTCATCTCCGTTTACAACCAAAGAGCCAATATTCTCTGTGTATGCAGATGTTTCCATAATCATGTGGTAGGTATGACTAGATGCCAGAGCACATGGAACACTATTACCTTTCCTGTCAAAGTGGTACCTATTTATCTACTTGCAATTTCTTGATTTTGACCTAGGTTGGCAAAAACTGGGACAGAGACAGAAGCTCACTCTGTCACCCAGCACCTGGGTTTTGAGCTGCTGACCTGCTAGCCTTCCAGTCATCAAGTTCAGTGTCTTAACCATTTGAGCCACCACAGTCCCTAGAAAACATAAATAGTCATATATAAACTTACCCAAAGTGTAATACTTTATGCTGGGATGTAATGTTGCAGTTGACAAGTTCTTCATATCTGTATCGGCATCAACAATATTCTGGGCTCTTGAAGCATGCCAAAATGCCATAAACCTTGCAATAAATGAAGCTGCAAAAATAGCCAACATGCCAAAATCTAACATATTCCATAATTCAAACAAGTACTCCTTGGGACCTTGGGACCAAATTTCTTTACATTCAGACCATATCATACCTAAAGCAAGGGAAAACAAATCACATTATGACATTAACATTCAACATCATATCCTTCCATTATACAAAAAGAAATAGTTCTGGACTTTGAGCAAAAATGCCATGGTGTAGCCTAGGAGTTTGCTCTGTGTCTTCATAAACTTCCCTATGAAGCGGCAGATGAGGCAGCCATGGTTTCTACTACCTCTTTTCCTTCTTTGGTCATTTTGTTGGCTCTCACTTGATATTATACACTTGTAAGGTAAAGTAAGGGTCTCCCTTGCATGAAAGCCAGTCATGTCCGACTCCAGAGTATGGTGGTCATCACTGTTTAGAGCCCAAGAGCCAATGCTCTCTGTGTATGCAGATGTTCCCATGGTCATGTGGCATGCATGATTCAATGCTGGAGCACATGGAATGCTGTTACCTTTGCTGTCAAAGTGGTACCTATTTATCTACTTGCAAAATTGCAAGTAGATAAATAGGTACCACTTTGACAGCAAAGGTAACAGCATTCAGTGTGCTCCAGCATTGAATCATGCGTGCCACATGACCATGGCTGGGGCAGAGATATGAGCTTACTCCATCATGCAGCACTTGGGCCTTGAACTTCTGATCTGCCAACCTTCCAGTTATCAAGCTCAGCGTCTTAGCCGCTAAGCCACCACAGCCCTAGATTCTTCTCTTCAACAATTCATTCCCAAATTGCCTCCCTTGAAAATCAAATTCCCCCTTGTGGGGCATGTACCCCACATGGGAAACCATGGTATTAGACCATTTTCACCTGCAGTGAGAAACCCAAAGACAGAGCAAGATCTTAGAGTTTGTATCTGAAAACCTCTACTGTGAATTTTAGCTGGCATTTCTGATGAAAGAATGTGTGGTATAACAAAGTTGTAGCTCAGTAGTTTAGCTATCTGGCTGCAGTGTCAGAGGTTAGGAGTTCAATTCCCCACTATGCTTCCTTGGAATAGATGTATCCCATGTAACCATGGGCAAGCTAACACAGTATCAGAGTGTCCACAGAAGAAGGGAATAGTAAACCACTTCAGAGTACAGTATTTCTACCTAGAAAATCCAATAAAGGGTTAACATAAGTGGGAAACAACTCAATGAAATGCAATTATATTATCACAGCATAGTTATTATATTATACTTTCTGTTTATTTTATTTCCTTTATAATCTATATTGTGGGTTAAGTTCATTTTTTACATCTTATATTGGTCTTTTTTCATTTATTTTTGTTACATTGTATCCTGGCTTATTTGAAGAACAACTTAATTAACTGGAAACCTCTCTTATTTAAGTCAACTTTCTTTGACATTTCATTTTAAAACCCTCTAGTGCTCACTGACAATATTTTAATATGCTTATTAGTGTCATGTCACTATCATGCCTACACCAATGATCTTTTAAAAAAATCAGCTTGAAAAAATGTATTGTTTAAATACTTCAGGTTGGATGAGAGAATTTTGCCATTGTTTGATATGTGTTGTTAATTCTACAAATTAGCAATTCTCTAAGCTTTGGGTGATTTCAAAATAATATATCAACTCCTTTACCTTTACCTTTTCTTTTTCTCATAAGGCCAAGGGTACATATATATTCCCCTTTATAGCTTTTATCAAGACTAATATATATGTAAATAATATCATGAATTTAGATCCCACCCCTGACTTCTGAAATGCAAATTACAAATGAATTAACAACATATCACATGCAAGTTACTGGATGTTTTCAGATGTGACTATCAAATGCACTATCTAGGTTGAATTGTGTAGCCTATATTCAAATCATTGGCAGATGGTTTGGGACATCAGGTTTAATTACAACCAGCCTAACAGATCCAATTGCAAACAGTTTGAAATTGAAAGCAATTATTTGTATGAACGGTAGATCGTTTTATCTAATCAGAGTACAGTACTGTATTAAACAAACACTTTCAGTGCTCCTGGATTGATAATTGAATATTTAATTGGGGGATGAGGAACAGCATCAAAACAAAGATGGAAAAATTGTATGCTATGGCCATAACTTATGCCGGTATAGAGGAAGTGATGTCATCTGCAGCAGCTTGACCTGCCATCCAAAGTTTTTAATTGCCAGCTACTAATTAGACTTGCTGCTATGGTTGCTTATTGTGCCTCACTCAAGTGACTTTTTGCACAACTCAGAATCCAAGCTGAAGCCACCTGGAGACTCTAATTAGCATCTGGCAATTAAAGGAGTCATCTGGCTAGATAGCTCACTGGTTTAAGCATCTGGCTCATGAACCAGAGGCTGGGAGTTCAATCCCCCAATATGCTTGAAGGGAAAAGAGCCACATTTGTACTCATGGGCAAACTGCACAGTCCAGGATACCTCCAGAAGAAGGAAATGTAGACCATTTCTGATTATTCGCTAGCTAGAAAACCCTGGAAAGGGTTGTCTTAAGTCAGAATTTATTTGATGGCACACAATTATTATGTCTGGTTGGAAAGCTCAATGATATCCGTATCAGGCTGCAGAGCCAGATGTTGGAAGTTTTCAAATCTCCACTGTACTTCCTATGAGCAGAGCCAGCCTATTGGGCAAGCTACACAGCCCCAGGGGACCCACAGTAAAAGGGAATGGTAAAAAAGGAATGGTAGAAGAGTTGGAATCCCTCACAGATGGGCGGGGTATAAGTCCAATAAATGAATGAATGAATGAATAAGCAAACTACTTTTAAGGGACTATGGTGGCTTAGTAGTTAAGGCACTGGAATTGATGACTGGAAGGTTGGAAGGTCAGCAGTTCAAGACCTGATTGCGGCACAACAGAGTGAGCTCCTGTCTCTGTCCAAGCTCCTACCAGCTATGTAATTCAAAAGCAAGAAATTGCAAGTAGATAAATAGGTTCCAACTTCAGTGGAAATCTAACAGCATTCCGTGTGCGTCTAGTCATGCCTGTCACATGATCATGGAAATGTCTGCAAACACAAACAGTACTGGCTCTTTAGCAAAACGGAAATGAGCACCGCACCCTAGAGTCTGATACAAGTAGCTTTCGAGCGAGGGTGATCTTTATCTTTACCTAAACGACTTTTGTGTATTCTGTCTCTGGAAAACCTTGGAAAGGGTAATCATAACTCAGAATTGAATTGACGGCACATTATTATTATTCTTAATTAAGAACTCCCATTTTTGGATGCTGGATCTCACTCCTGGAGTGACATCACTTGTCCTATGCTGATGTAATTTTGAGCACAAGCAGATTTTGGCCACTGACATTTTGCAGATCCAGGCTTCAAATGAGATAACATCGGAATGAATGTGAAATTCAGAAGACTGTGGCCCTTATACCTCATGCTTTTTCATTATAAAAGAATTATGTCTAACACAGATACTGTCTTATGCTATCGAAAAACAAAATTAGGATGAATGTATTTTACCTATAACCCAGGAAATAATAAGCAGCTCCATCCAAGAGAAGCATGATGTTTTCATCCTGAACAGCTGCTTTGCACCATCTGTTTTGGTTTCATTAGGCTTCAGCTTGGTGCCATCAAATCGGTCTGCTGCATTCATGACCAGCAGTCCAAGAAATATTGTGAAAGAGGCTGCATGTGCTACAAACTTCATAAAGGGTCCACGCATTATTCTACCCAACTGCAGAAACAGGTGAAAGAAGATAATAAAGAGAAAGAAATCAATTATATCACATTTTTTTACTACACACATTTTTCTAAAGAGACAGTTAGCTAAAAGAACAGTCAAATACACAGAACAATCAGATACTGTAGTAGTGAAGACAAATGTGTTTGTTTAATCAAAGTATTTCTACACCCCTTTCTTTTCATGCAAAGCCTTTTCAAGGCAGTTTACAGAGCAATAATTTAAAACAAAAACAATTTTAATATTTAGTTTAAATGAAATATAAATCAAGGCCAATTAAAACAAGATTTAAGATACCCACATTCATATGTATACATGCATGGACATCTATCAACCAAGCAATAAAACAGCAGTATAAAATGTGGCTTTACATTTGATTAAAAACAACAGAGAAACCAGGCACATTTAGAAACAGGTACATTCCTGGGACAAAACACAAAGGGGGGCACCACAGAAATGAAACACTGAATTTGAAAACACATCTCTCGTTTAGGTCAGATTGGAGAAAGTTGTCATCTATATTATGTAGGATTGTTCTATATATCTCAAGCTATAACCAGGGATCAAAAACAGAATACAGGTTGTTCCAGTTATCTACCTCTGCCCACTCTTGTGTTAAGGGTTCAAGTATGTTATGAGGTAAAAATGGATAACTAATGAAATGGATGATTTTTCCAGTTCAGCATCACATTTAATATGTAAGTGGGACTTTTCCAGATTGCAATAATGTTATTAAAGAGATGGGAATACCAGAACTAGGAGACAGGCCATGCAGAGGCCTAATAAGGCTACCACCACCACCACATTTCTATATGACAGTCCCCTTCTTGCTAGCCAAGAAAACTGGGGCAACAAACACATTATCATATAGCATAATATATTTACAACACAAGATTATATATCTGAGTCAAAAAATCAGTTTGCATACGTTTATTAGTTGCATTATAGTCCATCATTTTGCACTTCTCAAGAAGCATCACAACATTCTCTTTTTGGGAGAGTGCAAACGCCTTCTCTGTCCTGATTATGCGGACACCGAGGTACTTACCCACTTGGCCTAGTGACTTTAGTGTAAACTTCTTCCCAAGGGTCTCTGAAAATTAGTTAGCCATTTCCTTGCTAGGCCCTATGTAGAGAAGATTGTCTACATAGACCAAGATTTTCTCCATATCCTTTTCTGATTTTTTTCAGAAAAATACAATCAGGTATAGTAGTGGAGAAGCCTATGTTTTTAAGAGTCTTAGATAGGCACTCATACCATCTTTCCCCTGACTGCTTAAGACTGTAAAGGCATTTGTTAAGCAACCAGGTAGAGCCTTCTATCTCACTGAAATCAAGGGAGCATATTATGTAGATGCTGTATTCTAGGTCTGCATGAAGGTAAGTAATCTGCACGTCGAACTGGTATACTTGTTCCCCTAGTGCTGCCGCTGTGACAAGTGCAGCCTTCACACTTTCCGCTCTAACCATGGGCGAGTAGGTCTTGCAATAGTACTGTAGACAGGTTTGTGCAAATCCTTGCGCCACAAGGTAAGATTTGTAAAGATATTTGTTGTTGGTTAGTGGTTATATTTTGTATACCCAGCAAGTCCCAATAGTTTTCTTCCCTCTGGGAGGCTATTTTGGAGTGTAGACATTGAGTTGTTTCCAGCTGTTCAACTCCCTCTCTATTGCAATTCTCCACTTCCTTTATTCCTCATCAGGTAACTGGAGTACATCTGAGTATGTTCTTGGAGCTGTTGTTATACTATCGATGAACGCTGTGTAGACTATGTCTATTCTTTTAGGAGGTATCCCTTTGTTTGGGCTTTTGGACCTCCTGACTGTCTGCCACTTGCTTTTGTCATTATCAGGTGGAGAGTCAACCTGGGAATCATCGCTCAGGAGATGTGGAGGTTCTCTGTTCCCTTCGTAAGTATCAGGTAAGGCATCTTTTTCATCCGATGAATTGTCAGATTGGTGTTGTTTGGATGTGCATGTTGTAGTTGGCTGTTTGTTGTTTTTAGAAATGTATGGTGTCAGGTCATTAGAGTTTATCCTGGCCCAGTTGTCATCAGTTTCAAAATTGGCCAAATTGGAGATGACAAGTTTGCCATGCTCATCCATAAACCTGAAAGCCTTTGAGCCTGAAGCGTAGCCCAAAAACCTGAGCCTTTCTGACACCTTCTCCCCCTTTTGATGAGTCCGGCTTGGGACACTGACCCAAGCAGGTGAACCAAAGAAGTGGAGGTGGGCAAGGTTGGGCTTTCTAGACTATATAGTATGATGTTTCATTGTGTGCCAAAAGGGCTTAGGACCAGAAAGTGACTCATGGAACTGGATCAGTGGTATAGGTGTCATGCTGTGATGCAGAAGACAGATGAAGAGCCACTGTATTATATTCTCAGGACAGTCTTCATGGCTGATCGGAATGAGGATTGCCAATATTTGGATTCGGATAGGGCAGCAGCAGCAGCAGCAGCAGCAGCAGCAGCAGCAGCAGCAGCAGCAGCAGCAGCAGCAGCAGCAGCAGCAGCAGCAGAAGAAGAAGAAGAAGAAGAAGAAGAAGAAGAAGAAGAAGAAGAAGAAGAAGAAGAAGAAGAAGAAGAAGAAGAAGAAGAAGAAGAAGAAGAAGAAGAAGAAGAAGAAGAAGAAGAAGAAGAAGAAGAAGAAGAAGAAGAAGAAGAAGAAGAAGAAGAAGAAGAAGAAGAAGAAGACTTGGCTAAAATTGATATTGATAAAGGAACACTGTCAAGATTAGAAACATTAAATGCTGGTCAAATAATATCTGGTTAAGTTCTTCATTTTGTCCTCCAGCCAATTTTGCAATGTTACTAGTGTTATTAGAATGTACGTTCAATTGAATTTGACAGGCCTTATAAGTAAGTCCTAATAACCTTTATTAAGGGCAGTAACCTAGAAACAATTATACAAAGAAAAGTTGTCACAGTTTTGCACTTAATTATCACTTTTCACAATAAATCTTGCTGATACCGACCAGCTCTTTTTTAAAGTTTTGAAGGGGACTATTAAAGAAAGCAGTGATTAAAATGCACTTTGAAAATGATAAACAAAATACCTTGGCAGTGTTCTTTTAAACTCTGCCTGTGTTCACATTTGAGAATGAGAATAGGTGACAAGCGCATTTGGCAGGGAAGAAAAAAGACAGATAGAGGAAAGAAAAACTACCAAAGGAAACCAAGTTAATAATAGAATAGCTAAGCATGGAATTTTAAAAAAATAAAATAACAGAAAGAATATGGTGGCACCTTGAAGACTAGATAAATCTATTCTAGCGTGAGTTTTCAGAAAAAGGAATCTCCTTTACTAGACAGACAGACAATCAGTCTCCATCATCCAGGGGGACTGTTTTGCCAGATGAGATGAAAAGATGAGCACACAGAAATATCAGTTATGATACAGAAGAAGATCAAAGGAAGTAAATAACATTAAGTCACAAGAAGATTCCAGACCACCAGGTAGAACCAGACACATACAAACATCGTGCACTGAAGCTGAAAAGATAAACAAGAGTGTATCAAATTTACGAGTGTAAAAAATAAACAATACAGTAATACCTGGGATAACGCTAAGACTTGGTTCCACAAGCCTTGTTGTTATCCGATTTTTAGTGTTATCCGATCCATGTTAAAATCCTATGGGATGGATCAGATAACGTTGAAGCTCCATACAGATACATTGTAACTGGACAGGCTTTAGCGGTTGTTATCCGATCCATCCCATAGGACCTTAATGTTATTCGATCCAATTCTCCTCCCCAGATTACTTAACGTTATGCGATTTTAGCGTTATCCGAGGTAAACGTTATCCGAGGTACTACTGTATAGAGATAGGCAATTGGAGGTGGAAAATAAAATTAAAACTCTTCAAATCAAACATGCTAATTCAAAGGAAAAGAATATTTTGGAAAGAATACAAATGTTAAAAAAGGAGTTAATTGGAAGAGATATTGAAAAAAATAAGAGAGACTTAATTTATCTCAAAAGAGAATATTTTGAATTTAGTGATAAGAGTTCAAAAATGTTAGCAAGAGCTATAAAGGAGAAGAAGGAAAAAGGGGAAATAGGAACTTTAATAAGGGAGGACATGGTAAGGTGTAATAAAACATCGGATAAAGTTAGTATAGTTAATTTTTTTATCAAGAATTATATATGGCTAAGGAAATTAAATTAAACAAGCTGGAACAATACTTACAAAAACATAAGGGGAAATATATAAAGGAAGAGCACAGGAATAAAATGGAACAGCAAATTAAAGAGAAAGAGATAACAGATGTCATAAATAAATTGAAAGTAGGGAAACCCCCGGGAGAAGATGGATTACCCGCTGAATTTTGTAAAGAATTTAAACAAATTATTATCCTGAAATTTAAAAGGTTATACAACTATATATTGGAAGGGGGAGAATCTCCAAATTCCTGGCTTAGATCCATAATAGTGTTAATACCAAAACCAGGAAAAAACTTAGAATTTGTTGACTCATATTGTCCAATTGCCTTAATTAATCAAGATGCAAAGATTTTTACAGCAATTATGGCAAATAGATTAAATAGTTTTATGGGGGAATACATACATACAGACCAGGCAGGTTTTTTAAAGGATAGATACATGGCTGATTTAACAAAGAGAGTGTTAAACGTGTTAGAAATAAATAACAGAAAAACAGGTAAAATAGGATTATTGTATTTATACATTTTTAAGGCTTTCGATTCGTTACAATGGGTTACTATTAAGGAAATTATTATAAAAGGCAGATGGGGGAATGTAATTAATCAGCTCTACAAACATAGTTATGCTAAAGTAAAAGTAAATGATTATTTCAAAGAGGATATTGAGCTTAAAGTAGGAATGAGACAAGGATGTCCCCTTTCCCCCATTTTGTTTATCATGGCTATGGAGTTATTGGCCAGAGCAATAAGGAGTGATTTAAATATAGAGGGGATAGAAGGAACAAAAATAAATTTATATGTGGATGATACTTTGATTATAATGAAAAATCCTATAAGAAATATGGAACAGATTCAAACTCACTTGGAAAAATTTGAAGAGGTAATAGGTTTGAAGATAAATTGGGGGAAATCAGAAGCAATTTTTTGTAATTTGAATAAGGAGGAGTTGGGGAGAATTAAGGAAAAATATAAAATTCAAATTAGGAACAGTATAAAATGTTTGGGGGTAAATATTGTGGATAATATAGAGGATTTGAAAAAATTAAATTATGGTAAAGTGAAAGATGAAATTAAAAAGAAAATTATTCAATATCAGAAGTTGAGGACCTCTTGGTTTGGGAGGATTGCCATTTGTAAATAATAATAGAGTTGCAAGATATAAAGACATTTCCAATTAAAACTTTGGAGTTATTAAAAGGTATATTGCATAAATATGATATAGTTTCATTAAAAGATTGGTTGAGGACATGTGAGGAGTAAAAAACTAGAATGGAAATTTACAAGGAATTAAGGTTGAACTGGCTTCAGATACAATCGCAGGAATAAGGGATATAAAGAGAAGTTACAATCTGTAAGACAACTGACAGATTTTGAAGAAATACTATATAAGATAAGAAGAGGCTCAATGGGGATAAAAGGAGTAGTAAATAAGTTATATAAAATGATAAATTGTATTGAAGAAACCCAGAATGCCCTTAAAAGAATGTGGAAAATAGACCTAAATATAAGCATCTCTGAAGAAATCTGGAAGAAAAAGTGGGAAAATAGGATTATGCAAAGTCTGTCCACAAGTTAAAGAACACAATTATAAAATTTTGTAGCAATGGTACGTGACACTAGTTTGACTAAATCAAATAGACGGTAGTAACTCAAATGTATGTTGGGAGATGTCAACGGGAAATAGGGACGTATAAACATATGTGGTGGGACTGCAAAACCATTTCCAATTTTTGGCACAAAATTGAACAAGAAAGAGCTAGATTTTTAAATATCAATTTAAAGTTGAATGGGACAATTGTTTTATTGACAGATTTAGAGGCTTTGAACTTAGATGAAAATATAAAGGATTTATTAGCCATTTTCTTAACATTGGCAAGATAACAGGTTGCCAGAAATTGGAAGAGTGCTTCGAATTTAGAATTGAGTAAATGGTATACTGATGTTTGGGATATGGCACTTAATGAAAAACTTACATGGGATTTAAATATAAAAAAGGGATATTAAAACAAAATAGATTTTGAGACATTTGGAGGCCTTTTTTGCAGTATACACTGGGGAAAAACAAAGGAGATAAGCCTGTACCAGATGAAATGTGTTTTTGGCAGAATGAGTTGAAGGAAGACAACTGGTAGATTCAAGTACACAAGGTTAGTGCACTCCAGTGTTTTATGTATTGTATTATGAAAAAATTGGAATACAGTACCACATTAAAGAGAATAATTAGAATAAAGTATAAATGTGTGTGTGTGTACACGCGCACACACACACGCACGCGCACGCACACACAGACACACACACAAAAGTAGAATGGTTAAGAGATAGGGTGTACTGAAATGATTTGAATTAATTTTTAAAGGGTTTTTTGTTATAATTGTTATTTTTCTTTCTTTGTTATATTATGTGATCTTGTACTTTATTATTGTTTCTTTTTTCATTTTTTTTTTGCTGTTAAAAATCTTAATTAAAAAGAAAAAAGAAAAGATAAATGAGTATACATAAATGATGCCTGTCCATGTCAATACTGAGCCAGTTTCAATTTAGCAGAATGTTATGGCCAAATTAGGCACTATCCGTGATTTCACATCTCATTTCATTTATGCTAAATATATATATCAGTCAAGTGGGCGAAAGTGTGGATTGGAAAAGTAACACTACAAGACTCAAGGTTTAAACCCTTGTCTCTCTATTGATTTCTCAGTATAAATTCACTATTACCTTCACTTCAAACAGGCATTTGTTTCATTAACAAAACATGTGCTGTAGTTTTTTTCACAATAAAAAGCAGCCAAATATGCCATTTTTCACAAGCAAAAATGCTTTTGGCTAAGAAGTTGTTGTTATTGTTGTTGCTGGTATTGCTGTTCTTACTTATATACCACTCCATAGTGCCCCCAACAAGCTGGGTATTCATTTTACTTAGAAGGATGGAAGGCTGAGTCAAGCTTGAGCCTGTTGAGGCTGAATTCAAATGATGGGCAGAGTATTGACTGCAGTACTGCAATTTAAACACTGCACTACGGTGGTTCTACTTAAGTTAACTCTACAATCTTAGGACTATAGCTTTGACCCTAGTTCATTGTCTTTGCCTCCAAACAGATTCTTCTAGAGAAAAATTTAAAGTTAATGGGCAATTTATTTTTATTCCTCATCTAAAATCCTGGCAGATTTCAAAAGGACAGTGCAGTGTTTTCTACAAATATATCAGTTTTAGCTACAGCAACAGTTAATTTAGCAACACCTGAAAAAGTACCTCTACAAACACTTAAAACCTGTGAGAGGGTGGATTAGTTTTATACACCTATTCTGATAAACTTATTTAAGAGACCTTATGGTAAGTAAAAACTACACAGAAGTGTGTGTATGATTAATGAATTGAATTGGCTACAGGATCAACGACTGGTTTAAAGATTTCTAAATAAGGAAATCCATGAGCTGCTAACCTCAGCCAAATTCTCGTTTAGAAACTCTAAGTTCAGTTTCAGTCTTGCAATTCCCGATCAACACTGAAATCACATCAGTCCACCAGTGAGCGCCTGACGTCTGATTGGCAGCAAGAATGAAAAGATGAGGCACCCCTCTCCTTAGATCCCCAGATGCATATGCAAAACCACCATTTGCAATTCTGGCTTGGTGGACATAATGAAAACACAGTATTTTGGTAAGGACATCAAAACAAACCATAACTAGGTTAAAGCAGGAAATTAAAGAATTCATTCCCATGCATAAGATGTAGAGAAAAGAAAGAAGGAAAAAGATGTGCCAAATAAAGACAACCTCTGTGAAATCAGACATTCATGTGAAGCCCTGTCTTCACATGGAGGTGGGGAAAAGAAGAAGCAGAATGACCTGTAGCATCTTAAAAACTAACTGAAGAATATGTATAGTAGTTCAAATTGTTGATCCACCCACGACCATTCAGTATATTGTCTACCAGTTTTTCCCAAAAGGGTGGGCTTCAGTTCTCAGAAGCCTAAGTCAGTACTGTACATTGGGGCATCAGTGCTTTGGGGAATTGACTTAGGCTTCTGGGAATTGAAGTCCAAAAACCAAAAGTTTGGAAACACTGTTCTATACTTAGTGGCATTGGCTCTTTAGGGTTTCATGTAGATAGGCAAGGAATGAGACATGGACCATTTTGCAAGTAACCCATGTGCTCTTCTACTAAATTCCAGCCCCCTGGTTCATTGTAACCTAGGATTTCACAGAGAAGAGCCTATTTTCTGAGACTCAGACTAAATTTGCCAAATAACATTTTAATTTATTCAAAACACTTATATCCTGCCGTATATCACAAGATCTCACAGCAGAGTGTAGAGTCATTTAAAATGATTTAAAAACAACCATGTTCTTCAATTTTTTTAATTAGACAGCATTAAGGTAAAGGTCGCCCTTGCTCAAAAGCCAGCCATCTCCAACTGTAGGGTTCAGTGCTCATCTCTGTTTATAGCCAAAGAGCCAGAACCGTCTGCTTTTGCAGACATTTCTGTGGACATGTGGGAGTCATGTCTCAATACCTGAGTGCACAGAACTGTTTACTTTACCACCGAAGTGGCCCCTATTTATCTACTTGAAATGTTTTGCTTTTGAATTGTTAGGTTGGCAGGAGCTGAGACAGAGATAGAAGCTCACTCCATCATGCAGTACTTGGGAATCGAACTCTGATCTTCCAGTTGTCAAGTTCAGCATCTTAACCACTTGAGCCACAACATTAAAATGTTTCATTAAAACCTGCATAAGCCAGGATCCTTAACCCCAAAAGGTCTAATAAAGAAGTATGTTTTTGACCTGGAGCCCAAAAAATGCCAATGACAATGTTAATCAAGCCTCTAGGGGAAGGGAATTCCACGGTTGGGGTGCTACAGTGCTGAAAAGCCTTGATTAGGAGGGTTAACATAGGCTCTCAGACATGAGAAAGCAGTTCATATTTTAGTATATCACAAGAGTCTTTGGCTCCTTGCTAGATAAGTCTATTTTTTTCAGAACAGCAAATGCATCCAAAATATAAATACTGCAATGCTCATGTAGTACGACTGTGATACTACCATAAGTTTGTGTTTTGTGATGTTGCTGTCATAATTGTTGATATTCTGCAGTCAAAACAGACTTGTCCTGTTGCAAAAATATTTTTTTAACACAATAAAGTCACAAAAATAAAAGAAATCATCTCTTTCGGCTTCCTTCCTTTTTGCGTCTTTCCAAGATGCCATTACATACACACACATAAATGCTGCAGCACTTTAAAGACTAGCTATTATATTTAAAGTCTTTAAAGTGCTGCAGTGTTTTTGTTTTATTTTTTCTAATATCCTTGACACACAAAAATGCAGTTGAGTGTGAGTTGTTCCTTTCTACTGAAAATGTCTGGGTGAGGAATCTTGAAGTGACTCTCCTACAACAACTAATTTGTTACTAAAGCACTGGTTAAGTTGATTTTGTGTGTCTGATTCCTTTTCGCCCAGTTTTAAGCATGCACACCAAAAGAACACTTTAAAAGGCTTCTGTAGGCTTCCGCCCCAGAGAAGTAGTACCTTACTGCATGGAGCAATCCAATAAGCTGCTGACAGGAAAGGCAGCCCGACAGCAACAGCAAGAACCACTAAAAATTTCACCGCCATGGTCTGTTGTCGTAAACCTGACAGATTCTCATACCAGATAGAGAGGAGCTGCTGCTGGCAGTTTGGATGTGCTACAAACTAAATGACAAAAGAAAAGAAGCACAGGAGAACAAATGTTACTGCTAGTTTGCCACTTGGTTCAATATTAGCCTGCTGAAGAAAAGCACTTAAACAAAAACAATCAGAGTAATCCTCATGCCACTACAGTCAAACCTCTACATACAAATTTAATTCGTTCCTTGAGGTGGGCTATATCTTGAAAAAAATCTTACCTTGAATTTCACATAAGAATGCATTGAATGCAATTTCCCATAAGAATGCATTGAATTTCTTATCTTGAAAAAATCCTATTAAAATTCTTATCTTGACCCTGATTTTTTGAGATTTCCAGATGTACAGTATCGTGAGTTTTTCTTAAGTCGAGCTGTTCTTATCTCGAGGTTTGACTGTATTATAAAGCAACTCAGCTCACATACATGCATACATACATACATACATACATACATACAGGCAGGCAGGCAGGCAGGCAGGCAGGCAGGCATTGTGGGATTCCAACTCCCACTACATTTCAGCAAGTATGGCAGGAAGTATAGCAAATTCCAACAGAATATATCCCTGCATGAATTACAATACAGTACTTGGTAAAGAATTGTAATTATCTCATTCAGAATACACACTGAATTTAATTTTCAGCTATTTCAGTATTTTAAAAGTTTTCTTTCTAATAGATACATATTAGAAATAATAATACAAAATGTGTAATGTTGAGTTATAGCAAATGGTGCTTTTCACTTTCTATACCACATTCAAACTCAGATTAAAATATGCCTCTGGGACTTTAAAATCTGGACATGACAGTACTAGCAAAGGGAAAGTGAGCCTTGCTCAAAGGTTAGTCATATCCAACTCTGGGGTCTGATGCTCATCTCCATTTAGAGCCAAAGAGTCAGCACTGTATGCATCTGCAGACATTTCCGTGGACATGTGGCAGGCATGCCTCGACACCAGAGTGCATGGAACGCTGTTTATCTTCCCACTGAATTGGTACCTATTTATCTACATGAAATTTTCTGCTTTCAAATTGCTAAGTTGGCAGGAGCTGGAACAGATGACAGAGGTTTACACCGTCACGCAGCACTGAAAGTGTTGATCTGCCATGTATCTGGTCATGAAATTCAGCATCTTAACCACTAAGTCACTGCAGTCCCTCCTGACAGTACTACACATCTGTATTTATTAAACCATAGCATCTTTTAGGTGATGCCTGCTACCTTCAATAATGTAAGATGTACTTCACATGATCATGGCAACAGGCCCTATCAGCCCATGGAAAATAGATGGGGAAGTAGAAGCAGTGACAGATTTTACTTTCCTAGGATCAAAGCTCACTGCAGATGGTGATTGCAGCCATGAAATAAAAAGGCGACTGATTTTTGGGAGGCAAGCAATGAGAAACCTGGGGAGCATAATAAAAAGTAGAGACATTAAATTGCAAACAAAGATTTGCATAGTCAGGGCAATGGTATTCCCTGTGGCAATGTATGGTTGTGAGAGCTGGACCATTAGGAAAGCTGAGTGCAGAAAAATAGACGCCTTTGAAATGTGGTGTTGGAGAAGGGTTTTGAGAGTGCCCTGGACAGCGAGGAGAACAAATAGGTCAATCTTAGAAGAAATCAACCCTGACTGCTCCTTAGAAGGTCAAATAATAAAGATGAAGCTAAAGTACTTTGGACATCAAATGAGAAGAGAGGATTCACTTGAGAAAGCCTTGATGTTTGGAAGGGTCGAGTGCAAAAGAAGAAGGGGATGGTCCAAGATGAGATGGCTAGATGGTATTGTAGAGATAATGGGCACAGAGCTGAGTGAGTTGAGGGGGATGGTGGAGGACAGGAGTGCCTGGAGGACAGTGGTCCATGGGGTCGCAGAGGGTCGGAATCGACTGTGCGACTGAACAACAACAAAAAACAGTCACATTTAGGCTGCAGTCTTGTGCATAGTTACCTATGAATAGCAATCACTGAAACCACTGGGATTTGCTTCTCTGTAGGTATGGCTAAAATTGCAGTGTTAGGATTCTACAGAAGACACATCATAGGCACTCTGTAGCTTTGCCTCTCTTAAATTTTCCCTTGTTCAAAAATGGTTTAGAGCGTTTGTTTTGCTTATCCAGTATTCCATAAGGCTTCAAAACTGCTATTTCAGTTAGAAATAGAAAATTTAATATTTTCACCTTTATGAATCCCTATTCCATTAAAAAAAATTTCATGATCAGAATATCTCCCACTAGGTTCTTATTTTTGGACCCCAATAAAAGCCAAAATCATTTTGCATATCTCTGCACACACAACAGGACTGATGCCATTGTCATCAACAGATTGCTACTGATTAAAGACCTCAGTTTTGGGGTGTGCAAGATACATATACATTGAGAGGAAGTTGCATACCCTCCAATATTGAAAAAGGAAGGTGTCCATTGGCAGCCATCTGCTGCCACTGAAATCACATAATAGTAGCCATGTACTACTGTGGTGGCTCAAGTGGTTAAGACATGGAACTTGACAACTGAAAGGTCAGCAGGTCAGCAGTTTGAGACCCAAGTACAGTAAAACCTCATATAACACTAAAACCTGGTTCCACAAGTCTTGGTGTTATATGATTTTTAGTGTTATCTGATCCTCTATGGGATCCATAGAGATACATTGTAATCACACAGGCTTTTGTGGTTGTTATCTGAAGCATCCCATAGGATCTTAATGTTATTTGATGCAATTCTTTCCCCCAGATTCCTTAATGTTATGCGATTTTAGTGTTATTCGATACTAATGTTATATGAGGTATTACTGTACTGCATGACGGAATGAGTTCCCATCTCTGTCCCAGCTCCTACCAACCTAGCAGTTTGAAAGCAAGAAATTACAAGTAGATAAATAGGTACCACTTCAGTGGGAAGGTAAACAGTGTTCCGTGCACTCCGGTGTCAATGTGTGCCTGCCACGTCCACAGAAATGTCTACAGATGGAGACAGCACTGGCTCTTTGATTATAAACAGAGATGAGCACTAAACCCTAGCGTTGGATACAACTGGCTTTCTAGCAAGAGTGACCTTTACCTTATTGTGGAGCTACGATGGAAGTAGGAGAAACTTATGAGAAGAAACACTGAAGTTAAGATATATATTTTGCTTTAATTACAAATGGGAAGTCATGAAGTTGGCTTGAGACTAAGCACTTTTATGTGTATGTTATGCAGGATGCATAGATGTCAAAAGCACTTCCAAATAGTTTGGAAAGCTCGGTTAAGATTTGTCTTTGCCTGCCAACTATTTTGAGACAAGGACTGTAAACACATGACACTTACAGCAACTATTAGATGTTCCATATGGAATAGATGGGAAAGAATGAATGGAAGCACTCCCCACCCAATCAATTTCGATTAAACAAGTCAAATCTTACTTTTTTCACTTCATACTTTATGGCAAGTTTTAAACGGCTCAGGCTAGGACGTCCACGCTCCCCATGGTTCAGTTCCACATCTCCATTTAGAATAGCTTCTACTTCTTCTGTGTTCCTGCACAAATCAAGAAGTCCCACCACAAAGTCCTTGCACTGCATTGACAGTTTCTTATAATCGTTCTAGGAAGAAAAATGAATCAGAAGTGAGTAAGGATACCCTCCCCAGGTCAGAACTGTAGACAGCAGGTAGGAGTTGCTTTATCTCCTTGTATGGAAACAGGCTCTGTAAGGTTAAAACTACAAACAATAGGTAGAAACATCTAGTTCAGGGAATGTGGGGAAATGTGACATGCATAGTGAAGGTTCATTAAAAAGAGTGAGCTCCACATCTGCCCTGGCTCTGGGGCTCCTATTTGGGGTTCTACACCAGGAACAGCCAGAGGTGTGTGTTGTTTCCTCGCATAATACATCATTGAGGTCAAGAGATATTTCTTTGACTTCCTCTGAGCAACAGCACTCTTACCCTGTAGCTAACTAAGATGGAGCATTGTTAGTACAATGGAAAACTTTATGTTATTGGCTAACCACAAGACACCACATGCTGGGGAACAAACCTGTAAGACATAGGGCTGGTAACTGCTGGAAACACAATGAAGTGCTAGATGTTTTGTGTTAGACTAGGGGTGCCCAAACTTTTCAGGCCATGGGCTAGTCACGTGGTTTAGCAGGTCAGTCATGTGGTTCCTCAGACCAGTCTTGTTGTTCCTCCTACCAGAAGTGGGAATAAAATGTGCCATGCAATCTGTTTTGCACCAGATGTGTTTTGCAATAGGATAAAATAGATTTTAGGCTGCCATCTTCTTTGCTTAAACCAGGGATGCCCAAACTATGGCCCATGGGTCGGATCCAGCCCCCAACGCCAATTCATCCAGCCTACGCCGCCTTCATCCCTTCCGGAAGCATTTTACTTCCACTTCTGGGAGCGACAAGGGCAGCGTAGACTGGATGAATTGGTGTCGGGGGCCAGATCCAGCCCATGGGCTGTAGTTTGAACACCCCTGTGTTAGACCAACTCACACTTATCCCTAGAATCAAATCTTACCTTGAATTCTTTTTCAATGTTAGCAAGCACTGCCAGCTCATTGCTGAGTTCTAAGGCAGTCATTACTGGGTCCTCACTAGATAAGGACAGGTAAGCAGGGCTTGCAAGTCCTTTGTAAGCATTGATCCGAGACCTAGAGTGACTGAAAGAGTCATGTTTTTGCTTCATATTGCATTCACTGCATTTGCAAAAGTAGTCATGAGGCCTTTCAATACGAGCGCCTTTCCTCAGGAGGGTATGTACAATTTCATACTCATGGCAGTGAGCAGCTAAGATGATTGGCGTGACGTCATGAGAAAAGCGAGTCCCATCCTCATCGTAAGCATAGAAATCGTCGTGCTGTAGCTCCGATTGGCTGGGACTGGTGGTTAGCCTCTTGCCTTCAGCAAATTCAGGATGATTCAAGATGGCTTCTACTATTCGGACATAACCTTTACTAATCGCTAAGAGAAGGGCATCCCCAACACGTGACAGGTTTTCCTTCTTAAGTAAAAGTTCTGTGATTTCCAGGTGTTCATTTGCTACAGCCAGCTGCAGTGCATTCTGCCCCATATAGTCTACACAATTCACATTGAGTGAGGGACATTCCTCTAACATTTTACGAATGACAGGAATATTGCCGTATTCTGCTGCTTCCAAAAAACGCTCCTCTTCAATAGAAAGGCTGGTTAAGCGGTCATTAAACATATATGCTGGACCTCGATTAGCAAGCCTCCTGCCCTTCTCTCGACCTACAGTCTGTTGACGGAGGGCATGTCTGTTGTCAGCACCTCTGCTGCAAAGGAAGAAAGTCAAAATTAGTTATTTGATTTCTTTTCTTTTTTTAAATCGCTTCCTAACAATTTGTATGGGAAGATATGGTAAAGGTAGGCCTTACTTGAAAACCAGTTGTATCTGACTCTAGGGTTCAGTGCTCATATCTCTTTATAGCCAAAGAGCCAGCGCTGTCTGCATCTGCAGACGTTTCCATGGACATGTGGCAGGTATGCCTCAACACTGGAGTGCACAGAACACTGTGCTTGGGTCTCAAACTGCTGACCTGCCAACCTTCCAGTTGTCAAATTCAGCATCTTAACCACTTGATCCACCACAGTCCCTGGGAAGATATGGTAAGTTAAAGGTCGTCCTTGCTCAAAAACCAGTCATATCCAATTCTAGGATTCAGTGCTCATGTCTATTTACAGCCAAAGAGCCAGTGCTGTCTGCATTTGCAGGCATTTCCGTAGAAATGTGGCAGGCATGCTTCAACACCTGAGTGTACAGAACGCTGTTTACCTTCCCACCAAAGTGGTACCTATTTATCCACTTGCAATTTTTTGCTTTCAAACTGCTAGGTTGGTAGGAGCTGGGACAGAGATGGGAGCTCACTCCATCGTGTAGTACTCAGGAATCAAACTCCAACCTTCCAGTCATCGAGTTCAGCATCTTAACCACTTGAGCCACCGCCCTGCACAATTTCAAACATAGCTGTCATTCTATAGAGCTAAGATAAGAAATCCTTCCTTTTACTTTTGATCAGTGATCAGGTATATGACCAATTTATCCAAGTCTTCTACTGAAGGGAAAAGGGGTGGGCCCTGTGAAACAAGCTTTTGAGGCAGACAGGGAAATCCTGAACAGGTCAGACTCAAAACATAAGACTGAGACTCCTTGTTCCAGATTAACATACTTAGCATCTTGGTGTACTTTCTGAAACTCATATAACAGGTAAGGGGGTAAAAGTAGCATTGACATTAGAGTAAGTACAAAAAATATTTAAAGATAGTTCACTTAGTCACTTCCCAAAAAAGATCAGGAAATATATAGTTCTTTGACTATCTCGGATACTTCCCTGAACTGTGTAGTATAGGATAACTCAAAGGCTGCATACTTCTCTCGGGGTTTGGAACTCCAACTTCATGGAAGCTTTTACACAGTTCTGTCTGTACTCTGATTACTCTTGAAGTCATGGATGAAAAGCAGATAAACCCTTTTGATATGTGTGCAATTTTCTTGGCTGTTAGATAAAAGGTTCATCTAATTTGCACATTTCAATACAATATATCAAGACTTATGAAATTTCAGCCTGGCTGCAAGCCAGAAACTAGCCTGATAAGCATTACAGTAATTTGCAGATGTAAATAGCATCCCGTATATTTCCACATGCTAAAATGATGAGGAGTTGCTTACATATCCGGAATACTCTCATATAATTAACGCTTCTTGGGTCTGGTGCTCTGGATCTCGTCTCTACAGACTCACTCTGAAAGCACCAAGACTGATGCCTTAAAATGAATATGTTATTCTTTGAGACAATAGTTCTCATAAACAAGTATGGACAGCATGTGATTTATTCAAGTGGTATTGGATAGTAAATTTGCTGCATGAAATACATTTACATGCTTTTTCAGGAATGCTGTATCACCATCCTAGACAGAGCAATAGACGTAAAAAGAAACTCCACATTGCATCCTGTACTTACAAACCAATTCTTTTCAATGTAGCACATCATATCAAGGTTGTAAGAATTGCTCTGAGAAGGAATTTGTCTTAGTACATATCATTTTCCCCATCCGGGGTGGGGTGGGGTGGGGTGGGGTGGGGGTGGAACGCACTGTTTTCCATTTTTCTCTATAAGTTTCAACATATGGAGGTGACAGTGTAAAAGTTGTTCAGTTTCTTCAAATTTTAATAATGTTAATGGAAGGAAGATCATCTTTTCTATAGACCAAGAGTCAAAACGGATGACATCTAGCAGGACTAAGCTGGTGGTGGAAAAGCTTCTTAGTATGAGTGGGCATCTGTGTGTTTCCATTTGCCATACTATATCACACTGTGTCATTGTCAACAGTTATACAATAAATATGATAAGTCACCAGTTGTTCTCGTCTGGATTTAAATAATATAATCTCATCAGGCTTTAAAAAGTTAAATATATTTGTGGACTAATCAAATCAGCTCACAAGTCTGTCTGTCTGTCTGTCTGTCTGTCTGTCTGTCTGTCTGTCTGTCTATCACATTTTTATGCTGCCCATTTGGGAGATTCCCCACTCTGGGCAGTGTACAAACAAATATCAGATAACATGACAAAACACACAGATCAAAAACAGATCAACCTACAAATATGTCTCAAAATAAAATAAAATAAAATAAAATAACTGACGCTTGAGGGCATAGGAGATCAACTTGACTGAATAATTAGTAGCTAAAAGAACAACACCCTGAAAGGCCTCCTTGAACAAGAGAGTTTTTAATTGATTTTAAAAGAAAGCCAGTGATGGGTCCTGGTGCAGCTCCACTGGTAGAGTGTTCCACAACGCTGGTACTACCATCGAGAAGGCTCTATTTCAAGTTATAGACTTTCAAGCCATCTGGGGAAATATGATCAAATTTCTTTATATAAGTATATTTAACTTATTAAAGTTATCATTAACCAGTAATGTCAAAATCTTGTCAAAAGGCCTTATCAAACCTTGTCTTGCTTAGCAATGGACTTCCAACAACACACAGCATGAAAAGCATGAGATACAAAATCCAGCTTATTAGTCTGCCGATTGCTGCCAGAAACATGCACCGATGAGGACTTGGGTTTGGGCAATGACAAAACAAAGAAAGTGGCTTCATTTTGGCAGTCCAGGGTTTGATTGGGACACCAAAGAAGATTTCCAGGTGTCACACAAGGCAAAGAAAAAGGTAGAGGGAGATAAGCTGTGGAAAAAAATAACTTTTAAAAGTTCATTTTTCAGGCTATAGCTCACAAAATTCCATTGCTGGCTTGGTCACTCGGAGATGGAAGTAGTTGCGGCAAAGCTCTTTGGGTCATAAGAAATCTAGATCTCCTTCAGAAAGAAATGCACAAGATGCAATCCTTACAAAGCACTTTTCTAGCAATGATCAGGTTCCACTTGGTTTTGCATAGTACAAGTCAGGAATCACATACATGAGCCAACCTATGCTGCTAGCCAGCCACTTGTGATACTTCTCTGTTTCTACAGGTGGAGGGAAAAACACTCATATCTTGAGTCTTGACGGCATGCCAGATGGAGAGCAGGGATGGATTATCACCCTTAAATGCACAACCATCCCCCCACACATACACACACCACAGGTTTCTGGGCAATGAGGGCAATGAGTCAATCAGACATATACATGTTGGGTCTTTGTTGCTATAGTAACACTGACCTATTTTCCCCTGATTCCCTTTTTTCATCACTTTAACTTACCACAAATATGAACTGCCAACCTAGCAGTTCAAAAGCAAGAAATTGCAAGTAGATAAATAGGGTCCACTTCGGTGGAAAGATAACAGCATTCTATGAGCTCTGGTGTCTAGTCATGCCTGCTACATGACCACAGAAAAGTTTGCAGAAACAGACAGCACTGGCTCTTCAGCTTTGAAACAGAGATGAGCACTGAACCCTAGAGTCGGATACGACTGGCTTTCGAGCAAGGGAAACCTTTACCTTTACCTAAAGAAGGAAGAAGTTAAATTCTTCCATCCTTCCTTTATTTAATGCCCTCCTGGTTTCAGAATAAAATATTTCCAAGGTGGCTTAGATTAAGAGTGTAAAAAATAGTTGAGAATACTGTAATTTAAACATCAGTGAAGACAATATCAGCAATACTTTAAAACAGGAGTTATCTAGGCAAAGGGCCCTTAACTAGTAGTACAGTCAAACCTCGCATAAAGAGCGTTTCGGTTAATGAGTAACTCGCTTAAAGAGCAGAATTTTCTCTGAATGTTCGCTTCGCTTAACAAATAAAATCAACCAAAAACTCGCTTAACAAAGAAATCAGGGTTCGCAATCTCCCCACAGTTGGTCATTTACAATGGTGTTTCGCTTAAAGAGCAAACTTGTTTAAAGAGCAATCCTGTGGAACACATTATGCTCTTTAAGCGAGGTACAACTGTATACATATTAAAAGAAGTGAAGAACAAAGAGAACAAGGCAGACCCAAAGGAAAGTGGAGAGATAACATCAAAGACATATTACATAAACACCAAATAACACTGGTGGATGCCGCTAGAAGTGCCAGAGCAAGAACTTTGACACCAGAAGGGGTAAAAGAGGAAGTAAAGAAGAAGAGGAGAACCTAGACTACATTTCCATTCGGTGGAATGGAAATGTAGTCTAGGTTCAACATACAGTTTTCATGACAATTACCAAGCATTCACTTTTCCCATGACCCTTGGAAAAGTAACGTGCCACCTTTTACTGTCCTATCTGCTATTGTTTAACCACCTGTAACCATTTGGCATGTAAACAGATGAAGATGGACAGCCAATTTTTTCTTCACCTGCTTAATCACCAACAAGTTTAACTTTCAGAGTTGGGTGGGTATTTTATCATTGGTTTTATTGTTGATTGTGTTTTTAACTGTTGTTCACTGCCCTGAGTCATTCGTGAGGAGGGTGGCATAGAAGTGTGACTAGATAAATAAATACATAAACAACATATGATAAATATAAGTTCTGTAAATATCCTTCAAGGAGTGTGGTAGCTTAGTGGTTAACATGCTGAACTTGATGACTGAAAGTTTGGCAGGTCAGCAGCTCAAGGCCTGAGTACTGCACAACAGAATGAGCTCCTGTGTCTGTCCCAGCTCCTGCCAACCTAGAAGTTCAAAAGTAGAAAATTGTAAGTAGATAAATAAGTAACACTTTGGTAGAAAGGTAAACAGAATTTGGTGGACTCCAGTGTTTAGTCATGTCCATGGAAACATCTACAGATACAGATAGCACTGGCTCTTTGGCTGTAAATGGAGATGAGCACTGAACCCTAGAGTTGGATACAACTGGCTCTTGAGCAAGGGCAATCTAAATATCTGTGCCAGAAGAAGTGGGTTCTTTGGTTCTTTTGTGATGATATTCCTATCCTTTGATGGAGTGATTGATAGGACACAATATATGGAAAGCTAAAAACTCTAGTCTAAGAGAAAGTGAGGCTTGCCAACAACAACAGTCTCAATGACAGTGCTTTTCTGAAGTTCAAGACCACACAAGGAAATGGGCATTAAATTCAAGAGGACAAAGTGGGCAAAAAGTTCTCCAAGACCTGACTAGGAAAATATTTCACTTCTTTCCTTTCACTCTTTGGATGATCTGAATGACAGATTTTTGGAAAAGAAGAGCTCAACAGGTGGTTAGAACTGCAATGGGGGGAGGGGAGATTCCTCTTACTTCAGGCCTTGGAGCAGAATCATCGTCATCAGTCCAGGGTCAATAGCCAGTTGAGTCTTGTCAGGGTTACCTGGGTCTTCCAGAAAATGTAGTCAGAGTCAGTCAGAGGTCTAGAGTCCGGTACATCAAGTCAGGAAACTAAGAGCATGGTGTTGGGTCCACAAGGCTGACAAGTTGGTCCGACAAAGGACCTCTCTTCTTTTAAGAGGAGTCAGACCCCACAGCTGAGGGTCTGTTCAGGAGGCGTGCCTGGGCTCTCCTCCTCTTCAGCTGAACCTGATCCCTCAGATCATTCCTTTAATGAGTAGGCATGCTGGCCTGCTCTTGAGCAGTCTGCCTGCTAGCACCCGGCCCATCTGTCCAGTTCTGGCCCTCCTGCCTGGCTTGGCCCTCCTGGGATGGCTCTGAGGTGACAGCTGGCTGTGGTACAGGTGTCAGATACATCCGACTCGGCCTCCTGATCTGAGCCAGGCACAGCCTGGGGAACTGGCAAGGGGTCTCCCCTAAGCCTCAGAGTCCAAGTCATAGCCGGCAGCATGCAGCCAGCCCAGGTGGATGTCCTCCTCCTCCTCCTCCTTGCACCCAGGATCCCAGGCCACAACAGTACTGTAACAGGGTTCCCTAACATTTGGGGTTTGGGCTTCAATCCTCAGAAGCCTAAGTCAGTACATTGGCTGATCCGTGCTTTGGGGAATTGACTTAGGTTTCTGGGAATTGAAGTCCAAAAACCAAAGGTTGGGGGAACACTGCTGTAGAAGACCTTGCAGCTGATTTCCCATATTTGGAGGTCTAAATCCCAAATTGCTTGGAAGATATAGAAGCAGGACCAACTTTGGGCCTAAGTGACCATTAGGCAAACAGTCTTTGAACAGGGGTAGAGACCTCTGGGTTTTATGCAACCATTGTTTTTATATCAGTATTGCTACCACAGTGGGCTGTACACATGCAGAAAAATAATGAATAATAGAATGCACATCTCCTCCTTTACTGCAAGCATGTTCCAAATGACTACAACAATACAAACACAATAAAATGAAATAAAATGTACTATTAAAAAGCATTACACAAAATAAAGGTAACAGAGCTGGTAGATGAAACAGCAAATAAACAAGTTAAATAATATTAAATAATTTATTTCTAGATTTTGCAATGTTCAGCTACATATAGTATCATACAGCTCAATTGTGCAGTTTTCTTTCTTCTGCTGTAGCTCACTAGTTCCATATTCACTCTTAGTGAAAAATCAAAAAATGTTTGCTCATTAAACTTTCTCTTAAAAATGAGGAAAATTGCAACAAAAATATTTTTCATGAAGTTCCAATTCTTCAAGTACATAAACTTGTATTATATGTAACAGGGGGCATATAATAATCTGACATCTGAAAGTGGAAATAATTTTACTGCTAAAGAATAAAAAGTTTCTTAGGGTATTCAGTTACAGATCTATTCCCATATTTCAGATATTTCTGTCTTATTTTATTTCATGCATCTAGTTGGGACTGTCATCTGATTAAAAAATAGGCAAAATTAATTAGCTCCCTGTAGTTAATACATTATATATTTTGCTATATTAAAAATGCAGTATTGATGTTGGTACAAAAGTGAATGATAGAATACAATTTGTTAAATAAAAAAATGTAATTAATTGTAGAGCCATTTTTAATATCTTGATTTCATTCCCAAATACATTAACACACTAGAACCAAATTCACATTTGAAATTACTCCACAAATGAGCCTGTAACTCTCAGCAATGGTGATTAAAATAGGCCATTGGTAAAATTAATCTACATGGTAAACTTGCAAGTATGGATCTAAAGGCTTGTGTCTTTAGATCTAGGCCTGAAAGCTTACTGTGAATTCCTGGTTATATTAATCTGCTGCTTTTGTGTCTACCATATCTACAACACTTGCTGCCAGCAAATATACTTTTCAGTCTGTGCAAGAATTGCAAATGGCAGACTCCTCCCCCCCAAAAAAAAAAAATCACACCCAAATGAAGATAAATAGTTTTCAAAGCCAGCAAAATTGTTTAGACAGAAGAGACAGATAATCCCTTCCCTCTCCTCCTATTGTTATCATATAACAATGAGAATTTAAGTGACTAACAATATATTGTACTTTCATGCTATTCAAAATCTTTTTTCCTGCATAGAGGATTTTAGGACACTGCCTTTCTCCCAACAGTGAGACTCAAAGTGATTCTTTCCAGCTCTACAGTCCTACAGTTTTAGATCATCAGCAAAACTATTCTATGAAAATTAAACTGTGGAATGATATGGAGCTTATCTTTATGGAGACCAATTAACAGAGACTTTCTTCTGCTTAAGGCCCACTGGAAGATGCAAGGGACCTTTGTATACAGAAGCACATTATGTGTTTTTGTACAGAAAATGCCCTTGGTAAATGATCTCTGTAAAAGGAAAGTTCATCTTTAACTGTATGGGGAAAGAGATCCTTATGTTTTTTTAAAAAATCTGAGTGAAGTCCAACAACAGCAAAGGTGCATGCCTGATTGTACCAGAAAGGATCTCTTTAATAGGGCTAATCTCAATTAAAATGACCCTTTCCATATGCCAGAGAATTTTTTCCCAAAAGTAGACCAACAGCTGGACAGAGAAAAATCCAACCAGGGGACAGATTGGAGTTCAAACTGAAGCACATGCCCCCATGTGACCACCACAGAAAAGATCACACCAGAACACTCCATAGGTGGCCCAGACTACAGTCTATTTCCTCACATCCTCAGTAACAAAAAAGAGAAGTCTTTATTCTTCAAATTCCTAAAATATTCCTCAAATTCAATTTGATAATTTCTGTCTACTGTTTAATCCAGACTATTAGAAAACAAGATTTTCATTAATGACTTGGATGAGGAAGTGCAGGGAATATTTATCAAATTTGCAGATGACACAAAATTGGATGGAATAGATAACACCTTGGAAGACAAGAATAGAATTCCAAAAATATATTGATAGGCTTGAACACTAGGCTGAAAACAAGAGGATGAAATTTAACAGGTATAAGTGCAAAGTTTTATACCTAGGGGTGGGCGAACACCAAATGATGGATACTTGACTCGGTAATACCATGAGCAAGAAGGATCTTGAGATTGTTGTACCTCACAAGCCAAATACAAGTCAACAGTGTGATGTGGCTGCAAAAAGGGAAAAGTTACTTTAGGCTTCATTAAAAGAAGTATACCCTCTAAAACCCTGAGGTATTAGTTCTTCTCAATTAGGCACTAGTTAGACCACATCTAGCATTTTAAGAAGGATACCAGCAGATTGGAACAAGTTCACAGAAGGGCAATCGGGGCTGGGAACCAAACCCTATGAGGAAAGATTGACAGAACTAGACATGTATAGCCTTTAGAAAAGGAGACTGAGGAGGGATATGATAGCACTTTTCAAATACTTGAAAGTCCGTCATTAAGAGGAGGGGGAAGGAGCTGTAATTTAGCATCCCAGAGTGCAGAACATGTAATAATGGGTTCAAAATAAAGGCAGTGAGAAATAGGCTGAAATTAGGAATAATTTAATTGTTAGAACTGTACAAAAATAGAACCTATTACCTCAGGAGGTGGTGAGGGCTGCAATGCTGGAGGTATTCAAGAGAAAACTGGATAACCATCTGTCAGACCTACTTTGATGTGAATTCCTGCACTTAGTAAGGGGTTGGACTCAATGTCATTATAAGACCCTTCCAGATCAGTTATTCAATGATTTTTGTTCACTGTCTAGTCAAAAGTAGCAACATTGGTCCAACAATAGGTGTACAGTATATACCTGTGAGGGTACAAGCATAATTGTTCCCATTGTTTTACATCTTCCCATTCTCTCTTTTTCTTTTTTCTTTTTTGGAACATTCCAGAGATGCTTCAGCTTGCTGGATAGCTCAAGGGTTTTGTTTTCTGGCTATGAAACTGGAGGTTGGGAGCTCGATTCCCCAATATGACTTTTTTTTAAAGTAGAGCCAGTTTCCAGTGTGCACCCAGAAGAAGGGAATAGTAATCCACTTCTGAGTATTCCCTACCTGGAAAAGCCTGAAAAGGATTGTCATAAGTCAGAACTGACTTGATGATAGGTAAAGGTAAAGGTCTCCCTTGCTCGAAAGCCAGTCGTATCCGACTCTAGGGGTCATTGTTCATCTCTGTTTCTGAGCCAAAGAGCTAGCGCTGTCTGCTTCTGCAGACGTTTCCATGGTCATGTTGCAGGCATGACTGGACACCGTAGCACATGGAATGCTGTTACCTTCCCACTGAAGTGGTCCCTATTTATCTACTTGCAATTTCTTGCTTTTGAACTGCTAGGTTGGCAGGAGCTGGGACAGAGACTGGAGCTCATTCCGTCCTGCAGTACTCGGGAATCGAACTGCTGACCGTCCGCCTCCCAGTCAGCGTCTTAGTGACTTGAGCCACTTGATGATACATGACCACTATTATTAGAAAAGTTTCATTAAAACTGACACATCTCTTGAGCAGTAATAGCTAGCAAACGGAAATAGAATGGGAAAATGCCCACCTTTTCTCCACATTCTTACCTCACAGAACCTTTTGTTAAGAGAAAAATAATGCCAGAATCAAATACAAAGCCTTTCATGACAAGATGTAAATGATCTGAATAGATGTTTCCATGGGCATATGGCGAGCATGCCTAGACACAGGAGTGCATGGAAAGCTGTTTACCTTCCCACTGAAGTGGTACTTATTTATACACTTGCAATTTCTTGCTTTCGAACTGCTAAATTGGCAGGAGCTGAGAGAGAGACAGCAGCTTATTCTGTCATGCAGTACCCAGGTCTCAAACTGCTAACCCGCCAACATTCCAGTCGTCAAGTTCAGTGTCTTAACCACTTGAGCCACTACAGTCCCTACCTGTATTTTACCTAAGGATGAAAAACAAAAATAAAATAAAATAGGGAACTCATCTCTATTGCTGACAAGAAGTGACAGTCAAAGAAATACAATAATACCTCGGATAACACTAAGACTTGGTTCCACAAGTCTTGGTGTTATCCGATTTTTAGTGTTATCCAATCCATGTTAAAATCCTATGGGATAGATTGGATAACGTTAAAGCTCCATAGAGATACATTGTAACCGCACAGGCTTTAGCGGTTGTTATCCGATCCATCCCATAGGACCTTAACGTTATTCGATCTAATTCTCCTCCCCAGATTACTTAACGTTATGCGATTTTAGCGTTATCCAAGGTAAACGTTATCCGAGGTATTACTTTACATGGAATTAATGAAGAAATGAAAAAATGTAATTATTCTCCATTACTGTCACAAAACACAGCAGGACAGGGGAAAAGTTTCCTATGTTTGATTCATAGGATTTAAATTTTAAAAAAAAGGTTGAAGGAGGAGAGCTCCAAAAAAATCATGGTTGAAAAACATTGCTATGATTATTATTTGGGCTATAAAGATCCTTAGTGATAAAAAGGACTCACTGGAGAAGACCCTGATGCTAGAGAATATTGAAAGCAAAAGGAGAAAGAGGAGGCAGAGGATGAGATTGTTAGATAGCATAATTGACACCATGTGCATAGATTTGGGTGGACTATGGAGGGTGGCAGATGATAGAGGAGCCTGGTGTGCTGTAGTCCATGGGGTCACAAAGGATTGGACTCAACTGTGTGACTGAACAACAAACAACAAAGATCCTTGGATTAATAGCATGAGGCATATAGAGACATATTTTTCATTGCACAAAGCAGATATGTAGCCACCTCTGGACAAAATCTTTCTTGGTATAAATAAGAAATATGCAAACGTGGTTGTTAAAAATAAGTATGTATTATTGGGTCAATCCCATCCAAGGACATTCTAGATATAAAGGTCTTAGAGCTATTTACCAGTTCCCCCTTCTAATGCTGTTTTGGGACTGTGCACAGCTTGCCAAAGGGCAAATTACGTGGCAGGGCATGTAACCCCATCAACCACAGATGCTCCAGATGGTCTGGGCTGTCGCTTTTTCTCTCAGGAAGCACAAAGGGGGCTCAATCTCCTGACCCCTGGTTCTACAACCAGACACTCCAACCAAACAACTTGGTTGTCAGGGATAGTTTCTAAGTAAAAGCTTGGGAATGTTAACTGTTTTGAACTTCAGTTTTCAGAATTTATGAGCTAATATAGCCATGGTGGCTTCAGGAGTCTAGAAAGTATAACAATAATTTTAAGAGGCTTCTGTGCAAATTCTACCACTAACAGACCTGCAAGGTGTACAGTAACTGGGAGAGTTGGAAAACATACAATTTAATTACCCAACTTATCTGTATTCTATCATCTCTGTGCACATGTAGATGAATGTAGAAGCACATTTCAAGGCATGAATTTAAAAGATACATGAAATTCTACCATTCTACAACATTATTTACGGTATATGTTTCCAGTATCAATGATGGAATCTACCGTGTTTCCCCAAATATAAGACACTGTCTTATATTTTTTTAAAACTCCAAAATATGCACAAGGTCTCATTTTCAGGGGATGTCTAAATTTTCCATGACAAAGAAGAATACAGTACACATTTATTGCTGATACAGTGGATCGCCAGGGCAAGATTTAGGTGAGTGCCTTATTTTCAGGGAGGCCCTTATATTTCCGAAGTGGGGGAAAATAGAGGGATGCCTTACTATACGAGGAGGTCCTATATTCGGGGAAACAGGGTATGATAGAGATCTTTGTTGTCATTACCACAGCTTTTGAGAATACATTTGCATTTAGACTGATACCCCTAGGATGCATCTGAAGTCAATGCTGTTCTCAATTTTACCCTTTTTCCTCTGTCTATTTTTCTAACATTCCTGCAAACTTGTAATGTTTCACAGATATAACACAAGTAACTCTTATAACAAGCCTAAAAGATAGACACGTCATCTTCTCTATATTTAAGATGGATGATGCTGAAGCTAAGCAATATTTGTCCAAATACAACCTCTGTGTTGGATGCATTAATACAGTACAGTACTTCCACCTCAGATCTCATGCTGTTAATCTGCATGATTCCATCAACAGTCCAGACCTATAAATGTCTACTCAGATGTAAGATCCTCTGCATTCAGTGAGGATTATTTACACATAAGCAGATATAAGCTTTCCTCTGGGCCCTCAACAATGGCCTGAGGAGAAGACTCCATGGCCTGGAAGGCTGCTGAGGACCTTGCCCACTCCTCTGGGCCAACAACAATGGCCTGAGGGGAGTTAGTCTGTGTTCTGGTTTGGTTGTATTTTGTATTTGATGAGGTTATATTTTATAATTTTTATTGTACTGTTGCTGTTTTGACTGTAAGCCGCCCTGAGTTGCCTCAGCAAGTGGTTGGCAATATAAATCTGAATAAATAAATAAATAAATAAATAAATACATACATACATACATACATACATACATACATACATACATACATACATACATACATACATACATACTACGGTTAGTTTAATGAACACCTCTAACAACACTTCTGTAAGGGGTCAGCCCTTAATGAAGAAAGAGAAAAACAACATTTAAAAAATTTATTTGCAGAAACCAGACATGTCTACAAATGGAACCAACATAACTATAAGAGTGAGTTCAAAATATTGTAAACCTTTCCCACACATTTTGTAAAACTATGCCATAAAGACATATTGGCAATATCACAAGGGAAATTTGTTTTCTCATTCAGAAATATATACTAGCAAAGCTGTTTGTGCTATCATTGAAAGAATCATATAACACTGTGAGGCAAGCACAAATTCCCAAAGTGTTATGTCCCCTGCAAAGAAAAACTAAAAGATTGGATGATGTGGATCTTGCTAGGGACCATCAAGCTTGATTGAGGAGGCTTATTTCACTGCACCATAAAATGAATATTGACTTTATGTTAGTTCTGCATGGATTTCAGAGCAAGTGAAAACATAGGTTCCGAGGCATCACAATTGCCTTACCACAACATACAACACTAGTTGTACTTAGAGGAGTAATAGTTATGCAACAAAAGCACTGCCTTCAACAACAAAAAGTGGCAGGTAGAGTCTAAGGACACTACCATCAGGGATTTAGTGCGTGAATTCGATGTGATGAATTATGCTCATTATTTACTTTGACAATCATATTGCACCTTTGAAATTTCATTCCCCATGCCTGTGTCCATTTTTACTGGGTTCCCACACACACTGTGCATATTAATACATAAATCTACGGCTAAATATTTCACTGCATGTGTCCAAAGAAATGGGCAGTCATCCACAAATGTTCACACTGAAATAAATCTTTTAGATTGCAAGGTGAAAAATATTTCATTTACTCTTGGGCTTTGTTTATACATCTCAAATAGAGTAATGGGTAAATCTTTACATTTTCCTTTTTGACTATGTGTTAATTAGCAATATTATTGGTGATTATCTGGTGCATATTTGAAAATATGAAATGGAAAAGGTGGGAGTTCCAATTGTGCTCAAGATTACATGTATAAAGAAAGAAGGCTTAAGCTTCAATTCCTCAGCTTCAGTGTTATACCTGCCTACTCAGAAGTGCATCCCACTGAGTTAAATAGGTACTATTCTGATGCAAGAATGCACTGGCTTGCAGCTTAAACTATGTGAGGTGGTGGTGGGGGGGGCATTACCAATTGAAGAAAGACCCAGATCAGGCTCTTATATGCGGCCTGGAAATAATAAATGTTGTAGTCTTACCTATTGAGAGGCTACTAGACTGGAGAAGGCAGTTTAGTGCCTATATAGATTGACATGCTTATCTGTGTTTATAGAATACACTCAGCTTCAATCTGTTTTCACTGCCAGAAAACCACAAAGATTTGATGTCAAATCCTACAGTGATTACACATTTGTTTTTACCTCTCTTCTCAATCCTTTGAGAGGAGCCTACGAAGAGGAGCCTGTTTGCAAATGTTTGATTACATTTTTTTTTTCAATGAGAAAAAGCAAAAAGACCACTAATTTGCAACTAGTTGTACTTTTTTCTGTATCTCATCCAAGAATTTATTTTCACTTACCAAACAATGTAAAATTTACATTATTAAAATAAATTTATTTCAACTTAATAGGCTACATCGAATCTAACCATTTTGTATAAAACCAGTTAAAACCTGGTTCATAATGTCAAGTAAATACAGAATGCATTATCATTGCAAACAGCTGGTTTCTTCACCTATCTCATTTTCCTATTTCATTCACAGTGAGCCAATGCAGCTATGATATTGCTCAGCAAAACATACCAAAGTAGTATGAGATAGTCATCTATCTTGATTTGAAAATGTCAACTATGCAGTTTGAATTATAGACATAATAAATTGAATACAGTAATACCCCGTATAACGTGAGTATCATATAGCGCTAAAACCGTATAACGTGACAAGATTTTCAGAAAAATCTTGTATCGAATAATGCGATTTTTAACGTTATATGATACAGTTGTTCTTAGCAGCAGGGTGGCTGGAAAGCTGAATGGGGTTCTCTGTTAAGCTTCCCAGCCACTCTGCAGCTACGGAGGCAGGGGTGAGGAGGCTGGAAAGCTGACGGGGGGGGGCTCCCCCATCGGCTTCCCCAGCCACCCCACAGCTGCGGAGGCAAGGGCGGGTGGCTAGGGAAGCCGACAGGGAGTCCCCGTCAGCTTCCCCAGCCACCCTGCAGCTGTAGATCGGGTCCTCTGATCTCTCTGGAGCAGGCAGGGGACACGATCCAAGCTGTTTCTGGGCTTCCCCGACATCCTCAGCCAGTGCAGCAAGCCAGAATGTCAGGGTTCGAATCCCGACAGTCTGGCTTGCTGCAGCCTCAAAGAACTTCTGGATTTTCTTCCTTTTAATCCTAGCGTGGGGGTGAGGGGTGGTTGGGGGGGGAAATACCCACCCACCCCCACGCTAGTATTAAAAGACTTATCTCCCTGGAGCAGGCAGGGGAGTTAGAGATCCCGAAATGGGTAAAAAAATGGACTTTTTTTTTTACCCATTTCGGGATCTCTGATTCCCCCTGCCTACTCCAGCGAGATCAGAGGAGCTGATCTAAGCTGTTTCCAAAGGTTTCCTGTTTCCACTTCAAAAATAAGCTGTTTCCACTTCAAAAATAGCGCACATCAGCTCTAGGGAGGTCGGGAGACCCGATGCACGCTATTTTTGAAGTTCCCCTACGCTGCTGCAAGCTACAATGAGTCAAACGTCAGCTACAATGCAAGCTACAATGAGTCAATGCAAGCTACAATGAGTCAAACATCAGGCTTATCTTATCTGCAGCTTATCTTATCTCCCTAGAGCAGGCAGGGGAGCCTGAAATGAGTAAAAAAAAAAGTCCGTTTTTTTTACCCATTTCGGGATCTCTAACCTCCCAGCCTGCTCCAGGGAGATAAGCTGCAGATAAGATAAGCCACCCTTCTGCTACAAAACCACACCCTGATAGAAACTGTAACAAGCCAAAAAGGAAAGCTCATGTGTTAAGGATTTGAATCCTGACGTTTTGACTCATTGTAGCTTGCAGCAGCGTAGGGGAATTTCAAAAATAGCGCGCATCGGGTCTCCCGACCTCCCTAGAGCTGATGTGCGCTATTTTTGAAGTGGAAACAGCTTATTTTTGAAGTAGAAACAGGAAACCTTTGGAAACAGCTTAGATCAGCTCCTCTGATCTCCCTGGAGTAGGCAGGGGGAATCAGAGATCCCGAAATGGGTAAAAAAAAGCCCGTTTTTTTACCCATTTCGGGACCTCTAACTCCCCTGCCTGCTCCAGGGAGATAAGTCTTTTAATACTAGCGTGGGGTGGGTGGGTATTTCCCCCCCCCAACCACCCCTCACCCCCACGCTAGGATTAAAAGGAAGAAAATCCAGAAGTTCTTTGAGGCTGCAGCAAGCCAGAATGTCGGGATTCGAACCCTGACATTCTGGCTTGCTGCACTGGCTGAGGACGTCGGGGAAGCCCAGAAACAGCTTGGAGCGGGTCTCCACACCTCCCTGGACCCGGCGGGGGGGGGGGGGTCAGAGACCCCAAAATTGGTAAAAAACCCGACTTTTTTAAAAACCAATTTTGGGGTCTCTGACCCCCCCGCCGGGTCCAGGGAGGTGGGGATACCCGATCCAAGCTGTTTCCAAAGTTCCCCCACCTCCCTGGAGGCTTCAAATCCCGACATTCTGGCTTGCTGCAGCCTCCAGGGAAACAGGGCTTTTTTTTAACATTGTGTGATCAATGTATCGCACAACGTTAAAAACCAGATAACGACGGGACTTGTGGAACCAAATCATAACGTTATTCGGGGTACTAGTGTACTATGCTTTGAGCACCCAAAAAAGATCAACAACTAAGATTTTCTTTAACTTGATACTATTCCTCAATATGTTAGCAACATGACAACATTTAATAATAATAATAATTTAATAATTTAATAATAATAATTTAATAATAATAATTTAATAATAATAATATTCTTCAAAGCAGCTCCTCCAGTGGTTTAGTGGTTAAATCACTGAGCTTGGAGACTGGAAGGTCAGCTTTTGATACCCGGCAGCTGCACTTGGGGACATGAAAGGAGCCTCATTCTGGCGTCCCCTGAGTGGAGTTTCTCCAGCAAAAAAACATTTCAACCCAGAGTAATCTCTGACATGAAATAATAATAATAATAATAATAATAATAATAATAATTATTATTATTATTATTATTATTATTATTATTATTATTATTATTATTATTATTATTATTATTATTATTATTATTATTATTATTATTATTATTATTAATGAAGTTAAAGGTAAATACACTTAAGCACAACATTTGACTTGAATTTGGCTTGTATTTAAGATTCAAAAATTCACACAATGACTATATAATTCCAATTCATTTTGTTTGCAAATATGTTGTGATTCTCCCAAGTGAACACCTTACCAACTAAATGTTCATCAGGAAAATACTGTGTGGTAGGTAAGAGATTAAAATTGCATAGTGAAATATTTTATTAGAACCATGCATCATATTCAGACAGATGTTGAGATCATAGCCAAACTTACATTTTCTTACCAACTTTTCTTTCCATGGTGACCACAGAGTGGAACAAAGGGTATTCAATGTGGAGGTTTGAAAACGTAATTGTATGACTGCAACCTGAGAAAAAAGGGACTGCAGTGGCTTAGTGGTTAAGATGCTGAACTTGATGACTGGAAAGTCAACAGGTCGGCAGTTCAAGATCTGAGTACTGCACGACAGAGTGAGCTTCCATCTCTGTCCCAGCTCCTGCCAACCTAGCAGTTTGAAAGCAAGAATTTGCAAGTAGATAAATAGGGACCACTTCAGTGGGAAGGTGAACAGCATTCTGTGCAGTCTGGTGTCTACTCATGGCTGCCACATGTCCACAGAAACATCTGCAGATAGCACTGGCTCTTTGGCTATAAATGGAGATGAGCTATTCTATTAACACTGGCTATTGAGCAAGGGCAACCTTTACCTTTACCTAACCTGAAAAACCCCATTAATGCTACTCCTAACAGTTTTATCTGTATGTTAGTAATACTAATTTGTTTACAAGTAAAGTTTTATACATTTCAAAAGTATTTAACGCATATGCATGCTTAATATGTACTCGTTTTATGTGTAAATTTTTGCTGTTGCATTTTTATTTTTATGCTAGTTTGATATACTGTAATTATTTTATTTTTCTATAGTCTATGATTATTGCAATAAACATAAAATAAATAGTGTCACCCACACAGATTATGCATAAGAAATAATACTGACTATAGGACATAAGTTCCTTTTATAACAGTTGTTTTTATATTTATTTCCGATTGCTCTGATAAATAATCCTTATAATTAAAAGGGCCTGAAATATATTGAAATAATATTTAATCCTTTAATAATTTAATAATATTTAATCCTTTGTTCCTTACTCTTGGTGACCTATTTGTGTTTCTTAATTTGTAAGCTTTATGTATGTATGCACATTTGTGCTGGTGTGCATGTTCATTCATTTGCTTGCTCATCTGGCTTAGAAATTGGTGCCATGAAAAGCTTAGGTTTCAGCTCTATATTAACTTGGGCACAGTTAAGTATCTGAATCAGGATCCTGTACCCATTTGTAAGCTGTGTCTTTCGTATAAGAAAAAGAAGAACAAAGATCCCTGTATTTCACAACAGTGTGCAAATCATGGTAACTTCAGTCAATGTCAGTGCAGATGAAATTGATATTCTAACATTCATTGAGACCCAATTTAGTATCAAATCTGTACTCTGGGAATATCATCAGCAACAGCATTATTTGCATTAATGTCACTAGACTAACCAGCTGCTATTTTTCAGCCGGACAGTGGTATAGTATGCAGTGTGATTCTCAGTATGAATTACAGTCTAACTTCATCGTTAGACAAACCATCTGCTCTCTGATGTTACAATAAAACCACATGAAGAGAGCAAAAAAATGCAATCAAACAAGAAGAAAGCCCACAAAGAACAAAACACACTTACTTACTTACTTACTTACTTACTTACTTACTTACTTACTTACTTACTTACTTACTTACTTACTTACTTACTTACTTACTTACTTACTTACTTACTTACTTCTGCAGCTGTGGATGAAAAGAACAATCTTCCAGTGCAGCCACACAAGCAATGGGTTTTCTCAGAGCAAAGTGCTAGTATTTCTCAAATGTTGGACCGTGGAAAAACTATACTGCATACTATGCAGAAATGTTCTAGGGAGATAGCAGTTTTGATTGACTAAAAAGAAACACACCAGTAGACCTGGTTGGCCTGCTGCAGAGGAAAATTCCAGTATGTCTGCAACAATTTCTAAAGACTAGACAGCTTCAGTGAAAGGGACATCAGAAGAATCTACCATTCTCTGTAAAAGCATTACACTAATAATCAAAGAAACCATTAGGCAGATTAAGGATCTGCATAGATTGCAAGTCATTGCATTGGGTACTCAAAAGAAGCCATTATTGTTCCCTACAATTAATGATATATCCTGCCTCTTCCAATCTCCCCAGAGCTCAAATATTCATTCTATGTGCAACACAATCTACTTGGTAAAACTAAATGCAGAGGAAATGTTTGCTTTGGACCATATTAGGCAACCAAATCTTTGCAAACAAAACTTGCACCTGAGCTATTTCAGTGGTATACTTGGAGACATGAACACTATGGAGATGACTGTAGGTGACATCCTGATCACAGAAGGAGAAGCAACTGAGAGAGAAAAAATCTAATTCATAGTAGTTCATTAAGCTTTGTGAAGAAAAGACCATCAATCTAAGCTCAAAGAAAATATAACCCAAACAGGATCATGTGATATTTATTGTTATTACATGCCATCAAATTGCCTCCAACTTCTGGCAACCCATTAATTGACCTTCAAAATGTCTTCTCCTAAAAAGATTTGCTCAGCTATTGAAAACTCAAGAATGTGGTATAGCAGGGATTCACAAACTGGGCATACTGGTCATTGTGTTCCTCAATGGGACTTAACAAGAATTAATTGCAGTAAGACCTGAATCAGATGAGCATTTGTCCCACTGCTTGGTGCACTGCAGCTGCACATTGGTTGGCTATTTCTTCTGGTGACCAAACAATCTGATCACTAGAATAGACCAATATGTCCCACAGAGCTCCTACTTGCACCATTTTTGAGCTACTGTCAGATGGCTCTACATTTTTTTAAAGTGTGCTCTAGTTTAATTGATTCACAAAGTGTGTGATTGTTCAGAACAGACCAAACTCATGCCTTACGACTATCAAAAGCTCTTTTCATTGTCACTTCAGATCTCAGCAAACTGAACACTGGATCACTTCAATTAAATTTATTTATTTCTTCACCTTTCAGTGAAGTGCCATTTGAAACTGTGGCTGCAGGCAGTTTCTCAATCAACACTACACATAAAACAAATATATATATTTTAAAATTTAATCTATGTGATTCAGTGGACCAGTGATGTTATAGCAGATTTAAAAAATTAATTTTGCTCCCCCTGCCTCCTCCACAGAGAGCAGTTGTGGGTTTTTTTAATGACACTGATAAATATATTGATGCTTACTTTCACCCCATGGGAATGGTAATATGCATGGGCAAGATATTGGCAGATGAGAGTCATAGAACTGCCAGTATTTGGAGTATGTCAGGTGGAATTGTGTGGTGGAAATCCGGAATGGAAGTATTATAGGAAACATGACTCCTTAAAAAGTTAATCCATTATTATCTATGAGAAACAGATGGATTTTCCAGCATCTGCTTGCTGAGAGGGCTAACAAGAAGCTCTCAAAGTCCCAGTTTTCTTGTGTTCCCAGAATTGTTTACATAAATAGGCTTGGAAGTTGAGTTCTTCCATCATGACTCATGACTCTCTAGTAATCAAATATGGAACTACCAATGCTTGCATTACTTCTTCAGGGATTTATCATGTATTATCTTCTAAATCAATCTTTAAATTTAAATATTTAGTATTCTGAAGTTCAAAAGTTCAGCTTTACTAAAAAGTTCAGCTTCACCTTCTTCTTCTTTCGTGTCCAGATCAAACTTTGGACTGCCAAAATGAGGCAATTTTCTTGGCTTTGACATTGGCCAAAATTCAGTAAAATTCAACCTTACTGAAGTTTAATGGCTGTAACTCAATAATAGTAGGCAGAGAAAGAGAAGCAGCAACATCAGCATGAAATCCACTTGAAGCAGGCAATAACCTGAGAATAATTCTATAGGAGGGGGTTATATTGTTGCCTCTTTAAGCACATAGTTTACTAAGGTAAAAACAAATAAACTTGAAAGTATAACATTGCAACATCTCAGCAAATGAACATTATATACTAATTCTTCTACAAAGTAACTACTTTTTGTTTTACTTTGTTTCAATTTTTGGAAAAAGGAAATAGGGCTAGCTCCTGGGTAACAAGGTTTCAGCGTCACATCAAGCTATACCAAGGATGAACAAATCTGGCTCTCTAGATGTTCTTGGACTTCAGTTACAAGAAGCCCAAGTCAGTACACCTGAGCTATACTATTACTCATGGGTGACCACAACAATCAGTGCCTTTCAGCCCAGAATCATATCTCTAAAAACATGGTACAGGAGTTGCCTTCCTACTTTGCAAAAGTGTTTTTTATCTAAAATAGTAAAAAGCTCTCTGGATCCATAACAACTCACAAAAATTATTTATAGAATTGGGTTTTGTGGACAATATCTCACTTCAACAGGTGAAGTATTACCCAGAATTCTATCTTCTTGAAAGCCAGAATTTTAAGTACATATATACAGTACTCATGGTTGTGGATGGGCTGTAGACAATGAATTCAGACATCCATTATAGGGATTGGCATTTGGCTGGTGTTCCTTCAAACAGGACTACTAAGAAGTGGGGTCAGGATAATAACACAACATCTCTCTATCCTTATCCTGAACTTTCCAGAATTTAAGCCTGAGCTGCCACAGATTGAATGTGCATAGATTCTATTCCTGTTTTTCCCAAAGACACTTCAACTGGTCCTTCTTTTTAGCCATTGTCACAAGTTATACAGTAGAGAAGTATTGCATGGCTTCTGTGATCTGCTATGTGAGAAAGCAAGCTACAAATATGGCAAACAAAAATACCCTGTTAAACTAAGACCATAAGCAAACATAACTGTGCTAAAACAGAGATTTCTCAATCATTCCCCTCATGACCAACACCCACAGGGACAAATGGACATTAAGGTTTTTCACTTTAAGGCTAAGGCAGATTTATCAGTGGCACATAAATTGTTCAGATGGTGCAAGTATAACAAAACTTAATGTAGAGTGGACCTGTGCTAAAAGCTTTTATTTAATAGAATTATCTTCAATACTTTGACAAATCCCAGCGAGAAATAACTATGGATCTGCCACAGATCACATGGAGTATAAAGTGAAATGGCATGTTTCAGCTTCTTACACTTTCAGTGGAGTTTCTTACCTGATAATAACAAATCATCACAGGTTATATAAAAGTGAATTCACACAATCTCTCTATTTATTCTAATAAATCAGACATGCAAAGATGGGAGTAAGGACACTTTATAAAGTACAGTATATATATATATACAAACAAAACCAACCAAAAACTCATTTAACAAATAAATTGGGGTTCGCAATCCTCCTTGCCAGAAGTCACAATTGGTCAATTTTTTAAAAAACCTTCATCGAAAATGTTTCTGAAGTCCGGTCCAAATTGTATAAGAATCAAAAGAAAGGTTATTCTGTCCTCTTTCAAGCACACTTTAGATCACTTCGATCAGTCAATTGGTTTTTTTGTTGGATCACTAACACACACACACACACACACACACACACACACACACACACACACACACACACACACACACATGTCATTTCAACGAGTCATGTTTTTCCTCAATATATTTTTTGTGGATTCCTGCTTCGGCGTCATTTTTCTCCACTTGTTGTATGTGAACTGTGTCCATCTTGGGAAGTTGTCGTATTCACTTTTTAAATTGGTTTTTCCTCCTTTGGGGGGGGGGGTTGTGTGACCTCTTTTTAGTGGTTTTTTGAAAAATGCTTCATAGATTATGTTTCCGAAGTCCAATTCCAAATCTGAATGTGTCCCCACAAAAGTTAATCTTTCCTCTTTCAAACCGTCTACATTGGTTGGGTAGTTTTTTTGCTGGACCCCTGACAACCAACCCCCCCCCCCGCCAGCAAAACTCACTTTTCCAAGGCTACTTCCGAAAGTGATGACATCATCGCTTTGCATTTTTGGCTTTTGGTTTCTACCAATTCTTAAAGTTGCCGAGATGATCTTTCAAATGACATAACCCTTATTTTAATGGGTGCCTTAATTTTGGTGTTGCAGCTTAGCAAAAGTACATGATTTTCGTTACATTGCAAGAACTGTCAGACCACCCAACTGAAACGTAAGATATTCATAGAATTCACATCAAAAGTCCACCAGACTAGTATTATGTTTTCATGGATATGTAGCAGGCATGACTAGACAGTCACCAGAGTGTATGGAATGCTGTTTACCTTACCATCGAAGTGGTCCCTATTTATTTACTTGCAATTTCTTGCTTTTGAACTGCTAGGTTGGTATGAGCTGGGACAGAGTCAGGAGCTCATTCCATCATACAGCATTCAGGTCTTGAACTGCTGAACTGCCAACCTTCCAGTCATCAAGTTCAGTCTTTACCATATCGGTTACATGAATTTTAATTCCATGTTGTATGTTCCCTTTTGGTTTTGTAACCATTGTATAAACCACAGAATATGGATACCATTACTGATACAGTTAATAGATTTAGTTAATGTGTTGGAAATTTACATACATTTAGAGCAGGCAGAATGAGCTGTGGCAAAGTGTGAGTGAGAAGAAAAGCCATAGTGCTGGCTAGCACCCAGGACAACAAGGAATAGCCATAGAAGGATATTTTCTTTGTATGAGAAAAGTCAGGTTGCACCAAACTTGAAAATTTATGCATTTGGGATGTACATGGAATGCACTGCACACCTAAGCTTTTTTTGATGGAGCAATTTCTGAAGCTGGAGGAAGACTTCAAAGAGTAAAAGAGAAACAATTTAACAGGACAAGGAGAAACAAATCATGGAGCAGAGACAGGTCAGCAGGACCTGGATTAATAGGAGATGCTTTTCAACAGATTCTCCATAGCAAGGAGGGTACAAAAGAAGCCGTTCTGAACAGCATGACTTCCAACATCTTCTCTCATCCTTTATCAACCATGTATTAATATAGAGTCACTTATGATACAGTGAGAAGTATATTTTCTACTTAGAAAATGATCATATGAGCTCTTGATTTTGTTATTTATATCTTAAGGTAGATAGGCAGCTGAACTAGTCAAATTACATGTTAATGCCATATTAAGATATTTATGTGCAGGAGTTCACATAAGGCACAAAATCCACATTACTGTTGTGTGAGGGTAAAAAATGTTTTACCATATCTTGAAAAGTATACACATGTGTCCAAATTAACTATGCGATACTATAATATCCATTGCAAATTATTTCTATTTAGTTCAGTTGCTTTCAGTCCCATATCTAAACAAATGGAACTGTCAAGGTTCCATGAGCTGTTTTGGATGCACTATATAACACAGAATGATTCTGGGGTTTAAGTAAGCTAGTAGCCTCTTTTTTGTTGTCGACTGCTACTCATATCTGAGAAAGCAGGAAGCAGGAAAAATGTCATTGGCGTGAATTTGTTTAAGGTGGATCCCAGCTTGCCATGAAGTGACCCACACACTATGATCACAGAGCTATCTCCTGCAGCATGTATGAAATGAGACATGCAGGATTTAACACCGGTACTGCAATGGACTGCCACAGCCTTGAGGATATGGACAAGGTGCACCTTCACACTCAGTCCATCTGGTATGGCCTCTTCCACCTCCATGACTGTTGGGAATCAGAGTTCCTCCTCCACTCATTTTGCCATTGGGCCCAATATGATGGTTTCCAGTGGCATTTCCTCCACTAAGAGGACCATCACCCCCACCTAAAGTAGCCTCTAAGCATGGGACTTGGAGTGAGTCCGACCAAACACTTGTTAGAGCTGCTATTAAGGCCTACCTAGTGGCGATGGAGGCAGTGAAATGCCAGTACTTCACCACCCTCATTGCCTTTGCAGAAAATCGCCTGGTGACCCTGTTTCAGGTGACCAGGTTGCTCCTTGGTAGAGGGGGGCTGGGCCCGGGTTGCCAGTGGTCAGCTGAGTTTTTTTGCTGATTATCTGACAGATAAAATCACTCGGATTCGCTCGAAGTTGAATCCCAGTGTGAAAAATGTACAGCTGGGGTTGACTGAAGTGCAGTCTGGCAGTGTTATCTGGGATCTATTTGATCCAGTTGTCCCTGAGAAAGTGGACAGGCTCCTGGGAGTTGTCCATGCCACTGCCTGTGCGTTAGATCTGTGCCCGCCTGGCTAATTAAATCTACCAGGATGTTGACAGGTGGTTGGGTTGAGGCAATTATCAATTCTTCATTGTGTGAGGGGTTTTCCCCCTCCTGAAGAAGCCATCCCTCAACCCTGCAATAATGGCAAATTACAGGCGTGTGTCCAACCTGCCCTTTCTGTGTAAGATTTTGGAGAAGGCAGTGGCATGGCGGTTACAGGAGATCCTGGATGGAACAGATCATCTGGACCCCTTCTAGTCAGGATCCAGGCCTGGATATGGTACAGAAACTGCATTGGTCATGCTGGTGGATGATCTCTGGAGAGAGCAGGATGGTGGACGTCCATTCGTCCTGGCTCTTCTTGACCTCTCAGGGGCTTTTGATACTATCAACCATGGTATCCTTCTGGAAAGGCTCCGAGGATTGGGGATCCAGGGCACTTCTGAGGGGTTGAACCCAGTCAGTGTGGTTGGAGAGTGAGAAATCCAGCCCTAGGCTTCTCTAGTATGGGGTGCCTCGGGGCTCGGTGCTTTCACCTCTCCTCTTTAACATCTACATGAAAATGCTGGGTGAGATCATCCATTCCCACAGGGTGAGGTATCATCAATATGCATATGATACCTAACTGTATATCTCAGCCTGTAGAGACCAAAGTGATGCAGTGGAAGTCCTTTCCAGGTGCCTGGAGGCTGTTAGGGTCTGGATGTGGGACAACGGACTACAACTGAATCCTGGCAAGACTGAGTGGCTGTGGGTCAGAGGTCCTGCGTTATCTCGAGAGCTACCATCTTTGTTTCTGGATGGGGCAGTTTTGCCCCAGACAGACCTGGTGCAAAATCTGGGGGTCCTCCTGGACTCACGACTCCTGCTGAAAGAGCAGGTGGCAGTCATGGCTAGGAGAGCTTTTGCACAACTTCACGTTGTGCACCAGTTACACCCACTCCTAGACTGGGACTCCTTGCTCATGATCACACATGCTTTGGTCACCTCCAGATTTGATAATTGTAATGCACCCTATATGGGGCTGCCCATGGTGACCATTTGGAGGCTGCAGCTGGTCCAGAATGTGGCTGCTTGGGTTGTGATGGGGTGTGAGCGTTATGCTTGTGCCTCACTTCTGCTTCGAGAGCTGCACTGGCTCCCAGTATGCCTCCAAGTGCAATTCAAGGTGCTGGTTATTACCTTTAAAGCCCTATATGGTAGTGGGCCAGCATACTTAAGAGACTGCATCACCCCGAGAACATCTGTCCATCCCACCAGAGCAGACCATAGAGGCTCTCTTGTCATACTATTCCGCTTCTTCATGTTAAGAAGTGATGAAGTCAAGAACCAATAAAGCAAGCTTTGAAAAAGGAAATGAATGAGGTCTCTCAGCAGTTATTAGTGTGTATGCCTTTCTTTTCTGTCGCCAGACAAAAACAATTATTGTATTCAAAAAGTCAAAGATTATTTATGCTGAAATTGAGTGCATTACATCAAGTAATGTTGTTCTAATGCACATTATTACATTATAAGAGATTATTCATTTTAAAAACTACAAAAGCAGAATACAATGGTAGTTTATTGCCATATTAATATATGACAAGATCAAAACATAAAAGTTTATTTCTAAAGTTTTATCACTTTCTGATTTAAAGTTGTGTTAAAAGTCACACCAGCTTGCTTTGCAAATAAACAGATGATACAGAAGTCACTTTCTCAAAGAACAGAGACAATTCTTCACCTACATGTCAAGCCACAATAACAGAATAGACTAAGTTTGTTTTTTGTGAATACCACTTTCTTCATATTGTCACACTGTCTAGCCATGCATTGCTCATCATGACTGCCAGAACCTACCCAAAAGCTTTCCCCCGCTATTTCTGTCTTTCATATGAAAAATCAAACTACCCATACATGAATCTTCTGACATTTTTTGGAGCATGGGGAAGAGATACAAAGAAATTCATACATCAGCCTGCTGTGAAAAAGCAAAACATCAGAGCTTAAGAAAAGGAAGTCCACTACATTCTGTACAGAAAAGTGTGACTGTCATATACTGTATCACCAAAGACAAATAATAGGAACAAATCTTCAAAATTATTGAATAGTTAGGCAGGCAGCTACAGCCTAACTATTGCACTAACAATGCAAAGAGTATTGCACTAATAATGCAAAGTTACTCTTGCTAAAATTCTGCTGCATTTTATATTTATGTTATGCACCATCAAGTTGGAACCAACTTATGATGACCATAATAGGACCTGCAAGGTAAATGAGATATCTAGGGAGTGATTTTACCAGTTCTACTCCCTCAGTGAGCTTCCATGGCTGAGTAAGGATTCATAACCAGGCCTCCAGAGTCCTAGTCCATCACTTTGTCTGCTACACCACACTAGGTATCCATTATATTTATACTTTATCTTTTTACTTTGATGGATTTCACAGCAGTTTATTTAGGATTCATAGGAAGACAAACTCAGACCAGCTTTAAAAAGATGAATGCAGTACTATATATGTTGCACATGATGACAACTACAAGACACTGACACTCTGTTGATTCTTTCAGCCCTGGACTAGAGAAGTTTTTGGATTTCCTTTTTGGAATATTTTTGCTACAATATATTTCTAGATTTCCTCTAATTTATTTCCTCCAAACTATGGGTGTCTTGTTTCTTCTAGAACTGAACATGTTTGCTATCCCAATGCTTTGAACAATTTCCTGAAATGGTCTTTAAGAAACTGAACAATCAGCTGAAATTGGTCTGGAAAATCTTCATCTTCCTAGCATATTTTCTCCCAGCTAGTTTCAGAACCTTCTCTATAAGGGATGAAAGTACAACTGAAGGCACCTAAAGAAAAGTATTACAGTGGAGAAAGCTCAAGGACCTATGGAACCTCCTGCCAACAGAATTATGGCTGCAGACAGAATTGCTGCCCTTTAGGAAAGAAGTGAAAACCTGGCTGGCAGGGCAGATGTGGGGCACCATTGGAGGGATGACCCCTGCCTGCTGGCTTATATAAATAATTAAGATTTTTCTCTCTCTCTTTTAGTGGATGGGGTGAGTGGGTAAATTATTTCAAATTTTTAATGTGGTTTTTAAGGGATTTTAGTTTTGATGTTGTTTTTAATTGTTGTTAGCCACCCAGAGTCGTTCCTGAATTGGGCGGCAATAGAAATTTGAAGAATAAATTAAAAAATAAAATACTAGGAAAATAAACTAAGGCATTCAATCTATAGTTTCTTCAAGAACTATGCACTGTCTTTGCTTTGCAGAAGCAGAGAGAAAAGAGAAACAAGTGAGCAATTTCTCTTGGAAACAATAGTCAACAGCTGCTCATCAACAGAAGGGCTCACAAAGAAAATGTGACACATGCGGCTGCAAGAAGGGGAAGGTAAATTGCACTGCTGGACAGCTTACAGCAGGGGTTCTCAACCAATTCACCCTGGGGGCTGGATCACGCCCCCTCAGACAGCTGAGCAGGCCAAACACATGGTTTCCCCCTGCCATAAACACTGCCATAAACCACAGCAGGCACGTTTATCATTTGTGGGCTTGTTTACAGCAGATGATTTGCTGTCATGGGCCAGGGTCAACCCATGGGCCATTGGTTGCGAACCCCTGGCTTACAGAAACCATCTCGCATGAGCAGGGGAGAAGAAAAATGCACTGGAATGAAAAGGATAGAAAGGGAGCTCAATAACAATGGAAATATACCATTTTTTCAGAGTACAGTACTGAAAAAAGAATTTTGAAGATGAAAAAAAAGGTAGAGCTATTTCCTCTATACTCATGGTTCCCAACATGTTTCACACACTCCACACACCCCACTGGGATGGTGGTTAATTTTTAGGAGGGACAATTCAAGAATATTTAGACCAAGTTAATGGCCTTTTAGGCTTCCTCCACATAAATAGGAGTTTACTTTTTGAATAATAAGAATTATATGTCATAGGGAGGTAGGGAGGGATCAGGATTTTAGAGATGCTTAGGTGAGGCATGGCCCAAAAAGGGTTGGGAACCACTGTTCTATGCCTTTGTTCTATGCCATCTCTCAGGTGGCATCAGCTACAACTCTCTCTCTCATGATACAACTTATGAAGGGAGAGTCCAAAACATATGAGATATTGGGTTGAAGAATCCTATCTTAGTTGGCCCCACTGCTAGACAAGGTGAGACAATCACCTCAAGCAGCAGGTGGTACATGGTGAAGAAGTAGTGGCAGCAGTTCCCCAGCTATTCCCTGTATCAAGGGTTGGATATGTATGTGAAGACATGTGAGTGTATGCATTTCTTATCTGGATGATGCCCCATCATTAGATTGGTGTAATAATTAACTGGCAGTCAAACTGGAGTTGAATTCTCTACATAAAATGGACTGTATGGGTGGTTTGTCTCAGTCCTCAAAAAGCAAAATATGTTTAGCTGGCACTTAAGTCAGTAATGGAAATTATGTAAGAAGAAAGGAAATGTAGTGTGTGTATTAGAAGCGGATTTCATTACTTTGTGATGATTTTATTTTGCTACATTTTCACTGGATATTCTGATTGCCTTTTAGAGATCATCTATTCCTAATTATTTTATGTGGTCACATAGAAAACATAGATTACTGGGAGACTAATAAACAAATAGTAAGCATTGTGTACTACATTTGCTGTGTAAGCTAAGAAATATTCATAATGGGATTGTCACATTAAAGTCCACTGCAACAGGTGATTGTGCAGAACAGTTTACAATACTGAAAGGCTAGGATTTCTATTCATCATCTAGGAGAGAGCCAATATTTACTTGATGGGCTACCAAAAGGAAAACAAGTTGTTTACTCTTCAGATTTTTGCCATGCTTCTGAAATGCATTGCTAACTTTCATGGTAATGATGGTGCTCCATGGTTGAGATTTATTTAATCAAAGAATGAAAACTGGTAGTTAGCTTGTAATTACCAAAGCAGTTTCTCCTAGGTAAAATTCTACACATCTTGGGTACAAATGTGTCAGAAAGGTTGCAAATAAGAGCTATGTAAATGATATAAGGCAGTGTGTGTGTGTGTGTGTGTGTGAGAGAGAGAGAGAGAGAGAGAGTCAGTGTATGACAGGGGTGTCCAAACTTTTTGAGCTGTAGGCGGATCATGTGGTTGAGGGAGCCAGTCACTAAGACCCAGGGGCCGGGTGTGGACCCCGACACCAATTCATCCAGCCCGTGAAGCCCTCGTCGCTCCTGGAAGTGGAAGTAAAACACGCCCATACAGATGCGTTTTACTTCCGCTTCCAGGAGTGACGAGGGCTTCGTGGGCCGGATGAACTGGCGTCGGGGGCTGCACCCGGCCCCCAGGCCTTAGTTTGGGCACCACTGGTATATGACAACTGAGAAGAAACACTGAGCCATATTTTTTGAAGAAGCTAATTATATTTTCTGCTCAACGTTGATTCATTATTTTAACATTTATTAGGAAATGAAAGTCAGCTGTGCAGAAATATGGGTATGAATTACAGCTGCTAGAGACCAATTTTTCAAATTGTGCTACAAAGCATTTGCACGTTAATGTTTCAGAGTGCTTAGGAGGGCACTGTTAAGAACTACAATGTATTTATTTATTTATTTGACTTGTTTAGCCACCCCCTCACTGAGACAACTCCAGGCGGCTTACAACATAAGAAACACCCCGACATAACCCATTAGAACAGCCCATACATATGGCTAAAACATCATAAAAATACTAAAATCTCTGACATCTAAAAACCTTAAAATAACAAAACCTTGGATCAAAAAAAATCTAAAATTCCCATAACAAAATTGTCAGATGGTCACATGAGTCAGCTGGGTGGAGTAGATCCAACAGCAGCACCCCACACCCACTGGGCCAGCCATGTCTTTAGCTCTTTCCTATAGGCCAGCAGTTGTGGTTGGGAGGCAGAGGTCCGCCAGCAGGAGGTTCCAGAGAGCCGGGCCAGATACCAAAAAGGTGCTCCATCTAGTGCTGGAGAGACGAGCCTCTCCAGTTGTTGGTACCCGTATAAAGCCCCATCGGTCCACCCTAGTGGGATGGGCAGATGTTCTCAAGTGGATGCGTTCTCTTAAGTAACTTGGCCCACTACCATGTAGGCCTTTAAAGGTCATAACCAGCACCTTGGACTGTATGGACCCAGAGGCACACCAGTAACCAATGCAGCTCCTGCAGCAAGGGTGTGGCATGGCCATAACGGCCACACCCCATCACTGTGTGGGCAGCCACATTCTAAACCTGTTGCAGCCTCCAAATGGTCATTAAGGGCAGCCCCATGTAGAACACATTACAATAATCTAACCAGGAGGTGACCAATGTGTGAGTGACCAGGAACAGGCATAACTGGTGAATCATTCAAACTTGAGCAAAAGCCCTCCTGACCATGACTGCCACCTGCTCCTCGAGCAGGAGTTGTGAGTCCAAGAGGACCCCTAGCACCAGGTCTGTTTGAGTCAAGCTAGCCCCAGTCAGTTCCAAAAGTGGTAATTCCTTTGACAAAACAGGACCCCTTATCCACAGCCAGTCTTGCTGGGATTCAGCTGTAGCCCATTGTCCCCCATCCAGACCCTCACGGCCTCCAGGGACCTCGAAAGGACCTTGACTGCCTTGCTAGGATCACCACAGGCAGAAATGTAAAGTTGGGTATCATCAGCATGCTGATGATACCTTACACCATGGGAACAGATGGTCTCCCCCAGTGGCTTCATGTAGATGTTAAACAAGCGAGGCGAGAGCACCAAGCCCTGTGGCATCCCATACAGGAGTGGCCTAGGCTGGGCCCCTCATCTCCCAACAATACCGACTGGCTTCAACCCCTAAGGAAAGAGGAGAACCAGGACCACACTGTGCCCTGTATCCCCATCCTTCGGAGTCCATCCAGAAGGATACCGTGGTTGATGGTAACAAAGGCCACTGACAGGTCAAGAAGAGCAAGGACAGATGGGTTATCCCAGTCCTGCTCCCACCAGAGATCATCCATAAGCATGACCAAAGCAGTCTCTGTACCATATCCGGGCCTGAACCTTGACTGAAAAGAGTCCAGATAATCCACTTAATCCAGGACACCCTGGAGCTGCCACGAACTGCCTTCTCCACCACCTTCCCCAAAAAGGGGAGGTTAGAAACCGGGCAAAAGTTGGCCAATACTGTTGGGTCAATCGATGGTTTCTTGAGGAGGGGGTGCACCAGCGCCTGTTTCAAGGGTGACAGAAACACCTTTCTTCAAGGAAGCATTGATGACAGCTCCAACCCAACTCCCTGTCTCTCCCCTGGCAGCCTTAACCAACCAGGAGGGGCAGCAATACACTTGTGAAATGAAAGTACAGTAATACCTCGGATAACGTTTACCTCGGATAATGCTAAAATCGCATAACGTTAAGCAATCTGGGGAGGAGAACTGGATCGAATAACGTTAAGGTCCTATGGGATGGATCGGATAACAACCGCTAAAGCCTGTGCAGTTACAATGTATCTCTATGGAGCTTTAACGTTATCCGATACATCCCATAGAATTTTAACATGCATCGGATAACACTAAAAACAGATAACACCAAGACTTGTGGAACCAAGTCTTAGCGTTATCCGAGGTATTACTGTATTGCAGAATCTTTCAATTACTATCAATTTTCTTTTTGATATATAATTGAGGGCTTGTTTCATAGGCATATAACAAAGACAGGGAGCATGTAGCATTCTACCTGTTATTGGACTGCAATTCCCATTAGCTCTCAGCACTGGCCATGCTGACTAGAACTCATAGGAGTTGTAGTCCAGCAATAGCTAGACAGCTACAAGTTTCTGACACCTGTGGGTCTGACCATGCCACCTCCAAACAGCTGAGCAGCCTGGACAATGCCTCCAGGAAGTGGAAGTAAATGTGCTTGCTTCCACATTTACTACAGCTGTGGGCACATTTATGGCTGATGTAACCACGTTTACGCATGTGCAGGTATGTTTTGCGGCTGTCGTAAACATGCCTGCTTCCATTTCCAGAAGTGGCAGCAGTGGCGGTGGGCCACATGAAATGGTGCCGTGGGCCAGGTCCTGCCCATGGGCCATAGATTGAGAATTCCTGCTTTAGGCTGACACTTCATATTTCTCTCTCTTGTTTAGATTAACCTTCATTAATTTTAATTAACCTGTGAAGTGGCCCTTAGAGAAGACTCAGATTAATGGTTTCATCTATCATAGACTTCGAGGATCTTTTAAGCCCCCACCTGTCTCCTAATGCTGCAGCATATACTGTATGTGGAGTTAAGAAGAAGATTCCAATGGCTGGATCTGTTGACACAATGTATGGTGTCACACAAAATGTATGAAGTGGCCTTATGCTGAATCAGAACACCGGTCTTGTATTTTCTGTTTAAACTGGCAGCAGCAAATCGGCACCTCAGGGAACAGTCTCTGGAGATAACAAAGGTTTAAACTCATGACCCTTTATGTGTAAAGCCTAAAAATGAGCACAAATACCTGCAATCTACTCCACTGTGGTAGATAGTGGAGTGGAATATAAAAGACTAGAGTTCAGAATTATACTTGGAGCTAAGCAGTTTATCACATGACAAGTTATTGTGAGCCAAACCATTAAGGAAAGAGACAGAGTAGATAAGAGTATTGGACCAGGATTCAAGAGGTCTGATTCAAATCCCTACTTGGCCATTGAAACTCAGTGAGGGATGGACTGAGAAACCAACTTTGAACACCTCACATAGCTTGAACACCCCTACCAGGAATATTACATGTTGTTACATACCGTATTTGCTGCTGTATACAGTAAGACCCACTCCCCCCCCAAAAAAAAAAAAACTGGAAAAATGGAGTGCATCTTGTACTGTACAGTAATACCTCGGATAACGTTTACCTCGTATAACGCTAAAATCGCATAACGTTAAGTAATCTGGGGAGGAGAATTGGATCGAATAACGTTAAGGTCCTATGGGATGGATCGGATAACAACCGCTAAAGCCTGTGCGGTTACAATGTATCTCTATGGAGCTTTAATGTTATCCTATACATCCCATAGGATTTTAACATGCATCGGACAAAACTAAAAATCGGATAACACCAAGACTTGTGGAACCAAGTCTTAGCGTTATCCGAGGTATTACTGTATATAGTGGCCTATAATGGACTATTCTGGTAAGAACGTGGTGCACCTTATACTCCAGTGCATCTTATACGCTGGCAGATATGGTAATACACACTCATACTATCAACTGGAATGCATAGATCCAAAGAAGTGGAACCATCCAATGGAAGAGGAAGAATTGAATGGACTAACAGTGAAGTCAGAGGGAAATGTAATTCAGATGTACAGACAATGATAGTTATTACAGTTACAATGAGTTATAATAGCTCTTATTACTATGATTTCTTATTGTTTTACATTTCTCTTGTGACATATGGTCTACACCTACAAACATTAAACACTCTTTCATTTGGGATTATATCTGCACACATCTCATATACGTTAGAAAACATGATCATACAACGCCTTCATATTATGTACAGAGAGGAAGATTTAATCCATTCCATACTGAAGCAATGTTGTAATTTCAGCTACTAAAAGAAAATATAATGTGACTGACAGCCAACAAAATCACTATGAATTTTATATTCCTTGGAAATGCATACAGTTTATTCCGATTCTTTTTTTCATCCAGCTCCCAGCACATATTTCAAATCCCAGCTTTTTAATTGAAATATTTAGAGGAAACGTTTAACCTACTTCTTTTCATAATTTATATTCACCATGTATATGTGTGAGGGAAACTTCTTATCTTCATGAAAATGGAAGAAAAAGAAAAAAATCATTTTTTTCCTGACGCAGTGAGGTAATATTTTAAAAAATTTATTACCCATTAGGATTTAATGTTATGCGATGCAATCCCCCCCCCCCCCCGATTGCTTAACGTTATGCGGTTTTAACGTTATCCAATGCAAACTTTATCTGTTGTATTGCTGTACAGTATTGTCTAGATCAGTGTTTCCCAAATGCTGGTGTTTGGACTTCAATTCCCAGTAGCTTAAGTCAATCCCCCAAAGCACTGATCAGTCAATATACTGGCTTAGGCTTCTGGGAACTGAAGTCCAAACACCAGCATTTGGGAAACACTGGTCTAGATCAGTGGTTCCCAACATGGGACACATTCCCCACAAGGGGAATTTCCAGAAGCCTAAGTCAGTATACTGGCTGATCAGTGCTTTGGAGAATTGTCTTAGACTTCTGGGAACTGAAGTCCAAAAACTTGGGAACCACTGCTTTAGAGTGACTTCCCCATCCCTATTTCTATACTTGTCCAGTAAAGGTTATCCTTCCTAATCTTTAGAAGCATTTTTGTTGTTATGTGCCATCTAGTCAGAACTGACAGCAATCCAAATAGGGATTTCCAGGTGGGGACTTCAACCCAGGCCTCATGAACCCTACTCCATTACACTGTCCACTAGACCACACAGAATACCCAGAAGCATCTTATTCCTTGGAGAATCCTTCAAAAATTCATGATAAATTAACTAGCTATGTATCGCTCACACTGGCTGAGAAATTTCTAAACATTTGTAATCCAAGGAAGTAACTTTACCAAGCTCCACTCCTGTGCTTGTTATTCATCTTCAGTAGCATCAGTTCCACTTGCAGAATACACAAATTCTACACTCTTGCATGTGGAATGTCTATACGTGTACTGTATTTAATAATATGAGATACAGTACTGACATTTACCAGGTTGCCATCAAGAAATTATATGTTTGGTTTTAATAAAACAGGGTACTGTAGTCTGCAAATATTGATTATGTTTTACGCTTGGAAGACAATCCTATTTCAGCAGAAAGTCCAATTGGTTGTCAGGGCTCATAAATAAAAGGAAATTAATCTGAGTTTAACAAGTTGTAAGGAAACTGTTTTTGCATATTGTAGCTATCTCCTCTAATTAATACTGTTGCTTTTATGTGCCATCACTTCACTCTCCCTTCTAATTCATGGCAATCCTATGAATGAGTGATTTCCATAATATTGTCCGCAACAGCTTTGCTCAGCATTTGTAAACTCAAGCCTCTGGCTTTCTTTAGGGAGCCAAGCCATCTTGTATTTGGTCTTTCTCTTTTCCTGCTGCCTTCAATCTTTCCCAGCATGACTGTCGTTCTCAGAGAATCATGCCCTCTCAAAATGGGGCAGCCTCAATTTCATCATTTTTGAATCCAAAAATAGTTCAGTCTTTATTTGTTCTACCAATTTGTTTGCCTTTCTGCAGTCCACAGTATCTTCAAAGCTCTCTTCTGGCACCATACTTCAGACAAATCCATTTTTATTATAAGCTTTGTTTCTTGTCCAGCTTTCACACTATTGTATAATAATAATTTTGTGTCAGAGATTACTCTGGGTTGAAAGAATTTTTGCTGGACAAGCTATGCCCAGGGGACACTCACATGAGGATACTTTCATGGCCCCAAGTGCAGCCCTTGGGTATTGAAACCCAACCTTCCAGTCTCCAGCTCAACGTCTTAACTATTAAGCCACCAGGGGAGCTGCAGCTTTCACACTCATACACATTGATCCAAAATACAAGGGTGTGGATGATCTTGGCCTTTGTCTCCAGTAACACATCCTTACACATATCTATTTTAATTCCTCCATTGTTGTCCTTCTAAGTCTCAGTTTTCTTCTGATTTCTTCACTGCAATTGCCATTTGAATTGACAACTGAACCAAGGTATGCAAAATCTTTAATTAGTTCAATTTCTTCACTGACAATATTAACACTGCCCAGTTCATAGTCATTTATGTCTTCTTCACGTTCAATTACAATTCTGCTTTGGTACTCCCCCCCCCACCCTTTCACTAAAAATCCTTTCAAGTCATTGCTACTTTCTGCTAATAAGATGGTGTTATGTCTATATCTTTAATCAGTGATGGCAAACCTTTTAGAGACCACATGCCCAAGCAGAGGGGCGAGGTGAACTCTGTGCTGGGGGACAGAGGAAGGATTCCCATTGGGCTGCCGGGCAGACAAACTCTGTGCTGGGGGAGGGAGGAAGCACTCCCATTAAGATGCTGGGCAGAGGGGTGGGGCAAACTCTGTGCTGGGGTGACAGCACATGTGCCAACAGAGAGGCCTGGGAGTGTCACGTCTGGCATGTGTGCCATAGGTTCACCACCACTGTCTTAAATTATTCATGCTTCTTCCACTAATTTTCACTCTTCCTTCATCTGGATCTAGCCTGGCTTTCCATAAATGTAATGCATAAAGATTCAACAGATAAAGGGATGAAATGCACACTTATCCAACACCAGTGTTTATAGGAAACCATTCTGCCTCTCCATATTCTTTCCTAACAGTACCTTCTTGTCCATCATACAGATTACACATCAGGGCAATCAAGTGCTAAGGCACAACAATTTCTTTCAGAACAGCTCAAAAGCCTTTTCATGATCCACAAAATCAAAGGCTTGCTTGTACAGTTGTACCTCGCTTAAAGAGCACAATGCGTTCCACAGGATTGCTCTTTAAGCGAGTTTGCTCTTTAAGTGAAACACCATTGTAAATGACCAATTGTGGGTTGGATTGTGAACATCGATTTATTTGTTAAGCGAGTTTTTGGTTGGTTTTATTTGTTAAGCGAAGTGAACATTCAGAGAAAATTCTGCTCTTTAAGCAAGTTACTCTTTAAGCGAAACGCTCTTTATGCGAGGTTTGACTGTAGTCTATAAAATAATACACTGATCTTTTTCTGAAATTCTTTGGAGTCCTCCAGCAGCCATTTGCAATATGATCTTCTTTTTTGGAATCCAATTTGAACATCAGACATTTGTCACTGTGTGTTCATATCAAATAGGAGCAGTGGTTGTTGTACAATTTTTTTATTAATACTACAGCCCTCAAATCCTTTTATCCTGTTAAATGCCTCCCATAGGGTGCTAGTTCCCCTAATGCTGCCAGACCTTATTCATCGAAAAAAACAAAAGGAATTGTTTTAGAGAAAACAGCAACAGTCATAAACTTAGGTTTACAAATAAGACAAATCAAACACATGAGATGGTTCTCTCTCTCTCTCTCTCTCGCTCTCTCTCTCTCTAAAAGCAAGTGTGTGGATATGGAAAGGAAAATATAACAATCCACATTCATAAAAAATATCTATTATTGAGCTAGAAGAGTTTTGCCACCAAAAGATAGTTTGATCTATCTTTTCTTATGATTTTTCTCCAAAAGCAGACCGCTTAATACAAATGTTGATTGTAAATAATTGCACAAGTTATGAGGCTGCTTCCTCCAGAGACTTCTGTTAAGTAAATAATTGTTCCCACTTAATCACAGGATGTCTCAAAGTGTCTTTTTGCTCTCACAAGTAATATCGGATATGTTTTACAACTTAATATAAAGCCAATTCTGCTGACTGTGCATATAATGAAACTTATACTTCAAGCTATTTTTTGCCCTGAAATAATCATTCTAACTTTTCCCAATATTGTATAGGACAAGAGAAAATAATAAAGAAGATTTGCTTTGAAAAATCCTTTCGTGTGTATCTATGTGGGATTTGCTCATTCTCAAAGGGTAAATAATCATGAAGGAAATTTTCTGGTAGGACAAATACTTTATAATCCAGTGGGCATTTCCCAGAAAAGTACAGCTTGGAATATTTGTGTGAGTCATTCAGAGCTATCACTCTTGCAAAGATCATTCTACACAATATCTGTTCTTTGCTTGTATAACACTATGATCTGGATTGCACAAAAGTCTGGGGGGCTTATAACTGAAGGATGTGGGGAGGTTTTTCCCAAAGCAAAAATAAGCCCAAAGGGGGACATTTCCCTCTTCCTTCTTTGCTTGCATGAAAAGGCTTTGCAAGGGAGGCCTTCCTTTCTTGGGCTTCTGCCATTTCTCTTCAAATCAGGGGAAAAGGAGAAACCACATGATTTAGGGGGGAGGTCGATCAAGAGTCACAGAAAGTCACGGGGGGTCAAAAAGTGGCCTATTTTAGGTCACATGGTATTTGGACGGTCCCTTAAAGCTACAACCAAGGGTGAGTCCATCTTTGAGAAATTGTTGGATAACCCTCTTCTCTGGAAAAAATCTGGTGGAAAAACCAGGACATAACATAATGCTCTTCTATTTGCTCTCCTTTCCTCTTGTCACTCTGAACTCATAATATCTATTTCCATTACCATTTGACAATCTCTTCTTTTTATCTGTTTCACTCCTTACCTCAGATAACATTTAGGCTCCTCTATTTCTAGAAGGAGTTGGTTGCATAGCTCAGTGAGTTTGGTATCATCTGCAAATATGACTCCATAATGTTCCTCCCACGAGAACAGAGCCTGATACTACTACCAATGATCTGGCAGTGACTTTTTTAACTTTTAGAGGTTCCCTTTTTTTGTCCCAAGGCTCCCTACATATTCTCAGGGCAAAAGGAAGACCCAGAGAGCCTCAGAACTTAAAAAAGGAGATGTTGGGAAGAACCTCTCAATTAGTTTATATTAAATGTTACCAATATCTGTTGATAATATTGGCATCTTCCACTGTAGGGTGTAGTATTTTCAGAATTCATAAACTAGTGGCCTTAAAAGTCTGCAGAATGCCTACAGACTTTCTGGGCTGCAATTCACAAATTCCACAGATGCCATGTCTATCAGCTGTGTAACTTTATGTGACTAGGCTTTTACCCACTCTTCACTCCTCCACATCGTAAAAACAGCTTTCATTTTATGTAACATTACAACTCTTTAAAATAATTTGTTATCTTATAATCAAAACTTTAGTACAGTATTATTGTTATTTGTTTGTTTTGCTTATTTCTTTTAACTACAGTATTTCTCAAATGTTTTTCAGGATTAAGTCCTCACATTGAGATTTGCTTTAAATTAATTAAATAATAGGACTGTCGTGCATTATGTAAGAACAAGGTGGACACAGCTAAATATATAACTGTTTACTTAAGGAAATGCATTTAAAGAACTTCTTCAATGTTAGTACTGAACAGGCCAGAGGAATGTTAATTAGTTGAGAGTTCCAGACCTGTCTCTAAAGAATTACAAAAGATTAACTGCAAAGGACTAAACTAACTACATATATTAGTATCAACTGAGCAGCAGTTCTAAACCAGTGGGACTTATTTAATTTCTGCCCATCCTGATTTCCAAAAAAATAAAAAAAAAGTTCCAAGAGATCTTCTTACAGATTTTAAATCACAAATATTAAAACAATAAAAATACAATAATTAATGCAAAAATTAAACATATTAATATTTAAGCATACTAAATAAAATCCCTTTAAAGCAATTTAAAATTTTGTTTTTTGTTAAATAAAAATATCCCATTCCCACCCTTTTTAAAGAATCCTTTCCAGAACAGCAATTTACTCATTAACAGATTGCCAGAAGATTTAAAAAATTGTTCTGTAAGGGACTTGTCACAATAACACCTATGAAGGACCAACTGACTGAGTGTACCAACTGTATTTAGGACCAGCACACAAGGTCCGCTGATATAAATAATTTCATGTCAGAAATTATTCTGGGTTGAAAGGATGTTTGCTGGAGAAACTCTGCTTAGGGGACAGCTGAATGAGGCTCCTTTTATGTCCTCAAGTCTTTTCTCACCAAAGTGGTCCCTATTGATCTACTTGCAATTTCTTGATTTCGAACTGCTAGGTTGGCAGGAGCTGGGACATAGACAGGTGCTCAATTCATCATGCAGTACCCAGGTCTCAAACTGTCAACTTGCCGGCCTTCCAGCTAGCAAGGTGAGCTTCTTAACCACTGAGCCACTGCAGCCTCTAGGTCAGCTTATATTATTATTATTATTATTATTATTATTATTATTATTATTATTATTATTATTATTATTATTATTATTATTATTATTATTATTATTATTATTATTATTATTGGATTTGTATGCCGCCCACTCAACAATGCAACTCTGGGCAGCTCACAGCAACAATACAACATCTCATACACATTATACATATCATATCAAAAAATATACATATTACAACATGATAAAATACAATAGAATAATAAATAAATCACAGTATCATATAAATCACAACATCATATAAATCAACAGCATCATAAATCACAACCATCATAAAACATTGAGGGGGGGAAGTAAGTCATTCATTTGAAAAAGTCCCACACATCGTCCGCCAGAGAGTCCAAGGCCTAAGCTGGCCAGAGGGTGATGTCCGGCCCCCAATCCTTAATGCCAGTTCTTCAACATAAACATACCAAAGTATAATTTTATTTATATTGTTAAAGAATTATAAAATTAAGCAGCAATTGTACATTATTGTATGTCAGAGTAAACTCCACTCAACATAGCAGGACGTACTTATGTTTTAAAGCCCCATTGAATTCAACAGGATTTTTTTTAAGTACTGTACTGTATATGTATGCTATGGATCATATTATAGGACAGGTCATAAACCTAAAACAAGTTAAAATGAACTAACTCAAAACAATAATCCAGACACCATCCAAAAATAAAAGTGAAGTATAAAACACCCTGGAATCCTAGCATAAATAGGAATGTTGATTTATTTATTTGTTGTGTTGTACGTGCAGGCACTGGCAAACCTCCTTACAAAGTATATTTTGTGCTTTAGAAAAGAAGCAATGTATAACTCCAAAGAAATTAATGGAGCTTGTTTTCATATTTTTGAGGGTTTTAAAATGTTTAATGTATCCTTTCAGCCTGTTGCTGCCTCCTACTAGAATTCCTATACTGTGCCAGGTTATGTTAATATATCTTGACAGGTTTAAATGGTATAAGTCAGAGGAGGTGGATAACACTATGAATAATGGTAAGTAGTTAAGATATAAAGGGAGAACATTAGTGGGGTACAAAGTATATCTCTTACAGGCATTAGTGAATACTCAAGATTCTTGTCATATAATGGTTTGTTCTGTATAGGGGAGATGACAGTACAAGTACATTAACAAGTGGAAATTGTGACTGAATCAAGCAACTGAAAAATTGGAGGCACACATTTTATAATGTTCTGTTTTTAAGTACATATAATTTCTCAGAACCTCCGTTCTTCTAAACATCCATCTGCTTTACCATCAATAATTTAATGTACAATTTCTAGGCAGTGACTTTTTAAAAATGATACAGAGAAGATAGATGTTCAGAAAAACTGAACATTTCAATGTTCAGTTTTTCTCTTATTCCTCAAATTGGACTACATGAACAGTTCCTGTAAATTTATTAAACAGAATACATGGCAAAATTGATCTAGGTGCTTCTAATGGAGTGGGCTGCAATTTGTGAACATGTATGCTAAAGAAAACTGACTGGTATTGAAGGTGCCAATGGGATTCTTTGCCCATTTCTGGTTAGCTACATTCCACTCAAGCAGCAGGTCAATTATAATCTACATGTTACTTCCGTTAAATTACACCAAGGAGGCTTGCTGCTACAACTGTTTACAAGTTTTGTCCAATGACTTGAGTAATTCTCCATCTTTCACAAAAGCAGGCAGACATGACTGGTTGTGACACATGCAGATTGTAATTCAATAGTTCTTCCTACACAGATACTGCCTGCCAGAGAAAGCTCGTCTCAACTTTTCTCAGAATCATATTAATATCTTCTAAAAGATAGATCAATTTCTTTAAAGATGTGTTTACTCTTTTTCTTTTGCACGCAACATTCTTATTCTCTTTTTATTATCATGGCAAAACCAGGATGGGAAGGGGCATTATACAAGAATACTCATCTCTAGCAAGTTAAAATAGTCTCTTGACCTTTTTCATGTACAGTCAAACCTTGCATAAAGAGCGCTTCGCTTAAAGAGAAACTCGTTTAAAGAGCAGAATTTTCTGTGAATGTTCGCTTCGCTTAACAAATAAAACCAACCAAAAACTCGCTTAACAAATAAATCGGGGTTCGCAATCTCCCCCACAATTGGTCATTTACAATGGTGTTTCGCTTAAAGAGCAAACTTGCTTAAAGAGCAATCCTGTGGAACGCATTATGCTCTTTAAGCGAGGTACCACTGTATTTTATACCTTGAAAATCCTAGAAAGGTACTGTAATTAGTCAGACTAGACTTCATGGCACATAGTTATTGTTATCATTGTGTTTCTCTTAAGTTGATTTTAATTACTCTATGGTTAAATTTATTTCTATTTGTTGCTTTATGATGACTGTACAATACATTGAGAACTACCTATGAAAAGTGGTTGAGTGAGTTATGTATGTTTACCCTAAAAAGAGAAAAGTGAAAAGTGATATAATAGCCATCTTGAAATACCTGAAGTGCTGTCATGTGAAAAAAGCAGCAAGATTATTGTCTGCAGGTCCGTATAGGATCTGAAGCGATGGGTTCAAGTTAGAAGAAAGGAAATCTCCACTAAACATTCAGAAGAACTGGCTGCTAACTGTTTGACAATGGAAAGAACTACCTTGAAACCTGGTGGGATCTCCTTTACTAGAGCTTTTTAAACAGAGGTTGGAAGGCCATCTGTTAAGGATGCTTTAGCTATGGATTTTCTACTTTGTTTTGTCTGAACTCAATAATCCTTGTATCCCTACTGGCTGTATGATTCTCTGATCCACATTGTACTTTTGTGCTGTACAGAATGAATATAAAGATGCTATTTCCTGCTGCTACAAAAATTTCCCCATGGCACATGGCCTGCAATTAATAAGAAGTTAAGAGAATCATCCTAGCTTCATAATCTACATTTCAAAATGTCATGCAGTTGAGTCTTTTTATTTTCCACGTGGTAATATTGTTGTAGTTGGTCACATCAAGCAGCTATTATAAACAAGCTAAAAGGAAGGAAGATTTTGTGTTTGTGATTGGTTGTTCTAAGTCTCAGAAACCTTTAAATAGATGCATGATCAACTTTCATGCTGCAAAGTCTATCTTCCTTATAACAACATGCAAGTTATGGCTTTTGTTAACACTGATACATCATTTGGACTTTCTAGACTACACAAATCCTACACAAGGGAAAATAATATATCAGGAAGACAGCCAACGTAGAATTCCCCTCCTTGGCATCTAGATTTCTCCAAGGACCATGTTTTGGGTGGAGATTTATTTAATTTCCATTTACATGTATGAGCCTGTCCAAATACACACAAAGAGGGAGAGAGAGATTATATCTTTATTGCAACAATAGTGGCCTGCAAGGGATTGCAGGATGTAGGAAAAGAGGGACAAAGGAGTTTATTTCTTAAACCTGGTGATTCTTGCATATAAACCTTTAACCATCCACACTAGCAGGTGACAAACAAACTGAGTCTTTGGTTTCCAGCTCCACTGCAAAATTATTTTCAGTTTCCCTATTTTTCATTCCCTTGCTTCAGCTGCTAAGCACTAAAGGAAAGTAAGGAGCAAATAATCAATGTATGAAAAAGGTCACTGACACTGAGCAGAGGTAAGAAGCTGTTTTGGCTTAAGAGGATTAACTTCAATATAGGAAAGATCTAAGAGGCACCAAATTCTAGCAGCAAATAGGGTTAATAGTGTAGGATGGGGCCAAGGGAAGCAGCACAGGAAGTGCCCAACCAAAGTTGGCAAAGGCAGTGCCAGGAGTAAAACATCCATGCAACCAATCACAAGCCTACAAAATACAACTCCGTTCTGTGCAAGATACTTAGAAGCTGACTACATGGGCACTTAATCTGCTTTTTGGAGTATTGCAGGGACAAGCTGATGCTACTCATAAAGACAATGATCAGATAATGTATTTTCTAGAGACAGCAGCCCTTATCTAGAGTGTTCCTGCTCAAACCTTCCAGGCCCCTCCCAACAGACTCCTACTTTTTTGGTGTAGGTAGGATCATTCTGGTTTGGATCAGTTCCAAGCACACCTTCCAGTCTGAATTTGCCAGTTTTGTGAAGCTGCTCAAATAAGCAAGCTACTTCAGAAGATTGCCAAATGAATCATTTCCCCTGCTTGGCAGGAGAAGTGAATTTTCTGCAAAATGATTTTCTGTGATCCTCTTTTTTACTCCCTTGCTTCAGATACTGACCACTGGTCAAGCCATGTTCTGAGCTGCATCATTTTTTTAAAACTTTAAAATATTTTCTTTGCTCTGCCTTAAAGAGCTGGTTGAGAAACTGACCACAGTCAAATCTATGGTAGTGGCTTTGGCTGCAGGCAAATTCTCAAATGGTCCTTTAAAAAAAAAAGCAAAGAGAATGGTGATTTTTAACATAACTGATGGAGTGTACCAGAGATTAGTTCCTCTGCTCTTTTCCAGGCAGGGAAAGTGATTAATTTGCAAATATCCTGAAGTGGCTCTCTTATTAAGTCACTTCATGATATTCGCAAAAGCCATTTCTATTCCAAAACATCTCACACTGTCGTGATCCCTGCTACTAGAATAGCCATGTCCTTAGTTTCTATCCCTTTAAATATTTTTTTAATCTCTGCTCACTGTTTAATTAGAAAAAGCTTGTAGCTACAAGCCACATTCCACTTACGACACAGAAATATGTCTGGTCAACAAAAATTAGAGTACTAGAGGAAGAGGCTTTCTGAATCTTTATTACAAATATTGTGATAAATAGGCATGTGAAGAATATTAAATAAGATTCTTGTTCTCAGTTACCGTAAGTATTTTCATGCTGAGACTTTTCACTGAAACTCTCTCCAACTCCAGCCAGATTTCTCAGGTTCCCATGTAAATGGAGCCCTGATCTTTTTTCTTTTTCTTTTTAACATAATCTTTTCTTTAAGAAACTACTAAATTCTTCACATCTCAGTGTCCTTTTTGGGGAATCATCTTTATAAAATATTTCACTTTGCACAGAATTGTAATATTTCTTCACAGATTGGGAAGAAGATTGACCACAAAACATCCAGGAAATCTGAAAAATATTTCTTCTTTTAAAAACTTGTGCAGAGAAATATTAATGCAGTTAGAAAAAAAGGATATTTTTCTTAGTTCTTCAAGAGAGAGAAGCTGTGAGAGTCAAATTCTTAGGAAGATCAAGGTGGAGAGCAAACAGTCATTCTGTGCTGAAACACAGGCACTACAATCCTATGTTTACCTTGATACTCCCTGCTGTGCTTACTAAGATACTACTGAAGACAAGCAGGTTGGTCAGAAAACCTTGTGATGCCCATCAGTCAGGGTCATTCCACCTAGATCAAGGGTTCCCAACCTTTTCAAGCCAGGGGCCAGGTCACATTCTCTCTGTCAGCTTTAAGTGCCAGATGGCCATTTTGCTCTGCGTGCACAATGGGGGCAGTCATTTTGTCCCAACAGCTTCAAAGGGGTGGTCATTTTGTTTCTCAAGTATCCTTGGAGGGGTGGGGGCCACATGAAATGGCACCACAGGCCAGATCTGGCCTACAGGCCGTAGGTTGGGAACCCCTGACTTAGATGGTTGTTTGTTATGTGCCTTCAAAATGCCTTACCTATATTTATTAATTTTATTTATTAATCACATTTATATCCTGCCCTCATCAAAAGACTCAGGGCGGCTTACAAGACTAAAAACACAATACAGTACTGTATAGTCTTCCCTAATATGATATTTTAGGTGTGTGTGATATTTAAAGAGTGATTTCACCACTACCATACACACTCAAGCGAGACAGAGATCCATCACTTTACTCACTACACCACCAAGGCTCATGATCTTGATTACCACACAGAATAAGTGATGTCTTCTAAACTGCTGCTAGTTTGTACCTCTTGCAACTGGCAAAAGGCAGCTTCTGTTTCATAATATCATTCTAACAACATTTCCAGCTACAGTGTTGCCATCTTATAGTCTTCTTCTAACTCATTTCCTAGGTATAGTCAAGCTAGTTAGCAGTCGTTTGCAGCCAAATTAATGGAGAGTGTTGTAACACATTAAAGCAGGGTTTCTCAACCTTGGGGCTCCAGATGTTCTTGGACTTCAATTCCCAGTAGCCCTGATCAGCAAGTGTGCTGACGTGGGCTTCTGGTAATTGAAATCCAAGAACATCTGGTGACCCAAGGTTGGGAAACCCTGCTAAAAAAATTATTTGACACAAACTTTCATTGACAGCAGCTAACTTCTTCAGAATGGGCTGCAGTCTACAAATGCTTATGCCAAACAAAACTTTGTAGTTTTTAAGGTGTCACAAAACTTTTGAGGACTTTGTTCCAACAAATGCAGCAGATCCATGAAATCATGCTTTTTCATCTTGTTCCCTTATTTTGTACTTGCAATAATCAGTGATGATCATGATTCTCTCCCATAATAAACATGGAAGGATTAGAAAAATACAACCTTAATTATTGTGTTAATTACCCTAGTTAGAAAGAAAATGATGAAGCATATTATTCCATCAGGGGATCTTCTAACCTTAAAACACACTCAAGAAGTACAAAACTGATTTGCAGAATACCTTCTAGACCAGGCTATGCAGCTATAAAGTCCATTCACCATCATGTACAAATAAATACATCATCATAGTCTACCAGTTGACATTCCCTTCTCCTCTCCTAACATCCCTGCAACTTGACTGAGGCCCTATAATTGTGGTACCACGCCTTCCTATAATCCTGCTGCCTCTCATGTATACCGTAACCTATTAGCCAACCTATGTATGCTTGCATCTCAACTCCTTGCCACCTTCAACATACATTTTTAGAGGCTCTCTCTACCTGATGCCTCCTCTTTCCCACTATTCCACATAAAAATGCCATTATCATAGTATCGAACTGTTGACACCAGCCAAATCCCAAGCATCAGAAATGGATGACTATATCATAAATTCAGAGGGCTGAAGTGCATTAGTGGTTAAGAAGCTGAGCTTGATGATTGGAAGGTTAGCAGGTGAGCAGTTTGAGACCTGAGTGCTGTGTGATAGAGTAAGCACCCATCATCTGACCCAGTTCCTGACAACTTAGCAGTACAAAAGCAAGAAATTGCAAGTACAGTAGATAAATAGGTACCACTTCGACAGGAAAGGTAAGAGCATTCCACGTGCTCCAACATCTAGTCATGCCTGCCACATGAGCATGGAAACATCTGCAGCTGCAGACAGTGCTGACTCTTTGGCTGTAAACAGGGATGAGCACCACCTCCTAGAGTCAGACACGACTGGCTTTTGAGCAAGGGAGACCTTTAACTTTACTATCATAACTTTATACCCCAGTGGGCCTGGTGTGAGTTTCAGAGTCTATCAAGTTGGAAAGCAACCCAATGGTATTGCAATAAGAGAAGCTTTATTTCTGTGTTACTTTTGAGCCCTAAGAACTTTCTGAGCCCAGTCTAGGGATGCCACAAATTCACTGCAGGCTGCCGTGCTAAATGGTGCATTTGCCTCTACAATAATGGCCTACCCTCCATGGACTTCACATAAGTTGCCTCTACCACCCCTGTTCCCTCATCATCTACACACAGCACATGACAGAGCTGGGGAAGGTCATTCTGAGCCTTAACGCTTTACCCAAAAAGCCTTCTCTCCTTTCACCTCCTCATCACAACCGTATAACAAAATATACAACATTCCTCCCAGACAGCGCAGCTCCAGGTGCCAGACCCCAAGGCTAGTAAGAAAGGCTCTGAATGGTAGAAGAGTCTTCTCAGTGGCAGCACCAACACTCTGGAACTCTCTACTTGTGAAGCTGCACCAGGTTCCAGCTTTACCTATGTTTTAAAAGAAACAATTGAAATCCTTTCTCTTTCAAGAGGCTTTCAAAGAGATCTGACCAACTGCTGAGCAACAGGCTTAACTAACTTATACTTTACCCTTCCCAATATGTGTTGTTTTGGTGAAGACTCTTATTATATTTATTTGGTTTGGTTTCTTGTTTATGTTTAATTTTATATCTTTACTGTAAAAAAATTTAATTTGCTGTACCTGGCCCAAAATGTGAAAATATCCCAAATGGGTGGGATATAAATGTAATTAAGTAATTAAAAGAGGCCATTCCACATCCCATCCAGTACACAAAGCAACAAACACCCGCACGTTACTGCCTTAATTCTAACTCCACAACTACGATTTATTTTTGAACACTGTCCTACACCTTCTCCGCAGCCCAAGGGGTTTTTACCTCTCCTTCCCCCAGAGGCTTGACAGCAAAGCGCCTCCAAACACTAGGACAGGAATTCTCAACCTGTGGCCCATGGGCCAGATGTGGTCCATGCAGTGGTGGGCATCAGCAGGTTCACACCAATTCGCCAGAACCAGTAGCAGAAATTCTGGCTGGTCCCACCCATCCAAGTTTTGAAATAAATTAGTCCTAATTTGGGTGCAACGCAGGACTTTTCCCCTAGACACCAGAGTGCACAGAATGTCATCACCCTTCCTGCTGAAGCAGTACCTATTTATCTACTTGCAATTTCTTGGTTTCAAACTGCTAAACTGGCAGGAACTGGGACAGACAACGGGCATTCACTCTGGCACACAGCACTCGGGTCTCAAACTGCTGACCTGCTGACCTTCCAGTCATCAAGTTCAGTGTCTTAATCACTAAATCACTACACTCCCTAAATAGAGCAACCCACATATAAAACCAAGTTTTAAAAACATGCACTTTATGATGCAATGAATGTTGGTGTTAAACATCAGGAATTTGTTCCTAAAATCTCCTCTAAATCTACCTTCTCTTATCCTGAGGTCTAATGGGAATTGTTCTCAAACAATAAATAAAAGACTGTAATTTGTCCATCTTTGGTCTGTAGCACAAGAAAGCTTCGTCAAGCTCATCATCTTAACCACTAAACCACACTAAAAACAAAACACCAAAAGTCACACAGCAATGGTTTTCTCTTCCTCCTCCTCTTCACACACATATACACCCAACTCTGAAATGCAACAGGTGCAGCTTTTCAGGAAACGCTTGTCCCAGCGAATTTCTGCCTGCTGGGCAGCTTTTGGAGACGCAGGACGTCTACGAGGGGTATGAGGGCGAAGGTGGCAGGGCAGCCCAACAACACACACACAGCTCAGGGCTGCCACCCTTACCCACCCACCAGAGGAGGGATAGTTTATAGGGAGAGAGGGAGAGAGAGACCGGCTAACTCTGTCCCCTGCTCACGGTCCTTTCTCTTCACCCAAGCCATGACTGCAGTGGCTCAGTGGTTAAGAAGCTTGTCTTGTTAGCAAGAAGGTTGGCAAGTCAGCAGTTCAAGACCCTGGTCCTGCATGATGGATTGAGAGCCTGTCTCTGTCCCAGCTCCTGCTAACCTAGCTGTTCGAAGGCAAGAAATTGCAGGTAGATTACTAGGTACCACTTTGGTGGGGGGGAAAGCTTGGGGACATGAAAGAAGCTTGATTAGGGCATCCTCTGAGTGGAGATCCTCCAGCAAAAAAATCCTTTCAACCCAGAAAACACTTTTGTGTGCTTCTGACATGATTTAAAAAATTAAAAAAAGCATGGCCAACAGGAATTAGCCATTGAAACTAGTGAATTTCTTTTAAAGTAATTTTTATAAAAAATCCATGGTCTATCTTGTTGCTTCTCTCCAGCCTCATGCTTTTACTGTATTTAGAATTTTGTTGTGTGAAATGGCAACATGGCAAAAGCCAACACAATCTTAATTTGATTTTTCCTCACTCTTCCCTCCTCCTCTTTTTCAGATGTGGCCTCCGTGTATACCATTCCTGAACATTATACAGTATATAAAAGACAACTGAAAGTCCCATAAGAAATATTGATAAGTAGTTTTGGAATACAACTCCTATTATATCAGGGGTGCCCAAACTTTACAGGTGGTGGGCTGGTCACGTGGTTCAGGGAGCTGGTCACTACAGCCTGGGGGCCAGATCCGGCACCCGATGCCAATTCATCCGGCCCGCAAAGCCCTCGTCGCTCCTGGAAGCGGAAGTAAAATGTGCCCGTATGCTTCCGTGGGCCGGATGAATTGGCATCGGGGGCCGGATCCAGGGCATAGTTTGGGCACCCCTGCATATATATCCTAGCAGCCAATATGACCCCTGGCTCTGCCGGCTGAGGTATTCTGGAGCAAAAAAAAATCCTTTCAACCCAGAAAGGACCTTTGTGCGCTTCTGACACGATAAAATAAAATATTAAAAAAAAAAAAAAACCCAAGCAAGCCTCGTCGCGCTCAGACCCTTTTGGCGGGAAAGCCCACTCACGCGGGGTAGTAGCCGTAGGACGCCATGCAGTTCTCCTCACACGCCTCCGAGTCCATGAGGAGGTAGTCCTGGCTGTCGTTGCGCCTGGTCCCGCCGCCGCTGCCGCCGGGCGAGCCCTCCTTGGGGTGGGCTTGGCTCATGGCACTCATGGCCCTTCCCGCGCTGCTCGGGGCCCCCCGCGGACGCCCCTCTTCGTCTTCTCCGGGAGACCCCCGGGCCCGGGGTATGGACGGGCTCCCCTCCACGCGAGCGCCTCCTCCACAGCCCCGCGGAGCCCCGCCGCAGGCGAAGGAAGGGGCGCCCGGAGCCTGGCGGGGAAGCGCGGGACGGGAGACGCAACCGCTCGGCCGCGAGTTCGCGCCGCGCCGCCGCCTGACGAGCGCAGCGTCTCAGGAGGGTGGCCGAGGGATTGTTTCGCGTCCTGGGCTGCTGGAAGAGGCCACCACCCGCATGCCAGCCGTGCGAGGGTTCGCGCCATGCAGGCGGCGGCAACTCCTCCAGAGCAGCCCGTCAGGCAGTCACGGAATGAGGAGAGAAAGGGAGTTACTATGTCAACCAGCAAGCATCCTCCCCTCCCCAAATCGTCATTGCCTTTGCAGGTCGGGAGCTGTGTGTGTGTGTGTGTGTGTGTGATAGGCAGAGGAGGAGCTTTAAAAGTTTGCTGGACTCCCGGTTGTAGAGAAGAGGGGGGAACCAGATTTTGTTTAGGGGCCAGCTGGCGAGAATTGGGGGGGGGGGGACCAGGAGCAAAATTCAAGCTAACCCTGATTTGGATGTTTACACGTTATCATCCGCCACACCCCCTCGGTTCCCACCGCTGTCTGAGACAGCTCCTGTTTCCTTTCCCTATCATCGCATTGCATTTATGCTATTAAAAAAAAAGGGGGGGCTTCTGAGTTGAACAAACTCTCTTCCATATGCTACAATGCACAGGAATCGGATGCCCCTCAATGTGCACTGAGGAGGACTTCCTTTTGACAAGAGGAAATGCTGTCGATGTGGCCCGATATACGGCGGATGTCATTTAGTCCTTTAATTTAAATTCTTTTTTTTTGTTTTAGATATGTTTATTTTAGCTTTGTTGCAGTGGCTCAAGTGGCTAAGACCAGTGATGGGATGCAACAAGTTTGCACCAGTTCGTCAGAACCAGCAGTAACTTTTACCGGAGAACCGGTAGCAGCTTCTTGGGGGAAGCACCTTCGGGGCTTACCTTTTCACTGGTTCCTCCACTGCGCATGCGCGCCAAGCACTTGGTGTGCATGCATACCTTCAGTGCTTAGCGCGTATGGACGTCCTCTTTGCTGTCCTCCCAAGCGGGGAGGAGGAAGAGAAGCTGTTAGCCTGAAGCTCCCTATAGCCTGCTCCCCAGGGTAAGCGACTCACCTTTGGATGGGGTGTGTCTGTGTGTATTTTAATGTGTATTTAATACCTTTACCTATATTGACATATTACCACAGTTCCTAAAAAGGCCTGGCGGCCTGGCTTGGGGTTTTTAAGCAAAGTCTTGGAGTTACCTCATCAATAAGCTACACCTGTACTGTTCCAATTGCTGTTCCAATTGGAGAACCCTTAAGGAGGTACAGCTGTTTTACATTAAGGTATATTATCCTAGAGAACTGGTACTATGACCATATCCATCTTGCAACATGGTGCTGCCCAGGCACTTATACTAACAGGTAAGTGATGGGTTTGTGTTTGAGGTGGGTGCGTGGGTTGATTTGTGTTTGGGGTGGGTGGATATTTGGGCAGGTGGGTGTATTTTAATGTAATTTTTATTTTATTTATTTATTTAATTTATTTACGGGTTTGTGGGGTGGGTGGGTGGGTGGGTTGAGGTGTGTGTGTGTGTGCTTATTTTATTTATTTATTTTTCTTTGGCCCTGCCCACGACATCATAACATCATGATGTTAGCTCCTCCCACACTGTGATGATGTCACAGTGGGGTAGTAAAATTTTTGACAACCCACCACTGGCTAAGACGCTGACTGGAAGGCGGGAGATCAGCAGTTCGATTCCCAAGTACTGCAGGATGGAATGAGCTCCCGTCTTTGTGCCAGCTTCTGCCAACCTAGCAATTCGAAAGCAAGAAATTGCAAGTAGATAAATAGGATCCATTTCAGGAAAGTAAACAGCATCCCGTGTGTCCTGGTGTCTAGTCATGCCTGCCACATGACCACAGAAAGGTCTGCAGAAACAGACAGCACTGGCTCTTCAGCTTTGAAATAGAGATGAGCACTGAACCCTAGAGTCAGATACGACTGGCTTTCAAGCAAGGGAAACCTTTACCTTTACTATGTTATTATATGCTAATGATGCCTCTGACACGAATAATGAAAGATCATATTGCATGACGAAGGAGCATTCCGTGTTCTGCATTTCTCTTATGAGGAAGGATCCTGCTTTGTTGGACAATTCAGTGTAAAAGAAATCAGTGAGGTCCAATAGCAATAGGAATTACACTTATATACTGTCCACATAGGATTTAGTGCACTCTCTGGGCCATTCACACGGTAATTAGTATTTTGCTCCCAACATATTAGGTACTGTACTCATTTTACCAACCTCAGGACGATGGAAGGCTGAGTCAACCTTGTGTTCCATCAGGATCGAACTCACACTGTTTTGTGTTTCAGTACAGCAATTTAACCACTGGGCCACCAGGGCTCCTCCAACCTTTCTTATTCTTCTGCCATATCTGAATCCAAATATAGGTGATCATCATGACGATCAGCCATGAAGACTCTCCTGAAAATATAATGCAGTGGCCTTTCATCTGCCTTCAGCATTGCAGCGTGACACCCGTACCATGGATCCAGTTCTGCGAGTCACTTTGTGGTCCTGAGCCATTTTGGCACACAAAGTCCTCATCAGCCCCAGGCCAGTGTTGATGAAGCTGCTGTCCTCCATCAAGATGGATTTGAGTGGGATTTAATCCACTTGGAGACCATCACCCTTCCTTGTAGACTTTGGCACCCAAGGCCATTAGTTCTCAGGGGGTCAGGTTAGTTAACCACTGCCTGACATTCTGCCTGACAACTATTGGGAGGATGAATTACAGACCAAATAGCTCACTCCGTCTCTCCTGCTTAGCAAAAAAATTAAAAGCAGCACAATTCTGACTCAGAACGGCACAAGGGAGAAATAAAATTAAGCACTTTTCAAGGCTGTTTCTTCATGTCTCTTTTCAAGAAACACATTTGATAAGGGTGTTATTTTTTCCAAGTGTTTTTTTAAAACTATTTTTATGTTATTTTTTTAAAAAAAGGAATTGAGAGAGAGAGAGAGAGAAAAGGCATAAACCTATTGTTGTTGTTGTTTTAATGGAAGTTGTTATGTGGTTACATAGAGAGCTATCATTTGAACTCCGGAAATATATTACAGGCTCATGCGAAGTGGGTAGCTGGAAATTGAATTTATCTGGGCCTTCTCCCACACAGATGCATCCGTTTTTATCCTTGGCATGGTTTGTGCCCTGTAATTGAGCATCTGGTTCTTTATTATGAAAGACCCTTTAATTCACACATTGTACATCCCAATAACAGTTCTAGCTGAATGATTTATTCAAAAGCATTGCAACTTTGTTAAGTGCGTAGTTCACATATGAAAAGGAGGTCCTGTATTTTCCCAGGTGAGCAAAAGGTGTAGCCAGATATGATCTGAGGCTGTGAAAAGCTAAAATTACAATTTGAAAGTTTTATAGTAGGCACAATAGATAATAATATTCATGAAATAGAAGTAGACTATTAACTAATAATAATTATTATTATATTTCAATTTCTATACTGCCCTACTCAGTAGGACAGACTCAGGGCGGTTCACAAAACATACAAAATTACAAATTAATAGACAAAAATATCAATAAATCATAAATAATCAATATCATATAACATTAAAATATCAATATAAAAATATATTATACAATGCATGTGCTACAAAAACAGTACGCAATAGTGATAATACACAACCTATATCCAATATATAATAATAATAAGCACAAAAATCATACCATACATATCTTACATAAACAGCCCATAGCAATACTAATAATATACAACCCTATAACACAACCCTATTACACAGCAATGCAATACTGCATTGAATTCTAACAGTACAATCCAAAGATGAAATGAAAAGTACAAAGAAGAACAATCTGGATCTACTGTAAGTGTCAGATGAAACTACAATTATGAAAAATTAGACATAATCATCCCTTTTATGGAACACTATATTTGCCTTTAATCTTCCACCAGCCTACTATCTGAAACCTACTTTGTTAAGCAGCCTTTGGACTAAAGATTGAGCAAGAAAATGTATAGCTAATTATTCTAACGGACAGGCTCCTGAAGCAGATGTGACAGAAGGATATTCAACTTTCTCTTGAATTTCTCCAAAAATGGAGTATTCGCCACCTACTCAACTAATTGGTTCCAATGTCTTGCTACTCTAACAGTTAAGTATTTCCTGATATTTCCTGGGTTCCTATCATTTGAACCAATTATTATGTGCTCTACATTCTGAGATGACTGAGAACAGATTCATCCCTTCCTCCATCTGATTATTTTAAAAGTGCTATCATATCTCCCCTTAGCCTTCTTTTCTCAAGGCTAAAAAAGACCCAGTTCCATCAGTTGTTCCTCATATTTCTTAGTTTCAATTCAATTGTTCATCTTTGTTGCCCTCTTCTGGACTTGTTCCAGTTTGTCAGCATCCTTTTAAAAGTGTGGTGTCCAGAATTGGATGCAGAACTCAAAATAAGGACTGACCAGTGCTGAACAGAGCAGAAGTAGTGTCTCACAGGATTTGAAGACTATGCTTCTGTTAATACATCCTAAAATAGCATATGCCTTTTCTTGCTACCATGGGACTGCAGTGGTTCAAGTCACTAAGATGCTGACTGGGAGGCGGAAGGTCAGCAGTTCGATTCCCGAGTACTGCAGGATGGAATGAGCTCCTGTCTCTGTCCCAGCTCCTGCCACCTAGCAGTTCGAAAGCAAGAAATTGCAAGTAGATAAATAGGGACCACTTCGGTGGGAAGGTAACAGTGTTCTGTGCGCTCCAGTGTCTAGTCATGCCTGCCACATGACCACGGAAACGTCTGCAGAAGCAGACAACGCTGGCTCTTCGGCTTAGAAACAGAGATGAGCACTGACCCCTAGAGTCGGATACGACTGGCTTTCGAGCAAGGGAAACCTTTACCTTTTCTTGCTACCACATCACACTGCTGGTTTATATTTAGCTTGTGATCTACAACAATTCCAAGGTCCTCGCTCATGGTATTACTGAGCCAAGTAACCTCTATCTTGTAACTGAATTTGTTTTTTCCTTCCTAGTTGTAGAACTTTGCATTTATCATGGTTAAATTTAATTCTGTTGTTTGCAGCCCCAACATTGGGGTACACAGAAAGAGCCTCATTGAAGATTCTGAATACAATCAGATGTACCCTAGGCAACAACCTAGCTGGTTAATCCAACACCAACCACAACAATGATCCCAATAAATATTGATGGACTTTTGAGTAATAAAAGTATCTTACTAGCGGACATGTACAGCAGCCCAATGTTCAATCCTATCAAGATCTTTTTGAATTTTGTTTCTGTCTTCCATCCAACCTTATGTCATCTCCAAATCAGATAAGTATTCCCTATGTTCCCTCATCCAAGTCATTAATTAAATCACTGGATGAGTTCTAAGCCCAGGACTGAGCCTTGTGGCACCCCACTTGTTACCTCCTCCCGGTTGGAGAAGGAGTCATTGATAGGTACTGTCTGAGTACAATTCTATAACCTGTTGTGCACCCATCTGAAATTTGTTCCATCCAGGCCACATCTAGCTAGCTTGCTAATCAAAATATCATGGGGCACTTTGTTAGATGCTTTGCTGAAGTCAAGATATATTACATCAACAACATATTATAAGACAACCATTTAAATGACATGTTTAACTAGCTATAGAAATATAAACTAAGTGTTCTGAATACCACAATAATGTTACTTAAGAATGCCACTATAAGGCTGCAATCCGGTGCTTATTTACCTAGAAGATCCTATTGAAATCAAAGAACTTTTTTTTTGCTCAGTCACACAGTCGATTCCGACCCTTTGCGACCCCATGGACCATTGTCCGCCAGGCACCTCTGTCCTCCACCATCCTCCTCACCTTGCTCAGCTGTGTGCAGACAACTACTTTTAGTTCAATAGGGAGCTAGATGAATTTATGAAAACATCATGTGATAATTTTCTTTAGACTGAAAAGAATTCTAATCTATGCAAGATTGCAAAGTTACTCCTACTTTAACCCAAGAAAATTTTCTGTTGTGATGTCTATGTGGACATTGCTGCATAGTATTTGGATCTTATTAATTGTATACAGTTTGTGCACATTCAAACATATTTCATATCTCACCATATTCAAGGTAATTGCTATTCCTTCTTAGGGTTCTTTATGCCTAAAGAGAATAGCCTGAAAAACTTTATAATGGTGGCCAGCATCCTGTTGATTTGTTATGCTGCACACCTCTGGTGATGTAATTGTTCATGGTATGTGTGCTATTTGTGACATCATAGGAATTGCATGGTGTTACTTATGCCAACGGGATACTGACCACATAAAGTTTTCAAAAGAGGACTGTCCTTCATAAAGTTTGATAGATGGTTGCCCAAGCACTTTTGCATAAAATGAGAGAAAGAAATTTATTTCCTCACCACAGCAATGAAAAGGTACTTGTGTGGTGCAATAACTCGGAAGGTGTCCATTATGCAGATCTTACCCCTGTGGGTGAAGTCCAAAACTTGGGAAAGTTCATTTTTTATTAGCTACTAGTTTGGAGCACAACTTCCAAAACTCCAGCCAGCATGGTCAATAGCCACATTTGCAGAGAGAATCTTGGAATCATAATCTTGCCTCCCCACCCAAAAAAAAAGTTTAGAAATTATTTATTAGATCTTGCAAAGTAGAACTAAGTGTATTTACACAGTTACAGCTATTTGATATCACTTTAGCTTCCATGACTCCACCCTAAGGAACCCTGAGATCTGTCGTTTGCTGATCAATTTAGGATTTTCTGCTGAAACTTAAGAGAGTGCATTTTCACCATTTAGCTAAGAATTCTATGTCTCTCACCAAACACAGGTCCCAAGACCCTGAAGGATATTACCATTTGCAGTGGTGTCAAAGTGCTATGGCTCAAGTGGTTAAGATGCTGTACTTGGTGACTGGAAGGTCTGCAGGTCAGTAGTTCAAGAGCTGACTACTGCACAATGTAATGAGCTCCCATCTCTGTCCTAGCTCCTGCCAACCTAGCAGTTCAAAAGCAAGAAATTGCAAGTAGATAAAGAGGTACCACTTTGGTGGGAAGGTAAACAGTGTTCTATGCACTACGGTATTTAGGCATGCCTGTCAAATGTCCATGGAAATGTCTGTAGAGGCAGACAGTGCTGGTTCTTTGGCTATAAACCAAGATGAGCACTGAACCCTAGAGTCGGATATGACTGGCTTTCGAGCAAGTGAGACATTTACCTTTACAAAGTGCTGTAGTGTAGACATGCTCAGTACTACATAAGCTGCTCTTTATGTTTGCTTGTACCATATTTCAACAGCAAGGAAGAAATTTCACTATGGAAACTGGTTTAATACAATTGTATGTAGCAAAATCTGGAATTTGCATAGAGCGGATGAGCTTCATGAGCTGTTCTTTCCCAACTGTTGCTACACCCAGCTGGGAAACACCTGCACAATAGGCCCCATGCATACAATTTCAGCTTTTAAATTTCAAAGGGGATGACACCTTAAGAGAAACATGTCATTAACTGAAGCTGCACAGAAACAACAATAGTTAAGAAGTATGTAGAAATTCAACAAAAGCAAACATGAGGGGGGAAATCATCTGGAAGAGAAAAAGAGAACATGAAAGGTATATAATGCTATTAAAAAGGAGAAATTCAGAGTGGTTTAGGAAGTCATGGAGTGTTCCTAGAATTGTTGATGAAACTGAGCAATGCTTTTGGACACTGTGTGCTACATTGCTATGGGGGAAAGCAAGAGAAAAAATAGGAACAGGCAAACGAATGTAGTACCAAGTCCAAGATGGCCACAGAACTGTTACCTGAATTTCAGACTCCAAGGCCTTAGAGCTGCAGGCATCCAGGCCAAAAAGTCTGAAATCATTTTATTTTTAATATTTAAGAACCTTTTCACAGGCAGAAGCTTTAAAAATGAGCCATAGACCATTTGTTTGATACATAATAAAGAAGTTTACTTGAAAATCAAATTAAAATAAAAAAGCAACAATAATTAGTACAGATTTAAACAGGGAAAGAGCCTGTGCTTTTTTGACCTATCTCTAGGCAGATGGTAAAGCCAGGAGAATAGGTAGTTCTACTGACTGCCGAGTTCAGATTTATGTTTTAGGAGCCCCAAACTAACTCTTACAGTTCCAGTAAAACAAAGAAAAGCAGGTCATGACTATTCAATTAAAATAAGTACACAGATTAAAGAGTAAATGTTACAGTTTTACAATCACAAAAGAAACAACTTTCAGGTCTCTGCATTCCTTTCTTGATGAGTTCTAATAGAAGTGTTAATCCAAAAGACATCAGCAAACATCAGGAGGTTTGGGCAGGAGAGGAAGTATTCATCTCCTTTCCTTAGGCCAGTCCCGCCAGACTGGAGGGTTAAAAGGACGTTGCTTTTTGCCAGCTAAGGGCTCCACTGCCTCTCCCTGCTGCTCATTCCATCAGCTGGGGATGGGAGGCAGGTGTAGACGCTGTCACCGCCCCCCTGCCTCGTCTGGCTAGAGGATTGAGGGAACGTTAGTGTATTGGGGTGCTCTTACTTCTTGTGTCCCCTTTCCTGACCGGGAGGGGGGGAAATGAACTCTTGGGCCGTGCGGTGAGCTAAGGACCATTGTTATCGTTCCCCCCCCCATAGGTTTACATTCTGATTGTATTAACTGTATTGTTACAATGTTATATTTATGTTTTAGATTGTAATATTGTATTGCATTGCGTTTTTTCTCCCCCCCCCCTGATGTTTAGATATATTGATTGTATAAACTGTATTGTGATGTGCAGTGTGGTTTTGTTTTATTGCACTGTATTTTGTAACCTTATTTTGCAGTGTGGTTTGTTTTATTGCACTGCTGTATTGCATTGTTATATTTATTGTATTATACTGTATGACCTCTGATTATGTTATATTACTTTTGATTGTTTTATATGTATGGTTTCTATAAACCGCCCTGAGTCGGTTGTACCGAGTAGGGCGGAATACAAATTGAATAAATGAAATGAAATGAAAAATTATCAGATGTTCTCCTTAGCTGTGTAGGGAGAATCCCTTTTAATACAGTTCTGTATTGATTTAATACCAAAATTATCCTGTTAGTTGTAATTTTTCCATCTGACTGTCCCTTAGAATGAGGATGTTCTTGAATTGAAGTTCAAGAACAGCTAGGGTGCCAAGTTTTGCCATCACTGCCTATGCTGAAGAGTGGCCACACAACTCAATTCTTTCCCTATGTCAAACCATTGGCCAGAAGCCTATTACTGTACTTGTGTTTGGTGGCGTAAATCAAGCATTGTAAATCACAACAGCAAATTATCACTAGTTAATGAGTTGATGCTTGCATTCCTCACAACATGACATACCAAATGGCTAGTTCACAATGAGAAATAGAAATGCCAACTCCTTAACTAGCCCTTAACTTTCTCCTTAATGCATTTTCCACATTAACTAAAGTCTGTTTGGGTGTCCCCCGCCCCCCAATGCATTTTCTTCACCTCTGAAATGCTCTGCAGACCTCAGAAATGCATTGCCATTTGTAGCACAATCCACAGTTCTGCCCTGCTAGTCTTAGGAGAATGTTTTTGTATCATTACTTGCATCTGTATCCATATATATACCTACTTCTACATGGGAAAATACAAATTGAACAAATTTACTTTCCATTCTAAATTGACACTTACAGTAGGATGGCAGATCTTTTGTAAATGTCATTCAGCCACAAACTGCTGCTTATTCAGGACTCAATACTTGAACCCAGATGAATATCTGTTTAGGAGATTATAACAACAGGCTACATTCATAAAGGACAGATTTAAAATAATGTATCCATGATGTCATTTTTCATTGTCAAATCTTGTTAATCCATCAATTTACAGACATTATTTAAAAACACTTATGCAAATGGAATTGAAAACTTAATACAATATATATTTATAGCATTTTGGGTAACCTGAATTGGCCTCAAGATTTATAAAAAAATATAGAGGTGTATAAATATTGATATTTTCAAAGGTTTTTGCCAATTTATGTTCAAGGCTGCATTTTTCCCTTTTCTATTCAGTTGTTCAATTCAAATATATTGAAAGCAGATATATTAATAAGGAATGCTGACATGAATTAGATAAAACATTTGTGAAATATGGGTTTCTGAAATGAGATTTATTTCTATTTTATTTGTGCTTTATTACTGCTGAAATATTATATACAAAACAAAATTTCTGTGATGGAAAAATCCTGCCATAGATATGAAAGCCTATCATATTTAACAACAACAAAAATCACCAGTCCCTACGGATGTTGTTCTTAACATTTTTATTTGATGACATGTCATGCTGCTTTCTAACATTTTATGCATGCAAGTGTTCTGAATTACCTTTGGGAAAATAAGGGAGTTACCATGCCCTCATCAAGAAGTTTGCTGGAGGTCTTACCAGGACATAACTTCCTCACTTTCTGCCATTAGGGTAGTATCATCTGTGTATCTCAAGTTGTTGATGTTTCTCCCAGCAATTTTGATCCCAAATTGTGATTCCTCCATCCCTGCATTGTGTATTATGTGCTCTGTGTCTAAATTGAATAAGCAAAGTGACAAAATGCTGCCTTGTCTTACTCCTTTTCCTATTCCAAACCACTTCGTGATTCCGTAATCTGTCCTTACTGTTGCTTCTTGACTCATGTACAGATTTTTCACGAGGCATATAAGGTGTTCTGGTATTCCCATATCTTTAGTTACTTGCCACATTTTGTTGTGGTCCACACAGTCAAAGGCCTTGGTGTAGTCAATTATACAGAAGTAGACTTGTTTCTGATATTCCTTTGTTTTCTCCATGATCCAACGTATGCTGGCAATGAGGTCTCTAGTCCTCCTGCCTCTTCGGAACCCACCCTGCACTTTTGGTAATTCTCTCTCCATGTGCTGCTGAAGTCTATCCTGTATTATCTTGAGCTTAATCTTGCTAGCATGTGGGATGAATGCATTTGTTTGAACATTCTTTTGGAATTACCCTTTTTTGGGATTGGAACATATACTGATCTTTTTCAATCCTGTGGCCATTGTTGTGTTTTCCAAAGCTGGCATATAGAATGCAATAATTTGATTCCATCATCTTTTAGGGCTTTGAAAAATTCAGCTGGGATACCATCATCTCCACTAGCTTTGTTGTTTGCAGTGCTTTTTAGGGCCTTTCTGGCTTCACTCTTTAGGATGTCTCACTTGAATTCAATGTTCTCATCATTGTGATTATCAGAGGTGTTGACATCATTTTTGTAGACTTCCTTTGTGTACTCTTGCCATCTTTTCTTAATCTCTTCTGCATCAGCTAACTCCTTGCTGTTTTTCATGGTCATTTTTGCTTTAAACTTTCCCTTGATTTCCCCAATTTTTTTGAAAAAATCTCTAGTCCTACCTCTTACGTTGTTTTCCTCTATTTCTTTGCATTGTTCATTTAGGTAGGTTTCCTTATCTCTCCTTGCTTTTCTTTGAAATTCTGTATTCAATTGATTGAATTTTTTCCTTTCTCCTTTGCCTTTTGCATTCTTTCTTTCCTCTGGTATTTTAAGAGTCTCATCAGACAACCACTATGCTTTCTTATGCTTCTTTTCTTTTGGTATGGTTTTCCTTGCTGCCTCCTGTATGATGTCCTGAACCTCTGTCCATAATTCTTCTGGCACTCTGTCTATCAAGTCTAAGCCATTAAATCTGTTCCACACCTCCACTGTGTATTCCTTAGGGATGTTGTCTAGGTCATATCTGTCTGGCCTAATTGTTTTCACTATTTTCTTTAGTCTAAGCGTGAATTTTGCAATCAGTAGATTATGATCTGAGCCACAGTCTGCTCCAGGTCTTGTTTTTGCTGATTGTATGGAATCAATCTGGTTTCAATGATGGCCATCTGGTGATGTCCATGTGTAAACTAAAAACAAAAAACTCCCTTTAGTTGTGTGAGAAAAGACAAGAGCTTGATTTTTAAAAAAAAAGGTTTATTTTAACAACACTGAGGCATTTACAAACATCAACAGTCAGAAGATTTCAAAAAGAGGAGAAACACAAAGGGCAGCTTCATCAAACACTAAAAAAAATTGCAGGCAAGACAGTACAGCAATTTACCCACTCCTAGGCAAAATAATAAACCTATTTAACTTTTCTAGGGGAACCTTCTGGATTATTCTAGAACAGCAGCCATTTTCAAAAACCCTCCATTTTCTTCTCTTATTTCTTCTCCTCAGGGTTTCCAGAACCTTCCCCATCAATCATCCATTCTCCACCAGTCCTAGTCAAATATGCTAATGAATAGCCCATTCTCTAACACTCTGTTGCTGCCGCCTTCTGGCAGTTGTTGCTGTCTTTGCCTGCATTTTTACAAAGGCATTTTTCCCCCTATCAATTCTTACCCAACACTCTGCAGATGCTCTCATACATCCATTTACCCTAAGTACATTCATTCCTTACAGTATCTAGTCCTCATCTATCAGTCATTTAAATTCCAAAGACAAGACTTTGTTCAAGGAAGAAATCAGTTCCCATTTAAACAACTTTTCTTCACGCAAAATATCACATGTTAAACATGTAATTGCACTTAACATGTTATTTTTTCTGTACTAGCATCCATGGAGACAGCAGGTCTTGAAAACAGTATATGGAGAGGCTGTTGGCTATCCCCCTTGCTACTCCCATGATTCTGAAGAGTTTCCCAAAAGTAGGGGTGAGAGACAGATTTGTTTGATTCACTTCATAATATGGGCATATTTAATTTGTGTTTCCTAAACATATATATATAGTAGAATATAATTACATGTTGATATTTACACTTTCCCAAATTTTTGATGCAGTTCTCTAATAAAGATACACTCAACATGTATAAGCAGAAGGTACATATATCAGCAAACTATATTAGTAAAAATAACAAAGAACATATCATATTTGGAAAAATTGCTTAGAAAAGATATACTAGGCAAAGTTGCACACAAAAATGCAACAATGAAGAGAAATGCACACAACAGATCTGCCCTAATGTCTGTGCAGGCATTTAAAACAAATTTGCAATCTGAAATAAGATAAAACTGATATAATGCTACGGCAGTATTACATTGCTGCGTTATAGGGTTGTATATTATTAGTATTGCTATGGGCCCTCTATGTAAGATATGTATGGTATGATTTTTTGTGCTTATTGTTATTATATATTGGATATAGGTTGTGTATTATTATTTTGTTACATGCTGCTTGTGTAGCACATGTGTTGTATTTTTTTAAAATTGATGTTAACTTTATGTAATATAGATATTGATTATTTATTGACATGTTGTGTTTGTGAACTTGTAATTTTGTATATGTTGTGAACCGCCCTGAGTCAGTCCTACCGAGTAGGGCGGTATAGAAATTGAAATAGAAATAGAAATAATAATAATAATAATAATAATAATAATAATAATAATAATAATAATAATAATAATAATAATAATAATAATAATAATAATAATAATAATAATAATAATAATAATAATAATAATAATAATAATAATAGGGAAACTGAGCAAAACTGATCTTGAATGATTTGGGACCCCTCTTGATCAAAAAGTGTTGACTTATCATGGATATAGAGAATAACTGTTAACTTTTTTTATTATATAAGTGATGTTCCTTTGATTTTCTGTGTTATATATAAATTCTGTTCATTGTTAAGTTACTACTTTATTATTCCTGACCAGTCAGCACACTGCGAGCTCTTGGTATCAGAGTCAAATTCCTTGTGTGTTTGTTACACTTGGCCAATAAAGTATCTAATCTAATCTAAATGAGGCTGCTATAGGTTTCCCACATGGTGAGGTCTTGATCCCACAGCTCTGGGAACATTGTTTTGAACAGTAAACAAGGGATATGTTAAGTGTAACATTTCATAATGTGCATCTTTCATACACTACTTCCTCATCACCAAAGGAAAAAAAACCCTCAGTATTGTACTAAAGATCAGTTGTATAAATTGTATAATCTTATTATAGCAAGGAGAACTGCAGTGGCTCAAGTGGCTAAGACAATGGCTGGAAGCAGCAGGTCAGCAGATTGATACCCGAATACTGCATGATGGAATGAGCTCCCATCTCTGTCCCAGCTCCTGCCAACCTAGCAGTTCGAAAGCAAGAAATTGCAAGTAGATAAATAGGGACCACTTTGGTAGGAAGGTAAACAGCGTTCTGTGCACTCCAGATGACCACAGAAAGGTTTGCACATGCCTGGCACATGACCACAGAAAGGTCTGCAGAAGCAGACAGCACTGACTCTTTGGCTTTGAAACAGAGATGAGCACTGTGACATTTACATTTATTATAGCAAGAGTCAATCTAGATTCTTATGGATGCTGAATTACAGGCAACAATCTGTCTTAAAATTCATTGGATCCACTCATTAAGCAATGAGAACTAGTAAGATGGGCATTTTCCATAGGTCATTATTATATAATTGACAAATTCTAAGAGAATGATCAGTTCCTTTAGTTCCTTTCAAAGTTGTATCTGATCGGGATTAATCATTTTCCTTTTAATCTTCTCATATTTCCTCCCTATTTGATACCTCCTGTAATTTATTCCATATGTCTTTCCTGTTCTCATCTATGTACACATTTTATCAGATCAACCGTGTTAAATGAAGGCCAAATTTTATGCATCCACTATATGGCTCAAAGGATGTTTATGAGCTTTTTACACAGCCAGTAAGCAAAAATGTTTTCACAGGTTTCACTTCCTCAGTATATGGCCTCCCACACCAACCCCAAGAACTGGAGGTGTTCTATTTTGCCTCTGGCTACCTTTCAGCAGATTGCTCAAAAGGAATTTTAAAGAACTTTTTGCAAGTTTCACCAGTGATTGCTAAAACCTCTTGACAGCTTTCTGTACAAAGACCGGAATTTTAACTTCTTATTAAATTTCTGCAGAAATGCCTCAAAGGTATGATTCAAGCATTCATTATCCTGGATAAAACACATAAGAAAAATAGTCCTGCATATGCTTAAGTTTGATATTTTTTGTTTGAGCAGATTTCTAGTACATTCAATATCTAATCTTCAGGAGGTTTTTTTTAAAAAAAAACTTAGTCAATATGTCTTTTTCTTTATGCTCTCATTGAAAGAGAAATTAACAACAATATGTTATCAGATATGCAAACAAAAGGTGAGAGGGCCAGAGGTGTGGTTCCTCCTGCCCCTTCTGGTGCTTCCGGTGGTGGCAGTAGTGGTGGCATTCATGGTGCAATGTTGGCCGTTTTCACCACTTCTGCCACTTCCTGTGAGGGCGGCGTGTTTTTACCAAGTTTTCACCACATTTTTGCTACATTTTCACCATGATTTTGCTGCATTTTGTCACATTTTTGCCACATTTTTACTACTTACTGCACATTTTTGGCACTTCTGGTGGCAGCAGCTCCAGGATCCTCACCATGAGCCAGATTAATTCATGCCATGGGCCTGATTAGGCCCACAGACCATAGGTTGTGAATCCCCGATATATAGCATCAAGAGCAGGTGTTCCAAACCTAAGGCCCCTTATATTATTGCATCTGGCTCGCTGCCACCTCCACCACACTCAGAAGTGGAATCAGGGACATTTACATCAGCCACAAAATGTGCCCATGCAAATGCGCCCACGCAAATGCGCCCATGGCTGTTGTAAATGTGGAAGTGGGTGCATTTACAACAGCCATTAATGTGCCCGCTTATGCTTCCACTTCGGGGGGGGGGGGATGGTCTGGCCTGCTCTGATGTCTGGAGACATGGCCACCCCTGATCTAGAATCATAGAATTGTAATACTGGATGAGACCTCGAGGGTGATAGAGTCCAAACTCCTAGCAAATCAGGAAATTTATAGCTAAACTCATCCAACCTCTGTTTACAAACCTTCAAGAATGAAGAGTGCACCACTTTCCAAGGTAGCACACCTTAATGTTTCTTATTGTCAATAATTTCTTCCTCATATTTACGCAAAAAAAATATTATTCAGTTGTTTTCAAGCCCTTAAACCTCAGGGATTGGAAATGTGTGGCCTTCCAGGTGAGTGCAGCTCCCATCTACACAATCAGTGGTGTGGACTGATAGTAACTGCAGGGCTATATGTTCTCTGGCCCCATTCTACATTAATAAAACACTTCCCACAAGCAGGTTGACAGCAGTGATGTCGTAGTAAATTTAGAATTGCAGGTGCTCGTCAAGATGTTTTCCCCAGCTACCACCTTCCATAAGGAGTGTCCAAAAATTCAGGGAACTGGTCTGATCCATAACAATAAATAAGGAAGTGACTGGCTTTATAAAGTGAATGGTTCTTAATTGCCCACTTGAGAGCAAACTACCCTCAAATGCTTTGACAGGGATGATTTGCAACAATACTATGAAGATTTCAGCAATGTTCAGAGGGAACATAAAAGCTGCAAATGTAACACATTCTGGATCTATTTGTCTATTTGTCTAATAGATTTTTATTCCATAAAAGGACCAAATGGCATCTGGCAGGTTATCTTGCTATGGCAATAGAGTAGACCATTCTGCCAGCAATTCAACACCAATCATCAGGTGGTGGCTAACTAACTTGACAACCTTGAGGACCTTGGGTGGCAAAGTCCACAGGAAAGGGTGATGGTTCCTCAAGTAGATTAAATCCCACTTGAATTCATCGGCGGGGGGCATCTTTATGTACCAAAAAGGCTCAGGACCAGAAAGTGACTCGCAGAATTGGATCAGTGGTATGTGTGTCATGCTGCAATGTGGAAGGCAAATGGAAGGCTACTGCATTATATTCCCAAGACAATCTTCATGTCTCATCAACATGATGATAGCCAATATTCAGAATCAGATATGGTGGTGGTAGTAGTAGTAGTAGTAGTAGTAGTAGTAGTAGTAGTAGTAGTAGTAGTAGTAGTAGTAGAAGAAGAAGAAGAAGAAGAAGAAGAAGAAGAAGAAGAAGAAGAAGAAGAAGAAGAAGAAGAAGAAGAAGAAGAAGAAGAAGAAGAAGAAGAAGAAGAAGAAGAAGAAGAAGAAGAAGAGGAGGAGGAGGAGGAGGAAGAGGAGGAGGAGGAGGAGGTGGTGGTCCTGGAAGTAATTCTGGGCAAAAGGGTATAAAAAGCAGGGACTTACAGTAAGAACCAATATGGTCATCTTCTTCTTGCATATCTAGGCCAGACTCTAAACTGCCAAAATGAAACCATCATTTGGGGAGTTCATTCTGTAGTTCCTTTTGCCTGGATGAATTTAGATGAGAATGACAACAAAACCAAAGTCTTATAACAGCAGAGATGAATCAGTAAATCCAGCCCTGTCAAGGAAGCACAATGGGGATTTGAATCCCCTGTCTCCACAGTCAGATACCTAAACCATGGAGCTATCAAGCAGATCTAGTCCTTCATCCTCATTCTTCTGTCCTCTCCTTGCATATGCCAGTCTCATATAAGCTATCTTTAGCCAATTGTCAGGTTCTGAGGCAGCTTCAGGGCTCCATCTTCTGATTGAATGCCAGAAGAACAGTCCTAGTAGTTGCAGGAAACTACTGCACCACTCGGTAGCCCTGGAGAGAGGGCTATATAAGAAATGACTCTTCCTTGAAGGAGTTGCATCACCAATAATGGTCTCTTGACTTGTTGCAGTATTTTGTCCTGTTTGGTTTTCTGTAGAGCCTGCCTTTTGGATTTGTTCCTGCTCTTGGGCTCCATTCCTGTTCCAAGCGCTTGTTTCCACAATAATACAAACAACCCACAATACACATAAATGATATAAGAGAGACACATAACAACAAACCACCACCACCCCTTATAGTACCAGTATAGTAAGAGTCAAATCTGATGAAAAAGGCGCAGATGAAAAAGCTCTATTTCTAGTAGAGGATTCCCCCCCACACACACACACCTTTTATCCTAGGCATCTATAATTTCATTATTTCAGTGCTCTGAATAGAATTTACCAGGAAGAGGCACTCCTGCAGATAGATATTAATCTTCAGTATTGTCCCATCATACAGCATGCTAAAACATACCTGTACTAAATTTGCAGAGAATAGCAGTAGTGGTGATTAATTGTATTTCAGAAAAGATTTTTCAGCAAGGATTGTAATTTCAGAATTCTTTTCCATTAACCTTTTTTTACATAGGTCCCAAGAACATTGTGAGTTTCTCAACACACTACATTTTTGTAAAGGGTTGTGTCTTCTTCCTGACTCCCCTCCCCCTCCACTGTTATTATTATTATTATTATTATTATATTTGGGTTTCTATACCGCCCTACTTGGCAAAGCCAACTCAGGGCGGTTTACACACATGTATAGTTACAGTCACAACACATCAATAGATCAATAGTCAATATCCAACGAAAATAGTCAATAAATAGTCAATATCAGTATCACCGAAAATCAGCACATAAACATCATTACAGTAAAAGCAATTCAATAAACAGCAACAAAAAGTTCAATAAACATCAATAACAACAGTAGTTAAAAAATTTCCATACAAAGAAACAAAACGAACGCAGCTGTTCTTGCTCTCCCCGGTCCGAGGTCGGGGGAGAGCGGCGTCAGTGTCCGGCGGGGCGGCGGCGGCGGTTCTTAAATCTGCAGCCCCGAACGCAGCTGTTCTTGCTCTCCCCGGTCCGAGGTCGGGGGAGAGCGGCGTCAGTGTCCGGCGGGGCGGCGGTGGCGGTTCTTAAATCCGCAGCCCCGAACGCAGCTGTTCTTGCTCTCCCCGGTCCGAGGTCGGGGGAGAGCGGCGTCAGTGTCCGGCGGGGCGGCGGCGGCGGTTCTTAAATCCGCAGCCCCGAACGCAGCTGTTCTTGCTCTCCCCGGTCCGAGGTCGGGGGAGAGCGGCGTCAGTGTCCGGCGGGGCGGCGGTGGCGGTTCTTAAATCCGCAGCCCCGAACGCAGCTGTTCTTGCTCTCCCCGGTCCGAGGTCGGGGGAGAGCGGCGTCAGTGTCCGGCGGGGCGGCGGCGGCGGTTCTTAAATCTGCAGCCCCGAACGCAGCTGTTCTTGCTCTCCCCGGTCCGAGGTCGGGGGAGAGCGGCGTCAGTGTCCGGTGGGGCGGCGGCGGCGGTTCTTAAATCCGCAGCCCCGAACGCAGCTGTTCTTGCTCTCCCCGGTCCGAGGTCGGGGGAGAGCGGCGTCAGTGTCCGGCGGGGCGGCGGTGGCGGTTCTTAAATCCGCAGCCCCGAACGCAGCTGTTCTTGCTCTCCCCGGTCCGAGGTCGGGGGAGAGCGGCGTCAGTGTCCGGCGGGGCGGCGGCGGCGGTTCTTAAATCCGCAGCCCTGAACGCAGCTGTTCTTGCTCTCCCCGGTCCGAGGTCGGGGGAGAGCGGCGTCAGTGTCCGGCGGGGCGGCGGCGGCGGTTCTTAAATCCGCAGCCCCGAACGCAGCTGTTCTTGCTCTCCCCGGTCCGAGGTCGGGGGAGAGCGGCGTCAGTATTCAGATCAATTCCATACAACTCACAGAGCTAGATAATGGCTGTACTTTAACACTGTACTGGCTTATTCATCCATTTTCTATACAGTTGTACCTTGCTTAAAGAGCATAATGTGTTCCACAGGATTGCTCTTTAAGCGAGTTTGCTCTTTAAGTGAAACACCATTGTAAGTGACCAATTGTGACTTCTGGTGAGAGGGATTGTGAAACCCGATTTATTTGTCAAGCGAGTTTTTGGTTGGTTTTATTTGTTAAGCGAGGAGAACATTCAGAAAGAATTCTGCTCTTTAAGCGAGGCACACTTTGTGCAAGGCTTGACTGTATTTGTATGCAAAAATGATTTTGCAAAGGCCTATGAGGTGCATTGAAAGATTGCTTGGTTTCATAGTTTGGTATAAACAGAAACCAAAAGAAGGAGGATATTCAAATTTATTGGATGAATGCCAATGACTGTAAGAGTTTTGTTTGTTTTAGAATAGATTATGAAGAAATCTGTACGGCTAGAGAAAAATCCTAAATAAACAGTAAACAGTAAAAAGGCTACATACCCTACAGGGATAAAAGAAGCCCGTACGCAAGATCCTCATTTTGTTTCATTTTTAAAAAAATATGAATCTTATTGCACCTGAAATAACTGTTGATTGATTTGTATCTGTGGGACTTATGTTTCAAGATCTACAGTGGATACCTGAAATCATGAATAAGTGAATCTTATACATTGCAAACAATGGCCTCTAGTTACCTACTCTGCTAATGCACCACAGAAATAAATACATATGTATTTCCGGATTATTATTATTTTTGAATATTTTTAGACCCATGAAAATAACTGAAATACTGAACTGTGGATATGGGGGTGACCTGTAGGTCATAACATTTCATAACAAATTTCTGCTAGGTTCCATTGAAGGTGCTAATGTTTACCTTTATAATCCTAAATAGTTTGGGACCTAAAATGAGTTTTTTCTCATATCAACTTGACTAAACTTTAAGATATTAGAGGAGGTCCTATTCCATGAGAGTTCTGTAAGAGAAAGGTATTATAAACAAAAGATAGAGCCTTCATTGTGCTGGGCCAAAATGTTAGAACATTCACCCACTAAAGTTTAGAGTGGCAGCCATATTCATCTGTGCAGACATATCAGACAAGGAACAAAGCAAAGTAAAGCTAAAAGCAAAAAAGAGACAAATGTTGTGACACTGTAAAGACCAACTGGATCAAGTCCTTACAAATGCCACTAGAGGTTTGTCTCATCCTAAGAGTATATAGCTTTCGGCGCCAGATTTAAAAAAAAAGACAATCTTTCTGACTTCAGTAAGATTTGAGATCCAGGGAGGTGTAGTGGATAGGGGTCAGGCTACAACTCAAAAGAACTAGGTTAGAATCCTTGCACAGTCATGGGTGGAAGCTGAGATGGTAAACTATCCCTTGAACACCCACTATATGTTAAAAATCAATTAGTGTCACTTTACGTTTGAAGTAACTTCACATCATATAACAGTAACAAACCAAACCATTCCTAGGATCAAGCCATAAACTTGTACTACTAGTTATGGGAGAAAGGGGGAACCTAATAAAAAACATACACAAGCCTTATTAGTACGAGGATGTGACCTTATTTTGCTTTCATAACATTTGAAACATACAGTATTGCATATGCTTAAATGTCCTCACATTTTCTCCAGAAGTTACATAAATACTGTACTGCACACTGATACATGACTGTATATTTAGAAAAATAATCATGTACAACAGGAGTTCTCAACCTTTGAAAGCCAGGGGCTGGGTCACACTCCCTCAGATAGCTTTGGAGGCCAGACACCCATTTTGCCCTTCCTCCACCACATGGCACTCCCTGGAGTGGTGGAGGTGGTGGCTGGCCACATGAAATGGTGCCGTGGGATGCATCTGGCCCATGGGACATAATCCCTGATGTAGAATATCTACACATTCTGATACATGGTGATGGCCATCACCAACCTTTCAATAGTTTGGCATGTTGTTTCTCAGGCCTTTGGATGTTTTTCAGAAGCTTATGTGCATATTTCATTCCTTGACACTCATTTTGCATGCAAGGCAGGAGAAACGGAAGTGATAGGTTTGATGTTTTTTTTTATTTCTAACAAATGCTATATGAAATATAATGGTTTTATAACCAGTGGGTGGTAAAACCACAGGTCATGAATTTTTTCTTCATCCACATAGCCATTTTCCAGAGTTTATTGTCTTTCTCATCTCAGGTATCTGCTCATTGATGAAAAGTAATATTTGTTAATTTAAAAGACTATCATAAAATCGAAGGGTGGGGTCTTTTTTTTTTTTAGGAAAGCTGCACAGGGCTATGGTAGAACACACCCATTAGCTATATTTCCTTAGTGGTACAAAGGAACACTGTATGCATTTTCTGTAGGTTTGATCAAAAGGACACCAGCTGAGCTGACTGTTAATAAGCAAGAGCTGTTGACTGTTCATTATGAGGCTGTGTAAAGCAATATAATTAGAGTGCACTGAATTTTTATCCATTAAAACAGAAGCGGGCAGGGTTTCAAGCTTTTTCAGAAGTATATTCCAAGAATTAGGAAGTATAGAAAAGTGTTGTGTTTCAAAGCTCTGTTCTGGGTGTGATGTACTACAAATTTTCTCTCCTCCCCCCCCCCCCCCCCAGTCAGCTGTCTTAGCTGCTAATGCTCCATTAAGATATGCAGGAAATTCAAGAAAAGGGTTACTTTGGGGACTTCATGCTTTTAAGAAACAGAGTGCAAAGAGAGTGGTTTTTATGTATTGGTAAGTTTTTTCATCTGTCAGAAATATTAATAAAATAGCACCAGAATGTGCTCAGCCATGTATTGTTATAAAATCATATTTTCTTTTTAAAGGTAATGTAGTGTTAAGAAATAAAATACTATTAAAATAGATAGATGGAAAACTTAATGGTCTGAAAGCCATTTATCCTTCAATGCTGCCTATTCTTCAGACTCATGCTAGAAGACATTTCATTTTCCGCATTCTTGCTACACCTAAGTGTAGAAATTGGAGACATCCATAGGAAGGCATAAGGGACTGTGGTGGTTTAGTGGTTAAGATGCTGAACTTGATGTCTGGAAGGTCAGCAGGTCAAGACTCGAGTGAGTTCCTGTCTCTGTCCCAGCTGCTGCCAACCTAGCAGTTTGAAAGGCAAGAAATTGCAAGTAGATAGATAGGGACCACTTTGGTAGGAAGGTAACAGTGTTCTGCTCACTCTGGTGTCTAGACATGCCTGTCACATGTCCATGGAAATGACTCAGTGATGGACTCCAAAAAAAATTACTACCACACTGTGGGCGTTGCATGATAGGCGTGGCCAGGGGGAAAGCCTTGTGTTGTGCCCAATTTAGGACTACTTTACAGTATTTCAAAACTTGGATGAGCAGGGCCAGCCAGAATTTCTGCTACCGGTTCTGGCGAACTGGTGCAAACCTGCTGAAAAGACTGCAGATACAGGCAGGGCTGGCTCTTTGGCTATAAACAGAGATGAGTACTGAACCCTAGAGTTGGATATGACTGGCTTTCAACCAAGGATGAACTATAGGAAAGCATCCACCTGCTACGGTCCCAGTTCCTTGCATTTAGAATGTTAACCATGACTGTCATTTTGAAATCCCTGTTACTCTCCTTTCGAATGAATACAGGAAGATGACAGTTAAAGCTTAAAGACCCCCTCAGTTCTTTTCCAAGAAAAAAATTAAAACCTATTTTAAAGTCAGAATTTCAAATAAGAAGCATAAAATAGGTTTCACTTTGTCAATGTGAAGTACTTTTTTGCATGATAATCATTTTCAAGCAGTAGTCTAAGGAATGAGAAGTGGGGACGGATACAATATCAGAATTAAATGTAGAGCAGAGAAGAGGCAGAAATCGCTCATAGAGCAGAATGCAGGAGAAAACCTGCAATTCTATGTGGAAAATGTTTTGAACTGTGTAAAAAGCCAAAAGTCCTAATACAGGCCTAAGGAAGCTCAGATGTGAATTGGTCATAGTGTACAATACAAGATACTACTCTACAATACAAGATACAGTACGCACATTTTATTATACTTTTGTTTGTTTTATTCCATCCTGTGTTTTCTGTCTCTTTGGTATACATGCAATTCTACACACAAACAGTCCACCAAAGGCTTGGCAGCAACATTTTCACTGAGGTGAAAGAATACTACACAATTTGCAAAATGCAAAAGTTGTTGTTACTACTGTTCATTATTGCTACGTGAGGGCAGTGGTGGGATTTAAAAAAAATACTACCTACTCTGTGGTCATGGCATGGTGGATGTGGCTGTGACTGTGTAGGCATGGCCAGGTGGCCATGTTACTTGCTGGGTGTGGCCATATGACTGGGTGGACATGGCCATGTGACTGGATGGACGTAGCAACTGAATGGGGGAAGCCTTGGGAGGGTGCGCCACTGGTATGGGAGGCAGGCACAGGCCTATGACCTGAGGCTCAAGCAACCAGATGGGTGGGGCCAGCTGGAATATCTACTACCATTACCGGGCGTTTTAGCTGAATCCCACCACTGCATTAGGGGGTTTACTGTTGTTGTTGTTGTTGTTAGTGGTGGTGGTGTTATTTTTTAAAACGAATAAAGCAAATGTAACTCAATTCTGTTGATAGATATGTTTGGTGAGGTACCTGATGCCACCATCTTTCAAACAGATCCTGCTAAAAGCCTGTAGGGTTTGCTTTTATAGAATTGCAATAATTGTCTCAAAGTTTCTGCATACCTGTGGTCCTAGAATTTCAATCTTACATATTTTCCACTTTGTCAAGTGAAAATTAAGAATCACTAAGTAGCGATAATGTTGACCATGAAATAGTTTATATACCACTGCTCTGCTTCCAGCTACTTTTCTGATTTCAGATCTGAGGCTATTGACTACTAGGAACATCCAAGCCTTTTGGGTTTTGTATTTTTCCAGTAAAGTTATCCTTGACAATTAAAGAGACTTCTTCTAATTTGCTATTGAATTCATGTGTGTGTTCTGCCCTTTTTTACATATCCACAGGCTTGTGACCATATGTATCCAAAGAAAATTACAGGATGTACACTAAGCACTACAGTATAGAACAAGATCAATGTTTCTTGGCCTTGGCACAGCTTTGCAGAAGTCACATAGAGCAAATGGCGCTGTGGTATTATTAAGCTCCTGGGCCTAATGGCATGCTGACTGCCTGGAACATGGAGAGAGGCAAAGTGTTCCTGTGTCATGAAGTGTGAGACTGTTCCCTTCACAGTTTGGACAATATGAAGATTTTGTTAATGACTGTGTCTAAAATGAATCGTTTCCCATCCTTGCTCTCCACAGACTGGCATCTGATGGAGAGTGTTTGTTAATGCAAGCTTGCCAAAAACTACTCACTGCTTTTCATGACTATTTATTGCATCATTGAAAGATCTCCCCCTTCTCCTTTGATTATTTTTATACAGCTCCAAGAGCATTACCTATTTGGAAGTTATTGCCTTCACCCTGAAAGTTCTATGTTTTCTCTCAGTGATAGCAGTGGTGAACAAGGTGTTCATTTTGTTTACTATGTGGTTCCAATTGGTTCATGGTTAAAATCTTTCAAAAAGCAGTATTTTCATACCTATATGGTGTTACTATATTAGGTTTCAGTGAGCTGTTATCCATTGCTAGAAATTCAACCACATAGTGTAATCCAACATAAAATGGAGAGTTAGACATTTCTCATTCCACTGCAGTTCACCACCACCACCACCACACACACACACACACAAACTGCTCCAGAAGCCTGAAAAGCTCATGAATTTGGCATTCCATTTCTAGATAAAATAAACATACAAGGAAATGAAGCACTTTAGCCATACCCTATTACATTTTTAGAGAAGTAACCAAGTTTGGTGTGCCTCAGCACTTGATTGTCCTGACTCTAACCTGTATTGTAGACAAGAAGTTATCATTAGGTCAGAATATGGAGAGAGAATGGTTTCCTATAGTCAAAGGTGTCAGACAAGGGTGTGTTTTATACTTTTATCTATTCAATCTGAATGCTAAACATAGTTTATAGAAAGCCGGAGTAGATTTAGATGAAGGAGGAGTGAGAATTTATGGGGAAAGCATCAATAATTTAAGATATGCAGATAACACCCTCTTGCTGGCAGAATGCAGGAATGACCTGAAATGACTTTTAGTGAAAGTGAGGGGAAAAGATGTCAATGCAGAACAGTAGTTGAACATGAAGAAGACAAACACTATGACTATAGAAGAAGTACACAATGTTAATGTTGGCAGTGAAGAAGTTGAAATAGTTGATGATTTTTCATACCTTGGTTCAATCATTAATCTTAATGGAGATTGCATCCAAGAAATCAGAAGAAAACTGATACTTCGAAGGACAGCAATGAAGGAATTAGAATAGCTCCAGGGTGCCCAAACCTTTTGGGCTGCAGGCTGGTCATGTGGTTCCTCCCAGAAGCAGAAGTAAAAAATGTGCCCGTGCATGCACATAACACACCCATGCATGTGCATAACACTGCCATAAATTACCCTTGGCTGTTGTCAATCTGTTTATGACAGCCATGGGTCATTTTCGGCAGCATTATGCACATGCAGAGACCAGGACAAGATCATCCACTCTCTTGTATTCCAGATCGCCATGTATGGTATGAAAGCTGGTTAGAAGAAAGCAAATGGGAAAAGATTGATTTGAAATATGGTGCTGGAGAAGAGCTCTGTGTATACCGTGGACTGTCAGAAAAACAAACATGTAGATCCTAAAGGAAATCAAGCCTGAACTATCTCTGGAGGCAAAAATGATGAATTTGAGGCTGATCTACTTTGGGGGAATCATGAGACGTGAAGACTCTGGAAAGATGAAAGGCAGCAGGAAAAGAAGATCAAATACAAATTGGAATGACTCCTCATAAAGGAATGTCAGGTTTGCGTTAACAATAACTGAGCAGGGCTATAAAGGATAGGACATTCTGGAGACTGCTCTTCCATAGGGTCAACATGAGTTGCAAGTGAATCAATACCATGTAACAAGAACAATGGACCATGTTCAGAAAGAGCAAAAGCAAAGCATATATATCATGGAATCTCTAAGACCCACACATTTATTCCAGTGTCTGCTACTATACATGTAATCAGACGGAAGCAGTGGCTCATATTTATGAAAGCTCTCAGTGAAACAAATTTGTCAGTGTCAAAGATGCCATTACCTCCCCCCCCCCCCAATTTTTGCTTTGTCTGCTAACAGTTTTGCCGTTCTCCTCACGTGGAGAACAGTTTGAAAAGAAGGGACTCCATAAACAGAGGAAGTAATTCAGACCTTTATTTTTGTGGGTGAAGAAAGCAATCAAAGCAGTGGTGGAAGAAATGGGGCTAAAGCTCTAGTCATCTTTATTTAGACCAGAAAGAAGACATCTCAGCAGGCTAATGAATTACTTGAAATATGTGTTCCATCTATTCATTTGGGCTTGAAACCAGATGCTGTTATAAACTGAAAGTACTTCTTTTCTCTTGCCATACACATCTCCTCATATCATCTCTGTTAGATATTTAAATGTCCTAGCGGCGGGAAAATCGCCGCTACCCATTGGTCAGTGGGCTGGGTCAAGCAGGGTATTTAATCCCCTGCTGACCCAGCCGTTGTTTTTGTTGTCTGTGCTAACCACAATAAACAGACGTGTTGTTTGGTTCACCCTTAATGGCTTCCGTGTCCTCACTCCCGCGCCCTGATCTCCGGATCTAACACTGGCGACGAAGGTGGGATATTGAGGAACGGACCAGAACCATCACACACACCAGAGCCACCTCTCACGAAGGCACCTCGCCATGGCTGCTTACGTTCCACCGGCTCCCTTCCAACCGAAGGACGAGAGATGGAAGAGCTATATGGACCGTTTTGAGTTCTCCCTGCTAGCTGCGGAACTGGGAGAGATAGCATCGGAGCGGAAGAAGGCGTTCTTCCTCACCCACTGCGGAGCCAAGGTCTACGAAGTGGCCCAGTCCCTGGTGGATCCAACACCAATCCTGGACGTCTCATGGGAAGCACTACAGTTGGCCCTCAAGAACCACTATGCGCCGGAGCCATCGAAGTTCGTGTTCCGGATCCAGTTCCGGGACCGATACCAGATGCCAGGGGAAACCATCGGCGAGTACGTAGCCGCCCTAAGGGCAGCAGCCGTCCCGGCGACATTCGGGCCATTCCTCGAGGACTCCCTGACCGAGCAGCTTATCAGAGGAGTCCGCGACAACAAGCTCCGGAAGAGGCTATTGGCCCGGAGAGACCTGACCCTGGCCGGGGCCATCGAGGAGGCCAGAGCTTTCGAGCTCTCGATGTCGACCGCATCCTCCCTCAACCGGTCCCCGTCGGCGCCCCGCCAAGCCTCCGCTCACCATCAAGACGTCGTTTCTGACGAGGACGAGGAGGAAGAAGCAGAGGTGTGCACGACCGACGGGGGAAACTCGGGCAGGAGCGGCCAGCGCTGCGCCAGCTGCGGAGGGCCACACCAGCGGGCACATTGCCGCTTCAGGGAGGCCATCTGCCGCTATTGCGACAAGCGGGGACACATTGGGAAGGTCTGCCGGGCAAGGCAAGCGGAGAACCAAGCTGACCGGCAGATTCAAAAGTTCCCGCCGGGCAAGATGACCGCCAAACAGAGGACAAATCAGAGGCGCCAGGGACACAACAGCGGCAAATTCGAAGATGCAGAGACGCACACGCTCACGATAAGCCACACCGCCACACAGAAGGGAGAGAAGTACCACGCCACAGTCACGATCGACGGGGCAGAGTGTCCGATGGAGGTCGACTCTGGGGCCGCCATATCCATCATTCCGTGGAGGTGGATGAAGAAGACATTCCCGGCCCTAAAAGAATCAGACCTCCAGACCCAGAGGATCCGAATCAAGGACTGCCAAGGCAAGTTCCTCCCCGTCGCAGGACAGAAGTGGGTCCGTGTCAAGTACGGACCGAAGGAAGAAAGCCTACCGCTGACCGTAGTCCACGGTAACATCCCGACGCTACTGGGCACAAACTGGTTCCCTGCCCTGGGACTGTCCATCGCTGGCATCCACAACACTGCGACTGCCCAGCCCGGGGACGCCTCGCTGAGGGACGACCTGATGGCCGAATTCCGGGACGTTTTCGGGGAAGGATTGGGCAGGTATGTGGGGTCCCCTATTTCATTTGCACTCAACCCGAGCGTTGCCCCCATCCGACTTAAGGCCCGGAGAGTCCCACTGGCACTCAACCCCAGGGTCGAGAAGGAGCTCGACAAGCTGGTCGCCCAGGGAATCCTCGTTCCCGTAGACCACGCTCGGTGGGAGACCCCCATAGTGACCCCCATCAAACCGGACGGGTCAGTGCGCATCTGTGCGGACTACAAATGCACGATCAACAAGGCATTAGAGCCGAGCGCGTACCCGGTTCCCGTCATAGACCACTTACTCCATTCACTGGGCCCTGGCAAGATCTTTGCCAAGCTGGACCTGGCCCAAGCGTACCAACAGCTTCCGGTGGATGACACTACGGCCGAAGCCCAGACCATTGTCACACACCGGGGGGCATTCAAGTGCACGAGGCTGCAGTTCGGGGTCAGCATAGCTCCGGGACTGTTTCAGAGCACGATGGAAAGGCTCCTCCAAGGACTCCCGGGGGTGGTACCCTATTTCGATGATGTCCTGATAATTGAGGGGGATCCCGGGCAGCTCAAGGACAGGGTCACCGCCGTCCTGGCTAAATTCAGGGCCGCTGGGCTCAGGGTGAAACGGGATAAGTGCCTGTTGGGGGTCCCCTCCGTGGACTTCTTAGGATTCCACATCGACGCCAAGGGCATCCACCCAACGAAGGGAAAAGTGGAAGCGATTCGGAACGCCCCGGCCCCGAAAAACAAGCAGGAGCTGCAGGCGTTCCTGGGACTCCTGAATTTCTACGCGACCTTCCTGAAAGGAAAGGCCACCGCGGCTGAGCCCCTACACAGACTGTTGGCCGCAAAGGCAGAGTGGGTGTGGGGACCCGAGCAAAAGTCAGCTTTCGCTGCTGTTAAAAATCTTCTCTCCCAGGACAGTTTCCTGATCCAATACAACGCGACCCTGCCACTGGTCCTCGCCTGCGACGCGTCTCCCTACGGCGTCGGCGCAGTCCTGGCCCACCGACTGCCCAACGGCCTCGAGGCGCCCATCGCCTATTACTCCAGGACCATGTCGCCGACGGAGAGGAACTACGGCCAGATCGACAAGGAGGCGCTGGCGGCAGTGGCAGGGGTAAGAAAATTCCATGACTACTTGTACGGCCGGGACTTCGAACTTGTGACTGATCATAAGCCCCTATTGGGACTCCTGGCTGGCGACCGGCCTACACCCTCTGCCTTGTCCCCCCGGATGCAAAGGTGGGCCATTTTCCTGTCGGGGTACTCATACACCTTAGTCTACCGGCCCGGGAAACACATGGGAAATGCTGACGCCTTGAGCAGATGCCCCCTCCCGACCCAGGAAGGCGCGGAACGGGGGGAAGCATCGGTTCTTGCCCTGGACATCCTGGACTCTGCCCCCACTACGTCGGCCGAGGTTGCCAGGGCGACGGCGCGGGACGCCGAACTTCGGGCCGTTTCCAGCTGGGTTCAGCGGGGGTGGCCGGACAAGGGGGAAGGGGAGTTCAAGGTATATTTTGACAAGAAAGACGAACTGTGCTGTGTGGGGGGTTGCTTGCTGTGGGGGGACCGGGTAGTGGTGCCCAGGAAAATCCGCCCCAAGGTCCTAGAAACACTGCATGCCAGCCACCCGGGAATAGTAAAGATGAAGGGGTTAGCCCGAAGTTACGTGTGGTGGCCTGGTATTGACAAGGACATAGAGTCGTGGGTGGCCAAATGTATACCTTGCCAATCATCACGACCCAATCCACCAGCAGCCCCGGTCAGAGAATGGGAACAGCCCTCGGGCCCATGGCAGAGGATTCACATCGACCTCGCCGGCCCATTCCACGGCCAAACATTCCTGATTGTAGTGGATGCCTACTCGAAATGGTTGGAGATCCGACTCCTGAGTAGCACCACAGCCAGAGCAATGATCCGGGAACTCAGACAACTCTTTTCCACACACGGCATTCCCGACACCCTAGTCTCTGACAACGGGCCTCAGTTCACGGCCACTGAGTTTGAACAGTACGTGGCATCCCTAGGAACCAGGCACGCTCTCACATCCCCGTTCAGGGCGCAAGGGAATGGGCAGGCCGAGAGATTCGTGCGCAGCGCAAAGGAGGCCCTGGAAAGGCTAGGACCCGGGGACTGGCAGGAACGCGTAGACACGTTCTTGTTGGCCCAACACAACCTTCCCTGCGCTGCCACGGGAAGGGCCCCCGCAGAGTTACTCATGGGTAGGAGACTCCGTTGTCAGCTTGACCGGTTACACCCTAGGTACTCTCCAGACAAGTTCAGGGGGGACCAACCACAGGGCCGGACACTGGCCATTGACTCACCAATCTTCGCTAGGAACTACGCGTCGGGCCACCCGTGGGAAGAGGGAACCGTCAGCGAAATGCTGGGCCCCTACACCTACAAGGTTCGCCTCGCTGATGGTCGGACATGGAAACGCCATGTCGACCAGTTCAGGAGGCGAACGAGTCCCGACACGGATAGCAACCTCGCCCGGGGAGTGCAGACCGGCGCTGAGCCAGACATGCACCCGATGGACGAACCGGTCACCGACCCGGTTCGGCCAGAAAACAGCCCCATTCACGCAGCACCATCACCGGCCAGCTTACCGTGTGGAACAGGCTCACCCCCGGTCACCGCGGAGCCCGACGCTCGTATTCCGGATCCGCTCCCGGCCCAGCCAGGGCAGAGCGAGAGCGACAGGTCCGCTCTGCCCGATGCCCCAGCGCCGACTGAACTGCGCAGGTCCGATCGAGTAAGAACACGCCCCCGTCACCTGGAGGATTTTGTATGCAAATAGCAGACTGGGGCATTCTGGGGGGAAGGGGTGTTAGATATTTAAATGTCCTAGCGGCGGGAAAATCGCCGCTACCCATTGGTCAGTGGGCTGGGTCAAGCAGGGTATTTAATCCCCTGCTGACCCAGCCGTTGTTGTTGTTGTCTGTGCTAACCACAATAAACAGACGTGTTGTTTGGTTCACCCTTAATGGCTTCCGTGTCCTCACTCCCGCGCCCTGATCTCCGGATCTAACAATCTCATTACTAAAAATAATAATGTTCAGGTTAATATATTTCTGGATCACTTTGTTCAGAAGAAATACTGAAAATGTATTGCTTATCTCTCCAAGCAGTTGTAGGTAGAGAAATAACAGGTCCTGCAACATAATCCACTCAAAGATATATTCACCAGAAAGAAGCATGCATACATGGAATCTATTAGATTTTGGATAGTAAAGCTTAACAAATGTGTTCTATATGGTTGACAACATTTTTTAAAAAATAAGTATGATATCATCACACAATGATTGCAGATACACAGATAATATCTTCAAAAAAGTCATGGGAAGAATGAATTTCATTAAATTTCTGGAGTGAGTTGTGACACTTTCTTGTATCAGTTAACAAACAGACACAATGTATATAAAGCTCTGGTGATATCTTCCCTTGAATCAGCTGTTAAGAGTGCTATAATTTGTCTAATCAAAATGGCATGCTGGACTGTACTTTTAGAAGAAGCTTTGTTTACAGTCTATCCCAGGGGTACGTAGAAAGAGCCTCCTTGAAGATCGTGGTATTTCTGAACCACAATCAGGCGTACCCTGGTAACAGCAACCTTGTGTTGTCGTTTAATCTTTCCCACATTAAGTCAGGTGAAAGGAACTGCAGAATGAACTCACCAAAAGGTGGCTTCATTTTGGCAGTTTCATGGCTGGCCTAGACACAGCAGCAGCAGCAGCAGCAGCAGAAGGAGGAGGAGGAGGAGGAGGAAGAGGAGGAGGAGGAGGCTGCAATGACGCTGACGATGATGACAGTAGTCCAAACAGGATGTAATGAAGGGATGTGGCCAGATTAGAAACCACAGCATCACAGACTCCTTTTTCTTCTCTACTTTCTTCTCTACTTTTTCTTTTCTTCACACTGATACTGCTGGATAGTACTAGAGATCCTGTATCTGGATCACATTAATGTAATCTGTTACAGCAGTACTATTGGCTGTTATATGGTTATGAGCACAAAAATGTTTCTTGCTTTTAGGTAAACCTGAAATTTTGTTGAGTATTTCTCACCTTCCCAAAAATAATTTGCAAAGCTCCTCACTGCTTTGGGCATTCATCCACAACTGGAGTATAAACACACAATAGCTGCTATAGGCTGAGGTCTGCAATTAAATGGGAGCAACAGGGGTTGCATTAGCATATTGAAGTTTAGGGATGAAGCCAGAAGTCAGGCCAAAATAGCAGGTCATTCTTGAAGGATAAATTGGGAAGCAGGACTGAAGAACAACAGCCATATACAGAAGCCCATATTGCTCAGATACGGCTTGACTGTGCTAGGAAACCCAGTGTGTACACCTTTCTGTCCAGAAAGTTCCAAAGGCTACTATGGAGACTTGAGTTTGTAGAAACGATGGCCACTAGAGTACCTAGCTAGAAGATACTTCATTAGACAGGTAAATGTTGTAATCTGCAAATTAGTAGTTCACCATAAATCATAACATAATCAGTTCAAATTGCAGCTTCTCCCAATCCCCAGGACATTGTTCTAATTTTCTTTCCTGATGGGACTGAGATTGAAAATTGAGGTCCTGAGGTGGAGATTAAAATACAAATAGAAAAAGATCCAGCTTCATAAAAATGCGACATTTGTTATGCAGTAGAGATCGAACTCTTGCTTCAAAGATCTGAATAGTGAAATGCTATGTATTCCCAGTGTTGTTATATGGAATCAAAGCTTGGACCTTGAATAAAGCATCTGAAAGGGAGAATCAAAACTTTTGAAATGTGGATCGACAGACAGCTGCTAAGGATATAATGGATTGACTATGTGACTGATGTAGAAGTGTTGTGCTGGATGAATAAAGAACAAGAACTTTTTAAGACCATTAAGCAAAGAAAGCTCCAATACCTTGGCCATATCATGAGGAACAACATAAAGTATAGAATATTCTTAACTTGCTCTGCAAGGAAAGATCCCTGGGAAGAGAGGGATGTAGATGGACTTCATGGCTGAATAACATGAGAGACTGGTATGGCATGTCCTCGGAATAACTGTTCTGATGAATTAAGAACAGGAAGACTATTGTCATGATGATGGCCAATATCCAGAACAGATATGGCAGCTGAAGAAGAATAAGAATAGAGATTTGCAATATTGGCTGTGGCCAAAAGTGCCACCTTATATCTCTCATGAACACCTTATATGTCTCATGAGAAATCTATACATGAGTCAAGAAGAAACAGTTAGGACAGAATATGGAATAACGGAGTGTTTTGGAATAGGAAAAGGAGTAAGACAAGACTGCATTTTGTCACCCTGCCTATTTAACTTATATACAGAGCACATAATGTGCAACGCAGGGCTGGATGAATCAAAAGTTGGAATTAAAATCACCGAGATATGCAGATGACACTACCCTAATGGCAAAAAGTGAAGAAGACCTAAAGAAGCTCTTGCTTAGGTTGAAGGAGGAGAGTGGAAAAGTTGGTTTGAGACTTAATATCAAGAAAACCAAGATAATGGCAACAGGCCCTATCACTCCTTGGAAAATAGATGAGGAAGAAGTAGAAGCAGTGACAGACTTTACTTTCTTAGGATCAAAGCTCACTGCAGATGGAGATTGAAACCATGAAATAAAAAGGTGACTAATTCTTGGGAGGCAAGCTATGAGAAACCTGGGGAACATAGTCAAAAGTAGAGATATCATCTTGCAAACAAAAATTTGCACAGTCAAGACAATGGTATTTCCGGTGGTAATGTACGGCTGTGAGAGCTGGACCATAAGGAAAGTTGAGTGCAGAAGAATAGATGCCTTTGAAATGTGGTGTTGGAGGAGAGTTTTGAGAGTCCCCTGGACAGTGAGGAGAACAAATAGGTCAATCTTAGAAGAAATCAATCCTGACTGCTCCTTAGAAGGTCAAATAATAAATATGAAGCTAAAGTACTTTGGACATCAAATGAGAAGAGAGGATTTACTTGAGAAAGCCTTGATGCTAGAGGGCAAAAGAAGAATGGGGTGGCCAAAACGGAGATGACTATCTGGTATTGTAGACAAAATGGGCATAGAGCCAGGCAGGTTGAAGAGGATGGTGGAGGACAGAGGTGCCTGGCGGGCAGTGGTCCATGGGGTCGCAAAGTGTTGGAGTTGACTGTGTGACTGAAGAACAACAAGAGTGCCTTTTATCAATTGAATTTGATTGCTCAATTGCTCCACTGCCTGGATAAGAAAAGTTGTTTTTAAAAACCCATATACACTGTTTTACTGTACCTACTTTTTTATGCTAACCATACTGAACCTCTGTATCTGATGTGTATACATTTATTTCATGAAGTCTCATGCCCATGGCTGATGAAGTGGATCTGATCCACGAACGCTAACATTAAAATACAGCAGTTAGTCTTTAAATGGGATAACGTTTTTGTTGTTGTTGCTTACTTTGATATGCATGAAGCACAGACTAACACAGCTACTATTCTAAAAAGTTTTTTAAAAAACAGACTGCAGGAACAGGTAACATCTGAAGGAGACTGAACAGCAAAGACAGACCCATAAGAAAACACCATCAAATTTCACTCATCCACAAAGCACACAGATCATTGTGCATTGGTGTAGCACTGAGCTCAGCATGAGCAGATAGTGTACTGGAGCAAATTTGAGTGAAATGGAACAAAAATACGTCTGTGCAGGTGATTTAAAAAAAAGAAGAAGCCAGAAAGCAACTTTATTCTTTCTTTGACTCAGCTGACTTTAACATCAGCCCTGGATTTTGTGGACACTGAGATACAATACAAGTATCAATTATACAGCATCACACAAAAATAAATATTGTCTGCTACTTTGTTTAATCTATGTGACCTATACTAAAGTAAGTGTGCTGAATCTAAATCTGAAGTCCAATTCTGCCTAGGACATCAGGATCTTAAGTCAATTACACGTATAGACACAATTGTCTGGTTTATTAACCCAGCTGCACCTACTCATCTTTAGCTCAAAACAGACTTATTATGGCCTATCTATACTATCCAGTAAGATGGTTTTGCACTAGAGACAAGCCCTTGGTTCATCTTGCCTTATATACCTATTTCTGACATCAACTCACTGACTTGCCCAGACATGCCTGACCACTGCTGGAACATGCATGACACCAGGGGACATGATTCAGCTGAAGTGGCAGCAGGCATAGTGGTAGCTGCAACTGTTGTAATGTTCCAGTGTAAAAATACATTACCCAGTTACCAACCAGTTGAACAGCTATAGCATGCTTATAAATTAAAATTTGTATGTGATAGGTAAATTCTGAGTTCAGATTTGGAATTAGCTCACTCATTATCATGTAAATCACACGTGTTATTCCCAGTAGCAAAATTGTTGTTGTGCAGTGTAATGAAATTAAATATATATACTGGAACTTGGTTAATTCCTTTCATAATTAGCAGAGAAGAGAGTTTAAAGTTTTAAAAAAAACAGAAACAGAGAAAGTGTAAAAGAGAGAATCACAAGTTTTCAAAATGTACCCCGTCTCCTTGCTCCAATAAAGCCTAGTCAGACTCAATCTGGGCCTAATTTGTTCATGGGGCCTATGGTAGGAGAAACTGTTCTTGGCTCCCTCCCTCTTGGCAAATAAGTTTGTTTTAAATAGATTAATGGTGAGTGGTGAAGTTGGTGAACTTAATGAGTGGAAGGTTGGCAGGTCAGCAGTTCGAGTGAGATTCCATCTCTGTCTCAGCTCCTGCCAATCTAGCAGTTTGGAAGCAAGAAATCACAAGTAGATAGAGACCACTTCAGTGTGAAGGTAAACAGCATTCCATGCACTCCTGTGTCTAGTCATGCCTGCCACATGTTCACAGAAATGTCTGCAGATGCAGACAGCGCTGGCTCTTTGTCTATAAACGGAGATGAGCACTGAAGCCTAGAGTTGGATACGACTGGCTCTCAAGCAAGGGTGACCTTTATCTTTACCCTTAAGACAGCCAGTGTGCTAATAGTGGGTAGAGTACTGTAAGACTCCAGAGACCTGAGTCTGGACTCCACTTGGCCATGAAGGCTTAGCAAATACTCTTTGGCCCCCTCACACACCTCAAAAACCCTGTTAGGCTTACCATGTGTCAGAAATGACTTGAAGACACACAACAACAGCAACACTGCGAATTTGAATGTAATTGGAATAGTCTGTGCATTTCAGCTCACCTTCATTTTTTTAAAACTGTAGGTCTGGAAAAGGTAGCAAAAAGGGTTTATCAAGTATTGAAATACTTTCCATATAAGAAAAGCCTTGAACGTTTGGAGCATTTTTAGCATACAGCAAATCTTTGCCCATTTTAGTGTGAAGAGTCAGTTTCTCCTAGTAAAAAATGCTTGGAAAGTGACTGTTACAGAGCTGGAATCTTTATAGCTAATCTGGAACATAATGTCTGTAATCAGCTTTGGACAACTGATAATACAGTAATGGAGCACAGATGCTTTGCTGCTAACTTATCCCTTGCCATATATTTTTTTAAAAAGATGATCTGGCTCTGTTTGATATAGCACAGAATGCTAAGACATTACCTTTTCTAGAGTAATGAGAAGATAATCAAATATTTCCTCTTAAGAATGTTACAAGGTGTTTCTAAAAACAACTTTGCTTTGGGCACTTCATTCCAGCTAATCATCAGTCATTCCTTCCAAAAGTGAATTGAAGTTACTAGGTGTGATATAAACTAATGTTTTCACATATATTCTGATATAAAGTAGTATGCACACCAACATGCAGTGTTCTTTCTTTGCTTTAAGCAGGTGTGCGTGGTTTTGCACAGTGCAGTGGTAGGTACATTGGGGCCTGGGTGTGACATCACAGGGTGCGAACATCATGCTCACTCCCAACTCCATTTTTTTCAAAAGGTGTTTCATAACATGTACAGATATATAATCACCACATACTTCCCTTTATGCCCCCCCAAACTTGTCTGTATAGGTAAAGGTAAAGGTTGCCATTGCTCAAAAGCCAGATATCTGACTCTATAGAGTGCGGTGGTCATCTCCATTTAACACCATTTAGAGCAATGCTCCATTTAGAGCATGTGCTTGCAGACATTTCCATAGTCATGTGGCAACCATGACTAAACACTGAAGCACACAGAATGCTACTATCTTCCCACCAAAGCAGTACCTATTTATCTACTTGCAATTACTTGCTTTCAAACTGATAGGTTGGCAGGACCTGGGACAAAGATGAAAGATCACTCTGTTGTACAACAATCAGGTCTCAAACTACTGACCTGCCAACCTTCCAGTCATCAAGTTCAGCATCTTAAACCACCACAGTCACTATCTATCTCCCTGTATACATAAAAATGAATGACTGAATTTAAGGGGGGGGGGTCAGCATCCTCTTTCCAATCACAGGAGAAATTTGTGTATATACACAGAAGAGAGAGAGGAAAAATTGCTTGGAAAAATTGTTTGTTGTGGTTCTATCACTCCTGCCCTCTCTTTCCTCTTCTACCTCTAGGAGAGCCACAATCCACCAGACATGCCAGAACACACCATGACACCCGGAAGAGATATCCTCCACAAAGAAATTACTGTACAGTTGTACCTCGCTTAAAGAGCATAATGTGTTCCATAGGATTGCTCTTTAAGTGAGTTTGCTCTTTAAGCGAAACACCATTGTAAGTGACCAATTGTGAGATCTGATGGGGGGGATTGCGAACCCCGATTTATTTGTTAAATGAGTTTTTGGTTGGTTTTATTTGTTAAGCGAAGCGAACATTCAGAGAAAATTCTGCTCTTTAAGTGAGTTACTCTTTAAGCAAAATGCACTTTATGCGAAGTTTGACTGTACCCCGTATAATAATAATTTCATTTCAGAAATTATTCTGGGTTGAAAGGATATTTGCAGGAGAAACTCCACTCAAGGAATGCCCAAATAAGGCTCCTTTCATGTCTCTAAGAGCTGGGACAGAGACAGGTGCTCAATCCGTCATGCAGTACCCGGGTTTCAAACTGCCAACTTGCCAGCCTTCTTTATCACGAATCTTCAGAGGTGAAATTTTAATTACAGCATTTTAAAAAAAGAATTGCATATTCACATGTGGAAACAGAGGTTCAAATGATTTTTAAAAAGGCAAGACAACAGTGAAGAGCTTTTCTTAAATCAAACTAAATGAGAGGTTAAGACTGAAATCACAGTCTGGAGCAAGTAAATGGAGAAAAGTTTTCTGCACACTTCTCAAGCTCTAAAACCCCCAAAAAGGCTAGACTAAACCAATAGAGAATAAAAACAACTCTCCTTGCCAAATGGATGAATGCTGAAAAGTTTCTCCCTCCAGAACAAGATTCTGGCTGTCACTTAAGAGACTTCAAAGCAAAGCAAAAGATCAAAGAGCAATCAATTAAAATGGAGCTACCCCAATACAGGATACATTTTCTGTGAATGCGGAAAAATTCGATCAATTTATGCCCTACCACATGTACAAAAGAAGATCTAGTAAATGGCTGAGATAACTTTTTGAAGTAGCCCATCTCTAGTCAAAAATAGTCTAATTATCCTAACATTCTAATTTGTTTTTAATTTCATCTATATGTCACATACATTCATACTTTTAAACTGTGTATTGCTTGGAAGGAAGGAAGGAAGGAAGGAAGAAAGGAAGGAAGGAAGAAAGAAAGAAAGAAAGAAAGAAAGAAAGAAAGAAAGAAAGAAAGAAAGAAAGAAAGAAAGAAAGAAAGAAAGAAAGAAAGAAAGAAAGAATTGGGGAAACAGCAGTGTTAATTTGCTCTGTAAACCTACAATTTTTGAAGTCAGATAAATTCCATCTTGGTCCTTCATGCAAAGCACCACTGAAATTATTAGCGGTCACCTTAACCTGACCACACAGTGAAGCATACAGAAAAGATGAAACTCCAATACTGATCTCCCTTGGCAGAAATCCAATTTTTCAGGCCACTCTGCTGAGCTGAATGATGTGTTTACCTTTTTTTGGATTAATGCTCCATGACTTTTAAAGAATATTTTGTCTAGGTTATCACAGCTCAGTGATAAGGGCTCAAGTCTTCAAAATTAAAACACGTACCATAGGAAGACAGATCTTGTATTTCAGTTTAAAATGGCTGATTATTATTTGTAACCTTTCTTTTACTCCACATTGATCATCTAAATCATTAGCGGAGCAAAAGAAGATGGAGAAAACACTGCTATGGAATGGCAAGGTAGGGGAGGGATGGAGCTTACATTGTGTCAGAGATAAGGAAAAATTACTTTTTTAGGCAGTCAATGAGGCTGCTCTGTTCAGTGAAGCACCAGAGCTATGGATCATAAAACCAATTCTTCCTCAAGCCTTGTACGGAAAGAGTAGGTCTGCCTAATTTTGGGCAAGCTACACTGTCCCATGTCATCCCCAGAAGATGGACATGGTCTAGCTAGAATACCCTGGGAAGAGTAGCCATAAGTTGACTGTCCACAATGACTATAGAGACAAGGGTCTGAATTGTAGTGTATTTTCCTCTTAGATACTTATCTGGATAGAATCAATGTTCTCATCATTAAGCTGTTTCTTGAAAAGCAAATCAGAGAATACACAAATAAAAACAAAAAATGCTGCAGCACTTTAAAGACTGTTATGTTTCAATGTGAGCTTTCATGGATCAAGTCCACTTCACCAAACATGGGGTTGAGGCTTCATGGCATCAATTTATACACATCAGATACAGAGTGATTGGTTAACATAACAGATAAGCATACAAATCATACAATTGGTAATGGCAGATGATCTCTGGTTGTTATTCAGATTAGCTGTAAATTCCCCTATTTTTTTTCAATTGCAAATGTGGGAAGATACTAGTTCAATTGCAAACGTTGGGAAAGTACAAAACAGACAGATGGCACTGAACATTTGCTAAAGAGTTTAACTTTTGTGTTAGTGTGTGAGCACATCTTTTGTTCTGTGAGACAACCTATCATGTGAAAGAGAATTTTAGAGGAAAGTTTGTGAAGGTGTTGTAATATAACAAAATATAATATACAACATATATAACAGTATATAACAATCTGTGTATCAAATTTGATAATGTCCCAGAAACCTTTGGCTAATATTCAAACCTTTGTGATGGGTGCCTAACAGATGGATGTATTTTATTTCTGCTGTCTCTTTCTTGACATCATGAAGTTTCACTCTCATGTCTGATGAAGTGGAGTTGATCCACGAAAGCTCACATTGAATTATAACAAGTCTTTAACGTTCTGCAGCATTTTTGTTTTGTTTTGTTTATTCTCTGATATGCCTGAAACACAGACTAACATGGCTACTATTCCAAAAAATTGAATAGCAAAGTATCCTATTAAGCCACAACAATTGAGCAAGTGTTTTTCCACATTGGCAGGCCACCTATTGTGTGAATGATGATGCTCCTGGCTTCACAGGCAATCTCACAAGCAGTGAAAAACATTGGGAAACCTAGCAGAACAGGGGGTACACCTGCAATATAGTCATTCCTCAATTGTACATCACAACAGGATTCTGGCCCAGGGCTGCAGTCTCAGACAGACTTATTTGGAAGTAATTTGCTTCTGTGAACAATGCTTTTCACTTTGAAGCAGAATAGTGCACTGTACTGTGACAATTCTTCTGGACCCAGCCTTGTCTCCAACACACTCTTGTTTTGGGAGGAATCTTAGCTTTAATGCTTGTTAATTAGCTTCAGTTTGCTGCTGCTGCTGTTTGGGCACTTTCACTTTCATAAATGGACATTTAAAAAAGAATCTTGGCTGTAGAGTTTAGAATTACAGTAATCGGTAATAGATGTGCTTTCAAACATCCTCCAAAAAAATAGTGGGGGTGGGGGAGAGATAGACCTCTTCTACGCCAGGTGGGAAACTGCCAAAATGAAGGTACCTTTTGGTGACTTCATTCTGCAGTTCCTTTTGCCTGACTTAGTGTGAGACAGATTAGCCAGCAACACAAGGTTGCCATTACCAGGGTACAACCACTTGTGGTTAAAAATCCCACAATCTACTATGAGGCTATTTATGTAGAGGACTCAATACTGTAGAGGTGTCCTGTCGGTAATGTAAACTAAAAAGTTAACACCCAAATTCTGAGAAGGCAAAGTGCACCTTTTTTTTTTTGCCTTTTTACTTGTATGAAACAGAAGTCAGGGTTTTTCAGATAATCCACTGGTTTTTTTTTTTTCATGAATGGATTTTCAAGCAACAGTTCAGCAGCCATCTTTCGCATATTCCTATATCTTACAAACATGCAAAATGAGCCATTTAAACTGACAATTTCACCAAATGCTTCAGTTTTAGACAAAGATAAGTTTGAATAATTCTGCTTTCTCCAGTTTCCTAATACTAAAGACAGAGAGAGTCTGCCATGTCTCCATTAGTAACTTGTTCCAGAAACCCGGGGGGGGGGTGTTTCCCGAGAAGGTACGATTCCTTGTTGTTACCTTTTTTGGCCTCTCTTGATGAGACCACGTTTGGCAATATGGATAGAGAGGAACAGGTGAAACAGGGAGCTGTAGGGCTAAACTTTCTAATAGCTAAAGCCACCATAGCCAGACATATAAGGAGAATGGAGCTGCAATCTGGACTCCATTGGTCATCCATCCATTCTCTACTAAAACAAAAAGGGGAAATACCTAATTCAGGGTATCTGGTTTCTTTGCAAAGAGACAAGTAGACAGAGTGAAGGTACAAACACAGAGACAATAAATAAATGGACATATAGGATGCTGAATAATACTGAACACCATGGGATGAGAGTACTATATTCTGTGGACTACCTGGAGAGAAAGAGAAACTATTTCTACTGAACCCTGTAGTCCATTTCTTCTTTTATTATTATTATGTTTATATGCATTGCAGCCCTTGGGAAGAGCTTCATCCTTATTCTGAACATTTCTTGAAATATTATAATGAAGGCACTTGTTGGAATGATGACGCATTGCTGGAGAGGGCTCTGGTAATTCCTTTCCCATTTTCTTTTGCAGGAAGGCTCAGAAATAAGCTTAGAGAGCTTCACAACTCATTGCCTTGTGATGGCACCCTTTTTAAAAACAATATAACAGACCTTGCCAGGTTAAAAACCGTTCCTTTTAAAATACTGCAAAGGACAAGGTGTTCTTTCTTTCATTCAAACAGAAAAAACAACAGTAACTAACCACTTCCTAGAAACCAATTGCTGTGTTAAAAGTTATAGGATTTCTCATTCAAAGGGAGTCTCAATAGCCACCTTTCTTACATTTATATCACACTTTTCTTTCAAGTGACCTTGAAATTCTGTTCCCCTCCACTTACCTACCTTTGATAAAAAGAGTGTCTTTTATCAACAACATTTGATTGCTCAATTGCTCCACTTCCTGGATAAGAAATGCCTACCAACAGTGGGTCACTGGAATCTCAAAAAAAAAAAAAAAAAGACTGCTATAATACTTTATACATAGGGCTGCCTTTGAAAACATTCCAGAAACTTCAGCAGTTCCAAAATGTGGTTGCCAGACTAATTTTTGGGACCTTTGAGGTAGATACGTTAGGCTGAATGACTGGCCCAAATTCAATGAGAGAGTTCCATTTGGATTTGAATCTGTATCTCCCAAATCCTAGAGAAAGATTCTCAATAGTTCTTCCGTACATCACACATATGACTGAAATTTATTTTTAAACAAAAGTAGTTTAGAACATAACTTCAATCCATATGTCCATTCTATCCAGCCCTCTGCAGTCCTGGGCTTGCCAGATTTTTTTACTACAACTCCCATCACCCTCCCAGACCATTGACCATGTTGGCTGCATTAACTGGAACTGCAGCAGTTTCTTGTTCTTATGTAGGAGAGAAACTTCAATCCTGCTGAGAACTACTAAGTAGTTCTATTTAAATTCAGCATGTAGGTGAAACAATTAATTCTGGGATGTCACCTGATAGGCTGCTATCATTTGTCACCAGCTGTGTTAATACCGTTCCACAGGGCTTTCTGTTTCTCCAATTAAATACAATCTATCTCAAAAGCTGTCAGGAGCTGGAGCACAGAGGACTGTATCTTCCACCCTTGAAATTTAATTTCTATGTATTACTTGGATCAGTGGCTAGAATCCTATAGGAATATTACTCCAGAGTACACGAAATCACAAGATGTAGTTTTAAAAAACCAAACAGAGGTTTTTGCTAAATGATGAAACAAGTAAACACTGTGAAAATAAAATAAAATAAGTAGAAATCTGTTAGTTTAAGTTTTGATTTTAATTCTATGTAAGATTTATGACTGTGTTGTTGTTATATGCCAGTGATGGCGAACCTTGGCACTCCAAATGTTCTTGGACTTCAATTCCCAGAAGCCCAAGGCCCTGTGAATCCACATGAATGGGTTCCATGCCACCCTCAAACGGGCGTGTTTTACTTCTACTTCTGGGAGTGACTAGGGCAGTGCGGGCCAGGTGAATCGCAGCAAACCCATTCGTGTGGATTCATGGGGGCTTGGGCTTCTGGGAGTTGAAGTCCAAGATCATCTGGAGTGCCAAGGTTCGCTATCATGGGATCACTCATCTAGTGAAAAGCCGGGTCTTTGTCAAATTCACCAAGGGCAGTGTTCTATAGTTATCCAATTAAGCACTTTAAATGACACTTTATTAATTTCATTTCTTTTATTCCCAGATACAACTATCTTATGAATTGCATTAAATATTTTTTTCTTTTCAAAGGGTTTCACTTTAAAGAATTATTTATATTATTATAAAGTGGCTCAATATCTATCTAAAGGAGAAGAAGAAGGTGATATCTATTTTGGATCACTAAAATAAAAAAATCATTGCAAACTTTTGTGATTCAAGATCACTTCTTCGAACAAAGATAGGGAAAGTCCAGATTTTCAAGGCATGTTCAGACTTTCCCTAACTTTGCCTGATGAAGTGATCTTGCATCATGAAAGCTTGGAATGATTTTTTCCCCTAATGATCCAAAACAGGTATCACCTTCTTCTTCTACATTTGTTTTGTATATGGATCAAATAGGTGATTGTTTGTTTTATCTAAAAGAGGGTAACACTTTTCAAATCCCAGTTGCTTCAGCATGGTGTCGGATTTAATGACTCTTGAGAGCTCTATCAGTTCTATAATTCTATGGGCAAACCCCTGTCCCTGCAGGCATAATGAAAAATCACACCCACTTAATATGCTGCAAATTATGGCCAGCAGCAAGGAATCGTGAAGTTCAAGTGCACAATCAGTCAGGCATCCCTGATACAACAAACTGAGTAATGCTTCATGAATAGGACTTCTATCTAGGTGCTGTCATAGCTACCATTGATGTACCACTGAATTATGACTACATAGTTTATATATACAAACGAGGTTTGCCCTATGAAATGCAGCCATTTTGGCACTAAGATCATCAAGATCATATTGGCACTGGGCAGTGATCTCAACACCGATAGCTGTAGAGTTTTGTATGAAACAGAAGTCCTTCTTCCACAAATTGACAGAGAGGCTACCCAGTGATGGAGGAACATGTGTTTTTCACACAGAAAATCCCATGTTTAATCTCCTGCCATTTCCAGTTAAAGAGGTTTGGGCAGCTCCTGGTATAAAAGCTCTGCACAGGAGAACTTACTGTATTTGCTGGCATATAAAATGCATCAGATAATAAGACACATCACATTTTTACACACATTTTTAAGGGGGAAAATATTTTTCTACATTTTTTTCATGAATTTCCAAAATGATTTATTGTATTTATACTGTATGACCTTTGATTATGTTATATTACTTTTGATTGTCTTCTGTAAACCGCCCTGAGTCGGTTGCACCGAGTAGGGCGGTATATAAATTGAATAAATGAATGAAATGAATGAATGAAAAATTGGGGGGGGGGGATCAGTGGTGTCTGGAAACGGAGAAAGTGAGGCTTCAAAAAGATCCCTCCCTCCCCATGCTGGTGGGGATTGGTAATGGCTAGAGATAGGGAAAGGGGAAAAGAGGGATCTTTTTGAAGCTGCTCTTTCTCCATCTCCAGCTGTTGCCTACCCCTCTCCCTGGCTAGTGGGGAGGGATTGGTGGCAGCTGGAGATGGGGGGATGGGGTCTTTTAAACCTGAGAGAGGTAAATTGACTGAATTTTCAAGATGATAATTTTGATTACCGGCATACAAGATGCACTCCATTTTTCCAGTGCATTTTAAGGGGTGGGGGAGTGGGTCTTATACACCGGCAAATACAGTACAGTAATACCTCATATAACATTAGTATCGAATAACACTAAAATCGCATAACATCAAGGAATCTGGGGGGAAGAATTGTATCAGATAACATTAAGATCCTATGGGATGCTTCAGATAACAACCGCGAAAGCCTGTGTGGTTACAATGTATCTCTATGGATCCCATAGAGGATCAGATAACACTAAAAATCATATAACACGAAGACTTGTGGAACCAAGTTTTAGCGTTATATGAGGTTTTACTGTAGTTTATTATTCCCAAGGAGATTGAATAATAGTGTGCTAAGTGGATAGCACAATAAAGGCTGCAGTAGTTTAATGCTTAAGATGCTGAGCTTGACAACCGGAAGGTTGGGAGATCAGCACTTCAAGACCCAAGTATTGCACGACAGAGTGCACTCCTGTCATCTGTCCCTGCTCTTGCCAACCTAGCAGTTCAAATGCAAGAATGTTTTAGATTCTAAAACACAACACTGAGGGATGAAAATATCCTATTATGTTGTTTGAGGGTTAAAAAAATAATAATAACAATGCCCAAAACTAAGCTTAATATCCAGAGCCTGGGCTGATTTAAAGACAGGAACTATGGGCATGAAACCAGAATTGTTCTTTGTCTGCGTGAGGTTGCTATGGATAATTTGTCAGAAGCAGCAGCAGTAGCAGAAATAATTCGCATTATTTTTCTAAACTTGTCTGACAAACAAAATGATGTAGAACTTGTTGACTTCTTCACATGTTTCACATTTTAAAGTAACTTATTAGGAGAGTTTTCATTTGGGAGAAATAACAAGAAATTCTTTTTTTCAAACTCCCCCCCTTTTTTTTTTTAAATTGAATTTGAGCTGCACTTACATAAAAGGCCCTCATGCGTTAATCATGGTCTGCATATTTACTTAACTTCAAAGATAATAATGGGGCTGCCTTGTGTCACAATAGACTCTATAATTGAGTTCTATAATTGGCCTGTTTTATGACTATTTCATTTACACTTTCCATTGGAGGTTTTAAAAAACGAATAAGGGCCTCCACCCTTTCCTGTAAAGTCCATATAATTATAGATAAATGTGAGTCAATTATATGGACAAAATTCAGTCACCCTCCTCTCTCTTTTCTCTCTCCCTCTCTCCCAGAATGGTTGCTGTGGTATTGAATTGCCTTGGGCTCCACTTTACACCTTCAGTTGCAACACTGCTGAAATCTCAGTATACAAACTCATAAAGATATTAGGGCAATAACCGGTTCCCAACTATTTGGGACTGTTAGAAGAGAAGCATTCATGTACTGCCGACACCCTAAATCTTTGTTATACCCTAAAGAGAGAAAGCTTGTTATTTTCACAGCCAGCTTAAGTAAAAGTTTTATTTATTTCGGAAAAAGGCAGCTTCAGCATGGAACAATGCACCAGGGATTTCTCTCCCACAAAAAAAAAACCTTGACCTGTACAGCCTTACTGCTGTGTTCTTACACAGGTCTCATTTATTTCCAAATGGTTTGTGTGGGAGAGGTTGCCAGAGAGTTCTTTAAAAAGTGTTATGCACTTCCTATATTACAAGCCCAATAAAAATTTATGTCAACCCACTTATTCTATTTTGATATACTACCTTAAAACTTATGTAAGGCAGAGAACCACATACACCCCTGATGTCATCCTGATTGTGTATAAAAATGATTTATACATATAGTGGTGAGATTCAGCAGGTTCACACCAGTTCGCCAGAACCAGTAACAGAAATTCTGGCTGGCCCTGCCCATCTAAGTTTTGAAATACAGTAGTCCTAATTAAGGTGCAACTCAGGGTATTCCCTCTGGCCATGCCCACCATACTATACCAACAGAGTAGGTAGTAATTATTTTTTTTAAAAAAAAATCCACCACTGTATACAGATCACACTGAATGTTGGTAAAGGTAAAGGTTGCCCTTGCTCGAAAACCAGTTGTATACAACTCTAGGATTAAGTGCTCATTTCTGTTTATAGAAGGGGTTCTTAACCTTTTAAAGCCATGAGCTGGACCACGCCCCCTCAGACAGCTGAATGGGCCAGGCTAGTGGTTCCCCTCGCCGTAAACACTACTGTAAAATGTGTCCATGGCTGTTGTGAATACATTTACGACAGCTGCCGGTGCATTTATGGCTATCGAAAATGCATCCACTTCCAGTGCCGTTGGCATGGGCTACATGAAAAGGTGTCACAGGCCGGGTCCCTTTTAGGCTTCCTCCATGTGAATAGGAGTTCACTTTTTGAATAATAAGAATTATATGTCATGAGGGAGGGGGAATCAGGACTTTAGAGATGTTTAGGTGGGGCATGGTAAAAAATGTTGGGAACCACTGTCTTAGACCAACTGTAATATGATTTCAGCTATGGTATGATGTGGATTAACTGTGCTACTGGCATTACTCTATATTGTTAACATTGGTCACACTTTAGAATAATTAGCCATATTGTGGATATACAGGTCATCCTCCATATCTATGGGTTCAGTATTCATGGTTTCAGTTATCCACTGGTGTAAAATGTTCAATAAATCTGCAGAAATACATAATATATAGCTATGATGGTGAACCTTGGCACTCCAGGTGTTCTTGGACTTCAATTCCCAGAAGCCCAATCTCTGCGAATACACACAAATGGGTGGATTCACAGAGAGCTGGGCTTCTGGGAATTGAAGTTTGAGAACACCTGGAGTGCCAAGGTTCGCCATCACGGATATATAGTATGTACTTTTATGGAGTATTACCAGAGCTGGCCACTAGAGGCACTTGTCTGTAATGGAAAATATAAGGTTTATTGTTATCCATGTTTCAGACTTCCACAGTAAGTCTCATAACGTTTCCCCTCTGGATATGGGGAAGGAAACTACAGTACTATACAGTACCTGTATGTGTGAATAAAATGAAATTTTATAGATGAAGAGCAGTTATATTGAAAGCAGACGTTATGCAATATTGTTTATGGACTTTTATAGTACAGTACAGTATATTGAAACGGGTGGGCTCTGTGGCTAGATTTTACGAATTCTTTAGTTGCTGAAAGTCTTATTCCTGAAGTCAGAAAAATAAAAATACATCATGCATTGTTCAGTGGCTAGACAATCTTACTACATTAGCCCTGCATGAGTTTTCATTTTGTTTTCCGCCATATTATTAGCTTATATAATATACATCTATCTATCCCGTGATTGTATCTTGTACATTGAATCCCTCCCTCCTCCTTCTCCTCCATTCTCTTTTCCACCAATGTAGGTATAATTTAAGCAGTGAATGTTTTATTTTAAAAAGTGAAATTGTTGATCTTAAATATTACTGTTACTGTATTATAAAAACATTAGGCAAGTCAATTGTGTCCTATTACCCAGTGACTGAAAACTATTTGCAGGTTCCCTCTAAACCATTCTTTCAACATGTTGAAGAGAACTAGCAAGTTAGGATTTTATAATTAAAGAAAGGTTTATGCTAATAGAAGTAGCTTTCACTGTGCTTAGTTTGGTGCCTCCAACACGAACAAACACATACAATTGTCAGCATATGAGTATGAGTTATGAGTAAACATCCATTTCTTTTTCTTTGAAATGCCTTGTTTTAAATGGGAAATATAGAAATGACATCAAATTGTTCAAAGAAATGTAATATAGCAACCAGTATATCATGGAAGCTGTTTAAATGAACACATTGCAATGTTACTCTAGAAATTACCATATCTGTCCAGAAGAAATGTAGAAACAGCCTTGTGGAATAAGAATGAGGAATTAAATCTTGCTCCTCCTATCCGTCAAGCACTACATGAAGCAAAATTTACTGCATAAACAATAGATATGATATTGCAGCCACAGCAGCCGCTGTTTGTGACAGCTGGGTTAAAAATAATTTAAAGGCATTTATGGACTTCCATATAAACTAACTTTCACACAATATAAAAAGAACATATATACACTGGAGAGAAGGAGAGAGCAAATATAATATTCATCTAACCTTTCAGGTAAGATTTAAAGCCTGAGCCTCTTCACACTTCCCTAAACAAAGTACTATACTAGTTTTTATCTAATCGAAGAAAAAGAACAAATTATCAATATACTGTACCTAGTTTTTAAACTACAGATCAGGTTTCCTTAAGGCAGTGGTAGCGAACCTACGGCACGCATGGCAGAGGGAGCATCCAGAGCAGTGGTGGGATGTCAAAAATTTTACTACCCCACCGTGATGTCATCACAGTGTGGGTGGAGCTAACATCATGATGTCATGTCATGGGCGGGGCCAAAGAAAAAAATACAAAATACTAAAAATAGGGAGCTTCAGGCTATAGGGAGCTTCAGGCTAGCAGCTTCTCTTCCTCCTCCCCGTTTGGGAGGACAGCAAGGAGGCCGTGCATATGTGCCAAGCACTAGGCGTGCATGCACACAGTGAAAAGGTAAGCCCCGAAGGTGGTTTCCCCCAAAAGTTGCTACAGGTTCTCTGGGACACTGGGAAAAGTTACTACCGGTTCTGGAGAACTGGTGAGAACCTGTTACATCCCATCACTGATCCAGAGCCCTTCCTGTAGGCACATGCACCATCCCCCCAGCACAGAGTTCACTCTGCCCCTGCCCCCAGCAGCCCAATGGGAGCTCTTCCTCCCTCCCCTGCCTGGAGTAAGGCAGGCAGCCCACATGTGGCATGAGGGAGAAGTGCGGATAGCAGCCTGTTGAGTCTGTGAAGAAGGGGAGTTGTTTTTCTAAATTAAATCCTCAGAATTTGGGTTAAATTGCCATGTTGCACTTTGCAATAAATAAGTGAGTTTTGTATTGCAATTTGGGCACTCGGTCTCTAAAAGATTCACCATCACTGCTCTAAGGAATCTCAGAAGACTGGCTCACATTGCTCAGCATGGTCAAGCTGGAGTGGCAACAACAGCTACCCAGAATCCCAGAAAATATTCTTTTTTCACCCACCCAGATGTTATTTTATATCCCATGATGGCAACTGTTGGGTGTGATTGACTACAACTTAGCTTATACTCAGAAGAATGCATTTCTTTGCACTGGGAGGAGTAGAGACTACAGACCTCTTCAGCTTTGCTAAACTGTCTTTGCCTTTTTACCGTGGACATGTGGCAGGCATACCTCAACACCGAACACTGTTTACCTTACCACCAAAGATTTATCTATTTATATCTACTTGCAATTTCTTGCTTTTGAACTGCTAGGTTGGCAGGAGCTAGGACAGAGACAGGAGCTCACTCTGTCATGCAGTATTCAGGAATCGAACTCTGACCTTCCAGTTGTCAAGTTCAGTGTCTTAACCACTTGAGTCACTGTAGTCCCCCAGATAAATATTGGCAGTTTGAGACCCAAGTGTTGCATGACAGAGTGGGTTCCTCAAATCTGTCCCAGCTCCTGCCAACCTAGCAGTTCAAAAACAAGAAATTGCAAGTAGATAAATAGGTACTACTTCCATGTGAAATGTAACAGCATTCCATGCTGCCACATGACCATGGAAATGTCTGCAGATGCAGACACTACTTGCTCTTTGGCTGTAAAGGGAGATGAGCACCACCCTCTAGAATCAGACACAACTGGATTCTGCGCAAGGGAGAACTCTAATCACAAAGCTGGGTGGGCTGAGGAAGATGGTGGAAGACAGAGGTGCCTGAGTCCATAGGGTCTCAAAGGGTCAGAATCAACTGTGCAACTGAACAACAAAAACAAAAATAACCTGACTCCATAAAGGGGCCAAAGGCTATGGGTGGATGATCCCCTTTAGGAGGGGATCTAAGAAAATATGAATGCTAATATTTATCTGCATTCATGTTTTCTTATAAAGCAGTGTAGATTTAATTCTCCTATAAAAGGAAAATTTGTTTGGGTAATCATTGTATATTTCAAAGGGAAGAACCTGCAGGTTCACATTGATCTCATGCTATTGTGTGATTAAAGTTCTCCCTTGCTCAAAAATCAGCAATCACCTGCCAGGATTAGCAGCAGCTGCTGCAAGTCCTGCAGAACTAGAGCCCTGAGCCTGGAAGCAGTTGTCTAAGTCTTACAGGAAAGGACACTTGCCCTCCTGCAGTTGCTAAGCCCAACCTGAGAGCCCTGGGGAGGGTTATGGATCTTCATAAGCTCCACCTGGAGAACCTGGGTGGCTTAGCTATACTGTATAAGAATCAGCCCTCCCTCAGCAATGAAGGTTAACAGACTTGCAGTTACTTGGCTCCTGGATTGCTTGCTTTAATTCTGGAAGATCTCTTGCCTTGTTCTTGGTTCCAAAATTCTCCTGCCTTGTTCCTTATCCCTGTGGACTCTTATTGTGCTTTGCTTGGTTCATTGTTCTTGGAATTCCATTCTCACCTTGCTCCACAACCCAAGGGTACTCTGCTGTGTCTGTTCTCCCAGTCCCCTCACTTCTGGCTCAACTGGGCTATGTTTTCATCACCTGGGCCTATCCTCCGTCTCTGGCTTCACTTGGACTGAGATTTGGTTACTGTTTGGACTGTTACTTGGTTGTCCTGGGTCCTGTTGTTGTATCACCTGCCAGCTGCCCATGCCTTGGACTCTGAAACCACAAGGCTAAGGCGGAGGCGATCACACTTATATACTTCTCCAAAGCCCTTAGTGCACTATCTGGACAGCTCCCAAGTTAATTAGCATTTTGCCTTAACATGCCTTTGGCCTCTTTAGGGAGTCAGGTTATTTTTGTTTTTTGTTGTTCAGTCGCACAGTTGATTCTGACCCTTTGAGACCCTATGGACTCAGGCACCTCTGTCTTTCACCATCCTCTTCAGCCCACCCAGCTTTGTGCCCATTGCATCTACAATAACATCTAGCCATCTCATTTTTGGCCGACCCCTTCTTCTTTTGCCCTCCACCTTTCCAAGCATCAAGGCTTTCTCAAGTGAATCTTCTCTTCACATTTGATATCCAAAGTACTTTAGCTTCATCTTTACTATTTGACCTTCTAAGGAGCAGTCAGGGTTGATTTATTCTAGGATCGACCTATTTCTTCTCCTTGCTGTCCAGGGGACTCTCAAAACTCTCCTCCAACACCACATCTCAAAGGCATCTATTCTTCTGCGCTCAGCTTTCCTAATGGTCCAGCTCTCACAACCATACATTGCCACTGGAAACACCATTGCTTTCACTATACAAATTTTTGTTTGCAATGTAATGTCTCTACTTTTCACTATGTTCCCCAGGTTTTTCATCGCTTGCTTCCCACGAATCAGTCACCTTTTTATTTCATGGCTGCAATCTCCATCTGCAGTGAGCTTTGAGCCTAAGAAAGTAAAATCTGAAAGGGGGGGGCTACGTTAGTAAAAGACAGGATAAAGATATGTAAGGATAGGACAAAAAAGGATGAATTGTTTGATTGGTTGGGACTGAATTGGTTTCAACGATTAGCAGTAGAAAAGTGGAATAATAAATATTTACAAGAAAGATTGCTAGATAGACCGAAAACAGAAATTGAAGAAATTATGTTTAAATTAAGGAAAGGGGAAATTGAAATTAAAGGGTTGGTTAGTAAAATATACAAAATATTAAATAAAGGGAGTAAAGCCCAGGAAGTATTGAAAAACATATGGGAAGAAGATTTAAAATTGAAAATTTCAGAGAGTGATTGGAAAAAAAAGTGGAGCAAAAGAATTATGAAAAATTTATCAGTAAGAGTAAAAGAGCACAACTACAAATTGTTATGGAGATGGTATTTGACACCTATAAAATTGCACCAGATAGATGAGGAAATGAGTAATAAATGCTGGAGATGCAAAGGTGCTCTGGGTACATACGTGCATATGTGGTTAGATTGTAAAGTGGTTAATGTTTTTTGGACAAAAGTAGGAGAAGAAATAGCAAATATCATGGGTGTACGATTAGAGATTGAGCCAGATATAATGCCATTGACAAATGTGGAAAAAATTAATGTGGATAAAGGCAAAAAAGAGTTAATAGCCATAATGCTGTCATCAGCAAGGCACTGTATAGCGAGAAATTGGAAAAGTGATACTCAATTAAATATGGAAGATTGGTACAGAGAAACATGGGAATTGGCGTTGAACGACAAATTGACATGGGAAGTGAAAGTTAGAAAGGGTGTAGTTCAGGAGAATAGGTTTTGGAGGATATGGCATCCATTTATAGAACATTCACTGTACAATGATAAAGCAACACAGCCAGCACTGGAACAAATGAGTTTTTGGAGGAACATTTGAATATGGACTAATTGTAACCTCTCTGGATACTGTAAATAGCACAGGGTGTTGAAAAGAGAACTAATTCTCTTCTCTAAATATGTAATCGTTTTTGTTTTCTTTTGTTGGTCTTACGCCATTTGGTATTAAAATTAAAAGGTAGTTACGTGTATATACTCACATAATTAATTGGACATAGGTGTATGTCCATGTCTAAAAGTGGGTACAAGCATGTATACAAGTGTATCTGTATATACAAATATAAAAATAGGCAAATAGGTCTGTAATTGTATATAAACACATGTACATGGGTATTGGAAGAATTACTGGTAATAAGTAAACAAAATATGAATATAAGTTGATGGTAAAAAAAAGTACTAGAACGTGAGAAATATATAAGATAAGAAGTAATACTCATCATATGTGTCCATTCTCACCATATTATTAATGTATTTTTTTTGTTTTATCAATACTGTACTGTAAGCAATGTTTTTTGTCATATATCTTGTTTTCTTTATTGTTTGTCTTTTGTATGTCAGAAAAATTCAATAAAAAATTAAAAAAAGAAGGTAAAATCTGTCACTGCTTCTACTTCTTCCCCATCTATTTTCCATGGACTGATAGGACCTGTTTTTGGTTTTATTTATATTGAGCCTCAAACCAGCTTTTTCACTTTCTTCTTTCAACCTAATCAGGAGATTCTTTAGGTCCTCCTCACTTTCTGCCATTAGGGTGGTATCATCTGCATATCTCAAATTGTTGATGTTTCTCCCAGCAATTTTGATCCCAAATTGTGATTCCTCTATCCCTGCATTGCGCATTATGTGCTCTGTGTATAAGTTGAATAGGCAGGGTGACAAAATGCAGCCTTGTCTTACTCCTTTTTCTATTCCAAACCACTCTGTCATTCCGTATTCTATCCTAACTGTTGCTTCTTGATTCATGTAGAGGTTTCTCTTGAGGCATATAAGGTGTTCTGGTATTCCCATCTCTTTAATTACTTGCCACATTTTGTTGTGGTCCACACAGTCAAAGGCCTTAGTGTAGTCAATGAAACAGAAGTAGACTTGTTTCTGATATTCCTTTGTTTTTTCCATGATCCAACGTATGTTGGCAATGTGGTCTCTAGTCTCCCTGCCTCTTCTGAACCCAGCCTGCACTTCTGGTAATTCTCTCTCCATGTGCCGCTGCAGTCTATCCTGTATTATCTTGAGCATCACCTTGCTAGCGTGTGGGATGAGCACAATTGTTCGATAATTTGAACACTCTTTGGCATTACCCTTTTTGGGGATTGGAACATATACTGATCTTTTCCAATCTTGTTGCCATTGTTGTGTTTTCCAAATCTGCTGGCATATAGAATGCAATAATTTGATTCCATCATCTTTTAGGGCTTTGAAAAGTTCAACTTGGATACCATCATCTCCACTGGCTTTGTTGTTTGCAGTGCTTTTTAGGGCCTTTCTGACTTCACTCTCTAGGATGTCTTGCTCAAGTTCTATTTACTCATCATTGTTATTATCAGGAGTGTTGAGGTCCTTTCTGTAGAGTTCCTCTGTGTACTCTTTCCATCTTTTCTTAATCTCTTCTGCATCAGCTAACTCCTTGCCGTCTTTGTCCCTTATTATGGTCATTTTTGCTTTAAACATTCCCTTGATTTCCCCAATTTTTTTGAAAAGATCTCTAGTCCTGCCTCTTGTGTTGGTTTGTGGATAAAAGCCTTCCTCCTTCTGAGTGGGACTGAGTCAGCTAATTAATTTGTTCCTGCCATTATGTAACTTAAAGGAGTTAATTCAATTTGTAAGTTAATTACACACAAATTGTTTTATGGCAGACCAAACACCTTTTACTCCTTCCTTTGTCACAGTTATACCTTTTCCTACATTAGCTTGTCTAGGAGGAAGCAAACTGTCTTTTGATGTGCAATCAGATAAAAGGATAAGTTTGACTTATTAGCCTTCCCCCTGTTTTTCTTTGAAGACAGATTCATTGAGGCATTAATTAATCCTTTTGTGGTTGGTTTGTGCAGGCTTGGCTTACACCTTTTGATCTGGGCAGGGACTGATTTCCAGCCTTCCAGCTAGCTCCCACTCATGTGTGGAGGAAAAGCCTTAAAGCTTCCAGTAAAGATTTCTGTGTTTCATGACCCTAATTTCTCAATCTCTTGTCGCATTTTTTGAGAATATGTTCCAGAATTGTTCTGCCATCATGTCCTTGGAGATGGCAGAACAAATGCCAGGGGAGGAAGAAGCCAGGGCAGGTTGAGGATCTTGCCGCCCCTTCCCCTGTGCCTACACCAACTGCCAGGGGAGGGAGAAGCCAGGGCAGGATGAGGATCTTGCCGCCCCTTCCCCTGTGCCTACACCAACTGCCAGGGGAGGGAGAAGCCAGGGCAGGTTGCTGCCCCTTCCCCATGCCTACACCAACTGCCAGGGGAAGAAGCAGCCAGAGCAGGTTGAGGACCTTGCCGCCCCTCCCCTTGTGCCTACACCAACTGCCAGGGGAAGAAGAATTCAGGACAGGTTGAGAACTTCACCGCCCCTCCCCCCTGTGCCCATACCAACAACGGCCTAAGGAAGAAGATGCCAAGGCCTAGCAGTGGCTGAAAACATCGCCCCCTCCTCTGGGCCCACAACAACGGCCTGAGGAAGAAGATGCCAAGGCCTAGCAGTGGCTGGGGACCTTGCCCACTCCTCTGGGCCCACAACAATGGCCTGACGGGAGTTAGTTTGTGTTCTGGTTTGGTTGTTTTATGTGGTTGCATTTTATAATTTTTATTGTACTGTTGTTGTTTTGATTGTAAGCCGCCCTGAGTCGCCTCGGCGAGTGGGCAACAATATAAATAAATAAATAAATAAATAAATAAATAAATAAATAAATAAATAAATAAATAAATAGCAATGGGTTAAGTGGGGGTTTTTCTGCCCAGTATAAAATTAACAGTCAAGACCAAAGAACTGTTACGGTAACATTAATGTTGTTGTTGTTGTTGTTGTTGTTGTTGTTGTTGTTGTTGTTGTTACTGTATATACTTGAGTATAAGTCTGGGGGTTTAACCCCCCAAATGAGGTCCAGAAATGGGATTCGAATTATACTTGGGTCAACATAAACACTCAAAAACATACCCACACAAATGTCTAAATAAATTAATTTTAGTGTATTTTCATGTATTCTAATTATTGAAGCTAGCAGCTGCTACATTTTCCACTCCTGACTTATACTCAGGTCAATCTATTTTCCTAGTTTAGAGATCCAAATTAGGTACCTCGACTTTATAGCGGCCAACCGTCACGGATTCTCCGGGACAGTCCCGATTTGAGAGGGGGAATCCCGAGTTACCATTTTTAGGAAAATGGTCACGGAATTCCCCCATGACGTCCCGGCTGTCCCGATTTCTCTTCGGCAGCAGGCATTTAAAAAAAAAAAAGGAGCAAAAAATGGCTCCAAAAATTCAGCGATGTGATTGGCTCTCTATGTCAGCTGACACAGAGAGCCAATCACATCGCTGAATAGGGGAAACACCTATTCAGCGATGTGATTGGCTCTCTATGTCAGCTGACATAGAGAGCCAATCACATCGCTGAATAGGGGAAACACCTATTCAGCGATGTGATTGGCTCTCTATGTCAGCTGACATAGAGAGCCAATCAAATCGCTGAATTTTTCCCCCTTCCCTACCGGAGTTTTAAAAAAAGCCTCTTTAGTCTCATCAGCTGTTAGTCGGGAGAGAAAATAAGCAGAGCTTCAAGGTAAGCAGAGTTGGGGGGTGTATTCTCTGTGTCCGAGCAGGCTGCCTGCTTATTTTCGGGGGGTGGCTTATATTTCTATATACTGAGTATATAGAAATATAAGCCACCCCCCAAAAATAAGCCATAAGGCCATTTTTGGCCATTTTGGGGGGGGAAAAAGAATATAAGCCATGCCATGGCTTATATTCTTTTCCCCCCCCCCAAAATGGCCAAAAATGGCCTGATGGCTTATTTTCGGGGGGTGGCTTATATTTTTAGAGCCCCCCGAAAATCGGCACATGGCTTATTTTCCAATAAACTGTGCATGCGCAGAAACTCAATCTGATGCATGCGCAATGCATCAGATTGAGTTTCTGCGCATGCACAGTTTATTGGAGCCATTTTTTGCTCCTTTATTTTTTGGCCCCGCCCATGACGTCGTGACGTTGGCCCCGCCCATGACGTCATGACGTTGGCCCCGCCCCACTATCCCGGATTCGGTTTTGTAAGGTGTTGGACGCCTTACTCGACTTATATTCAGGATGACTTATAGTTGAGTATATACAATATATCATTGCTAACATGGCCATTAGCTTGGCTTGTTGGGGTACTCTGAAAGTTTTTGCCTAAAGCAGTAACTTTTTAAAGCTTTGATTGAGATAGCTAAGAGATGGTCACAAACTAGAATACAAATCAGACTGGTGCATGATTGGGGTTAAGAATTAAATGGGGTGTGGGGGGGAGAAGTCTCTGAAAAATTGCACCAGGAGGTTAAATACTAAAATATTGTCTTGTTCAGGGGTTCCCAACCTTTTTGAGCCAAGGGCTGGATCACGCTCTCTGTCAGCTTCAAGGGCCAAATGGCCATTTTGCCCTGCCGGCATGATGGGAGTGGCCATTTTCTCCCAACAGGTTCAAATGGGGTGGCCATTTTGTTTTTTGAATGTCCTTGGGGGAGGCACGTGGATCTAACCTACAGGCCTTAGGTTGGGAACCCCTGGTCTTGTTCCTTATACACAGCTATATGGCTCTTATATTTTTGATGCTTGTAGCATATTCCATTATAGATTTCTAAATGGATTTGAATGAAATAGGAAGAAAGCACGTCATATCAAATTTTATGCAACATCTTTATTGCATGCTTAGAGACCTCAAAGTCTGCTTTCCCTCATACTGCAAATAGAAATGTTGGACATCAGTAAATAAATTGTCATACAGAAAACTATTTCAGACTGAGTGCTGTGACAATGATATTTTGTCACTTGACACAGCCTATTTCACTAAGATGAGGTTACCCTGTTCTCCTGGCTGTCATTTCTGAGTGAGTCTTGTGCATGAAAATATCATCAGCTATAAAAGCCATTCATCTTTATTTTCCAGGAATTCTCCTTCCCCAATGAGGATTGTAAAGTTCAGTTAATAAACAGCTGAGGACAGAAACAGGAAATTAATCCTGACCTTTCAAAATTCTGAACATGTTCTCAATAACCTAGATTCAAAGGAAAGGTGGAAGGAGACATCAAACCAGCTTAGGCAGCTCTGGGGATAGGATAAGTCAGAGCTTAAAACTTCATTTCTGGCTGTGTTATGGGTGCATTTTACTTCCACTTCTAGGAGCGATGAGGGCGGCGGGCACAGGCCAGATAAATTGCAGCAACTCCCATTCCTGTGGATTCACGAGGGCTTGGGCTTCTGGGAGTTGAAGTCCAAGAACATCTGGAGTGCCAAGGTTCACCATCACAGGAGTAGACCATACTGCCAGCAACTCAACACCAAGTGTCCAGCAGTGGTTAACTAACCTGACATCCCTGAAAAGGGTGATGGTTCACAAGTGCATTAAATCCCACTTGAATCTATCTTGATGGAGGGCAGCAGCTTCATCAATACTGGCCTGGAGTCAATGAGGACTTTGTGTGCCAAAAGAGCTCAGGACCAGAAAATGACTCACAGAACTGGATCAGTGGCACAGATGTGGAAGCCAGATGAAAGGCCACTGCATTATATTATCAGTACCGTCTTCATGACTGATCGCCATGATGATTGCAAATATTTGGATTCAGATACAGCAGAACAACAAGAAGAAAAGGTGCTTTAGAAGATTATCACAAAGGTTAAAAATCCAATCAGCATTTTGTTTATTCTACTTCTCTCTGATCTCACTCCTGTAAATGTGACCACTCTACAATATAAACTTGAATACTGTACTTTATTCACCTAAAAAAGCAGACTGTAAACCACAGAAGTTCATGCTACACTAACCATGTCCGTGTTAATGGTGCTGGAAAACAGTATTTTTTAATGACACTGAACTAGAATAACATGGCTGTCTTTGCAAATAAAATTGTAAAATTACATAAAAACAATTATATGTAAAGGGTGGATGAAAAAAAGAAAGGTAGAAAACTGAGAAATGGAGCTGTACTGAAATCTAAAGAGATTATCTTGATCAGTGAATAACTGCAAAATCAGACCTTGCCAATTTGCAATGAAAATTGATGAAGCTATTCAAATTCTAACAACACACATTGATTTTAGAGGAGATTTGGCATTATTTCAGCCAGCTGCTAATTGTCCATGTGGATTTGTGGACAAAAGAGAATGAATATAATTTCCTCTCAAAAAACAATAACAACAATAGCCAAAAAAAAGGAAATGCCAATAAACAAGCTTGTCCAAGAGACAGACACTATCTTAGTTGCCCCGAAAGAATGTTGATCTTTTTCATACTACATTAGCACTAGTGTGAAAGTTCCTTTAGTACAGTTGAGCCTTAGTTTTAGATATAATGTTCTCAGATAGTTTTGATCAGGATATTTGATATGATCTTCCTGTCCTGAAGCTTATATTGCTCCTCTGAGGCCTTGTTACACTTCTCACTGCCAGGAGCAGTAAAGCTGGTGGAGATGCATTCTCTTTAATGTCTAGGTTGGGCCTAAGATTTCAGAGAACTTGTATCACTTAGAAGAACCATACAGTTCCTGAGGAAACCCAAAGGCTACTTGGCTTCTGCTTCAGATTCAAAGGGAACCCCCAACGGTGACAATTTTTTCATTTGTGGAAAGTAAAGTATCACAAACACATCCCTGTCATAACAAAATTTCACATACATTCAAAATTTGAACTAAATTTTAAGCAAGCAGGAAAAGGATACAAGAGCTTTTTAAAAAATATTAAGTAACTTCTTATTCTTCAGGGCATCATAATTTGCTTTTATGTGCCAGCTTTTTTTTTTTAATTAGTGCTAGTGTCTCCATAACTGGAAGTATCCTGGGCCTTTCTGAATCTGTAAAACAGCAGAGATAGCTTCATATGTTTATATGTTCGATAATTGTTAGATGATTTGGAAAGGCTCAGTCCATTATTTTCAGTCCAAAAAAGTGCAGTGAAGACATTTTGAGAAGTTCATTTCCCTTAATTCATAAAAGAAAATATGTTTGTCCTAGAATGAGATTAGGACCCAAGGTAGTTTATAGTGTTTAATTTAAAAAAAAAAACCCTGAAAATAACAATTCTTCCTCTTGTTCTGCTGTATCCGAATCCAAATATTGGTAGCCCTCATGACAATCAGCCATGAAGACATCCTGTAAATATAATGCAGTGGCCTTTCATCTGCCTTCCTCATCACAGCATGACACCTGTATCTATGATCCAGTTCTGCGAGTCACTTTCTGGTCCTGAGCCCTTTTGGTACACAAAATCCTCATTGGCCCCAGGCCAGTATTGATGAAGCTACTGCCCCCCATCAAAATGGATTCAAGTGAGATTTGATCCATTTGGGAACCATCACCCTTCCCTGTGAACTTTGGCACCCAGCTGTTAGTCCTCAGAGTTGTCAGGTTAGTTAACCGTTGCCTGACGCTGAGTTGCTGGCAGTAGAGTCTACTCTGTTACTGAGGAGGGCAAGAGTTCATATAAATTAAAAAGTCATAAAAGGTTCAGATAATCTCATCTTCATCTGGCAAGAAGTTAAAGTGATTATTATGTGGAACCCTTTCCCTTTCATTGTTACATCTCCCTCCTCCCCTCCCCGCTTAGTACTGTACCTATAAAAGGCTGACTTACAATTACTTTTCATATCTAAATTTTTCTTCTTCTATTATAGTGAAGACAGTTATTGCAATATATCACCACTGCATTCAATGGCATTTATAAATTGGGGGTGGCACATCAATCACATAACATTTCAAAACAAAATTATGAATCTGTCCCCTATAGTAAATCACCAAAAGATAATCAAGGCTAAATCCTACATGTACCTGAGGCTGCTTCCACTGTCAGCCTTCCCAAATTAAATGCTAGCAGTGTTAATAAAGTTTCGTTGATTGTATTATATTTTGCAAGTTTGTATTGGGAAGGGGCCTTTTTAAATGATGGATATGACAGCCAGAGTTTGTCATTTTGACTGGTATGTAAGTAGAAAAATAACATGAAGAGTCATTTCACACTCAGAAGCGGGGGTTCCCAAGCTTTTCAAGCTGGGGGCCGGGTTATACTCTCATTCAACTTTGCGGGCCGGACAGCCATTTTGCCCTGCCTGCACGATGGGGGTGGCCAGTGCCAGATCAGCCATATAGCAGGAATAACAAATGCTACAGGCCCAATGTCTCTGGGGCCCCCAGGGCCTGCGCTCAGTTACAGTGAAAATCCAGATTTAAATATTCAGTGCATTTGCGCGTATATTCAAAAAATGTACACTCAGAGAGACTTGTCAATGCCTCATTGGAGTGTTCATAATGCATGCCAAAGAGTAAAGATGTGTGCGCAGGCGGAGCCATCTTTGTCTGCGCACGCATCTTACGTGTTACTCTGTAGTAGTGTGAATTTGTGTTGAGTGGCAGAGTCAATGACATGTGAGCTGTGTTTTGTTTTATAGGTATCCTAAATCTAAGCAAGGGCCTTTTGACATGATTTGCTACAGGTCTTGCGCTGGCTTAATCCAGCACTGGGGTGGCAATTTTGCCCCAACAGCTTCAAAGAGATGGCCATTTTTTCTTGGATGCCCTTGGAGGGATTGGGGCCACATGAAATGGTACCATGGGCTGGATTTGGCCCACGGGCCTCAGGTTGGGAGCCCCTCCTCTAGAGGTACAGGGATTCAGAAAATTGAACAGTGATTGTGCAAAATGCAAGGGGTAATACACAAATCGCTTAATTCAAATAAATGACTTAATTTTGCTGCAGACCAGCCAGTCTTTCTCTCCATCTGTTCCTTTCCTATTCAAAACAAATATGCCAAACTTTGGACAAATTCATGCCATGGTTTGGATCTGCAATTCAAATTAAGGTATAAGGCCCTAACATTTCTCAGATGTTGCCGAGTCTGGTACTTATTGTATATTAGTTTTAGGCTCCTTGTGGATAAAAGAGTGATGGATCTGACTTAAACTAAAGGTGGAGTGGCTCTGGGAGGCTGAGCTATACAGGAACCAGCTCTTCCACCCAGCTGCTGCTTCACAAATGAAGGATAGTAGACTTATTGTTGCTTGGCTCTTGGATCTCATGCCTTTTTCCTGATCCCTGTCCTAGAAGACCTCCTGCCCTGCTCCTGGTTCCTGTGAACTGCTGTTGTGCCTTGCCTGGATCTTCACTCCTTTAATCCTGTCTTGCCTTGCTTCAGTCCCTTAAGGCAGTGGTGTGCTGGCCCACAGGGATACATTCTGGTGTGACTGGCACTCCCCAGAGGCAGACAAAGGTAATGGAAATGTATGGGATTTCTCTCCCCCCCCCAGCCCCCCAATAGGTGCCCCCATCACTTCCTGTCCACCGTCCTCCCAAGGTGCCCATCACACCCCTGCCTGAAGGTGTTCTGCCTTGTCTACTCTTTTGATCATCTTTGCTTGGACTATGCTTTTGTCATCTTGACTAAACCTGTAACTCTATCTCAGGCTTGATTCTGGACTTTGACTCTGGACTGTGATACATTTAATGTTCAGTATGTTACCTGGTGTTCATGTTACCTGTCACACAACCAAGTGGAATACAGTAGAACCCTGTTTAATTTTTATTTTATTTCTTTTATTTCTTTTATTTATTTATTTACGGTTTTGTGCTGTGGTTGTTTGGTTGGGTGGGTGGGTTGAGGTGTGTGTGTGTGTGTGTGTGTGTGTGTGTGTGTGTGTGAGAGAGAGAGAGAGAGAGAGAGAGAGAGAGAGAGAGAGAGAGAGAGAGAGATTACTTTACTTTACTTTAATTTAATTTTTTAATTTAATTTTATTTATTTATTATTTTTGCCCCCGCCCACAACATCATGACATCATGATGTTGGCTCCGCCCATGATGTCATGATGTCATGACATTAGCTCCCCCCCACACTGTGATGACATCACGGTGGGGTAGTAAATTTTTTGACATCCCATCACTGGGTAGACTGATTCTCTGCTGCTTTGCCTGCTTCTTTGGGATAGTTTTTATGCATTCTTTACGGCTTTCTTGAGTAGCAGCAAAAATATAAATGGAAAAAACAAAATGAGGACAGGGTGCCTGGAGGGTAATGGTCCATGGGGTCGTAAAGGGCCCATTCATAGATGTTCCATATTAAGATAATTTAATTTGATACTGGGTCATTCACTGATCACTCTATTTCTCAGAAGAACTCTGTTCTACCTGTTGCTGTATGCCAGGAATTATAATTGTACTGCTGGTGAATTTCTGGGATAAACAAAATAAAATAAAAAGTATTACAATCTCAAAACATATTTACTGTTTACTGCATTGTAGGACTTACTTTCTAGGTTTGCAATTCATCACAGCCTTCAACGTATATTTTATTTATTTATTTATTTATTTATTTATTTATTTATTTATTGTATTACTGTATTTGTATTGCCGCCTCTCTCACTGAAGTGACTCCAGGCAGCTCACAAGAGTATCAAAAGTTCAAAATACAAAACATCCCCATCATACAGGACTAAACAATTAAAACTTTAAAAACCATTAAAACACCCTCCCTATAAAATTGAAAAACGTGGACGACCTTATTATTTATTTATTTATTTATTTATTTATTTATTTCATTTGTATCCCACCCTCCTCTGAAGACTCAGGGCGGCTTTACAACTAAAAACAATTATATAAGCCAGCCCGGGGGGGGGGGGGGACGGCTAACACACCAGCAGTGTCCCACACCTGCTGCACTAACCAGGTTTTAAGGCCCTTTCAAAAGGCTGGCAGCTCTGCCTGGAGGCGCAACTCAGTCGGCAAGAGGTTCCACAAGGCTGGAGCAGATACGGAGAAGGGCCTCCTTCTAGTGCCAGAGAGACGAGCAAATAGTTTTTTTTAAGAGCATCATAGCAATTCTGAAAGCTTTCTTTCTTTCTTTCTTTCTTTCTTTCTTTCTTTCTTTCTTTCTTTCTTTCTTTCTCCCCCCCCCATCCAATTTTAGAGCCATAAACATTGAGATGGTTTAATTAAACTATGGCCTCTTTATTATCTCATGGACAATTAGAACAGTATCTAGTCAGCATTTATGGCAATGAAAACCACACAAATGTTTTGAAACTGTTTTCAGGTCATTACCAAAGAAAATTGATAATCATCTCCAATATTCAAGGAAGTCATTGAATATAAAATGACTCTTCAAGAAGCAATATGATTCTACAGTACTGTTCCCTTGGGCCACTATCTTTTTTTCTCCTCTTAAAACTATTATTTGAAAGCTAAGTTAAGGAATGATTAAGTTTGCATTTGCAAGTAAGCCTTTGACCCTGCCCCCCCCCCTCCATATAAAAGAGAGGCAATAGAGTATAATGGTTAAAATAATGGTTGAGTCTGGGAGATTCAGGTTTAATTCCTGCCCCACAACCTGCTTAGAAGGTTATGATCTACTACCATAAGGCTTAACACAGAAGCAAATTGGAATTTAGAATCCTCATCTGTTTTGCCTGAAAACAGACCATTCATTTCAGTGATGAAGATTACAATATATCGCTGGTTTAACGATTTCGCATGTGACAGATTGCTTTTTTCTCCACGAATAAGACCGACAATCTTTATATTCAATTTCTCTGACACAAATTGTATGAGTTTTAACAACAGTAATTTCAAAAGCTGAAATTTAATGTTTTGACAGAGAGGGAGAGGGAAAGACAGAAAACACCACAGAAAGTAGTCATGTGTTAGAGGAAAAGGAAAAACCATTTTTTTTCTTCAGTGAAGGCTACATGTTCTCAGGCATAATCTATGAAAACATAAACAAAAGTTGGTAACTACGAAAATGAGGTGTAGGAATAGGCTGCTGGACTGACTAGATGGGTTAAAATCAAGAATGAGATTATAAGGGAAAGAATTGGAATAGAACCTGTACTAAACTATATACTGAGACAACAAAAAAGTGGTTTCTTCATTTGGTGAGATTGTCTTGGAATTCCATACTATACAAGGACAAAGACCACGAGACAGACCCAGAAGAAGATGGAGAGAGAACATCAAAGAAATATTACAAGAACACCAAATAACACCGATGGATGCCACTAGAAATACCAGAGCAAAAACCTTGCATCTCCCTCGATACCCGATGGGGTAAAAGAGGAAGAGAAGAAGAAGAATCTATCAAAGGTGGCAAACCAGTGATGAGTAGGGCTGAAACCAAGGGTATACAGTGCCATAGTAAAAAAAAATAATAAAGGCAAGTCCACTGCTTTCATTCTTTTCCCCTCTCTGCCATGTTAAAGCAAATGCGTGCTTCCTTCGCTAATAGTGTTGTTTTACCAGGAACACAATTTTTTCAGAAATAAATGCCTGAAACATCAGGCATGCAAAGCTCTGCTATCTCCCAACTGACCAGTTACAAAGCAAAAGCAGGCAAATTTGCATATGCAGACTAAGACAAACTCTTGTCAGAATGAGCAATTTTTCTACTTAAGGGAACTTTGCTTCTAATGTATTGGTTAACTGTACCACCTACTTTGGCAATATAATATTATTTACTTTCTCTCTCCCTCTTCCCAGTAGAACTGCCTACAAGAAATTGCTCACAAGTTCACAGTGAACAGGAACAAGCTTTATTGCCTTTGATCTTTCCAGTGCACCCACTGAACTTCTAGTTATAGTTCTTTGTAGAGATTAGGAGTTTTGTCTGTCTATCTGTTTTAGTCGCCGTCATCGAATTGAAGAACTGGAAGGCACCCTATGAATTCCCAGAACTTCTTTCTACTTAGATCCATGAGGATTTCATTTCATTTATTTTGGAGAGAAAAAATGACCCAAAATTGAAATTTTTACTACATTCAGAAAAGAAAACAATACATGTAAACAAATCAAATAGGTGAGAAAATAAATTGGGTAGATTTGTCCATGAAGATCTAGTGGTCTTAGTTCTTTAAAAAGTTGGAGGATTTTTCCAAATGGGGGTCATTTCATTCCTCCTGTCTCCCCGCTCATCACAAAGATTGCAGAGTTTACCAGGATTACATCCAAACATCAACAATAAAAGCCACTTCCAAGAACACTGTTTCACTCAAGAGATCTTACAAGCCATTAATGAATACAGTAAAACCCCTACTTACAAAAAAGTCCATTCCGTAGGCTTTTGCTTCAATCAGTTTTTAATGTAACTCAAAGCAAACCCACAGGAAAAAAATTTTTTACACAACTCGAAGCAAACCCATTTGAAAAATAAATTTTTTATTTAACTCGAATCAAACCCATAGGAAAAAGAATCTTTATGTAACTCAAAGCAGACCCTTAGGAAATTGTGTAAATCGGAACATGGTTTTAGCACAAAATAATTATGTAAGTTAAATTTTATGATGGTGAGAAAATGCAAAAATTTGGTATCTAAACAGTACATTTTAGAGAACAAATGGAGAAACTGGAGTTTCAGTCCCCATGTACTCATCACCTAATTTTTCTAAGGCCCTCTGAGTTTTTAATATCTATATTTAATATTTAATATTTAATATTTAATATTTAATATTTAATATTTAATATTTAATATTTAATATTTAATATTTAATATCTATAGCTAGCATTTGCCCCCAATGCCCTTACCACTCCCAGGAGCGAAAGTAAAATGTGCCCCACACATGCGTAGAATACTGCTAAATGTGTTCTGTGCATGCATGGGGCGTGTTTTACTTCCGCTTTCAGGTGGAAGGAACCATGTGACTGGCCTGATCAGCTGTCCAAGAGGTGTGGTCAGGCCCACGACCTGAAAACATTTGGAAATGCTGATCTATAGAGAAGATGGATGCAACTTCTTTTTTACAGTGGTAGACACAGCTGTGAAACTTAATTTGAGCAAGCAGGAAAGCATTTTGTTTCATTTGCTTTTGGAAAATTTAGCAAATTCTCTTCCTCTCGTTGCTTTTAGACAAAGCTTACCATTTTTCACATTTGAGATGATAAGAATTTTAGATTTTAAAAAATAAATACATTCAGATACAGGAGGTATTGTCACCAATAGGTTTTTTGTTTCTAGTATATACCATGTATAAATTCAATGTGTGGGTGTTTTAAATGTGTGAATATTGTTTTGTAAGTCGCCAAAGCGGGAAAATATCCCAGATAGGTGGGGTATAAATGTAATTGATTAAAATAAATAAATAAATTTAAAAAACTGACAGATCGTCCTAGCCTTACAATCTCTGCATCATTGACTTGTTTTTGAATAACATTGGCTGAGCGTCTGTTTGATCTGTTTGATCTTAAAATGCTTGTGACTAAAAACAAGATTCCTAAAAGTAAACAATGTGAACCAAAGTACACTTGGGGGATGGTGTGTAAAAGGACTGAGGCCAGTGTAATAACATTAAAAGTAATCTGACATTAATCTTTGGAGGGAGATCATAAAGTGCTATCAGAACTTAGTTTAGAAAGTGCTGTCAGCAGTGAAACAAGAACAAGGCATACCAAAATTCATATCTTTCATAGCTTATGCAGTGAAATGGTGACAACATCAAAGAAATATTACAAGAACACCAAATAATGCTGGTGGAGCCCGCTAGATGTGCCAGAACAAGAACCTTGTATCTCCCTCAACACTCACAGGGGTAAAAGAGGAGGAGGAGGAGGCTGCCACAGCTGGAAGCTGAGTAGGAACTGCAGCAGTGAGCCAATGTCATGGCCATTTCCTTCTCATTTCTTTGTTACTAGCTCATCGGAAATGGGATCATTGCTACATCATCAGCCCATGATCATCGTCATCAACTGCAACTCGTGTCCGAGAAAGCATTTTCCCCCTGAAGCAGGAAAAATGTCATTGGCGTGACTTTGTTTAAGGTGAATCCCAGCTTGCCATGAAGTGACACACACACTATGATAACGGAGCCATCTCCTGTGGAACATATGAAATGAGACATGCAGGATTTAATGTCAGGACTACAAAGGACTTCCGCAGCCTTAAGGATATTTTCAAGGTGCACCTTCACAGCCACTCCATCTGGCATGGCCTCTTCCACCTCCATGACCATTGGGAACCAGAGTTCCTTCTCTGCTCATTTTGCTGTTGGACCTAATATGATGGTTTCCAGTGGCATTTCCTCCACTGAGGGAGACCATCACCCTTCCTAAAAGGGCTCATCCGCCTGCAGCCATTGGCCCCTTTAGGGAGTCAGGTTAACCACCTCCTGACACTTGGCATTGAGTCGCTGGCTGTACGGTCTACTCCATTACCGTAGCAGGATATCTGGCCCAACATCACCCCATGATAGTAGCAGCAGAAAGAGAAGAGGCAGCCATTGGCTAAGTTATGTTGTGTTGGGAAGGGAGCAATGTACAGGGTTCTATCCCCCCTTCCCTTCCACACTTTGGTTGGCTCATTCTCAGATTTTGCTTGCCTACCATCAATGGACACTTGCTCACATGGCCATGATTCTCCGCAACCCATGCCACCAGGAGACATCCATGTTTCGAGACTTAAGGACAGGTCTCACCTAGAGTTTTTATAGTGGCATTGCCTGAAAATAAGTTTTATTAACCATACATTCATCTGCCTCTAATCAATATATTGTGCTTGGTATAAAATGCAATAATAAGAATCTGCTCAGTTGTGATTTTGAGCTAGCTAAAGGTAATATGTGGTATTATCAACAAATTGTGACGTGAACTTGAAGACAGTTGGTACATATTTTTGTTCTTTCATGAAATGAGCTATGATAGGTTTTGTTTCCTGCAGGGATGAAACCAAACTACCTTCACTTTTTCCTAACTACAAACTTTTTGTCAAATCTACAAATAGCAGCAATGACATATGGTACTTTATCATTTGTTTGCAAGGGGACTTAAATATAAATTACCTGGCTTGAGCATTTGTGGGTTTCGGCCAGAACGCAATTGACATTCAGGAGGCGACTCAGAAGAAGGATTGGTGATGTCTCAAAAGAGTGAGTGAACAAAACTTTATACATCGTGCATTCTGGCACACATACAGTCAAACTCTTGGCAGAGGGAAAATCATACCAGACTACAAACTGTTTGAAGATTTCTATCCTTGTAAGGTAGCTAGTTAGGGACCCTTTAAACACCAGTAAATAGCTGCAGGAGGACCATGAATATAGTTACAAGCTGAGATCCATAATTCACTCACTTCAGGGAAATTCTATTGACCTTTAATGGGATCAACTCAAAGCTTTTTTAAAAAGTTTGTTTTAGTATAAAGATAAAAGGGAGGAAATGGTAAAACTTGGCAGTAAATGGAAGAATGAGAATGAATGGGAGGCAGATAGTGCTACAAATAATCAGTGTAGCTGGTCTAACTTACTTTACAAAGGGATGAAAGATTTTGAACCGTAAAATGAGAATACTGGGGATGGGACTGAATAGGTTTTTCAAAAATAAGCATACTATTTGAGGTAAAGGAGACTGATAGCAAGAAGGACAGTTTCAGAATGTTGAATAAGAACTTAGCTAATTAACTGAAATTAATTCCTTCCTACAATAACAAAGGTTTTAAAAAAACTAGATTTTTATTATTTTTATGCAACATATGTCTGTTCAGGAGTAACTCCCGTTAAGTCCAGAAGGATTTACTCACACACAGTGGTATGGCCACCCAGTGGTTCTTGGACTCAGTTCCCACCAGCCAGCATTAGACAATAGTGAAGGGTGTTGCCATTCAACAACTACTGAAGAGTAACTAATTGCTCATTTTTGCTGTATTTTTTCAGCTGAGAACATCCTAAAGAACTCATGGGACTTGTTTATAAATAAGTATGTCTAGGTAAAGTTAAAGGTCTAGACCCATGATGGTGAACCATGGCACTCCAGATGTTCCTGGACTTCAATTCCCAGAAGCCCAAGCCCCCATGAATCTGCACGAATGGTTTTACTGTGATTTATCTAGCCCACACCGCCCTCATCACTCCTGGGAGCAGAAGTAAAATGCACCCATATGGGCACCTTTTACTTCTGCTCCCAGGAGTGACGAGGGTGGCGCAGGGCAGATGAATCACAGTAGACCCATTAGTGCAGATTCTGGGAATTGAAGTCCAAGAACATCTGGAGTGCCAAGGTTCACCATCACAGGTCTAGGGTGCTGTGCTTCTTTTCTGTTTATACTGTATATACTCAACTATAAGTCTAGTTTTTCAGTCCTAAAAATAAGGTCAAAAAAAGTGGCAAGTAGAGTCTAAGGACACTGCCATCAGGGAGTTAGTGTGTGAATTAGATGTGTAGAATTATGCTCATTAGTTCATTTATTTCTTTTATTTCATTCATTAGTTAAGGGTGATGTTATAAATGGGGGAAAATAAAGACATGTTCATAAAATTAAGGTTTTCATAAAATGTTCATAATATCTAAGCTTTTTTGAGCTAAGGTTTTAAACCTTCATAGAAAATGTTTCTGAAGTCCGATCCAAATTGTATAAGTATCAAAAGAAAGGTTATTCTGTCCTCTTTCAAGTGCACTTTAGATCACTTTGATCGGATGATCAGTTTTTTGTTGGACCACCGCCAAACACCTCCCCATGGAAATGTCATTTCAACGAGTCACATTTTTCCTCAATATCTTTTTTGTGGATTCCTGCTTTGGCGTCATTTTTCTCCACATGTTGTATGTGAACTGTATCCACCTCAGGAAGTTGTCATATTCATTTTAAAAATTGCTTTCCCCTCCTTTCTGGGGGTTTGTGTGACCTCTTTTTAGTGTGTGTGTGTGTGTTTTTTTTTTTTTTTTTGTAAAACACTTCGTATATTATGTTTCCGAAGTCCAATTCCAAATCTAATAGTGTCCCCACAATGGTTAATATTTCCTCTTTAAAACGCACTTTGGGTCATCTGAATTGGTTGGGTAGTTTTTTCGCTGGACCCCTAACAACTGACCCCCCTAGCAAAACTGTCACTTTTCCGAAAGTGATGTCATTGCTTTGCATTTTTGGCTTTTGGTTTCTACCAATTCTTAAAGTCGCCGAGATGATCTTTCAAATGACATAACCCTTATTTTCGTGGATGCCTTAGTTTTGGTGTTGCAGCTTCTCAAAAGTACATGATTTTCATTACATTGGAAGAGCTGTCAGACCACCCAACTGAAAGGTAAGACGTTCATAGAATTCATGTCAAAAAGTGGGCTCAGCTTATACTCTGAGTCACTGAGTGCGATGGAAAAGGGCGACAGCAGCTAATAGCCTTCACCAGCCACTTCTCCTGTCCTGTCATTGGAGCATCTTAATCGGCATGGAGAAAATTCCTTTCTGCTGCATCTTATTTTCATGTACTGTATTTTGATTATTGAAACTCACTAGCAGCTGTTTATATTCGGGTCAATCTATTTTCCTGGTTTCTCAGGTCAAAATTAGGTACCTCGCTTATATTCAGGTCAGCTTATACTTGAGTATATATGGTAACCAAAGAGTAAGCATCTGCAAACACTTCTGTGATCATGTGGCAGGCATGTCTAGATGCCGGAGTGCACAAAACACTGTTTACCTTCCCACCAAAGTGGTACCTATTTATCTACTTGCAATTTCTTCCTTTCAAACTGCTTGATTGGCAGGAGCTGGGACAGAGATGGGAGCCCACTCCATCATGCAGCACTCAGGTCTTGAACAGCTCACCTGCCAACCTTCCAGTCATCAAGTTCAGTGTCTTAACCACTAAGCCACCACAGCCAAACAAGCATGGCTAGGACCACATTAATGTCAACAGAAGTGACCACAATATAACTCTCCCATTCTCATCAAAGGGTCTTAGAAGTGTTTAATTGTGCATGCTCCAATAATCTCGTCATATTTGGCCAAGACAAAATGTCCTCTCCATGTTCCCTCCTTTCATTGCTGTTTTCTACGCTCCTTCAATTTTGCTTTTGCAGCTGGGCACTCTAGTTTTGACTGGAAACCAATTTTCTTTACCAAGTATTGAGGGGTAACAACTTGCATCTGCATTATGCATTCAAAGAAGAGGTCCAGGATCATTTTCATATTATTCCAAGGTCAAGGGAAGTCAGCAAACTTCCTGTCTAACATTATTGTTCAATAGCCTCAGCACAGAAATCAGCAAGATGTGAGAGAACCACTTCAGATTCACTCTCCAGATTGAGCACAAACTCAACAGGCTTTGTTAATGATTAATAAAGTAATTTCTCTGGTAGGCAGATTTCCAATCCTGTTGGCAAATTTCTTCCTCTTTCTTTCAGTGTACATTGAAAAGGTATCTCTTGGAAGGCATTACTTTTCTAGACTACAATCCTCTCAGCTAGCATTTGTGCTTTCCAGAAGATTCTATGTATCATGGAACAAAAAAAAAACTCTTGCAGTCTTTAAGAAATGAAATATACCCCTTCTCCTGAGATAGCACAATTTGTCTTGGCTTATCTCTCAAATAAAATATAGATTTATAATCAGGTAATCTTTCATTTCTATTTGGTCATTTATGATGCACTCATGTGTTCTTAGGTTGCAATCATATACATAATGATCTCTTCCAATTCAATGGTACCTTAGCTTGGATACATTGGATTTGTTATTCAGTGAGAAGTTCGTGCATTGGTAGAGGTCTCCACGATGACAATCTGTACATGCAAATGGACTTGAGAAATCAAGTCCATCTGCATGTGTGTGGGTTTTTAGCTATTTGAATAACATATCATCCACTGGCTAAGCAGACCATGATGTGTGCCCTCTGCTTTCGCCTTGCTCAAGGGATCCAACGGAGGACACTTTGGTATGTTTTAGTCCCAGCCTAACATCATTGACAAGAGATGGGCAGAACTGCCTAGTTAGACCACTCAAGCCCCCACCCCTTCTACAAGGCTGTCACCTAAAATGGTATTTATTTCTAAATAAATATGTCTAGACTTCATTGCTAAGAAATTGTATTATATTTTCTTTCATAACTTTTTAAAAATGGATGTAATCTGGAACAAAATAATCCATCCCCAACCTTTCTAGTACAAAACATTATGCTGGATTTTTCAGGTATAGATGTCTCACTCTATTTTGAAAAATTAATTATTCATACAGTGCTATTAATAACACTTTTCTTAATGCCACACATTCATCTCCTTTGTTCTTCAAATTTGACAGTTTTCAAGGTGGTCTTTGATCTTGGTATCTGTAATTGTGTAGGTTGTAATCACATATCCACAGTGGCAACCTCTGCAATGTCTAATGAATGACTTTTTCTTCCTTTGAGGAGTTGATCCATCTGACATTTAGTCTTCCTTGAGTTTAGAAGAACTGAGCAAAGCCATTGAGGACAGGACATTTTGGAGTTCAATCATCCATAAATTGGAGGTGACTTGATGAGATGTAACAACAATAACAACCATTTCATAAGCTGATAGCAAACCTGAAAAATGGGACTCAAGCTTGCTGAGGTAGCCCATCTCTGCTGTGAAAGTTGTACAATCTGTTCAAAGTTGTACATGTAGGTCAGACCATAAATCTAAAAGAATTTATGACCAATATGAAGTTCAGGATGATTCAGTCATAAGAACATCACTTCTGGAAATGATAAAGAGTCCATCTACCAAAATAGTTTGACTCTAACAGCAGCCTAATAGATGTCTCTAAGAAATTTGTATGCAGGATATGAATGTTGGAAGAACATTTCTTCAAAAGCCTATGGCTTCCAAATATGGGACCCCAGATGTTGTCAGACTGCAACGCTGAGATGCTCTAGCCACCACAGCCAATGGCAGGGGCTCCTGAAAATTGTAGTCCAAAAACATCTGGAACTCAAGATTTGGCAACCATTAATCTAGTCCAACACTTTGTTCATACCAAGGCCAGCCAGTTGTCTATCAGATGTTCTCAAGGAGGGCAAGAATGCAATTAGATATTCAACATAGCAACCCTAACTGTAAGAAAAGATTACATTGAAAAACACTAACAGAGAGGGATCCTTGACAAAAACTCAATTTAAATCCCCCAACATTTTATGAATCCATTTAATTGCCTTATGAAACTATGCTAGCCAATTTCTATCACTTCGGTTCCATAAATTAACTGCACTAAATGTAAACAAGTACAGTCAAACCTTGCATAAAGAGCGCTTTGCTTAACTCGCTTGAAGAGCAGAAATTTCTCTGAATGTTTGGTTTGCTTAACAAATAAAACCAACCAAAAACTCACTTAATAAATAAATTTGGGGTTGCAATCCCCCCACCAGAATTCACAATTGGTCACTTACAATGGTGATTTGCTTAAAGAGCAAACTCGCTTAAAGAGCAATCCTGTGGAACACAGTATGCTCTTTAGTGAGGTACAACTGTACTCTTTTTTTCCTGCCTGTTTTTGCATAATACTTATCTTCCCCAATGAATCATATGTTGCCTTAGTTGTCTAATTTCAATGATGTGTCAATGTTTTAAAATAATGTAGCATGATGCTGTTTCCCACAACATGTTTCTCTGCTTCCTGTTTCATAACCTCTGACCTCCAGTCCTGAGAACCTCCTTAAATAGATTTCAGAGAATGGTACACTCTGATGTTTTTCAGTGTATCATCAAGGGAAATGTGTCTATGTGAAGGGAGCCCACACACAACACAGGAATTGGTGGGTGAAGGAATGTTCTCATTCCCCCAACATTATAAACATATGTGGAATTTTTCCCTTCAAAGACTGCAGTAATCAGCTTTCATGTACAGAGGAAGGAAATTCCTCATTTTCACAGCACGGTGAGCTGCTGCATCATCTGATGTCAGTTCACAAATATCCAGACTAGTTTCTGTCTTTGTGGTATGCATCCATTCTCCAAGCTGAAAGCTTCAAGCCGACAGATTAATCAAACATCACACATGGTTCATTTGCTTCCATCCCAGCAATGCCACAGTTCCTAAATCATTGGAGATTCATTATTCAAAGGAAGAAAGAAAAAAATTTGCTTGGTGGTGGTGGTGGCTGCAGTCTTTTAAAAAATCTTTTCAGGGAAGGTTTCACAAAGGATGTGCAAACCAACAGAAGCACCTCCATGTGGCCTTAACTCAATTTGAAGGGGGAGAGACTAGAAACCTGATTCTATTGTCAGTCAAGACAAACCCTTATCCAACCTTACAAGCTTCAGATTTGTCCTGAACATTTCATTTCTTCTGTAGGGCTCTTTGCTAAGCTTTATAGCTTTCCTCATGGGTCAGAATGCCATAAAATGAGAGCCAAAGAAGACATCACATTAATATCATTCCCATACCAAATGTTGGCAGTTAACTAACCTGACAACCCTGAGGACTAACGGCTAGGGTGCTGAAGTTCACAGGAAAGGCTGATGGTCCCCAAATGGATTAAATACCACTTGAATCCATTTTGATGGAGGGCAGCAGCTTAATCAATACTGGCCTGGGGCTGAGGAGGACTTTATGTGCCAAAAGATTTCAGGACCAGAAAATGACTCGTGGAACTTGATCAGTGGTACGGGTGTCATACTGCCATATGAAAGGCAGATGAAGGACCACTGCATTATATTCTCAGGACAGTGTTCAAGGCTGATCGCCATGAGGATTGCCAATATTCGGATTCAGACATGGCAGAGCAACATGAAGAAGAACACCAAATATAAGCCAATTTCATGCCAATACCAAAAGGTAAAGGAACAAAGCAATTTGCCATTTATACAAAGAAGAAATTTGCAGATACAGTTGTACCTCACTTAAAGAGCAAAATGCGTTCCACAGGATTGCTCTTTAAGCGAGTTTGCTCTTTAAGCGAAACACCATTGTAAATGACCAATTGTGGGGGGTACTGCAAACCCCAATTTATTTGTTAAGCGAGTTTTTGGTCGGTTTTATTTGTTAAGCGAAGCGAACATTCAGAGAATATTCTGCTCTTTAAGCGAGTTACTCTTTAAGCGAAACACTCTTTATGAGAGGTTTGATTGTATGTGTTTAAGTTAAATGTGTGGACAGATGTTAATAGAAAATGTACAGCATGTCAAATCTTGGTCCTTTGTATCTTAATAAGAGTAATCAGATCTCTCAGCATGGCTTAAGTATGAATACCATGCATAGGGCTGAATGTATCAGACTTTTCTCTTCCATTTAGCTTTGCTTTTTCAAAATCTATTTTTCTTTCATGTCACAAGCAAACCCTGGACTGCCAAAATGAAGCCACTTTCTTGGCTTTGTCGTTGGCCAAACTTAAGTCCTCATCAGTGTATGCCTCTGGCAGCAATTGGCAGACCAGTAGATGAGCTGGATTCTGTATCTCCCCACATTCACACAGTGTGTTGTTGTCTGTTAACAGCCCCCACTTGAACATGTTGGTCTTGCATTTAGGGACTCCAACCTTCAACCTATTCAGGGTCCTCCAAGTTAAGTAGGGGAGGTTGTGTTCCTCAGCTATATCCTCCTTTAATGATGTTCCTTGTCCAGTGAGCGCTTTCCTCCATCTTCTAATTTGGTTTTGCTCTTGCATACCCTCAAGAATGCTTGTTCTTGCTTAGTTCTTTCTGCATCCTCTGCTCCTTCTCTCCTTATCTTAGGTGAGTGGTACCAATAAGAGGTTATATTTTCTTAACTGGTGTAGGTTTGAGGTATCTTATCACTATGTGCATGGCTTCATTAACAGCAATGTCAACTTGTTTTGCATGTGTGGATGTGCTCCATACTGGAGCAGCCTACTCTGCTACAGAGACACTCAGAGCCAAAGCTGTTGTATGCAGTGTGGATGGTTGAGTTTCCCATTTATTGTTTGTCAGTTTCCTAATGATGACATTCCTTCTACTATCTTTGTACTACCTTTTTCAAAATCTTTGAAAGGGTTCTGTTTGGGCTGTTGTGTCTCATAGTCCTGTTGGAAAAATAATTCATTTATTACAGTAATAACATGCAAAGACCTGTATGGTTGAGGTGATTCATACATATAATGAGATTTTAAGTCCCTATCTTTAAAGGAAATCAACCCTGACTGCTCCTTAGAAGGACAGATACTGAAGCTGAAGCTCAAATACTTTGGCCATCAAATGAATAGAAAGGACTCACTGGAAAAGACCCTGATGCTAGGAAAGATCGAAGGCAAAGGGAGAAGGGGGTGACAGAGGATGAGCTGGTTAGACAGCATTGTTGATCCATTGGGTGTGGATCTGACCAGAATCTGGAGAATGGCAGATGGCAGAGGGACCTGGTGTATGGTGGCCCATGGGGGTCGCAAAGGGGTAGACTCAACTGTGCGACTGAACAACAACAACTTTGTTCAGCTCGAGTGAGCTAGAGGAATTGTGTTCTGCATTTATTTTCTAGAAAAGTGATCCTAGTTACTAGTCTACCATATTGATCTACTCCTCCCCCTTTTGTGTGTGTGGTTTTTTTTTTTTTTTTTTAGTATTTCAGTATGAAAAATGCCTTACTTATATTCTCAGCCAAAATGTATCTTATTTAATTGTTCCAAGCAGATCCAGTTATATCATAGGAGTGGAATATAGATAATGGGCTTTGTACTGTGTTCTGGGTGAATGCAGGAGGCATGTAAATTTAAATGTCTGTCATTTTGGTTTCCAGGATAAGGTAGAACTTATTTTTCCATAATGTGTTTTTTGGCAAATTAAAGTTTCTTCAGAAGAGCTATAGCATCCCTTATGAGTTTTGCTGGAATATAGCTTGAATATTGAGTTGCAGAAAATTTAAAGAAATTATTGTTTTATCTGAAGCCAAGAGTAAACTGTTGTTGTTGTTTCTCCTTACAGTGTTTCTGGAAAAATTATTTGAGCTGTATGCAAAACTGTTGCAACCCCCTCCCTTAGTCCATGGAAATGTTTAGTAAAAGGCAAAATATTTTTACAATTCGAAGAGAAACCCTTAGTCTATTAGTATATGTAGTGTGTTGAGAATCCATTATCTTGAGTCAAAATCTTGGCTTCAGACTGGAATCTACATACAGTGGTACCTCGCTTAAAGAGCATAATACGTCCCACGGGATTGCTCTTTAAGCAAGTTTGCTCTTTAAGCGAAACACCATTGTTAGTGACCAATTGTGACTTCTTGGGGAGGGGGGCGTGTGTGGGAATTGCAAATCCCGACTTAGTTGTTAAACGAGTTTTTGGTTGGTTTTAGTTGTTAAGCGAGGAGCCTAGTCAGAGAAAATTCTACTCTCTAAGCAAGGCGCTCTTTATGTGAGGTTTTACTGTATATATCTCCCAGTCCAGATGCCTCTCTGTCAAATCTTCACTTGAAACTCCTCTGTTTGCTAGTTCCTCCTTTGACATCAGTGACAGAACATCCTGGGGTATTCTGATAGTAGGTTTGGTGTGAGATATTCTGATGGTGTGTTTCTAAAGGGAGCTCAGATTCTACCTCTGCCACAGACCTTTGAAAGAATCTCATTTATATAGAGACTCTGAACAGATTTTATCTATTCTGTTCCATCTATGAGTTATTTTACTCCATCTGCTGTTAGCTTCCAGATCCTTACTCAACCCATATTTGTATCCCAGAAACAAGAGAAAAAATAACACTGAACTATCACCAACCTCAGTTGCTGCCCATGTCACGATAGACCAGTGATGGTGAACCTTTTAGAGACCGAATGCCCAAACAGAGGATTGGAGTGAAGTCTGTGCTTGGGGGGGGGGGGTACTGCTACTGGGCTGCTAGGCAGAGAGGTGGGGCAAACTCTGTGCTGGGGTGATGGCGCATATGCCCACAGAGAGGGCTCTGAGTGCCCCCTCTGGCACGCATTTATTTATTTATTTATTTAGATTTATTATCCCGCCCCAATCAGGCGAACCTGACTCTAGGCAGTTTACAGAAAAGGGGGAGAGACTATACACTATGCAAAACAATTAAACAATCCCCCTACAAATTCATAAATTAAAACCTTAAGGTTCAAAATCACTTAAAATTAATTAAAAAAGAATTAAACTATGAATTTACAAAAATCTAAAAGATTTAAAAAGTTAAAAGGTTTAAAAAGGTTTTAAAAGTTTAAAAGAGGGAGGGGTGGCTTTCCCATCAGATCAACCACATGGGACCCCATATTACTTGAGCCCCACACCTGCCCTGCCAGCCAGGTTTTTGGCCCTTCTGAAAGGGCAGGAGCTCTGTCTGTAGACGTAACTCAGTTGGCAGGAGGTTCCAAAGGGCCGGGGTGGCCACGGAGAAGGCTCTCCTTCTGGTGCTAGAGAGATGCGCCTCTCTAGCCGATGGAATTTATTTATTTATTTATTTATTTATTTATTTATTTAGACAAATTTATATTCTGCCCTGCTCGCACAAGCGACTCAGGGCAGAGCACAACAGACATAAAGTATCCTGGCCCACTACCATGTAGGGCTTTAGAGGTAATAACCAGCACCTTGAATTGCACCTGGAGACATACTGGCAACCAGTGCAGCTCCTGAAGCAGCGGTGAGGCACGAGCATAACGCCCGCACCCCACCACTACCCGAGCAGCTGCATTCTGGACCAGCTGCAGCCACCGAATGGTCACCAAGGGCAGCCCCATGTAGAGCGCATTACAGTAATCAAGTCTGGAGGTGACCAAAGCATGTGTGATCACGAGCAAGGAGTCCCGATCTAGGAGCGAGCGTAGCTGGTGTATTACACGAAGTAATGCCATGGGTTCAACACCACTATGATAGACCAATATCTGAGATCCATTGCGTTATGTTATGCATTATGTCTATTATGTTTAGTACAAGCTGATTTGTCCCATATTTGTCCCATATTTCAGTCTTTGTTGGCATCGCTTTACAATGTGGAAGTGGAAAGCAGTTTTTAAAAAGTAATTCTGCTTTGTAATCGAAATTAATATCAAGAGACATCTTTTATTCCCATGGTGTGTCTATTTTTTTTTATCTCTCTATAGCTACCCTTACTCACCCTTCTACAAAAAGCGGGAGGAAAGGGTCAGAGTATCCCATGAGAAAAAGACCATTTAGTTACACAGGAAGCATACTGAAATCTAAATAAGAAACATGAATTTTCCCAGCATGGATAATTTTAGACATGGCAATCTCCACTTTAAAAAACAGTTGAGATTGATATCTTTTAACATACAAAATATGGTACTACAGTTTGCTTGGTACTGGATAAGCTCTGCTTATGAAAGCAATACATTTTTCATTGGTAGTAATAACAAAATTGCTGGCTAGATAGTTCACTGAGCTCTTTATTTGGCTGGAGAGCTAGATGTTTGGAGTTCAACTCCTCACCGTCTGTTCTAGAAGAGCCATACTGTGTAGCCTTAGGAAAGCTGCATAGTACCAGGGTGTCCACAGAAGAACAGAATGGCAGACCTCTTCTGATTACCCCATAAAGGATTGCTATCAGTCATAATTGACTTGACAGCACATAATTATTAATTAATGTCAATGTATTTTCCACTAGGTCCTGCTATTCTTCTTCTGCTGTATCCAAATCAGAATATTGGCCATCATCATGGCGATCAGCCATGAAGACTGTCCTGAGAATATAATGCAGTGGCCCTTCATCTGCCTTCCATATGGCAGTATGACACCCGTACCACTGATCCAGTTCCACGAGTCATTTTCTGGTCCTGAACTCTTTTGGCACACAGTGTCCTCCTCACCCCCAGGCCAGTATTGATGAAGCTGCTACCCTCCATCAAGATGGATTCAAGTGACTCCTCAGGATTGTCAGGTTAAATAACTGCTGCCTGATACTCGGCGTTGAGTTGCTGCCAGTATGGTCTACTTCATTACCTTATAGCAGGATCACCTGGCAATACTGGCATACTAGTATTGCCTCTTCAAAATGCTTTAAAAGAGAAGGGAAGTTGTTGTTCAGTCGCTCAGTCGATTCCAGCCCTTTGCAACCCTATGGACCATTGCATGCCAGGCACATGGTCCTCCACCATCCTCCTCAACCCGCCCAGCTCTGAACCCATTGCGTCTACAATACCATTTAGCCATCTCCCAGACCTAAAAATGCAATATTTTATCTCTTATATAATAATGGGCAACAACATTGCTTTTTGAGAGACAGCAGGGTCAAGAACAGATGGAGGATGCAATGTCTAAAGATTCTAGCTGACTCCTTTATGTTGGTATATGTGCACATTCGTCTTGTATTCCACTGTCATGTGCAGGACTAGCAGTAGCTACAATTTTATTATTGTATACAGTGTGCACCATAATGGGTAGAGATGGGAAAACTTATTTTATAACAATGAAATTTTCAGTTGATTCATACATTTTCCCCCTTGGTGTGAACATGCTATCTGAAACTTCATCTCCTTTGCTTCTGAGAACTTTTTCTGAAAAGTTTTGTCTCTACCTTCATATAGAAGTTAAATTCATGTGCTTTGCTGTGTGTGTGTGGAGGAAATTGAGCATAATGGAGGGTAGCCATATTTACCGTTTTCCCAGGATTTTCCCAGATTCAGGCTCAGGAAAATTGTCCTGGCCGGTTCAAGAAAAAAACATGTAAGAGTCCTGGATTTTTAAATTCAAACAAGGGAAGCAAGATCACCAAGGGATTTTTTGCAAAGAGTTAATTCACTGCCTCCCTGCCTTTCTTTCAGTTATCCTACTTGCAAGAAGCAAAGGCAAAACAGCACCCTGAGAAGCCCGCTGGGGAGGGGAGATGCTTGCAAGCGGGATAACTGAAAGAAAGGCAGGGAGGCAGTGAATTAACTCTTTGCAAAAATCCCTTGGCTCACCTTGAGCAACGGTGCAGGCAAGAGGCAGCTGGAGCACCAGCCCGAAGAGCTCCAGCTTTCAGAGCCACTAGGAAAGGGAAAAAAAGATGGAGGCTGCCCACCTTGGATGGGGATTCTGTGGGGTTTTATCTGGACAGCCCCATCTGATGCATGCACAATTTGAAGAATGCAGTGATGTCACATGGCTAGCCCAAGTTTGGTGGGAAAGAATTATGACAACCCTAGCATAATGTGAGTTGCTTGTATAGTATGTTTGTGCAGTCAAACCTTGCATAAAGAGCACCTCGCTTAAAGAGTAACTCTCTTAAAGAGCAGAATTTTCTCTGAAGGTTCGCTTTGCTTAACAAATAAAACCAACCAAAAGCTTGCTTTACAAATAAATTGGGGTTCGCAATCCTCCCCACCAGAAGTCACAATTGGTCACTTACAATGGTGTTTCATTTAAAGAGCAAACTCGCTTAAAGAGCAATCCTGTGGAGCACAATATGCTCTTTAACGAGGTACAACTGTATTGTAATTGGTGCTATAGGAGATGGCTCCATGAGCATAGTGTGCAGGTCACTTTATGGCAAGCTGGGATCCACTTTAAACAAATTCATGCCAGTGGTATTTTTCCTGTTTGTCATTCTTCTAATTGTGATAATGATTTTCAGGGGGGAAATGTATACCCGGACATGAGTAGCAGACAATGACGATGACAACTGTAATTGTTTACAGAGCCTGGCAACCACCAACATTTGGACTTTCCCTACTTTTGCTCCAAGAACTGATCCTGAACAGAGTGGCGCAATCAAAGGGGTGGCATATTATTATTATTATTATTATTATTATTATTATTATTATTATTATTATTATTATTATTATTATTATTATTATTATTATTATTATTATTATTATTATTATTTATCATCATCATCATCATCATCATCATCATCATCATCATCATCATCATCATCATCATCATCACAAAAGCTTGCAATTTTTTTTTTATTTGAGTGATCCAAAATAGGTATCACCTTCTTGCTTGCTTGTTTGTTTGATGGTACTGTAATTGTGTGTATTGTAAAAATTTCCAGAATAGTGCTTGCACTTAGAAGAGCAATATACAAATATAATTAAACAAACAAACATAATTGGGGGTGGCTTGTTGTGCCTAATCCCAAGCGAAACAATTTGGGACTTGAGTGGCAACGCTTTATTCCTTCCAATAAAATTGAAGAAATGGAAAAGGGTTTTATAGAAGTAGAAAGAAAAAGCAGGCTTCTTGATTGATTACTCTTTTGCTCCAGGTCAGTCCCTCCTGCTCCTGAGTTGCTCATTAACCTTGGCCTATACAGGCTAAAATGCCCTCTGTAATTCCCCATAATGAAACTGTGTGTGCGCATGCAAACAAATAAATGGGATTAGTCATCTCTGAGAATGCAAGTTTTTTTTATTTAGGAGTCAGTGCTTCTTCAGTGTAAAATGAATATAACTTATTCATTAACACAGGAGGGAAGTAGATACACTGAGAGAAGCCAACACAAGTATCCTGCAGTTTTGAGACTGTGAATTGTTCCATTTGGCCCACCCTTGGTGATGTCTCTATGTTATGAATACTAAAACTATCCATGTGCCAATTAATGCACTGCATACAAAACCACTGCATGAACCTCCACTGGTTGAGCTTAGAAAAGGAATCTTTGGAATGCTTCTCCAAGTATTGCTAGTGGATTCCAGGAGCTCTAGTCCCAAAATTACCTCCCAGACTTTGAGCTTTGATGCACTGTGAGCTTAGCATGCTGAACATTCCCATTCAACTCTTAAATACTAAGATAGGAGTGTTCAATTTCAGGGAAGAGCATTGATTCCCCATGAACCTGTTCAGGTTTGCACCACTCCTTGTTATTGACAATAATAAGTGTCTGCTTATAAGTTTCTAACGTATGGCATGCTTTTTCAGGGTTTTCTGAGTAGAGAGTACTCAGAAGAAGTTTACAGTTCTCTTCTTCTGGAGGGATTCTGGGGCTGTGAAGCTTGCTCAGCTCAAGACCACACTGGCTATCTCTTCTGGGATGTGCAGTGGAAAATTGAACTCCTAACCTCTGGCTCTACAGCCAGCTATCTTGCTACCCATATAAATATAGGTTTAGATCTCCCTTGCTCAAAAGCCAGTCGTATCTGACTCTAGTGGTCATCTCTGTTTACAGCCAAAGAGCCGGTGCTGTCTGTGTCTGCAGACATCTCCTTGGTCATATGGCAGGCACGACTAGACATAGAATGCACATAATGTTGTTACCTTTCCTGCCGAAGTGATACCTATTTTCTATTTGCAATTTCTTGCTTTCAAACTGCTTGGGGCAGATGATGGGAGCTCACTCCGTCACATAGCACTTGGGTGTCAAACTATTGACCTTCTGGTCATCAGATTCAGCATCTTAACCACTAAGCCACTGTGGCCCCTCTCATTACCCATAACCACTACCAAATCATTATTATTAACCTGTTATGTTTTGGATCCACTTTAATAAGATCAAGTCAGTATAGCTAATGCTTACGCATGTTGTAATTTAAAAAAAAAGAATCTGAAGGTCACCAGGTTGAACATAGATAAAAGTATGATCAGCTTAACAACAATGGCCTGTTCTACTCCAAGCAGGGTGTTTTGCTGAACGTGGTACTGTACTTCATTCATCTGTTATAAAGAAAACCTCATTACCGCACACAGCTTCTCAAGATTTTAACCTTTAAGTTTTGTGATTGCATGATGTCACCTTTCTTTCATATCCCTGAAAAGCATAGCTTTTCATTTGCCTTCTTAAACTTCACTTTCAACCATAACCAAACTTTTAAATCTACCCTACCACCCTTGATTCTTCTAAAGATCAACTGATGAGTTAGAAATCCACATACACTGCTCAGAGCTCCTTAAAGAAAGGGTGGAATATAAATGCAATAAAATTAACAAATCATTATTATTACTTTTTCTTGCTGTTTTTGTATTTCTTTTCTTTGCATCAGTTCCCTCCTTACTTCTCTTACTTACCGTCCCAACCACATATTTCAAAAATGATATTCATTGAGCCTTAAGCTGGGGTCAGGTACTGCTCTACTGACAGACATGGAGAACGCAAATATAGATAAGGATAAAAAAGAGTTATTGTCTATAATACTGACAACAGGTAGACAATGTATTGCAAAAAACTGGAAAAATGATGTGACTTTAAAAATTGAATATTAGTATAAAGAAACATGGCAAATTGCCTTGAATGTCAAGTCAATATTTATTTATTTATTTATTTATTTAGATTTATATCACCACCCACTCACCATGGGAGTTGATTTTTTTTAAAAAAGGCACAATTATTGAAAATAGATTTTGAAAAATTTGGCAACCATTTGTGGAATCTACATTGATTAGAGGAATAGGTGGCAGGCCAGTACCTGATCAACTGAGTTTTTGGAAATAGTGAAAGATGACTGTGATATGCCGTATCTTCCAGGGCATTGCATATATAACTGGGTGTGTGTGTATATATCTTATGTTTTTTCTTTTCTTTTCTTATTCTTTTTTCTCTCCCCCCCCCTCTTTTTCCATTTGATAAGTGGTACTTTGATAGAAATATAAAAATGTTCTAATACAATAACTTTAAAAAATGATATTCATTACTAATGGTGATTCTTTTCTCAGTTAAATCTGTTATTTTTTCATGTTTTGCTCAATGCCTGTCTCTCAATCTCTCATTAGATAGCTAACATCTCAGCTAGGGTTGCCATAATTATCTCCCACAAAACTGGGACAGAAGTATTATGTGGGCACCATCCATGTATCTTTCCACCCACCCACCTACCGAACCCTACCATGTGTCTCAACCACAATCCCTGCATGGATTTATTTTGCTTGCGGGGGTGGTGGTGGGAGTGAATCTCACTGAGCCCTCCTCTGAAGCACCAGTTTGTCCCTCTCCATCAAAAGTGTGCTCACCATTGCTGGTGCCAAGGCAGGAAGGTCTCCGTAAGATGGGGAAGAATGGGAGGCTTTATGCCGTTGGCTGCAGATCCCCTGAGGACACACTGTGGCCACTGAGACTGTGCTGAATCTAAACTAGGGGCTCCCAACCTACAGCCCATGAGAAGGACACTTAGTCTGGAGGGCAGCTGTAGTGCTTGCTGGGTTCAATGCTCACTCTGTTGCAGCTGCTAGGCCTTACCTGAGAGCCCTGGGGAAGTTTCTGGACCATGATGGACTCCACCTGGAGATCTTGGGAGGTTGGGCTATATAAGAACTGGCTCTTCTTCCCAGAAGCTGCCTTAGCAACAAAGCTTACTGGACTTTCTGCTGCTTGGTTCCTGAATCTCCTGCCTTGTTCTTGGTTCCTACCATAGAAGATTTCTTGTTCTGCTTCTGGATCCAAGACTTCCTGCCTGATTCCTGTGGACTATTGTTGTGCCTTGTCTGGATCCTTGAGCCTCATCTTTGCCCTGTTCCACCCTTTAAGTTACTCTGCCTCAGCTGCTCTCTTGGTCATCTGACTTCTGATTTGCTTTGACTTCTGACTTGCTTAACCCTATATTTCTGTCTGCCTCAGACTTGACTTTGGACTTGACCTGAGATACAATTAGTATTCTACCTGGTTGCCCTGGGTCCTGGTGGTTGTGGTACTTTGTCATTTTCCATGCCACAACTCTGATATTTGGTGGGGCTGTTAAAGTAACATTCATAAGAATCTCCTTGATACATACATACAGCTTTCATAATATGCCTGAACTCCTTAAATAGCTTTATCAAAACATGAACTGTCTAACATATCTTAAGATGATTAATATACTTCGTGTAGTATTTATGCATTTCTTCAAGTCTCTTTTACTGGGAGTAATAATGCTGTGGTTTTAAAACATCAGCAGCCTACAGGCATTAGCCTGTCTCTTTTTCCAGTTTATATTTTGAAAACAAGAAACTCTGATTGGAAGACCTGATTTCCATGGGAAAATTAGAGGAGAAAAATTAAAAGGAGACAATATCTCTGGCCTAATCACTGGCTGCTAGGGATCGGAGTTTCAGGCTAGGATGAGTGAAAAGCAACATGTTTGTTCTCTCTTATCTCATTGTATTCCAAATAAGAAGTTCGAAAACACTTATCATCTTTTGAATGCAGCTCCCCTGGTGGCTTATTGGTTAAGATGCTGAGCTGGGAGACTGGGAGGTCGGGTTTTGATACCCAAGGGCTGCATTTGGGGACATGAAAGGAGTCTCATTTGGGTGTCCTCTGAGTGGAGTTTCTCCAGTAACAATCCTTTCAAACCAGAGTAATCTCTGACATGAAATTATTATTATCTGTTTGAATGAATGACAGAAATATTGGTCTTCTGTGGTCATCCATGTTTTTCCTCTTTCATCTCCTTCATTTACTCCATGTATGTAAAAGTGCTTCACAGGCATTGATATTAGGAAAAAACACTATCCTACCCATACTGCTCTTTCCTTTCCATCACCTTTGTCATGTCACCTGTGACAGAATCTTTAGCTAATATTTAGCTGTCCAGATACAAATGACCAAGATCATAAAAAGTGACCTTGACACCAAGCCTGAGGAGAACAGATAAAGGAGCTGGGAATGTCCATCCTGGGAAAAAAGAAAGTTAATGGTGATACAACAGTCACCTTCAAGCATTAGAACAGCCATCTTGTGGAAGATGGAGTAAGGTTAATATCGGCAATCCTGCAGGACAGGACCTGAGGCAATGAATTCAAATCCCCTCCCCCCCCAAAAAAAAAGAAAGAAAGAAAGAAAAAAGAAAAGAAAAACACACTGTGTTTTCTTTTCCCTGCTTTGTGGAGGGGTGGGTGGGTTAGACATGAAACTTTTATTTCTTTTAGACTGCAACAGTAAGAATTTGTGGGGAATTCAGTGAGACTGAATTCTGGGAGGGGCAGCCAAAGAAAAGAAAACCACAGAACAGCTGTTCTAACCTACATACTGAGTTTCTACTTATTTGAAAAGAAAAGAAACAGTCCCTGTTGTCCCTGAGAGTCAAAATGCTTCATGAGAATCTTAGCCATTGCTACATTTCCAGGCAGAAGGATGGTGGTGGCCAGAATGACATAAGCTCTTGACTAGATACAGTCAAACCTCACATAAAGAGTGCTTTGCTTAAAGAGTAACTCGCTTAAAGAGCAGAATTTTCTCTGAATGTTCACTTCGCTTAAAAAATAAAACCAACCAAAAACTCGCTTAACAAATAAAACCAACCAAAAACTAGCTTAACAAATAAATCGGGGTTCGCAATCCCCCCCCCATTGGTCATTTACAATAGTGTTTCACTTAAAGAGCAAACTCGCTTAAAGAGCAATCCTGTGCAACGCATTATGCTCTTTAAGCGAGCTACAACTGTACGTTCTTTCCTTTTTTAATTTTCTTTTTGTGTGGACTTCAAATCCAAGAATTTTGCATTCTGGGAGTTTCACCTGCCAGACAAATACCAAAATTGTGCTCATTTAGATAAACCTAGAGGGTCACAGTGGCTTAGTGGTAAAGACTCTGAGCTTGATGGCTAGAAGGCAATTTGAGACCTGAGTGCTGTGTGATGAGTGAGCTCCCATTGTCTGTCCTAGCTCATGGCAATCTAGCAGTTTGAAAGCAAGAAATTGCAAGTAGATAAATAGGTACTGCTTTGGTGGGAAAGTTAACAACATTCCATGTGCTTTGGCATTTTGTCATGCCTACCAAGTGACCACAGAAACATGTGCAGACACACACAGCAATGGCTCTTTGGCTGTAAATAGAGATGAGCACCCACCCACCCCCAGAGTTGGACATGACTGACTTTTGAGTAAATGAGACATTTACTGTATACTGTACACTCGAGTATAAGCTGACCCAAATATAAGTCCAAATATATACTTGCAAATAGGGTAAATTTAATTAAATTGTTGGCACATCTCAATCTGGCATGGTCTTGGGACCCTCATGGTTGCTGCCCTGAGAATAAGCTGTGTCTCCTTTTTGGGGCTAAAAAACTTGGAGAAAGCCTGTGCTGAAAGGCATCATGTTGCAGGGTAGGCCAAGCACTGGCTCAGTTGCCTATTAGAAAAGGAAGGTGCCCTGCTGTTTGCTCATAGTTCTAATCTCAAATAAAGCACTAGGACAGTGATGGTGAACCTTTTAGAGACCAAGTGCCCAAACTGCAATCCAAAATCTACTTATTTATCTCAAAGTGCCAACACAGCAACAGGAGAAGAAGGAAATGCTCCCATTGGGCTGCTGGGCAGAGCAAATTTTGTGCTGGGGGGGAGGGAGAAAGCGCTCCCATTGGGCTGCTGGGCAGAGGGGTGGGGTGAACTCTGTGTTGGGTGATTGTACAGGTGCCCACAGAGAGGGCTCTGAGTGCCACTTCTGGCACATGTGCCATAGGTTCGCCACCACTGCACTAGGATGCCCATTTCTGCTGTCTCTCCATTAAGGTTCCTCACTGATGTTCTGGCACCCTGTTTTGTTTGGGCAGGTGATATGACAAAATAGTGAAGAAGGAAGTTCCACTGAGTGAACAAAGTGATGATAAAGGCCAAAATAATAAAACTGCTACAATTGGACGTGATCCTGGTTTTAAAAAAAAATCTCCCTGAACACTGAACAAACTGTGTGGCCATAGCAACTGCACCATTAGAAGGAGACCTCACAGTAGCCCTAGTATGGTAGGAATCAAACAGGTAGGTCTGGCTGGAGCAGAAAGACAATGACAAAACTTTTGGAGGAGCTATTATGCTTCCTTTAGAGGGAAGCCATTTTGCCTCCACTCTGTTAATGGCAGTTCTGCCCCTTCTAGTTCATGACTGGTTAAGAAGGAAAGAATCAGTCACTTCATATTTCACCAACAGACAAATGTGGGGTGTAGTATGTATTAACTCTATGCTCCTATGGAGAGGTACAATTCAGTATGGGGTTCCTATTATAAACCAGAGCCTAAGCTTCCTCTTACTTACCCTGAAACTTCTATTTTTGCATGCTACAGATGTTTCTGAAGGAGAGCACCTAATGCCATTCCTTACAGCCAGGATTAGGGTACTGCATACTTGTCTGGGAAATGGAAATGTTCAAAGATTCGTGTTTATTTTTTATTTAACTTAGATTAAGACTGGATCATGTCCTATCCACTCTGCTTGAAGAGTAGCAGTCAATTCTAGGGAAAAGGCTGTATTTCAGAGATTCTCAACCTGACGCCCATGGGCCAAATGCGGCCCTTGGCATAATATCATGTGGCCCACCACCACCTCCACCACACCCAAAAGTGCCATGTGGTGGAGGAAGGGCAAAATGGCCATCCTGCCTCCAAAGCTGTCTGAGGGAACGTGACCTGCCCCCTGGCTTTAAAAGGTTGAGAACTCCAGCTGTATTTTTTTTCCCATTTTTATCATCATCACTATTCTGTGTGCTCTTTCCAGGTGTAATGTCTGAGACCCATCTGGCAGATTTTATCAAGGCAAATGCATTCCTCTGTTTTTCTTTTCTCATGAGGAATGTGCTGGCAGATCTCTGTTAATTAGCTGGGAAAACATATGGGTTTCCTGGCCTTTTCAACTTGTCCCACTGGAAACTGTGAGTTTGCTCTAGTTCAAAATTATTTTAAACTATTAAATTAGTTTTAATTTAATTTAGTAGGAAAATCTCCTAGATGGGCAGGGTATAAATATAATAAATAAATTGTTAATACAATTGTACAGAGTGCCTCAGACCTGGCAAAACTTTTCATAACGCCTCCCCATTGAAACACAGGGTGTCTCAAAAGTCACCATAAATAGCAACAGATATCTTGGAACGTGTTTGCCATGAGTCAGGGAAAAGACTTTGTGTTTATGTGTGTAAAAAGAGGTAGTCAGTTTATCCTGCTATACTGACTCAATGCTGAGTGTGAGGAGGCGGTTAACTAACTTGACCACCCTGAGGACTTTGGGTGCTAGAGTCCACAGGAAAAGGTGATGGTCCCCAAGTGGATTAAATCCCACTTGAATCCATCATGATGGAGGGCAGCAGCTCCATCAATACTGGCCTGGGAATGATGGGGACTTTGCATGCCAAAAGGGCTCAGGACCAGAAAGTGACTTGCGGAACTGGATCAGTGGCCATGCTAGGATGTGGAAGAAAGATGAAATACCAATACATTATATTCTCAGGGCAGTCTTCATGGCTGATCACCATGATGATTGTCTATATTCGGATTTGTATAGGGCACTAGAAGAAGAACAGATAAAGAATATTTTGTAAAAAAAAAATGAGATTTTTGTAACGAATATTTTGCCAATAAAGCTACATTTAGGTACAATTCCCATTTTTCCTATGTATGGTGGCTTTGAGGATCCTGTACAGTATATCAATACTCATGTTATGGGGCTTCAAGATTTGTTGGTGTGAAGGTTAGCTAAGATCCATTACATCTGTCCATTTTAACCAGAAAGTTTAGAGCAGTTTCACCACCATCCCTGCACAAGGAGAGTTTTTCCCCCTTAACTAGAGAACTGGTTCAGCCTACTGAGAAATCTGAGCACATTTAACAACATACCTTGAACTTCTAGAATGAAACCTTAGTGGAATTAATGTTTTCCCTAGTCCCCTGGAATTTTTCAGAATAAAAATATATTACTCCTCATTCAAATTAAGATTTCCACCTCTTGATACAATCCAGAACAGCAACTTGCAAAATATAATTCTATTTCCAGCATTCCATAAATAGCGTCTGAAGATAGTTTTTTTATCATACTGGAATTCAGTATGAAATTCCTCTTTTGCTCAGTAAGCATTTCTAAATAACCTCACTAGGAAGCAAACCTCTTTGACTACAGTGAGACTTACTCGCAAGGCAACAGTATAAACCTACTGATGAATTAATGACACACCATTAAGTCAAATTCAACTTTATGGCAACTCTTCCCAAGTAGTTTTTTTTTTTTTTGGGGGGGGGGGGGATGAAGCATTCAAAAGTAGTTTACCATGAATTGTAGGGATTTTTTAAATGAATGTTTATTCTTTCAAAAGTCTCATTTAAAATATAGAAAGTCTTCCTTGTAATAATAGTTTTTTTTCAATTCTGTAATGGGAAATTGTTGGTTTTCTAACAAAAATACATGAAAAGGTAGTTTAATATTAGTTGTAAATAGTCTGGAAAAGCACCATGTACAGTCACATTCAATTATTGTTCTATTTTTTTTAAAAAAATTAACTGCTAGATAGCTTAGTGATATAGGTCTTTGGCAGGTTGCAAGTTCAATTCCCCCCTGTGCTTCTATCTGTCTGTCTGTCTAATCTGCTACCCTTTTACCAAGAAGCTAGTTCTACTGTATTTAAAGAGGCCTACTCTCAATTAAATATGCTCAGGATTACAACCAAATGGATGAAAACTCGAATTAAAAATTATAATACTTTCTTCGGAGTCTGGCCAGGCTATTCTGCTATGGCAATGGAGTAGACCATACTGCCAGCGATTCAACACCAATTGTCAGGTGGTGGTTAATTAACTTAGCAACTCTGAGGACTAATGGCCTTGGGTGCCAAAGTCCACAAGGAAGGGTGATGGTCCCCAAGTGGATTAAATCTCACTTGAATCCATCTTGATGGAGGGCAGCAGCTTTATCAATCCTGGCCTGGGGTTGATGAGGACTTTGAGCACCAAAAGGGCTCAGACCCAGATCAGTGGTACAGGTGTCATGATGCAATGTGGAAGGCAGATGAAAGGCCCATGCATTATATTCTTAGGACAGTCTTCATGACTGATCCCCATGATGATCACCAATATTTGGATTTGGATACAGAAGAATAATAATAATACTTTCTTGCTTCCAGATAGATCTCAAATGCGATGTCTTGACAAATTACGGAACAAATGTTTTGAGTCCTGAGAGGACCAATATGCTTGTCTTGCACTCATACCGGTACCTTTGCTCTCTCCCATATATGCTGATGTCAAGCTAAATCAACATGACCGAGCTGAACCAATAGAGTAGTGGAGCCCCAGACATGAAAATGGCTAGTTATGGCTCCTTTCTACCAAGGATATTTTTCCTGCATACAAACACTTCACCTTCAAGTTGGGTTCATGCCTTTATCTTGCAGCCTTCCAGTGGGTTAGGAAATCATCCACCATCATCTTCAATCTCAGATATAGCCCCAATTCTTCTGAGAGTTCAGCTCCTACGCCCTTGAGCCTCCATGTTCTATGGCAGGATTCCTCAAACTTGGCTCTCCAGGTGTTCTTGGACTTCAATTACCAGAAGCCCTGATCAGCAGGTGTGCTGACTTGGGCTTCGAGGAATTGAAGTCCAAGAACACCTGGAGAGACAAGTTTGAGGACCCTTGACCTAGACCAGTGTTTCCCAAATGTTGGGGTTGGGACTTCAATTCCCAGAAGCCTAAGTCAATTCCCCAAAGCACTGACCAGCCAATGTACTGACTTAGGCTTCTGGGAATTGAAGTCCCAACCCCAACATTTGGGAAACACTGACCAAGACCAGTGATGGCTGCCATAAATGCATCTGTATCCGCTTCTGGCAGCGGCGGTTGGAGCGAGGGCAGGGGCCTGATGATTTGGCGCCATGGGCTAGATTCGGCCCATGGGCTGTAGGTTGCTGATCCCTGCAGTACATTGTTGCTGGAAGAGTCATTCATGATGAAGAACCATGACAAAGATTCGGAAACCATTGGAAGAACACCTCAGTTTTCATGAATTCTGTCTCTTTCTCTCTGACCTCAAAGTAGCCATTAGGAGTGGAATTTCAGTAATCTTAGGACTTCAAGGCCCAGGCCAAGAATCCCTCAGGCAGACTTCTGGAACTGTTGTCTTCTCCACATGTATCTGCTGGGAAGCAGAAAGGAACCAGAGTTGCACAGCTTCCAGGGAATTGCTCCAGAAGTCTGTGAGTAGTCACACTACCCCTTAAGCTTTGTAAGGAGAGCCTTTTACTGAAGTAAAAGACCTCCAGAGAGAGAATACAAAGGGAAACAGCCAAACAAGAATATATTAAGAGGTTCAATAGCATCTCCTTTGGCTCGAATATGGCCACAATATTTTATTTTAAGTCACATCTGAATACGCCAAACCCAGGTTTCTAAGAACAAAGTATTCAATCATTTCTACCCAACTTGGCAGGCACACGTCACTTCTAGTATTGTCCTAAATTTAATAATTTTCCAAAAATCTCAAGTGATTTCAATTGATCTTATATATAAAGTTTTAACCCAATGAAACTTTGTTTCTATTTTAAATTTTTAGTTAACTAAATTTGTCACCATTCCTTCCTGCTCTAGACTAGAGAACACACTGTTCCTGGGCATGTGTTGCCACCTACTGGTAACATTGTTACAAGCAACAACAACCAAAAACCCCAGGAATATTGTACTTACCGTAACTGTAGATCAGGGGTGCCCAAACTTTTTGGGCTGTGGGCTGATCATGTGGTTCAGGGAGCCGGTCACTAAGCCCCGGGTCGGGTGCAGCCCCTGATGCCAATTCATCTGGCCCGCGAAGCCCTCATCGCTCCTGGAAGTGGAAGTAAAACGCACCCATACAGGCACATTTTACTTCCGCTTCCAGGAGCGACGAGGGCTTTGTGGGCCGGATGAATTGGCGTCAGGGGCTGCACCTGGCCCCCAAGCCTTAGTTTGGGCACCACTGCTATACATCAAGAGGTTAGGAATTTCATTTCCCACTGTAACGTATAGGAGGAGAAACAATACCTTTGGATTTGGGCAAGCTGCCCAGATTCATGGCACCTCCAGAAGAAGAAACTAGTAAACTATTTCTGAGCAATTTCTACCTTAAAAACTTGGGAAAGATCATTGTCGCTGTCAATCAACTTGATGGGACACAATTATTATTGTTGAGAAAAAGATCTATTTCAGTGTGAAAAACAATAATGGAACACAATATTAATCCACAGGTTTATATCCATACTGCACATAGTGAAGGTGTAGGGACCAAGCAAGTTATAAAACATTAAGGAAAATGTCCAAAAGTTACTGAAGTCCAAGGGATGGATATGAATCAATCAAGATCACTGTATTTCATGATTATAATCCATAAAAATAAAATTAACATTCCCCTCCCCCTACATTCGTTACTGCATCGCATGGAACTAGCTGGTTGGTTTTTCACCAAATTTGGGGCTTAGCTTTGAGATGGTCTGACTTAAAATACAGATGATGGGACATACATAAGCATCACTTGGGGGCCCATATGGAAAATCATCCAATTATTTCATTTTAAATGGGTAGGTGGAGTTTTCATTATATTTTGAAGTCATTTTGTGGGGTGGAGGGCTCCAGGTGTTCATTAAGACTGGTAGTGGGATTCTGGAAATTGGTGTTATTGGATAACCTTTAATGCAGGGGTTCCAAACTTTTTCAAACCAGGGGCCAGGTCACACTCTCTCAGTTAGCTTCGAGGGCTGGACTGCCATTTTCCCCTGCCTGCATGATGGGATGGGGTGGGGGGTCATTTTGTCCCAATAGCTTCAAAGGGGTAGCATTTTTTGGTTTCTCGAATGTCCTTGGAGGGGTGGAGGGCCACATGAAATGGTGCCATGGGCCAGATCTGACCCATGGGCCTTAGGTTGGGAACCCCTGCTTCAATGGGTATCAAGATGAAGTGGGGGAGGGAGAGAAAGAAAAGGGGAGAGAAGACATAGGCCAGTGATGGTGAACCTTGGCACTCTAGGTGTTCTTGAACTTCAATTCCCAGAAGCCCTGATCAGCAGGAATGCTGACTTGGTCTTCTGGGAATTGAAGTCCAAGAAGAGCTGGAGTGCCAAGGTTCACTATTGCTGTCATAGTCTTTTAACCAAGGCAAAGCTGAGTCCTTTGGTCCAATTTCTAATGGTATTCTAATCCACCAAAAGAAGAAATTCTGCTTGCATAACATCTCCAGTCCTGCTTCCACCTTCCTCTTCACCAGTGATTCCTTTTCTGCTTGCAACAGTTCTCACCATTTGAAAGTTTTTAAAATACTGTATAGCACATTGAGAGAAAAAGCATCTATTTGCTTTTATAATGATATCCTCTCTCAAGCAATGTGTGCTTTTCTTTAGGGATATACAGAAAGTATTTTTGAACTCCAATCGGGCATAGCGTGGTAATGGCAACCTAGCTAATCTTTCACCCACTAGGTCAGGTGAAAGGAACTGCAGAATGAACTCACCAAAAGGTGCCTTCATTTTGGGAGTTTCGCGTCTGGACTAGACACAGAAGAAGAAAATATAAATGAAAGAAGGGAAGTCAGTAGGGGAATCACTGACCAAATTTGTAGGAGGACATAAGGACTAAGAGAGAAAATTCTTAGTAATTGTTGTGACAGCAATTCATAACTGCATTCCCCCTAAACTACTTTGAAGTCACACCTGGGGTACATTTGTCATTCGTTGACTACTGCCATTCTTGAGTACCTAGGGCTGAAGAACCATAAAGAAAAGGACAAAGCTCTGCTTTGTTTTGCCTGACTTTGGAATTAAACATTCAAGAGAAACTGTTGTTTACATTTCAGAGGTGACGCTGCTGTTTTTCTTAAGTGAGCTTTCAAAATTACACCTTTTTTAACCACTTGAGGGAGCACTCTCTCTAGTCATAAATTAATTTCTGCAAAAGACACCAGTGATGGGATGTAACAGGTTCGCACCAGTTCGCCAGAACCGGTAGTAACTTTCCCCAGTGTCCCGGAGAACCGGTAGCAGCTTTTGGGGGGAACCACCTTCAGGGCTTACCTTTTCACTGGTTGCCCCACTGTGCATGCACACCAAGCACTTGGTGTGCATGCATGCCTACAGTGCTTGGCACGTATGCATGGCCTCCTTGCCGTCCTCCTAAGTGGGGAGGAGGAAGAGAAGCTGCTAGCCTGAAGCTCCCTATAGCCTGCTCCTCAGAGTAAGTGATTTACCTTTGGATGTGGTGTGTCTGTGTGTATTTTAATGTGTATTTAATACCTTTACCTATATTGACGTACTACCACAGTTCCTAAAAAAGGCCTGGCGGCTGGCAAGCCTACCGACCTGGCTTGGGGTTTTTAAGCAAAGTCTTGGAGTTACCTCATCAATGAGCTACACCTGTGCTGTTCCAATTGCTGTTCCAATTGGAGAACCCTTAAGGAGGTACAGCCGTTTTGCAATGGGAACGTTACCTGTAAAAAAAACCCTACTTCTCCCAGAACACCCCCCAATATGTCTTCAAGCCACAATAACTAGGAAATCCAGCAGATATACAGTAGTAAAGGTCTCCCTTGCTTGAAAGCTAGTCGTACCCAACTCTAGAGTACAGTGCTCATCTCCATTTACTGCCAAAGAGCCAGTGCTGTCTGCATCTGCAAATGTTTCCATGGTCATGTGGCAAGCAAGACTAGACACAGAAGCACACAGAATGCTGTTACCTTTCCCACTTAAGTGGTACCTGTTTATCTACTTGCAATTTCTTGCTTCCAAACTGCTAGGTTGGCAAGAGCTGGACAGACAATTGGAGTGCAGTCTGTCAAGCAGTACTCAGGTCTCGAACTGCTGACTTTCAGATCGTCAAGTTCAGCATCTTAACCACGAAGCTTACTCCAAGAAAATAGGGTTGTTGGTGGGGTTTTTTTTTTTACCATTTCTGATTCCTTCCCCCATGTGTATTATTCATGTACACACCATTCTGAAGGAAACTTCTGGTATTTCTGGAAAATCGCCAGCTCAGCATTGAGGAAGCAATATTTTGCAGATCAAAAATGAAAACCAATCTTAATTTCCAGCATGACACTGTAGCACATAAGATATTTTCTGTTCAATCTGGATTTATGTGAGCAATGAAGAAGAAGAAGAAGCTTGTGCCCTTTCATGAGAATTCAACTACATCTATTTATAATGCAGACAGCCCCCAACACAAGCCATCTAAGTACATTCACAGACTGTGCTATCCAGGCAATAGGCTTTTTGACAAAAAGGAAACTTCTTGGACTGAAATGCTCTGTTCTTTCCAGCTGTCGAAAACACTGAGTGACTCTACTGCCACGTCAGATGGAGTCTGGCTGTACCCTTTCTCACTTGTGGCAGACACAATCTTTTTTTTTTTATTATTATTAGAGGCTCTTTATTTTTTTATATACTGTATTTTCATTAAGACATGTTAGCATTTAGAAAAGGAACACAAAGGACCCTGTGGAAACATAAAGTAATGATTATATTACATTGTAGGGAGTGTGGAATACTTTTGGCTCCTATTACTTTCACTTCTGATCCTGTGCCTATTCTGTTTTAGTTTCCTCAGCCTGCCCTCTCCACTCTTCAGCCTTCCTCCACACCATGAGACTATTATGAAAATAACAGTGGTGCTATGATTAATCTGATAATCCCACTGCTAATGATGACCATCTTCATAGGATGATAGTTCCCTGTCACCACCACTTAAATACAGATACAGTTGTACCTCGCTTAAAGAGCATAATGCGTTCCACAAGATTGCTCTTTAAGCGAGTTTGCTCTTTAAGTGAAACACCATTGTAAATGACCAATTGTGGGGGGGGGGACTGCGAACCCCGATTTATATGTTAAGCGAGTTTTAGGTTGGTTTTATTTGTTAAGCGAAGCGAACATTCAGAGAAAATTCTGCTCTTTAAGCGAGTTACTCTTTAAGCGAGGTGTTCTTTATGCGAGGTTTGACTGTACAAACAACTGAACTTTTGTTGTTCAGTCGCACAGTCGATTCCAACCCTTTGCGACCCCATGGACCACTATTCGCCAGGCACTTCTGTCCTCCACCATCCTCCTCAACTTGCTCAGTTCTGTGCCCATTGCCTCTACAATGCCATCCAGCCATCTCATTTTTGGCCACCCCCTTCTTCTTTTGCCCTCGACCTTTCCAAGCATCAAGGCTTTCTCAAGTGAATCTTCTCTTCTCATTTGATGTCCAAAGTACTTGAGCTTCATCTTTACTATTTGACCTTCTAAGGAGCAGTCAGGGTTGATTTCTTCTAAGATTGACCTATTTGTTCTCCTCGCTGTCCAGGGGACTCTCAAAACTCTCCTCCAACACAACATCTCAAAGGCATCTATTCTTCTGCGCTCAGCTTTCTTAATGGTCCAGCTGTCACAACCATACATTGCCACAGGGAATACCATTGCTTTGATTATATGAATTTTTGTTTGCAATGTGATGTCTCTACTTTTAACTATGTTCCCCAGGTTTCTCATTGCTTGCCTCCCTTTTTATTTCATGGCTGCAATCACCATCTGCAGTGAGCTTTGATCCTAAGAAAGTAAAATCTGTCACTGCTTCTACTTCTTCCCCATCTATTTTCCAGGAACTGATAGGGTCTGTTGCCATGATCTTTGTTTTCTTTATATTGAATCTCAATCCAGCTTTTTCACTGTCTTCTTTCAACCTAATCAGGAGCTTCTTTAGGTCCTCCTCACATTCTGCCATTAGGGTGGTATCATCTACATATCTCAAATTGTTGATGTTTCTCCCAGCAATTTTGATCCCAATTTGTGATTCCTCCATCCCTGCATTGCACTCTGTGTATAAGTTGAATAAGCAAGGTGACAAAATGCAGCCTTGTCTTACTCCTTTTCCTATTCCAAACCACTCCGTCATTCCATATTCTGTCCTAACTGTTGCTTCTTGATTCATGTACAGATTTCTCATGAGGCATATAAGGTGTTCTGGTATTCCCATTTCATTAATTACTTGCCACATTTTGTTGTGGTCCACACAGTCAAAGGCCTTGGTGTAATCAACTGAACTAGTCTGCATCAAAAACTGAAAAGCCATTCTTTTGTATATCTAAAGATAACGGTCTCCCTTGCTGAAAACCAGCTGTGTCCAATTCTAGAGGGCAGTGCTCACCCTTATTGACAGCCAAAGAGCCAGCACTCTCTGCGTCTGCAGACATGTCTGTAGTCATGGAGCAGGCACGACGATGTTGGAGAACATGGAACACTGTTACCTTTCCTGTTGATGTGGCAACTATTTATCTATTTGCATTTTTTTTCTTTCATACTGTTGGCAGGAGCTGGGACAGACAACAGGCACTCGCTCTATTATGCAGTACTCAGGTCTTGGACTGCTGACCTGGAGACCTTCCGGTCATCAAGCTCAGTGTCTTAACCACTAAGCCACCATAGCCCTTTTGTATGACTAAAAGTTCTTAATTGCCCATTCCAGACCAAAACCAAAAGATGAAAAGATTGCTATAAGTTGGAGGCAATTTGACCACCTGTAACAAAAAAAAACTGTAAGCAATTTGCAACCAGATGAAAGGGTTCAGTTTCCTCTTGTTCTTTCTTTGTTCTTAGCAGAGTGTTGCACAATTAAATTATTTTTGGCCAGAAGTGGGCTACTTCAATGGCCAATTATTCTATCTTCTATTGTACATGCTGTGGGCCATGAATGCATTAATTGATTTTTTTTATACATTCACAGAAAGTTTGTCTTGTATTCAAATAGCCCCATTTAATTGATTTTTCTTTGATCTTCCTGCTTTAGTTCAAAGTCTATTAAGGGACCTCCAGATGGTCCAACCAGAATCTTGTCCTCCTGTGAGACATTCTTGGCCATTCAGCAAACTGTATTGTTTTTGGTCTCCATAGGCTTAGCCAAGCTTCTTCTGGATTAATACTTAGCACTTGAGAGGTCTGCTGAAAATCCTCAATTTTAGCTATTGGCTAGGGAGTTCATGCTGTATCAACTTTATCATTAATTCATTGCTTCCTAGCATCACTTGACATACTTCCAAGGGGGGGGGGCATGCCAACCAAATATGCCTGCTTAATCTGTGTCCAGTTTTCACTGTGTGAAAGTTCCCTCTGTAGTATTCAAATCAGTATTTTAAATCAACTATAGAGGTTCGTCAAACCTTCTGCACCATTTTATTTATTTATTTATTTAGATTTGCCTGGCTGTCCAATCACCAAAGAGACTCCAGGCAGCTCACAATCCCATTGCACACAACCCTGCATAAAAATCCAACATATCATTAAAAAACCTTACATAAAATACATTGTTAAAATCTTTGTAACAAATAAACTAAACAGATAGACTAAAAACCTGGATGGTGTCTAGCATGTTTATATCAGCCAATGGGGGGCAGCTGTAAAAAGAAGCAATGGCTGACAGAAAAAAAGCTAGCAGTGTACCAAACTGTGTTAAAGGCTTTATGATCTTTGTAATGAGATTGCTGATACAATCAAGTATTGCTGATAGCCAGTAGTGTAATGGGAGAGCGACATATTACAAATGAGGCTAAATCCTCGTGGTAGAAACAGAAACATCTTGTACTAAAAAGTGCAATTGCAGAGTAATGTGGTATGCAGATTTTTTCTAATAATTCTATACACAAACTGCTAAACTCAAACTTTGTAAGTACTGTATCAATCTTCGAAGAGCTCTTTGAAGATAAATTTCAGTAACCTCATTCTATTATTTAAAATATGTTTTCCTGATTTTCATTGAAACGGATTTAATTTTGACTGGGTTTTCATCTGCGGTCCAGGTATCCCAACGAATCCTTGTTGACAGTACCCTCCTTGTAACTCGATGAAACCCATTCAGATTTGCAAGCCCACACTGGCTGAACCACCACCCTGTTTTGTCACTAAAGTTACTGCAGCTCCTTATAGGCTCTTCTTGGAGAGAGCATAATGGGTTGCAACCATCATTGTCCACGTCAAAGGTACTGAAAGATAACGTATTCTGATTGTCTTCTTTTCGGTATCCTCGAAATGCATCGCCTAAATTATAGGAACAAAAAAACAGAAAAATGTGATGCAAATCTGACCATCAATGTGAGATCTAACTGCCCATAAAATGCACATGAAGGAGAGAAGGAAAGCAATTTCTGGGTAGGAGCGTACAGAGGTTTGTCCCAGGCTGATGTGAACTTCTCTTTACTGCATTTTGCCATTTAAATCACTGCTGTGGTTCACACAGAAGTTTAAAAGGTTGTGACGAGATCAAGATCTTTCTCTGCTGTGGTTCCCTTATTATGGAATGAGTTGTCACTGGAAATTAGATCTGCTTCCACGCTAATGGCTTTTCGGAAACAGCAAAAAACTTTCCTGTTCCAACAAGCATTTCTCTCATTAGCAAACTAATTACCCAGCTGCAGAAAACTTCCTTATAGGTTTGGTGAGCTGTGAATTTGGAATGTTTGTCTGGAATTTTTGGTCTATTGGTTTATGATACACTGGTGTTTATCGTTTTACTTGGATATAATCTAGATAGGTACTTCAATCTTGTTATTCAATTTCACTTGGTTGGTATCAGACTGAATTATGTAATTTGTTTCTATTCATGTTATGTTTATTTAATGTTATGGCCTGCTTAGGGATAGAAGTCAAATAAATAAATACCCTATCATTTTTAATTCAGATCCCACACCTCTGATTTTCTTTTCTAAAATATTAATGCAACTTTGATCACATTATGCCTGGCCTTCAAACTTCTATTATCAGAAACATTAAGACAGAATGTAATTAGGTCATCACAAAACCAAGAGATGGAAAAGATTTTCCAAAAGGGACCTGGGTATGTCTTAGCAATTTCCTTTTAGAATGCACAATGCACACAGATGTTATTTGTCACATAAAATTTCCATTTGCAAAACCTTTCATTGTCAAGAGAGACTGCTTTGGGCATTCAACTTTTACCAGCATTTCCAGAATAACGTCCTAAATGTATTTTAAAGGAACAGGCTTCGTCTTCTAACCAAAAGCTGTCATATGAGGCAAATGCGTATGTGTCATCTTCAGACTCTAAATCCACATAAAGCATAAAGCTGGCTGTTTTCTGGTTTGTTATGTGGAAAATCTGTCGGAGCCCAAGCCAAAATTCCCCTATAAAGAAAATGAAAATAAACTTTAACAGAAGACATATCCCCTTTCATGCTACCTTCAGTCTGTTAGCTATGAAGTCATCTGTGGGGAAAAAAACAACACTAAGAATCTGAAGGTTTGTGAAGTTAAGCTCAGGGCTTGAAAAAATTACACAAAGAACTGCCACCAGCATTTCCAGAGGCTATGCTGCTTGGAACATTTTGGGAGCTGAAGAAAAGAAGTATTTCTAAGCTTTGTTCCAGCTAAGCACAGCCTTGAACCCCACCAACAACCCTTAATCTTCACCAGAAGTGGGAAATTCAATTGATTTGTGCTTGAAAGAGGACATTAATAAATATGAGGAACTCTAATTCATAGCTATGTTGATGCACAATGTGAAAAGACCATAAAATCTGACAGGCATGATAAATTGTATGTTTATATGTATGTTTTTTGTGTCAGAAGCACACAAAGGTGCTTTCTGGGTTGAAAGGATTTTTGCTGGAGGAACTCCACTCAGGGGATGCCCAAATGAGGCTCCTTTCATGTCCCCAAGATCTTTTCCCCACTGAAGTGGTCCCTATTTATTTACTTGCAATTTCTTGCTTTCAAACTGCTAGGTGGGCATGAGCTGGGACAGAGACAAACACTCATTCCATTATGCAGTACTCTGGTCTTGAACTGCTGACTTGCCGACCTTCCAGCTAACAAGGCAAGATTCTTAGCCACTGAGCGACCACAGTCCCTTCCATTCTGCAGTAAAAACACTAATCTGTGAAATCAACAGATGATGTACATAAAAGAATGTGAAACTGGCAATCAAATGTAATTTGGACTTCATTTCCCAGGAACTTAAGCCAATTCCCCAAAGCACTGATTAGCCAATGTACTGACAGGCTTCTGGGAATTGAACTCCCCCTGTGGGGCGTGGTGGTCCCCATGTTGGAACCACGGCTCCAAAGTGATCCTTTGATGTTTATATTATGGTTGACAAAATAGGATTGGAGTAAATGGTTGGAACATGAATATTAGAGAGATGGGAAAGTATCAAGGCTGCAGCTCTGGAAAGATCTATAGGAGTGTTTGCACAGGCACAGAAGCCAATTGTGAGATTTATGGAGACCACAACAAAGAATTATATAAATCTTTGCAACATATTTATGGACAAGGAAACTACTGTACTAATATTTCCTTGCTGTTCTTCTTCTGATATGCCTTTGTCATCTGTTCCTTGCTTCATCTCCTGTCCTTTCAAATCTAAACTCTTCTTCTCCCCATTTACACCCAAATCAACACTTCTTCTCTCCCCATCTATCTCTCTCTTCCCATTTACACAAGACTCTCAGTTTCAGTTACTAGAATGCCAGTCATGCTGTTTCTATTCCACTGGAATCATAGTGCATTCATATGTTCAATCTAGCGAGGCCAGGGTGACTCAAAAAAAAAACCTCCATCATGCATATGATAAATTAATACCTGAAAGATCACCAAAACCATCCAAATAGTCAGACCAGGTCTTCCGAAATTCAACTATTCCCTCAGTTCTCTTCTGGATCACTGTCCATCCCCCTCCTCTAAAATCCATGTCACACAACACCTAAAATGGATAAAGGAGAATGATGTAAAGGTTTGATAAAAGAGAATAGCAATGAAGGTGTTATACAGTTTTATTGTCCAATATAGAACAAAAAAAACGACGGCATCTCTACATTGTGGACTTCTACAAAGTTTTACTTTCTTTTTAGAATAATTCTTCACAAGTTTCTTTCACTTTGTAAAATTACTGAAATGGTCCATTCAAGCCAGGTCCAGTCATTGCTCAGAAAGCTGCCTCTGCTGCACAATCTGATTTGTTTCGGATGGGACATATAGATCTCCTATTAAGAGCAATTGTGCTGGATCTGGAATATTCAAAAGCCTGAACACATGTAGCGCACAATAAGTAATGAGGACGGTGGATGTCCCAACAAAGAGGCAATGTGATTATGGAACTGCTGTTCAGTTGACTTACAGCACCAATCCAGACCTCACTGAAGAAGTCATGTCAGTCTGCAGGATCTCTTCTTCAGAACTGGAGGGAGATATTTTGCAGGCTTCCCCTACTGTCAAACTCCACCACCATGACTTGGTCAAGGATATCATCTGAGTGTCATTTCTGGGTGAGAATTTGGTGTCTCAAATCCTCATCCACTGCATTACACCTACTCTGAACATTAACCTAGATACAATTCCTTGTTTTCTCTGTGCCGAATCTTCATCCTAAACCTTAGAGCAGGGGTTCCCAACCTTTTCTTGCCAGGGGCCTGACCACTCAGCTGAGGGGCCAGTCACATGATTCTTCTCAGTGGTGACGGCGGCATTTGTACTGAGTTTATGGGCATTTTCCCCAGCTCTGCTGCTTCCCTTGGAGGAGGAACATTCTTGAGCCATTTTAATTATATATTTTTTGCCACATTTTAGAGGCATTTTTGTACGAAAACATTTTTAAAAATTAGTTTCCAAACAAATAGTAAACATAGCAAGATCTATATTACCTCAAAGGGATAACTTGATCCTTCTGGATGGATTATGTAGAGACCAGTCGGAGTTTTTGTAACAGAGCCAATAGTATCTTTAATGTCGCTGCAATCCAAACCTATGAGACAATATTAGCAGAAGCTCAGGTGCAGCTTTGTAGAGAAAAGAAAAACCAAAAGCCATCAGGACAACCATTTCTTTGACAGCCATATTTCTGCTAAAATCTCAACCAACCAACCAAACACCGGGCTGTGATTTCCAGTCAGGGTTTCAGATCTATGTGTGTATGATGTAAATACAGTAATACCTCATATAACATTAGTATCGAATAACACTAAAATCGCATAACATCAAGGAATCTGGGGGGAAGAATTGCATCAGATAACATTAAGATCCTATGGGATGCTTCAGATAACAACCGCGAAAGCCTGTGTGGTTACAATGTATCTCTATGGATCCCATAGAGGATCAGATAACACTAAAAATCATATAACACGAAGACTTGTGGAACCAGGTTTTAGTGTTATATGAGGTTTTACTATCTCTAGAACACAAGGGAGGAAGAGGAAGCTTACTGGAGAAAGTGTTGCTAGAGGGGCAAAATGTTACACAACAGGACTCTCTGCTGATTTCCTCTGTTGTAAAAAAAAAATCCATGTAGGCTAACACTAGGCTGAAAGATAAGCGTTGTTTAGCTTAGCAAAAAGCCCCTCAGTTTTGCCAGGTTCAAAATCTATTCAATTACTGAAGAATACATGAGGCACAGCTGGGGCATGAATTATCTTGCCAAAACTTAGTTTATTTTAAACCACTCAGCTGGGGTTGTTTATGTTCTACCAGCTGCTAAACCACTGTATTCTTCTGCATGCATTCAAAGTTGCTGCTGAAGGTCAGAATTTCAAACAGGCGAAGAAGCAATGGGGTGAGGATGGAGAGGGCAAGAAAGTGGCTTCATTTTGGCAATCCAGAAGAAGAAGAAACAGGGAGAATGAACCATGGTTTGAATCATATGCTTCTTGTTGTTGTTGTTGATGTTGCTTCTCCTCCTCCTCCGCTGCTTCTTCTTCTTCTTCTGGTGTCAAGGGAGATACAAGGTTTTTACTCTGGCACTTCTAAAGGCCTCCACTGGCATTATTTGGTGTTCTTGAAATGTTTCTTTGATGTTATCTCTCCACCTTCCTCTGGGTCTGCCTCGTGGTCTTTGCCCTTCTCTTTTTACATAGGCCTTGTATAGTATGGATGAAGACATCAGCTCTTTAAACACACATATTCTCTCACCCACTTGCTCTCTCGCTGTCTCACACACACACACACGACCATTCCCTTAAAAGAGCATCCCTTTCTTTGCTCTCATTCCCTTTCTTCTTCTCCATCCTCATCAGCAACATCCATGGCAGTAGGAAAGAGCTTTGGTGGCTACAGTTGACATGACTTTGGCTTGAAGCACTTACACACCTAGAGAGATATGTCAATGTGAACCCACAGAACAGTGAGTCTACTGTGGTGGCAGCAGGGAGAAGTTTAAAAAGGGAAAGGAAACCCTATGGCCATGATGGTAAACCTTGGCACTCCAGATGTTCTTGGACTTCAATTCCCAGAAGTCCAAGCCCCCGTGAATCCACACAAATGGGTTTGCTGCAATTCATCTGGCCTGTGCCACCCTCGTCGTTCCTGGAAGCGGAAGTAAAATGTGCCCGCATGGATGAATCGCAGCAAACCCACTCGTGTGGATTCACGGGGGCTTGGGCTTCTGGGAATTGAAGTCCAAGAACACCTGGAGTGCCAAGGTTCGGCATCACAGCCAGTGGTGGGCATGGGCCGGTTTGCCCTGGTTCTGTAGAACCGGTGGCAACAATCCTGGATGGTCTCCGGGGGGGGGTAGTAACCTTCCCGGGAGACCACCCTGGGTGGTTACCTTTTTTTTTTTTAGGCGACCGGTTTGGTTGCCTCACCAGCTGCCCGACTCTGCAACCCCAAATGGCTGCTGGTGAGTGCGCATGCGTTAAAATACCAATTGATGCATGTGCACCTCCAGTACTCAGCCTGACACCCCCATCCAGCCCGATCTTAAAGAAGTCAGCCTGCCTGGGCTCCCTGCTTTAAAATCGGGCTGGCTGGGGGTGTCAGACACCTCCAGCCAGCCTGTACTGTATTTTTATGTTTTTTTACTATGGCTCCTCCCACATCATTAGCTCCTCCCATGATGTCATGACATTAGCTCCTCCCATGATGTCATGATGTTGGCTCCACCCATGATGTCAGCTCCACCCACGGTGTGGTAGTAAAATTTTTGGCTGCCCATCACTGCCCTATGGGGTCCAGAGAGAAAGGAGGAGGTTGGGCAAGATTGTACAAAGGACACCCAAGCCAAGACAAGCACCACATGACCTTCACCTGATTAAAAAATTATATTGGAAACCTGGTTCTTTTGACAGACAAGAGGCACATCACCACACCTGTCTGTGATTGTGATTTACAGTGTCCATAACTGCCTCCAGTACTGCTACAGTCCAATTTTCTTACTATTTTCTCAGTCCCTGCTGCCATGGTTTACTAACTATAATATTATTAACCAGTTTCCTCAAGCTTCCTTGATTCCTCTGGTCTTAGCTCCAATCCTCCCAATAGCTGGGAGAGAAATGGATATTCTCAGTTACGGGATATTCCTGCAAGCTATTTTTATTACAGTGCAGACAGACTGAGAATGTTTTGGCATTGAATAGGCAGTTGAGATCCATTAGGTTTACAAAACACCTGATCCAGTGGTGGGCTGCTCCTGGTTCGGACCGGTTCGGCTGAACCGGTAGCAGCAATCTGGAGGGGACACCCTCCGGATGTCTCTTCCTGGCAGCCCAAAATGGCTGCTCGTTAGTGTGCATGCGTCAAACTCCATTTGATGCATGCACACTGAAAAATAGAAGTGTGCATGCAACAAATGGAGTTTTGATGCATGCGCACTTCCAAGCAGCCATTTTGGGCTGCCCAGAAAGGGCACAGCGGCTGGAGGAGCAGTGGAGGTGGCCTTTCCTCAGCGCACGGCTGGGCCTGGCCAGGCCGTACTGCCGGGCTAGGCTGCGCTACACTGTCAGGCTGAGCCAGGCCGAGCCGTCAGGCTGCCGTGCTACTTTGCCACTGCACCGCCGCTGTGCCTGCCTGCCTGCTGCTCCCCGACCCAAGGTAAGTGACGGGTTTTTGTTTGGGGTGGGTGGGTGGGTTGAGGTGTGTGTATGTTTTATGTAGTGTGTTTAATGTCTATTTTAATTTGTATTTTAATGTGTTTTTATTTCTATTTCTATGTGTACTGTATTTTTATTTTATTTATTTTTTACTTTGGCTCCACCCACATCATGACGACATGACATTGGCTCCGCCCATGACATCAGCTCCACCCACAGTGTGGTAGTAAAATTTTTGGCAGCCCACCACTGACCTGCTCCTTATTGTGGTGTGCGCTAATATAGTGGTCTGCATGTTTAGATACTCCTAATGGGCCAGGGTGACTATAGCGACTCTCATGAAAACCCCTAGCCTTTATCAGTAAAGCTTGGAGCTTTGCCTGCAGAAAATTTTTTGTATTAACAGTAAGAGCATTATGAGGTAGTACATGTAACTGAGTTTTATCCACAGATAGCTTGGTCAATAAGCATCCACAAATATTAAGAAGAAAATTAGCCAAAAAATTAGTCTCTATATAGAAAAACTTACCCACAAGAGCATCACTGTTTTACACTATTGGCAAAGAATGCAAAGGTTTACGTAGTCATTGCAAAAATAGGAATGACAGAACCTTCCTCCACTTTATTATTTTTCCAATGCTTTTCTGGGAATATTATAAAGCTAAAAGAGAAGCTGTAAAGGTTATAGAAAAAAGGTCTTTACCATGAGACTGAACAGCCCGATGAGGGAATACATCAATTGGTTTCTTAGACATGTCTGCATTTAAAAGCATAACCCCACTCATAAGCTCATTCACCTGTATGTTTACAAGAAGAAAAAATGGTTAAATATATTTAATATTTTTGATAAATCAAAAATGCATTGTTTTGTTCATGGTCCCACCATTTTATCCCAGGATGTGTTTCAAATCTAAGTATTTATGAGACTACAGTTCAAGGCAATCCTACCTGGGAATAAAACCCATTGAACTAAGAGGTTGTCTACATGAGCATAATAGTCTACATGAGCATAATCTTTGAGTTGTTGTTGTAGGGGTTGGGGGGTTGGTCTGCAATAAAATATCATTTGCACATGTCTTATAAGCTGGAGTGGGTCAATCAGCTCTGCCCCAACTCCTTTTGTGATCCTGTCAGGGGATTCTCCTAAATTGTAGTGGTTTATGGAAAATGGTACTTCCCACCACCCACCTCAAAGTATAAAGTGTCCGTCCCACCAGAGCGGACCAGAGAGGCTCTCCGGTTGTACCATTGGCTAGAGAAGCACACCTCTCTAGCACTAGGAGGAGGGCCTTTTCTGTGTCCGCCCCGGCCCTATGGAACCTCCTGCCAACTGAGCTACGTCTCCAGTGGGAGTTGCTGCCCTTTAGGAAGGGGGTTAAGACCTGGCTGGCGGGACAGGTAAGGGGTTTGGGTCAGACAATTGCCTCGGCTTGTTGGCTCATCTGACTCCTCCCTCTCTCAATGTATGCATTTTTAATCATTTAACTTTGCTTAGTTTTAATCTCTTTTAATATTAATTATAGACAGGATTTTATATTGTGTTTTATATCTCTTTTGAAGCTTTGTTAGCCGCCCTGGGTCTCTTTGAGGAGGGTGGCATATAAGTCTGGTTAAATAAATAAATAAAATAAAAATAAATAACCCATAGTGGACTGAGTTATTTTGCTACAGCAGACTGAGCATCCCATCCACAACAGTACAAATATAATTACAAATTTAAAAACTTGCTTGAGGCAAGATGCTTCATCTTGCTTAACGGTAGGGCTAGCCCTAACTAAGAGAAACTATAGCTGTCATTGCTTTCTGTAGCAACAGCCAGTGACCAAAGACTAGCTACTAAAGACTGGCAGTTCATACTGGTTTTGTTCACTTTGTATAAAAAGCATCCACTGAATTTGTGAGTTATATTTTGATACTGAATTTGACTAAGGTAAAGGTCGCCCTTGCTCGAAAGCCAGTTGTATCCGACTCTAAGGTTCAGTGCTCATCTCTGTTTATAGCCAAAGTGCCAGCACTGTCTGAGTCTGCAGACGTTTCCATCGACATGTGGTTGGCATGCCTCAACACTGGAGTGTACAGAATGCTGTTTACCTTCCCACTGAAGTGGTCCCTATTTCTCTACTTGCAATTTCTTGCTTTTGAATTGTTAGGTTGGCAGGAGCTGGGACTGAGACGGGAACTCTCTCCGTCATGCAGTGCCCAGGAATCAAACTCTGACCTTCCAGTCAGTGAGCTCAGTGTCTTAACCACTTGAGTCACTGCAGTCCTGAATTTGACTAAAGATATTCAATAATACCTATCCTACAGACAGATGCCCCGCACCTGCACTCATGTAATTACTGGTGGTACCTGATTGGAAAGATAATCCAAAGAAGACTGGTGATCATCCATCATATTTCGTATCATTTTCTTGGTACTTCTTGCATATTCAACCAGTGAAGTCTGCAAATTCCCTGTAAATATATGAACTGAAAGTTATTTTTAAAAGTGCAGTAGGCCACAATAAAGCCTTCTTTTACAAGAGGTTGGCATTGCTTGGAAAAACTTAAACAGCATAAGGTATAAGCTATTAAATGTTCCTAGTCCTGGGCAGCCTGTGGATTTGTGTGGGGGAGGGGGCACCTCATTCCAAGCTTTCAGGAGCAGACACCCACCCCACCTCCATTCATGAGTGCTCTCAGCAGTATTGAGCTGCCTGAGTTGTTTGAAACATTACTGCAATAATCAGAACTTAGGAAAAAAAATATGAATACACTTTCCAAAATTTCCTCAACCAGAATAGCCACCAGTCATGGGTGCAACTACACTGTTGGTAAAAACAGGATTAGATTCTCAATGACTCCTGTCATGTCACATATCAAGCCCTCCCAAACTTCTGACATCCACCCACAATGGATTATAACAAAGCACTGCAAATTTTGTGTGTGTGACAACCAATCTTATGCCTGTTTGCAGCTAACCCACAGTAACTATCCTTCTTCTGAGTTATTGCAGATCTGTAGTTCCAACCTATGTGGGCTGGTTGACTATAGTAGTAGTCGTCCATAAATGTAAGTTGCTAACTCAAGAGGTATCACATACAAATCTCTGCTTTTTTCATCAGGGGAATATTCCAAAGGACTGTCCTGCACATTAGAGTTTCTCTATGTACTCACTCTCAATTTATACTTGGTAATATGAATATTCTATCTATAGAACTTCATCTCTAATGGTTAGTTCACAAGTGCACTTAGTAAAGAATGCCACAGTCAGTGGATGAGGGTGAAATCAGCCTAACTGCCAAGTTAATTCTTATTTATATTATTTATTTATTACATTTATATCCTGCACATCTGGGATATTTTCCCACTCTGTTGGTAATATATGACATGGTGCAATTCAACAGTGAATAAGAGCTGCAAAATTGAAAATGTACGTACGACACATGTGATATTTTTCTTCTCTTAACATTTTAGCTTGAAAATCACAGGGTGCATAGCATTTTTTCTTCTCTTGTGATTTATCTGTAGATAGGTTTTTTGTTTCTGGACTAGCTGCCTTTTCCTCAATGGGTGCCGTAGAAGCAACCTGTAATAACCAAACCATAAAAAAAAACTTCTAAAAACTACACAGGTTGTATATAACCTAGCTCTTGGTTCTTAAAAACTAAAAAGGCAGCAAAGATTTATCATAACAGAGAAATGTAAAGCAAAGAGTTAAATTCCTAACCCCTTTTTGGTACATATATCTGAAAACAAACTTCTAAATTATACATGTGGAAAGCAGCGAGCGAAAACCCCCGATAGAGAATCAAAAAGCAGTGCTTTGTGGCAAAATGCTCTGTTCCTGTATCCTACAGGTGTAGATGCCGAAAGAAAAAGACCAGCTTGTCACAAAAATGACCAGAAGAGTGGAATATGGGTCAGTGACTCTGTAGTTTCTTTCCCTGTGAAAAAATCTGAAACAAGCCTTACAGTTTGGCCAGTGATGGGATGTCAAATTTTTTCCTACCACACCGTGACATCACGGATGTTGTGGGTGTGGCCAACATCATGATGTCGTGGGCGGACCTGACATCATGACATTGTGGGTGGGGCCAAAAATATTTTTTTTTTAAAAAAATTAAAATTAAAATAAATAAAATAAAAATAAACACACACACACAGACACACCTCAACCCACCCACCCAACAAAACAACAACAACACAAACCCATAAATAAATTAAATAAATTAAAGAAAGAAATAAATAAAAGAAAAATAAAAGAAAAATACACCCACCCACCCCAAACACAAATAAACCCAACCACCAGTGATGTAACAGGTTCTCACCAGTTCACCAGAACCAGTAGTAACTTTTTCCAGTGTCCTGGAGAACTGGTAGCAGCTTGGGGGGGGCACCATCGGGGCGTACCTTTTCACTGATTCCCCCACTGCGCATGCATGCCAAGCACTTGGTGTGCATGCACGCCTACAGTGCTTGGCGCATATGCACGGCCTCCTTGCTGTCCTCCCAAGTGGGGAGGAGAAAAGAAGCTGCTAGCCTGAAGCTCCCTATAGCCTGCTCCCCAGGGTAAGTGACTCACCTTTGGATGTGGTGTGTCTGTGTGTATTTTAATGTGTATTTAATACGTTTACCTATATTGATGTACTACCACAGTTCCTAGAAAGGCCTGGTGGCCTGGCTTAGGGTTTTAAGCAAAGTCTTGCAGTTACCTCATCAATAAGCTACCTGTGCTGTTCCGAGTGCTGTTCCAATTGGAGAAGCCTTATGGAGGTACAGCTGTTTTACATTTACATTAAGGCATATTATCCTAGAGAACTGGTTAGGCAAAGACTTAGTCCCTAACTTCTTTAACTGTTGAAAAGTTGAAAAGTGTCAAAATGAAGCCATCTTGTGATGAGTTCATTCTGTAGTTCCTTCCATCTCACCTAGTGTGAGAAAGAATAGCCAGAATAAGCTTTAAGCTCTGGTTTAAAAGCTCTGGTTGATTTGTGTTTGGGGTGGGTGTTTGGGTGGGTGACTGTATTTTAATGTATTTTTTATTTTATTAATTTATTTACAGGTTTGTGTTGTGGGTGTGTGAGTGGGTTGAGGGATGTGTGTCTGTGTGTGTGCTTATTTTTTTATTATTTTGTATTTTTTTATTTTTTCTTTGGCCCCACCCATGATATCATGATGGCATCACAATGGGGTAGTAAAATTTTTGACATCCCACCACTGCCACCCACCCACCTCAAACACAAATAAACCCACCACCCAACCCAAATACAAACCCCTCACTTATCCAGCAGAGGAGGGGGCATGGCGGCGTGGTGGCAAACTGCCATGGCAGCAAACCGCTGCAACCGTGCGCTGTCCTGGCGGGGCGGTGGGGCCAGGCATGGAAAGGCTGCTGCTGCCACCGTTTCTTCAGGCACTCCCTGCACCCTTCCTTTCCCAGCAGCCAAAGTGGCTGCTGGGAACTGCGCATGCATCAAACTTTCATTTGAAGTATGCGCAGTAAAAAAATAGAACTGTGCATGCATTAAATGAAGGTTTGATGCATGCACAGTACCCGGGAGCCATTTTGGCTCCAAATTTAATTTCCCCCCCCCTGTGAGGCGTCTGAACCGGACACCTAAAAAAAAAAATCCCGGGTGGTTGCTACCAGTTCAGCGAACCACCTGGGAATGTTGCTACCGGTTTGGGCAAACCAGTGCAAACCAGGATCACCCCATCACTGGGTTAGGCACTCTTTGATCCCTTCTTTAGCATTTTTGCACACCAGAAGAAATCAGAACGGTCATCTTTTTTTTTAACCAAACCATATTTCCTCACAATAGGAAACTAGTGGAGGTGGTTTATATTCAAGAAAAGATTCAATTTCCCCCACTTGGCCAGGAAAACTTATAGCAGATGGGAACTGGCAAAACCACTCCTTAAACCTCTACTTTGAAAGCTCTATTAGGGTCGGTATAGGGCAGTTCTGGATTTGACAGCACTTAACACACACCATCTGTTTAAAAACGGAAATCAGGTTAGCATGGTTGTGAAAAGCTGCTGTTCACTGAAATAACACTGGCTGAGCTGCAACATGTTCCCTGCACTGTAAGTCACTCTGAGAGCATCTGCTAAAGAGAGGTCATGTAGGTATTATAGATTTTTTTAAAAGTAATATTTATCCATCTACTTCTTAAATGGTTTCTATTCCAGAATCCATAGCAACGCACATTGACATTCTAGGACAGGTAAATTCAGTGTACAATGAAGTGAGACTGTCTTTGTTGTATATGATCTACCAGATGCGTACTTGAGTACATCTACAATCTTCTTTGTGCTGTAATACTCTCAGGTGTCAAACATTTTGTACTCTGCCATGTTGTGCCTTGTTGCAAACCATGCATGTGTGGCAATCCATCCACATATCCGATACTTAGACAGAGCTTTGAAAATTTAACTTTCTTTACTACAGTTCTCCAACTTATAAAAAAGAAAGAATGCAAAGCTTTGTAAACTGATTGGAAAAGCAAAGGATCATCCTACTGTTTACCAAATATGTGGTATTATCCTTTAGTGCTGAATACATAAACTTAGAAAGCAAATCTCATTGGCTATGTTTAAGGGCTATATTTCCATAAGTGTCTGAAAGACTTTGATATAAAACTTGGGAGAAAAGGTTAACACATCTGACAGTCTTTACTGAAATCTGTTGTCGAATCTTATACTACTGGCATTGGTGATGTGGCACAGTGTTTTATACAATATACTCATTAAGAATAAAGTAGGCAGAAATAACTGAAAGCTGGCTCCAATGCAGATTCAAGGTAAATTTACGTTTACTGGAGGACTGAGATAAGAATAAGGTAAGAATGATTCTTCAGAAATTTCCTTTTTTTCAGATCAAGAGCCTGACATTATTAAAAGAGAGAGACAGAGACAGAGAACAGTACCCAGATCCTCTGCCAGATCCTCCAGTTTTATTTTCAAAACACCAAAAATGTAGAAGTCAAAATCATAATTAAACTCAAAAGGAATCTTGTATACAAAAATAGATTTCCAGAACACCCAGATATAATGTTTAAAAAAGCCAAACAATATTGAGTTTTTTTAAAATCAGGATTTTCCCTATTTTGTAAATAAAATGTGTAGAATTTTATTTGGTCAATTTAAATATACACTGACATAAATATGTCTAAGAGCTAATCTAAGATTATAAAGCACAAGTATTATTTATTAAGAAGCGTGCATCTAGGCTCTATTTTCATTAATGACTGGCTAAAAAACCATGTCTTTAAACACATTAATAGCATAACTTCCAATAATTAAAGATTTTTAAATATAGCTCTATAACTAACAGAAACTTTAGTTGCTTTATTTTTAGATTTATTAAAGTTTTAACTACGTCTAAGTTTAGCTGTTTTGTATACACCATCGTCTTCCCAGCAAAACTATGATAAAAACAGGATTATGAACCTATCTTTTAGCAAGGCAGTATGTGGCAAACCTTACCATTGTAGAATATGGCTTGACATTATCAAATACAACATCGGCCCAAATGAGAAATATGATATTGAGGAAGATCAGTGAAGATGTACGGGAGATCATCTCTGAGTTGAAGAAATGAAAATACTCCTATGAGTTTTCAACTGCCTCAGAAAAGACTGTCTTCTAGCTGATGAAGTCTTGAGTTAAGAATTCAGGAATGTGTGTACAGCACTAGCATGAGCCAGAAAGCCAACCCTTTTATGTCTGGACTTCAGAAAACTTACATAAATGATTTCATGTGTAACCCAAACTCTGAAGTTACAAGAAGTCTACTTCCAGTTTGAAAACCTGGTGCAGTACTTAAGTGTTAAATGTGTCAGCAACCCCTTGCTTATTTGGAAGGTGAATCACACCTCCTGGAGGCTACTTGGAGTGACAATTTATCTTGTTTGCTAGAGATTTTTTTTGTGAAATCTTAAATGAAAAGAAGCAAAAACAGCCATGGAAGGCCTAAAATGCAACTCCATGCCTTTACTTTGTCCAGCTCATATATGCACATTCATCTTATAGTACAGTAGTGTATATGCATTTCCCTCTTGTGATCCTTGTAGTACAGTTATTCCTATGGAGTGCAGTGGAACCCCATATAGTGAACACTTCATATAATGAAAAATTCATACAATAAAGCGTTCATGTGCTATTTGCGATACCCCGCATAACAATTTTTTTGATGTGAATTCTATGAACGTCTTACATTTCCGCTGGGTGGTTTGGCAGCTTTTGCAATGTAACAAAAATCATGTACTTTTGACAAGCTGCAACACCAAAACTAAGGCACCCACGAAAATAAGGGTTATGTAATTTGAAAGATAGTCTTGGCGACTTTAGGAATTGGTAAAATGCAAAAGCCAAAAATGCAAAGTGATGATGTAATCACTTTCGGAAGTAGCATCGGAAAAGTGACAGTTTTGGGGCTGGTTGGGGGGGGGGGCAGCGAAAAAACAACCCAACCAATTGAGATGATCCAAAGTGTGTTTCAAAGAGGAAAGATTAACCTTTGTGGGGACACTTTAAGATTTGGAATTAGACTTCAGAAAAATAATCTATGAAGCATTTTACAAAAATCCACTCAAACGAGGTCACAAAAATGCAAAAAAAGGAGGGGAAAACAATTTAGAAACTGAATATCACAACTTCCTGAGATGGATACAGTTCGCATATAACATGTGGAGAAAAATTATACTGAAGCAGGAATCCACAAAAAAGATATTGAGGAAAAACATGACTTATTAAAATGACATTTCCGTGGGGTGGTGGTGTTTGGTGGTGATCCAACATAAAACTGATGACCGATCAAAGTGATCCAAAGTGCGCTTGAAAGAAGACAGAATAACATTTCTTTTGACACTCATACAATTTGGAATGGACATCAGAAACGTTTTATATGAAGGTTTAAAAACAAAAAACAGCCTCAAAAGCAGCCCAATGCATTTAAAGGGGAAAACCACCCATTTTCACCTCTGATCTTCTCTTCCTTCCTCCACTTCCGCCCTCATGAAACCAATTCAGTGGGAAGGTAAACAGCATTCAGTGTTGAGGCATGTCTGCCACATGTTCACCTTAACATCTGAAGATGCAGACAGCGCTGGCTCTTTGGCTAATAAACATAGATGAGCACTAAACCATAGAGTCAAATACTACTGGCCTTTGAGCATGGTCGAACTTTACCTTTATTTCAATGTTAGTTGCCTCAAACCCAACCCCCTCCCCCCTAAAAAAATATATGTTGCAGGTAGAGTCTAAGGACTCTACCATCAGGGATTTATTTCATGAATTCAATTTGCTACATGGGCAAAAAGAACATGATTGTTGGTCTTCATTTGCGAAATTGACTCATTTCATCAATTTCAATGTCCTTCGCCCATTTACCACATCAAATTCACGAACTAAATCCCTGACGGTAGTGTCGTTAGACTCTAACTGCCACACTTTGTTTGTTTTGCGTGTTTTTATTAAGCAAGGTATACCTTTTTTCTTTCTTTATGTGGTGTATCACCAATTCACTTCACATAATGAAAAAAAAGTATAGTGAAGAGCTCCGCTGAATGGATTTTTTTTTTTGTTATTTGGGGTTCTACTGTATTTGTCATGAAAAAAGACAGGCTGCATGGGATTATGCTTTTCATATTTTGTAAAAATATTTAAAAATATTTGATATGATTTGATTTATTGGATTTGCATGCCAACCTACTCAGCATTCGCGACTCAGGGAGGCTCAATAAATACAACATATCAAACATTACAGTACAATAAAATATAACAGTACAATAAAATGTAACAATGCAATAAAAATAACAATATGTTTTAAATAGTATAAAGAACAAATATTCAGAAGCTCACTTATTTCAGCTATGAAATTACTGTTTTTGCTTTGTGGTTGGGGATGGCCTTACTTGATGTTAGTAGAGTTTTGGTGCTTATTCCACACATTTTGCCAGTATATAATTGCTCATGTTAGATTGTTCCTATGTACCCTCCCCTTCCTAGCAATACTGCCTTTTCCAGTAACTTTTGTTCAGGTAGTACTGTAAATGCAACTCCAAACACAGCTGCGTATAGGCCACCTCACAGGGCTAAAGCACTCTCTGGGCTGTTTATAATGTAATTATACAAACTACAATTTGCTCCAATAAGCTGAGTACTTAATTTACTGACCTTGGAAGGATGGAAGGCTAAATCAAAGTTGAGCCTATCAAAATCAAACTCAGATCATGAGCAGAATTGTACTGCAGCTTAACAATGTGTTATGGGGGCTCAGGTCCTGAAATCTAACAGCTGTGGCTTCCTTTATTGAATAAACTAATATATTAGGTCTTCCTCTTTATTTACATTTATACCTCACTCTTTTGGTGCCAGCACCACTCTTTACCTACTGGGCTATCCACAAACTTTTTCCACAGTATTGTCTTTTTTTGGTCAGTTCTGGATTTTTATTAAATGTGAATGGTAGAACCCCAATTTACTCATTTTTGCTATGGTGAGAGTACAAGCTTGAATTCAGCACCTATTTTTCTGTCTTTTGGGCTGTCTATGGTATCTGTGAGGCTCTCTTCCAACACATTTCAAATGAATTGACATCCCCCCTCTCTTCCCTCTTTTTCTTTTACCAAGTTTATGCACTTGGTTTCCACTTAACATATTTGCTAACTCCCACCTTTCCCTTTTTTAATTCCAAAAGGAAGGGGATATATTTTGTAAAGCATGCATACATATTCATAAAACCTTTGGTCAAATTTTCATTCACAGGTTGCTTAACCCAGGGAAAGGTTTTGGAAATTGGAACATAGCTTTTTGGTCTGAACTTTGTGGAGCAGCCATGAGGACGTTAGTTTACTTGAGAGGTTAACTGATGTGTCTATTTTTCTGTTGTATGTTTTGTCAACAACCATTGTACAGATCATGTGCTCATCTTCTGGGATCCTCCAGTACTGGGTAATTCTACATGAGGGAAGTTTCTGTTGGAATTTGTGCATTGTGAATGACTACTTAAATTTCTGCTTTAAAAAGCCAGGAAATTCTATCATCAAAAAACCTCCGGTTTATGAATGTGGGGTACTGTGGTTCTGTATCCACAATTCAAAACACTAGGAAATGGCCTGTTATTGCTGCAGAATATTGTGTCTGTATTACCATCAAGAAAAAGGATGTCAAACTTTACATAACAAAGGGCAGCCTGAACATTGATAACATCAGTGGCAGCAGTCAAGATGGTCACATTCACAGAGAATTTGCACAATTTGCATAGTATTAGAGGGACTGAGGTGGCTCAAGTGGTTAAGATGCTGAACTTGCTGACTGGAAGGTCGGAGTTTGATTCTTGGGCACGGCATGACAGAGAGAGCTCCCATCTCTGTCCCAGCACCTGGCAACCTAGCAGTTTGAAAGCAAGAAATTGCAAGAAGATAAATAGGTTCCACTTTGGTGGGAAGGTAATCAACATTCCATGCACTCACTCGGGTGTTGAGGCATGCCTGCCACATGTCCATGGAAATGTCTGCAAATGCAGACAACACTGGCTCTTTGGCTATAAAAAGACATGAACATTAAACCCTAGAGTCAGATATGACTCTTTCGAGCAAGGCAACCTTTTAACTTTACACAGTATTAAACATCAAGCAAGGGAAAATCCCAGAACCTGAATTTTTTAAAATCAGTTAACTCTTCAAGCAAACAAAAAGCAGTAAGTGCCCCTGCTCCAGTGGGTTAAGCTCCAGTTGCAGCCAAAACTCTGCTCATGATCTGAGTTCGTTCCCAACGGACACAAGGTTGACTCAGCCTCCCATGAATACCTAGCTTGTTGGGGACAAAAATGATATTTACCTTATGATTGATCCAGAAATTGCTTTTGTTGTTGTTTAGTTGCAGTCGATTCCGACCCTTTGAGACCCCATGGACCACTGTCCGCCAGGCACTTCTGTCCTCCACCAACTCGCTCAACTCTGTGCCCATTGTGTCTACAATACCATCTAGCCCAGTGGTGGGCAGCAACAGGTTCATACCTCCCCAGGAAAGGGGGGGTTGTTAGCAAAATTGGGTGGCCTCTGGGCAGGGGTGGTGGTGAAGTAGGGTGGCCATGCCCACCTCCCTGCCCTGCCCCATCAGGTTTTGTCCCTGCAAGTGGTTCAAGGTCTCCCTTGATCAAAAGCCAGTAATATTCGACTCTAGGGTGCAGTGCTCATCTCCATTTACAGCCAAAGAACAAGTGCTGCCTGTTTGCAGATGTATACATGGCCACATGGCAGGCATGACTAGATCACCCATGATGTAGGCTCAGGCCATGATGTAGGCTCCACCCACGGTGTGCTAGCAATTTTTTTTGCTGCCCACCACTGATCTAGCCATCTCAATATTGGCCGCCCCCTTCTTCTTTTGCCCTCCACCTTTCCAAGCATCAAGACTTCCTCAAGCGAATCCTCTCTTCTCATTTGATGTCCAAAGTACTTTAGCTTCATCTTTACTATTTGACCTTCTAAGGAGCAGTCAGGGTAGATTTCTTCTAATAATGACCTATTATATGATGATATAAGTGTAATTGTTATTGCTACTGTCGTGGCTGTTTTTCAAGAAGTGTGAATGGTATTGAGCATAAGGGGGTATCCTGTGTGTAGAACATCTTGACTGTTGCCATTGGTGCCATAAATTCAGGCAGCCTTTTGCTATGTAAAGCTTGGCATTCCTTTCCCCACTGACAAAGTGGTGATGATCTAGTCAGTGCATCCATATCAGACCATGTGAATAATAGCTACAGAACCACATCCCATATTCAGAAACATGAGTGTGGTATGTGTGTGTTTTCTTTTGAATAACTGCCTATACATTCCAAAATAAAGGAAATGTCAAAAATAGCAGTGACTTGTCAACAATAGCAACATTGATCTCTCACCCCAGTAAAATGATGCTATAAAAATTCCACAAATTTCTGCCCAATATGGACTGAGAAATGCCAAAAATTCAGACTAGATTTAGAGAAAGGGCAACTATAGGTCACATCTTAAACAAATACTAGTTACTGGCACATTCACTGCATACACCAGCTGTGGCCCTGAGCGTTTCTGCATCAGATTATGCTGCTCTAGTATGGACCACAACCACACACACAAAACAAGTTGACATTGCTGTTAATGGTGCAATGCATATAGTGACAGAATGCCTCAAACATATAACACTTGAGAAAATATATTTTTTTGTTGGTATCGCTCCACCTAAGGTAAAGAGAGATGTAGCAGTGGGCATCAAGAGAATTAAGCATGAGAATGCCCCTCAACATCCTCTGAATGGATTTGAGCTTAAAATCTGTGCACTCAGATCCAGGAAGAGCTTTATCGCAAGAAGAAACACTCTGGGGGGTACACAAGACGTGCAAAACCAAATTAGAAGATGGAGTAAGGTGCTCAGTGGACAAAGAATATTAAAGGACGGTATGACTGAGGAACTCAACCTCCCCTACATCATTTGGAGGACCCTGAATACAGTGGTGGACATCAGCAGGTTCGCACCAGTTTGCCAGAATCAGTAGCAGAAATTCCGGCTGGCCCTGCCCATCCAAGTTTTGAAATAAAGTAGTCCTAATTCAGGTGCAACGCAGGGCTTCCCCCTGGCCATGCCCACAATACTACGCCCACAGTGTGGTAGTAAATTTTTTTGGAGCCCACCATCGCCAGAAAAGGCTGAGGATTGGAGTCCCTAAATGTAAGACCAACATGCTAAAGTGGGGGGAGCTGAATGTCAAGAAATATAGAATCTGGCTCATTTACTGGTCTGCTGATTTTTACCAGAAACATGTACTGATGAAGACTTAATTTTGGTCAGCAACAAAGCCAAGAAAGTGGCTTCATTTTGGCAGTTCAAAGTTTGATCTGGACAGAAAAGAAGAATACCGGCACATTCTAAAGAATCACCAGTAGAGTTGATGATGATGGTTTTAGAAGTTGTAGCCATGTTAGTCTGTGCAAGCATATCAGAATGATGTGGCACCTTAAAGATTAACTCCTGTATTTTAATGTTAGCTTTTGTGGACCAAGTTCACTTTGTCAGGCATAAGAAAGAGACTTCAGTGCTGGGCAGGACCCGGTTCGCACCGGCTTGCCAGAACCGCTAGCAGCTTTTCCTGGTATCCGCGTGAACTGGTAGCAGCTTTTGGGAGGAACCACCTCAGGGGCTTACCTTTTTGCTGGTTTCCCCCACTATGCATGCACGCCTACAGCACACGTGTACCTACAGCGCTTGGCACGCCTACAGCGCTTGGCACACATTCGTGCCTATAGCGCTTGGTGCACCTACAGCACTGGGCACACATTCATGCCTACAGCGCTCTGCCTGCCGAGCTAAGCAGCCATTTGCTGCTTGGAGTGTGGAAGCGCAGAGCGTCAGGTGGCCACGCGCAGCCATGGAGGAACCTCCTTGCTGTCCTCCCAAGCAGGGAGGAGGAAGAGCAGCTGCTAGCCTGAAGCTTCCTACAGCCTGCTACCCAGGGTGTGGGGTGGACGGGTATATTTTAATGTGTATTTAATGTATTTATTTTTAATGTGTATTTTAATGTGTTTTATGTGTATTTAATTTGTATTTTTATGTGTTTTTATGTCTATTTAATGTGTGTTTATTTTTAATGTGTACTTTTATGTCTATTTAATTTGTATTTTTATGTGTACTTATGTGTACAATGTGGTAGTAAATTTTTTGGCTGCCCACCACTCGACTTCATGGTATCAATTTATACATATCAGATACAGTACAGCAATACATTTATTTATTTATTAGATTTTATGCCACTCTCCTCGCTGAAGCGACTCAGAGTGGCTAACAGTGCTACAATTTCAATATAAATACGACATAATATAAACAATACAATCAGGAAATAACAAAACCCCAAAACAGATAATCCCACAATGTCCCCGACAGAGCCTGAGCTCGACGTCCACAACGGGGCCCAGGGCTCGATGATACATAATGGTTGATTGGCATAACAGATAAGTTTGCAAATCAGTATGGCTATTTACAACAGTAATAACAGAAGATCCCTCACTGGGGTTTAGACTGATTACCCTGAAACTTGCTTCTGTTGAGTTGTAAATCTTTAGTGGTCCACGAAAGCTAACATTAAAATACAGTACAGTAAAACCCTGGGTTACCACAGAGCTCCGTTCAAACACCCTCTGTTATAACCTGAAAAAATTATAAACCGAAACATCCATAGGGATGCACTGAAAAATTAAAAAATGGTCCTGAATTGATCGTTGTAAACCAAAAAAAAAAAAAAGATTAAAAATCTGTACACCCGGACGGGATTTGCTGTTGTAAACCGCAGCAAACTTAAACCGGGGCAGTTGTAATCTAGTTTTACTGTACAGGCATTTTTGAAGTGGTAGCTGTATTAGTCTGTACAGTACAAGCGTATTAAATCAATAGGGACAGGCTTCATAGCAAGTTTGAATAACAACTGTGGATTTTCCATCATTGTCAGTTGTAAAAAGGTGCACTGTTATTTTTCTGCTAGGCTGGCCAGCCAGTGTGCCTTTGTACCTGATGTGTGCAAATTGATCCCATGAGGTCTGTCTTATGTCTGACAAAGTGGGCTTGATCCAAGAAAGTTAACAGTTTAAATACAGGGGTTAGTCTTTTAAGTGTCACCACCTTTTTTTTAACACTCTAAAACACAGGAGTTAATATTTAAGGTGCCACAACCTTTTTGCTTACTCTCTAAAATACAGGAATTAGTATTTAAGGTGCAGAAACGCTCAGGACCCAAGCTGGTGTGTATGCAGTTTTATTTTCTGTTTACTCTCATGATAAGGAGGATGGCAGTAAATGCCTTTGTACCTGATGTGTGTAAATTGATGCCATGAGGTCAGACAAAGTGGGCTTGATCCAAGAAAGTTAACAGTTTAAATACAGGGGTTAGTCTTTTAAGTGCCACCACCTTTTTTTTTACTCTCTAAAACACAGGAGTTAATAATTAAGGTGCCATAACCTTTTTGTCTTGTTTACTCTCTAAAATACCTGTACAGGAATTAGTATTTAAGGTGCAGAGACGATCAGGGCCCCAAGCTGGTGTATGCAGTTTTATTTTTTGTTTACTCTCATGATAAGGAGGATGGCAGTAAATGAGTCGGTCCTACTGAGTAGGGTGGTATAGAAATCGAAATATAATAATAATAATAATAATAATAATAATAATAATAATAATAATAATAATAATAATAATAATAATAATAATAATAATAATAATAAATGAAATGGTACAGGTATCAAATGGAACAGTTATTTTAAAAAAACAACCCTGGGAGCTGTTGAATCATAAAATAGGCAGAGGCCTGCTCCGCCACAGCCTCTCTCGAAAACTTCCTCCTCAGGACCAAAGAGGCCTTCACCGCCCTCTCGCTCCCCGGCCTCTCCGCCCACCCACCCCCGGCGCCTCCCCTTCGGCCTGTGGCGCGGCCTCTTTTCTTTTCTCCGCCGTCGCCCTGGGTTTCCGTTGCGAAGGAAGCGGCGCGGCCCGTTGCTACGATGGCGTCTAATAGCAGCCGGCGGAGGCCCGGCGGCAGTCGAGGGGCTCCTGAGGCGGCCGCGCGGTCTCCTTCGGGCCGCTGCGCCCTCCGGCCCGGCGGGTGGCTTGAAAGGGGGAACCGGCCGGCGAGGGAGGGAGGCGAGAGCGAGGAAGGGGATCGAACGCGTCGCCCTCGGACACAAGAGGCACCGCTTTTCCCTCACCGGGAAGGCGGGGATGGCGGCTGAGGAGGGCTAAGCCGGCGGGATGCAGCCCAGCGGCGGCGGCGGAGGCCTTAGCAGCGGCAGGGTCTGCTACGACCACGGCCGGGGCCACGGCGAAGGCAAGGCGGCCCCCTCCGGGGACGGAGGAGGGGAAGGCGGCGCCCAGCTGCCTGACCCCGCCGAGCCGGCTTCCCGATGCTGGAGGAAAGACCCCTCGGACAGTGGGCCGCCGCGAGGGCCCGGGCGCCGGCCCGTCAGTGCGACCGGCCTTTCCTCGTATCCTCCTGGTCGGCCTTTTCCCTCTCAGCTGAGGGAAGGAGGCAGAGGAGCTGAGGGGGAAAGGCGGGAAACAACATGTCAGACTCATATCAGAAAACAGAGAGAGAGAGAGAGAAAGATCTTTTATATCTAGTACAGTGGCTGCCTATATAGTTGAAATTTTTGAAATGGTAATAATACTAATTTCGTGTTAGAAATGATTCTGGGCTGAAAGGATTCAGGGAAGGCCCGAATGAGGCTCCTTTCATGTCCCCAAGAGCTGGGACAGAGCTGGGTGCTCATGCCGTCATGTGGTACCCAGGTCTTGAACTGCTGACTCAACAGCCTTCCAGCTAACAAGGCAAGCTTCTTAACCCCTGAGCCACTGCAGCATCTGTCGGAAGTGGTAGCCGTGTTAGTCTGCATTTCAAAGCATATCAGAGAGTAAACAAAACAACAAAGTCAAAAAACATTGTGGTACCGTAAGACTAACTCCTGTATTTAAATATGAGCTTTTGCGGATCAAGTCCACTTCATCTGATGTCCTATGAACTGTATTTAGATGTGAGCTTTTATGGATCAAGTTCAATTTCTGATGAGTGAAAGCTCACATTTTAAATACAGTACAGGAGTTAGTTTTTAAGGTGAGGGTACGTCCTGTTCCATATTGCTAGGTGAAGGTAAAGGTCTCCCTTGCTCAAAAGCCAGGCATATCCAACTCGGGTGTGGTGCTCATCTCCATTTACAGCCAAAGAGCCAGCGCTGACGGTGTTCCATGGTCATGTGGCAGGCATGACAAGATGCCAGACCACACAGAACACTTACCTTTCCCGCTGAAGCAATACCTGTTTATCCACTTGCAATTTATTGCTTTTGAACCTCTAGCTTGGCAGGAGCTGGGACAGCTGACGGGAGCTCACTCCATCACGAACCACTTAGGTCTTGAACTGCTGACCTGCCAACCTTCTGGTCATCAAGTTCTGTGTCTTAACCACTAAGTCACTGCAGTCCACATTGACTTCATAAAATAATACATATATACAGTATCTCTTAAAATGTGTATACATTTTTGGCATTCTCTGTATATATAAAAAGACATGTTATGTGAAGTATCCCTTCAAAATAACAGTCACTAATTAAACTTTAAAAATCAGAGCTTGGTGAAGCTACTTTGGTAGGCTAGGGCTCACAGAAACACTCCAGTATGTGGTTGCATGCGGGGGCGGGGAAAGTATTTTGAAAATATCAATCCTAAAAAGTAACTTCATAAATATTTGTTTGGTTTCTGATTTCCCCCTGGCTCTGAGAGAATAAAGGATAGAAAAAGACCAGTAATGTAGTGTTTTTCATCTAAACATTCTGGTTTACAGTGAGAATAAATGTAAAGGTTTCCCTTGCTCGAAAGCCAGTCGTATCCGACTCTAGGGTTCAGTGCTCATCTCTATTTCAAAGCCAAAGAGCCAGCACTGTCTGCTTCTACAGACATTTCCATGGTCATGTGGCAGGCATGACTAGACACCGGAGCACACAGAACGCTGTTACCTTGCTTTCGAACTGTTAGATTGGCAGGAGCTGGGACAAAGACGGGAGCTCATTCCTGCAGTACTCGGGAATTGCAAAAACACTGGTTAAAAAGAATATGGCTGGAACCCTATTTGTGGTTGTGAAATTTAGGAGACCCAGGTTAGATTCCTCAATTGAGAAGTTAGCTGAATGGCCTTAGGGGCCATTGAGATAGCCAGCCTCACAGAACTGTTGTGTGGATTAAATGGGTGAAGTGCCCTGAGGTTGCCAGCTTCAACTCCATTAGAAAATGCTTGGATAAGGATGATTACTGACATAATAGACATCCATCCAGTTGAAGCAGGGCTTTAGTCTCTAGACCAGTGTCTCCCAGCCTTCAGTATTTGGACTTCAATTTCCAGAAGCCTAAGTCAATTCCCCAAAGCACTGATCAGCCAATGTACTGACTTAGGCTTTTGAGAATTGAAGTCCCCTTGTGGGGTGTGGGCCCCATGTTGGGAACCTAGACTAGAGGAAGATGGTGCTGCAATTCCCCTCTCTGGGTTTACTTATGAAAATAAGTTATATTGGTTTGATAAACGTTCTAACACAGGGGTAGGCAACCTACTGCCCACAGACTAGATCCAGCCCATGGGGCCAAATAATCCAGCCCCCACCCTCACTCCAGCTGCTGCTGGAATCGGTCCATCAGTTGAGCCCCCTCAACTGAAGAAACATGACCCAGGCCCCAACTTAAAAAGGTTGGCGACCCCTGTTCTAACGGTTTACTTGAGAGACTTATATCACACTTTGTGGGGCAGGGAAAAAGGTTAATAATCAAATGTCATGTAATAGTGAACATTAGTCCATTTTTGCCATGTATATCTGTGTGTTCCTTGACTGTTTTTATTTAATTTTTTCAAATTACCATAGGTATGCATTTGAAATGTTGATAAAGCCAAGACTGTGTTGGGTTCCTTGACAATTGAGCACTTGATCGCTAATCCAAACTTTTTTGCTGTATAAAGCTTGATCCATGTTTTAGTCTTTGGACCCACATTTTACTCCCAATCTGTAACCTGAATTTTAAAAAGCCAATTAACTGTCTTTTTAATTGGCTTGATTCAACAAACATTGGATGATCCCTGTCGCAGTATATTAAATTGTCCAAAAGTAGGAGATGATATTAGAATTTAATCTGTACTAGTTCATATAACCATCCTGCGGAAACTGAGTCAAACTGTTTAGAGACACAAAGCTGATCTAGGAACATACCTGGAAGAATGTTCTGTTGGAAATTAGTAAGGCTTTCTTCTGAGGAAGTATAATGCCTTGAGTCAGGCCAGGTTATCCTGCTATTTTAATAGAGTATAGACCATACTGCCAGTGACTCAACACTGATGTCAACTAGCCTGGGAAGCCTGAAGATTAATGGCTAGTGTCAAGTCTACAGGGAAGGATAATGGTCCCCAAATGGATTAAATCCCACTTGAATCCATCTTGATGGAGGGCAGCATCTTCATTAATCCTGGCCTGAGGACGATAAGGACTTTGTGTGCTAAAAGGGCTCAAGACCAGAAAGTGACTTGCAGAACTGGATCAGCGGCTCCCATGTTATGCTGCGATGCAGAAGGCAAATTCTCAGATCAATCTTCCTGGCTGATCGCCATGATGATAGCCAATATTTGGAATTGGATAAGGCACAAGAAGAAGATAATGCCTGCACTGGATTGTCTGTTTAATCCACCATGATTATTCTTGCACTTTTGATGCCTAGTTTTAGTAATATCAATGCAAATGTATGCCTGTCTACTCATGTATAAGTCTCACTGATTTCAGTGAGACTTGCCCTTCAGAGGAATGGGATTGTGATCATAGAGCCTTTATACCTGACTATATTAAAATTGTGTTTTTGCATCTACAAAAAGCTTTAGTTGGACAGTCTGGTTAGAGGCAAGAGAAAAGAGATAGATAGCTCTGCTTTATTGTTTTGAACAAGAGGCTGCCTCAGTTGTATCATATTTATGAAGTTCCCAATAAATTGCAGTGGGTAGTGATTCGGAATAAGTATACTTAGTAGCATATAAAGTATGTTTAGTAATAACTTTAAGATACAGTAAGTGCAGCTTTAATTCTTTACTAATGACAATGTTAACAAAAACATTTCTGTAGAATTTTTCATTTAAAAATTCAGGTTTACAATGAGAACAGATACAGCAAAACCACTGGATAAAAATAATATGGCTGGGATCTTATTTGTGATTGCATAAGTTGCTGAACCTAATTGATGAGGAAAGTTTAACAGCATTTTTGGCATTAACAAGCTATAGATAGATTCATTTCTGATCAGTGTCATGAGCAAGAATGTAGTTTGGTTTTCCAGGATTTTTGCTACAATTTCTATTATCTTTAATGCCATAATCAGAAATGCAAAAAATTTTCTCGAGAGGGATTTATCAAAAGAGCGGCATGAGTTGCTAAAGGATCAAAGACTATATCGTAATCAAGCACGAAAACATTCCATAGAAACAAATAAAAGAAGGAGGTATGTACTTATAGACCATAAATCTAAATAAATAAATAAATAAAAATAAATGTTTGGGTTTTTGAGTGCATAAAATTATGCAGATTAGCTGTTTGCCTTCTACTTTAAAGACTTCCAATGAAGCTGAGCCAGTATTCTGCAATATATTCCTTGTACAAGAAATATTTAAATTGTAGATACAGTATTGTTATTTTAGTGATATTACTATTTTAATGACATTGATAGCCTTAGTACTTTTATAGACTATTATCTTAGATGTCATATTTTATATCATACCTTTTATTATTGTATGCATGTATTGTGATTTGTTGTTCAGTCGCACGGTCGATTCTGACCCTTTGTGACCCCATGTACCACTGTCCGCCAGGCACTTCTGTTTCCACCATCTTCCTCAGCTCTGTGCCCATTGTGTCTACAATACCATCTAGCCATCTCATTTTGGGTCACCCCCTTCTTCTTTTGCCCTCCACCCTTCCCAGCGTCAAGGCTTTCTCAAGCGAATCCTCTCTTCCCATTTGATGTCCAAAGTACTTTAGCTTCATCTTTACTATTTGACCTTCTAAGGAGCAGTCAGGGTTAATTTCTTCTAAGATTGACCTATTTGTTCTTCTTGGTGTCCAGGGGACTCTCAAAACTCTCTTCCAACACCACATTTCAAAGGCATCTATTCTGCGCTCAGCTTTCCTTATGGTCCAGCTCTCACAACCATACATTGCCACCGGGAATACCATTTCTTTGACTAGACAAATTTTTGTTTGCAATGTGATGTCTCTACTTTTTACTATGTTCCCCAGGTTTCTCATTGCTTGCCTCCCAAGAATCAGTTGCCTTTTTATTTCATGGCTGCAATCTCCATCTGCAGTGAGCTTTGATCCTAAGAAAGTAAAATCTATCACTGCTTCTACTTCTTCCCCATCTATTTTCCAGGGAGTGATAGGGCCTGTTGCCATTATCTTGGTTTTCTTTATATTGAGTCTCAAGCCAGCTTTTGCACTTTCTTCTTTCAACCTAATCAGGAGCTTCTTTAAGTCCTCACTTTCTGCCATAGCTCAAATTGTTGATGTTTCTCCTAGCAATTTTGATCCCAAATTGTGATTCCTCCATCCCTGCATTGCGTATTATGTGCTCTGTGTATAAGTCGAATAAGCAGGGTGACAAAATGCAGCCTTGTCTTACTCCTTTTCCTATTCCAAACCACTCTGTCCTTTCGTATTCTGTCCTAACTGTTGCTTCTTGATTCATGTACAGATTTCTCATGAGGTATATAAGGTGTTCTGGTATTCCCATCGCTTTAATTACTTGCCACCTTTTGTTGTGGTCCACACAGTCAAAGGCCTTAGTGTAATCAATGAAACAGATGTAGACTTGTTTCTGATATTCTTTTGTTTTTTCCATGATCCAAGGTATGTTGGCAATGTGGTCTCTAGTTATATTGGATCCTATTTGGTTGAGTTTGATTAGAGCAGTGATGGCAAACCTTTTAGAGTGCCCAAACAGAGGGGCAGGGTGAACTCTGTGCTGGGGGAAGGGAGGAAATGCTCTGTTGGGCTGCTGGGCAGAGGAGTGGGGTGAACTCTGTGCTGGGGTGACGGTGTATGTGCCCACAGAGTGAGTGCCCCCTCTGGTACACATGCCATATGTTCGCCACCACTGGACTAGAGCATTCTGTTTTATAGTCCCACAACAGTATGTTCAATCATGTTGTGAATGTTTTGACTATATTTTGTTCTGGTCTTCAACTGTAATAAATTGAATTGAAGCTTCACAATTTAACAAGTTGTATGATTTAAATAATGATAGATATGTATTTCAGAATTTTTATAAGAACAGCCAATGAGATAAACACTTAAACTGAAATCACATAGTAAATCACAGCTAGAGTAAGACCATTGAGTTGTGATTTGGTAAGTCAACTACATTGTAAGTTCAGTTGATCCAATGAGCCTTCTCTAATTGTGACTTAATACTGAATTTCATTTTTATTTGTTCGTCATTCTGGCATACCAGGAAATCTGCAGAGCTCTACTTCAGCAGCATATTTCAAATGTAGCAGTTTTTTACCTGTCAGTTTTCTTTATTATCCAGCTTTTACATCCATACATGGTAATTGGGAACACAATAGTGTGAACGACCTTGGTCTTGGTCTCCAGTGAAACATTCTTACAGTTGATGATCTTTTCTAATTCCTTCATTGCTACTTTTCCAAATCAAAGTCTCCTGATTTATTGGTTGCAGTCCCCATTAAGATTGATGATTGAACCAAGTTATACAAAATATTTCACTATCTCAATTCATTCATTGCCAGCTTTAAGATTGTGTAGTTCTTCTGTAGTGATTAAAAAAAATAATGTTTAACTGCAGTCCTGCTTTGGCACTTCTTATATTTTCATTAAAAGTTGCTTCAAATCATTGCTGTTTTTTGCCAGTAAGGTGCAACAGTTATTGATGCCAACTATGTCTGGTTCTTCTTAGGAACACTTTGGTAGAGCTACTGGTTGGAATTCTTATGATTATTTTAATCAGTCGTTGTGCTGCTAACAATTTAAACACCTTTTGTAGGAGTCCATGTGCAGAGAAAGTTCTACTTTGGGACTTATACAGCAACACTGATACCTATTTTTTTAAGTGTTACAGTACAGTGGAGTCAAAGCTTTAACATTTGCATATCAGTACTGTACTGTATTCAGTTTGATCCATGCTTTCACATGAACATTTCAGTTTTATTTATTTATTTGGAGTAGGACAGGCTTAAGCAAAATGTTAAAGGCAACTGCTAATGTACTGGAAGTTATTTTGATAAAACCTGTAGTTGTTTTCAACAGAGCACTTGAGGAAAAATGGAAAGAGACTGAAGAAAAAGAACAACAATTTAGAGAACAAATTTTGCTACAACGGAAACTGAAACTTCAAGAAGCTACGGAAAGGTTCCAGCGTGGTCATCTCCCATTTTCACAACGGAAGAGAGGAGGAGGTTTGTGTATTGCATGTACAGTTTAAGAATGCTTGTAATGTCCACTTCCGTCACTTAATAAACTGGGAGTTACAGTTAAAATTAATTCCAGATTAGCGTCCACCAATAAAAGTGTAGCATTTGTTTAATGCAATGCATATTCAATTAACAGTAAATGATAGCTAAGTAATAGGTTATCAGAAAAAACTATATCCTCATTCTCTTCTTTCAAGGTATATGACGAATTATACCGTGGGAGTGACTAACAAAGAAATAACATTCATATTGTAGCAAATTTGGCACTGTTAAATTCAGTGTTTTCCCTAGTGGCTACACAATGTAAAACTAAATGCAAATTGCCCTAGCCTGTTTTCTTCCTAATTCATCGTTAGTTCACATTGGTTTCAGACATGTATCATGTGTTGATGTAGAACAGCAACAGGTGCATCTTCATCAGGTGTCTTGGAGAGGGAGGTTATATGTGGTCCTGTTGTGAACTGCAGTGATTTGAAGTGTGTGTTCCAGTTCTATACAGGTTAATTAAATGCTTGCATGGGGATGTTAACAGTGATTTAATGGCCAGTATAGGATGTGACTCAAACCTGATTCAGATACAGTTCCAATAGGTTTGGGTTTTCATTGTCATTGCACCCTGAGTCATAAAAATGCTAAAAACACAATTTATGTATTTATTTATTTTTATTTATTTAAATTTGTTTATCGCCCTCCTCCCAAAAGGGACCCAGGGTGATTTACAACAATTATAAAATCATTTTAAAAAATTAAAAACTCTAGAAAATTAAAAAAACTTAGTATTAAAAACCAAAAATTGCAACACAGGCATACTGGGGTCAAACCAACCTATTGGCTGGGGAAACTGAACCATCCACTCCCCAGACCAAACCTGCCAGCCAGGTTTTCACTCCTTTTCTAAAGGGCAGCAACTCCATCTGCATGCTTAGTTCTATTGGGAGGAGGTTCCAGAGGGCCGGAGCGGACACCGAGAAGGCCCTCCTTCTCATGCCAGCGAGGTGTGCCTCTCTGGCTGATGGCACAACCAGAGAGCCTCTCCGGTCCGCTCTCTGTGGACTCTCAAGTATCAGTGGCTCTCTAAAGTTTTCATGCAGGATTTTTTTTCACTCTTAGAGATGTCAGGGCATGGACCTAGGTTGATTGCCTGAAGAACTAGCTGTTCCTCAGTTATCTGAGATTATACCACTGTTTTATCCTTATCCTTGCCCATAGATCAGGGTGGGCAACTTTGATGTACCTGAAGGTGAATTTTTTAAAATCTCCATCACATTTTCAGGGAAATGTCAGGGAACAAGAAGGATAAAAATGAGGAATGCGCTTGGTGTCCAGTTCCAGTTTTCATATGAAGTGGGGAAGACTTCTTAACCTGTTTTCTCTAAATTCTATCCTGGAGACATCTATGTTTTCTCCCTTAAAAATTGTTCATGTCTGTTAAGCATAAAAATACTGCATAAGGGTACTATATCCTGCCCTGAATCTTTGTATCATATGTTGCACATGCCTTGCTTGTTTTATCAAAGAACAACTTTTCACTTTTCCTTTTTTTTATTAGCTTGCTAATTACAGTATATTTAAAGATTGTCTGAAATTGGAAATGTTTTTAAAGAAAACACAGTCAACGTAGAGAGTTCACAAAGTCATACTGTATGAGAACAGAGCATATAGCAAGCAAGAATTTAATTCTACATCCTGTTGCAACCCTAGGCAGAGTGCCTAAAATGTTATTTATTGTCTCTTATGTTGTTTTTAAATTGTTTCTGAATTTTTTTACATGAAAACTTGACAGTTATGCTCATGCCTCTTTTTAATGCCTAGTGCAGAGAAAACAGGAACCTAAGTTGGATGAGGCTCTTCAGAAAATTCAAGCAACAGGATCACATTTGTCATCACTCAGAGTTGGTGAAAGGTAATACTTTGTTTAATTAAAACATGCAGTCATTGTAAGAATAACCATATAATGAGATTTTGACAAAATGTTCAGCATAAAATGCTGCATAAAACTTGTGAAAGATGATCTTTGACTGCATAGAATGTGAAATAAAAAGTGAACTGGTTTTGCATTCTTAAAATCTAGTCATAATACTCACATTGACATCTAGAAATTACCGTATATACTTGGCTATAAATCATCCCGAATATAAGTCGAGGTGCCTAATTTGGACCTCTAAATCTAGGGAAATAGATTGACCAGAGTATAAGTCAGGGTGGAAAATGCAGCAGCTGCTAGTGAGTTTCAACAATTAAAATACATGAAAATACAGTAAAATTAATTAATTTAGACATTTGTGTGGGCATGTTTTTGAGTTTTTACGGTAGTGTTAGTGGGGTTTTTTCCCCTGTATGTTTGAATTTGCACCACCATGGTTTTGGGACCCTCGGGATCATTGACTCGAGTATAAGTTGAGTCCCCTTTTTGGATTTCATTTTTGAGGGCTAAAAAACTAGACTTATACAGTACTGCAGTATATACAGTATGATTGCCTCTAACATGGAATTCTGTTATCTAAAATTATTTTTTGATGTTTTTAATGACTGCATTTGGGATACACTTCTAGGTAGATTTTTATACTAGTGAGTTTGAGTAATTTGATTTCACAATACTGTTTCCTCAGTTTAGGTCAGGGGTGCCCAAATTACAGCATGTGGTGCCCTCACTGCTCCTGGAAGTGGAAGTAAAATGTGTGTGTGCATAATGCGCATGCACATAATGGTGCTGAAAATAGCCCGTGGCTGTCGTAAATACATTTACAACAGCGGCAGGTCATTTACAGCCACATTATGCACACTTTACTTCTGTGCCCTGTGGGAGGAAACCATGTGACTGGCACACGGTCTAAAAAGTTTGGGCACCTCTGGTTTAGATGTTCTAATATTTCCTAGGTTCTAAACATTTTCAAATCATTTGAAAATATTCCTTTGAAAATGTTCCTTACATTCTAAACGTGTGCAGGTTGATTTTAATGTAACTTCTGTGCAGCTGTCGTTCAAAGAGATGGTTTTGGATGGAGACACAGTAGAGGACAGTGAACATATCTCTCCAGTTGTGACAGCACCACCCCCTCCAAAAAAAAAGTTACCATTCCCTTGCAATGCATTTAATGTTCTGGGGGAAACACCTATTGACTCCAATAGAAAGCTTCCTTTAAGCTTAACCTCCTGTGGCCAGGGGGTTGAATGCAAGGACACAACTCCATGCATACCCTGCTTGGGACAGCTCCTTGACTTGTAAGTGACATCTGGACAATCACATTAGCATTCTTGATGTAAAGTAGTCTTGGTAACATACAATAATACTTATTTTGTGACAAACTAATATCCTATAGTGATTATAGTGCTAGACTAATTTTTTTAGTATGTTTTTACGTCTATTAATCGCCTGAGTCACTTTGGTGAGTAGGGTGGTATATAAATGTGAATAATAAATAAATAAATAAATAGACTAAGACTTGGAAACCTTCAAATCCCCAATCAGTTAGGTGACATTTATCCTGTCATACTGTCTCAGCCTTCTCTACTTCCCCAAACTGTACAAAGGGTATAGTGAGAAGGAGGTCAGACATGTTTGTCATCTTATACTCACTAGAAAATGGCAAGATATAAATGTAACATAAATTCAAGAGCAATTACACTCATATACCACCCCTTAGTGCTTAGTGCAATCTCTGATGTTCACAAGTTAATTAGCATTTTGCCCCTAACACTTTGGGTATTCATTTTACCAACCTTGGATGGATGGAAGGCTGAGTCAACCATGAACCCATGTAAGGATAGTAATGAATAATCTGATATCATCGTGTTCTGTATTCCTCCACTATGGGTGAGTGAAAGGTTATTCAAAGAAAACTAAGCGTACATGTAAGGGGATAGACTTTGTGACTTTTGCAAAAAATTCTCCACATAGAAACTGTTAAGTTCATGTTAAAAGTTAGCTATGCTTTCACGTAAAGTGGAGTATGAGAATAAAGGAAAGAAAATAAAGCATTAAAAACATTATAAAATACTAAAATAAAATCTTCATTTTCTTGGTAGTTTGGGATGAGCTTTTCCCTAAAATGCATTTTTTTCATGATGTGTGTAATGCTGTAGAACTTTCAAGTAATTTGAAGTGTCAAACGCTACGCCCTGAACATTGGAAATTGTTTTGAAGACAATTGTATGAAAATTGGTTCAAAAAAATTATAAAATTGTAATGGGTATTTCTTTCCTGAAAGAACAACAGATATGCCATTAACTACTACCAGAAATGATCCTTTCCACTGGAAGCAGGGCTCAACAAAAGCTACCTGTGATGGAGTAGTGCAGGAAAACAACAAAGCAAATCTGGACAGAGACCAGCTTCAGTTCCAACAAAATCTGGATGAAATGCAGCATCAGCTGCAAGAACAGCATTTCAGCAACCTTCAGGTAATGATGATTTGTTAAAGATAAAGTTTCCCACAATTCTGAAAAATACAACTCATACATCACCTATGCTAGTGTGTTTTAAGTTCTCAGTTCTTGGACCCCTTGACTTGAGAGTATTCCTTCTTCATTCCTGGATCAAGAATTTGGAAGCCTAGGATTTGACAGGCTTCTAAAAATGCCTAAATTATTCCCCTTGCACCACACAGATATAGTCACATACATAGTTCTATACATATAGAGCCCTGGTGGTACAGTAGTTAAACTGCTGTACTGCAGCTGAAACATTGTGGGTTTGATCCTGACATGGATCAAGGCTGACTTACCCTTCCATCCTTCCGAAGTCATCAAAAATATTACTCAGCATGATGGGGGCAAAATGTTAATTAACATGTGAACAACCCAGAGTATACAATATGTGCTATGCGGCAGTATATAAGTGTTATTGTTATAACTCGGGGGTTCTCAGCATTTTCATGCTGCTGCCCCTGCTGCTGCCCCACCGCCGCCTGTAAACACTGCCGTAAAATGCGTCCGTGGCTGTTGTAAACACATTTATAACAGCCATGGGCGTGCTTATAACAGCCGGGGGTTCATTTATGGCTGCCATAAACACATCCGCTTCCAGTTGTGGCGGTAGCAGTGGGCCACATGAAATGGTGCCGGGCCAGGTCTGGCCCACGTGCCATAGGTTGCGAACCCCCGCTATAGCTGGGGCCCCTAATATTTTGTTAGTGCCAAGACATCCATGAGGGGGTGCCTCTGCTGAGCTTGGTACATTGCAATATGAGGCTCTTTTGCTGTCACCACCAGCCAAGATTTCAGATACTACTTATACTCTTTTGTGAGAATTGATACTCCTTATTGTACTCATTCCCTTTGCATTCAGAAAGTCAGCTAGCTGCTTGTTTTCAGACTATATACTGAGTAATCACTCTGTTTTTAACAGAGATCAGGAAGGGGTTTGGGCAGTTGTTCTGTGTAACTTTTCCAGGATCTATGCTTTTATTTAAAATGGAAGTGGAAACCAGCTGGGATCATAACGGTGGGCAAAACCTCTGTCTGTTAGATTTTGGGCTCCATAGCCAAAAATTCTTTCAGGTCCTTGCAATGTAATATCCCAAATAAAACTACTTATATAGGTATGGATATATTGATATCAGATGTTTAAATGTGATAAACATTTTAATTGACTATTGGTCAAATGATTGAGATTGATGCTGCTATTCAGACAGACTGGTGGGGGTGATGGCTCCCCAGTAACTATTTATCTAGCACCAAAATTGAAGTCCATTTCCTTTTCTTCCCAGTTTTAATCTTCATTATTTTTCTATACAGGTGAAGAGTGTTTGACCATGTAAACTTGTCCTTTTAACAGTGTCTGGTGTTGAAAGCTCAAAGACATTTGCCAGCTTGTATTTGTGTAAAATATATAGGGAAGGAATGGTTAAATCAAACATCATCTCTATTCTATGCCTGCTTCCCAACTTATCTAAAGCAGTGGTGTGGTTATGTCAATTTATTTACTGTGGCAGTACTCCAGATCGGTTTTATTTTTAAATGGCTCATCTGAATGAATTAAATTGATTGATTGGCAACTTTGTTTGGCAGAAATCTATTTCACCAAAATAATCCTTTTAAAGGCCTTATAATTATTCTGATGGGGAAAAATTATCCTGGATAGGTAAAGATGTTATCAGGCAAAAGACAACAAAGTTCATTTACAGTATAATTTTGGTTTCCTTAGAATATGATCTGCTGGTGGAACTACAAAATAATTTTATAAACTGTTTCTTTTACAATTACTGTGCGTTGTAGAATTGCCAGTATGGGCCACCGTGGCTTCTTTATTGACCTCAGGTACATATTCTAAAATGTTAAAGATATTTCCCTTTCTGATGATTTATTGGGATGGAAATATACAGAAGTATTGATACTCATGACTTGCTTATTTTTGGTCTCAGGATTTTCATCAACAAGTAACTGAAACAGCCAATTCAGAAAGTGCTTGCAGTGTGGACAGTCTTGAGGTTGGAGAGCCAAATGGAAGCTGTACAACACCCAGTGAAACGTCATCTTTGTCTGCTCATTTGGACTCTTCAGACCACAAACCACAGGGATCACAGATTAAAAATAAAGGATTACCTGATGAGACTGACATTATCTTTTCTAAAAATCAGCATGTAAATAATTGGCTCAAAAATCTAAATACCTCAAATATCCAGACAACTTCTCCTTTCCGTGATATTTTAATTAAATACAACGTTGTATCTCCTGATGAAAATACACTTAGTCCTGGTTGTACGTCATCTGTTCCCAATGCAGCTGAACAAATAGAGACTGAAAGATGTGCTTCTGATAATCTACCTTTTGAAAAAAATATAAGAGAAGAAAAAAGCTTTCTGTCAAAACATCCATTTTCAGGAACAGTTAGCTCAGAAAGTTCTTCAGCTATGGATGCACCAGGAAACAAAGCGTTGACTATTCCTGATCCTTCTCCACCCATTACAGGTCAATTGGTGAATTCTGAACAACTGCAAAACAATGCACACTCATCACCACAAGCAGTTAATCATCATGGAATAACCTCTTCCTCTGTAGACTTTCATACTAGAGACTGGAGTGCCACTGCCTCTTATAGTAACAGCTTCTTGCTCAACTGTATGCAAAAGGGGAAGGAGGTTCATGCAGCAAGATGCACTGAAGATCTAGACTATGTAACGAATGATAAAGAAGAAAAATACACTGACCATGTTAATCTTGAAACGTCCTTGTTTGAAGCAACAAATGAAGGCAATATAAGTAAGCAGGAAGAAAATAGAGAGGGAAAAGTGAAGGAAATTGTTTTATCTGTACCTCATGGAGACCTTGGAGCCAATTCATCTCATCTTGACCAAGAGAGGAATGGTGACCCCAGTGAGATGAAAATGCCAAAAAGCATTTTGAAAAAAGAATCTAAATATGAGCATGTCTATTTTAAAGCAATGGTAGTAAACAGAGGGATCAGATTTGGTCCGATGTCTGTTGCTAGAGATAGTATTGAGTTGGCAAAAATTAAAGGGAAAGACACAGATATTCAAAAGAATTGTAAAAAGCTTCGGTGGTTTGATGAAATTAACAGAGTAGAGGGTGCAAACGATGAAGAAAAGTGTTCAGAACAAAGTGTCACAGAAGTCACTGAGCCACAGCTCCAGTCACCTGGCTTTCAAATAAAACCCACCACTTCTAGAACTAATCTTCGGAGTATTCCCTCTTGTACACTCAATTCTGCTTTCCCAGAAAATCATGAGAATTCTGAGAAATCAGTCGAATTTTCTACGATGGGAGTTGCCAAAAGAAATAATGTCATGCCGAACGCTTTCTTGTCCACAAGATATCATGTTGCTAAACAGGCCTGGATGGCACCAAAGGGTGAAGAAATTATCACTATTCAATGTAATTGTGACACTAAAAATCTCAAAAACAATTCACGGAAAGGGAAAGGGAAGACTGTCAGAAGGCCAAAATCTGCCAAAGCTCCATCTTCAGCTTCAGTGACAAAAAACCGGAAGGGTATCATTATCCGTCCACAGTCAGCTAATGAGGCTTCCAAAGTAATAAAGACTCAGGGTAAGTTCATAGTGCCACATCCCCCATGGAAACCTTTACTAATTAAAAGGTCAGATGACAATCCTGGAGACGGTATATATCAGCCTGCAAATCCTTGCAAACCTCATACAGAATCCGAAAATGGGAGGGCTGATCTGTTGGAAGGGCACAATTTGAGTAGAGACACTGCAGAAGATCCTTCAAGCAGCGCTTGCCATTCTCATACAGCCGCAGTGCAACCTTCCCATAGCATAGTCACCTACGAACCCTTGACAAGGACAAAGAGCGTTGGAAATACTGCTCAATCCATCGCCCACTGCAACAGTTTTCCGAAAAGAGCCACTGCATCCTCAGGGAATGGATTATGTTCAAATCGCACACCCACTGATGAAGAAATAACAATTTTGTGGCAAGGAGTGCATCGTGCACTGGCTCAAAAGGACGGTGCTGCTGGTAAGATTTAAAAACAATTAGGGCGGTTTTTTAAATCTCTTTTTTTTTCCCAGTTCTGACAACACAGTCTTGTAGATCTTAACATGACAAGTAGTTGTTTTCTTAACAGACTGAGCTTTTACAGACTGCAGCTCACTTCATTTGACATGTGATTGCATTGATAAATGGGGCTTACAGTCCATGGAAGCATGCACACCTGGCAGACACACAAGTATGCTGTATGCTGGTCTTGGCCTGTAAACAAGCTTTCAGGGTAGCTTGTATATTTATTTAAAATATTTTTACAGTCATATTTATGATGCTATAACTCAGTATAAAAATTAAAAGCACCAAAAGAAGTGCACTTGCTTATTCTTCACTTCCTCTTTTACTCGCATAGGATCTTTAAACATGGAAATATTAAAACATTGAAATATAAATAACAGGATAAATTAGCAAGATAAAGGTTGGATGTACAAGCTTTTCCCCCCTCTTACTTTTTATTTTATTTTTTTGAAAATGTCAGATAAAACCATTGGTTTTAGGCAATAAAGGTAAAGGTTGCCCTTGCTCGAAAGGCAGGTGTATCCAATTCTAGGGTTCAGTGCTCATCTCTGTTTACACCCAAAGAGCTAGCGCTTTCTGCATCTGCAGATGTTTCCATGGTCATGTGGCAGGCGTAACTAGACACCAGAGTACACAGAACGCTGTTACTTTCCTACCAAAGCAGTACCTATTTATCTACTTGCAATTTCTTGCTTTCAAACTACTAGGTTGGCAGGAACTGGGACAGATGGGAGCTCACTCCGTCGTGCAGCACTCAGGTCTTGAACTGCTGATCTGCTGACCTTCCAGTTATCAAATTCAGTGTCTTAACCACTAAGCCACCGCAATCCTTGACTAACCAGTCATAAAAAGCTAGGTTAATAATACTCACCTGAAAACAGGTCATCTGGAAATTGTGTTTTAAAGACAGTGGGCCACAGCAGAAAGCAGATCCTTCCTGTTGCAATTCAGACACCAAAGAGGCCTAAAAAAGGATTTCTGATGAGAATATTAGTGCCGAGGCAAGTTCATGTATGCAGAAAGGGTCTCTGTAACATCCTGGTCCTAGGGCATTTGTGTTTAGTTGTGTGCATGTGTGTGAGCACACAATTGCTGAATATTGGCTTAGATAAGAAACAGGAACTGCCTTTATATGAATTCATTTATATTTTTATTCTTTGTCATTGTTTTATTTAAAAGTAATACAAATTTTGAGTTTGAAAACTTTTCCAGAAATAAGAGATATGTGGAGATTCCAGTAGGCACTCAAACCCATTCAAACCCTACCACACTGAAAACTTGCAATATTGGTTTCATATGAGCTTTCTTTTAATTAGAAGCAGTGAGGTATAGGTGCTCACAGGTAGGGAGATAAAATGCATCTTTTTCTGACACCTTTGCTTATGGGAAACCATTTTGTTTCTATATATTCTCTTTCATCAGTAGGTAGAATGGTTCTATCAGTTCTACATCCCAAATGAGTTTCCTAATTCCTAGTCTGCTACTCCATCCAGTACAATACACTAGCTATCTTTTGATGGCATAGGTTCAAACTCCTTAACCAATTTAAGTAGTTCGTTGTTGATATCAAATTTGCACTTAACCAGAGCAAATTGTGCCTTACTTATATGATACTTTCCAAAAAGATTGGGGTATTTTTTTAACCACAGTAAGGCGTACCCTGGTAATGGCAAACTTACGTTGCCAGCTAAATTTTCCTCACATTGAGTCAGGCGAAAGGAACTGCATAATGAACTCACCAAAAGGTGTCTTCATTTTGGCAGTTTCATGTCTGGCCTAGACATGGAAGAAGAAGCATTGGTGTGCTGAAGGTAGCATGAAAGTGCTTCAAGTAAACAGTTAACTGACACACTCATACATGCATTTGGTTTCATCCTTTACTACTGCATTAGGCTGGGTTTGTAGTTTTATTCCACAGTTTTTCTTCCTGAGACCAAAGGAAGTAGCTAAAATACATATGCTTACAAAACACAGAGAGAATCAATTTGCTTGGTTTAAAGAATAATTTTGTGTATTCAGTTCTGATGTGGAATCTTGATAGCGCTCATTTCAATATAATTTAAAAATCTTGCTTCTGCGTTGTTTTTTTTCAGGAGATTCACAGCTTTATGCTGCTATTTGTAACAACACAAATACTGGAGACTTGCAACTGACAAGACCTAACGTAGCTCACATCACTATTGATGGTGGAAATCTAACAGGCAACATTAAACAGAGTGTCAGGATGAATGCAGGTTTTTCTTCTCAGCCAATCAGTAAGATTCTCCCCCTCCCCCACTTCAGAAACTAATATCAAATGCCCATGAATTAGAGTAGGTTAGTATATTTGTTCTGTAGTAGTTTTTTTAACCTGTTACTTAGAAGATGCATATGTGAAAAGTCATCATTTCAAGCTAATAATTTTACAATATTTTGAACAGAATCAAAATAACAAAATAAAAATAAACATCCTTTACTTCGGTTTCACCCATTTAAAAATGCTGCTATTGGTTAGAATTGATTCTGTAATAAACTGACATTCCAGTTCATTAGTCTAGCAATTAAAACATGCAGCCTTAATAATTAATAGTCATATTAAAACAACAACAGTTACCAATTACAGTGGTCCACAGTTTAGTCGCAGAGCACACATTTTGCATACAAAAGGCTCCAATTTCAGTTCCCAACATTTCTTGTCAAAAGATGCAGAGAGAGAAGGGGGGAGAGGGAGTTCAGCAGTGGTGGGCAGCCAGAATTTTTACTATCACACTGTGGGCGGAGCCAGCATAGTGGGCAGAGCCAACGTCATGACATTATGGGTGGAGCCAACATCATCATGTCATGGGCAGAGCCAATGATGTGGGCGGAGCCAACGTAAAAAACCCATAAAAATAAGTACACATAAAAATACAAATTAAATAGACATAAAAATACACATAAAATACACGTTAAAATAAATATACATTAAATACACACACACACCCCACATCCAAAGGTGAGTCACTTATCCTGGGGAGCAGGCTATAGGGAGCTTCAGGCTAGCAGCTTCTCTTCCTCCTCCTCGCTTGGAAGGACAGGAAGGAGGGCGCACATGCACGCAAAGTGCTGTAGGCGTGCATGCACACCAAGCACTTGGTGTGCATGCGCAGTGGGGAAACCGGCAAAAAGGTAAGCTCCTAAGATGGTTCCCCCCAAAAGCCACTACCGTTTCTCTGGGACACTGGGGAAAGTTACTACCGGTTCTGGCGAACTAGTGCAAACCTGTTGCTACCCATCACTGGAGAGCAGGCTTCAAAATAGCTTGGGTAGAAACCTTGATCAGGCAGTTTAGTAGCAGAACATTCATTCCAATGGAACTCCAGGTAAAACTAGGGAACTGCTTGAAAAACTGCAGAAGTGCTACTGAGCTTGAATTTCTAGTGGTCTAATATAGTGGAAGGCATCCTGACAAATCTGTTATTACAAATAATAATGCCAAATTAGATTAGATGGTAGAAAACAAGTGAAGGTGTGACTTGTAGGTTGTGGTTTTTCTTCTTCAAAATTTTAGTGCACCTGTGGATATGAAATAGTTCAGGAGTTCACAACCTTTTTAAGCTGGGGTCCGGGTCATGCTCCCTCAGACAGCTTTGGGTGCCGGATGGCCATTTTGCCCTTCCTCTATCACATGGCACTTCCAGGTGTGGTAGAGGCAGTTGGGGGCCACCTGAAATGGCACCACGGGCTGCATCTGGCCCATGGGCCACAGGTTGAAAATCCCTGAACTAGATTGAGTCTTTAACACTAGCAAATGCTTTATATTCTTTCCCTTATATTATTTTCCTAATTTAAATGGGACCTGCTTTTCTGGTCCTATATTGCAAATGTGTCTCATAAGGCAATGAATATAAGTACTGTACAGGAAAGGCAGAATTGCTGTTTAACCTATTCAGTGTCACTTATCTCATTAAAACTTATCTCATTAAAGCCAATTGGTTGGTTTGACCCCATTATGCCTGTGTTGTAATTTTAGGCTTTTAATACCAAGTTTTTAAAAGTTTTTAGAGTTTTTAACTTTTTAAAATGATTTTATAATTGTTGTAAATCGCCCTGGGTCCCTTTTGGGAAAAGGGCAATAAACAAATTTAAATAAATAAATAAATAAAAATAAATAAAACATATGTTAAACAAATAAGCAATCTGTGTACTGTGGTACCTCGTATAACAAAAATAATTCGTTCTGCGAGGCTTAGCTATGCAATTTTTTCATTATACAAAGCATGCTTCGTATAATGAAATTTCCTATGGGGAAATTCGTATAATGAAAATGCATATAAATACATTGAAAACCTCAGAGGAAAACCCTGGGAGAAACGTTGCTTCACATAATGAAAATTTTCGCTATACGAGGCAACATTTTTCTTTAAATTCCTTTCTTTATACGAATTTTTCATTATAAGAGCCCTCTGTTATACAGGGTTTTACTTTATTCTGTTTTCTATTAATTTTGAGGAGGGCTGATGTTAAATGCACACATATATATTTAATTTGTTAATTGTTTTTTAAAAATAGTGTATATCATACTTTCAAGGTGCATTATAATAGAAGGAAACAAATAAATCTAAAATAATGTGGGGGTTTTTTGTTTTGGTTTTTTACTTTCAGCTTCTGTTGCTTTGGCAAGACGAAAACAGATTAATGAAAATAAACGGAAGGCCCTTTTAGAACAGAGAAGACAAAATGCAGCTTCTGCAAGATGGAGACCTAATGGTTTTGGACAGGTATGTAAGGAAATAGTTTGTGAGGTTTGTATTTACAGAGTAAGGTAGATTTTTGATTTCTTGATTCCTAGTGGCAGAGAAGGAATTTGACCTTAAAAGCAGGTGCTGGATGGTTTACTATACTTGTAGTCATAACAGGCTGAGAACAACTAATTTGATGGGCATTGTATGCTGTGCTGTAATTGATTGAAATCCTTCAGAAGGAGGGATGAGTGGGGAAAATGTTTTGAATATGGGAAGAAGAAGGGGGAGAAAAAGATAAATAGCAATTTTGGAAGGTGGTTTCCATGTTATACAGGGAAAATAATGTGAACAGTGTGATGATTGTGATTATAATAATGTGGAATTTGTGACTGTTATGCTGTTACTTTTTATAATCTGTGAACCGCCTAGAGTTGGGTTCGCCTGAATAGGGTGGGATATAAATTTGAAATAATAATAACTGGAGAAAAAAAGTTAGATTTGGTACAGAAGTGTGGTTTTATAGCTATTTCTGGATTTCTTAATCCCCCTACACTCATTTGGCAGAACATGGATATTTTGAATTTGGTATTTAGAAAGCATGACTATATGAATGATATATGAACCTTGGTTAACAAATGTTTCGGCTTACATAAAAATCGCATAAGGAAAGCCATAGAAAATAGTGCCTCGATTTACAGATTTTTTTTTCTGGAACAGATTAATTAGTTTTCAGTGCATTCCTATGAGAAACCATGTTTCGGTTAAAGTATTTTGAGTTTCAATGCATTCCTATGAGAAATTACATTCAATGCATCCCTATGGGAAATTTGGTTAAAGTAATTTTCACTGTAAGAAAGATCCCGGAGAATCCATTCATTATGTTAACTGAGGTTCCACTGTAAAGGCTGAGATTACTCAGCAGTTGTGGACATTATTACATCTGAAATCCGAATACAGTAAAACACCGGATAACGCTAAAACTTGGTTCCACAAGTCTTGGTGTTATCCGATTTTTAGTATTATCTGATCCATGTTAAAATCCTATGGGCAGGAGTAAATAAGAAGGACACCTGGGCAGGAGTAAATAATGTTAGCCTTCTTGTACCATGAAATGCCTGCGTTATTTTAAATCATAATTCAATGATTTAGCTGCATATTTCAAATACTGTAGTTTGATGAGAAAATCCTCTTTTATATATATATATAGCATATGACACAAAGTGTGAAACAAATACAGCATCAGCATGCACATGAGCAAGCACAAGCCACGGGTGGCACCAGCAATTCTGACAAAGGTAATGCAATATATTTCAAACCTGGGTGACTATGAGTACCTTGTTTGTTGTTTAGTTTATGGAGCAGTACAGAATGCAGGATTTGTTAGAAAAGAACTGAAGAGGCATGTTTTTAATCTGGCATTTAACTACAGTAACAGAGAAAGCAGGATAGGTACCTGGAGGGAAAATATTACAGTTGTACCTTGCTTAAAGAGCACAATGCGTTCCATAGGATTGTTCTTTAAGCGAGTTTGCTCTTTAAGCGGAACACCATTGTAAGTGGCCAATGGGGGGGGGGGATTGTGAACCTCGATTTATTTGTTAAGCGAGTTTTTGCTTGATTTTATTTGTTAAGCGAAGCGAACATTCAGAGAAAATTCTGCTCTTTAAGTGAGTTACTCTTTAAGCGAAGCACTCTTTATGCGAGGTTTGACTGTACTTATATTGGACTGCAAGGCGAAATGACACAGACGAATACAGTATGTGATTTTAGATGTATAGAGGGCAAAGATATTGCGGTATTCTGCTTGTACCAAACGAGTTCATGGTATATTTGGTAGTGCGGTGGTTAAATTGCTGTACTGCAACCAAAAGGTTATGAGTTCGATCCTAGCAAGGACGCAAGGTTGACTCAGCCTTCCATTCTTCTGAGGTTGGTAAAATGAGTGCCCAGCATGTTGGGGGCAAAATGTTAATTAACTTGTGAACTGCCCAACTTGTGAACTAAGCGCTATGGGGTGGTATATAAGTGTGAATGCTTTGCTTCTTTTTTAAAAAAAGAGTGTTATGTCATTTAATGAAAGGGTGAAGAAATGCTTTTGATGCACACACATTCAACCAGCCAATACTGTGCTCTGGTCACATTTCTGTTTCTTGCAGAAAAAAATACATTATAAAAGGGGGGCAGTGTGATATCTGTCAGGGGTCCCAACACACTTCACATACACCTAAACATATGTGAGAGTGCTCACCTAGCCCTTCCCTGACCAAGCTTTAATTGCCAAACAGGACTCCTTTCCCTGCCCTCCTACGACCTGGTTAACTCCCACTTAGACTATATTCTCCCAGGACCAGCACAGGTCTCCCAAGACTCCATGGAGAAGTCTGCTTGGACTTCCAGCTGACCACCACAGCTGCCTAAGATCTACTACTCTAAACAGATCTCAGAGGAGGGATTTAAAAGTATTTTAACTCAATAGCAATAACCTTAGAGGTCTGGCAAACATTCTTTGTTAAGACCCTTTTTAATAACCACACATGATTTTAAAAACACAAACCATACTTTATTTAAAATTAGACAAATGTTCCTTATACTGTTTAAAAAGTTACACACATTTACAACACATTCTATACCCCTTATTCTCCTCCCAGGAACTTTCAGGTACTTTGTTTTCCCCAAACATAAATAGAATCTGACTATTCTAAGTCCTGGTAAACTCACATAATTCCTGTTCTTTGGTGTAGAGAATCTCTGCACTTTTCTTCTGTTGTTCCTTCTGTTTTGGTTCTTCTTTATATCCCCATCTTTATCTTCTATCTCCTCTTGATTGCCTCCCCTTTATATATTTATCTTGCCTCCCTAATTATCAAACTCCCAATCAGAGGCTTATTTCTAACATTTAGCAAAATCTGGTTTTCCTACCACATTCTTTCCCTCTCTTTTCCTTCCTCTGCCTTACCCATTAATTTCTACCAATAGGAAGAACCATAGAGGGACACCTTGTTCCCTTAGTTTACCACCAGTGAAATCTCTGCCTCTAAGGAGTTTCAAAATCTTCCTTTCTATCTCCCCAGTGACAAGACTGTTATATCATCACTGCCTCTGCACTCTATAGCTTAAACAGAGAACTTGGAACTGTGACCTAACCATGACCTTATTAACACATACCAATATCCAAGCATCAGAATATGGTATTATGAACCATTTTAAAACCTTTATCCAACTTTTTAACTTTCAGAAAATCTGTTTTTAATAATGGTATGCTCATGGAATGGCATTTCCATGACAGTATCAAGGTGAACAGTAGCATCTGCATGATTCACATTCTGATTTCAGCACAGAGACAGGCTTCTTTTCATCCTGTGTGCCTTCTCTGTATCTTTTTGGTTGTCTTCAAAGTAAGCTAGCTGTAATAGTTGCAGCATAGTGGTTAATGAGGTCTTAGGCAGGCAAGAGAATAGTACTATACAGATGAAGAGTAATACAGTACTGAACGATGCACGGAGAGTCGATATTATTTGTGAGGATAAATGAAACAATTTGGACCTGGTAGCTACTCCAGATGTTTCTAATATATCTTGCTTGGAATTTGTCCTACAATATGCATTTCTGTTCTTAGTTTCAGACAGTACCCAACAGTTTCTGCTAGCAGAAAATCTAGTGAACTTGTCAGCTACGGAGAGTGAAATCTTAACCAGTTTGGACCGAGCCCAACCTCACAAGCAGACAGTGGTGCTAAACAGACCCACACGACAAGGAATGAGTGCACTATCGCTTGAAGAACACAAAGTTCTTCAGTCACTTGACCGCATTAATCAAAAATTGCATGGTAAGTATTTAGTTTAAGGAAGGCTGCACCCCTGTCTTGCTATTGTTATGTACAAAATTGGCAAGGTTAACAGATTTGAGACCATGGAAGGGATATGGAAGGCAGATGAAGAGGGGATAATTAGGGTTTATAATTCATTCTAGTTTGCCCTTGACCTATCACAACATTAGTGTCTGGCTGGACATCCTGCTACGGTAATGGAGTAGACCGTACAGCCAGCAATTCAACACCAAGTGTTGGGCGGTGGTAAATAACCTGACTTTCTAAAGGGGCTATGAGCGGATGAGCTCCTTTAAGTGGGGTGATGGTCCCCTCAGTGGAGGAAATGCCACTGGAAACCATCATATTGGGCCCAATGGCAAAATAAGCTGAGGAAGAACCACTTCACTATTCTGATTCCCAATGGTCAATGGACTGGCTGTGAAGGCGCACCTTGTTAATATCCTCAAGGCAGTGACAGTCCATTGCAGTACCAGTGTTAAATCCTGCATGTCTCATTTAATACATGCTGCAGGAGATGGCTCCGTGATCATAGTGTATGGGGTCACTTCATGGCAAGCTGGGATCCACTTTAAACATTCACACCAATGGCATTTTTCCTGTTACATCCATCCTCTGTGAAAATGATTTTCATGAAAAAAAAAAAGTGGGCAGGTAGAGTCTAAGGACACTACCTTCAGGGATTTAGCTCGTGAATTCGATGTGGTAAACGGGAGAAGGACATTGAAATTGATGAGTCAATTTTGCAAACGAAGACCAACAGTCATGTTCTTTTTGCCCATGTAGTAAAGCAAATTCATGAAATAAATCCCTGATGGTAGTGCACAACTTTTTTTGGTGTGTGTGTGTGTGTGTGTGTGTGTGTGTGTGTGTGTGTGTGTGTGTGTGTGTGTGTGTGTGTGTGTGTGTGAGGCAAGTAACAGTAGCATCCAACTCTGGTTCAGTGCTCATCTATGTTTATTAGCCAGCGCTGTCTGCGTCTGCAGACGTTAAGGTGGACATGTGGCAGACATGCCTCAACACTGAATGCTGTTTACCTTCCCACTGAAGTGGTTCCGCAAGGGCAGAAGTGGAGGAAGAAAGAGAAGATCAGAGGTGAAAACAGGTGGCTTTCCCCCTTTAAATGCATTGGGCTGCTTTTGAGGGGGGCCCCCATGCCAGCCTTGTCTCTCTTCTCTCCCTTCCAGCGGCTGCTTCTCTTTCTCTCCCCTCCCCCATCCGACTCACTCCACTTGCACTTATTTGCACACACACACACTCGGGCACTCCTCACCCATCAGACCAGCACTTGGAACATACCTTACAAACTTGTGGGGACAGCCCGCACAGGGCGATCAGAAAAGAAGAGAGAGAGAAAGAGAGCGAGGAAGAGGATTTACAGTCACAAGCACTTGGTGGTTTTTGTTTTTAAACTTTCATATAAAACATTTCTGATGTCCGATTCAAATTGTATAAGTGTCAAAAGAAAGGTTATTCTGTCCTCTTTCAAGCACACTTTTGATTACTTTGATCGATCAATCGGTTTTTTTATTGGATCACCACCAAACACACACACACACACCACGGAAATGTCATTTTAACAAGTCATGTTTTTCCTCAACATCTTTTTTGTGGATTCCTGCTTCGGTGTCATTTTTCTCCACATGTTGTATGTGAACTGTATCCAACTCTGGAAGTTGTCATATTCAGTTTCTAAATTGGTTTTCCCTCCTTTTTTTTTTTTTTTTTTTGCATTTTTGTGACCTCGTTTGAGTGTTTTTTTGTAAAACGCTTCAGAGATTATTTTTTCGAAGTCCAATTCCAAATCTTAAAGTGTCCCCACAAAGATTAATCTTTCATCTTTTAAATGCACTTTGGATCATCTGTATTGGTTGGGTTGTTTTTCGCTGCCCCGCAACAACCATCCCTCGCCCTAGCAAAACTGTCACTTTTCCGATGCTACTTCTGAAAGTGATGTCGTCATCGCTTTGCATTTTTGGCTTTTGCGTTTTACCAATTCTTAAAGTCACCAAGACGGTCTTTCAAATTACATAACCCTTATTTTCGTGGGTGCCTTAGTTTTGGTGTTGCAGCTTGTCAAAAGTACATGATTTTTTGTTACTTTGCAAAAGCTGCCAGACCACCCAACGGAAATGTAAGACGTTCATAGAATTCACGTCAAAATGTATACTTGGCTGTGAGTAGCAGCCAATGACGATAATCCCAACAAGCAGAATGATGTTGAGGGGAGACACTTCCACAGCTATCATCCATGAGACTACCAAGTCCTCCTCAATGGCCATTTCCCCTTTCTCTGTGCAGAAATAGATGTGGAATTCCATGACCATGTCAGCTCAAAGAAAGGGGACTCAAGTTGCACTTGGTGGGTCTCCAAACACTGACTGGGACAGGGGTCTACTTCGTACACTTTGAGGAAACTGACAAGACACAAAAGCATGTGGATGTTGCATGCAGAGACTTCTCCAAATGGGAGACATGACCTGAAAATCTCCACTCCTCTCTCTTATTTTAGATTGGATGTGCCCAAACTATGGCCCGGATCTGGCCCCTGACACCAATTCATCTTGCCCGTGTCATCCTTGCCGCTCCTGGAAGCGGAAGTAAAATGTGCCCCACTTTTGTTTACAGTCTCCTTCTATTGTACAATCCAGTATAAGTCATTCTTCTTCTGCCAAATACGAATATATGCAATCATCATGGCGATCAGCCATGAAGACTGTCCTGAGAATATAATGCAGTGGCCTTCCTCATTGCAGCATGACACCCATGTCACTGGTCCGGTTCCGTGAATCACTTCCTGGTCCTCAGACCCTTTGGCACACAAAGTCTTCCTCAGCCCCAGGCCAGTATTGATGAAGCTGCTGCCCTCCATCAAGAGGGATTCAAGTGGGATTTAATCCGCTTGGGGACCATCACCTCTCCCTGTGGACTTCAGCACCCAAGGTCGCTAGTCCTCAGAGTTGTCAGGTTAGTTAACCACTGCCTGACACTTGGCATTGAGTTGCTGGAAGTATGGTCTACTCTATTACCATAGCAGGATAACCTGGCCAGACACTGATATAAGTCATAGTCACTAGATTTAAATCTAAAAGAAGGGGATATCCTTCCAGTGAGAAGGAGGGTTTATGACTACAGTGAATCCAAAGGTACCACAAGCAGATAGAATGGCCAGTAGAAAATATATTCCAGTAATGATTAAGCAGGTGGGAGGAGCTTTGTGAGAGAAATTGGAATTGAGCCCAGCTAAGGAGATGCCTTTTGGAAGCCCACAGCAAGGTAGGAAGTTGATATCGTTCTTTATCAGCAACTGGCTTTCACTCTTCTGTTCATACTTCTTTGGACAGGGAGGTTCCCATATAAATATGTTCTCTAAATATAAAAAATAGTATCAAGGTAGCATAAACCTATATACTATTTACAAGAAAAATACGTCCTAGTTATACTCTGTTTCTTCTCTGTCATAGCTTTGACATTTTGTACTTTGCCCCATTTTAGATGTTCAAGAAAATATGTACAGAAACCCATCTTCTACAAGTGTTTTTCAGACTATCCCCCCTTTGGTAAGCATATATATTTGCTCTTCCAACTTAATATGACATTACTTCAGAGTGAGAGGCAAAGGTACAGTAATACCTCAGATAACGACTGCATCGGATAATGCTAAAATTGGATAACGATGCAAAATTTCTAAAGAAATTTTGCATCGGATAACGATCTGCTAGCGTTATCTGATGCAGTCGTTTGTAGCAGCAGGGTGGCTGGAAAGCTGAACGGGGTTCTCCGTTCAGCTTCCCAGCCACCCTGCAGCTGCAGAGGCAGGGGTGGGGTGGCTGGAAAACTGATGGGGGGCTCTCCCGTCGGCTCCCACAGCTGCGGAGGCAGGAGCAGGTGGCTAGGCTGTGGATCTCTCCCACGCATGGCTTGGTAAGTGATAAGCCTCACTTAAGAAGCCCCCCTCCCCGGCCTGGATCACTAAGCTCTTTAGCAACCCAGACGGAGGTTTCTAAAAAGAAGGTAGGGGAAAAAAATCCTACCTTCTTTTTAGAACCCCCCCAACCTGGCTTGGTAAGGGTCATAGCTATCCGGGGGCGGTCTTCTTCTTAAGAGAGGCTGGGATAAAGGACCCAAGCCTCTCTTAGGAAGCCCCCCCCCCCCGAATCGCTAAGCTCTTTAGCAAGCCAGACGGAGGCTTCTAAAAAGGTAAGGGGGGGGGGAATCCTACCTTTTTAGAACCCCTTCCCCCACCTGGCTTGGTAAGGGTCTTAGTTATCCAGGCCGGACCGGGGGGGGGTCTTCTTAAGAGAGCCTGGGATAAGGGACCCAAGCCTCTCTTAGGAAGCCCCCCCCCCCAGCCTGGATCGCTAAGCCCTTTATTTATTGTTTATTTATTAGTTCAAATTTATATTGCCGCCCACTCGCCGTGGCGACTCAGGGCGGCTTACAGACAATACATTACATTACAATACAATATGTTGGGGTGGGCACAGGGGGAGGGGCGGCAAGGTCCTCATCCTGCCCTGGCTTCTTCTTCCCCTGGCAGTTGGTATAGGCACAGGGGGAGGGGCGGCGAGGTCCTCATCCTGCCCTGGCTTCTTCTTCCCCTGGCAGTTGGTATAGGCACAGGGGGAGGGGCGGTGAGGTCCTCATCCTGCCCTGGCTTCTTCTTCCCCTGGGAGTTGGTGTAGGCACAGGGGGAGGGGCTTTAGCAATCCAGATGGAAGTTTTCCTACCTTCTTTTCAGACCCCCCTCCCCCCGCTTGCTAAGCAAACCAGATCGGCTCCATGTTCCCTTTTGGAAAAGGAACAGGGATTTTTTTTAACGTTGTGCAATCACCTTTGCTTGAAAGCCAGTTGTATCCAACTCTAGGGTATGGTGGTTATCTCTGTTTACAGCCAAACAACCAACTGTCTGTGGACATTTCCATGGTCATGTGGCAGACATGGCTAGACACTGGGGTGCACAGAACAGTGTTATCTTCCCACCAAAGCAGTACCTATTTATCTACTTGCAATTTCTTGCTTTTGAACTGCTAGTTCAGCAGGAGCTGGGACAGAGATGGGAGCTCACTCCGTCATGCAGCACTCAGGTCTCAATCTACTGACATGCTGGCCTTCCAGTCAGCAAGTTCAACAAATTAACCACTAAGCCACCACACTCCCATAATAATAATTAGTTAATAATTATGGGCTATCAAAGCAGTTGGCTTGTACTATCCTCTCCAGGGTTTTCTAGGTATAACATCCTCTTAAGTGGTTTATTGTTTCCATTTTCATGGGGTTTTCTGGGATTGTGCAGCTTGCTCACAAGTTAGCTCTTGTCACGAGAGACATAGTGAGGAGTTCAACTCTCAGCCTCTGCTTCCATAGCCATCTCACTGAACTCTCCAGTCACCATGTTCATATGAGAACCTGCAGTAAGTGGGCATCTTTGGGCAAGCTACACAGTTGCTGTCTTCTGAAACCAGAATGAGCCAGGACTCTCTGGGAACCCTTGCCTTTATTGAGGAAATCCAGTGTAAGGATATGTTCTGCCTAATTGCTCCTTCTTGCTTGCAGGAGTAGCAAGTTAAACAATACAACCTGGATTTGTGGCTTTCTTATTATGGTATGAAAACTTGGAAGGGAGCTGGTTCTTTGACCTTTTTTGTTCTCAACAAGCTAGACCAGTGATGGCGAACCTTGGCACTCCAGCTGTTCTTGAACTTCAGTTCCCAGAAGCCCTGATCAACAGGAGTGCTAACTTGGGCTTCTGGCAATTGAAGTCCAAGAACACCTGGAGTTCCAAGATTCATCATCACGGAGCTAGACCATTAACTACCAAACAAAATTTAACATAGCCATAGAATCCTTTGTAGCCATCAGGCTACTTAACATGGAGCGTACCTCATTTAATTCAGTGGGACATACTTCTGAGTATGGGAGTAGATCAAGGGTGCCCAAACTACAGCCTGTGGGCCAGATCTGCCCCCCAGTGCCAATTTATCTGGCCTGTGCTGCCCTCATCATTCCTGGAAGTGGAAGTAAAATGCTTGAATATAAGTGTTACAAACAAATGGTGAGCAGCTAGATCATGTACTGTTAATAAACATAAAATCAGTTCTGCCTCAAATACATGTACACTGTTGGAATCATATATCTCTAACAGTATATTTATAGTCTGGCCAGACATCCCACTACAGTAATGGAGTAGACCATACAGCCAGCGATGCAACGCCGAGTGTTGGGCAGTGGTAAATAACCTGACTCCCTAAAGGGGCCAACTGCTATGGGCAGATGAACCCCTTTAGGTGGGGCGATGGCCCCCCTCAGTGGAGGAAATGCCACTGGAAATCGTATTAGGCCCAACGACAAACTGAGCGGAGGAAGAACTCTGATTCTCATCGGTCATGAAGGCGGAAGAGGCCACTCTAGATGGACTGACTGTAAAGGCGCACCTTGATAATATCCTCACGGTTGCAGCAGTCCATTGCATGGTATAATTAAAAAAAAGAAATAAGTGTAGAGGTGAGAAAAGTAGTATAAGTAAATAAGAAAATAAATTGGATAATTGGAGCATAACTGAGAAAAAGTTGGATTAAATAAGTAATAATAATAATAAAATAAAGAGGGACGCGTCTAGATAGAGGAAGAGTTGGGCAAAAGTGATATTAGAAGGAGATTTAGCAAGATCGAGGGAAAGAATTACTGAATAATTGGAGGAATTGAAGAGGTAGGGGAAATTTGATGTGGAAAATATATTAGTAGTTTATTGAATGGGATAGATAACTGATTAAAATGGGGATGTATGGTTATATTCACAAAAATTGAGCCATAGAGCTGGTAGGAACAGTGATGGGATGTCCCCGGTTCCATACGGTTCCCCGGAACCGGTAAGAACAATCTCGGAGGGTTCTCCGAGAGGGTAACCCATTTTTAAGGCGTCCGGTTCCGGACGCCTCACCGAAAGAAATTTAAAAAAAAATCGGAGCCAAAATGGCTCCAATTTAGTGCGCATGTGCAGAAACTCAATCTGATGCATTGCGCATGCGTCAGATTGAGTTTCTGCACATGCGCACTAAATTGGAGCCATTTTAAATGTTTTTCTTTCAGAGCCGGAGCTGCAACTTTTCGGAGCTGCTCCGGCGGCGGTGGCGGCACCAGCCCTCAGAGGAGGGTACCTCCCTCGGGGCCGCTGAGCCCCCACCGGAATGGGGGTGATGGGAGGTTGATCCCATGGTTCCCCAGCCAGCGCCCCTTCCGAAGGCCCCGCACCAGCCTGCCTGCCCCCCTCGGGTGGCCCTGCCTGGGCGCAGCGTCATTGTCACTCACCGCAGTAGCGCTCCACCCCCACGGAGCTCACGGCCTGGGGCAGATCGGCCAGCTTGGAGATCGGCTAGCTTGGAGATCCCCATAGCTGGACTGGGCTGGCTGGACCGGGCACCCGTCAGGAGGAAGGATGGAGCGGAAAGACTGGCTGGGCAGGAGCCGGGAGCGCACCTGCACGCACGCGCCCACTCACACCCAGGCAGAGCCTCGCAGCCGCTCCCCTGCGGGGAGCCTGTGCAAAGTGCCGATCGCTCCCAGGGCCAGGACTGGACCGGGCACCCGTTGGGAGGAAAGACAGCGCAAGGACTGGCTGGGCAGGAGCCTTTTCGGCCCGGCTGCGGCCACAGCCAGGGGCTGCAGGTGGCGGCGGTGGGGGCCAGCGGCTGCAGGTGGGGGCTCCTACAGCCGCAGCCTTCGGAGGAGGAGGCAGGTAAGTGAGGGTTTTGTATTTGGTGTGGGTGGGTGAGTGATTTATTTGTGTTTTGGGTGGGTGGTTGTATTTTCGTTTAATTTTTATTTATTTATTTATTTATTTAAGTTATTTAAATTAATAATGGGTTTGTGTTGTAGCTGTCTGGTTGGGTGGGTGGGTTGAGTGTGTATTTTTATTTTATTTTTATTTTATTTTATTTTATTTTTTATTTTTGGCCCCGCCCACAACATCATGACATCATGACATTGGCCACACCCATGACGTCCGTGACGTCATGGCGTGGTAGTAGAATTTTTGTCATCCCATCACTGGGTAGGAACCAAACAAAGGGTTGACAAAAATGATGAAAGATGGAAGTTTAGAATAATCATGAGAGAGAAATATTAAATAATAAATTGATGGATAAGTTGAAGATGGGGAGGAAAAATATATCAGTAATATAGGAAAAGAGAAGTGAGAAAAAGGGTTCTACCTAAGGACATGTTTGGTAATACAAAAATGAAGTTAGGGATATTAAAGCTGGAAGAAAATTTAATAACCTAATTATTTTGTGGTAAACACTAAGTTAACGTAATGTTTAAAATATCAAGAAGAGCCCGTTGTTGTTGTTTTTTTTTTCCATAGACCTAAAGTTGAAGGAGAAAAATATATCATAGTACAATTCTTGTCAAAGAAGGCTAAAGGAGGATAAGGGTTGAAAATGTATAAAAATAACATAGTGAAAAAGTAATGAAAAGAATAGGGGTAAGATGGTCATTAGTGGAAGGAGGGAAGAAGGTGGAATAATGGTACAGTTTTGAGCAAGTTGATCTATCTGTTATTCTTAAACACTGGAATGAATCCGCTCTGGTCCCGGTCTCCCCTCCCCCTCTTCGACACTCGGAGGCGATCCTTCAGTGGAAGGATGGGGGAGGGATAACGATAGAATGGTGAATGGTTTCAGGGTGGGTGATAGGGAATCATGTTTTGTTATGTTATTGTGGTATTATGGGAGGTGATGGGTTGGATGTGGGTGAATATATTTATTTATTGTACGTTCTTTTTATTTATGTATTTACTTGGTTTTGGTGTCGTTTTGTTTTGTGGTATTGAATGTTCTTTGTTGCTGATTTTTTTCAATGCAGATAATTATGTTGTATTTTTGTAACTTTTTGATTCTGTTTTCTTTTTTTTAAGGTTTAATAAAAATTATTATTTAAAAAAAACCAAAAAAAACCCTGCATGTCTCATTTCATATGTGCTGCAGGAGATGGCTCTGTGATCATAGTGTGTGGATCACTTCATGGCAAGCTGGGATCCATCTTAAACAAACTCATGCCAATGGTATTATTCCTGCTTCAGGAAAAAATGCATTCTCGGATAAGAGTTGCAGCCGCTGCCACTGAACAGTGTATTTCAGTGGTGGTGAACCTATGGCATGTGTGCCAGAGGGGGTACTGAGAGCCCTCTCTGTGGGCACTTGCGTAGTTGCCCCAGCACAGAATTTGCCCCACCCCTCTGCCCAGCAGCCCAATGGGAATCCTTCCTTCCTTCCCCCAGCACAGACCTCGCCCCACTGTGTTGGCACTTTGCGATAAATAAGTGGGTTTTTGGTTGCAGTTTTGGGCACTCAGTCTCTAAAAGGTTCGCCATCACTGGTATATTTTCTGTTGTGTTGCTATGAATGTGTATTTTTGTGCTATTTGTTTATGCAGGTTGCATCTCCCTCATATATGGACCTCATATCACCCATGCAGAGGCATAAGAGTGCAACAGATGCCACTCGTACCCTGAAGCAGAGAAGACACTGATTTTGGCTGACAGAGACAATTGAGCTAGGATTTATTTTAACGATTTTTGGCAGCAATCTTTATAACATATAATTATTTGCTACACGCCTTAAATGCTATTTTAAAATAACTCAAAACAAAATAAAGTTGTAACACAAATATTGATTTCTTGATACCTAGTTTACATATAGGGGCAACAAACCTTTTATATATGCACTTTATTGTAAAACATTGTATTTTTTTAAGAAAATAGATACCTCACTTTTTGTTTAAGTGCCAATGTTTGTAAATTCATTGTAAATTTTAATTAAAGAGAAAAAGAAATTATTTTGTTACTGATTAAAATTATGTATACATTAATTTTTTAACTTTCTGGCTTTTATTAACTTTTAATACATTTCTAATACTTGTGTAAAAGGAATTTTTCAGATATGGTAACCGGTGAACTGCAAAGGTTAACAGGTTAGTCATTCCTATCTTATCCTTCCTAACTAGAAAACAAAATACTGAAGTCATAACAGCTGCAGGTTTCCAAGAGACCCACCTACTTCATTTTCTCACTGTTTATTCGATGAACAACAGTGACACCACTCAATGAATTAAGTTAAAAGTACTTTTAAATCATACAATGATAGAGGGTATTTGAAGTTCCCTTGCTTCATCTGCCTCCCACTTGTCACAGGAAACTGTTGAGAACTACTTACCTTAGATTTTTCTGCTAAAAGCCGGACTGTATGCAACATTAAGCCAGTACAAACATTAAAAACATTAGTGTTTGCATCCCAACAAACTCACTTATTCTAGTAGCCAAAACAATGGCTGTATGTTTTGACAAGAAAATCTGAGAGAAGTGTTTCCTGAAGTGGCAAATCTCTTAGGTAACTTGTAAACATAGCTCTTCCCTTATTATCTGTTGATACCACAGATTTGGTAGCCTATCCTATGTATCAAGAATGTGCTTTATATCAGTGGTTTATACAGATTGCATCTAACATTAAAATGTGAAATGATCAAAACTTCAGTTTCAAAAAAGCCTTGCCATAAAACAGAAACAAAAGGTCAAAATCTAAAAAAGACCAACCAAACAGAAATCTACCAAGGAACGGTGTGTGCATGCGTGTATGCATTCTCCATATGCTAGGGATATTGTGGGCCAAATGACATTCCCAGAAATATTTGTCATAAATAGGGCTGGCCCTACCGTTAGGCAAAGTGATGTGGCTACTGCAGATGGCATATGCTGTGAATTGGAGATAGCTCTGCCAGTCTATTCTTCAGTCCAGTGACTAGGTTAATGTTAGACCCTCCCAATCTCGTTAGAAATTTATTTTTAAAACTTGTAAAAGAAGTTCTCAGCTAGTTCTAATAATTATTCTATAAAATATTCTATTCTTTTTGATTCAGTAAAAGAGAAGGCATCGGATTCAGATATACCTCCCATGAACAACAGGACTCATTTGTTTATGGAAGCAAATACAATCCAGGCAGCTGTTGCTGATTTGCCAGGTGCCACCTTCCACACTGTCTCAGAGACTCTTACAGTTCTCTGTGGCAAATTTATAGGAGACTGTATGGAGAAAGAAGAAGAATTGTTTAAACTCAACAAGATATATATCGGACATCTTCATTCTGTACTGTACTCTCTAATGTCTGACAGTCTGTGCTTCTGTGATCAGGTTAGTTTTAAAACGGCCAAATCCTATTTTGTCATACTTCTGAAATTTGATGTCACATCCTAGTTTGAACTAAAAGAACCTGCAAATCTATTACCCTAAAATATAGTAGTTCTGAAAGAACTTGATTCTCATTGTATATATATAGACTAACTGACAAGAGAAATTTCTGCAAGAAAAATGTATCGTATCTGATATTTAACTAGCTCCAGGGGAATTCCTTAGGTTGGATCCAGGCAAATTATAATGATGAATCAGTCACTTGTAGAACAAATAAAAAAAGATGAGAGATTAAATTGTATAAAAATGGGGAATGGCTTCTTGAGGTGTAATTTGCCATTTGGGGATCCAAAATGCTTTTCTAGAGAATTGGGGCCTTTATGTGCTGTGCTCTGCCCACCCCCTGATCTAATACAATTCCACACAATGTAGAATACAGCTACAATACCCAGGCCAAATGATCAATTCCTCCTCCAAATGAAAACTCACCATTTCTCAATATGGCCTCTTCCGTCAACCAATTCTTACCAACATTTCCGCTGATTTAAAACAGTTTTCCTCTTAGTTAGTCCTCACTCATTCAAATCCCATTGATTTCAGGATGTCCACTCTAAAACATGACATGTCTGGATTCAACTCTCTGTGGAACTATTTCCCCATTAGAAAAAAATGTAGAGTACTGTATTTGAAATAATTTTCTTCCTGGTTTCTGCAATGACCTTAGGGGGTGATTAACTTTCTTACCTGAACAATAAGTTGTTCAGGATAAGGCGCTGTACAAGACTGTTTTTTATCGTCTCCATCTCGTGAGAAAGTGCCACATTTCCCCTCTCTGATTTGTATCTTGAAACTAATGGTTTATTTTATAGCTATGGTTTGAATAGTGCAATGCTTTGTAGGTGGTGCTTGAAGATGGCTTGATGGAAAAAAATTGATTTTGTACTTTATTTTGTGGGTCACCAAGAACATACTTATCCTGTTGATCAGTGCCTTGGCCTACTGATTCCTATGGCTTTCAGTGCAAAGCACACAATATTTGTTTTGCTGAAGAAAGCTATCTCAACATCTACAGAATATATTATGTATCCTTTATACTCAGTGCAGTCTCTCAAGACACCTTTGTATACATCAATAATTATACATCAATAATTAGGCTATAGAATTGGTATGTACAGCTTTAGTCTTAACTACCTAAGAACACCATGCAAATAGAAAACACATTGTAAAGGTAAAGGTTTCCCTTGCTCAAAAGCCAGTTGTATCTGACTTGGGTTCAGTGCTCATTTCTCTTTATAACCAAAACCCCAGTGCTTTCTGTGTCTGCAGACATTTCCATGGACATGTGGCAGGCATGACTAAACAATGGAGTGCACAGAATGCTGTTTACCTTCCCACCAAAGTACCTATTTATCTACTTGCAATTTCTTGCTTTCAAACTGCTAGGTTGGCAGGAGCTGGGACAGAGACAGGAGTTCATTCCATTGTGCAGTACTTGGGTCTCAAGCTGCCGACCTTCCAGTCATCAAGTTCAGCGTCTTAACCACTAAGCCACCACAGTCCCCAAAACCCCTGGACAGGAGAGGAAATTCTAAGTACACTCCAATTGTTATGTGTTGCCACATTGCTCCCAACATATGGTGAGCCCAATAGGGTTCTCAAGATATGTAAGATATTCAAGGAGTGGTTAATCATTGCCACTACCTCTCCAGCAAGTTTCTATTGTGGCAGAAGGATTTGAACCCAGGTCTATAGAGTCCTGTTTTGACACATTAGCCACTATATCAGTGGTTCCCAACAAGGGGTACACAGCCCACTAGTGGACTTCAATTCCCAGAAGCCTCAGTCAGTACATTGGCTGATCAGTGCTTTGGGGAAATGACTTAGGCTTCTGGGAACTGAAGTCCAAAAACCAGCATTTGGGAAACACTGTGGACATTGTGGCTCTCAAACATAACATTTGTGCTGCCAAGTTACAACAATCTCTGTAGGACTTTTGATGTAGTTGAGATGTTCATGGAATAGTTTACCAATGCCCCCCCCCCAACACATACACACAGAATTTCCCTGACCAAATGGGTATTTGAACACAGGTCTCTTAATACCCTACCCCTACACCCCACTTGATCTCAGATGTGCTGCACACATGTATAAAATTGCATTTTTATGTGAGCTGATAGATGGAAGAGTAATGCCTTGGAACTCCCTGGTTCAACTATCAACCCTCTACTCACTGAGCTGGCTTGGAGTCTACTTCCACTTTCTTTTAGTACTTAATATATTTCCCAGGGTGGGTGTAAGGATTACTGAGATGACATATCTTAACTCTGAGAAAAATGTAAAGAAAGTGCTTAATATATTTTCCAGACTTTTTGTAAAAATTGCTGAGATGACTGTAAAAACCTTTCTGCTTTACCATCTAAGCCAGTGTTTCCCAACATGGAGCCCAAGCCCCACAGGAGGACTTCATTTCCCAGTGATTTGGGGAATTGACTTAGACTTCTGGGAATTGAAGTCCAAAAACACTGATTTAGGCAGTCATTTAGGGACCATTATGAATAAAAGAGTATCATTGTCAAACATCGATGTCTTGAGTCCTACACCACATTTCGCCTCCAAAACTGCATCTGATCTCACAGCCATTAAAACTGGTTGAAATCTATTTTCCTAAAACCATTCACACACAAAAAAGATGCTCTCAGTTGTCTTAACGAGGACAATTCAACTGCATTTTCTAAGTGGCAAAAAAATCCAGGCAAGTTGGATTGCTGTGTTTTTGTTCTCAGACTTCCAGAACATGTGAAAAAGGACATCAGCCAGTACAAGATGATATTGAACATTACACAGCTTGCAATGAAATGTGCCTCTCAATAGCTTCACCTGTTGACATTAAAAAACCCACATTATTAACACTTATTTTTTTCTACTTCAGGAGATGGCATAAACCACAGAATTCTGTCCTAGATCCCATACTGTTCAACATCTTGCTTGGATAAATGAGTAAAAAGGATGCTTACCAGATAAGCAGACATTACAACCCTGAGAAACCGAAGGATAATTCCTTGGAGAACAGAAATAAAATTGAAGATAATCTTTTTGACAGAACAAAGCACTGGTGCAAAACTCAACAAAATAAATGTTACCATGGGTGAATATAAAGTGCTTAATTTCAACAAAAGAAAACCAGATGTACAAATATAGTCTAAATGCCATCTGGCTAGACAGACACACGGATGAAAAGGATATTTTAGCAACCCACAGATGAAACACAAAGCAGCAGTGTGATTTAGTTGTGAAACAAAACTGAATAGGCCAAATCAAGAAAGGTAGTTGGTCTCAAATCATTAAATGTAATAACAATATTTTGATCAATATTAGGTTTTATGTTCCTTTTGGAATATGTACAGAAGAAGGTGTTGGGAGATGTTGATATTTCCTTGGATACTGCGTCTGGCGTGGTAAAAGTGAACTGAGTACATAGAGCTTAAAAAAAGTATGTGAGATCCATCTTCTAAGATGTGGGAGCTATCTTTTGTTGTTGTTGTTCAGTCGCACAGTCAATTCCAACCCTCTGCGACCCCATGGACCACTGTCCGCCAGGCACTTCTGTCCTCCACCATCCTCCTCAACTCGCTCAGCTCTGTGCCCATTGTGTCTACAATACCATCTAGTCATCTCATTTTTGGCCACCCTCTTTTTTCTTTTTCTTTTTTTTGCCCTCCACCTTTCCCAGCATCAAGGCTTTCTCAAGTGAATCTTCTCATTTGATGTCCAAAGTACTTTAGATTCATCTTTACAATTTGACCTTCTAAGGAGCAGTCAGGGTTGATTTCTTCTAAGATTGACCTATTTGTTCTCGCTGTCCAGGGGACTCTCAAAACTCTCCTCCAACACCACATTTCAAAGGCATGTATTCTTCTGCGCTCAGCTTTCCTAATGGTCCAGCTCTCACAACCATACATTGCCACCGGGAATACCATTGCTTTGATTATACGAATTTTTGTTTGCAATTTGATGTCTCTACTTTTCACTATGCTCCCCAGGTTTCTCATAGCTTGCCTCCCAAGAATCAGTCGCCTTTTTATTTCATGGCTGCAGTCTCCATCTGCAGTGATCTTTGATCCTATGAAAGTAAAATCTGTCACTGCTTCTACTTCTTCCCCATCTATTTTCCAGGGACTGATAGGGCCTGTTGCCATTATTTTGGTTTTCTTTATATTGAGTCTCAAGCCAGCTTTTGCACTTTCTTCTTTCAACCTAATCAGGAGCTTCTTTAGGTCCTCCTCACTTTCTGCCATTAGGGTGGTATCATCTGCATATCTCAAACTGTTGATGTTTCTCCCAGCAATTTTGATCCCAAATTGTGATTCCTCCATCCCTGCATTGCGCATTATGTGCTCTGTGTATAAGTTGAATAAGCAGGGTGACAAAATGCAGCCTTGTCTTACTCCTTTTCCTATTCCAAACCACTCCGTCATTCCATATTCTGTCCTAACGGTTGCTTCTTGATTCATGTACAGATTTCTCATGAGGCCTATAAGGTGTTTTGGTATTCCTATTTCTTTAATTACTTGCCACATTTTGTTGTGGTCTACACAGTCAAGAGCCTTGGTGTAATCAATGAAACAGAAGTAGACTTGTTTCTGATATTCCTTTGTTTTTTCCATGATCCATCTTATGTTGGTGATGTGGTCTCTAGTCCCCCTGCCTCTTCTGAACCCCGCCTGCACTTCTGGTAATTCTCTCTCCACATGCTCTTGCAGTCTATCCTGTATTATCTTGAGCATCACCTTGCTAGCGTGTGGGATGAGCGCAATTGTTCAATAATTTGAACATTCTTTGGCATTTCCCTTTTTTGGGGATTGGAACATATACAGTACTGATCTTTTCCAATCCTGTGGCCATTGTTGTGTTTTCCAAATCTGCTGGCATATAGAATGTAATAATTTGATTCCATCATCTTTTAGGGCTTTGAAAAGTTCAACCTGGATACCATCATCTCCGCTGGCTTTATTGTTTGCAGTGCTTTTTCGGGCCTTTATGGAGCTATCATACAGATCCACAAATGTTCAACCAGTGGTGCATATACCAATGATTGAGATATACAGAAATTATCTATATGAGCAACAGGGTTTTTATAACAATTACTGGACTACTGCTCTATCTAACCCAGTTAACATTGTATAAAGTTTCTGACGCCCTGAGGTCAGTTGGTTAGGTAATGGGTGAATAATGTTAATAGCTAACTCAATAATGATGAAGTTGCATTTAATTTAGAGTGACCTCAATAGTGCTTTCAAGAAAACTGAGTTATTTAAGGAGTGGTTTTACCAGTCCCCACCCCACCAAGTTTCAATGGCTAAGCAGGGATTTGAAACCAATACTCCTGAATTTTAGTTTCTCATTTTATCCACTACACTGCAAATGTTAGACTGTATTTCATTGTAGTGTATAGAAAGCACTTCACACAAAGAGAAGTTCCAAGATCCTTCCCTTGTTTGGAAAAACCCTACATGCATATCTGGTAATGATGGGATTTGTACTTTATACACCGCAAAGTGTAGAAGTATTGCATAAAATATCTCCTGCAATAACAGGTGTGAATTCACCTGTATCACCTGTCAATGCTCCTGTGTGCCCTTCCTTGGCTTTTCCTCTTTTAAAGATCTGGAACAACCTACTGGATAAGTAAAAACACCTTTCCAGCTTTCCTTACTCTGTAGCTCAGCTGGCAAGTTGGATTGAGCATTTGAGTCCCTTGTAGCTGAGACATATGTCTAAGATTCTACTATATTTATTTTCTATTGAGTATCATATTTTTGGGTGCATCCATCATTGATACAAATCATTTTTATGTTACCAGAAAAGATAACAGCTTCTTTCTATTTCATTTTATGTTCAAATAATATATAATATATATTGATAATCAGGGTGTGACTACTACACTGGCAAGCTGAATCGCTAGTGCTTGATTCACAACCAGTTTTTTCCCCCCTTGCTTCTGTTTGGATCGCATGATCACACAGAGACTAGTCTGGAATTCCAGTCTAGATTAAAATAATGGAGCAATGAAAATTCTTGGAAAAAATCAGTAATTCAAATGAGACAGATGACACCATCTTGCTGGTGGAAAGAATCAATGACTTGAAATGACTTTTAGTGAAAATGAAAGAAGAAAATGTCAAAGGAGGTTTAAAGTTGAATGTTAAGAAATGACTACAGAAGAATTACACAACCTTAATGTGTAGATAATAAAGAAATTGAAATTATTAAAAAGATTTTGTATACCTTGGTTCAGTCATTAATCCTAATGGAGAAACCAGAAGAAGACGTAGAAATCAGAAGAAGACGGAGACTTCATCAATGAAAAAATTAGAAAAGATCATAAAGTATAAGAATATCGGAGAGTAAACAAAAAAAGACAAAAAACATTGTGGCACCCTAAAGACTAACTGCTGTAATTTAATGTTAGCTTTCATGGAATCAAGTCCACTTTTGTTTACTCTCTGATATGCTTGAAACACAGACTAACACAGCTACTTTTTCAAAAGTGTAAGGATATGTCACTGGAAAACAAAATCATTCCAGCACTTGTATTTCTGATCACCATGTAAATGTTACCAAAATTAGAGTTTCCAATTAATTATTAATAATATAAATAACTGTGTTTGTCCTGGCAGGAAATCAGAAATAAGATGCAATAGTTGCTGAACTAAGCCAGTTTATTAGAGCCAAAAAGAAAAGTACAGCAATGATCCCTTTTTGTGTTGCAAAAGGAAGACCCCAAATTACAGCAATAATTTACTAACAGTTTATACAAAGGAAAATATTCATTTTTTTACTTTATTGGTCAAAAGGCAATTTTTTAGCTACAGCATCCTACAATGAGATTGGTCCAATGGTGGGATGTCAAAAATTTTACTACCACACCGTGATGTCATCACAGTGTGGGCGGAGCTAATGTCATGACGTCACGACGTCGTGGCAGAGCCAAAGAAAATAATAAAATAAAAATGAGCACACGCACACACACACACACCCCTCAACCCACCCACAACACAAACCCGTAAATAAAATAAATAAATAAATAAAATAAAATAAAAATTACATTAAAATACACCCACTCACCCCAAACATAGATCAACCCACCCAAAACACAAACCCGTCACTTACCTGTTAGTATAAGTGCCTGGACAGCACCATGTTGCAAGATGGGTATGGTCATCATACCAGTTCTCTAGGATAATATGCCTTAATGTAAATGCAAAACAGCTGTACCTCCTTAAGGGTTCTCCAATTGGAACAGCAATTGGAACAGCACAGGTGTAGCTTATTGATGAGGTAACTCCAAGACTTTGCTCAAAAACCCTTTTTAGGAACTGTGGTAGTACGTCAATATAGGTAAAGGTATTAAATATACATTAAAATACACACAGACACACCACTTCCAAAGGCGAGTCACTTACCCTGGGGAGCAGGCTATAGGGAGCTTCAGGCTAGCAGCTTCTCTTCCTCCTCCCCGCTTGGGAGGACAACAAGGAGGCAGTGCATACACGCCAAGCACTGTAGGCGTGCATGGACACCAAGTGCTTGGCACGCATGCGCAGCGGGGGAACCAGTGAAAAGGTAAGGCCCGAAGGTGGTTCCCCTAAAAAGCTGCTACCGGTTCTCCGGGACACTGGGAAAAGTTACTACCAGTTCTGGCGAACTGGTGAGAACCTGTTACATCCCATCACTGGATTGGTCAATTGCCTAAAAGTTTACAAAATTCACACTATTAGATAAAGAGTATTCTTAAATGAATTCAGAATATTCAGACCACCCTAAAACTGACAGAAATTTAGATAAGCATGTAAAAGCTGGACAATAAGGAATGCAACAGGGGGAAAGCTAGTTTGAATCATGGTACTGTAGAGGAGAGCAATGTGGATATCCTGGAAGGATTGCCATAAAGATTAAAGATGAATAAGTGGGTCCTCTACAACAAAGCACCTGGATGCAAACATGATGAATCTGAAACTCTCCTACTTTGGGCACATAGTTGGAAGCAGTAAAAAAAGAGGAAGATCATACACGAGATGAATTGAATTTCTGAAGTGGTAGCCGTGTTAAGTCTGTGCAAGCGTATCAGAGAGTAAACAAAACAAAAAAACGTTAGTGGCACCTTAAAGACTACATGAATTGGTCTTTAAGGGGACACAACGTTTTTGTCTTTTTTGTTGTTGTCTGATATGAGATGCAATGGCTTTCTAAAGTCACAGGCTTGAGTTTACAAGAGCTGAGCGGGGCTGGTGAGGACAGGACATTTTAGAGACCACTCCTTCATAGGGTCACCATTGTTGGAGAGAAGTTGACAGAAAGAAACAAGAACACCAACATATTGTAATGTAATGTATTGTCTGTAAGCCGCCCTGAGTCGCCACGGCGAGTGGGCGGCAATATAAATTTGAACTAATAAATAAATAATAATAATAAATTAAAACAACCCTTGAAGGGGGGGGGGAAACACAGGCGGAACTATAGGAAAGGAGTTGGTTGTTCCCAGGGGGAATGAAAACGAAGGGCACCACGTTTTAGCGACCCGCAAGAGGGATCGCGTTTCCACGGTAACCATAAAGGTGCGTCCCCTCTGTTAAGGAGGCCGCCATGTCTGCCTGCGGGGACCAAAGCATGGAGCAGCAGCGCTACACTTTTCACCACCTCCCTCAGAAAAGCTTCCCGGCCTTGGAAAGCAGGGACATCCGAGACCTCCTCCTCAAATGGTGGGGGGAGAAGAAGCCATCGTTCCCTTTCCTGGCTTCTATCTAAAGGGCTTTTCCCAGTCCCGAGTTCAAGGGGGGGAGACGAAACGATGCGGGATGGGGTGGGTGATAATATATAGTACAACGCAAATAGTATCAGATAGCAAATAAAACAAGACAAAAAACGTTGTGGCACCTTAAAGACTAACTACTGTATTTTAATTTTTAATACAAACAAAAAAAAACGCCAGGTGTTTGCTTTGTATCCTCCTCCTACTGTATTTGCAATTGAAAAAAAAAAAGGGGGGGGGGATTACAACTAATCCGAATAACAACCAGAGATCTTTTGTCATTACTAGTTATATAAAGCCATATTGATTTGTATACTTATCTATTATGCTAAGCAATCACTCTGTACCTCTGTCCTGATGTGTATAAAATTGATGCCATGAAGTCTCACTCCCCTGTCTGAAGAAATGGACTTGATCCACACAAGCTTACATTAAAATGTAACAGTCTTCAAAGTGCTACAAATTTTTGTTTTTATTCTCTGATATGCTTGCAACACAGACTAACGTGGCTACTATTCCAAAAATAATAACAATTTTTAACGTTAGCTTTCATGGATCAAGTCCACTTCATCAGACTTTCGCGGACTTGATATATGAAAGCTAACATTAAAACACAGTAGTTAGTGAAATAAAAAGGCGACTGATTCTCGGGAGGCAAGCGATGAGAAACCTGGGGAGCATAGTGAAAAGTAGAGACATTAAATTGCAAACAAAGATTTGCATAGTCAGGGCAATGGTATTCTCTGTGGCAATGTATGGTTGTGAGAGCTGGACCATTAGGAAAGCGGAACGCAGAAAAATAGACACCTTTGAGATGTGGTGTTGGAGGAGAGTTTTGAGAATACCCTGGACAGCGAGGAGAACAAATAGGTCAATCTTAGAAGAAATCAAACCTGACTGCTCCTTAGAAGGTCAAATAGTAAAGATGAAGCTAAAGTACTTTGGACATCAAATGAGAAGAGAGGATTTGCTTGAGAAAGCCTTGATGCTGGGAAGGGTCGAGGGCAAAAGAAGAAGGGGACGGCCCAAGATGAGATGGCTGGATGGTATTGTGGAGATAATGGGCACGGAGCTGAGCGAGTTGAGGGGGATGGTGGAGGACAGGAGTGCCCGGAGGACAGTGGTCCATGGGGTCGCAGAGGGTCGGAGTCGACTGTGCGACTGAACAACAACAAGTTAGTCTAAGGTGTCACAATGATTTTTGTCTTTTTTCCCTTTCATTTTATTTACTATCTGATCTGCTTGCACACACCAAAATGGCTATCAATTAAAAAAAATTCAGCCATGGAAATAAGAGTCAGGTTTTTGAGATAAGGCTGTCAGTGCTCACCTAAGTACGTAGTTAGAAAAAAAAAATAAACTTTTAGGAGATTTGGGCAGGGTCTCTAGCTGGGAGACTTCAAAAGGACCTCCCCTCATTAAATTTCTCCTTTCATCTGTCTGTGCCTGTCTGCTGTGGCCATGAGATCTGTTAGATATATGAGCATTTTTAGTTTCTATTCCCTGTTCTATCATGCACTTCTGCTGAAGGGTGCCAGTGGATATTTGGCATGTCCCTTTGTTTTTCAATGATGTTTAATAACTGTACCCACCAGATGGCGATGTTATAATTCTTTTATAGTAACATGAGGACTTTCTTTCCCTATACTCTTTGTGATTTGCTACATTTAAAAAAATATTTTGTCTTTGCTTCTCAGCTCATAGTAAATTATGAGAAGTGAAAACAAAGATAAGGCACCTCTTCCTGGCAATTCTGTTTTCTTTTTAATGACCTTGCTCAGTAGAACAGTGAAATACTGTAGCTGTTTCCTAGATCTAGATGACTATTCAAGCTCCAGTTGGAAAACTGCTTTCATTTTAAACTTTTAAAGGGCTTTCCCCTTTATTTTTGAAAATTATTTGAGTACTATATACATGCTTTGGAGGAAGTCTGACAAAGTAAGAATTATGTACTGTACATTATCATCCTTAAAGGTAAAGGTCACCCTTGCTCAAGAGCCAGCTATTGTGAATAGTTCCAAAGGTTTAATGTATTCTGCCATTTTAGATCTGGTATACCTATACCTATGTAGCAGAACGAGACCGCAAAGTAGACTGTTGGCACTTAGTTAAAAATCTCCCTACAAGTAAACACAGACAATCAAAAGCTAATAGTAGGATACGTTGGACAATTTTGTAAGGCCTGGAGGTCCTAGCATCTACAATCTGCACCAGGCTTGGAAAATGCTTTTTTTTTAAGGCTCTACAAATAGACAGCATCTGCTCAGTGCAAAAACAGTCGCTTCTGGAGTAAGAATAAGAGGATAATTGCAGGAGGAAGACAATACCTTTATTGGATCATGAAAAAATCAATAAAGGTATCGCTTTTCTCCTGCATTTGTTTTGTGTATGTATCATACAGTTCTCTTTGTTTATTAATCAGAGAATTTTTGTAGCACATTACTTGCAATACTATTTTTTTCTGCTTCTGATTTGTTTTATATGTGAATACTTGTCCACCAACACTTTCAAGTTTTGTAGAACATCTTATTGGCCTGATGTTGAATTCTTTCTATATGTTGTAGGTCCATGGATGGCAGAATCACAGTGCAGACATTTAGCTTTGATCAGAATTTCAAATGTTATCAACGGGATGATTTTCTTATGGTATTTATCCACATTTTATTAACTATTTCTGGGCAAGTAATTCAGTGCTGAATTAATATTTCCAAATAGTGCTACTGATATTAAGGACATGAAAATATATTTTAAACATCAGATAAGAATCAAAAGAATAGAATCAGAAGAGTGAAAAAGAATACTATGTCATTTTTACATAAAACCATATAAAATGCTATTTATCACAGTGTAGCTCCTTTTTAAAATTAAATAACACATCTCTTAACCATGTAGACTTAAATATTCATATTCAATATAGTACAGCTATAATTCTATGTACAGTGGTACCTTTTTTTACGAATGCTTCATTTAACATAATTTTCGCTTAACTAATGAAAATCTAGAAAATAATGCCTTATAATAGGAATTTTTTTTCACAATACGAAAAAGTTTCCTTATAAATTAAATGGTATACAGTGGATTCTAGTGGCCACTTCTGGTAATACTGTGTGTTCTGCGTTGTGTTTTGTATTACAGTAAAACCCCGATTTACGAATGCCCCTACTTACAAACAATTCAACATACGAATTGGTTCTGCACTGAAATCCATGCCTCGAGTTACGAACATGCCCCGATTTACAAATTAATTCTTTTCCCTCTGTGTTGCCTCCAGTTAAGCAAAAAAACACCATTTCGCCTATGGGCTCATAGTTTATACACGTGCAGCCTTTCAGAACCCTGTAGGTGGCAGTAGAGTGCTTAGAGAGAAGTTATTTGTCTGGAGTTTTGGCACCAAAATGCCTGCCTGTTCATTGGTGGGATGTCAAAAATTTTACTACCCCACCGTGATGTCATCACAGTGTGGGCGGAGCTGACGTCATGATGTTATGATGTTGTGGACGGGGCCAAAGAAAAATAAAATAAATAAAATAAAAATAAGCACACACACACACACACCTCGACCCACCCACCCACAACACAAACCCGTAAATAAATTAAATAAATAAATAAAAATTACATTAAAATACACCCACCCCAAACACAAACCCGTCACTTACCTATTAGTATAAGTGCCTGGGCAGCACCATGTTGCAAGATGGATATGGTCATCATACTGGTTTTCTAGGATAATATGCCCTAATGTAAATGTAAAACAGCTGTACCTCCTTAAGGGTTCTCCAATTGGCGCAGCAATTGGAACAGCACAGGTGTAGCTTATCGATGAGGTAACTCCAAGACTTTGCTTAAAACCCCCAAGCCAGGCCTGCCGGCCGCCAGGTCTGCCAACCGCCAGGCCTTTTTAGGAACTGTGGTAGTACTTCAATATAGGTAAAGGTATTAAATACACATTAAAAGACACGCAGACACACCACATCCAAAGGCGAGTCACTTACTCGGTGGAGCAGGCTATAGGGAGCTTCAGACTAGCAGCTTCTCTTCCTCTTCTCTGCTTGGGAGGACAGCAAGGAGGCCGTGCATACGCGCCAAGCACTATTTTAAACTGACACTATTAGTAACAAAAATATATCTTTTCTTTAGGATGATGGCTCACCAGTAGGTATATCCTTTGTCATATTATTAGCACGTTTTGTTTTAATGACAAATGGTTTGTACTTCTAGGCATTTTTTGATCACCCAGATGTTAAGAACAATTTGAAATTACTATCACCTTGTGGACATTGGACTACATTAGGTAAATAAGGAATATTTATGAGAAAGTTTTTAGTATTATTTCTGTATGATTTTTTTTCTTTGCAGCTGCTTCCAGTCTGTAACAACTGATTTTGTGATTTTAGTGACAAAGTAATTACATAACATAAAATATTATTTTTATCAAATTTTAAAGGTTTTTCTATAGATTCTACAAACATTTGAAAATCTGGACAAAATTTCTTCAAGGATTAATGCTTGTAATTTCTACAGTAATTTTGTGAAGAGAAACGTTATCTTCAGTATTAAATTATGTTGTTCATCTAGTGAAAGTAATGCTACAGATCCATGCATGAAAATTACATGCATGTTCTTTAATTTTTATTTCTACTTCATTTTTCAGATACTAATGTAAAAAAGGTTGAAGCCAAAAATATTCTTTGCACTCAAGTGTCTATGTCATTTTTTGATCGATTATACCGTGAAGGCGTTGTTCGAGAAAATGGAAATATTGTAAAGTGTTTTGATGAATACCATGATGACATTCTTATTGCAGATGAATTAAGAAAGGTCAGTATTGAGTATGGTTTGGGATTTTCAATCTCTTGCCACTGTCTGTACACTGGACCTTTCTGGTAATTTCAGTAAACTATTTATATTGCCTACTAGCTTTCCTCTAAGCACATCTAATTACTCCAAACTACAACGGAAAGGGAAACAAAATACAGTTCAGCTATAGTTCATCAGGAGGAGGTTGTTCTACAAATAACATCAATTTTAATCTGCACAACTATATATAAAACACCTTTCTGTATAAAACATCACAAATGTAATTACAGTACATGATAATTTTATATCCTATTTTTCAGGCATCCTATGAAGATTTTCCTTCTTAATCTTTACTTACTGCCATTTATTTAATAGAATACAAGTATGATATAACTTTACTCAGTCAGCTATGTTCCAAAGGTTTTGGAACACAGCTTGTATAATAGCCATCCAGGTTGGAGATGATTATTGGCACAAGCTAATATATCTGGGCAAAACTAAGTTAAATAAGGATGGTATAAATAAGGCATAGACAAATAAACTTTAAGCAACTAACAAAATAGGTACAACAACATAATAAAATCATTGAATACCTGAGTTGGAAGGGACCTACCTATAAGGTCATCAACGTCTAAACTCTCAATGCAGGGATCCAGATTGAAGTACTGTACTGTATATTTTACAGATGGCTGTCTAACTTTCTGTTGAATATAGTGTTGCAGTGCTTACCATCTCTTGAGGTAATTTGGTTCAACTGTTGTACTGCTCTAAAAGTTTAGGAAATATTCAAGATTTCAACCAAAATTTGACTTCCTGTAACTTGAGTCCAGTGTTACATGACCTGCACTCTGAAATGATTAAGAATAGATCCTGCCCCTTCTCTTTATAAAAAGCTTTCAAGTAGTAAAAAAGTGCTATTATATATCCTCTTTTTTGTTTTTATTTTTTAAGGCTAAACAAAGCCATTTCTTTTAGTCTAGGGGTTCTCAAGCCGAGAGTCGGGTCACGCTCCCTCAGACAGCTTCAGGGGCCGGATAGCCATTTTGCCCTGCCTGTCACACATGGCACTTCTGGGTATGGCGGAGGCAGTGAAGGGCCACATGAAATTGTGTTGTGTCCCGTATCTGGCTGTAGGTTGAGAATCACTGTTTTAGTCTCTCTTAATAGGTTTTGGTTTCCAGTCCTCTGTTAAACCTTCTTGTCTTGAATTTGTTCCCGCTGGTATGTATCCTTCTTAAAGTGCAGTGTCCAAAACTGGACACAATACTCAAAATAAGCCTAACCAGTGCTCATGGGATTTGAAGGCTGCATTTCTTTTAGTGCAGCCTAAAATAACATTGGCCCATATTCAGATTGTGACTTACAACAATTCCAGGATCTTCCTCATTTGTTGTATTAATGAGCCAAGCATCTCCCATCTTGTAACTGTATACAGTATTTGGTTTCTTTTTCCTAGTATAGAATTGTGCACTTTTAAAAAAATACTGTATTCCAATCCAAATACTGGCTCAGCCCTTTTGGCACACAAAATCTCCATCAGCCCCAGGCCAGAATTGATGAAGCTGCTGCCCTCCATCAAGATGGATTCAAGAGGGATTTAATCAACTTGGGGACCATCACCCTTCAGTGTGGACTTTGCTACCCATTGCCATTAGTCCTCAGGGTTGTCAAGTTAGTTAACCACCTCTTGCTGATTGCTATTGAGTCACTGGCAGTATGGTCTGCTCCAGTGATGGTGAAACTTGGCACTCCAGGTATTCTGGAACTTCAATTCCCAGAAACCCTAATCAGCAGGAGTGATCACTTGGGCTTCTGGGAAGTCCAAGAATACCTGGAGTGCCAAGGTTTGCCATCATTGATCTACTCTATTACCATAGCAGGATAACCTGGCCAGACTGTCAGTTTTGCACTTATCCCTGTTAAATTTCCTTCTGTTGTTTTCAACTTGGTGCTATCAAGATTTTTTTAAATTTAGGCTCTGTCCTCCAAGGTATTAACTATTCCCAATTTTGTATCACCTGCAAATCTGATAAGCATTCCCTGCACACACCCTCATCCAGATCATTAAAAAAATGTTGAAGAGTACAGGGCCCAGGACTGAGCCTTGTGCTACCACAGTTGTTACCCCCTCCCAGTTTGAGAGGGAACCATTGAGAGTATGATTCTGTCCCCAACTGGATTTCCAACTGAGAGTTGCTCTACCTAGCTCACACCTAGTTAGCCTGGGATGACACATCCATCCTTCTCCCCCACACCAGCTCCAGACATGACCACAGTGATGGCCTCCTTTTATACCAGGGATTCTCAACCTGAGGCCTGTGGTGCCATTTCATGTGCCTCCCTCCCCCCCCACTGCCTCCACCACTCCCAGAAGTGCCATGTGGTGGAGGAAGGGCAAAATGGGCATCCGGTCCCCAAAGCTGTCTGAAAGAGCATGACCTGACCCCGGCTTAAAAAGGTTGAGAACTCCTGTTTTATACCTTTGTTACAGCCAAATGATGGTACCTAGCCATATGCTGATTAACTGCCCATCTATTTTGTGTGTTTGCATATATGCTTCTTTATGACTGATAGTGTAATAAGTTGCAGCTAGAGTAGGCTCATTTGAGTCATCATTAATTCAATGTGCCTACTCTAGCTGTGACTTAAGTAACAGGATTTAAGTTTATATAAACAGAAAATACTGGGGTTATAAATTAATCTGTGTGTATTACTTAACAGATAAGATAAATTGAAAACATTTCCTATATCCCATTGGTTTTTCCTCCTTTGTCTCATAAAAGGTACTTCTTCTGGAAGATTCAGACTATTATGAGTTATACAGCCAGGCAGATCGTGAAGAGTTTCTCTTCTGTCTTTTTAAGCATCTCTGCCTTGGTGGCGCGCTTTGTCAATATGAAGACGAAATTGGTCCATACTTAGAAACAACAAGAGCTTTGTATAAAGATCTAGTGAGGTACAATTGTTTCTTATACAAAACTTATCTGCTTATTTAGCTTAGTCTGGTGAGTGCATTCCAAAACCAGGATGCCACAGCAAAAAATCCTAGCTTGGATTGCAGCTAGTTTCACTTCTTCAAGCAAGGGACCCCAACAAGGGTTTGAACTGTATGCTAATTATCGAAGAGGTTCAAATAGGAGGACATCCTCAACCTTTAAAGTCTTAAGTGGCTTCAGGCAACATCATTTCATTGAGTTTTGCATGGCCACGAGTGTACTTTTTTTCTAAGTCTGGTTTAGTAAACTGTGTGTTGCATTTATTTGTTTAATATATTTATTCCATTTCTATACCACCCATTTGACTTCAGTGTTACTCTATACCAACTATAATTTCTGAACTGGTTTCATAACTACCGAATTTGTCTTGTTTTTCCTGTGCTGTTGATCACATGAAGTTTTTCCTTCTCCTTTTTAGTTCATTTTTGAGCCAAATCCAGTAGGATACCACAGAATCACACTGATACAGCTTGATTTGCAGTCTTTTTTAGTTGAAATTTTTGAAATGGTAGTTGTGTTAGTCTGTTTCATGCATATCAGAGTAAACAAAGCAAAACAAAATAACAAAAACATTGTGACATTTTAAATACAACAATTAGTCTTTAAAGTCCACAATGTTTTTTTGTCTTTTTGTTTTTTACAGTTGTATTTGGTTGATGACACAAAGACTCCATTTTTTGTGTGCCCAGACTAGTCCTCAATTCAATGCAGTTTGATATGTGCCTGAACCATCCCCTTTATTTGATACTGTACACCTGGCATTCCCTGGTCATTGAGTTGTAAACTAATGTATCAATGAAATGATAAGGTGATGTAGCACTAAACTGCATATTTTTTTAAATAAAATACTACGGAGTGACTGAGAGAGAAAGATCATGTGGTGTATGTGTTTCCACTGTCCTAAAATATCACAGTGCAGCTTAATATGTTCACCATACCACCCAGAGTCACACACCCGGCCTTTTATAGAAAGAAACAAGCAATCACAAAATGAAAAAACTGTTAGAATGTTTTTTGCTTTTAAGAAGTAAAAGCCCCTCCCGCTGGCAGGAGGGAAAATTCCAAATTAAGAAAAAAGGGTTGGACTGATTGATATTGACGTTTGCATTGTGTGATCGTTGAAAAAATATTCCAAATTTATATTCCAAAATTGCCTGTGAGTAGAGCAAATCCTGTAATACTTGTCAATGTAGTGTTCATTTGTTCCTGGAAACTTCATCTGTACTCCTATTCTAAATCTTTTTAGGTAGTCCTCTTGGACTGTAATAAAGACTGATTGTTTTGTATTAGAAATATTTCCTTTAGTCATTGGATCACTTAAATCGTAAAATGTGTGTTTTCACTGTTCTAGATATTTTAATTAAAAGTCATTTTTTATTTTTATGAATTTCAGTGTTCAAAAGGATCCTGAAACTAAGGAAATAAATATAGTATCTACTGTCTTTAAAGTCTGTGCATATGTAAGTATCTCACTAGAGCAGGAGTCCTAACTATGTAGCCCAGATGTTAAAGGATGCAGGCAGTTTCAGATCATGGAAGAGTTGAAGGTCATTGGTGTGTGCTCAAGATACAAATTGTGCACCATCCTCATTGGTCTGGTTATATCCCAAGCATCACTGTGACAAAATTTCCAATAACAAAATTTATTAGATCATATATAAAACTGTTTCAATAAAACTAAAATTTACTTCTGATGGCTTATAGAGATAAAGGAGAACTGTGGGGTTCAGATGGTGAGAATTTCAATGCTATTCATTTCAATGCAGCTGATATTATACTGAGACCAGGTCTAACAAAAATTGCACTCCCATATTGGTCCTACAGTCTCTCAATCACTAATTCCAGCCATTTTGGGTCTGTAACTTGCTGTTCCCTGATGTGTTTCCTGGAACAGAAGTACAATATGTTACATTTATGCTTACTATGCATATCCACTAGTAAAGGTAAAGGACACCCTTGCTTGAAAGCCAGTCATATGTGACTCTAGGGTTCAGTGCTCATCTCTGTTTATAGCTGAAGAGCCAGCGCTGTCTGCGTTTGCAGGTGTTTCCATGGACATGTGGCAGGTATGTCTAGACACCGAAATGCATGAAACACTGTAGAATACTCTTATTACTATAAAGTCCCTCAATAGTTCTTGAGATCATTGTTAAGTTTGGTCTTAACAAATCCTTTTCTTTCTTTCTTTTTTTGTTAATTCATTCCTTAGTTCTTTTGGTTTGATCTAGTGAGAAAGATTAGACCGCAAATCAAGGTTGCTGTTGCCCTCGGTACGCCCAGCTGTGGTTCAAAAAATGTAAAATGTACCCATAACCTTCAATTAGACTCTTCCTGTGTACCCCATGATATAATTGCTAAATATATAACAACCTAAAAAAGTACTTTAAGCATTAAGATTGTAATCCCATGTGCATTATAGTGGAGATAAAACTCATTGGACTTATATTCAAATAAATATGGAGAAAATGCAGCCAGGTAAGTGGTATAGTTTCTAGTAATAATGGCAGCTGTAATTTTAATCACAGTGGCAGCGTTATCATTGTAATTCATAGTTTTTGTGGTAATATATCATTTAGAGTCTGTTCCTTTTAGTTCTTGGAGATATACTGGCTAATATTTTGGGCTTCTCATAGCTGCCTCATTATTCAATGTAAGGATAGGACTGAGGATTAATTCAGCACAATCCTTTTATTTGTTTGTTTTATTTATAGCTCACCATAATTAGCATAGATAGAACACTGGGCAGTTCTTTTATGTTCTTATCCACATGTAGGAAGGTTACATTTTTAGAAAACAAACCCCAGAGTTCTACATTCACCATAGCTATAAACTTCTTCCAGGTAGTCTAGTTCTTATATTTTGATCTAGAAGGAACTAAAATTACCAGTACTCTATATCAAAACTATTATAGCTAAACCAGTTGTACAGATTTTGATTACATTTTAAATGTTTTAATACAGTTTGCATGATTTAATGTAGGTTTCAATGTTCATGATGTTTCTTTTTGGTATACAGTATTATTCTTTTAGTTGTGCATCATTTAGTAATTTTAATTGTTTATGAGGTTTGTTATATGTTTGTAAGCTGCTCTTGAGTGGCACACCAGAAGGATGGGGTAAATATATAAAAATAAAATAGAATCCTTTGATAGCAATTACACCTAAGTAGAAAGGAAAACTCAGTGGTACTTGCTGACAAAAATTATTGTTTGGTGCGTAAATTGCTCTAGAGATAAATGCAGGTCTAGTACTCTGAGTCAAAAGCCTTATGAGATTAAGACAGGGAGCTTCACCCAAATGTGACTGTCACAGACACTCCGCTATATCCGTGTGCTCTACGTAGACTGGTGCATTGAACATGACATAAAATTTGATCAGGCAGGCCCCTCTTGCATGATGTTTCAGGTTCTGTGTATTTAACAAGTTCTATAATAATAAAGGATTTGTTATGCCTGTCACAATTTTTATTTCTAGTTTTAAATGGCTCAAGTGGCTAAGACGCTGACTAGGAGGCGGGAGGTCAGCAGTTCGATTCCCAAGTACTGCAGGACAGAATGAGCTCCCGTCTCTGTCTCAGCTCCTGCCAACCTAGCAGTTTGAAAGCAAGAAATTGCAAGTAGATAAATAGGGACCACTTTGGTGGGAAGGTAACAGCGCTCCGGTGTCTAGTCATGCCTGCCACATGACCACAGAAACATCTGCAGAAGCAGACAACGCTGGCTCTTCGGCTTTGAAACAGAGATGAGCACTGACCCCTAGAGTCAGATATGACTGACTTTCAAGCAAGGGAAACCTTTACCTTTACCTTAGGGTAGGTCCATGCTGGGGAACGATGGTGAAGTGGGATCAGGTGATGGATAGAGGACAGAATTACTCACTTCCTGTTTTGCTTCAATCTGTTATAAGGGAATTATGTTCACCTGCCAAATAACAGAGCAAATAATAGAAGAGGAACTTAGCTCCTAGGGTAGTTAAAGAAATATAGAAAACACCTCACTTTCTAAATAAATTCAAACATAGGCAAAACAAGAATATTTTGACTTCTTGTAGAGCAGGCATTTGCAACCTATGGCCTGTGGGCCAGAAGCAGCCCACGGAGCCATTTCATGCGACCCTCCACCCTCATTCCCGCCTCTGCCGCAAGTAGTGGACACACCAAAAACATGCAGAAAATGTGGCAAAAATGTGCTTTCTCATACAAGAACTCGCCGAAAATGCATGAAAATGCACCCAAAATGCATGAGAACTTGCCAAAAACATGTGAAAATGCATGAGAATATGCTTGGAACCGCGTGAATGGCCTGCTCAGCCATCTGACGAGGAGTGATCTGGCCTGCGACCCGAAAACGTCATGAAAGCCTGTTGTAGAGGGTAGGACTAGAACCAATGGGTGGAAATTTCAGAGAAGCACATTTTTGGTACACAGAAGTGGAGCAAACATGGTAACTAGACCCTGCTGCAAACCCAGATGTCAACTATGCCCCCACATTCGCTCTGGAAACAGTATTACTGGACCAAACAGCACCACACACAACATTAAAGGCAGTTTTACTTGTGCTTCTGCCAATGTGATTTATGCCATCTCTTGCCAAAAATGTCTGTCAGTGCTTTATGTAGGACAAACAGGACAATCTTTATGCAAAAGAATTAATGGACACAAATCAGACGTCTGGAATGGCAACACAGAAACCTATCTCAAACCACTTTAATCTAACTGGACACTCTATCCAAGACCTGAAAGTTACAATTCTGGAACAGAGAAATTACAAAACTAGGATTGAAAGGGAGACAGCAGAAATCAAATACATCCATCTGTTAGACACCCATCGCAGGGGACTAAACATTAGCAAAGGGTTTATGGGACATTATCAAATTTGATACACAGATTGCTATATGATTTTATATATTACAACTTTCCTGCCAATTCTCTTTAACAAAACAGAAAGTAACCAGGTACAGTGTTGTCTGTTTGTTTTCTGACTTGCAGACCAAAAGTTGATCAGACACCAGAATGGGCTTTCTCAGCAACCTTGAGACTGAAAGGGAATCATTTACAGCTAATCTGAATCTATTGTTGCTAATGGCTGTGTGAAGCTGTATTGCTGTGCTTGCTTGTCTGTCATCTTGCTTGACCACACCCTTTCTCCCTTTGACCTCCTGAATTTGGTGTATAAAAACTATGCCTGTAAGTTTCACTCTTTGTCTGAAGAAGTGGACTTGATCCACGAAAGCTAACAATAAAAATAAAGCAATTAATCTTTAAAGTGCTACAGTGTTTTTTATTTTTATTTTGTTTGTTTTGTTTTCTGATATTTTTGGTAAAGGTCACCCTTACTCGAAAGCCAGACGTATCCGACTCTATGGTTCAGTGCTCATCTGTTGATAGCCAAAGCCAGCACTGTCTGCATCTGCAGAGGTTTCTGTGGTTGTCACGTAGCCTCTTCATGTCTGCAGCATTCCTCTTCAAACAGCATGGAACACTGTTTACCTTCCCACTGAAGTGGTACCCATTTATCTACTTCCAATTTCTTGCTTTCGAACTGTTAGGTTGGCAAGAGCTGGGGCAGAGACGGGAGCTCACCCCATCGTGCAGTACTTGGGAATCAAACTCCAACCTTCCAGTCATCAAGTTCAGCATCTTAACCAGTTGAGCCACTGCAGTCCTGTTGTTAAAATAACTGTACAAAATTCCTAATTGTAATAGCTCTCTAACAGTGGAGCAGAGACAGCCTTAGGAAATGGGTGCTTCTTTGCTTTGAGATATTTGAGCAGAAATTGATCAGCCATTTCTCTAAGATTTTGTAGTGTACTGAGCAGTGTTTCGACAATATTATTGGTAATGTCCATTTCAAGCTTATGTTTCTATAGTTATGCTCATCACAATTTATCATGACAACCCAGTGATTTGAAAAGATTAGCAGATTTGTGCAATTCCCCCCTCCCAATTGTGTTTGAGAAGTTGCCAAGTGTGTTTAACTCAGTTTAAAACAGGTTGCCGAATGCTCTGACAATTGAATATTGCTACAATATACTAAGACTGAACCTTTTCTTTTCTAGGATGCTCATGGCCTTTGCTATCCTTCATCTAATACCCACGAACAGAATTTTGCTTATTTGATTGTGAACCCTTTGAAACGTCACATCTATGTTTTATATCACTCTTTTGGTGGGGCTTTGTTCTGTAACTGATGGGGTCTTGTATTCTCAATTATGTTTCATTAATGTATGAACTCTGTACCAGGTTAACAGGATTGTCTTTTCCAGAGAAACCTATATTACCTACACGTTGAGCACTACTAATTTTACACTCAAAATGTTTGTATTATTAATGTTAAATATTTAACATCCCTATCAGTGCTTGTAGAAAATACTATTTGAAAGATGTAGCAATTGCTGAATTGACTAATATGTTTATATAGTCTGTTTCATTTATATATTGGCTGTTTAATGATGTCCAGTCATCTGTTTGTTTACCTGAAGTATGTAATGTAATAAACAGATCACTGACTTCACAGAATTCCATGAAATATTATCCTGCTTCATTTCTCCAAATTCTCCAACAATACAGTATTTGGTTCCTCTTTGCTTCCTACCTCTGTTTACCATTTCCCTTGTCATTATCATTTCATCATACATTGGTATATGATCAGTTTCCTTCTGGAAGCTTATACTGTATAAAAGGTTTATTTTTTTTAAAAAAAACTTGTACTGTGAGAATAGACTTGAGTGATATTTATGTAGATAGGTTTTCCTAGAAGCTTGAGTGAGATTCATTCATAGTTTACAATAGCCTGATTGCCTATGCTACCGGTACATCTTTCCTCAGTATTAGAGCCACACTGATTCTTCTGATTTTGTCATTTCCACAGTAAAACACTTTATAATTACTGTATCTGCCTAAATATTTTCCATTCCTGTCCACATGTTTGCTCACACCAAGTACTGCAATGGGTAAATGTTCTATCTCTTGCTTTTGATTTCGTATACCTTGATTTCTACTTTTCACATTCCATTATTCCAAAGGTACGTGTCGTGTCATACAACCTCAGACTTTCTTTTCATCTCTTTGTACATCAGTCACTAGATGTCCTTTCAGCTTTAATATAAATGTGTCATTAGTGACAGCGCTACTTGTCTCTGCTACTTGTATCCGAGCACACATTTTTCCTGGGCATCATTTTCTTAGCTGGTGGATGTGTCTCTGATGACCACAAACCGATCCTGGCATGGAACATGCGACGACACACAGTACATTGAATAGATGGTGGAGGGCATGGTTGGGTTTGACAAAACTTCCGTGCTTGTCTCTTAGCCTCTTCATGTCTGCGGTCGTTCCTCTTCAAAGTAGCAGCAGAGATGGTTTGGTGCCAAAGTGGGCGATCTTTGGCCATTGTCTCCCAAATTTGTGAGTTTATACCCGGCACCTTCATGGTTTTTTTCAGCTGGTCCTTATAACACTTCAAAGGAGCTCTGTGGGGTCTTGTACCAGTATTTGGTGAGGAAGCCTGGAACCATCCATATGGCGGACATGCCCTATCCATCTAAGAGGATGGCCTATTCATGCTTGTCCTTTGCTATTCCTTAACAGCTGACTCAGTTTGCAGTTCTGCAGGTGCTGTTCAAAGAACTACATTAATAGGCAACCTAACATGCTTTCCCCCATCTTGTCAGTTTTTGTAACATGGGGCTTTGCATTGTAAAGCTGTTAAAATAAGAGTGTTGCCCAGGAACAGGGGAACTTTAAAAAAGGAAGAAAAGTCTTGGGAGATTGGCTCTCCTGGGCAGAGTATATGTTGCCCTTTCTGTGCTCATACCTTAATGAGGTAAGAGGTGAGGGGGAAGCTGATTTTAGTGTGCACTTACGCAACTTGATCATCCCTTTCTGCAGTGATTCAAGTGATTGCAAGTTTGAATCAATCCGAAAGAGTTCAACATACAGTACAGTATTTAAAAGTAGGTTTCCTGGTGGACGGGAAAAGCTACAGATTGGGTGGATCTCTGAGCTGATCCACATTTCCAGTTGTGTTGTTTAATTAACTGAGAAAAATGTGAACCAACCCACTCCAAACTTGTAGTATTTTCTGCAGTTTTTTGGTAATGTGGCCACCCACTGAAAGCCTCCTGACTCAAGAGTTTCATCTTCCAGCGCTATCTCTGGTTTCATTTGGAATTGTCTCACTGAATGGTTTTCAAGGTCAGAAAGATTCATCTGTGGTTTACTGTTGCCTTTTGTGTCGTACTGCAAAAGGTTAGCTTGAGTGTCACTGCTATTTTCTGTGAAAATGTATTTGCATTTTTACCAGCATTACCTGCTGCCCAACAGGAATTTCTGTATTCCCATCACCACTGGAACATCTTCTACGATACTTCGGTTATTCCTGAAAAAGATGGATACCTCTTAATCTGGTACAGTATTTCAGCTTTGAAAATTGAGCTTTGGGATATCCCTGTTAGGAATCAAGATTCGTAAAGAACTGCATGTTATTGTTTCAAAAATAAAATAAAATAATTCATGACAGTTGCAGCAGGCTCCTCTTGTCAAGAGTTCATTTTAATGTGGCCAAACATGACTGTATAAACTAGGACAGTGTTTCCCAAATGCTGGTGTTTGGACTTCAGTTCCCAGAAGCCTAAGCCAGTATATTGACTGATCAGTGCTTTGGGGAATTGACTTAAGCTTCTGGGAATTGAAGTCCAAACACCAGCATTTGGGAAACACTGAACTAGGAGTTCTCAATCTTTTAAAGCTGGGGGACGGGTCACGCTCCCTCAGGCAGCTTCGGGGGCCAGATGGCCATTTTGCCCATCCTCCAGCACATGGCACTTCCTGGTATGTTGGAGGCGGTGGGGAACCACACGAACTGGTGCTACAGGCCACTTCCGGCCCACGGGCCACAGGTTGAGAATCCCTGGTATAAACAACCATGTTTGGGGAAGGCCTCTGCCATGATAATTCTAACTCATCAAGGAAGCAGTTTCCACAGCCCATTGGAATCTAAATATAGAGGCATTAAGAGCAAGTTAAACAAGATATTTGTTCTCGAGGCAGGAAATTAAAGGTTTCCCTCTACAGTCCTCCAGGCCATCCTATGCCTACTTACCAGGCACCTTAAAAAGGCTAAATTGTACTTGGTCACAAGCTTAGATGCTTGAAGCTTTGCCTGTTTTTAAAATTTAAATTCTAAAGGAACAAATTACAAAATGTAAACAATGACTATTTCTATGACTAACCACAACAACCAATATAATAAAACTTCAAAAATGATTAAAAAAATACATGACGAGGTTATATTAAGTGCACCCACCACCTATGGGACATTATATATTTCAACCATTTTATTATTATTATTGTACATATATGTATATATTGGTCCCATATTTCCAAAATGTCACATTCCTGTCTCATTTCCACTTCGATTTTAACTAAAACAATGAACTCTCCCTAAATCTTTTTAAAATCTCCTTTGTTGTGAATCCTTTCATTTTAATTCGCAAGCCTGAGCCTTTGCCTCCGTGGGCTGATCATTTATATCCATGTTTGGCAGTGACTAAGAGAAGGTACTCAATGGAGTTGAGAGAGAGAATGACAAGCTAAAACAGTAATTATTACCTTGAAGGTGTCAAAAGGCTTCATTGTTTTGGGCTCAACAAACGAGTCCTACCTACTCCCTCCCTGGAAATTGTTACTCACCTCCCAAGTTTCTAAAAGGGGGAACTCAGGTATATGGAAAAAAGGAAGGGTTGTTGCAACCTACAAAAACACTTCTGTGCCTGTTAATAAATGTTTGCCTTCTCTGCTTTTATTTTTGCTTTCAGCCCCATGGATTTCCATGGGCTTACTCCTAAGTAGACCTAAGGAGAGAATTTCGCTCAGGACCTTTTTTGGGGAGGCGGGGAGAGAGAGAAGGAGTTGCAGCTAAAATTCCTCTCCAAACGATGTGCAAAAAAGGGGGCTAACATGGAGAAATCTCTTGCTACGCAGTTTGCAACTGGTTTCCGAAGGAATAAATCCTAGTAGTGGGAAGAGAGAGGGGGGGGGGTTTCCCTTTCCCTGCTTCCCCTTTGAAGCCTCCTCGAGGATTAAAGTCTCGTTTCCCCCTTTCCTCCCCCCTTTTGCTGGGGGGGGGAGGACGTAGGGAAAATAGTCCCCTTCTTTCCCCTCCTCCCCTTCCTCTCTATGGGAGGGTTGGAAAACTTTTTTTTTTGGGGGGGGGGGAGGATGGGGAAGGGGGAGAGAGGAGAAGTAGGAGCGTAAAAACCATGTTTGCTGAACACCACATCTGCCTCAAAGAGTGGCACGGGCGGGTCCAACAAACTTTTTAACCAAACGAGTCAACAGGAAAACCAAGGGAAGGGAAGGGAGGACTTACTTTCGTCAGCAAGCCTTAAAAAAAGGCTTATAAAATCAGGAGAACGACGTAGTGTGTTGGCCCTGGATTTATTATTTGTATCATTAACCACCTCCACTTACTGTTGCTGTGATAGTGTTTATTGGTTTATGGTTTTAAGATTTCTGATGCCACCTGGGTTTTGTTCCCTGTGTGCTTTATTGGCTATGACTAGATTTTAATCTTTAAATCTGATCATATATGTACATGTGTGTGTGAATATATATTGTATGTGCATGCAAAAGGCAAAAAGTGGTGGCTCCTTAAAGACTACCTGCTGTATGTATTATCAGAAATCAAAAGCAAAAAATAAAAGCACTGCAGCACTTTAAAGACTTTTTTTACTGCGAACTTTCGTGGATCAAGCATATAAACCATATACAGTACCTGAAATTTTACTCCTTTGTCTGAAGAAGTGGATTTGATCCACGAAAGCGCACAGTTAAAAATATAGCAGTTAAGTCTTCAAAATGCTGCAATGTTTTTATTTAAAAAATTTTTTTTTGCTTTTGCACGCTACTATTAAAAAAAAATTAACTATGAAGGGTGCTGTATAATTATGTATGTATGTATGTATGTATGTATTACATTTGTTACCCTGCCCCAATCGGGAGGACCCGACTCTGAGCGGCTTACAAGAAATAAAAACATAAAACAATCTATATCAATAAAAAAATCAACAGAAGTTAAAAAGTCATCAAAAGTTAAAAACAATACAGCAACGACCCGCAGATGTATGCATTGTAAAACCGCCCTGAGCGGTGCTCGCATCAAAAGGGAGGGGTATAATAAATGTGGATATAAATAAATAAATGCATGAGGAAAAAAGGCAGAGCAATGGAGAAAACCCGACGGAGAAACTACAAGGTTTTTTCCCTCTTGTTGCGAAATTCACTACGGCCGGGCCCCAGACGATTAATTGGAGAGAGGGAGAGAAACTACACACACACACACACCACAGGACGGTCTCTTTAGTCCCGGCTGGAGCGAATTAAGTCCCGTCGGATTCGGTGCGGGCGGGCGCGCTCTGGGCGGAGTTGGCTCGGGCGGGCGCTTCTGAGAACTTTTGTTTGGTCGTGTTTGCGCGGCGAGGATCGATTCCCTTTTTGCCCGACAAGCGCCGATCCTTCGGGATCCGTCGAGGTTCCGACGGGTCGGATCCCTACGAGGGGAGGGGGTGGAGAAAAAGAAGAAACCGGGGTTGCAGGGGGTCCGGGCCAGCGAAGACACTACTAGGGTGTGTAACTTTACTTACTAACCCCTCCACCCGAAGCCGTCGATGCGGGGCCGAGAAGCCCGGGCTGCGGCTTAACCGAAGCGGGGACCGGGGAGCCCAGCAGCCATGGAGGTCTCCGGCGGGCCGACCCAGCCGGCGGCGCCCCAGCAGCCCCCGCCGCCGCCGCCTTCGGGGCAGCCCCCGCCGCCTCCTCCGCCTCCTCCGGGGGGTGTTGGAGGCGCCGCCGCCGCCGCGGTTCCCCCCCCGGCGGGCCACCAAATCGTCCACGTCCGGGGCGACTCGGAGACCGACCTGGAGGCCCTTTTCAACGCCGTCATGAACCCCAAGGGCGCCAACGTGCCCCACACGCTGCCCATGCGGCTCCGCAAGCTGCCCGACTCGTTCTTCAAGCCGCCCGAGCCCAAGGCCCACTCCCGCCAGGTGAGCAGAGAAAGAGAGCGGGGGGGGGGGAGGGAGGGGAGAAGGGCAGGTAAGTGAGTCGGGCTCTTAATCGAGGTGGGTGGGTGGGCCAAGGAGGGGGGGACGGCACGCCTCTAGGGGGCGCCCCCCTGGTGTACTCTGTTGGGGGGAGACATGAGATGGGCATATTTCCTGCCACCACCACCACATTAATCCAGGGGTGCCCAAACTACAGCCGTGGACCAGATCTGGCACCCCCGACGCCTATTCATCCACCCTACGAAGCCCTCGTTGCTCCCAGAAGTGGAAGTAAAATGGGCTCGTGAGTTTTACTTCCACTTCTGGGAGCAACGAGGGCTTCGTTGCTCCCAGAACTCACGGGGCCCATTTTACTTCCACTTTCTGGAGCGACGAGGGCATTGGTTGCTGGATCCAGCCCATGGGCCATAGTGATCAGCCCCCTGAACCACGTGACCCGTCCTGTGTTCTGAAAAGTTTGGGCACCCCTGCGTTAGGCTTTCCTCCTTGAAAGAAAAAACTTTAAAGGACTTCAAACCCAGTTTTTTTTTTAAATCATGTCAGAAGCACACAAAGATGTTTTCTTGGTTGAAAAGGGTTTTTTGCTGGAGGAACTCAGGAGATACTTGAACGAGGCTCCTTTCATGTCTCCCAAGATCTTTTTCCCACCGGAGTGGTCCCTATTTGTCGCCTTGCAATGTCTTGGTTTCGAACTGCTAGGTTGGCAGGAGCTGGGACAGACGACGGGTGCTCATTCCTTCGTGCAGTATTCGGGTCTCGAACTGCCGACCCTTCCAAGCTAACAAGGCGAGCTTCTTAACCACTGCACTGAGCCTCCACAGTCTTTCTTCAAAACCAGTGATAACCAATAAAAACAGAAGAAACGAAACGAGGGGGCATCAGAACATCTTAAAACCATCACCATATTCATAGTAAACACTTTTAAAAACTATACACCTCTTTTCCACAAAGGTGGCCAAAGGTGAAGTATAGTAAGAATAACTCTGATATGAATGTGAATATGGTGAATATGGTGATGGTTTCTGATGCCATCTGGTTTCGTTTCTTGTGACCCACAGGTATATCGGGTGTTGGGGTTTGGGTAGAAATAATATCCTTGTGTTGCAAATATCCAAAATAATTGTAGTGTTTGTCTCCCCCTCCCCCAAAGCAGTTTGTGGACGATCTTTCCCCCTGCAGCCTTATATATGAAGTATTTGAAGCAATGTTAGTCTATGCAAGCAGATCAGAGAGTAAGCAGAACAAAATAAAAAGACAAAAAATGTTTTGGCACCTTAAAAACTAACTATGCTGTATTTTAATGTTAGCTTTTGTGGATCAAGTACTGTATCTATGAAATACAGCAGTTAGTGTTCAACATGCCACAACGTTTTCATTTTGTTTACGCTTAACAGCCTTTTCTCACTAAACCCTCTCAAGTTGAGCGGACCTCCCTCCTTGCCAGGGAGAGTGGTTATCGGCATTTAGGCCTACATGGGGCTCCTGCTTCCCTTGGCCTCTGAAGTTAGGCCAGGCATCAAGTCTTGAAGCTGAGCTCAGGGTCATTTGGGATAAATCAAACGTTAATAAAAGATGCAGTTTCTCTTCAGTTATAGGAACATAGTTGCATAGTGGTTAAGACGCTGAACTTGATGACTGGAAGGTCAACAAGTCAGCAGTTCGAGACCTGAGTGCTGCGTGATGGAGTGAGTTCCTGTCATCTGTCCCAGCTCCTGCCAACCTAGCAGTTCCAAAGCAAGTAGATAAATAGGTACCACTTCGGTGGGAAAGGTAACACCATTCCATGCACTCTGGCATCTAGTCATGCCTTGCCACATGACCACAGAAACATTTGCAGACTCAGACAGCAATGGCTCTTTGTCCACAATCGGAGATGAGCACCGCCCCTAGAGTCAGATACAACTGGCTTTCAAGCAAGGGAGACCTTTACCTTTATCTTCAGTTATGCAGGACACTTTCCACCATAGAATTATCACTGTTGTTTGTTGTTGTCATTATTCCCCAGTGTTTCCAGATGTTCTATTCTTAAAATGAATAATCTATTTTGCAGAATAACTCCTAAACTCAGGAGTTTGCAATCAGAAACTTTTACAAGGTGGGAAGATTTGGGGTTAGAGTTGATGGGGGGGGGGGGAGAGAAAAGCAAAACTGATGAGCAAAGATTTACGAGCAATGGTAGCAGCATGCTTTTAGGCTTTCTTTCAGCTAAAAGCAGATGTAGCCCTCAAACCCCCCTTCCCCTCCATGGCTGAGATCAACTTTTGAACACCACTTTTCCCTTCTGCACTGAAGTGCGTGGGTGGTGTTGGAAGTATGCAGACACGCCTACATTGTGCTTGCCTGTAGTTTGCCATCCATTTCTGCACAGTTGGAAGCTACTGCCTTGTATGTGTGAGGCGTGACAGATACTTAATGCACATTACCTAGACATGACTGTGTGGATGCCTAACAGTATTTGGTTCACATAGATGTACAAAAAAACCTATTGAGGGTTTGAATCCCTAAATGCAAGACCAACATGCTCAAGTGGGGGCTGCTGGCAGACACCAACATGCTATGTGAATGTGGAGTGGGACAGAATTCGGCTCATTTGCTGGTTGGCCGATTGCTACCAGAAATGTGTACCTATAATGATTTAATTTGGGCCAACGACAAAGTCAAGAAAGTGGTTTCATTTTGGCAGTCCAAAGTTTGATCTGGACGAGAGAGCTGGAACCATTCTCAACTTTATCACCTGTCTGTGGCTCATTGTGGATTTTCATTTTTCTTGTGGTTTATTATATTCTAAAGAACTGAAAATGACGTACATATTGATCTGGCTTTTTCCTATTCTTCATGTCCTGATCAAACCCTGGACTGCCAAAATGAAACCACTTTTTTTCACTTTGTCGTTGCCCAACCCAAGTCCTCATCAGTGCATGTCTCTGGTAGCACTCTGCAGACCAGTAAATGAGCTGGACTCTGTCTCTCCCTCAGCATTTAGGGTCCTCCCAAGTGTCGTAGGGGAGATTGAAATCTTCAACTATCTCCTCCTTTGATGATATTCCTTTCCCAGTGAGCTCCTTCCTCCATCTTCTAGTTTGGTTTTGCACTTGTGTGCCTTCAAGACTGTTTGTTCTTACCGTAAAGCTCTTCCTAGATCTGAGCCACTGGACTTGAGGCTCATATCCGTTCAGGGGATGTTGAGGGTCATTCGCTTGCTTAGTTCCCTCAGCTGACTGGAAGGTCAGTGTTAAATTCCCAGGTACTGCATGATGGAGTGAACTCCCGTCTCTGTCCCAGCTCCTGCCAACCTAGCAGTTGGAATGCAAGAAATTGCAAGTAGATAAATAGGGACCACTTCGGTGTGAAGGGAAACAGCGTTCTGTGCTCTCCAATGTCTAGTCATGGCTGCCACATGTCCATGGAAATGTCTGCAGTGCTGGCTCTTTGGTTATAAACAGAGATGAGCAGTGATCCCTAGAGTCTCATACAATTGGCTTTCAAGCAAGGGTGACCTTTACCTTACCCTCAAGAATGTTTGTTCTTGCCATAAAGCTCTTTCCTATATCCTCACATCAGCTCTGTGTGGAAAGCTTTAAAAAGACTATGTGCAGGGGTAGGAAGATCAAGGGCTAATCTGAAAAAGTGGGGTTTCCCTGTAGATGACAGCCTGTGTGAATGCGGAGAAGAATAAACACTAACCCACATGATACAGTGCATACAATGCCCCTCAACTTATGTTGGCAAGAGAAAATGCTGTTGATGTGGCCCGATATTGGGCGGATGTCATCTAGCCCTTTTCAATTCTGTTTTGTTTTTTGATGTGTTAGTTTTATCTTTGTATGTTATTATATGCTGGTGGTGCATCTGACACGAATTTTTTTTTTAAAAAAGCTCTCTGAATTTGGTACACCTAAGAGAATGATTGGCCCAAAGTCCTCTCCCACATGGGTTTAATGTCTGAGTGGGCTTTGGAGGAATGAGAACAGTTAATGCTTTGGTTTGCAACATTTAGAACACCAGCCAACATGGCTTTTGGAGTTTTGTACAGTTTGCAATGTATCTCTGGCCTTCTTCCCAATTTTAGTCTGACACTAGGGTTGGAGAGGAAGGTAAGGGAAGACTCTTGTATTCTATTTACTTTTGAAAAAAATTATAATCCTAATTTTTTTCCCTTCTGGAAGGAAACCTAAAAGCCATGTCATTTCTTTTAGATCTATGACTAGTTTATTCTTCCGTGTTAAGGCCAGACAAGAAATTGCCAAAATGAAGCCACCTTTTGGTGAGTTCATTCTGCAGTTCCTTTTGTTTGACCTAGTTTGAGAAAGATTGGCCGGCAACACAAGGTTGCCATTACCAGGGTCTGTCTGATTGTGGTTCAAGAATACCACAGTCTTCAAGGAGGCTCTTTCTGTGTACCCCATCTAGTTGTGTGACCAGATTATTATTATTTTTTTGCTTCTGGGTTTCACAGAGAAACAGACTTTTCTTCTCACTGATTTTTGAGAACATGAGGTTATGGAGCTGATGAGATGCAAAACTATTGACACTTTCAATGTAGGAAATGGCAAGACGTACCTGGTGGACAGTGGTCCATGGGGTTGCAAAGGGTTGAAATCGACTGTGCGACTGAACAACAACAACAACAAACACATGTTAAGAGCAAGAAAAGTTTAAAAACCCCTATGCAACTGGAAAATCCATCATTCATTAAGACTTAAATTCCCTTCCTTATCTCTGGCTATATCCGTGCAAACAAAGAACTTTTCATCCTTTGAGACATGGTTGTGGCACATTTCTGATTTTTGTGGTCCTTGTACCTTTTAGCTTCTCCTGATGTGTTCCTTCTGAGCAACATTTTGTCGTATAACTTTATTCCCTTTTTACACTATCTGAACTTATGTCCCACACTGCTCTTAAGAAGAGACTGCATCTTTTATCCACCCATAAATACAGTAAAACCTCGCAAAGAGTGCCTTTCTTGGAGACTAACTCGCTTAAAGTGCTGAATTTTATCTGAATGTTTGCTTCGCTTAACAAATAAAACCAACCAGTAACTCGCTTAACAAATCAGGGTTCGCAATTCCCCCCACTAGAAGTCACAATTGGTCACTTACAATGGTGTTTCGCTTAAAGAGAAAACTCGCTTAAAGAGCAGTCCTGTGGAATGCATTATGCTCTTTAAGCGAGGTACTACTGTAGTTGTTTTGCACTAGCAACCTGCCCGCCCACCCCGATGTGCCTTCCCACCCCCAGACGGGCTGTTCCACCCTCCACCCCGATGGTCCTTCCCACCCGTGATGAGCCGCCCCACCCCCAGTGGGCCTTCCCCCTAACAGACTTTCCCACCTTCAGATGGGCCTTCCCCCCATGACTGCTCCCCACCTTACCTCTCACAGCCGGATCCTACTGGCTGGGATTTCACCCTCCCCTCTTTCCTCTCCTTTGGTAGAGAGAGAGGGGTGGGTGGGGAAGTGGTGCAGGCTGGGCTGCGTGGGGCAGAGCGTCCCCTCATTGGCGCGTGTGTCATAGGTTCACCACTGAATTATGCCAACTTTTTCACTATTAAATATCTCTTTTAAGAGGGGGTCTCCTTCATCTGTGGCTTGGGATGATTCAGCTTGAACCTTGGAGTACAGTCTTAAGAATTAGTTTACTTTAAAGATGTAGAATCGAAAAGGTCTTAGCCTGGAAGTTGTAGAGCTGCTAGCAAAGACTATTTCTGTGTTGCCTTTAAACTTTAACACAGTATGGGCTTATCACATACTTTCCATGTGGGTCTAATATCTCACATTCTGCTGATAGTTATTGAAGAAAAGTTTTGAGCTGTATACAAAAAACAGTTTAAAACTACAAGGAGCAATTCCTGCTACTTGCAAACACAAGGTTGAAATACTTGCCTCAATGGTTCCCATGATCTTAGCATACTGATAACCAATGAATTTACGGTATTTGCATATATGAGATTTATAGTTTTGCAGATGTATAGGCACATGCGCTATCAAAGATACTATCTAGTGTGTTGGAATTTTTGTCCAGAATTCTGTTACTCTGGTTTTGTGCATGCAGTGAAGTATTATGTGAATGAATAGTAGGTCTTTTGGGGTGTTCCACAAGGAGGCACCCAGTTTCTACTTTAAAAGGCCCCATTGCAGAGAAGAGAGGGAAGTCATCCCCGAGTTGTACAACTGCAAGGCAGAAATCACAGAATACTGTGGACAAAGGTAGCATTCTAGTCATTCTCAACAGAATATTAACAATCAGTACTAGTTTAGGGTTACTAAACACAAGTCTTATACTTTTTGTTTGGAACTAAGGGTATAATGGGACTTTGGTGGCTTAGTAGTTAAGACACTGAACTTGACAGCCAGAAGATCAGCAGTTCAAGACCTGAATGCTGTGCAACGGAGTGAGCTCCCATCTCTGTTCCAGCTTTTGTCAACCTAACATTTCAAAAGCAAAAAAATTGCAAGTAGATAAAGAGGTACCACTTCGGTGGGGAAGGTAAACAGTATCTGTGCACTGCCTGCCACATGTCCACAGAAACGTCTGCAGACACTTACAGTGCTGGTGCTTTGGCTGCAAGTGGAGATGAGCACCAAACCCTAGAGTCAAATACAACTTTCTTTCAAGCAAGGGCTACACCTAAGGATATAACATTCTGATTTTTGGACTCCCAAAATTCTCAGTTCAACAGATTGACATGTACAGATAATGTCTCACTAGGTCGGAGAAAGGCTTAGCTGGAATGCTTCGTGGCCTACCTTTCTGTTTAAAAAAAGAAAACAGTCCTAATTGGGACTTTACTTAGCAACTTCCTATAAATTGTGTATATGTGGGTTTGCAGAAGACAATTAGGCAAGGAATGCAACATTAGCCCCTATAATTTAGTAAGAAACCTCATGAGCAATCAGGTTTAACAGATGTGCCAAGAACTTGCCTGGCTTGAAGATTTCTTTCCCCCCCTTTCCCCCTCTCTCCTTTTCTTGTTGAATTCCAGATAACAGTTTTCCAGCTCTTGCCATTTATTTTGGATACAGTACTTTCAGCTTAGAGAATCCATCTAGCTCCAGATTAGGAACAGCCATTCATACTCTCACCTGGTCTTGATATTATATTCAAAAATACTCCATGCATTTCTCTTCAGTCATCTTGCGTTCCTATAAAATAGTCCCGCCTGAAAAAAATGAAATCTTTCAGATGAACTAGGTGTATGTGTGTAGAAAATATTCTTTTGAGGTTGAATTTCGTAGACATAAATGTTAGAAAACAATTCCCTGCTTGTACATTGTCTAATGGCAACATAGACTGGTTGCACTTTTTTGGTTTGTAATTGATCACCACCATTTTAACAAATCATCTCTGCAAACAAAGGAGGACTTTAGGAATTCAAGTGTTCTGAAAAGTAATAAGTGAAAATTGCTTTGGTGAATTCAGGTTTCTTTGAAAGATACAGTATTATACCTTGGAGTTGCTATTCACCAAGGAGCCTGCACATTGGTAGACGTCTCTGTGACGACATTCCGCACATGCAGATGGACTTGAGAAACCAAGTCCATTTGCATGCATTTTTTAGCCATTTGGATATCATGTCGCCCACTGGCTAGGCAGACCATGACATGTGCCCCCCACTTTCACCTGGACCAAGGGATCCAACAGAGGACACGTTGGTGACGAGATGGGCAACACTCCCTAGTTACACTGCTCAAACCCCTGTGTCGACAAGGCTGTCACATACCGAGGATGCAGTATTATACCTATTAATATTTTCCTTAATGCAGTTTAGGCAATAACTTCAATTTTTCTTGTCATTATACTGAAGTTTGAAAGCTAGAATGTTGTTACAAGTATACCATGGATTACAATTGGAAGAGAAATTGTTGCTCAGTGAGGAATTGGTCCAGAGTTGCCATGATTCAACAGTAATTCTTAGCCAAAGGTTAGGATAATCTTGTGCTTTTTCATTTGTTTTACAAGTGAGAGAAACATTTGCGCGCTTGTAAATCTACAATTAAATGTCCTTAGAAACATTGTGTGTTGCTGGCATACTTATCCGTATGTTTCTTTTCTAAGGCAGTCTCGTTGATCCTTGAAGCCTTATATTGTCCAGCTTGACTCTTCCACTTTACCACGTTTTTGCAGTGTATTACACTGCCATACATTTCTTACACAATCATAAAAATCAAAAAGATAACTATTGGATGAATTGAAGCAAGAAATTCAGGCCCCAGCCTAAAGATAAAATAGTCATTCTATAATATTTTAAAGCACCTTTTGCATAGACAGACATCTAAACCATTGAAAGAAAAGTCCATCTACTTTAACCTGCCTTGTCTGCTCAGTTAACTTAGTTCATATGAAAAGAATGCAAGAGTTTGGTCTGTAGAGCTGACTGGATAGCAAAGTGGGAGGATGACCCAAGATGTCAGAAGTTCGATTCCTCTCTCTGCCTTGTGGGATGAGAACCAGTCTTATTTGTTCTTAGGGAAGCTGTACAGTCCCACAGCACCCCCAAAAAAGAAGAGAAGGGTAAACTTTTAAGTACTCTATACCTAGAAAACCTTTAGAACAAATGTCAGCACTTCTGTCTCCATATGCATGTACAGTATAGGTTGTTACCAACTTAGAAGTACTGGCTATTTTTGGGAAGCATCAGACTGAACTGGTTGCTTGTAATAAGAGTGTGCTTCCTTCAGGATGAGTATTTACAGCTGTGGATATATTTAGCCTAATCTGGTCTGTAGTAACTGGACAAGAAATATTCTGTTCACTTCTTTAAGTAGTGGAATCACAGAAGACTTTTTGATGTGATGGCTGAGTAGCCTTGCCAATCCTTTCTGCATCACTCCCAATCTGCTCCATGGCGTTAGGACACACTTCAGATCATTGTAAAAGGTAGTACAGGGTTCTGCCAGAGAAACTGTCGGGGGATAAAGCTCCCCCCTCCCCCTGTTAAATTGAAGAATTTCCATGAATAAAAGGTCAGATTCGTTCACGGATGGAAATCATTAGGTACAGTTCCCTACTGTAGCAGATTCCTTCCTCATTCTCAGCTTTACAGTGGGGAAGACCTTTTGTAGGAATGTTGCAGAGTTTCCCTAAATCTCCCTCAAGTGGTTCATCGAAAGGTGATGTAGAAAGGGGAAAATTTTAGTATATTTATAAATCTTACTTTTTCAAAGGGATGCTCAGTGATTTTAAAGACAGCCATCCTTTACAATTTAGAACAGAAAACAATGGTGTTGTAAAATGGGTTTGTGAATCTCATCACTACTAGCCATGTTCTAAAACAGCAGTGTTTGTGTATTCCAACTCGAGAGATACATTAATAGGAAAAAAGTTAGCCTGAAGAAAAACCTGGTTTGCCCTGTTCTGCTTTAAATCATGGCGTTCTTTCTTTCCTTCCATCTTAAATCTTTTGTCATCTTGAAAACATTTTACCCAAACCAGACATGGTATTACTCTTTGCAATGTGGACCTCATTTGTCCTCTTTTGTAATACTGTACTGTTTAAATAGCTCTCACAGTTGTGGCTTGACTTTTTTAAAAATAAAGATGGGTGACAAATGAAGGTGAAACAGTAGGAGGGGCAAAGTCACAACCAGGTATTTGATGTTAGGGAAAAAAAAGAGTACCCTAAAAACTCTAAAGAGGTGTATCCTCTAGCCTCAGCCCCAACCATGAGTCATTTAATAGAGGTGTTCTTTTACAACATGTTTCAGAAAAGATAAGTCCCTTTTCATTCCAGCGTTTCATCACAGATCTCTGTGCAATAAACTCCCCATTCATTTCTTACTTTGCTAATGGGATACAGGTCTCATATTTACTTCAGCATGGGCATTGGAACTTAACTGACATAAGGAATGGTATTGGCTTATGTATTTGTCTACCTTCTTTCATGTCCACATCAAACTTTGAACTGCCAAAATTATGTCACTTTCTTGGATTTGTCATTGGCCACAATTAACTCTTCACTGGTACTTGTTTCTGGTAGTAGGTGGCATACTAGTAAATGAGTCAGTAAATGTGGATTCGTTGTTGTTGTTGTTGTTGTTCAGTTGCACAGTCATTCCGACCCTTTGCGACCCCATGGACCATTGCCTGCCAGGCACCTCTGTCTTCTACCATCCTCCTCAGCCCACCCAGCTTTGTGCCCATTGCATCTACAATACCATCTAGCCATCTCATTTTTGCCTGCCCCCTTCTGCTTTTGCCCTCCACATTCACAGTGTGTTGTTGTTTGCCACCAGCCTCCATTTAGGCACTCAGCGTGTTCAAGGTCCTACAAGTGACATAGGGAAGGTCAACTTCCTCAGCCATATCACATCCTCCTCTAGTGTTATTCTTCGTCCAGTGAGCTCCATCCTCCAGCTTCTTATTTGGTTTTGTTCAAGAGTTTTTGTTCTTGACATAAAGCTCTTTCAAGATATGAGCTAGTGGACTTGATGCTCATATCTATTCAGAGTATGTCAAGGGTCATTCCCTTGCTTAATTATCTCAGCATCTGCTGCTACTTCTCTCTTTAGGTGGAGATTTTTTTTAAAAAAAAATCATGTCAGAAGCACACAAAGGTGCTTTCTGGGTTGAAAGGATTTTTGCTGCAGGAACTCTGTTCAGGGGACACCCTAATGAGGCTCCTTTCATGTCCCCAAGATCTTTTCCCCACCAAAAGTGGTCCCTATTTATCTACTTGCAGTTTCTTGCTTTGAAACTAGATGAGCATCTTAACCACTATAATAAATTGTGTCAGAAATTATTCTGGGTTGAACGGTTTTTTGCTGGAGAAACTCCAGTCAAAGGACGCCCATTCTGCCACAGAGACATTGAGGGCCAAAGCTGATGTACCCAGTGTGGACAGTTGAGCCCCCTGTATATAGTTTGTCAACTTCCTGATGATATTTTTCCTTGTACTAACTTTAGCTTTGGTATTCAGGAAGTGCTGCTTAAATGTCCTGTCTAGTGTCACTGAAGTATTTTGGTGCTGAACAATGCTGTAATCGATTCTGTGGATGTATTTGTCCTTCATGTTGTTAAATATCTGGGGTCAAACAGTAGGGGTAAAGTTAAAGGTCACCCTGGCTCGAAAGCAAGTCAGATCCTATTCTAGGGTTGGGTGCTCATCTTCATTTATAGCCAAAGAGCCAGCACTGTCTGTGTCTGGAGATGTTTCCATGGACATGTGGGAGGCATGCCTAGACACCGGAGTGCACGGAACACTGTTATCTTCCCACCAAAGTGGTATCTATTTATCTACTTGCAATTTCTTTTGAACTGCTAGATTGGCAGGAGCTGGGACAGAGACAGGAGCTCACTCTGTCATGCAGTACTCGAACTGCTGACCTGCCAAACTTCCAGTCATCGAGCTCAGCGTCTGAACTACTAAGCCACTGCAGTCTCCCATACATAAGCATGTTGTTAGACATTTCAAATTGAAAAAATGTATTTTTCCTGCATTGCTGTCAGTGATGATCTGGTTGTATCACAGACTGAAGAGGTTGATTAATTTTCTTGCAGGCCAGCACAGATGCAGGAACAGCAGGAGCCCTGACTCCTCAACACATCCGCGCCCACTCATCTCCAGCCTCACTGCAGCTGGGAACCGTTTCTCCAGGAGCACTGACTCCTTCCAGTGTCGTTCCTGGAGCTGCACCACCTCAGCATCTCCGCCAGTCGTCTTTTGAAATCCCTGACGAAGTGCCTCTACCACCTGGTTGGGAGATGGCAAAGACACCTTCTGGCCAGAGATATTTTCTGAAGTAAGTAAAATCACAAAAGAAAGGGAGGTGGCAATGGCAGATCTTTGGGCATTTTTGGTTTTTAACTATGGTAATAGAGTAGACCAGTGATGGTGAACCTTGGCACTCCAGGTTTTCTTGGACTTCAACTCCCAGAAGCCCAAGTCAAACCCATCTTCTGATAATGGGTTCTGGGAATTGAAGTTCAAGAACACTTGGAGTGCCAAGGTTCGCCATCACTAGAGTAGACCATAGTGCCAGAGACTCAGCACTATTTCAGTTGACTAGCCTGACAACCGTGAGGACTAATGGCTTTGGTGTCAAAGTCCACAGGGAAGGGAGATGGTCCCCAAGTGGACTAAATCCCACTTGAATCCATCTTGATGGAGGGCAGTTGGTTCATCAATACTGCCCAGGGGCTGATGAGGACTTTTCATTCCAAAAGTGCTCAAGACCAGAAAGAGACTTGCAAAACTGGATCAGTGCTATGGGTGTCATGCTGTGATGCAGAAGGCAGATGAAAGCATACGGTGGAACCTCATATAATGAACGGCCCCTATAGCAACTAATTCGCATAACGAATAGGTTTTTAAAGAAAGTGGCGCCCCACAGAACAATTTTTCCTATGGGAAAACCATACAATGAATTTTCAACGGGAAAAAAACGCTCAGCGGAAAAGAAATCATTGTATGATTTTTTTTTCCATAGGAAAAATCTTATAACGACAAAATCGCATAGTGACCAGACCCGTGGAATACATTAAAATTGTTATACACAGTTTACTTTATTTTCAGGACAGTCTTCATGGTTGATCGCCATGAGGATCGCCAATATTCGGATTCTGATACAGAAGAAGAAGATGGCAGAAATAATATATTTATTTAACTTGGTGTGAGACTATGATCTCAACATTTCTTTCATTTGACATAATGGATCAGTGTTGAAAAAGATGATCAATGACTCTAGTGGTCATAATATCTATTGCAGAGCATTTTTAAGCTGGCAAAAATATCTTTTTTGTGAGACAACCACGCGCATGCACGCACACGCCAAGCTGGATCCCAGTCAAAATCATTTTGAAAGAGCATAGTTGGAAAGGTATTTCCCGTAAGATCTTCAAAAGTCACTGTTAGCATTGTTTGAGTAGTGTCTTCCTCTGTATAAGACTCCTTTGAGTCTTGGACTCCTTTGAGTCTTCTATAGTCAGGCTCCTTTAAGAGTTAGAAACCTGGGAAATGGGAAGTTATCCATTAGCAACCAGGTGCTAATTTCTTTCTTGCGAATTCACAGTGCTTTTGATGCTATGTTTTAAACTGCTTTCCACAACTTGGACTAGAGCAGTGGTGCCCAAACGAGGGGACGGGTGTGGTCCCCGACGTCAATTCATCTGGCCTGCAAAGCCCCCGTCGCTCCTGGAAGTGGAAGTAATACGCGCCCGTACGGGCCTTAGTGACCCCAGGGCCTTAGTGACCGGCTTCCTGAACCACATGATCGGCCCAGGGCCCACAAAGTTTGGGGACCCCAGGGCTAGGGAAACTATTTTTGTGAAACCTGTGATGCTATAGATCTCAGCAAGAATTTATAAAATACAGCAATATAATTTCATAACCCCTTCCCTCTTATGCATATATGTCTGTCCACAAAAATTTATGTCTAATGAAATGTGTTAGTCAGTTCACAGGAACTTTTAAGAGAATGTGAGAGAAATAAGAGAGATCAAGACAAGTCTTGGGTCTGAGGATGTTTCAAAACAATTTCTCTTCCTCTTTTACAACTTTTTTCTGACTATATATTTGAACACCCAGAAGTTAGTGCTTTGATTTCAGGAAAAGTTTTCTCCTACAGAGTTTTTTCAAGAGGGAAATGCATTTAGTATCTCTTGGTGGAACATGCAACCTTTGGGAACATTTTAAATGAGTTTAAACCGGTTTAATCAGCTGCTAGCAAGGCTGGCTATAAATGAGCAGAAAGAAATTGGAATAACTTGGAGTTAATTCAGAAAGTTTAGAAGAATAAACAGTGCAGGCCTGTCTGGTTTATTAGCACATGTGATGGGGCATAGCTTAGTCATGGAGTACAATCTTCCGTGCATATACAGTTAATAGAATAAAGTAACAGGTGATGCAGAAGACCTTAATCTCTAAGATTGGAAAAACCATTGCCTGATGATGGAGATGATACACCAATGATTTTACTTGGTGTAAGGAATCCTGTGTATTTTTGCTGATTATATAGCTAAACATGGATGGAACCAGTAGAGTATTAGGATTATAGAAGTGCAACTGATTTTAAATTCCTAAATTTCAAAGTCGTTGTTGGCTGCTACTCGTGTCCGAGTATACATTTTTTCCTGAAAATCATTTTCAGGAAAAATGCTGTTCGTGTGAATTTGTTTAAGGTGGATCCCAGCTTGCCATGAAGTGACCCCACACACTATGATCACGGAGCCATCTACATGAAACGAGACATGGAAGATTTAACACTGGTACTGCAATGGGCTGCCGCAGCCTTGAGGATATTGACAAGGTGTGCCTTCACAGCCAGTCCATCTGGCATGGCTTCTTCTTCCTCTATGACCATTGGGAATCAGAATAGTGAAGTGGTTCCTCCTCTGCTCATTTTGCCATTGGGCCCAATATGATGGTTTCCATTGGCATTTCCTCCACTGAGGGGGACCATCACCCCACCTAAATTTCAAAGTCAAACAGAACTAAATCTTTATGATAATTCAATGTCATAAATGAAATACATTCAAGTGGTGGCATTTCTGTACTGCACTCTTCTTCTGTTGGTTTGTAATGAATTCTCATTTGCTAAATTAAATTCCTGGGTCTGAGAAGATATAGGATGAGTATGAGTATGACTTCAAACTTATAAGATGATGCTTACTTGTTTCAAACTGATCTTAGTTTAGATTACACCGTTTGTCAAGTTCACTGGAAATGATGGTAAACACAGGTTGTATCTGTGAAAATAGCATGTCATGTGCCATCAAATTGTCTTTGACCTATAGTGACCCTATGAATGAGAGATCTCCAAAATGTCCTGTCCTCAACAGCCCTGCTCATGTCTTACAAACCCAAGCCTGTGGCTTCCCTCATGGAGTCAATTCATCGCATTTTGGGTCTTCCTCTTTTCTTTCTGCCTTCTGTCTTTCTCAGCATTATTGTCTTTTCCAGGCTTCATTTGCTCTAGGACCCATTTGTTTGTCTTTCCAGCAGTCTGGGTTATCCACAGAGAGCCTCCTCCAGCACCATATGTCCAATGAATCATTTTTCCCTCTGTTAGTTTTCCTGACTGTCCGGTTTTTACATCTCTACATGATGACTAGGAACACAAGAGTGTGGATGATTTTGGTCTCTAGTGGCATGTCCTTACACTGGATGATCTTTCCTAAATGCTTCATTGCTACCCTTCCAAGTTTCAGTTATCTTCTGATTTCTTAGCTGCAGTCCCCATTTGGATTGATGACTGAACAAAATCTGTCACTATCTCAATTTTGTCGACTTTTAAATTGTGTAGTTCTTCTGTAGTCATATTTCTTGTTTTCTTAACATTCAGCTGCAATCCTGCTTCTTTCACTTTCATTAAAAGTTGTTTCAAATCATTGCTGGGGGTTTTTTTTGCCAGTAAGATGGGCCCATCTGCATATTTCCTTCATTGTAATCTAGCCTGGTTTTCTATGTGACATGTTCTGTGTACTGATTTAACAAATAAAGAGATAAAATGCACCCTTGCCTGACATATTTGCCTACAGGAAACTATTATATCTCTACATCAGTGGTTCCCAATGTGCGGCACATGCCCCACAGGGGGACTTTAATTCCCAGAAGCCTAAGTCAGTACAATATGATCTCAGCTGCCTTTCCCTTTTTGGAGTCCAGCTTGAACATGCATTTCTCATTCCATATAAGTTATGAAATAAATAGCATAAAATATTTAAATTTTCCATGTCTGCACTATAGAAGAGGATGGACCATGGAACCCTAATGCGGTACAGTATTTTTTCTTTTCTGATACCTTATGCTTCAGTTTTTTCTGAACTTTGGGCCCCCAGGTATTTTTGGGCCTTGAAGTCCAAGAACATCCGGGGACCCAAGGTGAGAAATCCCGCCCAGTTTGACATCAGAGCTGTCTCATAACACAGATGTTTGAGAGAAAGAGTTATCCTTAGCTCACATTTTGCCTCAGCCACAAACATTTTCAGTGACCTTGCTAAACCACTGTCTCTATACTGTACTACAGAAATAATATTGACTTGCTTTACTGCGGGGCTGGATTCCACCCCGGTCCTCTGTGTTCTCAATGACATAATGGAAATGGGCAATCCCTTTGACATTACTGTATCTCCAGCCAAAGCTGTGAGAATAATTTTTCCATATAATGCCTCAGTTGGGACTCTGGCTCACCTTTTTACCCCTAACTTTGCATTAGAAAGTAAGAAGCAAAATTAGGGAGGGAATGCTTTGAGTTCTTACTATCTGGAGATAGCAGATATTTCTGTCATTTGGGTCTCCATTGGGCCCATTTTACTTCTGCTTCTGGGAGCGATGAGGGCGACATGGGCCAGCTGAATTGGTGTTGGGGGCTGGATCTGGCCCATGGGCCATAGTTTGGGCACCCCTGGTTTAAGCAGAGAAAATGGCAGCTTAAAATCTATCTAATCCTATTGCAAAACAGATTGCAAGGCACATTTTACTTCCGCTTCCAGTGGGAGGAACCATATGACTGGCCTGTAGCCTGAAAAGTTTGGGCACCCCTGGCTTAATGGGACCTTTTCCTTTCCTAGTGTATTTTGGGTTGGGGTGTGTGTATGTATCTAGTTTAGACCCAGTCTGTGCTAGTTAGACTTCTGAAGTCAACTCTCTTCTTTTAAATTGTGTGTGCATGCGTGCTCATGCGCCCACGTCTCTAAGCACAGTGCTTTTACCCACTGAGCCACCGGGGAGCTGCTTTTTAAATAGTGATTTTTATATATATAAAATAAGAAAGAATAACTTTTTATAGCCTGCTTTTGAATCTGGGCTCATTTAGATGTCAACGGTACACATTTCATCTTAATGGAGAGAGAGCCTGAGAAGATTTTTTAAAAACAGTTTTATTATTGTTAAAGAAAGATCTTCAAATCACCCCTGCTAGAAGTGTGTCCTCTTTTTCTCTCTTCTCTTTTGCTTTCTTTTTGGTTTTTGGTACAATATCCGTTTCAAAGTACGTATCAGGTTTCCGCAAGAACAATAAAGAGCCTAAGACTGGAAAGTATACACAAGTCTGGCAAACTCATCTGCATGTGTTCTCATTTGTTCTTAAGCAGACATCCAAAGTAAATGATTGAAAGAGCTGCTAGCTGTGAAATATATGTCTTGCAGGAGGGGCGGGGGGGGGGGGGTTAGAAACAAATCAGGTTGTTAAAAGAAAAATAAAGGCTGTACTTTTCGACTCTCTTCCTGCTGAGTCACATGCTGGTCCGGGGAGATCTTAGACAGCTTAATAAGTTGTTTTTCTTTCTCTCTTTCTTGGGTGTTGCTGTGGTTTGAGAGAATCTGAGGACAATTTGGAAAGTTTGGCTTAGCCCTGAAAAACAAGGCTAATGCTCCCTATATAGATTGTGTGTGTTTGTGGAGCTGTCCCAGATTCATTGTTTGTATAAAATGATATTTTGTGAGCTGAGCAAACTTATAAAACTGACTTGTTTTTTTATTAAGATTGCTTCTTAGTTAAAAAAAATAGAAGTCCTTCAAAAAAGTAAGATGTATTCTTTGAAATCCCATTTTGTATCCCCTTTTTTAAAAAAATCCCCAATAAGATTATATTTACATTCATATGTCTGCTGCAAAATCATTTATTTTCATTACTGATATTCAAGTACAAGCAGATCTCTGAAGTTTTTAATTCAACACATAAGAATCGTGGTCTAGGAATTTCCTTTGTTTTCATTCTCTTTTGGTTCATCCCCACCCTGTCTCCACTGTGGTTTTCTGACAAGTGCACCATCTTATTCTAAATACCATAAGTGGGATGGTTAACAGTCCTCTGTTTTCACTCAGTGTTATAGTAGCTGGTTGCATGTGTGTGCTCTCTTTAGTTTCTGTTTCCTTAATGTTGAAGAAAGTAACAGCTTTGGTGTTGCTTCCATAGTCCTGTGCTGTGCCACATTCAGTATAGGACAATAATTATTGTGTGTATTTGCTGCCATCACACTCCGGGGGCGCACATTTTGATGCATCCACTCTCCGTTTAAACCATTGTTTCCCAACCTTTGGTTTTTGGACTTCAGTTCCCAGAAGCCTAAACCAATTCCCCACAGCACTGATTAGCCAATGTACTGACTGAGGTTTCTGGGGATCAAAGCCTCCCTGTTGGGTGTGTGCCCCTTGTTGGGAACCACTGGTTTAAACACATCCAGTGCTGGAGAATCCACCACTCTACGAAGCAGTCCATGCTATTGTCAAACAGTTCTCACTGCTAGGAAGTTTTTCTTAACGCTGAGTCACAATCTCTTTTCCGGTAATTTAAATACATTGCTAAGGGCCCTACCCTCCAACAATGAAAAAAAGAATCTCATGCTATCGACACTGGTTATCTTCTTTAGGGTAGGTGCCCTTCTTAAACGATAGTGCCCAGAATTCAACACAATGTTCCAGGTGAGTTCTAATCCTTTAACGTGTTCTGCTTTCAGACTCTCCTATCCTGTATTTCTAAGTCTGTTTTTTTTCTTGGCTAAATAGGGAACTTGACATTTTTCTCTATTGAAATGTATTTGGTTTGATTGGCTTATTTCTCTAGTCTATTATGCCAGTGTTGAATCCAGATTCCTTTCCTAGTTATTTTGGGTTGGGGTGTGTGTATGTATCTAGTTTAGACCCAGTCTGTGCTAGTTAGACTTCTGAAGTCAACTCTCTTCTTTTAAATTGTGTGTACAAGCCTCTCAGTTTAGTGTCATTGCAGGTTCTAGGAGTATCCCTTCCAGATCCTTATCCAAGTCATAAGAAAACTGTTGAACTCTGGGCCCAGGAAAAATGGTTGGGCTATGGAAGTTCCCTGGTGGAGTGGAACTGGTAAAACCCATCCTTAAAAGTCTCACTTACCTTGAAAGTCTTATTAGGGCAGGGGTGCTCAAACTATGTCCTATGGGCCAGATCTGGCCCATGGCACCAGTTAATCTGGCCCATGCCACCCGTGCTCCCGGAAGTGGAAGCAAAACGTACATGCATGTTTTACTTTACTTATGCTTCTGGGCAGGAGGAACTATGTGACCCGCGCACCCCTGTATTATGGTCTATAAAAGTTAGTTCTGACATGGTAGCCTGTGAGTCAATAACTAAGACCCCTGGATTCTTTTCATGTGTCAAGCCAACTCCCTCTCATCCTGTGTTTATAGAACTGTTTTTGACTCTAAAAGGAGTCATTTTGTTGGTAATGGTCAGTAATGTGATTTGTAATGAAATTAGTGAAAAAAACATACATTTTAAATTTTGGAAGGCTTGAGGACCATATCTTCACTTTCAGGACGGTCGATGGGCAGCACCAGGCTCAGAAATGGCAGACGAATGAGGAAAAGAAAAGCCCGTCCAGAAGCACCTAGATGTTCACTTCACTGTTGATTTTCCGGTTGAAGGACCAGAAATAGACTTCCAAACCCCCTCTCATGTGAAACCTGCAGTCCCTTGAGGTATCCAGGGGCAGAAAAAAAAGATCAAAAAACACTTTTTTTCCAAAAAAGGACAGCTATTTGAGGACACAAAAGTTGCAAGAATGTTTTTGGAAGTGTGTGGCCACATTTTGTTCATCCCTGTTAAAGCCTCCATCATCATTTGAAATTGGACCATGAACTTCTGCTAAGCAAGCTCTAATTTAGAGGTGGCTTTAATTTAGTGTTCTTTCTGTATGAAAAGCTGAAACATGAGGGAGAAGGTGTCACAGTGTTACACTTTCAAATGATTGCTTTTAAAAAGCAAAACATAGTCAATCTGTGAATATTCAGATAGTTGACTGAGTAACATTGACAAATATTTTTCATATTAAGGAGAAATACGATTCCTTCTGAAAATTTAACATAACAAGTAATTTTGATTAGTAGGTAAATAGCCAAGCAGAATTTTAATTTAGAGATAATTATGTTAACATACTTAGGCCCAGTTCAAATATAGGCAACACAGTGGTTAATTCATTGGTGTGTTAAACAGAAGTACCAGTTCTATACACGCTTTTGTTTCCCTGCGGCTCCATCAGTTTGGCAGCTTTAATTATTTTAGCCTAGTTAGATTTAAACTTCTTTCCTGTTGCTCAAGCCAGGAAATTCGATACTTGTCCAAGTAAAGGGAGAATTGCAAAGTATAGACAAAGTGAAGGTAGGAGTGTCTTGTTAACTAGTTAGCAGCTGCTTACATTAGATTTGGCTCCGAGCATCTCTGCAGCAAAGTATGCTACTCCAGTAGGGAGCACATTCACTGCCTGAATACTAAAGCCAAAGTTAGTTCAAGGAACAACGTCATCAGGAAACTCACAAACTATAAATGGGGAACTCAATCATCCACATTCTGCACATCAGCTTTGGCCCTGAGCGTCTCTGCAGCAGAGTATGCTGCTCCTTTATGGAGTGCAACCACACACGCAAAACAAGTTGACATCACTGTTAATGAAACAGTGTGCATTGTGGTAGGATGCCTCAAATTTACACAGGTTGAGAAAATATATCCTCTTGTTGGCATTGCTTCACCTAAGACAAAGAGAGAAGTAGCAGTGGATGCTGAGAGAACTAAGCAAGAACTACATCATTTGAATGGATATGTGCCTGAAATCTGCTGACTCAGATCCAGGAGGTGCTTTATGGCAAGAACAAACATTCTTGAGGATACGCAAAATCAAATTAGAAGATGGAGGAAGGAGCTCACTAGACAAGGAATAACATTAAAGGAGGATATGACTGAGGAACTAGACCTCCCCTATGTCACTTTTTGGACCCTGATTAGGCTGAGGGTCAGAGTGCCTAAATGTAAGAACAACATGCTCAAGTGGGGGCTGCTGGTGTACATCAACACTGTATGAATGTGGAAAGATACAAAATCTGACTCATTTGCTGGCCTGCTAATTACTACCAAAAACATGTACCAATGATGATTTAATTTTAGCCAACAACAAAGCCAAGGAGGCGGCTTTATTTTGGCATTTAAATGTTGACCTTGACACTAAAGAAGGAAGAAGAAGCTGTTTGCAGTATTAAAATACTTTGAAATTTCCTGAAATATGCCCCCAACCATTTTTCTGTATACAGTATAGGGGGATTGTTGTTTGGGTAGTCAGATCCTGGCATGATTGCCCCTTAAATGACCATTTCTCCCCTTGGTGGAATGATGTTGATCTCACAGTAGAAGAGCTGGATCTGGGTGGTTTATCTGGCAGCCCTTAAGTGGTGGTCGTTGTGGCAGGCATTTCTGATGAAGCTCTGGTTCACTGATGGAATAAGTAGGCAGTAGACACTGTTGCTTCTAAATGTTTCATGAGTTGAGCCCGCCCGCCCCCATTAAAAACAATGAAAGAAGTGTAATGGCAGGTAAAATGACAGTGGGAGGCAATGTGTAAAGCAAGGATTCCCAACCTACGGCTCACGGGCTGGATCTAACTCACAACGCCATTCCATCAGGCCCATTGCCTTCTCCTCCACACCCAGAAGTGGACCCAGACATGTGTATGCATGCATGGGTGCATGTCTGCGCATGCACAAATGTACCCGCAACTGTTGTAAACCTGGAATTGGGCATATTTACGACAACTGTAAATGTGTCCACTTTCAGGGCACAGTCTGGCCTGTTCAGCTGACTGGGGGTGTGGTCAGGCCTGTGGCACCAAAAGGTTGGCCAACCGATGTGTAAAGAGTCGTACAAAACTTTGTCAAGCCCAATGGAAGATTTGTTCGGTAGTAGTGCTTGAGACAAATAATTTTTCTTCTCTGCCACCAGTGCAAGTGTACTGATTCCTGAATCTTCAAGGCCTCTTCTTCTTTTCCTACAAAAGGAGACGTAGTTCATTGTAGTGTAAAAAGAGAATTGATACAGCTTCAGTGGACGCAGCTTTGACTCCTGATTGTCCAATAACAGTGGATATCTACCCAATGCATGTTCAACCTGTGCCCTTCTTGGGCCATAAAGGATACAGGGTGGCAGGAGAGGAGTAGGTAATGAGGTAAAGAGAATAATGTTTTTCTTTCTATAAAATACCTTTTCAAAAACCTATGAAGAGTCTTCAGAAATTTAAAACATGTTCCGTCTTTGTTGGAAAAGTCCTCCTTAACCCTCACCATATTAGATAATAATTAGTCAATCCCCAGTGCTCCTTCTTCTAGATCAGTGGTGGCGAACCTATGGCATGCATGCCAGGGGCTGCACTCAGAGCCCTCTCTGTGGGCATGCGTGCCATCGCTCCAGCACAGAGTTCACTCTGCCCAGCAGCCCAATGGAAATGCTTCCTCGCCCCAGCACAGAGTTCACCCCACCCCTTGCAGTGCAGATGGCAGCCTGTTGAGTTTAGGCACTTGTTCTCTAAAAGGTTCGCCATCACAGTTCTAGATAAAGGAGTGTGTGTGCACTTTTCAAACTCGGGAGTTCCCAGGTGAGATAGATTATCTATTTCAGTCTGGCTTCCTGGGACAGAGACACTTTTGGTAATCTTGATGTAATCTCTGTACCAGGAACTAGACCATACATGTACCTTTTTATGTTGCTGGACCCCTTGGCAGCTTTTGGTGCCATTGGCCATAGTATCCTTCAGGACTGCCTCTGGAATGTTACTTAGAGGCATTTTTTCTGGCAATGGTGTCAGTCTTAACTTGCATAGACAAGATCACAGAAAGTGGTGGTAAGGAATTCTTGTTCAATGCAGTGGTCATTTGCCATTGAGATTCATGAGGATCTGTTTAGATTCCTATCTATTTGCCATTAGTGTAAAATGATAGGGAAAGGTTGCATGAAGTTCAGTGCCACCAATATGACACCTGCTTTGTCTCCTTTTCATCGAAATATAAGTTAATTTGAAATAGTGTTAAAGATCTGATGTTTCAAAACTCTATTATGTATCTCTGTAACTTTCTCTGAGATCCTGTGATACAGGATGGTCTATAAATGCTTTAAATAAATAAAAATACAAACCCAAGGATTTGCTTTAGTTTCAGTTGGCCAGTAATGTGCTGAATGAGTGTGTCCTTAAAGGAAGAAAGAATAATATAATCTCTTTAGTGGATTTCTTACAACTTCTGCTAAGATATTCTCTGATTAAGAACAATATTTTACTGTATATTGTATTCAGGTGCCATGGTGTTAGTGATTGTTGTAGGTCTGAATAAAGTTAAGGAAAGTTGTCAGATGAGAGCTATTTGTTGAAAATATGTAACTGAGACATATTATGGCAATGAAAAAAATTACTAGTTTTGAACTTAATATGAAATCAGATGACAATATAATTACAAATCTGTAACCAATATCACCTGCAAGGTTTAGGTTGATTAAAAACCTCTGAAGGAAATAGCTGGTTAAAATAGCTGTATCACTTCACCCCTTCATCTATTTAGGCTTAGGGCAACTAATCACTTCTTAGACATTTAAGGATGTATACCAGTGTTTCCCAACCTTTGGTTTTTTAACTTCAATTTCCCAAAGTTCTGATCAGCCAGTGTGTTTGACTTAGGCTTCTGGGAATTGAAGTCCCCCTTTGGGGTATGGGCCCCACATTGGAACCACTGATTTATACATAGTCATGCAGCTTTTATTTATTTTTTGTTCAATCTACTTGGAGGCTTTCCTATTAATTTTTCATTTAAACATGTTATGATGTCACAAATGGGAACCTCCCATAGAAGTTCACAGTAGATGGTGCTCCAATGCTAGATGGATTATTGACTTATTCTCTGTAGTATAGCCACACATGCTTTTATAGATTATGGAGAAGCTATATTTTTGTGCTTATCTGGTTGCAGAGATTTGTATAATTTAGAACATTTGTTAGTTTAATAGTTTATTGATTAAGACACCAAGATATTGCTTCTTTGCTGCCATTCAGTTAATCTTTCAAGTCATTCATTATTTGTTAAATGATAAGGCCATTATGAACCTTGTCACAACAATGCATTTTGTTGTTGTTGTTCAGTCACACAGTCGATTCCGACCCTTTGCGACCCTATGGACCATTGCTTGCCAGGCACCTCTGTCTTCCACCATCCTCCTCAACCTGCCCAGCTCTGTGCCCACTGCATCTACAATACCATCTAGCCATCTCATTTTAGTCACCTGCTTCTTTTGCCATCCACCCTTCCCAGCAGCAAGGCTTTCTCAAGTGAATCCTCTCCTCATTTGATGTCCAAAGTACTTTAGCTTCATCTTTACTATTTGACCTTCTAAGAAGCAGTCAGGGTTGATTTCTTCTAAGATTGACCTATTTGTTCTCCTCGCTGTCCAGGGGACTCTCAAAACACTCCTCCAACACCACATTTCAAAGGCATCTATTATTCTGCTCTCAGCTTTCCTTATGGTCCAACTCTCACAAACATACATTACCACCGGGAATACCATTGCTTTGACTATGTGAATCTTTGTTTGCAAGGTGATGTCTCTACTTTTAACTATGTTCCCCAGGTTTCTCATAGCTTGTCTCCCAAGAATCAGTCACCTTTTTATTTCATGGCTGCAGTGTCCATCTCCAGTGATCTTGGATCCTAAGAAAGTAAAATCTGTCACTGCTTCTATTTCTGCCTCATCTATTTTCCAGGGACTGATAGGGCCTGTTGCCATTATCTTGGTTTTCTTGATGTTGAGTCTCAATCCAGCTTTTGCACTTTCTTCTTTCAACCTAAGTAGCAGCTTCTTTTGGTCTTCCTCACTTTCTGCCATTAGGGTAGTATCATCTGCATATCTCAAATTGTTGATGTTTCTCCCAGCAATTTTGATCCCAAATTATGATCCCTGCATTGTGCATTGTGCTGCTGCAGTCTATCCTCTATTATCTTGAGCACAACCTTGCTAGCTTGTGGGATGAGCACAATTTTTCAATAATTTGAACATTCTTTGGCATTGTCCTTTTTTTGGGATTGGAACGTGTACTGATCTTTTCCAATCCTGTGGCCGTTGTTTTGTTTTCCAGATCTGCTGTCATATAGAATGGAATAATTTGATTCCATCATTTTTAGGGCATTGAAAAATTCAACTGGGATACAATCATCTCCACTAGCTTTGTTGGTTGCAGTGCTTTTTAGGGCTTTGAAAAAACTTCACTGCACTAGGTGACTTGAAGTTAAAAACAGTACCATCCAGCTGTTTTTCCTATTTCTTCAAAGAACCAACCTTGAGAATAGATTACCTGCTTGTATAATCTCGTCTTCCTAAGTTTTACTCTTTTGCCATCTTTATTGATTAGCAATTGCTTCCAGATACACAATGTGCCTTTGTTTTCCAGAACTAAATTTATGGTGTTGGAAGTTTTAACTAGAAGCAAAGAACTTGGTGCTGTCTCACTTCAAAGTGTGTTATCTACTGTATTTGCTGGTGTATAAGACTTTTCACCCTGAAAAACATGCCTCCAAGTGGGGGGGTCGTCTTATACGCCAGGTGCACTTCAGTTGGGATGGACATAGCTGCCCATAGTGGCCTCCTGATGCTTGCCCACCTCATTCTACATACCATCCAGATGAAGAAAGAAGTTCTACATTACAATTGTGTCTCCATTTCAAACTGGTGGGGAAAAAGAAAGGGTTTCATTTACTGGTACCTTCTGCCCTTCTCTGCTCTGCCCAAAATGGAGGAAAAAGCCATGCTTGCAGGGGAAGCAAGAGGCTAGGCTAGAGCAACAGTTCCTGCCTTAGTGCAATTGACCTGCCCACCCACTTTACCTGGAGTGCCACCACTGGTGGGTGGTGCAAGTACAGTTCTAAAAAAATCAATAAAATAATTAATATTATTGTATTTTAATTACTGAAACTCACTAGCAGTTGCTACATTTCCCACTCTTGGCTTATACTCAGGTCAATCTATTTTCCTGGATTTCAAGGTCAAAATTAGGTACCTTGGGTTATATTCGGGTCGGCTTATATTCATGTATATATGGTAGATAAATAAGTACCACTTTGCACTTGCACTGTTTTATATTTACTGTACATGTTTGATAACATACAACCTTGTGACAGTTTTTCTGCATGTCATAAGCATTTGAATATAAATTAACATGTTGAAATCAAATCTGATGTTCTTTTACGTTTTATTTGGTGTGTGGAAGGTGTGCAGAAGAGGGGGTAGTCTTATACGGAGAGTATATAACAAACTATATTTTGAGTGGAAATGTTGGGGGGTCGTCTTATACACCCAGTCGTCTTATACGCTGGCAAATACGGGGTATATCTTTCCCATATGTTAATGTGAGGCAGTGAATATCTGACAGATGGGGCAGTGAGAGAAATATTCCCTATGGGTTTTGAGTTGTGGTACAATGGGAATAGCAAGGCACTGGTGCTTTTAATTGACAAAACCTGCCCTATGCAATATAAGGAGCCTACAAGAATTTTGACTCGGACTTGATTACAGTAAACTTCAGCTCTTGTGCTATAAGACAGTAACATTCAAAGCAGTCTAATTAATAATGAAAGAAAGCTACTTTTGGTAGTTAAGAATCCAGTCAATCAGCTATTTATTTCTCTGAGCTGCCAATACACTTTGATTGTCCTTGTATTGGCAAGAGTCTTTCATTGGCTGTTATTTTCAAAGTGGACTTGCCTACCATGCATTTTGGAAGCAGAAAGGAGTGACATCTGCATTGCTTCTGAAGTGTTTCCTGTTGGCCATCTGTAGTTTGGCATTGCAATGAACTGTGAAGTGAGTTCTTAGCTTTATCCTTAAAGGCAAAAAGCAAGTTTTAATCAGAAGAAGATGATGGCTTGCAGACCTGTATCATACAGGGTTGGGGGGTGGATCTATTCCAGGTGTACTTTCTCATATTTTCAAAAACAAAACCAGTTCAAATAGCTCAGGTTCATACACTCATTATGTCTAACCCCAGTGCAGACTTTCACAATATTTTTAAATCACGTTCTGTGCTGAGGAAATAGTTACTGATCACCCCAGCTGTCGGAAACTGCTCTTCCAAGGAGTTTGTCAACAACTTCCTATTTTCTTTTTCAGTCTTTGTATTGCTTCCTGAATGAACTTGCCTTGTGTTTTCAGTTGTTGTCTGTGGGTGCTTTTAGGGTTGGTGACACAAAAATAATGTTGAAATGTTTGAAGTGGTAGCTATTTTAGTCTCTGCAGGAATATCTGAGAGTAAACAAAGCAGAAGGGGGGGGGATGTGCGCTTTCTTGGACCAAATCCACTTCATCAGACATAAGATGAGGCCTCACTCTTATGTTGTGACTCTTATTATATGAAGTGATTAGACGTGTCCTGCCTTGACTGTATGAGTATGGAAGTCGAGGGCAAATTGTGTGTTAAGTGACTCCTAGAAATCAGCATAGTTGGTTCTAAAAGTGCATCATGAAAATAAAGAGAAAGTCACATTTTAAAAAATCTGAAACGAACAATACAGTACAGTATAGTTTGGGCAGTGTCTGCTCTTGTTAAGAAGCAGGATGTTTTACCTAAGAACTGGTTTTACAATGATAAAAACGTAGGGTGATGGACGTAGAGCAGTCTCTGGGATATCTAGTTAAAAAGGAGGAGAAGGAACTTTATCTAAATTCCTAAATATTAAGAGCCAGCTAGGAGAGAAGCAATACTGGACTAGATGGAGAAGTAAAAAGCTGACTTACTTACCCCATGTCAATTGTCCAACTGTGTAAACTATACTAATTAAATATATTTGTGTTATTTCCTTGTAAGATTGTGTAAGCGTATTATTTTGCATAGTTTTTTGAACTAGGCCACAGTTCTGTGAAGATTCATTCACTTCTGGCAAATTCTGTTTAATAACTGATGCAGCTTGTTAAATTTTATTATGAATCAGCAGCACCTTCTTTTTTTCAGCAGCTGTGGGGTGCAAAGTATTAATTAAATTGAGATTCTTAGCTGCAGAATTCTGTTTTTCTAAAGCTTCATATTATAAAAGCAACACGTGACCACCTGTATAGCCTTGATGGCAGGAAAAATGAGGGAACCAATGTTTTATTTTACACCTGGGTTTAAAAAGTTAGCTCTATTTCCTGCATGTTTTGGTTTGGAAAGGCATCCAGATCCTTATCAGTGTAGTTCTTTTGCTGATGTAAATCCTTTATGCTTTGACAGTACTTTTGTTGATACCCAAGTAAACAGACAAATTATATCTTTGTAAATACAGTTCACAATATTAACATTGTTCCTGTTCATTTCATACGTATGTACTGACCTCTTAGATGTTTCCCATGGCTCTTGAAATTAATTCCATTTTACCGCCTACTCAGTACAGGTGTCTAGTTAATTGGTCTTACCTCATTCTTTCCACTTTCAACATGTGCATTTGTTTAAGCAAATGTTGGACATATTGCATAGCACTCCCACTTTTGCTCTGCCTTATAGTTTTTATTCACTTGAGTGAAATTGCCTAGTATGATATGTTCTGTCTTATCTGCCTGCCAGGATGGATTTGACTTAAATCAAAATGATTTAAATCATAGTTTTCTACATGAAGACTCATAAAGGCTCAAAAGATTTCAGTTTAATTTTTACTGTTTGCTCCTCCCTCCTCACACTTAGCTTCTTGTGCAGTTCTATTTAATTTTATTTGAATTTTTTAAAATTTAACCCTTAGGAAGAAAAAGAAGAAGAGGCGAAGGGTTCATTATATGTGCATACGGTTGCAAAAACAAACCCAATGAGATTGTCCTTTTCTCAACTGTATGTTTATTTTATAATCTGTTTGTTGTGAAGAAGAGGCATAAATTCACAGTTTTGAGAAATGCAAAATCAAGCGTCTGTAATAATATCTTCTAGATTAAAAACAGTTGCCAAATAATCTTATAGAAACTTCTGGAATAGCATGATATTGCAAGTGGATTAATTCATAGCCTTGTACTATATTAAAAAATGTAATGATGAAAAACTTTTGGACTATAATATATTTCAAATAGAAAACTATCTTTAGATGGATTTTTCCTCAATAAGCATTTTATGAAAAATAAAATTTAAATTTAAAAAAATCTGATTTAAGAGGGTGGAATCTAATTTAAATTAAAATTCCAGTGTATTTTTTAACATACTGTACATATACAGTGATACCTCGGATAACGTTGGCATCGGGTAAGGGTAAAATCGGATAACGGGGAATTTGAGGCTAACATTTGCATTGCACAACGTTATGTTAACATTATCCGATGCAAATGTTTGCCTCAAATTCCCTGAGGCATGGCTGGGACTCACCAGTTTGCCTTGGGAGAAAGGGGGATTGCCTGCTCTCTTTCTCCCAAGGTGGCATAATCTCAATCACGATCACAGCATCTAATCCTCAGCAGCATGCCTCCTAGGGAGAAAGGGGGGGGGGCTGCTTACTCTCTTTCTCCCAAAGTGGCACAATCTCAATCACGATCACAGCATCTGATCCTCTGCAGTTTGCCTCCTTGGGAGAAAGGGGGGCTGCCTGCTCTCTTTCTTCCAAGGAAGCACAATGAGGATCAGACACTGTGATCCTCAGTGTGCCACCTGGAGAGAAAGAGAGCAGGCGCCCCCCTTTCCCCCCGGATCCAACCCCCAATGCCAATTCATCCGGCCCACTCCACCCTCATCACTCCCAGAAGTGGAAGTCGGGTGAGTTTTACTTCCGCTTCTGGGAGTGACGAGGGTAGAGTGGGCCAGATGAATTGACATCATAGGCCAGATCTAGCCCACATGCCATAGTTTGGGCACTCCAGGATCCAAAATGGATGCCAACATTTACCATTATGCAAAGTGGCAATCTGGAGCCATGTGCACAGGAATCCATTTTAAAAGCTAACAGCAGGGGTGCCCAAACGTTTCAGGCCACGGGCCATGGGTGCCAAAACTACAGCCTGTGCACCAGATCCGGCCCTGACACTAATTCATCCGGCCCATTCCACCCTCGTCGCTCCCAGAAGCGGAAGCTGGATGAGTTTTACTTCCGCTTCTGATGTCATTGGCTAGATCCGGCCAATTGGCCATAGTTTGGGCACCCCTGGCTAACAGGGATAGAAGCAGGACCCAAAGTGATAGAAGCAAGACCCAAAATGGATGCCAACATTTACCAACATGCAAGGTGGCCATCTGGAGCCATGTTCACAGGAATCCATCTGGAGCCATGTTCACAGGAATCCATTTTAAATGCTAACAGCAGGGGTGCCCAAACATTTGAGGCCATGGGCCAGTCATGTGGTTCATGGGTGCCAAAACTATGGTCCGTGGGCCAACCCACAACCAATTTATCTGGCCCACGCCATCCTCGTTGCTCCCGGAAGCGGAAGTCGAGTAAGTTTTACATCTGCTTCTGGGAGCAACGAGGGTAGAGCAGGCTGGATGAATTGACGTCATGGGCTGGATCTGTCCCATGGGCCGTAATTTGGGCACCCATGAACCATGTGACTGGCCTGTAGCCTGAAATGTTTGGGCACCCATGCTGTTAGCTTTTAAAATTGATTCCTGTATACATGGCTCCATATGGCCACTCTGCATGATGGTAAATGTTGTCATCCATTTTGGGCCTGCTTCTATCCCTCTTAGCTTTTAAAATGGAGTTAGGACATATTGAAAGAGGCCCGCCCCCCCCATGTCTTAGTGATCTTGGAAGGTCAGTGCACTACAGCACAGTACACAAACTAAAATTTGTTTTCTTTTGCTCACCTAGTTTTTCTGGTGTGCCATGGCATCATTGAAAAAAACATCTGTAAGCAAAAAGAGGAAGCAGATCTTTTAAAACAGCACTTTATAAAGTTTTCAAAAGTTTAAAAATGCTGTATGGTTTTGTTCCCTAAAGTCAGGGTGGTCTGGCATGTTTTTGTAATGTATTTACCCTTTAGACAATTATTTCTTAAAGTTCTTTAAGGTTCCAGCATGTTTGCTTGACTTTCCCTTGAAGTCTGTGTTGTTTACAATGTATCTCTATCGAGTTGACGTTATCTGAGTCATTTCCTTAGGAGTTTAACGTTATCTGATGCATGCATCGGACAAGGCTAAAAATCAGATAACGTTAAGACTTGTGGAACCTCTTTTAAATATTTACTATTGATACAGAGTTTGAGTTGTGTTAGCCGTTGGGCCTCCTCCTCTTCTTCATAGATTAGGATTGAATAAATTTGTTGTTGGCCTACAGCTCCCCACAGCCATAACTAGTATTTTTAATGATGGATTGTTGCAGTTCCTTACCAGTAGCATTTGAGTGTCTCAGTTGCCTACATAGACTAACAAAGCATTCCTCAATTTTCCCTGTTCATAAGTAAAACTATTGTTTCATATGTCCTGCCTTTCTTCTAAAGTGCCTGGGTGGCAAATACAGTAGTATTCTCTATTGTAGTGATGGCAACACTTTGCACTACAAGTGTTCTTGGACTTTAATTACCAGAAGCCCAAATCAGCGCTGCTGCTTATCAGGGCTTCTGGGAATTGAAGTTCAAGAACATCTGGCATGCCACGATTCACCATCACTGCTCTATCGCAACTGACTCTGTGAAAGCAATAGTTGGGTTATAATGGCTTCTGGAGTACCACAGGTGAAGATAAGACAAACCTGTATGGAGATCATCTGGGAGATATATGCCCATTACTTTTTACCTCTTAACAGAGAGACGTAAAAGAGAAAATTAGGCAGCAAGAAGTTGCAGGTGGATTGCAACCATTTGAGTTCATAACAGTACATACTTGTTTGCTATGCAAGGACAGAGCTTCTCCTATATTTGGAGTATGACTGTGTTAGCAGAATGTTCATCAAATGGGAACTAGAGGTAAATATGGTATTACTAAAGTCTTTTAACTTTATGAGAACTTAAAAAAGAGGCATTGCATATTCAGTCCTTCTAACATCCTCTGAACGGATATGAACATCCAAGTCTGCCTGCTCAGATCCAGGAAGAGCTTTATGGCAAAAGCAAATATTCTTGAAGGGTAGACATGAGCAAAACCAAATTAGAGTTGGAGGAAAGAGCTCCCTGGACAAGGAACCAGATTAAAGGAGGATATAGTTGAGGAACTCTCCCCTGTGTCACTTAGAGGACACTGAATAGGCTGAGGGTTGGAGTCCCTAAATACAACACCAAGATGCTGAAGTGAGACCTTCTGGAGGACAACAACATGCTGTGTGTCTTTGGAGAGAGATAAAATTCAGCTCATTTACTGGCCTGCATATTACTGCTAGAAACACGCACCGATGAAGACTTAAGCTTAGCCAATTCAGAGTTTGATTGGGACATGAAAGAAGAACTAAGGTATGAAAAGTTCAAAAACATTAAACACCTTGAAAATTATTTGAAATCTTACATGTAGCATATGTTTAAGACATCGCAGAATCCCAGGGGGAGCTACGTTTGAACCATGGTTTAAGAGTAATTATATGATTCTCACAACTTTTCAAGATACTCAGGGCACCCACCAACAGCTGGAGGGGAGAGAGAAATCTATTATTGATTTAGAAAAATATATTAATTTTTTTGTGTTGTTTTGCTGATTGTAAGCCGCCCTGAGTCGCCATGGTGAGTGGGCGGCAATATAAATCTAAATAAATAAATAAATAAATATTACTCTCCAGTAATCTTTACTGCTTATGTTTAATGGGGAAAATCAGTGCTGAAAAGCTTGTTTGGATCTTCCATCCAGCAAAATAATTTGCCTATCTAAAGAGATGGGAAGTAGCTGCCTATTTGTCTTCACTGTCAGGCATTGCTGGAGGAGAGGGAAGCGCTGGCATCTGTCTCGAAGGGTGGATGTTGAAGGGAAGAATGACATGCTAAATATCACACCCATGTTCAAAAAACAAAACAGTCATACCATCTGTAAGAGTAGATCCTGTGCTGGGTGTAGAGATGGTGATAGGATGAGACAGTAAAGATGGACTTTTAAATAAACATATAATGGGTGCTCAGTTGACAGTGAAGTCAGAGATATTATCAGGGAAGAATGCAAAAAGACCATTCCATTTGTAGAAAAGGAAAGCCTAGATGAGTTGTTAAGGACAGGAGAGAAAACTGAACAATGAAAGCTGGGCAGTGAAAACCAATAGGAAAAAATTTCAATTCATGTGAAATATGGTGCACAAAAAGAGTTTTGCAGATATGCTATACCAAATACTTCCCGGGTACTGAGATCCTCACAGGTTTATTAAGGGTAATTAACCTAAAAGAGGCAGGAAGGTCAGATACACATGGGAGGGTCTTTTCAGTGGTAGCCCCTCAATGTGGAATTCATTGCCAAAAGAAATTTTTTTCAAGCAGATTTATTTAACATCTTTTAAAAACAGCTTTGCTATCTCCACTAATGAGACGGGGGTAATTTTGGTTTATAGTTTGGATGCTGTGTTGGTATAAGTGCCTGGGCAGCACTGGCCTACTATGTTGCAAGTTGGCTATGGCCATTGTAGCTTTAAGGCTATTTGCAGAGAATGGCCAAGTGCTCTGAGTCAGCCCTACTCAGCTAACCTCTGAGCATATGAAAGAGGCACATTTGAGTTGAGGTCTTTGGCTTGCATTTTTGCCTGCCCTTGGCCTGACGTGCTGCTATGTGCATTCAACTGCCAAGATTTATGCCTGAGTTTGAAAGGTGTTCAACTCAAGGACAAACTTCGTTGGAACAGCCAAAGACCACTTGAGCTATGAGGGAAATTGCTTCACAGCTTCTCCCAGTTACTCTCAACTGTGGAACCGTTTGTAAACCAATGAGGTCTGCTACCCATTGTTGGTGGTAGTATTTGGATAAGCAGAGCAGAGAGCTGTGTGCTCTAAGTTGGCAAGAGAGAGAAAAGACTGTGTGTGTTGGACTTTGTGAACTTTGTACATATTGCTGAAGTCAAGCTAGTTTTGTTTTCTGCCTTCACTGTAAATATATAGCACTCCTCATGAGTAAAGAGGTTTTTGTTCTTTTCATCAAGAGCCTGGCTGCTTCTCTTTATCTGCAAGCCACATAAGCTGCACAACCGCCACCGCCACGTGTGTGGTACTCTCAAGGTTGTGGGTGCAGATTCCGACAAAAATTCACTATCATGCATTCTTCATTTAACTTGAATTTATTGGTATAGATCAGGGTTCCTTAAACTTGGCTCTTCAGAAGTTCTTGGACTTCAGTTACCAGAAGCCCAGATCAGCAGGTGTGATAACCAGTCCTGGAGATGAAGGGTGCTTTTTCCCCCACAATGGGAAATGGCCAGAGGTTGCTTCTGGTTTTGAAAAAGGCACATACTGTACACCCAGCACCTAAACATACACTTTGACTAATATTGCTATAAAGGAATAGAATAGTGTGGCCGACCATTTAATACAGTAATAGTAGATATATGGGTTGAAATTTTCTCATTGGAAAAAGCCATTGGACAAACTGATGCTTTGAAAAATCATAGCAATGGTTAGAATCCTCTTGTGAAAAGGTAATGCTGGCTTAAACCAAATATTACATCAGAAATAGCAATAGCAATTACACTTCTATACTGCCCCATAGTGCTTAGTGCACTCTCTGGGCAGTTCACAAAGTAATGAACATTTTGCCCCCAACATGCTGTGTACTTAGTTAAATTAAATTAAATACTTAATTCAAACTGTTTGAAAGCTTTCTGTACCTCACTATCAGATTCTGCAGCTCCTTGTGGCACTGCAGACACCTTTGGGAGCCTTACTGTGGGACAGGAAAGCATTAATAATAAAAAAATCACTGATCCTGATTCATGCTTTAGGCAGCCAACAGACAGTTGTATGTCACCAGATAACCAACAAATATCAGTTTCAAGAAGCCAAACAGATCGGCATCACCAGATGGCCAACATAAAAATTAGTTAGGCTATATAATGGGAAGCAAAAGACAGAGAAGTTGCATTTTTTTTTCTTTAGACAAGATCAGAAACAGACTCTGATACAGATTATAAACTATTAATGTCAGCAGAGATGAAGTAAAGAAGAACACAGTTATAGGGCAAAATATAACTTAAGTAACAGAAGAATGTAAAGATCTTAAGAAGATTTACTTTACAACACTTATCTGATTGAACATCAAGATATTATCATAGAAAAATGCAAAAGGATTATACAGTCAAAGGAAAAGCCTCAGTGGATGGCTGAAGAAACTCTAAATAAAATAATTTTAACTGCAAGACAGAAAGCAAAAATGGTGACAGGAATAGGGTTATACACCTGAATACAATTTTTCACCTAACTTGCATGTAGGAACAAAGAGAATTATTGTCTTAATCATCAATCTAAGTGAAAAACTGCAGACAGATTAAGAGTAAGAAAGTGTCACTGGAGACCAAGGCCAAGATCAACCATATGGTGTCATTTCCAGAGTGTATATGGGGATACCAAAGCTGGACAGTGAGGAAAAATAATAAAGGAAAAACCTGATTCATTTGAAATGTGATGTGGAAGAGAGCTTTATGCCTGCCAAGGTTTGTCAGAAAGACAAAGCAAGCCTGAACTCTCAGTAAAAGTTACAATGACTAATCTGGGGTGGTCATCCTTGTATATATCATTAGATGATGGCCTTCAGTGGAAAAGAAAATTATGCTGGAAAAGATTGAGGGTAATAGGAAAACAGGAAGAGCAGACATGAAAGGGATTGACTCAGTAAAGAAAACAACTGGCTTGAGCTCACAAGACTGTAATTACAGCATGGGTGTAATTGTTGAGACCCTTTGGAATTTATTAAAATGGCCTCCTTAAGTCAGAAATGACCTGATAATAATAATAATCTATTGTCAGAAATTATTCTGGGTTGAAAGGAAGAAACTCTGTTCAGGGAACGCCCGAAAGAGGCACCTTTCATGTCCCCACGAGCTGGGACAGAGATGGGCTCTCAGTCCATCCTGCAGTATCTGGGTCTTGAACTGCTGACTTGCCAGCCTTCCAGCTAGCAAGGTGAGCTTCTTAACCACTGAGGCACTCCCACTCTAAATGACTTAATGACACCTATCTATCTATGCATGCATGCATGTATGGTGCTAGGTCACGTTTCAGTAGTTTCCACAGAGTCAGTCAGACAACATCTGCATCAACTAGCTGCCTTACATTGCCTAATTCGTCAGCCTCTGAAGAGAAAATGGTGAAAACTGGAAGCTAGTATATTAGGTTTATGATCGGAGTTGGTTAGATATTTTAATCATATGGGTATCTCCTTACCATCTGCCTGTCCTCATCCCCAAATTAATTTTCTAAACCTGTTTTGTCAGTTCTTCAGGCTTTTTTTTTTTTTTTTGGTTGTTGATGATGATCAATTCGTCCCTTAAATATTTCTACAGTTCTTCCTGCTTGTGAGTGCAACATTAATCCTGTTTATGTAGAGTTGTTGAGCAAGTTGTAGATTGACTTGCAATCTATTCCTCCACCCTGTAGTTCTGCTGAAGGAAGAGTTCGGGAACTTTACTGTGTCAGTTTTGCTTGCTAAAAATTGAGACCTTTGCTTTCCCAATACAAAGTCTTCTAAATTTTGCCTCTTTAATGAAAGTAGAGATGAATAGGTTAATGACAGCCAAAACTATTAATACATAGATAGATTTTACAATACATGATGTTAAGAAAAGGATATTATGAGATATGTGCACACTAGTTAGGTTTTTCTTCATGTGTCTTACATGCATCTGCTCAGATCTGCACACGGAATATTCTAGAGCTGTGTTGAGTTTAGTACAGTGGTTCCCAGCATGGTACCAATGCCCCACAGGGGGTCTTCAATTCCCAGATGCCCAAGTCAGTACATTGGCTGATCAGTGCTTTCAGGAATTGACTTAGGCTTCTGAGAACTGAAGTCCAAAAACCAAAGGTTGGGAAACACTGGTTTAGTAGGAACTCTGACACCAGTTCCTCTCCAGATACCTCAGTATGCACTAACGAAAGTTACCTGGTTATTTTTTGTGGGCTCTGAAGAGAGTATTTTAGACATACCATATATACTTGATTATAATTTGTTCCAAATATAAGTCAAGGAGCATAGTGAAAAGTAGAGACATCACGTTGCAAACAAAAATTCGCATAGTCAAAGCAACGGTATTCCCTGTGGCAATGGATGCTTGTGAGAGCTGGACCATTAGGAAAGCTGAGCGCAGGAGAATAGACGCCTTTGAGATGTGGTGTTGGAGAAGGGTTTTGAGAGTCCCCTGGACAGCGAGGAGAACAAATAGGTCAATCTTAGAAGAAATCAACCCTGACTGCTCCTTAGAAGGTCAAATAATAAAGATGAGGCTAAAGCACTTTGGACATCAAATGAGAAGAGAGGATTCACTTGAGAAAGCCTTGATGCTTGGAAAGGTTGAGGGCAAAAGAAGAAGGGGCCGGCCCAAGATGAGATGGCTAGATGGTATTGTGGAGACAATGGGCACAGAGCTGAGCGAGTTGAGGGGGATGGTGGAGGACAGGAGTGCCTGGCGGACAGTGGTCCATGGGGTCGCAGAGGGTTGGAATCGACTGTGCGACTGAACAACAAACCTAATTTGGACCTCTCAAACTTGGAAAATAGATTGACCTGAGTATAAGTTGGGGGTGGAAAATGCAGCAGCTGCTAGTGAGTTTCAATAATTTAAATACATCAAAATACGGTAAAATTAATTAATTTAGACATTTTTGTGGGTATGTTTTTGAGTTTTTACAGTTGTGTTAGTGCTTTTTAAAAAACGTATGTTTGAATTTGCACTACCTCATTTTGGGACCCTTGGGGTTGTTGACCTGAGTATAAGTCGAATCCCTTTTTTGGTCCTTATTTTGGGGGCTAAAAAACTAGACTTATACTCGAGTGTACACATTATTCTTTTTGCAAGTGGTTGTTCTGCAGAGTAGTTTTTTTTTTTTTTTGAGAATACAGTTCTCTTTTTTCATTATCTCACTTTAAATTGTTGGGGTCTTACAGTTGTTTAAAAGGGCATCAACTATAGGGAAAAAAATTGGCCCCTCAGGCAGGGAATTTAAAGTGTATTTTTGTCTGGGCAAGGTCCATCTGACCAGGCCTTTGTAGTTTGTGGGCTAATCAAGTTGGGACTTATGAAGGTTAATTTTGCTGTACATTTTTCTAGGAACAGTTACTAAGGATAATTAAACCCCTGTTCATTACTTATCTGTAAAACTCTTTTTCTAAGATACCTAGTTTGGTTTTCTCCTTGTCCTGTATGTGACCTGTACCATGATTACTTCAGTACACAGATTTTTCAGTCTGACATACTTCTTCTTTCAAAGTAGTGTCTCATTGTTACAGTTCTGTCAGTAGTGGGAAGATCAGTAAATACATTGATATGTACTTTTTTTTGTCTAAACCAGAGGTGCCCAAACTTTTCAGGCCGTCACATGGTTGAGCATGCCAGTCACATGGTTCTGCCCAACAGAAGTGGAAGTAAAATGTGCATGGGTGTGTGTATGTGCAAAACACTGCCATAAATGATCCTTCAGCCATTGTAAATGCAGCAGCGTTGTGCATATGCGCAGGTGCAGTATGTTCATGTGCATTTTGCTTCCGGGAGCACGAGGGTGGCATGGGCTGGATTAATTGGTGTCACACAGGCCATAGTTTGGGCATCCCTGGTTTAAACTATGAGACACATCAGAGACGAAAGAGGCAGCAAATAAGAGATCAGAGAAGTCTGACCAGATGCATCTTGCTCTACCAGTTAGACAAGTCCATACACTTTCATGGCTGAGAGTTTGCAGCCTATGACTTCCACTCAATTGCTAGCCTTGGTAACTGCTGCCATTTCATACCCTTTCTGTGACGTTCCACTTTTTACTTACATCTCTAGTACAAATTCTGGAGGGATTTCAGATGGAAGCTGCTCAGTCCTTGGACTGAGGTAGAATACATAGGGTCTTACTCTGAAAAAGAGTTAAGAGATACAGTACAACCCTATTCCCCTATGTGGAATGTGATGCATTTAGCTTGTCACAATTTCTACTCATAAAGGTGCTTCTGGTGCTAGCCCTCACACTGTTTAACATATACACTAATTATGATCAACCATTGCCGGAAGCTACTAGGAGCTTTCGTCACACCGACAACCTGGCAGTTGCTGCTCAGTGCACAACCTTAGAGGCTGTTGAGAAAAAACTTGGTGAATTCATTCCATAGTTCCTTTTGCCTGACTTAGTGTGAGAAAGATTAGCTGGCACTTCAAGGCTGCCATTGCCCAGGATATGCCCAATTGTGGCTCAGAAATACCACAGTCTTCGAGGAGCCTCTCTCTGTGTACCCCATCCTGGGCTTTTCATGTAGGCAGTCCAGGGTGTCAGCGACTCATGGACACGTGCCAACATTACTTTAACGTTACCTGGCACTAAACTCCTTCTGCCTCAGCCCTCTCCTTGTCTCCTGGGTCTCCCATACATAGGCAGCTCCAATTTGGGATTACTGAGACTCCGAGCCATTTTCCATGGAGTGCTGGTCCAGCAAAATATTACCCTTTTGCTGCAACTTGAAGATCCACTCTAAAAATGACCCCAGAAAATGTCAGAAGGAGAGAATGGTAGCAGTATGGCCTCTCCTGGCTTAAGATGGCTTTACTCTATCCCCCTCCCTTCAATAAACATACAAGTTATCAAAGGAACTGTGGTTTATTTTTCATAAGGGATTTTAAAGATACATTGTTTACATAATACAGATAACTATACAATATATACATCACTACTCAAAAAGATTAAGGAAAATCAACACCTTGGGTTCCTCCATGAACGTAAATTAATCTAACTCACTAACTTATTCTGATAGCTTAGAAAAGACCAGGATTTCCTTCCTCTCATTCTTCACGGGCTTGTTCTCCTCAGATTCTCTTCATAAAGTTCCCCAGAATCTCTACAGATTCTCCTCAGAATCTCTACAGATTCTCCTCAGAATCTCTTCAGATTCTCCTCAGAATCTCTACAGATTCTCCTCAGAATCTCTTCAGATTCTCCTCAGAATCTCTTCTGAAAATTCTCAGAATCTTTTCACATTCACCTCAGAAAGTTTTTCTCAGCCTCTCTGAAAATTTACCTCAGACTCTCTCCTCTCTTCAGAAAGTCTTTTCTCCAGTTCTTTAGAATCTCCCTAAAGTTCTTTTCAAGTTCTCAGAGAACCCTCTCTTTCCTTTTTATATCTCACCATCCCCTTCTTGCCTTATCTCATTTGCATTAGCCAATCAGAAAGCATTATGATACCTCTCTGTCCTCTGTCCAGTAACAAGGTATCAGATTCCCATACCTGCCATCTCTGTTATATAGTATACATACAGAAATATAACAAAGCCCAACTACCATATGGACTTTTAACTACTTTTGGTGTAACTTGTGAGCCCATGGTAGGCTCTACCATGACACAGGGAATAAGCTTTAAACTGTATAGTCCAGTTTGACTCTTGATTGATACAATAGTCACTCTTCATTACCCAGACATAAAGAATGTGGATGGTCAAAACATACATTACTATCTGTGGCCTACCTCCAGCAGAACTAATGATCACACTACCAGCTCTGATCAGTTGATTTCTCTGAATATCTGACTAACTGACTAAAAATAAATTTTGTGTCAGAAATTACTCTGGGTTGAAAGGATTTTTGCTGGAGAAACTGCTCAGTGACACCTGAATGAGGCTCCTTTCATGTCCCCAAGATCCATCATGTAGCACTTGCTTATCGAACCCAACCTTTCAGTCTTCAAGCTCAGCGTCTTAGCCACAAAGTCACCACAGTGCTACAACTGACTGATTTATTTAGTGCCTTTCTCCCCATAAGGGACCTAGGGAGGCTTTCAACAATTAAAAACTCATACAATAAGTTGAAATACACTAGTACCTCGGATAACGATGAGACTAGGTTCCACGAGTCTCGTCGTTATCCGGTTTTTAACGTTGTGCGATACATTGATCGCACAATGTTAAAAAAAGCCCTGTTTCCCTGGAGGCTGCAGCAAGCCAGAACGTCGGGATTTGAATCCTGACGTTTTGGCTTGCTGCACTTGCTAAGGATGTCGGGGAAGCCCAGAAACAGCTTGGATCGGGTCTTCCCACCTCCCTGGACCCGGCAGGGGTGTCAGGGAGCCCAAAATTGGTAAAAAAACCACACCTAAATAATAGGAGAGTAAGGTGCACACCCCACCTCACCAATATCACAAGCTTTCTGTAACTGTCTTTTTTTGTCAATCTTTGGCACCAATGATGATTTTTTTATTACCTGCCATCTTGAATCTGGTCCAGGAGTCCTGGGTGAAGTCATTCTTGGTTCCTTGTCCTCTAGTAAAAATGTATATCTTTTTATTGGATTGAGAAAGAGAATGAGGTCTTCTTACTCAGCATCTGGCACATAATTTTGATGAAAAGTATTCCACTTGTGGTTGTGCACAAGTCCAGGATCCATATGTGTGTATTCACAGATGAACACTCATCTGTTCATTTTGGCCCCAGTTTAATAGGGTTCTCAGAGTTCTGTATAGATTATTTAGCTTAATATTTCTGTCTCCCCTAGTACTTAGCCTAAGAGTTAGCATTGGGGATGTGTCACTTTTTTAAAACCTCAATTCCCATAATTCCAGCCCACAGACAATTGCATTTTGCTATAACGCTTGACATCTAGCTTCAAGCTTAGCCCCAGCGTTACTTCATTTGTTAATATACAAAAGAGGAAACTGCTGTGGCTTTCTGGGAGTTGTGTTTTTTTCTAGATGCCCTTTATAGACCCTTAAGGCCAGTAAAACTACCATTTCCAGAAAGCACTGTCACATCCCCCCCCCCCAATTGCTAACAAGAAGCAAGGCTACAACTAGGTCACTCAGTCTTGAACCTAAACCCAAGATCAGATGAGCAAACTGTAGAAGTGAGTCTTTGACTGAAACTCCCATAATTTTGCCTCCAGAATTCTTGGAGTAAAAGACAGCAATGAATGATACATCTTTATTACCTATGACAAAAAATTTAACAGCTCAAACTAGGTTTTTCCAGAGATACATACTGTACCTGTTAACAGCAATACATAAAGGTCAGAAATACAGTAATACCTCGGATAACGCTAAGACTTGGTTCCACAAGTCTTGGTGTTATCCGATTTTTAGAGTTATCCGATCCATGTTAAAATCCTATGGGATGGATCGGATAACGTTAAAGCTCCATAGAGATACATTGTAACCGCACAGGCTTTAGCAGTTGTTATCTGATTGGTCCCATAGGACTTTAACGTTATTCGATCCAATTCTCCTCCCCAGATTACTTAACGTTATGCGATTTTAGCGTTATCTGAGGTAAACGTTATCCGAGGTATTACTGTATCACGTTGGCCCTGCTAACCTACTGAAACTGGGAGTTGTAGTCTCACTGCTCCTTAGGCGTATCACCTGAAGAACTATGGATTACCTTACCTGTTGGTTGCTTTATTGGCCTAACCTGATGCCAGTCCACCTCACTTTCATTTACCTGTACATGTGTGTATGTGTGTGTGTGTGTGTGTGTTTTATGATACTATAGCTCAGCCATTACCGTGTACACTCAACACTTCTTTTTAGTCCAAACTAGTTTATACACCTGCCTTACGTCTTGTTTTTTCTACATTGGATTATTTATAAGCTCTCTTTGTCTGTGATCCTACAAATGTTACTCACGTCTATTTGTAGTACAGATGTATTTAGACATTGGAAGATCACAAGAAGAAGGCTATAACTTTAAATTTACAGTGGGTTTTATTCTTTGTGACTGAGCCGTTGGAATGCCCTCTCTCCCCCAACAAGAAACTACACCTACAGTTCAAATTCTTAGTACTCCAAATAGCACATAAAGACGGCATGCCTATTGTTAGGGTTCTTCTGTACACTGGGAAATCTGCTTTTCTTCCTTTTTTAAACATAGTGAAGCCATAAAAATGTCACTTGTTAATCATTAGTATTTGCAGGGAGAGAACCCATTAATGCTTAACTAGTTGGACTCATGCCGTAAATGTTGTAGAAGCTTCTACCTTTGCCCTGGTGAACCTAGATTTAGTACTTTAGTTATAAATAGGCTAATCATTTCCAATCTATTTTAAAAGTGTTGTCTTTCCTGTTCTAGATGGCAAATATTTAAAGTGTAGTTACTTAATCTTTGCTTTCAGTTATTCACAAGTCTAGATAAAGAGGTGGATGCATGCTTGTGATTATGCCAATTAAATCTTGCCTGGGATTTCTCTTTTGTATATTATAGTCAATTCATAAATATAGTGAAGTTAATAACTAGTGATGACATTTTGTATACCATATGTGGAAAACTAATCTGCATATTGTTTGCTGTGGCATTATATTTTTCATTCCTATAAAGTAATTGTTGCCTGTTGTATTTGGATTTTGTATTGACAGTTCTGAAATTAGAAACAGCTCTCTTGTAATCCCAAACAAGAGAGCATATGTTTTGTGTGAGAAACTGTAGAAAGATTAGTCAACAATAAAGCATTGTCGAGAGAGTCATTTAAGCGTGTAGGTTTAGCCAGCTTGGGAACAAGCCCTAGCATGTGACTTTATAAATAACAATTTCACAACAAACATAGGCTTGGTAAGTGGGCCATAAATCTGGGCAGTCAGCCTGCTGAGCATTTTAATGCCATCACAATATTTCTAATTGACTGCTGGTGAGAAAACTAAGAATTAGAGTTAAGCTAAAACCCATTCAGTTGTCAAAAAAATCTTTGTATTCTGCTTTGTGGATTTGGCCTTGTTGCTTGCTTTCCATCAAGGGGAACAAGATCATTGGGTTATAAAATAGCCCTCAATATAGATTCTTGTAACTGGGAAAAAGAACTATGGCACTGGTGGAATACAACAGGTGATATACAGAGGGTGCCAAAACTATACACATTTTAAAACAGGAAAAAAAAAATCTGTATTACAATTTTAATACTGTACTCAATATATACCAAGAACAAAAGATGAATACAAGTCATCTTTGACTTCTACAAATACAAGATGTACTCAGAGTGGTTACCATCAGCACACTTCTGATTATGGTGAATTACTGCTTGAGCAACATTGACTAAAGCAGGGTTTCTCAACCTATGGCTCGCAGTGCCAAATAATCCAGTCCCTGACCTTGCTCCAGCCGCCACTTCCAGAATCAGACCTGCAGACATTTCTGTGATCATGGCTGGCATGACTAGATACCAAGTGCATGGAATGCTGTTACCTTCCTACTGAAGCAGTACATATTTATCTACTTGCAATTTCTTTTGAACTGCTAGATTGGCAGGAGGAGGGACAGAAACGGGAGCTCACTCCATCATGCAGCACTCGCGTCTCGAACTACTGACCTGCTGACTTTCTAGTTATCAAGTTCAGCGTTTTAACCACTAGGCCACCACAATCCCACAAGGATTCTAATCAGATATTAACTACCTCTATTATATACCTCTTTGCTTATTTATCACCTACTGTGCTGTCATATTATTACTGTCAGTTTAATCAGTAATAGTAGCAACTGATGCCAGAAAGTTAGGAAGATCTAAAGAAGCTGCTGATTAGGTTGAAAGAAGAGAGTGCAAAACTGGCTTGAGACTCAACATCAAGAAGACCAAGATAATGACAACAGACCCTATCAGTCCCTGGAAAATAGGTGAGGAAGAAGTAGAAGCAGTGACAGATTTTAACTTCTTAGGATCCAAGATCACTGCAGATGGTGATTGCAGCCATGAAATAAAAAGGTGACTGATTCTTGGGAGACAAGCTATGAGAAACCTGGGGAGCATAGTGAAAAGTAGAGACATCACCTTACAAACAAAAATTCGCATAGTCAAAGCAATTGTATTCTTGGTGGTAATGTATGGTTGTGAGAGCTGGACCATTAGGAAAGCTGAGTGCAGAAGAATAGATGCCTTTGAAATGTGGTGTTGGATGAGAGTTTTGAGAGTTCCCTGGGCAATGAGGAGAACAAATAAGTCGATCCTAGAAGAAATCAACTCTGACTGCTCCTTAGAAGGTCAAATAGTAAAGATGAAGCTACAATACTTTGGACACCAAATGAGAAGAGAGGATTCACTTGAGAAAGCCTTGATGCTGGGAAAGGTGGAGGGCAAAAGAAGACGAGAGCGGCCAAAAATGAGATGACTAGATGGTATTGTAGATGCAGTGGGCACAGAGATGGGTGGGCTGAGGAAGCTGGTGGAGGACAGAGGTGCCTGGCGGGCAATGCTCCATTGGGTGACAAAGGGTCGGAATCGACTGTGCAATTGAACAACAAACAAAGCAACTGAAAACTTTCATTTACGTCTCACCAAACTTGGATCTACAATAAGCTTTTTGGTTAGAAGTCAACATGTATAATTATAGCCTGTTTGGAGTAAGATAAAAGTTCACCGAGACATGATCCAGACAGGGCAGAAATAATGGAAAATCTGTGACTTGCATTGGATGGTGTAATGGCTTTCCTGGATTTCAGTCTTGCATTTCTTAGAACCAAGTTTGCTTTGCAGAAGTTTTTCTTCCTCTGGAAGCCATGTAAGGTCAAGTAGTGGTCATAACTAGAAGTGCTTTATATGGCTCCTGTTTGCTCTTCTTGCTGAAAGCGAAGTTCTGGCAAAACTATCTCACATTTTTGTAATTTCACATCAGTGACTGCAGACCCACAGTTTACAAAGAGTTGCCATTAAATACTGTTTCATTCATGGGTCACCAACGTTGGTGCTCCAGCTGTTCTTTGACTTCAATTCCAAGTAGCCCTGATCAGCAGGTGTACTAACTTGGGCTTCTGGGAATTGATGTCCAAGAATAGTTGGTGCACCAAGGTTGGCCATTCCTGGTTTAACTGCTTCACCTCACTGAGAAAATGATTGCTCATCTGGATATGGATGACTAGAACCATTTTATTCCCAAATCAGTATAGTCTGTGTTATTTTTACACTTGCTTTTCTTCCATTGAGGGCAGAGTGACATACACCTCCTCTTTATTTTCACACCAGCTTTGTGAGGCAGGTTAGGCTGAGAGAATGTGACTGGCCCAAAACCGTTCAGGGAGTTTCAGGTTCAAGTTGAGGCTTGAACCAGGTCCCCGGGTGCTAGTCAAGCATCCTTGACGAATATGCCATACGTTTGCATAGCTTTGGTTCAGGATTATTTTTTTTCTTCTGGAAACCAAGCTGAAGTTAGTTTGAACCAGCTTGTTAGGAGACTTACCATTTTTCTACAGCAAAACCACCCTCTTTATCAGGATAGCAGCAGGAAACCTGTGTAGAGAAGTTAGGCCTTGGTAAGAAAAAATCTCAAGGATAATTTTTCTGCTTTATAGTAGAAAGAATTGAAACTTTGGAGAAATAAAATCCAATACGTCCATTGTTTTTCATTTGGAATATGTAAAATGCTTTTTCAGACAGTATTTACTCATTTAAAATGCTGCAAACTACATAACAAGGCAAAATAATGGAAAATATGCAGTTTGAGTCAGAGGATGTTATTTCTTTCATGTGTAGTATAACTTTGTATATAAGATGATTTAAGCTTGGGGCCAGGTCATGCTCCCTCAGACAGCTTCAAGGGCTGGACAGCCATTTTGGGCTTCGTACACCACATGGCACTTCCTGGTGTGATGGAGGCAGTGTGGGGCTATATGAAATGGTGCCGTGGGCTGCACCTCCCCACGGACCACAGGATGAGAATCCCTGATTTATAGGATAAGAGAGCGAGGATTCTTATACTTACTGTAGAAATAAACTGCTGAAATCAAAAGCACACTTCTGCACTTAGTAGATGTTGGTCTTATGAAACGAGCATGGGATGAGCATATTGTGTATTTCTACTTCCTTTTGCTGGTGATCTTTGTTCTCATTTCCTGAAAACACTGGTTCCTTGATGCTGATTTCTCAGGGTTGGTAGATGACGGGAAGGCTGTCAATATAGTATATCTTGATTTTAAAAAGTTTTAACAAGGTTCTTCATTGGGATCTCTTAACCTGCGGCCCCAGAGTTCCTTCTGTGCTGCCCCCTAACCTGCATGTTTTACTACTATCACTCTCAAGGCATTTTCCCTCAGGCCCACAATGTTCTTCCTTCCTCAAGCAGCTCCGTCTACTGCTGTTTTTCCTGTTCCTTTCTATAAAAAACAACTGCTTCTTCTGGCCTTCATGGTTCCTTCTGTCAGCTCTCTCTTGATCTTATCATTTATTATACTAGTATTTTGGCTATTCTGATTGCTTTGCTAGCCAGCAGAGCTCAGGTACCCGTAACATTAACATTTTCATTGACTTCTGAATGTTTATTTTGATCTAAATTGGTAGGTTAATAATTTTGTCACATTGGGATTCAAGGAATAGCTCTATTTAGGCATTGGGCACCCTAATGTTGCCCTCATGTTCCAGAAGATTGGGGACTATTGTTCTTCACAATAATCTTACGGCCATGTGGGATGCCACAAAGTTCTATCTTGGGTCTAGTGTTCCTTAGTGAAGGTGAAGGTGTGGAGGGGATGCCCATCAACTAGGAAGACATAGGTTTACACCAGTGATTCTCAATGTTTTCAAGCCATGGGCCTGACCACACCTGGGCAGCTGATTGGGCCAGTCACATGGTTCCTCCCACCTGAAAGCAGAAGTAAAATGCATGCACAGAACACGTTTTACTTCAGCTTCCAGGAGCAGCAAGGGTTTTGGGGGCCAGATGAATTGGTGTTGGGGGCCGGGTCTGGCCCACAGGCTGTTAGTTGCAAATGCCTGGTTTACACAGAGGAGAGACTTAAGAGTCAAGATTACCTTAACAAATTGGAGAATGGGGTTGAAACAAATCAAATGCATTTCAACAACTGCCAGATCAAATCTGACATATGGTGACCCTTCCCCAGGTAGAAAGTACCCAGAAATGGTTTGCCATTCCCTTCTGTGGGCATCCTAGGAATTTGCAGCTTGCCCAAAGTTACACAGGGATCTTCTTCCGTTTCTAGGCCAGACGTAAAACTGCCAAAATGCAGGCACCTTTTGGTGAGCTTCTTCTGCAGTTCCTTTCACCCGTCCTAGTGTGAGAAAGATTAGCTGGCAACACAAAGTTGCTGTTACCAGGGTACACCCGATTTTGGTTCAAAAATACCACAATCTCCAAGGAGGCTCTTTCTGTGTACCTGGCTGACACGGTGAAGCCATACTGAGTTATCCAGTTTGCTAGAATTGCTTTTTCCTATCTATACGTAGAATTCCACATATAAACAAGGAATGTCAGCTGCTCAAACATAGGATGAGTAGCAGCTGGTTTGACAATAATACTTGTGACAAAGATCAAGGGTTCATAATAGTCTGCAGTCTCCACATGAGTCAACAGGGTAAAGGCAGCATCAAAATGAAATCAGATAAAATAAAAATGCAGAATGCAACACTAGGCAAAAGAACTCTAGATCTAGTGAAATAATTATACCAACTTCTGTTCTGCTTTAATTACACCTCACCTAGAATATTGTTCTGGGTAGGTAATGAGTTTACAGTGGTTGTCCAAGATGGCACAAAATCTGGAAACCAAGTTGTCTGAATGGTGCTCAAGGGAGTTGAATATGTTTAGCTTGGAAAAGGAAAGGCTGAAAGGACAACTTGAGACTCATCTTTAAATACTCTGGTTAGCAGTCAGAATACATTACTAGAACATGAAGCAAAAACTGCAAAGAGTGGGAAATGGGATCATCTGTCATCATTTCCTGCTTTGTCAAGGGTTGATTCAGCGACTTCCAATTCCTGGGTTGAAGTGGGTGGCAAAGTACAGTTACTTAATGGGATTATCAAAACAAATAGTGATTTGAGCAACATAGAAACAGTGCAGCAAATGTTGACATGCTGTAAGACAGAAAGATACAAGGTTTCTGTGTGTATCCTGAACCTTTGAGCCATGATTTGGACTACAATATTATGTGAATCACTGGCTAAAATCTGGTAGTAACTCACAACTGGAGTAGGCCCATTAAATCAGTGGGCGTATGGGCACATTTTACTTCCACTTCCTGGAGTAACGAGGGCTTTGTGGGCCGGATGAATTGGCATCAGAGGCTCGATCTGGGGCTTGGGCCATAGTTTGGGCAGCCCTGGGCTATAGGAAACAAATGTGTTGTCTTTTCTTCCCTTCTGGCTTGCCTGTGATGCAACATCTGATAAAGTACCTCTCCCAAATAATAATATCATCTGCTTCCTTAAAGCAGATGTTTAATCCTGGGAGCTCCTCTCTCCAGTTTCTTTTCCTGAAATTCAGAGTATGCAGATTTGTTGTCATTACCTGCTGTCAAATTTCTTCTGCCTTATGGCATCCCTGTAAGTTCACAACCTCCAGAAGGTTCATCAGTAATAACCCTGCTCAGGTCTTGCTAACTAAAGCCCAGTGGTGGGCTAAAAAAATTTTTTACTACCACACTGTGGGCGTGGTGTGGTGGGGGTGGCCAGGGGGAAAGCCCTGCGTTGCACCCGAATTAGGAATACTTTATCTCAAAGCTTGGATGGGCAGGGCATGCCTGAATTTCTGCTACCGGTTCTGGTGAACTGGTACAAACCTGCTGATGTCCACCACTGCTAAAGGCTGTAGTTCTTTTATTTAGTTAGTTCAGGCAGATGTAGAGAACTGGTAATAAAGCTGCTCACAATTAATACTATAAGTTGTTATAAGAAAGTAAATTTGTTTCACTAATTGATAGCAGAAGCTGTACAGTTGAACCACTTTATAAAAATGAAACACTTCCGAACTTTAGGTGAAAATTAAAAGCAATGTAATTGGCTTTTTTGCAATTATTTTCCTTCAAAAAAGCAATATCCAATCGTCTAACTGGAGTTACAGCAGCGTTCTTCAATGTAGGGCAGTCCAGGTGTTAGGCTACAACATGGGTGCCCAAACTTTTTGGGCCATGGGCCAATCACGTGGTTCAGGAAGCTGGTCAGTAAGGCCCAGGGGCCACGTGCGGCCCCTGATGCCAATTCATCCGGCCCATGAAGCCCTCGTCGCTCCTGGAAGCGGATGTAAAACACGCCGGTATGAGCGTGTTTTACTTCCACATCCAGGAGCGACGAGGGCTTCGTGGGCTGGATGAATTGGCCTTGGGGGCCGCAGTCGGCCCCCGGGCCTTAGTTTGGGCACCACTGGGCTATAACTTCTGCCAAATGGTCAACATTAGGGAGAATGAGATTATGATCTAAAATCTTTGGAGGAGATGAAATTCCTTACAGAATAAAAATGAAACCTCTTGGCCAGGAAGCCCAGAAGACACTTAACATAATAAATTCTAGATATATCTTTTGGGGGATAAATTAAATTTTTTTTACAATGGCTTGCTGTTAAATTATTAATGGCTATCAATCAAAGTGATTATCTCAAATGGTTACAAACAAAATAGTCAACTAACAGAATGTGCTCATCTGCTCTTCTTGAAATGAGTTTGGTCAGAAATCAGTTCTTTTTCAGTTTATCTAAATGATTTCATTTTCTCCACAGTAAGATTTATTTTAGGGGTGGTGGTGGTGGTGGTAACCTTTATACAGTAATGAAAACTGTATTCCCACATAGCCTGGAAACAGTAAGATTCTCAACGCTCAGGTGGCTGCATTCAGAGCCATCTCCTCTATTCCTTATCTTTCAGCGGCACAAAAGAGTCAGGTGGAAACCTTGTCTTCTATTGCTTTTAAGCCAAAACATTTGAAACTTGATTAGTTTGATGACATTTCCATAGTCATTTGACAAGCATGATTAGACACCAGAGTGTATAGAACGCTGTTATCTTCCCACCAAAGTGGTACTTATTTATCTATTTGTAATTTCTTGCTTTCAAACTGCTAGGTTGGCAGGAGCTTGGGCAGAGACAGGCACCTACTCCAAACTTGCTGACCTTCTAGTTGACAAGTTCAACATCTTAACCACTAAGCCACCACAGTCCCAAAACTGTTCAGACTTCAGCACAAAATGTCCCTCTGTTTCAAACATGGTTCACCACTGTGACCCATGGGGATCTTTTGGGACAATTAAAAGCTGTCTGGGGTGTGCTGTTAACTGTCCTTAGATGCCTGGCCATGTCTGCTATGGTTAGGGCCATGGTCTGGAAACCATATTCATGTGTTGCCTATACAGCATGGGTTTATTTGCCGTTTACTTTCCAGTTACATCTTACAGTCTTGCAAAACGTCGTTGTAACCGCATGTTGTCTAATTTCCTTTTTTGTTTTATCTCAGTCATATTGATCAGACGACAACATGGCAAGATCCAAGGAAGGCTCTCCTTTCCCAGATGAATGTTTCAGCCCCCACAAGTCCTCCAGTGCAACAGAATATCATGAATTCAGCAACTGGTAAGGAGAAATCAACAAATCTTCACAGAAATTATAATAGTTAGTTTTCCTTTTTATAGTAACATCTATAACCCCAGTGCGGGCTGTCAGTATTGTTCATCCCAAATGATTTATATACACAATTGACCCTAAATAGGTTTCCTTCAGTATAATTATTATATACTTAGGCTTCTCCAGGTTTCCTTCAATATAATTATTATATACTTATGCTTCTCTTGAGTATATAAAACACTCAATTAAAAATTATGTTAATTTTTTAGTGCAAGGAAATGAGAGTGACATGTACATAAAGAAAGCAAACATGCTTCCTTTAAAATAATTCAACAACTAGTTTTGAACTTTTATTAAATTTATATGTCAAATGTTTTAGTTGCATCATATTTTTCATCTTCTCTCTGATTCTGCCCTTGTCCTCTTAAAATCTTCCTGATTGAGCACAATTTTAAAATAATTGTTGCTAAAGATGTAATTGATGCAGTTAATTCCCCTACCCTCCATGTGATACAAGATTAAAATATATCAATAGAACACTAAAATACTTGAGGAGGCTCAGTTAACTTCAGTATGCATTGGGAAAGCTTATAAATGTCTCAATAATGTTCATGTAAGCTGCTTGTAGATCTCAAAATTCCAATTCTGAGGTTTCATAATATTCCCTAAATGCAGAATTTGTGCAGGTTGATGTTAGCAAGACTCTTTGTGATTAGAATTGATAAGGCTACAGCAACCAGAGAAGATGTAAGAAATCTGCATGGCCAGAGCAATTGGGCCATCAGAGCAAATCACAAGCAGTAGAAATCAAAGACAGACACTTCATGCTGGCCATAGTGATGAGTGCTTAATTGTGTTAAGCATATTTGCACAGCCAGCAGTTCAAGACCCAAGTGCTGCATGATGGAGTGAGTGCCCATAGTTTGTCCCAGCGCCTGCCAACCTGGCAGTTTGAAAGCAAAAAATTTCAAGTAGATAAATAGGTACTGCTTCAGTAGAAAAGGTAACAACATTCCAAGAGGTCCAGTGTTTAGTCATGCCTGCCACACGGAAGCAGATGCAGATAGTGCTGGCTCTTTGACTGTAAACAGATGAGCACCGGCCCCTAGAGTTGGACATACAGTAATACCTCGGATAACGTTTACCTCGGATAACGCTAAAATCGCATAACATTAAGTAATCTGGGGAGGAGAATTGGATCGAATAACGTTAAGGTCCTATGGGATGGATCGGATAACAACTGCTAAAGCCTGTGCGGTTACATTGTATCTCTATGGAGCTTTAACGTTATCCGATCCATCCCATAGGATTTTAACATGGATCGGATAACACTAAAAATCAGATAACACCAAGATTTGTGGAACCAAGTCTTAGCGTTATCCGAGGTATTACTGTAATTGACTTTCAAGCAAGGAAGACCTTTACTAGTTTAAGTGCAGCTGTTTCTAGCTCTGCCATGAAATATGCCCACACCTTTTAAACATTTTTACTTTATATGATATTTTTAGCCCACGTTCGAACCCCAAGGTATTAGCAAGTAAAATGATACTTAAGTGATAGACTCACATATCTCTAATCTTTTGAGCAACAAAAATAACAGTAAACATATATGAATCTAAAATTTGGTAAGATAAAAGTTCAAGCTTAAAATTGTTTGGTGCTACACACCAGCTTCAGTCAAGTAGCAATGTCAAACAGTGAAAATTTTCACATTTCATTTATTATCTTTCTACATTTTAAAAGTGCATTTACTGCATAAATATATAGGAAGCAACAACACTTATTAACGGATACACAAGAACATTTAAGCAACTGTAATGGTCAATAATGAAATCTGTCTTTTTCTACTGTTCTTGAGGGAGAAGGGGCAACTGAATTCCTTCAAGGTCTAGGTATTACAATCAATGAGGCCTTATTCCATGTCTTTGTCCAACTCTTCTTATGGTATTAGGATAGAGAACATGATTAAAACTGTAGGGTTACAAGTTTATGCTGCACCTGATATAATGTGGGGAATGATCAGGTAAAATAATATGGAATTATACTTGGGGATATATTCTCTAAGATAGGTTCTCAACATTTTCAGGTCGTGGGCTTGACTGCCCTCCCCCCTTGACAACTGATCGGGTGAGTTATGTCGTTCCTCCCACTGGAAGCGGAAGTAAAATATGCCCTCATGTGTGGAGAACGCATTTACCACAGTGTTCTGTGCATGTGCAGGCACGTTTTATTTCTGCTTCCAGGAGTGGTGAGGGCCGGATGAATTGGTGTCAGGGGCCAGGTCCGGCTCGCAGACCGTAGGTTATAAATGCCTGCTCTAAGCATTCTGTTTGACGGCTTACTTGTGACAAATTCAGCTTCACTAATAGGAAGAATGCAGGAAGAAGATGATACCTTTTATTAGATCACGTAAAAAATTAAAAGGTATTGCCTTCTTCCTGCATGCTGTCTTCATTTGCCTAATAGGAAGAAAGTACATATCCTCCTTTTGGCAGGCAAGTTTTATATAAGAATTTGACGGCTAGAAAGAAAAGATGTGCTTTGCCTTGAGAAAAAGTGACTGATAGTTTGTCTAGCTTTTCCTGAGAAAGATATGCCTGTCACCTTGAATATTAATTTTAAAGGCGCCTGTCTAATTTGCACACACATATTTGATTTTAGGCGAAAGTCCTGTCTAATTTATCACATTTTACCTCTTGTGGGTAAGAACTCTTGCATGCCTCAGGATAGTTTTGCATGTCCAGTAGTTCTTTTTATTCTTAGGAACGAACCTTCATATGACAGGTCATTTTTATGAGATGTAAACAAAATCAAATTAATTTAATGTTTGATTGTCCTGATGGCCAAGCTGTATGAAGGCATTTTGAAGAGACTGTAGTATGATGGCAATGGTAGCTTTCATAGTCCTTGAGTACTGCAGTTTTCAGAAGGCAAATACAGATTGTGTAGCTTGAACTACTTCCTAGGCCATTGGCGAACCTATGGCACACATTCCAGAGGTGGCACTTGGAGCCCTCTCTGTGGGCACCCATGCAGTCACCCTAGCACATTTTGCCCTGACCCTCTGCCCAGCAGCCCAATGAGAGTGCTTCCTCCCTCCCCCAGCACAGAGTTTACCCAACCCTTCTGCCCAGCAGCCCAATGGGAGGACTTCCTGCCCCCAGGAAAGAGTTCACTCTGCCCAGCAGCCCAATGGGAGTGTTTCCTTCCTCCCCTGTTGCTGTATTGAGACTTTGCAATAAATAAGTGGGTTTTGGGTTGCAGTTTGGACACTCCATCTCTAAAAGGTTTGCCATCATTGTCCTAGGCAGTTGAAACCCCATGGTCTTGTGAATTGCCTTTGCTCTTACACAGTAAATTCTGGTACTGTTTTGCTCCAAGTTGAATTTGTTAGACAGCATGACCTTTGGCAAACCTAAGCAATTTCTGGAAGCAAAAATAACTGAACTGAGTCGGTTATACTTTGAAGACATCTTGTGAAGACAACTCACTGAAAAAGCCAATAATGCTGGGTAAAAATAGCAGGAAAAGAAATAGACAGAATATGAGATGGATTGATTCAGTAAAAGAACCATGGCTGATGTCAGCAGCACTTATCTGATATGGCTTCTCTCAAAGGCATCTCAAGTGACATGGGGATATCTAGAGAAATAATTAATTTAATTAAAATGATCATTTCTGTCACTGGATGATTGAAGTCATCTGGCTTAAACAGTATAAATTTATTCCAGCAGAATTTTACCCAGAAACTCATAGAATTAGTACTTAAAATGTCTACTCCATAATGAGCTATAATACATTTTAAATTAAAACTATATTCACATAGGGCTTTTAAAAAACAAATATTATTTCAATAATATAACTTTACAATCAAAATTTAAAATTATTTCTATTTTTCTTTCTGTTGAAAATACAGTAAAACCTCAGATAACACTAAAACCTGGTTCCACAAGTCTTGGTGTTATACGATTTTTAGTGTTATCCGATGCATGTTAAAATCCTATGGGATCCATAGAGATACATTGTAACCACACAGGCTTTAGCGGTTGTTATCTGATGCATCCCATAGGATCTTAATGTTATCCGATGCAATTCTTCCCCCCAGATTGCTTAATGTTATGCAATTTTAGTGTTATTCGATACTAATGTTATCTGAGGTATTACTGTACTGTTTTTATCTACTATGACTTAAAGACTTACAACTAATGTACTTAACTGTAACAAGTTTTTTTTACTTTAAACTTACAACAAAGTTACATTTCAAAAATAATATAAATAGGAGCAAAGTTCAAATCTTATGTCATATTTTCCCCTCTTCCACTTGGATTTCATGTGTATGGTTTATGCTGTTTTGCATTTCATCTGTCTGTTCTGGTGTCATCTTCCATGTTTCCTATTAGATATCTGTACTGATTTCTTACTGCTAATGCATTTCACATTTTATTGGGGAAATGTTGGTCTGGTATCCTGGGAAAGTGTTAGTCATTCAGGTTCCTGCTTAGTTGTAACAACCTATGCTTTTGAAATGATTTTAGGTCAGGGGTTGCCATCCTTTTTATGCCGTGGGTCTGACCATGCCCCCGAACAGTTGAGCGGGCCAGACCACACACACACACTTGGAAGCGGAAGTGAGCACATTTATGGCTGTCATACATGTGACCACTTCTGCATTTACAACAGCCACGTGTGTGTTTTACGGCTGATGTAAACATGTCCGCTTCCACTTCTGGGTGTGGTGGAGGTGGCAATGGGCTGGATGGAATGGCATCATGAGCTGGGCCTGGTCTGCGGGCTGTAGGTTGGGAACCCCTGTTTTAGGTTGTCAGTAATATTCATTCAGTTATTAATGGGAAATCCTAAATTTTGAAATGTACTTCACCATGAATGTATGTGGTGCCTTATAACATATACAGACGTTATATCCTGGTGCCAGATAGCTTACAGCATAAGAACAGATGGTTGAAAGAGAATAGGTGGAGAAGGATGGAGAAGAGCTGTCACTTAGTTCTTGTTACATTGGGTAAAGTTTAGAAGGACTGAGAGCTTTATAGATGGACAAGGTATATTCTGAAGAGAAGTTTGAAAATTAAATGTTTGTTTTCTGTGGCTCTGATTGCAGGGGATTTAAGGCATAAAGAATAGTGTGTAGAGTATGAAGGGACTAGGAAATCTTTAAACTGAGACTGATGGTAACAATAGGAGGTACAAAGGATTTGTGCAGGAATGTATCCTAATGAACTTGAACTTAAACTTTTTACTGTCCACTTTTGGAGCATTATAGACATTTTGTTTAAAATTGTAATTAAATTCTCTTCCTGTCATCCTGTCTTCCCTTTTGTACTCTCTTGGGTGGTCTTCTTAACTTAAAAGTTTGTGTTCTCTGCTTTGGAAGAGCAACCTTTAAAGCCTGGTTAATAATCTTCACTTCTCACATAATCTGCATACATTTACATAATTAATGTGTGTGTTTGGAATTTGCATTGGAATTAAGTGGAGCATGTTCTATGATATCTCAGTGGTAAACATTAGGGCTGCTCATTACCATAGGACAATTCTGTGAAATGGAACACTTTGGTTCCCATGCAGTAAATGAACATCTCAATGATTAATTGTTTATATATTCTTTAGTGCTCTATAACATCTAGTTCATTTGTGTTGTCATCACCCTTGAGAGAACTGAGTGATTAGTTTTCCCTTTTAAAGACCATAAGGGAGAGAGGATAATGTGGTATGTACTGTCCAGTAAGTCTATGGTCCTGATCTCCCCCACTGCTCAAGTCAGACATTTGATTGGGCCATTGGGCTATACCTATCCTCACAGAAATACAAGATTTCCATCATTGAAGTCTTTATTCATCGTAATCATTATTACTTTAAAATAAAATCCTTTGAAATGATTTCAAAGAATTAAGCAAGGAACACAAAAGGTACCAGCATTAGGTCTTTAGGTAAAGGTTGCCCTTGCTCAAAAGTAAGTTGTATCCAACTCTAGGGTTCAGTGCTCATCTCTGTTTATAGTCAAAGAGGCAGCACTATCTGCATCTGCGGACGTTTTCGTGGACATGTAGCAGGCATAGCTCGACACTGGAGTGCACGGAATGCTGTTTACCTTCCCACCAAAGTGGTTCCTATTTATCTACTTGCAATTTCTTGCTTTCAAACTGCTAGGTTGGCAGGAGCTGAGACAGAGAAGGGAGCTCACTCCGTCATGCAGTACCCAGGAATTGAACTCTGACCTTCCAGTCAGCGAGTTCAGCATCTTAACCACTTGAGCCACTGCAGTCTTTATAACTCTTTTAAAGATAATATCAACTTTCAGTAGTTTTTAGAAGGTGATAGGCAACAAAGATGGAAATAGGTGCATTATTTGAGTCACCTTTTAAAACTTGTGACACAGAAATTAATCTGTACGTATATTCATTGCATTGTTTAAGCCCTTGGAGTGGTGAAAAGTGATAATTTTAAACAGCTTCTGTGTCCCCTAGAACTACAATATTTTCATTTCAGATGTGTGGAACAAATAGTCCAGTATAAAACAGTTTTTCTCTTTTGGTTGCCCCAACCCTCATTGCCACTACAAACTTCCTCAGTGTCTAGGTCAGACGTGAAACTGCCAAAATTAAGGCATCTTTTGGTGAATTCATTCCACAGTTCCCTTCACCTGACCTAGTGTGAGATAGATTAGCCAGCAACACAAGGTTGCCATTACCAGGGTACGCCCAATTGTGGTTCAGAAATACCACAGTCTTCGAGGAGGCTCTTTCTGTGTACCCCACTACAAACTGAAACCATTCGTTTCATATATGCTCTATTCTATATAAATTATTTTGGGTTTCTTTTTAAGTTCAGTTTTCTTTTTAAAATTTAATTTTTTCAGTGGGGGGCACACCAGAGTCTACTATGAATTGCTTCCTTCTGTGTTACAGGCCCGCTCCCTGATGGATGGGAACAAGCCATGACCCAGGATGGAGAAATTTACTACATAAACCATAAGAACAAGACCACATCTTGGCTAGATCCAAGACTTGACCCACGCTTTGGTAAAGGTTCCTCTCACTTAAGACTTTTTTTCTTATTACATAAGACACTTATTTACTTAAGTAAATGTAATCATTTAAGTCAGTGTCCTGTAGTTAAAACATTGGCTAAATATTTCAAATTAACTTGAGATATTAATTCACCTACTTGACACAGTGTCTCTAGCGAGATCTGGATTTAGATACATTTTGAGCAGACACACTGTAATCAATGGTATTACATTAATAATATGTGCTGTCAAGTTAATTCTGATTTAGGGGAACCTTTCAGGTTTTTCTAGATATTAAAATGTTCAAAATTGATGTATCAGTCCTTCCTTTTGGTGATATTGTGGGACCAAGCAGCTTGTCCAAAGCTACACATGTTGCTGGCTTTTCTCCTAGGAGGCATGGTGGAGATTTGATCTCCCAACCTTTGGCTCTGCAGTCAGATGCTCCAGCACACTGAACTATCAGCTGACATCATATTAGTCATGATTTAAAAGTCCTGTTGATTTCATTGATCTTCTCTAAGTCTGACTAAATCTACATTCACCCCATTATCTCTCTTTAGCAATCCAATTCTGCCAACAACACATAACATTTATAGCCCTAGACTATGTTTCTCCTCGCTAGGCAAGAACCTTATTGGGGCACAGTGTTGCTCATCTCTTGTCAATGATGTTAGACCAGGGCTAAAACTCACCAAAGCATCCTCCATCGGATCCCTTGGTCAAATGAAAGCAGGGGGCACATGTCATGGTCCGCCTAGCCAAGGGGTTGCTGTGATACTCAAATGGCTAAAAGAGCCGCATGCAGATGGACTTGATTTCTCAAGTCCATTTGCATGCGAGGAATGTTGTCACGGAGACGTCCACCAATGTGCAGACTCCTCGCTGAATAACGACTCTAAGGTATTATGTTTCTTCTCTACCACCCCTTCCTTTTGGTCTCATGGCCTTCCAGTTATCTGGTGCCATTCTATTCTCTCAGATTCATATTCTTCAGGCTACTATAAAAATATTGAGTAATTATATAGTCGTCTGTTGTTGCAATAGTCTTGTACAGGTATGTCAATATTTGTGTTCCATATAGAGGACCTAGAACAGTGATGGCAAAACTTGGCACTCCAGCTGTTCTTGAACTTCAATTCCCAGAAACCCAAGTCTCTGAATCCACACGAATGGGTTTACTGAGAAGACACAGCTGTTCTTGAACTTCAATTCACAGATGCTCATGTCTCTGTGAATCCACATGAATGGATTTACAGAGACTTGGGCTTCTGGGAATTAAGTCCAAGAACAGCTGGAGCGCCAAGGTTTGCCAACATGGACCTAGAATGTACAATGATAATTTATCTGAAGGCATCTAGTAAGTTTTGCCCCAAGAAAAAATGGCCTAGAACTGTTTTAATTAATGGCTCAAACTTCTAAACAATATAAATAAGTCTGTGTTGAAGGAAATGGCCAATCAGCCTTCTTAATCTTATTTCTGCTTGACTTTTTAAACTTTGTCTTCCCTTAAGCTGTCTTTTAGCTACTTACATCTCTTCCACTAAGGTTGTTCAGCACTCAGTCTCTCCACACATCCTGATCCCATTCGTTCTGCCAAGTCAGGACATGACTTTCCTATCCTTTGGCTGATTTTCTATTCTTGCACATGAATTCAAGTGGTAGCACATTTGGCTGGTCATTGTTCAATAATTAGGGTGATTGTGACCATTTCTCAACTTTACACCAAGTCAACCAATAAGGCTAGGTTGCAGATAGCAGCCAGGTAACATCAATATTCAGGATATTATAAGGGCATGTCTATTTAGTATTGTGAATCTTTGTTACATTCAGTAAGTTTTATACAAATATAATACACTGTAATAATTTCCATGCTATTCTAAATCTTGTACTCCATAATGTGTATCAGAGCTCCTTATCAAATAGTAATGGGTTAAAAAACTGGAAACATGCACATCTTTTTGTCTCCAGTGTAGTATTTGTTGCACATCTAGCAACCACTGATGTGTGTGTGGTAAATGTGAAAAATTCAGCTACTTTCCCTTGCAGTGAATGGTGTCTGTGCATCTGAAGGATTGTGTTTCATGTGTTTAATAATAATAATAATAATAATAATAATAATAATAATAATAATAATAATAATAATAATAATAATAATAATAATAATAATAATAATAATAATAGCCCAAGGCCCCTTCATTATGGGGTGCCTCAGGGCTCGGTACTCTCGCCTCTCCTATTTAATATCTACATGAAACTGGTGGGCAAGATCATTCGTTCCCACGGGGTGAGGTATCATCAAGATGCTGATGATACCCAGTTATATTGGGTGGGCATCAAAATGATGCTGTGGAAGTCCTTTCCAGGTGCCTGGAGGCTGTTTTAGGGTCTGGATGGGGGAGGAGCTTCAGCTGAATGCTGGCAAGACTGAGTGGCTGTGGATTGGTGGGGGATCCATCGTTATCTCGGGAGCTACCATCTTTGGTCCTAGATGGGGTGGTTTTGCCTCAAACAGACCCGGTGCATAATCTGGGGGTCCTCTTGGACCCGCGACTCATGCTCGAAGAGCAGGTGGCAGTCTTGGCCAGGAGGGCCTTTGCACAGAAATTCACGTTATTCACCAGTTATGCCCGCTCCTATATCAGGACTCCTTGTTCATGATCACACACACTCTGGTCACCTCCAGACTTGATTACTGTAATGCGCTCTACATGGGGCTGCCCTTGATGACCATTTGGAGGCTTCAACTGGTCCAGAATGCTGCTGCCTGGGTGGTGATGGGGTGTGGGCGGTATGCACATGCCTCACCGCCACTGCAGGAGCTGCACTGGTTGCCAGTATGTATCCAGGTGCAATTCAAGGTGCTGGTAATCACTTTTAAAGCCCTACATGGTAGTGGGCCAGGATACTTAAGAGACCACCTCACCCTAAGAACATCTACCCATCCCACCAGAGCGGACCAGGGAGGCTCTCTAGTTGTTCCATCAACCAGAGAGGGGCATCTCTCTGGCACTAGAAGGAGGGCCTTCTCTGTGTCCACTCCAGCCCTATGGAACCTGCTGCCAACTGAGCTATGTCTCCAGATGGAATTGCTGCCCTTTAGAAAAAAATATAAAACCATGGCTGATGGGACAGGTATGGGGTACTGGCTGCACAGCGACCCCAGCTTGCTGGTTGGTTTGAGCCCCTTCTCTCCCTTAATCTTTTAATCTTCTAGACTTAGTTTTAATCTGATCTGTCATTATAATTCGTTGATAGGTTTTTTTAAAAAAATTAAATTTTAAATCTTGTATAATTTTTAGATCTGAAGTTTTTAGGGAATGTTTTGATTTATTTGTTGTTATGTTTAATGATATGTAAACCGCCGAGTCACCCTGGCAGGAGCTGGGACAGAGACTGGTGCTCAAACCATCATTCAGTACCTGGATCTCGAACAGTATCTCAAACTGCCAACTTGCTGACCTTCCAACTAACAAGGCAAGCTTCTTAACCGCTGAGCCACCACAGACGCTGTTGAAACATGGTATTAATGAATAAATAATTTTTTGTGGGACTGCCATATTAAATTATGACTATGATTTTAGCAACTAGTTTACACAAGTAATTCATAATTGAATTTCATTCTTTTAATTTATTTTTCTTTCTATAAAATTTGTTGGAAAATCAGTTTTTGACCAAGGTTCAGAATTTTAAACAGATGATTAAATAGAGATAACAAAGTTTTTATAAACACCCCAATAATAAAAGAGTGGCTTGAAGATTTTCTTAGTTTAATATACAATGCAGTCACTATCCAGGTTTATTCAGAAGTAGTCTATGTTCAGTGAGGCTAATAAACCTCTTCAGAATTGCATCCTGAATCTAGCTGGAGTTCAGGTAGATAGACAATCACATAGTTTTATTTCTCCATGAAATGTCCAGTACTACGTTTTAATTAAGGTGAGCCCTTTGAATTAGTAGGGATTTGGTGAGTCAGCTCCTCTCTATGTTCCATTAGATTTCAACCAAAGTATGGGTTGCTCCATAACATTTTACATGGTTGTGTCTAATTCTATGTTTTGTTTGTGTGAGTGAGTGCAGATCTCTTTTTTCCTTCCTTGACCTCTAATGATAAAATGAACCAAGTAGGAGCATTAGTGTACTGTGGAACTAAATCCATGGAGTTCTCTGAAGGCATGCAGTGCTGGTGCATTGCTAAAGGCAAGCAGGTTTCTGCCTGGGCATGGTGCTTAGATAAGAGGTTGCCTGAAAATCTTGAACTGCTCTGAGCGTCTTGAAGAAAGACCAAGATAGGATCACTTACCATAAATAAATAATGATTGACTTTCCAAAAATCGTTATCTGTATAGGTTGGTTCTAACATCTGAGATGCATATGACTATGTAGATAGAAATATGCAGTACAGTTGTACCTCTCTTAAAGAGCATAATGCATTCCACAGGATTGCTCTTTAAGTGAGTTTGCTCTTTAAGTGAAACACCATTGTAAGTGACCAATTGTGGGGGAGATTGCAAACCTCGATTTATTTGTTAAGTGAGTTTTTGGTTGGTTTTACTTGTTAAGCGAAGCGAACATTCAGAGAAACTTCTGCTCTTTAAGCAAGTTACTCTTTAAGCGAAACGCTCTTTATCCGAGGTTTGACTGTACCATGGTTATTGGCAAGAAAGCAGAACACAATGGTTTCCAAACTTCAGTTTTCCTGGCTTCAGTGCAGTTGTAGAAAAATAATGGATAGATCAGTCGGAGTGGTGTACAAATTACTTTGAAGATTTACTGGGTTTTTGACATATTAAAGCTATAGACCACAGGGGAGAGGGAGACATTTAACTCCACAGCTGTCATAGAATGTACATTGCTGGCAGACACAATATTTCATTGGGTTTTGTGTTTGCCTCCCTGTTAATATTTATATTACTGTTGAAGCATTGCTTAAACCTTATTACATTACAGCAAACTTTTAAAAGATTTCTGTTTGCAAATTTCAAATAAGCCACAAAGCTTTATTGCAAATGAGCAAGAAGGCTCAATAGTAATTTAACCAGTTGAAATACCATACCAGTACCCAGAGTGTAGGTTAATTGTGGCTGCTAGAGACTTATTGGGAGTGCTGTAATCCTGTCTGGGTAGTATGAAGCGCTTCTGCCAAATTAGATTACCAACCTGCCTGCTACAATAGAGTGGCTGCATAAATAAAATACACAAAATGGGAGCTGCAACAAACTATTGCAGTATGCCTTATGTCCCTAATCAGAATGTTCTGATTAGAGTTTTCAGGAACACGGAGAAGAAAACAGACATTTATTTTTCTGCTCTCCTGAACTACTACTTCTGCTGTGCTCTGTAATCCTAACAAGTCAGATGGAAGGCTGCCTGGCAACTCCAAACCAGATTACATTATTTCTGTCTGGCATGATTGATAGGTTTTTATAAAATGATGACACCCATCCAAACCTTTGTTCCTGAGACTATTTAGAATAGTATGCTAAACAAGTTCTGAGAGGTTTTTTAAAGCTTTGAGACAATAATTTACTATCTACGCACCTGTCTCAGAATTGTTTTATATTTGTCTAATTTTTAAAGGAAAATTGCCGCAAGACAGCATTCAAATGTTTGATACATGGAAATTTTAAAAACTATAGGGATTCTAGAGATAAACGATACTAGTGCCAAACTCATGATGAGTGATTTCATTATAGCTGGAAAGGAGTGCTGTGATGGTATTTTGTTGGCAGCCTAAAACAATGTTCTACAAGGCAATTCTAAAAATGGATATGTCCAAATTTTTTAAAATGTTTTGATTTTGGATCATGTACTGACACACCCCAGCGGACATGGTCGCCACACAGCAGCACTATACAGAGAGTCTATTCAAGGAGAGTCCAAAGAGCAAAGTCCAAAGAGCAAGCCAAAGTCTGGTTACTGGTAGTTCAAGTAAGTTTCTAGTGCAAAGGATGTCCAGGGGCTTCGTCACGGTTGGCAGAGAAGTCAGGGTCACGGCAGCCAAGTCAGGGTCTAGGCAGGCAATCTCAAGAGGTATCCGAAGTCAAGCAGGGTGTTGGCTTAAGAGCCTCCCAGCTAATGGCTGTCAGCTGGGAGCCTTCTCTGGTAATGAGTTCTAGCTTGCTTGTATCTCAACTGCAGCTCCTTCTGCACCTTTCCCCTGGCTTCTGGTCATCTGCCTGGGGAAACAGAGTTGGGCCAGAAGCAGGTTGAGATTCCTGGTTCAGGACCTTTTCAGGTTCAGGTGTAGGCAGAACTGGGCTGGGCATAGGACGTACTTCCTCAGCCAGGTCATCTTCGGAGTCTGATGAGGACTGGATCACAACAGATCATCACCAAAGTTGGCACAGGTATAGCATACGATCACCTATTTTTCTGTTTTAAATTTGGGGATGTTGGAGCAAAGAGTTTTTAAGTAATGATTTTTAAAAGCAAAACTGGCTTACTCCCATGCAGAAACAAGCAGCCTTTTATACTCCCAGATTTGAATAGATAAAATATACGGAGAAGGCCATTCTTATCTTGATGAAGAATGGTCAGTCCCACTTGCTTTCTTTAAAACATAGAATGAGTCTCAGCTGCAGGGGAACTAAAATATTGATTGTTTTAAAAAGGTCTTTCAAATGGAAACTGACTGTTATAAACTGGGTAGAACTGACTTTTATCAACTGGGATGAGCCTGCCAAAGTATAGATACATTGTTGCTGGTTGGCTGAGCTCTGGGACTGTCAAACATTTGACCCTGTCAATCAACCTAATTGGCTGATAGGATGAGGACTTTTTAGTTCTTTCCTAGCCAAATATGGATTATTTTGCTGATTGTAAAAACATTTAAAATATATTTTTAAAAGCCTAGAGAAAAAATATCCAGCAGTTTGCTTATGTAAGCTGTGAAATTACTGTTTTTTGCCTTGTGACTGAGGATGGCCTTACATGTTGATAACAGTTTTGGTGCCTGTTCAACATATCTTGTTACAATACGATTGTTTGATAGTTAAGGGAAAAAAATTGCCAAGATAATGTGTGCTTCAAGTCACTTCTGATGTGTGGTGACTGTATGAATTAATGACCTCCAAAATGTCCTATCATTAAAGAGTCTGCAAATTGCTGCCACTTAAATAATTTGTTTCCTATCCCACAGGAGAATTGGGAGCGAGTGTCAATTCTCCATTTTAGCCTTGCATATGAGCTCCACAGAACTTAATAAACCTACTTCCTTGCAGTTCTGTGGAAAATTACTAAAAACATAACTAATTAGCCCGCAGAATGTCACTACAGTAATACCTCGCATAACAAGCATAATGCGTTCCACACACTTGCTCGTTATGCGAGTAATTCGTTAAGCGAAACACATTTCCCATAGGGAAAGGTACATTTCCCATAGGGAAATGTATTTCGCTTAACTTTGCCTGCGGTGCATGCGCGTCACCTTGGTATTTGGAAAGGGTACAGGGATCTTCTCCATACCCTTCCCAAACCCCTGCTGACGTGCACGTGCCTGCATGGTGTTTGGGAAGGGTATGGAGGAAGATCCCCTTATCCTCCTCAACACGCTGCAGGCGCGCACCTTGAGTCACCCTTTGCGATGGCTTGGGCGCCGGGTTGAACGGGCGCACGCCTGTTTATCCTGGCACCCAAACCCCCATCGCACCCTTTGCGATGGGGGCTTGGGCGCCAGGTTGAACGGGTGCGCGCCTGTTTATCCCGGCACCCAAGCCCCCATCGCAAAGGGTGTGATGGGGATTTGGGCGCCGGATTGAACAGGCGCGCGCCTGTTTATCCCGACACCCAAATCCCCATCACACCCTTTGCGATGGGGGCTTGGGTGCCGGGTTGAACGGGTGGGCTACCTGTTTATCCCGGCACCCAAACCCCCATCGCACCCTTTGCGATGGGGGCTTGGGCACCGGGTTGAACGGGTAGGCTGCCTGTTTATCCCGGCACCCAAGCCCCCATCGCACCTTTTGCGATGGGCTTGGGCGCCGGGTTGAATGGGCGCCGCCTGTTTATCCCGGCACCCAAGCCCCCATCGCAGACTAGAGCATGCTGGCTGGGTGTTTTGGAATGCAGCGGGGAGCCACCTGTCAGCTGGGCATTTTGGAACGCGGACGGGGACTCCCCACTGCTTTCCAAAACACCCAGCCAGCACGCTCTAGTCTGCGGGGTGTTTTGGAATGCGGCGGGGGAGTCCCCCTTTGCATTACGAAACACCCCGCAAATACGAAGCTTCTCGTTAAGCAAATTTTTGTTCGTTCAACGAAGCAGACCTTTTGGGGAAAGTTCTGCTCGTTAAGCGAGTTTTTCGCAATGCGAGATGCTCGCTATGCGAGGCATTACTGTATTCTACTTGTTTGCTCTTGATAAAAACACATGTCATTTGTGTCTTCTGGGTGGATAAACAGCAGTGACCTTTTAGAAACAGAGTTTTGCCTTTTCTCTATAGAAACAGGAAATTACTTGCATCTCTTAATAATCTGATTTAAAATAGTGTTTCATAATAACACGGTTTAAAATAATGAACAACCTTTGTTAGAGTCTGTACTCATAAAATCTCTTAATCCATGAATCATTATGAAATGCACAGTATAAAGATAGATCTTTCTGTAAGTAATAAAGTCTCTAACTTAAAAGTAGAGTTTTTAATTGCATAAAATGTGAATATTTAGGCAGCTAAACAGCATGGGCATTCATTTCCATAACATAAGAAATACTGTTTTGAACAGCAGCTACCAGGAATAAACCACTAGAAAACTGGCATTTAAAATAGTGGATTTTGTTTGGTTTTCCTGAATGTGAATACAGAAGTCCAAAGAGGAACTTTTTAGTTTTACAACTGTTACTCTGTCTTTCATTCAAGGTGTACTTAGACCAACATAATGTTATTTATGCGCCTGAATAGCAAAAGTTATCATTTAGCTGCAAACAGATATTTTTAACTACGCTCAATTAATAAATCAGTATTCACTGGAAATAAGTCAGCAAGCTGAATACATTTCATATGAAACATGATCAGAAGACTGATCTTACTTTTCCTTGGAATCTCCAGTGATGGCCCCTGGGTGGGAAAAGGGAGGAACCAGTTCTTTCACAACCCCAAGTCAATCTTGTTTGGCCACCTGGAAGAAATTATTTTCATGTTAATTGCTCTTTAGGAGTAATGAATTGTCACCATGTTAAGCGCCAGGCCTGAATAAGAGGTTGTTTGATTATTTTTTGGTGTAATCATTTTTGAATTTCTCCCTATTGCTGTGCAATAGAGTGAGCTCCTGTGTCTGTCTCAGCTCCTGCCAACCTAGCAGTCTGAAAGTAAGAAATTGCAAGTAGATAAATAGGTACAAAACCTTCCTAAATGAGCAATGCAAAGAAATAGTGAAAACAACATAAGGGGTAGGGCTAGAGATCTTTTAAAAAAAATTGGGGAGATCAAGGGAATGTTTAAAGCAAAAATCACCATGATAAGAGACAAAATGGCATGGAGTTAGCTGATGCAGAAGAGATTAAGAAAAGATGGCAAGAGTACACAGAGGAACTATTTAAAAAGGACCTCAACACCACTGATAATCACAATGATAAGTTTTTTGAATAGTAGCCGTGTTAGTCTGTGGTTCAGGCATATCAGAAAATAAAAAAGTAATTAAAAAAAACACTGTAGCACTTTAAAGACTAACTGCTATATTTTTGTTGTTAGCTTTCGTGGATCAAGTCCACTTCAGACAAGGAGTGAAACTTCCAGGCACAGTTTATATATACCAAATGTAGGGGTCTGGATGTTAAAGGGGAGGTGGATGTGCTCAAGCAGAATGACAGACAAGCAAACATAACAGTACAAACACAAATCAGACGTCCAGAATGGCAACACAGAGAAACATGTCTCAAACCACTTCAATCTACCTGGACACTCTATCCAAGATCTGAAGTCTGGAACAGAGAAATTGCAAAATTAGGATTGAAAGAGAGACAACAGAAATCAAATATATCCATCTGTTGGACACCCATCACAGAGGATTGAATATAAGCTAAGGGTTTTTGGGACATAATCAGATTTGATACACAGTTTGCTATATGCTGCTAGATATTTTATATACAGTAAAACCCCGATGTATGAATGCCCCCACTTACAAATAATTTGACTTACGAATTGGTTCTGCGCTTAAATCCATGCCTTGAGTTACGAACATGCCTCAATTTATGAACTAATTCTTTTTCCTCTGTGTTGCCTCGAGTAAAGCCAAAAACCCCATTTCCCCTAGGGGTTTATATTTTATACATATCCAGCCTCTCAGAGCCCTATAGGTGACAGTAGATTGCTTACAGAGGAGTTCTTTGTCTGGAGTTTCGGCACCAAAATGGCTGCCGGTTGAAGTTTCTAGCTGTATTTTTCTGAGTTTTCTGTCCATTTTCAAAGCTTTTTTAAGGTAAGGAACAGCGTTTTTAATTATGCATGCTTTCCTTTCAATGCTGCTATTGTATTTGGGTGGTTTGACTGATTTTTGGAGGATGAAGTGGGGGCTTTTTCTTTACCCCTATAGGTATGCCTTGACTTACAAACAAATTCGACTTACAAACAATGCCATGGAACTGATTTTATTTGTAATTCGAGGTTTTACTGTGTTATATGTTGGTGCATTACAAACTTCCTACCAATTCTCTTTTACCACTTTAGCAGAATAGGAAGTAACCAAGTTACAGTAAGTGCAACAATGTTTTTGTTTTATTACTTTTTTGTTTCCTGATATGTAAGTAAGAGGTTAATCAGAAACCAGAAAAGGCTTTACTCCACACCTTTGATATTGAAAGGAAGACATTTAAAACTAATCTGTATAATTATTGTTGCTGATAGCTGTAGGAAGCTGTATTGCTATGCTTGCTTGTCTGTCATTCTGCTTGAGCACATCCACCTTCCCCTTTAACATCCAGACCCCTACATTTGGTCTGAAGTTTTTTTCACCCATTTCTGGCTCTCTGGCACCCCTGCTGGCTCTGGGGAGGTTGGGGAACCCAATCTGCACTGTTCCCGACCTCCCTGGCCGGTGTAGGTCTGCGGACCAGCCATGAATTTTTAGATGCATACATCTTTATGGAAGTGATTTAATATTGCATGCCTCCTATTTTTTTGACAAAATTTGGAGAACAAGAGGGATGGAAGATTAGTGAAATGCATTGTACTAAATTGAATTTTTTCAGAAGAAATTACCTTTTGGAGTATACAGTAATTTAAAATCAATGTCGGTAAAAAAGAAAGGTTTTTTTCTATAGAAGATGAGTACCGTAAATGCAAATTCAGCTGCTTATATACTACCTCATAGTGCCAAAACACTCTTTGGATGTTTTACAAGGTAATTATGTAAACTACAATTTGTCCTCTGTGTTTATATAATACAGTGTTGCATTCTCCATAAATGAGAAAAACAGAATTGAGCGTTGTGCTCATTTTGCCATCCTCAGAAGGATAGGCGGCTGAGTTAACTTTGAGGCTTTTGGGATCAAACTCAAATCATGAGCAGAGTTTGGACCACAGTAGGTGCAGCTTAGCCTCTGTGCCACGGAGTTCTCTCTCTCTCTCTCTCTCTCTCTCTCTCTCTCTCTCTCTCTCTCTCTCTCTCTCTCACACACACACACACACACACACACACACACACACACACACACACACACACACACACACACACACACACACACACACACACACACACACACACACACACACCCCAATTGAAATTCCAATTGCACTAGCTTTAAGAGGATTCAGCAGGTTGCTAAACATTTGTCTTATTTATTTATTTAATTTATTTATTTATTTATTTATTTAATCGATCAAACTTTTATGCCGCCCTCCTCACATGGACTCAGGGTGGCTAACAGACTTTAAAAACACTTAAAACACAATAAAAACACAGTCTAAAATAACTGTACTCTTGGTAGAGTACAGTTACTAGTACTGTAAAACTCAATTTTTTTTTGTTACAATGAATTTACCTTTTACAGATTGAGTTTACCTTGTCCATCAAGTGAGATTCAGGTTACAATCATCAATCCCATGGTGAGATAATTTTTTGCTCCATGTTTTAACAAACAGCCCCTATATTCATATGCATAGTTACATCAGAGTAAGGCTTTGCTTTAAAGCAAACTAGTTGTTATGAACATACAGTATTTGTATTCTTCTTGTAACTTAAAAGACATGCCTGTTTCAAGAAGGATCCCATAGGTAAACTATGTTTCCCTCTCGTCTTGTTCCAAATCCCTCTTTTTTCCTTCTAAATCCTTGTCTATCCTCTGTGAAACAAAGACTTGTTTGTTCCTTGTCTGCCTGTGAGGTCTTTGCGCCATGACCCATCTGTGGGTATAGAACCCCATATTTAAAGGTTTCCCTAATACCCATGAAAGCAAAGAACAGGAAGCTGTTAAATCCAAGCTCTAGCAGATAAAAGAAGTTATTTTTTCTTTCCCCTCTTCTCAGTTTAGCGTTTATAAACAAACTGAGTGTTTAAGGATCATTTAGAAGGTTGTCTTGAACCCCTGAAGTGATGCTGTATGTATGGTAAAGAAAAAAGTGTTCCCTGTGAAGAGTACACAGGTATTTGTGTGGCTTTTGCTGTACCACATCACTCTTCCCCACCAGTTTTAATTACCATATATACTCAACTATAAGTCTTCCCAAATATAAGTCAAGGTACCTAATTTGGACCTCTAAAACTAGGAAAATAGATTGACCCGAGTATAAGTCAGGGTGGAAAATGCAGGAGCTCCTAGTGAGTTTCAATAATTAAAATACATGAAAATACAGTAAAATTAATTAATTTAGACTTTTGTGTGGGTATGTTTTTGAGTGTTTATGTTGACCCGAGTATAAGTTGAGTCCCATTTTTGGACCTCATTTTGGGGGCTAAAAACCCGACTTATACTTGAGTTTATACAGTAGTTGTGGGTTGTCTTAACTTAATTCCAAAGGCTGCATCAATCAGGTCATTTAAGAGAGGCCTAATTGTGTGGAAGAGCCCTTTAGTTTTCCTCACTGTGCTTCATTTTCAAACTGACAGATATCAGACATAAATGTTGTTGTTGTTCAGTCAGATAGTTGAGTCCGACCCTTTGCAACCCCATGGACCACTGCATGCCAGGCACCCCTATCCTCCATCATTCTCCACAGCCCACTCAGCTCTATGCCCATTGCATCATCGATGCCATCTAGCCACCTCATCCTCTACCATCCCCTTCTTTTGCCTTCGATCTTTCCCAGGATCAAGGCCTTCTCGAGTGAGTCCTCTCTTCTCATTTGGTGGCCAAAGTACTTTAGCTTCATCTTCAATATTTGTCCTTCCAAGGAGCAGTCAGGGTTGATTATCTCCAGGATCGACTTATTTGATCTCCTCGCTGTCCAGGGGACTCTCAAAACTCTCCTCCAACACCACATCTCAAAGGCGTCTATTCTTCTGCACTCAGCCTTCCTCATGGTCCAGGTCTCACAACCATACATTGCTACTGGGAATACCAATACAGTAAAACATCATATAACACTAAAACCTGGTTCCACAAGTCTTCGTGTTATATGATTTTTCGTGTTATATGATCCTCTATGGCAGTGGTCTGCAAATAGTGGCTCTCCAGGTGTTTTGGACTTCAATTCCCAGAAGCCCAAGTCAGCACTACTGTTGATCGAGGCTTCTGGGAATTGAAGTCCAAAACACCTGGAGAGCCACTATTTGCAGACCAAGGCTCTATGGGATCCATAGAGATACATTGTAACCACACAGGCTTTCGCGGTTGTTATCTGAAGCATCCCATAGGATCTTAATGTTATCTGATGCAATTCTTCCCCCCAGATTCCTTGATGTTATGCGATTTTCGTGTTATTCGATACTAATGTTATATGAGGTATTACTGTACTTAATAAATTTAAAAATACTTACATATTTTCTGCTTTTTGGAAGAGTTTTGTATTTTCTTAAAGATGTGGTGAACCTCTCACTCCAGTTTTTACTGCTAAACTGTGAAGAAGTGCTGTTCTGCCACTCTGTGTGTGTGGGTTTTTTTTTTAAATCTTTGTCGGAGATGTTCCTTGAGAAATTGTCTCCATAGATATTAATCATTGTGCATCTCAGGATTGGCTGAAAGCGTGTTTAAGGAATTGAAAGTGTTGGTTATTTTTACCGCACATCTATAAATAGCTTAGGTTTGATCCCCAGCCCAGTAGAGCTGGCTGATGGCTGTCTGTTTACAACTGAAATGGAAATTGGCACAATTTTTACTTGAGCCTATATTTATCATAAATGTATTCTGTTTTGTTGACCCAGGAGCAGTCCCCTTGGCTGAACTTTGTAATTAGAATAGCAGACTTGGTGCCCAAATGTTTTATTAGTTTATAACAGACTTTGAGAATTCTGGATGTTGACCGCATTGTGAAATGAGCTGCCCTGGAGAAGAACTGTCACTTCAGTGGCTGTTGTTCTTCTTCCCAGATGTCTTTACTCTGGATACAGTTTGTCCACTTCTTTTATTAGACCACTCTAATAAAGTGAATTGGAGGACCCTTGGTTTCAGCCACAGGGTGAAAGCTGAATTTGTACAGTCAAACCTCACATAAAGAGTGTCTCGCTTAAAGAGTAAATCGCTTAAAGAGCAGAATTTTCTCTGAATGTTCGCGTCGCTTAACAAATAAAACCAGCCAAAAATTCGCTTAACAAATAAATTGAGGTTCGCAATCCCTCCCCCACAATTGGTCACTTACAATGGTGTTTCGCTTAAAGAGCAAACTCGCTTAAAGAGCAATCCTGTGGAACACATTATGCTCTTTAAGCGAGGTACAACTGTACTAGGTTTTTAACTGGTCAAAATAAAAATTCTAAGAACTTCTTTTTGATCATCTCGAAAGATTGGTTGTGCAGGGTCGTCTAAACCAGTGATTCACAACCTGGGACACACACACTCCGGGGGTGGGAGGGTAACTTCAATTCCCAGAAGCCTAAGTCAATACATCAGCTGATCAGTGCTTTGGGAAATTGACTTAGGCTTCTGGGAATTGAAGTCCAAAATCCACAAGGTGGGAAACACCAGACTCTAAACTATGGGTAGTTAACTTTGGCAGATTTAAGGGTATGCTTCCTGACCCTAAAACATCTCCAAAGGGTACATAGAAAGCCCACAATTCCAGAATTTTAGAAGCACAAAATTAGAATTGCATGGAAATACATTTTTTGTTTTGTTTTGGGGTGTTAATTATGGAAGGGGCTCTTTGACCTATTTAAAAAGTGAATCAGTTTCCAGAGGATTCAGGAGCAGTAATACACTCTTTTGGCTAGGGAAGGCTTGAGGGTTTTTTGTGTGTGGTGTGTTTTTTGTTGGGGGGGGGGGGTTAGTAAGTTTAGTTTGGAATTCCATGGCATAGTCCAGGGGTGCCCAAACTATGGCCCGTGGGCCAGATCTGGCTCCCGATTGTGTGTTTTACTTCTGCTTCTGGGAGCAACGAGGGGGCACAGACTGGATGAATTGGCATAAGAGGCCGGATCTGGGCACCCCTGGTTTAAGCAGAGAAAATGGCAGCCTAAAAATATATCTCATCCTGTTGCAAAACATATCTGTTGCAAAACAGATTGCAAGGCTTGTTTTACTTCCTCTTCCAGTGGGAGGAACCACATGACCAGCCCACTAAACCACATGACCGGCCTGTGGCCCAAAAAGTTTGGGCACCTCTGGCATAGCCAAACTTAAAAGGCAAATTATATAAAACAAACTGTTACACACTGATATGTGACAACTTCAGAATCCTAAAAGGAAGAGGGACCCAAGATCACATTGTAAATATCTGCTGGATACTCAGAGTGTACCAAAGAATTCTAGAAGAAGTTCAGTTTGTGCTTTATAAACTATAGCAAAGCCTTGACTGTGTGGATCCTGAGAAAGTGTGGGATGTTCTGAAATAAATGGTTGTGCTTCAGCAGTTAAGAGTCCTAATACGGAAAGTATGTTGTGGAAAAAAAGCTATTGTTAGGGCAGAATGTGGGGAGACCGAACGGTTACTTGTAGGCAAAGGTGTCAGACAAGAGTGCATTTTATCCTCTGATCTGTTCAATCTGTATGTAGAACATATCGTACAGAAAGCCGGACCGACTAGATTCAGATGGAGTGAAAATTGGCAGAACGATAATTAATAGTTTAATACATATGAAGATAACATAATCTTATTGGTAGAAAGCAGGAATGATGTGAGATGGTTTTTAACAAAAGGGAAAGAAGAATTGGTACGCAGCCATCACAAAAAAGTATAGGGAAAAGTTACTCCTGTTTGCAATCTTATTGCAAGAGTACTTATTCTCTTGCACTTTCCTCAACAAATGGAATTCCAACTTGTTGCGATGTACAAATCCAGCCATTGTTTGTCAGTTGGTAGAATATATAAAGGCATTTTATGTATGTTATTTAGATATATATAAAATAGTTTTTCTGCTTGGAAGCCAAAGACTGGTTCTAGGTAGTTCTAAAAATTATTTAAAGCAAATCCTAGTTCTGTATTCCAATTAAACTGCATGGGAATTCATATATATTTGCATAAGCCTGATGATGGACATGGTTTTGGCAGAAATTCTTTTCAGTAGCTTTGGAATTTAGAAAATGTTGGGAAAAGCTAGGGTGGTAGAAGTTGTAACGAAAGAGCTACCTGTTAGAAGGCAGTTTAGATGCTTCCTAGACCTCTTCAAAGTTTGTATAGCAATCAAGAAAGTTAGTATCTTTATAAAGAATAACGAGGCAGATATTCTCAGTGAAATGTCAGGAAGAGTCCTGATGACAGGCAAGTAAAAATGTATAACCAACTTGAAATGGGCTACATCTGTGCTGTGATTTCCATCATTCTGAAGCTAATTAAACCAATACTTTTTATTAATTCGAGCCCTTACATCAGTAATCGTGAACCTTGGCACTCCAGGTGTTCTTGGACTTCAATTCCCAGAAGCCCTGGTCAGCAGGAGTACTGACTTGGGCTTCTGGGAATTGAAGTCCAAGAACACCTGGAGTGCCAAGGTTCACCATCACTGCCTTGCATACTGCCTCTTTCTTCAGAAAATGGCTGTCAAGGTGAATCACAGATAAAAATGAAATTTATTAATGTTGTGAAAATTGGTCCTCGTGATATAGTCTGTTTGATTATCTGCTTTTGAATTAGATTTTTCAAAATGTGTATTATGATCGCTGTGTTGTTTGCATCCACAGCTATGAGTCAGAGAATCAGCCAAAATGTTCCATTGAAGCCACCTCCGCTAGCCCCTCAGAGTCCACCTGGTGGAGTGCTAGGAAGTAACAACTCCAATCAGCAGCAGCAGATGAGGCTGCAACAACTGCAGATGGAAAAAGAAAGGTTGCGACTGAAACATCAAGAACTGCTTCGGCAGGTGAGGCCACAGGTTAGACATGCACTTCTCCCATAATTCTGTCTCTTGGGTGTGCATAAATGGATGGCATTATACTCAATTGACTGTTCGAGCAAGCATTGGCAGTTTTGAGTGGAAAAGGAGTGTTAAATTTTGACTTGTTTGTGCTAAAGCAGGGGTCCCCAACCTTTTTGCATCATGGACCAGGCTTCATGCTAAACAGTTTTTCCACAGACCGGTAAGTGGTGGTGGTGGTATTTTTTATTCTCCCATGTGCCAGCAACAGCTTGAATATGGGTAGTGTGATATCTCACTGCACACAGGTGTGGGTGGAGCCACAGCGTAGTTAAGCAACGTGGAGGAGGGTCCCAGCCACCTGCCTATCTGCTGTGTCTGAAGCCCATGCTCTTGGTCTATTCACTAGGCAGACCCAGTGGAGCACGTTGAGAGCAGAGAGCTGCCATTGGGCTCCCAGCACCACCCACCTCCGTAGCCCAGTTTGCGACAGTCTATGGCCTGGTACCAGTCCAGAGACTGGTTGTTGGGGACCCCTGTTCTAAAGAATGATTTCTCCTTTGGGTGAAAGCAAACTAAACTGGCAAAACTAAATTGTCTCGCAGGAGCTGTGTCTCTTTAGGATGTGTGTTCGGGTGTATATGTGCTTCGTTTGACATCTGGTGCAAGGGCTGTTTCCTAATATTGGTGCCTCCCCCCCCACCCCGCTTGAAACTCAACTATATGAACGGCAAACTGCTTTGCGAAGATATTAATGCTCTGCATGGACTTTTCTGTTCTTGCTGAATTGCCCAACTTCACAATGGAGTAAGCCTAGAAAATAGATCTTGCTTTGCCATATTTGAGCCTCTGATCCCTGTATAGTTTCACGTAATTCTCATGCTCTTTGTTTGTAAAGATAACGTTGGTCCTCTGTACGAGGACATAATCTAATATTTCATTTCCAGCAATAGCCAATCAGGTTCTTCTGAATGATGGTAAACAAGTCTGAAGATACTGGCCTTGTTGCCACTCTCCAATATCAGGTACACAGAGGTATATTGACTTTGTACATGGAGGCTTTGTGTAGCACGTTTGGGTGATAGTCATCAATAGAGTATGTCTTCTGAATTTTTAAAAATCATTAAAATTTGTCAAACCACTGAAGCCAATATCCATGACCACATCATGTAGTCATTTGACAGAACCCAGAGGAAATAGTATTTCTGTTATGATTTTTGCGGCTGCATGTCACAGAATTAATGATTTCTGTGGCTATATTTGGCCATGTCAGATGTAAACTTGAGAATACTTGTATAAAATCAGTAAACAGAATTTTTGCTTCCTGGTAACAGTTGTGAAGATTGCCACCAAAGACATTTGCTAGCCCTTTACTAATGGATAAAGACTGTAGTGAAGTACATGACAGTGAGCTATTTATATACACATCCCATTATGAATAGTTTCTCCATGTGATTCACAAGAAAGAAAATGCATGAAGGATTCATCCATAATAGGCAATCTTTGTTTTGTTGAGTATAATTTGCAAGAACATAACTTCCTTAAAAGTTAATAGATTAACTAAGTGTCTTTGCTTCAGTTTTAATTAATTTCTAAAACATTAATAAGTTTTCCTAGATGTTTTAAGTATATATAAGTTTCTGCTTTTTGCTTTTTTTAACCCTCAAGGCATGAACCAAAAAGACAATGAAGCTTACTTTCTAGTACTGTCGCTCTCAATCAGTGCTTCCTGTCCTAGATCTGTTGCTAATTATTTATTAGCTCTTTTTCCCTCCGAATCTCTGACATCACTTTTACACAGGTTATGGGGCATTGCAGATATCCTAACCTCTATGAGAAAATCCAGTTAAACATTCCCCTCTTCCTACTTGGGTGATGGGCCTTGCATCGTACAATATTCCATGCTCTTAGCGATCGTTTCCTTCGGCTTTTGCCTTCATTGCCTCTTGCTTTTTCTGCCATTATGCTGGCATTTTACTCACCTTTATGTACTAAAGGAATATTTGTAGGCTAACTCCTTTGTCTCAGTGTGGGATGCAGCCCACCTTTAAAACTACTTATAATGCATTTGTCTGCAGACAGTTTTAAAGGTGTTTTCAGCTAAAATGTCTGAGCTTTTCCTGCAACTGCTTTGCTATTAATCCTCAAAGAGATTCACGTGCCAGCATGCTTTTAGATAAAACTTCTAATCTTGGGTACTTCTTTTCTTCTTTGGTAACTTCTGGAGAAGTTGACTAACTTCAGGCCAGACAGTCTTGACACCCTTTATGTTAAACCAGTTTATATTCATGTGCTGTGTAAGCACTCCTAATTGTCTTGTTGCATTCTGCAGCAACTTTTATCATCTCTAAACTTCCTTACCCTCTTTCATCTTTGGCTGTCATGGGAATTTGCCTCTTCAGAATGCTAAGAGGGTGATGTATGTGTCAAGTCCACTTTCCCATCCCAACCACGGGCCACAATGTAATGTTTATCCATGTTATTTCTTTTACTCTTAGGCATTGCGGAATATCAATCCCAGCACAGCAAACTCTCCAAAACGTCAGGTAGGCTTCTAACAGATATTTCAGCAAGCTAGGAAACATTTATTTAAACTTAGATCAGCTGAAAAAGGTGCTTGGGTGCCATGAAAGTACTCGTATTTTCTTAATCCAGCATACTTGAAAAAGAGCTCTGTGAAACTCTAAAGTTTGCATCTAATACTTTAAAGCGTTGTTCCCCAGCCTTCGGAGTTTGGACTTCAATTCCCAGAAGCCTAAGTCAATTCCCCAAAGCACTGATCAGCCAATGTACTGTCTTAGGCTTCTGGGAATTGAAGCCCCCCTGTGGGGCATTTGTCCCATGTTGGGAACCACTGGTTTAATTAGTTTGATCTGCACTTGCTTTCTCTTGTCCCTCTACCACCCACTATAATGCAATGGTTTTCAAATAGCATGTCTCACTTGCCACTGCTGGCCATGAGATCTTGTCACTCTTGCATGAGATCTTGTCACTCTTGCAATGTACCAGTTGACCCATAAAGATGTAACTTCAAAACCATATTTAGCTACCACGCTTTTCCATGTGGCTGGAACCTGATCTTTCTCTAATAGGAAAATTCTTTTTCTCTAGCAGCATGAGAACTCCCTGTTGATGTATATGACTATAGAGTATAAAACTGGAACTGTTAGCTGAGCTTGGACATTTTGCAGTTAATTATTGGTGTACCAATTCCTGGGCTTTCAAGGCCAATGCTCTAGAGCACCCATTTGCTACCACCGGCCTGTGGGCCTAATCCAGCCCATGTATATCATTAATCTGGACCACAGTAGCCAACTGGCCACCTCTAGGAATGTGCTCCCACTACCCCCCCCCCCCCATGCCGGAAGTAACAATACATAATTTACTGCAGAGGCAGCAACGATCACATTTCTTCAGAGGTTTTGGACAGCTTCCACCACTTGCCAGGGCGGCAGGAGCCTTTGCGGAGCACGATTGGTCCGTTTTGAAAATGTTCCGCTGCTTCCCTGCTTGGTCTCAGCAGCTAATCCACGGAACTTGGAGACTACTGTTGGCGCGCAGTGATGATGTCAGCACCTGGTTTACTGACTCCTGGATACTTTCTGGTTCAGTGCCAGGAAACCAGGCGCTGACATCAGCAGCGTGTGCCAATTGAAGTCTCCAAGCATCATTGATTAGCTGCTGGGACCAAGCGGGGAAGCAGCAAAAAATTTTCAAAATGGGCCGATCATGTTCCGCAAAGGCTCCTGCCATCCTGGCAAGTGGCAGAGGCTGCCCAAAACCACTGAAGAAATGTGTAGTCATCGTCACAGTACACCACTGATGATGACAGAAACGTAAGTCCCGGGAACAAACACACCTCTGGCCCCTGGCAGGAAGTGTCAGGGGTGGGCCTGGCCCCTGGCAGGAAAACATTGCGAACACCTGCTCTAGAGAACCTCCTGAGTAGTAAGAACTAAAGCATCATCTACTGCCTCCCAAGTCTGCCTGTTCTATTTTAGCTTTGCTTAAATCCTCATAGTAGCTGGGGAATAAATAGATTTTCAGTTGCATATTACATCATTGTGAATTGTTCCTGTTGTAATGCAGGTTTGGGAGTGATTTGGTCTTGAATATATTACTAAGAGTCATTAGCTTTGCCAAAGACCTGCTCCTCCTCATTTCTTGATATTGACCAATCCAGCTGTCTTCATTTTTGGACTCTCCTGGAAGGGTAGGTTGGCTATGGGCATTGTCATGCTAAGCATTGCATTTACAAATTTGCTATGACACAACTATTTTTAATTATTTTTCTAATTTTCAAATTTATAATAAAAATAACCGTGTCACATTTAGTTGAATGTTTCACGTTCCAAATAAATATTTATTTATTTATTTTAAAATTTAAATTTATATCCCACCCATCTGACTATGTAGTCAACTCTGGATGATGTTAGTATAACAAAATAACCAAACTCTAACAAGAAATAAGGATATAAACAGAAGACTAAACCACAAGACTAAAAAAATAACAGTAGCAGTAAATATAATGATTCAACACAATATTCGATGTTCTCTCAGTAACTAAGCCTTGTAGTTTAGCTACTGAGTACAAAAACCCACAAAAATAAACTGACTATAAAATATTAGCCTGATTCTGCCCGGGATCAATTTTATATCTAAGAAATTTCATAGTTTGCAAAGGAGATAAAGGGAAACATAACATTAGTACGGTATTTTTTTTCAAATTTTATTCCAGTCAATGACCAATACAGTAAAAAGGGTTTAGGTGCATGAAATACCATCAAAATGCACCCCCGTAAACACATTCATTTGGATTAAAACTGAATAAAATAAAATCAGTTTTTAAATTTATGCTAAATTTGGGACAGGTATCTGGTTTAAAAAGAATAAAACATCACATAAACAGTTTAAAAGTTATACTTGTAGTTATAAAATACGGTACTTCATTTGCTTCAGTTATCGTAGAAACCCAGTAGCTGGTTTCATCAGCAATAGCAATAGTAATTACAATTACATACCACCCCATAGTGCTTAGTGCACTCTCTGGGCGGTTGAGAGAGTAATTAGCCCACAACATTTTGCCCACAACATGCAGGTTACTTATTTTATGGACTTCAGGAGGTAGAAGGCTGTGTCAACCTGGATCCCTGTCAGGATGAAACTCACAAGGTTCTGGCTGAAGTACAAAAAATATATAATCCTAATAAGAAAACCAATAGAAAGAAAAGGAAGCAGTAGAAATTGGACCTTTGGTAGCCTGATTCATATGTGTGAAGAATTTTTTAAATCTCTGATGCATCTTTGAAATGTGACCATTAGAGGTTTTACAGCAGGGGTCCCCATGTGGTTTGGTGGGGTGGTCATGTGGTTCAGCGGGCCCCCGGTCATGTGGTTCCTGTCACTGGGAGCTGAAGTAAAAAACACAACCTTGCAATCTGTTTTGCAACAGGATGAAATAGATTTTAAGCTGTCATGTTCTCTGCTTAAACCAGGGGCTGCCCAAACTAACGCACATGGGCCAGATCTGGCCCCTGATGCCATTTCATCCACCCTATGCCACCCTTGTCACTCCCGGAAGCAAAACGTGCCCATATAGTAAAATGTGCCATATGGACTCGTTTTACTTCCGCTTCCGGGAGTGACAAGGGTGGTGTGGGCCAAATGAATTGGTGTCGGGGGCTGGATCTGGCCCACGGGCCGTAGTTTGGGCACCCCTGTTTTACAAGAATGCTGACTCTGAGCTCCACTTTATCAAAGTACCTTGTCATTAATTTCCTTTATCAACACAACCCCCCCCCCACACACACACACACACACACACACATAGTGGGATGGGATGGGGTGATTGAGGCTGAATATAGAATACTTCTGATAGATTTCTGTTCAAGGAACAGAATATTATTCTGAATTGACCATTCTTTCCCATCCAAAGTTGGGGAGGCTTTGGATGATAGAAAATCACTGCTCTTATTTTCCTTCTTTCCTTGTTATGTATCATGGAAAACACTTGTTTCTTGGAACAGCTTCTTGATCCTGATCTCTCATATAGTTTTCTGCTTTTATCTGGGAGGTTATGTTCTCAGTTCACTACTGATGATACCTTTAAATCTGGCTGAAGTGCTCATGTTTTCCTGAGTACCCCTTTTGTTTATAACTTCCATTCTTTCTGGTACTGCTCCCAACTTTTGTTTCCTAGTTGTAAGTTGTTGTCTCCCATTGATTGTGATGGAAGATAATAATAATAATAATAATAATCATTGTGTCCCATCAAGGCATTTATGATTTATAGTGACCCTTTCCAGGGTTGTCTAGGTAGAGTGCTCAGAAGTAGTTTACATTCCCTTCTTTTTAAGAGGCAGAGTGAGGAATTGAACTCTTACCCTCTGGCTCTACAGAGAGATATGTAGCTCACCGAGCTGTTCAGCCATTTGAGTTGGAAGATATTACACCATTATTTTTTAAGCCTATGGACCTCACTGTTGCCACCTTCTCCATCTTTCCTCCCTAGTGATATATGGCTCAGTTCCCCCCTTTTCTGGAATTCACATGTTGCATTTAAACAAAAATTGAAGTGTGTGTGTGTGCGTGCGTGCGTACAGAGGCTACATGCCCCAAAAGTTATCCTTGTTCAAATATTTCTGGACCTGACTATATAATAAATAACAGATTTGTCTAATGGGTTTACTGTGTTAACCATCTGTGTTGCTCCATGATCTGTTTTGTGTGCTTATTGTATGTCACCAAATTGGAACCAACTTACAGCTACCCTAATGGGGCTTTCAAAGTAAGAACATTATTTAAGGAATGCTTTTAGCAGTTCCACCCCTGCAACTCCTGTCAAGAATTTCCATGGCTGAGCAAGGATTCAGACCTATGTCTTCTCTGACCTATGACTTTATTCATTACACTATACTTGGCATTTGGACTGTTTGTATATGGTACTGTGTGGAAGATCTTTAGATTTCCACCATGGGAAGTATGCATTTTTTGTGTGTTGTTAAACTTGTTTTGAAAATTAAGGAAATTTAATCCCTTAAAAATATCTCTGGCTTATGAATGTGGGACATTGTTTCTGTGTCTGTGATTCAAGACACTAGGATTCTAGCTGCCACCGCCACCTTAATCCTTGTCTCTTCCGCTTGGCGTGTCCCTAATGGCTTTCTGTAGGAGGGCGGATGTTGTAAGGTTTACAACATCTGCCCTGCTATAGAGGGCTGTTAGGGACATGCCAAGCCATGCGGAGGAGACAAGGATTAATGCGGCTGCAGGGGCATTTCCAGCGGCCGCAGGGGGGGGGTTTCGCCGATTGCAAGCACGTTTCCTTCACCCATGTGACGCAGCTCCTCCAGGTCAGTAAGCATGGGAGTGGTGTGTGGGGGAGTGGGGAAAGCTTTTCAGGGTGGTGGTGGTGGGACCACCAGTCCAGCCCCTCAACAGTCTGAGGGAGCATGACCCGGCCCCTGGCTTAAAAAGGTTGAGGACCCCTGCACTAGAAGATAGTCCAGAATTGCCTTTTACTGTTATGCCTGTTTTGCTAGATGGACAAAGTATGTCAAGCTTTACATGGCAAAGTTGAGGTTGAATGTTGGTGGTAACAGTGGCAGAAAATAAGATGATCTACTCCATAGGAGCTTCTCCTGTGCTTACCGCCATTCACAAAGAGATACCAAATAAGAGAAAATCTCACAACTTGGCTCCTTTTTTATCCGTTAATCCAGAGCTTCTCAGCCTGTGGCCTGTGGGCTGGATGCGGCCCACGGCACCATTTCATGTGGGCCCCCACCGCATCCACCACACCAGGAAGTGCCATGTAGTGGAGGAAGGACAAAATGGCCATCCAGCTCCCAAAGCTGTCTGAGGGAGCGTGATCCGGCCCCCAGCTTTAAAAGGCTGAGAACTCCTGAGTTAATCCTTTTACCAGAACACAAAATGATTGTTATGGCTGTTTTTCAACAAGTACTTTATTGCTTGGAGCAGAAAGCAATCCAAATGCCTAGAAGAAATGTGACTCAAAGTTAAACTTTGGAAGTTGAAAAGGAACTTGACATAATGAATGTGGAGAAAAAATAATTTTAGGAAAAACTTATAGTCACCAAATAATACATTTAAGAGATGGGACACACAGGAACGTCTGCATGATGATGCTAGCAGATTATTATAAGCAACCTAATATATGATGGTTTGCTTAACCACAGATAACAAAGAAAATAAGGGAATGAAGTCATGGAGGTTAAAAAACTAAATAACCTAACTATTTAAACTGTTTGAGAAAATGAAAATGTGTTGCTACTACACTAGCAGTTTTCAAGATGTTTTTGTTGTGCCAGCAAATAGAATCCAATTTATGGAGACCCTAATAGGGTTTTTTGAGATATTTAAGGGATATTTTAGCAGTACTACAACACCCCCACCCCAGTTAGTTTTGTGACCAGGCAAGTATTTGAACTCTAGTCTCCTGAGTCCTAGTCCATCAGTCTATCCGTTACACCATATTGGCACTCAGGGTATTTCTGAGAACTGTTTTAGCAGACAGTGCTTTTAAAACTCAAAGTTGGTTAGATGAGGTAAGTGAGGTAATTGCAGATTTAAAATAGGAAATAATGTAGAAAGCCAGCATCTGTGCTACATTTTTGGATTGACTTCTGACTGCCTTTTAATGGAAATGCTGTCTGTTTCCATGGATCTACTTTTTTGGCAACAGCAATACTGAGCCCAATTTATATAATACTGAAATTATGGAATGAGATCTGACATCAGCAGTGAAGTGCAAACCTGAAGCTAATTTCTCTTCCACTCCATGCGTTTGTGTACATTGCATTTGGTGCTGAACAGTGAGGCTGTGTGCTCATTGAGACTGAACTCTTCTGTGTTGAATTTCCTGGCAACATATTTATTAGTGTTTTTAATAATAGAATGTTTGATTAGAAGTCTGTTCACAGCGTTCCATCTTCTCCTTATGTGGCTCAGACGTCTGCCAGGCCACAGAAGGACACATTGCTCATTCTGAATTGCACTACAATTTTTAAACTGTTCAGGATTGATGAAGGGATTGCTTTGATCAGGGGTACCCAAACTTTTTGGGCCACGGGCCGGTCACGTGGTTCAGGGGGCTGGTCACTACAGCCTGGGTGCCATAGTTTGGACACCCATGCCTTAGATGTAACTGAATGCTGATATGTTACTTTTAAAGATTATGGAGAGTATTTAAATGAACCATTTTAAAGTAACTCTGGTTAAGGTCAGCAGTTAGAGACCAAAATGCTGCTTGACGGAGTGAGCTTCTGTCTCTGTCCCAGCTCCTGCCAACCTAGCAGTTTTGAAAGCAAAAAATTGCAAGTAGATAGATAGGTATCACTTCCAATTGGAAGGTACACAGTGTTCCATGCATTCTGGTATCTAGTTATGCCTGCCACATGTCCATGGAAACACCTGTAGATGCAGACAGCTCTGCTCTTTGGCTGTGAACAGAGATGAGCACTGAGCCCTAGAGTCAGGTACAACTGGCTTTCGAGCAAGGCGACCTTTACCTTTCAAAAAGTAAACAAGATTCCCCATCCCCAATGATATAAAAGAAATCACGTGTACCCAACTTCAGGGCATTATGTTGACTGACAGAAGCATGTCCAAGCTGTGAAACTTAAGAGCAAGTGCAGACATTGCCACAGTTTGCTTCACATGAATAGTGCATTCATGTAAACCAGGGATTCTCAACCTGCCACCCATGGGCTGGATGTGGCCTGTGGTCCCATTTCATGTGGGCCCCCACCACCTCCACCGTACCAGGAAGTGCCGTGTGCTGGAGAAAGGGCAAAATGGCCGCCCGGCCCTCAAGGCTGTCTAAGGGAGCATGGCACCGGCCCCCAGCTTTAAAAGGTTGAGAATTCCTGATGTAAACATTATTATTGTTATTAATTTCTTCATATCAGAAATTATTCTGGGTTGAAAGGATTTTTTCTTGAGAAACTCAACTCAGGGGACCCCCAAATGAGACTCCTTTCATGCCCCCAAGAGCTGGGACAGAGACGGGCACTCCGTCCATCATGCAGTACTTGGGTCTCGAATTGCATATGTTGGCAAGAGAAATGCTGTTGATGTGGCCCAATACTGGGCAGATGTCATCTACCCCTTTTTAATTCTATTTAGTTTCTAGATGTGTTAACTTTAGCTTTGTATATTATTATACTGTATGCTGGTGTTGCATCTGACACGAATAAAGAAAAATATAGAAGTCAAAGCCCTAAGTAAAGAGACATTTACTTTAAATGTCACATCATTTTCTTTACCTCAGGCCTCCTTTCTTGATTATCTTTCTAGAAATTCCTGCCTTGTGTTTTCATCATTACTAATCCTTGTTTCAACTCTAGAATTGGTTTCCTCAATTCCCCTTTTAGATATTCTGCTTGTTTTCAAATGCAACCATATTCTGAGTGTCAGGGGAAAACACCACACCAGTTTGATAATTTTTGGGATTGTGGGACAGTAAGACTAGAGTAATATCAATGCTTTTTTTTTTTGGGGGGGGGGTGTGAGTTTAAGTCTAAAAATAATTATAGCCAACATTCTAAAAGAGGCATTTTGGCTTGAACTTAAATATTTGAGGTCTGTGAAAACTGAGTATTCTACAGTTTTGCTACAGTTGGAAAATTCCATTCATATTTTATAGCTGTTCCTGTGTAAAAATATATTTGATACATACTGTATATACTCGAGTATAAGCCTAGTTTTTTACTCCCAAAAATGAGCCCCAAAAAGGATCCCAAGACCTCATTGGATTGAGATACACCAACAATTTAATTAATTATACCACATTTTCATGTATTTTCAGTGGTGGGATGTCAAAATTTTTACTACCTCACCGTGATGTCATCACAGTGTGGGCGGAGCTGACATCATGGGCGGGCCCAAATAAAAAAATTTAAAAATTAAAATTAAAATAAACACACACACCCCTCACACACACCCCCACACACACCCCTGCAGGTGTACATGCACACCAAGTGCTTGGCATGCATGCACAGTGAGGGAACCAGTGAAAAGGTAAACCTCAAGGTGGTTCCCCCCAAAAGTTACTACCAGTTCTGGCGAACTGGTGAGAACCTGTTACATCCCATTACTGTGTATTTTGATTATTGAAACTCACTAGCAGCTGCTGCATTTCCCTCTCTTGGCTTATATTCGGTTCAATCTATTTTCTTGGGTTTTCAGGTCAAAATTATGTACCTCAGCTTATATTCACGTCGGCTTATATTCAACTATATTCAACTATATGCTATGGTATATCCATTTATTGTTGATTGATTGTTTAGTTCATTTCTAAACTGCCACACACATTACACTGAATAGATGGTGGAGGGCGTAGTTGAGTTTGACAAAGCTTTCGTGCTTGTCGCTTAGCCTCTTCATGTCTGTGGCATTCTCCTTCAAAGTGATTGGTACCAGCAGAGATGGTTTGGCACCAAAGTGGGCAATGTATGGCTGCTGCCTCCCAGGTTTGTGGATTTATACCTGACACCTTCATGGTTTGTTTCAGAAGGTCCTTATAACGCTTCAAAGGAGCTCCACAAGGTCTTCTACCAGAGCTAAGTTCCCCATAATGACAACTCATAGATTGTGAGATACTTTCCCGGAGGATGGGGTGGGTGGGGTTAAATTGCCTCTCTCCCTTTTATCCTTCTGCCAACAGTTGAAGACTTTATCTCTTTAATAATCTTAATAATTATAACCATGTCCCTGGATTCCGATTTTTAGCTAAGTTATTGTCTGTTTTTAAAGGTTGTTAATGTTTTAATCCCAATTTAAATTGTTTTATGTATATTAATTATTCTAGTTTAGTTTTTTATTTTATAACTAATTGTGTTTTAATTTGATCTTTTTGATGTTGTGAACCACCTTGAGTCCCCCCCGGAGGCGAAAAGTGGCCTATAAATACAATGAATGAAAATTAATTATAGTCAGCATAATTCACAGTTAGGATTATTTATACATTTGCAAAATCAATAAAGAGTGTTCTGACACTGTAATGATTGGGAGATCTTTTGTGTGCTATGGTCATCAAGCACAGGGAATGTTTTTCTATACTTGCTGTTGTGTGCAGTTTTCCCCATTACTGTGGTGCAGTTAGAACAGACTAAACAGTGAAGTAAGAGGGAAATGGGAGAAAGTACAAACCACAGCAACTATGTTAATCTTGGCCATCTAGGAAGTACAGTTCTTATTGATAGTGGAAAAGGACACAGTGTTGGGCAAGAAGATTTAGGTTGTATAAGACTGAATAGAGGCTTTTTATTAATTAGAATTCATCAGCCTGAGCGGGATGGACTGGTGGTCCCCCCCCCCCCATAAACACTGCTGTAAAACATGTCCGTGGGTGTCATAAATGCATTTACGACAGACATGGGCACATTTATGGCTATCATAAATGAGTCTGCTTCACCTGGTGACGCGGGCCACATTAAATGGTGACGTGGGCCAGGTCCGGCCCACGGGCTGTAGGTTGAGAACCCTTGCATTATCTTATCACAGTGGCTTGTACTGTCAAGATTGTGGATTTAAAAGCTAATTTTCTCTGAAGCGTGAGAATTTGATATTGTCAAATATTTTTTCTGGTACAGTATTTATACAAATTCACATTCTTGTAATATCTACAACTGTGTAACTAGAAGACAGGGCTTGGTATTCAAGATAATGAAATTCCAAATGTAGAAACTGTACAGAAGAAGGTTAATTTTCTAAAAATCAGCTCAGGAATTACATGCTGCAGGTAGCAGTAAAGACACAGATTCTGCAACATTTTAAAACGCCCATCCCTAAAAATTTTAAGAGGGCAGTTGGATGGCTTTTTTAAAACTTGTTTTTGTAGAGCTTCTCCCATGTAGCTGACAAATCTTTCTGGCTTTTAAAAGATCCAAAATTAGAATTTTGCACTAACAAAATTAGGCTTTATTTTTCAAAAGGACATCTGAAAAGTTTGATGTGGGTTTTTTTTTAAGTAATGGAGAAATAAATCAGCTTCCAGCCAGTTTTTTTTAATGCTTTTTATTTATAGATGTAGTACATATTTTTAAAACGTGGGTTAGCAAGTTTTGATTCATCAATCAAAACTTGGACCCTTCCAGTTTTGATTGATGAAGTGAAGATTCGGTTTCTAGCCTTTTTTTCTCCTTCCCTAGCTTTGGAAATGCTAAACACAGAAACCTTTGTATATTTTAGGACAAGAGTTCTCAACCTTTTAAAGCCAGGAGCCGGGTCACGCTCCCTCAGTCATCTTTGAGGGTGGCCATTTTGCCCTTCCTCCACCCAATGGCACTTCCTGGTGTGGTGGGGGCAGTGGGGGGCCACATGAAATGGTGCCGTGAGCCACATCCGGCCCACAGGACACAGGTTGAGAATCCCTGCTTTCAAAGTTTCACTGTTTGAGAGGTTTGTGGTACCTTTTAGAGTCAAAAGTGGGTTGTAATTTATTTAAAATCTAGTTTTGATAAATCATATGGTAGTGGGAAAAAATCATGGGTATTATTTCGAAATTAAATGCAAAACTTGTGATATTAACAAAATTGGATGAAGCGAAAATAGAGAAAAACAGGGAAATTTGTTATCTATTTTGTTATCAGTAGCAAGGCAAATGATTGCCAAGAACTGGAAAAGTAATTTGGTCTTAGGGATAGATAATTGGAATAAAGAGGTGTGGGAAATGGCATTGAACAATAAACTCACTTGTGAAATGAATTTTTTTAAAAAAGGTATAATCACACATAATAAGTTCTGGGATACAGTATATGAAAGCCATTTTTGGAAAATGCTTTAGGGAAAGACAGACAAACTAAACCTGCACCAGATATAATTAGCTTTTGGGGGGAAAATGTAAAAGTGGAAATAGTAAATTCCAAAGTATTGTATATAGCACAGAGTAAAACAATTAAAATCTGAAGATTAAAATAAACAGGGAAATTTAAAGTGTTAAAGAGAAGATATAAAGAAATAAATGTTGTTATAACTCAGTGATGCAGAAAATTTTAATGGACTTTATGTTTGTATTAATATGTTTTATGTTATAATTGTCAAAATTTAATAAATACTATATTTAAGAAAAATAAATCATAGGGTATTGGGTACGGTTTGAAGAAGGGTAACCTCCCTTTTATACTGAGGGGGATATGATAGGACTTTTCAAATACCTGAAAGGTAATCATAAAAAGGAAGGGAAGGATCTGTTCTCCAGAGTCCAGGATGTGTAATAATGGGCTGAAACTACAGGAAGCCAGATATAGGCTGAATATTAGGAAAAACTTCTTGCTTAGAGTAGTACGATAGTGGAAACAACTGCCTTGAGAAGGTGGTGACCCAACACTGGAAGCATTCGAGAAAGAATTGGACAGCCATCTGTCAATCTGCTTTGATTCAGATTCCTGCATTGAGCAGGGGGTTGGACCTTATTGCCTAAAAGGCCCCTTCCAACTCAATTATTTTATGATTCTTTTTCCTATTAAATTTATTAGATTATATAGCTGACATAATAGTGCCAGGCAGCATTGAAGTCTTTTATGGAGTTGCACCCTTGGAAAGCTTAGTTTGGCCAATGACAAAACCAGTAAAGTGGCTTCATTTTGGCAGTCCAGTGTTTCATCGGGACATGAAAGAAGTAGCTAATTAGCATCTGAGATCTTAGTATTGAAACACCCACTTCTCTATGCCCCATCCCCCCCTTTACCAAAAATGTTTATAACTCATCGATTTTGGTGTCTAGCCCCACTCTTTTTCTTTTCAGTTATTCTGTTGATTGGCTGTTTTAGCTAGTAATTTCTTTCCCCAAACAAGTGTCTTGTGTGTTTCCACTACAAGGCGGCTATTTGTTTTGTTTCTTACTGATTATGTGCTACTGTGGAGCAGACAAATACCCATCTCCTCTCTTGTAACATTCCCATCTTGGTTTTAAATTCATTATATTCTTCTTGTAGGAATTCTTCAAGTTTCTTTCATGTTTAAGCTGTTGGTTCAGAGCTTTGACAGCTTTGACTTCCAGGCTTCTGTGATACAGCAGTTCAAGGAATAGTTGAGACAGGCAAACAACAACTGGTGTGCTATTACAGTGGTACCTCGGATAACGTTTGCATCGGATAAGGCTAAAATCGGATAATGGTGGGGAATTTGAGGCAAACATTTGCATCACACAACATTAAGATAACGTTGTACAATGCAAATGTTTGCCTCCAATTCCCCAACGTTGAGATCGCTTGCTGTTAGGTTTGCATTTCTCCAGGCAAAGGCTAACAGCAAGGGATTCATCCTGCCCACCCTGTCTCTACCTTTGCCTTTGGGTTGGGTGTTGAACAGGTGCCCATGTTCTGCCCCCAACCCAAAGGTAAAGGCTAGATGGATTCGCCCTGCCCACCCTGTTGTTTCAGCAGGGAGGCAGGGCGAATCTCTCTGCCTTTGCCTTTGAGTTGGGGGTTGAGCCAGCGCCCATGTTCTACCCCCAACCCAAAGGCAAAAGGCAAAGGCTAACAGTGAGGGATTCGCCCTGCCCACCCTGTTGTTTCAGCAGGGGAGGCAGGGCGAATCTCTTTCGCCTTTGCCTTTGGGTTGGGGTTTGAACCGACCTTTTTTTAACATTGTGGGATCAATGCATCACACAATGTTAAGAAACAGATAATGTTAAGACTTGTGGAACCAAATCTTAACATTATCCGAGGTACTAATGTACTTCCAAGTATTTATCATTCTTTGGGTTCAGTTCTTTTGCTGGTATCATGGCAGATTAATAAAACCATCCTATCTGGGTTTCACAGCTGTTTCAAGTTGGCTTGCTGTAGCCCTAGCACTATTCATTAGAACAGTAATACCCCGGATAACGATTGCATCGGATAACGCTAGAATCGGATAATGATGCAAGTTTTTTGGAAAAAACTTCCATTGGATAACGATTCTGGATAATGATTCTTAGCGTTATCCAAGGCAATGGTCTGCGGTGGTTTGGGTAGAACTACCCAATCCACCCCCCACCCGCAGCGGTCTCTGCGACTGCAGTAGGGTCGGGAAAAAGCACGCGCCTTTCCCCCGACCCTACTGCAGTCGCAGAGTCTGCTTGTGTCTCTTTCCCTCCCTGTATTTAAACTCCAGGGAGGGGGAAAGAGAGAGACGTGATTGGGTCTCTAGAGAACCAATCACGTCTCTCTTTCCCCCTCCCTGGAGTTTAAATACAGGGAGGGAAAGAGACACAGTTTCTCTCTCCCTGTAGTTTAAATACAGGGAGGAAAATAGTAAGACGCGATGTTCCATAAAATGTACAGATTAATGCAACCAGTGTATACAAAATTCACAATTCTTTGTGGGATCTGTGTCTCACATATGGGCTCTCTGCCTATGCAGTGTAGCATTTGAATGTTCCAGCCTTTTAAATTTTTGGGCTCTCCTCCCCACACCCCAACATCTCTGTGTGTTCATAATGGCTTTCCCTCAGTTTTTCATCAGCTGCAGCTGCTGACAAAGACATTGGTCCTGGTCTTTTTATAAAAATTCCTTGAATTTTACTTATTTTCTATTGTCTACCCTCCTTTTGCATCTGTCAGAAACCTGATTTATCTGAAAAGTTTTTTTTATTAGAAGTACACATTACTCATAGAACTGGTCTGGGCAGACATTTTGTCCTTCTGCTCTATCTTGGATATAGTTTCATTTCTACACAATGGATCTTTGCATCCATTGATTACAGAAACCTTGTTAACTTCATCTGCTAAACTTTTTTTATAACATGACAATTAGACTTAATGATTCCACAGTCCCTTCTGAAAATTATTCTCTCTTACGCTGGGCCAAGCCAAAGGACTTTTCTTCCCTGTGTGAAACTTAGAAGCAGCTCCTGTGTGTAATAATAGCTTGCCCTTCATGTTCAAGTTCTCTGGCGACTGGCCTACAGAGGAATAAAAGCACTAGTTGGAATTTATTAATCCACCATGGTTGAAGAAAATGTCTTGTCTTCCTCATTATGGATTTCTCAATGTCACCAGTGAGGATTTTGAAGAGGTGAGGTTTCTGTTTGTGCATAAGCTCCACATGCACAGAGTAATATAAATTTCACAGGGTACTTGTTCACATTTGAAGTCGATATGTGAAGGGAGTCACTCCTCTATTGGTAATGCTAGATTAAATCATGATTGAATAGGGCCAATGTCTCTTGATACTAGAAGCCATATTAAGTCATATTGACTAGCATCCAGTAATACAGCTAATATGAAATTGGACAGACCTGTTGGTTTTATACAGCTTTGGTGAAAATAACAGATATCTGTCCTTCACTGCTTTTTTTGTCTTTTGAACCTTGTATGGGATTTACAAATTCATTCACTTCTTGGTTGGCAGGAATTGGCTCTTCGTAGTCAGCTTCCCAGCATGGAACAAGATGGATCTCAGAATCCAGTATCATCTCCTGGAATGTCACAAGAACTAAGAACAATGACCACAAACAGTTCGGATCCTTTTCTTAACAGGTTTGTTGATGTTACTTCTGGCGAGGTGTCCCCCCCCCCCCAACATTATGATTTTCAAATTCTGTTTAGTGCATGTAATCCTCTGTTTTGAATATCTGTCTTTTCCAAGAATCACAGTTGTAAATGGACTTGCCATTTAAGGAAAGATTCATTTTAAGAGAGAGAAAAGGCTTGAGAATTAAGAGCTGCCTCCTGAGGGAGGAAGTCAGCTGTTCAGACTTGTAGGAAGGGTTTGTCTTTCGAAGTCATAACATGTTTGCCCAGGCACAAGTCAATTGATGCTCAGCCATTTAGAATTACTGACTTGAAAAAGCTTTTCAAAGACTAGCAATGACTCTTCTGTGGGACTCACTTTAAGGAATTTGTGTAGCCTTCCTGATTCTATTTTTATCATTTGTGGCATTGCCTCAGAAAACAGTGATATGATTTACATATCATATTTACAAGACTATAGGCCAGCTTTTCCGGGCATTTATTTGTACAGATTACGGATTCTTGTTTATGGTGCTGCATGTTTAATTCTGTTCTTAAAACAATACTTTTTGCTTGCAGTGTTATATAGAAAAATGTAAAAATGGCATCTGTAAATCCCACCAACTCAGATGTGATAAACATGTCGCTTTCAGATCCCCCAATTTATCAAGCTGGGGCATGATATTAAAAGGCATAATTCTGATTGTGGCACATGTTGGTGTTAGTCATAAACAATGGTGAAAGAAAATAGCACAGATTTTTCTGCAAACTCACTTGCAAGTTTTTAATTTATTGTGTAGTGTTTTTCTTAATTGGTCCTCCAATCAGTAAATGTTCAGGTTGATTTACAATAAAATAATTAAAACAGTACAGTAGTCAGTACAAATGAAATAAAAGTAAAGCAGAAGCAAAATTGATAACGTAGATGTTATATATCGCTTGTGGTTTCTTAGATCTGTCCACCCAAGTTGTTTTCTTTGTCTCATACAAATTAGGACAGTATTAGGAATGAAAATTGGATCTAGTCCTTGGCCTTAAGTATTAGCAGGAACAAATTTCACTTTCTAATTGACTTTAATCTGTGGCTAGGCATTTGTCGTTTACAGGAATTATAGATTATGTTCATTATAACTGCTTTGTATTACATTGTGCTCTTGTTAGGCATTACAGAATAGATGTTATATTTTAATATAATAATGCAATATTAGATTAGTTACTATTGTAAAATGTGGTATTGTATGCATACTGAATTTGATTCCACCTGCAAGACATTTTTGCCTCATTATACATTGTTCTCACTGTACTGCAGAGTGAGGTACCCATACATTTTGAAACAAACATTTGGATTCATGGGGGCTTATCTCTGAGTTGTTCGCAACAAACAAAGCAGTTGCTTTGAAGAAAAGTTATTTTATAGGACAAATGGGCATTTAGGCATCCCAGCAAGAGCCATCTGTCTCCACATTAATTATCACGCATATTTCCTATCTAATAGCTGTCTCACTTCCATTCTTTCCATTATGTGTCTCACAATATTTTTTCAGTTGTGGGCTTTATATCTTTATCCTTCATATATCCTTTCTTCCTGTTGGCCTAAAGGTATCTCTAACATAAAACATGGGGAAAATTTTCTCTCTGTATTCCATCCATCTCCTGAAAGGCCTATTTTAGCAGATGAACTTGCATGGATTCACAGTGTTCATATTCTTTGGCCGTAGAAAGCCAACCTTCAATTGGTAATCACATGCATAAGTGAAATTGCATAAATCATGGATTAACAAAGTGCTGCTTATGTACCTGGTCCTATGTCTAGTCTCAAAAGAGGCATGCAATTGGGAATATAATTAGCATCTCATTAATTAATGATGGTTCACTGCTCCAACATAAGCGATTTTACATACGGACACATATATTGACAGTAGGATTCTGACAGTATGTGTGACATGCAGTTCTGTTGCACATTTTAAGATTCTTTGCAATGTTGCATGCCTAAGCAAAGCAGTCACACATCCCACCCCATAGCACTTAGTTCACTCTTGTTGAGATATAGAGTAAACCCTTGTTGTGTTACAAGGGTGTGTCAGCAGAAGTTTGAGGGTACAAAGAATAAGACAGTAGCCAGACAGATACACTGGATTGTACAAACTGTTTTACTTGTAGCAGAATCAGAGTCCAAGTCATATACAGGAATAGCAGATAGTCACAACTGTTGTTTCAGGGTTAAAGTAGAATAATCTTGTCTTCTTACCAGTCTTTGTCAATCACTGTTGCAAAACATTAAACAAAACAAAACCAACCTCCTACCAAACATCAAACAGTGAATAGTAAACAGAGAGTGAGATTAGTGAGAGATTTGACTGTGGTTGCAGTCTTCCTTTTAACCACATTACTGACAGAACAAACCAATAAGATAATACAGTAATTATCCTACTCTGTCATTAGTTGAATGAGGCAACATCAGCTCAATACTCTTAAAGCACCATAGTACATTTTACAACAAACATGCTATGTTGGTTTATATATTAGGCAATGGCCCAATTCCTAACAACTCTTTGGGCGGTTCATAAGTTAATTAGCATTTTGCCTCAAACATGCTGGGTATTCATTTTACCGACCTTGGAAGAATGGAAGGCTGAGTCAACCTTGAGCCTTAGTCAGGATCGAACTCAGTCCTTTAGTTGCAGTACGGCAGTTTAACCACTGTACCTCCTCAGCTCCTTGAGATTATCTGTCCACATTCATTTGTTTAAAAAAACTATGATGTTATGAAGAGAGTGATATTTAACATTTTGAATAATGAAGGCTGCCGTATTCTTTTTAAAAACAGTAATAATGTATTTTTGTTTGATTTGGTTTTGACTTGCTTTGCTTTTTGCCTATAGTGGAACATACCATTCTAGAGATGAGAGCACAGACAGTGGTCTTAGCATGAGCAGTTACAGCGTCCCTAGAACTCCTGATGATTTCCTCAACAGTGTTGATGAAATGGATACAGGTTTGTTTCTTTCATTTCCTGTCTTAGTGGATGTTTTTATAGCTTAATTTATATGCTGTCTTTTCTCATTCAAAGAGATAGGAGTTATCCCACTGTTCGTTTTTCTAGGGCTATAGGCGATTTGCAGATAAACTGTAAAATAAACAGTTCTGTTTATAAATCCTTGCAAATTTGCCCATCTATCCTTATTTTGTTATCTTTGTTGGAGCGGGGGTAGATAAACATTAATTAGCAGTAATGAGACTGATTGAAGCCTAATAACCAGAGAAGTTGCAATATTAGATAAAGGAACTGAGCTGTCATTGGTGGCATAGAGCTTAGTGGAAACCAGTACAGTATACTGATAATTTTTGTTGTTCAGTCGCACAGTCGATTCCAAACCTTTGCAACCCCATGGACCATTGCCCGCCAGGTACCTCTGTCCTCCATCATCATCCTCAACCCACCCAGCTCTGTGCCCATTGCACTTTTTGAAAAGGTGGAGGGTCCAGTCATTTGGAAAAGGTATGAGGTAGTTGAAGCACAGCTTGTCTGGCTGGACATCCTGCTACGGTAATGGAGTAGACCGTACAGCCAGCAACTCAATGCCGAGTGTCAGGTGGCGGTTAACTAACCTGACTCCCTAAAGGGGCTAACGGCTACAGGTGGATGAGCCCCTTTAGGTGGGGTGATGGTACCCCTTAGTGGAGGAAATGGTACTGGAAACCATTATATTGGGCCCAACAGCAAAATGAGCGGAGGGGTAATTCTGATTCCCAACAGTCATGGAGGCGGAAGAGGCCATGCCAGATGGACTGGCTGTGTAGGCTCATCTTGTCCATATCCTCAAGGCTGCAGTAGTCCATTGCAGTCCCGGTGTTAAATCCTGCATGTCTCACTTGATGTGTGCCACAGGAGATGGCTCCGTGATCATAGTGTGTGAGTCACTTCATGGCAACTGGGATCCACCTTAAGCAAATTCACACCAGTGGCATTTTTCCTGTTTCACGGGGGAAATGCATTCTCTGATACAAGTTGCAGTCATCAACAACCAGTTGAAGCACAACCCAGATATTTTGTCTGATCAGCTGGGAAAGTTGTGACATCTTTTCTAGAGCTCTTTAGTCAAATAGAGCTGGCTTAGACATGGGATCAGAGTATGCCTGGTATAGGGGATAAAATCATGCAGGCCAGCATGGTTATCTATTTTATTTATTTATTTATTTATTTATTTTACTCTTATATCACACATCTATTAAAAATCCACTGTTCTGAGCAGTTTGGATGCAAAATTAAACCACCAACCAAAAAGGAACAAATAAATTATAGATGTATTTTTTTAAAAGAAACAATCAAATACAGTAAAACCTCATATAACACTAAAACCTGGTTCCACAAGTCTTGGTGTTATATGATTTTTAGTGTTATCTGATGCATGTTAAAATCCTATGGGATCCATAGAGATACATTGTAACCACACAGGCTTTAGCGGTTGTTATCTGAAGCATCCCATAGGATCTTAATGTTATCTGATGCAATTCTTCCCCCCAGATTCCTTAATGTTATGTGATTTTAGTGTTATTCGATACTAATGTTATATGAGGTATTACTGTACAGTAAAACCTCGGATAACGCTAAAACTTGGTTCCACAAGTCTTGGTGTTATCCGATTTTTAGTGTTATCTGATGCATGTTAAAATCCTATGGGATGCATCGGATAACGTTAAAGCTCCATAGAGATACATTGTAACCGCAAAGGCTTTAGCGGTTGTTATCTGATGCATTCCATAGGACCTTAATGTTATTTGATGCAATTCTCCCCCCCTCTATTACTTAACGCTATGCGATTTTAACGTTATCCGAGGTAAACGTTATCCAAGGTATTACTGTAATGACAACTGGTAGCTAAGAACAAAATATTTCTAGTGGTGAGTTAGAAGACTACCTGAGGGGGAGTATTTTTTCAAAAGCTTCTTTTTTAAAAAGCCATTGTTTTTAAAAAAAATAGTCTAAAATCCAAAGGGAGGGGGCCTGGCATACTTCTGTGGTTCTCAACCTTGGGTCCCCAGATGTTCTTCTACTACAGGTCCCAGAAACCATAGACTAGCACAGCCAATGGTGAAGATTTTGAGAGTTTTAGTTCAAGAACATCTAGTGACCCAGGTTGGCAACTCCAGCTCTATGGGAAGGGGATTTTATTGACCTATTCCATGCTTGTCAAATATTTGGCCACCACTGTGGTACTTCTCTATGCTGTTGAGGGGATGGGAGAGAATAAATCGGTCAGAATAGTTTGGGAAGCTCCATAGGAACAAGTCACCAGATCTATCCAGATGGTTTGCTATTTGACACTCTTGCTTTGCATTCATGTTATATCTAGGTGACAGTATCAACCAAAGCAACATGCCTTCCCATCAGAACCGATTTCCAGACTACCTTGAAGCCATTCCAGGGACTAACGTAGACCTTGGCACGCTGGAAGGAGATGCAATGAATATAGAAGGAGAAGAACTGATGCCAAGTCTACAAGAAGCTTTGAGTTCTGATATTCTTAATGACATGGAGTCTGTGTTGGCAGCCACCAAGCTAGATAAAGAAAGCTTTCTTACCTGGTTGTAGGGGCCTCAGGGAGATGGAGTTCGAAATCTTTGAAGGATCTAAGGAGATAAGACATGTACTTGATGTTGAGAAAAAAGCCTGTGCTGCAAAGGCCTCTGGGCTTAGGATCAGAGAGGAAAACAAGTAAATGAACAAAATACTCCAGATTCTTTTCATCCAATGTTTCATTCTTCCTTGTCCAATCGCTGCTGTTACTGCTGACCTCTTTTACAGTTGACTCCGAAGAATTAGATTGTTTGCTTTATTATCCTTTTAAAATTCTTTTTTTTCTGCTGCAACTACTGTTCAACATGGTGATGGTGGAGAAGGAGAGGGTAGGGAACTGCAAAGAAAGAAATAGACCAGCTCTGCTTTGGATGTTATCTGCCATTCCTTTTGTCCTGTTATCTGTTTGAATATCTTTGGATCTGATAATACGGTTTTTATTGAGTTTTATCTTTCCATGCCCCTACCTGTAGCTGACTCTGCTTGTTGTTTGCTCTGTTGCCAGTGGCCAGTAGCAAAAACTGACTTACTAGTCCAACAAGCCAAAAATGATGTATAGTCAATACTGATTTGGACATAAGGATTAGAGGAATGCTGATTCCCTTTGAAGGGGCACAGTCCCCCAGGAATTATGTCTGATCAATATTGAAATGAATTAAAAATGCATGCTAGGGATGACTGTTGGACTATGCCCATTGTTAGTTACTTGCTAGTTTTCTCTATTAGCTTGCTCACATTTTATGGCACCATAAATCAGTCGTTACACTTACAGACCTTGCCTTTTACTGAAGATGATGTTTCTTTTTGGAAATTCTAGATCCTTTTTTTATTATTATAGCAATAGTTTAGAAAATAACTGTTTTTGGATTTCTAACGTTTTTTGTTTAATTTTGTATTTTTTAAATAGTGAAATCTAAATTTCCCTAAGCCACCCAGTCTTATTTAAGTCTCAAACGGTTAACTTTTTTATACCTTCGTGTAGCCAGTGAATATCTAGAGTTCTGTGTTCTGCTTTTAACTTTTTAAAAGATAGCTTTGAATGTATTCTTTAGACCAGCCTTCCCTAATCTCATGCTCTGCTTGTACTACGGATCCCACAGTCCAGCAAACAGATGGCTGTAGAACTTTGGGAGTTCTAGTTGAACCGTCTACACTACAGGACACCATTTTGAAGAAGGCTCTGCATTATACTAAAAGACTGCTGGCTTTTCTTTTCACACTCATGCCAGAATTTGAATCAAATTTCTCTTAGAACAATTTTTAAAAGTTCTAACTCTTATTGTTTCTGAAGACACTTATTTTTGAAGACCTGCTCCATCTAAATGTTTTTAGGACTACCGTTTAAGAGAGATCAACTGTATAGTTTTTATGCTGAGTTTTAAACACAGTAAGCAGTATGCTACGAGTCTTCGTCAAGGGACAGCTCTTGCCATTGCTGGAAGAGCTTTTTAATTGTGATGAAATTGGTGGCTTGTGATTCTGAAGTCCCTGATGGATGAAAATGAATGCTCTCCTATTTTTACTTTCATGATATCATCTGCACTGTTATCTGAGTTTACAATACTAGTAACACAAACACTAACATTAAGATGCGTCAAGAATGCAATGACAGATAGGGCCATGGTGCACATAGAAGATTGTAAAGATATGTGTTAGATGGTGACATGAGCAAGTAGTAGTGTAAATTAGTTTTAGAGATTAGCACTGAAATTGAGCGAGTGAGTTCATCTTGATAGTTACTTTGATTGAAAACGATTGTCCTCAAAGTTGTCTGTAGGAATTGTGATGTTTTCCAAAGAGTATTTTTAAGTGAACAAAATGAGCATGAATCATTGTTACAATATAAGCTATGAAGTATTTTTTTAAAAAAATGTTTAAGTACATTGGCACCAGAAAGTACATTAAGTGGCTGTCAAACATTCCCTTAAATTTGTTGTTGTTTTCTCCACAGTTTAATACGTGGCCATGAGACAACTTGTCGGGCTGAATTTTTTGTTCATTCTCAATCTAAGAGATAGTAAAAAAAAATCAGCTCTTAATTTGGCCATTCCTACTTGATGTAGGAGACCTGTAGTTTTGCGTGTTCCAACAACTGACACCTTGATGTGTTTTTTCACTCTTTCTGGAATGCCATATTAACCATCATTTCAGCTAACAAGAGGGGTTTATAAGAAACAACACATTTCCGTTAGAGCAAATAATATTCCCCTCTCTTTTAAAAAGTATTTTAAAAAGAAGACTGATGCAAAGTATATGTTGACATGAGTAGAAGTAGAAATGAAGAAAAGTAAGATTCCGAAGTTGAAATCCTCTTCTTGGTATATAGTATGAGTCTCAACTAGTGTGGATCCATTGAATCAGTGGAACTTATGGAAGAGTTTGCTCACCTAATTCCCCATGGATTCACAACTCTAGTTGTGACTTACTATGCTAAGCCATAGGATTTCAGCCAGAGTTCCTGCAATTTGGTTGCTATTTATATCCAGAGATTGGAGGACCACTTTTAACTATTTGAGCATTAACTAGGAACTGCCTAATTCCATTCCTGGCTATGGGATAGAATTGCACAGAAATAGCTGTTGTTTGTTTTTCTTGGTCACAGCTTTAAAGTTGGACTCCTCTCCCCCCCCCCCCCCCCCGGTTGTACATACACTACACAACTTCTGTATTTGAGTAGCACTGCTGGAGAGGTACTGATATAAAACTGGGAATTCTTGAATTTCTTTTAACTCTAAACTGTTAGTGCAGTAGTTAACTCTAGCCATTTTAAGCCTTGTGATTTAATAAGAAATGTGCCTTAGAGATTACATGTACTGTTGGCAAGAGAAAAGCAAACAAACCAGACTGATTGGAAGATTTTATTCGTATCTATCAAAAAACTTGACAAAGTAGCTTAACCTTTTTTTTATTGCAATACAGGAAGAAAAAGAAAAGAAGTGTTATGAGTAGTATTTTGTATTGATTGGTGTATATATTTAAACAGATCACTGTTCTAACTTTATAGCTTCTAGATATATTTTTTAAAAAATACAGTGTGTTCCGAATGCTAATGAATTCTTGTGTAAGTCTTGACGGCATAACTGCTTTGGAATATGTACTATTTCCAAAATCATATGGATCCAAAATTGTACCAATCAGTGTTGGAGCTCAAGCAATGCAAGATGTGGAATGACAATTTCAGACTGATTAATAGTAATATAACATTTGCACATCTGGAAGATACATCTTAAATGAATTCACTTGCAATCATGTGGGGGGAGGGTGTATACAAGAGACAGATGTGTCTGTCTATAACAGCACTCTTTTTTTCCTTTAGGGTTAAAGCAACCATATTTTAATGTTTCCAAAGCTCCCTTATCTCTCTCTCATATATATATATATATATATATATATATATATATATATATATATATATATATATATATATATATATATATATATATATATATATATATAGTGTTATGAATGATATATTTCTTTAGATGTAAGAGCATGCCTCTGTTAGGTACCATAGTAAATTCTGTTACATTATTTTCCTTTATGTAATACATTTTTTCATTGCTTTTTTTGTTTTACCTGACATAAATATATACTTTGCGCTTACAGTGGCTTTTTGATTATTATTTTTTACATTAGACATATGCTTATGTTAATAGGAAACGGGTACATCAGTGGGTTGGAGTAGTGGCTGTGGAACCAGCCATTGAGAATATTTATTATGCTTCTTGAGGGAGATGGACTAGATCAGTGGTGGCAAACCTATAGCATGTGTGCCGGGGGGGGGGGCACTCAGAGCCCTCTCTGTGGGGATGTGCACCATTGCCCCAGCATAGAGTTCACCATGCCCCTCTGCCCAGCAGCCCAATGGGAGCACTTCCCCCAGCGCAGAGTTTCCTCTGCCCAGCAGCCCAATGGGAATGCTTCTTCCCCCAGCACAGCACAGTTTGCCCCACCCCTCTGCCCAGCAGCCCAATGGGATTGCTTCCTCCCCTCCCCCAGCAGAGTTTGCTCTGCCCAGCAGCCCAATGGGAGTGCCCCCCCCCCCAATACAGCATTTCCCTCACTGTGTTGGCACTTCATGATAAATAAGTGGGTTTGGGATTGCAGTTTGAGCACTTTGTCTCTAAAAGGTTTGCCATCACTGGTGTAGATTTAAGGGTATGGGCCCAGTGGGCTTAAATGTCTTGTTTCCTGTGCCACCTTAACTAAGCTGCACGGTTCCAGAGTGATGCCAGAAGGAGGGTCTGGTAAACTCTTCTTGAACACTATATTTACAATCCCCTGGAAGGGTCAACTTGACTGTGCTTCATTAATTAATACTAACAGGAGGATCTTAGGAATGGCTGTAAAACTACAGTACTATATTGAAGGTAGTCACTATTGTCCAGAATCACTTGCACTCTGACAAACATGCAGAGCTTCTGTATGTACAACCTATTCTGATTTGCTGGTAGCAATAGCAACTATATGGGTATACTGCCCCATAGAGCTTAGAGCACTCTCTGGGCAGTTCACAAAGTAATTAACATCCCCCTCCCCAAGCACAGCTGGGAACTTACTTTATTGACCTTGGAAGGATAGAAGGCTGAGTCAACTTGAAGCCTGCAATATTCAAACTCCAATCATGAGCAGAGTTTTGGCTGCAGTACTGCACCTTAACCACTGTGTCATGGGGGCTTTAGGTGGAGTTTACGTAGAGTTCCAGAGATGCAATATTTTTTAGAAAAGGTTCATTTTGACTAGGGTGCAAGAGCAAACAGCTTGCTCTTAAGTCTGGTTTGCGTATCATGGCTTGTCACATTCTTAAAAAATTTGAGGCAAGAAAAGAGAGATGAAGTTAGGCAGCTGGAGTTAGCCAGCTATGTACAACAGATTAGTTCATTCATGCTTTTGTAATGGCTGTGCTATTTTACCACATATTCCCTCTATGTTATGAACTGTACCATGTGATTTCTATCCTGTAGTGCATCTCAAAGTGTAATACACTATTAGCTAATTTAGCAAGACATTGCTCAATTTCATTTTCTGTATTTTCAGAGGTTTATGTAGTAAATCTTTTGCATTACCCTTTTTGACTTTGATATGCAAGTTATATATATTAATAGTTTCATTTAAAACTTTGAGGAACAGATTGGTATTATCTCCTTTACTAGGATGATGTCATTTGAGGTTTTTTAATCAGATTATAACACAGTCTTTGGAAGCATCCTAGTGTATTATTCCATGAGGGCAGAAAGATCCTATGCCTGTGATGGTGAACCTTGGCACTCCAGCTGTTCTTGGACTTCTAATCACCAGAAGCCCAAGTCAGCACTCCTGCTGATCAGGGCTTTTGGGAATTAAAGTTCCAGAACAGCTGGAGTGCCAAAGTTCACTGTCACTGTATGCTGTACTGCTTTCCATCAACACATAGGATTGGAAGAGATCCTGTGAGCTGGGAGATAACTAGTCCACACCAGTGTAGGAAATTAATAGCTGTAGTACTTCTAGACCAGATGTTCATCTAACCTCCTAACAAAAGAGAATCTACTAACTTCTGAGGCAGTCCATTCCGTTGCCAAAGAACTGCTACTGTCAAGAATAAGTGTTCAGGTAATCTGAATCCTCCAGTTCATTAAAAAGTCTCCTTCAACAGGAAAAAGCGTGCAAGAACTAATAACACTGCATCACAAAAAAATTAAATATTGTCTGCTACTTGGTCTAATCCATGTGTCCTATACTAAATCAAGTATGCTGAATCCAAATCTGAAGTCTGATTCTGCCTAGCATGTTAGGATCATAAGTTAGCGAATCTCATCCTCTTGGTTAGGTTCTTGTGTTGATCACATGGGGTATATTTGCCACAAATGTAGCAAAAATTGTCTGGTTTATTAACACAGCTGCGCCTACTCATCTTTAGCTCAAAACAGACTCACTATGGCCTAGCTGTACTATCCAATAAGATGGTTTCGCACTAGAGACAAGCCGTTGGTCCATCTCACCTTATATACCTATTTCTGATGTCAGCTCACTGACTTGCCCAGCTGCTGCTGGAATATGCATGCCATCAGGGGATGTGATTCAGCTGGGGCAGCAGTTGGCATAGTGGTCCCTGCCACTGTTATTATGTCCTTATGTAAAAATACATTACCCAATTACAGACCATTTGAACAGCTATAGCACATCTTAAAATCTGTACATGATAGGCAAATTCTGAATTCAGATTTGGAATCAGTACACTCGATATCATGGAAATCACATGTGTTATTTCCAGTAGCTAAATCGTTGTTGTGCAGTGATAAGTGACTGTGTCTTACTCTTTCAAGCAGTAGAAAATAAGTTTGCTCCATCTTCCATGTGAAAGCAGCTCTGGAGATAGCTGTCGTATCACCTCCAGATTATTCAGGTTATTGCCATTACATTATTTAAACTGGGTAGCGCTGTTAGTACTGCCTGAAGACCGAGAAGTGGATAAATTGTTCCTTGTATAGTTTGTTTGTTTGTCTCACAGTTTAGCTCTTAACAGATTTTTCCTTGGAAGCTCACCTAAGCATCTTTTGAAGCAATATAAAAACTGTAGTTTTACTGTGTGGACCACAACAAAATGTGGCAAGTAATTAAAGAGATGGGAATACCAGAACACCTTATATGCCTCATGAGAAATCTGTACATGAGTCAAGAAGCAACAGGACAGAATATGGAATGACAGAGTGGTTTGGAATAGGAAAAGGAGTAAGACAAGGCTGCATTTTGTCATCCTGCTTATTCACCTTATACACAGAGCACATAATGCACAATGCAGGGTTGGACAAATCACAAGTTAGGATCAAAATTGCTGGGAGAAGCATCAACAACTTGAGATACGCAGATGATACTACTCTAATGGCAGAAAGTGAGGAAAATCTAAAGAAGCTTCTGCTTAGGTTGAATGAAGAGAGTGCAAAACCTAGCTTGAAACTCAACATCAAGAAAATTAAGATAATGGCAAAAGGCCTTATCAGTCCCTGGAAAATAGATGGGGAAGAAGTAGAAACAGTGAGAGATTTTACTTTTTTAGGATCCAAAATCAATATCACTGCAGATGGTAATTGCAGCCATGAAATAAAAAAGGTGACTGATTATTGGGAAACAAGCTATGAGAAACCTGGTGAACATAGTTAAAAGTAGAGACATCACCTTGCAAACAAAGATTCGCATAGTCAGAGCAATAGTATTCCTGGTGGTAATGTATGGTTGTGAGAGCTGGACCATAAGGAAAGCTGAGAGCAGAAGAACAGATGTCTTTGAAATGTGGTGTTGGAGGAGAGTTTTGAGAGTCCCCTGGACAGTGAGGAGAACAAATAGGTCGATTCTAGAAGAAATCGACACTGACTGCTCCATGGAAGGTCAAATAGTAAAGATGAAGCTAAAGTACTTTGGGCACCAAATGAGAAGAGAGGATTCACTTGAGAAAGCCTTGATGCTGGGAAAGGTGGAGGGCAAAAGAAGAAGGGGAAGCCAAAAATGAGATAGCTAGATGGTATTGTAGATGCAATGGGCACAAAGCTTGGCAGACTGAGGAAGATGGTGGAGGACAGAGGTGCCTGGCAGGCAATGGTCCATAGAGTTGGACTGTGTGACTAAACAACAAAAGCTTTACTTGAGGCTGCAAGAATAGGGATGACAGCATCTAACATTCACTATAATTCTAATTACTCACCACAGTATTAAATGAGAAGTTATAACATTTGCTCAAGAAGTGATATTCAGATGTATAAAACAAAGTGTTTAGCAGAAAGGAGAATATCATGGAGTAATTTCACCCAGAAGAAGGGGGAAACTTTAATTTTTCCCCCTATCAAGGTTGCTTGGTTCCAATCCTCAATGCAGACACAGTGCTAAGGCTTGCAAGGTTGAACCATGGAGACTTTTTGATAATGAGCTCTGACATAATCAGATACCTCATCCAGTTCCCATATTACTACTGAATTTGAATGCAGTTCTCTATGTATAATTTGGCAGAGGCAGGAGATGGGAACAGATATCTCTTATTCTGCAGACTCTTAGGGGCTGGCTTAGTCTGGGTCAGTAAGGGTACTTGGCTTTCTAAAATATCTATTCCTGGAACTATTGGAATGTAATAGAACTTGATTTATATGGATAGCTACAGTTGCTTCCATTATTTATAGTCTACTTCGAAATGTGGCCATGAGACATGTTTCAAAATCTCGTCTTTTTTTCCAGAATTTTAATTATTATTTTCCAGTATCAAGCTGTTTTTCCTTTGGTAATCTCCAGTCCAGAACAGTCATCTTGGAAACAATCCGTGGCCGCTATGTTTATGATAATAGCATGAAAATCGCATCAACTATGTTTGAACTCTGATTGCTCCTGAACGGTGGTTAGGAGTATTCAGTGGAACTGAAGAGGAAAACATATCATTCAAAGATTTTATTAAGGATTTTTTTAAAAAATAATAATCATCATCAGTGAACAATGACATGACCGATACTGAGCACACCCTGGATTACTGTGACATTAATGTTAGCTTCAAATAAGAACCAACATTTTAAAAAGTCCTGCTTCCAACGCTTTCATGCTGTAGAGCAGGGTGCCAAAACTTCTAGGGCCACAGACTGGTCATATGGTTCACCAGGCGGTCACATGGTTCCTTCCACTGGAAGCGGAAGTAAAATGCATGCACATGTGCATTACACTGTAAATGCACCTGCAGGTGCATTTATGACCGTTCTACACATGCGTGGATGCGTTTTACTTTCGCTTCCGGGAGCAATGAGGACAGCACAGGCAGGATGAATTGGTGTTGGGTGCCGGATCTGGCCCACAGGCCGTAGTTTGGACAACCCTGTTGTAGAGGAAGTGCCCCAAACAAAATAAATACAGTGCTTACTGTGATCTTTGAAAAGGGAGTGAGTAAAATACTGGCCCTATTTTGGATGCAGATCTTAATGGTGAATGGGTTTGTGAGTGAAGCTGAGAGCAGTAGAGTTAGGAGGCCAGCTCCTTATGAGCCTGGGCTACCAACAGGGTCACCAGAGGCAGAATGGTCACAGGTGAGACACCAGACTAAGACCTATCCACCCTCTTCAATGCATCTACTGCGCTGCAGCGATAGCTAAAGGTAACACTGGTGAAAGGCAGTGATGATGACACTCAAGCTAACTTTTGTTAGTACTGCACAGAAGGGGCCAATGGTAAACTCCTTACCACAATAACCCTATGATGAGACAGTCCAAAATGAAACAAGATGCAGTAAAACCCCTACTTACGAATGCCCCTACTTAGGAATAATTTGACTTACGAATTGTTTCTGCACTGATATCCGTGTCTCGAGTTATGAACATGCCCCAATGTACGAATGACCCCCACCCCCCACCCCGTGTTGCCTTCCGTGAAGCAAAAATGCCATTTCCCCCGATGGGTTTATATTTTATACACATGCAGCCTTTCAGAGCCCTGTAGATGGCAATAGAGTCCTTAGAGAGCAGTTCTTTGTCTGGAGTTTCAGTGTCAAAGTGGCTGCCAGTTGCAGTTTCTAGCTGTATTTTTCTGTGTTTTCTGTCCATTTTCAAAGCTGCTTTAAGGTAAGGAACAGTATTTTTGCTTCTGTATGCTTTCCTTTCAATACTGCTGTTGTTTTTGGGTGGTTTGATTGATTTATGGAGGGTTGGGGTGGCCCATTTTGATTGTTGGAGGGTTGGGTGGAGCTTTTGCTTTATCTGAATGGAAATGCCTCGAGTTACAAATGGATTCGATTTACGAACAATCCCATGGAACTGAGTTTATTCGTAACTCGAGGTTTTACTGTACAGTGCTAGAAGACAAGACTCCCAAGTCCAAAAGCACTGGGGAAGAGCAGAGAACAATTACAAATAGCTCTGTCATTAATTATGTAACAAGACTACAGCTGAAAGGATGTCTGGTGGTTAATGTGTAGAGAAGTGAGAAGAAAGTGATGCTGCACAAAACATGCAACTAGAACATGAAATTATGGATTAAGGTAAATGAATCTAAAGCAAGAAAAGGAATGTATAAATGTGAGTTCTTGGTTTCAGTGAACTAAAGTGGAATGGAATACAGTGGTACCTCGTACAATGATTTTAATCTGTTCCATGGGGCTCATTGTTGTACGGAAAAAAATGCTATACAAATCATGCATTGCATAGTGATTTTCCCTATGGGATGCATCATACAAGGTTTTTTCGCTAAGCGGTTTTCCCATTGAAAAAACGTATGATTTTTTTTCCATAGGGAAAATTGTTATGTGGGATGCCATTTCTCCCCAAAACCTAATTGTTATGTGATTTCGTTGCTGTACAGAGCAATTGGTGTATGAGGTTCCACTGTACTTCCAATCATACATCTACAAAGTGTTCTGCTTGGGAAATGGCAACCTGAGAGTGGTTCTAATACTAAGCAGTGGGTGTGGCTTCAATGTTGAGACAAGATGTAGCACAGGCAGGGATTATGATATAAAATATGACAAAATAATATCTAATTCCATGAGGGTGAATAGCATAAGGCAAAACTGGGAATAGTAGGCCGAGTTTGGCCAGTTTGGTCACTGTACTTGCATTGCTTCTTCCACCTGAGTCAACAAATAAGCTTGGTTCAGAGGCTATCATGGATGCATCCATGATAAATGCCACCCCAAAGACCTGTTTTACTTTAAACCCCAACAATAGTAACTGATTATATTCTTCAAGTGCCCTATCCAGTTCTGAATATTGACTATCATCATGGCGATTGGCCTTGAAGACTGCCCTGAGAATATAATGTATTGATGAGGCTTCTGCCTTCCATCAAGATGGATTCAAGTGGGATTTAATCCACTTGGGGAACATCGCCCTGCCCTGTGAACTTCACCACTCAAGGCTGTTAGTCCTGAGGGTTGCCAGGTTAGTTAACCACCACCTGATGATTGGCACCAAGTCACTGGCATTAGGATCTACTTCTACTCTATTACCACATAGCAGGATAACCTAGACAGGCTTGAATATTACTTCTACAATATAAATTTGTTGCACCTTCATTACAAAAAAAAGAGAGTAATAAATCGCAAGATAACCAACTGAGCCTGTGCCTTATAGGCCAGGAGTAGAGGGAGAAGAAGGGCCATTCTGCAAAACCAGCTGTTGTGATTCAAGCTCTGTTGCATCAGCTTCTTCCATCAGGTGTTTCTGGTGTCAATTCCAGGTTTGCAGTTATCATTGTGGAGGCAGCTGAGATTCATACACTCTTCATCCCCACCAACCTTTAGACATTAGACATAAAAGAGTTTCTCATTCAGACAAAACAGCAGAGCAGGCAGTCTGCCACATTAGATTGCTCAGCAACAGAGGCATAAAACTTACAGTTTTATAGTCAGTTTTGACAGGCTGAAATGGTGGTGTTTAAAAAATATCAGCATAACAATCGTGTGTGGCTTTCTCAAGTTGATTGTAGTCCAATGCAAGAAACAGCCTTCCAGATTTATAATGAGGGAGATTTTATTTATTTTTAAAGATGCCTGGATGCCTGTGTGTGTGTGCTAATTGTGATGTTGGCTGAAGAAGGGAGAATAAGCAGATGTATTGGGCAAAAGGCCTGGTCCTGCCAAGAGATGGGGAGATGTCCTGCTTAGTCACTTTTCTCTTTCACATACAGGATAAGCAAATACTCATTTAGAAACCTCAAGTCCATGGAAAAACTAAATTCTGCAGCCACAGTAAAAACTAAGAAAATAGTTGATTCTCTAGTAAGAATGGGAGATGACAGATGTGACTTGCATACTTTTGTTGGAAAACCAGCAACCCATGGGGTTGGCCCTAAGTCAGGCTTTCAGCCAGGTAAGAAAATTGGGAAGTAGGACAGATGTAATGAAGAGATGGAGACCTGGGAGGAATGGAATATAAGGTGTTTAAATGACAAAGACTTTCTAAATTTGAATGGGAAGGTTGAGAAATATCTGGGCAAGGAATCTCGGAAAACATTGGTCTACACCAGTGGTTCCCCAACATGGACCCCACATCCCAGAAGGCTAGGTCGGTACATTGGCTGATCAGTGCTTTGGGGAATTGAAGTCCAAAAACCAAACTTTGGGAAGCACTGGCCAACGCATTGATAATACTGTATCTACAATCTATTGCTGTAAAAATATATCTACATGGGACCATTCTTGCAGCTGATATGGAAGCTTCAGTGAGCTCAAAATGCAGCGGCCAGACTTCTTACAGGAACTTGCAAGTATGATCACATTTCATCTGTCTTGTCCATTGCATTCAATGCCAGGTTCTGGGTGTTCCTTTTTAGTTATAAAGCCCTATATCTGTGATGGTGAACCTTGGCACTCCAGGTGTTCTTGGACTTCAATTCCCAGAAGCCCAAGTCTCTGTGAATCCACACAAATGGGTTTACTGCATGTACATCACTGCCCTATATGGTACGGGACTGTGCTACTTGGCATAGCGACTCCAATAGGAATCCTACCCGGTCTTTCCAGATGGCACTATATTGGATAGCCAATATAGCCAGAAGGAATGACACCAGGAAAAGAGCATTAAGGCTTTCTCAAGTGAATCCTCTCTTCTCATTTGATGTCCAAAGTACTTTAGCTTCATCTTTACTATTTGACCTTCTAAGGAACAGTCAGGGTTGATTTCTTCTAAGATTGACCTATTTGTTCTCCTCGCTGTCCAGAGGACTCTCAAAACTCTCCTCCAACACCACATCTCAAAGGCATCTATTCTTCTGTGCTCAGCTTTCCTAATGGTCCAGCTCTCACAACCATACATTGCCACTGGAATACCATTGCTTTGACTATACGAATTTTTGTTTGCAATGTGATGTCTCTACTTTTCACTATGTTCCCCAAGTTTCTCATCGCTTGCCTCCCAAGAATCAGTCGCCTTTTTTATTTCTTGGCTGCAATCACCATCTGCAGTGAGCTTTGATCCTAGGAAAGTAAAATCTGTCACTGCTTCTACTTCTTCCCCATCTATTTTCCAGGGACTGATAGGGCCTGTTGCCATGATCTTGGTTTTCTTGATATTGAGTCTCAAGCCAGCTTTTGCACTTTCATCTTTCAACCTATAAATTAGATAATGATTGACTGGTTGATTGATGGGGCTCAAGGTTGACTTAGCCTTCCATCCTTCAGAGGTAGGTAAGATGAGTATCCAGCACGTTGGGGGCAAATTGCTAATTATCCTGTGAACTGCCCAGAGAATGCACTAAGCGCTATCGGGTGGTTTATAAGTGTTATTGCTGTTGCTATTCATTCCTTGCTTATTATGGAGATGATTAGCAGCAGCACTGCACTGCACATAAACTATATGAATATCACAGAACAATTACTACATGGTTTAAGAAACTTGACTATTTTTTCCATGTACATCAGGTGTAAATATTTTAGCCTATACATCACATGTTGTGCCCACATGTATTTTTCTTTAGCGTGTGTGCTTCCTGTCTCCTGGGAACCCTCAATCCCTCTTTTAACAAGAAAAGTAATTTTGCTTTTGAACAGGGGTTCTCAACCAACAACCTGCAGGCCAAACCTGGCCCATGGCGCCATTTCATGTGGCCCACATCACATTGCCACTGCCACTGGAAGCAGAAAACATTTATGACAACTGTAAATGTACCCGTGGTTGTCATAAATGTGTTTACAACAGCATTGGATGCTTTTTATAGCAGCATTTACGGTGGGGGAAACTACCAGTCTGGCCCACTCAGCTGTATGAGGGGTGTGGTCTGGCCCATGACTGAAAAAGGTTGAGAAACCCTGCTTTAGAATAAACATACCCTCCAGTTTGTTGTCTCCCTCTTCCCCAGCCAAAAATTTAAAGGAGGTTTTCAATCCTGGTTACTGACTAATAGTATAAGATTTGCTTGGATCCTAGAGGCTTATGCCTGCCTGCTAGCTGACCCCAGGGGAACCCGCTCAAACCATTATCCAAGGAGAGGTTTACTTTGGTGCTAGCTGTGTGTTTTTGTTATTTCTCACTGACTCCCAAGCACAGGCAATTGCTTCCCCATTTCTTTGCCATGATCTCTGTGATTAACACACATGGGTTCTTGCACCTGTGCAGAACAATGTATGGAATGTTCCAGAGTTAATAGCCAAATTCCCACAAGGGGTTTGGAGCAAGAGCACTTCCCCACACAGTATCATCATCCAAGCAGATGTCACTGAAGGGCTTCCCCATTCTATTCTCTGGACCACTGAGGAATTCAATAGTAGGTGATCAGCACAGCCCTTCTTTCATTTGTGAACACTACCAGTTGCACTCAATTATTCCTTTAGTGTGCAAGGCAGACCTTCCATCTGGAACTACATGTAGTCTTTGGAGCACCAGGAAGATCTACGTGTATCCCCAGCTTATCCATGAGCTCCTTCAAGAATGTGCAGCTGCCTGTGTGCTTAACATATGCTTGATTTATTTCTACTGCACATATTCTAGTCTGTATATATTCTATTCTCACAAAGTCTTTGACCCAAAATAGTTTTCAGGCACACCTCCAAACTCCCTGCTGAGTCTCATAACTAACAAAAGAGATAGCAGACTTCTTTGAAGCTCTAAGGAGGCTGCCCATCCCTTAACTTCAGAAGTGCTTTTGTGAACTTAATGTACCATGAATAAACTGCCAAAAGTGAAACATCATGCTTGGGCATGCTGGTTTGCCTGGGCTTAGCTGTTAGTGTTTCTGATCACCACAGACAGGCTGTCACTGCCATAATTTTTTACTCCCCTCTGATCACCTCTGAATTAATTAGTTATATATTTTGATACTGTTTCCCAAAGTGTAACAGCCAAAGTATATTATTTATTTCTGAATTTGTAGTAACATTATTTTTGAATTTGAAGGCTTCATTCTTGTGCCCAGAAAGATAATTGTTTGGGGCTCAGAGGATGTACATGTAGCCTAATCCAGGAGTGCCCAAACTTTTCAAGCCATGGACCGGTCACATGGTTCCTCCCACCGGAAGCAGAAGTACAACATGCCTATACATGCACATAACACTGCTGTAAATGACCCGCAGCTGTTATAAACGCATTTATGACCGCTACAGGTCATTTATGGGAGCGTTATGCACATGCATTGGTGCATTATGTGCATCCACATTTTACTTTTGCTTCCAGGAATGGTGAGGGCCAGATTAATTGGGACCATGGGATGTAGTTATGGCACCCTTGGCCTAATCAGAGTTTGAGAGTGACAGAGGGTCCCGGCACCCGCCCCAGCCACCAGGAAGTCCAGGGCAGTGGCATCACCGCCCCCCACAACATGCCACCCGGGGCAGGCCTGCCCCCTCACCTCGCGTCTACTCTAGGGGGTGGTGATTATCTGTTTACAGCCAAAGAATCAGTGCTGTCTAAATCTGCAGACATTTCTGTGGTCACGTGACAAGAATGACTAGACACTAGAGTGTACGGAATACTCTTACCTTTCCTGCCAAAGTGGTGCCTATTTATCTACTTGCAATTTCTTTCGCTCAACCTTGCGAGGTCAGCATGGCCCTTAACCTAGAGATACTGAAAACCAACAGGTGACTATATTATCTCATATGGAGCAAGTCACAGTTAGAGTTGGCCTTTTTGGTTTAATAGAACATAAAGAGGAGTTGACTCACTTAAGTCTTCACTGCTTCAGTAGCCCTACCGTAGTGCAATTTTCTACACTAAGCAACAGGATTTTGGCCAGTGTTATGATAGGTGACAAACATGAATCAGCTTTCAAACACTATAATGTATATTAGTAAAAATCAACTGTGTCTAAATGAAAGCTATTCATATATTACTTGACAAGGAAAATGAAAAGGGAAAGGTAGCATGTGTTTTGGTGAAACAGCAAACTGAAAGCTATCATCAGCTACTTGGGTGAGTTAATGTACTTTTTTCCACTGATGTGGAGCTTAATAGTTTCAGCACACACTTTGGAGCCAAGATTTCATTTTGTTCTAATGACTAAAAGGCGGCATTGGGAGGGCCCTCAAAGACTAAGCTCTATGATCATCTCCAAAGACACAACTCACTCTTTCCTTATAAAATCCCATAAACCAGCCTACACAGTGGCTGAAAAATCTAGTACATATTTCCTCCAATGTCGCAAGAGATGTGACTTTCAGGGAGGAATTGTCACAAGAGAAATGCTGGATTTTCAAACAAATGCCATTCATCTTTATGATAGAACTGGAAAAGGGCTAACCTGCTTCCTCTGCTGGAAGACAATTCAGTGTAATGTGGTATCTTTCAAAGTAGGAGGCTACCAGCATACCAATCAAAGCACTTGAACAGGTGTGTGTAGCTGGACAAACAACTTATGGGAGGATGCATGAGGGAAGATGAAAGATAACTCAATTAGTTACTTCCTCTTTGTAGCATAATTTGATCATTTGCTTGTGGAGGCATAGCAAACTGAGAAGGTCCTACATCTTCAAATAAATGGAGAACTTCCTGCTCTCCCACTTCAGAAGAAAGAAAAGGCAACTCCCATTATGTTTCCCTTTGAAGTCATCAATCTGGAAAATACGATGCAGCCAAATCTCAGTTGCCTTCTGGTTTTCTTCTGTTGCCTTAGCCAAAATCACACATAACAGAGGACTGAGCTGAATTTGCAAATTTATTTGATGATATGGGGGGCATGGGAGATAATACAACAGCAAAGGGTAAGGGGTGCCCTGCAATTAATATATGGGAGACCTTCTCTTTAAAGTTCAAGCCTCTTCCACATCCTCCTCCTACTTAGTCAGCACAGTTAAGTGTGCTGCTGGGTTTCTCCCACCTCCATTGTGGACTTTGTCCATTTTATGGTAAACACATTGTTCCCCAACCCAAATTACATTACTGTATTTTATTGCTCCACTGATGTGTTTCAGCAGCTTTCTCTCCAGTCTCATAGTGCATAGTTTTAAATAACCTCCCAATGTGAACCAATGGCCTAATCAGACTTTTGAAGTTGTCTTTTCTATATTTTCTTGGTTTTACCCTCCCCAACCAGGCCTTGCCTCTCCCCCCTTTTTTTCCAAGCTCCTAAATACCATTTCCACGCCTACCAATTGGTCTGTTTTTTTAAAAAAACCCAACAACCTCCTTTCAGCTACTCAATTTTCAATACTAAGGGTTTCTGATGGAATTATTTGGAGGAGTCCTACCAATTCCTTATGGTTTTTTTCTAGAAAATATTTTGAAATTATCAACAAAGCATATGCTTTTTCAGAGTGTATTGGACACCTACAGGAATGGGAGATGCAGTAGACCAGCATTTCTCAAACTATGTTCCGTGGAACACTGGTGGACTTCAATTCCCATAAGCCTAAATCAGTACATTGGCTGATCAGTGCCTTGGGGAATTGACTTAAGCTTCTGGGAATTAAAATCCAAAACTCAAAGATTGAGAAACATTGCAGTAGACTAACATCTTGACACTTTTTTAGTCTTTGAAGCGACAACTTATATTTTTGCCCACCATTTGCATTCATACACAACAGCTACTTAGAGTGAATGGGTATTTTTCTCCACTTTGGGGACTTACTGTTTCTTCTCAGCTTTATTGCAACTACTTCTGATGAAGACTTCTGCAAGACTCAAAAGCTCACCTTGTAACTTTTTTGGTGAATAAAAGTTATTACCCGGTCTAGGCTGTTGCTTCTACACATGGATCATATGGCAATTTGGCTTTTATTTTCAACATACATGCTGATTTGGGTTTAGCACAACAAGTATGGCAAGATACAAAAGGAAGACTAGTAATACTCATCTCTTTTGAGAGTTTTTACTGCTGCAGAGCAGGGTAGAGCTAGACCAGGGACTCAAGGTTGACTCACCCTTCCATCATTTCAAGGTCAGTAAATGAGTACCCAACATGATGGGGGCAAGAATACTAATTGCCTTGTGAACTGCTGAGAGAGCGCACTAAGTGCTATGGGAGGGTATATAAGTGTAATTACTATTGCTATTTAACTAAAAACGATCCCTTGGTCACTCTGGTGGCTGCAAACTTTTTTTAATTTGAAAAGTATTATGGGCATGGGGTCAGGGGTGCTCCACCTTCTACAAAATATGTCTAGAAAGCATAAATAATATTTTTTTTAATTACTGGAGGTTGTGGTATAATTTGCAGTAGACAATATGCAATGCCCATGAGCCCAAAATCTCAGTTCCCCTACCCTTCCATTTTTAAAAAATGGGGGGGGGGGCAAATTCTCGTATCTTTAGTTTCTTGAAGGGGATTGGAATACAAATGTGAAGAGGACATTATATAGAATTGGTACAAAAAGAAATGCAAAGGCAGTCACTGTAATAATTTTGTGTCAAAAATTATTCTGGGTTGAAAGGATTTTCATGGAAGAAACTCTGCTCATGGAACACCCAAATGAGGCTCCTTTCATGTCTCCAAGAGCTGGGACAGACTGGTGCTCAATCCATCATGCAGTATCCAGGTCTCGAACTGCCGACTTGTCAACCTTCCAGCTAACAAGATGAGCTTCTCAACCACTAAGCAATCACTAAGCCTTAAGGCAGTCATTGTCTGGCACACTAGAGATATGCACACATTTATTTTGACATAACTTTCAGCCAGTGATGGGCTCCAAAAAAATTTACTGCCGCGCTATGGGCATGGTATGGTGGGTGTGGCCAGGGGAAAAGCCTTGTGTTGCACCCAAATTAGGACTACTTTATTTCAAAACTTTGATCTGTGAGGTCAGCCAGAATGTCTGCTACTGGTTCTGGTGAACTGGTGCAAACCTACTGATGCCCACCACTACTTTTGGTGGACTAAAACTTAGGCTTGTCAGAGGAATGAGCTATTTTCCTCCGTTGACAGGTACCTATCTACAGTAACATTGGTCACAGGGAAATAGACTCTCAAACTCCCTCAATCCTATTCTATAGCACATATTAAAGACTGTAGTCATTTCTGACCAAAGTATCCACTGCTTGATTTGGTCAAGCTTTAACAATAGCAATATTGTACTCAACCTCTTGTATTTTGTCTTTCTCATTCCTGGGAGACAGCTGGGTAGGAGCACAATCAGTCTTCTCTTTAATCTGCTGGTTCCCAAGGGAGGGTAGGAAACGGGAAGGTCACACAGTTTGTGCAACTATGGAATGAATCAGACAGCAAATTGCAATTTGCCTGGATGACCTTGCATTGAAAGAAACACCATGGGGGAAATCTTGAAATATTGAAGTGTGTTTAGTTGGAGAATTGGACTACATTTATCCACGAAAGGTGGGATCCACGGGATTGCTTTTCTGATTCTTGACCATGTATTTATACGACTACTTATTTTTTGATTATGAGATGCATGAACATAATAAAAATGTAAACACTGTCAATATAACTACAGTCAAACCTTGCATGAAGAGCACCTCGCTTAAAGAGTAATTCGCTTAAAGAGCAGAATTTTCTTGGAATGTTTGCTTCGTGTAACAAATAAAATCGACCAAAAACTCATTCAACAAATAAACTGGGGTTTGCAACCCCCCCCCCCCCCGGTCACAATTAGTCACTTACAATGGTGTTTCGCGTAAAGAGCAATCCTGTGGAACACATTATGTTCTTTAAGCGAGGAACAACTGTACTATGAAAGTGGAATTTAGGTTTATATTTGCACACCAAAGTGCCAAAACACAGGTATAAAAAAACTCTTTTAAGAAAGACCAGCATTTTGGTAGAGAATAAGTCAAAGAATATATTAAAGTTTTTTATCCCCATCTAAATTTATTTGAGCATTCTTCATTACATTTTTTGTTTTTCCCATTATTCTATTGCTTCCAGTATTTTTTTAATTGCAAGACAGTTTGTGAGGACTTGCCCTAAAAGGCAGGGCTGATAATAAATGAGTGGTAAGAATAATTTATCTTTTCATCCTCAGCAGATGAATTAACTCTGGATTGTGCAGCATCAGTGCTATACTTACTTTCCAGGACTCTAGATATATAGTAGGTCTAGTGGTATAGCAAACATTCCTTTAAAAAAATTATTTTGTATCCTCAAGTTGAAATTTACTTACGGTGATTTTAACAGTGTTTTCAAGGTATGTGAAATACTGAAGAAATCGTTTTACCTATGCCACTCTGACCACTTGCCCAATATGCTGTAGTGGTGGAGACAGGCAGTGTGCAGCTTGGGGAGGAATGAATAACAAGATCCAAGAGTGAACCCAGTTATACAGAATCCTAGTCCTATATGCTATCTGCCACACCACAGTTCTTCTGTGTCCAAATATAGCAGTACCTCGGATAACGATAAGACTTGGTTCCAAAAGTCTCGTCGTTATCCAGTTTTTTAAAAAGCCCTGTTCCCCTGGAGGCTGCAGCAAGCCAGAAAGTAGGGGATTGGATCCTGACGTTTTGGCTTGTTACAGCCTCCAGGGAGGTGGGGGAACTTTGGAAACAGCTTGTATCGAGTCTTCCCACCTCCCTGGACCCGGCAGGGGGGTCAGGGAGCCCAAAATGGGTAAAAAAAACCAGATTTTTCCCCCATTTCGGGCTCTCTGACTTCCCTCCCGGGTCCAGGGAGGTGGGAAGACCCGATCCAAGCTGTTTCCAAAGTTCTCCCACCCTCGTGGAGGCTGTAACAAGCCAAAATGTCAGGATTCGAATCCTGACGTTTTGGTTTGTTGCAGCCTCCAGGAGGGTGGGGGAAATTCAAAAACAGCACACATCGGCTCTAGGGAGGTCGGGAGACCCGATGCGTGCTAATTTTGGAGGCTGTACCACTCTCCTGGAGGCTGCAACAAACCAAAATGTCAGGATTCGAATCCTGATGTTTTGCCTTGTTACAGCCTCCAGGAGGTTGGGGGAACTTTGGAAACAGCTTGGATCGGGTCTTCCTACCTCCCTCGACCCGGCAGGGGGAGTCAGGGAGCTCAAAATTGGTTTTAAAGTCCTTTTTTTAACCCATTTTGGACTCCCTGACCCCCTCTGCCGGGTCCAGGGAGGTGGGAAGACCTGATCCAAGCTGTTTCTGGGCTTCCCTGACATCCCCAGCCTGTGGAGCAAGCCAAAACATCAGGGTTCGAAGCCTAACATTTTGGCTTGCTCCACTGGCTGGGGACCTCGGGGAAGCCCACTAACAGTTGTAGATCAGGTCATCTGATCTCCCTGGAGCAGGCAGGGAAGTCAGAGAGCCCAAAATTGGTTTAAAAAAATGGACTTTTTAAAACCCATTTCGGGCTCTCAGATCTCCCTGCCTGCTCCAGAGAGATCAGAGGACCTGATCTACAGCTGCAGGGTGGCTGGGGAAGCTGACGGGGACTCCCTGTCAGCTTCCCTAGCCACCCGCCCTTGCCTCCGCAGCTGTGAGGTCGATGGGGGAGCCCCCCCCCGTCAGCTTTCCAGCCACCCCACCCCTGCCTCCGCAGCTGCAGGGTGGCTGGGAAGCTGAACGGAGAACCACGTTCAGCTTTCCAGCCACCCTGCTGCTAAGAATGGCTGTATCGGATAACGCTAACAGATCATTATCTGATTTTAGCGTTATCCGATGGAGTAATTATCCGAGGTATTACTGTACAACTTTCAACTGGCTTTGTTGTTGGCCAATCTTAAATTCTCATTGGTACATGTTTCTGGTAGTAATTGGCACACCAGGAGATGATCTGGATTCTGTATATCTCCACATTCACATTGTGTGTTGTTCCCCGCTAGCAAATCCCACTTGAGCATGTCAGTCTTACATTTAGGGACTCCAACCTTCAACCTATTCAGGGTCTTCCAAATGACATAGGGGAGTTGAGTTCCTCAGCTACATCCTCCATTAATGATGTTCCTTGTCCAGTGAGCTCCTTCCTCCATCTTCTAATTTTGTTCTTCTGTACTCTCAGGAATGTTTGTTCCTGAAGCTCTTCCTGGATCTGAGCTGGCAGACTTGAGGCACATATCCATTCGGAGGGTATTGAAGGTTGTCCTACTTGCTCTTGCTTAGTTCTCTCAGTATCCGCTGCTACTTTTCTCCTGATCTTATGTGGAGCAATATCAATAAGAGGATATATTTTCTCAACTTGTGTTCCTTTGAGGCATCTTGGCACTATATGCATGGTTTCATTAACAGCAATGTCAACTTGTTTGCATGTGTGGAAAGAATCCTGCTTGAAACCCTGGAAGCTACTGCCTGTCCAAAGCTGACAGTATTTTCCTAAATGGACCAATGGTCTAATTAAGTATAATGCAACAATTTATGTTCCATTGACTGTATCCTAAAAGCCATTCATTCTACTCAAGACTGTGGGAAAAGAGAGACTCTTAATTTTGGAGAAGACAGAAGAGCAACTACACAGCAACAGATTAAAAGAGTAACTTAAATATTTTATTTGGTCTTTCCCAGGTGAAGTAAAGTAATAAATAAATAAAAGCTATGAAAGTTACAGGAGACCTTGGAGGAAGCGAATTATCTGGACCCTTTTCAGTCAGGATTCAGGCCAGGATATGGTATGGAAACTGCATTGGTCGATTGTGGATGATCTCTGGAGAGAGTGGGATGCGGGTCATCCATCCATCCTTGCTCTTCTTGACCTCTCAGCGGCTTTCGATACTGTCAACCACGGTATCCTTCTGGGAAGGCTCCGAGGATTGGAGATCCAGGGCACTGTGGTCCTGGTTTTCCTCATTTCTGAGGGGCCGGACCCAATTGGTGTGGCTGGAAGGTGAGATGTCCAACCAGAAGCGTAGAGAGGGGGCGGCCCACCCTGAGCGCCACTTTGCGGGGGACCCGCCGCCACTGCCCCAGGCTTCCTGGTAGCTGGGGCAGCAGCCAGGACCCTCTGTCACCACAAGGCTGGTTGGTGCGGGCCCTCCGAGCCCGGCGGCGGCAGCTCATCTGCCTTTGGTGGCAGCGGTGCCCAGGAAGGCGGAAAGCGAGGCCGGCGGTTGCCACAGCCCAGTGCTTGCCAGACCAAGGACCTCCCCAGCACCTGGGCAGCGCTGCTCCAGCTGCTGGGCCACAACGACAGCAGGCCTCGCCTCCTGCCTTCCTGGGCGCCGCTGCTGGTGCTGGGCTAGGAGGCAGGGCGGCCGCGCCGCCAAGGACCCCAATGGCATGGGCTGGGGTGGTGCAGGCCCAGCGGTGAGCCCACTGTCAGCATCCCAGGCATGTGGCCGCCCGGGATCCTAGCCCGGCAGCGGCAGCTCATCCGCCTTTAGTGGCACCGGCACCCAGAGGGGAGAGGCTGGTGGTCTTTGTGACCCCATGGCCAGAGCAGTGCCAGCCAGGCCTTGTGGGGGAGGTCCTCCAGCTGCGCACGCTGGGCCATGGCAACCGCCAGCCTCGCTTCCTGGGTGCTGCTGCCACTGAAGGTGGACAAACTGCCACTGCCGGGCTCAAAGGCAGGGCAGCTGTGTGCCTGGGACCACGATGGTGGGCTCCCCACTGTGCCCGCTCTGCCCCACCCCAGACCCTGGGCCTTGCCCGTGCCATCGGGCCCACGCGCTCGGCCGCCCTGCCTTCTAAGCCCGGCAAACCCCCTGAAGGTAGGACTTTCCTACCTAGGTGGGGGGGGGGCTGGTGGCGGTAAGTTTGACCTGGGGTCCCAGGTGCCTAAACCCGCCCTATGCCACTGGGTCCAGCCCTAGGCCCCTGCAATATGGGGTGCCTCAGGGCTTGGTCCTTTCACCTCTCCTATTCAATATGTACATGAAACCACTGGGTAAGATCATCCGTTCCCATGGGGTGAGGTATCATCAATATGCTGATGACATCCAACTGTATATCTCGGCCCATGGAGACCAAGCGATGCAGTGGAAGTCCTTTCCAGGTCCCTGGAGGCTGTGAGGGTCTGGATGGGGGACAACGGGCTACAACTGAATCCCAGCAAGACTGAGTGGCTGTGGGTCAGGGGTCCTGCATTATCACGGGAGTTACCATCCTTGGTTCTGGATGGGGCAGTCTTGCACCCGACAGACCCGGTGCGTAATCTGGGGGTCCTCTTGGACTCACGACTACTGCTCGAAGAACAGGTGGCAGTAGTGGCCAGGAGAGCTTTTGCACAACTTAATGTGATACGCCAGTTACGCCTGCTCCTAGACCAGGACTCCTTGTTCATGATAACACACACTTTGGTCACCTCCAGACTGGATTATTGTAATGCGCTCTACATGGGGCTGCCCTTGGTAACCATTTGGAGGCTGAAACGGTTCCAGAATGCTGCTGCCTGGGTGGTGATGGGGTGCGGACGTTATGCTCGTGCCTCACCATTGCTTCGGGAGCTGCAATAGCTCCCAGTGTGCCTCCGGGTGCAATTCAAGATACTGGTTATTACCTTCAAAGCCCTACATGGTAGTGGGCCAGGAAACCTAAGAGACCACATCATCCCAAGGACATTTGCCCATCCCACTAGAGCGGACCAGAGAGGCTCTCTGGTTGTGCCATCAGCTAGAGAAGCTCATCTCCCTACCACTAGAAGGAGGGCCTTCTCTGTGTCTGCTCTGGCCCTGTGGAACCTCCTGCCAACTGAGCTGCACCTCCAGGCAGAGCTGCTGCCCTTTTGGAAGGGTGTAAAAACCTGGCTGGCAGGGCAGGTCTGGGGTACTGGAGGCACAACAACCTCAGCTTGCTGGTTGGTTTGGAACCCCGCCCCCTTAAGTTTTTAAGTTTTAAATTATACAAATATTTGTTATACAGTAGTTTTAATTGGTTTTAATTATAGATTTTAAGAACTTTTAAATTTTTAATCTATATTGTTCTGATGTTTGTATGATGTGTTAAACCACCCTGGGTCGCCTTCACAAAGGGGGGTGGTATAGAAATTTAAATAAATAAATAAAATCCTTTGACAATAAAATCTGGGGTTAATAAGTTTGGGAGAATAAGATGCACGTCAGTCCTGAAAGAGATGATTCAAGCTAGTTAATAGAACGAACAAATCCGGCTGTTGGTGTTATTATGTTGCTACTATTAATGCTGGCCAAGAAGAAGTTCCTTGATGCTTTAGTTTCATGTCCTGGATACTTTAGTCATTGTTCCAATAGAGAACCTGCTTTTTATATTACAGAGTGACTATCAGTTTCATAGTTCTTGCCAGAACTGGTAAACTCATCTTAGCAACAGCTAAGCTTCTTAGACTATCTAGGCATAGTGGACCTCAGTAATGCTGCATTTACAGGAATAGAAACCCAAACAACTCATCATTTTTCCAGCAGTTATTTAGGAGCGTGCATTTTACTTGTGGTATGCATGCACACTATAAAAGTGGGAGTTCCAATTCCCCTTGATGTATCTGTAGAAGTATATGCTAGAGTTGGTTCTTGGCTCCATTTCCTACAACACAAGTGGAAATAGAGCAGTAAGCCATTGAGAGCTTCCATAGGACTATTATTGTTAGAAGGTGTCCACCATTTGAAGGAGTACTTGGTCCAAACCTCATTTGACAATAAAGAAACAGAAGGAGAGATCAAAGACTGTGAATTTGCTGTTTTGCAGTTAGCAGAAGCTGGACAGCAGCTCAAGTAGGCAGAGATCTCTGGTTAATAGAAATAAACAAGAGATCACTGGGTCCACCAGACAGATGCATTATAATTCTGGTCAAGTTATAAAACTAACATGCAATTTTATGTCTCCACATATAAAGTACAATACTGTATGTAGTTTCACACAAATAAGCATCTTTTATCTTCCTCTTTGCTGACATGTCTTCATTTTTGGTGACATGTAAGTGGTCACCTGAGGGTTGGTATATCTCAGCGGGTTGGAGTACATGGTTGTACAACAGCATGTGTGTAGTTGATAGTTACCCTGTACAGTTACATGAGCAATCTTGTCTGGATGGTCCTGTTGTCCTAAAGTGTCACCAGATGGAGAGAATGGTATACTACTACTGAGTGTCTTAGTTCTAGAAAACTCTAGAAGACACAAGTCAGAATCAACTTAGTAGCATGTAGTAATTGTTAAGTGGTTGCCCTACTTGCACAGACACCTTGCCCGGATGAGAAGATTTTACATTAGTTGTTGATAGGAATCATGCAGTCACAAAATATCCCATAGCTCCTTCTTTTTCTTCAAGCTCCATGTCTCTTGCAACCAGATAACTGCTTTTGTGCTATTTTGATTGGCCCCAGAAAAGAACTGCCATAGAAAGAAGGGGGAATCAGGTGTTAATTGATCAGTTTGTGCTGCTTTCCCCTTCCCAACAAGAAACTTTTGAATATTTCTGATTCTTTAAAAAAAGACTTTTTGCTGAAAAGGGCATACAGGTATCAGGATCCATAGGCTAATTTGTAGTAAGTCACCAAGGATGTCTGTCCCTCAAAAGTTTAATAACAGCAACGATAAAAAGTCCTTTTGCCTTTCTTGATTAAACTACTGTAGTTAAGAAAGGTGGGAGCAAAGCAGAAGAATTGTGTTTGAAAAGATGCATATGAGAGTAAGGTAAAGTGTAAAGGTTGCCCTTGCTCAAAAGCAAGTTGTATCTGACTCCCAGTTGTATCCAACTCTAGGGTTCAGTGATTATATCTGTTTATAGCCAAAGAGCCACCACTGTCTCCATCTGCAATGTTTCCATGAACATGTGGCAGGCATGACTAGACACTGGAGTGCACAGAATGCTGTTTACCTTCCCACCAAAGTGGTCCCTATTTATTTACTTCCAATTTATTGCTTTTGAACTGCTAGGTTGGCAGGAGCTGGGACAGAGATATGAAGCACTCAGGTCTCAAACTGCTGACCTTCCAGTTGTCAAGTTCAGCATCTTAACCACTAAGGCACCACAGTCCCAGTTTATTATATGAGAGTATATACGTTGTATCATGGAAAAAACAAAGGAATATCAGAAACAAGTCTACTTCTGTTTCATTGATTACACTAAGGCTTTTGTCTGTGTCGACCACAACAAAATGTGACAAGTAATTAAAGAGATGGGAATACCAGAACACCTTATAGGCCTCATGAGAAATCTGTACATGAATCAAGAGACAACAGTTAGGACAGAAAATGGAATGACAGAGTGGTTTGGAATAGGAAAAGGAGTAAGACAAGGCTGCATTTTCTCACCCTGCTTATTCAACTTATACACAGAACACATAATGCGCAATGCAGGGATAGAGGAATCACAATTTGGGATCAAAATTGCTGGAAGAAAGATCAACAATTTGAGATATGCAGATGATACCACCCTAATGGCAGAAAGTGAGGAGGAGCTAAAGAAGCTCCTGATTAGGTTGAAAGAAGAAAGTGAAAAAGCTGGCTTGAGACTCAATATCAAGAAAATCAAGATAATGGCAACAGGCCCTATCAGTCCCTGGAAAATAGATGGGGAAGAAGCAGAGGCAGTGACAGATTTTACTTTCTTAGGATCTAAGCTCACTGCAGATGGTGATTGCAGCCATGAAATAAAAAGGCAACTGATTCTTGGGAGGCAAGCGATGAGAAACCTGGGGAACAGAGTGAAAAGTAGAGACATCACATTGCAAACAAAAATTCGCATAGTCAAAGCAATGGTATTCCCTGTGGCAATGTATGGTTGTGAGAGCTGGACCATTAGGAAAGCTGAGCACAGAAGAATAGATGCCTTTGAGATGTGGTGTTGGAGGAGAGTTTTGAGAGTCCCCTAGACAGCGAGGAGCACAAATAGGTCAATCTTAGAAGAAATCAACCATGACTGCTCCTTAGGTGGTCAAATAATAAAGATGAAGCTAAAGTACTTTGGACATCAAATGAGAAGAGAGGATTCACTTGAGAAAGCCTTGATGCTTGGAAGGGTTGAGGGCAAAAGAAGAAGGGGACGGCCCAAGATGAGATGGCTAGATGGTATTGTAGAGACAATGGGCACAGAACTGAGCGAGTTGAGGGGGATGGTGGAGGACAGGAGTGCCTGGCAGACAGTGGTCCATGGGGTCGCAGAGGGTCGGAATCGACTGTGCGACTGAACAACAAAAACAAATATAGTATTAAAAATCATTTCCTAGCTAAGTGTTCTCATTCTGTTTCCTTTCCCAAGCCATTATTTTGCACTCACTGACTCCAATTAATGGACCTCAGAATTCTAAACCAAAACCAAAATAAGTTCTGCAAAGCAAACGTTTCTTCATCAGTGGCCTGGCTCTGTTATGATTTTATTAAAGCAAAATCTGATTCACCAGAAAGTGGACTTAAACTGCAAAAGCTAACATTAAAATAGGTGCCACATTTTTTTTACTTTGTTTTTTCTCTCAGAAAGAAACAGGAACTTCTGCATTTTTAAAATTTTGTTTTTCTTTCACACCACATGGTGGTGCTAAAACAGCAACCATATAGCACACTTTCTTACTGGCATTGTCTGGACTCCTTTCACCACTTCTAAAAGTTGAAAGCAGCTTTACAAGGACCAGCATTCTATGCGAGAGGACGGTGGCATTGAGGAAAGAACAAACCAAAACAGGGTGAAATTGTGTGCCTAGGCTCCACTGAGGGAAATCTCCATTGGGGAACTGAAGGTCAGAGCCCTAAGGATGGATGGCTTGTAGTCTGCAGCCCAGACAGGACTCAAGGCTTGCCAGGTTTGGTTGCTACAGTGGACTGAGCCAAATTACTCCACTGGGCTGCCTTGTCCCTGAGGTCCTCAGAGTTGAAAGAGGACCACTATCCAATGATCCTCATGGCACATGTGATTCCTTTCTTCTTCAGCCTTCCAGACCTCCATGGTCCTAAGGGCCTCCTCTTTATTCCACCATTCTCCTCCAGTCCCAAGTCTCCACAGCTGGGAGGTCAACCCCCACTTGGCCTGGTCCAGTACCTCCTTTATAGTCCCAAATGCAAGGCAGTTCCTTCCTTTCTGTGCTTGCTTAGGTGGCTGCCGTCTGAAGTGATCTGCCCCCTCTCCTGGGCCAGTTATTCCTGCCTCACATGTGTTTTTGATCCAGCAGAAGTTAGGTCCAATGACATTACTTGGGGTCCTGGGTGATGCCTGACAACCTGCTACAGATGCCAGCAGTGATTCCTTCACACCACATCACTGAACAAATATAATATCACTTGATTTAGGAAGCTAAGGAGAATCAGGCCTGGTTCATACTTGGATGAGAGACATAAAACAGTAACTGCATTTATGCTGAAGCCCACATTTCATCAAGATTCTCAATACTTTCCAGGGTTTTCGCCTGATACTGAAGAGAGACATTGAAACCAAGCCTAGAAAATCCAAATACTTTTTTCAATGGGATACACAGAAAGAACCTTCTTGAATATTGTGGTACAGTATTTTTAAACCACAATCAGGCATAGCTTGGGCAACAGCAACCTAGTTGTGCCAACTAATCGTTTTCACACTAGATCAGGCAAAGGAACTTGGGAATGAATTCCCCCAAAGATGGTTTCATTTTGGCAGTTTTATCTTATCACCACTGGTCTCATTTCCCTGCGACATCTACACTTGGTTTTTTCTTCTACCTCTTCCACTACTACCTTGCCCATTCTTTCTTCATTATGGTCAGTTTTGCTATTAGGTGAAGTGAATAAGCCACTACTATACTTAGCCATTCTTCTTACAGCCCTGCAAACAGGCTACTCAAGTAATTTTTCACTGGCGCAAATGAATCCTAAAAAAAATAAAAAAAGAAAGGACATATGCAAAGTAGATGGGAGTGGCAGGGCTACCAAAGCTTCTTTCCATCTAGTATGTTGCAAAACATAGGACCGTCAGTGTGCGTGTAGAGCAGGAATTATCAAACTTTTAAAGCTGGGGACGGGGTCATGCTCCCTCAGACAGCTTTGGGGGCCAAATGGCCATTTCACCCTTCCTTCACCACATGGCACTTCCAGGTGTGGTGGAGGCCCCCCCCCCAAAAAAAAAAAATGACACTGCAAGCTGCAGGTCGAGAATCCTTGGTGTAGAGACTACAATGAAGAATTAAGATGTGGACAAGCCCAGCGAATAGGCTGTGCCCCGAAGATATTTTTCCTAGTTAAGTGTAGAGGACCCATGGTTGGTCCCAATGGGAAGAACAGTACAGACGCACAGTACTATGGATTATATTTATCCTGCTTAGTTCCCTTAAAGCCAATGTTGTACCTTTTCAACCAACTGAAGCACTTGAACATGAAGGAGGAGTGCCATCTGTTACTCTGTCATAATCAGTAAATGCTTATGACCTACCCTAAATCTCTTGACTTTATTCTCCTGGCAAGATCATTTGAGTAGCATTGTAGACTGCACTTAAGAGTGGAGACTTTGTTTGAAATGGCTGAAGCTCACTTGCTTTAAATATCTTGATAATTACAACACAGATGGCATTCCAGCCAGCTTCTCCCCTCATGAAAGTGGTTTCATATATTTTATGAACTTTGCTTCTATTGTGTTAGAAAGATACTGGAAGCCCTCCACAAGCCCACAGCAGTAGGGAACATTCTGTTCTTCATCTCTATATGCTCACGTCATCTTAACTGGCTTGTCACATATATTTTTTCTCAGTTGTGGGTCAGCTCACCACTCATTTATGTAACAAGAAACATCTATCACATCAGCAGTTGAGTCAACTCCTGCTGTTCGGCCTCTGGGTCATATTTCTGTTTCTCTTTACAGTGATGACACAAAGGTTTGCGAATAAAGTTATAATTTGCAAAATAACAGGCTATCCAAGTTTTAGTCAACACTGGAAAATTGTTTTGACAACACTTTAACACTGAATTCTGTGACGTGGGAGAGAAGAGCTCTGAGAAATTGTTTAATTGTAATAAGTTATGTGCCATCACTGCTATTATTTATAACAATTAAACATTATGTCTTATCTATGCTGGCTGGATAGCTCAGTGATTTAAGCATCTGACTTATGGAACCACAGACTGGGAGTTGTGACTCCAGGGAGAAGAGCCAATCTATGCAGTCAAGGCAAGCTACACGGCCCCCCACTCCCGAAGAAGGGTATGACAAACCACTTCTGTGTATTCTCTGTCTTGAAAACCTTGGAAATGGTTGCTTATGAATAAGAATTAACTTGATAGCATGCAATCATTTAAATGTCTTCAAATCAATTCCAATTTATGACAACTTTTTCCAGTTTTTAGGGACACGGTTTAACCTGTTTTGTGTTTCACTTTCTGTGTGGAATGTGTACAGTAACTAGAATTGAATTTTAATGAATTACAAATGAAATAAACATTTTGTTATGGGCACACAAACACACATATCTTGTGTTACTTAACAACACTTCACGCTTAATCCTAAAAAGTTATCAAACAATACAAGGAGATGTTTGTATGTCAATACAGAAGATTTATTTAATTAGTAAGTTATTGTATCTCAAAAATATCTAATAGGTTTCCACACAATTTCTACACAGAAACTACAAGAGCAGTGAAAGGGCTTTCATCAAGGAAAAGTAATGATTTTAAAAAATGATTCCACAGAAGAATGATGGCCTTGGGGGAATGTGTGCAACAAAACAGAAGTAAAACACTTCTTTATTATGCAGTAAATCTGTCATGTGGAAATACCTTAGCTATGCCATGTTGGGGGGTGGGTGGGTTGAGTTACTAAAACACATCAAGCCCGAGAGTGCTAGTTTAATTAAGGTACACCAATTTGTCTGGCTTGTTTTAAATCAGAATGCACAACTTGCATAAATAAATTAGCCCTTAAGTATGTCTTAGGCATTAATTTTCTGCTCTGGTTTGGGGGTTGAAGGATGCCTATACCAACTGCTAGGGGAAAAGGAAGCCTGGGCAGGATGAAGACTATGGCTCCCTACCCCTGTGCCCACCCCAACATATTGTATTGTAATGTAATGTAATGTATTGTCTGTAAGCCGCCCTGAGTCGCCACGGCGAGTGGGCGGCAATATAAATTTGAACTAATAAATAAATAAATAAATAATAAAAAAACCCTGGGGTATACCTAACTACTTCTGTTTCATTGACTACACTAAGGCCTTTGACTGTGTGGATCACAACAAAATGTGGCAAGTAATTAAAAAGATGGGAATACCAGAACACCTTATAGACAGCATGAGAAACCTGTACATGAAACAAGAAGCAACAGTTAGGACAGAATATGGAATGACAGAGTGGTTTGGAATAGGAAAAGGAGTAAGACAAGGCTGCATTTTGTCACCCTGCTTATTCAACTTATACACAGAGCACATAATATGCAATGCAGTGATGAGTGAATCACAATTTGAGATCAAAAGTGCTGGGAGAAACATCAACAATTTGATATATGCAGATGACACCACTCTAATGGCAGAAAGTGAGGACTTTAAAAAGCTCCTGATTAGGTTGAAAGAAGAAAGTGCAAAAGCTGGCTTGAAACTCAACATCAAGAAAACCAAGATCATGGCAACAGGCCCTATCAGTCCCTGGAAAATAGATGGGGAAGAAGTAGAAGCAGTGACAGATTTTACTTTCTTAGGATCAAAGCTCACTGCAGATGGAGATTGCAGCCACAAAATAAAAAGGCGACTGATTCTTGGGAGGCAAGCTATGAGAAACCTGGGGAACAGAGTGAAAAGTAGAAACATCACATTGCAAACAAAAATGTGTAGTCAAAGCAATGGTATTTCCGGTGGCAATGTATGGTTGTGAGAGCTGGACCATTAGGAAAGCTGAGCGCAGAAGAATACATGCCTTTGAGATGTGGTGGTGGAGGAGAGTTTTGAGAGTCCCCTGGACAGTAAGGAGAACAAATAGGTCAATGTTAGAAGAAATTAACCCTGACTGCTCCTTAGAAGGTCAAATAGTAAAGATGAAGCTAAAGTACTTTGGACATCAAATGAGAAGAGAGGATTCGCTTGAGAAAGCCTTGATGCTGGGAAGGGTGGAGGGCAAAAGAAGAAGGGGGCGGCCAAAAATGAGATGGCTAGATGGTATTTTAGACACAATGGGCACAGAGCTGAGCGAGTTGAGGAGGATGGTGGAGGACAGAAGTGCCTGGCGGACAGTGGTCCATGGGGTCGCAAAGGGTCGGAATCGACTGTGCGACTGAACAACAAAATACCTAACTCAGAAGTATTCACAACTTTACTTCTGGATTTGAAAAACAGATATAGGGGATATTGAGCACTGGAGGTAAACCCAATTTAAATACTGTACAGTAAAAGTTTGCATAAAGAGTGCCTTGCTTAGAGAGTAACTTGCTTAAAGAGCAGAATTTTCTCTGAATGGTTGCCTCTCTTAACAACTAAACCCAACCAAAAACTCGCTTAACAACTAAATTGGAGTTTGCAATCCCCCCCCCCTCCCAAGAAGTCACAAGTGGTCATTTACAATGGTCGCTCAAAGAGCAAACTCGCTTAAAGAGCAATCTCATGGAACGCACTATGCTGTTTAAGCAAGGTATCACTGTAGTGAATTGTGTCTCCTGGAGACATAGGAAGTGGCAATTCATCATTTTTTGTAAGGGGGGGAGGATCTGTTACTGTTGTTGTCGTCATGTCATCCATGAGTCCATCATAGTCTGATGGGATGAATACAAAAACAAGCTTTAGGGTTGCACATAGCACTAGAGATTATTTTTAAAAGCAGTTTTTAAAGTTCAATAAAAACTGTCATCTTTACATTCGCTCACTTTTGAATTTCCTAGATGAATGGAGAACTTTGATATCCAGCATAAGCAGTGAAACTATGAGCTTTCTTACACTTGACTTGAATGAAATTAAAAATACAGTGGTACCTCGCTTAATGCTTAGCTCGCTTGATGCTTAGCACATCAGATCAGAAGAAGGGGAGGGACAGCAAAGGGGGAGGAGAAATACAGTGTTGTAAGGAACAATACTGTATAGGGACATGGAATGTGTGATCTATGAACCAGGGAAAACTGGAAGTAGTAAAAAAGGAAATGGAAAGAATAAGCATTGACATTTTGGGAATCAGTGAGTTAAAATGGACAGGGATGGGTGAATTCAGCTCTGGAAACCATCATATCTACTACTGTGGACAAGAAAACCTCAGAAAAAATAGAGTAGCCATAATTGTTAATAAAAGAGTGAGAAAAGCAATAATAGGATATAATCTCAAAAATGATAGGATGATGTCAGTCAGAATACAAGGCAAACCATTCAATATCACTGTAATCCAAATATACGCACCAGCCACTAGTGTAGATGAAGCCACAATTGACCAGTTCTATGAGGACCTAGAACACCTCATAGAACAGACACCAAGAAATGATGTACACATTATCATAGGAGACTGGAATGCCAAAGCAGGAAATAAAAAAGTACAGTAATACCCCGGATAACGTTATGACTTGGTTCCACAAGTCATGACGTTATCCGATTTTTAGCGTTGTCCGATGCATGCATCGAACAACGCTTAAAAAAAAAAAAGCCCTGACTTTAGGGACAAACCGCTTTAAAGGCAGGCAGGGAAAGAAAGAGACCTCCGTGCCTTTAAAGCCACTACGACTGCAGAAGGGCAACTGCAGTAGGCTCGGGGAAAGCGCCTTTCCCCCGAACCTACTGCAGTCGAAGTCTCTTTCTCTCTTTATTTCCCTCCCTGTAGTTAAACTACAGGGAAGGGAGAAAGAGAGGCGATTGGTTCTCTAAAGAGCATAATGTGTTCCACAGGACTGCTCTTTAAGCGAGTTTGCTCTTTTTTTTATTATTATTATTACATTTATACCCCATCCTTATCCAAGGACTCAGAGCGGCTTACAATTAAAAACAATTAAAAACACATTAATTAAAATTAAAAGATTAAAAAGTTAAAAAACAACAGGGAGAGAGGTGGGGAATTCAAAGGAGCCAGCAGGCCAAATTGACCAAACTGACTCTTAAGTGAAACACCCTTGTAAGTGACCATTTGTGACTTCTGGTGTGTGGGGGTAACAACCCCAATTTAGTTGTTAAGCAAGTTTTTGGTTCATTTTATTTGTTAAGCAAGGTGACCATTCAGAGAAAATTTTGCTCTTTAACCAAGTTACTCTCTAAGTGAGGCACGCTTTATGCGAGGTTTTACTGTAAATCTTTAGGTCTAGGAATCCCCTTCTTCTAAAAGCCTGTATGGCGTAGTACGGTAGTAAGAATGATAAACTAGGATACAAATGCTATTGGCTTGAACCTCACTTGGTTATGAAGCTTACTTTCAGTTACTTTTTTTCATTTCAACTTACCTTACAGGACTGAGGTGAGGATAAAGTGTGAAGAAGCAAAGCTGTGTACATTACTGGATTTCATTGAAGGAAATATGGAGTATAAATGTATTAAACTGCGAGTGGAACACTGCGGGTGGTAGTTATCTGCCCCATATCTATATCACCTGGCAGATGTTCCAGAGACTCAATAGCAGGTTGACCTTGAAAATGTGGAAAGCAGGAGCAGGTTCTCAGGTGGGAGTGTGGAGGTAGAGGAGCCCTACCTGAAAGATAGGGCAGGATGATGGGAGTTAAGCTTAAAAGAAGGAGGCTTGTCACCTTCAATGTAATTGGAGACAGGGGATCATGTTTTTTGCCACACTCCTAAAAAAAAAAGACCCAGGATGGCTAACAAAGCTTTTAAAAGACACTTAAAACACAGTACAGTAATACATCGGATAACGTTTAACTCGGATAACGCTAAAATCGCATTACGTTAAGTAATCTGGGGGAGGGGGAGAATTGCATCGAATAACGTTAAGGTCCTACAGGATGCATCGGATAACAACCGCTGAAGCCTGTGCGGTTACAATGTATCTCTATGGAGCTTTAACGTTATCCGATGCATCCCATAGGATTTTAACATGCATTGGATAACACTAAAAATCGGATAACACCAAGACTTGTTGAACCAAGTTTTAGCATTATCCGAGGTTTTACTGTATAAAAAAAAATAAGATTAAAATATTAAGAGATTAAAGAAACTGAGCAAGATTAAAAGATTAAAAATTCATACATTGAGGGGTTGGGATCAGAGCCAACAAGCCAAGGTAACCATCTGGCCCAAATCCCGTAACTGTCCCGCCAGCCAGGTCTTAACCCCTTTTCTAAAAGGCAGCAACTCTGGAGACGTAACTCAATTGGCAGGAGGTTCCATAGGGCCGGGGTGGACACAGAGAAGGCCCTCCTTCTAGTGCTAGAGAGGTGCGCCTCTCTAGCCGATGGTACAACCAGAGAGCCTCTCCGGTCTGCTCTGGTGGGATGGATAGAAGTTCTTGGGGTGATGTGGTCTCTTAAGTATCCTGGCCCACTACCATGTAGGGCTTTAAAGGTAATAACCAGCACCTTGAATTGCATCCTGAGGCATACTAGCAACCAGTGCAGCTCCCTGAGCAATAGTGAGGTGCAAGCATAATGCCTGCACCCCATCACGACCCAAGCAGCCATGACTCAAGCAGCCACATTCTGGACCAGTTGAAGACTCCAAATGGTCACCAAGGGCAGCCTCATGTAGAGTGCATTACAATAATCAAGTCTGGAGGTGACCAAAGCATGTGTGATTATGAGCAAGGAGTGCTGGTCTAGGAGCGGGCATAACTGGCATATAACACGAAGTTGTGCAAAAGCCCTTCTGGCCACGACTGCTACCTCCTCTTTGAGCAGTAGTCGTGAGTCCAATTGGACCCCCAGATTATGCACTGGGTCCGTCTGGGGCAAAACTGACCCATCCAGAACAAAAGATGGCAGCTCCCAAGTTAGTGCAAGACCCCTGACCCACAACCACTCAGTCTTGTCTGGATTAAGCTGTAGCCCTAACAGCCTCCAGGCACCTGGAAAGGACTTCCACTGCATCGCTTGGGTCGCCCCAGGCAGAGATATACAACTGGGTATCATCTGCATATTGATGATACCTCACCCCATGGGAATGGATGATCTCACCCAGCCGTTTCATGTAAATAGGAGAGGCGAGAGCACCGAGCCCTGTGGCACCACATATTGGGGAGGCCTAGGGCTGGATTTTTCACCCTCCAACCACACCGACTGGGTCCAGCCTCTTAGAAATGAGGAAAACCAGGACCACACTGTGCCCTGGATCCCCAATCCTTGGAGCCTTTCCAGAAGGATACCGTGGTCGACGGTATCAAAAGCCACTGAGAGGTCAAGAAGAGCCAGGACAGATGGATGTCCACTGTCCTGCTCTCTTCAGAAATCATCTACAAGCGCAACCAATGCAGTTTCTGTACCATATCCGGGCCTGAATCCTGACTGAAAAGGGTCCAGATAATCCGCTTCATCCAGGATCTCCTGTAACTTTATTTCTTTATATCACCGCCCACACACCATGGCGGCTCAGGGCAGCTTACAATCAGCAAAACAACGCAGCACAAAAAAAATTAATATATTTTTCTAAACCAATAATAGATTTCTATCTCCCCTCCTGCTATTGGTGGGTGCCCGGAGTATCTTGAAAAGTTGTGAGAATCATATAACCATGGTTCAAATGTAGCTCCCCCTGGGTATCTGCGATGTCAAATGGCAGTTGGGATCTTGGTCACCACCTCCTTCCTGTTCTTGCCCTGGGGGTGGGGATGTGGCATGATGTTTCACTGATTGTTTCAGTGATGAAGGACCAAGACCTTAGGTGGGCAAAGTAAGGCAAGGGGAACCCCCTCCCACACAGATCTAAGTTACACAAACCAGGTCAGCCTTGCCCTACAGCAGTAATGGTGAACTTTGGCATTCCAACTGTTCTTGGACTTCAGTTCCCAGAAGCCCAAGTCAGCACTCCTGCTCATCAGGGCTTCTCGGAATTGAAGTTCAAGAATAGCTGAAGTGCCAAGATTTGTCATCACTGCCCTACAGGATAAGATGATTCTTATTTACAACAGACATGGCATTTGACAACATCCAGTATGGAGTGGAAGAAATTTGACCAGAAAGATCACCATGCATCTTAGGGATGAGTTGTGGCCTGGAATGTCACATACCTTGCATGCATTCCCCTGTAACTGCTTCATTCTGACTTCATTGTTAATATCCCTAACCATGTGAATTACTGTATATACATACCTCAACTCTTAGATTGTACTCCATGCATGTTGGGAATTGAATTTTAAAAGTTCCTAATGGTATCCTAAATGTGCTAGTCTTAAAAGTGTAATAGGATTCTTAGTTATCTCAGCTGTAGCAGATTAACAGCTTCAGCAAAATTAAAATTACCACAGCAGTTTCTTCTAACATGACAAACAATGCAAAGAAACTAAATGATATTATCACTTACAGTTTAGCAGCAAACACAAAGCTCCAATCATATACATAAGGAAATAATTAATTGCATTAATACCCCACCCCTTTTTGGTTCAGGTACCACTCAGGGTGGCTTACAAACGTATAGAAAAAAGAATAATGGTACATTTCATTATCAGCTACTATTTAAATTTATTAAATACCAAGCATGACTTCTGATTTGTCTAGAATGCTTTATTAGCAACCCTTATCTATTGGGACAAGAGTGTAATATAATTGTTGTTATACATAAAATGCATGCAGTCAGATGTTGAAGAGGCAAACATGATTGTGAATTTAAGGAAGAGAGACCCATGGCCAAAGATTAAAATTTTACTCATCTAGAACTTGCAGAACCACAATTGGTGAACCTGTAGCTCCCCATTATCACTCGACTACAAATACCAGCAACCCCATCCACCAGAGCCAATAGTTAGGGAAGTGGAACCTGCCGTTCAATAATATTTAGAGGGCCACAAGTTATCTACCTAGCCCTGCATTTCATTTCAAGTACTGTATTCATATTATTTTGATCTAGTGACTGCAGTACAGCTGACAAATTTTGCTGTCTGCCACTCTGGCAATGACACACAGGAAATTATTCAAGGACTGGAATTCCCCTTTCATAACAAGTAATGTGAAATGAAAGTGTACTTAGGCTGGGTTTCCCCAATGCAAAAAGCACCTAATGTCCTTGCTGTCTGCATGCACTGCCCTTTAATCATGTTAGCTGGCACATGATTAATTTACATTGAACTGAAAGCAGTAGAAGACTGGATTTTTCTGTAAAAGTAATTTAATTTTTCTAACTTGTTACTATGTAAAGTAGCTTTCATTTTCTGTTCACAAACACTGTTTCTTCATTTCTTTTCACATATGAAACATTTTATTGTATTTCTACGGGGAATGTCCTGTGAGAGAAAGTTCACATTCCTTTGCCTGGAAATTTCCCCATGCATTCACTCGGCAGTCATAAACCATCATTTTGACACCTTTTGGTATAATATGCAGATAATACTTCTTCCTTTATAGGATTGATGGGACTGATAGCTCATAGGGAAAACATGTCCCTTTACATACATATGGATATACTGTATTAACATGCAATTTTTCTGCCCTCCTTCTTCTGCTTCCGACTTCTAGTTCAAAATAAGTTATAAGATCAGTGATGGGCTGCTACTGGTTTGGACCGGTTCGCCTGAACTGGTAGCGGTCATCCGGAGGGGATTGCCGGGGGGTGTGATAAACCCCCAGGCGACCGGTTTGGTCGCCTCTTCGGCTGCCCTCCGGATGTGCATTTCCGGGCAGCCATTGTCCGGAACTGCGCATGCGTCAAACCTCCATGTGATGCATGCACCCTAAAAAATAAAAGCGCTGCCTGGAAAGGGCACGGGGTGCCAAAGTCCACAGGGAAAGGTGATGGTCCTCAAGTGGATTAACTCCCACTTGAATCCATCTTGATGGAAGGCAGCACCTTCCATCGATTCCGGCCTGAGCTGAGGAGGACTGTGTGTGCCAAAATGGCTGAGGACCAGAAAGTGACTGGATCAGTTGTACGGGTGTCATGCTGCGATGCAGAAGGCAGATGAAAGTCCACTACATTATATTGTTCCCAGGACAATCTTCATGGCTGATCGCCACGAGGGTGGCCTATACCCGTGATGGCGAACCTTGGCACTCCAGATGTTCTTGGACTTCAATTCCCAGAAGCGCAATCACTGTGAATTCACACAAATGGGTTTACTGCAATTCATTTGGCCCGTGCTGCCCTCGTCGCTCCCGGAAGTGGAAGTAAAATGCACCCGTATGGTTCGCCATCAAGGGCCTATACAGTACTGTATTTGGATTCAGATAGGGCAGAAGAAGCCTTCTCAGGGTTGGAAATAGACGAGAAGAAAAGAATAAAAACACACATAATACCTGAAAAATAGAAGTGAATGGCAGTAAGAAATAGATACAAAAGTTCCCAGCCCTTTTCTTCTTGTAAGGAAGGCAGATCTGGTTGGGGATTTTTTTTTTTTTGCTCCAGACACTTTAGGAGTAACTTCAAATGACTATGTGGAAACCCAACACTGTGGGCTGAGGCATTACTCAATGCAACCTCATATGCATTTCCCACAGATCTCAATGAGGTTTACAGTAGTTTCAAGTAAGTGTCCACAGCCCACGTCTCCCACCTCGTCCTGAAGATCATCTTGAAATGTTGACCAATACACAAATGTGCTTTAATATCAGGCCACTTTCATTCAAGCCCCCCCCCTTTCTGCACGTCGACCACAAAAATTGCGAGATTTCTTGCTTATTCTGTGACATTTTTATTGTACTGTCCCTCCACGAATTCCGAAAGTAAACGTCGAAACCGCATTTTTTTGGCGCGATGACTATTACTTACACCACGGGGAGGAAAAAATCCCCCTCCCACGAAGAATCTGTGAGGAAACATAAACCTCAGGGAGGAGGGCGCCCTAATTTACACTCAACTTACAAGCCACACCCAAGTCTTAAGGAGAAAAAAAAGAGAAAGGAAACCACTCATGTTTAAAAATAAGAATGGAAAGCTACGCCCGCTATCTACAATTTTAGATTTCTTTTCTCCCTCAAAACCAGCCAAACGCCTGAGGTAAATCCCCCTCTCCTCGGGCCGCCTCCGTTCCTCGCGCGCATGCGCGGCATCGGCCAGCCCGGCCGCGGCAGTTGGCGGCGGTTTCCTACCATTGTCGGCGATTAACCTCTCGAGGCGGCGTTGGCGCGAGGAGAAGGAAGCGAGACTTTGTTCTGACTAACAACCGCCCCCTCGCCCAACCCGCCTTTTATACAAGGGGCGGGGCTACGGGCCACACCCCTTTCCCCCGGAGTTTCCCCGCCTCCTCCTCCTTTTCTCCCGAACCCGAAGAGAGCCAGCAATATATAGGAAGAAGTTAGCGCGCGCTTGAGCCTCATTCCAACCGTTTTTGGGTCAGCCGGGCAGACGACCGTTGGTGAGTAGCACTGTGTGTGTGTTTCCTCGTGCGCGTGCGCCACGTCGGGGCAAAAGGGCGGGGCTTCGGTGGCTATTCGGGTTCGTTCGTGGCCTCTCCTCGACGACGTTCCTTTCCAAGGAGTAACTAAGGCGTTGGCTGCCTTTTCTGAGGCGTCATTACATTCTAGTTACATAGGAAGGAGAGTGGATTAAAAAAAACACGAAGGAGTGTAGATTAGGTTGTTAATATATATATATATATACATTGTTCACGAATATTTACATTTATAAATATTTATACATATAGATATTTTAAATATGTATATTATTTATAATATTTATGTTCTGGTTGGCTACTTACAAAAGTGATTTTTTTTAAAGTGAGTTTCCAGCACCTGCTCCCCATGTTAAGGCTATTGTTCACAAATATTTATATTATTATTATTATTTTTATTATTATTTATTACATTTGCTATTACATTATTTATTTATTTACTCTCATTTCTATACTGCCCTACTCGGTTGGGCCGACTCAGGGCGGTTCACAAGCACAGAGTAAACAGCAAATTTATAGACACATCATGAAAATATACAACTCGACATCGTTACATCATAAAAAGTTCAGTAAGTATCAATTACAAACAACAATCAAAAATTACAAAATTCATCAAGTTTACACAATTTTTTTTAACATTTATTGAAAAGTCCTGCCACCGCTGCGGCTTTTAAACATAGCCTCCGGAAGAGGTGGAGGGAGTCCCGGCTGAGCGCGGCATTTATTAATATTATTTATTACATTTGCTAACCCGCCCCAATCGGGTGAACCCGACTCTGAGCGGCTTACATCAAGGTTAAAACATAGAACAATCTACATCAATGCCATTTAAAATTAAAACTTAATATCAACTCTTAAAAAAAACCATAAAAAGTTAAAACAGTGTACAAGCTGCACATAGAATTATATAAAAATTCAGACTCAAAAGGATTTATACATATTGATATTTTAAATAATATATTTATAATATCAATATAATATATAATATCAGTGTCAATGTTTATAATATTTATTTATTATTTATTTTTCTGATTTCTATTGCCGCCCAACTCCAAAGACTGGGTGGCTCGGAAAATAAAACCAGTGACATTTTAAAAAACCCATGAAAACTGCCACCAAAAATTACTCCGACCCCTACAGATTAAAAGAGATTAAAAGAGGGAGAGAGTGTTATAATATCAATATAAATGCTTACAAGTAATATAAATATTTGTGAACAATAGCCTTTACTAAATATATTTCTAATTTTTATATCCTAGTTGGCTCCTCAAAAAAGTGAAGCGATTAAAAATAAATGGTTGTAGGCATTTGTTCCCCTCCTTTAGTTAAGGCTGAAGAAACATTTTTGGAACACAACCTTTTTGTTTTAGGGAGTAGGTATCTTACAATTGAAGAGGACTTCAGTGAGTCATGGCTGATTGTAAGCTGCCCTGAGTCGCCAATGGCGAGTGGGCGGCGATATAAATCTAAATAAATACATAAATAAATGGCTGACTTGATCCCATGGATTTCAGAGGGTGTGTTAGGAAGAATGACAGAATCGCCCTGGAATGTTTCAAAATCCCACTACATTTTGCAAAACAATAGGATGCATGAGCGCATTGGTAGGACTGTGATTAGTACATTAAATAACGAGCATTTTCTCCTTCCTCTTCACTCATAATTCACAGTGATATATTAATCTTTTCTCAAGTGCTGGGCAGCTTTAAGGTGCTTTGAGCATATGGATGGTGATAGTATAATATGAATGGTGGGGAGAATAATATTCTAAATCCCCTTGGTATCCCCATTTGGAATAAATAAATAAAATTCCCATTAAGGATAAATAGGCTTTAGATTATATTACAGTATATCCCTAGTTGGCTCCTCATAAAAGTGAAGCACTTGATGGTGGACAGTTGCATTCAGGGATGAAAAGAAAGTGAAATGTAAATTGATGGCTGAACGAGATGGTATGTGTCTGTGACTACTAAATAGTAGAGCATTGTTTCCCAAACTTTGGTTTTTGGACTTCAATTCCATGAAGCCTAAGTCAATTCCCCAAAGTACTGCTCAGCCAGTGTACTGACTAAAGCTTCTGGGAATTGAAGTCCACCGGTGGGGCGTGGGCCCCTTATTGGGAATCACTGGTTTAGAGCAGTGTTTCCCAAATGTTGGGGTTGGGACTTCAATTCCCAGAAGCCTAAGTCAATTCCCCAAAGCACTGACCAGCCAATGTACTGACTTAGGCTTCTGGGAATTGAAGTCCCAACCCCAACATTTGGGAAACACTGGTTTAGAGCCATGTGTCCAGCAATAGGATATTCGTAATTATCAGGTCTGAACATCTGGGTGGTATGCCTACGAGCTCCTAGAGGCCATTTCAAAACTAGAAGAGAGAAGTGCCCTTTTGAATCAACTAATCAGCTGACTTCTGTTGAAGAGAGAAGTAAATGTATCTTGTCATTCTATTAACTCCAGTTCCTAGCTAATTTTCATTTAATTTTATTTTGTTTATGCTTTTTATACTACTCTTAAATACAAACTCTACTCTGGGTGGTTTCCAACATCTTAATATACATACATATAAATAAAATTTAATAAAAATCTCAAGAAATACAAACCTAACAAAATGGCAGCATCATTTAGCAATAACAATTACATTTTAATACTGCCCTATAGTGCTTAGTGCACTTTTTGTGCAGTTCACAGAGTAATTTGCATTTTGCCCCAACATACTGGGTACTCATTTTACTGACCTTGGAAGGGTGGAAGGCTGAGTCAACCTTGACTCCAGGTCAGGATTGAACTCACAGCCTTTTGGTTGAAGTACAGCAGGTTAACCACTGTGCCACCCAGGCTCCTTTAGTTACCAACTCTGAGCGAGTTGAGGAGGATGACTTGCTGTCTGGTCCTCACCCTTGCAGTTTTCTATTTCCATGGCTTTCATCTTTCCCTGACCTCTGTGAGCATAAGGTCATTTTTTAGTCTTCTTGCAATGCAAGTAAAAAAAAATCTGAACTATACTATCTTTTCTGCTCCAGTTTCAGTAGACTTATCAAATTAGCTGAAGAGTATCTTAGGCAGATTTGTTTGTAGGTGTTTTTAGATATGTGTACAGAAATGTCACATCAGTACTAATTAATAACAAATCCACTTTTTGTTGGGGATTTTCCCTCTTTTGTACAGTGAAGAAATGAAATGTGTGGTAAAGGACTGTATCACCACATTGGTGTAAGTTCATAACAGTAACTGGTGATGGGATATTAAGTAAATAAATAAATTACCACTTAAAAAAATTAACTCATGATCATGTGTAAATCATGATGATCGGTCACAGTGTAGTGGAACTGGTATTGTGGAATATTGCTTAGCTTTACATTTCTTCTAGTTATTTTTTTTTGCTTGATCCTGAGTTTTGCAGCCAAACTGAGCTATATAAACTATGTCAGCAAACTTAATACATCAGTGCCTTAATTCCACCCCCACCCCCTCAGTGTAAACAAAATGAGCACTTCATGAGCTAAATCAACTTCTTTCCAGTACAAGGCTTTTATAACTATTGATGTAGAGAACTTCATCCAGGCCTGATAACTGTATGGAATGAAGATTAAACTTTATTTGCCTGGAATGTTTGCAATACTTAACAATAAGTGTATACTATTACTGTCCTTTAAGAAGCTCATTTATGCATTTGTTTTTCTCTTCATGCAGGTCTTGATAATCTGAAAGGCACTGTGATTATCTCAGACTTGACATTATTTACACTTTATTCTTCTGAACCCCCTATATTGCAACATGAGTGCCTAAGCTCATTGAAAGGGACTTGAGTCTGAAACCTGGGAAATAGTTTTGTGCACTCTCAAATAATATTTCACTGTTATCAAGAAGAGCTTATTTTAATAAACATGACCTGCTTCAATATTTTAGTTAATAAGAGAATGGGCTTTTCTCCTATAAAGCAACATAATTATGTTAAAAGTCTAATTTTAAGGTGTATAACAATAATATATACCATAGAACTCAGGACTAACAGGTTTACTTCAGTTTAATCTTTACTGGTTACTGTCCACTTTATCAGACACAAGTAGATTGTAATCCTTAAATCAGGAGTGGCCAAACTTTTTGAGCCATGGGCCAATCATGTGGTTCAGCAGGTGAGTCATGTGGTTCCTCCCACTGGAAGTGGAAGTAAAACGCGCCTTGCAATCTGTTTTTGCAACAGGATGAGATAGAATTTTAGGCTGTCATTTTCTCTGCTTAAGGCAGGGGTGCCCAAACTATGTCCCATGGGCCAGATCTGGCCCCTGGCACCAATTCATCCAGCCCACGCTGCCCTTGCCGCTCATGGAAGTAAAATGTGCCCATAGTTTGGGCACCCCTGCTTTAAATGCTCACACTGAAATACATCTATTAGTCTTCAAGGTCCACAACTCTTGTTTATGTAAGCTGAAGCAGACTAACACAGCTCCTTTATGGAAAACTGACAACATTTAAGCAACCTGGTTAAAACAATGTTGGGCAATTCAGAGACAATATAAGGAAAGGAATTGATCCATGGTAGCTAAAAGCTTGTTAGTATCCAGAGCAAAAATTGTAGTGGTTGGAGAGCTCACATCTATCATAAATAGTTTTTTCATTTACTTGATATGTTGTAGATGAAGTTCTTAAATACGAACTTGGTGAAAAATATTGAAAAGATGCACTTTTGGCAAAGAACAAATATTTTTGCTTAGGGAGAAATGTCAAAACATAGTATTGTATTTAGGTTAGTTTTGTTCAGTATGTTAGCATATTGTTTTGTTATTTGGAAATCAGTAATGCCCCTTGACACAACGCTTTCCTATTTTGACGTCTTTTGATTTCACTGGTCCTTTTGAAAACTTAGTGTATTTCCTTATTTTAAGATTGTCTCCATCTCGCCTTAAAAAATAAAGCAAGAATGATGATGTTGCTGCTAATTAAGAAAAAGAAAACTACAATAGGTTTAAACCAGAAGGAGTTGTTAACACCCACCCACCCCCCAGAAAAACCCAGATTGTTCAATCAGAAAGTATTGAGATAAATAGATATTTTATATTGGCGTTTTAAATAAGAAATTGCATGTAATGTTTTACTTTCAGGTTCTTATTTTATTATGGCCTGAAAGTTAATCAGGTTTGCACAAAACTATCTCCTTGGCTTCAGACTCATCCCCTACTTCTATCCTGCTTCATCATAATGAACACTTTTGACTCATTCCTGACCAAATTGAAGAACTTTGGTGATGTTCGTGAACTGAAGTACGACCTATCTTGTGAACTCTACAGGATGTCTACCTTTTCGACTTTTCCTCTGCATGTTCCTGTATCTGAAAGGAGTCTTGCTCGTGCTGGTTTTTATTACATCGGCGTGAAAGACAAAGTGAAATGTTACAGTTGTGGTTTGATGTTGGACAACTGGAAGAAAGGTGACAATCCTTTGGAGAAGCACAGACAACTCTATCCTAGCTGCAGCTTTCTCCAGAATCTGAGTTCAATTAACAGCCTTGGCACATCATTGCATTCTGCCTTTTCACCTCCATGTAACTTCGGAGGATTTACTTCACATTCCCCGACAAAAGCACCAAGTTTGGATCAAGTTGCTTATTTAAGTGGAAGCTTTTCCAGTTTTCCCCAGGACCTCGTCACATCCAGGGCAGTGGACGATCTCTCACATTTCTTACCTAAAGCTTCCAGTTCTGCAGTGAACACAGAGGAAGGTAGACTGCTTACTTTCAAGTCATGGCCTTTGTCATTTCTGTCACCTTTGTCTTTGGCCAAAGCCGGTTTTTATTATGTAGGGCCTGCCGATAAGGTGGCTTGTTTTGCTTGTGGTGGCCAGCTAAGTAATTGGGAGCCAAAGGATAATGCTATGTCGGAACACCAGAGGCACTTCCCATACTGTCCTTTTCTGGAGCAAATGCAAGGGCAGCCAGGTTTAACAGCAGCCAATCTGAGCTTGCAAACCTACACAGCGCGTTTTGGCACTTTCAAAACTTGGCCAATGACGGTTCCAGTTCAGCCACAGTGGCTTGCAGATGCTGGATTCTATTATGTAGGTAAGTGTGCTTGTTCTTTCTGATGACTAGGACTTTCCTTACATTTTTGAACAATGTGTAGCAATTTTCTGAATGTGTTAAAAACTCTACCAATGATTATTGTTGTTGTTAAGGTCGCAATGATGATGTCAAATGTTTCTGTTGTGATGGTGGACTCAGATGCTGGGAGCCGGGGGATGATCCATGGGTGGAACATGCTAAATGGTTTCCAAGGTACATTTAACATTCTTTTTTTAAGCACTGACTGATGAGTATCCTAATCTTGGTACTGTTTATAATTAAAAAACATATCTAAATGGCAGGTCCCTAATAGTATTGATATATATACTGGTAGGCTAAAGGATTGACTACTGTAGTGCTCTTTATGTGTGGCTACTCTTGAAGCTAATGCATGCATTGTATAACAAAAAAAATTTGTATAACAAAGTGCCTCGAAGAACGAATATTTTTTGTTATACAGGATTCTACTGTACAGTATAAGTGTATGTTGGGCTGCCTCTCTTTGTTATTGCCCAAACTGCAACCCAGAAAACACTTATTTATCACAAAGTTCCAACACAGCAACAGGGGAGGAAGTAAATGCTCCCATTGGGCTGCTGGGCGGAGGGCCAGGGCAAACTCTGTGCAGGGGGTGGGAGGAATCTCTCCCATTGGGCTGTTGGGTGAACTTTGTGCAGAGGGGACTGCACTGGTGCCCACATAGTGTTGGGGCGTGGGCATTATGCCCACGCCTCGCCCCTGCTCTGGGTGCAATTCAAGGTGCTGGTAATTACCTTTAAAGCCCTACATGGTAGTGGGCGTCACCCCAAGAACATCTGCCCATCCCACCAGAGCGAACTGGAGAAGCTCTCTCATTGTTCCATTGGCTAGAGGGGCGCATCTCTCTAGCCACTAGAAGAAGAGCCTTCTCTGTGTCTGCTCCGGCCCTATGGAACCTCCTGCCAATTGAGCTGCGTCTCCAGATGGAGCTGCTGGCCTTCAGGAAAGGGTTATAGACATGGCTAGTGGAGCAGGTGGGATGGTGGCCCCGGCCTGCTGTCTTAACTCAGTGAAATTCTCTCTTTTAATTTTTTAATCTTTTAACCTTGTAACCTACTTAGTTTCTGTTTAATGCCTTTAATGGGGCTTTTATTTTTAATTGTTACTGGTCTTTTCTGTGAACTGCCCAGAGTCTTCGATGTTGGGAGGCGATACAAATTGGAATAACTAAATAATTAGTACTTTGCCCCAACATGCTGGGTACTCATTTTACCATCCTCAGAAGAGTGGAAAGCTGAGTCAACCATGAGCCCTGGTCAGAATCGAACTCACAATGTTCTGGCTATAGTACAGCAGTTTAACCACTGCATAACCAGGGCTATATTTGGCTTCTTGTAGTTTCAGCCCATTATTGCGTGTCCAGCACTCTGGGATGATGGAGAACAGATTCTTTCCTTCCACCTTATGATTATCTTTCAGGTATTTGAAGAGTACTATCATATCCCTCCTCAATCTCCTTTCTCAAGGCTAAACATTCCCAGTTTCTTCAGTCTTTCCTCATAGGTTTCCAGTCCTTTGATCATTCTTGTTGCCTTTCTCTGTACCTGCTCTAATTTGTTTGTATCTTTCTTGAAGTGTAGTGCATAGAATTGTATATAAATCTAATAAACAAAATCTAATTTAAGACAGATGTTGTAACCCATGGTCCTGATCTGTATGTCAGGGTAACTTTAAGTTGGCATCTTACTTCTTTAAGCTATGGGCTAGGATTTCCCCCCACCAATGAAAATTTTCCTGTTCAGTAAACTAATAGAATTGTCCAGTGGAATGAGTAAAAAATCTTGAGTGTAATATCATCTGAGTCATCCTTATCTTGATATAAAGAATGTATGATGCATCCTGATAGTGAGTCATAGCATTGATTCATGTAATCCGGTACTGTCAATTCTGACATGTAGGAAGTCCCCAGGATTTTAGGCAATGTTTACCATTGATTCATCCTACCCAGTATTGTCGATTCTGACTGGTTGGACCACCCCAGAATTTTATGCAGGGTTCTTTCATAATCTACCTGGAAGCCCCAGTTGTCCCCAGTAATCTTCCATCCAAATAGAAACCAGGCTTAGTTTATAGAAAGTTAGATCAAGTGTTCAGTGGGTTGCTGTTGCACATCAAAACCATTGTTCTTGGCTTTGATAAAGAGGTCCAGCAGGTATTGAAAAGCCCTAATCTAATTATGTCTTTGACATAATTTTATTTTTCCTTTTATGTAACTTGAAAAGGTCAGTGAGCCAAAACAATTAACTAGTGTTGAGTTTACATAATCAGTAGATAAGTCTGGTTTTGTAAATTTAATTTTGTTCTCAATTAATGTCTGAACATACATTTATAGATTGCATTTGTGAGGTTCAGTTAAGGGTCAGGTTCTTTTTTTTTAAAACCTGGTACTGTATTTTGAACATTGTGCTCAAAAGATCATAAAATATTATGACATGCTACTTTAGTAATGATAAAATGATCGTTAAAGGCTGCATTACTGTGGAAATACAGTACAGTACTTATTCTTGAAACTCTTCTATATCCAGATATAGGAAATAATTTACAAAGCCTGTTTTATATGTTAGAATTGTAATTTAGTGTGTTTTATTTTCTAGATGTGAGTACCTAATTCAGAGGAAAGGGCAAGAGTTTGTCCGCCATGTTCAAGCAAGATTCCCTCATCTTCTTGAGCAGGTATTCATTTACTACTTTGTTTTCAGTGTCAGTATTGGTCTATATCAGTGTTTCCCAAACTATGCTCTGCATAACACTGGTGGACTTCAATTCCCAGAAGCCTAAATCAGTACATTGGCTGATCAGTGCTTTGGGGAATTGACTTAGGCTTCTGGGAATTGAAGTCCAAAAACCAAAGGTTGGGATACACTGGTCTCTTTCAGTGTTTCCCAACCTTTTGTTTTTTGAACTTAAATTCCCAGAAGCCTAAATCAATTCCCCAAAGCACTGATCAGCCAATTTACTGACTTAAATTTCTGGGAATTCAAATCCACTGGTGATCTGTGGGCCCCACGTTGGGAACCACTGGTCTATATTCTCTTTGTAACAATGAAGAGTTCTCAATGTAGCATTTTCCATGTATTCTAGAAAAGGTTTTATTTTCTTATTCTTCCTTTTGACTCACATATTTACAAAACATGACCATGTCTTAATCTTGCCAATGGTGGCTACAAAGCATTCCTATTGCATGCTGCCTTTTGTCTCTCTAGGACTAGATGTGAAAGAAACTGGTGGAGATGTGCTTGTATACCTCCAGATTTCTCTTGTTTTCCTTGTAGTAACAACTTAATTAACCTCGTCTGGAGAGGGCTGATGAGATGGTGATTCTTTGGAGGAACAGGCAAAGTGAAAGTGAAAAGAAGATAGGGAAAAAGCAATATTGGAGGGGGAGCTAAGAGTGTGATAATCATAAAAAATTAACCCCACTTGAAATTTCTCCTCTTGAGAGTTTAAAAAGTTTGAGATGTGGTAATTAGGGCTAGGAATGCATCTTACTCTGGACATTGCTGTTTTACAGTCTTTGTGACTGTTGACTTCATTGATAGTGTTCCTTCTGCCATAGGGTGAGTGGCTGTATTGTGAAAACTGATTTAATTACATGGCCAAAATTTTTTTAAACCACACTGGCTGAACAGAGAATAGTGTTATATTACTTCACCGGTTTAAAACAAGAAGAAAATATTTAGTTATAGTCTATTGTTAGAATGGCAGATCACTACTTAAAATGATGTGGGTGGCTACTCAAAATGTGCATTTGAAAAGGCTTGTGCACTTGAGAAATACTGTACAGTAATACCCTGGATAACGTTTGTACCGAATAGCGCTAGAATCGGATAACGATGCAAGATTTTTGGAAAAATCTTGCATCGGATAACGCGATTTTTAGCGTTATCTGGTACAATCGTGTGTGTGTGTGGGGTGTGTGTGTGGATTGGTTAGAATATCTACCCAATCCACACACACACCCAGTGATGGATCGCTGCTACTGAACAAGGGTCGGGCGAAAGGCAGGCGGGTGCCTGCCTCCCCCCCCCCCCAGTTCAGTAGCAGCGATTGCTGGACGAAGCCTAGCAAACCTCCCCAACTCCAGCGCTAGCAAACCCCAAACCTCCCCAACCCCAGCGCTAGTGTGGGGGTGAGGGGTGGTTGGGGGGGAATACCCCCCACACACTAGTATTAAAAGACTTATCTCCCTGGAGCAGGCAGGGGAGTTAGAGATCCCGAAATGGGTAAAAAAACGGAGGGTTTTTTTTACCCATTTCAGGATCTCTGATTCCCCCTGCCTACTCCAGTGAGATCAGAGGAGCTGATCTAAGCTGTTTCCAAAGGCTTCCTGTTTCCACTTCAAAAATAAGCTGTTTCCACTTCAAAAATAGCGCGCATCGGCTCTAGGGAGATCAGGAGACCCGATGCGTGCTATTTTTGAAGTTCCCCCATGCTGCTGCAAGCTACAATGAGTCAAAACGTCAGGATTCAAATCCTGACATTTTTGGCTTGTTATAGTTTCTAGCAGGGTGTGGTTTTGTAGCAGAAGGGTGGCTTATTTTATCTGCAGCTTATCTCCCTGGAGCAGGCAGGGAGGTCAGAGATCCCAAAATGGGTAAAAAAAACAGACTTTTTTTCGGGCTCCCCTGCCTGCTCCAGGGAGATAAAATCCTGACGTTTTGACTCATTGTAGCTTGCAGCAGCGTGGGGGAACTTCAAAAATAGCACGCATCGGGTCTCCCGACCTCCCTAGAGCCGATGCGCGCTATTTTTGAAGTGGAAACAGCTTATTTTTGAAGTGGAAACAGGAAACCTTTGGAAACAGCTTAGATCAGCTCCTCTGATCTCTCTGGAGTAGGCAGGGGGAATCAGAGATCCCGAAATGGGTAAAAAAAAAGTCTGTTTTTTTTACCCATTTCGGGATCTCTAACTCCCCAGCGTGAAGGTGGGTGGGTATTCCCCCCACCACCACCCCTCACCTCCATGCTAGCATTAAAAGAAAGAAAATCCTGATTTTCTTGCTTTATAGCTGTGAATGAAGAAGGGGAGGGGGGAATCCCGATCACGCGCGCTGGGGATTCCCCTCACCCCTTTTTCAACCTCTGAATGAAGAAGGGGTGAGGGGAATCCCGAGCATGCACACTTAGGATTCTCCTCACCCCTTCTTCTATCACAGCGATCCATAGAGCGCTGCGCTTGGGGAGGAGGGAAAATACCCACCCCACCCCACAAGCGCAGCATTCCATCACTCTGCTTGGGGGTGGGTGGGTATGCCCCCCCCCAAGCGCAGCAATGACTTCAGGGACAAACCGCTTGGTTTGTCCCCGAAGTCAAGCGATTGCTAGCCTAGGGTCAGTTTGACTTCAGGGACAAACTGCAGCAGTTTGTCCCTGAAGTCAGGGCTTTTTAAAAGTATTGTTCGATGTATGCATTGGACAACGCTAAAAACCGGATAACGTTAAGACTTGTGGAACCAAGTCATAATGTTATCCGGGGTATTACTGTACTTGTAATTCTCATCCACTCTATATTCAGTGTTGCATATAATGTTTAATGCACACCCTTTCAAAAATGTCCATACTTCTCTGCTACTAGCAGTTGACAGTAGGAAAGAATAGTATGTGTGACCCTTGAATCTTCCATTTACTATAAGGAGAGTTTTTGCCTGTGACAGCAAGATTCCTAGTTGGTCTGGGACCAGATCTTAGCACCTAATGCTAGCATGACATGAGGTTGATTAAACTGTGGTTCTCCAGGTGTTGTTGCATGCAATTCTCAGCATTTTTATTGACTATGCTGGATAGGGCTGGCAGAAGCTGTGGTCTGATAATCTCCAGAGTGTTGTGAGTTGCCCAAAACTAGGGTAGAGGCATAGTTAGCATTTTCACCACTGCCACCAATGTGTCTTCCAAGAAGGACATAGCATTTCACACCTACAGATATTTAGGATAAAGTTTTTAAAACTATTTCAACTTTGTCAAATACATTATGTTACCACAAGCATTGTTTTGCACAGGAATGTAACTGCTTTTTAAAAGTATTTGTTCTTTGCATTTTGTAGTTGTTGTCCACTTCAGAAGCACCTGTAGATGAAAATGCTGGTCCACCAAGTAAGTCTCCCTATGTTGTTATTATCTATGCCATCATTATCATTTGTTACTGATCAATGAGAGCCTTAAAACAAGATTTAATTTCTCATTGTTCTATTTTTTTTTGTTCCACCTGAAATGGAGTCTTCTATATCGTTTACAACAAATATAATAAAACAATAATTGCAATTGTAAAAAAATAAATAAACGAACAACAGTAGTATGTAGCACCGAAAAGAAAACATTAGAATCAGTGAGTGATTTACTCCATAAAATGTACTCTCAGACAGAACTTTTCAGTTGCCTTCTTAAAGGAAATGAATAATAATCTCCCTTTGAATTTCTGGAACCTGCTGGTTACAAATGTGAGCAGCTGAGAAAATTTACTTAGAAATTGTCCAACCAAGATTACCAGCTCAAGAAAAAGTGCTGTATCTTTAATATTCTGAGATAGTCTAGCTCTAGCAAATGGGAATTGTGTTTGGTGTGAGTACCGCTTCAGAAGTGTGTTAGTACATTGTGGAGAGCGGGATAGGCAACTTGTTGTTCTCCACATATTCTGGGCTACAATTCTCAGTAGCCTTAGCCAGCATGGATCCTCCTTGGGTTGTTTTAGGAAGAAAGGTGGGGTACAAGTAGTGAAATTAGGATAAAATGGTCTGATTATTAATTGAAAATATCAGTTAGGTACTGGCTTGCTTACCCTTGGTGGAGAGGCTGTAATAATGCTAGAACTTCACAGCTTTCACTGGATTTTTGCTCATGTACTACAATTACTTTTAACTATAGTTGTTGGCATCTAGCTAAGGGATCTAGTTGTATCTCAGGTGCTGTAATTGATGATCTACTACTTAGGTGGACTCTGAGGTGATCAGAGGTGATGTTTGTGGGGTAGGTGGGACCAGTTTTCACTTGCTGAAAGAAGTTTGTTGAACTTCTCCAGATGTTGTTGAACTGCAGCTCTCATGGTTCTTCACTGTTTCTCTTTTTGCCTAGGGCTGATTTTATAGTTTTAACAACATCCAGAAGGCTGTCTGTTTCCTCCTTTTGCTTTAAAGGGAGTTCATATAGTTCTGTGCATCCTATAATCCCAGACTGAGCCTATAGCATGTCTAAATAAAAAGACAGAGTAGACTGTCCTAAGCTAAATAATGGTTTAACAAATAGTTTGGCCTGGAACAAGGTAGCTTGTATGTTCCTATATTCTTGTATAATTTGTGTGAAAAATAAATAGGAGTCCTTTCTCAGGAAATAAACAACAGATTTTCACAATCTTAGATGTGGAATCTTGTTCATTGCTAATGTATTATGTTGTCTTGAATAGAAAACTCTTCTCTTAACTATATAGGTCTAATATTTAAATAAGTTGTGTCACTCATTTTTCTGTGTGTAGTTATTCATTTTGAACCTGGTGAAAATGCTTCAGAAGATGCAGTCATAATGAATACCACTGTGGTCGAAGCTGCCTTGGAAATGGGCTTTAGCAGAAGACTTATCAAGCAGACTGTTCAGAGTAAAATTTTAACAACAGGAGAGAATTACAAAAACATAAATGATCTTGTATCTGACCTCATTACTGCAGAAGATGAAAAGAAAGATGAGGAAGAAACACAGCTGGAGGAGCCAACATCAGGTACATAAAAGTGACTCTAAAATTGCTCAGGGAACTGAGACCTTAGATATATAAAGTTAGAAACACACTAGATTGAATCCTGACCTTAGATATATAAAGTTAGAAACACACTAGATTGAATCCTATTTGCTATTCTAAATCTTTAGCTTAAATAATGGATAAAAAGATGAAAAATCAGATTGTGGTATTTTTGAACTACAATCTGGAGTAATCTGGTAACAGCAACTTTGTGTTGCTGACTAATCTTTCTCACACTTGGTCAGGCGAAAGGAACTGCAGAATGAACTCACCAAAAGGTGCCTTCATCTTTGCAGTTTCACATCTGGCTTAGACACAGAAAAAGTATATATGTAGTGCTGCTTGATACTCCGCCTTAGGAGTCAGGATTGTATTGTATCATGCCTACTCTCCCCACATGATCCCCAATCTTCTGGAAATTGACATCTCTTATTAAAACTGAGAAAGTGATGGAGACAGTTTCATCTTTTTGTATTTATATTTCAGATCTGACCTTAATCAGAAAGAACCGAATGGCATTGTTTCAGCGCTTGACGTGTGTTCTTCCCATCCTAGAAAGTTTATTAAAATCTAAAGTAATAACTGACATGGAATGTCAAGTTATTAAACAAAAAACACAGATATCCCTGCAAGTGAGAGAATTGATTGATACCATCTTGGTGAAAGGAAATGCAGCTGCAAACATATTCAGAAGATGTTTACAAGAATGTGATCCTGTGTTATACAAAGACTTATTTGGTGAGTCTGTTAGGATGTTCTGTTTAACATCATAACATCTTGTCATTTCTTTTAGGGATGGCAACATTTATTTTGTTACAATTCAGTAATAGATTTTATTGAGATGATTTTTATGGGTGAGGGATACATATGTTGAGTTGCTTGCATTGGATACTACAAAGGAAACCCTGTTGATTGTTTCGGAGACTCTTAATGTGTCAAGAACAGCATTTCCTAACTTGGTTCTTGGACTTCAATTCCCAGAAGCCCAAGTCGATTCCCCAAAGCACTGATTAGCCTGTACTGACTTAGGCTTCTGGGAATTGAAGTCTTCCTGTGAGACATGGGCCCCAAGTTGGAAATCCACTGGCTTAGAATTAAGCTGTTAAACGTTCATTTATTATTAAATTAAAATAATAAATTTCTTGTAATAATAGGTTTCTAACTTTTTCCCCTTAGTGGAGAAGAATATGACATATGTTCCAACAGAAGATACTTCAGGTAAATATAATGATGGCTAGTAAGGGTGGCTTAAGAGGTGTGTGTGTAAGATGCTTCAAGTAGTTTATACAAGGAGCATTATATTGGAAGATGTACTCAGATTTCAAAACTGCTCTTCCTTGTACTTGGTGATGTTTCTAAAAACCAACTAGAGCACGGGTGCCCAGACCAGCGGGCAGATATAGCCCACAGTGCCAATTAATTTGGCCCTTTCTGCCCTCGCTGCTCCTGAAAGCGAAAGTAAAAAACGCTGTTGTGTACACATAATGTGCCCGTGCATGCACATAACACTGCTGTAAATGACCCACGGCTATCATAAATGTGTTTGACAACCGTGGGTTATTTACGGCAGCAGCATGTGCATGCATGTTATCTGCACACGCAGGGGCATTTTACTTCCACTTCCAGTGGGAGGAACCATGTGAGCAGCGTGCTCAACCACATGTCCGGCCTATGGCACCCCTGAAGTTTGGGCATCCCTGAACTAGAGGTTCAGTGATGTTTTACTGAGAATGTCGGAATGTAGTTGAGCTCCAATGTCTGCTTCTCTTTGTCAAAAGGAGTCTCGCTTCTGCTTTATAGGGAGATATGTGAGCTCCATATGCTTCTGAAATTTATTTATCTCATCTCTATCAAGAATACTGTCATGAAGCAGAAACATACATGTCCATTCAACATCTTGCTTTTTGGCTCTTCATGCAGTATGCAAAACTGTCCTCAGGCTTTCTTTAAAATTCTGATGGACTTTTATTAATTCTGTGTTTTGAAGTGAACCAGCTTGATCCCTGTCTGTGCTTGGTGGTGTAAAAGTCTTTGGATGTATATATCCCCAAATTTTGCGATACACCTCTTGGCTCAAAAATTGAAAATTATATTTTTAGAAAAAGTTATATTCAGAGATATATCTTTTTAGGGAATTTGTTCAAAGTTGCAAATTTAAATGGTACATATACATTTTTTGGCATAGTTTCTTAAAAATTACAGTTTTAGTGTAAAAATGGGCCAGAACAGAATTAAAAATAAGCAGACAAAGTTAAGTATGACTACATTTTGGCATACACACTAAGGAATCTCAGTAATAGTAATTTAATGTCAGAAATTATTCTGGGTTGAAAGGATTTTTGCTGGAGAAACTCCACTCAGGATGCCCAAATGAGGTTTCTTTCATGTCCTCAAGATCTCAATGTATATACTCTAGTATAAGCCAACCCCAATATAAGCTGAGGTACCTAATTTTGACCTGAAAACCCAGGAAAATAGATTGACCAGAGTATAAGCCAAGGGTGGGAAATGCAGCAGCTACTAGTGAGTTTCAATAATCAAAATACAGTAATACCTCGGATAACGCTAACATCGCATAATGTTAAGTAATCTGGGGAGGAGAATTGGATCGAATAACGTTAAGGTCCTATGGGATGGATTGGATAACCGCTAAAGCCTGTGCGGTTACAATGTATCTTTGTGGAGCTTTAACGTTATCTGATCCATCCCATAGGATTTTAACATGCATCTGATAACACTAAAAATCGGATAACACCAAGACTTGTGGAACCAAGTCTTAGCATTATCCGAGGTATTACTGTACATGAAAATATGGTAAAATTAATTAAATTGTTGGCATGTCTCAATCTGGCATGGTCTTGGAACTCTCGTGGTCATCAACTCGAGTATAAGCCGTGTTCCCTTTTTGGGGCTCATTTTTGGGGCTTAAAAACTCAGCTTATAGTTGAATATATACGATAGGTCTGATATTAAAGATTTTTCTTTCCTATATCAGTTTATATTGGTAGATGCAGAGAGCAGAGAGGAAGTCAGCGTATAACAATGCAGCTATGATCAGTTTTTTTATTGCTGTTTAATATGGCATATTTCTTTATGTAATTAATGGATTCTTCTTCAACAGGCCTGCCTATGGAAGAACAGTTGAGACGATTGCAAGAGGAAAGAACGTGCAAAGTTTGCATGGACAAGGAAGTGTCTATTGTTTTCATCCCATGTGGCCATTTAGTAGTCTGTAAAGAATGTGCACCTTCACTTAGAAAATGTCCTATATGCAGGGGAACGATCAAGGGTACAGTGCGGACATTTCTTTCTTGAATTGCGTAAGTCACATAATATATCCAACAGGGTTTTTGTACTTCCATGATCAGCAGTCCGAGCATCATACTGTCCAAGATGTTTTGCTGAGTGAAATTATTTTTAAAAAATTTACTGCAAGCAGTGCAGACAAATCTTAACAGGGCAAGGATTCTCAGAGTATGCTTATCAGGTTAAATACTGTGCCTCAAGTATTGCTTGGATTGTTCATCCAAGAACAAGTCCCACAGTGCCTTGGATACTTTAAATGTGGTCACACATAGTTTGTTACAGTTGCTCACTTGCAGACATACCTGTTAATGATGAAAGTACTCCTTTGCTATTTATAGAGCCCTCATGGTGCAGTGGTTAAACTGGATGCGAGTTCAAACCTGATGGGGCTCCAAGTTAACTTGGCCTTCCATCCTTTGGAGGCTAGTAAAATGAGTACCCAGTATGCTGTGAGCAAAATACTAATTACCTTGTCAATGGCCCAGAGAGTGCACAAAGCACTATGGGGTGCTACAGAAATGTAATTGCTAATTTAGTTTAACTCTAAAAGCTAGAATTGCAATTCTAGAAAAGTTATATAATTCAACTATATAAAAGCTGTGCAATAGTTTCTGGACTTACGTGCATAATGGGCATACAGTGGAACCCTGTATAAGAAACGCTTCTTATAAGAAAAAAATTGTACGACCAAGTGTTTTTTCATTAACTCCGATACTCCACATAAAATTTTTCGTTATGCGGGGTATACCTCACATTATGAAATCCTATAGCAAACATTTTTGTTATATGAGGGTTTCATTAGGCGAGGTATACCCCGCATAACGAAAAAAATTATATGGGGTATCACAGTAGCACTTCACATAACAAAAAAAATCGTATAACAAAGAGCTCTGTGGAAGTTTTTTCGTTACATGGGTTTCTACTGTATAACCATTTAGATTGCTACCAAGAGGTTTACTTTATTTCTTGTTCGTATCTAGTATTATTATGTATGCATAGCAATAAAGCCAGCTCTAATATTTTTAAAGGCATGTGGTTTTTAAAAATAAAAACTGAATAGAAAGCTCTATAAGTAAAGTTTCTGGAATTTACTCTCGAGTTGCTACATCATGCTAGTGCTCTTTTAGAAGTTGGTTCTGTACTTTGACATCTTTTAATCTACACACACTTTCTTGGACTAGGGCACTGGTGGCGCCCCAGTACAGAGTAGTTCACCCCACCACTCTGCCCAGCAGCCCAATGGGAACACATCCAGTAGTTTGCCCCACCCCTCTGTTTGGCACTCAGTCTCTAAAAGGTTTGTAATTACTGGACTAAGGTGGGGGTGGGGGTTCTTTAAAGCTGCTGGATATCAAGAACAAAGGGCTCTTTGTAGATTTATATGCTGTAAAGTGGAGGATGCTGTCCTCAAACATTTTAAAACAAACTGGCCGCTATAATGCCTCCAGCCTTGCAATCCATTCATTAGATGCTTGCTTTCTAGCGTCCATAGAGTGACTAAGAGAGCTGAAGTTTTACACTTTCATAGTAGGATTGCTATGTGGTCTCTGACACACCTGTGAGATTTTCTTGTCTGCATTATCTGCTTGGATCCTTCTCTTGATCAATAATGGTACTACCACTGGACAGCCTCCAAATGTCCTCCCCCGGTTGTCTCAATTCTGTTTTCCCTTCTGTAATTGCAGCAGCATTTAGAAGAATGCAGAAAACCCTCTCCACATGGTTTGTCATCAATGCAATAGTTAAGCTGCCATTATACTGGCATTTCTCTGCTACACCATTATCCCAGATGGTACAAATTGAAACATGCCACAAAGATAGCGTACTGTACTGTGATTGTAGTTAAATGGCCACCTGATAAAGGGCTTCACATTCTTACCTGTTCCTCAGACTTCCACTCCAAATAGTAAGATCTAGCATAACCCATTGAAAAATTAAAATGTCTTGTCACAGTACATATCAGGTCCCACCAGATGGGGCAATATTCAGAAAGATTTACCATACAGAACAGGGAAAAGTAACTTTAATAAGGACCTGACTAGTTGACATTAAACAGGCCATACAGTTATTTGGCCACAACTTAGAATAGCCTGGGCTAACCTAACTTACATCACTTCTGAATTTACCAAACTCAAGTAGAGGACAGTTGTCAAAGTCAAGACAACCCCAATCACCACTGGCTACTTTGGCTGGGACTGACAGTAGTTTACCTTTCGGTTGGCTGGTCTGACAGCTCTTGCAATGTAACGAAAATCATGTATTTTTGAGAAGCTGTAACCAAAACTAAGGAACCCACAAAAATAAGGGTTATGTCATTTGAAAGATCGTTTCAGCGACTTTAAGAATTGGTAGAACACAAAAGCTGAAAATGCAAAACAATGACGTCATCACTTTCGGAAGTAGCATCAGAAAAGTGGGTTTTGCTGGGGAGTCAGTTGTGGGGCTAGTGACAAAACTACCCAACCAATTCTGATGATCTAAAATGTGTTTGAAAGAGGAAAGATTAACCTTTGTGGGGAAACTTTCAGATTTGGAATTGGACTTTGGAAACATAATCTATGAAGCGTTTTCCAAAAAACCCACTAAAAAGGTCACACAAACCCCAAAAAAGGAGGGGAAACCAATTTAAAAAGTGAATATGACAACTTCCCAAGGTGGATACAGTTCACATACAACATGTGGAGAAAAACGATGCCAAAGGAAGAATCCACAAAAAAAGATAGTGAGGAAAAATGTGATGCATTGAAATGACATTTCTGCGCGGGGGGGGGGGGAGGTGTATGGCAATGATCCAACCAAAAAAAAAAAAAACCTGATCAAACTAATCTAAAGTGTGCATGAGAGGACAGAATAACCTTTCTTTTGATACTTATACCATTTGGATCGGACTTCAGAAACATTTTCTGTGAAGATTTAAAACAAAAAACCACTCTTTGTAACCTTTCCTTCAAAAAGTCTCTCCATTCCAGAATAGATACATTTGTATGAGAATGGATACACCGTAGGAAGTTTCTCCTTTGAAGTCATACCCAGTTTCCTTTTTGGCTTTCCCTCTTATTGAAGAACTGCTTTCAAGGAATCGTGAAGGAAAATCTCTTTTTCTTTGCAGTTTGGCTATTGAAATATTTATTAAAAAATAGGTCCTTTGCAGTTATTCACCAGTGGTGCATTGTTGTTTGTACAGTGGGCTGCTTATGGACATGTGTGCATAGTGGGTAGAGTAGGGGAGAATGGAAAATATAGGTTAAAAGCATCTTTATTGAAAAATAAAATATTAAAAAAAGAAACACAAATGAAATTGGGATTTCTGGTTTTGGGTTAAAACAACATAGCAGTTCAAAAACAAGAAATTGCAAGAAGATAAATAGGGACCACTTTGGTGGGAAGGTAAACGGCATTCCATGCCTGCCACATGTCCACGGAAACATCTGCAGACGCAGACAGTGCTGGGTCTTTGACTATTAACAGAGATGAGCACTGAAACCTAGAGTCAGATATGACTGGCTTTCAATCAAGGATGACCTTTACCTTAGCTCAGAAAACCTTAGGTTTAATGAACATTTTATGAAAACCTTAATTTTATGAACATAATTATCTTTATTTTTCCCCATTTGAAACATCACCCTTAACTAATGAATGAAATAAATGAACTAATGAGCATAATTCAACACATCGAATTCACGCACTAAATCCCTGACGGTAGTGTCCTTAGACTCTACCTGCCAATTTTTATTTTTTTGGGTGAGGACAAGGAATTGGGGAAGAGCAGTTAAAAGTGCTTAAGAATTGCTGATAGGTGATGTAATAGAATGGATCCCCAAGTTCTTAACATATCCAAGATAGAGTTAACCTCGCTCTTCTAAGGCCTAGAAGCCACGCAGTTTGCAAAGTGCAAGGAAAATTCCATTTTGTTCTTATCTCCCAGGTGCCAGACAGTGGCCTATGTTATGGTTACATCTCACAGAAAGGAATGTAAATCTCCTTCTGCAGAGGCCAAGCAAACATTATGGGAACCTCGCTTTGCTTATACTTATGCAATGCTCTGATTGGCTATATGCAGTGATGGTATGTTCCCGGTTCACACCGGTTCGCCTGAACTGTTAGCAAGATTCCCGGGTGGTTCGCCGAACTGGTAGCAACCACCTGGGATTTTTTTTTTTTTTTTTTGAGGCATTCGGTTTGGACGCCTCACTGGAAATAAAAAAAATTAAATTTGGAGCCAAAATGGCTCCTGGGTACTGTGCATGCGTCAAACCTTCATTTGACGCATGCACAACTCTATTTTTTTACTGTGCATGCGTCAAATACTTTTTTTTACCGATTTCGGGCTCCCTGATCCCACTGTCAGCTCCAGGGAGGTCAGAAGATCCGATCCAAACTGTTTCCAAAGTTCCCCCACCTCCCTGGAGGCTTCAGCAAGCCAAAACATCAGGATTCAAACCCCAGCGTTCTGGCTTGCTGCAGCCTCCAGGAAACAGGGCTTTTTTAAATGTTGTGTGATCAATGCATCGCACAACGTTAAAAACCGGATAACGACGAGACTTGTGGAACCAAGTCTCATCGTTATCCGAGGTACTAGTGTATATGCAGAAACTAAATAGTGCAACTTGGCACAGTGGGCTGAGGTCAACTAACAAGGCACTATACGACTGGCTTTCGAGCAAAGGCAACCTAATCATATTATGAAATCCAACTGTTATGAAATCCATTAATCAGTGGTTATTTCCCATGGTGACATTAGACATATGCATTTCAAGTGACACACATGTAGATCACAAATATGATTCTGATCAGTCAGTCTATTTTTAAAAAAAATGAGTTTAGCTTTTTTGGTTTTGCACTTGTCCTGAAATATCTCTTGAAAATAAGCCCATTTCAACCTAATAAAGTTGGATCAATATGAGATGCAACATTATTAACCTAAGATGCAAATTTGACATGCCTAGTGCTAAATTTGTTGACCAATTCTGGAAGACTGGGTTTGAATTGCACACACACACCCCGGACCACATTGGAAGCTACAGCTTCAAAGAGGGTCATCTTGGGGCAAGGGAATATACAAATTCTTTGCTTCCTGCCTTTATATTATAAAAAGATGTAGCTGTTGTCTATTTTCCCATTTAACACCTAAGAATAAAGCCTGGTTGGAACTACACAGTCCATCCCATGATATTGCCTGAAGAAGTAACTATGAGTTAGGAAAGCTCCCAGAGTTTTGAATTTTTGAAGCAACCTAAAAGAGATATCGTCTCACTTCTGCATTTTTTAAAATTTATGGGTGGGTCACACAGCTGGATTTTGTTTATTCAATCTGAAAAGTGAATATAAAAAAAACTTATCAGCACCCTATCTTGTTTTTTGTGTTGGGGAGGCAAATTGAACCTTCTGGTTATATTCAAAGGCTTGGGAAGGACCCTGAATGCATGTGAGCAAAAAATTAATGACCTTAGGATGATTTTTCAAAACCAAAGAGATTTATGAAGTACAGTACATTAGTCTTGTCTAGTAAACAGTGTATATACTTTCTTAGAAGCAAAAGTAAAGCTGAAGACAGATAAAAGTTCTTTCAAGTGCTGAAGGTTCTTTAGAAGAGGAAATGTGGCAATAAGTTTGGAAGAACTACATTTCTGAACTATGATTCCCAGTTGCCATCTTGCCTGAGCTTCTTGGAACTAACATTTAACCATGGCCTTTTCATGTGCTGTATCTGGTCCATGGGTGTCAATCAAAATGAAAACCTGTTGTCCAGGGACCAAAGTGCTGGAGATATGGTTTCCATATTCTAAGAATCAAAATCTCTTTTTGAAAAATATGTGAATTTCTTTTGTTAAGGTCAAAAGAGTAAATGTGTCCCAGGCTAAAAAAAAAAAAAGATAGTCTCTCAAGTTTCAAATATTTCTCAATAGAAAGTTGTTTTCCTCCTCAATTGCTCTGTGAGTTTTACATGGGCTGTGGTGGCTCACTGGTTAAGAAGCTCACCTTGCTAGCTGGAAGGCCAGCAAGTCGGCAGCTCAAGACCTAGGTACTACATGATGGTTTGAGTGCCTGTCTCTGTCCCGGCTCCTGCCAACCTAGCAGTTCAAAATCAAGACATTCCAAGTAGATAAATAGGGATGACTTTGGTGGGAAAAGATCTTGGGGACATGAAAGGAGCCTCATTCGGGTGTCCCCAAGCGGTGTTTCTCCAGCAAAAATCCTTTCAACCCAGAATAATTTCTGACATTAACTTATTATTATTAGTCACTGACATGAAATTTGCACAATTACTTTTACGTACGAATGCAGGGCACTTAATAAATAACCAAAGGACATGGTACTATATGGGACATTGACAGGTTTCTAATATGGCCAATGTCTAACAGCCAGTTCATATTATCTCCAGTAAACTTAATTTTGCGCATAAAATTAAATATGAGTGCAATGTGCCCCATGGAGGACTAATCCAGTGATTATTTCTATATGACCTGAAATGGAAAGTTAGCCTCATTTGCAAAGCTTTCCAAGCCTACATTAATTCAGGATAGTTTTCTTCCAAGCCATTTTTACTGCAAGAATAAATCTTTTTCTTGTTCCCAGTTTTAAAATATAACACACACAGCAAAGATTGATGCACAGAAGAGGCATGATTTTTTAAAGCAGTATAACCGTAAATTAAAAGTAATGTCCCCAAATGCAAAAAAAATAATAATCCATTATTACATACAAACTAACATCCTTGTATCCATTTCTTGGCAGCACAAAGTTAGACAAATATTTTCTTTAACATTCAAGGAGGCACAAACAATGCTTCAAATTCCACAGATTATTAACAAAAAAATATTTCCTTTATAAAACAACCTTGTTCCATAAATCTAATACAAACAATCTGAAAATGTTGTTTTTGAATCCACCTGATTTCGTAAAAAGGAAGCAGTTATTTGTCCTGCGTGGGTTGGTTTGGTTTATCAGTTCTACAAAAAAAGACGTGCAACTTATGGAGTGACCAAAGGTAGATGTGTTCACACAACAATGATGGCACAGACCATGTTTTATAATGTGGCTAACATCTGTGATCTTCTGTGCATTAAGCAAGAAACAATTTGCAACTAAGCTCTTTTCAAAAGAAGAAAGGAAGAGTGGTCACTTAAGAATGCATCAGCTGCATAGACATTCATTGGGGCTTTTCACTTAAAATATTTGGAAGTACTTTATTCAGAAGCTTTTGAAGTCCCACAGATTCTTGAAGTGCAGTGAATGTCAATGAAGAATCGCCCAACACCTCCTTGTATAGCCAGTGATCCCTTTTGCATTAAGGCTTATTTCCACAGGGTGTTTCTCAAAGTAGAATTGTGTGGGGTTTGTTTTTTGTCTCATTGCATATCGATTTTAAATGATGGCATCATGTTCATCACTGGAAAAGCATAAACAAAGCAACAAAAAACACCTAAGTGACACCAGAGTTGAATTCATAAGATCATTAAATATACAAGAGATACTTCTACAGCTGCTTTGGGATTTCATTTTGTTCTGCAAAATCTTATATGTAGATCAGGGAGAGCAACTATTGCCCTCCAGATTTCCCTTCTAGCCAGGACAGCTAAAATCATATTCCCCTGGTCCTAACCTGTGTACTATTAGCCCCAGCCAGCACGGTCAATGGCCATGTTGACTATGAATGATGGGAGCTGAAGTCCAACATCTGTAGTGCACCAGATTGGTTTCAACAACCAGCAGAAGTTGATTGTTTATTCAGAATTTAAATTTTTGGCCTCCCACACCACTTAGTGAGATCTGGCAGCAAATGACCATATAGCAGTGATGGTGAACCTTTTAGAGACCAAGTGTCCAAACAGAGGGGCAGGGCAAACTCTATGCTGGGGGGAGGAAGGAAGCGCTCCCATTGGGCTGCTGGGCAGAGGGACAGGGCAAACTCTGTGCTGGGGAAGGAAGTGCTCCCATTGGGCTGTGGGCAGAGGGACAGGGCAAACTCTGTGCTGGGGAAGGAAGTGCTCCCATTGGGCTGTGGGCAGAGGGACGGGGCAAACTCTGTGCTGGGGGAGGAAGTGCTCCCATTGGGCTGTGGGCAGAGGGACAGGGCAAACTCTGTGCTGGGGGAGGGAGGAAGAGCTCCAATTGGGCTGTGGGCAGAGCAAACTCTGTGCTAGGAGAGGGAGGAAGCACTTCCATTAGGCTGCTGGGCAGAGGGGCAGGGCAAACTGTGCTGGGGGATGGAGGAAATGCTCCCATTGGGATGTTGGGCAGTGGGGCAAGGCAAACTCTGTGCTGCGGCAACAGTGCATGTGCCCACAGTGTCCCCTTTGACACACTTGCCATAGGTTCGCCACAACTGCTATATAAGAATCCACAAAAGGAAGGATGACAAATGCAAAACAGTCTCTGACATTACTGTAAGGCATGAAATTCCTAGTCATTTCTACCCCACACCAAGTCCTCTCCCCACCACTCTCTACTTGAGGTACTTTACATTTTAAAAATAGAGTCAGTGCATGTAAATATGTTATTCCATCACAATAAAAGATCTGAGAGGAGAAAGCTTTGTGTAAGAAAGAAAGGGCGAGTCTTCAACATAAGGGGTTCTGCCAAGACTGGATCAAACTATGTACTTATTTGTTTGACAGATGAACAGCCACAGGGGGTGGGGATGTTTGCTGCTGGTTACAAAAGAGAAAGGGGACAAACCTGGCATGTGGGCAAAACAGTTCAAAAAAGAAGGATATCCCAGAGCAGCTGGCCTCTGACCACACCCATGAGATCAAAGAAAGCCATCTCAAATCAAACAAAAGTGCTCACATTGCTAGGAATGAATAAAAAAGCCAATGTGAAATTCCTAGTGATACAGCCGTGTGCTGATCTTCCGTATCATAGGAACAACAAAAATCACAGTTGGGATTAAAGCAAGCAGAAGATTTTGCCTCTCAAGACTCTGATTTTATATTCTTTTGTTCAAACAGCATGGGAGTTCTAGTCCAAATGGACATCCTACACTTTTGCTGTATCTGAATATAGGCAATCATCATGGTGATCAGCCATGAAGAATGTCCTGAAAATATAATACAGTGGCCTTTCATCTGCCTTCTGCATCGCAGCATAACACCCGTAATACTGATCCAGTTCCACCAGTCACTTTCTGGTCCTCAGCCCTTTTGGCATGCAAAATCCTCCTCAGCCCCAGGCCAGTATTGATGAAGCTGTTGCCCTTCATTAAGGTGGATTCAAGTAGAATTTAATCCACTTGGGAGCATCACCGTTCCCTGTGGACTTCAGCAACTAAGGCTGCTAGTCCTCAGGGTTAACCATCACCTGACACATGGTGTTGAGTTGCTGACCAGACATTAATTCTACACTTGGTGGGACCAAATTCCAATACAGTAGCAATCACTTGCAGTATTGTTTTATTTGTTACATCTATAACCCATCTTTCTTCTGAGAGTAAATAAAACAGAACAGCAATAAAATAAAATAATAATGTTGTGGTACCTTAAAGACTAACTCCTATATTTAACTGTGTGCTTTTGTGGACCAAGTCCACTTTATCAGAAGTTTTATTCTGTTTTATTTACTTTCAGTTATGCTTGTACTGACTAACATGGCTACCACTTCAAACATTCCATCTTTCTTCTAATGTGCCCAAGGCAACACACACCATTCTCTCCTCCACTTTCATCCTCACAACCCTGTAGAGCAGATTAATGTTGAAAAGTGACTGGGTGCTTATAGATCACCCAGTGAGTTTGGTGGTTCAGTAGAGACTTGCAATGAAGGAATTAGAAAAGTTCATCAAGTGTAAGGATGTTTCACTGGAGACCAAGACCAAGATTATCCACACTCTTGCATTCTCAATCACTATACATGTATGTGAAAGCGGGGCAGTCGTTGACAGGAAAAATTGATTCATTTGACATTTGGTGCTGATGATTTTTGCAGGTACCCTGGACTATTTGAAAGACAAACAAGTGAGTCCTAGAGCAAATCAAGCCTGGACCATCTCTGGAGGCAAAAAGATGAAGCTGAAGTTATCCTACTTTGAGCACATCACGGGAAGGCAGGACCCTCTGGAAAATACCATAATGCTGGGAAACATGGGAGGCATCAGGAGAAGAAGTTCAAACATGAGATGGATTGACTGAGGGAAGCAGCAGGCTTGAATTTGCAAGAACTGAGCAGGGTTGTTGAGGCCACAACATTTTGGAGCTCTATCATTCATAGAGTCACCATAGGTCAGAAATGATTTGACTTAACAACAACAGGGATGTAGACTTGCATCTGCCAAGTCCCATTTTAATGTTGGAACCACTACACCACACTAGTGTGCCCGTTCTCATATCCAGTGGCATTATATAAATATCAAGAAAGGATACTTGCATGCCTCTAACAGGGTTCCTTGGGTACCTACAGAATGTAAGAACACAATTAGCCGCCTTATGTCAAGGCAGACCATTGTTCTATCTCGGGTGTCAGCAAACTTGGCCCTTCAGATGTTCTTGGACTTCAATTCCCAGAAGCCCTGATCAGCAGGAATGCTGACGGGCTTCTGGTAATTGAAGCCCAAGAACACTTGGAGAGCCAAGTTTGCTGGTCCCTACTTTAGCTGGATCAGGTGGTGAAAAAGTACCCTAAAATAAATAAAAAAAACTGAGGGGGAAGGGGACAGAACACATTCTTTAATTTCAGTTCCCTACCCACAAAGAAGCATTCCACACACAGATACACAGCTTACATGGTTCGGTACTGGACACCCCTTTTTGCATGGTAGGTTCTGCATCCGACATAACCGATGGCCAGGAGTCCCAACGTTAACACAATGCCACCTAAGAAGCTGCTGAGGCTGAAACCTGATGTTGAAGCTTGAGCAGCTGCAGCTTTGGGAGAAACTGAAAAACACAAAGCACACAGATTCACATGAATCTGCCACCATTTCATGCCCTCACCTGTGCCCCTAGTTACTTAGTTTTCTTTCACAAAAGGTCTATAAACTGATGAGCATGACTAGTTTTAGAGCAAGCCATGGTTTCAGTTTTGTCAAGAATAGGAACCACCGGCCTCTGGATGTACCAAAGCTGCTCATTCTTGTCTTCACTGATTCCTAGGACTTGAGATAAAGATGTTTCTAAAATGTACTAGGACATATCAGGGATGGAATTTCCTACCACACAACTCCCACTTTTCCTAGCAGATGACATAACCATTGAGAACTAATAAAAGGAAGCACTGATGAGCAAAAATTCCTCACAAAAAAGTGTATGCCAAGTTATACACTGGCTATTAGTTCTTTGTTCTGACAAGTTATGACAGGCATTTCCCAGAATAAGAATCATCTTCCTCTTCCATTTGTGGCAACTTACTCCTGATGAGTAAGAATTTTGTTTCAACTCATTTTCGATAAGAATTCACCAACATTTCCAAATGCCTTCCTATTTCAGATGAGATCGGGTGTGTTCAGAGTGGTATGGCTGTAGGCGCCTTCCTATTTCAGATGGAAAGAACTGAGAGGGTTTAAAAAAATAGTGATGGGGAAAGACGTGAAACTAGTAGCTTTCCCTATAACTAGCTGGAGAAGGTCTGTTTGCCTTTCTGGTTCCTTTAGATTTGGTCTTTGCACACAGAATGAGAGAACCCTACTCAGGATGACAACTCATAGGAGGCAGCAACTCTGTGATACCAGCACCTCTAACCATTGCTGTCCCCAAAATTCTAGGGACAGTGTTGCTTTTTACTCTTTTGAGTAATGATGCCCAATGATGCTGCCTTAAGGAATAACAGCATCAACAATCCTACTGGAGTTATAACTACCAATTTGTGCTTCAAAATCTTGTTTGAAGTGGTGGGTTCATTTCAGGGAATTCTGAGCCATTTGATACTTTCATTTTTTTTTAAAAAATGAAAAAGCAACATGCCAATGAGAGGTAACATAACATACAGTACAACTTTTTTCTAAGTAAAGAATAGCTGGACTCTTAACTGAGTCTGTGGGTGCTAGATATTTTTTTTGTTGGCATTGTTAATTATTTTAATCAATTAATTAATATTAAATATTAATTAACAGATTAAAAACATTAAAACTGTAAAAACAAACAAGCTAACAATGCCAACAACAAAAATCCAACATCCAGGGACTCAGTTAAAAGTCCAGCTATTCTTTACTTATACAGCATTTACTATATTTATTTAATTAATTAAATATTTTAAAATTAATTAATATTTTAATTATTATTATAGTGTAATTATTTTAATGCATTATTTATTGTGTTTCTAATCTTACTTGTTTTACCATTGCAAGCCAAGTTGAGTCCTCTAATGAGGAGACAGGCGGCCTACATAAGAGACAAAATCAATATAGTGGCACTGGCTAATTTTTTTTAAAGTATGCCTAGCATAGTAACTTTTAAAATACTGTGATGCCTTTATGTTTTGGACAAAATTTTGAGTTAGAGGAAATGTGTCCTTTATTTATTTCCAATTCAAAGGGATAACAGTTTCTTTTGTGCTTTTATTCACTCTTTTTTAAAATAGAAAATTCATGATACTTTGTTTTCTTAATAGGTTTCAGTACCATTTTGCATAGCTTCCCTCCAGAAAAAAAAATAACAATTAGCACATGCTGCTGGCAAAGCAATATTTCCATGTATCTAGTAAGGCAGGACTTTAATGTATTAGAAATTATTCTAGATTTCCTGGAGGTGTAAATGTATGTCTGGGCAGTGCTACGTTTTTGCATAAGCATATGACACATAAAACCTGAAAATCATGTATGTAAAGCAAAGTAATCACATTTATATTCCACCCCATAGCGCTTAGTGCACTCTCTGGGTGGTACACAAGTTAATTGGCATTTTGCCCCATCAGGCTGGGTACTCATTTTACCAACCTCAGAAAGATAGATGGCTGAGTCAACCTTGAGCCCTGGTTAGGATTGAACAAGCAAACTTTTGGTTGCAGTTTAACCACTGAGGCACCAGTGGTATAAGACTCTCTCATTTTGCTGTAGCTACCCACCTCAAACTCTATACAGGCCAGAATCCTACTGGTATTCACATGAAGTTTATATAACCTGGTGCACCTAATTGCAGCTAACTGATAAGATGCCAAGGCACATTTTGGCCACATGACTGAGCATAAGCCCAATTGCACAACTGAGATGCAGCGCAGACTCTCATCAACTAGCTGCAATTAGCTGCAGTATATTGTGCCAAACTTATATGAAGATCAACAGGATTGTGGCACAGAAGTGAAGGCAGTAAGAACTTTACTTCTTTCTCCCCAGTGCATGAATCTTTAATGGAAAAATACAGAAACATTCAGATACTGAATCAGAGAGACAGAGAGTATCCTAAAGGACATCAACTTGAGCTCAATACAAAAGGGATTTTTCTACTTGAGTTTCTTGTTCTTTCGTATCTAGGCCACACGTAAAACTGATAAAATGAAGCCACGCAAGGTTGCCATTACCAGGGTACACCTGACTGTGGTTCAAAAATACCACACTCTTTGAGGCTCCTTGAGCTGCTTCATGGTCACTCTGTGGTTGCTAAACAGAAAGTAAATCATTCTAAGGAAAGAGAATATCCACCACCTCATAAAGGAGCTGGTTTTGGAGCTGAATAGCACTTCCTAATGTTTAGATAACATGTTTTTCTTGTAATTCAAACGTACCAGTTCAAATCTTATCTCACAGAGCAAAAGAGAACAAATCTGTCCTACAAATATTTGAAGATAGCTATTGTATCACCTCTTAACCTCTTCTCTTGCAGTCTAAACATACTATCTCCTTCGGTCTTTCCTCCCAAGAACTTTGGCCGCCAACCTCTTCAACATCCCTGAACACATTCTAGTCCAGAGGTTTCCAATCTATGGCCCATGACCCGGTCCTGGAACACCATTTCATGTGGCCCAAGTCGCCACCCCAGAAGCATTTATGACAGCTGTAAATGCATCCGCAGTGTTCATGGAGGGGGAAACCACCAGTCCAGCCCACTCAGCTGTCCGGGGTGTGTGGTTCGGCCTGCAGTATAAAAAGGTTGGGAACCCGTTCTAGTTTGCAAACATCCTTCCTGAAATGCAATGCCTAGAGCTTGAAATCCAGACCCATGTTTCTATAAAGACTAGCATCCAGATACCTATAGAGCAGCGGAAAGCCTATGTCTTCTGTTCTAAAATCCTTTGTGGACGTACCTTTGCAGGGAAGCCTCATGGCATTCAGAGGATGGATGAAAATTGTCTTAAGCAGACAGGACTTTGTGTCCTTTGCTCAGTCCCAGAATGTTGCTCTTTACCAGAACTATGTAATAATGTTATTCTTAGAATTGCAGAACTGGAAAAGATTCTATGGATTATTAAGTCCAGCTCACCAAGAAGGCACAGTAGGGAATTGAATACCCAACCTTTGCCTCCACAGCCAGATACCTAAACCACTGCTGTATGAAAAATGTTTATTTTCTGAGGGCTACTAGCCATGCTGGTTGGGAGATTCTGGGATCTGTAGTCCATATAAAATAAAGTTTCCAAGTTCTGACTGGTTCATATTCATATAGATTTTTCCTGACAACATTTTTTAAAACAGCAAAGTGATTTTAAGGTAACTCTGGTTTTAAGTGTAAATTAGGATACAAATACTAGAGCAAATACACACCAACACAATGCGCATAAGCTCACTGCTGGCATCACTAAGATGTTTTAGATCTTTGTGGATTCCAAGTGCTCATTGCTGCAGTTTTAATCCTCTGCTCCCTACTCTTCATTTAAAACTTTGGTAGGGTTGGGAATGCTCAAAAGGTTCAACAATGCTTAAAAGGTTCAACAATCTGATCAAGTCCAAAGCAGAACTATCTGAACATCCATTTCCAGTTTGGGTCTTTTGATTTCATTATCATCTTCATCATCTCCAAAAGTACTATGAAAGTACAAAAACTCACCTTCTCCAATTAAAAAAAAGATAGCCCAAACTGAAATGTCAAAAAAGGACAATATATAGTAAAGACATACTAGATCAATGATGGTGAACCTTTTAGAGACCGAGTACCCAAACAGAGGGGCAGGGCAAATTCTGTGCTGGAGGGAGGGAGGAAGCGCTCCCACTGGGCTGCTGGGCAGAGAGGTGGGGGAAACTCTGTGCTGGGGGAGGGGGGAAACACTTCCATTGGGCTGCTGGGCGGGGGTAAACTCTGTGCTGGAATGACATGTGTACCAACAGAGAGGGTTCTGAGTGTCTCCTTTGGTACACATCCCATAGGTTCGCCACCACTGTAATAGGTAATAACTGTTGGATGACCGAATGTTCAGCACATACCTGTTACTGAAGAAGGCAACACTGACTTTGGAGTTGCCACGGTCACATTAGGTGGCACAGACTTGCTTGTTGTCGGTTTTACATCTTTGGTGGTGATGTTCTGAACTGGAGTTAATGTGGTCTTGACAGCAGCTGTAGTATTGGTGATGATTATAGGTTTGATAGTGGTTGTGATCTTAGAAGTCACAGCAGAGATGGTTGTGTTGCTTATTGTATTTTGTGTGCCCTTGGTGGTATTGTTGCTTCCTGGAGTAACATGATCTGTAAATATGGCAAAAGAGGACAACAGAACATGGTTGGGTCATCTGGCTCAGAATTGTCCACTCCTGGGTTTCAAGCTGGGGTGACTTACTTAGTTACATACTTACTGATTTTATTATTTATCATTTATGTATATCTTGCACTTCTGGGATGTTCTCCCACTCTGGTCAGCATACAAAAAACAGGAACAATACCACACAATAGAAATCAAAAAAGTACAATAAAAAATAACAATAGCCCATAAACACCAAAACAATAAAAAGGCAACAATAATAACAATAACAACAACAACAAATTACTGTACTTGGTTTTAATTCAGCATTTCCCAACCTTTGGTTTTTGGATTTCAATTAGCAGAAGCCTAAGTTAATTCCCCAAAGCACTGATCAGCCAATGTACTGACTTTAGATTCTGGGAATTGAAGTCCGCCAGTGTTCCACATAACATAGTTTGGGAAATGTTGGATTAGGTAATCAAGATTTCTTTAACTTGACATATTTAATGCACACCTTTCTGCATGCAAATGATATTCTCTGCCAATGACTCTATCAACAATTTCTCCTCTAAACACTCGTCATGCTGGAACACAGTATTCAACAGCAGCTGGCAGCAGATTATCTTACAAGCACAATTTTGTTATCATTTGGAAAAACGACAATTTAATACAATTTTTATTTGCAAGGAGGGAAAATGAACATAGTTGAACTATGGCATCAGAAGTAACAAGTCTGTTGCAAAAGCAGCTCTAGTTGCAACAAAAAGTGAAAAAAAAACCATTTTAAAGGAAGTTGTGGAGAGCAGATGTCTTTGGGCCCCTGTAAACAGATCAGCTGTTGAGTTTAGAAACAAAATTACAGGCATTCTGAACAAGTCACATCCTGTCCACCTCTTTTATAAACACAGTGGTGTTCAAAAGCAAAGTTCCAAAAAAAATGTATTATTAATTAAAGCTTACGTGCCATGGGGCTCTTTCATTTATGTACTCACCTTGTAGCAATTAGGCAGCTTAGTTCCTTTGTGAAGCATGTATAAAACATAGAAAGACATAACATACATCTGCATGCCAGATTTAATAAATGTTGATAAACATACCTTCCAAAACAGACCAGCATTCATTAAGCATCACATTCTCTGTTGAATTTACTACTTTGATACTTTTTGATAAAGGTTGCCCTTGCTCGAAAGCCAGTCATATCTAACTCTAGGGTTCAGTGCTCATCTCTGTTTATAGCCAAAGAGCTAGCACTGTCTGTGTCTGCAGATGTTTCTGTGGACATGTGGCAAGCATGCCTAGACTGTTTACCATCCTACCGAAGTGGTACCTATTTATCCACCTGCAATGTCTTGCTTTGGAACTGCTAGGTTGGCAGGAGCTGGGACAGAGACGGGAGCTCACTCCATCGTCCAGCACTCGGGTCTCGAACTGCTGACCTTCCAGTCATCAAGTTGAGTGTCTTAACCACTAACCCACCATACTCCCCTCAATACTTTTTACAAATGTTAAACTAACAGAAGCCATATGGCTAACTCTACATCATGACAAGCCAATTTAGAGACACGGAACTCTTCCATATGAAACAAGCCGGGGGGGGGGGTTATTGCAGGAATAAAAGAGCATCTCAAATTGGTAACTCCATGAATCTATGAAAATTGAGGAAGCATTGAAAATGTAGGCTGTTCCTCATGTGTAGAATTTACATGCAAACAGGACTATTCTAACAATGAAGACTATAAGGACAGAGGGTGTGTGATGAAGAGCTCCACATATTTGTTTTTTGTACAGTAATACCTCGGATAACGCTAAGATTTGGTTCCACAAGTCTTGGTGTTATCCAATTGTTAGTGTTATCCGATGCATGTTAAAATCCTATGGGATGGATCGGATAACGTTAAAGCTCCACAGAGAGACATTGTAACCGCACAGGCTTTAGCGGTTGTTATCTGATCCATCCCATAGGACCTTAACGTTATTCAATCCAATTCTCCTCCCCAGATTATTTAACGTTATGCGATTTTAGCGTTATCCGAGGTAAACGTTATCCGAGGTATTACTGTATTTACATTTATATGCCGCTCTATTCACCAAAGCAACTCAGAATGGCTAACATGGCATGGGTAACATTAAAATTATACAATCTCATATACAGCAACAACATAATATAAATATAACAACATAATGTAACAATCAATACAGTCAAAATAAATAAATAAATAAATGAAAATACAATAGTCAGGGAATTCAATCCCTATAATATATCCTTTTAAAAATCAACTCCCTCCTATTGAGAAGAGCTACTACAAATAATAGCACAAATATGTAATACAAAAAGCTAAAAAATATACAATACACTAGCCCAAAGTACAATACAATCAGGAGACTCAGAAGAGTCTTTATCTCATCCCAGCAGGGAAGGGATGACCATGGAGCAGCTATGACAGCGGAAGCGGCAGTCTTTAGTCAACTGGCCGGTCTGCACAGCTGCCCCAATCTCCGACCCAACTGGCCAGGGAGAGTCTGTGGAGGGCGTGGGGCAGCATTGAAGCTGAAGTAGCCCCGGCCAGTCCTTGCAGCTGCCCTCAACCCCTGACCCGCCTGGCCGGGGGAGAGCCTGTGGAGGACGCAGGGCCGCAGCAAGGATGAAATAGCCACGGCCAGTCCTTGCAGCTGCACTCAATCCCTGACCCAACTGGCCAGGGAGAGTCCATGGAAGACGTGGGGCCATGGCAAAGATGAAGTAGCCACGTATTTATAATGCTAGGTTGAATAACAATTAGCAATAGCAATTACACTTATATGCCGCACTTAGTGCACTCTCTAGGCAATTTCCAAGGTAATAAGCATTTTGCCCCCAACATGCTGGGTACACATTTTACTGACCTTGGAAGGTTGGATGACTGAATCAACCTTGATCCTGTTGGGGTCAAACTCACATCAACAGTTTTTGGCTGCAGTATAGCAGTTTACTCATTGCAACACAGGGACTCTTCTTATTCTAGAATAACTCCAGAATATATCTCAGGTTCACCTATATGATCTCTGATACTGTTGCTAAAACACTATTTCAGGATTTTAAAAGTACCATCCCCTAATTTTCTTTCAAATGCATTTCCCAAAGCCTCCAAGGGGATGCAATTGACCATTTTCATATTAAAAATGCAAATTTAGCTGTTTATATACTACTCCATTGTGCTAAAGCACTCACTGGGTGGTTTACAAGGTTGTTATGAAAACTACAATTTGTCCCCAACATGGTCGTTCTACTGACCTTGGAAGGACAGAAGGCTGAATCATCCTTGAACCCATTGAGATCAAACTCAGATTGTGACCAGAGTTTTGACTGCAGTACTGTAGCACAACCACTGTACCAGAAAGCCTGGGGTTTTTTTTTCTATTGGCAAGTATCTAAAAACTACATAAATCTCACCCCAACCTTAGGAACATGGTTAAAACGAATTTAAATTTCCAGTTCTGAATTATTGGGGCCATGTATAACAAAACACAATGTACGAACTTTAATCTTTTAAGAGACCCAAGATTTCAGAAAGAATAGGAACATCAATCAAAACATCTATTTTGAAAGCAACATGAATTAAAACACCGCTAGACTGTTAGGGAGGAACTAGGGTGGCTCTAGTGGTTAAGATGCTGAACTTGATGACTGGAAGATCGGCAGGTCAAGACCTGAGTGCTCCATGATGGAATGAGCTCCCCCGTCTGTCCCAGCTCCTGCCAACCAAGCAGTCTGAAAGCAAGAAATTGCAAGTAAATAAATAGGGACCACTTCGGTGGGAAGGTAAACAGCGTTCCATGCACTCCGGTGTCTAGGCATGCCTGCCACATATCCACGGAAAAGTCTGCAGACGGAGACAGTACTGGCTCTTTGGCTATAAACAGAGATGAGCACTGAACCCTAGAGTCAGATACAACTGGCAACCTTTACCTTTACCTTTACCTAAGCTGTTAGGGAAGAAAAGCTTAAAATGTGTCTAGAGCTCACAGCTGTTCTCAAAGATGGAAGAAAATGGTGGAACAGAAAAATGAATGGCATCTTGTTTTTCAACAAGAAAAAAAAATACAGGAATGCTCTCTTGCAACTTACAGTCTATCTTGCTCCAACTTGCATATGGCCCAGTGCCCAAGCATGCCTCTTTCCAAGAAGATAATTAATCCATGAAGAAACATCATACTGCTTCCCCTCCCTCCCTCCTCTCTCTTGCCCTCAGTGCCTTTGTTCTTGATCCAAATGTTTAAACTACAGGCGTTTATTTGGACAAATATCACCCAAGCAAAAGTTTGTCAGTCAGGATAATGATTATAAGCACTTTTTGGGAATTATAAATAAATGTATGTATACACATGGGGAATTGAAGAAAAAATCATCAATCTTCCAAGTTTTTCTTAACAACTCCTTGGTAGCAAGAGTCTAGTATGCTAATTTCACCGGACTCTGAGAGCTCAGCTAATTCTTAAGGTCTTCCACATGTTGGCATTCCTCTGATCTGAGATTCCAAGATGTACAACATTAATTCTAAACAGCAGAGCAGGCAATAAATATTATGGATTTTCATGCATCCTTAATTCCCGCCCACCTATTACAACAAATGCCTAGGTGCAGGTGGCTGGCAGTACAGCATGGATTTTCCTTTCATGTACCCTATCATGTAGGAGCATTATTCGGATGTCCCCTGCAAAAAATCCCTTCAACCCAAAGTACACTCTGACACAAAAACACACACATGGATTTTCCTCATCCAAACAGGTGGAAGATGATTGGATACCACCAAGGAGTAATAATCTAAGCAGCTATCCATACTGCATATCAGAGAGCAAAGCAAAACAAAGCAAAACAGTTGTAGCACTTACTACTCCACCGTGATGTCATCACAGTGTGGGTGGAGGTAATCCCATGATGTCATGAAGTCATGGGCGGAGCCAACATCATGATGTTATGACATGGCCAGGCCAAAGAAAAAATAATAAAAAATAACAAAAAATAACAAAAAATAATAAATAAAATAAAAATAAGCATACACACCTCCACCCACCCACCCACAACACAAACCCGTAAATAAATTTAAAAAATAAATAAATAAAATAAAAAATACAGAGCTTTAAGCTCTGGTTTAAAAGCTCTGTTTGATTTGTCTTTGGGGTGGGTGAGTGGGTGAACTCACCCACCCCAAACACAAATCAAACAGAGCTTTTAAACCAGAGCTTAAAGCTTATTCTGGCTTATCTTTCTCACAATTAAAGAAGTTAGGTACTTAGTCTTAAGAAACATTAGGATCAACTGGCGAGGCAGCGGCGGCTTTGGCGGCCTCCCTTCCTTCCTTCCTCCCCCCTCTCTCTTTCTCTCCAGCTCCTTCACCTCCTCCGCTCGCCGCCAAAGCCTCGCCAGTTGATCCTAATGAGCGGAGGAGGCGAAGGAGCTGGAGAGAAAGAGAGGGGGGGGAGGAAGGAAGAGGAGCGCGTGCGCGCATGTCAGACGGGGGTTGGGGAGGGTACGGGGAAGATCTCCGTACCCTCCCCAACCCCCGTTTGACACGCACGCACCTGCAGGGTGTTTGGAAAGGGTATGGGGATCCGTACCCTTTCCAAACATCGTGCAGGCGGGCGCTGGGGGGGTGTTGGATTGGGTAGATGTTCTACCCAATCCAACCCTTCCCCCCTCAAGATTGTACCGGATAACGTTAAAAATCGCGTTATTCGATACAAGATTTTTCCGAAAATCTTGTAATGTTATGCGGTTTTAGCGCTATCCGGTACTAGCGTTATCTGGGGTATTACTGTACTTTGAAATGCAAGGAGAAAAGCTGTGGAGGAAGGTAATCAAAGTAGATAATGCAGGACAAGAGGAAGGGGTAAAGTATGATTGGGAACTGCTTTGTTTAAAAGGAAGGTCCGGCTGTGGGTGATGATACACTAGTTAGAGCTGGACTGGGACCCAGGTTCAAGTCCTCACTTAACTTTGAGATTAACTCAGGCATGCCTAAACTTTTCAGGCCATGGGCCAGTCACAAGGTTCAGGGGACCGGTCACATGGTTTACCAGGCCAGTCACGTGGTTCCTCCCACCAGAAGTGGAAGTAAAATGCACCTTGCAATCTGTTTTGCAACAGAAATGTTTTGCAGAAGAATGAGATGGATTTTTAGGCTGCAATTTTCTCTGCTTAAACTGGGATATTTTCTCTGGGATATTAAACCTTCATTAAGTTTGAAAAGAAAGTAGGTATGATAAGTGTGGAGGGATTAACTCTAATTTGTCTGTTTGTTCTTCCCAGAAGTCTGAGATATAATCAGAAAAGTGGAATGGAAAGGAAAGGCCAGGCAGTTTAACAGAGAATAGTCTTTTACCCAGTGCACTTCTGTCAAGGAAGCAGTTGCGAAAGGAGGTGAAACCAAGTTAAAGGCAGCAACTAAAAAGAAAAAGCGCTAAGGCTATCAATTATCCCAGAGTTCCTTTTCTTCTGGAGGCCCCTTCTGGTTTGAAGGAGCACTTTTCCTTCTTGCTGCTTTAGGAGTTTGAAGACAAACTGGTTGGGAAGGTAGTAATCAGTCTGTTCCTGAAGAAGCCACCACCCTTCTTTAGGGATAGCCTGGTTACTCCCTTCCTACCCATTTTCATTTCAGGAAGGAGGGAAGGAAAAGTTCAGCGCATGCCCATCTTTGCTCACGATCCTCCCTCTCTTTCTCAATCTGCTTTTACATTTTGCAAAGAAAAGTGAAACCTTGGAAATAGCTAGGGTGACGCACATCTCTGGTTATGTGGACTGTGTGTCCAGATTTCAGCAATGCAGACCATAGTAAGGCATGGTTATACGGTATCATTCATATCTCATACCATTAAAAGTCAGGAGGTTCCCTACAGTAGTAGAGCAACTTTTAAAATTGATAATTAGTACTTAGATTTCATGGTGTTTTCATACCCGCCCGCACAGGAAGCGGGGTGCTTGCTTCTCCTTCTCCACATGGTCCATGTGGGTGGGTATGATAACACCATGAAATCTTTTGCTGTTTGTCCAACATGTGTTTCTTTGAAGAGCGCCTGGCACAATAATACTGTGCCATGAACTTTCATTAAGAATTTTATGCCTGCCTGATGAAGAGACCTTGATCACGAAAGCTCATGCAACATTTTTTTTTTAAAAAGTGATCCAGTAAAGGTATCACCTCTCGCCTGCATTCTTTGCTTCAAAGAAGAGTTTGTTATCTGGAGGTAGAGCAAAGAAGAGCAAATAGAATGATTAAGAAACTGGCAGAACTCCCCTGTGAGGAAAGGTTACACCACTGGAGACCTTTTTGGTTTGGAAGTAAACTCTCTAGTTTGGAAAAAAATCTCACAAAGGAGAGGAGGGCTGGATGGATAGCTCAGTGAATTACAGTTATCTGATTGTGGAACCAGAGTTTGAGAGTTTTGATTCTCCACTGGGTGGGTCTCCAGGGAGAACCAGATTACAGTACGTAGTTTTGGCTATACAGACAAGTTCTCCACTCCCACAGCGCCCCAAGAATGGTGAACTACTTCTGAGTATTCTATATCTAGAAAAAGAGTCAACATAAGTCAGAATTGACTTGGCAACACTTAATAATTATTATTAAGGAGAGGAAACAAAAATAGGGAAGCCACCACCAAGATTACTACCTTTCTTGACATTAGTTTTGATACCACTTGAACTGTTCAACTTTGGAATATTTCTTATTTGGAAGCTTCAGATTTAAGAACCTTCATCTTAGTGCATGATGATGGTGGAAGGAAAAGTTACACAGAAACTTACCAGGTTCTGAAGGGTTTGAAGGACTGGTGATATTCTTATCATCAGCTCTTGCTGAAAGAAAGCACACACACATAGACATTGATAAATATTTGCACTATTTAAACTTGTTCTCACCACAAGTCTGATTACTCTCAATGACTGCTATGTAATCACACTGACTGTCCATCAAGATTTTAAGAACACCCACACATGTCTATACAACTTGAGCATCACATTCAACCCTCCAAGATGGACTAGTATGTATCTGTCTACCTGCCTATCTTCTTGTGTCTAGGCCAGACGCGAAACTGCCAAAATGAAGGCACTCTTTCTGTATTTCCCTTTGCCTGACCTAGTGTGAGACAGAATAGCTGGCAACACAAGGTTGCCATTACTGATTGTGGTTCAAGAATACCTCAATCTTCAAGGAGGCTCTTTCTGTTTAACCCAGCTTCTGCTAGGACCCATATATTTCATTTCCCACTAACTGTCAGTAACAACAGTACATCACATCACCTGGGGAAAGCGCCATTACACAGTCCACAGGTAAATCTCACTACAATCAATAGGATTAAAGATTGGATAAAAGCAAGCTATTGTGTGGCAACTGGCTGGATAGCTGAATGCTTTAGATATCTGACTGTGGGACCAGAGGTTGGAAGTTCGGTTCTCCACTGTGTCTCCCAGGAGAAGAGCCAGCCCTAGGATGTCTCCAGAAGAAGGAACTGTTAAATCACTCCTGTGTATTCTTTACCAAAATCCCTGGAAAGAGTCACCACAAGTCAGAATTGTCTTGACAGCATATGAAGAAGATTAATTATCATCATCCTGTAGAACCTTAAAAGACTTATTTGGCATAAGCTTTTGTGGGCTACAGCTCATGAACATAAATGCCAAGAAGCCTTGTATGGCCACAAGGGCACTTTGGTGGTTTCATTTCATTTCATTTGTTTAGCTGCAACATACTTATAAGACTATACCCCTGGAAAGTCCTACATTTGCACAGGACTGGTTTTTAATGTAAAAGAGCTCTCAAAGGCCCATATTTGAAAAAACGAATACCAACTCATCTATTTGAAAAAGCAGCTTTATGCATCAACCTACACCAGTGATGGTGAACGTCTTAGAGACCGAGTGCTCAAACTGCAACCCAAGACCCATTTATTTATTGCAAAGTGCCAACACAGCAACAGGGGAGGAAGGAAACGTTCCCATTGGGCAGCTCGGCAAAGGGGCAGGATGAACTCTGTGCTGGGGGAAGGAGAAAGTGCTCCCATTGGGCTGCCTGGCAGAGGGGTGGGGTGAACTCTGTGTTGGAGGGAGGGAGGAAGTGCTCCCGTTGGACTGCTGGGCAGACCGAACTCTGTACTGAGGTGACTGCATGGGTGCCCACAGAGAGGGCTCCGAGTGCCACCTCTGGCATGTGTGCCATTGGTTCACCACCACTGACCTACTACACTATCATCAGGGGCTGGTTGGAAAAGTTTCAAACTTTCAGCTGGCGTTTGAAGCTATATATTTTGGGATGAAATACATGAAGTCTCTGTAGAAGGTCAAATCTTGCAACACTACCAGAATCTCTTTCCACTGTATTTAGACTGAAAAGAAATTAGATGCAGTGTCTCAGGCAAGATTAGCAAAGCTGAGCACTCCAGAGGTTGTTGGGCTGCAACCTCCAGTTGCTTTCATCACTAGCAGTGCTGCAGAGAAAAACTCCACCCTGCCTTGCTCGTCAAATTAGCTTCAGAACAAACAGATTCACTATGCAGTCTACTTTGATTTTTAAAAAGCCAGCAAACTGCAGTTTCAGTATCACATTCTGCATGCAGCACGCCTCTCTCCCACCGGATGGCTGCCAAAAACTTTTTGCAAACTACACCAGGCATGTGTTAAATTGTGAAATATAATCAACGCCCAAATGATAAAATTGAATAAAAAAGCATCCTTTGTTGTTTGTAACCGGAGCCCAACCTCACATAGCTCCCAGTAAACTCTTGGTTGCTTCCTTGGGCCTATGTGGCCATGCCCTGTCTACCCAATGCCTTTCTTCTACTCTTCTGATAGAGCCAGATTGCCTTTTGGTGTTACTTTTAAATTGGATTTTATGTTCTGTCTTTGCATAGCTCAGCTGTACTTGCATGAGCCTGTTGGGAAGTGCTTTGGGTTTTCAAAAGGAACTTTCTTCTCTATCCTGGCCTAATCATGAAGCCATTAAAAACAAAGGAAACAGAACTGTCCATATGCACCCAAAGTTTGACATGGGTGTGTGGAGCATGTATCCCACAGATTCTCAATCTGCAGCCCATTGGCTGGATGTGGCCTATGGCACTATTTCATGTGGCCCACACCACCACCTCCACCACACCCAGAAGTGCCATGTAGTGGAGGAAAGGCAAAATGGCTGTCCGGGCCCCGAAGCTGTCTGAGGGAGCATAAACCAGCCTCCAGCTTAAATGGTTGAGATCTCCTACTGTATCCTATTGTAATGGGATAGACTCCACCCTCCTGGTTAGATCATGGGCCACCACCAAGATTACTAGCTTTTCTTTACATTAGCTTGGTGTCCTCGCCAACTCGCATATAGTACCATGTCTTAGGCCACCACCAGCTGGTTTGCTGAAAATTCAAAGTGTGATTTCAGAGGCCATATTAACTCCAAAATTCAGAGGTGAGTCAGCAGAAGACGTTTTCCAATTTTGGTGTTTCTAGGTGGCTTAGGGGCTGAGTTATAACCCACTCCCAGATCTGATTGAATTTTCCCCAAACCAACTAATGGTTTGGGGTTACAGAATTAATCCATTCCGGGATGTTTTCTGTAAAGTGATTTTTCTGTAACACGAAGCACAATTTCCCATAGGAATGCATTGAATTTTTTTTAAAAAAAAAAAGTTCTGGGGGTTAGGAAAGAGCCAAATCTGTTCAAAACTCTTTCTAAAGTGATGAAAACACAGCTAAAAATTCTAAAGTGCACTTTAGAAAGATTTTGAAACAGAAAAAACAAAGTGGGGTGTTTTGTTTTGTATTTTGCTTTTTAGTGAGCTTCAGAGCTGATTTTTTTCCCAAGGCATATTCATCACATTTCCATCAGTACCATCTAGTGACCAGCTATGGTAATTGTAGGAAAAGTCCCTGCCTAACAGCTGATGAGGGGGAGAAGGAATTTCCAGCACTTCCTGGACACAGAGAGAGCTTCTACTGGAGCCAAAAAGCAACAGAAATTTTCAAAAATGGAGTGGAAATGTTCCAAACACCCACCCACCGCCCTAAGAAGCATCAGAACGCCCCCCCCCAAAAAAAAAAACCCTTTCCATATTGCAAGTTTTTTCCATAAATCAGGACACCATTTCCTCAGAATTTCCTTCTGTAAGTCAAGTTTTCCATTACTAAGGCATCCGTAGCCTGGTGTTTTACTGCATATAAAATGCACATATTTGCTGAATTCTTCCTGATGGTTATAGCTATGAGCAATCTGTCTCCTTCTGGGGTTATCAGTTGAAGCTGCTGATTTGGGCCCAATTTTGCTCTCCACCATTTCCATGTTTCATGTACACTAAACCATTTTCTCCTTATGTAATTTGTATTTTTTACCCCAGAGTCTCAGGAAGGGATCAGTCCCTCACTGCTGAGGGGCACAAAGAAATTGAAGGGTCTTAAAACTCAATTTCTAAACCACCCCATCTGAAATAGCTCTTAAAATACCTCAGGCATCTTTAGTAATATTTATGGCATTTAGAAAATCTCTTGCTATTGATTTCTCCTTTCCTTCCACTGAGGAGTCTTTAAAAACAAACCAAAATAAAAACAGCAGTTTGGATGACTTTTTGTTGCAAACTGAGCATTTTAAAAGAAAATATGAAATGGGTCTCTGAGTTTCTCCTGCAAAGTTATAGGGATGAGGAGGATTTAATAAATGAAATTCATCCTATACTCACATTGCTATGGGACAACTTGGAGCTACAGAACTTGAGATAGCTAACTGGCATAACCTACTTTTTGGAACAATTTTGCTCTCCTTATTCTATAGGTGGCTGAAGAGGTTAACACACTGAACTCGACAACTGGAAGGTCGGAGTTCGATTCCCAAGGACTGCATGAGAGAGTGAGCTCCCATCTCTGTCCTAGCTCCTGCCAACCTAGCAGTTCAAAAGTAAGAAATTACAAGTAGATAAATAGGTACCACTTCAGTGGGAAGGTAAACAGCATTCCGTGCACTCTGATGTTGAAGCATGCTATACTATGGCCCTTTCTCCATACAACAAGGGTGGGATAAGTATAGTCCTCCAAATGTTCTGGACCTCACACATGTTATTCCTGGCCACTGGTCATGTTGGCTGTTGCTGATGAGAGGTGAGAGTACAGCATCATTTGAAGGGTCATTTCCATCTCTTATGATACAAAACTGTCACTTCATTGCCAAGAGAAATTCTCAGCACTGAAGGAATATAAAGGTCACTTTCTCAACTTCCAAGCAATACATAAGTATGCTGTCATCATTCACAGCTATGAGACAGTAGGTTGTATTGGAAACAAATGCGAGCAGGCAAATATAAACACTGTGTTTTGCAATTTTAAGAGATTACATGAGAAACGTTTTGCAAAGTGGCAAACCAAGGCACTGAGTATGGAAATGAAAAGCCAGAGAAGAGAAAAAGAGAAGGGGGAAAAAGAAGCAAGATAACGGCTGTCTGGTTCTCTTACAGCAAGGACAGGGAAAGCACAACTGTCCAGATGTTGCTGGACTACAATTTCAGCATTCTTCATCACTGGCTATGGCAGATGGAAGCTGGAGCCCTACACTATCCAAAGGACCACACTTTGTCCTTGCTCTTCAATTTTTCTGAAAAGGCAAGCTTTATACACGAATAATGTGCTGATGTTATAAGTCTTAGGTAAATAGACATCACTATCAGTAAGAATCTTAAAAAGGATAGAAAAATGCTGTGCTAGAGAGCAGAAATAGCAACTGTACAGACTTCAATCTCTGCATTCTGCAAGTGAAGAGAAAACAGACTAGAGCCATAGATGATGAATGCACTTCTAATCGGACCTACTAGGAGGCCTCCTCTTGTATGGATAGATCTACAAACTTTTTAAAACTAGTTCCTTATGTATGATATCTTACACTGGCATCTTTTGTCAAAGCAACAAGTGGACCCACAACTCACTACATTAGTACCTCGGATAACGATGAGACTTGGTTCCACAAGTCTGGTCGCTATCCGGTTGTTAACGTTGATGCATTGATCGCACAATGTTAAAAAAGCCCTGTTTCCCTGGAGGCTGCAGCAAGCCAGAACGTCGGGATTTGAATCCTGACGTTTTGGCTTGCTGCAGTCTCCAGGAAGGTGGGGGAACTTTGGAAACAGTTTGGATCGGGTCTTCCAACCTTCCTGGAGCTGGCAGGTGGGTTAGGGAGCCAGAAATGGGTAAAAAAAACATCCAGGAGGGTGGGGGAACTTCAAAAATAGCATGCATCGGGTCTGCTGACCTCCCTGGAGCCGATGTGCACTATTTTTAAAGTTCCCCCACTCTCCTAGAGGCTGCAACAAGCCAAAACGTCGGGATTCGAATCCCGCATTTTGGCTTGCTACAGCCTCCAGGGAGGTGGGGGAACTTTGGAAATAGCGAGGATTGGTCCCCCGACCTCCCTGGAGCCGTCAGGGGAATCAGGGAGCCCAAAATGGGTTTAAAAAGTCCATTCTTTACCCATTTCGGGCTCTCTGACCCCCCTGCCAGCTCCAGGGAGGCCGGAAGACCCAATCCACAGCTGCAGGGTGGCTGGGGAAGCCAATGGGGGAGCCCCCATCAGCTTTCCAGCCACCCCACCCCTGCCTCCACAGCTGCAGGGTGGCTGGGAAGCTGAACGGAGAACCCCGTTCAGCTTTCCAGCCACCCTGCTGCTAAGAACGACTGCATCAGATAACGCTGACAGATCGTTACCCGATGTTAGCATTATCCGATGCAGTCCTTATCCGAGGTATTACTGTATCCTCTTTGATCTTTTTGTTTCCACAAAACAAGCTCACTTCTCAAGATTCCAATAAAGACTCTCTTTAAAAAATACAGTCAAACCTCGCATAAAGAATGCCTCGCTTAAAGAGTGCCTTGCTTAAAGAGCAGAATTTTCGCTTAGCTTAATAAATAAAACTAACTAAAAACTCACTTAACAAATAAATCGGGGTTTGTGATCCCCCTCACCAGAAGTCACAATTGGTCACTTAAAATGGTGTTTCGCTTAAAAAGCAAACTCGCTTAAAGAGCAATCCCATGGAACACATTATGCTCTTTAAGCGAGGTATAACTGCATAGTATTATACTGGGCTCTATTTTCTTTTAGATGTGCTAATTTTAGCTTTGTATGTTATTATATTCTGGTGGTGCATCTGACACGAATAAAAAAACTGGTCTCTGCTAAGCATTCATCCATGTTAACTTTCAGTTTGAAAACAGTGCTTACTACGGGGACAGGAAGAACAGGAATTTGGTTTAGTTGAAGTTTCACAGAGACAATGAAAACAATTCAGAGAAATGCCAATGTTTCTAGTTTCTTATGATCATCCATGGTTACATGAATGATCGTAAGAAACCATGTACAGTAACATGAAGATTAATAGATGACAAAACCCATTCTGAGTGATGACAACATTTCCCAAATAGGCAAACCACTTAAGTTTCTTGTCCAGCTGGTTCGTTGTATTTTGACATTGATGAAGATACTCATCAATGTCAAAAGGAAGAAAACTTTTCATGAGTTTTTTTATTAATGTCAAAAGACAACCACCCCACCATTGCTGAACATGAAAACAGATGTACACTAGTACCCTGGATAACATTATGGCTTGGTTCCACAAGTCATGTCGTTATCTGGTTTTTAGCGTTGTCCGGGGTATACACCAAACCATGCTAAAAAACATTGGGAGTGCTGGCGCGTGCGTGTCAAACACGGTTTGGGGAGGATACGGAGATTTTCTCCGTATCCTCCCCAAGCCTCGTTTGACAGGTGCGTGCCTGCACGGTGTTTGTCAAGGGTATGGGGGCCCGTACCCTTTCCAAACATCGGGCGCGCTGGAGCGCGCATGTCAAACGCGGTTTGGGGAGGATACGGAGATTTTCTCTGTATCCTTCCCAAGCCGCGTTTGACAGGCGCGCGCCTGCACTATGTTTGGAAAGGGTATGGGGGCCTGTACCCTTTCCAAACATTGGGAGGGCTGGCGTGCGCGTGTCAGAGGGGGTTTGGGGAGGGTACGGGGAAGATCTCCATACCCTCCCCAAACCCCATTTGACACGCGCACACCTGCACGGTGTTTGGAAAGGGTACGGGGACCTGTACCCTTTCCAAACATCATGCGGGCGGGCACTGGGGGGGGGTTGGATTGGGTAGATGTTCTACCCAATCCAACCCTCCCCCCCACACGATTATACCGGATAACGCTAAAAATCGCGTTACCCGATACAAGATTTTTCCAAAAATCTTGTATCGTTATGCGGTTTTAGCGCTATTCGGTACAATCGTTATCCGGGGTATTACTGTATTTGCCTGTATGGGAAACACTACCCTCAGTCATGATTGGCTTTGCTCGTCCTCAAACAATCACAATTACACTGTGAAGTTGATTATGAGAACAGAACAGAAATGAGTAAAGATAATGTATTAATGGCAGTCCATGTGGATATTTTGATTCTATTATGATACACATTCTTGTCCTTTAAAATAAATGTCAGGGGAAAGTAAGTTAAAATAATAAGAAAGCAAACGTCAAGGACACTAAAGGCCAAATGGAGATATTTAAAGCCACACATATGACTAGAAAGTTTGTTTGTTTTATTTTTATTCTAGCTTTTAAGCTTTTAGGAAAACTGGACAAAAAGCATTCTCACATTTAGGAGCACCGGCAGAACAATAACTTTGTAATTCTGAAATTATCAACCTTGCTCAAATAGTTGATAAATGCACAGCAGCTTTAGAAATTGGCTGTTGAATTTAATGTCTATCATATTACAAGATAAGTATCCTACTCTCACACATCCCTTACAGTACACTGTATACCAGTGATGGCGAACCTATGGCATGAATGCCAGAGGTGGCATTCAAAGCCCTCTCTGTGGGCACCTATGCAGTCTCCCCAGCACAGAGTTTGCCCCGCCCCTCTGCCCAGAAGCCCAATGGGAGTGCTTCTTCCCTCTCCTGTTGCTGCGTTGGCACTTTGAACTAAATAATTGAGTTTTGGGTTGCAGTTTGAGCACTCAGTCTCTAAAAGGTTCACCATCACTGCTCTATACAGTATATAAATTTGTGAGCCACATACTCTGAAGTAGTGGACTGTCATCCAGGAAAGTTTATAATGAAATAAATGTACAGTATTGGTCTTAAAGGTGCCAAGGTATTTCTGATTTCCTCCTGTTGCTGGAACAGCCAACGCAGTTAATAATAATAATTCTGTGCCATGAAAAACTATTATCAATAGCCCTGCTCAACTTGCATATACAGTATGTGTGATCCCATGGCTTCCTTTATTGATTCAATAGATCTCTTATTTGGACGTTCTCTTTTCCTGCTGCTTTCAATTATTCACAGTGAGCCCTGTATTCTTATGATATGACCAGGGTATGATAGCTTTAGTATAGTAATGATTTGTTTCCAGGGAGACTTCAGACTTGACGGTCTCCCTTTCTACATGTCTTCTGCCTATAGAAAAACACCTTTGCTGCATAAGTGACATTATACGGCTTGGGTGTTGCTCTATCTTTTCTGCTTTTAATTGTGGTTTATGTTGACAGACAGGTACACTTTCTTTTAATTAAACTTTGCTTTTAATTCTGTGCTTTAATACTTCTTCTGACGTGAAACTGCCAAAATGAAGGAACCTTTTGCTGAGTTCATTCTGCAGTTCCTTTCCCCTGACTGAGTGTGAGAAAGATTAACTGGGAACATAAGGTTGCCGTTACCAGAGTATGCCTCATTATAGTTCAAATCTTCGAAGAGGCTCTTTAGTGCTTTTATCTATCTTGAGGGTCATTCTTTGGGAGAAAAGAAACAGGGTATACATTTAATAACTCAATGAAACTACAGCATTTCTGTGTCTGACCATCTCGGCTCCATATTACTCCCTACCGATGGGGGGCGGGGACTGATGAGTAAAAAATGAAATGTCAGTAGTAAGTTTCCTTAGATTTGAAATTGACAAAGTTTCATGAAGACACAGAGACCACTGCGCGTGGGGGGTGGATTGGGTTGTTCTACCCAAACCACCCCACACCCGCAGACCATTGCATCGGATAACGCTAAGAATCATTATCCAGATCGTTATCCAATGCAAGTTTTTTCCAAAAAACTTGCGTCGTTATCCGATTCTAGCATTATCCGATGCAATCGTTATCTGGGGTATTACTGTATAACACATCTGGAAAGCAATAGATTGTGTAGAATGCTGCCTTAAGCATAGAAACGGAGAAAGAGAAGGGTTGATTTTTTTATTGTATTTATTTTTTCAGTAAATACACTTAGGATTTGCAGGCTTGCTCAGAACAAAGTCCTTTGGAAATCAACTGAATTTACATCTAAGGCAATGTTTTTCCTCAATATGACAAACTTTGTTTACCCATTCTGGCCTTTGCTTTAGCTTCGTGGAAACGGCTCGCTGAGGTCATCACTTCAAGTCTACCCCCCACAGAGGCTCAATGGCACCAGAATGTAACAACCCAGTATTTCTATTTTAGTGCCTTTAGATATACTGCACTGTACAAGACTTGCAGAGCGGTTAATAAATACACAGCCCAGACATCCAAGCAAAGAATAAATTCCAGTGTCAGCAATCCACTTTAAACCTGTTTTGTAACAGTGCAACCAAGTAACCACTTCTTGTGCAAACTGAAGGCTTTGTTCACAAGATGGTCCATCTGTTCTGTGGAATAAAAGTGATCTGATCCAGAAACCTGACTACTCTATGCTAGACAACTCCTAAACAAAATGTTGCAAAGTGGGATACTCCAGCTGACAGTTCCAAGCAGTTAGTCCAGTGGTTCCCAACATGGGGCCTATGCCCCACCAATGGACTTCAATTCCCTAAGCCAGTACATTGGCTGATCAGTGCTTTGGGCTTCTAGGAATTGAAATCCAAAAAACAAAAGCTGGGAAACACTTGAGTTAGTCCAGCATTCCTTCCCTCCAACATTTTACTCCATTTCTCCTCTTGCAAATCTTTTAGTATTTCTTTCCAATGGGGAGTCAATATTCTGCAGCCAGCTAAACTCTCTCAGGCTTCACTGAATGTCTGATATATTCTCCTAACCCCACTTTTCTCTATTTTCCTCTTAGAAATAGTCCATAGATTTTTAAACTTTGCAGTTCCCCTAAAATCCATGAGAATCGCTGAAGCAGCATGGATTGTGCAGTTTTAGTATCATAAGCAACAGACTTGTGAATTATTATTATGTTTTAAGTAGAGCTCAAAATGTTACTGTTTTGAACTAAACAACCGGAATCCTTCAAGCTCCAAGTCAATGATGGCTAGGTGTTTCTGGGAACTGTAGCCCTCCCCTCCCCATAAAAACAAAACCCTATAAAGATATCCACATTTTGATTTTAAATAATGGATCCCTGCATTATTCCATACCTTGCCACTAAATACGAAATAGTAAACAAAGCAGGACTGGTCCGTCACCTGATTTTATCTTCTCTCCGTCAGTAGTAGTCCCATTGGTGGGCATCAGCAGGTTCACAGCAGTTTGCCAGAACTGGTAGCAGAAATTCCCATCCAAGTTTTGAAATGAAGTACAGTCAAACCTCGCATAAAGAGCACCTCACTTAAAGAGCAGAATTTTCTCTGAATATTCTCTTCGCTTAACAAATAAAATCAACCAAAAACTCGCTTAACAAATAAATCGGGGTTTGCAATCCCCCCCCCCACACAATTGGTCACTTACAATGGTGTTTCGCTTAAAGAGCAAACTCGCTTAAAGAGCATAATGTGTTCCACAGGACTGCTCTGTAAGCGAGTTTGCTCTTTAAGCGAAACACCATTATAAGTGACCAATTGTGACTTCTGGTGGGAGGGATTGTGAACCCTGATTTATTTGTTAAGCGAGTTTTTGGTTGGTTTTATTTGTTAAGAGAAATGAACATTCATAGAAAAATTTGCTCTTTAAGCGAGTTACTCTTTAAGCAAAGCGCTCTTTATGCGAGGTTTGACTGTACAGTAAAACCCCTAATTACACAAAAAGTCAGTTCCATAGGCTTTTGCTTAAATCAGTTTTTTATGTAACTTGAAGCAAACCCATAGGAAAACTATTCTTTTATGTAACCCATAGGAAAAATGAATTTTTTATGTAACTCGAAGCTAACCCATAGGAAATTGTGTTATGTAAATTTATGTAAACCAGGACATTTGTGTAAATCGGGACATGGTTTTAGCACAAAAATGTAAGACGAATTTTATGTAACTCGGGGCATTTGTAAATCAGGTTTTACTATAGTCCTAATTTGAGTGCAACACAGGGCTTTCCCCCTTACCACGCCCACCATACTACACCCACAGTGTGGTAGTAAAAATATTTGGAGCCCACCACTGAGTAGTCCCCCCCCACACACACACACACACCCTCCCAAGATTTAATCTGAAGAGCTTCCAGCCCTGTTTCACCTCCATTATTGGCAGGGCAGGTGTGGGGCTCCAGGAATTTGGGGTCCCATGTTGGGTGGCTGATATGATGGGACAGCCACCCCTCCCTCACTCTTTTAAACTTTTAAAATCTTTTTAAACCTTTTAACCTTTTTAAATCTTTTAGATTTTTGTAAATTCAGGGTTTAATTCTTTTTTAATTGACTTTTAAGTAATTTATGAACCTCAAGGTTTTAATTTATGAATTTTCTGTAAGCCGCCTAGAGTCAGGTTCGCCTGATTAGGGCGGAATAATAAATCTAAATAAATAATAAATAAATAAATAAATAAATTTGGAATTGAATTCAGGAGTGTTTCTATCAGGAATTGGAACTTTTTTGACTGGCCACAAATTGTTGGGAGTTCATCACTCATCAGCCTCCCCCTGCATGACCAAATGGTAACATATTATTTTATTTATTTATATTTATATCCCACTAGTCAGTGCACAACAAATAAGAAACTTCCAATACAATATAAAATTGGACAAAATACAACAAACAGATACATTAAACAACAAACCCTAAACCAGAAAACTATTTAGACCATAAGCTACAAATGAAAACAATATCATTGAAGGTTTAAATCTAAAACTCCAGCAGGTTCCCCCCCCCCCTTTTAAATGCATGTCAGAAAGTTATTTCTGAAAACTTCAGCTTCAGGAACCATTAACTTGATCAATTAACCACTATGTATTAATGTACCCTATCTAAAGGACAGCAATGAATGTGTTAATAATGTCAATTTTTAAATGTTTACTTTTAAAGCCCCTTCAAGAAGCCTTGGCCACATTGCCATGGATTGCTGTGTGACTGGTACTACAGTACTGTCTATGCATGATCTATCGTTTTATTGTCTATGGGTTATTGTTTGATGTCTTTTTATATTGGATTATGTTTTATCTTGAATTGTATAGGGTTTTTCTTGTTGTATTCCACAAAGTGGGAGGATATCCCAGATGGGTGGCATGGATTTATTTCACAAAATAATCAGATTAGACCGATCTCTAGTTATTCCACAAAATAATCAGATATAGATCTGTTTATTTCATAGAATAATCAATCAGGTCTCTATTTATTTCACAAAATAATCAGATAGGTAGGTAGGTAGTTCATATAATATGTCTTCCTAACCATGGAAACTCGCTGGCTAGATGATTGTGGAGGCAGTGATTAAAAAAAGAGGCAACTTTTCTCAAGAAGACCAACCATGTGCTCTAACCACCGAGATGCACCCTCCCTCCTCCAGCTCCCCGTGAAACTTCGCTCGCAGGAACCCATTTTATTTAGCAAATCGATTTCTCGGCCACCCTATCCAGTGGAAAACAATTCCCACGCGCACCCGGGCGGTGTGCGTAAAAAACAGCCTCAAACCGACGTCAACCCAATGATGCCCATATTATTGATATTGTTCCCAGGATCATCCTCGGGCGCCATGATGAGCGCCAATGTTTTGGAATCGGATACGGCAGTTAAAGAAGATGATACCCATCTCTCTCTCTCTCTCTTTGGCAAGGGCTAGAGGCTATCCCATCCCCCCCCCCCCAAGTAAGTCTCCCTCCTTCCTGCAAAAGGGGAGAGTTCCTGCGCCCATCGCAACCACGTTTCTGAAATGGTCACCTTTGATGGGCGCAGGAAAATCCCCCCCCCCCAATTGCAGGAGGGAGGGAAGGAAAGGACCTTTTTTTCGGGGGAGTCTCAGGACCACCCCTCCCCCGCCGTAAGGAAGGGGATCGCCTCCTGTCGAAGTGAGGAGTGGTGCTCGGCGCAGGATGGACCGGTTTTTGCGCACCACTCCTTGACTTACCCAAGTGCAGGCAAAGGCAGAAGGCGGCCAGGGCGGGCACCAGCGCGGGCTTCATGGTCGCCTGGGGGGCGCGGAGGGTCAGCGGCGAGTGGGAGCCCCCCGCAACCAAGCCCTCCTACCTAGCTGCTAGCCCAACTCTACCCACGCCTGCGGCGGCGACTGTGACAACAACATGCGCGCGCGCGCGGTCAGAGGAGGCGCGGTGGCGATGGCGAGGTTCCCCCCCCCCGGGGCGTGACGGAAGAGGGAGAGGGGAGGATGATGGGTTGGGCGGGGACAATAGCTATCACACTTCTAGTCCGCCCCATAGTAGGGCGCACCGTGGGGACCACCACGTCCAAGAGACTGCGGTGGCTTAGTGGTTAAGAAGACGCTGAACTTGACCACTGGAAGGTCAGCAGGTCGAGACCCGAGGGCTTTGTGACGGAGTGAGCTCCCGCCTCTGTCCCAGCTCCTGCCAACCTCCTAGCAGTTCGAAAGCAAGAAATTGCAAGTAGAATAAATAGGGACCAGGGCTGTGTTAGCTCAAGTGGTTAAGACAGTGAACTTCACGACTGAAAGGTCAGCAGTTTGAGACCTGAGTACTGCATGACAGAGTGAGCGCCTGTCTCTGTCCCAGCTCCTATAAACCTAGCAGTTTGAACGCAAGAAAGTGAAAGTAGATAAATAGGGACCACTTCGGTGGAAGGTAAACAGCGTTCCATGTCTAGGCATGCCTGCCACATGTCCCCGGAAATGTCTGCAAACACAGACAGCGCTGGCTCTTTTGCTATAAATGGGGATGAGCACTGAACCCTAGAGTCAGCTTTCAATCAAGGGCAACCTTTACCACCACATAGCGCTTCATGTACACTCTGGACAGTTCACAAGTTCATTAGCATTGTGCCCCTAACATACTGGGTCCTCATTTGGCTGACCTTGGAAGGATGGAAGGCTGAGTTGACCTTGAGCGACGGGTTAGAATTGAACTCACAATGTTTTGGCTGTAGAACAGTAGTTCAACCATTGTGCACTGAGGTGCACAACTGATCTTTAGTGCAGTAGGCGAGACCCTTGTTTGCTCAATTGTGTTGAGCCCCTAAATAGTAAAGAGAGGGACACCAGGTTTAGTTAGCTGTGCGAACCTGAGAAGCTTGGCAAGACCTTGGAAGGGTTTACAAGACCTGAGCCTCAGCTGTGAGATGAAAGGCCCTTTCTTTTCTTTTTATAATTTTATTGAATTTTTAATTATAATGCATAAACAAAAACAAAAAACATAACAATACATAGGCCACGCCTATTTCCCTGCCCTGCCCCATCAGGTTTTGTCCCTACAAGTGGTTCAAGGTCTCCCTTACTCAAAAGCCACTCATATCCAACTCTAGGGTGCAGTGCTCATCTCCATTTGCAGCCAAAGAGCCAGCGCTGCCTGTGTTTGCTGATGCATACATGACCATATGGTAGGTAATGACTAGATCGCCCATGATGTAGGCTCCACCCATAATGTAGGCTCCGCCCATGACATAGGCTCCACCCACAGTGTGGTAGCGGAAATTTTTGCTGCCCACCACTGCATTAAAGATATATTACAGCACCAGATAAAGCCAGTAGAGGTCACTAGAAGTGCCAGCCAGAGCAAGAACCTTGTACTGTACAGTTGTACCTTGCTTAAAGAGCATAATGCGTTCCACTGGATTACTCTTTAAGCGAGTTTGCTCTCTAAGAGAAACACCATTGTAAGTGACCAATTGTGACTTCTGGTGGGGGGGGGGATTGTGAACCCCAATTTATTTGTTAAGCAAGTTTTTAGTTGGCTCTATTTGTTAAGCGAAGCAAACACTGAGAGAAAATTCTGCTCTTTGGATGAGTTATTCTTTAAGCGAGGCGCTCTTTATGCGAGGTTTGACTGTATCTCCCTCAACACCCAAAACAGTAAAGGAGGAAGTGAAGAAGCCAGAGAGGAGACCTGATGATGTCTGAAGGCAAAAATAGTAGGTGCACCCAGGACTGCTTTGGCAGGGTTAGAATAGTAGGGCTAGTTGCAGGCCTTGACTCCTCTGTCTTCCCTCTCCCAGTGACACAAGATTAATGTGGGGTGTGTCCCCATGTGAGTGTCATGGCTAAGTGAGGATTTGAACCCATCTTTCTTGCATTATATTTCTTTGGCCATGACACTGAACTGGCTCTTCACAGTGTCTCTTTTGCTTTTTACCAGTCTGCACACTATGGCGACTTTAAGCAATTAAAATTAATTCATTCGTTTTAGAAAAGTGATAACCATGAAGTGCACACCTCCTTGGTTCTTGCAGATTGCACAACGAGTCCCAGCTGTCCTGATTTACATGATCTCTGCAATGTGGTGGAAACACCCTCATCTGCTTCTTACTATACATAATTACAACCCAGAGATGCATTTATTTGTCTGTTTATTGCCATTCTTGTCCTACCTTTTCTCCTAAGTAGCTGAAGGTGGCATGCAGGATTGTCTCCTTCCCTTCCTCCATTTTTGTCTTCATAACACCCTTGTGATAGTTAGGCTGAGGAATGGCAACCATTCCTAAAGTCATGCTGTGAGGATCATGGCTAGTATGACCAGCTGAAAACAAAGAAAGGACATTCTCTATATACTCAAGTATAAGCTGAGTTTTTTAGCCCCCAAAAGGGGACACGGCTTATACTCGAGTCAACAACCATGAGGGTCTCAAGACCATGCGGGATTGAGATACACCAACAATTTAATTAATTTTACCATATTTTCATGCATTTTGATTATTGAAACTCACTAGCAACTGCTGCATTTCCTATCCTCTGCTTATATTTGGGTCACTCTATTTTCCTTGGTTTTCAGGTCAAAATTAAGTACCTCGGCTTATGTTTGGGTCAGCTCATAGTTGAGTATATACGTAGTATGCCTTACAGCGGTGGTGGAGAACCTATAGCACACATACTAGAGGGGGCACTCAGAGCCCTCTCTATGGGCATGTGGGCCATCACCCCAGCACAGAGTTCGCATGGCCCCTCTGCCCAGCAGGGCAATAGGAGCACTTCTCCCTCCCCCCAGCACAGAGTTCACCCTGCCCCTCTGCCCAGAAGCCCATTGGGAGCGCTTCCTCCCTCTCCCCAGCACATTTCACCCCACCCCTCTGCCCAGTAGCCCAATGGGAGTGCTTCCTCCCTCCCCCAGCACAGAGTTCACCCTGCCTCTCTGTCCAGCAGCCCAATGGGAGCACTTCCTCCCTGCCCAAGCACAGTTTACCCCAACCCTCTGCCCAAAGGCCCAATGGGAGTGCTTCCTCCCCCAGCACAGAGTTCACCTTGCCCCTCTGCCCAGCAGCCCAATGGGAGTTCTTCCTCCCTCCCCCAGCACAGAGTTTGCCATGTTCCTCTGTTTGGGCATTTGGTCTCTAAAAGGCCCACCACTTCCTTATGGAGTTTTGTGCAAGAGGGCATTTTATCAGGCTGGGTTGCAGTGTCAGGCAAGATCTAACTGCTGATATTCTTTCTTCTACAGAGTATTACAGGTGTGGGAAACAGGTTCTCACTTGCACATGGCCCTCCTGTTTGCATGTCTTAGAAATGTATGATCAAACCATACTTACAAACCTGAGCTGGACTTGGAGAACCAGTGTCCCTTCAGATGCAGGTCTGCAATTTCCATCATGTCTGGTCTTCAGCCAGGCCTGGCTGGGTCTGAAATGAGATAGGAGCATAAAAGCACATGGAGGCAAAAAATACCCTAACTGAGTGGTTCCCAATATGGGGCCTAGGCCTCACGGGGGACTTCAATTCCCAGAAGCCTAAGTCAGTACATTGGCTGATCAATGCTTTGGGGCAGAATTGACTTAGGCAGAATTGAAGTAAAAAAAAAACCCAAAGGTTGGGAAACAATGCAACCCTATTACTAATTAATGCACTCCCTAAGACTAACTATCACAATATTCCATTACTGGCATTGCAAATGATGCTGATTTTGTGGCAGAGCAATGTGAATTCATATCTATCTTTCGCCTGTTTGTGAAATTAGTCTTAATATTATCACTAGAGGGCTTTGTTACTACAGAAGAACTACAAAACTTTAAAACTCACAATGAAGAAATTGAGGTAGTGAAAGATTTTTTTATACATTGGTTCAATCATCAGCTCAAATGGGGACAACATATCAGAAGATGACTGAAATTTTGAAGGGTAGCAATTAGAAAAGTTAATCAAGTACAAGCAGTGGTGGGCTCCACATTTTTTTACTACCACACTGTGGGTGTGGTATGGTGGGAGTGGCCAGGGGGAAAGCCCTGTGTTGCACCCAAATTAGGACTACTTTATTTTAAAACTTGGATGGGCAGAGGGGCCAGCCAGAATTTCTGTCACCGGTTCTGGCGAACTAGCGCAAACCTGCTGATGCACACCACCGTACAAGGATGTATCACAAAAGACCAATACTCAGATCATTCATGCTATTGTGTTCACTATCACGACATATGGGTGTGAAAGCAGGACAGTAAAGAAAACTGACAGGTTAAAACTGATTCCTTTGAAATATGGTGTTGAAAAAGAGCTTTGTGGATACCCTGGACTGCCAGAGCTCACTCTGTCGTGCAGCACTCGGGTCTCAAACTGCTGACCTGCCGACCTTCTATTCGTCAAGTTCAGTGTCTTAACCACCACAGTCCCATACATGCGCAGGTAGGAGTATGTAAAATATTATAATGCTGTGGAAAGTGGAAGGCAACAGGAAAAGAGAAAAACGAAATATGAGTTTGATTGACTCTGTAGGAAGCAATGAGCTTGTGTTTTCAAGCACTGAACAGAGTTGTTGAGGGCAGGACATTTTAGAGAAGGGGTGCCCAAACTATGGCCCATGGGCCAGATCCAGCCCCAATGCCAAGTCATCTGGCCCACGCCACCCTCGTCACTCCCAGAAGTGGAAGTAAAACGCACCTGTACATGTGACGAGGACAGTGTGGGCCGGATGAATTGAAGTTGGGGGCTGGATCTAGCCCACTGGCCATAGTTTGGGCTCCCCTAGTTTAAGCAGAGAAAATGACAGCTTAAAATCTATCTCATCCTTTTGCAAAACAGATTGCAAGGTGTGTTTTGCTTCCGATGGGAGGAACCACATGACCAGCCCCGCTGAACCCCTAAGCCATCGTGACTGGCCTGCAGCTTGAAAAGTGTGGGCACCCTTACTTTAGAGATCTCTCATTCCTAGGATCACTATGAAACTTCCCCCCTCCCCCTGATAAGATGAGAGGACTTAACAACAACAAGAGCCTTGCACTTGTGTTCTAGAATGGCTAATTGCCAAAAAAAAGAATGGGGTTCCTAACTTAATTGTAATGCAAGCTCAGCCGTCTATTTTCTTATGCAAGACAAGCTTTGCTGTTTACTACTACTAAAAAAATACAGGATCTCTATCATTGTTTTGCATCTGGCTGCCCTGGTTTATGGGAAAGAGAAAAGGCGCTTGATGTAAAAGAGAAAGAGTTTATGATATAGAACTAGCTACCTAGTACCACAGTATTTTCCAGTGACATGCAAACCACCACTTCCTGTGGCTATGCATAACAGTAGAACACGAGCACTCAACTTCACTTAGAGTGTCAAGATTGGTTTATTCCTTTTCAGCAGTTGTTCTAATCCCCCCCCCCAAAAAAAAACAACCCATGCTTCATTGCAATTTAAAACTTAGTTCTACCAATTTACTTCTGGTTTTTATCAGAGAGAGTTGATTTCTCAGGTTTTTTTCTCTATCATGACTGACCATGTGAAACTGAGAACAGAGTTGTTATATTTTTAGCACAGAACAGGGAACTGAAGACAATGTCCTACGCAAAAGTCAGAAAAATAGTTCCTTATGTAGATCCCTCTTGTGCAAGTCTCCTAAGCCAGGGTTACTAGCTACGGATTTTGAGATATTCCTGAACCACTGCTCTGGCCATTTTTCTCTATCAGAGCATCAATGTAATGCAGCATAAGATATATAGTCACCTGTAAGGAATTATGGGGACTTCGGTGGCTTAGTTGTTAAGATGCTGAACTTGATGACTGAAAGGTCAGCAGTTTGAGACCTGTACTCTGTCCCAGCTCCTGGCAGCCTAGCAGTTTGAAAGCAAGAAACTGCAAGTAAATAAACAGGTACAGTAATACCTCGGATAACGCTAAGACTTGGTTCCACAAGTCTTGGTGTTATCTGATTTTTAGTGTTATCTGATGCATGTTAAAATCTTATGGGATGTATCAGATAACTTTAAAGCTCCATAGAGATACATTGTAACCGCATAGGCTTTAGCGGTTGTTATCCGATACATCCCATAGGACCTTAACGTTATTCGATTCAATTCTCCTCCCCAAATTACTTAACGTTATGCGATTTTAGCGTTATCCGAGGTAAACATTATCCGAGGTATTACTGTATCACTTTGGTGGAAATGTAAACACCATTCCGTGTCTAGTCTTGCTTTTCACATGTCCAATGAAATGTCTGCATGCAGACAGCGCTGGCTCTTTGGCTATAAACAGAGGTGAGCACTGAACCCTAGAGTCTGACATGACTGGCTTTCGAACAAGGGTGACCTTTACCTAATGAATTATATTTTTAAAGTAGCAAGGGGAAAGCCAAATTACATTTCAGAAGTAACATGAAGAGTAAAAACACACTTTATATGTTTGGTGTAAACTTAATGTTTTCTAGTTAGTTGGGGGGGGAATAGTAATGCTATTTTGAAGCATTTTGGAAGGAATCACACAGAGGTTTATTGCCATTCTCTACCCCATTCCCCCAAAAATGCTAAAAAAAAGTTTCATATTCATTTCCACTGAACCACTTTTGCCAGTTTCATGCCATTTCCCCTTAGTTCTGAGTTATCTTTTAAAAATTCTTGGCAATTTCCTTTTTTAAAAAACCATCTTATATATGATTCTGTATCTACAGTGTGTCTGTCTGACTAAGTTCCTATCCCAAACCTTTTATGAACAAGTTAAAAGCACCGATCTGAATGCAGATTCTTGGGGATCTGCACTGTTTACACTCCTTGTTTGTAAGAATTGGCCTCTTATTGTTACTTTTCCTTTCTTTAACTAGTTTCCAAGCCATGAGAAGACTTTGCCTTTTATCCTGAGACTGCAAGGTTTTGTTTAGAAGGCTTCAGCAGGGGATTTTGTCTAAAGATTTTTTTTTTGGAAGTCTAAAGAAACAACTTCAGCAGGATCACCCAGTCCACATGCTTATTGATGCTCTCAAGGTTGTGGAGGCAGATTTTAGGGTCAAACTATCTATATCTTACATATAGTACATCATTTGGTATTGAAATCTATTAGCATCTTCTTCTTTCATGTATAGGCAAGATGTGAAACTGTCAAAATGAAGTCACCCTTTGGCGAATTCATTCCATAGTTCCTTTCGCCTGACCTAGTGTGAGAAAGATCAGTCGCCACAACTTTGTGGTTGCCCAGGGTATGCCTGATTGTGGCTCAAAATAGACACAAATAGTTGAAGAATGCCTTTGAAATACTCATGCAATACTTCCCAATCACCCAACACAAAGTACTGTAAAGCAAAGCAGTTCTACAGACTACAAGCATGAAAAGCTCTGGCTGTGATAGTCAGATATTCTCAGATTTTAAGGAATTTGCTCTTTGAATGACAAGCAATTTGTAATGTGTAGATGGGCTCTTACCTAAGCAATCCACACAGCCCCCTTAGGCAAAATGGGAACAATAAAGAAAAAGAGCTCCTATCAGTTTCTGAAGGAGTCCTGCTGGAGCAACAACTGTAGCAAAGAAAAATCCCACAGGCTTGAAACACCATGTTTTAAAACTATTTCACTCACCAAAATAATACTTCCTCCTTCTCTAGCATTCCTCACCATGAGATATGTCTTTTTGACTGGAGATCTAAAGAATCATAGCAATTTTCTTAAGATCAGATAGCTCAACATCTTATTCTTTTGCTTGTTTTTCTAGGAACCAGATTATCTACGATGTCTGGGGAATTCTGGGATTTGTAATCTAACAATTTAATGTTTTCAAATTCTGCTGGGTGCTGCACGCAGCATTCTGCTTCAAGTCATTACTGTGCTGATGAAGTGAATAGTTATATATTTATATACCAGAGAACAAATAATCTTGTATTCCACACAAAGATGCTTTGTGTGATTTATGCTATACCAACAACGCTGATATGGTTCCCCATGAAAAAGTTGTCTATCTTGTACTTAACAAAATTCAAACTCAAAGCTCTTTAACTGAGACTTGAATTTGTTATTCAAAGGTAAACAAAATTACTACTTGATTTAGCTGATTATAAAAAGGCCCTCATATAAAATTTCACTGGGGAACAGTGATTTTGGTGCCTCACAATTTCCACCTATTTCTGGCTATATTTGGGTCACTGATTCCAAAAATGCTTTCAGTTATGCCCCATCAGCTCTAGTTTTTTAGATATGGCTTATTCACATTAGGCCAATCTAACCATACTGTTTGCATATATAACCAGAGGCGTAGCAAGGGTGTAGGCCACCTGGGCGGAGTGAAATTTTGCCGCTGCCCCCCCCCCCCCAAAATTTCCGCCCCCCAAAAACTTTTTTTTTGGCCCACCCAAATATTTCCCCACTCCCAAAATAAGTATTATTAAAACAATCAATTTACGAATGGTGAGGCAAATACAAGTGTAGTCATAAGAACAATGTATAATGACATCATCGATATCTCATGAATTAGAGCTGCTAGAACAAAATGGATGGCATTTTTGGAATCAGCCACACAAAAATGCCCGAAATCAGTTGAAAATTTTTAGGCACCAAGAAAAAAATTTTTTTTGGTTCCCCAGTGTTTTCAATCATGTATCAGATGTGTCTTCATTTTCTTCTGCCGTATCCGAACCTGAATATTGATGATCATCATGGTGATCAACCATGAAGACTGTCCTGAGAATATAATGCAGTGGACTTCCATCAGCTTTCTGTATCACAACATGACACTCGTACCACTGATCCAGTTCCTCAAGTCACTTTCTGATCTGGAGCCCTTTTGGCCCTGGCAACCAATGGCCTGCAGTGCCAAATCATTAGGTCCTCGCTTTTGTTCCAGTTGCTGCTGTTGCCGCTGCCTGTAGCGGCCACTGCCATGTTTACAGCTGCCATAAGTGCATTTACGACAGCCACAGACCTGTTTACGGAACTCTCTGAGGGTGTGACCTGGCCCCCCGACATAAAAAGGTTGCTGATCCCTGGTCTACTCTATTACCATAGCTACATAGCAGGATATGTCTGACGAAGCAAATTGTAATGCACGAAAACACAGACTGAAATAAATCTGGCTAGCTTTTAAATGTCACATTTTTGTTTGCTTCCTTTGTTTTTGTTAACACATGTTCATTCCTGTTTGCAGACAAGTTTTAGAGCAGAAGCAGAGACAAGTGTTGACTTTGCTGCCCCCTAATGTTGTGTTTTTCATAATTTTTCTTTTTGTTTGGAAGATTTCACAATGAAACAGTACTCCTCCTTGCTCCCCTTTGTAGAATTGATAATTTTAGGCTGCATTCAACAGATGTCAGTAAGAATTTACAGAGCTTTCCTTGTTCCTGAGATCATCTGCAAAATATTCCTGGTGTGTGAAAATATACCATAAGGCATAATCAGGAAATTTGGTTATCGATGAGTCAGAAACTGAAAGATGTAAACACAAAAGCACAAGGGGGCAGCAGGACTACTTCTGTGGACATAAATCTATTCTGGCCCAAGTAGGGTTTTCAAGGCATATCAGGTACTTAAGATGTGTTTTACCACTGCTGCCCCATCCCCTGTGAGTTCCCATAGCTGAACAAGAATCTAGGTGTTTTGAGTCTAAGTTCAACCCTCCGCCAACTTACCACCTCACTACAATAATTCCATTATGTTCAGTCATACAGTTGAGTCCAACCGTTTGTGACCCCCATGGACCACAGAATGCCAGGCTCCTCAGTCATTTGCCACCCACCAGAATCTGCCCAGATCCACATTTTATTTATTTTTATTTATTTATTTAGATTTATATCACCGCCCACTCACCATGGCGACTCAGGGCGGTTTACAGTCAGGAAAAAAAAAACCACACACACAGCACAAACAGTTAAAATCCATTCCTCCTCCCGGCCAGCGGACGTTAGTCTTATCCTTCCCTGGGCAGGTAGGGCCCAGGATTAGGCAGTGGAAGCTTCCATCTAAAAACCTTAAAACTGTTAAAATTTAAAATTAAAATCTAAAAAAGATTAAAAACAGATTAAAAACACACCAGATGCTACAACTACTAATTTAAAAGTAGAGAAAGAGAGGGGCTCAAATTATCCAATGTGCTGGGGTCATTATATCTTCCGCACCCCATATCTGGCCCGCCAGACATGTGCAGCAGCTCTGTCTGGAGATGTGCCTCCCTGGCTGATGGAACAACTAGGGAGCCTCTCCGGTCCACTCTGGTGGGATGGGCAGATGTTCTTGGGGTGAGGCGGTCTCTTAAGTATCCTGCCCCACTACCATAGTCAAGTCTGGAGGTGACCAAACCATGTGTGATCATGAACAAGGAGTCCTGATCCAGGAGTGGACATAACTGGCATATAACACGAAGTTGTGCAAAAGTCCCCCTGACCACGACTACCACCTGCTCTTTGAGCAGGAGTCGTGAGTCTAAGAGGACCCCCAGATTACACACCAGGTCTGTTTGGGGCAAAACTGCCCCATCCAAAACCAAAGATGGTAACTCCATTTGTTCTTTCCTAGCATCAGGACCTTCTCAGTGAGCTTTCTTTTCTCATTTGGTGGCCAAAATATTTTAGCTTCATCTTTAGTATCTATCATTCCAAGGAACGGTTAGGGCTGATTTCTTTAAGAGAACAGTAATACCTCACATAATGAATTTAATTCATTTTGTGAAGCTGCTCGCTATGCTAGTTTTTCGCTATGAGAGTCAGACTCGCATTGCGAAAATTCCTATGGGAAAACTCGCATAACGAGCTTTTTTAGGGGAAAAACTCGCATAGCGATTTTTTCTCATTATGCAAGTTTCCCCCCATAAAAACACTCGCTATGCGAGCATTTCCATAGGGGAAGTCTGACTTGCATAGCAAAAATTTTCGTTATCGAGTCAGCTCACTTTTTGAAAAACCTGCTCGTTAAGCGAGTTTTTCTCTAAGCGAGTTGCTCTCTAAGCAAGGTTTGACTGTAACTGGTTTGCTCTCCTTGCAGTCCATAGGACTCTCAAAAGTTTTCTCCAGCCAGTATCAACAGGCAAATTTCATGTACTTGATTAATCTAGTAGTTTAATCTGATTTTGAAATTGAAAGGGCTAAAGTGGAACTGAGAAACCTGTAGCCTTCCAGATGTTGGATACTAATTCATGTTAGCCCTGCGGTGAGGTAGAATTATTCTTTTACTAACACCTGGAGGACTTCATGTTTCGTATGTCAAGGCTAAAGCATGACCAGTGTCAAGGACTATAAGTGTAAATTTGTCAGTGAAAGGAAACAACTTACTAGTATACAATGTCATATTCACCAACTGGGCAATGGAACACTGTAGCCTGTGTTGAGCAACCTTAATGAGATTATGGGTCAAATCTTTGCCCTCAGATCCCCTTCCTTACACTCCATTTTGGGCCCCCAGATGTACTTGGACTTCAGTTCCCATAAGCCCTGATCAGCAAGTGTGCTGACTTGGGCTTCTAGTAATTGAGGTCCAAGAACACCTGGAGGCCCAAGTTTGAGAAACCCATTAGGATGATACTTGGCTTCAAAAGGCCCCAAATCTCATACAAATCTTTTTTTCTTCTCTTATTTTATTTAAATCCCCAGAGCAAGAGAGTGTATATTTACAAAATGTTGAACAGGGTCTGGTATCAAGTCAGCTCAAGCCTAGAGGAGAAACCAATGGAGAAAATTATAACATTAAGCTCAACTATAAATGACAGACAAGCACAGACATACCTGATGAAAAATTAAACGCTTGCTTGTGTAGTCAGATGGGTGTGATTACATGATATGATTTTTCAGCATCTTCTCCCTGGGTGAGAGGAGGATATCTTTCCCATTGCAATAAAACCATATTAATTTTCCTATGGAGAAAAACATTCCCAGGATTTACAGCAGATAAAAATATTAAGCATTCTATCTCTGGAATGATCATATATGGCAAGGTGTCTCAATCTTGTTGCCCTGGATGATCTTAGACTTCAATTCCCATAAGCCCTGATCAACAGGTGTACTGACTTGGGCTTCTGAGAATTGAAGTCCATGAACACCTGGAGCGCCAAGGTTGAGAAACCCTGATGGATCAAAGAGCTCATGAATACTATTGGGTGCAGAACATTACCTTTCACAAAGCCAGTGATGGGATGTCCCCGGTTCTATACGGTTCCCTGGAACCGTTAGGACCAATCCCGGAGAGTTCTCCGGGAGGGTAATTAACTTTTGAGGCGTCCGGTTCCGGACGCCTCACCGAAAGAATTTTTTTTTAAATCGGAGCTAAAATGGCTCCTATTTACTGCGCATGGGCAGAAGCTCAATCTGCCGCATTGCGCATGCGTCAGATTGAGTTTTTGCGCATGCGCAATAAAATTGGAGCAATTTTGTCTCCAATTTTACTGCGCATGTGCAGAAACTTAATCTGACGCATGCGCAATGCGGCAGATTGAGTTTCTGCCCATGCGCAGTAAATTGGAGCCATTTTAGCTCCAATTTAAAAAAAAAAAATCGGCGGCGAAGGCACCAATAACGGCGACAACACCAGCAGCGATGACGGCGGGCGATGACAACGGGCGGCGGCGGCGGCGGCGGCGATGACAACGGCAGCGATGACGGCGGCGACTGCAACGGCGGCAGGGATGGTGGCGGCGGCGCTAGCGGCGGCGAAGACGGCGGCAGCAACGGCGGTGACGGCGACAACGGTGAGAGCAGCAATGGCGATAATGGTGGCCGTCCGCCCCTGCCGAGCCCTCCCAGGGGTAAGTGAGGGGTTTGTGTTTGGGGTTATATTTTTATTTAATTTTAATTTTATTTATTTAATTTATTTACGGGTTTGTGTGGTGGGTGGGTGGGTTGGGTTGTGTGTGTGTGTGTGTGTGTGTGTGTATTTATTTATTTTATTTTATTTTATTTTATTTTATTTTTATTTTAAGACCCCACCCACGACGTCATGACGTCAGCTCCGCCCATGACGTCGTGACGTCATGAGATTGGCCACACCCATGACGTCGTGACGTCATGGAGTGGTGGTAACCAATTTGTCATCCCATCACTGCACAAAGCCTTCATATTAAGTTCATGCATCGCCAGTAGAAATGAACAAAGTGAAAGAAAAAGTGTTCATCTGGTAGCAATAGACAAAATGACTGTGATCTTCACCTAAAAAATGTTCCTGATGCAAAGTCATTAATTAAAAGCAAAGCAATCACACTTATATACTGCCCCATAGCACTTAGTGCACTCTCTGGGTGGTTCACAAGTTAATTAGCATTTTGCCCCAAACATGCTGGGTACTCAGTTTACCGACCTTGGAAGGATGGAGTGGAATGCTGAATCATTAAAGCCTTGTGATGCATCAGCATTAATTTTAGATGCGGTGAAAATGAAGGTTGTGCAGGAAAGAGAAGGAATTGTAAGAGTGTAAAAAAGCAAAGGCTCCCTGCGTTGTCCTTTCAAGATGGAATTAAAAGAAATCTGTGGCCATTAGACTTGTCTGGCCAGCTTATCTGGCTATGGTAATTGTTGTTGTTCAGTTGCACAGTCGATTCCGACGCTTTGCGACCCCATGGACCACTGTCGCCCAGGCACTTCTGTCCTCCATCATCCTCCTCAACTCGCTCAGTTCTGTGCCCGTTGTCTCTACAATACCAACTAGCCATCTCATTTTTGGCCGTCCCCTTCTTCTTTTGCCCTCCACCTTTCCCAGCATCAAGGCTTTCTCAAGTGATTCCTCTCTTCTCATTTGATGTCCAAAGTACTTTAGCTTCATCTTTACTATTTGACCTTCAAGGGAGCAGTCAGGGTTGATTTCTTCTAAGATTGACCTATTTGTTCTCCTCACTGTCCAGGGGACTCTCAAAACTCTCCTCCAGCACCACATCTCAAAGGCATCTATTCTTCTGCGCTCAGCTTTCCTAATGGTCCAGCTCTCACAACCATACATTGCCACCAGGAATACCATTGCTTTGACTAGATGAATTTTTGTTTGCAATGTGATGTCTCTACTTTTCACTATGTTCCCCAGGTTTCTCATTGTTTGCCTCCCAAGAATCAGTCGCCTTTTTATTTCATGGCTGCAATCACCATCTGCAGTGAGCTTTGATCCTAGGAAAGTAAACTCTGTCACTGCTTCTATTTCTTCCCCATCTATTTTCCAGGGACTGATAGGGCCTGTTGACATTATCTTGGTTTTCTTTATATTGAGTAGACCACACTACCAGCAACTCGACGTCGAGTGTCAGGTGGTGGCTAACTAACCTGACAACCGTCAGGACTAATGGCTTTGGGTGACAAAGTCCGCAGGAAAGGGTGCTGGTTCCCAAGTGGATTAAATCCCACTTGAATCCAACTTGATGGAGCTTCATCAATAGTGGCCTGGGGCTGAGGAGGACTTTGTGTGCCAAAAGGGCTCAGGACCAGAAAGTGACTTGCGGAACTGGATCAGTGGCACAGGTGTTATGCTGCGATTCAGAAGGCAACTGAAAGGCCACTGCATTATATTCTCAGGATAACCTTCATTGCTGATCGCCATGAGGATCACCAATATTTGGATTAAAATACAGCAGCAGAAGAAGGTTGTCCACTAGATGGCAAACAGAACCTTGAGATGCCCCAGTACAGGTGGCTGAAACTGTTTTCATGATTTTTTTTAAAAAAAAGACAATACTAGGTAAATGGGGCAGTTTTTTCTTTCTTAATTGTTGTTCAGAACAACTTCAGTTAGAGCATTTTTATTCCATAGCCCAATAATAACTCTGTCCATTGAAGAAGTTGGAGAATTGTCTGTAATGGGGAACTAGAGCTGACACTTGGATAGTGAAAAAAGCACTCCACAATTCTAAACTTCTTTTGACTGACATTTGCTGAAGTGTTTGTAAATCAAGGTGACTCATTTTTATTTTATTTTATTATAACAACAGAAATAACAGCAACAAAATACAAATAAAATATAAAACAAAATAATTTGCATATGCCTGTAGTTATAAAAATTACTTATGTGCACTCACCACCAATGATACATTATATACCTTCATTTAACTATTTTCCATATAGCATTTATATATTTGTCCCCTCTTTCCAAAAAGATACAGAATCTTGCCCTGGCCTTTCTCCTTTCACTAAAACATAATCGATATATTATCCACATTTTCTCTAAAATCTTTTTTTTTTACTAATCCTTTTTACAATTTTAGCTCTCATCAATCTGTCATTTATTGCCATATTCCATATCTCTTTATATCAATCATCCAATTCAAATTCACAATCTTCATTCCAACTTTTAACAACAACCAATCTCAAAGCTGTTACCATTATAGTAATCATTTTTTCCTATTCCTTTCTATCTGCTTATTTCCAAAACCATTAGTAATGCTATTTTAGGCCACATTTCCATGTTTATAATGACTCGTTAAAAATAGGCCCATTAATAACTATTTCAGAATTGGGCTATAAATTGAAAATCCTGCTAAATGTGCTGGTTCTTACTTGATATTACCTTCTGAAACGTTCAGGGGATTCCAGAGAGCTTAAAATTACTGAGTGGAAAGTACCCATGTGAACTAATCGGAGAAGGAAATAATCTTTGTTTTTCAAGATTTTATGCTCTTCCAGGTTTGCCTTGAGAATGCCAGTCCAAGATTCTCTTTATTTCAAATTGAACTGTGCAAATGCAAAGGTAAAGGTCGACCTTGCCCGAAAGCCAGTCATATCCAACTCTAGGGTTCAGTACTCATCTCTCTTTATAGCCAAAGAGCCAGCACTGTCTGCATTTTGGAGATGTTTCCATGGACATGTGACAGGCACAACTAGACACCTGAGTGCACAGAACACTGTTTACCTCCCTAACAAATTGGTACCTATTTATCTACTTGCAATGTCTTGCTTTCAAACTGCTAGATTGGCAGGAGCTAGGACAGAGACAGAAGCTCACTCCATTGTGAAGTACTCAGGTCTGAAACTGCTGAACAGCTGACCTTCCAGTTATCAAGTTAAGCATCTTAACCACCAAGCCACTGCAGTCCCTTTGTGCAAAGGTACCCCAGGCTAAATCTGGAGAAAGATCAAAGATTCAGTGATCTGAATCAGCAGTGGAGATAACAGTGATCCACTTGGGCTGGTCTCTGCCAATCAGCTGCAGCCCTTCTCTACTGATTGGTGATAACAGTTTGTGGCAGCAATGGAGATGGGCCACAGCTGATCAACGAAGACATAAGAACGCATACACCAACTCAAACCACCTGATTCCAGTACAGTGTTTTACTATTGTGTAGCTACACCCTGAGTCAGACATAGAAGTAGTTTCTAGATCAGGGTTTCCAAACCCTGAGCACCCAGATGTTCTTGGACTTCAATTCCCAGTAGCTCTGATCAACAGGTATGCTGACCTGGGCTTCTGGTAATTGAAGTCCAAGAACATCTGGGGGCACAAAGTTGGGTAACCATGTTCTAGATCATCCTGAGCACTGGAATCTTGCCTGATTTTGGAAATGAAGCAGGATTGGCATTTTTTTTTAGTGGAAGAGAATCCATCAGGAAATATCAAGGAATATCAGATTCGTCTCCCCCAGGAATCGGACCTGAAATCATGGTGAGCTGTTTTTTGTCAGTGTTGATGAACCAAAAAGTCTGATTTAGTGTGTAAAGCAGTTTCCCATATGTCTGTGGGAGAAACCCTACTCAGTATTGTGCAATAGATATAGATGCAGGCTCCCAAGAGTTTAATAACTGGCTTAGTCAAAAAATTCATTTGGTGCCATTCCAACTATGAACAAAGAGAAAGTTATGCAGTCGCTAAGGTCGGAAACAGATCTTAAGACAGTAATTAAACCTACAAGTAAATGTAAATGTTGCAGAGAGGTGATCAGGGCTTTTTCTTTGCAGTTTGCCGAATCAGACTTCAAAGGAATCCTGATTACCTGACACTGAACAAAACATCTATTCACATAGGTTTAGAGGTGAGAGAAAGTATTTCAATGACACTCTGATGTTTTCGTTAGTCAAGGATATTCTGGTCTCATATTACCTCTCCAGGCTGTTTCTGGCTTCAGTCCATTTGTATAGTGGAAAAGTGGGAAATGCAGTCACTCATGACAACTGCCATAGTCAGCCCCACCCACCCCCACTTTATGGGAAGAATCCAAAAATACAAGGAACTAGATTGTTTTGCATCCACAAATGAGGAACAGATATTTTGGAAGGCTAATAGCTCTTAATTGTTGTTCCAAGATCAAATCATTTTCAAATCTGTGGTATTGATAACCTGTAACATTTTTTTACTGTTCCTAGGAAAATACATATCTTTCCCAGTTACTATGAAGATTGCAAATGATGGAGGAGAATCTTCTTCTTTCATGTCCTGATCAAACTTCGGACTGCCAAAATGAGCCACATTCTTTGCTTTGTTATTGCCCAAACACAAGTCCTCATTGGCAGCAATTGGCAGACCAGCAAATGGGCCGAACTCTGTGTCATGTGTTGTTATCCACCAGCAGTCCCACTTGAGCTTGTTGGTCTTGCATTTAGGGACTCCAACCCTCAGTCTAATCAGTGTCCTCCAGGTAATGTAGGGGAGATTGAGATCTTCAGCTATATCCACCTTTAATATTGTTTATTTCCCAGTGAGCTCCTTCTTCCGTCTTCTAATCTGGTTTTGCTCTTGTGTACCCTCAAGAATGTTTGTCCTTGCTATAAAACTCTTCCTGGATCTGAGCTGGTGGACTTGAGGCTCATATCTGTTCAGAGCGTGCAGAGGGTCATTCTCTTGCTTACAAGTAGCAGCATCTGCTGCTACTTCTCTCCTGATCTTAGGTGGAGCAATACCAACAAGAGGATATATTTTCTGAACTGGTGTAGGTTTAAGGCATCCTGTCACTATCCACATGGCTTGATAGATTGTATCATAATCCCTCCTATGAAGTTCCAGGCTGTCAACCCTGCATGTTCAGGCTTCACTGCACCACTGCTTCAGGCTTTCCTTACTTTAAAAAATACAGTAAGGGATGAGAAGCTACCTATATTTAACTTCCCTGAACTCCTTGGAGGGGGGTTCTACTTTTTATTTACAGCATCTATAGATGCTGCAGACAGCAAAAATGGAAAGCTTGGAGCCATCAAAAGCTGCTTCCAGGGTGAACCTCCAGTGTTGGAATTAGAAACTTTCCCAACTCTTTTGCAGAGGGGCAGGGAAAGTGTAATTATTCTTCCTCAGCTGATTGTTGTAGTGCTGCATCAGTTAGGAGGGTAAAAATTTCTTCTTCATGGCCAAATCAGAATAGCACTGCACACCTTTAAGCTGCACACATCTTCCACCAGCTGCCTCACTTCTGCAGAGCTTAAAAAAAGTTACATTTTGGGGCTTAAACTCCCAGAATCTCCTACTCATGGTGACTGGAAACCTTTTACCCCCTACTCCTGCCCCTCAATTTTACATTTCTGAGCTCTACTATTGAACATCTTAGCTTCCTCATTTCACAATGGTAACTCATAGATAACTTGAAGGGTTTCAGCTAGCCACATGCTGGCCTGCTGTCACCCCCACCGCATCAGGAAATACAAAGAACCAGTGTCACTCCTGCAGGTGCTTTTCTTGAGGCTTGTGTACGTGCGTAGGTAGTGGTGTATTTCATTCTGTCCACTCGAGGAAGTTGCTTGTAGTTACCTGTACGAAGGAGCTTCATTGCGTCATGAAATGGGCATATGGAATCTCTTGAGATGTAGAAATAACGTTGATATAAAAATGTTGTCCTTGTACAACTCTTTCTCCATCTTGTATGAATGGTACAAAGCAGCACAGTACAGCAGCTTGACAATAGAGCGAGAGACCAATTGCCAAATATTTATCTCCTAAAGCTCTTTGCAGGCCTAAATATTTCCTGGTACATTTTGTTTATGGGCATTGATGTTTCCTAACAACTGACACATTTTCAGAAGGATGACAGGCAGGGTTGAAATTGGCAGGATATGGAAACACTAAAGTTGTTTGTTTGTAAAACCATGTGTGGAAGCAGTGAGATCTGTAGGGCTTTGTAATTGCTGTTGAGTTGCTATGTGGCTCCACCAGAATAAAACAAAATCCAAGCTTCACAGGCAAACAATGCTTTTATTAGTACCAAGTATAAATCCATAGTCATGTGTAAACTAAATAATATAATATGGTGGTGGTTGTTACATACCTGCAATTCACTTCTGACTTATGGGCACCCAATCCATTAATGGATTTCAAGAGATGCAGATGTTAGCAGCCCTGTTTAGGTCTTGCAAATTAAAGATTGTGGGTTCTTTTATTGGTTAAAAAGAAGCAGGCAACCCAAACACACTTAGCACTGTATGTTTGGATGGACAGAAAATTGTGGGTCCCCCATCTATGAAAACCATATGATTGTAGCTTATAGATTTATTTACCTCTTGTCTATGGCAAAACATAGCTGTCGTGCAGTTAAATTACAAAGAAATTACAAGGGGCTAAATATAATTGTTAATCACCCAATAGAGCAGATTCCCTGAAACAACTCTTAAATCAGGGGTTCAGGGGTTCCCAACCTACAGCTTGCAGGCCAGACCTGGCCCCCGATACCATCTTATCCGGCCCATTGCTGCCTCCGCTGCACCCAGAACTGGAAGCGGGTGTGTTTACATCATCCATAAAACACGCCCATGACTGTTGTAAATACACCCGGTCATAAATGCACCCGGTTCTGCGTCTGGGGGCGTGGTCTGGCCTGCTCAGCTGTCCGGGGGGAGGGGCTTGGTCAGGCTTGCGGTAAAAAAGGGTATATCAACACAGTTTCCTTAATAAGTTGCCTGCTTCTGTTGGGACTGCGTCAATGCCTTGGGTTTTATATAAGAAACTGGGAAGTTAATTTTTGAATCCCTAAGAATTACTTACGTCTGCATTTTTCTTTTAAATATTTTTCATCAGAGGTCCTTCTTCAGTTGACATATGCTAAGTAGTAAGTTAGGAATATAAACTTAGGGTTGTTGGTGGGGTTTTTTTTTTACTATCCCCAAAAAGGTTTATTCAATGGTTTTATGCAAATAACTTTTTTAAAAATCCTACTCTTGATCTAAATTTCATTTCTGTTGTGTGATCTTATGCTGGTTCAATGTAAATTGTACATAATGTTTTATTATACATCTTATTGTATTATGCTTACAGATGTGAGATTACTAATGGCTAAACATTGGAAAATGTTTTATGGGATTTGTAATAAATGATTGGTATAAAGAATTATGGAATATTGCTATAAATTGATATGTGACTTAAAACTAAAGAAACGTTTGATAAAGAAACATGATTTTAGAGACATCTGGGGTGAATTTGATTATGTATTTTTTAAAATTAAGGGGATAAAACCAGGACAAGAATATTTAACTTTTTCTAAATACTGTAGAGGATTTCAATAAGAAAAGGAAAATGTCTTTGGATTATATGAACAGAATAATAATGTCCCAGTGGTGGTGGGAGGGCTTTTATTAGTGTTTTTATTATTATTTTATTGTTAAGCTTAATGTTTTTGTTTATTATTTGTATTTTATGTTCTTTACTAATAAAAATAAGCTTTCTTACTAAATAATTGAATCACAAGATAGGAGACTCATGAACATGTGCATAGTAAATAAAGGAGACTCATGAACATGTGCATACTAAATTTTTGGATTCTAACACTTCCATTAAGAACTGGAGATATGATGGTAGGAACTCATTTCACTACATAATATGTGTGTGAATCAATTAAATTTGGGGGGAAATTAATATTTAGAGAAATGAATGATTTTAAATTTAAGAATGGTGAAATGCCATAAAATAGTACTTTTATCAATCTACAAAAATGTTCAATGGGAATGGGCAAGAAGAGAGTTGATTACTAATTTAGTCATAGCAGCAAGTTTGCTAATTGCAAGAAATTAGAAAGTTAAACATGAGTTCAACTGAGTGAATGGACTGCAAATCAAAGATTGATATTTTGATATATTTTGGGCTTTAAATATTGAAAAATGTTGTTGATGTGATGTAAAATCAAGCATATCAGAGAGTAAAATGAAAACAAAAAGACAAAAACTGTATAAAGTATTTTAATGTTAGCTTTCATGGATCAAGTCCACTTCATCTTTTTCTCTGTCCTGGTTTGACAAACCAGGAAAAAAACAAAATCCAGACCAAGGTTTGTTCTATGTTTCTTCCCCTTCCTTGTTGGCAGATAGCCAGCTTGATGAAGCATGCGCTGGTGTATCGTCACCCAGTTGAAATGCTCTTGAGTTCTGACTTGTTTCGATGTCTAGATGCAGCCAGTATGAGCTTGACATGTCTTCCTTGGACATTCTCATTTGCAAAAAGTTTTTTTGAGGGGGTTCTAAAATTTGGTTTTGGGAACAAATATGCATAGAATGGCAAGTTGTGTGCCCTCCAACAATTCTGGGGGAAACTATTTGCTATTTGGGCATCAAAATCTGAAATGGTGTACACCATTGTGGCCTCATTGTGCCCTCCCTTGGTTGTGGGAGTGTTGTGAGATGAAGAAAAGAGAAGTCATTAGAAAAGACTATATATTTTAGATGGAGAACAGGTGCGAAGTACTGTATACATATAAACATTCATAGCCTCCCCACCCCTCACACACACAAAATGACTCTGTGTGTGAGATTAAAATAACTCTTGTGTATTAGCCTTGATTATTTTTTTCAATTTCATTTTCCTCATCTCCCTTTCAAATCTCAGGAAATCTTTCCAATTTGATTCACTAAAAATATAAAATTTAAAAAATGAATATATGTTTAAAAATATAGGAATGTTTTCTTTTTTTCTGAAACACCCATGGAGATGATTCAGTTCCTCCTCCTTCCTGTATGAAAGAAACAAAGACAAAAGGGAAAGGGGAAAAATAAGATACTGTTCAAGAAATGAATTTGGGTAAGATTATTTTAAAGGTAACTTGTCATTCAATGGGTCATTTGGTTTCCAGCCGTTCTCCCACCCCATTAAAGAACTGTTGTTGCTGTTGATGGTATCTAATTTTTGCAAAGTAACAATCTTCCTGAAATTTCTTATCAAAATTTACTGCTGTGAATGCAGAAATATAAGTCATTAGGTACTAAGAATGTGCATTTTTGATATTTTTGACTACAGATTCCATAATTATCCTTTTGGGTATCCCACTTCATACCTTAGGGATGCCTCTATTATGCTCACTTGGAGTTAAGGGTAAAGTTCAATATCTCCCTTGCTCAAAAGTCAGTTGTGTCCTACTCTAGGAAGCAATGCTCATCTGCGTTTATAACCAAAGACCCAGCACTGTCTGTGTCTGCTGTAGTTTCTGTGGTCATGTGGTAGGCATAACTAGATGCCGAGGTGTATGGAACAATGTTACCTTTCCCACTGAAGCGATACCACTTTATCTACTTGCAATTTCTTGCTTCTGAACTGCTAAGCTAGCAGGAACTGGGACAGATGACAGGAGCTCACGCCATTGTTCAGTACATGGGTCTTCAACTGCTGACATGCTGGCTTTCTGATTGTCAAGCTCAGCATGTTAACCACTAAATCACCGTGGCCTCTCTCAACTAGAGTTAAGGCCCAGCAATAGGCTTCATGGCCCAGATAAGCTGAATGTCTTGTTCAGGAAGAAAATAGTTTCCCCAACAATTACAAGGATACATTCCTGTACAAAGAGGATGTTAGGCCTATCTGAAGCATAAAGCCTGCCAGCTGGAGCTTCTGTCCTAGTAAGGACAATCTGGGTATCTGTGAGGTCACTTTAATTGCAGACCTCTGTTTGCTACATTAATGTAAAGAAAACAACGTCCACACTGATATTACCGTATAAGCTCTGTATTCCGCGTACATCATCAGCTGGAAGCTGGTAGTTGTTTGTGTTCGTGTAGGAATATGTAGGGTACATCAAAGCACCAGGGACATTTGAATGAGCCAAACCCAAAGAATGGCCAATTTCATGAGCAGCCACCAGGAAGAGATTGGTTCCTAAAACACAGAAAGGGAAGCATGTGAGACTGTATAAAGATGAACAATTAGGACACTTTCAATGTCATCATTTTTGCTGTAGAGCTGAGGTTCCCAGTTGAAGATTTGACTTGTAGGATTTACTTGTTTGTCTTTTTGACAGTCTAGGGTATCTGCAAAGCTCTCCTATAGCAACATATTTCAAATGAGTACATTTTTCCTGTCATCATTCTTTATTGTCCTGGTTTCACACCTGGGGTGTGCTAGCTACACTAAAAGGCTGCTGGTTCCCACTCGCCTTCTAATTTCAACTCCCCTCTGGAGATTCGAACCAACAACCTCCTGCTTACAAGGGAAATTGCAACCTCTAAACCACAGTGGCTACACTGTCAATGTAGCTGCTTTTGTACTCTTTATCTTTGGTGGCACAGGAGGAAGAAGACAGGCAGAGGAACACGGAGCCCCACTCGTTTGCTTGATTGTTCTCGGCATCGCAGCTCAGCTCGGCTCTTTGGATTGGCACCCAAGGGGGCACCATGATACTGGGGAGCGCCCCAGGCTGAATCCCAGTATCCCAATGGGCCAGCCCACCACTGTTTCACACCTGCATTTAGTGATTGAGACTTTCAAGAGTAGGGATGATCTTGGTTTTGGTCTCCAATGACACATTGTACACTTGAAAATCTTTTCTAGTTTCTTCATTGCTGCCCTTCTGGCAACAATCCTCGTATTGATTGGGGATTGAAACAAAGTACAGTATACTAATACTTTCTCTATTTGAATTTCTTTACTGTCAACTTTAAAGTTGTGTAATTCTCCTACACAACTTTATGTTCAGAAGCAGTTCTACTTTGACACTTTCTTCTTCCAATTTGATTAAAAGTCATTTCAAGTAATTGATGCTTCCTGTCAGCTAGGTAGTGTTATCCACATAATAATTGACGAAAATTATTGATTTTCTTCCACTAATTTTCAATTTTCCATCATCTGAATCAAGTCTGGCTTTCAAAGTATGTTCTGCATATAGACTAAACAGATAAGGGGATAAAATATGTCATTGTCTGATACCTTGGGTTATTTTGTCTCTCCTTATTCATATCCTAACTAGCTTCCAAATAGAGTTCTGCTGAATTAGTTTTTTAAAAAAAGGATGGGTGAGTGGGTGGGGGCACTGTGGTGACTCAGTGGTTAAGAAGCTCGCCTTATTAGCTGGAAGGCTAGCAAGACAGCAGTTTGAAACCTGGGTACTGCATGATGGATCAAACACCTGTCTCTGTCTTAGCTCTTGGGGACATGAAAGGAGCCTTATTTGGGTGTTCCCTGAAGTAAAAACAAAACAAACAACTATCCCTTCTCCATACAGCTGGAAAAGTTTTGGTAGTTGTTGGGTTTTGCTAAGCTCCCAAAATTATCTTGCTAGTTGGAGTGTACATGGAGTTCTGGTCCAAAACAATGACCTTTCAGATTTTGCTTGTCCATCACTTTCCTTTCTACATTAGCCAATCATTTGCTTCTGGAAAGCCTCTGAGTAGAAGAGGATCTACAGATCTCTCTTGGTGCTGTTAGCTGGTGCTTGCTATCCAGTAATTTGAGGATCCAGAGGCAAAATTTTAGTTCACGTTTCATATCTTCACTGACAGATTTATACTAATTTGCCAAACTCATTTTTAAAAGATTTAAGCAAGTGGACCAATTTTAATTGTAAATTATATCTTCATTGGTAGAAGTAAAGGTTGCCCTTTCTTGAAAAGCAGTTGTATCCAGTTGCTCATCTCTGTTTATAGCCAAAGAGCCAGTGCTGTCTGCATCTGTAGATGTTTCCGTGGACGTGTGGTAGGCATGACTGGACACTGGAGTGCATGGAACATTGTTTACCTATCTACTGAAGTGGTACCTATTTATCTACTTGCAATTACCTGCTTTCGAACTGCTGGGTTGGCAGGAGCTGTGACAGAGATGGGGGCTCCCTCCATAGTGCAGTACTTGGGTCTTGAACTATTAACATGCTGACCTTCCAGTCATCAGGTTCAGCATCTTAAGCACTAAGCTACTGCAGTCCCTTCTATATCACAGTATTGTAAATCCTACATCAGGCTGCCCAAACCACGGCCCATGGGCTGTATCTGGCCCCGACACCAATTCATTCAGCCTGGACTGCCCTTATCGCTCCCAGAAGCTGCAGTAAAATGCGCCTGTATGGGCATTTTTTACTTCCACTTCTGGGAGCGATGAGGGCAGTGTGGGCCAGATGAATTGGCATTGGGGCTGGATCTGGTCCGTAGCTTGGGCACCCCGTCCTACATTAAAGTAATTTCTATTGCAAAGTAAGAGTCCTGAGACCTGTATATTTATATAATAATGGTTTCACCTCTATTGGTTTCTGACCAGACTTCATCCTCATCAAAGTGGGCGTCCCCACCGAGGCCTGTCCCAGGGGCAAAAGCATGAGCCAGGACTCTACCTCTACCATCAAATGGATAGGAGTCACCATGAGCTGAATTGGAAAGGAAAGGAGAATAAAGACATCATCAAGAATGCAAAGGTTCATCCCATCCAGAGCTTGAAAAAGTTACTTCCCCTCAGAAAACAATGACCACAATCCCTCAGCATTAACATTCATAAGCAAAAGAAGACAATCTTCTGCAGCCTTACCACCACGTGCAAAGAAAATTTCTATATCAGCAGGTCCTGTTGTTTTCCTGAACTGAAGAGGGGTCACGTCACTCCACACCTTAAATGCTTTTGCCATGGCAGCATCTACTGTACTCTGCCGCAGATTCCTTATGTAGTTCCCAATCCTTTGAACAGTGAGGGGGAAATGCTGTAGTAGTTGTTTGAAAACAATTGGAATCGTTTATTTGAAAACTTGAACGACATACCTGTAGGTCAATAAGGTTTTTCTCCATCTTGGTCTTCCTGGAAATGTATTGTATTCTAAAATATCAGGAATGCCGCATCTAGGCTGTTCCATTACTCCCATAGTTGCTGAATCCATTGTTCCCGTTATGGTTAAATGAAAGAACTCCTGCATTTTTTTAATTTGTTGTTCAAGAGTTTCCTTAATGCTTTTATTCACAGGATAAAATCTATTGAGGTAGTCCTGGATATGTAGAGAGATGAAGGAAGACAACTGAGTCTGGTTCTGTAACAGTACACTCTTGTATCTATCTCATAGCATGGAAAGCTACTTTTTTTGGACCGTAAATTCAAGCAATTCACAGTCATCATTGTAGTTGGAAAGCTAATTTTTCTGTTATCTGCTGTGTCTACTCAAGAGTAAGTTCCTTCAGTTTCATGCTGCTTACTTCCAGGTAAATGGATGCAGAATTACATCTTATTGTACAACTTATTATATCTCCTTCAACAAAATATAGGATATTCATGTGTACTTATAAAACCTATATTTATATACTTATTTTTGAGCTGTGCATCCAGCTTTCAGTCAATTCTACATCTTTCAGATTATGAACAGAAATTAGAACTATATGAACAAAGAATTTTTTAAAATAGCAATTATGCTTATATACCGCCCCACAGTGCTTAGCACACTTGTATACCGCCCCACAGTGCTTAGCGCACTCTCTGGGCAGCTCACAAGGTAATTAGCATTTTGTCTCCAACATGCTGGGTACTCATTTTACTGAACTCAGAAGGATGGGGGGCTGAGTCAACTTTGATCAAGACAAAAATGTTATGACACCTTAAAGACTAACTGGTCCAGCAAACTCTGCGGCCCTCATCCCCCCTTCCCTGGAAAACCCCCTTAGCCTGCCCCAGACCCTGCTCCACGCCTCCCCCTCCCCTCCCCACCCCCCCACGGAACTCTGTTTACCTTCCTAGGGAAGTGGTCACTCTTCTTCCCATCCCCCAAACAGAATTTTGATTACCTTCCCAGTTAAGTGGCCCTTCTCCCCCCCAACCCCCCCAATGGAACTCTGTTTACCTTCCCAGCAAAGTGGTCCCTATCAGTCCCCCTCCAATGGTGGTGGCAGCTGTTCTTCCTCCTCCTCCCTGCTCGGGAGGATAGCAAGCAAGGGAAGCGTCAGTGCCCGAGTGGCACCATGGCCATGCCTCCGATTGCCTCAGCCATAGGGCCACGGTGCTTCCAAGAGCCTCTGCTTGGTTTGGTGCATCAAGCGCTGGAGGCATGCATGTGCATTGAGTGCTGGAGGCACACATGCACGTTGAGCGCTGGAGGTGCACATGTGTGCTGGAGGTGCGCATGCACAGTGGGGGAAACTGGAAAAAGGTAAACCACCTGGGGTGGTTGCCCCCAAAAGTTCACACAGACACTGTAAAAAGTTACTACCAGTCTGCGCAGACCGGTGCAAACCAGCTCTTGCCCACCACTGGCAAAACTCCACCAGTAGAATGTTCCACAGTGTTGGTGCCGCCACCAAGAAGGCTTTATTTCTAGTTAAAGACTTTTGAGCTATCCTCGGGGTTGGCACCTGGAGCTTCACGGACTGTGACGAATGGGTGATGCAGGGAGTTGTTCTGAGGGATAGACCCTCTGACAGATAACAAGGTCCCAAACCTTATAGGGCCTTGTATGATAACACTAACACCTTGTATCTGATACAGTAGGCAACAGGCAACTAGTGCAGGCCTGACAAGGCTGGGGAAATTTATTTATTTATTTGAATTTATATTCCATCATACTCGCATGAGCAACTCAGGGTGGATTACAACCAATCAACAAAACATATGAAGTACAATTAAAACTCTAAAAACAATTTTAAAACAATATAAAACAATATGATTGAATTTCTTTATGCCTGTGACTCACCTGGCTGCTGCATTCTGAACCCATTGTCTTTCCTTCTAATGCATGTCAGAACACTTTTCATATCCCTCTAAGAGACCACTATTAAATCCTCTATGTCTGAACCAAGATGTGAAAGGTGCTCATGTTTGTAACCAAGGCACATGTAATTTCTCATTGACATCTAAGTGCATTGCATCCACTTTCCTCCACTTCATGTTTGTCTATCAATGTAAGGATTCCTTTGTTCATGTAGTTTTAACCCTCTCCTCATTCAAGTTCTCTATGTGCAGTTTGTACAAGTTAGCTCCAGAGTTAGTCATGCTTAGAGTAGAGCCACTGAAATAAATAGCTAACCCTGAATAAGGCCTTTTCAATGAATCTACTCTCAAGATAATAGAGGCATTATCTAAGTTTATGACCAAACATGTGGTCTTCAAAAATGCAGAAGGAAGGCATGCATTATATGCATTGTGTAAATATAACCCAAAGTATCTTGGTAATGGAAATGCTTCTCAAACCCCAGCAGCAGGTTATGCCCTACAGATATTGGCTGATAATATAACGATAGCCACATACCTCTATGAATTTCAGCTTGAGCGTTGCCAGTTGATAATTGGGATGCACTGGAAAGGCAGAACTGCAAGACAGCAACATAATTGAGCACAGCACCATCACATACCTCATGGTGGAAGTTATCAAACACTGTACAGTACTCTGAAAGAAACAAAGCTTTGTGCTCTGATGTTTCACAGACCAGGAGATCAATGCTTATATAAGCCTGACCAATGACTGGCTGTAAAAGTCTGAGTGACTCACTTTGAGGCATTCGCCTATTCTTTTTTTTTCTTGTTGCACATCTTTCTGATACATTTTCCCTCCCCTAGGGTCAGAATTCCAAAACACTTAGGAGGAAGCATTACACAATATCTCCTTCCACCTTGTTGACCTTTCCACTGATGCCAATCCTGAGCAGGAGGCATTTTGCTCCCACCCACCCCTTCCAATATCATTTCTTCTTTCATTTGCAAATGCCACAGGAAAGGAAGCTGGCTCCAAATTCAGTCAACACATCCAGTATACCTTATCCCACTTGCCCAATCATCTTTGTTTTCTAGTGAAACTGATTGCAACATGCTCTTTTCCAGGCTGGATGAGTACGTGTTACGCAGCAATGTGGTTCAAACTGTGTGAAGCAGTGAACTGCATTGAAAGGATTTCTACTTCTTCTTCCATGTCCCACTCAAGCCCTGGACTGCCAAAATGATGCCACTTTCTTTACTTTCTTGTTGCCCAAAAACATTGGTGCATGCCTCTGGCAGCAATCGGCAAATGAGCAAATTTATTTATTTATTTATTTTTGCATTTGTATACCACCCTATTCATGAACAACTCAGGGCGGTTTCACAACAATAACAAAACACTAAAAGAATCCCACATTAAAATTCATCCATGGCCATAAAACCCCATAAAATTTAGATTAAAAGAATTTAAAAGAGCTGAAAATCAACAAGTTAAAACCAAGATTTAAAAGGTTAAAATTACACTAAGGGGTGGATCAGATCAGCCAACGGGCTGGAGTCATCGAATGGGCTGGACTCTGTGTCTCTCCACATTCACGCCATGTGTTGTTGTCAGTCCACCAGCACCCCCCACTTGAGCATGTTGGTCTTGCATTTAGGGACTCCAACCCTCAGCCTATTCAGGGTACTCTAAGTGACGTAGGGAAATTTGAGATCCTCAGCTATATCCTCCTTTAATTTTGTTCCTTGTCCAGTGAGCTCCTTCTTCCATCTTCTAATTTGGTTTTGCTCTTGTGTGCCCTCACAAATGTTTCTTGTTGCCATGAAGCTCTTCCTGGATCTGAACTGGCAGACCTAAGGCTCATATCAGTTTAGTCCAGGGGTGGCCAATGTTTTTACACCACTGGCCTGACCACGGCCCCTGGATAGGTGAGCAGGCCAGGCCTGGACAGCTGAGTGGGCTGGACCATGCCCCCCAGAAACGGAAGTGGGTGCATTTACGACTGTCATAAATGCACCCACTTCCGCATTTATGACAGCCACGGGCACATTTATGCATGTGCCGGTACTTTTTATGGCTGACATAAACGTGTCTCCTTCCACTTCCGGGTGCAGTGGCAGCGGGCCACATGAAATGGTGCTGCTGGCCAGGCCATAGGATTGGAATCTCTGGGTTAGAGGGTTATTCTCTTGCTTAGATCTCTCAGCATCCACTGCTACTTCTCTCCTTATCTTAGGTGGGGTGACATCAACAAGAGAGTACGTATATTTTCTAAACTGGTGTAGGTTTGAGGCATCCTGTCACTATATGCATAGGATTTCTACTGCAAGTATTGTTTTGTGTCTTAGGTCTCTAAGAGAGAGTATTTGTTCACCTCCAAGCATCAGGTTCTGAACCATTTTTGTTATTAGTTCCCTGCCATCCATATGATGTTCGTATATGTTTCTGTGTAGCATTTTTAGTGACTTTGAGATCCTTTCCCTTCCACCTGAAATAATGGCTTACTATTTACCACAGTGTTGGAGTTTAGTGCGTCCCATTTGCAGTTAAAACCTATAAAGAGGCAAATTTATTAAAGAGCAAAGGAATGGGTTTGTAAATAGATCTTTGGAAGCAAATTCTGGTAAATTCCCTGGCAAAGAAAGGGAGTGGGGTGGGACAAATACTCTTAGAACAGAGATTGAGAATATGGAACCTTCCCATGGTTGTTGGACTTTCATCAGTCCCTCCATGCATGAAGAGTGCTGAGCACAACAGTTGCTGCAATCCAATAATCTCCAACAATACTCTCTATGCAGGCAGTGTAGATCTATTGCCTGTTAAATTGTTAGAATGTGAAATGAATTGGCTGACATTGCTCAGTAAAATGGTTATTCACAGACTGTTACAATAAAGTGGTAAGAAAAGGATTTATTTATTTAATTTATAAGGATGCTCAAGTGTTGTGTTATGTTCTTTCAGTGGAACTCACACTATGGGATTTTCTTATTTTTCTTGTTCATTCTTTTACTACTGTTACACTTCTGTATATCTTGGTTCTGTCATCAATTCAAATGGAGACTGCAGCCAAGAAATCAGAAGAAGGCTGAAGGTAACAATGAAGGGACTAGAAAACATTATCAGATGTAAATATGTGTCACTGGAACTGAGGCCAAAATAATCAACACTATTGCATATCCAATTGCTGTGTACCAAGGTGGAAGCTGAAGACAGCAAGGAAAGAGGAAGACCAAATATGAGATGGATTGACTCAAAATGGTTTTGAGGTTGCAAGACCATGAGCAGGGCTGTTAATGATAGGCGGTCACTCATTCATAGGCTCTCCATGAGTCAAAAGAGACTTGATGGCACATAGCAACATATATCAGGATACCTCAGGAAAACCCGCAGATGGCTTGACCACAATAGACTTTATTGCTCACTTACAACTATTGATCATATGAATGGGATCTTTGAATACAGTATAATAATTCCATTATGACTAACAGACATGACAGATCTGTCTGAATTATAAAAAAATCTAATTTTTGTAAATAAATAAGTTGCATTTAGCAGGGGTTCTCAATGTTTTCCAGTCGCGCGCTGGACCATGACCCCTCAGACAGCTGAGTTGGCTGGACTGGTGCCATAAAAGGCATCTGCAGCTGTCGGAAATGCATTTACAACTGTAGTAAATGTGTTTATGATGGTTGTGGACTCATTTATGCCCAGAGTCGCATGTTGGGGGGGGCTATACAAATTGAATTATAAATAAATAAATAAATAAATGTATGGCTGCATGAATGTGTTTATGCAGCTGTAAATGAGTCCGTAGCTAATTCCAGTGGCTGCAGGGTAGAGGGGGGGCTGGAGCAAAGTCAGGGCCCAGATCTGGCCCATAGGCCATAGGTTGTGAATCCCCGACTTTTAGCATAAATAGTTCTATAAAAATCTATGTCTTCCTTTATTCTCTTCATTTTGTGCTGGTGGATCTCCTCCTCCTCCTTCTGTATCTGATTCTGAATATTGGAGATCACCATGGCAATCAGCCATGAAGATTGTCCTGAGAATATAATATAGTAGCCTTCTATTTGCGTTCCATATTGCTGCATGACACCCGTACCACTGATCCAGTTCCGTGACTCACTTTCTGGTCCTGAGCCCTTTTGGCACGCAAAGTACTCACCATCCCCAAGCCTCTATTGATGAAGCTGCTGCCGTCCATCAAGATGGATTCAAGTGGGATTTAATCCACTTTGGGATCATCACCCTTGGGGACATTGCCACACAAGGCCATTAGTCCTCAGGGTTGTCAGGTTAACTAACTGCCAGCTGATGATCAGAGTTGAGTCACTGGCAGTATGGTCTACTCTATTACCATAGCAGGATAACCTGGCCAGACTAAGGTTCTCTCTTTAAAGCAGGGGTTCTTAACCTAAGGCCTCTGGGCTGGATTCAGCCCACAGTGCCATTTCATGTGCCCCCACCCATCCAAGGGCATTTGAGAGAAAAAATCACCACCCATTTGAGGCTGTTGGGACAAAATGGCCACTCCCATCATGCAGGCAGGACAAAATGGCCATCTGGCCATTGAAGCTGACTAAGAGAGCATGACCCGGCCCCGGCTTGAAAAGCCAGGGAACCCCTGCTTTAAAGGATGAATATAATTTTAAGGATCATAAAGTGGGGGTGGCAGAAAGAGAGATAGATAAATATTTGGCAGTAGCCTTTCCTACTGCTAGTATGCAAAACTCATTGGATTTTCCCTGTGATAACGTAATTTTCCTAAATGCGGAAGAATCCAGCTTGAAGTTTTGAGATGAAGAATTGGAGTAGCAGGAGGGGGTTGCCACGGTTTCATATTGATTTCACTGGGAGCTCCACAGGACAACACAAAGAATTGCCCCAATATTGCAACTTTTCCGGTCTCAATTATGATGGCTCTCACATCTAAAAAAAAGGGAAGACAGGGATATGAGGATGATTAAGGTGTACATTTTGCTCCACCATTCCCACCCTTTCTGACTCAGGTTAAGTTCCCCATACAGTATAGGTAAAGCCAAGTGGTAACTTCCTGTTGCTAGAATATGCATTATCTTTGTATCACCTTGTGAGAACCAGACACTTTATCTACCCACAGACTTTTTTTGCACTGGATCAGGAAACTTGGAAAATCCCTCCCTCATGAGGAAGTTTCTGTGGTTAAATGACTTCAAAAAATTGTTTTAAAGTCTTTAAACTTTAAGCTATTAATGGGTGAGTTATTTTATTCATTGATTTGAAGGTTGTTGCATATCTTTAATGATAGCTTCGATCCAGTCTCAACCATGCTTAGAGAGAGACTCTCTGGAGTTACTGAGCCAAGTTGGGTACAGCTGTCAAAAATCACTGACATGATTTCAGTGAATCTACTTTACACACAATTGAGCCTGGATCCAACTCAGTGTATAAAAACCAGTTTCTTAAAAGAACGACCCAACACACAATGATGGGTTTTCCTTCAAAACCTTGGCATGTTTATCGTAATGTCAATTATCATTTGAGTGAAACAAAGCCCTTTTTCTTTGACATTTATTCTGTTTTGATTTTATTTTTTTCCCTTGGGTTAGCAATCCTTGACTAATTTATTTATTTATTTAGATTTATATCACCGCCCATTCGCCATGGCGACTCAGGCCGTCTTACAATCAGCAAAACAATACAGCACAAAAAAATTAATACATTTTTCTAAATCAATAATAGATTTCTCTCTCCCCTCCAGGTGTTGGTGGGTGCCTGGAGTATCTTGAAAAGTTGTGGGAATCATATAATTACTCTTAAACCATGGTTCAAACGTAGCTCCCCCTGGGCTTCTGCGATGTCAAATGGCAGTTGGGATCTTGGTCACCACCTCCTTCCTGCTCTTGCCCCAGGTGTGTGTGTGGGGAGGTGGCTTGATGTTTCACTGACCTCCCCCTGGGCTAATGTAAAGGTAAAATAAAAATGTAAATATACGTAAATAAAGACATGTTCTCGAGGTGACCTTGTGACTCTTCTGGTGAAGCTTATCATATGCTAGAAAATCTTCCCAAATTGGAGTGAACCAGGACATGGAAAGCCGAAATGTGGACATATATCAGAATAAAAATATTTGCCATATCATTTCCATCATACCTCCTCCTCCTCCACTACTACCACCACCACCAAGGGCAATTGGGTTAGCCTTGCCATATCAAAACTTGGTTATTTTTGCACCAGTGTGATACCCTCAACCAATTTGCTGCATCTGTCTGCTATGATGGTGAGGAACAGATCAAGGATTTTGGGGGGTACTATTTTAAGTGACTCTCCACAATTTTATTTTTGCCTACATTCCAATGGGGAGAAGATGTAGAAGCAGTGGCAGACTTTACATTCTTAGGATCTAAGATCGCTGCAGATGGTGACTGCAGCCATGAACTAAAAAGGCGACTAATTCTTGGGAGCCAAGCTATGATAAATTTGGGGAACATAGTTAAAAATAGAGACATCACCTTGCAAACAAAAGCCCGCATAGTCAAAGCAATGGTATTTCCTGTAGTAATGTATGGTTGTGAGAGCTGGACCATAAGGAAGGCTGAGCACAGAAGAATAGACGCCTTTGAGATGTGATGCTGGAGGAAAATTTTGAGAGTACCTCGGACAGCAAATAGAACAAATAGGTTGATCTTAAAAGAAATCAACCCCAACTGCTCCTTAGAAGGTCAAATATTCAAGATGAAGTTAAAGTACTCTGGACATCAAATGAGAAGAGAGGATTCACTTGAGAAGGCCTTGATGCTGGGAAAGGTCGAGGGTAAAAGAAGAAGTGGGTGGCAGAAAATGAGATGGCTAGATGGCATTGTTGGCACAATGGGCACAAAGCTGGGTGGGCTGAGGAGGATGGTGGAGGATAGGGGTGCCTGGTATGCAGTGGTCCACGGGGTCGCAAAGGGTCAGAATTGACTGTGCGACTGAACAGCAGCAACCAATGGGGAGCTTGATTTCCAGACCCCTGAGCTTCCTTATTGCCCTCCTCTGAACCTGCTCCAGTTTGTTGGCATCCTTCTTAAAGTGTAGTGTCCAGAATCGGACACAGTACTCTAACTGTAAAAAAGGAGGTAAATTATACACAATTTTAAAAAAAACAGAAAACCTCTGCAGGGAAAGATCCCTGGGAAGAGAGGTCCTGGACGTAGATGGACTTCATGGCTGAAGAACCTGAGAGACTGGTGTGGCTTGTCCTCAGAAGAACTGTTCCAAGGAGTTAAGAACAGGAAGACTCCCGCCATGATGATAGCCAATATCCGGAACAGGTACAGCAGCTGAAGAAGAAGAAGTACATAGACAATGACTGCGTTTGTCTCTACAAAACCACATTTGAGGAAATGTACCATTTCCAACATCAGTAGGGTAATATACCTCGTTAGATGCCCCTGTTGCAAACTCTACACAGGAAAATCATCTAGGGCCATTAAAGTACCCATAAAGGAGTATCTTGACAACATTAGGAATAAAAGATCAGGAACTCCTCCAGTCAGTCATTTTATGAAAAACAACCATTCTTGGAAGGATTTACAGTTTTAGGCAGTAGAAGCTGCCCATACAAATAGTGATAAGGCTCTGATGAAAAGGAAGCTTGAGACTGAGTAGTTTGGTTTATAGGGACTGTGGTGGCTCAAGTGGTTAAGAAGCTGGACTTGATGACTGGAAGGTCTGCAGGTCAGCAATTTGAGAACAGAGTACTTCATGATGGAGTGAGCTCCCAGCTCTGTCCCAGCTCCTGCAAACCTAGCAGTTCAAAAGGAATAAATTGCAAGTAGATAAATAGGTACCACTTCGGTGGGAAAGCAAACAGTGCTCTGTGAACTCCGGTGTCTAGTAATGCCTGCCACATGTTCACGGAAACATCTGCAGATGCAAACAGCACTGGGTATTTGGCTATAAACAGAGATGAGCACTGAGCCCTAGAGTTGGATCCAACTGGCTTTTCAGCAAGGGCAACCTTTACCTTTACCTAGTTTGGCTCACAAAGGTTTAAATGAAGAATTAGATTTCCTCTCTCTTTTTTAGCTGCACTAAAAAGTACATTCTTGAGGGTATGCAAGACCAAAATCAAATTAGAAGATGGAGGAAGGAGCTCACTGGAAAAAGAATAACATTAAAGGAGGATATGGCTGAGGAACCCAACCTCCTCTAGGTCACTTGGAGGACCCTGAACAGGCTGAGGGTTGGAGTGCCTAAATGTAAGACCAACATGTTCAAGTGGGAACTGCTGGCAGACAACAACATGCTGTATGAATGTGGAGAGATACAGAATCCAGCTCATTTACTGATCTGCCGATTACTGCCAGAATCTTGTAATACCAATGAAGATAAAATTATGGCCAATGACAGTTTAAAGTTTGATCTGGACATGAAAGAAGAGGACTAATTCCAGTGTAGACACTCGCCAGGCCTTGTATCTCTCCAGCTCTTGTAGGCCAGATGCTTGTGGATTAATCAAAGTGACTCTGAGCATGAGTTAGGGTGAGATAACATCCTAGATAGTAGACTTTTCTTCCACTATGTCCTAAATAATCTACCGGAGCTTGGTACAGCCTGATATATAGAGAAAAAGTATATATAAATTATAATCATTACATTTGTCAATTAAATGTGATTAATAATACTGTATGCTAAGTGAATAATCTCTTTGTGAATAATGTATACAGTACAGTATTGACATTTCAGATGACTATAAGCAATCATTCCACCACCCCTTTTTTTGTTTAACTTTGTTTTCTTTGTACAGCCCCTAATGAAGACTTGACTCAAAAGGCCAAAACAAGTTGGGCAATTTTAAATTGAAATGAAGTGGCTTTTGTGTCACACTTTACATCCTGAAACTGTGGCTTCTCTTTCACAATCAGGTATGTGATCTTTTAGGTGAGATCATGTTGGTTGACTATTGTTCTTAAAGCCTACTATTTAAGAGTTTATCCAGGAAGTGTAGTGTATGGATGCAGATATCTGCCTTGCCTGAAGTGTTATGTACATCAAAGAAAGTGTTTGTTATCAAATCTGGCTCTGTAAGATTATAACCTCTTTGGGATACTTACTCATATTGCACAATGTGTTACAGCAGTACTGACGATGATTTAATTTTGGCCAATGACAAACCCAAGAAGCTGGCTTCATTTTGACAGTTCAAAGTTTGATTTGGTCATGACATGAAAGGAAGAAGAAGTAATTACAGAGGTTATATAATCTCTTATTCTAGTCTGGCCAGGTTATCCTGCTATGGTATTAGAACAGACCATTCTGCCAGTGACTAAAAACTGAGTGTCAGGCAGAGGTTAACTAACCTGACAACCCTGAGTACTAACGGCCTTGGGTGACAAAGTCCACAGGGGAGGATGGTGGTTCCCAAGTGGATTAAATCCACTTGAATCCATCTTGATGGAGGGCAGCAGCTTCATCAGTCCTGGTCTGGGGTTGATGAGGACTTTGCATGCCAAAAGGGCTTAGGACCAGAAAATTACTTGTGGAACTAGAGCAGTAGTACAGGTGTCATGCTGCGATGTGGAAGGCAGATATAAGGCCACTGCATTATATTTTCAGGACAGTTTTCATGGCTGATTGCCATGATGAGTGCCTATATTCGGATGTGGATACAGCAGAATAATAATAAGAGAATAATCTCTTACCTAGTAGTGGCTAAATGATATGAGATTTAAATATGATTAGATATATGGAAATCACCTAGAGTTATATAGCTATATATAAGTGATGGCAAACCTTTTAGAGATTGAGTGCCCAAACAGCAACCCAAAACCCACTTATTTATCACAAAGTGCCAACACAACAACAGGGGAGGAAGGAAATGCTCCCATTGGGCTGCTGGGCAGAGGGTGGGGCAAACTCTTTGCTGGGGAGGGAAGGAGTGCTTCCATTGGGCTACTAGGTAGAGAGGCTGGTTAAAATCTGTGCTGGGGGGAGGGAAGAAGCACTCCCATTGAGCTGTTGGACAGAGGGACATGGTAAACTCTGTGCTGGGATGATTGCATGGGTGCCCACAGAGTGGGCTCCGAGTGCCACCTCTGGCACATGTGCCATAGTTTCGCCATCACTGCTATATATAATGAAAGGAATGAAAGGCTTTCAGTTTCGTGTTGTAAGGTGAGTGTATTATGTAGTTTGAAAACAGTCTGAAGATACTGTACAGAAACAGATGTTGGAATTCTGTGTGGCTGCCCCATGTGATGGACTAATGAACTGTAGATGGCAGCATCTTGATGAAGTATCTTCGTACTTGATTGACTCCATACATACAGCCTCTCCTTAGGAAAGAGGGTAAAAGAGCTTCTTCTAGTCTGAGGCTTACTCGAGGAATAAGGTCTTCCTGGGTTCTAAATTTCTTGGCCATTCCTTAATCTTGACTTGTTCTTTGACACTTCCTTCCACTTTATCCATTGCTGGCTGGTCTTCTGGTTCCTGAATCTTTCCTCACTCCAGACAGCCCACTCAACTTTCCTCACTCCACTCAGCCCACCCAACTATGAAGTCCCTTGCCTGACTGTGTAGGCAGGCAAAATATGACCTTTTGGGCATTTGGTTGCAGCAGCCACCGTCTGTCACCATTTCCTATGGTGACTTTGATTTTAGGTTTTTTAAAAAAATAGTAGCCATGTTAGTCTGTGGTTCAGGAATATCAGAAAACAAAACAAAATAAAATAAAAAATACTGTAGCACTTTAAAGACTAACTGCTATATTTTTATTGTTGGCCTTCGTGGATCAAGCCTGAAGAAGTGGATTTGATCCACAAAGGCTGACAATAAAAATATAGCAGTTAGTCTTTAAAGTGCTACAGTATTTTTTATTTTATTTTATTTTGTTTTCTGATTTGACTTTAGGAAATGTCTGTTTAAGACCATCTGGAAGACTGTATTTGCCTACTCTGCTATATTGGGTTAGGTCTGGGGTGCTTAAACTTTTTTGGGCTGTGGGCTGGTCATGTGGTTCAGTGGGCCGGTCACATGGTTCTTCCCACTGGAAGTGGAAATAAAACATGCCTTGCAATCAGTTTTGCAATATATATGTTTTGCAACAGGATGAGATAGATTTTAGGCTGCCATTTTCTCTGCTTAAACCAGGGGTGTTCAAACTACGGCCCAGCACCCGAAGCAATTCCATCAGGTCTGCAATGCCTTAGCCAAATCAGGAAGTGACTAGGGACACTTCTGTGCATCTGCAGATGCATCCGTATTTACTTCCTTGTTTGGCGCAGACAACATCACGCATGTGCACAAGTATCCATATTAACTTCCTGGTTTGGACTTGCTCACGTATGTGTAGAAACAGCCGTATTCACTTCCTGGTTTGGTGCGGATGTGCTCACGCATGCGCAGAAGTGTCTACACCAAACCAGGAAGTGAATACGGATACTTCTGTGCATGTGCAGAAGCATCCATGCCAAACAAGGAAGTAAATATGGATGCACATGGGCAAACATGTCTTGTTCAAGGGGTGTGATCTGACCCACTCAGCTGATAATCATTGTCCCTCTTAATAGAGAAGGCACCCTTGTGTGCTAAGTTCTAAGAAATTGGTTCTCCTTTCCGCTTCATGCAGCTCTCTGACTTGTTATTTTAAATGCATGTCTCTGAACTAAGTATTTGATAGACTTGTCATTTATTTAGAGAGTTTTGTGACAAAAGAACTGTTTTTTTAAAAAAAAATAGATAATAGAGTTTCTCCTCCTTCCTTCTAGTTTCTTGGCATCTCCATTTCATTCATTATTTTTGGATGAATTGGAATTGGGAGGGTGAGCTCACAGTGTCTAACAATGTTAATCATGTAGGTTCACCTGGGGTGTGTTGGTATTTTCTGTGTTATCAAGCGATATAATCCTCCAACCAGAGATGGGAGACTTTATATTTTTGGAGTAGACCTCTTAGAATACCAGAGCCTGCACAGTTGACTATCTGATTATGATTGATGGGGCATGTTTTGTTTGGCAGTCTTTAGCCAGAGTTGGGAGAAATTACATTTTTGAAGTATATTTCCCATGTCGGCTGAGGCAAACTATTTTAGACTCCTACTCTCATTAGTCCTGCCATCATGATCAGTAACAAAGGACAGTGAGAACTGTTGTCCAACCACATTTGCTGGGCTATAAATCTCCTACATATGCTCTATGGTCTTCAGCAATGGTGCCTCTTCAAGTTACTTTGTCCGACAATAGTAGCATAGTGCATAATATGACATGGAATGCTTTCTGCTTGGATTATTTCTGCAATTTTAGTACTTGGCTATTTTGAGTATATATTTATATGCATTAACTGTTATGGTTTCGTTGCCAAGCAACCCTACAAACGTACTTAAAGGTAGATGCTTTTGTAATAAAGTACTTGAGAGATATTTTTGTAATAAATAATGCATAGGCAAATAACTTGAATTGAATGCATTTTGCTCTATTATTATATGCTTTATTATTAAAAATCACTCAACACTCAATGGGGTAAAAGAGGAAAAAAAGAAGAAAATTATAACAAAGCACTCTCCTCCCTTCTAGAATAAACATGAATTGTGCAAAATATATAACAGGGATACCAAAACTATGGCCCATGGGCCGGGTCTGGCCCACATGACATCACCAGCTGGCCCATGGGCTAGATTGCCACCAACACCGGAAGTGCTGTACCACTGCTGGAAGTGCTGAAATTGTGGCAAAATGCAGCAAAAACATGGTGAAAAATTCAAAAGTTGTGCCAAAATGTTCCTCCATCGCTCCCTCCTCCAAGGGAAGCAGCGGGGGAGGGGAAAATGCCCGTAAATGTAGTGCAGATTCATGTACCACCACGCTCAGCTGAAGCAGTGTGGTCAGGCCCCAAGCAGGAAAAGTTTGGGAACCCTGATATATAAGTGTTCAATTTTGTTGAGGTGCTTAAGAATATTCTCCATATTGATAAGCTTCATAGTTTTCTTGTTCCTAGGGAAGAAAAAGAAAGTGAAGTGTCAACAATGAACAGTTTATATGCAAATAAGACAAACGCATCTATATTAAATATCTTCAGACACATTTTGCTCGGGAAGAAATTTCAGTTTACCATAACTAGAGAGGAAATTGTGTTTGTCTGCTGCAGAAACAGCAACAGTAACAGCCTCAGTGCTGTGGTGCCTCTGATATCTATCACATTTATTATGGCATCCGAATTTCGATTCCTGATGGGCCAGACCAAATGCCTATCTAGTCCAATATTATATTCCTACAGTGAACAACTTTTAGCCTTTATTTAAATAAATAACTTAATAAATAAATAATTTAATCCATCCATCAATTACTACAGGGATTCTCAACCTGTGGCCCATGGGTCGGATGTGGCCCGCAGCACCTCCACTACCCCTGGAAGTACATGTGGTGGAGGAAAGGCAAAATGGCCAGCCCCCAGCTTAAAATGGTTGAGAACGCCTGCATTACTAGGACATGAGTGAAACAACCTTCTTCTTCTCACAATCCCCAGAGGTTGGTGAAGGAGGCACACACACAGTTTTATGACATTACAGATCCATGGAAACTTAAGCCACTCAGAGAAATACAGTAGTACAATTATTTTACACATCACCTTCTTGCAAGATCCTAAATGTTTACTACAAAGTTGTTGGTATGTTTTATATTGGGTTTCAATATACAGTCATATGGTTATTTCTGTGTAGAGTATAGAACCGTGATGGTGAACCTTGGCACAACTCCATTGTGGCCAAAATCTGGAACTCCACAGCGAGGCATCATCATTACCTCCATTGTTTTCTCATTCATTTTCCCTGTAACATCCAAATGGAAGAACTTCTGCATGTCTTTGAGCCGTTCTTCCAGGTTATGGCCATTTTTATCAGATGAGGGGTAGAACTTGTTCAGATAAACCTGGATTGGAAAATATAAGAAGTCAGTTGAGAACAGAAATGGGCAAATCTGTCAAGGCCAAGAGTCAAAATTTCACGCCTAGTTCCCTCTTTGGCCAGGAGGAAAGCTCAGTGGGAAGGAGTACCTGGCTGCAGAGCTAGGAGTTAATAATCTATTACCCTCTATGCCTCCTAGGAGAAATGTCAACCTATACAGTCTTGAGTGAATTACATGGTCCTATAATAATAATAATAATAATAATAATAATAATAATAATAATAATAATAATAATAATAATAATAATGATGATGATGATGATGATGATGATGATGATGATGATGATGATGATGATGTTGTTGTTGTTGCTGTTGCTGTTGTTGTTGTTGTTGTTGTTGTTGTTGTTGTTGTTGTTCGACTGCTCCCAGAAGAATGGGGAACAGTAAATAATTTCTGATTGCTCTGTCTAGAAAATCCTGAGAAAGTTACCACAAGTCAGGATTGACTTAACGGCACATGATTGATTAAACTAAAGCTCCCTCTGTGGGCTGTACCAGACCTGAAAATGTTTTAAAAATAAGACTGGAAATGAGAAGACACCTGCTTTTTGTATTTTTAGGGCTGATATGGCATGTCATCAGCTCTATCAAAACTCCACTTCTGGATTTTTTTCAAGAATAAGAAGGAAGCTTCTTGTCCATAAAAATAAACAAAAACTCTCTTTGCCAAGGGCCATTGCTGAACTGTACGACTGAACAATAACTTTGCTGGAGGTGTTAAAACGGCACTGCAGTGGGAAGACCAAATGACATTGTAAATCAATATGAGATTTATCCTTTTCATGTTAAATTCACATCCCTTAACTAGAAATGGCTACCACAGTCACATCTAGCTTGGCACTTGGGTTGGCAAAGAAGACTAAAGTTTGATGAAGTTACTTTTTTTAGGGGGTTATTCTTCCATAAATCCCCTGGCATGGAGATGAAGAATTCTGAGGATTATATGCTGAAAAAGTCATGCTTCTAAGCCTTTAAGAAGACAATAAATTTCCATAAATCATAAATCTACACAGCTCTAAAGTAGGCCCAAGCCATAAGATGCTGCTATCTTTTAAGCCTGAGATCAGTAGGCTGACTGAATTTTCAACATGATAATTTTGATCACCGACACCCAAGACACACTCTGTTTTCTTGGTGTATTTTAAGGGGGGGGGGGAGTGTGTCTTATATGTAGGCAAATATGGTAATTTTGCATGCCATGATGAAGGAAAGGTGGGATGTATATCAAGAAGTAATACAGTAATACCTTAGATAACGTTTACCTCGGATAACGCTAAAATCGCATAATGTTAAGTAATCTGGGGAGGAGAATTGGATCGAATAACGTTAAGGTCCTATGGGATGGATCAGATAACAACCGCTAAAGCCTGTGCGGTCCTATGGAGCTTTAACGTTATCCGATCCATCCCGTAGGATTTTAACATGGATCGGATAACACTAAAGATCGGATAACACCAAGACTTGTGGAACCAAGTCTTAGCATTATCCGAGGTATTACTGTACTCACATGCTGTTTACAAAATTTTCATTTTACTTACACAGACTCGTAAGAAAAAATAAAATAAAATGCTTACTAGAAACAGGACTAAATGCAGTTTTGAACCCAAAACAACAAATACAGTTTTTAAAATCAGTAGGATTTGCATTTTTATGTTGATTAACAGATCCCATTTCAATGGATCTCTATGTACAACTCAGATTGAATTAAGCCATTTAGTGGAACATTTTACTTTTTTGAATTATGATGTCCTGATTTTCCCAGCCAGCTGGCTAAGGAATTATGAATACAGAAATCCAGAAAAGTAACCTTTTCCAAGCTGTGACTAAAGAATAAAGAATAATCCTTTGCATAATATAGATCTAAAAGCATTGATGATGCTACATACCTCTATAAAATTTTTGTCTTCAGCACTTGGTTGTAGAGGATTAAAAGGCACAGGGATGGTGGTGGTGTAAGGCAGGAAAAATGTAGTAAAGATTAGGAGATAATTCATTGTGAGCCTTCTTGGATGCACTTTATGAGAGAGGTAGTTCTTGATCAGTGATCACTATCAACTAAAAAGGACAATCTTATATAGCGCCATTTAGAGGTATTTGCCTCATGACGTCCCTTGTCTGTTGGTTTTTTGAATTTGTGTAATATTTTAAATACCTGTATTTGTATTCAGCAATAAGTGAAAATGAAAACATGAAATGTCAGTTTAGCATAGGAAATGCCCTACGTCATTCTTCCTCGGTCCTATCTGCTAAACACCACAGTACGCTGAAAGGCTGACTTCCCTAAATGATTTTTTTAAAAATAGAAGCCATGTTAATCTGTGTTTCAGACACATCAGAAAGCAAAAAACTAAACAAAAATGCTGTAGCACTTTAAAGACTAACTGCTATATTTTTAATGTGAGCTTTCGTGAATCAGACATAGGAGTGAAACTGCAAGGCATGAATTTATATACAGTTCACCAGATACAAAGGCATAGAGTGGTTAAATAAGAATGACAGAAAAGCTTGCAAATCAATGCAGCTTCCTACAGCTGGCAGAGGCAGATGAACTCTGGCTGTTATTCGGATTAATTGTATGTAAATACAACATAATTATGTGTAAATACAATGTTGCACAGCCATATCCAACTCTAGGGGTCGCTGCTCATCTCCGTTTACAGCCAAAGAGTCAGTGCTCTCATTGTCTGCAGATGTTTTCTTGGTCATGTGACAATTGATTAGGCACATAGAAAGCTGTTACATTTCCTGCCAAAAGTGGTACCTATTTATCTACTTGCAATATCTTTGCTTTCAGACTGCTAGGTTCGCAGGAGCTGGGACAGAATCAGGAGCTCACTTTGTCATGCAGCAGTCAGGTCCAAATTGCTCACCTGCTGACCTTCTGGTCATCGAGTTCAGCATCTTAACCACTGCAGCTCCTTAGATGAATAGCTATAACATATCAAAAGCATAATTGCGAACCAATGACAGATTTTTGCAGATAGACGTATACAACTCATTAAAAATTCTGAGCTCAGTTTCCCTTCCCATCCAAACCACTTCAAAACACTACTAAGGAGAATGTCAGTAAAAGTATTACGGTATGTTATTGGTACTATATACCATATAAAATTAAGTGTCAACTGGACATCTGTCCAAGAATCAGTAAACGTGAAGCATTTATGCAGATCAAATTACTGTAAGGATAGCCTTGTTGCATACATATTGTTTGCAAAACATTGGAAGAAGCAGAACTTAACAACAAAGGAAAAACCAATGAGGAAACTGTGGCAAATAAGGTTAATGACAAAACCTTTGTGTTTGTAAAGGATTGTGGGGAAATATGAAAAACAAACAATGATCATCTTGGAGAAAAACGGATTTTTATCTTATTTAGTGGGGAAAATATCAGAAATTAAAGGTCTATAAATGAAGAGGATTTGTGTATAATCTTCCTTTCTTCCTCCTGTTAAGATTAATTTCTGAAAGAAAAGGGTGTAGGGGGGGGGATAGGATTCCATTCCTGTGTGGTGTTTCACAGTATAACTGCAGCTTTTAAAATAGCTCTTTAACCTTCCCAACATTTTCATTGCTAATTATTTTTTGTTTGTTTACTTGCTTGTTTGTTGCCTTTCCACCAAACTGGGACCTAAAGAGGATTCCAATATAATTAAACATGATAGAATTAAAATACAATAGATCACAGGCTAAGTATGAGTGTGATGTGGCTGCACAAAAGGCCGACACTGTTTTAGGCTTTGTTAACAGAGGTATAGTCTCCAAAAACAGGACTGCAGTGGCTCAAGTGGTTAAGATGCTGACCAGGAGGCAGAAGGTCAGCAGTTCAAAACAGTGATGGGATGTAACAGGTTCTTACCAGTTCTCCAGAACCGGTAGTAACTTTTCCCAGTGTCCCAGAGAACCTGTAGCAGCTTTTGGGGGGAACCACCTTCGGGGCTTACCTTTTCACTGGTTCCCCCACTGCCCATGCATGCCAAGCACTTGGTGTGTATGCACGGCTAGTGCTTGGCACATATGCACGGCCTCCTTGCTGTCCTCCCAAACTGGGAGGAGGAACAGAAGCTGCTAGCCTGAAGCTCCCTATAGCCTGAAGCTCCCTATTTTTATTATTTTGTATTTTTTTTCTTTGCCCCTCCCCCATGACATGACATCATAATTTTAGCTCTGCCCACACTGTGATGACATCACGGTGGGGTAGTAAAATTTTTGACATCCCACCACTGGTTCAAAACCTGATTACTGCATGAAGGAGTGAGTATCCCTCTCTGTACCAGCTATTGTCAACCTAGCAGTTTGAAAGCAAGAAATTGCAAGTAGATAAATAAGGATCACTTCGGTGGGAAAGTAAACAGTGTTCCATGCACTTCAATGTCTAGACTTGCCTGCTACCTGTCCACAGGAACATCTTGAAATGCAGACAGCTCTGGCTCTTTGGCTATAAACAAAGATGAACACTGAACCCTAGAATTGGATATGACTGGCTTTCAAGCAAGCGTGACTTAGTCTCCAAAACCTGTGAGGTACTAGTGCCCCTCTATTCAGCACTAGTAATACCACATATAGTGTATTGTGTTCAATTCTGGGCACCACACTTTAAGAAATATGTGAACAAACTAGAGCAGGTACAGAAAAGGGCAACAAGGATGATCAGAGGACTGGAAACCAAGCTACACATGGAAAGACTGGAAACGTTTAATCTTGAGAAAAGGAGACTGAGAAATGGAGACTGATAGCACTCTTAAAATACTGTACCTGAAAGATAATCATTAAGAAGAAAGAAAGGATCTGTTCTTAATCATCCCAGAGGGCAGGACACATAATAATGGGCTGAAACAAAAAAAAATCCAGATATAGGCTGAATATTAGGAAAAACTTCTTAATTGTTAGAGCAGTATGACAGTGGAACTAACTGCCTTGAGAGGTGGTGAGCGCTCCAACACTGGAAACATTCAAGAGAGAATTGGACAAACATCTGTCAGATCTGCTTTGTTTTGGATTCCTGCATTGAGCAGTGGGTTTACCTAAATAATCATAGAACAATAGAGTTGGAATTGGCCTATGAAGCCACTGAGTCCAATCCCTTCCTTAGTGCAAAAGTCAGAGAACGTCTGACAGATGGAGATATGGCTTTATCTTGAACCAAGATGGGAGAGCTCACTATCTCCTGAGTTAATTGGTACATGTAAATGTATAAGAATGTGAGCAAAGTAGCACATCAGCAAAAACTTTGTGGTTTGAAGGCTATTACTCAGCAAAGGCCTGTCCAAATAAGCAAGTCTTTGTCAGCTGGCAGAAGGAGAGAAGATAATGGTATAAGCCCAGAAGTAGCTACAGAGACGTTTCTGCTAAATGGGCTTCTAAACCTGGTTTGATCACAAACCTTGGGAACATATGGTCTCTCAGATAGCCTAGAGACAAGTTGTATAGACTTTTATAGGGCATAACCAGTTATTTAAATTATGATTGGAAATGGAGTTTTAGCCAGTGTGTCTTTCCAGGTTATCCTGGTAACAGAGTAGACCACACTGCCTGCGACTCAATGTCAAGTGTCAGGCGGCAGTTAACAAACCTGACAACCCTGAGGACTAACAGGTTGGGTGCCAAAGTCCATAGGGAAGGGTGATGGGCCCCAAATGGATTAAATCCCACTTGAATTCATTTTGATGGAGGACAGCAGCTTCATCAATACTGGCCTGGGTCTGATTAGGACTTTGTATGCCAAAAGGGCTCAGGACCAGAAAGTGACTTGTGGAACTGCTTCAGTGGTATGGGCAGGGGCGTAGCTACTGCCGTATCTGCCGTATCAATTATACGGGGGCCACGGGCCACGGGGGCCCCCAACGTGCGTAAGCAAAACAAATCTTTACCCTTCCTAAGGGCCCCCAAACAAATTTTTATACGGGGCCCCTCCAAGTCACGCTACGCTTCTGGGTATGGGGGTCATGCTGTGATGTGAAAGACAAATGAAAAGACACCGCATTATATTGTTCCCAGGACAATCTCTATGGCTGAAGATCTGGATATGGCGGTACAAGAAGAAGAGCCAGTAAAACTTTTGCCGGGAGTTACCGGGTACATAGTGTTTTAAAATAACATTACACCAACACAGTAGAACCACATTAGTCTTTCTCCACACAGAGGAGATAGTCAGAATCCTGTTATATAGTTCTACCTGTACATCAGGAGGGATGTCACCAACAGTGGCAAATTATTTTAAGAGACCATTTTAAAAAAATACTTAACAGATTTAATGTGCAATTTAATTGTTCATTTTTTATTCCGCCCCACTCGCCTAAGTGACTCTGGGCGGCTAACAATGAAACAAAAAGAATACAAAATATACAGTTACAATCAAATTATCATAATGCACAAAACATTTCAGAACTTTCCAAAAGAAAAAAGAAAGAAAAAAAATCCCAGTTGCAATACCAAAATATCAGAACATCATAATAGGAAAAAAAAAAACACTTCACAGAAAAATCACAGAATCCCATCTATCAACACAATACTATGCATATACAGAATTACACAGCTCTTTCTCTTCAGAGAAATAAATGTATATAAACATAATTGTGAACAGCTGATTTACACTAAACTTTCTTTTTGTTAGGCATCTCAAGATAACACTTCATGGAAACCAGGCAAAGGCGATGCAGTAAATTGTCATGGTCAGAAATATTTTACGCAGTACCATACCCTGAAATTCAATCCAGGAAAAATCACTATAATGAAGTCTTTAACTTCATGTCATCTTTTAGTCTAAAATTAGGTAACTTCTTCTTCCTTGCTTCCACTTTTATCCCATCTTGAGGAAGATGCAAAGTTCTTGTTTTGGCACTCCTAGAGGAAAATTGGAAAGTTAGGTAACTACTGATACTTATTAGTCCTAAATCAGGAAATATATAGTATAGTATTTTATCTTCTTAAATCTAGAATGGATTCTTACTTTAATCTTTCATAAAGAAAGCAGCTTATTTTATGCCATTTCAAGTCTTACCCCACCTCCTTTCTGTAAGTAGATACTATGCTGTATGTTACTTTCATTCTGATGGATTGACCAACCAACCCAAATCAATGTGCTCAGTGAATTAAGAGATTTCTGATCTCCTGAGAATTACAATGTATTGTCTGATATACAGTGATGGGATGTCCCCGGTTCCAGACGGTTCCCTGGAACCGGTAAGAACAATTTCGGAGGGTTCTCCGAGAGGGTAGTCTATTTTTAAGGCGTCCGGTTCCGGACGCCTGAAAAAAAGAAAAATTTTTTTTTAAAATTGGAGCCAAAATGGCTCCAATTCAGTGTGCATGCGCAGAAGTCAATCTGACGCATGCGTGCTGCAATTTTAAATTGCGCATGCGTCAGATTCTGTTTCTGCGCATGCGCACTTGTTTTTGCCGGAGCCGGACCATTTTGAAGTGGCTCTGGCAGTGGCGGAGGGCTTAGGAGGAGGAGCCGTGCCTAGCCGGGCGGCCCAGCGCTCCCAGCCGCAACTCTCCACGGGCGCCCCAAGCCTCGGCGCTCGGCGGCGGGCCTAGCCGGGCGGCCCAGCGCTCCCAGCCGCAACTCTCCACGGGCGCCCCAAGCCTCGGCGCTCGGCGGCGGGCCTAGCCGGGCGGCCCAGCGCTCCCAGCCGCAACTCTCCACGGGCGCCCCAAGCCTCGGCGCTCGGCGGCGGGCCTAGCCGGGCGGCCCAGCGCTCCCGGCCGCAACTCTCCATGGGCAACTCGGGGCCGCCCGGCTAGGCGCGCCGCGGAGCGCCGAGGCTCGGGGCCGCCCGTGGAGAGTTGCGGCCGGGAGCGCTGGGCCGCCCGGCTAGGCGCGCCGCGGGGCGCCAAGGCTCGGGGCCGCCCATGGAGAGTTGCGGCCGGGAGCTTGGGGCTGCCCGTGGAGAGTTGCAGCCGGGAGCTCGGGGCCGCCCATGGAGAGTTGCGGCCGGGAGCGCTGGGCCGCCCGGCTAGGCGCGCCGCCGGGCACCAAGGCTCGGGGCCAGCCCCAACGGTCCCCATTGTAAGAGGGGTTTGTGTTTGGGGTGGGTGGGTGTTTGGGTGTATTTTTATTTAATTATTATTTTATTTATTTATTTTATTAACGGTTTTGTGGGGGGGGGGTTTGAGGGGTGTGTGTGTGTGTTTTATTTTTATTTTATTTATTTTATTTTTGGCCCCGCCTACAACGTCATGATGTCATGACGTTGGCTCCACCCATGACGTCATGACGTTAGCTCCGCCCCCACTGTGATGACGTCTGGGTGGGGTACTAAATTTTTTATCATCCCATCACTGCTGATATAAAAAGAACTCAGATCCACATGAGTGTTTGTTGGTAAAGAATGTTCTTCTGTGACATTCAGATTTTCAGAGCCAGAAAAGTTAGATTCACATAAACTGGGATATTAATTACAATTCTTTTTTAAGGGGTAAATAACAGTGTTTCTGGTTCCTGGAAACTGATTTTCTTGTTAAAAAACATGAACACCTTGTTTTAATCCATTTCCAACCCCATTAGGAAATAAACATAAACCTTAAAGGAAAACACATCTTTCCTTACTTGCAGAAAACTGCAATGTTTATGTTATCATGGGACAATCCCCACTGCAACAATAAAAAATTTCTCTGCTGAGGGAAGATGGCTGTATATGAAAGTCCATGTTTTGTGCAGCTCACTGTGTAGACCAGTGTTTCCCAACCTTTGGTTTTTGGACTTCAATTCCCAGACACCTCAGTCAATTTCCCAAAGCACTGATCAGCCAATGTACTGACTTAGGCTTCTGGGAATTGAAGTCCCACTGTGGGGCATGGGCCCTATGTTTGGAACCACTGGTGTAGTAGACAATCAGAGCTTGTCACTTCAGTGATGTTGTGACTGTGGCTGTTTACCAACTGCTAATTTTTTTAATTTAATGCCCTGGTGCATTTCCTGGAGGAAAAAGAGCAAGTGCAACTTAACTAAGAGTACTGTAGTCCCAGAATTTTCATAGGGAAAAGATTCTTCTAAAGATTCATAAGGCTGAGCTTAACTAAGCTTATTTATTTATTTTATTTATTAGTTCAAATTTATATTGCCGCCCACTCGCCGTGGTGACTCAGGGCAGCTTACAGACAATACATTACATTACATTACAATATGTTGGGGTGGGCACAGGTTCTGCTGAAAACATAAAATTTCTTCATTTCACTCATATATTAATGTTCTTTTTGGCTTGCTTCTTAAAAAGACAGAAGATGACAGGCATAACTCTGTTTGCCCACTAACCCTAGCTCATGGGAATTTTGGCTTATGCCCCGGAAATAATTACAGTACTGTGTCCTGGAAACTACAGACTGCTCAGGGGAACTACTGGTAGATAAGTTCGTCACCCACTCTGCCTGTCTGTAAGTCTGCAGCACCCAAAAGGAACTTGGTCCCATGTGTCACAACCGGTCTCTTTCTCATGGGGACAGAACTTTTCTGCTTTTGTTTTCAGTGTAGTATGACTCAGCTATCTTTCCAGAAATGTTCTGAAATGTCCCCTCTTTGCTCAATAAACCAGGAATCAGATGGCGATTAAGAAAGTATTTTTTGTGCAGTCATGACTGCCTGGCACATAGCATGTATTCTATCGTGCAGAAATATTAAGCTTCAGTCTTACTTGCAATAAGATTTATTTTATTTCCTTTTTTAAAAAAAGAAGAAAAATCCATTGTTTTTGTTTAGAATTACTTGAAATGCCATGAGAGATCACCAGAAGAGGTAGAGAGAGATGCTATTTAGCAGATTCTGGGGTTTTATTATTTTTAGCCTCTGGCTTTTATATACAGTACTGTATAACAGCTGCCACATTTCTAAGAGCAAGTTACAGATAGTGCCGCAGTGGTGGGCATCAGCAACTTCACACCAGTTCGCCAGAACTGGCAGCAGTAATTATGGCTGGCCCCATCCATCCAAATTTTGAAATAAAGTAGTCCTAATTTGGATGCAATGCAGAGCTTCCCCCTGGCCATGCCCACCATACCACTCCCACGGTGTGGTAGTAAAAAATTTTTGGGGCCTACCACCGTAGGGCAGTTATCTTGGAGGTGAAGCAAGGCAGTCTGGTTCATTTCAGCCTCTTGCTCAGGCTTGTCAGAAACTCATAGGGATGAGAAAAACAATGAGGTCACTAGACATTTCCCCAAAGATCTACCTGGCAAATTACTGTTTATTATGCCTCTATCTTCAGAATAGAATCCCCAAGCCTGGACAGTTTCCTTCTGGTAGGGAAGTCAGTAAGAAGAGTTGAACTGAACATAGCCATTCACTGAAACAAGTTTGACATATTGTGCCAAGAGAGACTTTTTTAAAAAAATCTTTATGTAGTTTTCAAAAATGCTTTCATACATGATATGCTCCCCCCGCCTTGCACTCCCAGTGCAATAAATTGGTATCTGAAAGCCAGTGAAGCAAGAAACATATCATTTGTTTCAAAACTGAGCACATTTGAAAACATAAGATTAAAATGCAGTACAGGCATACTAAGGTCACGAAGTGGGCTTTGATTTCCATCTCTTCTCTACCATCTCAGAGGAAGGTCTCTTTCATAGATAAAGGCATACTAATACTCTTGTTGCTTCACTTTAGATTGTCAACTACAATGCAAGCTGATTTGTTTGTATGCTGCCTCTGCTGACATACAAAATACAACCAAGATATTATCAAAATAGACTTCTGGTGCGAGCAAGGAGCTACCAGGTAACTGGGCCGAACCACATGACTCTCTACCGACAGGCCAAGAACAACCATGAACTGTGTGGAAAGCTTTAAATAGAGTGCTTGTAGGGATACGAAGATCAAGGGCTAATCTGAGAAAGTAGGGGTCTCCCTGTGGATGACAGCCTATCTGAATTCAGAGAAGTACAAACTATCTCCCATATGATACAATGCACATGGTGCCCCTCAATGTGCACTGAGGAGGACCTTATATTGGCAAGAGGAAATGCTGTTGAAGTGGTCACTTGGAGAACTTGGCGGTGGCGGCAGTGGCTGCTACTCGTATCTGAGCACACATTTTTCTGGAGGTCATTTCTCAGCTGGTGGTTGTGTCTCTGGTGACTCCACAAACTGATCCTGGCATGGAACATGGAGAACTGGGTTACCAGAAAGTCATTTAATAGGTAATAAAGTAGAGTTGGTAGAATCAAAGTAAATGGAAGAAGATGGATTTTTTTTTTGCACTGACATAATGTTTGTGAGTGTGGAGAACAGAAAATTTCACACCTATGCCAGTGTACTCTATATGCTCCTTAACATTTACTATAGGCTGAAGGTTAGAGTCCCTAAATGTAAGATCAACATGCTCAAATGAGGGCTGCTGGTGGACAACAACAGCACACTGTGTAAATATGAAGGTAAAAATAAAGGTTGCCCTTGCTTGAAACCTAGTCTTATCTGACTCTAGGGTTAAGTCAGTGGTGGGGAGCAAAGATTTTCGCTACCACTCTGTGGGTGGAGCTTACATCATGGGTGGACCCTACATCATGGGTGGATCCTACATAATGGGCAATCTAGTCATGCCTGCCATATGGCCATGTATGCATCTGCAAACACAGGCAGCACTGGCTCTTTGTCTGTAAATGGAGATGAGCACTGCACCCTAGAGTCATATATGACTGGCTTTTGAGCAAGGGAGACCTTGAACCACTTGCAGGGACAAAGCCTGATGGGGCAGGGCAGGGAGGTGGGCGTAGCCACCCAATTTTGCTACCTTTCCTGCCCGAAGGCCTCTCAATTTTGCCACCCCCTACCCAGAGGCCACCCAATTTTGCTACCCCCCTACCGGGGGTGTGCAAACCTGTAGCTGCCCACCACTGGGTTCAGTGCTCATCTCTGTTTATAGCCAAAGAGCCAGGGCTGACTGCACTTGCAGATATTTCCATGGACATCTGGCAGGGATGTCTCAACACCTGAGTGTATGGAACATTGTTTAATATGGAGAATTTGAAGAGATGCAAAATCCAGCTCATTTCCTCCTCTGCCGATTACTACTAGAAACATGTACCGATGAGGATTTAAATTTGGCAATGACAAAGTCAAGGTGGCTTCGTTTTGGTAGTTTAAAGTTTGACCTGGAAATGAAAGAAGAAGAACATTTACTATGGGCGATCTGATGCTAGCTGCCTATTGAGCAGAATGTATCTCATATATTTATAATTATTAAGCAGAATGTATCTCATATATTTATTAAATATACTGTGGTGTTTCTAATACAAAGACAAACAAACTGAATTTGGCCAGTCTGGAAATCAGTCTTACTTCAGTTTTGGCATTGGGATATTATCTTCCCCCAGCTGTGAGGCAGCAGAAGGCTACTTGGGTTGGTGTCTAGGACAGGTAGTATGACAAACACCATTCTGTTCTCAAATACAACAACAAAAATCCTATTATTTAGCATAGTAAATTGCAACTAGAGCTTGGAGCTTTCAGAGCAGTTGACTCACTAGATTGTCTATTCTGCTTGCAACGAACTACACTGAACAACAGGAGTTCAGTCTGGAAATCTTGGACAAGTAGCTAGGAGAGTGCTATTGTTCTACCATCTACCTTTTAAGGTAGCTCTCTCACTCTGCCTAACAGGAAAGCTGCCCCTACTAATTTAACAAGGAGAAATTCAGAAAATACCAAGCTTATTTGGAAAAAGAAATATTCTTTGATAGGTTGAAGCATTTATTCTTGTATTGTATACACAGCAAAGCATAAAAAGGACGGTAGGGTACATCGAATGCTTCTTGCTGCTGAACGTTCACTGATACAGAGTGGATATGGACTATTGTCAGCCTGATTTTGAAAGAAGGAGTTTCAAAGTAAAACATCTGTTGCTTTTGTATATGTTTTGCTTTGCATGCCTTTAAGGAATGAAATTTCCAGATCTACTCCTCTTCTAATGTCAATGTCTAATTATGTCTGCAAACTGCTGTATTGGTATGGTTCATAGTTCTTTTTCCATGTTTAGGCTAGATGTGAAACTGTTAAAATGAAGGCATCCTTTGGTGAGTTCATTCTGTAGTTCATTTCACCTGATGTAGTGTGAGAAAGATTAGCTGTCAACACAAGGTGGATGTAACCACGGTACACCTGATTTTGATTCAAGAATATCACAATCTTTGAGGAGGCTCTTTCTGTGTACTCCGGTTCATAGTAAAAAATAAACTCTAAATTAACCCTCCCCAAACTGATATACTTCAAGCATGTTAGACTAGGGTTCCTGTGATGGGATTTATATTATACAGTGTTGGGATTTATTTTATGTGTGCATGCTCATCTACATGGTATAGTGACAAATCTGAAGAACAAAGGCTAATACTAACAGCTACTACAAATGAGTCTTTAAGACGTATGTAGTTGTTAGTAAGACCATCTTTGTAATACAGAGCTTTATTTTTCTCTTGTTCCAAATCAGTAATTCTAGTAGAGAAATGAGGATATTGCAGTATTATATAACTATTTTAAATAGAGTAAGATGGGGTGTTTGTAAGCATATGAGTATGGTGTATTATTTTTAGTTCAGCCCAGAAGAGTAGCGTGCCTTGGCGGGGCACCGTATAAAAATTTGTTTGGGGGCCCTTAGGAAGGGTAAAGATTTGTTTTGCTTACGCACGTTGGGGGCCCCCGTGGCCCGGGGCCCCCGTATAATTGATACGGCAGATACGGCGGTAGCTACGCCTCTGGTTCAGCCTTCAAGGAAGATATTTCTGAGATAACTTCTGCAAAAATGCGATTAGTTCATGCTTTGTCTTCTTGGTCCATTTTGCAATGTTAACAATGAACCCCACTTGACTATGACAAACTGGAGAGTGTATTCACAGACACTCCATATCAACTAATGACAATCTCTCTCTCTCTGATTGTATCTCACAATTTTTGTTGGAGTGACTCAGATATGTTGAAATCCAATTATAAGCAACAAAATGATCATAAAAAAGATAAAGAGCTTTCAAAGGAGTAGTTTTACCAGTAACCTCAAAAGATCTTCTTATTATCTGCTTCTTACTAAAGCAAACCCTGTGAATTAGTGGCCTCTCAAAGGTCGTAAATTTAATAGTCCTGTTCAGGTCTTGCAAACTACCGGTACATGAAGTGGCTTCCTGTATTGAGTCAATTTATTTCATGTAAGGGCTTCCTCTTATTTTTCTTCTTTAAATGTCTCCCCCCCCCCCCATCATTATGTCTTTTCCAATGTGCCTTCTCATTGTATGCCTAAAGTATAATTTTGGTCACTTTAGCTTTGTATGAGAGGTCAGGTTTCATTTGATTGATTGATTGATACCCCAACCCATCTAGTAAAACTTGTCAACACTCTTGTCCAAAGATACTTATAAGAAAACAGGATTTGAGAAGAAATATAGTATCTTACAAAATCTTGTTGTTTTTGTAAATGAGGTAAGACGTTTCAGGCAACACCCGGGGCTGGAAGTGTTATGCATTTATTCCAGTTTCAAATAAATTTAGTTGTATAACTTCACTTATAAGGCGAAGGCAATCCTTGTAATTACTACATCGAGACAGGGTTGCCATACATCCCAGAAAACCGGGATTGTCCCGGATTCAAGGTCAGAAAAATTGTCCTGGCTAGTGCAATAAAAATCATGTTAAAGTCCTGGATTTTTAAAACGTACTGATTGTGTATTATAACACAGCATTAAAATAAATGCGAACTCTCGCCATCAAACGAGCCATTTCCTGCCACATTGGAGTTGGAGTATACCTAGAGACAAATCCCCACTTTGCATTCCAAGAGCAGAGCCAGCCTATGGGGACTACTTGGGCAAACTGCATAGTCCCAGGATGACCCCAAAAGAAGAGAACGGTAAACTACTGTACTTCTAAGTATTCTGCCATGAAAACTGTCAATAGTCTCCCTAAGTCAGAATGGGCTTAATGCCACTTAGCATTAAAAAAAAGTAATGAAGAGTGCAACAAGATGAGTTGTTAATGAGTTACAGTTTCTTCTTCATCATCATCTTGTTTTGGCGTATCCAAATCCGAATATTGGTGATCCTCATAGGGCTCAACCATGAAGACTATCTTGAGAATATAATGCAGTAGCCTTTTATCTGCCTTCTGCGTTGCAGCATTGACACCCATATCACTGATCCAGTTCCATGAGTCACTTTCTGGTCCTGAGCCTTTTTTGCACACAAAGTCCTCCTGAACCCCAGGCCAGTATTGATGAAGCTACTGCTCCCCATCAAGATGGATTCAAATGGGATTTAATCCACTTGGGGACTATCACCCTTCCCTGTAGACTTTGGCACCCAATTCATTAGTCCTCAGGGTTGTCAGGTTAGTTAACTGCCAGCTGACACTCAGTGTTGAGTCGTGGCAGTCTGGTCTACTCTATTACCATAACAGGATAACCTGGCCAGACACCTGAGTTACAGTTTGGGTTTTGTTTTCATAGCAACATAATGTGTTGGAATGAAGCTATAGTGTTAATGCAAAGAGGAAGGCTTTCTGGTTCTTTTTATGTTAAAAGAATATTTTTAGATGCCTTTAGAGGCACATTGGCCTTTTATTTACATATTTATGCAATTCTTTTATTAGTTATATATTTTAAACAATTTCAAGAGGAACAAGAAAGTGACAAGTAGTGGAGAAGAGTTTTTCAACATTATAATACCTATTGTGGTGTAGTGGATCGAGTAAAGGACTAGGACTCCTAGAGTACAGGGTTCAAATCCCCCTTTGGGCATAGAAACTCGTTTGCGGTGTGGAACTGGTAAAACCACTCAGTGGTGGGATGTCAAAAATTTTACTACCCCACCATGATGTCATTAGTGTGGGCGGAGCTAACATCATGATGTCATGTCATGGGCGGAGCCAAAGAAAAAAAATACAAAATAATAAAAATAGGGAGCTTCAGGCGATAGGGAGCTTCAGGCTAGCAGCTTCTCTTCCTCCTCTCCGTTTGGGAGGACAGCAAGGAGGCCGTGCATATGTGCCAAACACTAGGCGTGCATGCACACCAAGTGCTTGGCATGCATGCGCAGTGGGGGAACCAGTTAAAAGGTAAGTCCCGAAGGTGGTTCCCCCCAAAAGCTGCTACAGGTTCTCTGGGACACTGGGAAAAGTTACTACCGGTTCTGGAGAACTGGTGAGAACCTGTTACATCCCATCGCTGAAACCACTACTTAAACATCTCACTTACCTTCAAGGCCCTATTAGGGTCACTATAAATCAATTCTCACTTAAAGGCAAATAACAAATAATGAGTACTGGTAATATATTCCTTTTAGAAGATAATTTTCCAGGTTTTGTCTGCACTATATGCCCCACAGATGTGTAAAACACCTTCAGGTGTAAAACCATCAAACCAAGATATCACTATATATAAAATGTGTTGTTGTTGATAAGTCACACAGTCAATTGCGACCCTTTGCAACCCCATGGACCATTGCACACCAGGGACCCCATCCTCCACCATCCTGCTCAACCTGCCCAACTCTGTGCCAATTGCAGAAACAATGCCCTCTATCCATCTCATTTTCTGCCACCCCCTTCTTCTTTTGCCCTCCACCTTTCCCAGCATTGATGCCTTCTCAAGAGAATCCTCTCTTTTCATTTGATGTCTAAAGTACTTTAGCTTCATCTTCAGTACTATTTGACCTTCCAAGGAGCAGTCAAGGTTGATTTCTTCTAAGATTAACCTGTTTGTTCTCCTTGCTCTCCATTGTACTCTCAAGACTCTCCTCCAACACCACATTTCAAAAGTGTCCATTCTTCTGTGCTCAGCCTTCCTTATGGTCCAACTCTCACAACCATACATTACTACCAGAAATACTATTGCTTTGACTATGTGGCCTTTTGTTTGTAAGATGATATCTCTACTTTTAACTTTGTCCCCCAGATTTCTCATAACTTGTTTCCCAAGAATAAGTCACCTTTTTATTTCATGGCTGCAATCACCATCTGCAATGATGTTGGATCCAAAGAAGGTAAAGTCTATCACTGCTTCTACCTCTTCCCCATCTATTTTCCAAGGACTGGCGCTATTATTCTTATATTGTAAGATTAATAGGAGTATTATTATATTATAAGAATAATAGGAGTATTATTAATAAAACCCATGTATTATTCACTTAGTAGCTTAGAAATGAAAAATAGTTCCTGCCATTTCTGATATTTAGGCTAGGAGTATTACACAGGATTGATAAATCTTAAGTCTTAGGTGTTGATCCATGTGATGGAAATTACAGAATCCATTCTTTGGGTCTCAGCTCATTGATTTGAAAGCTTTGTGAATGAGTACTTACAACCCTATTATTTTTTTTTGGGGGGGGGTCATTTTCATGGCTTCAGAACATGCTATTTAGCTATGCTTGGAAGTACCCCTCAAAATCCTGACCCCCAATTTTAGACACTGTAATAGATGACTTATGCTGACCTTTGAATATACCACAGAGTCTATGCATTGTCTGCCTGTCTTTCTTACACCCACACATCATTTTAAAATTATTGCTTAAAGAACTGTCGTATGTAACATTGCAGGTCTTTGCCCCTAAGTTTCATGGATCAAAATGCTCTTGCTGACCTGCTTCCCAAAGTACCACCATCAAAAATGGTAGTAACTATGCACAAAAAAGATATCAAAAGACATGGGATAATAAATATTTAGAAAAAAAGTCATTTCTCCCCTAAAACAAACCTGTGAGGATTGAAAATTTTCCTAGAATTAGGAGGAGGAATAGAAATTGGGGGAACAGAGGGAGGACAACAAAATGAAATTTCTGGAAAACTTAACAGTAAGCCCTTCTTGCAACTTGTACTTTTTCATCTTTAACTTGGAACTGAAGTGAACCTCTTTCCCCCATACCTTGACAATTTCCTAGGCATCACTTACACTCACTTGATCTTCAGCTGATTAGGCACTCCATAATACAAAACAATCTGTCTAGCAAGGGGTTCATACTGAATGTCTCAAATGTTGGTCTCAGTGCCAGGAAATATATTTTTTAAAAGTTTTAAAACAGACAACTGCTCTTTTTCTGCTATGATCAACTAAGCATGCAAGATTTTTTTTTAAAGGAACACATCTTGTGACTTCTTTAGATTAAGATCCAATATCCTCTCTGCAAAGTTACTGGTTATGTTTCTTGTTACTAATGTACTGTATTACCATTATTGTTGTATTTAGAGATGTGGATGGTGAAAGCTTTCATTTCAATTTTGTTTATGTTTCATTTCAGGATCACACCTATCCTTTCCTTTCTTCCTTTGTGCAATGGTCCTTTCATTCCACGGGAAAGGCAACACCTTTTAGAGTTATTTCAATTCATTTTTGCCCATTCATTTTCCTGGCTTTAGTAGTCCAAAGGTAACAAAGAACACTCAAAAATTATTCCAAAGGAAGGGCAAGGGAACAGAGAATAAATCTGAACCAAAAACAGACAAAAGTACAACCAGCCACCAACAACAACACAGCCAAACCAAACAGTGCCTGAAATCCCACAAAATATACACTTTAACAGAATACATACACAGTAAATTAACTAAATAACAATTCATCTCACATTGAAATGCTATAATTACTTAGCATTGTTCTAATAGCATTGCAAGCACTGACACAGCATAATAACCTCATTTGGGCATTCAATACATCAAAATGTGAGGCGGGGAGAGCACATCATCCCTTCCATCATCACTCTGGCCAAGAATAGGAGCACCTCCAGTACACGTCCTTGCTTTCAATATCCTGAAAAAGCAGGGTTCACAAAATTATAGAAAATCTCCACATGTAGGAAGAGAAAGCTCTTCACCACACATATTCCATATGGAGAGCAATGATAGAAGGAATGATGGAACAAGTGCATATTTGTGTATTGATTTAACCCTTATGTTGAACACTTGGTAATGTTGTAGTATTTTTCTTTGGGTGAATGGGGGAAAGATGGTGGCTTTCAGGGCTGTGAAAGACACTTAGGAGGCCCCTGTCACCTTTTCCACCCCTGAGCCTATTATACAAACTTTTCAAATGCAAGATGTTTATGACATCTGTGGGCTGAGGAATTTATTCAGTTATCTGAAACACTACTGGAACATTTTTTTTTTGGGGGGGGGGATGTGTTTCTCTCTCGTCATTCTGGACTTATAATTCCAAAATAAAAATAATATAATCACTGGTTATAATTGCTTTTTAAAAGAGAATGCTGAAAGAATTGGACATCTTTGGTTCCAGTTGGCGCAATCTGCTTCTTTGGTTAACTTCCAATTAATTGCGATCATCCAGTGTCTATTTTAGATCAACAGCCCACCCAGGAACTGGCTTTCACAATATTAACCACATCTTCCTTCTCTCTGTCATATTTATAGGCTTTGGGGCCTGAAAAGAAGTAGACGAATCCTAAAAAAAGAACAGAGAAGAAAAGAAAAGGGGGTGGAGAAAGGAGCGATTACTTGGGGATTTATTTCTTTTATCATTTATTTTATCAAATTTCTATGCCGCCCTCCTCACGAATGACTCAGGGCGGCTGACAACAAGTTAAAACATAATCAATAATACAAATTCACACTAAAATACCCACCCATCCCAAAAATAATAAAAAGTTAAAATTCCATAACTAAAAGATTAAAAGTGGCAAAGATTAAAAGATACAACTAAAAACATAGAGAGGGGGAGATGGGGAAGTCAAATGAGCCAGCAGGCCTGACTGACCAACTGTCCCAGACCCCATACCTGCCCCACCAGCCAGGTCTTCACACATTTTCTAAAGGACAGCAACTCTGTCTGGAGATGCAACTCTGTTGGCAGAAGGTTCCATAGGGCCGGAGTGGACACAGAGAAGGCCCTCCTTCTGGTGTTAGAGAGATGCACCTCTCTAGCTGATGGCACCACCAAAGAACCTTTCCAGTCCACTCTGGTGGGACAGACAGATGTTCTTGGGGTGTTGCGGTCTCTTAAGTAACTTGGCCCACTACCATGTAGGGCTTTAAAGGTAATGACCAGCACTTTGAATTGCACTCGGAGGCAAACTGGCAACCAGTGCAGCTCCTGGAGCAATGGTGAGGCACGAGCATAACGCCCGCACCCCATCACAATCTGGGCAGCTGCATTCTGGACCAGTTGCAGTCTTCGAATGGTCACCAAGGGCAGCCCCATATAGAGCACATTGCAAAAGTCAAGTCTGGAGGTGACCGAAGCGTGAGTGATCATGAACAAGGAGTCCTGGTCTAGGAGCGGGCGTAACTAAAGTATCACATGAAGTTGTGCAATAGCCCTCCTGGCCAGGACTGCCACCTGCTCTTTGAGCAGTAGTTGTGAGTCCAGGAGGACCCTCAGATTATGAGATCCTACGGGATATAGGATTTGAGAAGCCAGTGTCTACCGTTAAATTTCCATGGGATCCTGACATACGATCTCTCTCCTATCCACCAATATAATCCATATTTGTTTTCAAAAAAAAAAAAACCTATTAATTAATTAAAAAGATTAAAAACCAATTTAACTAATTAGATTTTTCTTTTACATTAAGCAAGCACAATATTGAAAATAATTAATAACTAGGGAAGTTTGGATTTTCTGGACTACAAATACCATAATTAATGGACAGGGTTGGGTGAATTCAGTTCTGGAAACCATCATATCTACTACTGTGGACAAGAAAATCTTAGGAGAAACTGAGTAGCCATAATAGTCAATAAAAGAGTGAGAAAAGCAGTAATGGGATATAATCTTTAAAATGACAGAATGATCTCCATCAGAATCCAAGGCAAACCATTGAATATCACTGTAATTCAAGTATATGGACCAACTACTGATGCAGTTGAGATGACAGTTGACCAGTTCTATGAGGAATTACAGCATATCATAAAACAGACACCAAAAAATGATGTCCATGTTATTATAGGAAATTGGAATGCCAAAGTAGGAAATCAAAAATTAAATGAAATAACAGGCAACTTTGGTCTTGTAACACACAATGAAGCAGGGCAAAGATTGATAGAGTTATGCCAAAATAACACGCTGGTCATAGCAAACACTCTCTTCCAGCAACACAAGAGGAGACTTAACACATGGACCTCACCAGATGGCCAACATCGAAACCAGATTGATTATATACTCTGCAGCCAAAGATGGAGAACCTCCATACAGTCAGCAAAAATGAGACCTGGAGCAGACTCTGGCTCAGATCACAATCTATTGATTGCAAAATTCAGACTTGGACTAAAGAAAATAGAGAAAACAATTAGGCCAGACAGGTATGACCTAGACAACATCCCTAAGGAATACACGATGGAGGTGTGGAACAGATTTAATGGTTTAGACATGATAGACAGTGTACCAGAAGAATTATGGACAGAGGTTTGGGACATCATACAGGAGGCAGCAAGTAAAACCATACCAAAAGAAAAGAAGCATAAGAAAGCAAAGTGGTTGTCTGATAAGGCTCTTAAAATAGCAGAGGAAAGAAGAAACGCAAAAGGCAAAGGAGAAAGGAAAAAATTCAATCAATTGAAAACAGACTTTCAAAGAAAAGCAAGGAGAGATAAGGAAACCTTCTTAAATGAACAGTACAAAGAAATATAGGAAAACAACATAAGGAGTAGAACTAGATATATATATATATTTTAAAAATGGGGAAATCAAGGAAACGTTTAAATTGAAAATGACCATGATAAGGGACAAAATGGCAAGGAATCAGCTGATGCAGAAGAGATAAAGAAAAGATGGCAAGAGTACTCAGAGGAACTCTACAAAAATGACCTCAACACCCCTGATAATAATCACAATGATGAAAACATTTAACTTGAGCCAGACATTCTAGAGAGTAAAGTCAGGAAGGCCCTAAAAAGCACTGCAAACAACAAAGCCAGTGGAGATGATGGTATCCGAACTGAATTTTTCAAAGTCCTAAAAGATGATGGAATCAAAGTATTGCATTCTATATTTCAGTAGATTTGGAAAACACAACAATGGCCATAGAATTGGGGAAAAAATCAGTATATGTTCCAATTTCCAAAAAGGGCAATGGCAAAGAATGTTCAAATTATTGAACAATTGCACTCATCTCACATGCTAGCAAGGTTATGCTCAAGATAATACAGGATAGGCTTCAGCAGCACATTGAGAGACAATTACCAGAAGTGCAGGCTGGTTTCCAAAGAGGCAGGGGAACTAGAGACCACATTGTCAACATACATTGGATCATGGAGACAACAAAGAAATACCAGAAACAAGTCTACTTCTGTTTAATTGACTACACCAAGGCCTTTATCTGTGTGGACCACAACAAAATGTGGCAAATAATTAAAGCGGTGGAAATACCAGACCGCCTTATATGCCTCATGAGAAATCTGTACATGAATCAAAAAGCAACAGTTTGGACAGAATATGGAATGGCAGGGTGGTTTGGAATAGGAAAAGGAGTAAGACAAGGCTGCATTTTGTCATCCTGCTTATTCAACTTATATACAGAGCACATAATGTGCAATGCAGGGATGGACAAATCACAAGTTGGAATCAACAGTTTGGATATGCAGATGATACTACCTTAATGACAGAAAGTGTGGAAGACCTAAAGAAGTTGCTGTTTAGTTTGAAAGCAGAGAGTGCAAAAGCTGGCTTGAGACTCAACATCAAGAAAACCAAGACAATGGCAACTCCTTGGAAAACAGATGGGGAAGAAGTAGAAGCAGTGGCAGACTTTACTTTCCTAGGATCCAAGATCACTGCAGATGGTGATTGCAGCCATGACATAAAAAGGTGACTAATTCTTGGGGGATAAGCTATGAGAAACATGGGGAACATAGTTGAAAGCAGAGACATTCTATGCATCCTGGAAAAGCACTTCATAGCATTCTTGATTTGCTCAATAATGCTATGCAGCAGAAGCTCCCATCTTCTGTCCCAGTTCCTCCCAATCTAGCAGTTCGAAAGCAAAAAACTGCAAGTAGAGAAACAGGTACTGCTTTGGCATGAAAGTTAAAAGCATTCCACACATCTAGTCATGCCTACCACATGATCACAGAATAATCTGCAGACACAGACTATCTGGCTCCTTGGCTGTAAACAGAGATGAGCACTACCTCCTAGAGTTGGATATGACTAGCTTTTGAGCAAGGGAGACCTTTACCTTTACCTAATTTAGAAGGAACAATAGCCTGAGCAAGATGATTCTACAGCCATGACTGAGCCATTGTTTTTGTCCTATTAAGGGAGTTAGGCTCTTAGCTTTGGAATAAGTTCAGTCAGTTGTGTACTGCGTGGGTTGTGTATTCTGGAACTTAAGGCCGGAAGTGGGGTAGAGTACAGTACTTGTGCCTTTGTGTCTGACATCTGCATCTTATTTCATGATGTAAGAATTCAACTGCTTTGAGATGTGACTGTCCTCATGTGGAAAATACTCACCATTCACTTCTACTGCTGCATCTATGTGGCCTCTGATTCCTGAGAACTCTTCCTCGATATTCTTTGGGTAATCCTTCTCCATTTTTCTTTTCGCTTCATCATAGCTTTTAAGACATGGGAGAACATAAAGAGGAACCTTTTCTCACTATATAGCAATCTATGTAGAGATATATATTTATAGAATTTTAACCCACATGGGTTTATGCAACAATGCCCTTGGAGACCCTTTCAATGTGGCTATTGCAACAGAATTTCAACATTTGTTTTGTAACCATTGTACTTTGAACCGTATTTAAGCATTTCTGTTTGATTGTCCAGTTGTGACTTTATGGGTCCCATCTCATAAATAAGGAATGGCTTCTTGGAAGTGACTAGTGCCCATCTACATTATTACTGCGTTCAGATTTTTAAAACATTTTCTTTCTTAAGTTGTATTGCTACAAATCCCCCAGACAAGCATAACCAAGGTCATACTGGCTTTGAGAATCCAAGAAAAACAACTTTTCCAAATCTTGCTTCTGTTTTCAATGAACCATAGCCAGATAGATGTATTTTGGTCATGATAAGCAAGTCTTAAAAGAGGTGTTTGTCTTTTCCTGGTCTTTAGTCTATATCAGTGTTTCCCAATCTTTGCTTTTTGAACTTCAATTCCCAGAAGCCTAAGCTTCTGGGAATTGAAGTCCCCCTGTGGGGCATGGGCCCCACGTTGGGAACCACTGGCCTATATATAGAAATATATGTTAAGTTTCATGAAGCTATCATCCATGATAGTTGTCAACATATATGTCTAAGTCAGTAACCATCAGTATGTTTTATGGCAGAGAATTCCAGTAGAATAATGGAATTGTAGGGGTAGCTTGGCTAGATTTTTTAGTTCCATGCTATAAATGTAGGAGAAAGATATACCTTTATTGGACCACTAAAAAGCCAGAGTTTGAACTCATCTCCAACCGACCTGGTGCAGACACTTGCCATTAATTTAGGAATAATTTATTTATTTATTTTATTTTTATTTACTCCAATTTCTATACCGCCCTACTCGGCTGGGCCGACTCAGGGCGGTTCACAAACAAAGAGTAAACAGTAAATTCATAGACACATCACATAAATATACAATATATAACTCAACATCGTTCCATCACAAAAGTTCAGTAAGCATCAATCTCAACAACAATAAAACTATAAAATTCATCAAATATGCACAAAAAATTTAACAATTGTCGAAAGTCCTGGCACCGCCGCAGCCCTTGAACATAGCCTCTGGAAGAGGTGGAGGGAGTCCCGGCTGGGCACGGCGGTAGTCTCTTCCCCCGGCCGCAGGTGTGTTCCGTGGCGGCGGGGCGAGGAATGCTCTGCCGGGGGAAGTCCTGCCGCTACCGCGGCCAGGGAGGCTCCTTTTTCCTTCCTTCCTCCCGGCCGGTGACGAGGGCCGGGAGGGCGCGGCAGCAGCAGCAGCAGCGGCGGCGTTTTCGGGCCTCCCTCGCCTAGGGAAGCCCCTTTTATCTTCCTCCTGGCCGGTGACGAGGGCCGGGAGGGCGCGGCAGCAGGAGCAGCAGCGGCGGCGTTTTCGGGCCTCCCTCGCCTAGGGAAGCCCCTTTTATCTTCCTCCCGGCCAGTGACGAGGGCCGGGAGGGCGCGGCAGCAGCAGTGGCAGCGGCGGCGTTTTCGGGCTTCCCTCGCCATAGTGCATTTTATGCACTATGCATAAAATGATGATGCATAAGTATGAAGAAGTGGGTTTTTATCCACAAAACGTCTCACTGATTACGGTATTGTTTTTAGTAGCTCAATAATGAGATCCCCTTTTCCTGCATTTGTATCATGTAAAGACACATGATCTGTTTCCTCCACACTCTTGCAGGTAATTGATGCCCCACTAAGCATGCAAGATCTATACCCCCCCCTCTCACACATACACACACACACGTGTGTGTGCGTGTGTGCGCACACATGCATGTCTATTTTTATGGTGCATTACCAGAGCTAGCAACTAGAGGTCACTGTCTGTAATGTAAAATATAGGATTTGCTGCTATCCACAGTTTCAAGTATCCACCCTGGGTCTCAGGACATATCCTTTATGGCTACAGGGGTGGGTATGACACTTGTATAACATTTTATTTCTCTCCATGCATTGGTGAAGTGCATATAGAGAACAGCTGAAAAGGACTAAAATCTAATCATTTCTCAACACAATTCTAGACATGAATTCGCTTTACTTTTTCTCTTTCCTTCCATTAGCAATTTAAAAAATATATCTACTTTTATTAGGAGACAATAATAGAGGAACCTGTAGTATTCATCTCCTATAAAGAAGAGGGTCTTCTTTTCATCCTGCAAGTAGACAGCTGCATCGATGTGTAGTACGTTTCTAGGAAACCCAAAGTCCAGAATTCTTCGTGGGGGACCCTGCATTCTGAATCCCCGAGTTGTCCAGTAATGAGGGCCTGGCAAACAAAAAATAAACAAAATGGTACAACATTTGCAGTACATTTAGAGTAAGAATCCTCCATCATTTAATACAGGGGTGCCCAAACTATCGCCCGCAGGCTGGATCTGGCACGTGGCACCATTTTATCCAGTCCACACTGCCCTTGCTGCTCCTGGAGTGGAAGTAAAATGTGCATGCACAAAACACTGCTATAAATGACCCGTGACTGTCATAAACACATTTACAGCTGCTTTATATTTACATTAAGGCATATTATCCTAGTACCTAACTTCTTTAACTGTTGAAAAGTTGAAAAGTGCCAAAATGAAGCCATCTTGTGAATTCATTCTGTAGTTCCTTCCATCTGACCTAGTGTGAGAAAGATTAGCCAGAATAAGCTTTAAAGTCTGGTTTAAAAACTCAGGTTGAATTGTGTTTGGGGTGGGTGGGTGGGTGGGTGTATTTTAATGTATTTTTAATTTTATTTATTTATTTAACTTATTTGTGGATTTGTGTTGTGGGTGGCTGGGTGGGTGGGATGATGTGTGTGTGTGTGCTTATTTTTATTTTATTTATTATTATTTTTTCTTTGGCCCCGCCCATAACGTCATGACATTGGCTCTGCCCACGACATCATGATGTCATGATGTTAGCTTCGCCCCACACTGTGATGACATCACGGCGGGGTAATAAAAATTTTGACATCCCACCGCTGCTTTGAAGCCATTTCCCCCTTATCCAAAGGGCTCCATTTCACCCCAAAGCGCCTCCCCAGCCATTCTGGAGTGGTTGGGAATGCGCTTTGGTGTGAAACAGAGCCCAGGAAAAGCCTTGGACGAAGGGGGAAGTGGAGCCAGGTCCCACCACTGCTTCTTACATGACATGCCTGTGGCTCAAAAAGTTTGGGTACCCCTGATTTAATGTGAGGATCTATGCTTCATTTCATTGAAAGAGAAGTTCAGTGAGTCTATCCACAAGAAGTATCTTTAATGCCTTTCAGCCATAGATTTGCACTCGGTTTGCTAAAAACATGCTCCTTGTGACTGATTTTCTTTTTTGACACCTGACTTTCTTTGTTATAACATTCTTAAACTAGTGGAGTGGGGGGGGGGACTGACAAAAGAAAATAGAAACTCATACAATTTGCTTTGTAAATGGAAAACTCTTGTCTTGAAAAATCATGTTAGTTTAGGGCAGCTTTCCCCAGCATGTACCCTCTAAATACAGAGTTGGACTGAGGTCCTTCATAATCCCCACTCCCATGTTCACAGGGGATTATGGGAGCTGCATTCCAACTCATTTGGAGGTCATCAGGTTGTGAAAATCGGATACAGTATAAGGAAGCAGGTTGTCCTCCAAATACCTTTCCCCTCATTTTCACTACATTATTCATGGGGGTCAAAATAAAAGAAGGGCTCCTTTACAGTATAAACAGTAGCACCTCTTCTGTTTCTAAAAATATTATACTTTCATAAGGAACTGCGGTGGCTTAGTGGTTAAGATGCTGAACTTGATGACTGAGTGCTTCACGAACGAGTGAGCTCCCATCTCTGTCCTAGTTCCTGCTAACCTAGCAGTTCGAAAGCAAGAAATTGCTAGTAGATAAATAGGTACCATTTCAGTGGGAAGATAAACAGCGTTTCGTGTCTAGTCATGCCTGCTACATGACCACAGAAATGTCTGCAGATGCAGACAGAACTGGCTCTTTAGCTATAAGCAAAGATGAGCACCGAACCCTAGAGTCAGATATGACTGGCTTTTGAGTAAGGGCAACCTTTACCTTTACCTAATACTTTCATCCTGTTTCCAAGCACCTTTCAATATAAAGTAACATCGTTCTAAGGGGCTTCAGAAAAATTAAAATGGCAGCTAAGAGTAGAGATTCCTGATGGGTTTTTTAAAGGTTCCTCAAACATCCTTCAGAAAGAATTTGCACCATCCAGCACACTTTGTCCAAATATTGTTACTGTTTAAGTGCCCCATCAGCTCTAGTTTTTTAGATATGGCTTATTCACATTAGGCCAATCTAACCATACTGGTTGCATATATAACCAGAGGCGTAGCAAGTGTGTAGGCCACCTGGGCGGAGTGAAATTTTGCCGCTGCCCCCCACAAAATTTCTGCCCACCCAAACTTTTTTTGGCCCACCCAAATATTTCCCCACTCCCAAAATAAGTATTATTAAAACAATCAATTTACGAATGGTGAGGCAAATACAAGTGTAGTCATAAGAACAATGTATAATGACATCATCGATATCTCATGAACTAGAGCTGCTAGAACAAAATGGATGGCATTTTCGGAATCAGCTGCACAAAAATGCCCGAAATCAGTTGAAAAATTTTAGGCACCAAGAAAAAAACATTTTTTTGGTTCCCCAGTGTTTTCAATCATGTATCAGATGTGACTTCTTTTTCTTCTGCCGTATCCGAACCTGAATATTGGTGATCATCATGGTGATCAACCATGAAGACTGTCCTGAGAATATAATGCAATGGACTTCCATCAGCTTTCTGTATCACAACATGACACTCGTACCACGGATCCAGTTCCTCAAGTCACTTTCTGATCTGGAGCCCTTTTGGCCCTGGCAACCAATGGCCTGCAGTGCCAAATCATTAGGTCCTCGCTCTTGTTCCAGTTGCTGCCGCCGCCGCTGCCTGTAGCGGCCAATGCCATGTTTACAGCTGCCATAAATGCATTTACGACAGCCACAGACCTGTTTACGGAACTCTCTGAGGGTGTGACCTGGCCCCCCGACATAAAAAGGTTGCTGATCCCTGGTCTACTCTATTACCATAGCTACATAGCAGGATATGTCTGACGAAGCAAATTGTAATGCACGAAAACACAGACTGAAACAAATCTGGCTAGCTTTTAAATGTCACATTTTTGTTTCCTTCCTTTGTTTTTGTTAACACATGTTCATTCCTTTTTGCAGGCAAGTTTTAGAGCAGAAGCAGAGACAAGTGTTGACTTTGCTGCCCCCTAATGTTGTGTTTTTCATAATTTTTCTTTTTGTCTGGAAGAGTTTACAATGAAACAGTACTCCTCCTTGCTCCCCTTTGTAGAATTGATAATTTTAGGCTGCATTCAACAGATGTCAGTAAGAATTTACAGAGCTTTCCTTGTTCCTGAGATCATCTGCAAAAGATTCCTCTAGGTGTGTGAAAATATAACATAATCAGGAAATTTGGTTATTGATGAAAGATGTAAACACAAAAGCACAAGGGGGCAGCAGGACTACTTCTGTGGACATAAATCTATTCTGGCCCAAGTAGGGTTTTCAAGGCATATCAGGTACTTAAGATGTGTTTTACCACTGCTGCCCCACCCCCTGTGAGTTCCCATAGCTGAACAAGAATCTAGGTGCTCTGAGTCTCAGTTCAACCCTCCGCCAACTTACCACCTCGCTACAATAATTCCATTATGTTCAGTCATACAGTTGAGTCCAACCATTTGTGACCCCCATGGACCACAGCATGCCAGGCTCGTCAGTCATTTGCCACCCACCAGAATCTGCCCAGATCCACATTTTATTTATTTTTATTTATTTATTTAGATTTATATCACCGCCCACTCACCATGGCGACTCAGGGCGGTTTACAGTAAGGAAAAAAACACACACACACATACAGCACAAACAGCTAAAATCCATTCCTCCTCCCGGCCAGAGGACGTTAGTCTTATCCTTCCCTGGGCAGGTAGGGCCCAGGATTAGGCAGTGGAAGCTTCCATCTAAAAACCTTAAAACTGTTAAAATTTAAAATTAAAATCTAAAAAAGATTAAAAACAGATTAAAAACACACCAGATGCTACAATTACTAATTTAAAAGTAGAGAAAGAGAGGGGCTCAGATCATCCAGTGTGCTGGGGTCATTATACCTTCCGCACCCCATATCTGTCCTGCCAGCCATGTTTTTAGATTCTTCCTAAAGGGCAGCAGCTCTGTCTGGAGACGTAGCTACATTCGCAGGAGGTTCCATAGGGCCAGAGCAGACACAGAGAAAGCACTCCTTCTAGTGCCAGAGAGATGTGCCTCCCTGGCCAATGGAACAACTAGGGAGCCTCTCCGGTCCGCTCTGGTGGGATGGGCAGATGTTCTTGGGGTGAGGCGGTCTCTTAAGTATCCTGGCCCACTACCATAGTCAAGTCTGGAGGTGACCAAACCATGTGTGAGCATGAGCAAGGAGTCCTGATCTAGGAGTGGGCATAACTGGCATATAACACGAAGTTGTGCAAAAGCCCTCCTGGCCACGACTGCCACCTGCTCTTTGAGCAGGAGTCGTGAGTCTAGGAGGACCCCCAGATTACACACCAGGTCTGTTTGGGGCAAAACCGCCTCATCCAAAACCAAAGATGGTAACTCCATTTGTTCTTTCCTAGCATTAGGACCTTCTCAGTGAGCTCTCTTTTCTCATTTGGTGGCCAAAATATTTTAGCTTCATCTTCAGTATCTATCATTCCAAGGAACGGTTAGGGCTGATTTCCTTTAGAACAGTAACACCTCACATAATGAATTTAATTCATTTTGTGAAGCTGCTCGCTATGGGAGTTTTTCGCTATGCGAGTCAGACTCGCATTGCGAAAATTCCTATGGGAAAACTCGCATAACGAACTTTTTTAGGGGAAAAACTCACATAGCGATTTTTTCTCATTATACAAGTTTTCCCCCATAGAAACACTCGCTATGCGAGCATTTCCATAGGGGAAGTCTGACTTGCATAGCAAAAAATTTCGTTATCGAGTCAGCTCGCTTTTTGAAAAACCCGCTCGTTAAGCGAGTTTTTCTGTAAGCGAGTTGCTTGCTAAGCAAGGTTTGACTGTAACTGGTTTGCTCTCCTTGCAGTCCATAGGACTCTCAAAAGTCTTCTGCAGCCAGTATCAACAGGCAAATTTCATGTACTTGAGAGTTAATCTAGTAGTTTAATCTGATTTTGAAACTGAAGGGGCTAAAGTGGAACTGAGAAACCTGTAGCCTTCCAGATGTTGGATTCTCATTCATGTTAGCCCTGTGCTGAGGTAGAATTATTCTTTTACTAACACCTGGAGGACTTCATGTTTTGTATGTCAAGGCTAAAGCATGACCAGTGTCAAGGACTATAAGTGTAAATTTGTCCGTGAAAGGAAACAACTTACTAGTATACGATGTCATATTCACCAACTGGGCAATTGAACACTGTAGCCTGTGTTGAGCAACCTTAATGAGATTATGGACCAAATCTTTGCCCTCAGATCCCCTTCCTTACACTCCATTTTGTGGCCCCAGATGTTCTTGGACTTCAGTTCCTATAAGCCCTGATCAGCAAGTGTGCTGACTTGGGCTTCTAGTAATTGAGGTCCAAGAACACCTGGAGGCCCAAGTTTGAGAAACCCATTAGGATGATACTTGGCTTCAAAAGGCCCCAAATCTCATACAAATCTTTTTCTTCTCTTATTTTATTTAAATCCCCAGAGCAAGAGAGTGTATATTTACAAAATGTTGAACAGGGTCTGGTATCAAGTCAGCTCAAGCCTAGAGGAGAAACCAATGGAGAAAATTATAATATTAAGCTCAACTATAAATGACAGACAAGTACAGACATACCTGATGAAAAATTAAAAGCTTGCTTGTGTAGTCAGATGGGTGTGATTACATGATATGATTTTTCAGCATCTTCTCCCTGGGTGAGAGGAGGATATCTTTCCCATTGCAGTAAAACCATATTAATTTTCCTATGGAGAAAAACGTTCCCAGGATTTACAGCAGATAAAAATATTAAGCATTCTATCTCTTGAATGATCATATATGGCAAGGTGTCTCAACCTTGTTGCCCTGGATGTTCTTAGACTTCAATTCCCATAAGCCCTGATCAACAGGTGTACTGACTTGGGCTTCTGAGAATTGAAGTCCAAGAACACCTGGAGCGCCAAGGTTGAGAAACCCTGATGGATCAAAGAGCTCATGAATACTATTGGGTGCAGAACATTACCTTTCACAAAGCCTTCATATTAAGTTCATGTATCGCCAGTAGAAATGAACAAAGAGAAAGAAAAAGTGTTCATCTGGTAGCAATAGACAAAATGACTGTGATCTTCACCTAAAAAATGTTCCTGATGCAACGTCATTAATTAAAAGCAAAGCAATCACACTTATATACTCTCCCATAGCACTTAGTGCACTCTCTGGATGGTTCACAGGTTAATTAGCATTTTGCTCCAAACTTGCTGGGTACTCAGTTTACCGACCTTGGAAGGATGGAATGGAAGGCTGAATCATTAAAGCCTTGTGATGCATCAGCATTAATTTTAGATGCGGTAAAAATGAAGGTTGTGCAGGAAAGAGAAGGAATTGTAAGAGTGTAAAAAAGCAGAGGCTCCCTGCTTTGTCCTTTCAAGAAGGAATTAAAAGAAAACTGTGGCCATTAGACTTGTCTGGCCAGCTTATCTGGCTATGGTAATTGTTGTTGTTCAGTTGCACAGTCGATTCCGACGCTTTGCGACCCCATGGACCACTGTCGCCCAGGCACTTCTGTCCTCCATCCTCCTCCTCAACTCGCTCAGTTCTATGCCCGTTGTCTCTACAATACCATCTAGCCATCTCATTTTTGGCCATCCCCTTCTTCTTTTGCCCTCCACCTTTCCCAGCATTAAGGCTTTCTCAAGTGATTCCTCTCTTCTCATTTGATGCCCAAAGTACTTTAGCTTCATCTTTACTATTTGACCTTCAAGGGAGAAGTCAGGGTTGATTTCTTCTAAGATTGACCTATTTGTTCTCCTCACTGTCCAGGGGACTCTCAAAACTTTCCTCCAGCACCACATCTCAAAGGAATCTATTCTTCTGCGCTCAGCTTTCCTAATGGTCCAGCTCTCACAACCATACATTGCCACCAGGAATACCATTGCTTTGACTAGATGAATTTTTTGTTTGCAATGTGATGTCTCTACTTTTCACTATGTTCCCCAGGTTTCTCATAGTTTGCCTTCCAAGAATCAGTCACCTTTTTATTTCATGGCTGCAATCACCATCTGCAGTGTGCTTTGATTCTAGGAAAGTAAACTCTGTCACTGCTACTATTTCTTCCCCATGTATTTTCCAGGGACTGATAGGGCCTGTTGACATTATCTTGGTTTTCTTTATATTGAGTAGACAATACTACCAGCAACTCAACGTCAAGTGTCAGGTGGTGGCTAACTAACCTGACAACCCTAAGGACTAATGGCTTTGGGTGACAAAGTCCGCAGGAAAGGGTGCTGGTTCCCAAGTGGATTAAATCCCACTTGAATCCAACTTGATGGAGCTTCATCAATACTGGCCTGGGGCTGAGGAGGACTTTGTGTGCCAAAAGGGCTCAGGACCAGAAAGTGACTTGCGGAACTGGATCAGTGGCACAGGTGTTATGCTGCGATTCAGAAGGCAACTGAAAGGCCACTGCATTATATTCTCAGGATAACCTTCATTGCTGATCGCCATGAGGATCACCAATATTTGGATTAAAATACAGCAGCAGAAGAAGGTTGTCCACTAGATGGCAAACAGAACCTTGAGATGCCCCGATACAGGTGGCTGAAACTGTTTTCATGATTTTTAATTTTTTTTTAAAAAAAGACAATACTAGGTAAATGGGGCAGCTTTTTCTTTCTTAATTGTTGTTCAGAACAACTTCAGTTAGAGCATTTTTATTCCATAGCCCAATGACAACTCTGTCCATTGAAGAAGTTGGAGAATTGTCTGGAATGGGGAACTAGAGCTGACACTTGGATATTGAAAAAAGCACTCCACAATTCTAAACTTCTTTTGGTTGACATTTGCTGAAGTGTTTGTAAATCAAGGTGACTCATTTTTATTTTATTATAACAACAGAAATAACAGCAACAAAATACAAATAAAATATAAAACAAAATAATTTGCATATGCCTGTAGTTATAAAAATTACTTATGTGCACTCACCACCAATGGTACATTATATACCTTCATTTAACTATTTTCCATATAACATTTATATATTTGTCCCCTCTTTCCAAAAAGACATAGAATCTTGCCCTGGCCTTTCTCCTTTCACTAAAACATAATCGATATATTATCCCCATTTTTCTCTAAAATCCTTTTTTTTTACTAATCCTTTTTACAATTTTAGCTCTCGTCAATCTGTCATTTATTGCCATATTCCATATCTCTTTATATCAATCATCCAATTCAAATTCACAATCTTCATTCCAAATTTTAACAACAACCAATCTCAAAGCTGTTACCATTATAGTAATCATTTTTTCCTGTTCCTTTCTATCTGCTTATTTCCAAAACCATTAGTAATGCTATTTTAGGCCACATTTCCATGTTTATAATGACTCGTTAAAAATAGGCCCATTAATAACTATTTCAGAATTGGGCTATAAATTGAAAATCCTGCTAAATGTGCAGGCTCTTACTTGATATTACCTTCTGAAACATTCAGGGGATTCCAGAGAGCTTAAAATTACTGAGTGGAAAGTACCCATGTGAACTAATTGGAGAAGGAAAAAATCTTTGTTTTTCAAGATTTTATGCTCTTCCAGGTTTGCCTTGAGAATGCCAATCCAAGATTCTCTTTATTTCAAATTGAACTGTGCAAATGCAAAGGTAAAGGTCGCCCTTGCCCGAAAGCCAGTCATATCCAACTCTAGGGTTCAGTACTCATCTCTCTTTATAGCCAAAGAGCCAGCACTGTCTGCGTTTTGGAGATGTTTCCGTGGACATGTGACAGGCACAACTAGACACCTGAGTGCACAGAACACTGTTTACCTCCCTACCAAAGTGGTACCTATTTATCTACTTGCAATCTCTTGCTTTCGAACTGCTAGATTGGCAGGAGCTAGGACAGAGACAGAAGCTCACTCCATTGTGAAGTACTCAGGTCTGAAACTGCTGAACAGCTGACCTTCCAGTCATCAAGTTAAGCATCTTAACCACTAAGCCACTGCAGTCCTTTTGTGCAAAGGTACCCTAGGCTAAATTTGGAGAAAGATCAATGGCAGTGATCTGAATCAGCAGTGGAGATAACAGTGATCCACTTGGGCTGGTCTCCGCCAATCAGCTGCAGCCCTTCTCTACTGATTGGTGATAACAGTCTGTGGCAACAATGGAGATGGGCCACAGCTGATCAACGAAGACATAAGAACGCATACACCAACTCAAACCACCTGATTCCAGTACAGTGTTTTACTATTGTGTAGCTACACCCTGAGTCAGACATAGAAGTAGTTTCTAGATCAGGGTTTCCAAACCCTGAGCACCCAGATGTTCTTGGACTTCAATTCCCAGTAGCTCTGATCAACAGGTATGCTGACCTGGGCTTCTGGTAATTGAAGTCCAAGAACATCTGGGGGCACAAAGTTGGGTAACCATGTTCTAGATCATCCTGAGCACTGGAATCTTGCCTGATTTTGGAAGTGAAGCAGGATTGGCATTTTTTTTTAGTGGAAGAGAATCCATCAGGAAATATCAAGGAATATCAGATTCGTCTCCCCCAGGAATCGGACCTGAAATCATGGTGAGCTGTTTTTTGTCAGTGTTGATGAACCAAAAAGTCTGATTTAGTGTGTAAAGCAGTTTCCCATATGTCTGTGGGAGAAACCCTACTCAGTATTGTGCAATAGATACAGTGATGGGATGTCAAAAATTCTACTACCACGCCATGATGTCATGGACGTCATGGGCGTGGCCAATGTCATGACGTCATGACGTCATGGGCGGAGCCAACGTCATGACGTCATGACGTTGTGGGCAAGGCCAAAAATAAAAATAATAATAAAAAAAATAAACATGCACACAGACCCGTAAATAACTTAAAGAAATAAAATAAATAAATAAATAAAATAAAAATTAAATAAAAGTACACCCACCCACCCAAAACACCATAAACCACCCACCCACCCCAAACACAAAACCCTCACTTACCCTTCTTGGGGCCGACGACCCCCATGGCCCGGGGCCACACGGCAAGGCACGCCCCATCGCCGCCGGAACCGAGGAGGAGGCGGGGCGCTCCATGTTGGCTCCAATTTTTAAAAAACTGGACCCGGAGCCACTGCCTGCTGCTACTGTCACCGCTGCTGCCGCCTCCCGCCATCGCCATCGCCGGGGGGGGTGGAAGGAGGAGAGGGAGGGGACTGGAGTGCCGGGAGCGTTTCTGTAATTGATCCGGGTAGATGCATTTGCTTTTTCCCTCCTTCCTTTTCGTTCCGGAGCTTTCTCTTCCCCGCCTTGCCCGTTGATCGGCTCCCATCCCGTCTTCTTCGTTGCCGCCGCCGCTGCTGGAACCGGAGGAGGAGGAGGCGCGCTCCGCTGGCCTGGGGCGACGGCGGCAACGGCGGCGATGGCGATGGCGGGAGGCGATGGCGGGAGGCGACAGTAGCAGCAGGCAGTGGCTCCGGGTCCGGTTTTTAAAAATTGGAGCCAACATGGACATGGAGCGCCCCGCCTCCTCCTCGGTTCCGGCGGCGATGGCAGGAGGTGGCAGTGGTGATAGAAGCACCAGGCAGCAGCAAACGGCGGCAAGCGGCTCCACAGGAGGCTCCAGTCAGGGGCGGCCGGATCCAATTTTTTTTAAATCGGAGAAAAAAAATGGCTCCAATTTAGTGCGCATGTGTCAGATTGAGTTTCTGCGCATGCGCACTAAATTGGAGCCATTTTTGCTCCAATTTTTTTTAAAATTTTCCTCCCGGTGAGGCGTCCGATCCGGACGCCTCAAAAACGGTTTTACCCCCACGGAGAGCCCTCCGGAAATCCTTAAAACGGTTCTGTGGATCCGGTCAGAACCGGTGTCATCCCATCACTGAATAGATATAGATGCAGGCTCCCAAGAGTTTAATAACTGGCTTAGTCAAAAAATTCATTTGGTTCCATTCCAACTATGAACAAAGAGAAAGTTATGCAGTCGCTAAGGTCGGAAACAGATCTTAAGACAGTAATTAAACCTAAAAGTAAATGTAAATGTTGCAGAGAGGTGATCAGGGCTTTTTATTTGCAGTTTGCCGAATCAGACTTCAAAGGAATCCTGATTACCTGACACTGAACAAAACAGCTATTCACATAGGTTTAGAGGTGAGAGAAAGTCTTTCAATGACACTCTGATGTTTTCGTTAGTCAAGGATATTCTGGTCTCATATTACCTCTCCAGGCTGTTTCTGGCTTCAGTCCATTTATATAGTGGAAAAGTGGGAAATGCAGTCACTCATGACAACTGCCATAGTCAGCCCCACCCAGCCCCACTTTATGGGAAGAATCCAAAAATATAAGGAACTACCGTATTTGCCGGCGTATAAGACAACTGGGCGTATAAGACGCCCCCCCAACATGTTCACTCAAAATATAGTTTTTGTTATATACTCGCTGTATAAGACTACCCCCTCTTCCGCACACCTTCCACACACCAAATAAAACGTAAAAGAACATCAGATTTGATTTCAATATGTTAATTTACCGTATATTCAAATGCTTATGACATGCAGAAAAACTGTCACAAGGCTGTATGTTATCAAACATGTACAGTAAACATAAAACAGTGCAAGTAAACATAAAACAGTCCAAGTCCCTAGCAAGTTTGCTGGCATGAGTTTCCCTTTAAAAGCCTTCAAACTCCTGTTTGTCATCTGATATGAAAAGTTCATTAATGCATCAATGCAATCAATGTCTTAACCATACTGTTTAATACATACCGGTATTAGTGTATAGTGATTTGTACTGTAATTGTTTTCTTTTTTTCTTTTTAATACAGTACTTTTTTTCCTTGTTGTTTGTTAAACTCTAATAAAAATACGGTACTTTTTTTAAAAAAGAGAATGGCTCTGCCTCTCCCCCCGGATTTGCTCCACTTGGCCAATGAAGCAGCCTGGTGGTGAGTGCAGCTGAGGATGGTTCTGCCCTCTCCCCCCGATTTGCTTAACCTGGCCAATGAAGCAGCCCCGGCCGTGCGGGCAGTTGGTCACTGCCTTGGCCATGTGGGCTCTGCCTCTCTCCTCTCCCCCCCCATTCGCTGCTCTTCCATGCCGGGGGAATCGAAGGCTGTTGGCAGCAGCTCCGGCCGTGCGGACAGTTGGTCGCTGCTGCGGCCATAGAGGCTCTGCGTCTCTTCCCCCCCCTTCGCTCCTCCATGTCGGGGGAATTGAAGGCTGTTGGCAGCCGATTCGCTGCTCCTGGGCGGGAGAATCAAATGCTGTCAGCAGCCTTCAATTCCCCCGGCATGGAGGAGCGAAGGGGGGGAAGAGAGGCAGAGCCCACACAGCTGTGAGGAGGGGGCGCTGCCCGGCACGGCCCTCATCCCTTGGCTGGGCCACGTCGAGCGGTGAATCCCGCCTTCCTGCCTTGCTTCGCCTTGCCTTCCTTTCCGGCGGCCAGTCGAGCGGCGCGCCCTGCTCGTCCACCCCGCCACCCACCCCGGAGTGACCGCCAGACTTGGGGCTGTGCTACAGCCTGCACCCGCGGCTCTTTGGCGAAGGCGGCCCAGGAGGAGGCGGAGGAGGAAGCGTTGTTGGAGGCATTGGCAGCTCCCCCTCCAGTGCGGCCGCCACTACCACCACCACCGCCTCAGAGGCTGAGCAACAGTCGCCGCCGGTGCCCACAAGCAAGCCCTCGGCCCGGGCGACGCCACTCTTAGCAATGCAGGCCGGTGGAGGAAGAGGAGGGGGAGGAAGCGGTGGCGGCCACAGCATTAGCAGCACCAGCACCCTCCACAGCGGGGATGGGGAAAGCTCCGGCGGGAAGCCATGCAGGGCGGCAGCGGAGGCTGGGCAGCGGGTGCTGGTGCAGAACGGAGGGGGAAATGGGCGGCTCCCCGCATGGCCTCTTTCCCCCCCCCTTCGCTCCTCCATGCCGGGGGAATTGAAGGCTACTGACAGCATTTGAGTCTCCCGCCCAGGAGCAGCGAATCGGCTGCCGACAGCCTTCAATTCCCCCGGCATGGAGGAGCGAAGGGGGGGGGGAATAGGCCATGCGGACGGTTGCTCCGCCCCTGCTTGAAAGGCCGGTCCGAAGGGATCTCAGCCAGGGACAACAAGGGCGCGATGCGGGGACGAGACCCTCCCGGACCACAAGAACAGCAATGGGAAGGTGAGTCCAACTGAAGTGTACCCGGTGTATAAGACGACCCCCCACTTGGAGGCATTTTTTCCAGGGGGAAAAAGTCGTCTTATACGCCGGCAAATACGGTAGATTGTTTTGCATCCACAAATGAGGAACAGATATTTTGGAAGGCTAATAGCTCTTAATTGTTGTTCCAAGATCAAATCATTTTCAAATCTGTGGTATTGATAACCTGTAACTTTTTTTACTGTTCCTAGGAAAATACATATCTTTCCCAGTTACTATGAAGATTGCAAATGATGGAGGAGAATTTTCTTCTTTCATGGCCTGATCAAACTTTGGACTGCCAAAATGAGCCACATTCTTTGCTTTGACATTGCCCAAACACAAGTCCTCATTGGCAGCAATTGGCAGACCAGCAAATGGGCCGAACTCTGTGTCATGTGTTGTTATCCACCAGCAGTCCCACTTGAGCTTGCTGGTCTTGCATTTAGGAACTCCAACCCTCAGTCTAATCAGTGTCCTCCAGGTAACGTAGGGGAGATTGAGATCTTCAGCTATATCCACCTTTAATGTTGTTTATTTCCCAGTGAGCTCCTTCTTCCTTCTTTGTATGTTTGGATGGACAGAAAATTGTAGGTCCCCCATCTCTGAAAACCATATGATTGTAGCTTATATATTTATCTCTTTTCTATGGCAAAACAAAGCTGTCGTGCAATTAAATTGCAAAGAAATTACAAGGGGCTAAATATAACTGTTAATCACCCAATAGAGCAGATTTCCTGAAACAACTCTTAAATCAGGCGTTCCCAACCTACAGCTTGCAGGCCAGACCTGGCCCCCGATGCCATCTTATCCGGCCCATTGCTGCCTCCGCTGCACCCAGAAGTGGAAGCGGGTGCATTTACATCATCCATAAAACACTCCCACAACTGTCGTAAACGTGGAAGTGGACGCATTTACATCAGTCATAAATGCACCTGGTTCTGCTTCTGGGGGCGTGGTTTGGCCTGCTCAGCTGTCGGGGGGGGGGGGGCTTGGTCAGGCTTGTGGTAAAAAAGGGTATATCAACACAGTTTCCTTAATAAGTTGCCTGCTTCTGTTGGGACTGCGTCAATGCGTTGGGTTTTAGATAAGAAACTGGGAAGATAATTTTTGAATCCCTAAGAATTTCTTACATCTGCATTTTTCTTTTAAATATGACATATGCTAAGTGGTAAGTTAGGAATATAAACTTAGGGTTGTTGGTGGGTTTTTTTTTTACTATCCCCAAAAAGATTTATTCAATGGTATTATTCAAATAACTTTTTTAAAAATCCTACACTTGATCTGGATTTCATTTCTGTTGTGTGATCTTATGCTGATTCAATGTAAATTGTAAATAATGTTTTATTATACATCTTATTGTATTATGGTTACAGATATGAGATTACTAATGGCTAAACATTGGAAAATGTTTTTTGGGATTTGTAATAAATGATTGGTATAAAGAATTATGGAATATTGCTATAAATGATAAATTGATATGTGACTTAAAACTAAAGAAAGGTTTGATAAAGAAACATGATTTTAGAGACATCTGGGGTGAATTTATTGATTATGTATTTGTTAAAACTAAGGGGATAAAACCAGGACAAGAATATTTAACTTTTTGTAAATACTGTAGAGGATTTGAATAAGAAAGGGAAAATGTCTTTGGATTATATGAACAGAATAATAATGTCCCAGTGGTGGTGGGAGTGCTTTTATTAGTGTTTTTATTATTATTATATTGTTAAGCTTAATGTTTTTGTTTATTATTTGTATTTTATGTTCTTTATTAATAAAAATAAGCTTTCTTAATAAATAATTGAATCACAAGATAGGAGACTCATGAACATGCGCATAGTATTTAAACTAAATATTTTGGATTCTAACACTTCCATTAAGAACTGGAGATATGGTCTGATGGTAGGAACTCATTTCACTACATAATATGTGTGTGAATCAATTAAATTTGGGGAAAAATTAATATTTAGAGAAATGAATGATATTTTAAATTTAAGAATGGTGAAATGCCATAAAATAGTACTTTTATCAATCTACAAAAATGTTCAATGGGAATGGGCAAGAAGAGAGTTGATTACTAATTTAGTCATAGCAGCAAGTTTGCTAATTGCAAGAAATTAGAAAGTTAAACATGAGTTCAACTGAGTGAATGGGCTGCAAGTCAAAGATTGATATATTGATATATTTTGGGCTTTAAATATTGAAAAATGTTGTTGATGTGATGTAAAATCAAGCATATCAGAGAGTAAAATGAAAACAAAAAGACAAAAACTGTGTACAGTATTTTAATGTTAGCTTTCATGGATCAAGTCCACTTCATCTTTTTCTCTGTCCTGGTTTGACAAACCAGGAAAAAAAAAACAAAATCCAGACCAAGGTTTGTTCTATGTTTCTTCCCCTTCCTTGTTGGCAGATAGCCAGCTTGATGAAGCATGCGCTGGTGTATCGTCACCCAGTTGAAATGCTCTTGAGTTCTGACTTGTTTCTATGTCTAGATGCAGCCAGTATGAGCTTGACATGTCTTCCTTGGACATTGTCATTTGCAAAAAGTTTTTTTGAGGGGGTTCTAAAATTCAGTTTTGGGAACAAATATGCATAGAATGGCAAGTTGTATGCCCTCCAACAATTCTGGGGGAAACTATTTGCTATTTGGGCATCAAAATCTGAAATGGTGTACACCATTGTGGCCTCATTGTGCCCTCCCTTGGTTGTGGGAGTGTTGTGAGATGAAGAAAAGAGAAGTTATTAGAAAAGACTATATATTATAGGTGGAGAACAGGTGCAAAGTACTGTATACATATAAACATTCATAGCCTCCCCCCCACATACACACACAAGACAATGACTCTGTGTGTGAGATTAAAATAACTCTTGTGTATTAGCCTTGATTATTTTTTTCAATTTCATTTTCCTCATCTCCCTTTCAAATCTCAGGAAATCTTTCCAATCTGATTCACTAAAAATATAAAATTTAAAAAATGAATATATGTTTAAAAATATAGGAATGTTTTCTTTTTTTCTGAAACACCCATGGAGATGATTCAGTTCCTCCTCCTCCTTCCTGTATGAAAGAAACAAAGACAAAAGGGAAAGGGGAAAAATAAGATACTGTTCAAGAAATGAATTTGGGTAAGATTATTTTAAAGGTAACTTGTCATTCAATGGGTCATTTGGTTTCCAGCCGTTCTCCCACCCCATTAAAGAATTGTTGTTGATGATGGTATCTAATTTTTGCAAAGTAACAATCTTCCTGAAATTTCTTATCAAAATTTACTGCTGTGAATGCAGAAATATAAGTCATTAGGTACTAAGAATGTGCATTTTGTATATTTTGGACTACAGATTCCATAATTATCCTTTTGGGTATCCCACTTCATACCTTAGGGATGCCTCTATTATGCTCACTTGGAGTTAAGGGTAAAGTTAAATATCTCCCTTGTTCAAAAGCCAGTTGTGTCCTACTCTAGGAAGCAATGCTCATCCGAGTTTATAGCCAAAGACCCACCACTGTCTGTGTCTGCAGTAGTTTCTGTGGTCATGTGGTAGGCATAACTAGATGCTGAGGTGTATGGAACAATGTTACCTTTCCCACTGAAGCGATAGCTCTTTATCTACTTGCAATTTCTTGCTTCTGAACTGCTAAGCTAGCAGGAACTGGGACAGATGACAGGAGCTCACACCATTGTTCAGTACATGGGTCTTCAACTGCTGACATGCTGGCCTTCTGATTGTCAAGCTCAGCATGTTAACCACTAAATCACCGTGGCCTCTCTCAACTAGAGTTAAGGCCCAGCAATAGGCTTCATGGCCCAGATAAGCTGAATGTCTTGTTCAGGAAGAAAATAGTTCCCCCAACAATTGCAAGGATACATTCCTGTACAAAGAGGATGTTAGGCCTATCTGAACCATAAAGCCTACCAGCTGGAGCTTCTGTCCTAGTAAGGACAATCTGGGTATCTGTGAGGTCACTTTAATTGCAGACCTCTGTTTGCTACATTAATGTAAAGAAAACAACGTCCACACTGATATTACCGTATAAGCTCTGTATTCCGCGTACATCATCAGCTGGAAGCTGGTAGTTGTTTGTGTTCATGTAGGAATATGTAGGGTACATCAAAGCACCAGGGACATTTGAATGATCCAAACCCAAAGAATGGCCAATTTCATGAGCGGCCACCAGGAAGAGGTTGGTTCCTAAAACACAGAAAGGGAAGCATGTGAGATTGTATTTTTTTGTTCAATCGCACAGTCGATTCCGACCCTTTGCGACCCCATGGACCACTGTCCGCCAGGCACTTCTGTTTTCCACCATCCCCCTCAACTCGCTCAACTCTGTGCCCATTGTGTCCACAATACCATCTAGCCATCTCATTTTTGGCCACCCCCTTCTTCTTTTGCCCTCAACTTCCAAGCATCAAGGCTTTCTCAAGTGAGTCTTCTCTTCTCATTTGATGTCCAAAGTACCTTAGCTTAATCTTTACTATTTGCCCTTCTAAGGACCAGTCAGGGTTGATTTCTTCTAAGATTGAGCTATTTGTTCTCTTTGCTGTCCAGGGGACAGATGAACAACTAGGACACTCTCAATGTCATCATTTTTGCTGTAGAGCTGAGGTTCCCAACCTGGGGCACATGACTCATGAGTGTTTTTTTTAAAGGGGGGCAATCTGAGACTGTTTAGACCAGGAGTTCCAAAACTTTTCACCAGTCACACGGTTGAGCGTGCCGGTCATGTGGTTCCTCTAGTCATAAACACTGCCATAAAACATGTCAACAGCTGTCGTAAACATGTGGGTGCATTTATGGCAGCATTTATGACAGACGCGCCCATATTTATGCAAGCATGGGCATGTTTTACAATTGTTGTAAATGCTTCCACTTCTGGTAGCGGTGAGGATGGTGGCAGGTGGCATTAAATGGTGCAGCCAGGGCTGGATTTACATGAAAAGAGGCCCTAGGCTATTCCACTTATGTGGCCCTTTCACCTCCCATTTTTAAGTTTGTAAATTACATGAGAGATAATAAAATACATCATTACTGTGATATATATCAATATATAGGCCCCTCTTGATCTTGAGGCCCTAGGCTGAAGCCTAGTTAGCCTATAGGAAAATCCGGCCCTGGGTGCAGCGGGCCAGGTCCATCCCGTGGGTTGTAGTTTGGCCATCCCTGGTTTAGATCAAGTTAATGGCTTTTTAGTCCCTTTCCATGTGAATAAGAGTTCACTTTTTTAATAACAAGAATTATATATCACGGGGGGTGGGGGGTGGGCGGGTATCTGAATTTTAGAGATGCCTAGATGAGGCATGGCCAAATAAAGGTTGGGAACCACTGCTCTAGAGACATTTGAAGATTTGACTTGTAGGATTTACTTGTTTGTCTTTGACAGTCTAGGGTATCTGCAAAGCTCTCCTACAGCAACATATTTCAAATGAGTACATTTTTCCGGTCAACATTCTTTATTGTCCTGGTTTCACACCTGGGGTGTGTTAGCTACACTAAAAGGCTGCTGGTCAGGGAGTGATGAGGGTGTCTAACCCTAACAAAACATATACATTCCCACTCGGCTTCTAATTTCAACGCCCCTCTGGAGATTCGAACCAACAACCTCCTGCTTACAAGGGAAATTGCAACCTCTAAACCACAGTGGCTACACTGTCAATGTAGCTGCTTTTGTACTCTTTATCTTTGGTGGCACAGGAGGAAGAAGACAGGCAGAGGAACACGGAGCCCCACTCGTTTGCTTGATTGTTCTCGGCATCGCAGCTCAGCTCGGCTCTTTGGATTGGCACCCAAGGGGGCACCATGGTACTGGGGAGGCCCCCAGGCTGAGTCCCAGTATCCCAATGGGCCAGCCCACCACTGTTTCACACCTGCATTTAGTGATTGAGACTTTCAAGAGTAGGGATGATCTTGGCTTTGGTCTCCAATGACACATTGTACACTTGAAAATCTTTTCTAGTTTCTTCATTGCTGCCCTTCTGGCGACAATCCTCGTATTGATTGGGGATTGAAACAAAGTACAGTATACTAATACTTTCTCTATTTGAATGTCTTTATTGTCAACTTTAAAGTTGTGTAGTTCTCCTACACAACTTTATGTACAGAAGCAGTTCTGCTTTGACACTTTCTTCTTCCAATTTGATTAAAAGTCATTTCAAGAAATTGATGCTTCCTGTCAGCTAGGTAGTGTTATCCACATAATAATTGAAGAAAATTATTGATTTTCTTCCACTAATTTTCAATTTTCCATCATCTGAATCAAGTCTGGCTTTCAAAGTATGTTCTGCATATAGACTAAACAGATAAGGGGATAAAATATCTCATTGTCTGATACCTTGGGTTATTTTGTCTCTCCTTATTCATATCCTAAGTAGCTTCCAAATAGAGTTCTGCTGAATTAGTTTCTGTTTAAAAAAGGATGGGTGATAGGGTGGGGGCACTGTGGTGACTCAGTGGTTAAGAAGCTCGCCTTATTAGCTGGAAGGCTAGCAAGACAGCAGTTTGAAACCTGGGTACTGCATGATGGATCAAACGCCTGTCTCTGTCTTAGCCCTTGGGGACATGAAAGGAGCCTCATTTGGGCGTTCCCTGAAGTAAAAACAAAACAAAACAAACAACTATCCCTTCTCCATACAGCTGGAAAAGTTTTGGTAGTTGTTGGGTTTTGCTAAGCTCCCAAAATTATCTTGCTAGTTGGAGTGTACATGGAGTTCTGATCCAAAACAATGACCTTTCAGATTTTGCTTGTCCATCACTTTCCTTTCTACATTAGCCAATCATTTGCTTCTGGAAAGCCTCTGAGTAGAAGAGGATCTACAGATCTCTCTTGGTGCTGCTAGCTGGTGTTTGCTATCCAGTAATTCCAGGACCCAGAGACAAAATTTTAGTTCACGTTTCATATCTTCACTGACAGATTTATACTAATTTGCCAAACTCATTTTTAAAAGATTTAAGCAAGTGGACCAATTTTAATTGTAAATTATATCTTCATTGGTAAAAGTAAACGTTGCCCTTGCTTGAAAAGCAGTTGTATCCAGTTGCTCATCTCTGTTTATAGCCAAAGAGCAGTGCTGTCTGCATCTGTAGATGTTTCCGTGGACATGTGGCAGGCTTACCTATCTACTGAAGTGGTACCTATTTATCTACTTGCAATTACCTGCTTTCGAACTGCTGGGTTGGCAGGAGCTGTGACAGAGATGGGGGCTCCCTCCATAGTGCAGTACTCGGGTCTTGAACTATTAACATGCTGACCTTCCAGTCATCAGGTTCAGCATCTTAATCACTAAGCTACTGCAGTCCCTTCTATATCACAATATTGTAAATCCTACATCGGGCTGCCCAAACCACGGCCCATGAGCCATATCTGGCCTCAACACCAATTCATTCAGCCTGGACTGCCCTCATCACTCCCAGAAGCTGCAGTAAAATGCGCCTGTATGGGCATTTTTTACTTCCACTTCTGGGAGCGATGAGGGTAGTGTGGGCCAGATGAATTGGCATTGGGGCTGGATCTGGTCCGTAGCTTGGGCACCCCTGTCCTACATTAAAGTAATTTCTATTGCAAAGTAAGAGTCCTGAGACCCGTATATTTTTATAATAATGGTTTTACCTCTATTGGTTTCTGACCAGTCTTCATCCGCATCAAAGTGCATGTCCCCACCGATGCCTGGCCCAGGGGCAAAAGCATGAGCCAATAAATTATATTTATTATATCTACTACCTCTACCATCAAATGCTTCGTTGTCACCATGAGCTGAATTGGAAAGGAAAGGAGAATAAAGACATCATCAAGAATGCAAAGGTTCATCCCATCCAGAGCTTGAAAAAGTTACTTCCCCTCAGAAAACAATGACCACAATCCCTCAGCATTAACATTCATAAGCAAAAGAAGACAATCTTCTGCAGCCTTACCACCACGTGCAAAGAAAATTTCTATATCAGCAGGTCCTGTTGTTCTCCTGAACTGAAGAGGAGTCACGTCACTCCACACCTTAAATGCCTTTGCCATGGCAGCATCTACCGTACTCTGCCGCAGATTCCTTATGTAGTTCCCAATCCTTTGAACAGTGAGGGGAAAATGCTGTAGTACTTGTTTGAAAACAATTGGAATCGTTTATTTGAATACTTGAACGACATACCTGTAGGTCAATAAGGTTTTTGTCCATCTTGGTCTTCCTGGAAATGTGCTGTAGGCTGCAATATCAGGAATGCCACATCTAGGCTGTTCCATTACTCCCATAGTTGCTGAATCCATTGTTCCCGTTATGGTTAAATGAAAGAACTCCTGCATTTTTTTAATTCGTTGTTCAAGAGTTTCCTTATTGCTTTTATTCACAGGATAAAATCTATTGAGGTAGTCCTGGATATGTAGGGAGATGAAGGAAGACAACTGAGTCTGGTTCTGTAACAGTACAATCTTGTATCTATCTCATAGCATGGAAAGCTACTTCAAGCAATTCACAGTCATCATTGTAGTTGGAAAACTATTTTTACTGGTATCTGCTGTGTCTACTCAAGAGTAAGTTCCTTCAGTTTCATGCTGTTTACTTCCAGGTAAATGGATGCAGAATTACATCTTATTGTACAACTTATTATATCTCCTTCAACAAAATATAGGATATTCATGTGTACTTATAAAACCTATATTTATATAGTTATTTTTGACCTGTGCATCCAGCTTTCAGTCAGTTCTACATCTTTCAGATTATGAACAGAAATTAGAACTATACGTACTGCTAAAAAGAACAAAGAATTTTTTAAAATAGCAATTATACTTATATACCGCCCCACAGTGCTTGGCACACTTATATACCGCCCCACAGTGCTTAGCGCACTCTCTGGGCAGCTCACAAGGTAATTACCATTTTGTCTCCAACACGCTGGGTACTCATTTTACTGAACTCAGAAGGATGGGAGGCTGAGTCAACTTTGATCCCCATCAGGATTGAATTTACAATGTCAGCACTTTTGGCTACACTACAACAGTTTCACCATGGTGGCATGAAGGTTTATTAAGAAGCAACAGCATGACAAGAGATAGAAGAAACACGGTCAAAGTCTAGGGTAAATGGAAAGATCTTTTATCTAGCTCCAGAACAACATTGTATTCTCTCTTCGCTCTGGGGAAACTGCAAAAACACATTTGTCATAAAGAAAACCATGCTTTTAAACTTATAATTTGTTACTAATCACCCTCAGCATGCATTTCATTCATTCATTCATTCATTTATTTATTACATTTCTATACCACCTATTTGGGTGGTATCCCACTCTGAGCAGTGTACAAGCAGATATCAAATAACATGACAGAACACACAATGAATCAAAACAGACAACCGACAAATACTTCTCGAAATGAAATAAAAATAACTGGTGTCTGAGGGCATAGGAGATCAACCTGGCTGACTAATGTACAGTTACAGTGACAACGCCCTGAAAGGCCTCCTTGACAGTGGCGGGGCTCAAAAAATTTTTTTTACTACCCCACTGTGGGTGTGGTATGGTGGTCAGGGAGAAAGCCCTGCGTTGCACCTGAATTACGACTACTTTATTTCAAAACTTGGATGGGCGGGGCCAGCCAGAATTTCTGCTACCGATTCTGGCGAACTAGTGTGAACCTGCTGATGCCCACCACTGCTCCTTGAACAAGAGAGTTTGTAATTGCTTTTTAAAGAGAGCCAGTGATAGGGCGTGGCACAACTCAGTGATGGGCAGCCATAATTTTTACTACCACACCGTGTGGGCAGAGCCAACATCGTGGGGGGAGCCAATGTCGTGGTGGGAGCCAACATCATGGGCAATCTAGTCATGCCTGCCATATGACCATGTATACATCTGCAAACAAAGGCAGCACTGGCACTTTGAGTGTAAATGGAGATGAGCACTGTACCCTAGAGTTGGATAAGACTGGCATTTCAGCAAGGGAGACCTTGAACCACTTGCAGGGACAAAACCTGACATCAAATATGAATACCAATCAGGAATCTTCTGTTATTAGGTAAAGGTTGCCTTTACTCAAAAGCCAGTCATTACGAACTCTAGGCTTCGGTGCTCATCCATGTTTTTAGCCAAAGAGCCAGTGGACTTGATCCACAAACGCTCATGTTAAAATACAGCAGTTAGCCTTTAAGGTGCCACAACGTTTTGTCTTTTTGTTTGGTTTACTGTCTGATATGCTTGCACAGAATAAAACTTTTGAAATGGTAGCTGTGTTAGTCTGTGTTTCAAGCATATCAGGAAAAAAACAAAAAGACAAAAATGTTATGACACCTTAAAGACTAACTGGTCCAGGAAACTCTGCGGCCCTCATCCCCCCTTCCCTGGAAAACCTCCTTAGCCTGCCCCAGACCCTGCTCCACGCCTCCCCCTCCCCTCCCCACCCCCCAAGGAACTCTGTTTACCTTCCTAGGGAAGTGGTCACTCTTCTTCCCATCCCCCAAACAGAACTTTGTTTACCTTCCCAGTGAAGTGGCCCTTCTCCCCCCCACCCACCCCTGAATGGAACTATCGGTCCCCCTCCAATGGTGGTGGCAGCTGTTCTTCCTCCTCCTCCCCACTCGGGAGGACAGCAAGCAAGGGGAGCATCAGTGCCTGAGTGACACCATGGCCATGCCTCCGATTGCCTCAGCCATAGGGCCACGGTGCTTCCAAGAGCCTCTGCTTGGTTCGGTGCATCAAGCGCTGGAGGCACGCATGTGCATTGAGTGTTGGAGGCGCACATGGACGTTGAGGGCTGGAGGTGCACATGTGTGCTGGAGGTGCACATGCACAGTGGGGGAAACTGGAAAAAAGTAAACCCCCTGGGGTGGTTGCCCCCAAAGGTTCACGCAGACACTGTAAAAAGTTACTACCAGTCTGCGCAGACCGGTGCAAACCAGCTCTTGCCCACCACTGGCACAACTCCACCAGTAGAATGTTCCACAGTGTTGGTGCCACCACCAAGAAGGCTTTATTTCTAGTTAAATACTTTTGAGCTATCCTCGGGGTTGGCACCTGGAGCTTCACGGACTGTGACGAATGGGTGATGCAGGGAGTTGTTCTGAGGGATAGACCCTCTGACAGATAACAAGGTCCCAAACCTTATAGGGCCTTGTATGATAACACTAACACCTTGTATCTGATACAGTAGGCAAGAGGCAACTAGTGCAGGCCTGACGAGGCTGGGGAAATTTATTTATTTATTTGAATTTATATTCCATCTTACTCGCATGAGCAACTCAGGGTGGATTACAACCAATCAACAAAACATATGAAGTACAATTAAAACTCTAAAAACAATTTAAAAACAATTTAAAACAATATGATAGAATTTCTTTATGCCTGTGACTAGCCTGGCTGCTGCATTCTGAACCCATTGTCTTTCCTTCTAATGCATGTCAGAACACTTTTCATATTCCTCTAAGAGACCCCTATTAAATCCTCTATGTCTGAACCAAGATGTGAAAGGTGCTCATGTTTGTAACCAAGGCACATGTAATTTCTCATTGACATCTAAGTGCATTGCATCCACTTTCCTCCACTTCATGTTTGTCTATCAATGTAAGGATTCCTTTGTTCATGTAGTTTTAACCCTCTCCTCATTCAAGTTCTCTATGTGCACTTTGTACAAGTTAGCTCCAGAGTTAGTCATGCTTAGAGTAGAGCCACTGAAATAAATAGCTAACCCTGAATAAGGCCTTTTCAATGAATCTACTCTCAAGATAATAGAGGCATTATCTAAGTTTATGACCAAACATGTGGTCTTCAAAAATGCAGAAGGAAGGCATGCATTATATGCATTGTGTAAATATAACTCAAAGTATCTTGGTAATGGAAATGCTTCTCAAAACCCAGCAGCAGGTTATGCCCTACAGATATTGGCTGATAATATAACGATAGCCACATACCTCTATGAATTTCAGATCCTTGAGCTTTGCCGGTTGATGATTGGGATGCACTGGAACGGCAGAACTGCAAGACAGCAACATAATTGAGCACAGCACCATCACATACCTCATGGTGGAAGTTATCAAACACTGCACAGTACTCTGAAAGAAACAAAGTTTTGTGCTCTGATGTTTCACAGACCAGGAGATCAATGCTTATATAAGCCTGACCAGTGACTGGCTGTAAAAGTCTGAGTGACTCACTTTGAGGCATTTGCCTATTCTTTTTTTTTTCTTGTTGCACATCTTTTTGATACATTTTCCCTCCCCTAGGGTCAGAATTCCAAAACACTTAGGAGGAAGCATTACACAATATCTCCTTCCACCTTGTTGACCTTTCCACTGATGCCAATCCTGAGCAGGAGGCATTTTGCTCCCACCCACCCCTTCCAATATCATTTCTTCTTTCATTTGCAAATGCCACAGGAAAGGAAGCTGGCTCCAAATTCAGTCAACACATCCAGTATACCCTATCCCACTTGCCCAATCATCTTTGTTTTCTAGTGAAACTGATCGCAACATGCTCTTTTCCTGGCTGGATGAGTACGTGTTACGCAGAAATGTGATTCAAACTGTGTGAAGCAGTGAACTGCATTGAAAGGATTTCTACTTCTTCTTTCATGTCCCACTCAAACCCTGGACTGCCAAAATGATGCCACTTTCTTCACTTTGTTGTTGCCCAAAAACATTGGTGCATGCCTCTGGCAGCAATCGGCAAATGAGCAAATTTATTTATTTATTTATTTTTGCATTTGTATACCACTCTATTCATGAACAACTCAGGGCGGTTTCACAACAATAACAAAACACTAAAAGAATCCCACATTAAAATTCATCCATGGCCATAAAACCCCATAAAATTTAGATTAAAAGAATTTAAAAGAGCTGAATATCAACAAGTTAAAACCAAGATTTAAAAGGTTAAAATTACACTAAGGGGTGGATCAGATCAGCCAACGGGCTGGGGTCATCGAATGGGCTGGACTCTGTGTCTCTCCACATTCACGCCATGTGTTGTTGTCAGTCCACCAGCACCCCCCACTTGAGCATGTTGGTCTTTCATTTAGGGACTCCAACCCTCAGCTTATTCAGGGTCCCCTAAGTGACGTAGGGAAATTTGAGATCCTCAGCTATATCCTCCTTTAATTTTGTTCCTTGTCCAGTGAGCTCCTTCTTCCATCTTCTAATTTAGTTTTGCTCTTGTGTGCCCTCACAAATGTTTCTTGTTGCCATGAAGCTCTTCCTGGATCTGAACTGGCAGACCTAAGGCTCATATCGGTTTAGTCCAGGGGTGGCCAATGTTTTTACACCACTGGCCTGACCACGGCCCCTGGATAGGTGAGGAGGCCAGGCCTGGACAGCTGAGTGGGCTGGACCATGCCCCCCAGAAACGGAAGTGGGTGCATTTACGACTGTCATAAATACACCCACTTCCGCATTTATGACAGCCACGGGCACATTTATGCATGTGCTGGTACTTTTTATGGCTGACATAAACGTGTCTACTTCCACTTCCGGGTGCAGTGGCAGCGGGCCACATGAAATGGTGCTGCTGGCTGGACCATAGGTTTGGAATCTCCAGGTTAGAGGGTTATTCTCTTGCTTAGATCGCTCAGCATCCACTGCTACTTCTCTCCTTATCTTAGGTGGGGTGACATCAACAAGAGAGTACGTATATTTTCTAAACTGGTGTAGGTTTGAGGCATCCTGTCACTATATGCATAGGATTTCTACTGCAAGTATTGTTTTGTGTCTTAGGTCTCTAAGAGAGAGTATTTGTTCACCTCCAAGCATCAGGTTCTGAACCATTTTTGTTATTAGTTCCCTGCCATCCATATGATGTTCGTATATGTTTCTGTGTAGCATTTTTAGTGACTTTGAGATCCTTTCCCTTCCACCTGAAATAATGGCTTACTATTTACCACAGTGTTGGAGTTTAGTGCGTCCCATTTGCAGTTAAAACCTATAAAGAGACAAATTTATTAAAGAGCAAAGGAATGAGTTTGTAAATAGATCTTTGGAAGCAAATTCTGGTAAATTCCCTGGCAAAGAAAGGGAGTGGGGTGGGACAAATACTCTTAGAACAGAGATTGAGAATATGGAACCTTCCCATGGTTGTTGGACTTTCATCAGTCCCTCCATGCATGAAGAGTGCTGAGCACAACAGTTGCTGCAATCCAATAATCTCCAACGATACTCTCTATGCAGGCAGTGTAGATCTATTGCCTGTTAAATTGTTAGAATGTGAAATGAATTGGCTGACATTGGTCAGTAAAATGGTTATTCACAGACTGTTACAATAAAGTGGTAAGAAAATGATTTATTTATTTAAATTTATAAGGATGCTCAAGTGTTGTATTATGTTCTTTCAGTGGAACTCACACTATGGGATTTTCTTATTTTTCTTGTTAATTCTTTTACTACTGTTACACTTCTGTATATCTTGGTTCTGTCATCAATTCAAATGGAGACTGCAGCCAAGAAATCAGAAGAAGGCTGAAGGTAACAATGAAGGGACTAGAAAACATTATCAGATGTAAATATGTGTCACTGGAACTGAGGCCAAAATAATCAACACTATTGCATATCCAATTGCTGTGTACCAAGGTGGAAGCTGAAGACAGCAAGGAAAGAGGAAGACCAAATATGAGATGGATTGACTCAAAATGGTTTTGAGGTTGCAAGACCTTGAGCAGGGCTGTTAATGATAGGCGGTCACTCATTCATAGGATCTCCATGAGTCAAAAGAGACTTGGCACATAACAACATATATCAGGATACCTCAGAAAAACCCGCAGATGGCTTGAACACAATAGACTTTATTACTCACTTACAACTATTGATCATATGAACGGGATCTTTGAATACAGTATAATAATTCCATTATGACTAACAGACATGACAGACCTGTCTGAATTATTAAAAAAAATCTAATTTTTGTAAATAAATAAATTGCATTTAGCAGGGGTTCTCAATGTTTTTCAGTCGTGGGCTGGACCATGACCCCTCAGACAGCTGAGTTGGCTGGACTGGTGCCATAAAAGGCATCTGCAGCTGCCGAAAATGCATTTACAAGTGTAGTAAATGTGTTTATGATGGTTGTGGACTCATTTATGCCCAGAGTTGCATGTTGGGGCGGCTATACAAATTGAATAATAAATAAATAAATAAATAAATAAATGTATGGCTGCATGAATGTGTTTATGCAGCTGTAAATGAGTCCGTAGCTAATTCCAGTGGCTGCAGGGCAGAGGGGGGGCTGGAGCAAAGTCAGGGCCCAGATCTGGCCCACAGGCCATAGGTTGTGAATCCCCGACTTTTAGCATAAATAGTTCTATGAAAATCTATGTCTTCCTTTATTCTCTTCATTTTGTGCTGGTGGATCTCCTCCTCCTCCTTCTGTATCCAATTCTGAATATTGGAGATCACCATGGAAATCAGCCATGAAGATTGTCCTGAGAATATAATATAGTAGCCTTCCATTTGCGTTCCATATTGCTGCATGACACCCGTACCACTGATCCAGTTCCACGACTCACTTTCTGGTCCTGAGCCCTTTTGGCAAGCAAAGTACACACCATCCCCAAGCCACTATTGATGAAGCTGCTGCCGTCCATCAAGATGGATTCAAGTGGGATTTAATCCACTTTGGGATCATCACCCTTGGGGACATTGCCACACAAGGCCATTAGTCCTCAGGGTTGTCAGGTTAACTAACTGCCGGCTGATGATCAGAGTTGAGTCACTGGCAGTATGGTCTACTCTATTACCATAGCAGGATAACCTGGCCAGACTAAGGTTCATCTTTAAAGCAGGGGTTCTTAACCTAAGGCCTCTGGGCTGGATTCAGCCCACAGTGCCATTTCATGTGCCCCCCACCCATCCAAGGGCATTTGAGAGAAAAAATTGCCACCCTTTTGAGGCTGTTGGGATAAAATGGTCACTCCCATCATGCAGGCAGGACAAAATGGCCATCTGGCCATTGAAGCTGACTAAGAGAGCATGACCCGGCCCCGGCTTGAAAAGGCAGGGAACCCCTGCTTTAAAGGATGAATATAATTTTAAGGATCATAAAGTGGGGGTGGCAGAAAGAGAGATAGATAAATATTTGGCAGTAGCCGTTCCTACTGCTAGTATGCAAAACTCATTGGATTTTCCCTGTGATAACGTAATTTTCCTAAATGCGGAAGAATCCAGCTTGAAGTTTTGAGATGAAGAATTGGAGTAGCAGGAGGGGGTTGCCACGGTTTCATATTGATTTCACTGGGAGCTCCACAGGACAACACAAAGAATTGCCCCAATATTGCAACTTTTCCGGTCTCAATTATGATGGCTCTCACATCTAAAAAAAAGGGAAGACAGGGATATGAGGATGATTAAGGTGTACATTTTGCTCCACCATTCCCACCCTTTCTGACTCAGGTTAAGTTCCCCATATAGGTAAAGCCAAGTGGTGACTTCCTATTGCTAGAATATGCATTATCTTTGTATCACCTTGTGAGAACCAGACACTTTATCTACCCACAGACTTTTTTTTTGCACTGGATCAGGAAACTTGGAAAATCCCTCCCTCATGAGGAAGTTTCTGTGGATAAATGACTTCAAAAAATTGTTTTAAAGTCTTTAAACTTTAAGCTATTAATGGGTGAGTTATTTTATTCATTGATTTGAAGGTTGTTGCATATCTTTAACGATAGCTTGGATCCAGTCTCAACCATGCTTAGAGAGAGACTCTCTGGAGTTACTGAGCCAAGTTGGGTACAGCTGTCAAAAATCACTGACATGATTTCAGTGAATCTACTTTACACACAATTGAGCCTGGATCCAACTCAGTGTATAAAAACCAGTTTCTTAAAAGAACGACCCAACGCACAATGATGGGTTTTCCTTCAAAACCTTGGCATGTTTATGGTAATGTCAATTATCATTTGAGTGAAACAAAGCCCTTTTGCTTTGACATTTATACTGTTTTGATTTTATTTTGTTCCCTTGGGTTAGCAATCCTTGACTAATTTATTTATTTATTTAGATTTATATCACCGCCCATTCGCCATGGTGACTCAGGTCGTCTTACAATCAGCAAAACAACACAGCACAAAAAAAAATACATTTTTCTAAATCAATAATAGATTTCTCTCTCCCCTCCAGGTGTTGGTGGGTGCCTGGAGTATCTTGAAAAGTTGTGGGAATCATATAATTACTCTTAAACCATGGTTCAAACGTAGCTCCCCCTGGGCTTCTGCGATGTCAAATGGCAGTTGGGATCTTGGTCACCACCTCCTTCCTGCTCTTGCCCCAGGTGTGTGTGTGGGGAGGTGGCTTGATGTTTCACTGACCTCCCCCTGGGCTAATGTAAAGGTAAAATAAAAATGTAAATATACGTAAATAAAGACATGTTCTCGAGGTGACCTTGTGACTCTTCTGGTGAAGCTTATCATATGCTAGAAAATCTTCCCAAATTGGAGTGAACCAGGACATGGAAAGCCGAAATGTGGACATATATCAGAATAAAAATATTTGCCATATCATTTCCATCATACCTCCTCCTCCTCCACTACCACCATCACCACCAAGGGCAATTGGGTTAGCCTTGCCATATCAAAACTTGGTTATTTTTGCACCAGTGTGATACCCTCAACCAATTTGCTGCATCTGTCTGCTATGATGGTGAGGAACAGATCAAGGATTTTGGGGGGTACTATTTTAAGTGACTCTCCACAATTTTATTTTTGCCTACATTCCAATGGGGAGAAGATGTAGAAACAGTGGCAGACTTTACATTCTTAGGATCTAAGATCGCTGCAGATGGTGACTGCAGCCATGAAATAAAAAGGCGACTAATTCTTGGGAGCCAAGCTATGATAAATTTGGGGAACATAGTTAAAAATAGAGACATCACCTTGCAAACAAAAGCCCACATAGTCAAAGCAATGGTATTTCCTGTAGTAATGTATGGTTGTGAGAGCTGGACCATAAGGAAGGCTGAGCACAGAAGAATAGATGCCTTTGAGATGTGATGCTGGAGGAAAATTTTGAGAGTACCCTGGACAGCAAATAGAACAAATAGGTTGATCTTAAAAGAAATCAACCCTGACTGCTTCTTGAAGATGAAGTTAAAGTACTCTGGACATCAAATGAGAAGAGAGGATTCACTTGAGAAGGCCTTGATGCTGGGAAGGTCGAGGGTAAAAGAAGAAGTGGGTGGCAGAAAATGAGATGGCTAGATGGCATTGTTGGCACAATGGGCAGAAAGCTGGGTGGGCTGAGGAGGATGGTGGAGGATAGGGGTGCCTGGTATGCAGTGGTCCACGAGGTCGCAAAGGGTCAGAATTGACTGTGCGACTGAACAGCAGCAACCAATGGGGAGCTTGATTTCCAGACCCCTGATCTTCCTTATTGCCCTCCTCTGAACCTGCTCCAGTTTGTTGGCATCCTTCTTTTTTTATTTATTTATTTTTATATAGGTATTTAAACAAGATAAACATACAAAAAGAAGGAAATTTAAAAAAGAAAGACAAAAGTAAATCATAAGAAAGAAAAAAGGAACACGTTCTCCTCATTTACATCAGTATGAGTACATTAAAGGTTTCCCTTGCTCGAAAGCCAGTCGTATCCGACTCTAGGGGTCAGTGCTCATCTCTGTTTCTAAGCCGAAGAGCCAGCGCTGTCTGCTGCTGCGGACGTTTCCATGGTCATGTGGCAGGCATGGCTAGACACCGGAGCGCATGGAATGCTGTTTACCTTCCCACCGAAGTGGTCCCTATTTATCTACTTGCAATGTCTTGCTTTCGAACTGCTAGGTTGGCAGGAGCTGGGACAGAGACGGGAGCTCATTCCGTCCTGCAGTGCTCGGGAATCGAACTGCTGACCTTCCGCCTCCCAGTCAGCGTCTTAGTGACTTGAGCCACTGCAGTCCCTATTATTTATTATTATTACTTATATATGGTTTATGTAATGAGTACATTACATAAACCATATATAAGTAATAATAATAAAAGAAAAACCAAACTCTGTTAAGCACATAAAAAAAACTGCATAGTCCATCTTTAGTACAGTAATACCTCAGATAACATTAGTATCGAATAACACTAAAATCACATAACATTAAGCAATCTGGGGGGAAGAATTGCATCGGATAACATTAAGATCCTATGGGATGCATCTGATAACAACCGCTAAAGCCTGTGTGGTTACAATGTATCTCTATGGATCCCATAGGATTTTAACATGCATCGGATAACACTAAAAATCGGATAACACCAAGACTTGTGGAACCAGGTTTTAGTGTTAACCGAGGTTTTACTGTATCACATTTCAACTCATTTTCTAATACAATTAGTTTCCTATACTACCATAAATCACTCTTTCATTACCACCCCTGTGATATTTACAATGTCCAAGGGATTGTAAAAGCTCATATTTTCCAAAAATCATTTTGTTCCGGTACAGGAATAACTCCTTTCTTCTTAACAGTCAGATATTCCACAAAAGGTTTCCAAATTTTCCAAAAATTATTGACTTTAGCTCTACCTTTTTTTATTTTTAACTCACAGGTAAGTTTGTCATTAAGTGCCAGCTCCCACATTTCTTTATACCAATCTTGTATTTTTATCGAAACATCATTTTTCCAATTTTTTGCAATACAAAGTCTAGCCGCTGACAACATCACAGACATCAGTTTTTTGTTATCATTACTCATATTGAACTTGTCGACCTCTGTTAACAAAACTGTATCTGGACCCCACATGAGCTGCATATCTAATATGTTATTTACTTCATTTTTCACTTTTCTCCAACATTTACAGGTCCACCACATGTGTACGTATGTTCCCACCTCATATTTACATCGCCAACATTTATCACTGACCCTACTGTCCATACGATGCAGTCCGTCTGGGGTCCTGTACCACCACCAAATTAACTTATAATTGTGTTCCTTCATTCTGACGGACATGGTTCTCATAATCCTTCTTCTCCATTTTCTCTTCCAATTTTCTGCTGAAATTGTCTTTTTTAATTCATATTCCCACTTATTTTTAAAAACTTCCTGTATATTTCCACTTTTATTCAGGATTTTACAGATCTTACTTACTATCCCTTTAATACCTATGTCCCCTTTCCTAAGCTTGGTCAACAGAAGTTCGAATAAAGTTAACTCTCTCTTTAAACTATCATCTGACAAATATTTCTTATTCCAATTATTTATTTGGAGAATCTTAAACCAATCTAACTGCATTTGCAAAAATAACTCTCTTTTTCTTTCACTATCCTTACAAATGTTAATCCAATCTTTCAACAAGAGAGCCTCCTTCTCTACTAATATATTTCTAATCCTACTATCTATTTGTATTGGGAAAGTACTCAAGTCGTCCAATTCTAAAACAGGCGAGGTACCTGGGACAAGCTCCTCTTTTATTCTATTCCATTCTTCTATTGTTGTTTTTGTCAACTTGCACCAAAATTTCTTTTTAGAATTTTCCTTCTTTTCGCTTAAAAATATTGATTTATCAAATTTCTGGGACTCCTTTCTTTCAATTTTTTCCCATATTGCTTCTTCCCTATTCAATATTTTGATAACATTTCTTACCTGAAAAGCCCTGTAATAATCACGAATGTTAGGTATTCCTAAACCCCCCTCTTTTTGAGATACATGCCATAATTTCTTAGCTATCCTAGCTCCCTGTTTACCGTTGCAAAATTTGTCTATTATATTTTGATACTCTTTTAGTTCTTTATCAGTAAACTTAATCGGTAATGCATCGGAAAAAAAATTAATTTGGGTAACAACATCATCTTACTTAGTGCAACCCGTCCAAACCATGATAAATTTAGCTTATTATACCGAATTATTTTTTGTTCAATTTCCTTCTTCTGTTTACCATAATTTAACCCTTTAAGTTCTCCAAACTTATTAGATATTATTATCCACAAATATTTAATTTTATTTCCAATCTGAATCTTATACTTCTCTTTTATTTTTTTCTCTTCTTCCTTAGTCCCATTACAAAATATCATTTCAGTCTTGTCCCAGTTGACTCTCAAACCTGATTATCCTCAAACTTACTTAAGTGCTCATGTATATTTTCTATTGCCTTCATTGGATGTTTTGCAATAATTAGTGTATTGTCTGCATATAAATTTATTTTGTTACCTTTCATTCCTATTATGTCCTCATCCTAACGTATTGAATTCGCTAAAAGCTCCATTGCCAGTATAAACAATGTTGGTTACAATGGACAACCCTGTCTTGTACCTGGCTCTAAATTTATATTTCCTGAGTATTCGCCATTAATTCTAACCCTAGCTGTTCCAGTTGATATTAGTTTTTTGATCACTCCCTGAAATTTAGCACCAAATCCGTATAATCGGATCATCTCTTGAATTGTTAACCATTGTAAAGAATCAAAGGCTTTGAATATATCTAGTGACAAAAATCCCACTTTCTCTTTCTTTTGTTCTGATAGGTCCATTAAATCTATTACTCTTCACGTTAAATCTGACATGTGTCTATTTTTAACAAACTTTGCCTGATTATTATTATTATTATTTATTAAATTTAATACCCCGCCCCAATCGGGAGGACCCGACTCTGGGCGGCTTACATCCAGATAAAAACAGAGATAAAACCTAAATACTCAATATCACTAAAACATCAGAATTAAAAATCATCAAAGGTTAAAACAACACAGGACTACACACCAGTATTCCCACATTCCAACCCAGGGAGGCAGTCCTTATATAAGCCACTTGGTATGGGAGCCCACGTTCCCGGGTCCCCAAACCTGTCATGCCAGCCAGGTTTTCACGCTCTTCCGGAAGGGTAATAGCTCTGTCTGAAGGTGCAGTTCGATGGGCAGGAGGTTCCAGAGGGTATGTACTAGGCTCCCCTCCTAGTACAGGTGAGGCGCGCCTCTCTCGCCAAAGGAATAACAAGGGAGCCTCTCCGATCCGCCCTGGTGGGCCAGACAGATGTTCTTGGGATGACGCAGTCTCTTAGGTATCCTGGCCCACTACCATATAGGGCCTTAAAGGTAATAACCAGCACCTTGAATTGCACCCGGAGATATACTGGGAACCAGTGCAGCTCCCGGAGCAGTGGGGAAGCATGAGCATAACGCCCACACCCCACCACTACCCGGGCCGCCGCATTCTGGACCAGCTGGAGTCTCCGGATGGTCATCAAGGGCAGCCCCATGTAGAGCGCGTTACAATAATCAAGTCTGGAGGTGACCAACACATGTGTGACCATAAGCAGGGTATCCTGGTCTAGGAGTGGGCGTAACTGGTGTATTACACGAAGTTGTGCAAAAGCCCTCCTGGCCACGGCTGCCACCTGCTCTTTGAACAGTAGCCGTGAGTCCAGGAGGACCCCCAGATTACGCACCGGGTCTGTTTGGGGCAGGACTGCCCCATCCAGAACCAAAGGTGGTAGCTCCTTTGTTAACACAGGACCCCTTACCCACAGCCACTCAGTCTTGCCGGGATTCAGCTGTAGCCCGTTGTCCGCCATCCAGACCTTTACAGCCTTCAGACACCTGGAAAGGACTTCCACCGCACCGCTTGGGTCCCCACGGGCAGAGATGTATAACTGGGTATCATCTGCATATTGATGATACCTTACCCCGTGGGAACGGATGATCTCACCCAGCGGCTTCATATAGATGTTAAATAGGAGAGGAGAAAGTACCGAGCCCTGAGGCACCCCGTATTGCAGGGGCCTAGGGCTGGACTTCTCCTTCTCCAGGCACACCGACTGGGTCCTGCCCCTCAGGAATGAGGAAAACCAGGACAGCACTGTGCCCTGGATCCCCAGACCCTGGAGCCTTCCCAGAAGGATGCCATGATCGACCGTATCAAAAGCCGCTGAGAGATCGAGAAGAGCAAGGACAGATGGTTCCCCTCCGTCCCGCTCTCTCCAGAGATCATCCACCAAAGCGACTAGTGCAGTTTCGGTACCATATCCGGGCCTGAATCCTGACTGAAACGGGTCCAGATAATCCGCTTCATCCAGGACCTCCTGCAACTGCTGCACCACAGCCGTCTCCAAAACCTTACCTAAGAAAGGTAGGTTGGACACTGGATGGTAGTTGGAAATTACCGTGGGATCGAGGGACGGCTTCTTCAAGAGGGGGAGCACCAAAGCGTGTTTAAGCGGTGTTGGGAAATGGACCTATTTCCTAATGTCTCCCAAGGCTTAAAATTGCCAATTTTCAGATAGGCCTCAGAAAAATCCTTTGTCTTCTCTGAGCCTTAAGGCTGTGCTACAGACAGCCTGTTTTTCAGTATTTCTTATCTTTTGTAAGCTAGCCAAGAGCCATGTTATGGCTAGCCCTAGTGCATCCTGTGTGCACGTGTATAAACAATGTACTGTTGTTTTGAGAAAGTTTTCACTGTTACGTGATTGGCTAAGCTGTCCCACCTGACTGCAAATTCTCCATTTTGGAGAGAAGAGAGAGTTCGTCTCTGATTCTTCATGGATTAAGACCTGTTTTTGATTAGAGAGCTTTTGTTTCTGGTTCTCTATGGGCTAGCAATCTTTAGCCTAGGAGCTATGCATTTTTGCTCCTTAAAAATGGTTACCTAGATTTGCCTGTGGACTTTATTGGACTGACCTGTGCTACTGACTTTTATGCTTTATGAACTTGATCAATAAATCTTCATCATTTTTTCTGAACAACTTGTCTTCATTGGACTAAAAAGGGTAAGAGCTGCATTGCATTTCACACACCAACATTTGAACGCTACCAAATTAAAACCCCTTAAGAGCTGATAAGCAGCTGAGAGTTGTATCTCTGTTCTAATTAGCCGTCCAGCCCGCCTCGGTAGGTTTGTTTTGGTTTCCAGGGCTTTTACAGAAGTGTGGGGCCGGCTGGAACGTGACACCCCTCTTTTAGAGAAGCGTTAATTATCGCCTCGATCCAGCCACCTGCCACAGACTTAGAGGCTTTAATTAACCAGGCAGGGCATGGGTCCAGTGCACAGGTCGTGGCACGAACAGATACAAGAAGCCTGTCCACTTCCTCAGGGCCAACAGGATCGAACCGATCCCAGGTAACATGGCTAGACTGTGCTATGGTCAACCCCAGCTCTGTATGTTCCACGCCGGGATTTAGCCTAGAGCGGATCAGAGCGATTTTCTCCGCCAGATAATCAGCAAAATCCTCAGCCGAACCCTGCCACCCAGGGCCCGGCCCCCCTCTGCCGAGGAGGGACCTGGTCACCCGGAACAAGGCCGCTGGGCGATTATCTGCAGAGGCAATAAGGGTGGTGAAGTATTGATGCTTCACCACCCTCATCGCCACTAGGTAGTCTTTAATAGCAGCTCTAACTAGTGTTCGGTCAGACTCACTCCAAGTCTTCACCCAGCGGCGCTCTCGGTGTCTCTTAGCCCGTTTAAGCTCCCTTAGTTCATCTGAAAACCAAGGGGCAGATCGATCCCCACGGACTAGGAGAGGCTGTAGTGGCGCGATTACATCCAAGGCTGCCGTCACCCTCCTGTCCCATGCATCGACAAGAGCCTCAGATGAACCGCTTTGCAGGTCAAGAGGACAAAACCCCAGTTCCTTCTGGAAACCTTCTGGATCCATTAGTCGCCTGGGGCGGGCCCACTTAATCGGCCCTGCCTCCCTGCGGTGGAGTCCAGCCCCCAGGAAGTCTAGAGCCACCAGATAGTGATCCTCCTTTATATAATCAGATATAAAACTGTTCAATCTATTTGACATTATTGATGTAAAATTTTTTGCGTCCTGATTAATTAGTGAAATCGGTCTATACGATTCCACCTTTTCTAAATCTTTGCCTGGCTTAGGAATTAATACTATTGTTGATCTATTCCATGAATTTGGAGTTGTTTCACCCTCTAATATTTTGTTAAACAATTTACTCAACCTCGGCACAATCCAATTTTTAAAATCTTTATAAAACTCAGCCGGTAGCCCATCTTCCCCTGGGGCCTTATCTACTTTTAGTTTCTTTATCGTTTCCTCAATTTCTCTTTCTGTAATTTTTTCCTCCATTGTGTTTTTATGTTCTGCTGATATTTGTGACATTCCTTGATTTTCAAAACACTCTCTAAGTTTATCCAAGTTTACTTCCTTTTTTGAGTACAGTTCATTATAAAAGTTTTCTATTATCATCATTTTATCCAATCTTTTATTACATCTCTTTCCACATTTATCAATCAATACCCCAATCTGACTTTTAGATTTCTTCTCTCTTGCTGTCTTTGCTAATAATTTAGAGTTCTTATTACTGTACTCAAAATATTCTCTTTTTAAATAAATCATATCCTTTTTGACTCTTTCAATATCTTTCCCATCCAATTCTTTCTTAATTTTTTGTATATCCTCAAAAATTCTCTGATTCTTAGTTCTTGCATGCTCCAGGTAAAGTTGTTTTAATTTTATTTCTAACTCCTGATACCTGCTTTTATTCCGCTTATTTTTTATACTGTTTATTTTTATAGATTCCCCTCTAAATATCGCCTTCATTGTATCCCATACCGTGCTATAGCTGACCTCATCATTATCATTCCAATTCCAATATTCCCCCCATTTCTCCATTATGTTTTTCTTACTAGCACCTTCCCTGAATAAATTTGAATCATATCTCCAATTGTACACCTTCTTCCCCCCACTGTCCAATTTTATTTCCATTAATATTTTTGCATGATCTGACTCTTTGAACGTTCCTATTTTAATGTATTCAATAGTTCTAATTAACCCTCTGTAACAAATATATAATCAATTCTAGAATACATATTATGTACTTGGGAGCAAAAAGTATATTTCCTTTCATTCCCCTTGATTTCCCTCCATGTATCTTTTACCCCCAATGCCTTAATCCAATCATCCAATATATATTTTTTACTCTTTTTCTTACTGCTTGTGCTATCAATTTCTGACCTTGTTAAGTTAAAGTCCCCCACTATAATCATATTTTTTGTTCCTTCTCTTTCTAGAATTTTTCCCATCTTATTTAGAAATTCTTCCTGATTATCATTTGGGGCATATATATTAACAAGTGTAACTTCCTCCTCATCTATATTTCCTTTAATTATAAGGTATCTACCTTCTGGGTCAGCAATACTTTGTGTCTTATTAAACCCTGCCTTTTCTGATATTAGAGTTGCAACTCCTCTTGCTTTTGATGAGCCGTAGGCCTTCTCATATATTTGCATTTCTCTCAGGACTATTTTATTTGTTTCTACAGACTTCTGGTGGGTCTCTTGAAGAAAGATAATATCTGCTTTCTCTTTATTAAGTGCTATTTGTAGTTTCTTCCTTTTTAACACGTTGCCTGTACCCTTCACATTCCATGTTAATATTTTTAAATTCTTAACCATCTAATTTTATTAACTTCCTTGATTTTTTACAATGTGCCCTGGACGTGTACCACCTACCCCCTATTTTACAAAAAATATAAAAACTAAATAATAAACAGAAATAGCCTAAAAACATACTAAAGCTAAATTGAAAAACATAGTAAAAATATAAGCAAAAAAACTTACCTATTCTACCTTCTTTTAACCTCCCCACTTCCTTTCCAAGGATGTCACCTCCGTATGCCAAAGAGGGGAGGAGGGGATCGGGACAGGATGACATTGCTTTCTCTGAAGTCCCCCTCTTCCCTCCGCCAATTTTCTTTATTTTTCATTATTCTCACTCTACAATTTCAACACTCGGTTCTGACATGTCCAGCCCACCCACCGCTCCCCCCTCCTCTCCCTCCATTCTCAAAACTGGTGCCATTTCCCCAGACACATGCAAATCCGTTCTTAGACCAATCCATTCACTTGAAGCCACTTTGATCAGACCAATGTGAGTTAAGTAACACAAGACATCCGTCTTCGAGTCAATAATGTGCATTTTTTTTATCATAAAAAAAACTCAGTTGTTGTGGAAACCTCCAGTTGTATTTAATACCCTTGGCAGTCAGCAGTTTTGTAACCAGTTTCATCTTGTATTTCCATTTTCTTTCCTCTGGGGCAATATCATTGTAAATTTCCACATCGTCACCTTCAATTTTTAGAATGCCAGAACCCGCTTGTTTAATGTAACCCATTACTTTAAGCTTATCTGCCCAATTTGCAAATTTGACCAAAACGTTCCTAGGTGTATTCTTACCCCTTCTACCCCCAATTCTAAAAACGCCTCCAAGATCCTCTGATACAAAATTTTTCCCCATTTGTAACAAGTTAAGCCAATCAACTATCCTTTCTTTAAGCTTGTCTGGCGTTCGTTCAGCCATTTTTCTAATCACAATGTTCTGCTTCCTCTGCCCCTCCTCCACCAGAAGTATCCTTTTCTCTTGTGCCGACACTCTTGCTGAAGTATCGTATTCATGAATATAAAGTTCATTCACTGTTATCCTCACTTGTTTAACATCCCCTTGAATTGTATCTGTAATCATTTTAATCTTTTTAGTGTTCTCCGTGACTTCTTTTTGTAGATTGGAGAGAGATCTCGCCAGGCTCTCATGATGAAGTCTGGCGATCTCTCTGTCCTTCTTCATTTCTTCGTTGTTGCTTTTTATTTCTAATGACATCTGTTGTAACATCTTAAACATTCTGTCCATATCAGATGACTCAGAACTGGGTGCATCCGCCACAGCTGGGGTCTCCAATATCGGTGATGGAGTGTGTCTTTCCTTCTCCCTCTGGTCCTTCTGCTCTCTTTTATCCTTCCTGGTTTTGGGCTTAACTGCCTCCTCCTCCTCTCTCCCCTTCCCTCCCTCCATTGTAATTTCAATAAAATCCAATAATCAAATAATCAATCAGATATTTCAATCTATGTAAATCAAAATATAAAATCAATTGTATCTATGTAATTTTGTAATTTTCAATCAAATTTTTCAATTAAATTTCAAATTCAATATTCCAATCAATAAATTTAGTAAATTGATTGATTACTTGATAAAGTTAACCACTTGATAAAAACAAAGTAGAGCTACTCTCTATTCCCCTTAATTAATCAATTCTAACAAATTAATCTCATTAATATAAAGTAAAGTAGCTCAAAAATTCACAAAGTGTATGTGTATATATGTATGTATACGTGTATATATATAAAAATTTTCCAGTTAAACCTCTAATAGGACTCTGATAATATATTTCTTAATTTCAAATCAATTTTTCCCCTTTATATATATTTCCCCTTTATATATATATATGCTTTAGTAAATGTAATAGATTTAGTAACGTGAAAGAGAGAGAGGAAAGGGTTGAAAGGAGAGGAAGAAAAAGAAAAGAAAAGTATTTATTTAAGGTGGGAGAGAGAAATCCAAAGGAAAGAAAGAAGACTACAGTCCACAAATGAAAGAAAATCTATAATATTCAAAGAGAAAGAAGAAGAACCAAAGCGCGAAATGCAAAGAAGAAGAACCCAAGCACAAAAACAAACAGAAAGAAGAAGGGGGGAGGGGAAAAAGGATCGGTTCACAAACTACGAAATCTCTAAAAGTAAGTGGAGGCTACAAAATATTAATGACTGACATCAACTTACACCAGGAATGGATAAGAGAGAGAGAGAGAGACAAAACACTACAAACAATATAACTAACCAGACCAAAAAACAAACAAATAACAAAAAGACAATATGGTGATCCTCTCTTGTTTCTTATTTCAGGCTTGCTGAGTTTTGTTTTGGGGTTAGATAAGTTTCGTTTCACTCCGCCATTTTCAACCTCCTTTCACAAGTCTGTTTAATTACTTCTGCATAAGATATAAAAAGTCCAGTTAACCAATCTGCACCGCCCCTATCTCAGACAAAGTCCCTTCAACGATTGTAAAAATAAACTTTAAAAAAAACCCGTGATCTTCACCGTTCCGTCCACTTCTCCAATAGCGCCGTCACACAAAGCTTTGTATTTCTCTCTCGAAGATCTTTCTCGCACTTTCCTTGCCTTCCCCTCTCCTTCCCCCATAGCCACTTCAGATACTGCAGCCTACTTCCTCTTCACGGCGCCCCGTCTGCCCCATCGAGTTTTTTAAATAAACTCACCGCTTGTAGTTCAATTTTTGTCCTTAGGCAGACTCCAGCACCCCTCGGAAGCGCTTCTAGAGACGAGTTGGATTCGGAGTTGGATTCAGGTCCTCCGTAAGTTGCTGTCCCTGTTAACTTTCGACCTTCCGTCACTCCGTTGATGTCTCACCATGGCCCGGGTTAGCTCAAACTGGCGACCGGCTTAATCCTGGCGGCTCTTCCGAGCCCCCGGTTTGCCCCGCTGCCCGGATCCAAACCTTTAAGTCTCTCTGGTCTGCTTTCCGCGCTTTCCCCACTCGATGCCTGCAGCTCTTTACTACGCTTTCATAAATTCTCTCCGAGGTCAGTTTTATTTTAAAATGTTAAAAAAAACCCATTGATTCCACATTTAATCGGCAGAGCGAAGGGAATCTGCTGCTTTCCCCTACGCCATCCAAGCCACGTGCCCGTTGGCATCCTTCTTAAAGTGTAGTGTCCAGAATCGGACACAGTACTCTAACTGTAAAAAAGGAGGTAAATTATACACAATTTTTTAAAAAACAGAAAACCTCTGCAGGGAAAGATCCCTGGGAAGAGAGGTCCTGGACGTAGATGGACTTCATGGCTGAAGAACCTGAGAGACTGGTGTGGCTTGTCCTCAGAAGAACTGTTCCAAGGAGTTAAGAACAGGAAGACTCTCGCCATGATGATAGCCAATATCCGGAACAGGTACAGCAGCTGAAGAAGAAGAAGTACATAGACAATGACTGCGTTTGTCTCTACAAATCCACATTTGAGGAAATGTACCATTTGCAACATCAGTAGGGTAATATACCTCGTTAGATGCCCCTGTTGCAAACTCTACACAGGAAAATCATCTAGGGCCATTAAAGTACCCATAAAGGAGTATCTTGACAACATTAGGAATAAAAAATCAGGAACTCCTCCAGTCAGTCATTTCATGAAAAGCAACCATTCTTGAAAGGATTTACAGTTTTAGTCAGTAGAAGCTGCCCATACAAATAGTGATAAGGCTCTGATGAAAAGGAAGCTTGAGACTGAGTAGTTTGGTTTATAGGGACTGTGGTGGCTCAAGTGGTTAAGGCACTGGACTTGATGATTGGAATGTCTGCAGGTCAGCAATTTGAGAACAGAGTACCTCATGATGGAGTGAGCTCCCACCTCTGTCCCAGCTCCTGCAAACCTAGCAGTTCAAAAGGAATAAATTGCAAGTAGATAAATAGGTACCACTTCAGTGGGAAAGTAAACAGTGCTCTGTGAACTCAGGTGTCTAGTAATGCCTGCCACATGTTCACAGAAACATCTGCAGATGCAAACAGCACTGGGTCTTTGGCTATAAACAGAGTTGAGCACTGAGCCCTAGAGTTGGATCCAACTGGCTTTTGAGCAAGGGCAACTTTTACCTTTACCTAGTTTGGCTCACAAAGGTTTAAATGAAGAATTAGATTTCCTCTCTCTTTTTTAACTGCACTAAAAAGTACATTCTTGAGGGTATGCAAGACCAAAATCAAATTAGAAGATGGAGGAAGGAGCTCACTGGAAAAAGAATAACATTAAAGGAGGATATGGCTGAGGAACCCAACCTCCTCTAGGTCACTTGGAGGATCCTGAACAGGCTGAGGGTCGGAGTGCCTAAATGTAAGACCAACATGTTCAAGTGGGAACTCCTGGCAGACAACAACATGCTGTATGAATGTGGAGAGATGCAGAATCCAGCTCATTTACTGATCTGCTGATTATTGCCAGAATCTTGTAATACCAATGAAGATAAAATTATGGCCAATGACAGTCTAAAGTTTGATCTGGACATGAAAGAAGAGGACTAATTCCAGTGTAGACACTCTCCAGGCCTTGTATCTCTCCAGCTCTTGTAGGCCAGATGCTTGTGGATTAATCAAAGTGACTCTGAGCATGAGCTAGGGTGAGATAACATCCTAGACAGTGGACTTTTCTTCCACTATGTCCTAAATAATCTACTGGATCTTGGTACAGCCTGATAGAGAGAGAGAGAGAAGAAGAAGAAAAAATTTACAGTATATATAAAATATAATCATTACATTTGTCAATTAAATGTGATTAATAATACTGTATGCTAAGTGAACAATCTCTTTGTGAATAATGTATACAGTATTGACATTTCAGATGACTATAAGCAATCATTCCACCACCCCCTTTTTTTGTTTAACTTTGTTTTCTTTGTACAGCCCCTAATGAAGACTTGAATTAAAAGGCCAAAACAGGTTGGACAATTTTAAATTGAAATGAAGTGGCTTTTGTGTCACACTTTTCATCCTGAAACTGTGGCTTCTCTTTCACAATCAGGTATGTGATCTTTTAGGTGAGATCATGTTGGTTGACTATTGTTCTTAAAGCCTACTAATTATTTTTTTATTTTTATTTATTCTTCAAATTTATACCCCGCCTCGCTCAGGCGAACCTGACTCTAGGCGGCTTCCATACTAAACAAAACAATATCCCACCAAACCCCCCCTATTAAGTCCTCTATCGCCGCCCAAGACCCCCAAGTTCTCTCCTTTCGAGGCCGGGTGGCCGAGGGAGAGTCCAACAAAGTCCAACAAAGGGGAGCGGCGGCGGTGTCTTGCCCGGCAGCGGCAGCGGCAGCGGCGTTGGCGTTTCTTCCAGCCTCCCCCGGCCAGGGAGGCTCCTTTTATCTTCCTCCCGGCCGGTGATGGGGGCCGGGAATGCGCGGCGGTGGCGGCGTTTCTTCGAGCCTCCCCTGGCCAGGGAGGCTCCTTTTATCTTCCTCCCGGCCGGTGACGGGGGCCGGGAGGGCGCAGCGGCGGCGTCTTGCGCGGCGGTGGCGGTGGCGGCGGCGTTTCTTCGAGCCTCCCCCAGCCAGGGAGGCTCCTTTTATCTTCCTCCCGGCCGGTGACGGGGGCTGGGAGGGCGGGGCGTCGTCGGCGTCATCTGGCACGGCGTCGGCGTTGGGGTTTCTTCGAGCCTCCCCCAGCCAGGGAGGCTCCTTTTATCTTCCTCCCGGCCGGTGACGGGGGCCGGGAGGGCGGGGCGTCGTCGGCGTCATCTGGCACGGCGTCGGCGTTGGGGTTTCTTTGAGCCTCCCCCAGCCAGGGAGGCTCCTTTTATCTTCCTCCCGGCCGGTGACGGGGGCCGGGAGGGTGCGGCGGCGGCGACGTCTGGCGCAGCGCGGCATTTTTTCGAGCCTCCCCCGGCCAGGGAGGCTCCTTTTATCTTCCTCCCAGCTGGTGACGGGGGACGGGAGGGCACGGCAGCGTCTTGCGCGGCGGTGGCGGCATTTCTTCGAGCCTCCCCCGGGCAGGGAGGCTCCTTTTATCTTCCTCCCGGCCGGTGACGGTAATTAAGAGTTTATCCAGGAAGTGTAGTGTATGGATGCAGATATCTGCCTTGCTGAAGTGTTATGTACATCAAAGAAAGTGTTTGTTATCAAATCTGGCTCTGTAAGATTATAACCTCTTTTGGATAATTACTCATATTGCACAATGTGTTACAGCAGTACTGACGATGATTTATTTTTGGCCAATGACAAAGCCAAAAAGATGGCTTCATTTTGACAGTTTAAAGTTTGATTTGGTCATGACATGAAAGGAAGAAGTAATTACAGAGGTTATATAATCTCTTATTCTAGTCTGGCCAGGTTATTCTGCTATGGTATTAGAACAGACCATTCTGCCAGTGACTAAAACTGAGTGTCAGGCAAAGGTTAACTAACCTGACAACCATGAGTACTAATGGCCTTAGGTGACAAAGTTCACAGGGGAGGATGGTGGTTCCCAAGTGGATTAAATCCACTTGAATCCATCTTGATGTAGGGCAGCAGCTTCATTATTATTATTATTTTATTTATTTACTCCAATTTTTATACCGCCCTACTCGGCTGGGCCGACTCAGGGCGGTTCACAAGCACAGAGTAAACAGCAAGTCTATAGACACATCATGTAAATACAAAAAGAGAGAGAGAGAGAAAAATCAGTATCAACACCATAAACAGTTCAACATCGTTACATCATAAAAAGTTCAGTCAGTATCAATTTCAAACAATAATCAAAAAATTACAAAATTCAACACATTTACACAAAGATTTTAACATTATCAAAAAGTCCAGCCGCTGCTGCGGCTTTTAAACGTAGCCTCCGGGACAGGTGGAGGGAGTCCCGGCTGGGCGCGGTGATAGCCTCTTCCCCCCGGCCGCAGGTGTGTTCCGTGGCGGCGGGGCGAGAATGCTCTGCCGGGGACGTCCAGCCGCCGCTGCGGCTTTTAAGCAAAAGCCTCCGGGACAGGTGGAGGGAGTCCTGGCTGGGCGCGGCGATATCCTCTTCCCCCCGGCCGCAGGTGTGTTCCGTGGCGGCGGGGCGAGAATGCTCTGCCGGGGACGTCCAGCCGCCGCTGCGGCTTTTAAGCAAAAGCCTCCGGGACAGGTGGAGGGAGTCCTGGCTGGGCGCAGCGATATTCATCAATCCTGGTCTGGGGCTGATGAGGACTTTGCGTGCCAAAAGGGCTTAGGACCAGAAAATTACTTGTAGAACTAGATCAGTAGTACAGGTGTCATGCTGCCATGTGGAAGGCAGATATAAGGCCACTGCATTATATTTTCAGGACAGTCTTCATGGCTGATTGCCATGATGAGTGCCTATATTCGGATGTGGATACAGCAGAATAATAATAAGAGAATAATCTCTTATCTAGTAGTGGCTAAATGATATGAGATTTAAATATGATTAGATATATGGAAATCACCTAGAAGAGTTATATAGCTATATATCAGTGATGGCAAACCTTTTAGAGATCGAGTGCCCAAACAGCAACCCAAAACCCAGTTATTTATCACAAAGTGCCAACACAACAACAGGGGAGGAAGGAAATGCTCCCATTGGGCTGCTGGGCAGAGGGTGGGGCAAACTCTTTGCTGGGGAGGGAAGGAGTGCTTCCATTGGGCTACTAGGTAGAGGGGCTGGTTGAAATCTGTGCTGGGGGAGGGAAGAAGCACTCCCATTGAGCTGTTGGACAGAGGGACATGGTAAACTCTGTGCTGGGATGATTGCATGGGTGCCCACAGAGAGGGCTCCGAGTGCCACCTCTGGCACATGTGCCATAGTTTCACCATCACTGCTATATAAAATGAAAGGAATGAAAGGCTTTCAGTTTCGTGTTGTAAGGTGAGTGTCTTATGTAGTTTGAAAACAGTCTGAAGATACAGAAACAGATGTTGGAATTCTGTGTGGCTGCCCCATGTGATGGACTAATGAACTGTAGATGGCAGCATCTTGATGAAGTATCTTCGTACAGTCATACCTCGCATAAAGAGCATTTCACTTAAAGAGTAACTCGCTTAAAGAGCAGAATTTTCTCTGAATGTTCGCTTCGCTTAACAAATAAAGCCAACCAAAAACTCACTTAACAAATAAATCGGGGTTCACAGTCCCCCTCACAATTGGTCACTTACAATGGTGTTTCGCTTAAAGAGCAAACTCGCTTAAAGAGCAAGCCTGTGGAACGCATTATGCTCTTTAAGCGAGGTACAACTGTACTTGATTGACTCCATACATACAGCCTCTTCTTAGGAAAGAGGGTAAAAGAGCTTCTTCTAGTCTGAGGCTTACTCGAGGAATAAGGCCTTCCTGGGTTCTAAATTTCGCACATGGCTCAGCCCACCCAACTATGAAGTCCTTTGCCTGACTGTGTAGGCAGGCAAAATATGACCTTTTCGGCATTTGGTTGCAGCAGCCACCATCTGTCACCATTTGCTATGGTGACTTTGACTTTAGGGTTTTTTTTTTTAATAGTAGCCATGTTAGTCTGTGGTTCAGACATATCAGAAAATAAAATAAAATAAAATAAAATAAAATACGGTAGCACTTTAAAGACTAACTGCTATATTTTTATTGTCAGCCTTCGTGGATCAAGTCTGAAGAAGTGGACTTGATCCACGAAGGCTGACAATAAAAATATAGCAGTTAGTCTTTAAAGTGCTACAGTATTTTTATTTTATTTTTATTTTATTTTGTTTATTTTATTTTGTTTTCTGATTTGACTTTAGGAAATGTCTGTTTAAGACCATCTGGAACACTGTATTTGCCTACTCTGCTATATTGGGCTAGGTCTGGGGTGCCTAAACATTTTGGGCTGTGGGCTGGTCATGTGGTTCAGTGGGCCGGTCACATGGTTCTTCCCACTGGAAGTGGAAATAAAACATGTCTTGCAATCAGTTTTGCAATACAGTAATACCCTGGATAATGTTATGACTTGGTTCCACAAGTCATGACATTATCCGATTTTTAGCGTTGTCCGATGCATGCATCGAACAACGCTAAAACAAACAAACAAACCCTGACTTCAGGGACAAACCGCTTTAAAGGCAGGCAGGGAAAGAAAGAGATCCAATCATGTCTCTTTTCCTCCCTGCCTTTAAAGCCACCCCCCACCTGCAGCAGTCTCTGCGACTGCAGTAGGGTCAGGGAAAGGCGCGCCTTTCCCCCGACCCTACTGCAGTCGCAGAGACTGCTTGTGTCTCTTTCCCTCCCTGTAGTTTAAATACAGGGAGGAAAAGAGTAAGACGCGATCTATCACATCTTACTCTTTTCCTCCCTGTATTTAAACTACAGGGAGGGGGAAAGAAAGAGACGTGATTGGGTCTCTAGAGAACCAGTCACGTCTCTCTCTTTCCCCCTCCCTGTAGTTTAAATACAGGGAGGGAAAGAGACACAAGCAGACTCTGCAACTGCAGTAGGGTTGGGGAAAGGCGCGTGCTTTTCCCTGACCCTACTGCAGTCGTAGAGACCGCTGCAGGTGGGGGGTGGATTGGGTAGTTCTACCCAAACCACCCCACACCCACAGACCATTGCCTCAGATAACGCTAAGAATCATTATCCAGAATCGTTATCCGATGCAAGTTTGTCCCAAAAAACTTACATCGTTATCCGATTCTAGCATTATCCGATGCAATCGTTATCCGGGGTATTACTGTATATATGTTTTGCAACAGGATGAGATAGATTTTAGGCTGCCATTTTCTCTGCTTAAACCAGGGGTGTTCAAACTACGGCCCATGGGCCAGATACAGCCCCCAAAGCAATTCCATCAGGCCTGCAATGCCTTAGCCAAATCAGGAAGTGACTAGGGACACTTCTGTGCATGTGCAGATGTCTCCATATTTACTTCCTTGTTTGGCGCAGACAACCTCACGCATGTGCACAAGCATCCATATTAACTTCCTGGTTTGGCATGGACTTGCTCACGTATGTGCAGAAGTGGCTGTATTCACTTCCTGGTTTGGTGCGGACATGCTCACGCATGCGCAGAAGTGTCTACACCAAGCCAGGAAGTGAATACGGACACTTCTGTGCATGCGCAGAAGCATCCATGCCAAACAAGGAAGTAAATATGGATGCACATGGGCAAACATGTCTTGTTCCAGGGGTGTGGTCTGACCCACTCAGCTGTTCCAGGGGCGTGTCTTGATAATCATTGCCCCTCTTAATAGAGAAGGCACCCTTGTGTGCTAAGTTCTAAGAAATTGGTTCTCCTTTCCGCTTCATGCAGCTCTCTGACTTGTTATTTTAAATGCATGTCTCTGAACTAAGTATTTGATAGACTTGTCATTTAGTTTTGTGTCAAAAGAACTGTTTTTTTTTAAAAAAATAGATAATAGAGTTTCTCCTCCTTCCTTCTAGTTTCTTGGCATCTCCCTTTCATTCATTATTTTTGGATGAATTGGAATTGGGAGGGTGAGCTCACAGTGCCTAACAATGTTAATCATGCAGGTTCACCTGGGGTGTGTTGGTATTTTCTGTGTTATCAAGCGATATAATCCTCCAACCAGAGATGGGAGACTTTATATTTTTGGAGTAGACCTCTTAGAATACCAGAGCCTGCACAGTTGACTATCTGATTATGATTGATGGAGCATGTTTTGTTTGGCAATCTTTAGCCAGAGTTGGGAGAAATTACATTTTTGAAGTATATTTCCCATGTTGGCTGAGGCAAACTATTTTAGACTCCTACTCTCATTAGTCCTGCCATCATGATCAGTAACAAAGGAGAGTGAGAACTGTTGTCCAACCACATTTGCTGGGCTATAAATCTCCTACATCTGCTCTATAGTCTTCAGCAATGGTGCCTCTTCAAGTTACTTTGTCCGACAATAGACAGCATAGTGGCTAATATGCCATGGAATGCTTTCTGCATGGCTTCTTTCTGCAATTTTAGTACTTGGCTATTTTTAGTATATTTTTATATGCATTAACTGTTATGGTTTTGTTGCCAAGCAACCCTGCAAACGTGCTTAAAGGTAGATGCTTTTATAATAAAGTACTTGAGAGATATTTCTGTAATAAAGAATGCATAGGCAAATAACTTAAATTGAATGCATTTTGCTCTCTTATTATATGCTTTATTATTACAAATTGCTCAACACCCAATGGGGTAAAAGAGGAAAAAAAGAAGAAAATTATAACAAAGCACTCTGCTCCCTTCTAGAATAAACATGAATTGTGCAAAATATATAACAGGGATACCAAAACTATGGCCCATGGGCCGGGTCTGGCCCACATGACATCACCAGCCGGCCCATGGGCTGGATTGCCACCAATACCAGAAGTGCTGTGACACCACTGGAAGTGCTGAAATTGTGGTGAAATGCAGCAAAAACATGGTGAAAAATTCAAAAGTTGTGCCAAAATGTTCCTCCATCGATCCCTCCTCCAAGGGAAGCAGCGGGGGAGGGGAAATGCCCGTAAACGTAGTGCAGATTCATGTACCACCACACTCAGCTGAAGCGGTGTGGTCAGGCCCCAAGCAGGAAAAGTTTGGGAACCCTGATATATAAGTACAGTATTCAATTTTGTTGAGGTGCTTAAGAATATTCTCCATATTGATAAGCTTCATAGTTTTCTTGTTCCTAGGGAAGAAAAAGAAAGTGAAGTGTCAACAATGAGCAGTTTATATGCAAATAAGACAAACGCACCTATATTAAATATCTTCAGACACGTTTTGCTCGGGAAGAAATTTCAGTTTACCATAACTAGAGAGGGAATTGTGTTTGTCTGCTGCAGAAACAGCAACAGTAACAGCCTCAGTGCTGTGGTGCCTCTGACATCTATCACATTTATTACGGCATCCGAATTTCTAGCCCTGATGGGCCAGACCAAATGCCTATCTAGTCCAATATTATATCCCTACAGTGATCAACTTTTAGCCTTTATTTAAATAAATAACTTAATAAATAAATAATTTAATCCATCCATCAATTACTACAGGGATTCTCAACCTGTGGCCCATGGGTCGGATGTGGCCCGCAGCACCTCCACTACCCCTGGAAGTACATGTGGTGGAGGAAAGGCAAAATGGCCAGCCTCCAGCTTAAAATGGTTGAGAATGCCTGCATTACTAGGACATGAGTGAAACAACCTTCTTCTTCTCACAATCCCCAGAGGTTGGTGAAGGAGGCACACACACAGTTTTATGACATTACAGATCCATGAAAACTTAAGCCACTCAGAGAAATACAGTAGTACAATTATTTTACACTTCACCTTCTTGCAAGATCCTAAATGTTTACTACAAAGTCTTTGGTATGTTTTATATTGGGTTTCAATATACAGTCATATGGTTATTTCTGTGTAGAGTATAGAACTGTGATGGTGAACCTTGGCACAACTCCATTGTGGCCAAAATCCCATTACTTAGTGCAGTAAATTGCACTAGAGAAGGCCCAATAAATTCACAGAACATGGAGGAGTTGGTTACAAAATCCTCATTGCTTCAATGGATCTACTCTCGTGCAACTTACTGTGCTAAGCAACAGGATTTTGGACAATGAGTTAAAGCAGGGATTCTCAACCTGTGACCCATGTGCGCCCCTCACTGTCATTTCATGTGCCCCCTTCACTGCCTCCACCACACCAGAAAGTGTCATGTGGTGGAAGAAGGGTAAAGTCGCCATCCAGCCCCTGAAGCTGTCTGAAGGAGCGTGACCCGGCCCCCGGCTTTAAAACGTTTAGAACTCCTGAGTTAAAGCATCTGATTCATTAGGAATCAAACAACACAGTGGTACTCTTGCAATTTAAAACATGCCTTTATGACAATCAGATCTTGTGGTAAGGCTATATACTACTACTTTTGAAAAATCTTAGAATTTTCGACAATTAAACCTTTTCTTGGCTGTCCCAGCTGAAGCTGCTTTTCTCTGTTTCTCCCTCTTTTCCTCCCACAATACACGTTGCCTAACAATAACAAAGCAGCATGGCATTTTTGTGCAGATTTAGCAACTGGTTGCACACCAGATTTTTGCACTGTCCCTCTAGCCAAGTTATTTTTTTACTTTTTTAACTGGTAATGGCTCTCCCAGGTTTCTGTTCGAAATCTTTTCTATCTATTGCAAACTGATCCTTCTGATCAGAGATGTTAGGAAATGACCCTGTGACGTTACAATAGGCTTTCTCAACCTTTTTGGGGAGGGGGCCAGATCACTCCTCTCAGAATGGCTGTGCAGGCCGGTCATGTGTTTCTACGTGAGTTCTCATGCGAAAATGTGTGCTTTTGGTGAGTTCTTGTGTGATTTTGTTGAGTTCTTGCATGATTTTGGCAAGTTCTCATGTGTTTTTGGTGAGTTCTCATGTGAAAATGCACAATTTCAGCGAGTTCTTATGCGTTTTTGGTGAGTTTCACCTCTTATTATTATGAGGTACCGGAACTTGGGAAAGTTATCTTTTGGAAGTACAGCTCCCAGAATTGTCTAGCTAGCTAATATTGCTTTCAGAGTTGTAGTAAAACCAACCAACCAACCAACCAACCAACCCCAGCATTCTCAAACGCTGTGGGTACAGATATTTCATACATACATTTCGACTACCATATAGTCTCTGAATCCTTTGCCTGTCATCATAAGGTAAGTTGAAGCTATTTGGGTCTCTGTAGGAATAGGTAGGGAACATCAGAGATCCACGAACATTTGAATGTTCTAATCCCAAGGCATGGCCAAATTCATGTGCAGCAACAAGGAAGAGGTTGATCTCTGAAACACAGAAAATAACACATTAAAAAAAATCAAGTTAGTGTTATGCATATAAAGTAATTGGGTTTATGGTACAATCTATCCACTCATTGCTTTGACATCTGAAATTCAGGCTGCCTGATAGGCTGTCTCCTCTTTTATATACTGTATTAGTTTATATACACCCTGCAATTTTTCCGGAGCAGGGGCTTTAACATGGAGGACCCCCATTATGTGGAATATTCTTGCCTCTGACTTTAGATATGCCCTGAGCAGTTTTTGTTTTGTTTTAAGCCACAGGTTATACCAGTTTCTACAAGGGGTATCAGTTATCATTCAACCAACCATATATAAGGTTTGGCCCATGGTCAGAGCAGAAGAGGAATGTGAAGTACGCAGTCAGCTGCATTCAGGTTGAGAATCCCTGTTCTAGATAATATACATACTGTATATTGATTCCATGGTTTTAAAATTTTGTTCTAAGATTCCTGAACACATTTTGAAACCTCTAGACCAGTGTTTCCCAACCATAGGTTTTGGGACTTCAATTCCCAGAAGTCTAAGTCAATTCCCCAAAGCACTAATCAGTCAATGTGCTGACTTAGGCTTCTAGGAATTGAAGTCCCCCTGTGGGGCATGGGCCCCACATTGGGAAACACTGCTCTAGATGTAAACAGCTGCTTGTGTGACACTCATAGATAAACACATTCATTGAAGATTTCAGAAATATAACTGCTTTTATAGTAGGACTTCCCCTCTACAAGATACAGTATTATGTTGCTGAAATATAGTCTCCTTTACACAGGCATTTGGAATCTCACATATTTGGTACACTCAGTAGTATACAAGGGCTAATATGGATGGGTGGATAAAATGTTGGATCAGAACTTAGGATACCTGGATACTAATCTATGTTCAACTATGGAATCTCACTGAGAAGTAATGATGGTAAAAACACTCTTTATATATCTCATATGCCTTCAAAACCATCCAATGGTTGCAGAAGTAGGACACAACTTAATGGCTGGTAGCAACAACATTGTATATAAATATGACAGACAGAAAATAGTCACGGTATGGTATGGTATGGTATGGTATGGTATGGTATGGTATGGTATGGTATGAAGTTTTAACAGGGAGACTAAATAAAGCTTATGTGATGAAATACCATCAAAAGATACTATTTTCCATCAAAAGGAATTTAAAATGTATTTGTATATATTTAATGTATGTATTTAATATATGTGAATTGAATGTAGAAGCAACAAAAGATGGTCAATGACCAACTTCTGAGTTTCACAATAATCTAAAAATTTCCTGGATTGAGGAGGTGAACAATGAAGAAGTACTGGAGCAGGGGTTCCCAACCTAAGGCCCGTGGGCTGAATCTGGCCCATGGCACCATTTCATGTGGTCCCCACCCCTCCAAGGGCATTTGAGAAACAAAATGGCCACCCCTTTGAAGCTGTTGGGACAAAATGGCCACACACACCCCCATCATGCAGGCAAGGCAAAATGGCCATCCGGCCCTTGAAGCTGGCTGAGAGAGCGTGACCCGGCCCCCAGCTTGAAAAGATTGGATACCGCTGTACTAGAGCAAATGAATAAATTTCAAGGAAAAAAACTCGTAAAAGGCAGGAAGCTAGATCATGTCAGGTGGATAAGAGGAAAAGAAAAGTTCAGATTGTTACAGCAAAGAAAAATGGACTGTTAAAAGGACCTGGAAAACTACTTTTGATGCAACACAATGTAATTGTTTAGAGTTGCATCATCCAAAGTCAGTATGGCCATGATGACATCCAGCCTCCATGAGGAGAAGAGCAACATGAATAGGATGGTGGCTGGTTTTAATATTTTAAAATGCTTTAATCTAATAGCAGTATGTTATTGCCAGTGTGCCACTGGGTGCAATTCCTACATGGTAGTGGTTCAGGGTAATTAAGAGACTGCATCACCCCAAGGTCATCTCTCTGTCCCACTAGAGCAGACTGGAGGGGCTCCTTAAAAGTCCCATCAGCTAGAGAGGCTCATCTCTCTAGCACTAGAATGAGGGCCTTTTCGACATCTGCTCCAGCCCTGTGTAACCTCCTGCCAACTGAACTACGTCTCCAGACAGAGCTGTTGCCCTTCAGCAAAGAGCTAAAAACCTGGCTGGCAAAGCAGATGTGGGGGAGTAGTGCTAGGGTAAACACTACCCCCTGTTGGCTTATATAAGGAGGGTTGTTAACGCTTTTAATTAGAATTTTAATTGGTGGAGGGTGGGGGCAGGTTTTTTTTAGCATTCTAAGGGTTTTTAGGGTCTTTTAAAGTTTTACGGTAGGTGATTTATGATGTAAGTGTTGTGCACCTCCCAGAGTCGCTTGTCGAGTGTGCGGCAATACAATTTTGATTAATAAATAAATTAAATAAATATATGTAAGGAATGTCTCAAGGAGTGGGTGGATGAGATTCCCCTTGCACCATGGACCAAAGGCTGACTCTTCACTTTTATCATTGGAGTTGTTATTTTAAGGATGTTTTTGTTATTTTATGATGGTTTGGTTATAGCTGACAATTTGTAAACTGAAAGATGGATTAGAAGAGACGCAAGTCATAATCCATTGATCAGACAAAAATGTAATTTGCATGAATGTCTTTAAAGGAACGTCTTACCTCTGTTATATTCTGACCATCTTTCACTCTCATCAAAATGAGTATCTCCCCCTATGCCTTGCCCAGGAAAGTAAGCATGAGCCAAGACCCCTCCTCTTCTATCGAAAGGGCTATTATCTCCATGGGCTAAAAGTAAAAAAAAAAACAACAATTTTTATTAGTGCATTTTTTTCTGCCATGAGGAGAATCCATTTTCCTGCCTAAGCTGCAATAAGGAAGGCAATCCTATTTCAGTATTGATGAAGTGCTGCCCTCCATTGTCTCCTCAATATCCCCAAAGATGACAAGCCTTAGAAATACTTAATTCAGCAACAAGAAAAATGTAAGTCAGAGCGTCGCTTGGAGAAGGAATAGTAACCAACATATTGGTATCTTGCATGCTAAATGGTGCCTTCTCTATGAGGAAGGACAATTGCTGTGTGTTAGTGTACCGGTACATCTTATATAGTGGTGTACAAAGAACTTATGCCATTAAAAACAACCTCCGCTATACCTCCTCCCATTATTATATTCCCAAAATATGATAAGCACTGCACACAAAGTTCTTAAGAAGAAATACTAGAATATTAAGCTTCTACAAACTAATAACTAAAAAGTGCATGTCCAACTTGCAAACTGGTAAATACGTGGACCAATCATATGAAGGAATTATTCAAGCCTGTTTATGTTGTTTGAGCTTATCTCTTAGGTGTCAGGCCTGGTCTTAGCTTATTCAAAGAGGCCAACTGTAAACGAGTGGGCCAGGCCCCTTTCTCTCCCCACTGTTAGAGAGTCTGTTAGAATTCAGATAAGGGACTGGCTGTGGGTCTGCAGTGAGCTTACTTGAAAAACAACTTTGTAACTTAGAAATGAATTTCATCATTTCAAAATGGCTCTGGTCATTCTAACACCATCAAGATGGATTCAAGTGGGATTTAATCCACTCAGGGACCATCACCCTTCCATGTGGATGTCATCACCCAAGACCATTAGTCATTAGGATTGTTTGGTTAGTTAACTGCTGCCTGATGATCCACGTTGAGTTGCCAGCAGCACAGTCTACTCCATTACCACAGCAGGATAACCTGACCAGACTATTAACAGTCTGGCCAAGCCAAGCTTCATTAGAAGAATACATAAATGTGGTCTTAAATAGTTTAGCTAGAGATTATAAGTTCTATTTAAAAATAAAAATCGATCTCATTTATTCATTCATTGTTTCAGAAAAGGCTTCCTTTCTGTGTGTAAAAAATGTGTAGCAATGTTTTACTCCCAGTCAGCTGAAAAATATGGGAAGACTTACCACCGTAGGCAAACTGAATTTCAATATCAGCATTCCCAGATGTTCTTCTGAACTCCAATGGGGTCACATCACTCCACACTTTGAAGGCCTTTGCTATCACCTCTTCCACCTTAGCTCGAGGCATATCAGGTGTGTAGTTGTTAATCCTGTTGGCAGCAGAGGGGGAAATAATATAATAATATTTTTTTTTGTCAGAAATTACTCTGGGTTGAAAGGATTTTTGCTGGAGAAACTCTGCTTGGGGGACACCTGAATGAGGCTCCTTTCATGTCCCCAAGATCTTTTCCCACTGAAGTGGTCCCTATTTATCTACTTACAATTTCTTGCTTTTGAACTGCAAGGTTGGCAGAAGCTGGGACAGAGACAGAAGCTCAAGCCGTCATGTAGAATCCGGCTCTCAAACTACCGACTTGCCGGCCTTCCAGCTAACAAAGTGAGCTTCTTAACTGCTGAGCCACCACAGCCCCTGACAATAACCTGGAGAAAATAGTACTTTTGATACTTCAAAAACAAGTGTAGACAAAGATGAAAAGATAAACCAACCTGTAAGTAAGCAAGTTGGTTCTCCATCTTAATGTTCTTCCTCCTCTGTATTGTGAAGCATCTGGAACTCCACAGCGAGGCATCATCATTACCTCCATTGTTTTCTCATTCATTTTCCCTGTAATATCCAAATGGAAGAACTTCTGCATGTCTTTGAGCCGTTCTTCCAGGTTATGGCCATTTTTATCAGGTGAGGGGTAGAACTTGTTGAGATAAACCTGGATTGGAAAATTTAAGAAGTCAGTTGAGAACAGAAATGGGCAAATCTGTCAAGAGCCAAAATTTCACCCCTATTTCCCTCTATGCCTCCTGGGAGAAATGTCAACCTATACAGTCTTGAGTGAATTACATGGTCCTATAATAATAATAATAATAATAATAATAATAATAATAATAATAATAATAATAATAATAATAATAATAATAATAATAATAATAATAATAATAATAATAATAATAATAATTTTGTTGTTGTTGTTGTTGTTGTTCGACTGCCCCCAGAAGAATGGGGAACAGTAAATAATTTCTGAGTGCTCTGTCTAGAAAATCCTGAGAAAGTTACCACAAGTCAGGATTGACTTAACGGCACATGATTGATTAAACTAAAGCTCTCTCTGTGGGCTGTGCCAGGGCTGAAAATGTTTTAAAAATAAGACTGGAAATGAGAAGACACCTGCTTTTTGTATTTTTAGGGCTGATATGGCATGTCATCAGCTCTATCAAAACTCCACTTCTGGATTTTTTTCAAGAATAAGAAGGAAGCTTCTTGTCCATAAAAATAAACAAAAACTCTCTTTGCCAAGGGCCATTGCTGAACTGTACGACTGAACAATAACTTTGCTGGAGGTGTTAAAACTGCACTGCAGTGGGAAGACCAAATGACATTGTAAATCAATATGAGATTTATCCTTTTCATGTTAAATTCACATACTTTAACTAGAAATGGCTACCACAGTCACATCTAGCTTGGTACTTGGGTTGGCAAAGAAGACTAAAGTTTGATGAAGTTACTTTTTTTAGGGGGTTATACTTTCATAAATCCCCTGGCATGGAGATGAAGAATTCTGAGGATTATGTGCTGAAAAAGTCATGCTTCTAAGCCTTTAAGAAGACAATAAAGTTCCATACATCATAAATCTACACGGCTCTAAAGTAGGCCCATGCCATAAGATGCTGCTATCTGGCTAAGACTCAAAGAATGTAAAGGCTTCCCTTGCTTTATATCTGACTCTAGGGCTCAGTGCTCATCTCTGTTTCAAAGCCGAAGAGCCAGCGCTGTCTGCTTCTGCAGATGTTTCCATGGTCATGTGGCAGACATGACTAGACACCGGAACACACGGAATGCTGTTTACCTTCCCACCAAAGTGGTCGCTGTTTATCTACTTGCAATTTTTTGCTTTCGAACTGCTAGGTTGGAAGGAGCTGGGACAAAGACGGGAGCTCATTCCGTCCTGCAGTACTCGGGAATCAACTGCTGACCTCCCGCCTTCCAGTCAACGAAGGCTCAAAGAAGGGCCATAACTTAACATTAGAGTACAGTAAAACCTCTACGTATGATTTCCCCCCCATTCCATGAAGTTATTTGTATGTCAAAAAATTTGTTTGTCCAAAGCACATTACATTATCAGAAGAGGTCAGTAGATGCCACCATATATTTTTTTTATGTCAAAATTTTCCTATTAAAAATTTGTATGTTAATTTTTTTTTAGCCAGGATTTCTATTTGTATGTTGACTTTTTTGTATGTCAGGGTTCCATTGCACAAGTTTTTCATGCATAAATTTGTTGTTGTTCAGTCGCACAGTCGATTCTGACCCTTTGCGACCCCATGGACCACTGTCCGCCAGGCACCTCTGTCCTCCACCATCCTCCTCAACTCACTCAGCTTTCTGCCCATTGTGTCTACAATACCATCTAGCCATCTCATTTTGGGCCACCCCCTTCTTCTTTTGCCCTCCACCCTTCCTAGCATCAAGGCTTTCTCAAGCGAATCCTCTCTTCTCATTTGATGTCCAAAGTACTTTATCTTTATCTTTACTATTTGACCTTCTAAGGAGCAGTCAGGGTTAATTTCTTCTAAGATTGACCCATTTGTTCTCCTCACTGTCCAGGGGCCTCTCAAAACTCTCCTCCAACACCACATTTCAAAGGCATCTATTCTTCTGCACTCAGCTTTCTTAATGGTCCAGCTCTCACAACCATACATGCCACTGGAAATACCATTGCTTTGACTATACGAATTTTTGTTTGCAATATGATGTCTCTACTTTTCACTATGTTTCCCAGGTTTCTCATAGCTTGCCTCCCAAGAATCAGTCGCATAAATACCACATTTCAATTTCTGGTACCTCTGAGCAGGGCTAGGAAAGATTTCTTCATGACACTGTGGAGATCCACTGGCAATCAGTATCAAAGCCACAAGGCTACATAGACCAATGGTCTGAATCAAGAGTCACATCCTGTTCCTATTTATTGTGAGCAAAGCTATAATCATGGAAGCAGAGCCAGTATTTGGGAAGGTGCAGGTCATACCATCAGACAGATACCTGTCAAGTCAAGTGATTTGACAAAGAACCATTTCTGTGATTGCTGCACAGCAAACATCAACAAGAATCTGGCCAATATAAGACTTATACTCGGGCCAACCCTACCATCAGGAAGAGTGAGGTATTTGCACAGAGAGCAGAAGCTGCAGCCCAGAAGCAAGGTACTAGAAGAGATCGTTTTGTGCTACATAGCTGCCTTGCATCCCACTAACTTATCCTGCTGCCTTAGATGTAATGAAGAATATTGCTGCATCACCAGGGATGAAGAAATATTCAACTGCCAGTCCAGACACCTATTGTACAGAAAATTAGAGTGTCCACCATCTTCCTTTTTGCCTCAGGTTGCTTATCATAGTCATATAGATGAAGCAGCCCTTGTTCTGCCCAGTGAATGCATGAGGAAACAGCCTAGGAACCCAGAGTAGATACTGTATTTGCTGATGTATAAGACACATCAGAATATAAGGTGCACCTTGTTTTTTATACACATTTTAAAAGATAAAATAAGTTTCTATCTTTTCTCATGAATTTCTAAAATGATTTGTTGTGCTAGTTTTGTAGTTACGTATGTATATCTACAAAAATGTAACTAGGAAACTCTGTAGTTAGGTATCTTTTAATCTTCATCCTCAAAACCAGAAATTCATCTCCAGAGCTCTACCTGCACTCCCAGGCTCATAACCCTTCATGACAGCCTGCAGGAAATGGCCTAGAAGAGAGGGGAGGGGAGCCCATTTATTTATTTATTTATTTATTAGTTCAAATTTATATTGCCGCCCATCCCTATCTTCCACTCCTTCTTTTAAGCCTGAGATCAGTAGGCTGACTGAATTTTCAACATGATAATTTTGATCACCGACACACAAGACACACTCTGTTTTCTTGGTGTATTTTAAGGGAGGGAGTGTGTCTTATATGCAGACAAATACGGTAATTTTGCATGCCATGATGAAGGAAAGGTGGGATGTATATCAAGAAGTAATACAGTAATACCTCGATAACGTTTACCTCGGATAATGCTAAAATCGCATAACGTTAAGTAATCTGGGGAGGAGAATTGGATCAAATAACGTTAAGGTCCTATGGGATGGATTGAATAACAACCGCTAAAGCCTGTGCGGTTACAATGTATCTCTATGGAGCTTTAACATTATCCGATCCATCCCATAGGATTTTAACATAGATCGGATAACACTAAAGATTGGATAACACCAAGACTTGTGGAACCAAGTCTTAGCATTATCCGAGGTATTACTGTACTCACATGCTGTTTACAAAATTTTCATTCTACTTACACAGACTCGTAAGAAAAAATAAAATAAAATGCTTACTAGAAACAGGACTAAATGCAGTTTTGAACCCAAAACAACAAATACAGTTTTTAAAATCAGTAGGATTTGCATTTTTATGTTGATTAACAGATCCCATTTCAATGAATCTCTATGTACAACTCAGACTGAATTAAGCCATTTGGTGGGACATTTTACTTTTTTGAATTATGATGTCCTGATTTTCCCAGCCAGCTGGCTAAGGAATTATGAATACAGAAATCCAGAAAAGTAACCTTTTCCAAGCTGTGACTAAAGAATAAAGGATAATCCTTTGCATAATATAGATCTAAAAGCATTGATGATGCTACATACCTCTATAAATTTTTTGTCTTCAGCACTTGGTTGTAGAGGATTAAAAGGCACAGGGATGGTGGTGGTGTAAGGCAGGAAAATTGTAGTAAAGATTAGGAGATAATTCATCGTGAGCCTTCTTGGATGCACTTTATGAGTGAGGTAGTTCTTGATCAGTGATCACTATCAACCAAAAAGGACAAACTTATATAGCGCCATTTAGAGGTATTTGCCTCATGACGTCCCTTGTCTGTGGGTTTTTTGAATTTGTGTAATATTTTAAATACCTGTATTTGTATTCAGCAATAAGTGAAAATGAAAACATGAAATGTCAGTTTAGCCTAGGAAATGCCCTACGTCATTCTTCCTCAGTCCTATCTGCTAAACACCACAGTACAGTATGCTGAAAGGCTGACTTCCCTAAATGATTTTTTTAAAAATAGAAGCCATGTAAATCTGTGTTTCAGACACATCAGAAAGCAAAAAACAAAACAAAACAAAAATGCTGTAGCACTTTAAAGACTAACTGCTATATTTTTAATGTGAGCTTTCGTGAATCAGACATAGAAGGCATGAATTTATATACAGTTCACCAGATAAAAAGGCATAGAGTGGTTAAATAAGAATGACAGAAAAGCTTGCAAATCAATACAGCTTCCTACAGCTGGCAGAGGCAGATGAACTCTGCCTGTTATTCGGATTAATTGTATGTAAATACAGCATAATTATGTGTAAATACAAAGTTGCACAGCCATATCCAACTCTAGGGCTCGCTGCTCATCTCCGTTTACAGCCAAAGAGTCAGTGATGTCATTGTCTGCAGATGTTTTCTTGGTCATGTGACAATTGACTAGGCACATAGAAAGCTGTTACATTTCCTGCCAAAAGTGGTACCTATTTATCTACTTGCAATATCTTTGCTTTCAGACTGCTAGGTTCGCAGGAGCTGGGACAGAATCAGGAGCTCACTTTGTCATGCAGCAGTCAGGTCCAAATTGCTCACCTGCTGACCTTCTGGTCATCGAGTTCAGCATCTTAACCACTGCAGCTCCTTAGATGAATAGCTATAACATATCAAAAGCATAATTGCGAACCAATGACAGATTTTTGCAGATAGACTTATACAACTCATTATCACTTACTTTAGCTCTTGAAGTATGAGCAGCCATCACTATCCTCACATCAGATGTGTTTTAGTCCAGCATCCCAGAAAGAAATCAGGTTTGGAAACACTAGTTTAGGAACACTGGCTCCCGGTTCAACAAATAGAAAGCCAGAGTTTATTCATTAGATGGAAATTTTGAAATCACTCCTCCCACTTTCTATAGGGCTGGTTCTATAATTGATGTGATGGTGGCTTGTAATAGGATCAGAGAGGTGCTTTCTCCACCTAAATTTTGGAATGAGTCACCCCTTCAATCTACAAGCCATCCCTGCTACTAAAGAAAATAAGGTCATCCTTTCAAGGAACTGATTTAGGTTTTCAAGCAGGGGCGTAGCTACCGCCGTATCTGCCGTATCAATTATATGGGGCCACGGGGGCCCCCAACGTGCGTAAGCAAAACAAATCTTTACCCTTCCTAAGGGCCCCCAAACAAATTTTTATACGGGGCCCCGCCAAGGCATGCTACGCTTCTGGTTTCAAGAAAAGACAGAAAATATTTTGTTATTCCATTTACTGACTGAAATCTAATCAGTATTTCTGTAAAGTCTGTATCCCTTCCCTGGTTAATTGCAGCTCATTGACAAGATGCCTAGGAGCTGGGCATGTGACCAGCTGACTGAGATTTAGTTTGGCACTTAATGAACAGCAATTAGCCATGGCATATTGTGCAAACCTTATGCAAACATAAATAAAATTCTGAGCTCAGTTTCCCTTCCCATACAAACCACTTCAAAACACTACTAAGGAGAATGTCAGTAAAAGTATTACGGTATGTTATTGGTACTATATACCATATAAAATTAAGTGTCAACTGGACATCTGTCCAAGAATCAGTAAACGTGAAGCATTTATGCAGATCAAATTACTGTAAGGATAGCCTTGTTGCATACATATTGTTTGCAAAACATTGGAAGAAGCAGAACTTAACAACAAAGGAAAAACCAATGAGGAAACTGTGGCAAATAAGGTTAATGACAAAACCTTTGTGTTTGTAAAGGCTTTGTTAACAGAGGTATAGTCTCCAAAACAGGACTGCAGTGGCTCAAGTGGTTAAGATGCTGACCGGGAGGCAGAAGGTCAGCAATTCAAAACCTGAATACTGCATGAAGGATTGAGTGTCCCTCTCTGTACCAGCTATTGCCAACCTAGCAGTTTGAAAGCAAGAAATTGCAAGTAGATAAATAAGGACCACTTCGGTGGGAAGGTAAACAGTGTTCCATGCACTTCAATGTCTAGACTTGCCTGCCACCTGTCCACAGGAACATCTTGAAATGCAGACAGCTCTGGCTCTTTGGCTATAAACAAAGATGAACACTGAACCCTAGAATTGGATATGACTGGCTTTCAAGCAAGGGTGACTTAGTCTCCAAAACCTGTGAGGTACTAGTGCCCCTCTATTCAGCACTAGTAAGACCACATATAGTGTATTGTGTTCAATTCTGGGCACCACACTTTAAGAAATATGTGAACAAACTAGAGCAGGTACAGAAAAGGGCAACAAGGATGATCAGAGGACTGGAAACCAAGCTACACATGGAAAGACTGGAAACGTTTAATCTTGAGAAAAGGAGACTGAGAAATGGAGACTGATAGCACTCTTAAAATACTGTACCTGAAAGATAATAATTAAGAAGAAAGAAAGGATCTGTTCTCAATCATCCCAGAGGGCAGGACACATAATAATGGGCTGAAACAAAAAAAAAATCCAGATATAGGCTGAATATTAGGAAAAACTTCTTAATTGTTAGAGCAGTATGACAGTGGAACTGCCTTGAGAAGTGGTGAGCGCTCCAACACTGGAAACATTCAAGAGAGAATTGGACAAACATCTGTCAGATCTGCTTTGTTTTGGATTCCTGCATTGAGCAGTGGGTTTACCTAAATAATCATAGAACAATAGAGTTGGAATTGGCCTATGAAGCCATTGAGTCCAATCCCTTCCTCAGTGCAAAAGTCAGAGAATGTCTGACAGATGGAGATCTGGCTTTATCTTGAACCAGGACGGGAGAGCTCACTATCTCCTGGGTTAATTGGTACATGCAAATGTATAAGAAAGTGAGCAAAGTAGCACATCAGCAAAAACTTTGTGGTTTGAAGGCCTGTCCAAATAAGTAAATCTTTGTCTGCTGGCAGAAGGAGAGAAGATAATGGTATAAGCCCAGAAGCAGCTACAGAGACGTTTCTGCTAAATGGGCTTCTAAACCTGGTTTGATCACAAACCTTGGGAACATATGGTCTCTCAGATAGCCTGGAGACAAGTTGTATAGACTTTTATAGGTCATAACCAGTTATTTAAATTATGATTGGAAATGGAGTTTTAGCCAATGTGTCTTTCCAGGTTATCCTGGTAATAGAGTAGACCACACTGTCTGCGACTCAACGCTAAGTGTCAGGTGGCAGTTAACGAACCTGACAACCCTGAGGACTAACAGGTTGGGTGCCAAAGTCCATAGGAAAGGGTGATGGGCCCCAAGTAGGTTAAATCTCACTTGCATTCATTTTGATGGAGGACAGCAGCTTCATCAATACTGGCCTGGGTCTGATTAGGACTTTGTATGCCAAAAGGGCTCAGGACCAGAAAGTGACTTGTGGAACTGCATCAGTGGTATGGGGGTCATGCTGTGATGTGAAAGACAAATGAAAAGACACTGCATTATATTGTTCCCAGGACAATCTCTATGGCTGAAGATCTGGATATGGCGGTACAAGAAGAAGAGCCAGTAAAACTTTTGCCGGGAGTTACCGGGTACATAGTGTTTTAAAGTAACATTACACTAACACAGTAGAACCACATTAGTCTTTCTCCACACAGAGGAGATAGTCAGAATCCTGTTATATAGTTCTACCTGTACATCAGGAGGGATGTCACCAACAGTGGCAAATTATTTTAAGAGACCATTTTTAAAAAATACTTAACAGATTTAACGTGCAATTTAATTGTTCGATTTTTATTCCGCCCCATTCGCCTAAGCGACTCTGGGCGGCTAACAACGAAACAAAAAGAATACAAAATATACAGTTACAGTTACAATCAAATTATCATAATGGACAAAATATTTCAGAACTTTCCAAAAGAAAAAAGAAAGAAAAAAATCCCAGTTGCAATACCAAAATATCAGAACATCATAATAGGAAAAAAAAACACTTCATAGAAAAATCACAGAATCCCATCTATCAACACAATACTATCCATATACAGAATTACACAGCTCTTTCTCTTCAGAGAAATAAATGTATATAAACATAATTGTGAACAGCTGATTTATACTAAACTTTCTTTTTGTTAGGCATCTCAAGATAACACTTCATGGAAACCAGGCAAAGGCGATGCAGTAAATTGTCATGGTCAGAAATATTTTACGCAGTACCATACCCTGAAATTCAATCCAGGAAAAATCACTATAATGAAGTCTTTAACTTCATGTCATCTTTTAGTCTAAAATTAGGTAACTTCTTCTTCCTTGCTTCCACTTTTATCCCATCTTGAGGAAGATGCAAAGTTCTTGTTTTGGCACTCCTAGAGGAAAATTGGAAAGTTAGGTAACTACTGATACCTATTAGTCCTAAATCAGGAAATATATAGTATAGTATTTTATCTTCTTAAATCTAGAATGGATTCTTACTTTAATCTTTCATAAAGAAAGCAGCTTATTTTATGCCATTTCAAGTCTTACCCCACCTCCTTTCTGTAAGTAGATACTATGCTGTATGTTACTTTCGTTCTGATGGATTGACCAACCAACCCAAATCAATGTGCTCAGTGAATTAAGAGATTTCTGATCTCCTGAGAATTACAACGTATTGTCTGATATAAAAAGAACTCAGATCCACATGAGTGTTTGTTGGTAAAGAATGTTCTTCTGTGACATTCAGATTTTCAGAGCCAGAAAAGTTAGATTCACATAAACTGGGATATTAATTACAATTCTTTTTTTAAGGGGTAAATAACAGTGTTTCTGGTTCCTGGAAACTGATTTTCTTCTTTAAAAACATGAACACCTTGTTTTAATCCATTTCCAACCCCATTAGGAAATAAACATAAACCTTAAAGGAAAACACATCTTTCCTTACTTGCAGAAAACTGTAATGTTTATGTTATCATGGGACAATCCCCACTGCAACAATAAAAAATTTCTCTGCTGAGGGAAGATGGCTGTATATGAAAGTCCATGTTTTGTGCAGCTCACTGTGTAGACCAGTGTTTCCCAACCTTTGGTTTTTGGACTTCAATTCCCAGACACCTAAGTCAATTTCCCAAAGCACTGATCAGCCAATGTACTGACTTAGGCTTCTGGGAATTGAAGTCCCACTGTGGGGCATGGGCCCTATGTTTGGAACCACTGGTGTAGTAGACAATCAGAGCTTGTCACTTCAGTGATGTTGTGACTGTGGCTGTTTACCAACTGCTAATTTTTTTATTTAATGCCCTGGTGCATTTCCTGAAGGAAAAAGAGCAAGTGCAACTTAACTAAGAGTACTGTAGTCCCAGAATTTTCATAGGAAAAAGATTCTTCTAAAGATTCATAAGGCTGAGCTTAACTAAGCTTATTTATTTATTTTATTTATTAGTTCAAATTTATATTGCCGCCCACTCGCCGTGGTGACTCAGGGCAGCTTACAGACAATACATTACATTACAATATGTTGGGGTGGGCACAGGTTCTGCTGAAAACATAAAATTTCTTCATTTCACTCATATATTAATGTTCTTTTTGGCTTGCTTCTTAAAAAGACAGAAGATGACAGGCATAACTCTGTTTGCCCACTAACCCTAGCTCATGGGAATTTTGGCTTATGCCCCGGAAATAATTACAGTACTGTGTCCTGGAAACTACAGACTGCTCAGGGGAACTACTGGTAGATAAGTTCGTCACCCACTCTGCCTGTCTGTAAGTCTGCAGCACCCAAAAGGAACTTGGTCCCATGTGTCACAACCGGTCTCTTTCTCATGGGGACAGAACTTTTCTGCTTTTGTTTTCAGTGTAGTATGACTCAGCTATCTTTCCAGAAATGTTCTGAAATGTCCCCTCTTTGCTCAATAAACCAGGAATCAGATGGCGATTAAGAAAGTATTTTTTGTACAGTCATGACTGCCTGGCACATAGCATGTATTCTATCGTGCAGAAATATTAAGCTTCAATCTTACTTGCAATAAGATTTATTTTATTTCCTTTTTTTTAAAAAAGAAGAAAAATGCATTGTTTTGTTTAGAATTACAGTAAAGCCTCATATAACACTAAAACCTGGTTCCACAAGTCTTGGTGTTATATGATTTTTAGTGTTATCTGATGCATGTTAAAATCCTATGGGATCCATAGAGATACATTGTAACCACACAGGCTTTAGCGGTTGTTATCTGAAGCATCCCATAGGATCTTAATGTTATCTGATGCAATTCTTCCCCCCAGATTCCTTAATGTTATGCGATTTTAGTGTTATTCGATACTAATGTTATATGAGGTATTACTGTACTTGAAATGTCATGAGAGATCACCAGAAGAGGTAGAGAGAGATGCTATTTAGCAGATTCTGGGGTTTTATTATTTCTAGCCTCTGGCTTTTATATACAGTACTGTATAACAGCTGCCACATTTCTAAGAGCATGTTACAGATAGTGCAGCAGTGGTGGGCATCAGCAGCTTCACACCAGTTCGTCAAAACCGGCAGCAGAAATTATGGCTGGCCCCATCCATCCAAATTTTGAAATAAAGTAGTCCTAATTTGGATGCAATGCAGAGCTTTCCCCTGGCCATGCCCACCATACCACGCCCACATTGTGGTAGTAAATTTTTTTTGAGCCTACCACTGTAGGGCAGTTATCTTGGAGGTGAAGCAAGGCAGTCTGGTTCATTTCAGCCTCTTGCTCAGGCTTGTCAGAAACTCATAGGGATGAGAAAAACAATGAGGTCACTAGACATTTCCCCAAAGATCTGCCTGGCAAATTACTGTTTATGGCTCTATCTTCAGAATAGAATCCCCAAGCCTGGACAGTTCCCTTCTGGTAGGGAAGTCAGTAAGAAGAGTTGAACTGAACATAGCCATTCACTGAAACAAGTTTGACATATTGTGCCAAGAGAGACTTTTTTAAAAAAATCTTTATGTAGTTTTTAAAAATGTTTTCATAGATGAGATGCTCCCCCCGCCCTTTCTGGGATTTGCACTCTCAGTGCAATAAATTGGTATCTGAAAGCCAGTGAAGCAGGAAACATATCATTTGTTTCAAAACTGAGCACATTTGAAAACATGATAAGATTAAAATGCAGTACAGGCATGCTAAGGTCACAAAGTGGGCTTTGGTTTCCATCTCTTCGCTACCATCTCAGAGGAAGGTCTCTTTCATAGATAAAGGCAAACTAATACTCTTGTTGCTTCACTTTAGATTGTCAACTACAATGCAAGCTGATTTGTTTGTATGCTGCCTCTGCTGACATACAAAATACAACCAAGATATTATCAAAATAGACTTCTGGTGTGAGCAAGGAGCTACCAGGTAACTGGGCCGAACCACATGACTCTCTACCGCCAGGCCAAGAACAACCATGAACTGTGTGGAAAGCTTTAAATAGAGTGCTTGTAGGGATACGAAGATCAAGGGCTAATCTGAGAAAGTAGGGGTCTCACTGTGGATGACAGCCTATCTGAATTCAGAGAAGTACAAACTATCTCCCATATGATACAATGCACATGGTGCCCCTCAACGTGCACTGAGGAGGACCTTATATTGGCAAGAGGAAATGCTGTTGAAGTGGTCACTTGGAGAACTTGGCAGTGGCGGCAGTGGCTGCTACTCGTATCTGAGCACAGATTTTTCCTGGAGGTCATTTCTCAGCTGGTGGTTGTGTCTCTGGTGACTCCACAAACTGATCCTGGCATGGAATATGGAGAACTGGGTTACCAGGAAGTCATTTAATAGGTAATAAAGTAGAGTTGGTAGAATCAAAGCAAATGGAAGAAGATGGGGGTTTTTTTTGCACTGACATAATTTTTGTGAGTGTGGAGAACAGACAATTTCACACCTATGCCAGTGTACTCTATATGCTCCTTAACATTTACTATAGGCTGAAGGTTAGAGTCCCTAAATGTAAGATCAACATGCTCAAATGAGGGCTGCTGGTGGACAACAACAGCACACTGTGTAAATATGAAGGTAAAAATAAAGGTTGCCCTTGCTTGAAACCTAGTCTTATCTGACTCTAGGGTTAAGTCAGTGGTGGGGAGCAAAAATTTTCGCTACCACACTGTGGGTGGAGCTTACATCATGGGTGGACCCTACGTCATGGGTGGATCCTACATAATGGGCAATCTAGTCATGCCTGCCATATGGCCATGTATGCATCTGCAAACACAGGCAGCACTGGCTCTTTGTCTGTAAATGGAGATGAGCACTGCACCCTAGAGTCATATATGACTGGCTTTTGAGCAAGGGAGACCTTGAACCACTTGCAGGAACAAAGCCTGATGGGGTAGGGCAGGGAGGTGGGCGTGGCCACCCAATTTTGCTACCTTTCCTGCCCGAAGGGCACTCAATTTTGCCACCCCCTACCCAGAGGCCACCCAATTTTGCTCCCCCCCCCCCACCGGGGGTGTGCAAACCTGTTGCTGCCCACCATTGGGTTCAGTGCTCATCTCTCTTTATAGCCAAAGAGCCAGGACTGACTGCACTTGCAGATATTTCCATGGACATGTGGCAGGCATGTCTCAACACCTGAGTGTATGGAACATTGTTTAATATAGAGAATTTGAAGAGATACAAAATCCAGCTCATTTCTTCCTCTGCCGATTACTACTAGAAACATGTACCGATGAGGATTTAAATTTGGCAATGACAAAGTCAAGGTGGCTTCGTTTTGGTAGTTTATAATTTTTTATTTATTTATAGGTATTTGAAAAAGATAAACATACAGAAATATAAAAAGAAAAAAGTAACATCATAAAGGAAAAAAACCAAACACATTTTCCTCCTCTACAATAATGTCAGTACGAGTACATTACACGAAATATATATGAGCAATAATAAAAAAGCCAAGCTCTATTAAACACATGATAAAACTGCATAATCCAACCTTAATATCACTTTTCTACTCATTCTCTAATACATTTAATTTCCTACGCTACCATAAATCGCTCTTTCATTAACACCCTTGTGATATTTACATTGTCCGGGGGATTGTAAGTACTCATGATTTCCAAAAAACATTTTGATCCGGTACAGGAGTAACCCGTTTCTTCTTAACAGTCACCTGTTCCACAAAAGGTTTCCAAATTCTCCAAAAATTATTAACTTTAGCTCTGCCTTTTTTAAATTGTAACTCACAGGTAAGTTTGTCATTGAGTGCCAGCTCCCACATTTCTTTGTACCAGTCCTGTATTTTTATCGAAACATCATTTTTCCAATTTTTCGCAATACAATGTCTAGCCGCTGACAACATCACAGACATAAATTCTTTATTATCATTACTCATATTGAACTTGTCAACCTCTGTTAACAAAACTGTATCTGGACCCCAGTCGAGCTGCATGTCTAATATGTTATTTACTTCATCTTTCACTTTTTCCTAGAATTTTTTCAAACATTTACAGCTCCACCACATGTGTACATATGTTCCCATCTCATGTTTACATCTCCAACATTTATCGCTAACACTACTGTCCATACAATGCAGCCCGATTGGGGTCCTGTACCACCACCAAATTAACTTATAATTGTGTTCCTTCACTCTAACGGACATAGTTCTCATAATCCTTCTCCATTTTCTCTTCCATTTTTCTTCAGAAATTGTCTCTTTTAATTCATATTCCCACTTGTTTTTTAGAACTTCCTGTATATTTCCACTCTTGTTCAGGAGTTTGTAAATCTTACTTACTATCCCTTTAATACTTATGTCCCCTTTCCTTAATTTGGTCAACAATAGTTCAAATGAAGTTGGCTCTCTCTTTATACTATCGTCTGACAAGAATTTCTTGTTCCAATTATTTATTTGGAGAATCTTAAACCAATCTAACTGCATTTGCAAAAATAGCTCTCTTTTTTCTTCATGATCTTTACAAATATTGATCCAATCTTTCAACAAGAGAACCTCCTTCTCTACTAATATATTCCTGATCCTGCTATCTATTTGTATTGGAAAGGTACTCATGTCTCCTAGCTCTAGAACAGGCGAGGTACCTGGGGCAAGCTCCTTTTTTATTCTATTCCATTCTTCTATTGTTGTTTTTGTTAACTTACACCAAAATTTCTTTTTATAGTTTCCCTTCATTTCGCTTAGAATTATTGACTTGTCAAATTTCTGGGGCTCCTTTCTTTCAATTTTTTCACAAATTGATTCTTCCCTGTTCAATATTTTAATGACATTTCTTACTTGAAAAGCCCTGTAATAGTTACAAATGTTGGGTATGCCTAAACCACCCTCTTTTTGAGATATATACCATAATTTCTTAGCTATCCTGGCTCCCCGTTTACCATTACAGAATTTATTTATTATATTTTGATACTCTTTTAATTCTTTGTCAGTAAACTTGATCGGTAATACATCGAACAAAAAATTTAATTTAGGTAACAACATCATTTTGCTCAATGCAACCCGTCCAAACCATGATAAATTTAGCTTGTTATACCGAATTATTTTTTGTTCAATCTCCTTCTTCTGTTTGCCATAATTTAACCCTTTAAGTTCCCCGAATTTATTAGAGATTATTATCCCCAGATATTTAATTTTATTTCCAATCTGAATCTTATACTTTTCGTTAATTCTTTTCTTTTCTTGCTTAGTCCCATTACAAAATATCATTTCTGTCTTGTCCCAGTTAACTCTCAAGCCTGTTATATCCTCAAATTTCTTTAAATGTACATATATCCTTTCTATTGCCTTCGTTGGGTGTTTTGCAATTGTTAGTGTATCATCTGCATATAGATTTATTTTGTTACCTTTTATTCCTATTATATCCTCATCCTGTCGTATTGAATTAGCTAGAAACTCCATTGCCAATATAAACAATGTTGGTGATAATGGACAGCCCTATCTTGTGCCTGTCTCTAAGTTTATATTTCCCGAGTATTCACCGTTAATTCTGACCCTAGCTGTTCCAGATTGATATAATTTTTTAATTACTCCCTGAAATTTAATACCAAATCCATATAATCTAATCATCTCTTGAATTGTTCACCATTGTAATGAATCGAAAGCTTTAAAGATATCTAATGACAAGAACCCCACTTTCTCTTTCTTTTGTTCTGTTAGGTCCATTAAATCTATTACTCTTCGCGTTAAATCTGACATGTATCTATTTTTAACGAATCCTGCTTGATCTTCCTTTATGTAATTAGATAAAAAGCTATTCAATCTATTCGACATTATTGTTGTAAAAATTTTTGCGTCCTGATTAATTAGTGAAATCGGTCGATACGATTCCACCTTCTCTAAGTCTTCTCCTGGCTTAGGAATTAATACAATTATTGATCTATTCCATGAGTTTGGAGTTGCTTCACCCTCTAATATTTTATTAAACAATTTGCTTAACCTTGGGACAATCCATGCTTTAAAATCTTTATAAAACTCGGCCGATAACCCATCTTCTCCTGGAGCTTTGTCTACTTTTAGTTTCTTTATCGTTTCCTCAATTTCTCTTTCTGTAATTTTTTCCTCCATTTTATTTTTATGTTCTACTGATATTTGTGATATTCGTTGATTTTCAAAACACTCTCTAAGTTTTTCCAAATTTACTTCCTTTTTTGAGTACAGTTCTTTATAAAAAAATTTCTATTATCTTTGCTTTTTCCAATCTTTTATTACATCTCTTTCCATTTTTATCAATCAATACCCCAATCTGACTTTTGGATTTCTTCTCTCTTGCCGCCTTTGCTAATAATTTAGAATTCTTATTACTGTACTCAAAATATTCTCTTTTTAAGTAAATCATGTCCTTTTTGACTCTTTCGATATCCTTCCCATCCAATTCCTTCTTAATTTTTTGTATATCCTCAAAAACTCTCTGATTCTTGGTTCTTGCATACTCCAGGTAAAGTTGTTTTAATTTTATTTCTAGTTCCTGGTACCTACTTTTATTCTGCTTGTTTGTTATACTGTTTATTTTTATAGATTCCCCTCTAAATATCGCCTTCATTGTGTCCCACACCGTACTGTAACTGACCTCATTATTATCATTCCAATTCCAGTATTCCTCCCATTTCTCCATTATATATTTCTTGCTAGCATATTCCTTGAATAAATTTGTATTATATCTCCAATTGTATACCTTCCTTCCCCCACCATCCAATTTTATATCCATTAATATTTTTGCATGATCTGATTCTTTGAACGTTCCTATTTTAATATCTTCAATTGTTCTGACTAACCCCTCTGTAACAAATATATAGTTGATTCTGGAGTACATGTTATGTACTTGGGAACAGAAAGTGTATTCCCTTTCATTCCCCTTAATTTCCCTCCATGTGTCTTTTTCCCCTAATGCCTTACTCCAGTCATCCAATATATATTTTTTACTCTTCTTTTGAAGAGTTTTGGTAGTTTAAAGTTTGACCAGGAAATGAAAGAAGGAGAACATTTACTATGGGCGATCTGATGCTAGCTGCCTATTGAGCAGAATGTATCTCATATATTTATAATTATTAACCAGAACGTATCTCATATATTTATTAAATATATTGTGGTGTTTCTAATACAAAGACAAACAAACTGAATTTGGCCAGTCTGGAAATCAGTCTTACTTCAGTTTTGGCATTGGGATATTATCTTCCCCCAGCTGTGAGGCAGCAGAAGGCTACTTGGGTTGGTGTCTAGGACAGGTAGTATGACAAACACCATTCTGTTCTCAAATACAACAACAAAAATCCTATTATTTAGCATAGTAAATTGCAACTAGAGCTTGGAGCTTTCAGAGCAGTTGACTCACTAGATTGTCTATTCTGCTTGCAACGAACTACACTGTACAACAGGAGTTCAGTCTGGAAATCCTGGACAAGTAGCTAGGAGAGTGCCATTGTTCTACCATCTACCTTTTAAGGTAGCTCTCTCACTCTGCCTAACAGGATAGCTGCCCCTACTAATTTAACAAGGAGAAATTCAGAACATATCAAGCTTATTTGGAAAAAAAATATTCTTTGATAGGTTGAAGCATTTATTCTTGTATTGTATACACAGCAAAGCATAAAAAGGACGGTAGGGTACATTGAATGCTTCTTGGTGCTGAACGTTCACTGATACAGAGTGGATATGGACTATTGTCAGCCTGATTTTGAAAGAAGGAGTTTCAAAAGTAAAACATCTGTTGCTTTTGTATATGTTTTGCTTTGCATGGCTTTAAGGAATGAAATTTCCAGATCTACTCCTCTTCTAATGTCAATGTCTAATTATGTCTGCAAACTGCTGTATTGGTAGATGTGAAACTGTTAAAATGAAGGCATCCTTTGGTGAGTTCATTCTGTAGTTCATTTCACCTGATGTAGTGTGAGAAAGATTAGCTGTCAACACAAGGTGGATGTAACCACGGTACACCTGATTTTGGTTCAAGAATACCACAATCTTTGAGGAGGCTCTTTCTGTGTACCCCGGTTCATAGTTAAAATAAACTCTAAATTAACCCTCCCCAAACTGATATACTTCAAGCATGTTAGACTAGGGTTCCTGTGATGGGATTTATATTATACAGTATTGGGATTTATTTTATGTGTGCACGCTCATCTACATGGTATAGTGACAAATCTGAAGAACAAAGGCTAATACTAACAGCTACTACAAATGATTCTTTAAGACGTATGTAGTTGTTAGTAAGACCATCTTTGTAATACAGAGCTTTATTTTTCTCTTGTTCCAAATCAGTAATTCTAGTAGAGAAATGAGGATATTGCAGTATTATATAACTATTTTAAATAGAGTAAGATGGGGTGTTTGTAAGCATATGGGTATGGTCAGTGGTGGGATGTCAAAATTTTTACTACCCCACTGTGATATCACAGTGTGGGCGGAGCTAATGTCATGATGTCATGACATGGGCAGAGCCAAATAAAAATAAAATAAAATAAAATAAAATAAAAATAAGCACACACACACCTCAACCCACCCACCCACAACACAAAGACAGCAAAGAGAACAGCAAGGAGGCCGTGCATGCACACCAAGTGAAAAAGTAAGCACCGAAGGTGGTTCCCCCCAAAAGCTGCTACCTCTTCTTCCGGACACTGGGAAAAGTTACTACCGGTTCTGGCGAACTGGTGAGAACCTGTTACATCCCATCACTGGGTTTGGTGTGATGTAGTAGACAGCTATTTATTTTTAGTTCAGCCTTCAAGGAAGATATTTCTGGGATAACTTCTGCAAAAATGCGATTAGTTCATGCTTTGTCTTCTTGGTCCATTTTGCAATGTTAACAATGAACCCCACTAGACTATGACAAACTGGAGAGTGTATTCACAGACACTCCATATCAACTAATGACAATCTCTCTCTCTCTGATTGTATCTCACAATTTTTGTTGGAGTGACTCAGATATGTTGAAATCCAATTATAAGCAACAAAATGATCATAAAAAAGATAAAGAGCTTTCAAAGGAGTAGTTTTACCAGTAACCTCAAAAGATCATCCTTCTGTGTAGGCTCCAGGGTCTGGGGATCCAGGGCACAGTGCTGTCCTGGTTTGCCTCATTCCTGAGGGGCAGGACCCAGTCGGTGTGCCTGGAGAAGGAGAAGTCCAGCCCTAGGCCACTGCAATACGGGGTGCCTCAGGGTTCGGTACTTTCTCCTCTCCTGTTTAACATCTATATGAAGCCGCTGGGTGAGATCATCCGTTCCCACGGGGTAAGGTATCATCAATATGCAGATGATACCCAGTTATACATCTCCGCCCGTGGGGACCCAAGCGGTGCGGTGGAAGTCCTTTCAAGGTGTCTGGAGGCTGTTAAGGTCTGGATGGGGGACAACGGGCTACAGCTGAATCCCGGCAAGACTGAGTGGCTGTGGGTAAGGGGTCCTGTATTAACCCAGGAGCTGCCATCTTTGGTTCTGGATGGGGAAGTTCTGCCCCAAACAGACCCAGTGCGTAATCTGGGGGTCCTCCTGGACTCACGGCTACTGTTCGAAGAGCAGGTGGCAGCCATGGCCAGGAGGGCCTTTGCACAACTTCGTGTAATATGCCAGTTACGCCCACTCCTGGACCGGGACGCTCTGCTTATGGTCACACATGCGTTGGTCACCTCCAGACTTGATTACTGCAATGCGCTCTACATGGGGCTGCCCCTGATGGCCATCCGGAGACTCCAGATGGTCCAAAATGCGGCGGCCCGGGTAGTGGTGGGGTGTGGGCGTTATGCTCATGTTTCACCGCTGCTCCGGGAGCTGCATTGGTTGCCAGTATGTCTCCGGGTGCAATTCAAGGTGCTGGTTATTACCTTTAAAGCCCTATATGGTAGTGGGCCAGGATACCTAAGAGACCACGTCACCCCAAGAACATCTGTCCGTCCCACCAGGGCGGATCGGAGAGGCTCCCTCGTTGTTCCTTCGGCGAGAATGGCGCATCTCGGCTGCACCAGGAGGAGAGCCTTCTCCGTGTCCGCCCCGGCCCTCTGGAACCTCCTGCCCACCGAACTGCGCCATCAGACAGAGCTCCTGCCCTTCCGGAAGGGCTTGAAAACCTGGCTGGCAGGTCAGGTTTGGGGACCCGGGAATATGAGTTCCCTTACCAGGTGGCTTATTTAAAGGATTGCCACCCTGGGTCTGGAAGTGGGACTGTGTATTGTTTTTAATTTTTGTGGTTAAATTTTGATGACCTTTTAACTTTGATGCTTTTATTGGTGTAAATTGTTTTTATGTTTTTACTTTTATTTTTAGTGTCTTGTAAGCCGCTCAGAGTCGGGTTCTCCCGATTGGGGCGGGGTATCAAGTGTAAATAATAATAATAATAATAATAATAATAATAATAATAATAATAATAATAATAATAATAATAATAATAATAATAATAATAATAATAATAATAATTATATCTGCTTCTTACTAAAGCAAACCCTGTGAATTAGTGGCCTCTCAAAGGTTGTAAATTTAATAGCCCTGTTCAGGTCTTGCAAACTACATGAAGTGGCTTGCTGTATTGAGTCAATTTATTTCATGTAAGGGCTTCCTCTTATTTTTCTTCTTTAAATGTCTCCCCCCCCCCCCCCATCATTATGTCTTTTCCAATGTGCCTTCTCATTGTATGCCTAAAGTATAATTTTGGTCACTTTAGCTTTGTATGAGAGGTCAGGTTTCATTTGATTGATTGATTGATACCCCAACCCATCTAGTAAAACTTGTCAACACTCTTGTCCAAAGATACTTATAAGAAAACAGGATTTGAGAAGAAATATAGTATCTTACAAAATCTTGTTGTTTTTGTAAATGAGGTAAGACGTTTCAGGCAACACCCGGGGCTGGAAGTGTTATGGATTTATTCGAGTTTCAAATAAATTTAGTTGTATAACTTCACTTATAAGGCGAAGGCAATCCTTGTAATTACTACATCGAGACAGGGTTGCCATACATCCCAGAAAACCGGGATTGTCCCAGATTCAAGGTCAGAAAAATTGTCCTGGCTAGTGCAATAAAAATCATGTTAAAGTCCTGGATTTTTAAAACGTACTGACTGTGTATTATAACACAGCATTAAAATAAATGCGAACTCTCGCCATCAAACGAGCCATTTCCTGCCACATTGGAGTTGGAGTATACCTAGAGACAAATCCCCACTTTGCATTCCAAGAGCAGAGCCAGCCTATGGGGACTACTTGGGCAAACTGCATAGTCCCAGGATAACCCCAAAAGAAGAGAACGGTAAACTACTGTACTTCTAAGTATTCTGCCATGAAAACTGTCAATAGTCTCCCTAAGTCAGAATGGGCTTAATGCCACTTAGCATTAAAAAAAAGTAATGAAGAGTGCAACAAGATGAGTTGTTAATGAGTTACAGTTTCTTCTTCATCATCATCTTGTTTTGGCGTATCCAAATCCGAATATTGGTGATCCTCATAGGGCTCAACCATGAAGACTATCTTGAGAATATAATGCAGTAGCCTTTTATCTGCCTTCTGCGTTGCAGCATTGACACCCATATCACTGATCCAGTTCCATGAGTCACTTTCTGGTCCTGAGCCTTTTTTGCACACAAAGTCCTCCTGAACCCCAGGCCAGTATTGATGAAGCTACTGCTCCCCATCAAGATGGATTCAAATGGGATTTAATCCACTTGGGGACTATCACCCTTCCCTGTAGACTTTGGCACCCAATTCATTAGTCAGGTTAGTTAACTGCCACCTGACACTCAGTGTTGAGTCGTGGCAGTATGGTCTACTCTATTACTATAGCAGGATAACCTGGCCAGACACCTGAGTTACAGTTTGGGTTTTGTTTTCATAGCAACATAATGTGTTGGAATGAAGCTATAGTGTTAATGCAAAGAGGAAGGCTTTCTGGTTCTTTTTATGTTAAAAGAATATTTTTAGATGTCTTTAGAGGCACATTGGCCTTTTATTTACATATTTATGCAATTCTTTTATTAGTTATATATTTTAAACAATTTCAAGAGGAACAAGAAAGTGACAAGTAGTGGAGAAGAGTTTTTCAACATTATAATACCTATTGTGGTGTAGTGGATCGAGTAAAGGACTAGGACTCCTAGAGTACTGGGTTCAAATCCCCCTTTGGGCATAGAAACTCGTTTGCGGTGTGGAACTGGTAAAACCACTACTTAAACATCTCACTTACCTTCAAGGCCCTATTAGGGTCACTATAAATCAATTCTCACTTAAAGGCAAATAACAAATAATGAGTACTGGTAATATATTCCTTTTAGAAGGTAATTTTCCAGGTTTTGTCTGCACTATATGCCCCACAGATGTGTAAAACACCTTCAGGTGTAAAACCATCAAACCAAGATATCACTATATATAAAATGTGTTGTTGTTGATAAGTCACACAGTCAATTGCGACCCTTTGCAACCCCATGGACCATTGCACCCCAGGCACCCCATCCTCCACCATCCTGCTCAACCTGCCCAACTCTGTGCCAATTGCAGAAACAATGCCCTCTACCCATAACATTTTCTGCCGCCCCCATCTTCTTTTGCCCTCCACCTTTCCCAGCATTGAGGCCTTCTCAAGTGAATCCTCTCTTCTCATTTGATGTCTAAAGTACTTTAGCTTCATCTTCAGTACTATTTGACCTTCCAAGGAGCAGTCAAGGTTGATTTCTTCTAAGATCGACCTGTTTGTTCTCCTTGCTCTCCATTGTACTCTCAAGACTCTCCTCCAACACCACATTTCAAAAGTGTCTATTCTTCTGTGCTCAGCTTTCCTTATGGTCCAACTCTCACAACCATACATTACTACCAGAAATACTATTGCTATGACTATGTGGCCTTTTGTTTGTAAGATGATATCTCTACTTTTAACTTTGTCCCCCAGATTTCTCATAACTTGTTTCCCAAGAATCAGTCACCTTTTTATTTCATGGCTGCAATCACCATCTGCAGTGATGTTGGATCCAAAGAAGGTAAAGTCTATCACTGCTTCTACCTCTTAGTCTTCCCCATCTATTTTCCAAGGACTGGTGCTATTATTCTTATATTATAAGAATAATAATATAAGAATAATTCTTATATTATAAGAATAATAGGAGTATTATTAATAAAACCCATGTATTATTCACTTAGTAGCTTAGAAATGAAAAATAGTTCCTGCCATTTCTGATATTTAGGCTAGGAGTATTACACAGGATTGATAAATCTTAAGTCTTAGGTGTTGATCCATGTGATGGAAATTACAGAATCCATTCTTTGGGTCTCAGCTCATTGATTTGAAAGCTTTGTGAATGAGTACTTACAACCCTCAATTATTATTTTTTTGGGGGGGTCATTTTCATGGCTTCAGAACATGCTATTTAGCTATGCTTGGAAGTACCCCTCAAAATCCTGACCCCCAATTTTAGACACTGTAATAGATGACATATGCTGACCTTTGAATATACCACAGAGTCTATGCATTGTCTGCCTGTCTTTCTTACACCCACACATTTTAAAACTATTGCTTAAAGAACTGTCGTATGTAACATTGCAGGTCTTTGCCCCTAGGTTTCATGGATCAAAATGCTCTTGCTGACCTGCTTCCCAAAGTACCACCATCAAAATAGTAGTAACTACTATGCACAAAAAGGATATCAAAAGACATGGGATAATAAATATTTAGAAAAAAAGTCATTTCTTCCCTAAAACAAACCTGTGAGGATTGAAAATTTTCCTAGAATTAGGAGGAGGAATAGAAATTGGGGGAACAGAGGGAGGACAACAAAATGAAATTTCTGGAAAACTTAACAGTAAGCCCTTCTTGCAACTTGTACTTTTTCATCTTTAACTTGGAACTGAAGTGAACCTCTTTCCCCCATACCTTGACAATTTCCTAGGCATCACTTACACTCACTTGATCTTCAGCTGATTAGGCACTCCATAATACAAAACAATCTGTCTAGCAAGGGGTTCATACTGAATGTCTCAAATGTTGGTCTCAGTGCCAGGAAATATTTTTTAAAAAGTTTTAAAACAGACAACTGCTCTTTTTCTGCTATGATCAACTAAGCATGCATGATTTTTTTTTTAAAAAAGGAACACATCTTGTGACTTCTTTAGATTAAGATCCAATATCCTCTCTGCAAAGTTACTGGTTATGTTTCTTGCTACTAATGTACTGTATTACCATTATTGTTGTATTTAGAGATGTGGATGGTGAAAGCTTTCATTTCAATTTTGTTTATGTTTCATTTCAGGATCGTACCTATCCTTTCCTTTCTTCCTTTGTGCAATGGTCCTTTCATTCCATGGGAAAGGCAACACCTTTTAGAGTTATTTCAGTTCATTTTTGCCCATTCATTTTCCTGGCTTTAGTAGTCCAAAGGTAACAAAGAACACTAAAAAATTATTCCAAAGGAAGGGCAAGGGAACAGAGAATCAATCTGAACCAAAAACAGACAAAAGTACAACCAGCCACCAAACACAGCCAAACCAAACAGTGCCTGAAATCCCACAAAATATACACTTTAACAGAATACATACACAGTAAATCAGCTAAATAACAATTCATCTCACATTGAAATGCTATAATTACTTAGCATTGTCCTAATAGCATTGCAACCACTGACACAGCATAATAACCTCATTTGGGCATTCAATACATCAAAATGTGAGGAGGGGAGAGCACATCATCCCTTCCATCATCACTCTGGCCAAGAATAGGAGCACCTCCAGTACACGTCCTTGCTTTCAATATCCTGAAAAAGCAGGATTCACAAAATTATAGAAAATCTCCACATGTAGGAAGAGAAAGCTCTTCACCACACATATTCCATATGGAGAGCAATGATAGAAGGAATGATGGAACAAGCGCATATTTGTGTATTGATTTAACCCTTATGTTGAACACTTGGTAATGTTGTAGTATTTTTCTGAGGGTGAATGGGGGAAAGATGGTGGTTTTCATGGCTGTGAAAGACACTTAGGAGGCCCCTGTCACCTTTTCCACCCCTGAGCCTATTATACAAACTTTTCAATTGCAAGATGTTTATGACATCTGTGGGCTGAGGAATTTATTCAGTTATCTGAAACACTACTGGAACATTTTTTTTTTTGGGAGGGGGATGTGTTTCTCTCTCATCATTCTGGACTTATAATACCAAAATAAAAATAATATAATCACTGGTTATAATTGCTTTTTAAAAGAGAATGCTGAAAGAATTGGACATCTTTGGTTCCAGTTGGCGCAATCTGCTTCTTTGGTTAACTTCCAATTAATTGCGATCATCCAGTGTCTATTTTAGATCAACAGCCCACCCAGGAACTGGCTTTCACAATATTAACCACATCTTCCTTTTCTCTGTCATATTTATAGGCTTTGGGGCCTGAAAAGAAGTAGACGAATCCTAAAAAAAGAACAGAGAAGAAAAGAAAAGGGGGTGGAGAAAGGAGCGATTACTTGGGGATTTATTTCTTTTATCATTTCTTTTATCAAATTTCTATGCTGCCCTCCTCACGAATGACTCAGGGGGGCTGACAACAAGTTAAAACATAATCAATAATACAAATCCACACTAAAATACCCACCCATCCCAAAAATAATAAAAAGTTAAAATTACAAAACTAAAAGATTAAAAGTGGCAAAGATTAAAAGATACAACTAAAAACATAGAGAGGGGGAGATGGGGAAGTCAAATGAGCCAGCAGGCCTGACTGACCAACTGTCCCAGACCCCATACCTGCCCCACCAGCCAGGTCTTCACACATTTTCTAAAGGACAGCAACTCTGTCTGGAGATGCAACTCTGTTGGCAGAAGGTTCCATAGGGCCTGAGTGGACACAGAGAAGGCCCTCCTTCTGGTGTTAGAGAGATGCGCCTCTCTAGCTGATGGCACCACCAAAGAACCTTTCCAATCCACTCTGGTGGGACAGACAGATGTTCTTGGGGTGTTGCGGTCTCTTAAGTAACTTGGCCCACTACCATGTAGGGCTTTAAAGGTAATGACCAGCACTTTGAATTGCACTCGGAGGCAAACTGGCAACCAGTGCAGCTCCTGGAGCAATGGTGAGGCACAACGCCCGTACCCTATCACAAGCTGGGCAGGTGCATTCTGGACCAGTTGCAGCCTCCGAATGGTCACCAAGGGCAGCCCCATATAGAGCGCATTGCAAAAGTCAAGTCTGGAGGTGACCGAAGCGTGAGTGATCATGAACAAGGAGTCCTGGTCTAGGAGCGGGCGTAACTAACGTATCACATGAAGTTGTGCAAAAGCCCTCCTGGCCACGACTGCCACCTGCTCTTTGAATAGTAGTTGCGAGTCCAGGAGGACCCTCAGATTATGAGATCCTACGGGATATAGGATTTGAGAAGCCAGTGTCTACCGTTAAATTTCCATGGGATCCTGACATACGATCTCTCTCCTATCCACCAATATAATCCATATTTTTTTTCAAAAAACCTATTAATTAAAAAATTAAAAACCAATTTAACTGATTAGATTTTTCTTTCACATTAAGTAAGCACAATAATGAAAATAATTAATAACTAGGGAAGTTTGGATTTTCTGGACTACAAATACCATAATTAATGGACAGGGTTGGGTGAATTCAGTTCTGGAAACCATCATATCTACTACTGTGGACAAGAAAATCTTAGGAGAAACTGAGTAGCCATAATAGTCAATAAAAGAGTGAGAAAAGCAGTAATGGGATATAATCTTTAAAATGACAGAATGATCTCCGTCAGAATCCAAGGCAAACCATTGAATATCACTGTAATTCAAGTATATGCACCAACTACTGATGCAGATGAGGTGACAGTTGACCAGTTCTATGAAGAATCACAGCATCTCATAGAACAGACACCAAAAATGATGTCCATATTATTATAGGCAATTGGAATGCCAAAGTAGGAAATCAAAAATTAAATGGAATAACAGGCAAGTTTGGTCTTGGAACACAGAATGAAGCAAGGCAAAAATTGATAGAGTTATGCCAAAATAACACACTGGTCATAGCAAACACCCTCTTCCATCAACACAAGAGGAGACTTAACACATGGACATCACCAGATGGCCAACATCGAAACCAGATTGATTACATACTTTGCAGCCAAAGATGGAGAACCTCCATACAGTCAGCAAAAATGAGACCTGGAGCAGACTCTGGCTCAGATCATAATCTATTGATTGCAAAATTCAGACTTGGACTAAAGAAAATAGAGAAAACAATTAGGCCAGACAGGTATGACCTAGACAACATCCCTAAGGAATACACGATGGAGGTGTGGAACAGATTTAATGGTTTAGACATGATAGACAGTTTACCAGAAGAATTATGGACAGAGGTTTGGGACATGATACAGAAGGCAGCAAGTAAAACCATACCAAAGATAAGAAGCATAAGAAAGCAAAGTGGTTGTCTGATAAGGCTCTTAAAATAGCAGAGGAAAGAAGAAACGCAAAAGGCAACGGAGAAAGGAAAAAATTCAATCAATTGAATACAGACTTTCAAAGAAAAGCAAGGAGAGATAAGGAAACCTTCTTTAATGAACAGTGCAAAGAAATAGAGGAAAACAACATAAGGAGTAGGACTAAAGATCTTTTTTTTTATGGGGAAATCAAGGCAATGTTTAAATTGAAAATGATCAAGATAAGGGACAAAATGGCAAGAAATCAGCTGATGCAGAAGAGATAAAGAAAAGATGGCAAGAGTACACAGAGGAACTCTACAAAAATGACCTCAACACCCCCGATAATCCCAATGATGAAAACATTGAACTTGAGCCAGAGATTCTAGAGAGTAAAGTAAGGAAGACCCTAAAAAGCACTGCAAACAACAAAGCCAGTGGAGATGATGGTATCCCAACTGAATTTTTCAAAGTCCTAAAAGATGATGGAATCAAAGTATGGCATTCTATATGCCAGCAGATTTGGAAAACACAGCAATGGTCATAGAATTGGAAAAAAACCAGTATATGTTCCAATCCCCAAAAAGGGCAATGGCAAAGAATGTTCAAATTTTTGAAAAATCGCACTCATCTCACATGTAAGGTTATGCTCAAGATAATACAGGATAGGTTCAGCAGCACGTTGAGAGAGAATTACCAGAAGTGCAGGCTGGTTTCCAAAGAGGCTGGGTAACTAGAGACCACATTGCCAACATATGTTGGATCATGGAGACAACAAAGAAATACCAGAAACAAGTCTACTTCTGTTTAATTGACTACACCAAGGCCTTTATCTGTGTGGGCCACAACAAAATGTGGCAAATAATTAAAGAGATGGAAATACCAGAACACCTTATATGCCTCATGAGAAATCTGTATATGTATCAAGAAGCAACAGTTAGGAGAGGATACGGAATGACAGAGTGGTTTGGAATAGGAAAAGGAGGAAGACAAGGCTGCATTTTGTCACCCTGCTTATTCAACTTATATACAGAGCACATGATGTGCAATGCAGGGATGAACGAATCACAAGTTGGAATCAACAATTTGGATATGCAGATGATACTATCTTAATGGCAGAAAGTGAGGAAGACCTAAAGACCTAAAGAAGTTGCTGCTTAGGTTGAGACTTAACATCAAGAAAACCAAGACAATGGCAACTCCTTGGAAAATAGATGGGGAAGAAGTAGAAGCAGTGACAGACTTTACTTTCCTATGATCAAAGATCACTGCAGATGGTGATTGCAGCCATGAAATAAAAAGGTGACTAATTTTGGGGGGATAAGCTATAAGAAACTTGGGGAACATAGTTGAAAGCAGAGACATTCTATGCATCCTGGAAAAGCACTTCATAGCATTTCATAGCATTCTTAATTTGCTCAATAATGCTATGCAGCAGAAGCTCCCATCTTCTGTCCCAGTTCCTGCCAATCTAGCAGTTCGAAAGCAAAAAACTGCAAGTAGATAAACAGGTACTGCTTTGGCATGAAATTAAAAGCATTCCACACATCTAGTCATGCCTACCACATGATCACAGAAAAATCTGCAGACACAGACTATCTGGCTCCTTGGCTGTAAACGGAGATGAACACTACCTCCTAGAGTTGGACATGGCTAGCTTTTGAGCAAGGGAGACCTTTATCTTTACCTAATTTAGAAGGAACAATAGCCTGAGCAAGTTGATTCTACAGCCATGACTGAGCCATTGTTTCTGTCCTATTAAGGGAGTTAGGCTCTTAGCTTTGGAATAAGTTCAGTCAGTTGTGTACTGGGTGGGTTGTGTATTCTGGAACTTAAGGGTGGAGGTGGGGTAGAGTACTTGTGCCTTTGTGTCTGACATCTGCATCTTATTTCATGATGTAAGAATTCAACTGCTTTGAGATGTGACTGTCCTCATGTGGAAAATACTCACCATTCACTTCTACTGCTGCATCTATGTGGCCTCTGATTCCTGAGAACTCTTCCTCGATATTCTTTGGGTAATCCTTCTCCATTTTTCTTTTCGCTTCATCATAGCTTTTAAGACATAAGAGAACATAAAGAGGAACCTTTTCTCACTATATAATCTATGTAGAGATATATATTTATAGAATTTTAACCCACATGGGTTAATGCAACAATGCCCTTGGAGACCCTTTCAATGTGGCTATTGCAACAGAATTTCAACATTTGTTTTGTAACCATTGTACTTTGAACTGTATTTAAGAATTTCTGTTTGATTGTCCAGTTGTGAGTTTATGGGTCCCATCTCATAAATAAGGAATGGCTTCTTGGAAGTGACTGGTGCCCATCTACATTATTACTGCGTTCAGATTTTTAAAACCTTTTCTTTCTTAAGTTGTATTGCTACAAATCCCCCAGACAAGCATAACCAAGGTCATACTGGCTTTGAGAATCCAAGAAAAACAACTTTTCCCAATCTTGCTTCTGTTTTCAATGAACCATAGCCAGATAGATGTATTTTGGTCATGATAAGCAAGTCTTAAATTTATTTATTTATTTATTTATTTATTGTTCATACTTGATATCCCGCCCCAATCGGGTAAACCCGACTCTGGGCGGCTTACATCCTGAATCATAATATAAAGGCCTTAAAAATTCATAAAATTCATAAAAATTTAAAACATTCAACAATAAAAGCAAATAAACACATAATAACTGATACAAATACCAGATTTGGGGGGGGGGGATGGCTGCTCTTAAATTAGCCATCCTGGATGGGAACCTACATTGCTGTGTCCCCACACTTGGCCCGCCAGCCATGTCTTCAAGCCCTTTCGAAAGGGCAGGAGCTCCGCCTGCAGCCGCAGCTCTGTCGGGAGAAGGTTCCACAGGGCCGGGGCGAACACAGAAAAGGCTCTCTTCCTGGTGCTCGTGAGGCGAGCCTCCCTAGCCGATGGAGTAACAAGAGAGCCCCTCCGATCCGCCCTGGTGGGACGGGCAGACGTTCTTAGGGTGACGTGGTCTCTTAGGTATCCTGGCCCACTACCATGTAGGGCTTTAAAGGTAATAACCAGCACCTTGAATTGCACCCGGAGGCAAACTGGCAGCCAGTGCAGCTCCCGGAGCAGTGGTGAAGCCCGAGCATAACGCCCGCACCCCATCACCACCCGGGCTGCCGCATTCTGGACCAGCTGAAGCCTCCGAATGGTCACCAAGGGCAGCCCCATGTAGAGCGCATTATAGTAATCAAGTCTGGAGGTGACCAAAGCATGCGTGACCATGAGCAAGGCGTCCCGGTCTAGGAGGGGGCGTAACTGGCGTATTACACGAAGTTGTGCAAAAGCCCTCCTGGCCACGGCTGCCACCTGTTCTTTGAACAGTAGTCGTGAGTCCAGGAGGACCCCCAGATTACGCACCGGGTCCTTCTGGGGCAAAACTGCCCCATCCAGAGCCAAAGTTGGTAGCTCCCGTGATAACACAGGACCCCTCACCCATAGCCACTCAGTCTTGCCGGGATTCAGTTGTAGCCCGTTGTCCCCCATCCAGACCCTCACAGCCTCCAGGCACCTGGAGAGGACTTCCACTACACCGCCTGGGTCCCCATGGGCCGAGATGTACAGCTGGGTATCATCTGCATATTGATGATACCTTACCCCGTGGGAACGGATGATCTCACCCAGCTGCTTCATGTAGATGTTGAATAGGAGAGGAGAGAGCACCAAGCCCTGAGGCACCCAATATTGCAGGGGCCTAGGACTGGACTCTTCCCTCTCCAAGCACACTGACTGGGTCCTGTCCCTCAGAAATGAGGAAAACCAGGACAACACAGTGCCCTGGATCCCCAATCCTTGGAGCCTTCCCAGAAGGATACCATGATCGACGGTATCGAAGGCCGCTGAGAGATCGAGAAGAGCTAGAATGGACGGGTGACCTCCATCCCACTCTCTCCAGAGGTCATCCACCAAAGCGATTAGTGCAGTTTCCGTACCATATCCGGGCCTGAATCCTGACTGAAAAGAGGTGTTTGTCTTTTCCTGGTCTTTAGTCTATATCAGTGTTTCTCAATCTTTGCTTTTTGAACTTCAATTCCCAGAAGCCTAAGCTTCTGGGAATTGAAGTCCCCCTGTGGGGCATGGGCCCCATGTTGGGAACCACTGGCCTATATATAGAAATATATGTTAAGTTTCATGAAGCTATCATCAATGATAGTTGTCAACATATATGTCTAAGTCAGCAACCATCAGTATGTTTTATGGCAGAGAATTCCAGTAGAATAATGGAATTGTAGGGGTAGCTTGGCTAGATTTTTTAGTTCCATGCTATAAATGTAGGAGAAAGATATACCTTTATTGGACCACTAAAAAGCCAGAGTTTGAACTCATCTCCAACCGACCTGGTGCAGACACTTGTCATTAATTTAGGGATAATTTTCTGCACTATGCATAAAATGATGATGCATAAGTATGAAGAAGTGGGTTTTTATCCACAAAACATCTCACTGATTACGGTATTGTTTTTAGTAGCTCAATAATGAGATCACCTTTTCCTGCATTTGTACCATGTAAAGACTATATGGCTCTTATTCTTTTCTAGTTCCATGCTGTTAGTTTTGTGAAGGTTGCTTTGTGGTATCTTGTGTAACTTCCCTGTTTCTTCCCACTTTTTTGAAGGAAGTCTATAATGTGTAAGACACATGATCTGTTTCCTCCACACTCTTGCAGGTAATTGATGCCCCACTAAGCATGCAAGATCTATACCCCCCCTCTCTCACACACACACATGTGCGTGCGCGTGTGCGCACACATACATGTCTATTTTTATGGTGCATTACCAGAGCTGGCAACTAAAGGTCACTGTCTGTAATGTAAAATATAGGGTTTGCTGCTATCCACAGTTTCAAGTATCCACCCTGGGTCTCAGGACATATCCTTTATGCCTACAGGGGTGGGTATGACACTTGTATAACTTTTTATTTCTCTCCATGCATTGGTGAAGTGCATATAGAGAACAGCTGAAAAGGTCTAAAATCTAATCATTTCTCAACACAATTCTAGACATGAATTCGCTTTGCTTTTTCTCTTTCCTTCCATTAGCAATTTTAAAAATATATCTACTTTTATTAGGAGACAATAATAGAGGAACCTGTAGTATTCATCTCCTACAAAGAAGAGGGTCTTCTTTTCATCCTGCAAGTAGACAGCTGCATCGATGTGTAGTACGTTTCTAGGAAACCCAAAGTCCAGAATTCTTCGGGGGGGACCCTGCATTCTGAATCCCCGAGTTGTCCAGTAATGAGGGCCTGGCAAACAAAAAATAAACAAAATGGTACAACACTTGCAGTACATTTAGAGTAAGAATCCTCCATCATTTAATACAGGGGTGCCCAAACTATCGCCCGCAGGCTGGATCTGGCATGTGGCACATTTTATCCAGTCTACACTGCCCTTGCTGCTCCTGGAGTGGAAGTAAAATGTGCATGTACAAAACACTGCTATAAATGACCCGTGACTGTCATAAACACATATACGACAGCCACGGGTCATTCATGGCAGAATTATGTGTATGCACAGGCATGTTATATGCACATGCATGTGTGTTTTACTTTCATTTCTGACCTGTGGTGGGCATAAAAAAAACTTCCTACCACACTGCAGGCATGGCCATGTAACTGGGTGGCCATGTGACTGCTCTTCACTATAGAGCTATGAAAATAGAAGCCTCTTTTATTTTCCTCACTCTATAGAAAACCTTTGAAGCAGTGATGGGATGTAACAGGTTTGCACCAGTTCGCCAGAACCGGTAGTAATTTTCCCAGTGTCCCTGAGAAACGGTAGCAGCTTTTGGGGAGAACCACCTTCGGGGCTTACCTTTTCACTGGTTCCCCCACTGTGCATGCGTGCCAAGCACTTGGTGTGCATGGCTGCCTACAGTGCTTGGTGCGTATGTATGGCCTCCTTGCTGTCCTCCCAAGCGGAGAGGAGGAAGAGAAGCTGCTAGCCTGAAGCTCTCTATAGCCTGCTCCCCAGGGTAAGTGACTCACCTTTGGATGTGGTGTGTCTGTGTGTATTTTAATGTGTATTTAATACCTTTACCTATACAGTACTGACATACTGCCACAGTTCCTAAAACGGCCTGACGGCCTGGCTTGGGATTTTTAAGCAAAGTCTTGGAGTTACCTCATCAATAAGCTACACCTGTGCTGTTCCAATTGCTGTTCCAATTGCAGAACTCTTAAGGAGGTACTGCTGCTTTATATTTACATTAAGGCATATTATCCTAGTACCTAACTTCTTTAACTGTTGAAAAGTTGAAAAGTGCCAAAATGAAGCCATCTTGTGAATTCATTCTGTAGTTCCTTCCATCTGATCTAGTGTGAGAAAGATTAGCCAGAATAAGCTTTAAACTCTGGTTTAAAAACTCAGGTTGAATTGTGTTTGGGGTGGGTGGGTGGGTGTATTTTAATGTATTTTTAATTTTATTTATTTATTTAACTTATTTATGGATTTGTGTTGTGGGAGGGTGGGTGGGTGGGATGATGTGTGTATGTGCTTATTTTTATTTTATTTTTTATTATTTTTTCTTTGGCCCCGCCCATAACATCATGACATTGGCACTGCCCACAACATCATGATGTCATGATGTTAGCTCCGCCCACACTGTGATGACATCATGGCGGGGTAGTAAAAATTTTGACATCCCACCACTGCTTTGAAGCCATTTCCCCCTAATCCAAAGGGCTCCATTTCACCCCGAAGCGCCTCCCCAGCCATTCTGGAGTGGTTGGGAATGCGCTTTGGTGTGAAACAGAGCCCAGGAAAAGCCTTGGACGAAGGGGGAAGTGGAGCCAGGTCCCACCACTGCTTCTTACATGACATGCCTGTGGCTCAAAAAGTTTGGGTACCCCTGATTTAATGTGAGGATCTATGCTTCATTTCATTGAAAGAGAAGTTCAGTGAGTCTATCCACAAGAAGTATCTTTAATGCCTTTCAGCCATAGGTTTGCACTCGGTTGGTAAAAACATGCTCCTTGTGACTGATTTTCTTTTTTGACACCTGACTTCCTTTGTTATAACATTCTTAAACTAGTGGATTGGGGGGACTGACAAAAGAAAATAGAAACTCATACAATTTGCTTTGTAAATGGAAAACTCTTAAGTCTTGAAAAATCATGTTAGTTTAGGGCAGCTTTCCCCAGCATGTACCCTCTAAATACAGAGTTGGACTGAGGTCCTTCATAATCCCCACTCCCATGTTCACAGGGGATTATGGGAGCTGCATTCCAACTCATTTGGAGGTCATCAGGTTGTGAAAATCGGATACAGTATAAGGAAGCAGGTTGTCCTCCAAATACCTTTCCCCTCATTTTCACTACATTATTCATGGGGGTCAAAATAAAAGAAGGGCTCCTTTACAGTATAAACAGTAGCACCTCTTCTGTTTCTAAAAATATTATACTTTCATAAGGAACTGCGGTGGCTTAATGGTTAAGATGCTGAACTTGATGACTGAGTGCTTCACGATGGAGTGAGCTCCCATCTCTGTCCTAGTTCCTGCTAACCTAGCAATTCAAAAGCAAGAAATTGCTAGTAGATAAATAGGTACCATTTCAGTGGGAAGATAAACAGCGTTTCGTGTCTAGTCATGCCTGCTACATGACCACAGAAATGTCTGCAGATGCAGACAGAACTGGCTCTTTAGCTATAAGCAAAGATGAGCACCGAACCCTAGAGTCAGATATGACTGGCTTTTGAGTAAGGGCAACCTTTACCTTTACCTAATACTTTCATCCTGTTTCCAAGCACCTTTTCAATATAAAGTAACATCGTTCTAAGGGGCTTCAGAAAAATTAAAATGGCAGCTAAGAGTAGAGATTCCTGATGGGTTTTTTAAAGGTTCCTCAAACATCCTTCAGAAAGAAGCTACACCATCCAGCACACTATGTCCAATTATTGTTACTGTTTAAGTGCTCTACTTCCAAAGTAAGGTAAACATAAAAGTCTCCTTTGCTCAAAAGCCAGTTGTATCCAACTCTATATGCTCATCTCTATTTACAGCCAAAGAGCCAGCACTGTCTGCATCTTCAGATGTCATGACTAGATGTTGGAGTGCACAGAATGATATTATCTTTACCACCAAATCAGTACTTATTTATCTACTTGCAATTTGTTGCTTTCAAATTGTTAGGTTGGTAGGAGGTGGGACGGAGCTGGGAACTCACTCTGTCATGCATCTCTCAGTTTTCATGCTGCTGACGTGCTGACCTTCTGGTTGTCACGCTCAGCATCTTAACCACTGAGCCACCATGACCCACTTCTAAATTAGGGTGACTCTAATAGGATCTTTAAAGTATGTGGGATGTTCAGTGAGTGGTTTATCACTACCACCCTCTCAATCAGTTTCCTTGGCTGGTTGGGAATTGAAACCCAGGTTTCTCAATTCCCAGTCTTACAATCATTTCACTATACCACACTGGTACAATTACATGCAGCATACTTTACATAGCCTTAATGTCTTTTCAGTTTCCACCCATATCTATACTCAATGCAGCTCAACATTGTGCACCTCCCCCTGTGCCTATACCAACGGCGAGTGGGCGGCAATATAAATTTGAACTAAACAACAACAACAACAACAACAACAACAACAACAACAACAACAACAACAACAACAACAACAACAACATTTAGATATCACAGGTCCTTTGCAAATCTGCTTTTGATTTGGGTTTGAAATTGAAAATAATGGACGTGGCACATTATCAGCATCTAGGATACCATAACCCTTGGCCACTGCAGAGCCAGAATAAGTTACTGGGAGTATAGCTCTCAGTGCTATTCAGTCAACTTGGCCAATTCTCTAAAAAACACACAAAAGTACTTCTTTCAAGCTACAAAACTGGCTAGTGTTTTTTGCTAAAAGGCCAGAAATTCGTGATTTCGTAATTATGCAGAGGTTTAACTCCACACTGATAGAAAGCATTTTCCATCTTGTTCCACGGAACACTAGTGGACTTCTATTCTCAGAAGCCTAAGCCATTACATTGGCTAATCAGTGCTTTGGGGAAGTGATTTAGGCTTCTAGGAATTGAAATCCACCGGTGTTTAGTGGAACATAATTTGGGAAACGCTTCTTTGGAAACGTTTTGCGGTCTGTTGACTCACAGCGCAAAGAGAAATGAGTGGGAAGAATGCAGATATGACAGAAAGGACTGGACTACTTCTTGTTTTAAGTAGAGGAACACATTTTGGATTGTTGCCTTTTATAAAAACAACAAAATGCCTGAAAATGGAGTGCTACCACAGCAAAAGGATCTCTCTTGTATTAATTTTCTATTTTTAGCAAGTTTCTTTGAGAGGGTAGCAGTCAAAGGGACTGAATGTCTCGCTGAGAGTAGGGCCATCAAGAAATAAGATGGCACTTTGCCCATTTCAAATACAAAAGCCAACTATACTGCCACCTGAAACTATTCCCAGTACAAGCAACAGAATTGTATTCTCTATTGCATCTAAAGAAAGGTTGCTAGTGATGTCAGGCTTTCAGGTGCATATATGTATGTGATGTATCCACTGTGGCTTTTAATCTGAATTACACAGGATGCTGAACCTACTTTAGGGTTAATCACTTAGGAGAGCTCCTTAAAGTTTTAGATTAAATTCTAGAGTACAGGTTGCTCCCCCTGTTCCTGTGCAGATATATTCTGAGATCTACTGCAGATACCTGCAGTCATGGATAACAACAAACTCTATATTTTATATCATAGATGGTAGCCTCTAGTGGCCAGTTCTGGTAATGTGCCCTATAAATACATATATATTATGTATTTCAGGATTTTTTTTTACTGAATATATTTAGACCAATGGATAGCCTAAACCAGAGATGCTGAACCCAAGGCATTGGGGTGACATAATGAAATTGGCCATACACTGAACTAACTGGCCAAACACTGAACAACTAAGTTGGGATGAATTTCTGGTGTGGTTTAGTGGCTCAGAATTATCTTCTCAAATGTCTTTTTGCTGTCTCTAGAATCTTCCATTTGAGGTGACTGTTCCATTCTGCAAAAGGCTTTCTCACTTTCCTTTTTTTTTTTTTTTTGGAGAAAGACAGACAGGGAGGGAGGGAAGGAGGGAGAAGTAATAATTACCTTTCTAAAAAGATTGTTCGGAAAATGAATAAGAGTTACAGTGTTGCACATAGAAAACTGATGAATGATTTTTGTGGACTCTGAAATCAGAGTATCAATACTTGCAAAAGTAACAAACCCTTGAAAAAATATGCAACTCCTCTATCTGCAACTTCATAGGCAGCATCTACATTCGACATGAGTTGAGGGAAAGAGGTTCTGATGGAAAGTGGTTGAACACTTGTGGCTAGTTGAGTTTGCCTTCTCCAGAAGATCCTGGATAAGAAGAAGAAGAGGAAGAAGAATTAAACAGAATTAAAACAGTTTATTTTACAGGAAGTGTTGAATTACTGAGTTTTGTTTCCAGGAATAAAACCCCAGACAACATTCCAACTGATCAGTCTTTTGAGTTTCAGATTTTTGGTTTGCCAGAAGATGAAAGAAACACAACTGAATAGTACCATAGCTATGCTCTTAAAGTGAACAAACAGGTTTTGTTCTGAACTATGGGACTGACCATTTTTAAAGAGTCTCCCACCCTTAGACTCACCCAAAATGCCAAAAATTGTGAACCAGCACAAAAAAATGACTTTTTTTTAAATAAAAAGGCAACTTTTTTCACTTTTGGTTAACACTAGAGCAGTGTCTCAAGTGGTTAAGATGCTGACTGAAAGGTGGCAGAGTCAGCAGTTCGATACCCAAGTACTGTACAGTGGAATGAGCTCCTGTCATCTGCCCCAGCATCTGCCAACCTAGCAGTTCAAAAGCAAGAAATTGCAACTAGATAAATAGGGACCACTTCGGTGGGAAGGTAAACAGCATTCCGTGCACTCCGGTGTCTAGGCATGCCTGCCATATGTCCATGTAAACGTCTGCAGGTGCAGACAGTGCTGGCTCTTTGGCTATGAAACAGAGATGAGCCCTGAGCCCTGGAGTTGGGTATGACTTGCTTTCAAGCAAGGGAGACCTTTACCTTCACCTGTAGTGCAAACTCACCTTGGTTCTTCTTCTTCTTTTGTGTCTACATCAAAATGAAACCAACTTTTTTGCTTTGTTGTTGGCCAAAATTAAATTCTCATGGGTACACAGAAGGAGCCTCCTTGAAGATTGTGAGTAAATTTTACAGTTTTGAACCATAATCGGGCATACCCTGGGCAATGGCAACCTTGTTTTGCTAGCTAATCTTTCTCACACTAGATCAAACTAACAGAACTCACCTTGGTAAAAAAATACCCATTTCCACTATCGATTGATTCAGTGTAGACCTGCATAATGTTTTGAAGTTTTAATCCAGAAAAACACTAGAGCCAATTGCATTTTTTAAAGTGAGGGAAAAGTTTATATGTCATTTCAACCATTTTAACAACTCAAGTAGCAAAAGAGCCTAGTCAGTCCACAAGAGGAAGCAGACAAAAGGAATACTGAAATGAGCTGAGTTCTCCAGAACCATGAGCTGGATGAGAAGTCATACGCATCTAGTCTCACCTCAAGAGTTTGTCACAGTTTGTCATTCCAAATAAGGAAGTTTGAACTGCAACGCCATATTTGGCTTATATAGCTAGGGCTAGAGATAGGGTTGTGTTATCTCATCAGCATACCATCGCATGAGATTTCAGGGTCAAAACTACAACCTCTTGTGATGTTATGCAGACAAAGTTTGAGAGGTGAGACTGAGCTACCACTGGCATAGCTCATTGCACAAATATGGAGAAGATGAGCAAAGAAGTCCAAAAGTCAAGTAAAGTCCAGCTTGTTAAGACAGTAAGGCAGCTTGATGGCAATGTTATTGCAAGACAGGAGGAAAGAAACAAAACCATAAGTAGGCCATCTATTGTAGACTTTGGCATCATTTCTACTGGCCACCTTTTCCTACCAGTCCCGTTGGACACAAACTCACACTGTGTATGGCACATCCCCAAACTTGGGGAGTTTTCTCAGTATAAATACTGTTTCTAGGGTACATGGAAAGTTCATTACCAGCCCAAGAGGAGTTTTTCCTCCTATCCTTTATGTCACTGATTCCTATGTATTTATTTGTGCAAGAAAGCTCATGAATCAAACTAATGGAGTGCCAGTTCCTGTTTGCTTTAAAAGTTCTGTGTACTAAAATGCATGTACAGTACTCACTATATTTACCCAGACCTTTTCCTTTCTGGCATGCTCTTCCTTCACTGCCACAGTGATGCCAAGAGTTGTCTCCCCATTGGGAGAACCAAGGAGGCATGACTGACCAGCTGGCTGGCCGGCTGACTTGGCAAACTTACCTATCCTTGAAGAAAAGGAGTTCTCTGCCAAGCATTGTAACTGCATCAAATGAAAATGTAGAATCACAGTGATCTGGGTTAGTAGGAGCTGCTGGTTTGGAAACAGGCTGTTTTGGTACTTCAGGTATTCGGGATCCAGGTTGGCGTGCCCCTAGAATACCACATAACAAACAATTTGACTAGAAGTGGAAACTAAAATTGAAATCTTAAACACACTGTACATTATTTCATGTAGATTCTGTTGAGTCAGATTTCTCTATTTAAAAAAAACATGACATCACATCAATATTCCCTTTAGAAACTCAATTTCTTATCTCTATTTTATTGTTATTTTCCTCCTTAAGAAATCTTTACTGGATTAGTCACACCAACCATCCCAGACACTCAAATGTTACACAGTAAATGGAATGACACCACAACATTATATGGCCAGTGGGTCTGGCTGCATGATAGATTGTGTTTATTGATAACAAGTAGAAGGCAGTTGGATATTGGGCAGGATGCAAATATGGGTCTTATTAAGGAATAAAGATGAATATTTCTGAGAGTATTCCAAGATCTAAATATAAAATTCACAAATGGATGTATTCTTTAAAAGTCTGGTTAATGTGATTTATATATATATATTTGAATATTTCCGTTCAGCCTTCTTTGAAATAATTCACAACTTACATTTAATTTAGTTGCAGCCTGCAAAATGGTATTTTTCTGAGTTAAACTCTCAGAACCTGCTAGCTGGCATGGAAACTGAAGGTGTTTTAACTCCCAGACTAGGTTTTCCAAGATCTAGGTTTGATTTACACATTGCACGCCCCCACCTTTATGGGTAAGTGATAATAATAATTTTGTGTTAGAGTTTACTCTGGGTTGAAAGGATTTTTGCTGGAGAAACTCCACTCAGGGGGTGCCTGAATGAGGCTCCTTTCATGTCCTTGTGCTGCGCTCAGGTATCTAAACCCGACCTTCCAGTCTCAGAGCTCAGGGTCTTAACTACTAAGCCACTGGGGGAGCTGCTATGATCTCTAGGCTAATAATGATCTCTACGCTAATCACCTTGTGCCCAGGAGAAGCTTTTGGAAACCTTGAGAAGGAGGGAGGGGGAGCCTTTAGTAGTAAAAACCACTACCAGTAGGATGAGAAAGATCTGAGAAAGATCTGGTGGTTATTTTTTTAAAGCTATTAAGCCTATTATAAATGCTTCCAGCACTCAATCTGGGTTATGCTTTGCCAAGTTATGCCAACAGGATTTTGTTCAGTAAAAGATATCACTCTATCTAGAACAGAAGAGTAGCGTGCCTTGGCGGGGCCCCGTATAAAATTTGTTTGGGGGCCCTTAGGAAGGGTAAAGATTTGTTTTGCTTACGCACGTTGGGGGCCCCTATGGCCCGGGGCCCCCGTATAATTGATACGGCAGATACGGCGGTAGCTACGCCTCTGATCTAGAACTTTGTTTCTACATATGAATCCAAAGGTGGGATTGTAAACACTTTTGGCTGGAGGAATCTGGTAGTTAAAAAAAAAGGTAACATTTCCATGCTTTGGATGGACCGTTTGCATATTTTTTGCTATTTAATGGTGGATATGTTTCTGTCTTCCTTTGGATTACATGTATGTAGAGGGAATGGCATAAAATTTGATCATATACAAAAAGATAGTTCAGATGGAGAACAGAAAGCAACAGAAGATTAATGACTCTAAATAATGTAAAGCAGGGGTTCCCAACCTAAGGCCCATGAGCCAGATCTGGCCCCCAGTGCCATTTCATGTGCCCCCCACCGCTCTAAGGACATTCAAGAAACAAAATGGCCACCCCTTTGAAGTTATTGGGACAAAATGACCACCCCCATCATGCAGGGAAGGCAAAATGACCATCCGGCCCTCAAAGCTGACTGAGAGAGTGTGACCGGCCCCTGGCTTGAAAAAGTTGGGAACTTCTAATGTAAAGAATGAGAGGACCTACTGCTTTAAAAAAATAAAAATAAGGATAAACAATAATTAATTTTTTTTTGTTATTACCATAGAGTGCCTGGATTCCTTTTATATCATCTTTGGGAAGGCGGAAACCAAATGGATGCTGATATTTGTATGTTGGGTACATCAAAGCTGATGGGTTAGTAGAATGGGCAAGGCCTAGGGCATGGCCAAATTCATGAGCAGCAACAGTGAACAAGTTAAATCCTATGGAATATAAAAATTAATGCACATGGGTATATTACCAAGTATGAAAAAACAACCAGTTGCATCAAAATGTGCTGATCTGAAACCTTGTGTAGGACCTGTATAGGAACTGCAAATTTGACAGGAAAAACGAATATGTGATAATATACAATGTAGAGACAATACTACATACATAGCACAGTTTGGAGAACATTGCATGCCAAACATGGCTATATGCTATAGGCATCTGGTAATAATAATAATTTCATGTCAGAAAAATTATTATGGGTTGAAAGGATTTTTGCTGGAGAAACTATGCAAGGAAATGCCCGAATGAAACTCCTTTCATATCCCCAAGATCTGGGACAGAGACAGGTGGACAATCCGTCATGCAGTACCCATGTCTCGAACTGCTGACTTGTCAGCCTTCCAGCTATAAGGTGAGCTCCCTAACCACTGAGCCACCACAGCATCTGGTAATGTTTTGTTGTAATAACTAATCTTTTTTGAAGCGCTCATCTACTTTTATGTCATTCCACCGCACGCACTGGACGCTCCCTTGACCAGCCTGACTGAGGGAAGGAGCAGCAGTTGTGTGGCCCGGCCAGCCACAAGAACACCACCACCGCCACCGCTGCCACCAGATGCTGCCAGCAGCAGCTTTGTGGCCCAGCTGGCCACAAGAATGCCAATCCCACCACGGGATGGTCCCTTAGCCAGCCCGGCTGAGGAAATGAGCAGCAGTTGTATGGCCCAGCCAGCCACAAGAATGTTGTCGTCACCGCCGCCACCGGACGCTCCCTCAGGCAGCCCAGCTGAGGGAAGGAGCAGCAGCTGTGTGTCCTGGCCAGCCACAATAATGCCAATGTCGCTGCCAACGCCATCACCAGACACTCCCTCGGACAACCCGGCTGAGGGAAGGAGCAGCAGCTGTGTGGCCCAGCCAGCCACAAGAATACCGCCGCCACTGGTGGACACTCCCTCAGACATAGTTGGTAGGGTTGAGTCTACAATGTTTTTTTTTTTTTGTATATTGTCTTTTGAAGTGTTTTTATATCATGATAATTTGTTGTTCTGTAATTGTACTTGGGATCTTTTGAAATATTTTGAAATGTCTTTGTATTATGATAATATGGTACCTTGTAATTGTAATTGTGATATTTTGTATCTTTGTTAGCCACCCAGAGTCACTTTGTGACTGGGGTTGCATATAAGTCAAACAACAACAACAACATCAATAATAATAATAATAATAATAATAATAATAATAATAATAATAATAATAATAATAATAATAATAATAATAATAATAATAATAATAATAATAATAATAATAATAATAATAATAATAATAATTCCATTAAAGGTTTCTAATTTCTGGATGCTTCACAGAAGTCAACAATGGTCCTGACAGCTGGAAAGCAGGGGAAAATTCTAGGTGATGTTCACACCATCTTGTTAATAACTAAGTTCTGGAGATGTCACTTCTCTGCCATGTTGGATTGCCACATGGCTACCTATTATAGAACTAATTGCTGTTGAGGTAGTAATAATGCGTAGGTACTTTCTCAATGAGCATTAAAGGTTAAATGATATTTCTTCAGAGCTCTACAATAATCTTACAGCTTTGTGTTTCACATTAGTCAGGATGGGCCTGAAAACAGCTTTCTCCATGTTGTCCCATTTTGATAAACATTATTTTTCCATGTCTTTAGAAGAAAATGGAAAAAAAATTACTACCACACTGTGAGCGTGGTATGGTGGGTGTGGCAAGGGGGAACACCCTGCATTGTACCCGAATTAGGATACTTTATTTCAAAACTTGGATAGACGGAGCCAGCCAGAATTTCTGCTACCGATTCTGGCGAACTGGTACAAACCCGCTGATGCCCACCACTGCACCCCAGGAACTTTTTAGTATTTAGAAAAATGGTCTGGATAGGAAAAATATTTTTACAAAGGGGGTTTGCTGTAAATAACTACATTTAGGGCTTTTGTAGAGTTTTGTGTGCTTGTGAGATTCATCTGTGAGTTCTTGACTTTCAAAGGTACATTCATGGGACTCACTGTAGTCTGAACTTCATAAATGTAACTATAATTCTACTTTTCACAGGTCAATAGTGAGAGCTTTCTTAAAAAAAATAGAAGCCCTCTTTCAACACCTGTGCTTTCCACAGTGAGCATTCATCTTGGTTATTTCTGCTATGCTTGTTTAGTTTAGAACCAACTATCCATCCCAGAAGATCTCCAGTCATACCATAACATTATTTTGTGCTTACCATTCATCCCCATTGTCCACTTCTCTGCATTGTCAAAATGAGTGTCCCCACCCAGGCCTTCCCCAGGTGCAAAAGCATGCGCTAGAGTCCCACGCGGTCCATCAAATGGGTAGGAATCCCCATGATCTAAGAGGGTATGAAAATACAATATAGTCTCATAATCCTGTACTTTCTTTGGGCAAGAAGGTGTGAATTGTCTAATGCTCTCATTTCCTATGTTCCAAACACTGGTGCATTTGTAGAAGGTGGCTGTTAATCTAGAATTGCCAGCAAATGTACCTGATGTCAGGAACCAAGCCTGAAATGTCCTTTTGTTTTAGGATGATTATCTAGGAATTGGAAGAGACTGGAAACAATGGAAAAGAACTTTTTTGATAGAGATGAGTAGACTTACACTGTTGACCTAAACAACAATATTTTGTCTTCTAACGTATAGACATCAGCTAAAGCAGTTTACCTCCACTTTCAAATGAGATCATGATGTCAGCTTCTTCTGATGTTGTCTTTACAAAGTTTAAAGGGGCAGCAACACTCCATGCTTTTAGCCCCATCTCCACAGCCTTGTCTACGTCTGCATGACTTAAACTGGATGTGTATTTTTTCACTCTGGGGGAAGAAGAAGGTACATTTCTCAAGGTGAATACACAAACATGAAAAGTAGATTATGATGAAATCAGAACTTGGACTAAGTGAATTATTATTTTAGCTAATTAGGCTAATCTACTAACTTTGGCTATCGTGTTTTGTGCACATCATGAGAAGACAGAACTACTCAGAAAAAGTGAATAATCTTGAGAAAGGGGGAAAGCAGTAGGACAGGCTGAATGTGAAATGGATTGGCTTCGTAAAGAAAGCTGCAGCCTTGAGTTTGCAAGACCTGAGCAGGCCTGTAAATGATAGGAGCTTTTAGAAACCACTAATCAATTTTTGTTATGTGCTATCAAGTTCTAGAAACCAGTAATCAATTAGTTGTGTGTTAACACGTTGTTTCTGACTTATGGCAATGTTAGTAGGGTTTGCAAAGTATATCAGATATTGAAGGAGTGATTTTATCACAACTGTCCACAATTAGATTCCATGTCTGAGTATTTGAACCCAGGTCTCCTGAGTCCTAAACTGACACCATCTATTACAGTAGCATTTCCCAAACCATATTCCATAGAACACTGGTGGATTTCAATTCCCAGAAGCCTAAGTCAGTACATTGGCTGATCAGTGCTTTGGGAACTGACTTAGATTTCTGGGAATTGAAGTCCCTAAACCAAAGATTGGGAAGCACTGTACTACACTACACTAATTCTCACTAAATCATAAGGTTCTCATAATTTAGAAGTGACTTGACACACACAACAACATCAACTCTTACCTCAGTGAGGGCTAGATCAGACTTTCTTAACCTTTTCGGGGTAGGGGCCGGATCACTCCCCTCAGAATGGCTGCACGGGCTAGTCACGTTTCCGTGTGAGTTCTTGTACAATTTCAGTGAGTTCTCACATGATTTCACACGAGAACTCGCCAAAATCACACGAGAACTTGTTAAAAATGCACCTTTTTGTCGGTTTTTGGCACTCCCGGCTGACAGCGGCAGCGGGAACAAGTAGATTATCGGAGGCCAGATGAAAAGGCTTCAAGGGCCGGGTCTGGCCCACAGGCCAGAGGTTAAGAAAGCCTGAGCTGTTAAATTATGACAACTTACTTTGGTCATATTGTTTATCCACAACTTTAATAGTTGTACAGTACCTGTTTCATTAGAGTCAGGGGTTATAACCATTGGGGAAGAAATGTAGAATACCTGAGCAATGGACTGGAGAAGAAGTAACAGAGCTCTGAATGTTATCTTTTAAAAGGTATTTGCTGTATTACTCATTACAGTCAAACCTTGCATAAAGAGTACCTTGCTTAAAGAGTAACTCGCTTAAAGAGCAGAATTTTCTCTGAATGTTCGCTTCACTTAACAAATAAAACCAACCAAAAACTCGCTTAACAAATAAATCGGGGTTCACAATCCCCCCCCACCAGAAGTAACAATTGGTCACTTACAATGGTGTTTCGTTTAAAGAGCAAACTCGCTTAAAGAGCAATCCTGTGGAACACATTATACTCTTTAAGTGAGGTATAACTGTACTTCTTAGAGGTGGAATGCTGTTGTCATTGTTCTCGTGGGTGAGTAATTTGTTGTGTTGTACCATCCTTACCAACAGGGCAGGAAACAACCCCCAGAAAAATGCACTCTAGTTCTCTCTGGTGGCCAGTTTTGATATTTTACTTTGGAAATATATAAAAATGCACAAGACAAAACCAAAGAACATTTTCCTTGCCACTTAGAACTGAGAAGAGAATTCTATAAACCCAAAACGATTATTTCAAAATGCTTCTAAAAGGGGGCAGGTATGGGGTACGAGCCAGACGGTCACCCCGGCTTGCTGGCTTGTCTGACTCCTCCTTCTCTCTTGGTGAACCTCTTTGTAAATCTTTGTAAATCTCTTTTTAATTTTAATTTTTATTCTGTGTTTTAACTGTTGTTTTTAGTGCCGTGTTAGCCGCCCTGGGTCATTCGTGAGGAGGGTGGCATATAAGCATAAATAAATAAATAAATATACTTGAAAAAATACTTTTGATATACAGTCACAAGGCTAATTCTAGGTCTGAAGTTGTTCTATGTTTGATGAGAACTTCTTTAAGAGACAGTTTTAATCAGCTTTCCTTAGAACAGCCACTTAATGAAATCTGTTGGGCTAAATCCATTTAGCGACATTGTATCAGATAGAGTGTTGAACAAGGACTGGATTCAAATCCCTCCTTGACCATGGAAACCCATTGGGGAGTGGCAATGTAAGTCGCTTCTTGAAGATTTTGCAAAACAAATTAGGGTCACCCTAGGATAAAAATGACATGCTGGTGTATAAGAACAACAAATCTAATTGTTAGATATTCTCCCGTCCCAGAGTAGACAGATTAGATCAATGTTTCCCAACCTTTGGTTTTTTGGACTTCAATTCACAGAAGCCTAAGTAAGTTCCCCAAAGCACTGATCAGCCAATGTACTGACTTAGGCTTCTGGGAAATGAAGTTCCCCTGTGGGGTGTGAGCCCCATGGTGGGAACCACTGCATTAGATCAATGAGATTGATGCAAATGTTGATTTATGAAAGCCCTATTAATTTAGTAGTCCTTCTCTAATAATATTGAACTGTCAAGTCAGTTCTGATCTATGGTGATCCTTTCCAGGGTCTTTTAGCTACAGAGATTTTTGAGATAGTAGCCATGTTAGTCTGTGTTTCAAGCATATCAGAGAGTAAACATAATAAAACAAAAAGACAAAAATGTTGTGGCACTCTGAACACTAACTGCTTTATTTTAATGTTAGTTTTTGTGGATAATGAAGTGGACCATGTCTGATGAAGTGGACCTGGGGACTGTAGCCAAGAAATCAGAAGACTAAGATTTGGAAAGGTAGCAGTGAACAAATTAGAAAAGAACAAGACCAAGATCCATTCACACTATTGGATTGCCGATCTCTATGCATGGTGCAGTTGCTGGACAGTAAAGATACCTCACAGGGAAAACATTGATTCATTTGAAACATGCTGCTAGAGAAGAGCTCTATGGATATTGCAAACCAGTGGCGTAGGGTAGGGGGGCCCAGGGGGCCCGCCTGCCCCAGGTGGCACTTTTTGGGTGATGGGTGTTCTTGGACTACAATTCCCAGAAGCCCTAGCAGGAGCGGGTGCCAGCATCCACCAGGAGGCAGCAAATCTGGCTGAAGCCCTGGGCGGCTGAAATCCACGCGACATTACTGTTGCAAACCACCAGAAAGAGTAACAATAATTTTTAAAAAGGTCCTAAAGTAAATCAGTCTGTTTCTGATGATGAAGTTGAGGTTATCCTACTTTGGGAACATCATGAAAAAGCAGGATTCTCTGGAAAATCAAGGATGTTGGGAAAGGTTGAAGGCAGCAGGAAAAGAAGACAAAACACAAGATGCCTTGGCTTCCTAAAGGAGACCACAGATTTCTTTTCCAGATTAACTAAACTACAGCTTGTTACATCATCTGATCTCTGAAGATGTGAGGTTAATTCTGACTAGTAACAGTTTGCTTGAATTATAGACAAAAAGCTGCCTTGCTCAAAGCATCCATAATCCTTTATCCATAGTTCAGAGGTGAGATAATTGATTGTTAATTGAAGCAAAAAAGAACAATACCCAATTCTTCTTTATTGTTGCATCAAAGGTGAAAAACGAAAGCACATGATGCTTAAGCCTTATACTGGTCCATGTGATTGGTAACATTCCTACCTCAGGGTGAAAGGGCTGACTGTGAAATATTCACAAAGATTGAGTTTTCATGCAACCTTTTTAAATGGGAAGTTGTTGTTTAACTCAGAAGTTGCAGTGTAGTTTCTTCCAGCCTGTGACATGGGAGCTCCCCCAAACTTAATTGTGAGGCCCAGTTGGGAATACACAACTCTGGTGAATGAAAATGTGAAGGATTTCCTTGTGAACCATGGTTTATATCAGTGGTGCCCAAACTAAGGTCCAGGGACCGGGTGCGGCCCCCAACGCCAATTCATCTGGCCAGCAAAGCTCTCGTCGCTCCTGGAAGCGGAAGTAAAACGCACCTGTACGAGAGCGACGAGGGCTTCGTGGGCAGGATGAATTGGCGTCGGGGGGCGCACCCGGCCCCCGGGCCTTAGTGACCGGCTTCCTGAACCACATGATCAGCCCATGGCCCAAAAAGTTTGGGCACCCTTGGTTTATATCCTCATCTGGAGATGAACAATTGTGTAAGGAAGGAACACTTTTTGGTTTCATAAGGTCTCAATGTAGATTTTTCTATTAGGAACTCTATTAGGCCTTACTTTTGATTACTCAGTGGTCAGTGTTTTAAGATGGTCTGTGGTTTGACTGATAGAAAGAAGACATTTGGTAACCCTTCTTTTCATTGTAAATACTTCCTGGTTCAAGCCTAGATGATAGTGGAAACTTTTTGTTTTGCCTGGGAATTCAACATATATTGTATACACATCCTTCTCTTAATCAGTGGTTCATCTGGGCAAGCCCCTTTCTAGAGAAGCAAAGTGATGTGGAGAGGAAGTTATGGCATGGAGATAGGCTAGGGAAATAAATGCTGTCGTCACCATGGACTGACTGTGCTTGGAGGGCAGAGTACTTGTCACTCCAAAGTGTGTTTTTATGTCAGAGATAACTCTGGGTTGCAAGGATTTTTTTGCAGGGGATGCCTGAATGAGGCTCCTTTCATGTCCCCTATTGTGTAACTCTTGGGGAATTGAACCCCATCCTTTCTATCTCCAGGCACAATGCTTTTGCTCACTGAGACACCAGGGAGCTGCGCTCCAAAGTGACCAAGTGAGATATCATAGGCTGCAATACAGTCCTACAACTCATAGATTCAAACTACATCTCAGAATCCCACCCCGCCTTTTTGTTGGTTCAAAAGGGGGGGATTCTGGCAATGGAAACTGGAGTCTTAAATGTAACATGTCTATGCTGTGGACTAGTTACACTGTTAGTATCACTGTCCAATGATGCTACAGCCAGGCCTTTGAATCCCCCCCCCCCTTTTTTTGTTTATTTCTTGCTTGCTTGCTGCCTTCCTCCCCATACATGACCAAGGAGGATTACAACAATTAAAAACATACAACAACCACAAGTTAAAATATCATACAAAACTATAGATTAAAAAATAATTAAAAACAGGTCAACTTTAAAAATCAATTTAAATTTTCTTTAAAAAAATAATATCTAAATGTTACAAAGAGAGCATTCCTTAGGAAACCTCCCCCCCCCCCCATTTGTTAAGAGTCTCTCTAGAAAGTTAGGGTTTTGCCTGTTAATGGAAGGATAAGAGGGAATGAGGGCCAACCTGGCTTCTCAGGGCAGAGCTTTCCAAACCCTGGGAGCATCCACCAGGAAAACCCTCTCATAAGGCACACTCCTAACAGGCACAATGAATGCTAGTAACGGGAAAGGTCACCTCTGCTCAAAAGCCCCAGTCATATCCGACTCTAAAGTGCGGTGCTCAACTCTGTTTGCAGCCAAAGAGCCAGCACTGTCTGCATCTGCAGATGTTTCTGAGGTCATATGGCAGGCATGACTAGACATGGGAGTGCTTGGAACATTTTTACCTTCCCACTAAACTGGTACCTATTTAACTACAGTACAGTCAAACCTCACATAAAGAGCGCTTCGCTTAAAGAGTAACTCGGTAAAAGAGCAGAATTTTCTCTGAATGTTCGCTTTGCTTAACAAATAAACGCAACCAAAAACTCGCTTAACAAATAAATCAGGGTTTGCAATCCCCCCAACTAGAAGTCACAGTTGATCACTTACAATGGTGTTTCGCTTAAAGAGCAAACTTGCTTAAAGAGCAATCCTGTGGAATGCATTATGCTCTTTAAGCGAGGTATCACTGTACTTACAATTTCTTGCTTTCAAACTGCTAACTTGGAAGAAGCTGGGACAGAGATGGGAGCACACTCCACTGTGGGGCACTTGAGTCTTGAACTGCTGACCTGCCAACCTTCTGGTCATCAAGTTCAGCATCTTAACCCTAAGCCACTGCAGTTGGACAATGAATGTTACTTAAACCCACTAATATAAACCCACCCTTCCAGACACTCATCTGGGTTAGGTAAAGGTAAAGGCAGTGGTGGGCAGCAAGAGGCTCACACATCCCCAGCAAGGGTGGGGTAGCAAAATTGGGCGACCTTTGGGCAGGGGGTGGCAAAATTGGGTGGCTTTCAGGCCAGGGGGGGAAGCGAAATTGGGTGATCAGGCCCACCTCCCTGCCCTGCCCAGACTAACACAGCTACTATTTAAAAAGTTTTATTCTGTGCAAGCATATCAGAGAGCAAACAAAAGAAAAATGGCAAAAACGTTGTGGCACCTTAAAGACTAACTGCTGTGAGCTTTTGTGGATCAGGTCCACTGTCTCTTTGGCTATAAACAGAGATGAGCACTGAACCCTAGAGTTGGTAACGACTGGCTTTCGAGCAAGGGCAAACTTTACCTAATAACAGAAGGTTGCTGATTGGTATTCAAATTTGACGTCAGGTTTTGTCCCTGCAAGTGGTTCAAGGTCTCCCTTGCTCAAAAGCCAGTCATATCTGACTCTAGAGTGCAGTGCTCACCTCCATTTACAGCCAAAGAGCCAGTGCTGCCTGTGTTTGCAGATGTATACATGGCCATATGGCAGGCATGACTAGATCACCCATGCCGTAGGCTCCGCCCATGACATTGGATCCACCTATGGTGTGGTAACGATTTTTTTTGCTGCCCACCACTGGGTAAAGGTCACCCTTGCTCGAAAGCCAGTCATATTTAACTCTAGGATTCAGTGCTCATCTCTGTTTATAGCCAAAAAGCCAGCACTGTCTGCATCTGCAGACATTTCTGTGGACATGTGGCAGGCATGCATTCCCACTGAAGTGGTCCCTATTTATCTACTTGCAATTTCTTGCTTTTGAACTGTTAGGTTGGCAGGTATTGGGACAAAGACAGGAGCTCACTCTGTCATGCAGCACTTGAGTATCGAACCCCGACCTTCCAATCTTCATGCTCAATGTCTTAACCACTAAGCCACCTGGAAATTTATGATCTAAAAAACCCAACAACATTTGCACTCAAAGGTAGAACAACACAGTTTAGGTCATACATAATTCCCCTGCAAGGAAAACTTAGTGAAGCCCAAAATGAAAATCTGCAGGGGGAAAAAACCCAGAAATCTAAACTGCAGAAAGGAAAAATAATAGAGAATTATAAATATTTCAATATTAAAAATTAAAAAGAAAAATTAAAGTATAAAAGTGACTAATTTGAAAGTAAATTGCATATATTATTTCAATATTTGAATAGATTCAATAAAAATTCAAAATTCATATTTATTTGTTTACCTGTATGTCAAAGTACTTTTTTCCCATTTAGGTTCTCCTGGGAAAAGGCGATAGTTTGCCACATCAGGGACACCGCACCGAGGTCTCCTTATTACATCCATGGTGTTTAAATCCAGTTTCCCAGTGGCTGGTAAACCTAAGAATGTCTGCATTTGTTGAACCTTCTTTATCATGGAATTGCCACCACTTGTCATTTCTCCAAGCTGGGGTACTCCTTTGGGTGTGTAATACTTGTCAAGGTATTCCTGAAAGCAGAGGGAGGTGTAAGGAAACTAAGTGCCGGTCTTTTGAAAACAAAAGTGCATCAGCACATGCTCACATTTCTAAAGTGACTATGGAGGTCTTCCTCAGTGACTCGCCAGAGATTACTGATTGCCAATAAAGCAATATGATAAAATCTAAATCGATCTTCAGTCTGAGTCCATGACCAGAAAAATAATAATCAAGAAATCAATTTTTTTACTAGAATTTATCTCCTAAAGCCTTTAAAAATATTAATTGACTGCAAATTAAAAGCTTCTGGGTTGGAGGCTGTCGATGGGTATGAGTTGCTTCTTCTTTCGTGTCTAGGTCCAACTGTAAACCACCAAAAACCAGCTTTGGGTGAAGTCATTCCACATTCCTTTTACCTGACCTAGTGTGAGAAAGATTAGCCAGCACAACAAGGTTGCTGTTGCCCAGGGCAAGCCTGATTGTGGCTCTTTCTGTGTACCCCATGAGTACCCTATTAGCATGAGTTGCTAAAGAGAAGAGTAAAGCACCTTCTCTGGTAGTAAGCAATATTAACATCCCCATGATTTCAAGAGAAATAAAAGGAACAGAAAGTCAAGGATGAAAGTGCTGAGAAGAGTGATGTAAGGAAAATGTCATCTGGATGGCAGGGGAAAATACTGATAACACTAGTGGAAATTTATTTATTTTGAGAAAACCAAATACCATGTCTTGGAGCAATCTTTCATGTCTGATTTTCTTTCCATTAGAAAGAGAATGCAGTACAGTAGTTCCCAAAGACCTCTTCACTGTGTAGAAAGGATCCTTAACAAAACAGGTCTGGCTCACCACACTTTGGTGTTAGACAAAAAGAACCCAGTCAAGGATTTACACTGATATCAGTCTAATTGTATAAATGGCGGCAACAAATTATCTCTATTTAATGAGTTGATGCACACAGTCCAGGTTTTGTGTCATGTTATGTAAACAAAACTGTGAACGACTCATCGGTTGCTAAATATTGGTTTAAACATTAGGTAAAGGAAAAGGTAAAGGTTGCCCTTGCTCGAAAGCCAGTCATATCATCTCCATGTATAGCCAAAGAGCCAGCACTCTCTGCGTCTGCAGACATTTCTGTGGACATGTGGCAGACATGACTGGCTTCCGGAGTGCACAGAACACGGAGTGCTCTTTCCCACCAAAGTGGTACCTATTTATCTACTTGCAATTTCTTGCTTTCGAACTGTTAGGTTGGCAGAAACTGGGACATAGACAGGAGCTCACTCCATCATGCAGCACTCAGGTCTCATACCGCTAACCTGTCAACCTTCCAGACATCAAGTTCAGCATCTCAACATGGAAGAAGAATCACTTAACCACTGCAGTTCTGGTTTAAACATTAGAATGCACTACAGTGGAATCTCGTATAACAAATGTCCCCTATAGTGAAAAAATATATATCACATAACGAAAAGAATTGGGGGGAGGGGGGAATGGCACCTCATATAATGAAAATTTTCGCTATGTGAAAATAGAGCTCTCTATGGGGAAAACTAATATAACAAAAAGTAGCACTATGTGATACAGCATCCCGGGGGGGTGGTTGTATAACAAACATTTCTATGGGAATAACCGCTTAGCGAAAAATTTTTCATTATATGATTTTTTTCCCATAGGGATTTTCGTTATATGGGGGGGGGATTCGTATAATGAAAAGCCTCGTAGAATGAATTATTTTCATTATATGAGGTTTCACTGTACAATATATGAAACACCATTCCACTGCAGGCAAACTGTAATGCAATGGTTCTCATCCTTGAGTTGCCAGATGTTTTTGGACTAAAACTCCAAATTACCTTCACCATTGCCTATGCTGGCCATGATTTTTGGGAGTAGCAGTCCAAGAACATCTGGAGAATTCAAGGAAGGGGAGCATTACTCTAATGAGACTAGAATCTTTCAGCTGAAAGCCTGATCTTGATGAATTCATTAAGATTTATATTTAAGTAAGTGCATGTAACACCATTGAAATATTCAAGCCATCACAAACCTGAGCAAGATAGAGATCTCTCCAGTTGGAAGCATGTGTCGATGCAAAAAGAGCAGGAGCTGCAGCTGAACACTTCAGAGAAAGCACCAGAAGTAAGAATGGCCAAAACAAAGAAAAGTGCTCCATTTCTTCCCAGATGTAAAGAATGGCTTGGAGGAAAACTGCCAGAAGGACCCTTCATCTCTTTTATAGAGAAAAGCTAGTTTGGGAGCTAAGAAACAAGGTGACTCATGTCTCAGAAGTTAATTACACAGCTTCAGGTCTTGATGAAGGGGTAACACACCAGTACTTAGAGAGAGGGGAAGGTGTATTCCACCCAACATATAAAAATACCTCCAGCAAGGAAGAAATACTGCATAATATATGGGACGTTCTACTTGTTTATTGGCTTATCCAGAGCATGGAAAAGTTACATTTTGGATTGCAATAGCCATTATAGGGAATTTGGGAAGATGTCGTCCCCCAAACTAACACCTTTTTATTCTATATGCTTCAGATTTGAGAATGGAAGAGAACACTAGTCAACGGGATTTTAAAATACTAATTTCAGTCTACTTCTTTGCTTCCTCTTCAACCCCATTCGGTCTCTCCGCCTTCCTCTGGGTCTACCTCATGGTCTTTGTCTTTCTCCTCTTTCCACATATGCCTTGTAAGGAAGGGAATTTCGAGACATTCTCTCCAAATAGGCAAATCACTTTGTTTGTTGTCTCTGTATGTAGTGCAAGATTTATTGATTTCAGTAAGACATATCTTGTAACTGTGATATATTGTTTTTGTTATTGTATACTTTGTAACTTTGTTATCCGCCCAGAGTCGCTTGGCGAGTGGGGCGGCATACAAGTATAATAATAATAATAATAATAATAATAATAATAATAATAATAATAATAATAATAATAATAATAATAATAATAATAATAATAATAATAATAATAATTTTATTATGTTAATCCCATGGCACAAGGGTCAAGGCATCCAAAATTCTGCTCACAATTTGAGTTTCATCTTGACAGACAAAAGGTTGACTCAGCCTTCCAAGGTCAGTAAAATGAGTACCCAGCATGTTGGGGGCAAAATGTGAATTACCATGAGAATTGCCCAGGAATTGTTCTAAGGAACAATCTCTAAGTGTAATGGATGTTGCTATTTTATTACTGCTTTACTGTCATCTGATTTTATTGTATTTTTCTGCTATTGAGTTTTGTTGTGTTATAAACTGCATTGGGATCTGATGGGCATGAAAAGCTGTACAAAAGTATGACAAATAAAACAAACAGGCTGATGGACAAAAGAACAAATGAAATATTGAGCTTTATACTTTAGAAAAAGATGGCAATACAAAATAACAGTTTTAGTGTGACATAAGCTGCTGAAATGTATAAATTTAATGTTCAGTTTCTGTAAAGGTTATGAACTGAAATTTGGACTGGATTCAGGGCCAAAGTATATACTTCTTTAAATCCATGTATGCATTTAATATGTTTGAGCTGCAGTAATCATGTTCAGCTTGTTGTGTCTTCTAGCCGTAAATTTTATTAGTTCATTTCAAAATATTGTACTCAGATATTCTCACATTTGAGAATCCACTTGAGCATTTTGTAGTTTGCAAGTGTGAATTACCAAAAACATCTCACTGGCTGACTCAAAACAGAATTCCTATTTAATTCAGAAATAATTTATCAGCATATCGTTTGTCAAATATCCAAAGGAAAAGAAAATCTAACAAATACCGATTGTTCTGAGGTTGAGAAGTCATATATTATTGGTTTTAATTGCTATATCATGTTGCTTATATAACAGTTTTCATTACACTATTTCTCCTAGGACTGCAATACATGATACATCTTTAGTAACAAGAGTGACTCCGATTTTTGCACACAATTCTGTTGTAAAATCAGTTATGCAATCAATTCTCCTTCTCCTCCTGGTCCTTGGTTAGATTGATTAATCTGTTTGCCTTAAGCGCTCTGATGTTCCAAAGGGGACAGGAAGGGAAGACGGGAAAGCTGGCAGATACAAAAAGAGCAGTAGGTAGTGTGATGGCAAGGCTCAGGGTATATGCTAAAAGAATGATGGTGAGACAGAAGGAACCCGACAGGTCCAAATGGTGGCAGTGGTTGACAGAAAGAAATTTGGGAATAACTTAGAATATTAAAAGTTAAGTTTCATGTAAATGAGAATATAATTGTAAATATTATTGTTCTTTTGATATTGTATATACTGTATATTTCCCTCCACAATCACTATATATGTAACTATGTTTACTGAGCTATGTAACTATATCTTTTCAAGTTTTTGAAAGTGATAACAAGTTTATGTAGTTCACCTCGACAGATGGTACTGTAGTAAGAATTTTATCAATAAAAAAGTTTCCTCCAAAAAAGTTTCCTCCTCCTCCCCCTCCTCCTCCTTCCACCATGTCTAGGCCCAATGTGAAATGGCCAAAACGAAGGCACCCTTGGTGAGTTCATTCTGCAGTTCCCTTGCACAAGTGGTAGCATTTCTAGAGATCACAAGAAAAAAGGTTCTGACACTTGCCCAATTTAGAAAATCAATAGAACTCCACTAACACCCTGTTCTCCTTCTCTCTAATACAGGTTGCCTCTCTAATCTACAGGGGATAAGTTCTGAGACCTACTGCAGTTACCTGAAACTGTAGATAACAGTGGACCTCATTGCAGACGTTGGACTCTAATGGCCAGCTCTGGTAATTCACCATACCAATATATATGTACAGTAGAAACTCATACAACAATCGCCCCCTATAGCAAGGAAATCACATAAGAATTAGGTTTTGGGGAGAAATGGCGTCCCACATAACAATTTTCCCTATGGAAAAAATCCATACAAAAATTTTTCAATGGGAAAAACCACTTAGCGGAAAAAATTGTTGTACGATGCATCCCATAGGGAAAATTGCTATACGATGCATGCATCATATAGCAATTGTTTTGTACAACAACAAGCCCTGTGGAATGGATTTAAATCGTTCTATGAGGTGCCACTGTATTTCAGCTTCTGTGTCTGAAGACAAATTCCTCTTATTCTTTGTTATCCTAAGTTAAGATGCTCTACTGTGCAATTATAGTCTGCTTTGGTTGCAATATGCAAAATGAAAGAAAAGGGTGTATTCTGGATTCATTGGCAAGTCTATCAGTGTTATTTCACTGTATATGTCTACCAAATTACATGATACTTAGATATTTGAGTCAACATTTTCTCAAAGTGAAGTTGACTTTTCTCTGAAATATTTCCAGTTATGTTCACTCTATTGTACATATTTCTGGTTGGGGCTTCAGAAGCCAGTACAGTATAGGGAAAATTGCTACTTCCTGGGCTCCATATTTACAAGTCATTCCAAGTGCTTAAAAATGAAGCATTCAGACAAGAATTTTCCCCAGCCTTGACACTGGAGTAAAAAGAGATATATCTGCCATTGTATTTTGCTTCTGGCTGAGTTTCTAATAGATTGGGTTGGGGATTCAACTTGCCACATTTACCAGAGTGTGGTAGAATATTTGGCTTGGTGAGGAGAAAATCATTGTTCCTCACAGTACCAATGATATAGTGAAGTCAGTGTTAAATAGGTCAATGAGGACTTTGATGAGAAAGTCCTGGACTGTGGCATCATATATCACCCCTCTGTTGTTGCAAGTTATCTCAGTTCTGGTGGTGCAGGGGTTAAACTACTGTTCTGCAACCAAAAGGTTATGAGTTTGATCCTGACCAGGAAACAAGGTTGACTCAGCCTTTCATCCTTCTGAGGTTGGTAAAATGAGTACCCAGTATGTTGGGGGCAAAGTGCTAATTAACTTGTGAACTGTCCAGAGAGTGCACTAAGTGCTATGGGGCGGTATAGAAGTGTGATTGCTTTGTTTTCTTCTGCAACATATTTGAGAATGGCTTGTATAGCTCAGTGAATTAAGTATTTGCCTGTGGAACCATAGGTTGGGAGTTTGATTCCACGCTATGCTTCTTGGGAGAAGAGCCAACCTCTGTAGCAAGCTGCATAATCCAAGAGTTTCCCCAAAAGAAGGGAAAAGTAAGACACTTCTGAGTACTCCCTACCTAGAGAACTGTGGAAAGGGTCATCATAAGTCAGACCTGACTTGATTACATGTAACAAATTAGTTACTCTTGAATGACATGTAGAGCCAATGGCCAGTATTCTGTTGCAGTATGCAAATACAGAAGAGAAATATAGCACAAGCATTCCTCTTGCTCTACCTGGTGTCCCAGAGCTTGTGAGACTCCACAGTGTGATGGATCACATGGTAAGGGATCTTCTGGAGCAGAGAAACATGAAATTGTTGCTTATGTTAATGTTACCAGCTCAGGATAGTTTTTGTCACTAGAAATGAATAGTATAGAAATGAAACAAACAATCAATGTTCTAAATAGGATGTTGTTGTTCAGTCACACAGTTGAATTCGACCCTTTGTGACTCCACAGCATGCCAGGCTCCTCTGTCATCCATCATTCTCCATAGTCTCCTCAGATCTAAGCCCCCTGCATCACTGATGCCATCTAGCTATCCTTTTGCCTTTGATCTTTCCTAGCATCATGGCCTTCACCAGTGAGTCTTCTCTTCTCATTTGGTGGCAAAAGTACTTGAGCTTCAGCTGCAGTATCTGTCCTTCCAAGGAGCAGTCAGGGTTGATTACCTTTAGGATTGATTGATTAATTAATTGATTTGATCTCCTTGCAGTCCAAGGGATTCTCAAGAGTCTTCTTCAGCACCACAGTTCAAAGGTATCTAAATAGGATAGTGAGATTAAATTTACAGAAGACCTGCTCCTTAAATATGGAGATGGGCCATTAAAGCTATCTCCTTGGGGATGGATGAACTAGTTATGGAAAGTTATGAATGTTCAAATTTACTACTACACCATTGGATGGAGAGATACTTGGCTGGTCTGGAATCTATAGGTGGAATCTTCAGTTTCAATAGTTATTTACTTATTTAATCAAATTTCTACTGCCGCCTAACTCGGCAATGACTCTGGGCAGCTAACAACAATTAAAAGCAATATAAAAACTAACTGAAATATTAGATATGTTAGATGTATAAAAGTGGGATGTATAAAAGGAGGAAGAACATTCTACCGTCTTCATTGCAGGGTATGAATCTTTTCTAAGCTCCTTTCAAGTGGTATGGCTAAAAAAGCAAATGAATTGACAGGTTTGTCCTGTGCAGCTATCCATTTTAGGCACTTTAATTATACCCTGGAATGAGTTTATGTCCCTGAACTAGAGCTTTAATCATGACCATGTGATTTCCTAGAGACACCCACAAAGATCAAAAAGATTTGGTGCTGTGTTTTTATTTTCTTAGGTTCCACCCCTCTATCTTAGCTAGAGGAAAAAACTGTACTTGGAGGAGACTAAGAGTAAGAGAATGAATATAGTACAAGTACGAGTGCAGACACCCACACCCATACTCACCACACACAATTTTTTTTTTTGGGGGGGCACATTTACTCTAGTCCCCCAGGATCTAATGAAGTATGGTTTGACATTGTGCAATCTGTGGGTGAATGTAAGATATCTAGACTTCTCTCCATTTTGAAAGCATGTTGTGAGCAAAAAGCATGCATCCTCCTATGGATCTATTTCTAGTCTTTCCCATCTGCAAAAGAAAAGGGGGAAGAATGAAAACAAAGATTTTTCTCCCCTGCAAATTTGGAATGTTTGCCTTGAATGCACAGTGCAAAATATTTGAAAGGTTTGGCTGTGTTTCACTGAAAACATCTGACGAGATAACTTTTACAGAGGAGGAGTCCTCATTCTTACAAGCCAGAAAATGACTTAATTATATGGGTTTTTTTGCTATCTCTTCTCCTCCATCCTGTGTTTGCATTTGCTGTGAAAGAATGCTGATATTCATATCTTTCCTCTCCATGTACTTTTTCTCACAAGGCAGTGACATAAACATATCATGAGAGAAATAATTGCTTGTTTATATTGTAAGCAAAACCACTGGTGGTGTGAGGGCAGGACTTTTGGGCAGACCTCCAAGGACCTCATCTGGCATGATGAGCGGAAGAGCCTCCCTCCCAAATGTTTCAGGTTACCACATGTTGGAACAAACAAAATGATATGCATTTCCCATTGCGGTACCAGTAAGTGCAAGAAAGCACACAATAAGTAGCAACCATCAGACATATATTTATCTGTCAACTGAAAGCTGTTGCCACGTCATATGGGGAATCTCATGTCTCATATTTTGAGCTCAAGGTCTCTTCATCAGGCAGGCATAAAATTATTAATGAAAGTTCATGGCACAGTGTTATTGTGCCAGGTGCCCTTTGTAGAAATGCATGTTAGACAAACAGCAAAAGATTTCATTGTGTTTCATACCTGCCTTTACAGGAAGCTGGGTCCTTACTCCTCCTTCTCCACATGGTCCATGGCCCCCATCTCTTGAATTTCAATCAGTACAAATTTTACTTTGGAACGGTGTGTTTTGCAGGTTGAAATTAAAAATGGGGGGAGATTGTCTCAGGAAGCAGATCTAATGCATATGCACCAGTCTGTGCAGATTAAAATAAATCTATAAATTTAGGATTCAGCATGGGGAATGGTTATTTTGCTTTTATTTATGGGCATCCTTTAAAAAGACCATTCCTGTCCAAAACCATAGTTGACCAATATTACAGTACTTCAGTTTTTTTTCCCATTTGGAATATATTTGCAGAACTTTAGCATGCACCAAGGTATTTAGGTTATTATTTTTTTAAAAAAAAATCCAGATCACAGAGTACAGGTTTTTAGAATTATGGGGTCCAGATCCAGATACAAGAGTAAAAAGTATGAACTTTGCACAGTCAGTTTGGCTAATTAAAATTAGGGAACTTTTTGAAAAATAAATCCACTAGGTGGCAGCCTTAGATCTTAGTTCGCAACGCTGGAAAAGCAACCTGTTCAGAATGCCTGCTGAGTATTTTAATACACAGAACAAAGTTAGCCAGTTACTTCTTTCTGCATATTAAAATTTGTTGTTGTTCAGTCGCACAGTAGATTCTGACCCTTTGGGACCCCATGGACCACTGTTCGCCAGGCACTTCTGTCCTCCACCATCCTCATTTTTGGCCGCCCCCTTCTTCTTTTGCCCTCCACCTTTTCAAGCATCAAGGCTTTCTCAAGGGAATCCTCTCTTCTCATTTGTTGTCCAAAGTACTTTAGCTTCATCTTTACTATTTGACCTTCTAAGGAGCAGTCAGGGTTGATTTCTTCTAATATTGACCTATTTGTTCTCCTCGCTGTCCAGGGGACTCTCAAAACTCTCCTCCAGCACCACATCTCAAAGGCATCTATTCTTCTGGACTCAGCTTTCCTAATGGTCCAACTCTCACAACCATACATTGGCACTAGGAATACCATTGCTTTGACTATATGAATACTCTTCATTATATTATTTCTACTCATTAGATTTGTACCCAGCTTCCTGCAGGTGTTGCTCAGATATTGCATTATTTTCAAACTGCACAAGGCTTTCCACCAAGACCGAAATACTTGTGATCTTTTGTGATCTATGGCCAGTATACAGTTAAATATTGACATGCAGGGTTCTCTGGGTGCAGGTGTTACTGCAATGATCTGACACTTTGGGGCTTGACCACATGAACTGGTCATATGACCAGGCATGCAACTGTGTATTTAGGGTGGCCTGTCTAGTAGCTATGACAGCTTCCACAGTTGGAGATCTACATTTGTAACTATTGAACAGGTTCCTGGTCCATGCTGTGACAAGTTTGGTCACCCTGATTCTTCTATATTGGCTAATCATTACTATAGCTTTCTACAACAGGGTACCTAGTACAGTAAAACCTCATATAACACTAAAACCTGGTTCCACAAGTCTTCGTGTTATATGATTTTTAGTGTTATGTGATGCATGTTAAAATCCTATGGGATCCATAGAGATACATTGTAACCACACAGGCTTTAGCGGTTGTTATCTGAAGCATCCCATAGGATCTTAATGTTATCTGATGCAATTCTTCCCCCCAGATTCCTTAATGTTATGCGATTTTAGTGTTATTCGATACTAATGTTATCTGAGGTATTACTGTAGTTGTTAGCAAGCATTCATTGTTCTTGTTTATCAGAAAATCTTTTGTTAATGTGAAGCAATGGAGCAGAGAGACAGGTTGAAAAAACTGAATGAAGCAATCAGATGATTTGGAGTCTATCCTAAACTCAGCATAGGAAGTTTATAGTAAGCATATTTTCTGTTTTAATGCAGGCCTAACCCTAGGGTTAGTAAAGTGAAACAGTTGGAAATATGAAGATAAATGAAAAGAAAGAAATGATTATCATATCTGTAAAAGTGGTGAGATGGAATGCAGTTAAAAATGGAAAGTAAATTGGGTTTTTTGAATCAGATGATTGGTATAAAGAGAGATGGAATATAGCTATTAATAATAAATCAACAGGTGAAATAAAGGTAAAAAATGGGATTGGCAAAAAAAAAAAAAGATTTTAGAGAGATTTGGGGGGAATTTCTAGATTAACTATTGGTGAAAGGGAAAAGAATAAAGCCAAAATAATATGTATTATTATTTTTGTGACAAAGGGGCAAATATGGAAATATAATGCTATACAAAATATCCAGTTGATGAGGTTTATAAGTTGCATTGGTGGTGGCACACTTAGAGATTTACATTACAATTTATGTATGTTTATAGTTTTTTGTTATTTTTTGTATTTTTAGTCATTTTTTAAAGGTAAAATGAAACAGGTGCCATGAGCAGGAGTCATGAAATGGGAGAAATTTCCAAGAGGCAGTCCTGTTAGTTTGTTGAAGCAAAATTAAGAGGGATCCTGTGGTACGTTAAAGTCTAGCAAGTTTTATCTTTGGATAAATTTGAAATGGGCTGCAGTCCGTGAAAGTTTCTGCCAAATAAAACTTTTTTTGGGGGGGGGGGGCAACGACAACCAATTTTGGGGATTTTTGTTGCATGCACCTGTCTGTATAAATAAATAAATAAATAAATAAACGCAATGTTTTGTTTTGCTAGTAGACATCCTTCTTTGATCTTTTCATGCCACTGGTTTGACCTCCCTTTGATATCCTTTCCTGACCACATCCTCAAATTAGTTGTGAGGGAGGAACTTATTCCTTAATGGTCTGGTCAATCAAGGAATCAAGGTTTGGCCTCATCTTGAGTATTGCTCCCAGTTCTGGACACAAAGTTTTATTAAAAATGCATATACAAATTGGAAAAGGTACAGGGGAGGGCAACAAGGATGATGACAGGACTGGAAACCAGACCCTGTGAGGAAAGGCTGAAAGAAATGGGCATGTTTAGCTTCGAGAAAAGAAGACTGATGGGAGTTGTACTAGAACTTTTCATACAGATTATATGAAAGATTGTCATGCAGAGGAGGGGCAGGATCTGTTTTTGATCATTCCATAATGCAAGACACATAATAATGGGTCCCAATTACAGGAAGCAAGATTTTGGATTAATATCAGAAAAAAACTTCCTATCTATTAGATAATAATAATTTTGTGTCAGAAATAATTTTGGCTTGAAAGGGTTTTTGCTGGAGGAACTTCACTTAGGGGACGTCTGAATGAGGCTCCTTTCATGCCCCCAAGATCTTTTCCCACCAAAGTGGTCCCTATTTATCTACTTGTAATTTCTTGCTTTTGAACTGCTAGGTTGGTGGGAGATGGGTCAGAGACAAGTGCTCAAACTCTCATGCAGTACTCAGGTTTCAAACTGCTGACTTGCCAGCCTTCCAGCTAACAAGACGAGCTTCTTAACCACTGAGCCACTGCAGCCCCTATCTGTTAGATAGATTAACATTACAATGGAACCAATTATCTGCTAGAGACATTCAAGTGGAAAAAAATAGATAGCCATCTGTCAGATATACTTTGATCTGTAAGAATGAACATGGGTTCAACACTAAAGCCATATAAGCTCCTTCCAACGCATGATTTATGGTTCAATTTTTTCTATGATTTTTATGTCTCTCAGCAATTTACATCTTCTATTGATCCAAACTATATTTTCACCCTTTTGTGTCCATTATTTTATTGTCAAGGAAACCTGCTTCTAGCTCTTCCTCTGTAAAATGGAAACTGTGGTGATATAGCAGCCTGGTGTCATGCTGTGGAAGCATGATGGTGGCAAATGGATACTCCCATGAACAAAAGTGATCAGACTGACATTGCCTGGAAAAGATATGAGAGCATGGTCCTCTGCATGAGGAGTTGCCTACGAAATCCAGAAGCCTTGAAACTGTTGGATAGAGTCATCAGTCTCTGAATTTCTGCCAGCATGGCAGCATTGAGAGTCGGGCCAGGTTATCCTGCTATAGCAATAGAGTAGACCATACCACAGCCAACTCAACACTGAGTGTTAGGTGGTGGTCAACTAACCAGACAACCCTGAGGACTAACGGACTTGGGTGGCCAAATCCACAGGGGAGGATGATTGTCCCCAAGTAGATTAAATCCCACTTGAATCTATCTTGATGGAGGGCAGCAGTTTCATCAATACTGGCCTGGGGCAGAGGAGGACTTTGCATGCCAAAAGGGCTCAAGACCAGAAAGTGACTTTTGGAACTGGATCTATGGTATGGGTGTCATGCTGCAATGTGGAAGGCAGATAAAGGTAAAGGTTTCTCTTGCTTGAAAGCCAGTTGTATCTGACTCTAGGGTTCAGTGCTCATTTCTGTTTCAAAGCCGAAGAACCACTTCATTATATTTTCAGGACAGTCATCATGGCTGATTGCCATGATGATCGCCTATATTCAGATTCAGATACGGCAGCAGCAGCAGAAGAATGGTAGCGTTACACTATAGTGAAATCATTGCCTGACAGATAGATGCATGTCCACAGATGTGTCAGGGAGAAAGGGCATGTGATGTAATAGTCAGTACTTATACTACCTGACAACATAAATGCATTGTATAAAACAGTGATTAATAGCTACAGTGTAAGTAACCTTTCACTTCCAGTGACTCAAATAGAATCTTCCATCTGCGATTGGAAATGGCTGTACATTGTTTGTCATCATTTTCTCTTTTATGATCAGGATAGGTTTAATAGTATGTGAATTCTTGCGCTCTGGGGGTTGTGTCATCAGTATCTACTCAATGGTCTGATGACATTTCAGTGAATTCCCACGCTCTAGCATTGGTTTATCAGATAACACTGGATTATAAATGTGAATATTGTTAACAGACTAGCCCAGTTCCGTGAGCTGTGACCTCCAGTTATGTTAAGATGAATCAGTGGCAGGAAAACCAACACCCTCGGGTATGTGAACCCAATAAAGGAAATAAGGGTGCTTTCCACATTAATATAGCTGGCTGTATAGTTCAGCATACAGTACTAGGATACAGATTCAGAGCCAGAGGCTGACAACTCAATTCCCCATTGAACCTCCTGGGAGAAAACCTGTCCTGTGTTCCTTCGGCAAATTGCACAGTCCCAGGGTATCCCCAGAAGAAGGGAATGGTAAACCACTTCTGTGTATTTTCTACCTAGAAAACCCTGGAAAAGGCTGTCATAAGTTGCAATTCACTTGACAGTAAACAGTCACACATTATAGCTGGTTGTCCCATAACTGCTCATGGTTCAAATTCACAGTTAAAATACAATAGTTTCTTACTGCATGGTTACTCATGGGAGGGAAAGCATCATACTGTATTAATGAAAATAATAATGTTAAGTGTTTTAAAAGTGTGTTAGCTGCCCTGGGTCTTTGTGAGGAGGGCGGCATAAAATTTTGATTAAATAAATAAATAAATAACATATCAACAAATTTCCTTACTACCTGGCTTGTCCTGAAAGGTACCAGAATTGATGAGAGCTACATACATGTACTGAACTTATTGTACGCTACTTGGACTTTCTTGCACTCTGCTTGGACTTTCTTGCTTAGGTAGAAACATGGTCCAGTATATGAAATAAATTTGAAGAGAGACAATAGAAGTTGGTATTTGGTGAGTCTTGGTAAAAAATTCACATCTGATCAAACTACCATGTTCTAACTAATCCTTAGAAGTTATGAATACAGATGTTGTTCTATAGCAGTGATGGTGAACCTTGGCACTCCAGGTGTTTTTGGACTTCAATTACCAGGAGCCCAAGTCAGCACTCCTGCTGATCAGGGCTTCTGGGAATTGAAGTTCAAGCACACCTGGAGTACCAAGGTTTGCCATCACTCTTCTATAGTATGTTCTTCTATCAGATGTGACCTAGATATGTTGGAACATAATTCCCATCCATGGTTGACAGTTCTGCAGATGGCAACATTGCCTGGACACAATGAGAGTTGTAATCCAAACAGTGGAGGAAGTTGCTCTGTGAGTTGGACATCAATTACTCCAAGTTCATGGGATAAATCTGCCTGAGTTTGGCTCTGAATTTTACAGGAGCCATTTAAGGTGCTAAACTCTATCCTCTATCCACTTGGGTAGCTATAAAGTTCAGAGTAAAGCCTAGAGAGGGCTGAAATAGAATACCAAACTTCTCTGTTGCAGAGGTCAGTTAAAATACTTATGTCCTATCACTACTCAATTGTATCTTCTCCTTTCTTACTTTTCCTTTACTATTCTCTGACATAATTTCTTGGTAGAAACATTTCTTTTTATAGCAATAGACTAACAAAAACAGTAATTTCTTATACTTCTCACTACTTTATCCTGTAATATTTCTTAATATAATGGATCTTGAACTTGATATGAAATACTGCTGTGTAATACTTGTGTTAAATGCCATATGAATTATTGTTATATATATCCTATAGGAGCAGTTTAAAAACAAATCCGAATACAGTAGCTTTTCACAAATTGTCAGACACAAGGTATGCTAATAAACATTGGCTTTACTGGAAGTTTGTTCAGGCCCTAAAAACTTATGGCTGCAAATTTTTATATCCTGATTTGAGAGTCAGGCTCACTGCAGCATATTTTACTCTTGAGTATAAACATAAAAGTACTTTCCAAGTTGCAATAGTTCCAGGCAACATCAGCTTGTCTATTTCTACAAGCTTTATTAGAAGCAATGTTTCTATATTTATTTATTTATTTATTTAAATTTATATCACCACCCCACTCCAAGGACTTTAGGCGGCTCACATAAAATAGATGCAATCTTTAGGGTGTGAAAGAAAGAAAGAAAGATCTTTTAATGGCCAGTACATTCTAAATGGAATGTAAAATAGTTATTTCAACCAGCTCTAGCTGCAACTTCATTATACCATGACTTAAAGCTGATCCCACATGGGATCCACAATTTATTTTGCCCCTGCTCCTTTTAAGAAGATTATTAGAGAGAGGGAGAAAGAGGGGACAGAAATCTGCAAATTGTCAGGATGGGGAAGAGTTGATGGGTGAGCTAAAATTTCAAACCAAATCTCTTGTGCAAGGTAGAGGTCAAAGGGGTGCTAGAGGTGACAGGACTATAGACTGCTTTGAAGTAATTTCAATTTCCCACTATATCAGAAATTTATCTAGTGCTGATCCTCAATGGTGATGTTACTGTTGTAGCAGAAGATAAGATGGGACGGCAATTCCAGGGTCATACAGAACAGGATAGTTTATTGCGCAATGGTTCACAGAGAATATTGCAACTCAAATCTGGGAAACCCGAAGGGCTCAAAACACAGAGTTTATATACACAGTAAACAGGAAATACATGACCTTCACCCCATGGGGAAGGTTTAGGATTTGACACTTGGCATTGGTTAAAAGACAAAGGGATCAAAATAATACACTTAGTATTGGCTGATACCCAAGAGCACACTTACTATTGGGTGATTACTGCTCTCCCCATCCTCTACTATTGGGTAATTTACTATCCCCCTATTCTAATGAGGAAGGATTTATTGCATGTTGATTGCATCAGCCTGAACAATAGGCAGGCAAGTTTAAGCTGACTCACTGTGACTCCACCTGTAGGTTATTGAGAGGACAAAGATGGATTCTCTTTGGTTCTATATTATTCTATATTCCAGCATATTACTCTGGATTTGACTACTTCTTTGCATCACTTTTTACCCTTTCGAGTGACTGGGTTTGACATCAGCACAAATAATTCAAAAGGTGCAAAAACTCCAAACTTCCTAACATCATCTTACAGTTATGTAAAACTGTATGCACAAACAACTTAAACTTACTTTGAAACACATGAGAGCTAAACTAAAGTTGCAGGTGAATACTTATGTCAAAATACAACCCAAAAGAAATAAGCATAAAAATAAATTAAAAATGCAAATAAAAATTGCTTAAAACACAAATTCTTTCTTATGAAGAGATATGTGCTGTCTAAAATGCCAGGAACATAAATTTAAGTATATAAGGAGCATATTAAAATCTTTAAAAGACTGTTTAGTTTACATTTTGAAAGTGTAGGATAATACAATGCCCAAAAGAAATGTCTCAAATCTGTTTTAAAATATAGGGACTTTTTGCCCAGAAAGACAAAAATAAAAATGCTTAAGATTTTGAAAAAGATTAGCCAGCAACACAAGTTTGCCATTACCAGTGTACTCCTGACTGTGGTTCAAAAATATCACAATTTTCAAGGAGTCTCTTTCTGCTTAAGATGCACATATAGTACATAAAATCCTTGAAAGAATGCCTCAGCTGCATTTTAAAATTCAAAAGTTTACAGTCTGAAAAGACATGTTAGGAAAGAATACATCTCTTAAGTACCTCAACTTAAAAGTGAAAAGCACTTCTTAAAACATTAAAGTTCTTGAAAGCAGAATATATGAAAGAAAATAAATTGCTTAAAGTATTAGTTCTCAAAATAAAAATCCATACAGTAAAAAAACCACAATTCTTAGCCTATCATCATTTTTTTTTAAAAAAAAACCTAGTATATTCATTTATTCTTTAAGATAAACAACATTTAGCTGGTATAATTGTATATATGTCTTAATCATTCATTTGGCTGTCAGGAAAACATCCTTCTTTCCCAGCCTGGCTAGATAACTGCTATAATATCACAATTTTAAAACTACTTTCATTTCTATACATGACTCATGGCACACTTTGACAGCAGGGTACAAAATAGCTCTTGCAGCCATGACAGATAAATAATGAAAATATTTTGGTGTTAACTTTTGTCACTTTAACAGTTTAACCAGCTGTTGCTTTTCATTGAACGAATCACTTTTTTAGTATTTGGATCAAACTCCCACTGCCTGGGTCCACGGAAAAAATAAAAAAGTCCTTGAAATGAAAAAAAAAGAGATCACATTATAGCAGATTTATATTACTGAGGAATCTTTAAATTAAAACTTCTAGTTTCATAACAAGCCATGTTCAAACCATGGATTATTAAGCTACCATGTTAAAGTAAACACTATCTTTTAGCCCAGAATCTCTAGTTTTAATGTACTGCTATGTAACTGGTCATTGGGACATAGACACAGCATTGTTTTCAGGCCTGATTTCTCATAATATAGTTCTGAAAGTTTTGTGTGCTTAAAGGATAATTTTAAAGATGAAATATGTATGTATGTATGTACATATTTATTTATTTATTTATTTATTTATTTCCATCTGGGATATTCTTCCACTTTGGGTGGCATACAACAGGTTTTTTAAAAAACAAAAAAAATTCATAAATCACAAGTACACACTGGTGCTAATGTTAGATCTAACCTAAAATCTATTACTTTCTCTTTTGCATACACATTTTGCTGCAAACTTGTGTGCTGCAGCTGTAGTATTCTTAAGTACAGTGGTACCTTGCTTAAAGAGCATAATGTGTTCCATGGGATTGCTCTTTAAGCAACTTTGCTCTTTAAGCGAAACACCATTGAAAGTGACCAATTGTGACTTCTGGCAGGGGAGATTGTGAAACTCGATTTATTTGTTAAGCAAGTTTTTGGTTGGTTTTATTTGTTAAGCGAGACAACCATTCAGAGAAAATTCTGCTCTTTAAGCAAGTTACTCTCTAAGCGAGGCACTCTTTATGCAAGGTTTTACTGTATCTAACTTCAGAACTCTCCAATACAAAAAGGTGTTATTGGATTTACTCCCCACCCCCATAATGATGTCTGCAATTATTATGTAGGTTTTGATGCCACTTGCGTATAATTCAGCAGGTAAAGTGTCTCTAAAGCAGGGGTTCTCAACCTATGGCCAGTGGACTGGCCCTGGCCCCTGATGCCATTCCATTCAGCCCACAGTGATGACCCCAGAAGTGTATGTTTTTACAACAGCTGTAAATGTGCCCCATTCATGTGCAAATGCACCCACCATGGTTTATAGCAGCATTTGCGGCAGGAGAAACCACATGTCCGGCCCGTTCAGCTGTCTGAGGGGGAGTTGTCCAGCCAATGGCATGAAAACCTTGAGAACCCCTGCTCTAAAGAGTCTTAGCCACTATTCACTTATTCTTTTCAAACCACACACAAGTCATTACAGAAATGTGGCCAGAGTCTACTGAGGTAAATTTGTGCACAGTAAAGCTGGGGAAAGGTAATCTCTCTTGTTTCTTGCTACTCATTCCCCCATATATTCCCCACCCCCAAATTCTTGGAAACTACCTGGACCTGGTTCTGCAAAGAGAACCAGAGAGAGGAGAGGAGGAAAATGGAAGAAAATTGTGGGGTTGAGCTTTAAAAATATTCTCTCGTTCTCGTTCTCGTCCTCGTCCTCGTTCTCTCTCTCATTCTCTTTCTCTTTCTCTCACTCTGTGTGTGTGTGTGTGAGAGAGAGAGAGAACGAGAACGAGAACAAGAACTATCTAACACTGGGGTCCTTGGTTTTTCAGCCATGCTAATTTGAACTAGAGAAAAGTATCTCCCTGGGATTAAAATGTTTCTCTGATAAATGAGGATTTTTTTTAGTTGATGCTACATTTACTTTCTAATTACCAACCACATAACAAAAATATGCTAAATATACACAGGTGGGGGGACAATTACATGCAGTGACATGGATCTTTTACCACTGAAGAGAAGGCTTCTAAATTTGTCCTTCTACTCTGAGCCAAAGAAAATGCAATTTTCACTTACCATTATGCTGAAAAACAGAGTCAACCTTCTGGCCAATGGCAGGAAAATCATCTCTTATGTTTCTTGGATTGCCTTCATCCATAGAGTGACTGTTTTCATCAAATCTGCATAACCGAGTATGAGGAAATAAATTTATTTACAATAGTTCCTGAATCTGATCAATGAATTCAGAACATTTAATTAAGATTTCAAACGAAATATGTTCCTTTGTCTTATTTCCCCCACCCTCACCCCGCTTGTTAGCACAAAACAAAACAAACCCAAAACAAAACTCAGGTAAAGCTCATTGTATTTTGTTTCTTCTCTGATATGTCTGTACAAACCAACATGGCTAATGCTTCAAAAACTGTTGGAAATGCTTCCTGAAGATGCTAGGCTGGGCTTTATAAAAGCCAAAATGGACTAACACATCTAACTATGTGGAAATTGTATGGAAAGGGTTACATATCCTAGAAGAGCCTAATGACCTACCTGTCTATGTACTTCTACAAAATATATGTTCTCAGGGATCTTACCTCCAATACTTGTTGCCAACGAAGAAATAGGTTTTTTGGGTATTTTTATCAAAAACAGCGGCATCAATTTTCTTAATGCTTTGGGGGAAGCCCAAACTGTCAATGGTTTTAGGGTAGCCAGGTTGCATCTGGAACCCACTAATCATCCAGACAAGATTATCTGTGGAACAATATTAAATGTTAGTCAAACAGTTTCAGTTTTCTTTTAATCAGGCCCTCTTGGTTCTCTTTACACCAAATTAGCATGAGCTCAGTTCAAGGTCTTCTTAAGTGGAAGATGAGGTTTACACCTTTACATCTGTCCTCGATATCCCAAAATCAAGCTCAGGGTATGAAACTCACAAGGGGCATAGAGTGGGGCATCCTGGACCACATGCAGCTGTGAATTCAGGAGAAACAGTGGTGGCAGGATGGGGGAAATGGCTACAATAAGAGCCCTGAGTTCCATCCTGACTGGGATCCAGGTTGCCTCACCCTTCCATCCTTCCAAGGTCAGTAAAATGAATACCTAGCATACATGTAAACTGCCCAGAGAGTCCATTAAGTGATATGAAGCAGTAAGATCACCCTTGCTCAAAAGTCAGTCATATCCAACTCTAGGGGTCAGTGCTCATCTCTGTTTATAGCCAAAGAGCCAGTGCTCTCCGTGTCTGCAGATGTTTCTGTAGACATGTGGCAAGCATGACTAGACATCAGAGTCTGTGGAACGCTGTTTACCTTTCCACTGAAGTGGTAGCTATTTATCTTGCAATTTCTTGTTTTCAAACTGCTAGGTTGGCAGGAGATGGAACAGAGAGGGAAGCTCATTCCATCATGCAGTACTTGAGTCTCAGACTGCTGACTGGCTGACCTTCCAGTCATCAGGTTATTTATTGATTTATTAGTTCAAATTTATATTGCTGCCTACTCACCGTAGTGACTCAGGGCAGCTTACAAACAATACATTACAATATTTTGATAGGGGCTCAGAGGGAGGGGCAGCTAACTCCTCAACCGGCCCTGGCTTCTTCTTTCCCCAGCCATTGGTGTGGGTTCAGCATCTTTACCACTAAGCCACTGAAGTGTAATTGCTATTGTTACAAAAATGGGCAGCAGTGTGTGCCAAGCATTTCAGCTGCATCTTGGTCAGCCCTGATGTGCAAGAATAAGTTACACGTTCTGGGGATTCTTTCCATAGCAATTTGCCTATTGAAGAAAAGGGAAACCAAAACTATTCTGTCCCAGTATTGGAGAATACCTTGGAGAGTTTCAAAGTTCACCTTTAATGGGAGATGAAGTTTACATCTTTACAACTATTCCCTAGTTTGGACCAAAGATCAAGACCAAGTCATAATGTTATCTGAGGCACTAGTGTAGTTGAGAGAAGTCTCTGCTGTGAAATTCAGATATTTTCATTCGTTAAGGCTTTTCTTCCTCTAATCATCTATAACAGGGGTGGCCAACCTTGGTGCTCCAGCTGTTCTTGTACTTCAATTCCCAGAAGCCCAAGTCAGCCCACCTGCTGATCTATAACATCAGTTTTGGTTCTCAGTCCAATGCTGGAAGGTGGTTTCATGAGAAAATAGAAACCTCTGTGAAGGAGATCCGCAAAGATCCAAATCACCTGTGCTCAGTTAATGTTGGATCATCCAACCTTCATACCCTGAAAAATATCCAAGCTTTCTTTCAACTGCATATTTCAGAGGAAGATAAGAACAAACTGAATTATTCAAAAGAGAAACCTATTTCAAACCATTTCAATCTACCTGGACACTCTATCCAAGAACTGAAGGTTGCAATTCTGGAACAGAAAAATTAAAAGACTGTTGGACACCTCTCACAGAGGTTTGAATATTAGACAGGAGTTTCTGGGACATTATCAGATTAGACACACAGACTGTTATATCCTGCTATATATATTACACAGTTGTACCTCGCTTAAAGAACATAATGTGTTCCACAGGATTGCTCTTTAAGCAAGTTTGCTATTTATGCAAAACACCATTGAAGGTGGCTAATTGTGACTTCTGGTGCGGGGGATTGCAAACCCTGATTCATTTGTTAAGCGAGTTTTTGGTTGGTTTTATTTGTTAAGCAAAGCGAACATTCAAAGAAAATTCTGCTCTTTAAGCGAGGCACTCTTTAACTTTCCTGTAAAATTCTCTTTCACAACATGTCTCAAGGTGCTCATACAGTAACACAAAAGTTAAACTCATTAGCAAATGTTGAATTAACAAATGTTGCTGGGAGTAAGAAGTTTTATTTACAAAAGAAAAGTGACCATTTAGAGCTAATCTGAATAGCAACCAGAGATCAACTGATACTGGCAGCTTCAGGAAGCTGCATTGATTTGCATACTTATCTGTCATGTTGATTAATCACTCAATACATTTGTATCTGGTGTATATAAATCCATGCCTTGACATCTCATTTCTATGTCTGATGAAGTGGACTTGATCCATGAAAGCTCACATTAAAAATATAGCAGTTAGTCTTTAAAGTGCCGCAACATTTTTGTTTTTTTGTTTTTGTTTTCTGATATGCCTAAAAACAGACTAACACAGCTACCATTCCAAAAAAGTATACTTGTCCTTCATAACTTATCTTTTTTGCTTAAGAAGCCTAATAATTCTCTAATTAACCCCAAGGGCACTCTGAGATCTACTAATGTTCAAGAACAGTCCTTAAGCTTCTATCACAAATATCACAAATGATTAACTTATTACCTTTGAAAAAGAGTACCTGATCGTCCATATTTTCATAAGCTGCTTGGATGTCAGATGGTAAGTGAGGCCAAAAAGTAGAAATCGATTCTAAATCTACTTCCGAACGGCTTGGGTACACTCTCCAGAGATGCCTGAAATAAATGTAATATAATTTGCATTAGAATTATAACTAGAAATCATCTTATAATTATGTGAAAAACACAAATGTTTTATTCATTCATTTTATTTATACCTCACCTCTTTCCCAGTATAGGGACCCAAGATGCTTTAAAAATATTTAACAGGAAAACAGTAAGCTAGTTAAAAATACAATGTGATATTATAAATGTTGTATGGGACTGTGGTAGGTCTGAGGTTAAGAAGCTTGCCTTGTTAGCTGGAAGGTTGGCAAGTTGGCAATACAAGACCCAAGTACTGCATGATGGATTGAGTGCCCATTTCTGTACCAGCTCCTGCCAACCTAGCAGTCTGAAAGCAAGAAATTGCAAGTAAATAAATAGGGACCACTTCAGTGGGGAAAAGATCTTGGGGACATGAAAGGAGCCTCATTTGGGCATCCCTTGAGCTGAGTTTCTTCAGCAAAAATTCTTTTAACCCAGAAAGCACCTTTGTGTGATTCTGACATGATAAAAAATGTTGTATAGCAAGAATACATTATAACATCAATTTAAATGTTCAGCTAGTTAAAGTATAAAAGCACAATATTAAAAAAACACATTGCATATTAAAACTACAGAATAAAACCATTTGAAAACACGTTTTTAAAGATAAAAGGTACAGTTGTACCTCGCTTAAAGAGCATAATGCGTCCCACAGGATTGCTCTTTAAGAGAGTTTGCTCTTTAAGCGAAACACCATTGTAAGTGACCAATTGTGTGTGGGGGGGGGGATTGCAAACCCCGATTTATTTGTTAAGTGAGTTTTTGGTTGGTTTTATTTGTTAAGCAAAGCGAACATTAAGAGAACATTCTGCTCTTTAAGCGAATTACTCTCTAGGCAAAGCGCTCTTTATGCGAGGTTTGGCTGTAAAAGTAAAAATAAAAATTCCCTGGCAGCCTGTTACCCAGAAAGAAAAGTTTTTGCCTAGTAGCAAATGGGCTACAAAGAAAGCATTCCATGGGAGCATTCCATGTGACCTCTGAAAAGGCCCTGCTCTGTCCACTGTTAACAACTGGGCATCCAAACTCACATATGAATCCAGGAGCATGACCAAGGAAAATGCTTGGTTTCTCAGGAAGAATGCAATCTCACCCATGATAGGTTGATTCACTATCCCTGTGATGGCAAACCTTGGCACCTCAGGTGTTCTTGGACTTCAATTACCAGAAGGCCAAGTCAGCACTCCATGTTTGGAAAGAGAACAGATTTTTTTTCCTGGTGACAATGAACTTCAAAACTGTAGAGAAATTCTCTCAGAGTCTTCTTGCATATCTTAAATAGCATGGGGAGTCCTGATGGACCCCACAGATTAATGGCTTGGGCATCTGGCAGGAGCTTCCTAGCACCTTCTGAGTTCATCCATCCAAGAATACAAGATAATGTCTCCAAGTGCCATCACAGAACATATCAAAAGCCACTGAGTGGTCCCACAAAACCAAAAGGAATAGATTCCTCTTGTCTAGTTCCTGGTATAGGTCATATACCATGGGGATTAAAGCTGTCCTGTTCCATAACCAGGCCTGAAAACAGACTGAATTGGATTGACAGAATCCATCTTATCCAGGAATCCTTGGAGCTGAGAAATCACCATGTTTTCTATTAGCTTGCTCAGGAATGGAACACTGGAGACTGTGCAGTAATTATCTAATATAGTGGGACCTTGGCCTGACCTTTGAGATGAAAGGCTGATCATCAAGGAAAACGATGAAGTCCTGAATCACTCTTGATAGGGCAATCTTGGCATTGATGTTGAAGTCCCCTAATGTTACAAGCTAAGGGTCTTGAAAGCAGCCTCTGTTTAATGGCTTCAGAAAAGGACATTGTTGTGCAGTGGGGTGGGTAGAACAACAACATCATGACTCCCACAATGTTTTTGTTGATGTAATTTAGTTTTTCTAACTTCTAAATGGAGTTTCTAAACATTCTACTTAGCAGCACATATCAAAGAACCTGAACTTTTACAGCAATTGGTCAATCAGTCAATCAATCAAGCTAAAGAGAGAGAAGCAGTTAAGATAATAAAGTTCTCCATTACAAAGTGACAGTGGAATGTTGTTTTGAAGTTGGATGGGTTTACCTCCCCTTTAAAAATATGATTTCTCTTCGGAGTGTAGTGATGGCATCAAATGCTATTTTAGGATTGCAAGCTTCAGGCAATGTTGGTTTCACTGGCTTTTTTGGTGGATTCAGGGATGGTCCTGAAACAACAGAATTGAAGCAGTTACGAGCAACATCCAGAACTGCAGAGGGTAGTGTTACAATTATGTTAATTTTTTTATACATTCTTAATGACTAGCTTCTTCTTACCATAGATGGATTGAATGCCATCAATGTCATCCTGGGAAAGTGGAAAATCCTCAGGACCAATGGGTTTGTAATTTGGGAACATCAGTGCTCTTGGGTCACCAGAATGTGCCAGGCCAAGTACATGTCCAATCTCATGAGCAGCAACCAACCACAAGTTGAATTCTAAATAAAGACATAAATAAGGGTACAAAGATAAATTATATGTGGATTCTGATGTGAACTGAGACTTACATTCCACTGAGTTCCATGTGGTCTCCTGTCAGGAATGCATCCATAGGCTTCTGCCATTCTTATTTCTGGGCTGGCATGGAGAAATAACTCACATTTAATACATATACATAAGACATATTGGAATATGCATAATTTTTAATCTTGAGATAGGGATGGTACAAAAATGCCCTGGCTTCATTTTCAAGGTCCATTGGGCTACAAACGATCTGGATTCTGTGTATCTCCACATTCATGCAACATGTTGTTGTCCACCATCAACCTCCATTTGAGCATGTTGATCTTACATTTAGGGTCTACAACCCTCAGCCTATTAAGTCCTCCAAGTGACACAGGGAAAATCAGATTCCTCAGCTATACCCTCCTTTAATGCTATTCCTTGTCAGTAGTCAGTAGACATCTGACTTAGACAGTCAAAGTATCCTTTCATTTGCTTTGCCTAACATCAGTGGCATTGTGTACAGGGGCTTGGGGGGGGGCGGCTGGCCCCAGGGGGCACTTTTTGGGCTATTTGTGTTCTTGGACTACAATTCCTAGAAGCCCTAGTGGGAGCGGGTGCCAGCATCCACCAGGGGGCGACAAATTTGGCTTCAGCCCAGGGCGGCTGAAATCCACGTGACATTACTACCTAACATGATAAAATAGTTTATCTTCTGTTGCCACCATTTCAATAAAAAGCAAGTTTGTACGCTAATTTCTACTTACCAACGGTGGTGTAGTGGACAGGGGATACAGGGGACTGCAGCTCTGGGACCTTGATGAGTGTGGGAGTGATCCCATCATCTGCCAAAACAGCATGATGTTTGACTGATCTTCTTCGCCCAGGACCTGACAAATGAATGAGGTGATGAGGAGGCTTTCAAGTTTTACTATTTGTTTCTCTCAGATTTGTACAATAAGGAAAATATTTGAACAGAACCTAAGTGCGTCAATGTTTTTCTCTAATGAGCTCATATATCAATAATGCAAAGATCACTTGAATTCTAAGGGTAAGCTAAATGTTGCATTCAGCCAGGTGAAAAATCTTTGGTTAAAGTCCAATATGTTCTGCTGGTTGAAGTTATAATGTCTAAAGTCAGCACCATTGAGTAAGGATGGGATTTTTCTGGGCTATAAATACTATCATTCTCCAAAATACAGAATTTGCAGAATATTTCTCCAGTCAGCTTTTCTAAAATTGGCTTTTTTTCATGCATGGAACTTAAAGAGCACATAAATATAAAGTAACCAGCTTGAAATAGGTTTGAATTGTTGATGTTAACTTGGCATCTTTTCTTTGTTAAAAATGCAGATTCTTGAAACATGTCTAGTTGTGATTGCATCGTCGTGATGGGCCACAATTCGATCTGAGTATACATTTGTTTCCTGCCCCTGGTCTTGGAGGCCAGCTGGCTCTGGGCCATCTTTGCCCTCTGAGGCAAGCAGGAAAAATGCTGCTGGTATAAATTTGTTTAAAGTGGATCCCAGCTTGCCAGGAAGTAACCCACGCACTATGATCTCAAGCCATCTCCTGTGGCACATATGAAATGCGACATGCAGGATTTAACACTGGGACTGCAATGGGCTGCTGCAGCCTTGAGGATATTATCAAGGTGCACCGTCACAGCCAATCCATCTGGCATGGCCTCTTCCACCTCCATGACTGTTGAGAATCAGAGCTCCCCCTCCACTCATTTTGCCTTTGGAGCCAATATGATGGTTTCCAGTAGCATTTCCTCCACTGAGAGGACCATCGCCCCAATTGTGATTGCAATATGCATGCATGCATGCAAAGGTGAGTCCCTGTGAACCTCAGAGAATGGGGTTCTCAGTGGCAGCACCAGCTTTGTGGAACTAACTACCAGTTGAGTTGGACCAGGCTTCATCTCTATCTACTTTTTAAAAAACAACTAAAACCATTCCTCTTTAAAGAGGATATACCGCCAACCGCCAAGCAATAGGTTCTCTGTTGATGGGCTTTTTTTAATGGGAGGGGGTCATTTTTTTGTTGCTATTTATAATTTATATAATTCATTTATGTCTAATTTTCAATTGTAAAGATTTTTTTAAAATATCTTGTAAACCACACAGAGTGGGAAAATATCCCAGATGGGCAACGAACGAATGAACGAACAAAGAAACAAAATCTTCTACTCATTATCATGGCCACTTTTCATGTTCTGCCTATGGTGAACTTGTGCAATTCAGATTTTATCATGGCTCATTTGCTTACCAGTGAAGATGCCAGTCCAGGTTTCATCTTCATCTAAATGAACATTTCCACGAAGAGGATGGCCAGGTGGGAATGCATGCCCAAGCACTCCTAGGGGTCCATCAAAAGGACGGGGACAGCGGTCGTGCACTAAACGATAGCACAGGAGAGACTGATTACATACACTGTTCTAATAACTGCAAAAAGCTCAGTGAATTTTAAGGTGATGCAACATTCGTAGCCTACCCCTGGTTGCAAACTCAATGATTATGTCTGCTCTTCCATTATGAACTCTCCTGAAGATTAAAGAAGTCACTTCACTCCAAACTTCAAATGCTCTTTGGATGGCTATGTCCACATCTGCTCTTTTCATATCAGGAGTGTAATTTAAAATCCTAAAAGAATAAAATGCAATATGGGAGGGGGAGGGGAAGCCTCAATTTAATGTCATCAATATCATTGTTATCATAATTACATGTGGTAATAACTGATGCATACTAAAACACTGAACATTTCCCTCCCCCCCGAAGTTGAGATGAAAAGTAAATTGGAGGAAATCCTCAATTTGCTTTCGATTTCATTTCCTCCACTTTTAGAATATGAATCCAATTCACAAAAAGGATTCTTTTGTTTAATCACATGTCAGAAATCTAAAAATATTCACTTAATAATCTTGAAATATGTGTACTGTACTGTTTTTATCTCATATTACCAGAACTGGCCACTAGAGGCCACTGTCTGCAATGTAAAATAAAGGGTTTGCTAAACCGATCCTTATTATAGACCCGGGATTCTCAATTTGTGGCCTGTGGGCTGGATGCGGCCCACAGCAACATTTCATGTGGCCCACCACCACCTCCACCTCACCAGCAAGTGCCATTTGGTGGAGGAAGGGCAAAATGGCCATCCAGACAATGGCCGTCTAGACAATGGACTTGAGACTTTAAAAATTACTTTGATACTGTTAACTCCCAGACTCTCACTCTGACTGGGGAATTCTGGGGGATTCTGGGTGTTTTAGTCTCAGGAAGTAACTTTTCCAGGATCTTCAATAACTGATTCACTTTCTCATAATAAAAGCTAAGCCATGTACATGTTTATTTATAAGAAGGTTCTCTCTGAATTAAATGCTCTCTCACAAGCAAAAGTGCATATAACGGGGCAACTTTTGGCTCTTCAATGTTACTGGGTTACAATTCCCATCAGCTTTCATCACCCTACCAGTGATAGCTGACCTTGGTACTCCAGATATTCTTGCACTTCAGTTCCCAGAAGCCCTGATCAGCAGGAATGCTGACTTGGGCTTCTAGTTATTGAAGTGTAAGAACACCTGGAGTGCCAAGGTTGGTCATCACTGGACAATGGATTATGAATGTTGTAGTCCCATAACAGTTGCTCATCCCCGATGTACAGAACAATATAATTCTCGTTGCAACAAATTATTTATTACCTGTAAGTAAGCCTGGTTTTCTCCCATCCAGGAAGAGCCAAGACATACTGTCCAACATCAGGTATGCCACATCTTGGTTGCTGCATGACTTCCAAAGTGGCTGCATCCACCTTTCCAGTGACATTCAGTCCAAAAAAGGCTTGCATTTGCTGGATTTTGTCCACAAAAGGGTAATTGCTTTTCCAGCCCCGCTGCCCTGGCTCGGGTTCTGGCATATAAAAACGATTTAGATATTCCTGACAAAAATTAGGAAATCATGACAAAGAAGGACATCCTTGAATACCAAACACAAATGCTACAAGCACAAGACTTTCGCAGGTAGAGCCTCAAATAGACTGCTAAGTGTGTTCATCAGTTGCCAATTTTATTTTCAAAATATGTGTATTTCCTCTGATTAATTTGAAATGATCTTTGTTGGCAGCTACAGATGGACCAATGGTTTTTGACATAAGATCTAGAAGACTAAGAACCAGTCATCTATCTGTCTACCTACCTACCTGCCTGTCTGTCTGTCTGTCTGTCTGTCTGTCTGTCTGATTAAATAAATAAATAAATATAAAGCAAACTGAGATTTAGACACAAAATTACATTACTTTTGACATTTAGAAGGAAAATATTTCCTTGAATGAGCACACTGAATTCTTCTATGTTCTTGACTACCATGATACAAAAAGCCCTTCCCCTTGTTCAGCTCTATATTCTCTCATCCCAGCCTTATGGACAAGCAGATATCCTTAAGGCCAGCCAGCTTCCCTGCCCCAGCTTTTGAAGGAGTTGAAACCAAGAACAACCTAGAATCTGAAACAAATTTAAGCAAAAGCCTAGAAATTTCTTAGAGACACAACAGTGTTACCTGCGCAACCTGCTCCTTTTGCTCTTCACTGATTTTTCCCGACAAAACCGGGAGTCCATAAGAAAGTCCAGCAGACAACAGGAAAAGCAGAAGGTTCTTCATCTTGAAAGATAGACCCCTTGTCTAAGCAGCAGAAAATTCTCACGTTTGACTATTACAGTCAATTCTGACTTTCAGGCTTCTTTATGTTTCATAAAACTAGCTGTATACTGACTCATAGTTTATCATGCTCTGATTAGCAACAGAAAACAGAACACTGTTCAAAAGAAGGTGTCACAATGCAAGTAAACTCAAAATCCTGGTTGTGTAATCCTTCGCAGCAGATATATAACATTTTCTTTACAAAAACAAACATGAGAGTAGACACAAAAGCTTTGCCCCTCCATCCCCCGAGTAATGAGACAGACAACTTTATTTTGGATTAATAATTCTGAGTCACTTTATTAATAACAACAACTCAACTCTAAATCAACCGATGTGCAATGGGGGCCAGTGTAAGGTAATGGCCAATTACCTAATATTCCAATTTTCATTTCTCTTTAATTTAATATGCCCAATACAGAAGTGTCAGTTCATTTCTGACTAAAAATCTCCAATGAATATCACAAGTGACTACCAAGCTGTCAAACTTAGGTAGTCCCTTGTTCACGGTCCACATGTTTTCAACAGCCCTGATTAATCACCATGTCATGCTGTGAGGCTGTTGAAACAAATGCGTTCCTACTTCTTAGAGCACAAAGGAAGGTCAGGTAGGAACCTGCCCCATCAGGTTTTGTCCCTGCAAGTAGTTCAAGGTCTCCCTTGCTCAAAAGCCCGGGTGCAGTGCTCATCTCCATTTACATCCAAAGAGCCAGTGCTGCCTGTGTTTGCAAATGTATACATGGCCATATGGCAGGCATGACTAGATCGCCCACAATGCAGGCTCTGCCCACGACACAGGCTCTGCCCATGACATAGGTTCTGGCCACGGTGTGGTAGAATTTTTTTTTGCTGCCCACCACTGAAGGAGCCAGCTCCTTAAATAGGGCTCCTGCTCCTTCCCTTTGCACCATGCGCAAGTCAGGTGCGCTCCGGCTGCATCTTGTTCTAGGGAAGGAGAGAGGCAAAGCATGTGCCCAGAGTGGCTGTCCAAACGCACAACCATTATTCAACATGGACCCTAGTGTTCGTTCCCCAACTTTATTTATTTATTTATTTATTTATTTATTTATTTATTTAGATTTATATTGCTGCCCACTCTTTAGTTTAGTTGTTCCTTTAGTTGTTCCTTCTCCCTTTAAATATAGCTACATTTACATGAATTGCTTTTGATTATTATGGCAAATTACTTTGTCTCCAGCAAATCATTATGGTTAACTTTTACCAGACAAATATGTGAAGATTCATAAAGCAGTTCCTGACTGCTTTAAATAAGTGCTATTGATAAAAAGCTGGAAAGGTCAGCAGGTCAGTAGTTCGAGACCTGCGTGCTGCGTGACTGAGTGGGCCCCTGTTGTCTGTCCCTGCTCCTGCCAAACTAGCAGTTTGAAAGCAAGACATTGCAAGTAGATAAATATGTACCGTGTTGGCAATAAAGGTAGCAGCATTCCTTATCTGGTACAGTAATTGTAAGGTTTTCTGCTTCATCTATCAAATCAAATTCCTGGCTGTGGGCACTCTTCACCTTGAACTAGTGAGCAAGGAACACTATTTGCTGCTCTTTCTTGGGTGTCAAAATGACTTGGGTGAGTCCAGTGTGTCATAAGGCATGAGAGTAACTCTTTGGTTCCACTCTTTAGGGACATCATATTTCTGATACCAGGTTTATAAGAGGTGCCCCTCAGAGATTGGAAAAAACAAAATAAAAACAAAACTCTCTTCCATTTCTGTATCTTTATTCTTTATCCGTGGTCCCCTTGGAGGCGTTGAAGGAGGTTCTTACAAAGGTTTCTCCTCCCCCAGCCCCGAACTAGTACTTGCTTTCTCAAATTCCACTATTAACCTCAAGAACCTCACATATCCTATAACTTTGCAAACCACATTGCAAAAATTGAATACAAATTGTTTCAATACAAATAGTAATGCTGTGCCATCAAGTCAGCTCCAACTTATGGTGACCCTTACCATTCCCTTCTTCTGGGGGTGCCCTTGGACTGCTCTATAGGGAGTGCCTGTGCCTGTGTGCAGAAGGAAGAGTGGTCAGCATCATCAACATCATCTGTGACATAGCCTCTTTGCTAAATTTCCTCTCTCTCTGGCTTTCATCATTCTGAGGTAATGTTTGTTCTCCTTTGCTGTTTTTTTTTTTTACAGAGTTCTTGCTTCAGCCATAAGCTGTTTCTCTTGCAGTAAACTTGTACAGTAATACCCCGGATAACGATTGCATCGGATAACGCTAAAACTGCATAACGATGACAAATTTGGGGGGAAGATTTGCACTGGATAACGTTCTTTTTAGCGTTATCCGATACAGTCGTTCTTAGCAGCAGGGTGGGTGGAAAGCTGAACGGGGTTCTCCGTTCAGCTTCCCAGCCACCCTGCAGCTACGGAGGCATGGGTGGGGTGGCTGGAAAGCTGATGGGGGGCTCCCCCGTTGGCTTCCCCAGCCACCCCACAGCTGTGGAGGCAAGGGCGGGTGGCTAGGGAAGCCGACAAGGAGTCCCTGTCGGCTTCCCCAGCCACCCTGCAGCTGTAGATCGGGTCCTCTGATCTCTCTGGAGCAGGCAGGGGACCCGATCTACAGCTGTTACTGGGCTTCCCCAATGTCCCCAGCCAGTGGAGCAAGCCAAAACGTCAGAATTTGAACCCTGACATTTTGGCTTGCTGCACTTGCTGAGGACGTCGGGGAAGCCCAGAAACAGCTTGGATCGGGTCTTCCCACCTTCCTGGACCCGGCCGGGGTGTGTGTGTGTCAGGGACCCCAAAATTGGTTAAAAAAAGGACCTGCCGGGTCTAGGGAGGAGGGAAGACCTGATCCAAGCTGTTTCTGGGCTTCCCCGACATCCTCTGCAAGTGCAGCAAGCCAAAACGTCAGGATTCAAATCCCGACATTCTGGCTTGCTGCAGCCTCCATGGAAACAGGGCTTTTTTTAACGTTGTGTGATCAATGCATCGCACAACGTTAAAAACTGGATAACGACGAGACTTGTGGAACTAAGTCTCATCGTTATCCGGGGTACTAGTGTATTCTTATTCATGGTTTATGGTTCTCTTCCCTGGTCTTTGTATTGTAATGTGGATTTTCATTATGCACATAACAATCTTTTTGACAAACAAGTTCTTACAGGACATGGACATCCCATGCAGCACATTTCATGGCTGAGCTGTAACCTACGGCCTCCGAACAGTACATTACTAAGAAGCAAAAAACAGGAACGTAATTGTCCTTTAAAGACTTATGAACTGAGTTAGTTTGATGGCTGTTGGCTGTTCTAGGCCTGCTGTCTAGTTTATATTCCAGAAACTAGTCTTCATTTATTTTTCGGAGATTATCATTTCTGTCTTGGGCACCATGAAAGGAGACCTTATCATAACTGTATGAATATGCACTTTCCAAGCATACTTGCTCCAATGGAATGGAATTTTGCAATCCCCTGCATTAGCAGATTAGAGTAGATGACACCTGGTTACTTTCCAACAGATTTTGGACAAAATCTGTGGATTTTAAGGATAGTGTAAGTGAATAAATGCACCATCGTATGGAACAAGAAGTACTCTGCTATATCACACATTGTAATCTGGATGTAACGACTCGTGAATCTGATTACAAAGCAGAAAAATGGGGGCGGGGCAGTGGTTAAACTGCTGACCTGCAACCAAAAGGTTGTGAGTTTGATCCTGATCAGGGCTCAAGGTAGACTCAGCCTTCCATCCTTTTGAGGTTGGTAAAATGAGTACCCAGCATGTTGGGGTCAAAATGCTAATTAACTTGTGAATCACCCAGCGTGCATTAAGCGCTATGAGGTGGTATATAAGTATGATTGTGATTGCTTTGATTTGTTAAAAAATCAGAGCATGTAGTCAATTTTCTTAGAGCTGTTTGTTGGTTGATGTGGCTAAATAAATGATTGTGGAAGGTTTTTTACTTGAAACTCAAGTACTTTGGCCACCAAATGAGAAGGACACAATGGAGAAGGCCCTGATGCTGGGAAATATAGAAGGTAAAAGGAGGTGGTGGCAGAGGATGAGATGGTTAGATGGCATCATTGATGCAGTGGTCCATCGGGTCACAAAGGGTTAAACTCAACTGTGAAACTGAACAACAACAAATCTCTACATCTCTGTTCTCTCTGTTGCTGTTTAGTGAGTGATGGACATTATAAAGGAATTTGCACAATTTTGTGTAATGTCACAACTCCTGCTTGTAAATAACATATGGTTGAACAACAGTACTTTATGTTTCATCATGGCCTTCCTACCACATTTCACATTGCCACATCCCTTTCATCATCAATTTTCTTTGTCATTTTTCTTTCTCTGCCTCCAGTTCTTTTAAAACTTATCCACATTCTTCATTCTCCAAAAGCGGAAGTGAGGCCATAGGAGGCATTAATGGCAATGGAGATGGTTGGGCAAAGTGGCAATTTCAGAGGAGAGCAAACAGTTGTAGAGATGCTTTTTCTGCAAACCTTCCTCTAGGGGCTGAAACATTCTAAATGCTCCCAGTTAAGCTGATGTTTCCTGTCCCATGATACCTCTTTCCATTAACTTTGAGAAGATGTGCAAGAATCCTGTCCCATGGGGATTCTTCTGCCAGGAGGGAAACCTTCCATTACCCACATACAGAGAACATTTACTTTGGAAGAAGCAGAAGCAGGAGGAGGAGGAGCAAGAAGAGGAGGAGAAAGAGGAGGAGATAGAAATTATAACCCTACCAAAGAAAGGGACAAATCATGACACCGATTAAGGCCAAGCTTACAAATCATTAAGGGACTGCAGTGACTTAGTGGTTAAGATATTGAATTTGATGTTGAACTGCATATGTGAATGAGTCAATAGAGATCAAATATGGAGATTTTATTTATTTTGTACATTTTTTATACCACCCATGTAGGATATTTCCCACTCTGGGTGGTGTACAAACAATTAAATAGACAACAAACCATACAACAACCAAATAATAAAATACATGATGTGGTGCTTGCATCTCATCTCACAATACTACAAATACAATGCTTTTGAATTGCTATTTTACACAAATAATTATGAGAAATGTGGTTGTGGAGCTAGAGGTTGTGACTTTTTGATTAACAGGAACAATAATGTATTCTTCTACTCTTCCTCTAACTTGGTTTCCCCCTGTGAATTTAGCTACAATCCTCACAGCAGTCAGGGGGAAGATGAAAATTTCCAATAATATATAATTGCCAGGATTTTCTTTTGTAATATTTTAAACTAGTTTAAGGTACTTTGGACTTGAATGGACATTAGCTTTACAAAACAACTACTCTAAATGGAATTAAACTGTAAGAACTGGTTGTTGAATATAGCATCTCAATTTTGGGACTTTTCACTGGGCCATGGCTATGGGGCTTCTTATGATAACCATCTTACTTAAAAATTTACTACTGTATCTTCAACCTGGAGTTATGCAGTATGTTTGTGATCAAATTATGGTGGCAAGTATGAGCCAAAATAAGTGAGTTCATGTCAGCTGTTTTATTTTGGGTTGAGCAGGATGATCCGGATGGATGTATCTAGCACAGCAGTTATTTCTTATAAATGAGCCCAGCATTCAATCATACAGTCTTGTGTATTGAGCCTTTGACCATGACAGAAGAAACACATCACAAAAAGTACTTTATGGAAGAGACAGTCAAAGCTGCTTTAGCCCACTGGATTCTCCCAGCTTGTTAGAGCATGTTGCGGTTATTTAGCTACAGTACATGTGTTATAACTGAATTTTTAACAAAACTTGGCAAAGTATACATTGCTGGCTGTGAATCACGATTAGGCAAAACTATAGTACAAACTCATAATTACGTAGCAGTGGATTAAATATTTCAACAATTCAGCCAGCTGTTGCTTTGTTGAACAGACACGACACTTTTACTGTTGGGGTCAAACTGTAAGACCTGTGTTCCCCGGAAGAAATAAATGTACCCTGAAAGAAGAAGAGAGAAATAAGTATTAACAAAGAAGTATCTTCCAAAGCAATGCATAGGATAACATTGCCAGGACATTATGCAGGGGGGAAAGCCAAATTTATAGGAACAATCTTTAAATTGCTCTGGATGTCAGATTAACTTTATTTCTATAATTAAACTAGTAAAATCAATTTCTTTACTTACTGTCATGCTTTAAAGCAGCATCTATGTTGCGGCCAATTCCTTTAAAATCTTGGTGAATCTTTCTGGGATAGCCTTGTTCCATGGATTTTCTGATTTCATCATACCTGAACAAAAAATAGATATAACGTAATGTTGTCTAATATACAAGGATTTAAAAAAACTCATTTACAGTGAGTATGTTTTATTCAAGATACAAGAGCAAAAGATCATAGTCATACAGTATTTCCATCCTTCTAATCTTGATTCAAAAAGAAAGAAATTTCACATTAATTCAACAGCATATTTTAAATTCTATCCAAAACTCAGAAGTAATTATTTTTTTTGGAATAGTAGCCATGTTAGTCTGTGGTTCAGGCATATCAGAAAACAAAAACAAAAAAGTAATAAAACAAAAATACTGTAGCACTTTAAAAACTAACTGCTATATTTTTATTGTTAGCTTTCATAGATCAAGTCCACTTCTTCAGACAAGGAGTAAAACTTCCAGGCATGGTTTATATACACCAAATGCAGGGGTTAAAGGAGAAGGGTTTGCTCAAGCAGAATGACACACAAGCAAGCATAATAATACAGCTTTCTACAGCTATCAGATTAGTTTTAAATGTCTCCTTTTCAATCTCAAAGGTATGAAGTAAAGCCTTTTCTGGTTTCTGATTTAATCTCTCACTTGTACTTGTTTACTGCCACCTGGCAATTTTCTGTTCTACTCAAGTTGTAAAAGAGAATTGGCAGGAAGGTTGTATAATACACCAAAATATAATATATAAAATATATAGCAGCATACAGCAATCTGTGTATCAAAGTTGATAATGTCCCAGAAACCCTTGCCTAATATTTAAGCCTCTGTGATGAGTTTTACTCCTTGTCTGAAGAAGTGGACTTGATCCACGAAATCTAACAATAAAAATATAGCAGTTAGTCTTTAAAGTGCTACAGTATTTTTGTTTTATTACTTATTTATTTTTGTTTTCTGATATGTCAGATGTAATGAGTGACTAATATTAGTTACATGTCATTAATTCTTCTCCTCAATAACAAAGGTATAACTGAATTAAATACCAACTTTAACTTTATGGTCACAACTCAGGTGACCCCTTTAAAAGATTTGATTTGATTTTAAACTAAATCTGTTTGCCTTGAAGGTACTACAGTACCTGTGCAATACCTGCTGAAATAAGAAAATATAGCTGGCTACAGGTTTCAAATGCTGTTTTGTACTAAGCCTTGTATCCTGTTGTTGTGGTTGTTGATGTGACAAAGAGACACACAAGAGGAAAATGTGTTTTGTTCCACAACCTAGGAGTTTGTAATATTTGAGTTATTCTTTTGAAAAACAGTAAATAGGAACTTATTTACTTTAGTGAAATGGGAGAGTGACGTATTCTTTAAAAGATGCTAATATATAGTAACTGATCATTTCTGCGGGCCTTGAAACTGTAATGATTCTTCTTCTTTGCTTCCTCTCTTAGCCCATTGGATGTGGAGGGAGGTTAATTGATTACATTTAAAAAATAAATTCCACAGACCTAGAGGAGAAGCTCCTGATTAAAAAAGTAAATAAATCAGGCTGTGGTTGTGAGTTGAAAATATATGGGGAAAGTTGCAATATTTTAAGACATCTCTAACATATGCCTGTAACAGAAAAGTTAATTACTTTCTTCTGGTTATAATGCTACTAATTAGCAAAGAAGATACATTATAGTTGCAGAATTTCCAGATTTACCTCCAGTACTTGAAGCCGACAAAGAAATATGTTTTCCCTGATTGTGGATCACTAAATGCAGCATCAATTTTCTTCACACTTTTGGGAAAGCCCAGCTCATAAATGCTTCTAGGATAGCCAGACAGGATATCATATCCATTTAGAACCCAATATTTATTTCCTGTAGAGAAAGTAAAAAACAATGTGTTGTCATACATAAAATATACCAGTCATAGGATTTTAGATGCAAATTTACTGATCTTGGATAGGCAGACAAGCTTATAGTTCCAGCAAGATGAAATCTGTAAAACTGCCCTTGAAGAACTGTCCAAATCTCTTTAACTACTTGTTGCTCTGCAGGGTAAATCAGTTCTAGCAGTTTTACATGGAAGCCGATATGGAAGAGTTACTGCTCACCTTTAAAGAGAAGAACTTGGTCTTGTTCATAATTTTCGTAGCCAGCATTTATGTTAGATGGTAGACTTGGCCAGAAGAGAGAAATGAAAAAGAGCTCTACTTCAGGCAGCTGAGGGTGTTTACGCCAGAAATGCCTAGATTTAAAATGTAAATATTTGTATTAGAAGGTAGAGAATATTCCACAGAAAGGTTCATTACTTCATTAAAGGATGTAAATTCAGCTGTTCAGGAGAGATGTGTAGTTTCAATGACAGAGCATCTGTCTTTCCAATCTAAATGTCTGGTTCATCCCCCTGGTATATCCAAGTGGAACGTGGAAAAGGTTTCTGCCTCAAATCACGGAAGAGCTGTGGTAAGTCATTGTTGACCAGCCCTCACCAACCAGATGTATCCTGCTATAATTCTCATCATTTCCAGCCACCATTATCATGTCCAGCAAAGAATTAAAACAGATAGTAAGAATCATGGAATCAATTCCTTTTTCATACTTTTCTTTCAGAAGAGGGATCCATCAGCCACATTCCACAAATACATTTCTCAACATTCTCGATTGTCCCAGAGTGCAGGACATGTAACAATGGGCTAAAGTTACAGGAAACCAGATATAGGCTGAATATCAGAAAACATCTCTTAACTGTTAGAGCAGTACAACAAAGGAACAAAATACCTTGGGAGGTGTTGTGTGCTGTAATACTGGAGACATTCAAGAGAAAATTGGATGACCATCCATCAGATCGGCTTTGATATCGATTTCTGCATTGAGCAGGGGTAGGTCTTGATAGCTTCATAGGCCCCTTCCAACTCAATTATTCTATAATTCTATGAATGTCCAAAGTACAGTTTCTCACAAAGACTCAATCATTGCCTTGAGTGAATCTGAGAAATTCTTTTCCAGAAAAGCTGTCAAATGTGGTCACATGTCTAATTGGGCCAAGACAAAGAATGACATAACACTCTGTCCTGCATAAATGCATCAAACTACTCAGTAATGTCTTCACCATTTGGGTTACAACAACAACTAGTCTGAATTCAACCAAGGCATGGACTATAAAGCATAAAGAACTGTAGAACTGGAAGCGGACTAGGTTGAAATCTCTGCTGAAGCAGCAGGTCCACAGATAAAACATGCCTGATAGATCGCCATCCAACCAGTGTTTTAAAATCCCTCACAAAGGAGTGTTTACCACATGTCAAGGGAAACCATTCCATGCTGAACAGCTCTTACCAGCAGGATTCCTTCCTAATATACCTAATATTTAATTGGAATATCCTTTCTTGGAACTGGAATCCCTGCCTGTACATTGAACCTATTCTTGATAGCCATCTCCAAATGTGGGAAGGACAGGAGTCCAGAAAGTGGGCATATATCAAGGACAATATTGCAAGGAAAAAGGGATTTGATGGAATATTAGGCAGAACATCTGGGGGCATGAGCTGTTTGGCAAACTGAACTGAGAGTCTAAGAATATCTTGAGATTTATTTATTTTTTTTAAAAAAAATGGATTTCAAAGGATTGTAAGGATTATTTGTTTAGTGTAGTTTACCTGCCCTTGAAGAACATCATTTCTCCACGGAAAGTGGCAATAGCATCAAAAGTGGTCCTTGGGTCACAAGCTCTGGGTGTTGTAGGCCCAGTTGGTTGTACTGCACTATCCAATTTTCCTAAGTTAAAGAAGAAGTAGGTCATGTATATCAGACTGTACATTAAGTGAATCCTTAAAACAATCCTGAATATGAGTGGCCATTGCTTAAGTGTTCAGGAGAGAAAGCTGTGGGTAGGTGGGACCATACCTCATGCTAGGTAAATAGCCATGAAATGATATATTCATTGGTAGCAAGATAGTTATTCACGCAATGACATGGGCAGTGGATTTCTCAGTCAAGGAATTCTCCTGTGCAAAACACAGTTTACATGAATGGGAGATGTCTAAAATAATTATAAGTTGTATACTTTTTACATTCTTCTGTACGTTCAGAAAAGTAAAAATAAATGTGGGTTATAACTTGCAGGCCATCCTCTGGCTTTTAAAGAAAAATATATCCCTTTACACTTCAAGTACATTGCAGTGATACTGCAGAAAATTTAAAATATCTCTTCCCATTTCTAGCTGGTGTTTTATATTTCTTAGTCTTACCGTAAATGGCTTGGATGCCATTGATGTCATCCTGAGGAAGTCGGAATAAACTAGGTTCTGTATAAGAGTAGGTAGGATACATCAATGCTCCAGGATCCGTGGAGTGAGACAAACCCAACGAATGTCCAAGCTCATGGGCAGCTACAATAAAGAGGTTTCGGCCTGAAAAATAGACCAGGTGATTATATTTTTATTCAGGAGAACAACAAGAAAAGTGATGGCTTATAGAAAGGAGTTGTCAAAACAACAACAACAACAACAACACCATGCGCTACTTTAATATGTCTAGAGAATTACAGTATTAGAATACCTACTAGAGTACATAGTACTACTAAAGTACTGTACATACATAGTAATGCTATATACTACAAGAGTACATAGAGACAGAACACAGAATCTAGAGGTCTGGAGCTACAAGTTAGCAAAGATTATGTTACTGTTAGCAGAAGACCAAAGTAGATTCTGTATGGCTCTCCCAGGCACCAGGAATGGGCTTGGTTAAGACTGTAAGTAAAACTTGTGAGGCATGGAGTGAATCCTTTTTCTCCATGTCCCTGATGAGTATTCCTCTCCCATTCCATGCAAGCTGCTATGATGCTCTCCAATAGAACCATACTTCCTGGGTAATTTTAGTGGGGATATGTTCACCAGAACATCTTTTACCTGTGTGCCCAATACTTATGAGTTCTTCCCAGCATTAGGAAAACTTATTTCTAAGCAATATACTAGCTATGCTGGCTGGAAGATTCTGGACACAGTAGTCCCAGAAGTAACTTTTGCAAACTCTGTCTTCCCACTTTAGGCATAAACCCTAAAGGTATTTGTTATGAAAATCCTAGACTTATTAATTCATTTGTCTTCCTAACATCCTGTTCAGTTTGACCCTAACTGCCATTGTAGAAAAATGGGGATACAGATTAGTTACTTCATGGAATTCAAGTAGATTGAAACATCAGAGGGAAATGAACTGAGTTACAACATCCCCTTTTGGCAGATGTGGCATCCAGGATGTTCTACACAGTCAAGCATTCAGAATTATATCCCACTTGGGTTAAGACCAAAATTTTGCCAAGCTGTAACATGATATTGTCCTATCATCTCATTTGGTGGTACCTGTGGACCTAGCCTTTTGCAGAAAGTAGGCTTGCTTTGTGGCTACAACACATCTGCTTTGCAAAACTTTCTACGGCGCTTGAGAGTGGTGACAGTGTACCTCTTGAGCCCAGTTTTGTCCAGTGTTCATCATCATCAAAGTGAGCATCTCCACCAATGTGATTCCCTGGCTGAAAGGCATGTGCCAAGATCCCATCAGGCCCATCAAAAGGTGAGTTATCTCCATGCTCTGAAGGGAAAGAAAGAAATGTAGTTGATTATGTTTTAGAATCTTGCTTTAGAAAACAAGGCAATGGGTGCTGTATATCTAGTTACCTCCTGTTTGAAAAGAGATCATTATGTCAGCGGTGCCTTCATAGATTCTCCTGAAGGTAAGGGGAGATACATTGCTCCATACTTCAAGTGCTTTCTGGATTGCTGTTTCTACATCAGATGGATCCATATCTGGTGTGTAATTCTCAATACTTTAAAATGAAACATGAACAAATATGTTTGTTTAGAGCTGTACAAGATGCAATAGTGTTCATTGTGGGAAAAGGTAATTTTGCACATGTTAAACATCATCTGAATCATGTTTCCATGAACTTATCAGATCCCCTGTTGATAGAATTCTCTGGAAAAGACAATAATGCTGGAAAAGGTTGAAGGCGGCAAGGAAAAAGAAAGATGAGAGAACTTGGGGGTCTTGGGTGGCAAAAGAGGACTTAATGGGGGGGGTTTGGTGGGATATTGTTATATTGTATTATATTGTTTTGTTTAGTATGGAAGCCGCCTAGAGTCAGGTTCGCCTGAGCGAGGCGGGGTATAAATTTGAAGAATAAATAAATAAAATAAAAAATAAATATGGATTGACCCAACCATAGGCTTGAGTTTGCAATTGCTGAGAAGTGTTGTTGAAGATGGGACATTTTGGAGATCTTTCATTCATGGAATCACTATAAGACAGAGATGACAACAATTGCATAGCTGGCTGTTAGGAGTTAAATGCCAGCTTAGTTTGTATACATTTTGATTACTCAGATATAGATGGGGGTGGTGGGATTGCATAACTGAAACTCCAGTGTCTTTTCTTCTTTTAATTACATTTAACCCTGGGTACATAAAGAAAGCCACATCACATATTAAGGCTTCCTTCTATCTCCCCACTAAAAATACACCGGAAGGGTGAGCTTCCTCCCAATTACAGCATCATAGCAGCTTCCAAGAGGTGAGGAAGGGCTACTCATCAGAGACTGCAGTGTCTCAAGTGGTTAAGACACTGACTGGAAGGCAGCAGGTCATCAGTTCGATACCCGAGTACTGCACGATGGAATGAGCTCCTCTCTCTGTCCCAGCTCCTGCTAACCTAGCAGTTCAAAAGCAAGAAATTGCAAGTATATAAATAGGGACCACTTCGGTGGGAAGGTAAACAGCATTCCGTGCACTCTGGTGTCTAGGGCTGCCTGCCACATGTCCATGGAAAGGTCTGCAGATCCAGTGAAACATCAGATTAAAACAAAACACACATCTGACTAGCCTGACCCTCTGAGTGGCCCTGTCACTTTCTAGGCCAAGGATTCCTAATCTTGGCACTCCAGCTGTTCTGGAACTTCAATTCCCAGAAGCCTTGATCAGCAGGAGGGCCTCTGGGAATTGAAGTCCGAGAACAGCTGGAGTGCCAAGGTTAGCCACCAGGGTACTAGGCACAAGCCACATTTGAATCTTTGCTCATTGTTGCAGCCAATGTATCACTCTAATAAAGTCAAGCTGAGCCGTTTCAACATTTCCCCTATACAGTAATTTTATATGTACAGAAACTAGCAAGTCAGTGACTTCTTATCTCCTAGTTTGGTACATTTCTTTGAGCAGGGAATGAGGCAGTGCTATGCATTAGATACTCTTGTAGTTTGCTTCTGTAAAGTTCAGGAGAAGGCTTATTACCCATTCTGGGATACAAATCATGTACACTAATCTAAAAACAACAACCAACCACCTCTGTGCCCATATGCATTCTTCTTACACTAGCAGAAAAATGATTGCATGCAGGTCTCTATGAATTATAGTGCTGTTAGAAAGACAAGAAGCCTGCTGTAGACTGCAAGTGGGGAAGTGACAAGTACTGTACAGTATATGAAACGTCTCTCCTTCTCAACCATGTTTCGAATCTTGTCATGCAAAGATTCCCCCACTGAGACTTTCCTTTGTACCAGTTTAGTGGTGACAGACAGACAGACAGACAAAATATACCTGTATGTGAGATCATTTGTCTTCCATTTTGGATTCCCATCAGTAAGCACAAATGTTCCTAAATCAGGTACACCACATCTGGCCTTCTTCATCACTGACAGTGTTTCAGGATCTGCTTTTCCAGTCACTTTCAGCCCAAAAAACCTCTGCATTTGCTTGAGCTTTTCAGTCACAGCAACAGTGTCATTAACATAGAGTTGCCCTGCATTTTCGTAGTTGTAGAACGTTGATAAATAATTCTGACAAGATGGGAAGGGAGATAATATTTTAATGTTTAAAACAATAGATTTCGATCTTTATACTATCTTTGCACGTCTGGGACCCTCCATTTTTAACCAACCAAAAGCAGTTGCTGTTGCTAGAAATGCAGCATTTTTCTTTCTAATTATTGCAACTCAGGAGAACAAAGCAACAGCTATAATTGGTAAGAGATTACTAAAACCCTGCTTTTTAAAATTTTGCTTGACCCATAGTTTGTCTGGAAGGAAGTCAACAAGCTAAGATATTGCAGCTTCTTTTACAGAACTCTGATAATGTTTATAGTGATACATTATTAAGAGTCTGGAAAAGTTATCTTTTTGAATAATAACTTTCAGTATTCCCCCTATGTATGATGGGCAGAGAATTCTGATAGCGGTAGTCCAAAATTTAACTTTTCTAAGGTCTCATTGAGGACAAGAGCAGGATTTTTCATACTAAACAGTTAAGCAGATAATTTCCTGTTACAACTTGCATGTTTTTCTGTGTGCTGTACTTACAAGTACAGGTACTGGGGGCCAGCTGCTTAAATGAAAGCTAAAAATCCAGGTACAGTACTTAATACACTAAACAGGCATACCATTGCATGCTTATCTGAACAATACCGGGATTTTCTTAAAGGACAAACTTTACGTTATACAGAGCCCATGATTAGGAGACAAAATTCCTTAAGTGCTGAGAAGGTCTGGCAGTCCCAAGAGAATCTTTTTGAACCTCCAATTTGCAGATTAGGTGCCTGGTATTGTGATCGACCATTGGGAGGTAAGCATGGGCTTCAGTCGGAAGCATCATTTTTCAGTGCCAAAAGTCTGCTGTGTGCTTTCACCTTCCATTGAGAGACTGTTGTTCTGTGTTTTCAAGATGCTTTTGAATTCTTGTGCCCCTGTTCAAAGAGTGTTTTACTACTGCTGCCCTCCAATGAGTTTCCATGGCTGTTTCCTGAGTCCTAGTCTGACACCTCTGTTCACAGCACCATACTGTGTCTTAGCTATGGACTGCTTTGGCTCTAGATAACAATTTTACTAAGAGAGTTAAGAATGCTACTCCTAGCATCAACATTTGTCCTTTAGTACTGGTGACATCTTCCAGTACCTATCTGGGATGACTGAGCTATGCAAAGTCCATAGTGCAGGAGGTATAGTGACCCCAGCCCGTTTGGATGATTTAAGCCCCTCCCTCCCTCAAAATGTAGTAATTTGGCATTTTTTAAACTTTTTAGATTTTAAATTTTAATCTTGCACAGTTTTATATCTGAGGGTTTTAGGAATGTTTGTGTTTTGTTGGGGTGCTTTTGTGATTTGTGAGCCACCCTGGGTCACCTCGGTGAGGAGGGTGGTGGATAAATATGAATAATAAATAAATAAATAAATAAATTGCTTCAGGGAGAGAAGAAGTGGTCTGGAGAAGGTCAGGGGTAGGTAACAAGTGGATAAATTCATTTACTTAGTTTGGGTGATGGGTTTCAAAATCCTCAAGCTAGCATAGTCATTGGCCATGTTGCTATTGGAGGAGGGGGGAATTCTGGGAGGTGTACTTTAAAAATAACTTTCCCCAGATCTATAGTTGTTAATGGGGTAGACCTGCTTTTCAAATCACTGCTGATCAAATGTACTGTATTGCCTAGATTTTCTCCCCCTCTGCAGCTAGGCTGCAAGTTGCCATACCATAATATCCAAAATACTTTTGACTGGACTTAGTGGGACATTAAGGAATTCTGTGAGAAGACAGGTCCCCATAAACAAGAAGTAATAAGAACCATAATGTACATGCATTGCTTAAACTCTTAATTCTAATCATCAGTTTCTAAAGCTCTCAAGGCTGCTTTCCTGAATGAACAATTTCAGAGCAATCCCTAGAGATGTGCAATAACAATTTGGCCTAAAATGTGAAACAAAGGTTTTGTGGGGTGGGGATGAGTTTGCAACCAGGACATAAACATTATTAGACAGGCTGAAAAGTAAGTGTCATTCCAGTGTTATAAAGCTATCAGGCAGGGTTTATCTGAGACAAAATTACGGAATTAATCTTGTTCCCCATCCTGCCTACAAAAGCCAGATGGACTGGCCGCTGAATCAACAATGGTAATAGATTATACAAATTTACTATACAAATTTACTAAATAGCTAGATTAGGTGCCCCAAAGCACTAACAGCACATCTTTTTGCTTTACTCATGCAATGACAAAGATAATTTGGGGTCAGGGGTGGAGTGGGGTAAGACATGATAGCACATTTTTGTTCAATCAAAAATTCAGCATCTGAGAGAAAATATTTACCTTCACAAAATTCAAATTTGCATTTTTGCTGTCTCGGTCCACTGGAGCGGCAAAAGCAGACAACACAAAGCCAAGTAGCAGAATTGAGACACTCCTCATGGTTACAATCCAAATGGTATCTTCTTTCCTAATAGATTGTTGATTTCTTGAATATGGGTCTATTTGAGCTTTGGTTATCCTTTGCTTATATAGCACTTTTCTGTTTTCCTCAATTCTGACTCATGGGCTGTGACATCTTCTGATTGGCAATCAGAGATGGGTTCATCATTGAGCAATCGCTGCAGAACAGCCATTTTCACAATGGCTTAAAAGATTAATAATAGAGGAAGAGGTTTTGCGTAATCTCAGAACACACTGTGGAAATCAAATCTCTTTGCTTAATACTATTTCCATCTTAGAGGAACTCACAGGTGAAAGCTGGAAACAAGAAGCCTTTGCAATATGGAATACACTGTTAAAGCCTGGAAGAGTTACCTTTTGACCAGCAGCCACCTGATGCAGTTTGATTAGTTTATCTCTCCTGGACAATCTTCCTATCTGCCTGATAATCTATCAATATGGAATGAGATGTAAAATGTGTATATAAGAATATAAGACAATTCTTGTATCAAAGCTGAGGCCTATCATTTCAACTTGACTATTATTCCTAGAAATGACATTCTAGTCCTATATATGCACTTGCACCATATTTATAGTAGGGATTCTTGGATGGATATAGGATTGGCACTCCTCCTCATTATATATATAATCAAACTTTTATGCCACCCTCCTCACAAAGACCCAGGGCGGCTAACAAACTTTAAAAACACTTAAAACACAGTAAAAACATGGTCTAAAAACAGAATTAAACAGGATTAAAAATTACAAAAATTAAGAGATTAAACAAGTCACACACAGAGAGGGAGGGGTTAGATGATCCAACAAACTGAGGCAACCGCCTGGTCCATACTACCCCACACATGTACTGCCAGCCAGGTCTTAACCCCCTTCTTAAAGGGCAACAGCTCCATCTGGAGACGCAACTCACATGGCAGGAGGTTCCATAGGGCTGGAGCAGACATGGAGAAGGCCCTCCTTCTAGTGCTCAAGAGGTGTGCCTCTCTAGCTGATGGTACAACCAGAGAGCCTGTCCGGTCCACTCTGGTGGGACAGACAAGATGTCCTTAGGGCGATGCAGTCCCTTAAGTATCTGGGCCCACTACCATGTAGGGCTTTAAGGGTAAAGACCAGAACCTTGATTTGCACCCAGAGGCACACTGGCTACCAGTGCAGCTGCTGCAGCAATGGTGAGGTGCGAGCATAATGTCCACACCCCATCACGACCTGGGCAGTCGCATTCTGGACCAATTGCAGCCTCCAAATGGTCACCAAGGGCAGCCCCATGCAGAGCACATTACAATAATAAAGTCTGACTACAGTCATGACTACAGAAATGTCTGCAGGTGCAGACAGTACTGCCTGTTTGGCTGTAAACAGAGATGAACACTTGCCCCTAGAAACTGGCTTTCAAGCAAGGGAGACCTTTAAGATCTGATCTACAGGTACTTCCCTTGGTTCTATAGAGTCTGCTTTCACCCCTATGTCCTTAATGCCCCCCATGTACTTTTTTACTCAGAAAATTCACTTGCACTGTCCATTTTTCCCCATAGGTTTCAGTCCCCCTGATCTGTTATAACTCCCAGCTGCCCCCAGGCAAGTCTATGGAAAGATGCATGGTGCTGAGAGCTGTAATACCATAAAAAGCTTTCTCCAAATTCTTGTGGCACTTCAGCTATCCTTTACCACTGGCTATTTTGCTTGGAGAGAATTGTTTCTAATGCGTCTGGGAGATGCTGGGTTGGAGAAAGCTGGTCTACATGGTCATTATCAGTAAGATCAATAATGAGAATGATTGAATTGCTATTAAGCAATAACAACAGACTGGCCAGTCTCAGATAAAAAAAACCCAGACAGTCCAAAAGGAAGAGGCCTCATAGGAAGCATCCTGTAATAATTTATACCTCCTTCCACTTTCTCACTGTGAGGAGATTTGCAACCAACTGAAGGAAGTGCTTATTCATGTAGCACATCATGAAGGGATCTCACACCACAAGATGTGGCATCCGCCAGTGGGGGTACATGATTTCTGCCTTAAAAGGTTACAGAATAAATTCATGGAGAAACTCATTAGTACATCTTAGTCATGGTGGCTATGTCTACTTTTTTAGGGGGGAATAACTGTGGGTGAGGGCAAATACTCTGCTTATGAGCTTCCCACATGCATCTGGTTGGTTAGTGTGAGAATGGATTCTGGGGCTTTTGCTTTGACTCAGTATGACTCTTATTTTTGTTCCCTGAGTCCTCGTGGTACAGTAGTTAAACTGCTGTGTTGCTGCAAAAACTGTGCTGACAATCCGAGTTCGATCTGGATGGGGATCAAGGCTGAGTCAACCTTCCATCCTTTGGAGGTTGGTAAAATGAGTACCCAGTGTGTTGGGGGCAACTAATTATCTTGTGAACCACTTGGGGGTGGCATATAAATGTAATTGCTATTGCTTAAAGGAAGGTGCCCAAACTATGGCCCCTGATGCTAATTGATCTGACCTGCACTTCCCTTCCCGCTCCCGGAAGCTTAAGTAAAATGCATCCATGCATCTTCAGAGTGCTGCTGTAAATGTACCTGCAGCTGTCATAAATGCATTTATGACAGCCGCAGGTGCATTTAAAGCAGTATTTTACACATGTGCGGGTGCATTTTATTTCCAGTGGAAGAAACCATGTGACCGGGACGCTGAACCCCTGGCTTAAAGCCCTGTACAAGGTACTACACAAAGTCTGCAAGTTTTCAGGACACTTGTGGAAGTCTCAAGAAATTTAGGAAAATGTGAAGTAGTAGAGACATTAACATCTAAAAAAGAGGGGTCCATAATATTAATAGACACTCAACTGCCTAACTTCACCATGACAAAAACGTGTTTCAACATTTCCCCCTTCCCTAGCTGGTATAGTATAATATTCTGTTGAAACTTCCTCCATACCCTTCATTTCACCTAGTTTTAAATTTTAGTCTCAGCCTGTCCTAAACTTATCAGTCTCTTTGCATGCAAAGTTGCCATAAATGCTGATCTTTTACAGACATCTGGGGTATATCACACTGATGTGTTAATGTCTTAAAATATGTTGTTCATCAAGATATGTCACATGTTGTCCTACTCTGTTTAAAGATCTGCTGTTTTTTAAGAACATAATAAATGCAAATCACATTTCTATGGGAAAAACATTTTCTTTATATCGTACGAAGGCAAACATGCACTAGAAAAATAACTCTTGTGATGAAGAATGGACTGTGTGTAAAATGGAAGTCATAAATTAACAGCAGGACGTGTCCAAAAATGCATATATTTTTTGTTATTAATTTGTAAATGTCATTGAAGCGAAAGGGATTTTTTTAAACATACAAAACATTTTATTTGAATAACACACCCAGAAATGGAGGGTATTTAAGACTATGTGTGAAGCATTAGGTTGTTATCAGATATTTCAACACAATGGTTTTAATTTCTGTTTGTCCCAAAACATCTTGTCCTCTCTTAATTTTTCAGAAGAGACATTAGTCTGTCATGGATTATGTTGTAGAATAAACCAGCATAGTGGCAGGTTACAACTCTCATTTCCCATATAAATTAACAATAAATATCTTCTGGTTCTTCTTATGAGAAATCTGAAGGAAGCTGACTTTTATACAGCCACTGTGACCCAGAGTGCTTGTGTTGGAGTTTTGCTGTGTGGATTGTGAGTTCAAGTTCCCTCTTGGAAACAAGGTTTATTGGTAGCTTCAGAATGTCCCGTCTCTTCCTCTCTCATCCCACAGTATGATTTAAACAAGACTTAGTTAGACCTCTACCTTCTAGAATCAACTGGTCATTGTGGACAATATCTAAAATATCTAGTGGATATTGACAAAAAAATATTCAAATCTTTCAGCTGACATGGTCAAAGGCTGGAGATGGGATTTAGAAAGTTGAGGTCCAAAACTTTTAGCTGTATTTCCAGACAACCTACTCAACAGGTTGTTATTGGAATAGAAAGAATGTAGCTGGCTGGATAGCTCAATGAGTTAGAGGTGAGAGTTTGATTCACCATTGTGTTTCCTGGTAGTTAGAGCCAGATGACGACGACGACGACGACGCCGATGGCGGTGGCGCCGACGACGACGACGCCGCCACCGCCGACGACTTCTTCTTCTTCTTCTTCTTCTTCTTGATTTTGCTCATCCATAGCAAACCTGTAAATCAGGGGTGGGTAACCTGTAGCCCACGGAACAGACCTGGCCCATGGTGCCATTTCATATGGCCTGCACCACTGACTCACTGCACTGAAAGCAGAAATGCACATGGACACACCTGCACCTGCAGCTGTCGTAAATGCATTTATGACAGCCGCAGATGCATTTCACAGCAGTATGGTGGAGGAAAGCACATGAGCAGCCTACTCAGCTGTCCGGGGGTGTGGTTAGGCCCATGGCATAAAAAGGTTGGGAACTCCTGAAGTAAATATTAGACACACAGGTAATTTGGTTTCAGTCCTCCACATTATCATTTTCAACGTGGCCTGCAGCTGATATTGCTGAACATTTACAGGTTTAAAAATGGCAATGTTATAAGGAATAAGGATTCTACAGACTAAAGAAAATGTTTGAAAAACTATGAATTTTCTCAGTTCCATATATACCTGGTTCAACTGTTCATTTTTTAAAGGATACATATCGTATGTGAAATTTTATATAAATTAGCCATATAGGGCCATGTTGGCAAAACTTGGCACTCCAGATGTTCTTGGACTTCAATTCCCAGAAGCCCAAGCACCCTGTGAATCCACACGGATGGGTTTACTGAGATTAATCTGGCCTGCGCTGCCCTCGTCACTCCCAGAAGCAGAAGTAAAACGCGCCCATACAGATGAATTGCAGTAAACCCATTCATGTGGATTGAAGTCCAAGAACATCTGGAGTGCCAAGGTTCACCATCATGGATATAGGGGATCCCACCCTATCAGAGATCACATAGTTAATTGGACATCAGCTGAAATCAACAGTTTAAACTTAGAGAATTTGCTAAAATGACTAGGCATTTCTTTCAGGACATCTCAAAATAATATGAATACTTTTGGTTTTCTACTAAAAACCTATTTATCTTTTTAAAATATTTAGTGTTACAAACATGAGAAAAATTACAGACTGTCAGGAAAGCCTATTTATTTTGCATGATACTATTGGGTAAGCAGTTTGAGACACCAGTGCTCCATAATGTCCCAGCTCCTGCCAACCAATCATTTCAAAAGCAGTGACTGCAGTGGCTCAGTGGTTAAGAAGCTCGCCTTGTTAGCTGGAAGGCTGGCAAGTCAGCAGTTCAAGACCCAAGTACTGCATGATGGATTGAGTGCCTGTCTTTGCCCCAGCTCCTGCCAACCTAGCAGTTCAAAAGCAAGAAATTGCAAGTAGATAAATAGGGACAACTTTGGTGGGAAAAGATCTTGGGGACATGAAAGGAACTTCATTTGGGTGTCCCCTGAGCAGAGTTTCTCTAGCAAAAATCCTCTCAACCCAGAATAATTTCTGATACAAAATTGTTATTATTATTTCAAAAGCAAGAAATTGCAAGTAGATAAATAGGTACTGCTTCATTGAGAAAGGTAACAGTATTGCATGCTCTCTGGTGTTTAGTCATGTCTGCCACATGACAGACAGTGCTGGCTCTTTGACTGTAAACAAAGACCCCCCAAACCCCAGTTGGACACAACTGGCTTTTCAGGAAGGGAGACCTTTACCTTTACTAATAAATAGGAGAAAACTTGTGATAGTTTAGCATTTAATTGCTGTGGAATTGTTGTCTGCATGGCTGCTATTGTGTGAAGAAGCGATTCACACATTTCCAAATAAATACATGTCAAAGGGATTTCTCACTTTGGAAGGATGATTAATTGGGTCTTTTTAAAACGGAGAAATTGTTGTATACTTTCGCGATTATCAAAGCAAAGGGGAAGTTAGGTCACATCTTTAAATCAAGATAGGGACTGAAGATATAATAATAGTGATGTATCACACTGTACATTGAATCAACACAATTAATCTTTTGTAACAAAATAGCTACAACTATCATTCCATGGCTACATCTCAGTGACTTGCTCCACCAACTTGCCCTTAGACATTGTTATCTTAAAGCAGTTGGATTGTTTATTAGATAAAGGAAAGAGTGACAAGGCTTTAAAGCCAAGAATCTGTCTCCTCAGCAAATAGATTGCTTGGATCTATTGGCAAAGCACACTCCTTTGCCTTTTTGCTAAATCTGATACAAGTATTTGTTGTTTCCAGAGAAAATATTGCTAGTTATCCTTTGAGTTGTGTTTTCTGGATATCATTCTGCAAGGAAATGGGGGTGGGGTGGGGAGTTGAATATTCCTTGTACAAACTCTAATTAAGAGAGTGGCTGATAATTACCGTTTTTGCCAGCATATAAGACGCACCCCATTATTACCGAAATAGTCCACTATATGTCACTATATAAGGTACAAGACACTCCACTTTTCCAGTTTATTTTAAAGGGGGGAGGGAGTGAATCTTATATGCCAGCAAATAGGGTATTAAGTTGTTGTTATATGCCATTAAGTTGCCTCCAACTTATGTCAACATTTTGAATGAGTGACCTCCAAAATGTCTGTCTTTTTAACAATGTACCTGGAGTACACAGAGCCTCCTCGAAGATTGTGGTATTTTGGAACCACAATTGGGCATATCCTGGCCAACAGCCACCTTGTGCCGGCTAATCTTTTCCACACTAGAATTGCAGAATGGACTCACCAAAAGATGGGTTTATTTTGGCAGTTTCACATCTGGCCTAGACATGGAAGAAGAAGAACAGCTCTGGTTAGCTCTTGTATCTTTAAGCCCACACACACACACACACCGGTGACATATAATTCTTATTATTCAAAAACTGAGCTACTATTTGCATGGAGGAAGCCTAAAAGCCATTAACTGTTAACAACTCATTCTCGAATTGTCCCCCTTAAAAATTAATTTGCTTCCCTGTGGAACATGTGCCCAACACTGGGAACCATGGCTTTAGAGAGTCAATCTATCTCGTATTTGGTCTTCCTCTTTTTCTGCCACATCCCACCTTTCTAAACATTATTGCATTATTGTCTTTTCCAGAGTATCTTGCCTTGAACAGCTCAGAAATAGTGAGTCAAAGTAAGTTCCTCAGAAACACACCGGCTATTTGATCACCAACCATCAAAGCACAGACTGAAATCAAGGCATAGCTTCCTCACAGCTTCTGCCCCTCCAAACAACCAGCCCCCACAGACCGCCTTAGAACTATGGAAGGCGAGCAAGGAACTACCAGAATCGCATGACTCTCTACCACTTGGCCTAGAACAACCATGGCCTGTGTGGAAAGCTTTAAATAGACTGCATGCAGGGGTAGGAAGATCAAAGGCTAATTTGAAAAAGTGGGGTTTTCCCTGTAGTTGACAGCCTGTGTGAATGCGGAGAAGTACAAACTATCTCCCATATGATGCACACAATGTCCTTCAATGTCCACTGAGGAGGACCTTATGTTGGCAAGAGGAAATGCTGTTGAAGTGGCCCAATATTGGGCAGATGTCATCTAGCCCTAAACATTCTATTTTGTTTTTAGATGTGTTAATTTTAGCTTATTATATGCTGGTGGTGCATCTGACATGAATGAAGAAAGATCATGACCCCAAAGGAGGACAGCCTCTGGGTCTGTCTACACTAGACCTTCTGATGCAGGCTGTGTTATGATATCTGGAGTTGCTTGAGGAAAGGAGGAGGAATTAAATGATGTTGAGTCTGCTTCCCTCTTCTAAAAGCAGTTACTTCTATTGTGAAATGGCTGAGAGATGCTTCAAAATGTGGGCGTCTTCTTCTTCCATGTCTGGACCAGATGTGAAACTTCCAGAACAAAGCCACCTTTTGGTGAGTTCATTCTGAACTTCCTTTTGCCTGACCTAGTGTGAGAAAGATTAGCTAATAACATGAGGTTGCTGTTACCAGGGTACACCCAATTGTGGTTCAAAAATACCACAATCTTTGAGGGGGCTCATTCTGTGTACTCCACAACATGGGAAAACTGACCACTTCCCCTTATGGATCATCGTACTGTCTACATCTATTCTCGCCCTACATTTTGCCAGGGCAATGTCTGAGGCATTTGCAACACCATTGCTTTCTCTCCCCCCCCCCCAGCACTTCCATTCTGCTCTGTTTCATCACTGTTGCTTCTTCAGAACCAAGTCTTTGGATCCCTGAACTCTGCAGAGCTGATACTCTCTCAGTGGTTAAGAAGCTTGCCTTGTTAGCTGGAAGACCAGCAAGTTGGCAGTTTGAGACCCAGGTACTGCATGATAGACTGAGTGTTTGTCTCTGTCCCAGCTCTTGGGGACATGAATGGAACCTAATTCAGGCATCCCCTGAGTGAAGTTTCTCCAGCAAAAAAAATTTCAACCCAGAATAACTCCCCTTGTATCTGTATCTGTTTTTATCTGCTTTGCTGTTTTAATGTTTTAAATTTTTTAATGAACTTTTAAGGTTTTAGATATTGATATGATTATAGTTTATCCATGACGGTAATTTACGCTGTAAGCCGACCAGAGTCGGGTCTACCCGATTGGGACGGGATACCAAATGTGAGCAATAAATAAAATTAATAATTTCTAACACAAAATTATTATTATTGCAGTGTTGGAAAGAGACCAGAGATAAGAAATGGCCCCTTTGAAGGCAGCTGATTTAAACACATACAATAATAATTTTAAAGGACATATTTCCATATGCAGTGGAAATGTTAAGAAGTCACTAGAATTTGGATACAATTTTTTAAGGAAATTAACCAAATACTAGATTAAAAAACTGCAGCCAAGTCCCAAGGTTGCCTTACTAATGGACTTTGAAAGACACAACAATAGATAAGTCCTTTTAAGACTATTATACTTTAGGCATATATTTTGAGAAATATGTGCTCAAAGACTCACTGGAAAAAATAATATTAGAAAAAGATGAGGGCAGCAGGAAAAGAGGAAGACCAAATATGAGGTGGATTGACTCCCTATGGAATCACAAACTGGAGTTTGTAGGAACTGAGCGGGGCTATTAATGACTGAATGGTGTGAAGATTGTGTCTTCACAGGCTCACTGTAAGTTAAAGGTGATTTGACAGCATGTAATAATTACAACAAAATGGTGCAGAATAAAATAGTGCTATCTCTCTAGTTCAAAACTCTCTAAGATGCCATTTTCACAGGGGGAAATGATAGAAAAAAGATAGTGAGATCTAATGATACATGAAAACACAATAACTTTATTCATGAAATGTCACATATAAAATGAGAGACATCTATATACATGGAATTAAACATCTGTACTAAATCCAACTCTGTAGCTGACAAATGCAAAATATGTTATAAATTAAGATTTTGTAAACTGACAGTTTATGGTTAAATCCTAAAAAAAAAAAAACACTAAATGTTGTTACAAGTCCAATGAAAATGGCAGACCATTGTGGCAAAAATTCCCTTGAAATGACTATAGGACATTTTTGTATTGGTTCAAATCTGTTTGAAAGAGGTGTTCTTACTGAATTGTAAACTCTTCTTCAATTGCACAGAAAGTCATTATTGTTTGCTCTGTTAAATGCTTTGTTAATCTTGAAAGCTTGCTATGGTTGTTCTGCTAACAGAAAGTTTTGTAGAACCATTTTGCATCTTGTCTTACTATCTTTGGGAATGATAGAACAACTATTCCAATACTTTATGCTCTTAAATAAACACCATTGAATGCTTGCTGTTTTTGCTGCCATGACAGTATAATTGCAACCTTAGCATTGAATAACAGGTTGCATGTATAACATTCCCAATAACATTCCCAATAATATTATCAAGCAAATAACCAGTATTAAGCATCACTACCTAACAAGGAACCACGTATACAAGAGTAGTGCTAAAATTAGACATTCAGCAGTGGTGGTTGTTTTTCAACAGTGCTTTTCAAATCTCTACCGGTTTCATCTTCTCAGCAAGAAAACCAGCTGTTTGCCTTTCTGATCCGAGTTACCCGCTTGGTGTTAGGATCAAATTCATATTGGTTTGCTCCCCTGAAAAAATACAGTAATCCTACAAAGACAAAATAAAGTTAATGTACTGGTTGCAACAAATCTAAAAATATATCAAAAATACAACTTAGATGCAATTTCACACTGTTCTGAAATTTTAGCCAATGCAAAGTGTGGCGACCAGGGTATTTGGCTGAGAATACTTAGATATGTTGTTTGGGTAGCAAGGTGGATATAGATTGTAAAACAGAAAGAAAGGAGAAAAAGATCCTTTATGCGATCACAAATTCCGGTACCTTGATAAATATAATGAAAGGATGCTACAGTATTAGCAGGCAAAATCAATGGGCAAGTCATAGTATAACAAAAGCATTTAGTTTTAATATCCTGAACTTTCTCTCGAGCCTTTGTTAAATATTAATATTACAGATAGGAAGAGGAGTTCTGAATTTGGATAACAAAATCCCCTGGTCACATATAATACTTAAAATAGGAGCTATCCATTCATTCAGAAGGCAGAGAGATTCATGTATGTCTCTTCCTGGCACCTTTTCTGGTTGAACATGTCCAGATGTCACCTCTAATCTTCAGAAAGGTTGGAATAGTACAGGTAATTGGGAGGATGTTGGGAGTATTGCAGGCTCATATAGCCCCTTACCCAAGCATTAGTCCTGACACAGGGCTCAGAAAGAATGAGAAGTCCTACTAGGCCAGTGGTGCGCAAACTAAGGTCCAGGGGCCGGGTGCGGCCCCCAAAGCCAATTTATCCAGCCCATGAAGCCCTTGTCACTCCTGGAAGTGGAAGTTAAACACACCCGTACGGGCTGGATGAATTGGCGTCGGGGGCCACACCTGGCCCCTGGCCTTAGTGACCGGCTCCCTGAACCACATGATTGTCCTACAGCCCAAAATGTTTGGGCACCCCTGTACTAGCTGAACGCCTGAACTTCCACTTCCAGGTCTTCCCATCTGCTACAGTTTAGTCAGTGGTCTCAGTTATAGAAAGAGATTTACCACTAGATATGAAAGATACTTTATTTAATTAATTATTTTTCTGCATCGTTGGATGAAATTTCACCTTCCCCTTTGATAAATGAATAAAGCGAAAGAACAAAACAAAAGATAACTTGTCTCAGACTATGGGAAGACTCATACTAGGAAAGAAATCTTGATTCTAAGCCCTCAACACACCACAAGTGCTCCATCAATGTCTCCTTCTGAGAGATGCTACTTACCATTGTCATGAAAGGCAGCATCAACTTTCCCCTCAATACCTGGGAAGCCATCTCTGATATTTTTGGATTTCTTTTCCAGAGTTTGTGTCCTTTCATCATATCTGAGGTAACAAGGAAGAAAAAAATATGTACATAAGCCGCCTAGAGTCAGGTTCTCCTGAGTAGGGCGGGATATAAATTTGAAATAATAATAAGTAAATACATACATACTTTTGGGGTGCAGTTTCCCTCCCCAGAATCTAATACTTGGGTCATAAATCCTGTAAAACCATGAGTTGTGAATTTCTCTCCAATGTGTTTCTTCAAATTATTGAAGCACTGTATAGGATGCTATGGTAAAATTTAGACCAGCCATACCATTGGGAGAAATTAGATGGTCCCAGGCAGCAGATTAAGTGTGGTGTTGTGGGAGCATGTTGAGGCCTAAAGTTCCTGTTCCGGACAATCTCCTTTTGTGTCCTAAGATGGGCTGATGTCCTCAGGTGACACAGAGGATAATGCAGAGAAGCAACCAGTTCTCTTGAAATAAGAATTGGCTGCCACTCTAGTTGTCTTTTCAAGCTGGGGCAGCAGGTTGATCCTCTCCCATGTCAATGACCAAGATAGACGCATACTTCATGCTCATTTCTTTGGACACTTTCACTATTACTCAAATTATTTTTTGTTTGACAACTTAAACCTTGTAGAAGAGCTGCACTCTGTCTGACCATCACATCTTCAAAAACCCTTTCTTTATCAGTTCCTACAAACTTGAGAAAGAGAGATCCATTTACATTTAGAAATCGATTGCTTCTGTAATTGGCTGACGAGCAAAGGCTGTTGTGCCTGGGATTTCTGGAAGTTGTGGTCCACAAACATAAATCTGTAACATTCCTCAGTGAGATCACTTGAGGACATAGATAAAACTGGCAATGAATCATGCCTGATATCCTTTGTGTTCTTATATCCTCAAGTTACTCTTCATGACGAAACTCCTTTTCCTGAACCTGGCAGTATATAATTATTATGGGCTGCTAAGAATATTTTGAGTCATGGCGACTCTTTCCAGGAAACTAAAGGTACAACTAAATAGTGCCCTTGTTGCTAAACAATACTATATACCGAGAAACTGTAAATTGTTATTTGCAGCAGCAGCAGCAGCAGCAATATTTAAAAATAAGCTTAACTATGCAATAATTAACAAGGCATTTCTATAACTTTTCAAGTATTATTTGACATTGTTTCATACCTCCAGTATTTGTCAGCAGAAAAGTAGTATGTTCTTTTTTCGTCTGCATTGAAAAATGCTGCATCAATTTTCTTGACTTCTATTGGGAAGCCCAAATTTTGAATGCGCTGAGGATAGCCAGAAAGCCTACTTTCACCTCTCGCAACCCAAAATTGATTGCCTGTATTGAAGCAGATTATGGAACATATTTTAATAATAAAAATTGTATACCATCAAATCAATTCTGAAAGAGCCTCCTGGAGTATTTGGAGTATTTTTGAACCACAATCAGGCATACCCTGGTAACGGCAACCTTGTGTTGCCAGTTAATCTTTATCACACTAGTTTCAGGCATAGGGAACTGCACAATGAACTCACCAAAAGGTGCCTTCATTTTGGCAGTTTCATGTCTGACCTAGACATGGAAGAAGAATTCTTCAATTCTGTCTCATGGTGACCTTTTTCATGGTTTTCTAGGTAGAAAATAGACAGAAAGGGTTTACCATTCCCTTCTTCTGGAGGTGCCCTGAAATTGTGCAGCTTGACTAGGCCCAAGTTACACAGACCGGCCCCTCTCCCTTCTAGGCAGAGTGGGGAATCAAACTCCCAACCTCTGACACCGCAATCAGAAACCTAAACCACTGAGCCATCCAACCATTATTTTTCAGAATAAATTTTACCTATAATTTATTGATGGCAGCATGATAGAATTTTCAAAGGTTTTCTTTCTGCTGTACACCACTATGAGAATTCTGAGCACTTTCTTTTCATGTTTATATTTCATGACATTTGTGAATCCTATTATTTAGTATATTAAACTCATATTCTAAGTAAACCATAAGGTTTTTAAAATACAGAAATACAATGCTTTGGGTATTAAATAGGAGATTGTGTGCACAACTTCCAGGGATAATACCATTAACCAGGGACAGAGTGGGTCAAAATGTTTCCTAGGGGACACAGGGCAGGTTGGTTTTGGCCTAATGCCCTTTATTAAGGTACAGAGTGGATAAGAGTGGAAACAGCAATATGAAATATGACAGAATTGTTTTATTTAATTACCCGTTATACCAAAAGCAGGGGTGTGCAGTTTAGCAATTCCTGTTTTATTGTTCTAGGCTTAAAAATGGAGTGATCTAAAGATCAAGATGCATACATCTATCATAGTATTATTTTTGCATACTTACCTTTAAACAGAAGTATCTCATCTCTATCAGTATTTTCAGAAACAGCATCAACTCCATGTGGTAAAAATGACCAGTACTGAGAAATTAAGCTGAAAACATGCTGTGTGTACTGAGGGTGCTTTCTCCAGAAATATCTGTAACAAACAAACAAATGTTTCCCATTTTCTATTTGTTTAGAAAATACTATTTTTGCATTTGTTGCACCTGAAGCAACAAATGGGGTTTATTTTTCAATTAAGGTAGAGAGTCAGAATTTAAAAAAAAAACCAAGAAGAAGGTATGAGGAAAAGTAGTAGACATAGAGGAATGATGTGAGTTGGACAGGCAAGGTGTTATTAGGCTTTGAGGCATTTTAACTGGAGGCATCATTAGTTTCAAGAAAATAAGTTAGGGTTCTATTCTACAAAATCAATGCACAAACTAGTTGTACCATCCATTCATATGTACACACCCTAGCTTTAGTCTAGCCTAGTCTCTCTACCATAATAGTTCTTCTATCAATTGTTACATGCTTATATGTTTGGATTAAGGAGCAGTCAACTTTACCATGCTCCTCATTGTATTTTGCAGTGGTACTGCCCAAATACTGGTTCATTGCTTATGTGAGCATTTTTTTTTGGATCCTCAGAAAGGTTATGACTAGAAGCACTTTCCTTCAAGGTGCCAGGCCAACCTACTAAGCATTAAATCAGGAAAAGCTATGAATAGTGTGCCATGCTCCATATCCTTCCCCAAGGAGTGAAATGAGAAGCACAATGAGAAAAGTGACACCTATGTTCTAGTAAGGAAAATCAGAAGGGGATATTTCCATATACCCAGCTGATGTACAAAGATGGGACCTATCTCTAGCTTTTTAAAAATTGTTTTCATGTTGTAGATCAGCGTTTCCCAAACTATGTTCTGCGGAACACTAGTGGACTTCAATTCCCATTGGCTTCTGGGAATTGAAGTCAAAAACCAAAGTTTGGGAAATGCTGTTGTAGATGATCATGTGGTCTAAGAAAGAAATCACAAGATTCAAATGTCAGAAAGAAACCACAAGATTTAAAAAAATATGGCTGATAGCTTCTCACACTTTATTTAATATCTGTTTGTCCTTCTAGTTATGTAGAAGAGCAGCAATGGATGACTAAAGAATTAGGGAAAAGAAGGGTGTATTCCTTCACTTTGTACTGATTGGATTTCCAAATTCTTTTTGTTTTTGCCTTTTCTGTTTGGACAGCAATTATGTAAAGAAGCAATATGAGCATGAAGCACAGCTGAGGAAAGAATGAACAGTGGAGTTCAGTGTAATAAGAAGAGTTGTCTCAAGATTGCAGGCTTACTTGTTTTTAAAAAACAGCATTTCTCCTCGTAAGGATGTGACTGCATCAAAGGTCAGTTGAGGATCACAAGCAGTTGGTATTGCAGTTTGGGTTGGTCTGATGGGTTCTCTTGGCTTGCTGTCTTGCACTGGATCTTGAGGATCTTGAGATGGGTTTGAAGATGGTCCTGAAGATGGTTGAAAGACATGAAGTTAGTAGAGAATAGATTTCTAAATCAGAAAGCTGTACAGAAGGGAACATACATTTTTATAGAAAGTGTTTTCAGGGATTAGAGTCCAGTTCCTCAGATGCATATTGTATCTACAGGGAATGTGTTTGGGGTTGAAAGAATGAAACTGAAACCTGATCCAGAACAATAACCTGATACGAGGTGAGGAAGAGAAGTACATAGATAATGATAAGCAAATTATTTTCCTAAGGAATGCAAGGCAAGTTCTTTGGCTCAAACCCAGGGGCAGACAACAAGAGCAGAGACCTGGTAAGAAAAATGGATACAGATGACCCATAGCTGCCAACCATGGGCTGTCAGAAAGAATCAATTCTGAATAAAAACCTTGTATAGTCTCTCAAAGCTACTTACTGTAGAAAGATCTCTGCTTTCAAATATGTAGCATGACAGAGGTGTTCTGAGATGCTTCATAGGAGTAAAAGAGTAAAATACTGATGTAGGTTTATATAAGAGCTATATGTATATGCCACATCTGCAGTGAGAGACACTATGATATAGTGAACAGAGTAAAAGTCTAGGATCCAAGAGTCCTAGGTTCAAATCCTTGCTTCACCTAGGAAACAAACTGGAGAGTAACAATGGCAAACCACTTCTTCAATATCACATCTATCTCAAACGCCTATGAGAGTCACCTTAGGTTGAAAGGTACTTGATGGCACAGAAAAACAATAAAATAGACAAGGACCCATCCATGAAAACATAGCAGTTAACTGTGAAAGATGTTACATAGAGATGATCATATTTTAGACAATTAAAATTGTTTATATTACCATAGAGATAATGAATGCCATTAATATCATCCTGAGCCAGGATATTTTGACTGTTTTCGGGATGTCTGTATACTGGGAACATCACAGCATTGGGATCATTGGAGTGGGAAAGTCCAAGGGAGTGACCAAATTCATGAGCAGCTACGAAAAACAGGTTGGTTCCTAAAAGGAAAAAAAGATCATTATTTTTAATGCCACCTCTAGATCTTACATGGAGGTAACCTTGTTTCCATGTTGCTTTCACAAAATAAAAAAAAAAAAAGGATTTCAACAACAAAAAAAATACAGTAATAAATATTTACTATATAAGCATTCTGTGGCTGAATCCTGTTCTGTAGCTATACATCTGCAACTCAAAGTTGCAGAGGCAGTAGGGAGAATCCCACCAAGGTGGAAGTAGCATTCGCAAAGGTGTTCCTAAAGCACAATGGGCAACAGTTGTGGCATGAACCATGCAGGGTAACTTGCACAATGAGTGCAATGCTGACTGCTTGGGCATAATGCCCCACATACTTCTATGGGCACAATATTTTGTTTCTCCAGCTTCAGCAGGATTTCAGCCTATATATCGCAGTGTTGCACAGGCTATGGTAAAAAGATTACACATCTATCTTACAGGCCAATTACCCCGCAGTTTGTGTCGGATTTGATACAGACAGATCCAATTAACAACTGGTGACAACATATAAAGGCGATCAGAGGCAGTTTCTGCTACTTAAGGTCCTTGCAAACACATTGTTTCCCCTGTTTCTGCTGATTCCTTCAACACAATAATAGTTTGTATTCATCTGGATGACTCCAGTCATTTCACCTGGAGAAACCAGCAGGGACCTGATTTGAAAAACTCTGGATCAAAGCAAGGCAAGTGTAATCACATCCCTATAGGTAAGAGTAGTACTGTACTTGCTACATGAAGTGTATATTTCTGCTAGAAAAGAGTTTTTTAAAAAGGCTGAACTAAAATTTACCCTATAAAAACCAAGTCTCTCCCTTCAGTTTTTACTGGCATATAGGTGCAAACTTAACCACATTGTACTAAGAAGAGGTGTCACAATGTAATTGCAATAAGAATAGCCATTACACTTCTATACCACCTTATAGCACTTAGAGCAATATCTGGGTATTTAGCAGCAGGAGTTCTCAACTTTTTAAGCCGGGGCCTGGGTCACACTCCCTCAGACAGCTTCGGAGGCTGGACAGCCATTTTGTTCTTCCTCCACCACATGGCACTTCCTGGTGTGGTGGAGGTGGTAGTGGGCCACATTAAATGGTGTTGCAGGCCACATTTGGTCCATGGGCCACAGGTCAAGAATTTCTGGTTTACAGTGTAATTAAAATTTTTGCCCTCAACATGCTGGGTACTTATTTTATTAGTCATGGAAGTCTGAGTCAACCTTGATCCCCATCAGGATCAAACTCACAATCTCAGCAGCTTTGGCTGCAGCAGAAAAATTTAACCACTGTGCCATCAGGGGGCTGTAATGTTGGCTCTTGAAGGAAACACCATCTTAATGCTTAGTATTAAAACAAACAAAACACTTCACATATACTTTTCTGTGTGTTTGCACTTGAAAAGAGGAATGCACAATTATTTAAAATGACCAAATAAAGGTATCCTTCTTTTCTTTGTTCTTCAACATTACCCTCTAAGCCATGGGTCCAGTTTTCATCCTCGTCAAAATGTGCATCTCCTCCAATACCATTGCCAGGAGCATAAGCATGGGCAACGGTGCCACCAGGACCATCAAAAGGATTGAAGTCTCCATGATCTAAGTAAACAAAATAATGAAATCAACATTTTGTTGCCCATTTCCCATGTAGGTAAGAAGGAAATGCTGCTTGCAAGTAAATCCTTTGCACTGTTTGTGGTATTTTGTCTGTTCTAGGAGAGATCATGGACTGCTGCATATATAAATCAATAATTGAATCTCCCATGCAAAATTCATCAGTTATATACCTTGTTTTTAAAAACAATTGTTATTTGCTTCTTTGTGACTGGAGCACACAGTAGAACTAGTTAAGACTGCTTTGTCTTCCTACCTACAGTTTGTCTGTAGATGTGTGAAGCAATCGTAGCAATTAGATATCACCTGAACTGGCATTGATTCAATTTATGGAATCCTGGGCTTTGTAGCTTTGGAGAGATCCTTTGTATTTTCTCCTATAATTCAGAAAAATACACTGAAGTTTCCTAGGAGAGAATTCTAAGCATCTCACCAAAATACGAATCCTAGACTTCTTTAAGATGGAGCCAGAAGAATTAAAGTAGCACCAAACTGCTTTACCTGTACAGTATAGTATAGGTACATCTGCTATTGTTTGGCATAAATGGGGGAAACTACTATCACCAGTATGTGAGTGCGGAGCACCCGACAGGCTGTGCAACATATTATAGAACAGTGATAGCAAACCTTTTAGAGACCGAGTGTCCAAACTGCAACCCCAAACCCACATATTTATTACAAAGTGCCAACACAGCAATGGGAGGAAAGAAACCCTCCCATTGGGCTGCTGAGCAGAGGGGCAGGTCGAACTCTGTGCTGGAGGGAGGGAGGAAGCACTCCCATTGGGCTGCTAGGCAGGGCAAACTCTGTGCTGGGATGACTGCATGGGTGCCCACAGAAAGGACTCCGGGTGCCACCTCTGGCACCTGTGCCAGAGGTTTGCCACCACTGTTATAGAACAATGTAGCCTTACAGCATATGAAGGCAATAATGAAGATTTTCTAAGGGTGACTCCTGGTGCAATCGAATATACTGTATACAGCTCTGGAACATTCAAAAACTTTCTCTATTTATTTATTTATTTATTTATTTATTTATTTATTTTGGCATGCTGTATTGGCTTTTGACTGCAGTATTACACATTGCCACTGTGCCATGAGGGCTCTGCAGAATAAGTATACAGTACTGTACTGTATATGAAAAGTTTGTACAAACACACTTCAGTGAGTGGGGTAAATGCAGTCAATTGTGTACTGAAATGCAAAAATATACACAAATATCCAGTCTAATTTTTGTTCTCATGTGAGAAGATCAACTAAAATGGAATAAGAATACGAGAAGGATTCTAGGAATCAAAATGAAAATGATATTTTCACATCTGCTTGGTGCACACCTACTGCTTGCAATTTTCATTAATGCCCCAAACATGCAATATTTCCAGAGTACTCTTTATAGACATACAGCATTCTTACCTCTGGACCCAAAGGAAATAAATATATCTGCATTGCCGCTTTGAACTGGAGTGAATGTTAAAGGAGAAACTTGGCTCCAAACTTTAAATGCTTTCTTTATGGCTGTCTTTATATCACGTTCATTCATGTCTGGTGTAAGATTAAGTATCCTGCAAAAAGAATGAAGCACAGTGTAAAACAGAAGCAGCTTTATTACTGTTGCCACCTGGGTATGTTGTGCAAATTTCACCTTTGGGAATGCATTGCAAGATTACCTGTAGGTGAGATCTTTCTTCCCCCATTTGGGTTGTCCAGAGAAGAAGGTAAATTCTGCAACATCTGGATTTCCACACCTTGGTTTCTGAATTACCTCCAGTGTATTAGAATCCAAACTCCCTGTCACCTCTAGTCCAAAAAATCCTTGCATTTCTTTGAGTTTGTTAACTATTGGGCTGTTGGATTTCTTTCTTAAGGTTGGTTTCCCATCCATTGTGAAGTTGTAATAGTTTTTTAAGTAATTCTGATAAAGAGAATAAAAGTATACATGACTGTTAAGCATTTATGCACTTAGATATAGAACTAGTATTCTAATGTTAACATATTCATTTCAGCAGATTCTGGATTTATTAGAGGCTCTCAAATCAAAGGTTTGGCAGGCTTTTTCAAATCAAAGTAAGGGCATGAGTGCTCTCTTTCACTTCGGCTATTGGCCACATGAATCTCTCCTTATTAATCTTTGTTATTTCTAGTCATCCTTTCTTTCTGTATAAAGCAGGGGTTCTAAAAATTTTCAGGCCACGGGCTGGACCACACCCCCTCAGACAGCTGAGAGGTAGACTGGTGGTTCCCCAACCATAAACACTGCCATAAAATGTGTCTGTGGCTGTTGTAAATGTGTTTATGACAGCTGTGGGTTCATTTATGGCTGTCGTAAATGCATCCACATTCATGTCTGCATCTGCATCCGCTTCTGCTTCTGGTGACAGTGGCAGCGGTGGTGGCGATGCAGGTCACATGAAATGGTGATGTGGGCTGGGTTCAGCCCATGGGCCATAGGTTGAAAACCCCTGGTATAAATATTAGGTGATATGTGACTTTCCTGACATTGTTTACAAGCTCTGTCTTACGCTGGATCAGGGTTCCTCAAACCTGGTTCTCCAGATGTTCTTGGACTTCAATTCCCAGAAGCCCTGGTGTGTCAACTTGGGCATCTGGTAACTGAAGTTCAAGAACACTTGGAGAGCCAAATTTGAGGAACCCTGCTCTAGACTATGCAGACTATAGTTGATAAAGTTTCCTGTCCAGCATCACCAGGAAGGGCACAAGTTGCACTCCCCTCCTCTATTTATTTATTTATTTATTTATTTATTTAATCACATTTTTACTGCAAACCCTCTTGCCAAGGCAACTCAGGGCAGCTTACACATATAAAAAGACCACAGATAAAAACTCTACAAAACAATAGGATAAAAGACATTAAAATGTTAAATTGTTATAATTTTAAATTTTAAAATGCCCTCCCCAGTTCCACATCAACAAATTTCTGAAACTAACACTAAAAGCTGGAAGTCTGGGTGGCACTCATATAAGCCAGCCTGGAGTGGCTATCCCCCCCCCCCCTCCGACTAGTTGTGCCTGCCAGGTTTTGAGGTTTTTACGAAAACCTGTTACTTCTGATCTTTCCGCTTTCTTTGGGTTTCCTCCAGTCATTTCTACCCCTTCCTGTTTCCAGTGACATGGTGTTTCCTTATCCTTCTTGTGTTACCATCCTTACTTTTATCCCCTTTCCTTTCTGAAGCAATTCTGTCTGCCTTCCTCCTTATCAAACCAGTTCCCAGTATTTTCAACTTGTTACAGCTAAAGAAACAATTAATGTCTCCCTCACTGAAACATGAATACTCAGTATGAAGCAGCTCTAGTGACCATATGTTCCATCATCATCATCACCAAAGGCCACATTTGTTTATTATGGTAACAAAAGAACGAGCCTCCTCTTTTGCAAAGCTAAACCACCAGGAAGTACTCATTAGTCTTGGATCTTTCAAATGTATTTTCCACCTGAACAAACATCCCACTTAAAATCTCAAACCTGAGACAGGAAACATTTGGTTCTGGACTACAATTCCCAGAATCCACAAAACCACCTCAGATACCACAGAGACCTCATTGTTTTTTTAATTTATAATGATTATAAATGATTCCAATTTTAATCAACATTACCTGAAGAAGGTTCAGCTTTTCTATTTCACTTCTGATTGGCAGAGCATAAGATGCCGTCACAAATAATAGCATGAAGTAAATGTTCACCATTTTGAGTCTTTAGACTTCTGTTCCCAAAGGTAGGTGTTAGTCTCTCCTGTTTATGAAGTGCCTCTTGCTTATATAGCATTTTTGTGCGTCATAAAATATGTTGTAGCTTGACTCAGATAAAATTACCCAATTGGCAGAAGAGAACATTGGGGGGGGGGGTGTTGCCTTGAAGACCTTTATGAAGTTTCTTCTCCTTGTTCTTTGGCAGATGTTGCAATTAAAACATGTTTTAGGAGTAGGAAACAATTACTAGTTAGGTTCTTCCCCAAAATAGTTTTATTGATGTTGACATTATGCTTCAGGATAACTTATCTTTCTCTTTTTTCTCAATGATTCTTTATCTTCTCATTCCCTATCCCTGTCTATATTTGACTCATCTTACAATTCAGGTTACTGATAGCTCATGAGCAGAGCAGAAGCTGCCTCTGTCATTAGTTTGGTTCAAGGTATCTCCTCCTTTCTCCACAAACTACTCCTAAGTCAAGGAGCATGGAACAAGCTCATTTTTAGTGTGATAAATAGCTGTAGACATTAGAGAATCTGAAATCCAAAGGCCAAATTAATGCCCATAAACTCTATTTAACATAATTAATTTCAATTTGTAAAATCCTAGATTAGAGCATTTGATTTAGAGCAAAAAAATGGCTATACTTCCCTAAATAAGAAAAGGCCACAGATCGATCTTTTATCCACTCAAAGCATGAGCACATCAATACACTTTCCTTGTACCTTGACTTCCTCCCCACAAAAACAATGAGACAAAGATGGACTCCAACAAAACTTTTTGCTTTAAACTGAATTATTTTTCTTAGGAAAATTGCCACAGACAGACAGACAGACAGATGGCGCGCACGCACGCACACGCACACGCACACGCACGCACGCACACACACACACACACACACACACACACACACACACACACACACACACACACACAAATTTATAGCATAACCATAGTTGAGATGGTATTTTGCCAATTTATTTAACAATCTGGTGCTACATCTATGATATTGAGATGGTTAATTTTTAAATAGAATTGTAAAATGAGCTAGTTTGTGATTTTGTCTTGGTATCTGGCAATTCGAGGAGGGAGATAAATATGTTGAATTGCATGATATTTCCTGGATTTTTAGTCAAGAAGGAGCTATGCGTGACCATGAGTTCGTATATTCCTGGTGTCATCATTAATCATTCCTGAGGGGATCAACACTGCCATCTCTGTCTCTAAAATTCTTGGAAGAATCTCTTATTCATTCCTGTTTATCTTCTGTGCTACTTTTTCTTAAAAGCAACGTACAAGGATTGCGACAGAATCAAGAGCTTACAGCTCCAAATAGTATATGTGTGACTGTTGGAAATTGTCATGAACTTTTTAGATTCCTTATTCAGCATTTACCCTTCAGTTTCTAGTTTGGCTTTTAATTCCCCCCTCTTTTAATTACATATTTAAAAGGAAAAACGATTATTAATTGACTGGCACAGGCTGTTCTGTGGACCAAATTTTACTGTGACACAATACTAGTTTCCAAATTAATGTGTATTGAATTTTGTGTGTCTGTTGTGTGAGGTTAACTTGTAATAGTAATAATAATTTCGTGTCGGAAATTATTCTGGGTTGAAAAGATTTTTGCAAAAGAAACTCTGCATAGGGAATGCCCAAATGAGACTCTTCTCATATCCCCATGAGCTGGAACAGAGATGGGCGCTCAATCCATTGTGCAGTTCCCAGGTCTCAAACTGCCAACTTCCCAGCCTTCCAGGTAATAAAGCAAGCTTCTTAACCACTGAGCCAATGCAGCCCCTTAGGTTAACTTGTAAAAACATTCAATATGGCATGGTGTGAAGCCAACTCATATTGATAAAAGGCAGCCTGATACTTTGCATGTCAATTGATTAGGCCTTAACCAATGTTCTCCAATTGTGTGGTGTCAGATCTCCTATTTCCTTGACCATTGCAGAACTGTTGTAAATTGTAGTTTAAAATATCCAAAGGTTGGGGAAGGCAGGATGCAAATATTTTGCTGAAACCAAGGACATTTAGGGCTTGCTGGCATGTGGATAGCAGAGTTGGGAACTACACATAAACTTTGTTGTTCAGTCTCACAGTCAATTCCAACCCTTTGTGGCCCCATGAACCACAGGACACCAGGCTGCTCTGTCATCTGCCATTTTCCAGCGTCTGCCCAGATCCACACCCATTGTGTCAATTATGCTGTCTAACCATCTCATACTCTGCTACCCCTTCTCCTTTTGCCTTCAATCTTTCCTAGGACCAGAGTCTTCTCCAGTGAGTCTTCTCTTCTCATTTGGTGGCCAATGTACTTGAGCTACAGCTTCAGCTTCAGTATCTGTCCTTCCAAGAAGCAGCCTTTACTTCTTTTTGTTGTTGTTTAGTAGCACAGTTGACTCCAACCCTTTGTGATCCTATTGACCATTGCCTGCCAGGCAGATCTGTTTTCCACCATCCTCCTCAGCTCACCCAGCTTTGTGCTCATTGCATCTCCAATACGATGTAGCCATCTCATTTTTGGCCGCCCCTTTCTTCTTTTGCCTCCATCTTTCCCAGCATCAAGGCTTTCTCAAGTGAATCCTCTCTTCTCATTTGATGTCCAAAGAACTTTAGCTTCATCTTTACTATTTGACCGTCTAAGGAGCAGTCAGGGTTGATTTCTTCTAGGATCAACCTATTTGTTCTCCTCACTGTTCAGGGTACTCTCAAAACTCTCCTCCAACACCACATTTCAAAGGCATCTATTTTTCTGCGCTCAGCTTTCCTAATGGTCCAGCTCTCACAACCATACATCACCACTAGGAATACCATTGCTTTGACTATGTGGACTTTTGTTTGCAAGGTGATGTCTCTACTTTTAACTATGTTCCCCAGGCTTCCCATGGCTTGTCTCCCAAGAATCAGTCACCTTTTTATTTCATGGCAGGAATCACCATCCGCAGTGATCTTGGATCCTAAGAAAGTAAAATCTGTCACTGCTTCTTCCCTATCTATTTTCCAGGGTGTGATAGGGCCTGTTGCCATTATCTTGGTTTTCTTGATGTTGAGTCTCAAGCCAGCTTTTGCGTTCTCTTCTTTCAACCTAAACAGAAGCTTCTTTAGGTCTTCCTCACTTTCTGCCATAAGGTAGTATCATCTGCATATCTCAATTGTTGATGTTTCTCCCAGCAATTTTGATCCCAACTTGTGATTTGTCCAACCCTGCATTGCACATTATGTGCTCTGTGTATAAGTTGAATGAGCAAGGCGACAAAATGCAGCCTTGTCTTACTCCTTTTCCTATTCCAAACCACTATGTCATTCCGTATTCTGTCCTAACTGTTGCTTCTTGACTCTTGTACAGATTTCTCATGAGGCATATAAGGTGTTCTGGCTTTCCTTACTGGATACAAACTGGAAATCAAGCCAGAACTTTCTCTAGAAGCCAAAATGAGTGTAATAAGGTTATCATACTTTGATCTTATCATGAAAAGTCAAAGTTGCTAAAAGAGATGGTAGTACTAAGGAAAATGGAAGTCAATAGCAAAAGAAGAAGTCTTAATGGGAGAAGGATTGGTTCTACAAAAGTAGACATACTCTTCAATTTGCTAGACCTTAGAAGGATGTTTAATGTTAGGGCGTTCTGGCAGTGATTACTCCATAGAATTCTGTGATCAAGGAGTAACCTTTGCCTTTTGTACACAGTTGAGTAGATCTTATATCTTATTTATTTTCTCATTATCCCCCCCCCCCATTTTTATCAACTTTGGGGTTCCTATGAGCTATGGATAGGGAAATCTGTCAGTTTTGCTGTCATGGACATTATTTTTCCTATCTGAAGGAATTTCCATGTTGAACAAGTGATGTGTGGATTTTATAAGTTCTTCAAGTACAAAAGAAGTCCCTCAATGACAGACATTCACTACCTGTGGACCATGGGCCAGATGCGGCCTGCAGAGCCATTTCAGGTAGCCCTCCACCCTTGCTGCCGCCTCTGCCACAACCACCTGGAAGCACTGGAAGTGTGCCAAAAAATGGTGAAAATGCATGTTTTTATGCAAAAACTTGCTGAAAACATGTGAGAACTCACTGAAAGGAGAACTCTCACACAAATGTACATGGAACTACGTGATCAGCCCGCTCAGCTGTCTGAGGGGAGTCATCCGGCCCATTCCCCAAAAAGGTTGAGAAAGCCTGCTCAATGCCAGTAAATTGTTACCATCTGCATTGGCCAAGATCATTAAGTTTAGCATTTCTAGGAGCCATATTGCACAAACAAACCCATGCACAGGTTGGATTGTGTTGGATAAGATTTGCTAAAGACAGAGCATTTTGTAATGCTGATGAAGAAGCATCCTTTAGTGGATTTTGTACTAGATTTTCTCCTTGACTCACTTTTCACTGGAATTTTGGATGAGGTTTGGCACTGTGAATCCAATATCTTAGCAATGCCACCAATAATCTCTGCTTTATTCAGCATGGCATACGCCTTCTGGCATCCTTTGTTGTTTCTGCCAAACCACGAGTTCATTCTATGTAAATATTCTTATCTGTAATCACATAATGGATAGGAGTGGAGAGGAAAGTATGTACCTATTTTATGGAACATAACCCCCCTCAAAGAAACCCAACCCAAATGAACAGGATGTTGCACGTTTCTGGAACTAGTCTTTTTTTTTAATACACACAGCATGACTGGCATTAATGCCAGATTTTCTAAGGACTTAGAGTTGCTGTTCAATGGCAAAAATAGTTCTCCATTTGAGGAGCCTCTCCCTTTGTTCACCAGAGCATCATCCCCTTTGCTATCCCTTGATTCTTTAATGTGCCTTGTAGGAGAAAGGATGACCTGTGTGGCTTTGAGCAACCTACACAACGCAGAGAACCACAACAGAAGAGACTAGTAAACCACTTGAGTACTTTATACTTGGGAAACCCTGAATAGAGTTACCATAAGTTGGGTTCAACTTGACAGACACACTTATTAGCATTATTAAAGAATCAGGTGAAGAAAGTTTATAATTTTGTGGTGTCAATATAGCAATTTGATTATAGTTCTTGCAATCCTTGCAGCACAGTAGTGTTTTTAAAGCTGTAATTAGAGGACTTCTTAATCAGGTAGCCATGCTAGTTTGTTTCAGCATGTATAACATAAACTGCGGTAACTGGAAGACTAACAGATTTATTTCCACATGATCTTTTATGAGTTGCATTCTATTTCCTCAGACATGGACTCTTTTTGCTATACATGCTATAATCACGGACAGTCTCATCATATGTGGTAATTGTGAAATCCCTTGAAAAAGATACATTTTAGCAAACTTGAGTGTACAAAACTCTACTATTATTTGAAGTTTCCAAGTTAGTATAGGCCATACTTTCTAAGTGCAACACTTATTCTTCAATTATGGCCAACTAATCAGATAGAACACTTATAGTAAACAAAGATATGATAATCTTCCAAGAAAGTTTCCTTTTAAGTGGAACAAACAAGTACAGGAAAGGTCAGGGCCAGTCCAAGAAATATTGTTGCCTGAAGAGGAGCAGAAAATAATGTCCCCCATCTACTGAAATCAATGTGGAAAATACTCAAATCTTGGCAAGTTATTTTTGCACAAGATGAAGAAAATCCAGTAAATAATAATAATAGCTATAAATTACATCACTAACAATTTGCTGTCCTTTAATAACACCCAAAATGTGATGATCTTACAAGTCTTACAAGTCTTAATTTCAAATGTTCCAGATACATAAGTTCTGAAGGATAGATTCCAAATGCTTCTGTCAGAAACACATTCCCCCTCTGGAAAGAACAAGAACATTGAATGTGTGTGGGGGCTGAGTGTTTTTATGTTTTGCATTTCCTTTTGAAGCTGCTGTCTCATGTCTCAGATTGAATGTTGGTGTTTTCCCACTGTGGTAGGAATGAATAGCAATTACATGTATAACATTTCGTGCACTCTCTGTCTCTTTTGTTTCTATTTGAAAGCATGTCTGTCTCTCTGTATGCATTTCCTGACTACAGCTCAGTCAAATTTGGTGTGTAGGACTCATATCTGAAATGGAGATTTTTCTTTTGCTGGAAGCCAGTTGGTCATCATCTCTGCCTGTTTTCCACTGCCTTGCTAACACAGCTCCATTCAGATCAGCCTTTTATTTGTTTACTTATTTATTTAGAATATTTATGCTGATCTTCTTTTACTGGTTTTATCTGTTGTGAGTGTCTCTGGTTTGCAGATGTTCTTTATCATGGTGTTATATAATTTTGTTGTGCATGTTGAGGCTTTTTCCACAGAAACAATTACAAAGCATACATATGGCAAAGCAACCTCTACCAAAGTGATTTATGTATTCAAGTGAACATTAAATCTGTGGTCAATTCAAACCAGAACATAGCAATGTGACTGAATTGTTTCAAACAAATCAGAAAAAAATATCTTCAATTTAATTAATATTAACCAAACCCTTGGGCTACTGAATCTAGGTTGTGACATATCTGCTTCCTTATATTTTGCAACTGCCCTGGGGCTGTATTTACTTCTTTGACTCATTACTGATTTTGAGATAAAGACTGAAAGTTCATGCTTCAAGACACAGAATAGTAATTTAGAACAAGATCATATTAAACAGGATGTGTACCTAGTAAATAGAGAAAATAACTAATTTCTTCCAGTGTTATAATTCTGTAGATTTTCATGGCTTTCTCTGGTAGGTCTGTCTTCAGATCAATTCATGGTCTAGACCAGTGATGGTGAATCTTGGCATTCCAAGTGTTATTGGACTTCAATTAACAGAAGCCCAAATCAGCACTCATACTGATCAGGGCTTCTGGGAATTAAAGTTCAAGAACAGTTGGAGTGCCAAGGTTCATCATCACTGGTCTAGACACTAGAATGAAAACCTATGGCTTTTAAAATATGAAATGAATAATAGACATGGTAGCATATAGCGTATAAACAACATGACGGACATATATCCACCCCAAACTGGAAGTGGCGGGTGTATATGTGTAAATCTAATAGACTATATGTTGGTAGTTAGACATTTTGTAACCTTATTTGGAAGGACACTTTTGCTGGCTTGTAATGGGATATTGTTTTAAAGAGGAATGTGACCAAATACATGGGGGATTGGAAGATGTTCTCTGAAAGACTGACACAGAATTAGACAAAACAAATTTCAGTAAATATAAAAAAGCCTTGTAAACGATAAATTTGTTCCCATACAATTTTTTTCTTACCTGTTAAGTCATGTAGTATGGCATGTAGTATTAAGTCATGTAGTATTTTCTGGATATAATCAGTTTATCTTTCTGGGCCCCTTTAATACTACAGTATTTCAAAAAATATAACCCATAACTTTTTGTCTCACTTTCAGATAGGCCTTAGATCAGGGATAGCCAACCTTGGTGCTCCAGATTTTCCTGGATTTCAAATCCCATAAGTTCTGATCAGCAGGTGTGCTTTCTTTCGCTTCTGGGAACTGAAGTCCAAGAAAACCTGGGTCACCAAGGTTGGTCACCCTGCCTTAGACAGATCCCACCAGTTCTCGTGCTGTAAGAGCTGGTGGAAGCGGAAAGCCATTACCTTAAATGCTTTTGGAAAAAATATGAAAGGTCTATCAATAACCATTAGCAATGATGATGAAATGGAATGCATATGGTTAACAGCAGTAATATCATGCAAACAAGATACTAGATTATGTTTTCACAGAGCATGTCACACATTTTTACAACACTGCATGGACCAAAGGTTAAGAATACATTGAGCAGTAGTATAGCTTGGCCAGCATCACACAGATCCATATGATAATAAGGGGAGCATGGCTTTCAGACAGGGTATGTGTGTTCTGTTTATCCTTTTACCTAAAGCAAGGTTTCCCAACTCTGGACCAGATGTTCTTGGACTTCAATACCCAGTAGTCCTGATCAACAGGTGTGCTGACTTGGGCTTCTGGTAATTGAAGTCCAAGAACACCTGGCGGCGCAAGGTTAGGAAACCCTGATGTAAAGGATGTTGTGAGTTTGTTTAAAGTGAAATAATCCAAGACATTTTATATAGAAAGATAAATCCCTTTATTACATAGTAATACACACATCAAGATATAGTTATATATTAATTTTAAATAGATAAATTATACTGCATTCACTTTGAACTTTCCATCTTATTTAAAAAGAAATCACCACCAGGGGTTTGCTGATGATTTTTCTCTGGAACAGAACTGTTGATCAGATTGAATAATGCCAATGGCACAGGATTAATTCCTGTGCTTGATGCCTGATAAAGCAGAAATTCCATCATTCTTGGTGACTCCAGTCTTTCTTAGTTTCATTTACAACCAAACCAACTGTTGGACTTCTTTAGATCAAGAAATCTTTTGGTTTTGCTATCAAATTCGTATTGCTTTGAGCCACTGAATAAATAGAAATGACCTAAAAGGATAATGAAAAAGGTGTTATTTCATGAGCTACCAAGCCACTTACAACTTATTGTGACCCTAATAGAGTTTTCAAGGCATGCGAGATCACAGATATCTTGTTCACTCTGGACCTTAACATGGACCTTAAAGTAAAGGTAAAGGTTTCCCTTGCTCAAAAGCCAGTCGTATCTGACTCTAGGGGTCAGTGCTCATCTCTGTTTCAAAGCCGAAGAGCCAGCGCTGTCTGCTTCTGCAGACATTTCCATGGTCATGTGGCAGGCATGACTGGACCTTGTCTAAGAGAAAAACCTTCATTCGGGTTATTGAGCCATATACCACACAGATGTTGTCCAATACCTCATCTAGTCCTAGAACAGTGATGGCAAACCTTGTTACTTCAGGTGTTCTTGAACTTCAATTACCAGAAGCCCAAGTCAGCACTCCTGCTGATTAGGGCTTCTGGGAATTGAAGTTCAAGCACACCTGGAGTGGCAAGGATGACCATCATTGCCCTAGAACTATGCAGTTATAATACTAAATAAATGTGTGCCATCAAGTCAATTCCGACTTAAGGTGGCCCTTTTCAAGTTTTTCTAGGTAAAGGATGCTTCTTTGGTTTGAGAGGATACTTCTGGATCTATGCAGCTTGCCCAACCTGTCTCTTCTGGGATGCACAATGGAGAACTGAACTCCTAAGACTCTGGCTTTACAGCCAGATACCCTATTGACTGGGCTTTCCAACCACAGTTATAAAGATACTTTTAATCATCAAGCATCCTTATGACTGATCATTCACAATGATTTTCCAATAGACTGACAGAACAACTTTGAAAATTAGTTTGGATGCAACAAAGTATTTTTGTTTATGTTCAGCCTTTGGTAAGAGGAGGAGAAGGAGAAGGAGTTCTTCAGTATCCAGGCCGTCATGAGGATTTCCCAGTGCTTACCATTATGCTGGAAGGCAGCATCCACTTTAGAGTCCATGTTATCAAAATCAGCTGTTATCTTCCTTGGATAGCCATTCTCCATGGAATTCTTGGCTTCCTCATATCTAAAGAAGGAAACAGGTTCAGATGAACATAGCTGAAATCCCCCCTTTATAGTCAGTGCAGCTGTGAAAGTTAACATCAAGGGCTAAATGAAAATCTCTTTCCCTTAGTGCTTCATTTACAAAATATATCTTAGACTGCCTGTTTACCAGATGTTTCATGGTTTATTGGCACTTATAAGTTAATCAGTAATCACTGACACCTTTAAGCTTGCCCCTTCCTAGTTGAAAACTATAAATACACAGTTGGACCTAGACGTACATAGTATAGAACTATCTGGCTGAATTAGATGAATTAGCCATAATCAATTTATGGCCAATATATTTTAATGGGTGTATGCCAGTGACGGTGAACATTTTAGAGACCAAGTGACCAAACTGCAACCCCAAACCTACTTATTTATCACAAAGTGCCAAAACAGCAACAGGGGAGAGAGGAAGTGCTCCCATTGGGCTGCTGGGCAGAAGGGAAGGGCAAACTACACTGGGGCAACGGCATGGGTGCTAAGCACGTCAACAGCTGGATGCGTCCAATGAAAATTTTGTGTGTTCAATATAAAACAATTTTTGAATTTGGGATGCATAGCAAGAACTTTTGGCCCTGGGGCACATTTCCATGTAAATGTATTTTTCTTTATTGCAGTTGCTAATATTTTACAAATGAGTTATTAGGATTATCCAAAGATATCTGAAGTAAATACTTTCAAGACCAACAAATTATGACATAAGCTATTGCATCTGATTCTTAACCAAATAAAGGCTGCTAGCCTTGAAGATACAGTGGAACCTCGGTTAACACATGGCTCGGTTAACATAAAAATCATATAACAAAAGGAAATCCATAGAAAATAGTGGCTTGGTTTATGGATTTTTTTTTAGGAATGGATTAATTGGTTTTCATTGAATTCCTATGGGAAACTGTGTTTCAGTTAAAGTATTTTTGTTTCAATGCATTCCTATGGCAAATTGCATTCAATGCATTCCTATGGGAAATTTGGTTACAGTAATTTTTGCTGTAAGAAACATCCTGGAGAATGCATTAATTATGTTAACCAAGGTTCCATTGTACTATTAATCTTTGCAACACAAATAAGATGAGTAGTGATACCACCAACATACAGGAATTTCAGACAATTTCCCCTTACCTCCAATACTGGTCACCTGAAAAGAAATATGTTTTCTTTGAGCTTTTGTCATAAACAGCTGCATCAACTTTTTTCACATTTTCTGGGAAGCCCAGGCTGTGGATGTTCTTAGGAAAACCAGGTTCAATGATATTTGCTTTGGTTGCCCAATAATTGGTTTCTGGTTGGAAAAGCAAAATGTTGAAAAATATTGCAGGGGTTTGAAAACACGAATCCTTCAAAGCATGAGAATAATCAACAGAGTTCTTTTAAATTCCTAGACATTTTCTGTTCAGAAACAAGAACAGCTGGGTGGTATTTTGGAAATATTATTGGGTGCTCTCCATAAAATGTTGCCCATTGTTTATAAAAACCATTAGGCAGAACTGGAGAGAGATACCTTCTGGATCTACCGCTCCCAGAACTGCTTCTATAATGATGCACAATTATGGAAAACACATGCAGGTCTTTGAAAGCCTATTATTTTTGGATTAAAATTTCAAAACTCCAGCTAACTAGGGGATTCTGGAAATTGTCACCAAGGGAATAAAATTTCCATGATCTGTCCTTTGGTTTAGTCCAGTGGTTCCCAAACTTTTCTTGGCCATGCCCAGTGGTGGGCAGTAATCAGTCCGCACACACACCCAGGGAGAGATGGTGGTAACAGTGGGTGGCCTTCGAGCAGGGGGTGGCAAAATTGGGGGCCTTTTGGGTGGCATGGTAGTAAAATTGGGTGGCCACACCCACCTCCATGCCCTGCCTTGCCCACTGCCCTGCCCTGCCCTGCCCTGGCTACCTCCTTGCCCCACCCCACCCACCTCCTCCTCCACTTCCAAGTCTGGGCGGCAAGCAGAGTCAATGGCCTGGGGACTGCGGCCTGGCTTTGGTGTGGTTGCCTCCCCTGGGGTCCCACTCCTCCTGTGCGCCATCCCACAATGTGTGCCATGCTGCATGCACACCATACTGGGAGGAGGAAAAAGCATGGTTGGGGCCAGCATGGCCATGCCACCGCTGCTGTGGCCTGGGCACTCTCCTCCCTTGGCATCAGCCCAAGTGTGGAGGAGGAAGAGAAAAAACAGCCGCCCAAGCCTCCTGCTGCGTGCTCCCCAGGGTAAGTGACTTTTGCGTGGGTGTGGAGAGGAATGGAGCATGGAGGTGTGTGTGTGTGTGTGTGTGTGTGTGTGTGTGTGTGTGTGTGTGTGTGTGTGTGTGTGTGTGTGTGTGTGTGTGTGTGTGTGTGTGTGTGTAGGAGGAGATAGTTTGGAGCAAGCTAAGGGAGGTTCTTTTTGTTTTGTTTACTCTTATATGTTTGAAACACATTTGGGTGGGTGGGAACAAAATTGAGTGGCCACGCCCACCTCCCTGCCCTGCCCTGACTAACACAGCTACCATTTAAAAAGTTTTATTCTGCGCAAGCATATCTGAGAGTAAACAAAATTAAAAGACAAAACATTGTGCCATCTTAAAGACTAACTGATGTATTTTAACATGAGCTTTTGTGGATCAAGTCCACTAGCTCTTTGGCTAAAAAAAGAGATGAGCAATAAACCCTAGAGTTGGTAACGACTGGCTTTCGAGCAAGGGCAACCTTTACCTAATAACAGAAGATCCCTGATTGGTATTCAAATTTGACATCAGGTTTTGTCCCAGCAAGTGGTTCAAGGTCTCCCTTGCTCAAAAACCAGTCATATCTGACTCTAGGGTCCAGTGCTCACCTCCATTTACAGCCAAAGAACCAGAGCTGCCTGTGTTTGCAAATGTATACATGGCCATATGGCAAGCATGCCTAGATCGCCCATGATGTAGGCTCTGCCTATGATGTAGGCTCTGCCCACAGTGTGGTAGTGAAAATTTTTGCTGCCTACCACTGGCCATGCCCCCCCCCCTTAGCATCTCTAAAATCCCCACGTTAGAAACAATGGGTTTAGCCAGTCTTAGTTGTGATAAGAGAAGACAAAAGGAAAGCAAGAATGTTCAATTTCCCCATGAGTTATTTGTCCCATTGATTTCATTTGATCTACTTTGAGGGTGATTAAGGCTCAGTCTATTAAGTCTGTATCATAACCCTTTTTAATTTCTCCATCTGGGTTCCTGTTCAACAACAAAACATTCATAAGTATCTCCTCCTTTCCCCATAACGTTAGTGATTTTACTTTCTTTGGATGATTTCTACGTACTCAGCTATGCACAACAGCCTTGTATAAATATCATTTGGTCCATCTAAAGTAGCTTGTTGAGAATTAAGCATGCTTGGTAGGCATAAAATGCTGACTAACTGTTGCCAGTGAAAAATAAACATCTAGGATAGAAGGGCAAAGAAATGGAAAACACTAGGGAACTGTGTGACTGACTAACCACCGTTCTAAACAGGAGCATGGAATGCTGCAATATTCTGTTTCAGACTCTTGCTAATTTTGTTAGGCATCTGTTTGTCCATATCTTTTAGTGGATGTAGTAAACATCGGCTAACATGCATAAAAAGGAGGTTATGGTTATGCCAGAGACCAGATGGAATTTCAGTGAAATTTATGGAGGCATTGACTCACCAAATTTCCACTATTTAATGAGCCTACTCTAGTTGTCATCTACTGTTGGATTCCAGGTTCTATTGCATAACTCCTTTTCTGATGTCATTTTGCAGAACTCCTTGGATTCAAGAGCAAGCCCGTCTCTCGTTTGCCCAACTAATCTAGTCACTTAGCCTGAAACAATAGTAGGGAATTTACCTTTAAAAAGATAGACTACGTCATCCTCTTCAACTTCGTAGGCAGCATCTATGCCACTGCTTACAGTGATCCAGAAAGAAGAAACACTGTTTTTTTCTATCTCTTTTATGTGGGGAAACTTCCGCCACATAAAGCTGAGAGGGAAAAGAGATGATAGAAACATTTATTAGCCTCATAATAAACCAAAACTCAAGTTAGGAACATTTTGTTCTTGATATTTAATGATTAAATGCAGTGTTTTAAACTTGGCAAATGCTTACCTGATGAAACAAAACAGATTATACTCTGGTACATTAAAATGTAAAAATAACCCAATTTTTGTTGGGAAACTGGGATAGCTGTCTTATATTGAGCTGTCTTTTAGGAAGAACTTAAAAAACATGGCTGGTGGGACAGGTATGGGGTCCTGGCGGTACCATGACCCCAGCTCGCTGGCTTGTTTGAGCTCCCTCTCTCCCTGGTCTTTTAATCTTTAAATCTTTTGTTTTTAAGTTGTTTTTAACTTTTTAATTATAATTGGGACCTGTTGATTTTTATAAATTTTAAAAACTTTTTAAATTTTATAATTGTAATTTTGAAGTTTTTAACAATGGGTTTGGGTTGGGTTGTATTATGCTTTTATGATGTTGTAAACCACCCTGGGTCGCCCCAGTGAGAAGGGCAGTATAAAAATGTGAATAAATAAATAAATAAATTTAGACTAGTATTGTCAGCTCTGACTAGCAGTGGCTTTCCAACATCCCAGTCATTCTTCTTTATCCCTATCTGAAAATGCTAGGAACTTAACCCAGGGCCATCTGCACGTACAATGCCAATGAGTTATGCCCTCTCTCCAACAAAGCAGTTGGTTCTCCAAAGTGAGCATCCTTTCAAGCAATAACCCAGGGGTTTGCAACCTGCGGTTTACAGCAGCGTTTGCAGCCGGGGGGGGGGGGGGAACCACATGTCTGGCCCACTCAGCTGTCTGAGGGGGCATGGTCCAGCCCATGGCATGAAAACATTGAGAGCCCCTTCTCAAACCAGACCCAACCTTGCTTATCTTCTCAAACCAGATAACATCAGGCATTTTCAGGGTGGTGAACAAGTATCCCAGGGAGCACAGAGTAGATGAGATAACCATGGTCAAATATAGGGATCTGTTCTAAGGCCTTGCCTTTCCAACATTGGAGAGACTGGTGGAAGTGGAAGGGGAGGGGTCAGGAAGTGCATTGGGACAGGCTTTGTTTCTGAGAATCCAGTGTTTCCCAAACTTTGGTCTTTGGACTTCAGTTCCCAGAAGCCTAAGTCAATTCCCCAAAGTACTGATCAGCCAATGTACTGACTTCGGTTTCTGGGAATTGGAGTCCCTGTGTGGGGTATGGGTTCCATGTTGAGAAACACTGCCCTGGCAGCTCCCAGTCATCCCTCTGACATGAGTAAAAATCTGATTGCACCCTGTGATTCCTTTCCCCCTGGTTCTAATGGGAGGGTTGTATCAAAGAGGAAAATAACTGGGAAAAGTTATTTTCTTTTGACTAACCCCCCACCTTTCTCCCTGATATTTTTAACTTTTTAACCTTTTTAACTTTTTTGATGTAATTAATGTGTTTTAGCTGTGTTTTTAATTTTGTAAGCCGCTCTGAGTCTTTGGATGAGGGCGGGATATAAATGTGATAAAATAAATAAATAATAAAAGTAAGCTCACATAGGCTTTGGATAAGACAGTTCCTTCCAAGGTTCCTTTCACAATGAGAATATTTGCAATGTAAATATTGATTGTTAGTTAATTTACGGTACCTATAGGCAGTGCATGGCTGGTTTTGAGGATGATGGCAAAATTGACATCACACTCCCTGGATGAAGTCCACACACACCCCTTGCTTGGGACATGGTCCACCAGTGAATTTACCTGCCTCTGAAGAACAGTATTTCACCTCGAAGAGTTGCAACAGCATCGAAAGCTAGGTGAGGGTCACACAAGTCTCTTGACAGCATTACCAGTGGAATATTTGTTGGTGATATGTAATTTTCATCGTTATCACCAGGGGTTCCTTGGAAAAGAGGTAAAGAACTCAGGAAAGACATGATTTGGAAAGTAATGGAATTCACTGTTTCAGCTAGTTCTTTATTCATGTCAGATGCACCACCAACATATAATATTGGACCACATCAACAGCATTTCCTCTTGCCAACATAAGGTCTTCCTCAGTGCATGTTGAGAGGCATCGTGTGCATTGTATCATATGGAACCCAGATTCTTCTAACAGTGAAAATACAGTCATAGTAAAAATTAAAACTCTTAAAATTGTCTATACAGTACTTCTGGATTCTTGAAAGGGCTACTCCTTTGGACAACAAGGACTACTCTAGTAGATGAAGTCTTGGAGTTATCCCAAAAAGTAATTTTTCCAAGTTTTGTTATTAATAAACATTTGGCTGGACTTCACAGGGACTTGTAGATATGTCAAGAATACTTCATAAACAAGAAAATAGGCAAGAGGCTCACAGTTCAGTGCCATTCATATTGACTCATAAGTAACCACCACTGCTTGATTACAGAAGGGCTGGATAGTAATCAGGTGTGTTCTAGCATAGGCGTGTATGAGTAAGAATATCTTGAAGAAAATAAAAGATGAACTCATTATTCTTAAATATGCAAGCAAGGAGAAGAGGCCTTCATGATTGTATCTTTTCTAAACTGACTATTTTCCAGATGGACCTGAATTAAACATGGCCTCACTATTTCCATGGAAGCAACTGTCACTTTTAATCTCTCTCAATGCAAAGCTTTTTACATGGAATCAGTTCCAAGCTGAGCTTCTGTGCTTACCATAAAGCTGCTGGATGCCTGCAATGTCATCCCTATGAAGCTTAAGGTTTTGGGGCTCCACAGGTTGGTAAATTGAAAACATCAGAGCCCCCAGGACATCAGAATGGTGAAGACCCAGAGAATGGCCAAACTCATGAGCAGCAACAATAAAAAGATTCGTTCCTAAAAGGAGACAGGAAGAACACTTGTGAAATGACTTTTGCTGGAAGATCATCAGAAAACATCTGAGAGTTAAGTAGCCTGAGGAAAGTGGTCCTTGCAAATCCCAATATTCACCTGAGATAGTGCATCTCCACTGTAACATAGAGGATGTCAAGATCCCTTTGATTTCCCCCTTTCTTTTCTTTTTTTCATTTTTTCTAATGTTACACCATGGTATCAAGAAAAACAGCTTAACTGTTAAAGCAGTATGACAATGGAACTCATCATTTCGGGAGGTCGTGAGTGTTCAAACTCTAGAGGCAATCAAGAGATTCCTGCACTGAGCAGAGCTGAACACAACGGTGTCAAAGGCCATTATTCTATGATTGTATAGATCAGTGATGGGTGAACCTTGGCACGCCAACTGTTCTTGGACTCCAATTCCCAGAAGCCCTGATCAGCAGGTGTGCTGACTTGGACTTCTGGTAACTGTAGTTCTAGAACAGCTGGAGTGCCAAGGTAAACCACCAGGGCTAGAGATCTTGGCTCAAAGAAAAATCAAAATGCTTTTTAGCAGGTGCATGTCCTCACTCATAATATCTAGTAGCCAAACAGGCATTGAGCTGCATTAAGCAAAGATATGTCAATACCTTTCAGATCCTTTGTCCAGGTTTCATCCTCATCAAAATGGACATTTCCACCAAATGCAGGTGAAAATGCATGAGCCAGTTGCTGACCGGGTCCATCGAAGGGAATAAAGTCTCCATGGGCTGAAAGAAAGAAAGATGCCCATGTTTCCCAGTCATGTCATTGGGAAAACATTCCATTGTTTCTTTGGTATGATTTATTTACCTCTAGACACAAAAGAGATTTCTATATCTGCAGAGTCTCCATAAACCCTGGTGAAAGTCAATGGGGTCACATCACTCCATACTTTCCAGGCTTTCTCAATTGCATTGTTTACTTCTTCAGTAGCCATGTCTTGTGTGTAGTTTTTAATCCTGTGAAATGCACAGTTGAAAGTGAACTGAAAGTTTGAGATAAACAGTATCACATGGCTTCAGAAAGTCATGGTCAGTAATTGACGCATGAGAGTGGGGTGTTCTCCTCCTCCTCTGGAAGTGAGCCATACGTGGCTTCAGGTATTACCTGGAAGAAATTCTCAGCCTTGGATATACCATTAATCTGTGCAGAATATGAGATACAGTGTTCTGTTGATCCAAGAATATCTGTATTTATACTACTCAATCCTGGATCACTCTGATGGCCTAAGTCCCATAGTCACATAGTGGGTAAAGCAATGAGGATAAGAGAAGTGGGATATTATTTTTGTGATAAAGTGACTAAAACCTTGCTGCTTAGAATACTAAGTTGCAGCTAGAGTAGGGCTATTTGCCTCAATGGATATTGTGTAGGAGCTGATTCACCAAATCCACATTGATTCAATGTGCCTACTATAGTGTGACTTGCTACACTAAGGAACAGGATTTCAGCTATTATGTTGCTCCATGATAAAACCTATTAACTTGGATATTGTTATTATTTGTTTGAAAGGTCTTTGTCCAGGAAATGTTCTGGTTTGGAATTCAGCAGTGTTGGGTCTTAGCTGCAATTTTCTGGATGCAAAACTGAAATTGGGTTTAAGCAAAACATGACCTTAAGAAGTTACCATGAAGTGAATCAATTGCCATGAACTCATAAACTCCCTCTCTTTCAAAATACTCTCTTCTATTTACACAGCCTCATCTAAGGGATAGATGATTCCTGGAACTGTTGCCTTGTATGTTGTATTGCTCCATCTCATATTAAGGTTTTTCTCTCTTATTTCAGTTCAGCCCTGCTGATGGAATATTCTGGTCTGGTATACTCAGTGATGGGCAGCAACAGATTCACACACACACCCGGCAAGGGGGGGTGTAGCAAAATTGGGTGGCCTTCAGGCAGGGGAGTGGGAAAATTGGGTGGCCTTTGGGTGGGTGGGAACAAAATTGAGTGGCCACGCCCACCTCCCTGCCCTGCCCTGACTAACACAGCTACCATTTTAAAAGTTATATTCTGTACAAGCATATCAGAGAGTAAACAAAACAAAAAGACAAAAATATTGTGGCACCTTAAAGACTAACTGTTGTATTTTAATGTGAGCTTTTGTGGATCAAGTCCACTGGCTCTTTGACTATAAACAGAGATGAGCACCAGAAGAGTAGCGTGCCTTGGCAGGGCCCCGTATAAAAATTTGTTTGGGGGGCCCTAGGAAGGGTAAAGATTTGTTTTGCTTACGCACGTTGGGGGCCCCCGTGGCCCGGGGGTCCCGTATAATTGATACGGCAGATACGGCGGTAGCTACGCCTCTGATGAGCACTGAACCCTAGAGTTAGTAACAACTGGCTTTGGACCAAGGCAACCATACCTAATAACAGAAGATCCCTGATTGGTATTCAAATTTGACGTCAGGTTTTGTCCCTGCAAGTGGTTCAAAGTCTCCCTTGCTCAAAAGCCAGTCATATCTGACTCTAGGGTGCAGTGCTCATCTCCATTTACACCCAAAGAGCCAGTGCTGCCTGTGTTTGCAAATGTATACATGTCCATATGGCAGGCATGACTAGATTGCCCATGGCATAGCCTCCACCCATGATGTAGGCACCACCCATGACATAGACTCCACCCATGACATAGGCTCCACCCATGGTGTGGTAGTGAAATTTTTTGCTGCCCACCACTGGGTATACTTGTTGAATATAAAGCCTTTCTTTATTGTATTATGTGTTGTGAAGCCAGAAATGATTACATGAATCATAATAGGGCTTTCAAGATAAGTGTGATATTTAAGGAGTGATATTTACCAGTTCCACCCCCTAAGTGGGTTTACATGGCTAAGCGGAGATTTGAACCCAGGCTCCTTAAGTCCTAGTCTGTCACTCTATTCACTACACCACACTGGGTATTTTCTTTCTATAAGAACATTTATATGCATATTAACAAATCCCACGTCTCTGGTGACTAGTCATTGCCTAAGATGAGCACTGGCTCTTTGGCCATAAATGGAGATGAGCACTGCACCCTAGAATCAGACATGATTTTTCAGCAAGGGAGATATTTATCTAAACAAGTATTGTATCACATTTTGCACCTTCCCACATTTCCCACTATACCTTCTAGCAGATATATGTGAATTTAAAATGTAGGTGTGAGCAGGCAGTAGACCATTTGTCTTTTCCACTATAGACCTGAATACTTCAGGGGTCTCACCTGTACTAGAGCTGACTTGAACTTGAGCTTTCTGCTATGGTAAGGTAGAGATGCTGTAATTCTTCAGATGTTGTGAGGCTAACATGCCCATCCCACCACTATCTAAGGTTCATGAAGGTTGTTGAGGAACCAAGAACTCCCCACCTCTCTCTTCTGGGGTCCCTTTTGTTAGAAGTTAAAGGAGTTGCATTTAAAACAAAAAAAACCCGTTAAACTATTAATACAATGTACTGAAGTCTCACCGATATGTCAAGTCTGTCTTTCTCCATTTGGGAGACATAGTAAAAGTCTTGTATTCTCCTATGTCAGGAATTCCACACCTAGGTTTCTTCATTGCATCCATAGTATTTGAATCCAGTGTGCCTGTCACTTCCAGCCCCAAAAATTCCTGCATTTGTCGTATTTTTGCAGCATGTACATTACTTCTGATTTTGGTTTTCACTATAGATGCCAGATCTGTGTCAGGGTAGTAGTGTTCTATGAATTTCTGATGGAAAGATGAGCTGTATTAGAACCATAATCTATTTCTATTACAATCAAACCTCGCATAAAGAGCGTTTCGCTTAAAGAGTAACTCGCTTAAAGAGCAGCATTTTCTCTGAATGTTTGCTTCGCTTAACAAATAAAACCAACCTAAAATTCGCTTAACAAATAAACCAGGGTTCGAAATCCCCCCCACAATTGGTCACTTACAATGGTGTTTCGCTTAAAGAGCAAACTTGCTAAAAGAGCAATCCTATGGAACACATTATGCTTTTTAAGCGAAGCACCACTGTACAAGTAATATCATATTTTAGGGTTACACTTGATGCACTTTTTACATGTGAATGTGTTACTAGTAATACCTTTCCACTATGCATCCACTATGCATTTTCCCCTGACCTTTGAACTGCAAGATAGAGTCAAGGAGGCCTATTGTATGAAGAAATGTATAATATACATACACATATAATATATCTTGGATACATTGGAGTTGTTATTCAGAGAGGAGTCCACACATTGGTAGACATCTCCATGATGACATTCCACACATGCAAATGGACCTGAGAAATCAAGACCCTTTGCATATGGCTTTTTTACCTATTTGGATATCACGTCACCCACTGGCTAGACAGACTGTGACATGTGCCCTCCCGTTTCACCTGGCCCAAGGGAACCAATGGAGGATGTTTTTTGTGAGTCGTAGTCCTGCCCTAACATCATTGACAAGAGATGGGCAACACTGCCTAGTTAGACTGCTCAAGCCACCACACCCCGACAAGGGTTTCACCCATCGTATAATATAGTCAGAAGGGCAAATTCATATCCTGCCCATTTTACAGATCTCACAACTGCAGCAAATGCATTAACAATGTTGTCTAAGAAAAGTTATTCTCTAATTTGAAGGGCCTTTGTTTGCAGAAAGATGTGCTGTTTAATTTTAAATTGTTTGTCTTATTTTTTAAAAAAAAATTACCTCGAGGTCCTAAGATATAGGATGGGCTATAAATAAATAAGTAAACAAACAAACAAATAAAACTTTTATTATAATAACTTAGGGGGGAGAAAAGAATTGATGGGAAGAACTTATGATTGTTACAAAACAAATAAGTGTGTGTGTGTGTGTGTGTGTGTGTGTGTGTGTGTGTGTGTGTGTGTGTGTGTGTGTGTGTGTGTGTGTGTGTGTGTGTGTGTGTGTGTGTGTGTGTGTGTGTAAGATGAGTAGACTTGTTCATCTGTAGGCTTGAATTTAAATGTCTGAGGTCCATCACCACAGAAATTATTCTGAATAGCCACTTAATTCTTCACTATCTGCTTAAATGCTAGCTGCATTCTCTTTCTTCCTCATACATACTCTCTCTCTCTCTCTCTCTCTCTCTCTCGCACATCTTACATTATCTTCAACTGGACATGGAGAAGTTATTGATTTTTGGCAAACAACTCTTAGAATTCTCTGCATTCAGCCCTTACCTTGGCAAATTCCACGTCCTTTTGTGTAGTTTGTTCACCATCTTGAACTACAGGCAAAACAGACCGAAGGGCCCCATAGAACATGATCATGAGTAGCGAGTCTTTCATTTTGCCTGTCACATCTAATCCACAGTTGCAGAGTGCCAGACCTCTCCAGCTAATCTGTTCTTGTGCCTCAAGTCCTCTTCTCTATATATATCACGTTCTACAAAATACACGGCTTATGACTCAGAACATCTCACATACATTTTCTGGAAATTCTCCGTGGAGTACCAGGAACACAAGAAACAGCCATATATGGAGTCAGATAATTGTTGTTGTTTTCAGTAACTGGCGGCAAGTTACTAGGGGTCAATCAGGATTCCCCTTCCCCTGTATCCTTACCTGGAGATATCATGGGCTGGACCTCAAACATCTTGACAGGCAAATAAATAATTGTATTTGTGAATTATATTATTTATTTTCTTTCTTAGTGGAGTTGGGAGTGATTAGATGCAAATTTGCACAAATAATTCTATGAACAAAGTCATAACCATTTGCTCCAGTGAAATAATGGACATGAGTGAAGTTTAGGGGTTTCTATCCCAGTCTGCTAAATCTGAGTGATTTAATTTGCATATAATGCACATGGTTTGTAAATCTGCCAAATTATGATGTAGATTGGGATTTCATACTTATTTCTCCATTTCAAATAACCCTTCACTTACTATGGGCGGATAGAGAAGAGGACAGTAATTGAATGGCAGGGAAACTAGATCTTTAGATGTTGTATCTAGGAAGCTGTCAGGAGCCCCATATGGTAGCAGAAGGAAGTTTCTATCCCATGGACTGCATGGACCCTCTCTGCCCCTTTTCCAGATTCTATCATCCCACTGCAAAACTTTGATAGCATGATAAAAGGGTGTGTGTTTTGCCAACCCAGACTGGCCAGGTCCGCATGGGTTTAGGTTCTTTTTAGGATTTCAGAGTCAAGATAAACAATTCAGTAGGTAAAGCAGCAAAGCTTTATTTCAGACAATTTCTAAAGTAATAATAATTTTGTGTCAGAGATGCCCTTGCCATTGCTGCCAAAAGCAGTGGAAGCAGGAAAAATGGAAGAAAATGCACCGTCCTTGCTCCTGCCATCCCAGCCACCACTGCCAGAAGTGGCAGAAGTGACAAAAACAGCCAAAAACATGCTGTAAATGAGCCCATGGCTGTTGTAAACTCACTTATGACAGCTGCAGATGTGTTTTACGGCAGCATTTACAGTGGGGGGACCACATGTTGGGCCCGCTCAGCTGTCTGAGGAGGCATGGTCCAGCCCATGGCGGGAAAATGTTGAGAACCCTGGAGTAGACCATTCTGCCAACCTGCCAACCCTGAGGACTAAAGGCCTTGGGTGGCAAAGTCCACAGGGAAGGTTGAGGCTCCCCAAGTGGATTAAATCCCACTTGAATTGATCTTGATGGAGGGCAGCAGCTTCATATATACTGGCCCGGGGCTGAGGAGGACTTTGCATGCCAAAAAGGGTCAGGACCAGAAAGTGGCTCACAGAATTGGATCTGTGGTATAGGTGTCACACTGTGATAGGGAAAGCAAATGGAAGACCAATGCATTATACTGTTTCCAGGACACGTGTTTGCACTAAGCATTACACATTCCATGTTTCCCAGAGCCCAGACTTTTGCCCCTAAGGCAGTGGCAGATGCTGCCTGCATCACCTGGCACCCATTTGCTAATCATATTTTAATCTAACATAACCTAACATCAATAAATATTTCTTTTGCACCCCCCCCCTTCATTGACCATTGGATCTTCTTCAATGGTCTACATTTGTACACATGTAAATTTAGGCATTGCACAATCACACAACAAGGGCGGGAATAAAATGCACAGCAATACACTCAGATAGTGTCTGGAAATTAATGGAACACAATTGGGAATTAAACCTAGAAAGTGGATGAGTTTGGAGTCACTTTTGGTTGGGTTAATCTGTTAATCTCACCTCAGGCAATTGGCTAATGAGGTTTAGCTGTCTTGTTCAAATATGAAATTGATTTCCTTTAAGATTGGAATGTGTAGGTAACTCCTATGGAATAATTTCTGTTTGTGTCTGATTATGATATTAATATTGGATTTTATGTCTCTTCATTCCAAGGAACAGTCAAATGGAAAATTATAACTAAAAGGACAGCTCTGATATTAGATCAATGCAGATATGCGGAGGAACACAATATTAAAAGGGAATCACCTCAAGGATTCCTGGTGGAAACACCTTGTGCCCTCAGGAAATTCTTATCAAAAGACCTTTGTTTCAACCAGCCTTTCCAGACAGGACCATTAGCCTTCCAACCAGATGTGGAAGTCAACTCCTGTTGTTGTGGAAATAGAGCTGGCAGAGCGGATTTACCAGTTTGCATATCAATATGTTTACAAAAAGTCAAGAGGTTAGTCTTCATTGGAGAACTGGCCCCCATCATGATGTACCACAACCTGATTGGTCTTGAACTTTTAAAATTATAACTCTGATTTGCACATTTTTACAATCTCTGATATAATTTGTCCTTCATTGTGAGGGTTGTGAAGATCTGCCAAGAAGTATCTTTTTAAATCTTAGTTTGTGCAGATAAAGAGACTTCTTAGTATATGCATAAATGCTCATATACCACTCCTGATTTACCACAGCAGTTTTATTAGTTGACTGTTTTTACTGATTGTACTGTACCCTGAGATCCAGAAGGGCATTGACAGAAGCATGATGATGCCTTTCCCTTCAAGCTAATGAGTAATCCAGTATAATATGGTGAAGTGAGTGTCAGAATGAAATACAAGAAGCCTGAGTTCAAATTCCTGTTTGGAGCTAGGAAACTACTGAGGGATGATCAGGTAAACTAATCCTAGGATATTGTGTGGGCTACACATGTTTAAATAAATAAATTGTAGAACTAATTGTTTACAACTGTGCAGGTCACAATGCTGTGCAAAGACTTACTATGTCAAAGGTCTCCTTTGCTTGAAAACCAGTCATGTCAGACTCCAGGGGGGAGTGTTCATCTCAGTTTACAGCCAAAGAACCAGTGCTGTGTGCATCAGCAGATATTTCCATTGTCATATGGCAGGTATAACTAGATGCCATAGCACACAGAATGCTGTTACCTTTCCTGCCAAAGTAGTATCTATTTATCTACAGCAATACCTCGCATAACAAATGTAATTCGTTCTGCAAGGCTGCTCGCTATGTGAGTTTTTCGCTATAAGAGTCAGACTTGTAGTTGTAATTTTTCTCTGAATTTGATAACTTTGTAAATTGGATTGTTGTTTAAAACTGATGTTTACTGAATTTTTTGATGCTGTAGTGATGCTGTAATGATGTTGAGATGTTTTTTGGTATTTACATTGATTACTTTTGATATTTATATGTTGTATTTATGAACTCGCTATTTTTCTTTGTATGTAAACCGCTCTGAGTCGGCGCAACTGAGTAGGGCGGTATAAAAATTGGAAAAATAAATAAATAATAATAAAATAATAATAGCGAAAATTCCTATGGAAAAACTCACATAATGAGCTTTTTTAGGGGAAAAATTCACATAGAGAATTTTTTTTCATTATGCGAGTTTTCCTCATAGAAACACTTGTTATGCAAGTGTTTCCATAGGGGAAGTCGAACTCTCAGCGAAAATTTTCATTATGCAAGTTGGATCGCTTTTTGAAAAAAACCCTTGTTATGCGAGTTTTTCACAAAGCGTAACACTCGTTAAGTGAGGTTTGACTGTACTTTCAATTTCTTACTTTTGAACTGCTAGGTTGGCAGAAGCTGGGACAGATGACGAGAGCTCATTCTGTCGTGCAGCACTCAGGTCTCGAACTTATGACCTGCCAACCTTCTGGTCATCAAGCTCAGCGTCTTAACCACTAAGCCACCATGGCCCTAAGCATGTTACTTATTGGTAAAGTTGTGAATTCTCTCTCATTTGATTCTTGCATGCAAAGATGGGGAAAATACTTATTCTCCTCACTTGAATGGACAGCAAAGGAAGTTGATGGAGCTCTTGACAAGTAAATGCCAAAAAGACATAACCAAGATCACTTATATAGAAATATAAACCACTTTATTAATTAGTCACATAGAAATTAACAAATACTTGAATAATTTATATTAAGTTTATATTGTATTTGAGCCTTCCCTTATATTAAAGGTCTTCCTCAGTGTGGCCTCCTCCCTGTTGGCTCAGAAACTCAGGACAGATGGCACAACCCAACGTAATGACTGTTGCTAAACGCACAACGAAGCTGCAAGACTGTCATTCTCCGCGACTTCAGTCTTTCTTATTCCCATATCGTTAGCAGCCAAGCCAGCTATTAGTCTTCTTGACACCAACAAATCTTTTGGTTTTGCTGTCAAACTCATACTGATGTGATCCGCTGAATAAATATATCTGCCCTAAAAGGATAATGAGGGGGAGAAATGGAAATAGTTATGAATTGAGGAGGTCCAGAAAACTCTGCAATTCTCTTTCTGGATTTTTCTTTTCTCTCTCACTTTCTCTTGCTTTTTCAAATTAATGGAGCCTTGGATGAAATGTGGTATTTCTACAGCAAGAAGGTATGTTTATGAAATAAGGTTTATAAAATATACTGACTGATCATTCTTCACAAAGTGATTATAATCATGTGCTGCCAGGTTGGTTCTCTATGTTATGATGACCCTTTGCAGGGGCTTCTAGCTGTAGCATATGCAGAAGTGGTTTAGTAGTGCAATTATTATTACCAGCTGGACTTCCAATAAAATGGTGCTGCCTATAAAATGTAGGAGCAGCTAGAATGGAACCATGAACAGGCACAGTACTGTAAAAAGTTTGAAATTCATAGCATTTTGAATGTATAAACTCTATTTAATAATCTCTTATGGATAAAAGAGTCTCTTTTCTCCACTGTTACATTCTATACACAGAAAGCAACAGGTTTCCAGAGAAGAAATTCAGTGTTTTTGCTCGCTTGTAGCACCTACACATCCTGCATTGTGGAACCTGAACTAGGCATGCAGTTGGATTAGACAATTTCCAAGACCCCTTCAAATTCTGCTATTCTATATGCTAATAACATGAAAATAATGTTCTGCTTACCATTTTGGAGGAAAGCTGCATCCACCCTGGACCCAATTTGATGGAAATCAGCTGATATCTTCTTTGGATAGCCTTGCTCCATGGACTTCTTTGCTTCATCATATCTAAAGAAATCAGAGATGAAAATTCATTACTTGTGGAGATCTCATATAAATGTTTTCACTGTCTTCAAGGTGAAAAAGACATTCAGAGAAATGTGTCTTTTCCTAAAACATTTCTCCCCACCCAGCATTGCGATCTCCTTTGTTGTGCATATCTCAGCTATCAAACAAAGCCAGTGTTTACATTCCAAAAAACAATATGTCCTGCTTTTTATGTACTTCTATGATCAAGCATATCAGAGAGTAAACAAAAAGACAAGACGTGTGGCTCTTTAACTAACTGCTGTATTTTAATTCCTATGATAAAATGTCTTTTTCCACTTGAGGGAGCATTGTTTCTAGGTACTGCAACAGCATCTTGTCCAGATTTACCCTTGACCTTGTGTATTTTTCTCTGAAGGCTTTTCATACAACTGAGTAGTGAAGAAAGCATTACAGTACTTCCAACTGACATGAAGGTGAATAAAATCACCTAAACCAAAGCAAAATTATATTGCTTTCATCTCAGTCTTTTGCTCTGAATCTTATACAGTACTTCAGTCCAATACACATTTACTGCCCAGCTCCAAGAAATGCCCAGCTAGCCATACTTCTGGGTAGATGTTTTTAGATTGGACTTCAGAGGGGAAAGGAATTTTACTTATTTAACACAAGGAATTCATAACATTCTGTAATCTGATCAGGAAATATCAAACCTATGATAATAGATTTATTAATGAAGCCTCTTTGTAGGATTTCCAAGGGACAGGTCTGCTTTTTGATGCAAGCTTTCTCTGCTGATTCCATTAATATACAATGGAGAACAATTGTAAAGGATTCAAAGGATTAAGAAATTAAATTTCATAACTGCCCAGTGTAAACTACTTAATTTCACCTTACCTCCAGTAGTGATGTCCTGAAAAGAAATAAGTTTTCTTTGAGCTTCTGTCATAAACAGCTGCATCAATTTTGTTCACACTTCTTGGAAAGCCCAAATTGTGGATATCCTTAGGGAAATATGGCTGAATAATATTTCCTTTGGTAGCCCAATACCTATGTCCTGATAAACCAAAGATATAAAGATACACAGAACTGAGTTATAGAGGCAGATGAACCAAAAGTTAGTTAGAGTCAAGCAGCATTCTGTTAGTGGAAATTATGAGTGAATTCATGTTAATGGAGAAGCATCCTTCGATCTTGTAAGTCTGAATAACATGTGGTTATCAGATGTGATGGGATGGCTTCTAGAGGCATGGATTTGGAATGTTTATGGGGGTGGAAAATGGTAGCCATTACCTTTCACCAGTTTTGTACAACAATAATTGCAGATCAACAAATTGTCTAACACTGTCTCTCATAATGGGACTCTAGAAAGGACATCACATCAATCTATGTGGCATTGTCCATTGAGGGCATGAGATACAACAGGTTTATTGAAGCTAAGAAAGCCTTGTCTTGGTCAGTGTCTGGAGGGAAGCATCTTGTAGGCCACTTTGACCCCTGCTAAGGAGGGAAACATGGAATATCAACAAAAGCATTCCAAATACATGCCTCTAGAAGCAGATAAAGATTTTCCAAACTCATTCCTCTGGAACACACTTATAATTGTGTTTTTAATGACAAGTGATTTGTAATGTGCAAGTTGACCCTCAGATAACTGGCACCAGAAGTCTTTTTTCGATCACAGAAGAAGTCAGCTTGTTCACTCAGGCATGTTTCAATATGATAATTGCATATTAAAATACGGTATGGCATGTAGTTAATCAATTGAGTAATATTGAATATGCTAGGGTTTTTTGTTGTTCAGTCACACAGTCGATTCCAACCCTTTGCGACCCCATGGACCACTGTCCGCCAGGCACTTCTGTCCACTATCCTCTTCAACCCGCTCAGCTCTGTGCCCATTGCATCTACAATACCATCTAGCCATCTCATTTTGGGCCACCCCCTTCATCTTTTGCCCTCTACCTTTCCCAGCATCAAGGCTTTCTCAAATGAGTCCTCTCTTCTCATTTGATGTCCAAAATACTTTAGCTTCATCTTTACTAGTTGACCTTTTAAGGAGCAGTCAGGGTTGATTTCTGCTAAGATTGACCTATTTGTTCTCCTCGCTGTCCAGGGTACTCTCAAAACTCTCCTCCAACACTACATTTCAAAGGCGTCTATTCTTCTAGACTCAGCATTTCTTACGGTCCAGCTCTGTTCTATGAGGTGTTGTAGGTCCTCATAGAACTGGTCAACTATGGCTTCATCTGCACCAGTGGTTGGTATGTAGACTTGAATTACAGTGATATTGAATGGTTTTCCTTTGATTTGGACTGAAATAATTCTTTCATTTTAAAGATTATACCCCATTACTGCTTTTCTCACCTTTTTAAATAAACATTATCGCCACTCCATTTTTTCTAAGATTTTCTCATCCACAGTAATAGATATGATAGTTTCCAGAGCTGAATTTGCCCATCCATGTTGATTTTTACTCACTGATTCCCAAGATGTCAATGCTTATTCTTTCAATTTCATTTTTTACCACTTCCAGCTTGCCTTGATCCATAGATCTTACATTCCAAGTTCCTATACAGTAAATTTCCTTGCAACATCGTATTCCTCTTCCCACTATCCTATTCTCCCTACCTTCTGACCTGATGGGCTCAACATCCTGTTCCATCTATTTTGCCTTTTTGTTATTCCTTTTGTCCCTGTCCATGGAGTTTTCTTGGCAAAATTCCTGATGTGGTTTGCCGGTTTCTATGCCAGTATTTTCCTGTCATACATTTTATCACAATTTAACACAAAGTAACAGACTAAAAAGTTAATTTGGTTAGTACTGGATACATGCTAGAGTTTATTGATCATTATTTCAAAACTCATATCATAGGCTTTTGTACAAACCTTTCTATTCAACTCTTTCTTAAAAAAAAACACAGATCCATGAGGTTGACAATATTTACCTTTAAAAAGAAAGACAGTGTCATCATCTTCATTTTCATAAGCAGCATCTACACCACTGCTCAGACTTGGCCAGAAAGCAGAAATAGGGTCTTTCTCAATCCCTCTTCTCAAAGGGCTCTTTCTCCAGAAGATGCTGGAATGAAATTAAGTAGAGAGAGAAATGGAATATTTATTCACTTGTATCCATAATTCTCTGGGACAGTGCACATTTTAACTACAGATAGTCTGAGGCAGGGTTCATCTAACATGGCTTTCCAGGTGTTCTTGGACTTCAATTACCAGAAGCCTAAATCAGCACACTTGCTGATCAGGGTTTCTGGGAACAGAAGTCCAAGAACATCTGGAGAGCCAAGTTTGAGGAACACTGGCATGAGGTTTACATTCCTGGCATTTCCAGATGGAGGGATGGCTAGAAGTGAAAGCACTGAGCAGTTTGTGTTTTATTTACCTGCCTTTGAAGAACACAGTCTCCCGTCGTAGACTAGTAACAGCATCAAAGGACAGGTGGGGGTCACACATGTCTGTTGTTGGCTCTTCAGGTAGAATATTTCCTGATGTGTCATCATCCTCTTCAGGAGCTCCTTAAAAAGTAAAATAAGGAGAAAAATACTGAAGGGCAAGCAGCTTTTGTCTAAACTATATGTTTGCAACAGTCTACTACTTCTTATCTGCATAGTCAAAGCAATGATAATCCCGGTGGTAATGTATGGTTGTGACAACTGGACCATAAGGAAAGCTGAGCACAGATGAATAGATGTCTTTGAAATGTGATGTTGGAGGAGAATTTTGAGACAGTGAGGAGAACAAATAGGTCGCTCTTAGAAGAAATCAACCCTGACTGCTCCTTGGAAGGTCAAATAGTGAAGATGAAGCTAAAGTAATTTGGAAATGAGAAAAGAGGATTCACTTGAGAAAGCCTTGATGCTGAGAAAGGTTGAGGGCAAAAGAAGAAAGGGTGGCAGAAAATGAGATGGCTAGATGGTATTGTAGACACAGTGGGCACAGAGCTGGGCAGGTTGAAGAGGACAGTGGAGGACAGGGCTGCCTGGTGTGCAATGGTCCATAGAGTCGCAGGGGGTTGGAATCGACTGTGCGATTGAACAACAACTACTATTTATTGTGCCAGAGACAATGTTTCTACAGATGTTTGTGACTATGCAATCATACTTGCAACAAAGTGCAATATACAAGCAGAATACCATTCACAAAACAAAGTAAGCTAATCTGTAACTGGTGGGGAGTATGAAAAGCTCCTTTTGTGACAATCATATGCTCTTCAGCACTTGAAACCTTCTTTCTTCTATGGATGGGTTTTCTGTAATGTTTACACTAGCCCTCTACACTATGATGAGGGTTTCAGTTATATTACTAGATTTCAGTTGCAAAACATGGAAAGCTACACAAAACTTAATGCGATTCTACCAACCTGTCATGTTAGATGGTGTTTAGATACGATACTCTCTCAATCTGAGACAATAAACCAAACAAAACCAAAGTAAAAAAAAAAACAAAACATTAGGACAAAAATGCTGTGGCACCTTAAATAGTAACGACTATATTTCAGTGAACTTCCATGGATCAAGTCTTCTTCTTCAGACCATTTCCAGATAAGAGGATGGCTAAAGATGAAATTGGACATAATCCATGAAAGCTTACATTGAAATAATAGGAGTTAGGCTTTAAGGTGCCACAATGATTTGTCTTTATTTATTTTATTTTTTATTTTTATTTTTTGGTTTCTTGTCCGATGTGTCTGTACAGACTACCACTAACATGATTACCACTCCAAAAACTCTCTAAATCTCGTATAGTTAACAGACATTTGGCCTGTGCTTAGAGGACTTGGGCCAAACTTCTTGGAAGTTATGTCAGAAATATTTAATAGGCAGATGAATCTCACAATGGCTCAAGCTGATGCATGTTTATTCATAAATATTATTGACTGAGATGAATAGACTTGGTTACCAATACCTATGAGTAGGATAGCACAAGGCAAGATTGAAAATTTCCTGCTGAGAAAGACAGAAGACAATAGCCATAGCAATTGCATGTATATACTGCCCCATAACACTTAGAGCAGTGATGAAGAACCTTGGCACTCCAGATATTATTGGACTTCAATTCCCAGAAGCCCTGATCAGCAAGAGCGCTGACTTGGGCTTCTGGTAATTGAAGTCTAAGAACAGCTGGAGTGCCAAGGTTTGCTATCACTGATTTAGAGCATTCTCTGGGCAGTTCACAATGAAATATCATTTTGCCCCCAACATGGTGGATATTCTATTCCAACCTCAGAAGGATGGATGGCTCTGTCAACTTTGAACCCATCAGGATTGAACTCACAACATGATCATTTTTTTTTTTTGCTACAGTAGTAGAGCTTAACCACTGGCCCATGAAGACAAAGCTACATTTCCCACTCATTTGTTTAAAATCTGAAACTGGATAGGTGCACACTAAGAAATGAAGAAGCTCTTCCAACACAGTTTCTTTCTGAGATTAACCCTTCTCCAAGAAGAGCCCTTGTAAGTCACCACATATCTGCCTGAGGAGGTTTCTCAGGCTGTAGCAGATAATAACAAAGTCAGCCATGTGATCCATGTATAAAACATGTGCAGAAGTAAAGTACTACTTCTGCACATGATGATAACAAATGTCTTAATACTAAGCATGGAAAATCTTTCTTTCCATATCAGTCTCCTCCTCCTGGCAATCTGCACTTACCATAAAGGGACTGGATGCCTTCGATGTCATCCTGACCAAGCCTCAGCTTTTGGGGATCCACAGTTTGGTAGGTTGGAAACATCAGCGCATCCAAAACATTGGAATGCTTAAGACCTAGGGAGTGGCCAAACTCATGAGCAGCCACAATAAGAAGGTTGATTCCTATAATGTGACAGGAGGAACACAAGCACTGGTGAAATGACCTGGACAGGAGGATTGTGAGAAATCACAAATAGGAAGGGCTGCTTCAGGAAGACAATCTTCACACACCCTGGTTCAAACGGAGCTTGCCTCATTTTCCAAGACTAATGTGAAGAAGATCAGGTCACTGTACACTAACATTTGCCCTTCTCCCAAAGTTCTGCAATGGTACTTACTGCATTTCAAACACAAGTGCATATTCTAAACAAATCATAGGGCAGTCTCATCTGACCCCTCTCTCTGTGTGCGTGTCTTGTTTAAATTATTTTAGTTTTTTTAATCTTTTAATCCTGACTTTTATATTATGTTTTATTTTGGTTTTTAAGTGTTTTTAAAAGGTTGTTAACCACCCTGGGTCTTTGTGAGGAGGGCAGCATAAAAGTATGATTAAATAAATAGCCTAATCCAGGCACAGTGTGGAAAAGACTTATGAATGAATAGATAAGGGACTGCGTTGGCTCAATGGTTAAGAAGCTCACCTTGTTAGCTGGAAGGTCAGCAAGTTGGCAGTTGAGGACCAGAGTACTGCATGACAAAATGAGCACCTGTCTCTGTCCCACCTCCTGCTAATCTAACAGTTCGAAAGCAAGAAATTGCAAGCAGATAAATAGGAACCACCTCAGTGGGAAAAGATCTTAGAAACATGAAAGGAGCCTCATTCAGGTGTCTCCTGAGTTGAGTTTTTCCAACAAAAATTCTTTCAATCCAGAAAGCACCTTTGTGTGCTTCTGAAATGATAAATAATTAAAAAAAAACACCAGATGTAGAAGTATCTTAGCTGGGGAAGCTCATCCCTCCATCTTATGCTTGTTCAATTGAGTATCAACATATGTAGCAAATTATCTGAACTGGGAAGCTATAGAAAGATAAGCTTTGTTTGTTCTCCCCTCTTTTCTATTCTGGATTATTGTTTAAACTGTCTGCAGTGCTTTTGGGACTGTAGTGCTGGTTGTAATGCCAAGAAAGGTATTTGAAATCTGACTGCTTCAGTCAGGCTCCCGTTTCCGCCCACCCCTCTCTGAGCTCACCTTCTGCTTCACTTTGCTCTTTTATTTTTGAAATAGAAGCAGACTGTCACATATAAAAGACAGGTTTTTTTCCTTCTTGTAGACAGTATAGCCAGTAGCCATGGATGATGGGAGGTGTAGTCCAACCAGATTGGAAGAGCCACAGTTTTCCCATCACTGACTTATGCAGAGATATACACATGGACAACTAGATCATAAAATTAATTTCAAGGTTATGTTTGTATTAGTCAAAATTTCAAAGTAAACCACCTAAAAAGGCACACATTATAATTATATCCTTTGGTGTGAATTCTTGTTTCTAAGCATTTCATAGTTAATGTAGTTATGACCTACTTAACTACCACAAAAACCCTTGCTTCACAGTTAACATAAATGGAGGGGAAACATTTACCTTTCAGATCTTTTGACCAGGTTTCATCCTCATCAAAATGAGCATTGCCACCAAATGCAGGTGAAAATGCATGTGCCAATTGTTGACCTGGTCCATCAAAGGGAATATAGTCTCCATGATCTTAAAAAATATATCAAAGAATAGATCACATAAGTCTCCTAGACAGGATGTTTAGGAGTAAATGTCACTGCTTGTTTTATATGATTTACTTACATCCAGAAGCAAAAGAGATCTCTATATCTGCAGACTGTCCATAAACCCTGGTGAAGGTCAGTGGGGTCACATCGCTCCATAGTTTCCAGGCTCTCTCAATGGCAACAACTACATCAGCTGGATCCATATCTGGTGTGAAGTTTTTAATACTGCAGAATGTAACAGAGAGAGGCATTAGTAGCTGCACATTTCTCCATTCTTGGTGATTTTTCAAGTCTTGTAATCCTGAGACCATCCTTGCATTCATCTATTAACCATTTGCAATTCAATGGGGTGGAACTTCACAGCTAATCTGAATATCAATCAGAGATCTTCTGCTATTACCAGTTGTTAAAGGCCTCATTGATTTCTATATTATATGTTATGCTAACTAACCATTCTGTACATCTGTACCTGATGTGTATACATTGATGCCATAAGGTCTCACTCTTATGTCTGACTAAGTGGACTTGATCCATGAAAGCCAACATTAAAATACTGTGCAGCAGTTAGTCTTTAAAGTACTACAACGGTTTTGTTTTGTTTTGTTTGATCTCTGATACAAGTAATGCGGTTACTTTTCATGAGTTATTTGGAAGTAACAAGTAGTTAGTAGTCAGTTGGTCTTGGCTGTCGAAGGAATGTTTCTGGGACATAGACAGAGGAGACAACAATGGCAGCTGGAGTACTGAGAAGGAATAAGTAACACAAGAAGTTCCTTTCAAAATGTAACAGCCTGTGGCATGCACAAGGACCTTACATAAATCCTTGGAATTTCCCTGAATTTGATGATACTTCTCCTCTTGACCCTGGCTAATGCATGGACATGTGCATGCAAAATAAGTCAAGCCTTAGACATTTTAGCTTTTGAGGGCCACAAGTTCAGAATTGCACAACCAGTACCTGAGAGCACACTGGCTGTGGAATTAAGGGCAATGTAGATCATAAAAGCAAATTTTCAAAGCTCTGAAACTGATAAATGCAATATTTTTGAAGTATGTATAGTTATCTCAGGACTTCATGACAACTTTAGTTGTTTTAGCTGACATTTTCTCTTTTTTGAAAAAGGAAATTTCACATTAATGTTGAAGAAAAACAGGATTTTGATCCATCCATTTTAGCAAAGCAGAATGAACAAGGACAACTAGCTCTAAGATAGTGAATATCCCACAATAGGCAGAACTAGGCCTATGTCAGGGCGTTATAGCTAACTATGGAGCCAAAGGTTGCCTGGCTGTCCCTCTTTGTCTATTTTGTTCTTCTACAGCAGGGGTGCCCAAACTATGGCCCGGGGGCCAGATGTGCCCCCCCGATGCCAATTCATGTGGCCCGCAAAGCCCTCATCGCTCCTGGAAGCAGAAGTAAATGCCCCCATATGGGCGTTTTTACTTCCACTTCCAGGAGCGATGAGCACTTTGCGGGCAGGATGAATTGGCATCAGGGGCTGCATCCAGTCCCCGGGCCATAGTGACCAGCTCCCTGAACCATGTGATCGACTCATGGCCCAAAAAGTTTGGACACCCCTGTTCTACAGGCTAGGAAATATTGTAAAAGTCTTCACATGGCAACTTAAATGCAAGGAAATATATTAAAGGCTCACCTATAGGTTAGGTCTTTCTTCCTCCATTTTGGAGACCCTGGAAAGGTGCTGTATTCCTCTATATCAGGCACTCCACACCTGGCTTTCTTCATTTCATCCAATGTGCTTCTGTCTAGTTTTCCTGTTACACTTAACCCAAAGAACGCCTGCATTTGTCGTATTTTGTCCGTGGCAATAAGGCCCTTGCTTCTTCTAACAGGTGTTGACTCTGATACTGGATAGTATCTTTCAATGTATTTCTGGTGGAGGGGGGGGGGACAGATAGGGAACACATTGCTTAACAGACCTTTTTCCACACATAGTTTCACATTTTAAAATGGGTGTTTCAATTTCTTGCCTCTGAATGAGAGAAGGTAATTTGTCTCTTACACCCATTTTCCAGATACAGTAACCAAGGTTAGCTGGCTGGATATCTCAGGGGTTTAGGTATCTGGTTGAGAAGCCAGAGATTGGAAGTTCAGCTCCCTATTTTGCCTCACAGGAGAAAGAGTCATTGAACAAGGACTGCAATGCGCTCTACATGGGACTGCCCTTGATGACCATTCGGAGGCTACAGCTGGTCCAGAATGCGGCAGCTCGGGTAGTGATGGGGTGCGGGCGTTATGCTCGTGCCTCACCACTGCTTTGGCGGCTGCACTGGTTACCAGTATGTGTCCGGGTGCAATTCAAGGTGCTGGTTATTACCTTTAAAGCCCTATGTGGTAGTGGGCCAGGATACCTAAGAGACCGCGTCACCCCAAGAACATCAGTCCGTCCCACCAGGGCGGATCGGAGAGGCTCTCTTATCATTCCATCGGCCAGAGAGGCGCACCTCTCTAGCACCAGGAAGAAAGGCTTCTCTGTGTCCGCCCCGACCCTTTGGAAACTCCTGCCAACTGAATTACGGCTACAGCCAGAGCTCCTGCCCTTCCAGAAGGGCCTTAAAACCTGGCTGGCAGGGCAAGTGTGGGGATCTAGGAACGTAGGGTCCCATGTTGGGTGGCTGATCTAAAGGGACAGCCACCCTTCCTGGTTCTCGCTGTTTATGTGTTGTAACTTTTTAATTTTAAAACCCTTTTAATATTTTATAAATTATAGCTTTTAACTTGAGTTCTAATTTAAATTGTAGTATGTGAAGGGTAGGATGAGATTGGTCAGTCTGTTTACACTGATTTGGGATTTTATTGTTTAAGCTATGCCTCTTTTATTCTTGTTGTAAGCCGCCCAGAGTCGGGTTTACCTGATTGGGGCGGGATAATAAATTTGAACAAATAAAAAATAAATAAATTGAGTCATTGGGTAAACTACACTGTCCCAGGCACTCCCAGAAGAAGGCAATGCTAACTCCCATCTGAGCATTCTCTACTTAGAAAACCCTAGAGAGGATATAAGTTGGAATCAACTTGACAGCATACAATATTATTTGTATTAACTGAGGTTAATTTATCCAAGCTCAACCAGCAAACCTACAGGTATGCAAGGGCTTGGGGGGGGGGATGCGTCTTAAATTATGGTTCCCCCTCCTTTCCTATAATCTTATTTTCCCTTTACAACGAGCACCAGGAACTATGCACGGATCTCCTCCCCACATTTTCCTCACAACAATCTTGTGATGTAGATTTAGCAGTGGTCACCCAATCTTACTCTGTACATTTCATGCAGATAGGGCTGTGGTGGCTCAGTGGTTAAGAAGGTCACCTTGTTAGCTGGAAGGCTGGCAAGTCGGCAGTTCAAGACCTGGGTACTGCATGATGGATTGAGCACCTGTCTCTGTCCCAGCTCTTGGGGACATGAAAGGAGTCTCATTCGGGCGTTACCTGAGTGGACTTTCTTCCACAAGAATTCTTTCAACCCAGAATAATTTCTGACATGAAATTATTATTATGCAGATAGAAAGCTGGACCTCCTAAATCCCAGCTGGACCTCCTAAATCCCAGCTGGACCTCCTAAATCCCAACCCAACATGCTTAACTGTTGCTCTCCTAAAGAAATAGAGTATCACACTGGGTGTCACATTAGCAATACACTCAAATACTGTTTTTCTGTTGCTAGTCTATCTGCAGGCTGTTTTCAATTTCCTCCCTGCATCAATCATCTTCTACCTCTTATCCTTACCTTGGCAAATTCAATGTCTATTACTGTAGCGTCTGTAGCTTCTTGGGCTAGAGGCAGGGAAGAAGACAGTGCTCCATAAAGCATGATTGTAAGTAGCAAGCTCTTCATTTTGCCTTTCAGAGTCTGTTAAACCCAGCTGTAGAATCGTAGAGTCCTTCAGTCTCTGCGAATGGATTAGTATGAGTGGTTCCAGTAGTCCTCTATATATACATTACATTTCTCCTGGAAAATCAACAGAAGCATGACTCACAACGTCATTACATCCGCTGACTTGTCAAATACAGAAAAAGCTTTTTCTTAACAAAATGACACATGGTTTATGCTACTAAATTGCAAACACCCAAGTGACGATTGCTAGGCTTCATAAGGTGGGACTTAAAAAAATTTAAATCAAAGAGAACAAAATATTTTCCTTTTAAGTCCAAGTGAATTTGCCCTCTCTTCACCCATCTCCCCATTCTTTTGCCTTTTAACAGGCTTTTGTAGATTACACTGATTTATGTGTCACTAATTTACTTTATCTAAAAGAGTTAATTTTTACTTCACATGAGGACTGTGTAAATTGTGGAAAGGCTGCCGGCAGTTTGAAGACTAAAATGTTTTACTTGGCAGAAAATTCATGAAGAGTAGCATGCTTTTTCAGATTCATGGCAGCATCTGAAGCCATGGGTTACAGTCCATGAAATCTTATGCCAATGAAAACATCTTAATTTTTTAAGATTTGCTATTGTGCTGGAACAGGCTAACATGGGTAGCCACTTGGAAATTTCTTCAGTGAAAGATATATTTTGCTGAATAAAGTGCAAAACACCTGAACTTTTAAGACTTGCTTTTGGGCTGGAACAGGCTAAACACTTGGAAATTTGTTCAATTAAAGGTATTTTGTTGTTGTTCAGTCACACAGTCGATTCTGATCCTTTGCGACCCCATGGACCACTGTCCGCCAGGCACTCCTGTCCTCCACCATTCCCCTCAACTCTCTCAGCTCTGTGCCCATTGTATCCACAACACCATCTAGCCATCTCATCTTTGGCCACCCCCTTCTTCTTTTGCCCTCAACCTTTCCAAGCATCAAGGATTTCTCAAGTGAGTCTTCTCTTCTCATTTGATGTCCAAAGTACCTTAGCTTCATCTTTAATATTTGCCCTTCTAAGGAGCAGTCAGGGTTGATTTCTTCTAAGATTGACCTATTTGTGCTCCTTGTTGTCCAGGGGACTCAAAACTCTCCTCCAACACCACATCTCAAAGGCATCTATTCTTCTGCGCTCAGCTTTCCTAATGGTCCAGCTCTCACAACCATACATTATCACAGGGAATACCATTGCTTTGACTATACAAATTTTTGTTTGCAATTTGGTGTCTCTGCTTTTCACTATGCTCCCTAGGTTTCTCATAGCTTGTCTCCCAAGAATCAGTCGCCTTTTTATTTCATGGCTGCAATCACCATCTGCAGTGATCTTTGATCCTATGAAAGTAAAATCTGTCACTGCTTCTACTTCTTCCCCATCTATTTTCCAGGGACTGATAGGGCCTGTTGCCATGATCTTGGGTTTCTTGATATTGAGTCTCAAGCCAGCTTTTTCACTTTCTTCTTTCAACCTAATCAGGAGCTTCTTTAGGTCCTCCTCACTTTCTTCCATTAGGGTGGTATCATCTGCATATTTCAAGTTGTTGATGTTTCTCCCAGCAATTTTGATCCCAAATTGTGATTCCTCCATCCCTGCATTGCGCATTATGTGTTCTGTGTATAAGTTGAATAAGCAGGGTGACAAAATGCAGCCTTGTCTTACTCCTTTTCCTATTCCAAACCACTCCGTCATTCCATAATCTGTCCTAAATGTGGCTTCTTGATTCATGTACAGATTTCTCATGAGGCATATAAGGTGTTCCGCTATTCCCATCTCTTTAATTGCCACATTTTGTTGTGGTCTACACAGTCAAAGGTATTATATTTGGCTTAATAAAGTGCAAGTCAGTCAGCCTCACAAGGAAGCTTACACCAATTCCATGGATCAAAAAAATGTTGTATAGCCCACAAATACATATGCAACATGAAATTTGTTAAACTCCCACCCCTTTTTTTGCTACAACTAATAAGATTTCCACCTTGGACATTTCAATCAAAACTAGAGATTGTGCCAATTTGAATGAAACATTTGTATCCAAATATTTTAATTTAGAAAGGGACAGAAGTGCCTGGTGGACAGTGGTCCATAGGGTCGCAAAGGGTTGGAATCGACTGTCCAACTGAACAACAAAATTTTGAATCAGTTTCTATTGTAGGAATACAGCAAACGTATGGTCCCAAAACAGCATGCCTGTAGTCACCAAACAGTGCAAAACAATACAATATACAATCTCCTCCAAGCTCTTAGCCCAAGTTCTGACAGCAAGTGAAGAAGTTCAGTGTTGGATTCCCCTTCCTTGCCCTTTCTAATCATGGAGGCATTTTCTGCACTGTCTCTCCTTTCAGGATTCTCACCTCAGAGACGTACAAATAAAAGTCAGATAGAGGTATGATAGGGACTGTTGTGGCTTAGTGGTTAAGATGCTGAACTTGATGACTGGAAGGTCAGCAGCTCAGCAGTTCGAGACCCGAGTGCTACATGATGAAGTGAGCTTCCATCTCTGTCCCAGTTCCTGCCAACCTAGCCAGGGGTTCTCAACCTATGGCCCACTGTGCCAAATAATCCAGCTCCTGACCTTGCTCCAGCCACCATAACCACTGCCTCTAGAATCAGACATGGACTCATTTACGGCCATTGTTAATGTGTTTACGACAGCCATAAATGAGTCTGCAGTAATTGAAAAAGTGTTTACGACAGCCGTGGGCGCATTTTACAGGAGGGTTTACAGTGGGGGAAACCACAAGTCTGGCCCACTCACCTATCTGAGGGATTGTAGTCCAGCCTGTGGCTGAAAAAGGCTAAGAACCCCTGGGTTAAGCAAAAATATCGTGTTGTTTCATCGCATCCATAACCTACCTGAAGGAGGTTTGCCTAAAGCAAGCCTTCCTGTTTTTTTTAAAAAAATCTTATGTTCTTATTCTCTAGTGTGCTAACACTAGAGGTAAAAATGTGTAGCTTGAGGGTGCATTAGGAATGTCTTGAATCCTCAGGATCTGTACCACTTCTGGTTCAGGAATGCGCCTTTCCCAACAGAGGGAACTCCCTGGTGGCTTAGGGGTTAAATGCTGAGCTGGAGACTGGAAGGTCTCCCACTAGAGCGGATCAGAGAGGCTCTCTAGTTGTTCCATCGTCCAGAAAGGCACGTCTCTCTGGCACAAGACGGAGGGCCTTCTCGGTGTCTGCCCTGGCCCTAATGGAACCTCCCGCCAAAGGAGTTATGTTTCCAGATGGAGCTGCTGCCCTTTAGGAAAAATTTAAAAACATGGCTGGCAGGGCAGGTTTGGGGTGCGGGAGGGACTATGACCCCAGCCTGCTGGTTAAGCCTTGCTTGCCCTCAATTAGTTTTTAGATTTTGATTTTAAAGTTTTAAATTGAGGGGTTTTTTTAGGAATGCTTTTAAGAGTGTTTTAGTGTGGTTTTTTTTTTAATGAATTGTGAGCTGCCCTGGGTTACCTCGGTGAGGAGAGCGGTTGATAGGTATGAATAATAAATAAATAAATAAATAAATAAGGTCAAGTTTTGATACCCAAGAGCTGCACTTGGGGACATGAAAGGAACCTTATTTGTAGCCTCATTTGGTTATCCCCTAAAAATTCTTTCAACCCAGAATAACCTCTGACACAAAATTATTACTATTATTACAGTGGCAGAAAGGTATGTATCATGACCAAGGAATTGACAGCCAAAAGTTGTTATGCCAAAATCCTTTCCAAACCAGACAGTTCATGTTCTTGGGAAATGCCAGAGGAAGCTAGGAAATGAAGTTTAAACAACTCCATGCCATCTGTGTAGAATCTGGAAATGCCCATGACTCTGAAAAGCTGTCATGTGGATTCATTCTGTTAGGTTACAATCCAAGGGCTCTTGGAATATTACCCAAGCAGTTAGAAGGTAGAAGACTCTGGAACAGTTTTACTCTCCAGGATTAGAGAAAGCTAAAAAACTTGGAGAAAATCTGGCCTTGGATCCTCCTCTCTGCCATTGTGGCAAAGGTGACCCAAGACATTTTGCTGTCTAAGGCGGAGCAGTGAAAGGTGTTTCCCAACCACCTAAGCTGAGATAATAGTGAGCTACCATCTCTGTCCCAGTTCCTGCCAACCTAGCAGTTAAAAAACAAGAAATTGCAAATAGATAAATAGGTACCACTTCGGTGGGAAAGGTAACAGTGTTCCATGCACTCCTGTATCTATTCATGCCTGTCACGTGTCCACAGAAACATCTGCACATGCAGACAGCGCTGGCACTTTGGCTATAAATGGAGATGAGCACCAAACTCTAGAGTCAGATACGACTGGCTTTCAAGCAAGGAGGACCTTTTAACATATATTAGTACAAGGTAGAAAATCCTAAAAGCATCTGCCTCCCTCCCTGCCTCCCACTGCCCTTCCATGAAAATAGAATCACAAAAGGTTAAGCAAAAGTATTGTGCTGTTTCATCACATCCATAACTTGCCTGAAGGATGTTTGCCTAAAGCAAATCTTCCTGTCCAAAAAAATCTGATGTTCTTATTCCCCAATGCTGGTGTGCTAAAGGTTGCCCTTGCTTGAAAGCGAGTCATATTCAACTCTAGGGTTCAGTGCTCCTCTCTGTTTTTAGCCAAAGAGCCAGCACTGTCTGCATTTGCAGCCATTTTCGTGTTTACCTTCCCACCATGTGGTACCTATTTATCTACTTGTTGTTTCTTGCTTTCAAACTGCTAGGTTGGCAGGAGCTAAGACAGAAATGGGAGCTCACTCCTTCATGTAGTACTTGGGTCTCAAACTACTGACCTGCCTACCTTCCCGTCATCAAGTTCAGTGTCTTAACCACTAAGCCACCACAGTCCTGTGCTAACAGTAGGAGAGGTAGCAAAGCATAGCTTGAGGGTGCATCATGGGCAGATTGGGGATGTCTTCTCCTTGCCCTTGCTCGAAAGCCAGTCATGTCCTACTCTAGGGGGCAGTTCTCATCTCTGTTTATAGTCAAAGAGCCAGCTCTGACTATGTCTGCAGACATTTCTGTGGTCATGTGGTAGTCGTGACTAGATGCTGAAGTACCTTGAATGCTGTCACCTTTCCCACTGAAGTGGTAATTGTTTATCTACTTGCAATTCCCCCCCCCCCTTTCATACTGCTATGTTGGCAGGAGCTGGGGCAGATGAAGGGCACTTGAATTGTTGACCTGCTGACCTTCCACTTGTCAAATTGAGTGTCTTAACCACTGCAGTCATGTTAACTTTTCTTAGTACTGTGCAAAAGGTGGCAAAGGTAAACCACTGCTGAACTCTTTTTTCCTTGAAAACCCTACGATGAGAGAGTCCAAAATGAAACTGTAAGTGACTATTAAAAGTGTTTTTCCCTGTCAGAGACCTCTGAGGCTTATGATGTTTAAAGCCCAAAGTCCTTTCACTCATCTCCACAACCCAAAAGTCAGACCAGAGTTAGACATCTAATCTTTCCTGCATTCCTGAGCCTGAGATCACCCATGGGCTGTGCTGTGGGTGAAAATGTGCTTCCCAGGCCCTCCCAAATTGCCAGTGTTGGGTTTATTGCTATGAATAAAGCACAACTAAGGCTTAGGTGTTGAATAACCTGTAACATTCTCTCCTTTCTCATCCTAGTACCTAGGACAGTGATGGCGAACCTTTCAGAGAGCAAGTGCTCAGCAGAGGGGTGGGGACAGTGCTGAGGGGAGGGAGGAAGCACTCCCATTGGGCTGCTCGACAGTGGGGTGGGGTGAACTCTGTGCTGGGGTGACAGCTCACATGCTCACAGAAAGGGCTCTGAGTGCCTCCTCTGGCACTCATGCCATAGGTTCGCCACCACTGGCCTAGGGCATTGCAATTTGTGTGTTGTCCTAATTTTTTTTTTTTTAGGAACACCTTCCTAGTTGTTTTGACGTGAATTCTATGAATGTCTTACATTTCGGTTGGGTGGTTTGACAGCTCTTGAGATGTAACAAAAATCATGTACATTTGAGAGGCTGCAACACTAAAACTAAGGCACCCATGAAAATAAGGGTTATGTCATTTGAAATATCATATCGGTAACTTTAATAATTGGTAGAACCCAAAAGCCAAAAATGCAAAGTGATGACAGCATCACTTTCAGAAGTAGCATCGGAAAAGTGACAGTTTTGCTGGGGGGTTGGTTGTCATGGGGGCAGTGAAAAAATGACCCAACCAATTCAGATGATCCAAAGTGCGTTTGAAAGAGGAAAGATTACCCTTTGTGGGGACACTTTCAGATTTGGAATTGGACTTTGGAAAAATAATCTATGAAGCATTTTACAAAAAACCACTCAAATGAGGTCACAAAAACCCAATAAAATGAGGGAAACCCATTTAGAAATGGAATATGACAATTTCCCGAGGTGGATACAGTTTGCATACAACATGTGGAGAAAAATGATGCTGAAGCAGCAATCCACAAAAAAGATATTGAGGAAAAATGTTACTTGTTAAAATGGCATGGGGGTGGGAGTGTTTGGCCGTGATCCAGAAAAACAACTGATTGGCCAATTGAAGTGATCCAAAGTGTGATTGAAAGAGTACAGAGTAATGGTTCTTTTTACATTTATACAATTTGGCTCAGACTTCAGAAACATTTCCTATGAAGGTTTAAAACAAACAAAAAACACTTTCTTTCTAACCTTTCCTTTAAAAAAAGTATATCTCCATACCAGAATAGATACATTGTGTGAGAATTGATACACTGTAGCAATTTTCTCCTTTGAAGTCATAACCAGTTTCCCTTTTGGCTTTCCCTCTTACTGAAGAACTGCTTTCAAGGAATCGTGAAAGAAAAACTCTTTTTCTTTGTGGTTTAGCTATTGAAATATTTATTAAAAATAGATCATTTGCAGTTATTCACCTGTGGTGAATTGCTGTGTGTACAGTGATCTGCTTATGGACACGTGTGCATAGTGGGTAGAGCCGGGGAGAATGGAAAATAAAGGTTAAAAGCATCTTTATTGAAAAATAATATATATATATATAATAATAAACACAATTGAAGTTGGGATTTCTGGTTTTTGGTTAACACAATGTAGCAGTTCAAAAGCAAAAAATTGCAAGAAGATAAATAGGGACCACTTTGGTGGGAAGGTAAACAGCGTTCCATACCTGCTACATGTTCATGGAAATGTCTGCAGACACAGACAGTGCTGGCTCTTTGGCTATAAACAGAGATGAGCACTGGAACCTAGAGTCGGATATGACTGGCTTTCAATCAAGGATGACCTTTACCTTAGCTCAGAAAACCTTAGATTTTATGAACATTTTATGAAAACCTTAATTTTACGAACAGAATGTCTTTATTTTCCCTCCATTTTGAAACATCACCTTTAACTAATGAAATAAATAAAATAAATAAATGAGCTAATGAGCATAATTCAACACATCGAATTCACTCAGTAAATCCATGATGATAGTGTCCGTAGACTCTACCTGCAACTTTTTTGTTGTGGCTGTTGTTTAGTCGTTCAGACTGATGCTTTGCAACACCATAGTTGCCTAGTAGTTCGAAAGCAAGAAATTGCAAGTAGATAAATAGGTACCACTTTGTTGGGAAGATAAGGATGTTCCATGTGCTCCAGTATTTAGTAATGCCTGCCATCCTTTTCTAATTTCTTCATATCTGAGGTTGAGTGATATTTTGTTCAGCAAATAATTTGGAAAATAGAAGTTCTAGAGCTTAAGTCCTGTTAGACTTCAGATCCATGAGAATGATGGATTGGGACAGAAATATCTTTTTTTTAAAAAAAAATATCATTTCAGATACAACCCTATTCATCTCTCTCTTTCTCTCTCTCTGCATGAGGGAGTATGTGTGTGGTGTGTATTTAACCTGCTACAATATTTTTTATCTTGGACACTACACATCTTGAGATCATTGGAGAAAATGTGGGATATAAATATAATAATAGTCATCATGTTCTTTAATGTTGATTCTACTTATAGAATCATAGAATCACAGACTAACTGAATTGGAAGGGGCTTATGAGGCCTTTGAGTCCCATGCCCTGCTCAGTGCAGGACTACAAATCAAAGGAGATCTGACAGATGATTGTCCAATTTTGAATTCCTCCAGTGCTGGAGCGCCCTCCACTTCCTGAGGTAATTAGTCCCACGTTTGTACTGCTCAGACAGTTAAGAAGTTTTTCTTGCTTCCTGGAACTTGAGTTCATTATTATGTGTCTTGCTCTCAGGGATGAAGGCTTTGCTGAAATCAAGATATTTTACATCTACAGCATTCCCATCATCTACCGAGGAATATACTGTACCTGATTAAAAAACCAAGATATTAGCTTGACAGGATTTGTTCTTGACAAATCCATGTTGTCTTTTATTACTGCATTTCAAGGTGCTTGCAGTGTGATAGCTTTATAATCTGCTCCACAATATTCTCTGGGATTGATTTCAGGCTCACTGATCTGTAGTTTTCCTGCTTCTTCTTTTTGCCACTTCTGAAGATAGGGACAATGTTAGCCCTCTCCTAGTCATCCAGCATTCACCAATCCTCCATTATTTCACGAAAATTATAGACAGTGGTTCTGAGATCGTTTCAGCCAGTTCTTTCAATATTCTTGGATACAGTTCATCTGGCTCTGGGAATCTGAACTCATTCAAACTAATAAGGTGTTCCTTGACTATTTGTTTATCAATCTCAAGATGCAATCCTGTCTCCTCACTTAGTTCTTCAGATTTGCCTGGGAGGTTGTATACTACTTTTTGGGCAAAGTTGAAATAGGAATTGAGTTGAAATAGGAATTATGGTGACCCTTTTTAACGTTTTCCAGGTAAAGTGGTTTACCATTCCCTTCTTAAACTGCTGTACTGGAGCCAGAATGTTGTGAGATTGATCCTGATGGCGCTCCAGATTGACTCAGCCATCCATCTTTCTCGTCTCTGGAGCCAGATACATAAACCATGGAGCTATCCAGCCAGTGAATATAAATATAACCAGGAAAAATAACGAAAATTGATAGCGGTCCATTTCATTCAACACTTTATAGTAGGAAATTATAAATTGTGATTAAGAAGCTCACCTTGTTAGCTGGAAGGTTGACATGTTTTTTGAGACCTGGGTACTTCATGATGGAATGAGTGGCTATCTCTATCCCAGATCCTGCCAACCTAGCAGTTCAAAAGCAAGAAACTGCAAGAAGATAAATAGGGACCACTTCAGTGGGAAAAGATTTTGGGGACATGAAGGGATCCTCATTCAGGCATCCCCTGAGTGGAGTTTCTCCAGCAAAAATCCTTTTAACAAAAAAATAATAATTTTAATTTTTAAAAAAAATAAATTTCACACTTATATCCCACCCAATCAGAAACCTGACTTAGGGTGGCTCAGATGTAACTATCAAAAATACAGTAATACAATATATACACACACAAATTATACAATACATGTCCTACAAAACCAGCACATAACAATAATAATACATAACCAATATCCTATATATAGTAATAATATGCACAAAAATTATATCATACATATACTACAGAAACAGCCCATAACAATACTAATAATATACAACCCTATAACACAGAGGCCTCTCCACCTTGGCCAAAAGCAAGTCCAGAGAGCGGGGTGGCAAGATCCTGCCGCCCACCACCGTAGAGTCATCTTTAAGTCCAGTGGATGGGGCGCCGGCAATGGAGTGGCCTGTGGGCCCACAGATGTGGTGTTCTCTCTGTCTGGCTGAGGAGAGTCCAGGGCAGAGGTAGAGAAGTCCCATTGCCCGTTGCCACGGCGTCCTTTTGAGCTGACCGGGAGGGGCAGTGTGCCGGCGATGGAGTGGCCCCAGTGCCCACAGCTGTGGCATTATCTCCATCTCTCCTTTATGTGCTTCTAACATGATAAAAATATATACAGTACAGGAAATCGAGAAGAATATAATAAAATTTGAATAAAATAGCTGTTCAAATGGTGACTAGCTGTGTTTGCTGATTAATACACTACACCATTTCGAGATATTTTTATTCATTTGTTTTGCTCAGACAAGCCCACACATACACATAGCTATTTTACAGATTGAATGAAAAGATATAGAGCAATATACATGCAGAAGCTCCTTTGTTTACTGTAAGCATAGCTGTGGCTTCAAATAAATTTCCTCACAACCGGCATGTAAACACAGGCTGTTTCCTGCAGGAACTGACTCAGAAAATGTCCTCTCTGACTGCTTCTCCAGGGGTGAAAAGCCACACTCTTTTCTTTCTGGCACACCTGTGGTGGTAAAGAGTAAGGAGGTGAGACAAGCAGTGGCGACCTGTGTGGGAAAGAAAAATGCAGTCTTGACTCTCCCTCACACCCTTCATCTGACAATCTCAATCAATTCCTGGCAGCGTTTGAATGATGCAAAATAAGCAACGGTTAACAAGAAAATGTGTTCTTTCTCATTCGTGCAAGCTGTCAAAAGGCAGAAAGTTTCAAGGAAAGCTTTGAGCGTTTGCTGTCTGAGGAGAATATTGAATGACTCCTACTTCTTCTCCATTTTGTCTATAAACACAAGCATTTTTTCTATAGATTCCCCACCCACCACGATTTTAGTGTGGGATCCATTTTTCTTCATCATCCGTGTCTAGGCCAGACGTGAAACTGCCAAATTGAAGGCACCTTTGGTGAGTTCATTCTGCAGTTCCTTTCACCTGACCTAGTGTGAGAAAGATTAGTCAGCAATACAAGGTTTCTGTTACCAGAGTATGGCCAATTGTGGTTCAAAAATACAACAATCTTTGAGGAGGAGGCTCTTTCTGTGTACCCCTATGTGACCCATTAAATTGCTTTTGCAAGAGTGGGAGTACAAAGAGTGGGGAAAAGAGGAAGGTTGTACAGTATTTTCTTTTAATTTTCCCCTCTCTGTGTGCTCCTTTTGATTACAGTAAAGACAATCTCAGAGGCTGCGGCAGCTTAGTGATTAAGTCACTGAGCTTGATGACCAGAAAGTCAGCAGGTCAGCAATTTGAGACCCAAGTACTGTGTGGCGGAGCAAGCTTCCATCTCTGTCCCAGCTCCTGCCAACCTAGCAGTTTGAAAGCAAGAAATTGCAAGTAGATAAATAAGGACCACTTTGGTGGGAAAGGTAACAGCGTTCTGTGCATGCCAACCACATGGCCATGGAAAAGTCTGCGAATGCAGACAGTGCTGGCTCTTTGACTATAAACAAAGAAGTGCACCACCCCTAGAGTCGAACACCACTGGCTTTTGAGCATGAGAGCCCTTTACCTCTTTTGTTAAAAAGACAATCTACCTGTGTAAACAGGGCGTAGCTTAGTCGGCTGAAAGAACAGTGAGGCAACCATATGTTTTCATGAAATTCAAAACTTCTAAGTGACTTTTGGGAACTTGTAAGTGACTTTTGGGAACTACATAACAGGGAGGTACAACATGATCTACTCCGTGCTGGGAATAATGTATCTAGTGAACATATCAGTGCCAATAGATGGGCATTTTGATCTGGTGCCTTTTTTTCTTTTTGATATGGATTGTATTAACATTTGCAAATCTCTTCATAAAAAAGATAGACAGATATAAAGAATTTTAGAAATTAATTTGGGGGGAAATGCTGATCTGACTGTTTTGCTTAAGATGCTGAACTTGATGACTGGAAGGTCGGCAGGTCAGCAGATTGAGACCCATGACAGAGTGAGCTCCCATCGTTTCTATCCAAGCTCCTGTCAACCTAGCAGTTCAAAAGCAAGAAATTGCGGGTAGATAAATAGATGCTACCACACCGTGTGCGGAGCCTATGCTATGGGTGGAGCCTATGTCATGGGTGGTGCCTACATCATGGGTGGAGCCTATGTCATGGGCAATCTAGTCATGCCTGCCATATGGCCAAGTATACATCTGCAAACATAGGCAGCACTGGCTCTTTGGCTATAAACAGAGATGAGCACTGAACCCTAGAGTCAGATGTGACTGGCTTTCGAGGAAGGATGACCTTTACTTTACCTTTACTTTTATCTGTTTGGTAAAAGCATGTATGCATACATATTAACTGGAAGATTCAGAGAATTACAGTAAAAAAAAAGATTGGGTATTCCAAGCTCTTCACAAATCTTGATTTGCAAAGTGACATGAATGTGCACTTAGCAGATGCTTAGCTAGTCCTATGCTAAGTATCTCTCTGTGGAAACCAGGATCTAATTTTTCTCCCCACCTCCGTCACCCGATCTTGCCCACCACATCATCTCATGAAAGCTTAGTGTCCCTTTCAAAAATGGTTCTAAAAATGACCTTTGTAGGGGACAACCAGACAGGAGTTTTAAGCATCCGCTACCTATCCATTCTGCTTGATTCTTCTTTCCAAGTTCTTTATGGGATTGAGCAATTTGTGTTGGCTTCACTGGATGCAGCTGCACTCTTAGTTCCATCTAAAGCAAACATCTAAACATATGCACTGAACCGAGATAATTGACATTGGTTCAAGTGACTCTCTGTTCAGTCAAAACAAGCCTGCAATAATTGGCTTCAGGGCTGTTAGTGTAATTATGACACACGGAATGGAAACTAACAAAATGAAGGAGTTTTGGAAATTCCATGAGTTGGTACCAGGGTTTTCAGTCATTAGGACTTTCCCCCAAATTGAGAAACCAATATCAAAGGCTTGTAGGGTTCTAGGAGGGTTCTAGGAGGCATTCTGCCTTCCAACCCCATACTCTTAACCACATTGGAACACTAAACTTTGTTCCCTCTGTGATCTCCCCATGGATGCATATTCTAGGTATTACCTATTTAGGATTCCACCCATTGTAAGCTCCTAGTTGCTTGTGACTCTATAAAATGTCAGGCTACAAGTGATAGTATCCAGAATGACTTTGATTTGTACTGATCTGGACTATTTTGGCACGCCTAGTGGGTAAAATAGATTTGTTGATCAATTGTGGAGGACTGGGTTGAATTGAACAGCCACCACCACCACCATCACCACAACCACCACAAGAAAAGCATCTGATTCAAAGAGGGCCATTTGGGGAAGAAAACATGCAGGCCCCAGCTTCCTACCTTTGAAGTTTAAAAAGATACAGCCTGCTGTCTTTCTCCCATTTAACAGCTAACCAGCCTGGCTTTAACACCATGGCATGTGCATTTGGTTGAAGATGTGACCTGTGAGTTATGAAAGCTTGCAATGTTTTGTTTTTTGAGTCACTCTATAAAAGGTATTGCCTTCTTTGTGCAATTGTTTGATTATTCAGACAGGGTTCCCCTTGCAGACCTACTGTAAACTCCAATGTGGTCTAAATTTCAGAAGCCAGAATTCTCTCTGGAATCCACTTATATAAATTTCAAAGTCATTTTTCTCCCCATAGGAGAAACGAAGCTGTTCAGAGAAATTAAAATAATATAATAACAAATTAAAATTCAATACAAAACTATATACTAAACTAAAAAACCCAAACATTAATCTCGATTTTTAAAAAATGATTTTTACAAGCATTTACAAAATTAAAAATACCATATATGGTGGTGTACAAGACGACTCGGTGTATAAGACGACCCCCCCCCCCCACATTTCCACTCAAAATATAGAGTTTGTTATATACTCGCTGTATTAGACTACCCCCTCTTCGGCACACCTTCCTCACACCAAATAAAACGTAAAAGAACATCAGATTTGATTTCAACATGTTAATTTATATTCACATACTTATGACATGCAGAAAAACTGTCACAAGGCTGTATGTTATCAAACATGTACAGTAAACATAAAACAGTGCAAGTTTATTAAAAGTAATTCACCAAAGACAATTCACTAAAGCTGAATGGAACAATAAACCTATGGGAGCTGCCATGCTGTTTGTTTTCTAATCTGTTAACCAAACTGGAACTGTCAATGATAGAAGGAAGATAACAAATAGAGGGAGAGAGCAAGTGCCAGGCAAGTCCCTAGCAAGTTTGCTGGCGTGACAGTTTCCCTTTAAAAGCCTTCAAACTCCTGTTTGTCATCTGATATTAAAAGTTGTTATCCGATCCATCCCATAGGACCTTAACATTATTCGATGCAATTCTCCTCCCCAGATTGCTTAACATTATGTGAGGAAAACGTTATCAGAGGTATTACTGTATTTTATTCAACTGAAGTGTACCCGGCATACAAGACGACCCCCCCCCCCACTTGGAGGCATGTTTTTCAGGGGTAAAAAGTCATCTTATACACCAGCATATACGGTATTTATTTTTCATCAATAGCGCCTGCCTAACTGTAGATCAAGCTAGTCTGAAAAGGAGGGCCTCTGCCTGACAAGGGAAAGACAAGGAAGAGGGGGATGGGATGGTTCTCATGTCATCGCCAAATAAGCTTGGAAAGATGGTGGAACTAGGAGAAAAGACCAGCCTTGTCTGTGACTATGCTACAGTTTTGGAATATTCTCCCAACCAGTGGTGGGATGTCAAAAATTTTACTACCCCACCGTGATGTCATCACAGTGTGGGCGGAGCTAACATCATGATGTCATGGGCGGGGCCAAAGAAGAAGAAAAAAGCACACACACACACACACACACCACTCAACACACACACACACACACACACACACACACACCACAAACCCGTAAATAAAATAAATAAATGAATAAATAAAAATTACATTAAAATACACCCACACACCCACCCCAAACATAAATCAACCCACCCACCCCAAACACAATCACATCACTTACCAGTTAGTATAAGTGCCTGGGCAGCACCATGTTGCAAGATGGATATGGTCATCGTACTGGTTCTCTAGGATAATATGCCTTAATGTAAATGTAAAACTGCTGTACCTCCTTAAGGGTTCTCCAATTGGAACAGCAATTGGAACAGCACAGGTGTAGCTTATTGATGGGGTAACTCTAAGACTTTGTTTAAAAACCCCAAGCCAGGCCGCCAGGCCTTTTTAGGAACAGTGGTAGTACGTCAATATAGGTAAAGGTATTAAATACACATTAAAATACACACAGGCACACCACATCCAAAGGGGAGTTACTTACCCTGGTGCGCATGCGCAGTGGGAGAACCAGTGAAAAGGTAAGCCCCGAAGGTGGTTCCCCCCAAAAGCTGCTGCCGGTTCTCCGGGACACTGGGAAAAGTTACTACCGGTTCTGGCGAAGTGGTGCGAACCTGTTACATCCCATCACTGCTCCCAACTGAGATAATAATTTGAGGGCCCCTGTTTATGTCCTTGAATCAAAAATTGCAATTGCAGTAGCAATTACACTTATATACTGCCCCCTAGGGGGCTGCAGTGGCTCAAGTGGCTAAGACGCTGACTGGAAGGCGGGAGGTCAGCAGTTCGATTCCTGAGTACTGCAGGACAGAATGAGTTCCCATCTCTTTCCTAGCTCCTGCCAACCTAGCAGTCTGAAAGCAAGAAATTGCAAGTAAATAAATAGGGACCACTTTGATGGGTAGGTAAATGGCATTCTAGGCATGCCTGCCACATGACTACAGAAATGTCTGCAGAAGCAGACAGCGCTGGCTCTTCATCTTTGAAACACAGATGAGCATTGAACCCTAGAGTCAGATACGACTGTTTTTCAAGCAAGGGTGACCTTGATCTTTATCACCCATAGCGCTTAGTGCACTCTCTGGTTGTTCACAAGATAGTTATCATCAACACGCTTGGTACTCATTTCACTGACCTCAGAAAAATGGAAGGTTGAGTCACCCTTGATTCCCATCAGAATTGAACTCACAACCTTTTGGTTGCACTACAGCAGTTTAACCACTGCATTACCAGGGCTCATTATGGGAAATGGGAAACATGTTTATTTTATGGTCTTTTATCTTATTTTAGATCATATTGTTATCCAATTTTCCTGTGATTCACACTGTACTAATGTAGTTTGTTGCTTTTAAGTTCCCACTTTGTTTGTATTATGTTTTATGTTTATCACACAGTGAATATTGTCATCAATCTCTCATTAACAACTGTGACTTCATCAAAAAAAAGAGTGGGACAGAAAAAACAACAAAGCTAATAATAGATAACTACTAGCACTGCTGCAGGGACTGCTGTTGCTTAGTGGTTAAGATGCTGAACTTTATGGCTGAAAGGTTGGCAGGTCAGCAGGTCAAGACCTGAGTGCTGCACGACTGATTAAGCTTCCGTCTCTGTTCCAGCTCCTGCCAACCTAGCAGTTTGAAAGCAAGAAATTGCAAGCAGATAAATAGGGACCACTTTAGTGGAAAGGTAAAAAGCATTCCGTGCACTACGATGTCTAGTCATGCCTGCCACAGAAAGTGCTGGTTCTTTGGCTGTAAGCAGAGATGAGCACTGAACCCTAGAGCCGGATATGACTGCCTTTTGAGCAATGGTGCCCTTTACCTTTACCTTTTACTAGTACTGCTACAGTGTTGGGCAGCCAAAAAATTTACTACCACACTGTGGGCAAAGCCTATGTCATGGGCAGAGCCAATGTCATGGGCAGAACCAACATCATGACATCATGGGCAGAGCCAACATCATGACATCATGGGCGGAGCCAATGTCATGGGCAGAGCCAAAGTAAAAAAACCCATAAAAATAAGTGCACATAAAATACAAATTAAATAGACATAAAAACACATAAAAATACACATCAAAAATAAATACACATTAAATACTCATAAAACACATATACCAATGAAGATTTAATTTTGGCCAACAACACAGTCAAGAAAGTGGCTTCATTTTGGCAGTCTGTGCTGCCTCAGTGGTTAACAAGCTTGCCTTGTTAGCTGGAACATTGGCAATTCGACAGTTCAAGACTCGGGTACTGCATGATGGAATGAGCGCCTGTCTCTGTCCCAGCTCCTGCCAACCTAGCAGGTCGAAAGCAAGAAATTGCAAGTACTGTAGATAAATAGGGACCACTTTGGTGGGAAAAGATCTTGGGGACGTGAAAGGAGCCTCATTCAGGTGTCCCTTGAGGGGAGTTCCTCCAGCAAAAATCATTTCAACCCAGAATAATTTATGGCACAAAATTATTATTATTATTTTGGCAGTGTAAAGTTTGATCTGTACAGTTTAGCATCTTAACCACTAAGCCATTGCAGTTAGTTTTCTTTAAATTCTATTTATCCCAACTTAGGTGGTTGAGGAACACCTTTTGCTGCTCCGCCTTAGACAGCAAAATGTCTTGGATCACCTCTACCACAATGGCAGAAAGGAGGATCCAAGGTCATATTTTCTACAAATTTTCAGCTTTCTCTAATCTTGGAGAGTAAAATTGTTCCAGAGTCCTCTACAGTGATGGGATGATAAAAAATTTTAGTACCCCAAACTGATGTCATCACAGTGGGGGCGGAGCTAACGTCATGACATCATGGGTGGAGCCAACATTATGACGTCATGACGTTGTAGGCGGGGCCAAAAATAAAATAAATAAAATAAAAATAAAACACATACACCCCTCAACCCACACACACAAAACCGTTAATAAAATAAATAAATAAAATAATAATTAAATAAAAATACACCCAAACACCCACCCACCCCAAACACAAACCCCACTTACAATGGGGACCGTTGGGGCTGGCCCCGAGCCTCGGCGCCCAGCGGCGGCGCGCCTAGCCGGGTGGCCAAGGGCCTCCCGGCCACAACCCTCCATGGGCAGCCCTGAGCCTCGGCACCCATCGGTGGCATGCCTAGCTGGGCGGCCCAGGGCTCCCGACCGCAATGCTCCACAGGCGGCCTCGAGCCTCGGCGCCCGTGCGCCTAGCCGGGCGGCCCAGGGCTCCCGGCCGCAACCCTCCACGGGCAGCCCTGAGCCTCGGTACCCATCGGCGGCGCGCCTAGCCGGGCGGCCCAGGGCTCCCGAACGGAACTCTCCACGGGCTGCCCCGAGCCTCGGCGCCCGGCGGCGCTCCTAGCCGGGCGACCCAGGGCTCCCGGCCGCAACTCTCCACGGGCTGTGGCTCAGGGCTGCCCGTGGAGAGTTGCGGCTGGGAGCCCTGGGCCACCCGGCTAGGCGCGCCGCCGGGCAGCGAGGCTTGGGGCGCCGGTGGAGAGTTGTGGCCGGGAGCCCTGAGCCGCCCGGCTAGGCCCGCCGCCGGGCAGCGAGGCTTGGGGCGCCCGTGGAGAGTTGTGGCCGGGAGCCCTGGGCCGCCCAGCTAGGCGCGCCACCGGGCACTGTGGCTCAGGGCTGCCCGTGGAGAGTTGCGGCTGGGAGCCCTGGGCCGCCCGGCTAGGCGCGCCGCCGGGCAGCGAGGCTTGGGGCGCCCGTGGAGAGTTGCGGCCGGGAGCCCTGGGCCGCCCGGCTAGGCACGCCGCCGGGCAGCGAGGCTTGGGGCGCCCGTGGAGAGTTGCAGCCGGGAGCCCTGGGCCGCCCGGCTAGGTGCGCCGTCGGGCGCTGTGGCTCGGGGCTGCCCGTGGAGAGTTGCGGCTGGGAGCCCTGGGCCGCCCGGCTAGGCGCGCAGCCGGGCAGCGAGGCTTGGGGCACCCGTGGAGAGTTGCGGCCGGGAGCCCTGGGCAGCCCGGCTAGGCCCGCCGCCGGGCAGCGACGCTTGGGGTGCTCGTGGAGAGTTGCAGCCGGGAGCCCTGGGCCGCCCGGCTAGGTGCGCCGTCGGGCGCTGTGGCTCGGGGCTGCCCGTGGAGAGTTGCGGCTGGGAGCCCTGGGCCGCCCGGCTAGGCGCGCAGCCGGGCAGCGAGGCTTGGGGCACCCGTGGAGAGTTGCGGCCGGGAGCCCTGGGCAGCCCGGCTAGGCCCGCCGCCGGGCAGCGACGCTTGGGGTGCTCGTGGAGAGTTGCGGCCGGGAGGCCCTGGGCCGCCCGGCTAGGCACGGCTCCTCCTCCTAAGCCCTCCGCCACTGCCGGAGCCACTCCAAAATGGTCCGGCTCCGGCAAAAACAAGTGCGCATGCGCAGAAACGGAATCTGATGCATGCGCAATTCAAAATTGCAGCACACATGCGTCAGATTGACTTCTGCGCATGCGCACTAAATTGGAGCCATTTTGGCTCCAATTAAAAAAAAATTTCTTTTTTTCAGGCGTCCGGAACCGGACGACTTAAAAATGGACTACCCTCTCGGAGAACCCTCCGAAATTGTTCTTACCGGTTCCAGGGAACCGGATGGAACCGGGGTCATCCCATCACTGGTCCTCTACCTTCTAATCCCTTGGTACTATTCCAAGAGCCCTTGAATTGTAACCTAACAGAATGAATCCACATGTCAGCTTTTCAGAGTCATGGGCATTTCCAGATTCTACACAGATGGCATGGAGTTGTTTAAACTTCATTTCCTAGCTTCCTCTGGCATTTCCCTTGAACATGAGATGTCTGGTTTGGAAAGGATTTTGGCATAACAACTTTCAGCTGTCAATCCCTTGGAAACGTTACATGCCTCTCTGCCATTGATGACAAAGACCCACTTAATTTTTTTAATGCCTCACCAAATCTCTGCATATAGCAGATTACTAACAATGTCTGGGAATTTTGTTTGGTTTTGTCACTCTGCACTGCAATTATGTAAATGTCTCCTACACCTAAATGAGCAATTCAGAAGGATCTCTTTTAGCACAGTCTCCACCTTTATATTTCTGCACTGAATCTCACAAGTAGCTTAACTGTCACAGACTAGACTAGGGATTCTCAACCTGTGGCCCGTGGGCTGGATGCGGCCAACGACACCATTTCATGTGGCCCCCTACCACCTCCACCACACCAGGAAGTGCCATATGGTGGAGGAAGGGCAAAATGGCTATCTGGCCCCTGGAGCTGTTTGAGGGAGCATGACCCAACCCCTGGCTTTAAAAAGGTTGAGAACCCTCACAAGTGAAAGATCTCCAGCTCCCTGAACCATTTCTCAGCAGCTTTACTTTTTTTATCTTTTACCCTCTTGCTCATCTGTCCATGGACATACAAAGTTTGTGAATATTTACATGGTCCAACATTCAAGAAAAGCAACACTGGTTTAATATTGGCTGGTATAAAAATTGACTTAGAACAATGTGAGAAGCTATGGCTCTTTTAGAACCTTAACCTCTCAAATGTAACCATTTCTCCCTTTCCAGTCAAAGACATTCTTTGTAAACCCCACTATGATGCTACAGAACATTCACCAGTGTTTCCACCATGAAGGAAATCATCAGAGAATGTGCCTATCATGCTGCTGATAAGCCTTGTGATGCTGTCAGCATTAGGATAAGGCTAGTGATGTTACAAGTGAACACTAAAATAAATAAATAAAGAGCTTAGGGCATTAAACTGTTATGCTGCAATTTGCTTTGTTTAAAAATGTTGTTGTTTTTGAAGGGCAGAAGAGAATCCATGATGTCTCTTGTGTGAATGTGAAACATCAACACATTTTATTAGTGCTGTCCAATTTCACTGCACAACAACAATTTTGCTACTGAAAATAACACATGTGATTTACATGATATTGAGTGTGCTGATTCCAAATCTGAACTCAGAATTTGCCTATCGTGTACAGATTTTAAGGTGTGCAATAGCTGTTCAAATGGTCGGTAATTGGGTAATGTATTTTTACATGGGAACGTTATAACAGTTTCAGCTACCACTATACCTGCTGCTGCTTCAGCTGAATCACATTCCTTGGTGGCATGCATGTTCCAGCAGCACTGGGCATGTCTGGGCAAATCAGTGAGCTGACATCAAAAATAGGTATACAGTATAAGGAAAGATGGACCAAGGGCTTGTCTCTAGTGCAAAACCATCTTATAGCATAGTACAGCTAGGCCATAGCGAGTCTGTTTTGAGCTAAAGATGAGTAGGCGCAGCTGTGTTAATAAACCAGACAATTAAGTTTTTGTATTAGCAAAGTTTAATGTATTACCTTCTCCTCTCTGGGAAGTAAGGTATAATAACCCCAACGATGCATGTTTATGCCCTAGTGAGGTGGGCTTGGTGGAGACAGTAGACAGAGCATGTATTGTTGCACTCTTCCTTTTATAGTTGTTTCCATAATATTTTTATATATCCAATCCTGCAACTTATCCCTGGAAGAACTGATGAGAATTACGGTATATACACTATCTGCTGGTGGATCAGTGCCCACTGCTGATGATTAAAGTGGCCATTTTTAATGCAGCAACATTAGCTTGTTGGCAAGAAATGGTATTATGAAATTTTATCATTTTCATTTTATTAACCTTTTATTTTTATGAATTAATAATATGTAGTGCACACTTGAGGGACTGCAGTGGCTTAGTGGTTAAGGTACTGAACTCGATGGTTGGAAGGCCAGCAGGTCAGCAGTTCGAGACCCAAGTATTGCATGACTGAGTGAGCTCCCATCTCTGTCTCAACTCCTGCCAACATAGCAGTATGAAAGCAAATTACAAGTAGATAAATAGGTACCACTTGGTGGGAAGGTAAAACAGTGTTCCATGCACATGTCATGCCTGCCACGTGTCCATGGAAACATCTGCAGATGCAGACAGTATTGGCTCATTGGCTATAAACAGAGATGAGCACTGAACCCTAGAGTTGGATATGAATGGCTTTCAAGCAAGGGCGACCTTCAGTGCACACTTATTTGTATTTAATAATAGCTTCTACTACTGTATATGATTTTCCTACTGATTTGTATTTGGTAGGTTGATCGCAAGAAAGGAGTTGAAACTGAAAGATGATGTTTGTCATGTGAGCCAAAGGTTTGTTGTTGTGCTGAGGGAGCCATTATCTGAATAATATTATTGTGTGATTTATAGGACCTCCTCCAGTGCCCACTTTGTTCAGATGAAGAAAAAAGGTAAAAAGACAGGATAGTTTTAATATTTAAATAAAACATTACCCATCTCAGGAAATGTGTCTTGAACATTTTCTGACTTCCAAAAGTGTTTAGAGGAAAGGAAGGATGAGAAATTTAAAGGGTCAAACACATGATCTGCAACTGATCCAAGGTTCAGTTCTGAGTGGTCGAAATTTGTGGCTGAAAATGTTTAATAAAGAAAAGAGATGGACAGACACACATATACACCAACACCATTAGCAGGGAAATGGATCTCTCAGATAGCAACAGTCCACCAGAATCAGATTATCAACATGTTTAGATGTTATGTAATGAAGAAGCAATACTTGTTAAGGGAAAATGTCTAGGACAGAGGTGCCCAAACTTTTCAGGCCATCGGCTAGGCATGTGGTTCAGCGGGCCAGTCATGTGGTTCAGTGGGCCGGTTACATGGTTCTTCCCACTGGAAGCAGAAGTAAAAATGTGCCTTGCAATCTATTTTGCAACAGGATGAGATAGATTTTAAGATCCCATTTTCTCTGCTTAAACTAGGAGTGTTTAAACGACAGCCTGTGGGCCAGATCTGGTCCCCGATGCCAATTTATCCGGCCCACACCACCTTTGTATAATGTATGGGTGCATTTTACTTCTGGGAGCGACAAGAGTGGCACGGGCTTGATGAATTGGCATCTGTGGCCAGATCTGGCCCACAGGCTGCAGTTTGAGCACCCCTGGTCTAGGAACAGCCAAGGTAAGGATGATCTGGAAATAAATACTATTGTACCATTAATTCTCATTTGCTTTTGAGCACTGCTGCATTATTTTCATTTATGTCTCCTTCTAGAACTGATACAATTTAAGTACAGCTTCCAAAGTGAATTATAATTTTAAAAAAGGATGAGTGTGTGAATATACTAGGCTTCATCTAAGGATAAACAAATCACTTTATTTATAAATCTATGTCATATCCACCTCTCTACTATGTGATATGTTATAACAGGAGATACATAGTTTTGAAACACATTGTGTAACTAAATACACATTATATAATCTAATTAAGGTACACATGGATCATCACAATAATGCACGCTTCCAGATTTCTGTAGGGCATTACAACTTTATGGAGCTCAAATATGTAATCATGAGTGTACAAGTATAGGACTTGTTAGTAAAATATGCTGTGTTTGTAATGGGGATGATTCAGAACCTATGCAAAACCTGAAGTACATTCTGAATTTAAATTTCAGTGACACCCTGGACACAATAAGTGGCAATTTTAGAGAAAGATTCAATAGGGACTTACAGGCCACCCTGTAGAGTACTGTGTCCAATTCTGGGCACTGCACTTCAAGAAAGATGCAAATAAATTAGAGCAGGTACAGAGAAGGGCAACAAAGGATGATCAGAGGACAGGAAACTAAGGCATATGAGGAAAGACTGAAGGAATTGTGTATGTTTAGCCTTGAGAAAAGGAGACCAAGAGGGGATATGATAGCATTCTTCAAATACAGTACCTAAAAGACAATCATAAAGAGGAAAAGAAGGTTCTGTTCTCCATCATCACGGAGTGCAGGATGCGTAATAACAGGTTGGAACTACAGGAAGCCATCTCCTTTCCCCATCTTCTAATTTAATTTTGCTCTTGCACATTCTCAAGAATGATCTTGCCATAAAGCTCTTCCTAGATCTGAGTCAGTGGACTTGAGGCTCATATCTGTTGAGAGGGTATCATGGGCCATTCTCTTGCTTAGTTCTCTCAGGAACAGATTAGCAAGCAATAAAAACAAAGATTGTAAAGGAGCAGGAAAGCAAAGCATATTAAACTACTTTCCATACATCCTTCCCTTTAATTTCTCTTTCATGCAGGACTTTGGAGACTTTTGTTTGGTGAAATGAAAAGTAGATGGTTGGTTTCCTGTGAAATAGTTATGAAAATAGCAATGGCTAAAGATGCCCATACCTGATGCTTCTGCCCTGGAAAAACCATCCTTTTTATAGTATCATAGAATGACTGAGTTGGAAAGGGCCTTTTAGGCCAGGGGTTCCCAAAATTTACAAGCCGCGACCAGGTCACACTCTCTCAGTCAGCTTCAAGGGCCAGATGGCCATTTTGCCCTGCCTGCACAGTGGGGCTGGCCATATTTTCCCAACAGCTTCAAAGGGGCAGTTATTTTGCTTCTCAAATGTCCTTGGAGGGATGGGGGTCACATGAAATGGCACAGTGGGCCAGATCTGGCCCACAGGCCTTAGATTGGAAACCCCTGTTTTAGGCCATTGATTCCAACTCTCTGTTCAGTCTTTATTTCTTAAAGCAGGGGTGCCCAAACTTTTCGAGCCAAGGGACAGTCACATGGTTGAGTATACTAGTCACATGGTTCCTCCCACCAGAAGCAGAAGTAAATTGTGCATGTGTGGGTGCGTTATGTGTCCATGCATATGAGTTTGTTTCTGCTTCTGGGAGTGGTGAGGGCAGTGTGGGCCAAATGAATTGGTGTCAGGGTCTGGATGCGGCCTGTGGGCTATAGTTTGGGCACCCCTTTGTTAAAGATTTCCAATTTCTTGATCTTATTTTTTTACCGTAATTACCCAGCATGATGCCAATTAAAAGCAGGAAAAAGGTGACATCTAGTGTTGGTTTGGTGGGCTTTTTATTTTCTTCTGATGTGGGTATAAAGAATTCTTTTCAATTAATATTTGTTTTCCATTTTCTGAACATAATATTTATTTATTTATTTATTTATTTATTTATTTATTTATTTATTGCATTTATATCCCACCCATATGGGATATTTTCCTACAACATAATAATGTTTTTAAACATTCTAAATATATTGAAATAAATAAATAAATAAAGCATATGGTGTTCGCTGTTAGCATGTCCATTCATGTCTGTTTTATGGCTGAACATACCGAGGAATATTAATTTTATTAGAAAATTCTTTATATTAATTAAATGTGTATTAGAAAAGTTACGGATGTTTGTAGATATAAATGCATTTTTAAACTATACTATGGTAACTTGGAACTTGGCTGATGAATGGACATGCTAACAGCGAACACCATATGCTTTATTTATTTATTTTATTTCAATATATTTAGAATGTTTAAAAACATTATTATATGCTCTCACTGTAACTAAAAGGCATGCTTTAATTTTGGAGAGATAAATATTCACTGTCCCTTTTCAGTAGTCTCAATATCTTAGTACTGTACTTTAGTAAAGGTAAAGGTCTCCCTTGCTTAAGAGCCAGCACTGTCTGCATCTGCAGATGTTTCCATGGTCATGTGGCAGGTATGACTATATGCGGAGTGCATGGAATCCTGCTATATTTCCTCCTGAAGTGGTACCTATTTATCTACTTGCAATTCCTTGCTTTCAGACTGTTAGGTTGGCAAGAGCTGGGACAGATGACGGGATCTCACTCCATGCTGAACTCAGCATCTTAACCACTAAGTAGTACTTTAGCTAGCTCCAAATACCTATTTGTCCTCCTGAGTTTCATTGCAAAACCACGGGCATCCTGTCTCCAAAACCACGGGCATGTCTGTCACCCAGACATGCACCAAACATGCAAATGGAGGGGCGGGGGGGGGCGCATATGTGATTTAGGCAATGGGAAGACTGAATGCAAAAAAGAGTAAATTTTAACTGAATACACAATTGCAGAAAACTAGAAGTACAATCAAACCTCGCATAAAGAGTGCCTCGCTTAAAGAGTAACTCGCTTAAAAAGCAGAATTTTCTCTGAATGTTTGCTTCGCTTAACAAATAAAGCCAACCAAAAACTTGCTTAACAAATAAATTGGGGTTCGCAATTCCCCCCCCCCCCACAATTGGTCACTTACAATGGTGTTTTGCTTAAAGAGCAAACTCGCTTAAAGAGCAATCCTGTGGAATGCATTATGCTCTTTAAGCGAGGTACAACTGTATTGCTTTGCCGATGAAAAAGAAGAAATAAATTCTCACACCAGAGTGGGAGGAGAGTGCAGGTGGGATATGGGAAAACAATAAAACTGAGACAGAGATATTCGCATCCCTTGGTACCCTTTTTCTAAAATACTGTACCGTACTACTTAATGTATCTAATGCCTATATTTTAGTTGTGTGTGTGTGTAGGGAGAATATGAGGGAAGATATCAGGCAGACCTAGTTCTATTCCCTGCAACGCAAGTGCTTTAAAGTGGCCCTCTGCCTTCAAACAGCTCCAGAGGACATTCTGATCTCTTGCCCAGTACTGTATGGGTTTTGCCCTTATAGCACTTTCCCCTCTTCAGCACCTCACAAATCCATATATAGTTTAATCCCCAAAAGCAACTGAATAGATGGAGGTAGTCTGAAACACTGTTTATGTGAATGGTGTAGGCTCTGCATCATATCCAGTACTGATGAAATACAGTGTCCGGAAAACACCCCACTCTGCTTCTCAAGATTTTAATAGAAGTGAACTCATTATCCTGCCTTTAGCGAGGGACATGACCATAGGGAGATTCCACAAGACAGGAAAAATAATCGGTATATCCCAGAGTAAAGATGCTGTCATGACAGCCCCTCTGATAAAATCATTTCCTCAAACCAAATCTCATAGAATCATTTCCTATTTATAAACCACAGGTTTCTTTCATCATTCATGTGTGTTTGGAAAATACAGGGGCACAGAGAGGCAGTGAAATGCCTGTGAATTTGGGGAATGGGTTGGTGTAATCAAAAGTTTCTAAGATCATATCCTCTTCTTAGTCACATATCCTTCTTTCTTTGGCTGTGTATTTTCTTTTTTCTTCATGAGAGTATATGTGTGTGGTCATAAACAGTGTAATGCAACATTCATTCGCATACAGCAAATCACTGACCAATCTACTGTTGAGTTTGATGATGCAAGATGCTTCTGTCAAAGAAAATGTGTTGAAGTGGTGAAGAAAATGAGCTGTGGATCAGAGTCACTGCTTCTCATCTTTTCCTATGAACTCAGGAGCTGCAGTGGCTTAGTGGTTAAGAAGTTCACCTTGTTAGCTGGAAGGCGGGCAAGTCGGCAGTTCGAGACCTGGGTACTGCATGACAGATTGAGTGCCTTTCTCTGTCCCAGTTCTTGGGGACATGAAAGAAGCCTCATTTGGGTGCTCCCTGAGTGGAGTTTCTTCTGCAAAAATCTTTTTAACTCAGAATAATTTCTGACACAATTATTATTATTATTATTATTATTATTATTATTATTATTATTATTATTATTATTATTATTATTATTATTATTATTATTATTATTATTATTATTATTATTATTATTATTATTATTCAGTAGGTAGCCTTAGGTGTGCCACTTGTTCTTAGTCTTAGTGACTCTGCCTGAGCAAATACTAATAGTGCTTTTGTTGCAAAAGTATGCTTTTCAAGTATTCAACTGTTACGAATAAGATATGATTTATTTTACTTTATTAACAGTGCAATACTATGTATTTATTTTAGGATTTCAAATAGTATGTAAGTCTGGCTGTACATCCCGCTACGGTAATGGAGTAGATCATACAGCCAGCAACTCAACATCGAGTCTTAGGTGGTGGTAAATAACCTGACTCCCTAAAGGGGCCAACAGCTATGAACGGATGAGCCCCTTTAGGTGGGATGATGACCCTTCTCAGTGGAGGAAATGCTCCTGGAAAGCATCATCTTGGGCGCAACTGCAAAATGAGCAGAGGAGGAACTGCTTCACTATTCTGATTCCCAATGGTCATTGGTGCAGAAGAGGCCATTCCAGATGAACAGGCTGTGAAGGCACACCTTGTTAATATCCCCAAGACTGTGACAGTCCATTGCAGTCCAGGTGTTAAATCCTGCATGTCTCATTTCATACCTGCCACAGGAGATGGCTCCATGATCACAGTGTGTGGGTCACTTAATGGCAAGCTGAGATCTACCTTAAACAAATTCATGCCAATGACATTTTTCCTGTCACCAGAGAGACATCCATCAACTGTGAAAATGATTTCAAGGAAAAATGTATACTCAGATACGAGTAGCAGCTAACAACAACAAAGAGTATGTACTAAATTTCTCAATGCGACATTTCAATCAGGAATTTTCAAGCTCAATGCAATCTCTTACTACCACCTCTCACAAGACAAGGATATTTCCATTCCAATGTCTCTTTTGCATTTAATTGCATTCATTTCACTTGTTCATAAGAACAAGTGAAATGCACTTGAAGAAGGCTTTTATGCCATCTCTCAGCTCTATAAAAATCCATGAATGGGGAAGGGTAATTGCATAAAGCTTCATATGGAGACATTTATGTTCATTGAGCTTAACATCACTCCTCCCCATTCCAACTAGGAAACTCTAAACTAGGGGTCGACTATCTCTATGGTCTGGGGGATTTTATTTTAGCCCCATGATCCTGTGGGAGCCACATCAATGCCTTCAGGTAACACCAGAAGGCCACTTCCCATTCCAAAATGGGAACCCATGTAGTTCCAGAAATACCCTTCCATATCCCACCTACTGAAGTTTTGGCTAAAGCAATGTATGGGGGCATAGAATTTTTTTTAAAAAAATTAACAATCACTTTGCGGAACAATTCTTTCTTTCTGGGAAAGCAAAGGTAAAGGTCTCCCTTGCTTGAAAGTCAATTGTGTCCAATTCTAGGGGACAGTGCTCATCTCTGTTTTCAGCCAAAGAGCCAGCACTGTCTGCATCTGCAGACATTTCCATGGTCATGTGCCAAGCATGACTAGACACCAGAGTGCACAGGAAGCTATTACCTTTCCTGTGGAAGAGGTACCTATTTATCTACTTGTAATTTTTTGCTTTCAAACTGCTAGGTTGGCAGGAGCTGGGCTAGATGACAGGCGGTCACTCTGTTGCACTGCACTCAGGTCTCGAACTGCTGACCTGCTGACTTTTCAGTCATCCAGATCAGTGTCTTAACTACTGCAGTCCTTTCTGGGAAGGTGAGATAAAAAACATTTGTTTGCAAAATATTGGGCGCAATTGAAGGACCAAAGAAACTGCCTTGGGACCATGGAGAACCACCAGTTCATATGATTCCCACCCTTACTCTGATTGAAGGAAATATCCGTCACAGTTTGGATGACCACTTGGTCTATTTTTGCTGCACAGCTGTCATCTGTCTTAGTCAGCAGTTCTAGCCTGAGGAGGACCTGACCTTTCTGCTATTTTTCATGCTTTCTGGATCACATACACCTCAGGCAGCCACAGGAATCATGGAGGCCCCCTTTCCTGCCTAAAATCCCATCCTAAATTTATTGCCTAAGGGGAAAGTGTTAAACCGGAAGGGGAACTACCTCCCCCCCCCGTCCTCCAAGTATTTTGGGATTGTTCCTTTTATACTATCCAAGGTACAGCCTCCTTTGACCCAATTTGACACCCCAGATAATTCAGGTGTTCTGTGAAAGGGTTTCTTAACCCTCAGTAAAGTTCTAAATTGCCACCAGTCGCCTCGGCCAGCAAGCAATATATGAGTCAAAAGCTACAGCCGATACAGAGCACTTTCTGCTAGATTGAAGCAGCTTTGGAAGTGGACCATTTCTTCTTTAAAAAAAAGAAAAGAAAATAATTTTAATGGCTTTGGTGAAAAGCCATGAGAGTTGGACATGTATTAAATAAATGTACATGTTTAATACATTTATATACCACTCCTTTGGAGAAGTGAGTTCCCTCCTATGGGTAGTGTACAACATTAAGACAATATATGAACACCAAACCAATTTTTTTTAGAACCAAGAAAATACATAATAGGCTTGGTATTCATAGGACTGCAGATCTGATCTTATTAAGACTTATTTCAAACTAGCTCTAGTTTGACAATTCTGTGAAGCCTTGGCAGACTAGGTGGGCTGCTGGATCCCTTTCAAATCTACAACAGTGGGGGCCAGTGACAGTAGTTTCTTGGGATGGTGAGAATTTGCACTGTGCTTTAGTCTGATCTGTACAGTAGCTGTCCTAGTGCCTCAACACTGGCAGAATAAGTTTACCACCTTGGAAAGCTCCTATAAAGTTCGAATTAAAACCCCAAAACGAATGCATTGAATCTGCAAAACAAGAGTAATCAGAAACCAATGCTGTCCTATCATACTAAGGGTTGTCAGTTGCATTGCACTTCCAAAGAAACACAGTACACACTTGTTTGTTTATTTATTTATTTAAATAGCTAGAAAATATTGTTTCCATTTCCCCAGAGGGTGATATATAGCCCTAGAAACCTGTGAGCAATCAGCACCTTTCAAAACTCACACTTCCTGTCTGGGTTGGTCCAGTGTGACATTTTGTCTGTAATTTGCTCTTGGATCTATGGCCACAAGCAGCTTACAAATACTGTATGTTACATAAAATAAATAGATAAGCAAGTATCATGTGGAAACTAATGATTGGCATCTGAATTTCACTGAATTTGTAATCTCCGTCTTCAAGAACAATGGGTCACTGGATTTGGCCAGTGTCCCCCTCTCCTTGCTTCATTCCTGAATTCCCCAATGTTACACTGTCTAAGCCTGAACACGAGTCCTAGAGAACTCAGAAGCTTGCTTTGTCTAGAATGTTTGGTGATTCAGTAAAAATACTCCACATCCTAGAAATATAACCTGGACAATAAAGATAGGAGAAGCAGCAAAACAAAGCAATCACACTTATATACCACCCCATAGAGTTTAATGCACTTTCTGGGTGGTTCACAAGCTAATTAGCATTTTGTCCCCAACATGCTAGATACTCATTTTACTGACCTTGGAAGGATGGAAGGCTGAGTCAACCTTGAGTCCTGGTCAGGATTGAACTCACAACCTTTTTGGTTGCAGGACAGCAGTTTAACCACTATGTCACCAGAGCAACATCAAAAAGAAGCTAACAGTGACTCTTGCAAGGCAAGGACATCCAAAAGAGAGAAACCTGGAGTGTAGGTTTATAAATCATCTGGTCTTATATTGCTAGACCTTCTTCCCACATGTCATACCACTCTGGCCAGCAGTCAGGGTTGAAAGGAATATGGGGTTATTCAACACCTAAATACAGGTTCACCAGCCCTGTAATCACATTTTGAAATTATCTGGATCTTTGAAGAATATATACTCGCTCTGGACAAGAGCTAAAAACCACATTTTCATGGGTACAGTATAGATCTTCACCATGAAAGTTCCTTTCACAACTTTGACTATTAATAGCAATAATTGTGTGCCTTCAAAGTCACTTTAGCACCGGACAGTAAGATTTCCCCATTTCCCTGTGGGGAATAATCATTCCCCATAGAATTATCATGAATAATGGAAGACTATCCATTTTTAATTTAACTCAGTTCCAGACTGATGTATGTACTTTTATACAGTTCCATATATACAATATAAAGTCAGTCTCAAAGTTACAAAAGAATTGTTCACAGAAGCAACTTCTAGGTTTAAAAAAACCAAACCCAAACCCAATACATAACACCCACAATATTATTTCTGTTGGGTGACATCTTCTTCCACCATTCAGAAAGTACCCCAATGTGGTCAGCACCAGAAAATGGAGTTGGTGTTCAAGACTCGTACGATTCTTTTGCCCCAGATGCTGAATTCAAACTGCAGTGCTCCATTGAAAAAGTATATATAACCTGTAGCAGAGAAGCAAATCATTAGACAAATACTTTGTTATTCATTGCAAGTATGACTTTTGTTAAAATTATTTGCGGCAGATTTTAAAAACACAATAATAATTAGGATCCTGAATTTTTTTTCCAAATGTTAGGAGCATCACATGCCAGTCAGACCGGAAGAGGCAATTAGAAAAAAATGATCTTGCAAGTGGTGTTTGCCTGTCATAGCACATGCTTTTTCTTATCTTCATTTAATGTGCTTAATTTTTTTCATTGGTCATTGGAAGGTAAACATGGACCTAATTTTTCCAGCCAGATTGCTTAGGAATGGGTCTTTCTGGAAACCACAAGATAAGATAAGGGCCATTTGCAGAAAAGATACATTCCCATTAATATTTTGTATCTTACTAGTGAAGAAATTTGGCAGCAGGAAGGTGTAGCCTGAGAGATGTAGCATAAATTCTTCACAATAAATGTATTTTGTTTCTGCTATTTTCTTGAAGGAGATGAAATTTTTATTTAACTGCATTTGATAAGAAAAAATGATTTGTGCTCATTTTTAAAAATTAAATCAATGTTTTACTAAGCTTTTGTGGTTTCTTCTCATTTTAAATTACTGAAAAGGGCTAGATAAGAAGAGGTGAAATAGTGTGAGAGCTTCTCAAGAAACAAAAAGGAGGTGTTAGGCCACAATGTTGAAAAACCAATAATCTGGTTTAATCCTGATAAAGTCCATTTATCTGGTGTCCACCCCAGCAGGAATTTCTCTTCCAACTGGACCCCCTTCATAAAGAGGAGAAGGACAAAGACCAGAGCCAGAGGAAGTTGGAGAGATAACATCAAAGAAATATTACAAAAACACCAAATAACATCGGCAGAGGCCGACAGAGTGCCAGAACAAGAACCTTGCAGCTCCCTCGACATCTGATGGGGTAAATGAGGAAGCAAGGAAGAAGAAGCTGGCAACCCCACAGGGTTTCCTAGGTGCACTGTACTTGGGTGTTGTTTAAAGTCCCTTCTTCTGGTGACTTTTAGGGACCAAGCTACTCAAGCTCAACTGCAATACTGGCTTGGCATGCAAACTCATCAGTCCCGTGTAAATCTGAGTGCTACCTTTCTTGGGTGGGACAGTGGGGATTTGAACTCCAGACTCTTGGCTCTGTAACTGAATGCTGTAGCCCTTTGTACTATGCCCTTAGGCCCACTGAAGAACAGGGAGGGAGAGATGTTAGTGAAATCAATGAAAATTGTCATAGCTATTAATGGAAACATCAACCTTCAGCATCAGAAGTAAATAAATTACCATTTTTCTGATAGACTGCATCCACTCGCTGTCCAACTCCTGGGAAATCATCCTCAATAAATCGAGGGTACTCTTTGTCCATCACTTGATTCTTTTCATCATAGCTACATTAGAAAGTAAAACATACATCATCTGTTTAGCTGTGTCATTTGCCACAAGTTTGTTTCAAGCACTATTCCTCAACAGTATAATACAGAAAGCATAGAACCCTAGTTAAGCAAAAATAAATTATGTTCAATAGAGAAATATAAAACAGCCACAGCAGAAATGCAAACATTTTCGGCTATGACACATAAATACTAAGAAAATAAAGTCTTTACTTAGCAGAACTTGAAGAAGAATTCATAACACACCTACTCAAGCCAATAAGGAGACACAAACAAAATATATCCCCAAAACAGGAGATACACGGATTTTAAAAGAGTAGTCCATACACTGTAGGGTGCTATTAAAACAGGGGTTCCCAACTAAGGTCTGTGGGCTGGATCCAGCACTATTTCATGTGGTCCCCACACCTCCAAGGGCATTGAGAAACAAAATGGATGCCACCCGTTGAAGCTGCTGGGACAAAATGGCTGCCCCCATCATTCAGGCAAGGAAAAATAGCTGTCCGGCCCTTGAAGCTGACTGAGAGAGGGTGAATCGGCCCCCAGCTTGAAAAGGTTGGGAACTCCTGTATTAAAAAGTCATGGTGCAGAACAAACCCCGTACAAAAGAAAAAACACATGAGCAAGCCTTAATATTTGTCTGCAAGCTGCAGCGATTGAGGAATTAGTAAGTAACTGATTGTGATTAGAAGATGCTATGGATTTAATGTAAGGTCTAAATAATCTTTGTCCCAAATATTTCTGAATTCAGAGTATCCAGAAGAATTGTTTGAGCTCAGATTTACAATAGATCCATTGAAGTCAGTGGGACTTTGTTTTAAATCCCATTGACTTCAGGTTGTCTACTCTAAGAACAGTTAAATTTCATCCAATTTATAGACCAAAAATTCCTCAGTACAATATACAAATGCTGGTTCTGAGACACTGGAAGAGTGAGAGAGAATGAAAGAAGTAACCTATCACAGGCCTAGGAGCAAGAGCGGGAGAGAAGAATTGCTAACATACCTCCAGTAGTTTTCTCCAGTGAAAAAGAGAGTTTTGCCAGTGTCAGGGATGTGAACGGCTGCATCAATTGCCTTCACAGATCTTGGCAAACCCAATTCATAAATTTTCTTAGGATAACCTTCAACAATGTCATAGCCATTCAAAGCCCAGAATTTCTTGCCTGTGTTTAAGTAGGGATAATATGCAAGAGTTAGATTTAGGCTTGGATTCTGCTTTAGCTACACATTTAATGTAATATGGCTTTAGGGATAATAGTATCTCAGCTCTGCTTTTGTATAATAAGACTGAGGGGTTTCTACTGCAGAAAGACCAGGCTTTGCACAGCAAATATTCTTCCTCTAGGATTTCACATAAGGGTAGGACTCAGGATGGTTGGACTTCTAGCTGCTGAAAATAGGAAACTCCCTGATAGTTTGTTACACAATTTTCAGGTGCTGTAATGAACAGGATTTTGGTTCTTTTCAATGCTCTGTAGAAACCTACCTCTGAAAAGAAGCACATGATCATTCTCAGGTTGTTCATAGGCTGCATCAATCTTGTTTGGGATTTGTGGCCAAAAGGACCTAATTTGTACCAGATCTGCATCAACCATCTGAGGATGGAGGCGCCAAAAGAACCTGTGATAGGAATAAGAATATTCTGATGTGACATGTCAAAAATTAACGAAAGATCTTGATTAGCTCTTTGAGGCAATCCAGAACTTCATTCGCTGCACCCTTTATTGCAAACTATTTTATGGCATAGTAAACCAAACACAGCCTTTACATAATGATAGCTGCTCTCTAATGACTTGATAGTTCAACAGGTTTCCCTCCAGTCTCAAAGCAGGCAGCAAAGATAGAAGGAGTACATGTTCCCTTCTGAGTAATATAGTTTCTATTTCCATGGTCATGGAATATGGACCACTATTTTCTTGAATCAGAACCTAGTATATCATTCTCCCTACTTATTCTCTACTTTTGCCTATTAAGGCTAATTTGCTCTTTCCTTCCTTCCTTTTATTTCTACCTCACCTTTCTCCCAATAAAGGAATCCAGAGCATCTTAGAGATTTTTAGAAAGACAGATGTAGTTAAACAGCAAAAATATTAAAACATTTTGTGAAAGCCTATATTCCACCTGTGAATTGATGGAGGGCATGCATGGCAGGTGAGGTATGCTTGGCTTGGTGGATCTCAAGTCATGAAAACTCCCCTATAGCAATTCAGTTGTATACTTAAGCCTTATTTTATTTTTCTTTCAGGTATTTATTTGGTTGTTTATTTTATTTTGTTGTTTTTTCTAGTATGTTGTTTTGTTTATTTGTTTCTGCATTGCCCAGAGTGGGAAATATCACTGGTGGGCAGTATAAAATGTAATAAATAATTAAAATAAAATATTCAGGTGTTATTCCGCTTGGCATTGTGAATTTTCTTAAAGAAGCATACCTATCCTGGTTTCCTCTCTCACTGTGGTATTCCGTTACAATAATGGGCCTGAAGAAGACAGGTTCTTGGTTGCATATAGCCTCTACACAACTTCAAGAACCCTGGAAAACCTGAGTTCTTGCTTGTGTGTAGTGCCAATATGTGAGAAGGACTAGTTTCCTTTTCAAACCCAGCACTGAAGTCCATGAAGGACATAACAGATGTGGAAGAGCTACATGGTCCTCTCTAGGCATGTTCATAACACAGGGTTGACCAATATATGCATGGAACACAGTCTCCATGTACATAGAAGAAACATCTGGTATTTCCTTTAGGGCTCACCTATCCTTGAAGATCATCATTTCTCCTCGAAGTTCTGTAATGGCATCAAGTGTCAAGTCCGGACTACATTTCTCTGGAGTTTTGGGGTGGTCAGGATGTGGATCATTGTCTCCTGCACCTGTACCAGAAGCAGATATGTTATGATAACCATAAATTTTTCCTGTGGATAACAACTGTGTGCGCCTGGTATCAAATCCTTATGCAATGCTATGTAAAAAGGGGGAAGTAAGAATTGGTGAAAATAAATTACAGGGCCAGAATTCAGATTCTCTTTTCCCCAATGTGCAGAAAGAGATAGCACAAATTAATGAATATTGATGTTAATCATTAGTGGATTTCCCAGCTTAGAACAAAAGAGTTGGGGCAGAATTATACCTATTATTTCCATTGTTATACCTTATGTACATAAAAGAAGAGGAGGCCTACATACCGTAGAGTTCCTGGATTCCTTGTGTATCATCATATGGGAGCCGGAAGCCAGTGTTTCCTGTGTAAGTATAAACTGGGTACATCAAAGCTCCTGGATCTCTGGAATGCTCAAGGCCCAGTGAATGACCAAGCTCATGGGCAGCCACAAGAAATAAATTGTATCCTAGGAAAAACCATGCTATGTATTAGGAAATCAGTAACACTCATATCACAATACTGTTTTTCCCTGCTTCTGGGATTTAATTGCTCTTCTTTGGATCATGTTAAAAATACTTGATGTGGATATCTACTGCTTTTTGCTTTGCTTTAAGAGAACAGAAATCAATCAATCAATCAATCAATCAATTAATTAACCAGTTATGCCAGTTACGCCTGCTCCTAGATCAGGACTCCTTGCTCATGATCACACACGCTCTGGTCACCTCCAGACTTGATTATTGCAATGCACTTTACATGGGGCTGCCCTTGTCAACCATTCGGAGGCTGCAACTGGTCCAGAATACGGCTGCCTGGGTGGTGATGGGGTGCGGGCGTTATGCACGTGCCTCACCGCTGCTTCGGGAGCTACACTGGCTGACAGTATGTCTCCGAGTCCAATTCAAGGTTCTGGTTATTACCTTTAAAGTCCTACATGGTAGTGGGCCAGGATACTTAAGAGACCACCTCACCCCAAGAACATCTGCCCATCCCACCATAGCGGACCGGAGAGGCTCTCTAGTGGTTCCATCAGCCAGACAGGCACATCTCTCTGGTACTAGAAAGAGGGCCTTCTCCGCGTCAGCTCCAATCCTGTGGAACCTCCTGCCAACAGAGCTATGCCTCCAGACGGAGCTGTTGTCTTTCAGGAAGAATTTAAAAATAAAGCTGGTGGGGCAAGTATGGGGTATGGGTTGTACAACGACCCTAGGCTGTTGGTTGGTGTGAGCTTCCTCTCTCTCTTTAACTTATCTTTTAACTTTTTAATTCTCAAGAGTGAGTTTTAACTTTTTAATCCTGTGATTGATATGTCTGTTTTAAACTCTTTTAAAATGTCTTATTTATATTTCTTGTGATGTTATATGACATGTTAAACTGCCCTGAGTTGCCTTGGTAAGGAGGGCGGCATACAAATTTGACTAAACACATTAATTAATTAATTAATTAATTAATTAATTAACTGGAAAGCAAATTGTAATATGTGTTTGGTTAAGTGGGGCTTAAGTCTTTTGGACCTGCTGAACTGCAGGGCTCAATGAATTCAGTGAGACATTGTTCCAAGTGAACATGAGTAGCCCTGGTGCACTTAAGCAGATGTGCAATATGATGGGAACAAGCAACAGTAAGCAAGAAATCATGAACTGATCTGTTCATTTTACTTTGAGAAATTATCATAATGAACAATTGTGAGTCATACATTTTCAGGAAAAAGAAAAGTCTGTTTATGGAATAATTCAGGGGTTATATATTAAGCTGGACTAAATGTTCTTTGGGATCAGGAGCAAGCAAGTTGGTAACATACATATTAGAACTCATGTTACCATTGGAATCTGTTGACCACAGTTCATCCTCATCGAAATGAGCATCTCCTCCAGTATTTGGGCCAGGAGGGAAGGCGTGAGCCAAGAGTCCAGAAGGTCCATCAAAGGGATAGAAATCACCATGCTCTACAAGTATTTGAAAACAACCATAAGTTACATGTTTGCATGTTACTGATAACTGAATTGTGAGGAGGCAGTATACAACTCTTGATATAAAAAGTGATTTCTCTTTTGTTACCTCTGCTTCCGAAGGAGATCATGATATCAGCAACACCTTCACGAATTCTAGTAAAGTTGAGTGGCGTCACATCAGACCAAACCTTAAAAGCTTTCTTGATTGCTTTGTCCACTTCAGACTTTTTCAGATCAGGTGTGTAATTTACAATCCTACCAGACAAAATCAAATGGTTCTTTTCAGAGTCATAAAGATCTCAAAACATTCCTGCAACCTATCCTTCCTCTGTTGCCACTTTAGCAAATATATGCTCTTTACTTGCTAAGGAGGTTAGGTGTTCTAGGTGAAAAGTAAGTGTATATTTGTGTGCCTGTGGGCACACTGCAGAGTTATAAACTGAGATTCATTTTAGAGGTTAAACAAAAGATAAAACCTATAGACAGTTAAGGTTGCCCTGGTCTCTTGATTTAGTTAAACTAAGGATAGGCTCTTAAACATGTTTACATAGAATTTCCTTCAAATATCTAGGTATCTAAATATGTAATATTTACAATTTATTATATATAGCATTAAAAAATCCAAAGGTAGACAACTGCACACAAATATACTGATATTTCGACTAATGTTTTAAAACATGTCTTCCTTCCTGGTTTGATTGGATCCATCTAGGTCAGGGGTGGCCAAAGTATGGCCCGCAGGCTGGATCTGTCCCACAGCACCATTTCATGTGGCCTGGCGCCACCCTCGCTGCTCCCAGAAGCAGAAGCAGACATGTTTACAACAGCTGTAAAACGTGCCCGTTCAGGCATATACACATCCGCGTCTGCTGTAAATGCTGCCGTAAATGCACCCGCAGCTATCATAAATGCTTTTATGACAGCTGTGGACATGTTTTATGGCAGCGTTATGGCAGAAGGAACCACATGACCAGACCGCTCAGCTGTCCTGGGGGCATGGTTCAGTCCATGGTGTGAAAAGTTTGGGAACCCCTGATCTAGCATGTCATTGTGTACATTGTTCTGCTGCTTGCTCATTCACATTTTAACAGAATATATAAATCAAATTATACAGAGCAGAGAACCTACATTCAAAGACTGATTACCTTTGAAGTACTAGAGGTAATGATACATAATATAAAAGGCTTAAAGATGTTGTACATAACCTTATTCCACCTTGTGGGTTCAGACCATTGCAATTAGTAATCAAAATCATATCATAGAGTAAACAAAACAAAATAAAACAAGACAAAAAATGTTGTGGCACCTAAAAGACTTAACTCCTGCATTTTAATGTTAGCTTTGTGGATCAAGTCCACTTTCTCAGACATCAGAGTGAGACTTCATGGCATTAATTTATACATATCAGGCACAGAAGCACACAATGCTTGGCTGGTACAACACATAGGTTTACAAATCCATGTGGCTTTTTACAACTGGTAATAACAGAAGATCCTTGTTTGGTATTCAGATTTATTACGGCAAAGCCTGGCTCTGTTGAGCTGCAAAGTGTCAGTTTGTTGTTGTTGCTCAGTTGCACAGTCGATTCCAAACCTTTGTGACCCCATGGACCATTGCCTGGCAGGCACTTCTGTCCTCCACCATCCTCCTCAACCCACCCAGCTCTGTGCCCATTGCGTCTGCAATACCATCTAGCCATCTCATTTTTGGACGCCCCCTTCTTCTTTTGCCCTCCACCTTTCCCAGCATCAAGGCTTTCTCAAGTGAAAAGTGAAAGGTGTCAGTAGATGGATGCAAAACAAACATTGTAGCATTACACATTTGCTAGTGAGTTTACCTATCAGACCTAGCATCTATTGACAATGCTGTGTGAAAATTGGCAACAGTGTGAGTTACAGTTGTTTTCATCATGCAAAAGCAAAAAACAAACAGTATGTGCTAAAAAATAGCACTTTAACAAGGGGTTATAGCTCAATAGCTGGCACTAGACTTTGCAGTGGACCTCTGCGAATGGAATTGCTTTACTTAGGTTAACATCAGCAATCAAACTCCCAAATTAAGCCTATCAGAAGCCTGCTGTACATGTACATTGGATACAGCAGAGCAAGAAACTTACTTTTTGGACTGCAAATCTCAAACTCCCCCAGCCATCATGGCCCTTGTTTGTAGTAGCAAAAGGACTCTGGGATCTGCAGTCAGAAAAATATTTCCCCCCCAAGCTAGGACTGCAGTAGCTCAAGAGGCTAAGGCACTGAATGGGAGGCAGAAGGTCAGCAGTTCGATTCCCGAGTACTGCAGGATGGAATAAACTCCCATCTTTGTCCCAGCTCCTGCCAACCTAGCAGCTCGAAAGCAAGAAATTGCAAGTAGATAAATGGGACCACTTCAGTGGGAAGGTAACAGCATTCCGTGCATTCCAGTGTCTACTCATGCCTGCCACATGTCTACAGAAATGTCTGCAGAAGCAGACAGTGCTGGCTCTTCGGCTATGAAACAGAGATGAGCACTGAACCCTAGATTCGGACACGACTGGCTTTTCAGCAAGGGAAACCTTTACCTTTAGGATAAAATTGACTGTGATATTGATCACAGGTCTGTCTCAGTATAAGGCATTTCTTTTTATCTCCTTAATATATTGAGAGAAACATAATTCTGAGAGTACCAACCTAGCATTATTTTGAAAATTCTGTTTCCTAGCTGAAGTTCTGAAACTGCTCAGCCAGCCATTGGCTTTAGACAGAGAGGTTGGGCTTCTTACCTGTATGTTAAATTATTGTGGGGCCATTTCAGCTTCCGTGGGAAAAAGTTGTACTCGCCTACATCTGGAACACCACATCGCGGCTGTTGCATTAGCTCGTATGTTTCTTCATTTAGCTTGCCTGTCATTTCTAGTCCAAAAAACCCTTGCATTTCTCGAAGTTTGGCGGAAAATGTATTACCTGCTTTCCTTGATAGGCCAGCAGGATTGTGCTTGAGGTTGTAATGGGTCTTTAAATAATGCTGAAAAGAGAGAAAGAAAGGAAAAACCACTTAGATTCTAATTTTGGATAGCACTTTATTTATTTATTTATTTATTTATTTGTTACATTTCTATGCCACCCATTTTGGTCAGAATCGACTGTGCGACTGAACAACAACAAAAGTTTTATTTTGTCATAAGACTTCATGGATTGCATCCCAGTCCATCAGATGGAAACATATATGATGAAGTAGGCTGAAATCCATGAAAGTAGATGCCAACCACACTAGTCTTTACAGTTCCACATGTTGGGGCAACAAGGTTAACATGCCTGTACCACCTGTTTCCTTCTATGATAAGTATTTTATACAGTATATAAAAGAAAACAGAGGAGAGAGAAGAATAGAGGCAAGAGAGTAACAGTGTTTGAAAAGAAGTGCATACTGTACCTCGGCAAACTGTAAATCTTGTGCTGTGAACTCAATGCTATCTTTTTCTTCGGATGATAGTGGTAATCGAAAGCTCCACGAAATGCCAAACAACAGGCAAAAGGCAGCTGCAGAAAGTGACCACATGGTGCTTGATTGATGCGAAGTTCAGCTTTGGGAAATGCTTATAGGTTCACATCTAACATGGTTTGACTTTTATAGAACTATCTGAGTGACTCATAATCTCTCAGAGACAAATTACAACTTCCGAGTGACTGTAAAGTCAACATGCTTACGTTTGCTATTCCTCCCCACCTTTCCACCAAGGAGGTTTGGGTTTGTTTGGGAATTGGTTGTCTCACACTCAGAAAGATGGTCTCAGCATAATCCCATATTTTGTGGGAAAGAGCAGAGGGAACGGAACATTTTTGATTGCTTTGCCATAACTTACTTGGCTACTTTTATTTCTCTTTTGAAACAATGATTCCCTCTCTTTTGTTTTACACATCAGATGAGGCTCAAACAGTATCCCATAAATATTTTGAAGTGTCTGGAAGGTGGAAAAAATGGGAGTGCCTCTGTCACACTCTTTTGTGACCTCCACTTGGGTGTGTAGAGCTTCCTTGTCTTCACACCAGCCTATCCTAAGATCTGGCAGAGGTCACATTTCGTCTGTCCCACATGTCACGGGGACAATGTTGATCAAGATAACAGAAAGAGCTTGCTCAGTGGCCACATTAAACATTTAAATTCCAAAACTTCAGAATTCTCTTCGATTGGCTTTTGCCAGTCTGTACTTCTGGTAGTTCTCTCTCCACGTGCTGCTAAAGCCTGTCCTGTATTATGTTGAGCATGACCTTGCTAGCATGTGGGATGAGTGCAATTGTTCGATAATTTGAGCAATCTTTGGCATTGCCCTTTTTTGGGATTAGAATGTACAGTGGTACCTCGCTTAAAGAGCATAATGCGTTCCATGGGATTGCTCTTTAAGCAAGTTTGCTCTTTAAGCGAAACACCATTGTAAGTGACCAATTGTGACTTCTGGAGGGGGGGGGGATCACAAACTCCAATTTAGTTGTTAAGCAAGTTTTTGGTTGGTTTTAGTTGTTAAGCGAGGTGACCATTCAGATAAAATTCTGCTCTTTAAGCGAGTTAGTCTCTAAGTGAAGTGATCTTTATGCGAGGTTTTACTGTATACTGATCTTTTCCAATCCCGTGGCAATTGTCTGTTTGTTTGCTGCTTTTTCTGGCTACAAATAACATAACAGCCAGCTTGTCACAATGTCGTGCTTGAAATAATGGCCATGCTGGCTGAACTCTTTTTTTGACATAAACCTTGCCAACTACCAAAGCAATATTTGTCCGTTTCTGGTTCCCCATGATGGCTTCATTCCTGAAAATGGTGAAAAGCAAAACCAATTCATAGACTTGAGTGGTGCAGGTAGGACACAAAGGATTTGGACTGTTTTGTTTTTGGTTTTGTGTTTTGTCTCCTTTTTTTTCAATTGACCAAGAAATGCCAAAAACAGCTTCCCAAAGCAGTCACTGGGAAGGTAGTTAGGTAGGGACTTTTAAAGGACAGTGGGCAAAGTCCTCTTTGATTCTTTCTGAAAAGTGTATTGGATAGAGCCTGCTGTTCTTTATACTGTGTTTATCTGTTTCCTTTACCTCCACTCTTCCTATTCCCTGGATCTGCAGCGACAATGCTTATTTAATCAGCGTCTTTGCCACAAAAAAGACAAGAAGAGTTCATTTCTAAGATAGAAAGCACACATGACTTCATGTTTATCCCACTTTCTCTTTCTCTACTTCTAATTGCACTTTTATCCCACTTTCTCTTTCCCTACTTCTGCTGAAATCTATCAGGGGCTGGAGTGGCTCAGTGGTAAAAAAGCTCGCCTTATTAGCTGGAAGGCGGGCAAGTCGGCAGTTCAAGACCTGGGTACTGCATGACAGATTGAGTGCATGTCTCTGTCCAAGCTCTTGGGGACATGAAAGGAGCCTCATTCAGGTGTCCCCTGAACGGAGTTTCTCCTACAAAAATCCTTTCAACCCAGAATAATTTCTGACATGAAATTATTATATTATTGCAATCCATGAACACTGGATTTAACACAAAGGATCCACTGATGTGTTACTTTTCACCAGTAGTGCTGCTGGGCTCTTTGGTTCACACAATGGTCACTTTGGAAATGTGTAAATACTCTTGACTCAGATGATTTATACACACTGTTTTTAAAAGTTCATAAAAACAAAAGTTGAGAATTAAAGAGAATAAACCTTTGATCCTAACATAACATTTCAGATCCCCCAAAGTGGTGCTTTTCCTGTCCAGTCATAAGTCTGCACCTCCATCATGTATCTATTGTTCTGCATACATTGCATCATTTTTAATTACTTCTAGACTGTGCCCACTATTTTCAATGTATCTTTTCACTGTTCAGTGCTCACTGTTTTGGTGCCTGAAGAACTTCCAGACTGCTGATAAAACCAGAGTCAGACAGGAAATACGGTTGGTTAAAGTTCAACCAATTCTTTGGATAAAGGCAGTGTTATAGCAGCTCGTGTCAAGGATAAAAAAATGATTGAAGGTGGGCGGAATTGCTCATTGGGTTTGTTTTTCAGTTTCACCTACCCCTAGGTGTGGCAACTGGGCAGAGAATTAGAGAATTACCTATGAAATTATGATGCTGTGGATTATCTAGGATTTCCCCTCCATGTGTACCTGGAAGGAAGAAATTTGATGCCACTCAACATTAATAGAACCACTGGCTGTGTTCATTTCTTCTTTATGGGCTATGACATCTCTTGAGTCATATTCACTACTGCTTATCATTTACCTTGTATTTACCTGGTATTCTATTTATCACAGACCAACAAAAAGCCATTGGATTAGTTGGATGGGGTTGAGAAGGAGTGTCATTTTCCTATCTCTAGTCTTTATCTCTGCGTACTACTTAACTACTCTAAGTTTTCTCCTTTCCTTTGCATTGAAGGACTGTGTGTTGTTGTTGTTGTTGTTGTTGTTGTTGTTGTTGTTGTTGTTGTTGTTGTTGTTGTTGTTGTTGTTGTTGTTGTTGTTGTTGTTGTTTTCATATTTCTATGCCACCCGATCACACACGTGACTCAGGGCGGTTCACAACAGCACAATACACAATAAAATTACAATAAAAACATTTGCAATAACATTCACAATAAAATGCTGGTCCAAGGTACAAAAGTTTCAAACAGCCAGACAGTCCAGGGGCTAGGCTGGCTGGGTTGACCAGGGAGGCAATGTTTGACCCTCTCCCCACTGGCCAAGTTCTGGCACCAAGACAACACAACTCTGGCCATTGGGCATGGCCCGGTGCCACAGCAGTGTTCCTGCTGCCCGGAGCAATAGCTCTTCAACCCCAGCCATTGGGCATGGCCCAGGGTCACAGCGGTGCTCCAGCCGCCTGGAGCGACAGCTCTTCAACCCTGGCCATTGGGTGAGGCCCGGGGTCACAGTAGTTTTCCTGCCGCACAGAGCGATGGCTCTTCAACCCCAGCCATTGGGTGTGGCCTGGGGTAGCAGCGGCACTCCAGCTGCCCAGAGCGACGGCTCTTCAACCCTGGCCATTTTAATCCTCACCAAGACTTATAAGTGTGTTTTAACAGTGTCCACATTGGTATTTTGATCACTCCAATTTGTCCCCCTTTCAATTATGGATGCCCCTTCCTTGTCTTTCTGTAAAGAATGTATTTGGAGGGAGTGCAGTTGCTTAATGGTTGTCATGAAAAAGTCCCTTTCTGAGTTTGTACTTTTTCTTGAGAATTTGCCCGCCAAATTACCTTGTGCTGTAGCCCATCCAAGATGGAGAGTTCAATGGGTGGGAGAAGCTTTAGAAAATACCTTAGTGAGATTGGAGTGTGTAAACAATGTTGGCCTGGTGGGTTGGAAGAGATGGAGCATAATGTGTGATGGACATGTTATGCTGTAAGATCATTGGCTGGAATCCTTTAGGGGAATGGCTGGGAGGCAGACCCTGAGGGAGGAGATAAAAATCGAAGGTGGGGCCAGGAGACACACACACTCTCTGGGATCTTAACTGCAATCATGTAGCTGATTTAGACAGAGGAAGGGCCATGCTGGCTTTCCCTCAGATAGCAGCTTGCTTTATTTCATTATTTAGAAATGCTTCTTAAGCTTCTGATGAACTTTATTCTGTACCTTACTTTGATTTCAATATGCAGTACTGTACTTTTAAAATACCTGAAGGAGACTGGAGTGTTTACTTGGCTCATATTACCTGAATCTACACTAATTTCATGAGCATCCTTTGTACACTACCTAGATTTAGGTCAGGAGTGAGAGGGTACACTTTTAGGAAAAGCCTGAACTGCTGTGGCAGAGAGGGCCAGGGAAACAGGATCAGACGCAATTCTGTCGCAAGTATGTCAGAGTGCTACTTGGGAGTAAGAGGATCATTACAATGTTTAAGATGCTGAACTTGGCAATTGGAAGGTGAGCAGGTCAGCAGTTCGAGACCCAAGTACTGTATGACAGAGTGAGCTTTCGTTTCTGTCCCAGCTCCTGCCAACCTAACAGTTTGAAAGCAAGAAATTGCAAGTAGGTAAATAGGTACAACTTTGGTAGGACTCCCAACTAGACAATGTTCCTCGGTGCAGTAATATGATCAATGGTTCTTTACATTAAGCTGGAAATGTAACTTGGTTGTCCCTTTGTTACCTAAAAATAACTAGTTATAGGTTACTTTTCTAATGTATGCATTTTTTTCTTTGTGTGTGTGTTATTTTGGTACTTTTCTTTCTTTTTTTGTGTGTGTGTGGGGGAAAGAGATAACTTTTGTAGTTTTGTATCCCATTTTTCAGGTACCTTGCAACTTCCAAGCTGCACTCTTCTGCTATCTACCACTCACCTCCACCCCCAACAACTGCTGCAACTAAAGCAGGAGTTTGAAATTGCAAGATTCAGTAACAAGGGAAATAATTCATCTGGCAACAGAGAGAGGAGGTTGGCACTATGTATTTTACCTCAGACAACTAAAGAAGATGCATTGCCCCAGCTGCTGTCAGCTAGAATTTATTATATGATGATGATTATATGGTATCAAGTTGATTCCAATTTATGACAACTTCTATGTTTTCTTTGTACAGAGTATTCACATATGGTTTACCATTTCCTCCTCCTGGAAATGCTCTGGGATTGTGCAGTTTGCCCAAGGTTACAAAGACTGGCTTCCAAAAAAAAAAATACAACAGCTGATGATTTCATGACCATTACATGGCATAAATTAAAGTAAAATTATTTTTGCCACTTGCACACTAAACACAGTGAAGCTTAATTCCAGGAATTGGGGGGGGGGGGGAGTAGCTTTCAGCAGATATGACAAATTCCAGGAAGGAGATTGCTTCATTGTTATGTTGGTTAAATTGGAATCTGGGAATTCTATTCCCAAAAAGTAACTTGTTCCATCTCTGCTTACCTCTGCAGAGACATACAAAGCATCACACCACATAATGTCTAGATAGGTCTGGATCATGGCTAATTTGATTGTAATCTAGAACTCCAGTGCAGTTAAATTACTTTTTGGGAATAAAGCTCCCAGAATCTCAGCATGCTTAGGGTCATGTTGTGTTAAGGTCAACAGTACAATGCTTAAACAAAGTCCGCAGAGCACTATAAGCTTTACCACACTCCTTGGTAGGTAGAACCTTTTGGGGTCCATCACAGCAGACATTTATCTCATTTGAGGTTACTTCCAGTCTGAAATCAGTTAATCCTTTTCAATTATGTTCATCTGGGTGTCAAGGTATAAGCAGGTTAAATGCTCCTATCTTACTGTTGTATGATGGCAAAGTGGTTTCAAACATTTTTAAGCCCTAGAAAAATGACTCGCTAGCATATTGTGACCTCTGATGCTATTACCATACCCTCCAACACTCAGGAAAAAGATAAGAAGAAAAAAATGTAATAAAATATGTCCAGCCTAATCAAACCACAGACCACAAAATGCAATAAGTCTGACAGGAAAAGATTTATCTGGCTTTAGTATTCAACTTGTATCACAATGTGTAGGCATGAATTACTGCTTCCAGCATGTGCAATGACACAAGACATTCCTTAAGTAATGGTGCAGAGATAAATTTTAAAAGACAGGCAGTCACCATGACATTTCCCCATAACAACGTCTCCCATAAAGCATAAAAAAAAATACAACACATGAGTTGATCCATATTAATAAACCAATTCTCCTAGTTTCCATTTCATGAACAGTATGGTTTTGTAAAGCTAATAGGTCTTAATTGTTCACCCAAGTCCAAATCACCTCAATATACAGGATGCGGCAGCATAACTTCCTGTTTTCAAAACTTAATAAAACCCATTGTATGAATCAGAAAATTTTTATTTGTTTTTTATAATGTAGGCGCATACCTAAAGTTTTGTTTTACATAGTTTTGAAGATCAAATCAGGTAGGTGACGTCCCCCATTTTCCGTACACTGAGTAATCCGATTTCTGGCATTTGTCATGACTCTTTCCAGCATAGCAGCCTGTATGCTGGGTTGCGATCACTGAACAACTGCTCGAAAAGTAGGCCTCAATGGCAAACGCATGCTCCACACTATTCCAATGCATGATGGTGACTGAACTGTGTCGGGACAAAACTCTCGAACGAGACCACTAGCGCTCCACTCCGACAACAACCGACTGAATTGTGCACATTTTAAAAAAGGAAGTTATGCTGTCGCACCCTGTACTTTGGATTACATCAGGGATAGCCTGTATTAATATGTGGTTAAACAACCATACCCTGCCCTGCAGATGCAGAGAGAACTAAGCAAGAGAATGACCCTCGACATCCTCTGAATAGATATGAGTCTCAAGTCCATTGGCTCAAATCCAGAAAGAGCTTTATGGCAAGAACAAACATTCTTGAGGGTACACAAGACCAAAACCAAATTAAAAGATGGAGGAGGGAACTCACTTGACAAGGAACATCAGTAAAGGAGGATGTGACTGAGGAACTCAACCTCCCCTACATCGCTTGGAGGACCCTGAATAGGTTGAGGGTAGTGATCCGCACAGAGAGTCTTGATATTTAAAAAAGTGAAAACAAAATAACTTTCAAATATTGAGGGAGAGAATGGTGGATCAGGGGGTAAAAGCACTGTGCTTGGAGACCGAAAGGACAGGGTTTGATTCCCCAAGAGCTTCATGATAGGGGACATCAAAGGAGCCTCTTTTACGCGTCCCCTGCAAAAATCCTTTCAACCCAGAGGTAATCTATGACACAAAAACACACACATCTGAAATTGGCTACGAAAACATAAAATATGTTTTTATTTCTGCATTGCAGATCAAACTGGTAATCGCCATCTTGCACCCACAGAGATTACAAAGAACTTTCCCTATGCCATCTTCATCACATTATGTACTGAGGTTTTATCATCACTTGGTAATCCCCTGGATTCTTAGAATAGCCTGCAGCAATTTGTATTACTAATTATTTTCTCTCCTACCATATTCTGTCTGAGCCACAATATGAATCATTTTCTTTTTTAAAAAACCCTATACATATTATTCTGATGATGTACCAGAATTGAGAAGGTGAGTTTGGAAACATTTAAGAGCATAAATACATAATAATAACAGTTCAACATGTGAAATCTGACTCATGGTAACCCTTTTCAAGTTTTTCTAGGTAGAAAATCCACAAAAGTTGTTTGAATAGCTAGAAACAGTAATAAAGCCAAGTTCTAAGCAGGGCCATAGCCATGGGGTGGCCAGGGTGGGCTTTGCCCACCCTGAGTTAGCCGTCTGCCCACCTTCAAACTCCCAGCTGCTTCATAGTATCCAATATGACACATATATGATATTGTTGCCTATCCTGAAAAAATATTCGCCCAGGTGGATCTAGAATCCTGGCTACAGCCCTGCTCTTCAGTCTCATGGGAGTTTTAATTCATGTTCAAAGGAACACATATAACAGCCCCAGTAGATTTGCAACATGGACAAAACCACTGGCTGGCATGGGATGCAAACAGTATTTCTCTTAGGAAGATATAACATATAGGGCTTTAGAAATCCATTTGGATGATGAGCAGATTTTCCTGGGGCAAATGATGCTCCAGCTGATTATTTATTTATTTATTTATTTATTTATTTATTTATTTATTTATTTATTTATTTATTCCTTCTTATTTGCTATCCCTCCCCAATCGGGTAAACCCGACTCTGGGCGGCTTACAATATTGACTAAAAAATCACTAGGATACACATATAACAATACAAATAATACTTAAAACTAATGGTTAAAACTTTAAAACTGATGCTTAAAACTTAAAACTGGGCAAATGATGCTCCAGGACATCACATTCATATGTGGGACAGCAGGGATGGATGAAAGTTATGTTTTGTTTTATTACCAAAATCCTGTTGGTTTAAACTGTAGCCATGAGCAAGCTTCAAGGCATGCCCAAGGAAAAGGGGATAATAAACTGACTTATGAGCACTCTTTGTCTAGACCAGTGGTTCCCAACGTGCGGCCCATGCTCCACAGGGGGACTTCAATTCTCAGAAGCCTAAGTCAATACATTGACTGATCAGTGCTTTTGGGAATTGAAGTCCAAAAACCAAAGGTTGGGAAACACTGGCCTAAACAATCCTGGAAAGAGTTTCAATAAATCAGAAACTGACTAGATGACATACAGTTAGGCATCACATGTGGCTTGGCATTATGGCAATGAAGAAGTCACATTTCACTCAAGAAACATTTACAGAAACAAATTTTTGAAAAAGGTCAATAAAAGTCCACAAACAAGTCTACCATGTGGAAGACTTTGTGTTGCTCTGGTCACCCCATCACAGAAAGTTCATAGTATCCAATTTGTTTTGAAAAACATTGAGGTTCCTCACTTCCATCCATGAGTGTTCCAGACAGACTGTGGTATGCCAGTACAATCTATAAGGACAGCAAAAATGCTAATATCACTATGTTATTGTGAAGGTGGGCAAGACTGATTGTCTTACAATAATTTGTTGTATTTGGCAGCAGCTTATTTTGAGAGGATACTTTAAACACGCACACCCACCCACCCCAAACAACAACAACAATGGTGTGTCCAGACATGGCAGCAGCTTCCACAGAATAAACAGCTATTTTATTACTTTAACAATGAAGAACTGATCAAAAGGATGGCAAATATTTTCAGATAACTAATATAGGGTAATGTGTCATCTTGCCTGGTGTTCAGGGATGGGCTGTAGCTCAGTCATAAAGCATATGCTTTGCATACAGAAGATACCAGGTTCAATCCCCAGAATCTCTAGATAGGCCTCGAATGATTCCTGGAGAGCAATTAGTAGTCAGGGTTGATCAAAGAATAATAGAATAATTGAGTTGGAAGGGGCTTATGAGGCCAATGCAGGAATCCAAATCAAAGCAGAAATGACAGAAAGTTGCCCAATTTTTTTTTAAATTCCTCCTGCATTAGAACACTCATCACCTCTCAAAGTAAGAAGATTTCCCTGATAATCAGCCTATATCTGGTTTTCTGTAGTTTCAACCCATTATTACCTTTCCTGCACTTTGGGATGGTTGTGAACAGCTCCTTCCCCTCTTCTTTATGACTATCTTTCAAGTACAGACTGTCCCAAAAAGGACCATACACAGGGGGAATGTAGCTAAATGTACCTTTATTGACAAAATATTTATTACAAACTCTTACAAAATATTGACATCTTTCTCCTCAATCATGTGTTCCAAGATATTTGATGTTATGTATGGTTACTTTTTGGACACCTTGTTTTTGAAAAGTGCTATCATATTCCCTCTCAGACTCCTTTAGTCAAGGTTAAACATGTCCAGTTCCTTCCATCTTTCCTCATACAGTGTGGTTTCCATCCCTCTTATAATTCTTGTTGCCCTCCACTGAACTTGTTCCAATTTGTTAGCATCTTTCTTAAAATGCAGTATCCAGAATTAGACACAGTACTCTAGATGTGGTCTAACTAGTACTGAATAGAGGGGAACAAGTACCTCATGGGTTTTGGAGACTATACTTCTGTTAATGCAGCCAAAAACAATCTGTGTATCCACCAGCCACACGTGCTGTTTAACCCACATCTAAATAGCTTGCAAATCAGAATACAGTGGGGGACTTTGTCAAAGGCTAATATTGAGCTGCATGGATCCAAAGATCTAAGTCAGCAGAAGGCAACTTCCTATGTGAAAACTTGATATGTAAGGATTTCCACCAAGATATACATAAAGGTACATCTTTAAATTTTGTTTGTTTCTTTTAGTTAGAGATGGTAGGCATTGCAGTAGTAATACTAGCTGGGATATTCTTGGAGCTATGGTGGGAAAGAGTAACTTTTCACATCTTTGATGGACTTATTTTGAAAAGGGAAACAAGGAAGATGAGATCAAGCTATGTTTTATCGATTAACATTTTCCCCTCTGTCTTTTCTTTCTCTGCTGCTTTGAGACTGCAGTTTATACCTACATAGATGTTTAACATCATTCTCTGACCTGTGGGGAAATGAAAGCTAGTCTTTTTTAGCCACAGCTTTAACCACATTTCCCTAAATCAGTCCCTAGTGAATGAAATCAACAAAACGTAAGTATAATTAGGGGCTATGGTTAGAAAGCCTAGCAAACATTTCCCCACAATACTTGGACTGAATTCAAAATCTGTTGTGGATTTCAAATAGTACAAGAGTTATAGTGAATCCAAATAGACTTCAGAAATGTGGGGTTTAAGTAGAATTATATATGAGATAAGTAGTCTGTAAGGCTACCTTTATTAACAATATATTTATTACAAAATATTTACATTTTCTCCTCAGTCATGTGTTCCAAGATATTTGACGTTATGTATGGTGACTTTTGGGATACCTTGTGTTTGAAAAGTGCTATCATATTCCCTCTCAGACTCCTTTAGTCAAGGTTAAATATGTCCAGTTCCTTTCATCTTTCCTCATAGGGCTTGGTTTCCATCCCTCTGTCAATAAAGGCACATTTAGCTACTGGTTGCCAGTATGCCTCCAGGTGCAATTCCAGCTGCTGATTACTACCTTTAAAGCCCTACATGGTAGTGGACCAGGATACTTAAGAGACCGCATCATCCCAAGAATATCTGTCCATCCCACCAGAGTGGACCTGAGAGCCTCTCTAATTGTTCCAGCTGCTAGAGAGGTGCATCTCTCTAGCACTAGAAGGAGGGCCTTCTCCAGCCCTATGGAACCTCTTGCCAAATGAGTTGCATCTCCAGATGGAGTTGCTGTCCTTCAGGAAAGGGTTAAAAACCTGGCTGGCAGAGCAGGTGTGGGGCACCAGCAGTGCTGTGGCCCCAGCCTGCTGGCTGATTTAAGAACGCTCTCTCCCTCTTTTTAAACTGGTGGGATGGTAGGGAATATTGTGTTGTAGTTTTTAATGGGGTTTTAATTGTGATTTTAAGTTGTGATGGTTTTAATATCTGTACGCTACCAGAGTCTTTGGAGTTGGGCGGCAATATAAATCTGTTGAGCTCTGGGCTCCATTGGGTTTTCTGTGATTTCTCTATGAAGTGTTTTTTGTATTATGATGTTCTGATATTTTGTTATTGTAATTGGAATATTTTTTTTCTTTTGAAATGTTCTGAAATGTTTTGTGTATTATGATAATTTAATTGTAACTGTAACAGTATATTTTGTATTCTTTTTGTATCATTGTTAACTGCCCAGAGTCACTTGGCGAGTAGGGCAGCATACAAATCTAACAATTAAATTGAATTGAATTAAAATTAATTTAAATAAATACAGTTCTATGCACAATTCTCCAGAATTACCTTCTACTGCTGGTTGATGTTGGCAGCAGGATAGCAGCTTCTACTACACCCGAAGTCAGTAGGCCAGTTTAGGGGTTCAGAAAGGCTATATGGCACACACAACTCTGTTCCCCAAGAGTAAGGAGTAGTTGTTATCTCTGCTGCCCTCCAACAATGATTGTCTGAGGCAGTTGCTCTCCTCTGCCAAATAGCAGGGCCAACCATCACTGAACCGGGTGAAATTCAGAACTATAGATCTTGCAGGGCTTCATCTGATTTAAACCTTGATGACTTATAACAACAACAAAATCTATATCTATATCAAGTAACTAATGGCTCACAATTGCTGAAACCAAGTAGTAAGTCACAACTAGAGATGGCCTACTGAGTCAGTGGGGATTTAGTGAGTCAACTCCTCTGTAATTCCTATTGATTCAGTGGGCCTACTCTAACTATGACACATTACCAGATTTCAGTCACTATCTTTGAAAGAAAACCTGCAAATCTTATATAACATTTCAAACCTGTGTGTCTGTATTAAAAGGGCAAACAGCCAACGCGACCCAACATGTATTGCCTGTTACTCCTTCCGCAATCCCTCAAGGTGAGTGTTGTGTATATGTTGCAGGGTGGGGTGAGGAGATGGGGCTGGACAAGGGAGAGAGGGCCTAATTTCTGGATCTTGTCACTGTTCCTTGGGAGTACGTGCAAATTTTCAGTAGTTTGCAAAGCATGATTGCCATACCTAGATATTTTTGTTTTGGTGGAGAAGTCCCACGGACAGCTGTCTGCTATAAATCTTTGTCAGGCTTCATCACCAAATCTCAAATGGTAGGAAAATTTATAGTGACCAGAATCCTACTAGAGATTTACATCTGTGTAAGAACAATTGGGCTAGTCCTGGTGGCAAAGTGTGCCCTACTTATCACTTACATTTCTGGTCATGAGATAAGTCTAAAATTTGCATGCAACCAGAAACACAAGTAGTAACTTGCTAATTTGTGGCCATTTGTTTCTGGTACTTATGAAATTACACATTTGACAACATGAATCCCCAGTAGATCTTCTCTTTGTATATGCTAGCAATAAACTTTGGAAGTCAAGTACTTGCTAGTTTTTCTGATGTCTTCTAGATAGAAAGTAAGATATCTTAATAAGAATGCACCTTTGACAGCTCATTTGAAAGAAAGCAGGATTTTGGTTTGGGGGTTACTCTAAACTGAGAATGGTATGCATTGTATTTAAAAAATGTGCACATCAAATTCCAGTAGTTCTCTAATCAAGACTGCATTTGGCAATTTTGCTTACTTGGTGTTCTAAAAATTAAACATGAAATAAGACATAGCGGGACAAAAAAATAAAACAAGAGATCAGTGGTGTGAGGAAATAAAAAAAGGGGAGCTATAGGAAGGATGACTCACTTGAGAGCAGGATGAAGAAATAATTGGACATTCTAACAGTGGGGTTCAGTCCTTGTGAAGCAGAGGAATGAGCAATATCAACACACAAATAACTGTCATTTTTATTTTATTTTATTTGCCATGGCTGTGCAGCTTTGGTGTCATGAAACAAGCAAAGGCACCGTGTCCCTGTCTCAAATCATTCTGACAAGCTCAACAACAGAGTTCCATTTTCTTATAGGTTTTCTTCCCCCACCCCCTCAAAGCAGAATAATCTAGAATCCTGTTAAGTTGCTATGTAGGTATAACTCTATGGTAGCCACAATCCTTACAAAGTGGAATTATTATCCACTTCTCCCAGCACACTGCAGTCAGCTGAAACTCTCAGCAAATTTATGACAGTGTGACATTACATGAGGGACTGTATGGCTTAGCGGTTAAGATGCTGAACTTGACAACTGGAAAGTCAGCAGGTCAACAGTTCGAGACACCAAGTACTGCCTGACAGAGTGAGCTCTGGTCTCTGTCCCAGCTCCTGCCAACCTAGCAGTTTAAAAGCAAGAAGTTGCAAGTAGATAAATATGTACCACTTTGGTGGGTAGTTAAACAGTTTCCCATGATTTATCTAATCATGCCTGCTACATGTCCACAGAAATGGCTGCAAAAGCAGACAGCACTGGTTCTTTGGCTATAAACAGAGATGAGCACTGAACCCTAGAGCTGGATACAACTGGTTTTTGAGTAAGGGAAACTTTTACCTTTACCTAACATTACATGATGCCTTGACAAACAAAATTCTGGCCATAATCTGTCAATTTTACTTGCTCCATTAAAAAAAACACCTCAATTTCTTTCCATTTTGAATATGAAGACCTTTTTTAAAAAATTTTGGGCAATTATTTTAAAACAGTGTGAAGAACTTCTTGCCTTTTCGTATTGGTTCAATTCAAGAGGTATAGCCATTTCCATCAAAGTTGTTTTTACCATACAGATGTTAAAGATGCAGAAGCTCTGAAAAATTAGGGAATAGCCCTACCTTTGCATTGAGATGACTTAAAACATAGATATTGTATTGAAATCCAGAGTTAACCATCAGTGTTCACAGGAGGAAACATTACCACCCCTGGGACCACTGGCTTCTATTTGAATTAAATAGACAATGTTCTGGGCCTGGATGGTCAAAATCTGTCACTTTCATTTTCTCCCACATGAATTTTTATTTAAAATATACTGAAATGCCCATCCATCCCTATTCATGGGTCAAAATTGCTTCATCAATCATCAAGTGACCATTTCTGATCTGAGGTGGAATAACTATAGGAATCATTCTTTTCCAGCAGAGAATCATTCTTTTTAGGTTGTACAATTCAGCCTGGTTGCCAAGAAAGGCCACACAAGCAACTTACCTCAGCAGCCTCCCATGAGACAATGCTAGTTCTGCAAACAAAACTTCTTAAAGCAAGGTCATGATCTCAACAAGAGATGAATGCCAAGCCTCAACTATTTTGGTTTCTCACTGAAAGGATGCCATGTGAACTCCTCTCCAGTTAAGCCACAATTTAAAAATAGTTGGCCTACCTGTTTGTCTACTGTTATTTATGTTGGGCCAAGAAAAAGCATATAGTATGGGCTTCTCACTGATGGAAGACATTGTTTCCTGGAATTTACTTGCACTCAACATGCCCAACATACTCCTGCAAATGGTGCCACAGAAGTTCTGACTTTTTTCTAGACCAAATGCTCGCTCCACTCAAGACAATTAGGATCAGTATCAATGCATCACAAAGATGGAATATGATATGTACTCTGGAACACATTCTAGATCATTGGTTCCCAAACTTGGGTTCCTATGTATTTTTGGACTACAATTCCCAGAAGTCTTCAGTATTGGTTGTGCAAGCTAAGGCTTCTAAAAGCTGCAGTCCTCTCTATGGAACAGTAACACAGTTTGGGAAATGCTGTTCTAGATCATATCAGTGTGCAGGAAAATGAAACCAGTGAGCAAATCAGTGTTTGCTTCCACGTTGTGGATCTCCCTTCCAAGGGAGAACAATTGGACCCTTCAATTTTCTTGTTCTGGGGGCAAGCAAAGCTGCACTTTTAATGCAAGCAGACTTTTAGCCATTGACTGCCTGCTGAACAAAGAGAATTTAAAGAAGGCTTTGGACTAGAGCTTCAAGAGTCTCTCATCAAGCATGATTCTGGGAGTTGTGGTAAAGAAAAAGGTAACTTTGGCTGCTGCTGCTGCTGCTACAGCTGCCATATCTATTCAGGATATTGGCTATCATCATGGCGATAGTCTTCCTGTTCTTGATTTCTCAGAACATTTCTTCTGAGGATATGCCACACCAGTCTCTCAGGTTCTTCAGTCATGAAATCCATCTACATCCTTGCAGAGTGAGTTGGAGTATTCTACACTTTATATTGTTCTTCATGATATGCCCAAGGTATTGGAGCTTTCTTTGTTTGATGGTCTTAAACGGTTCTTGTTCTTTATCCATCCAGCACAACACTTCTACATTAGTCACATGGCCAACCCATGATATCCTTAGCAGCAGTCTGTAGATCCACATTTCAAAAACTTCAATTCTCTTTTCAGATGCTTTAGTGAATGTCCAAGGTTTGACTCCATACAGCAACTCTGGGAATATGTAACTTTGCACTATTCAGATCTTTGTAGCAGGAGTTGGATCTCTACTGCATAACAAGTGTCACATTTTTATGAAGGTGGCTCTTGCCTTTTCTATTTGTATTTTAACCTCTGCCTTGGGATCCCAATTTTAATTTAACATACTGTATTCCCTAAACAGACAATTTCATCGATTCTTTCGATTTCTTGTGTTCCTGCCATTAGCTTGCCATAAATTGGTGTTCAGCTTATAACCAGACATGTTATACTGACTCTTAAAAGTTGTGCACTATATTTATTTTTTATTCCAGCCAGGAGTAAAATGTGTGGGAACTTGCCATACTGCTTCTTTAAAGCAACAATATCAACTAGGATTTGGCTCTAACCAAGTAGCAGCTTGTCAACCCAGCTGTGCTTCTGGTTAGCTGTCTCTCTTCTGAATGTAGAAAGACTGGAATCTTTCATGTATACTGGAAATTCCCAGCAGGGAACATTTTCTGACTCTGCATTTTTCTTTTTCCAGGCACTGGAAACAACAACATCAACATATGCAAAAACCTCCTCTGGATATTATCTTTCTGCATGCCTGGCTTCCGTTCCTGCTGACCTCAGAATCAGATTCATGTTTTGGAGGAAAACAAACAGAAGTCAAGAACCGCAGAAGCAAACAGTATCATCTGGATACCACACAGGACATGTAGAGTATGTGTTTCTATATAAGTCAAATTAAATGTGTTTGCATTCACCTTAAGAGTACATGTGGAAATGCCAATTTTTTAGAAAAAAAATCCACAATTTTAAAAACTCTGTGTAATGGAGACAACTTTAAACAAAACAGAACTAATTAATCACAAATGAGAGTTACAGACACATGTTATTAAACTATTGCAGAATGGAGGTGATACATTCTATAGGGTCACTTAAAAAACAAAATAAAACATTGCAAGCTTTCATAACACACAGGTTACTCCTTCAGGCAAATGCTCATGGCATGTTGTTAAAGCCAGGCTGATTTGCTTAAATATAACAAGCCCCTGACTTCCTGGATTTAGATTTTAAAAAGGTACAGCCTGGTATCTTTTCCCCATGTTACATACCATATAAGCAAACCAGCCTGGCTTTAACACCATGCCATGAGCATTTGCCTGAAGAATGTTTTATTTTGTTTTTGTAAGTGACCCTATAGAACAGTGGTGCCCAAACTACTCTTTTTGCCGGCCTGGTCCCGCCCCCAACACACAGCTGCGGGGGCTGGAGGCAGGCTGCTCCCGCTGCTGACATTTTTGATGTCAACGGTGGCAGTGGTGGTGATTGCGCTTTCCCCCTGCTCCTCCAAGCAGCCCCTTGCTTGGCCCCATCCCCTCTGCAGCCTTTGCCAAAGCCGATCACCGTGTTGGGAAATTTTTTGGAGCCTCCTCCATTTCAACATCCATGGTGCTGCGGGAGTCCCTTGGTGCAGCAGAGCTGACATCAGGGCAGCATGCAGGTTTACCCTTCCATTGCCAGAGATTTTGAAATGCAGAGGGCTCTGAAAATTTCCCCAACGTGGCAATCGGCTTTGGCAAACACTGCAGAGGTGATGAGACCAAGCCAGAGGTTGCTCGGAGCAATGGGGGACAAAGTTCAATCACAGCTGCCACTGCCGCCTCTGCTGCTGATGTCAGGCAGTGGGGGCGGGTGGAGGGACAGTCCACTGTGAGCCCAGGTACTCACTGCAGGCTGCATTAATGATATGCATGGGCCTAATTGGGCGTGCCGGCCGTAGTTTGGTCACCCTGCTATAGAAGGTATCACCTCAATTCTTCATTTGCTTAATTATATGAATCGGTCACACAGCCAATTTTTGCTTACTGAGCTACCAAAGACACATGTAGGTTCACTTTTAGAGATCCCAGCTGTGAGAGATAATATTAGTTACCATTATCTGTCCTTTTTTAATGGCTTGCTTCTTGTTCTTTTTCCTTTCATTTTCTCCACTTTCAGATTTACAGTGCATTCAGAAGAATGCTTCTATTTATTTATTTTATTTATTTTTATTTATTTTTATTTATATTTATATTGCTGCCCACTCGCCGAGGCGACTCAGGGCGGCTTACAGTCACAACAACAACAGTACAATAAAAATTATAAAATGCAACCACATCAAACAACCAAACCAGAACACAAACTAACTCTTGTCACACCATTGTTGTGGGCCCAGAGGAGTGGGCAAGGCCACTGCTAAGCCTTGGCACCATGTAACTTGCAGAAAATAAGCAATGACCTGACATAGCTACTGATGAAGGTGAAAGAAAAAAGTGCAAAAGCAGGATGGCAGTTGACTATTCAGAATAGAAAAATAATTTTCACGCAGATTTTCATAACTATAACAATAAATTTGTCATTGTTAAAGATTTTCTATACCCTGATTCAATCATCAATTCAAATGGAGACTGTGCTCAAGAAATCAAAAGAAGAATTAATCTTAGAAGAACAACTCTGAAGGAACTAGAAAATATGCTTAATTATGGGTTGCTCCTCTGTATCCAGTGGTGGGCTCCCAAAAAAAATTACTACCACACTGTGGACATGGAATTGTGGGTGTGGCCAGGAGGAAAGGCCTACATTGCACTACATCCCCCTATTTGTCAGATCCCCATACACACACACACACCAGAAAAAAAGCCCAGAAGAAGCAAGGTACAATACAAAGGAAGCTACAATTTTTTAAAAAATTGTTAGACTCATACCCCGCTGATTTGGGGTACACTCTCACTTTGGGTGGATCTCAATATTAACAAGTGCAAAACAGACGCCATAAGACAATAAAACAACCAACAAATTGAAGTCTACAACATGGGAACCTGCTTTAAATACCCTAAGCAAAACAGACCTCTGGAACAATAAAAGTAAAAACACATATTTTAGGAACTAATACAAAGGTGAATTTTCACTTGAATGTATACCTGAACTATAGAATCCTTAAAAGTAAAATAAAGATTTGTAACCAAGAGTCTTTCTGTGAGCAATTCTTCTCAGAACACACTACAATTTTGAAGTAAGATATTAAAACATTCTAAAGCTGTGGTTCCCAATGTGAGGTGCACACACACACACACAGGGGAGCAATTTGATTTTTAAGGGGGCCAATTCAAGAACGAGTTATCAACAGTGAATGGCCTTTTAGGCTTCCTCCACTTGAATAGGAGTTCACTATCTGTGGCTTTAAATTTTTTTAAAAAAAAAACCAAACCAACCAACCTTGACATATACTTAATATACAGTAGAACACCGGATAACGATTGGATCGGATAACACCAAAATTGCATAACGTTAAGTAATCTGGGGAGGAGAATTGGATCGGATAACGTTAAAGTCCTATGGGATGGACTGGATAACAACTGCTAAAGCCTGTGCGGTTACAATGTATCTCTATGGAGCTTTAACGTTATCCAATCCATCCCATAGGATTTTAACATGGATCGGATAACACTAAAAATCGGATAACACCAAGACTTGTGGAACCAAGTTTTAGCGTTATCCGGTGTTTTACTGTATATGTTTTTCTATGGTGCATTATCAGATTGGGCCACTAGAGGTCACTCTCTGTAAATTTAGAGTTTACTATTATCCATAGTTTCATGTATCTGCAGTAGCTCTCGAAATGTATTCCCCCACAGATAAAGGGGGCAAACTGTATATCTCATAATAACAGACACAGGTATGCCTGAAAAATAAAATTATATTGTGAACTCAATAAAGGGAATGTTCCTACACCCCTTGTGCCTCTACAAGAGTAAAGAGTCCCGTAGAATTAGAGGGCAATCTATAAGCAGCTGCATTTGCCTTGAAGACAATTTCAGCAGTTGAGGTAGGAGATGTAGCATCACCACCTGCCTCAACTACCACCTGTCCTCTGCCTCTCTCTGAGAATGAAAGAGAGAGTGAGTGAGTGAGTGAGGGAAGGCAAATAAGAGCAGCACAGGTCACAAGAAATAGCCAGTTTTGTTCTCCACAGAGTTGTATGTACAGTATTATATACTATCAACTTACTTCCTACCTATGGTAATTTAACACAGTTTTCAGGGTTTATAGGATGCTGAAGGAATGGTTTATCTCCCTCACATTTCCATGCCCAGTAGCGATTTGACTTCAAATCTCCTGAGTTCTAATCCAATACTCTACCCATTATATCATACCATGGACAGTGGTCTTTTCTTCTGATGTAAACATTGTGGGCAGGGTGGGTTGTAAGTCTGACAGAATTGTGCTCACAGGTGATCTGCCAGGACATTCTGTTTACAACAATGCCTAGTTCTGAAGAATTCTTCAGATTTTGGTTTGGGGTAACTCCGGTAAAATCACTACCTTGAGGGCCAGTAGATTTCTGGGAACTGCAACCTTCTTTCAGAGTCTGGTGACTAGCGGGTTCTGGAGATCAACACGTTAACTAGTTTAGCCACTGAAGCTTTACAGAGCACCCATTGACCCTATGGGAGTGTGATTTGGCCTCCATCATGCTTCAATGTTGAGGTAGATCAGTGTGCCACCTAAGCATCTCTAAAATCCTGATGCCCCCCTCTCTGTGACATAATTCTTATTATTCAAAAGTGATTTCCTATTATTCTTATTCTTATTATTTATTACATTTATACCCAGCCCATCTATATATTGCCTCAAGTATGTACTTGTATATATACTTTAACATGGAGAAAGCCTAAAAGGTGATTAACCTGGCGTAACTCTTTCTCAAATTGTCCCCCTTAAAAATCAAATTTTCCCCTGTGGGGCATGTGCCCCACCATGTGGACCACGGAGATAGATAGTTCACTTAGCTTAATGGGAAGGATTTGTTGTATGAAAGTTGATTTTTTTTAACTTTATGGTAAGTGCAGTATGACGGCACATGAACAATTAAGCGTTCTTGTGGAAGAATCTGCCAACCCTATCCTGTGTAAATGCAAAAAGTAATAACTATTACTATTATTATTAACTATATGCTGTGAAGTCATTTCTGAGATATGGTGACTAATTCTAGAGGGTTTTTTGGGGTGGGTGGGGGTGGGGGAAGTATACATAGAAGAGATTTACCATTCTGTTTTTCTAGGGATGTTCTGAGACTCTGCGCCTTGCCCAATGCTAAACAGTCCAGCTATTCTCTTGGGATGCACAATGGAAATTGAACTCCCTACAGCTAAAAAGCTAACCCACTGAGCTACTCAGCTATTCTACTAACAACAACCAAGAGACCTGGTGGTGCAGTGGTTAAATTGCTGTGTTACAGCCCAAACTGCTGACATTGTGAGTTAGATCATTACTGGATTTGAGGTTGACTCAACCTTCTGAGGTTGCTAAAATGAGTACCCATCATGTTGGGGGCAAAATGCTAATTACCTTGTGAATCGCCCCAAGAGTGCACTAAGCAGTATGGGCAGTATATAAGTATAATTACTATTGCTAATACTAAAAGCTAATAATATATTGATGGAGCCAGATTTCTGTCATTAATGCAGAAGGGGGAGCTGACTGCCAGATTGTAATTCCCCTCAACCCAGGCAGATGGCCAATACCAAGGGAATGGTGATGAGATTAGTATTCTGATGGTTTCTAGAAAGCCATTGGTTCTGTAGCCTTCATGAAAGGCGTCTGTACCCTCCCCTCCCCAACATGACTGCTGAATGACCTTGAAAAGACTTACACAATATTTGCTGTTTATCAATCTAGCAGTTGTTCAGAGTCTGCACATTTGTTCATTTACTCTATCCAAGTTTGTGTTTAGTTTAACTCTTACCCTCCCTTTTTTTTAGCTGGGGTTGTAAAATAAACCCACTTTTGCCACCTCACTCTTACCCTCAAACTGCGGTGTGCTGACATTCCTAGAAACTCTCATGCTGCCAGGAAAGGCAACCGCAGAAACTGTCACTCTCAGGGCTTTGCCGCCAGGGAGGATAAACCACAAATCTCTTCTGACTCAAAATGGGAAGTGGAAAGGAAAGAATAGACCCCAGGCACATCAGCCAGTGAATGATTTGGAATCTGTGTCACAGAGAAGGTGGAGAAGCAAACACCACCACAAGAAATAATAACTGGTTTCCCAAGTGCCAGTAAAGAGTGAATATCGGACATCACTGGGAGAGAAACAAAGACTCATGCCAACAGGAGACAGAGCCCTTTGCGACATTTGACACAAAAAGCCACTGAGATCACTGGAAGCTGTACAAGGCCAACACATAATGAACACAACACTGATGCTTTGTCACCTCACCTTTGGCAACTGTGTTGATGAACCTGTGACAGATGATCCAACAAGGAAGTGGAAACAGTCCTAAAAATAATAATGGATATTTGGAATTGTCTTAGCTGTGGCTGGGAAATGTACACAGTTGTCTTATGGCGCTTATTATTGTGCAGCTGTTGAGAATGTGCAGTTGGAATTTGTGTTGGCAACAGAGGAGAAAGGAAACCTATCTCACTTGTTTGTGAGAATCAGCCCAAATAATGGCCACTTCCTGCTACTGTTGCCCAGTCAGCAGCATCCTGTTTCCTGACATTTCAGACCCAAAAAGCCTGTGTGGACACTTGTGACGCCACATGGACAGACCCTTGAATGTATCACAGCAGTGGGCTCTTATGATGTGACATAGGTGGGGTTGGCAATGGGTCAGAAGGTTGGCAGAACTGCATCTCAACTGATTAATTGGAGAAACTGGTACAACAGAGATGGGCCCAGAAATGACAGGTAGCTGGCACTTGGCTAACAGGCCCTATAACAGCTCAACAGGCATGTGCATGTGGTGCAATTGTCAGGGTTTGCAGTGGTTTTAAGCTCTTGGCTGTTTTGAGACTTGTTGAGTATTTAGTGTGACCCCAGCATGAAGTGGGTGTTAGCACAATAATCATAGTGACAGAAATACTAGCCTAAACAAAAGGAAGTTGTTTCATATTGGAAAGTTTCCTGTCTTCCTGCCTCTAGGGGTCATATGACCTATTCACATATATTAAGGCTTTGTTATGTTCTTGTCTTATTTCTCTTGTCCAGGTTCTACATTGAGCTTGTTCAGGTTCTACATTGAGTTTGTCCAGGTTCTACATTTCTGCCAGGGCTTGTACAACAAGAAGGCTGGCAAGCTATGATGCTGTGCTCCACTCCCTGCTTTGTTCCAAATGGTACAATGAGCTCATCTGTATGCAATCACCAGGTATCTCCCTGTCTCCTCAATTCACCTCTGAAACATTGGCTTGCCTGTATTAATACAAGGATAGCACAAACAAATATAGCTTTCTAGTGAGATCATATACCTGCAATCAAAAATTCCTTCTACAGGCATGGAGATCTGGGGGCTTGATGCACCAAGGAAAAATGTAATGGGAATATCTATATTCCCTGCATTTTTGTAACTCCAAGAGCCTGTAGCTCAGAATCTGTCCAGCTTCCATTATGAGATAATCATCCTTATCTTCTAAAGGCTCTAGTACACCAAGGTATTGTACAATCACAGTATTGGAGAACCAGAGTAGTGGAAAACCAAAATAATGTATCCACAACAGTAAGTTATAAGACCTTTGTTTATTCTTTGCTATCATTTATACAAACACTTTCAACCATCAGGAATTTTATGATACAGTGACCTTGTTCTGCTGGAGATCTAATTATTTTACAATTAGTTTTGTAAATGATTGTTCATGCTTTGATCTGAAAAGCAATTTTATTTTCAGGGCTACTTTATCACATAGCTCTTAATTATCTTAACACTATTTTTCTCTTAACAGATGAATGTGGAACTATCTTGCTTCAAGCATCTTAGTTAGCTTTTCTGTCATTGAGGAGGAGGTTCAGGGGCAGTTGGATTTAGCTATAGAAAAAAAGTGGCAGGTAGAGTCTAAGGACACTACCGTCAGGGATTTAGTGTGTGATTTCAATGTTTTAAATTATCCTCATTAGTTCATTAATTTCTTTTATTTCATTCATTAGTTAAGGGTGATGTTTCAAATGGGGGAAAATAAAGACATTATGTTCATAAAATTAAGGTTTTCATAAACTGTTCATTAGATCTAAGGTTTTCTGAGCTAAGGTAATGGTCATCCTTGATCGAAAGCCAGTCATATCCGACTCTAGGTTTCAGTGCTTATCTCTGTTTATATCCAAAGAGCCAGCACTGTCTGTGTCTGCAGACATTTTTGTGGACATGTGGCAGTCATGGAACGCTGCTTACCTTCCCACCAAAGTGGTCCCTGTTTATCTTCTTGCAATTTCTTGTTTTTGAACTGGTATGTTGTTTTAACCGAAAACCAGAAATCCCAACTTCATTTGTGTTTATAATGTTTTATATTTTATTTTTCAATAAAGATGCTTTTAACCTTTATTTTCCATTCTCCCCAACTCTACCCACTATGCACACGTGTCCATAAGCAGCCAACTATACAAACAACAATTCACCACAGGTAAATAACAGCAAAGGACCAATTTTTAATAAATACTTCAATAGTCAAACTGCAAATAAAAAGAGTTTTTCCTTCACAATTCCTTGAAAGCAGTTCTTCAATATGGGGGAAAGCCAAAAAGGAAACTGGTTATGATTTCAAAGGAGAAACTTGCTGCAGTGTATCCATTCTCACACCAATGTATGTATTCTGGAATGGAGATATACTTTTTTGAAGGAAAGAAGGCTAGAAAGAAAGTGTGGTGTTTTTGTTTTAAACCTTCACAGAAAATGTTTCTGAAGTCTGATCCAAATTACATAAGTATCAAAAGAAAGGTTATTCTGTCCTCTTTCAAGCACACTTTAGATCACTTTCAGGGATCACTGCCAAACACCTCCCCCCCCCCTCTCTGCAGAAATGTCATTTCAACGGGTCACATTTTTCCTCAAAAATCTTTTTTGTGGATTCCTGCTTTGGTATCATTTTCTCCACATGTTGTATGTGAACTGTATCCACCTCAGGAAGTTGTCATATTCACTTTTTAAATTGGTTTCCCCTTCTTTTTTGAGGCTTGTGCGACCTCTTTTTAGTGTTTTTTGTAAAATGATTCATAGATTGTGCTTCTGAAGTCCAATTCCAAATCTGAAAGTGTCCCCACAAAGGTTAATCTTTCCTCTTTCATACGCACTTTGGATCATCTGAATTGGTTGGGTAGTTTTTTTGCTGGACTCCCCGACAACCTACCCTCCCCACAAAACTGTCACTTTTCCGATGCTACTTCCAAAAGTAATGACATCATTGCTTTGCATTTTTGGCTTTTGGGTTCTATCAATTCTTAAATTCGCTGAGATCTTTCAAATGACATAACCCTTATTTTTGTTGGTGTCTTAGTTTTGGTGTTGCAGCTTTTGAAAAGTACATGATTTTCGTTACTTCTCAAGAGCTGCCAAACCACCCAACCGAAACGTAAGATGTTCATCGAATTCACGTCAAAAATATGTTTAAATCATTACTCTGTAATAAACAGGCAGTGACACACAAGATGAAGCAGACATTTATTTTCCAAACTAAATTAATAGCCATTCAAACAGAATCCCTCTGGAATTCACTAGCCGATGTTTCGTTGTGTAGTTTGGGAATGATGCCATCATCAATAGAAAACTGCCATTGCTCAAGGAATTCAATTTCCTTTTCTGATTTTTGCGTATGTGCAACTTGTGTGCATTGAAATGAAAGATATCATGCACATGGTGAGTTTTTTTAAAAAGTATTTAATCAGTAGCACTTTGTCCCTGATTCCAATCTTGTTCCTATTGTATAGACTGAGGTATACAACAGGGATAGCAAATTCTAATTCCCTTTGTAACAATGTTCCTAAGTTTTGGGTTTTGGACTTCAGTTCCCAGAAGCCTAAGTCAATCCCCAAAAGCACTGATCAGCCAATGTTCTGACTTAGGCTTCTGGTAATTGAAGTCTCCCTGTAGGGCATGGGCTCCATGTTGGGAATCACTGGTTTAGAGTAAAACAAGAAAAGTCATAGCCAAGAATTCCATTTTTGTTTGCTTGCTTATAATAGTCATACCTTGCCTTTCCTCTACCAAGCTCTATGAGGCGTATAAATATTTCCTTTTCTTCACTCTATTGAAGGGGTTTATAGTGAGAGAGAATGACTGAGCCCCAAACACCCAGTGAGGTTCATAATTCAATGAAGGTAGCACTCTATATACAGTTGTACCTCGTTTAAAGAGCATAATGCGTTCCACAGGATTGCTCTTTAAGTGAGTTTGCTCTTTAAGCGAAACACCATTGTAAATGAACAATTGGGGGGGGGGATTGCAAACCCCGATTTATTTGTTAAGCAAGTTTTTAGTTGGTTTTATTTGTTAAGCGAAGCGAACATTTAGAGAAAATTCTGCTCTTTAAGTGCGTTGCTCTTTAAGCGAGGCACTCTTTATGCGAGGTTTGACTGTATCTCCCTAGGCCAGTGGTGGCGAACATGTTATGCATGCCAGAGGCGGCAGTCAGAACCCTCTCTGTGGGCACATGTGCTTCACACCAGCACAGAGTTTTCCCTGCTCCTCTGCCCAGCAGCCCAATGGGAGTGCTTCCTCTCCCCCCCCAGCACAGAGTTTTCCCCACTCCTCTGTGGAGCAGACAGCAGCCTGTTGAGTTTGGACACTCGGTCTTTAAAAGGTTCGCCATCACTGCCCTAGGCCAAGAAAAATAATCTAATATTACTATATTGGCTTTTTAGCTGCAGTCCAATCCCAATGATGAGAAGGTTGTTCATCTCATGTGTGCTTGCATTAGAATGCATTTCAATTTCTGTAATCCCATACACAGCACCATGCAGCATATACCATATCGCATGAAGATACATGGACCTTCTATGTATCACTGAGAAAGTAACTCTGTGATACCTTTTGGAAAGATACATTTATTTATATACAGCTGGCATTTATTCCTTTGCTGCTAAGAGAAAGCAAGAGGAAGAAAAGAGACAAAAAGAGATTCAGAAACATAGGTCAGTTTCTTTTTATGGCTTTGTGGGATTTGGATGCCAAGTGTTTTTTGGCTCATGCATGATGGGCAGCCGAGCCACGAGTCATAATGTAAGATTGCTCCAGCTTACTTCATAAGGGCTAGCCAGCCAACTCTCACAAGTTCTGCATGACCAACTGAGAGGTGACCTTGATACTGGCAGAACATCGTGTGGATTTCTGTTTACTTGGTAAACACAGAGTGGTGTCTGTAAGGACACAGAGTGCTTGGCACTTCGGCAGCAAGAGAGCATGGAAAACAATTTGATCTTGAGAACCACAATAGAATTTAGGCTCTGGATCTGCTCAGCACTTTTGCCAATGGACTGGCTTGTGCCATGATGTAAAAGAAATAACCACTACAACAGTTTCATGAACTTACCCAATGAAAGCGAAGAGTAAATACTGGTAGCAAGATTGAAGAATTGTAAAGGAAGACCATTCCTACTACTATAAATGTTGCTTTCTTATGGCAACTGGTACTCCATAAAAACAGTGGTTTTGAATTATAGAAGATGTTAATAAACTTCTGATGCCATGACAACTGTAATAATATTGTCTAATGAGAATCATAATGGCCTGAATGCTAAGATTTATGCAGTATTAATTAATACCTAATATGATAATGTGAGGTGGCTTGAGGAAATCTGGGGAAAAGATGGTGGATTTACTATTAAAGATGAAGCCTGGAAAAGGCTGTGGAGTAAAATGTCTTTCAAATCAATTTCAGCATTTCTAAGAGACAAGCGTGAACAGTTCTGTCACTAACAATGCAAACAGATTATAGTCAAAAGGATATCTAGTAGCTGACATGAACAGAAGTAAAAAAGAAAGCCCAGTGCTATGTAACACTATGGACTATTTACTTCAGCTCAATGGGTGGGGAATCTCAAGAAAGGGGCTGTGATTTAGGGCTTGAGTTAGTACAAGTGGGAGAGATGGAGAGGCAGGAGCTAATAGACTTTACCACCATGGTTTAAGTCAGTGATGGTGAACCTTGGCACTACATATAAGAAAGGATAGAATGTTTTAATTTCCTTTTATCTCTAATTTTCCTAGAGTCAATCACTACATTTCTTCAGCCCAACCAAATTAGAAAATTAGGTAATAATTGAAACTACATATCTCTGGCTTATGGTGTACTGCATAAAATAAAATAAAATGAATCAAAAAATGAAAAATGCAGCCAGCTTCTCCACCAACATATTATTCTATCTAAATATATAAGTGGCCACCTTAATAGCCATGTTCTGCTTAAATGATAAAGGCATTCCAAATTGACTTTTTGGCACAGCTGATGAAAATGAAGGTACAGTATAGGATACTATTTGAAATCTGATGGAGTAATAGGGACCTCTAGTGGTAACGGTTCTTAATATGTATTTATTTTTTCCTATGGACAGTACACTGAAAGGAAATAGAGCAGAGACTAAATGTATAACCTATTTCTGTCTCTTAAGAGCACTCAGAAGACCCTTTTATCTCACCAGAGACCTCTTCTAAATTCATAGCAGATCCCACGTATGGCAATATTACTTGCCAGTATTACTCAATGACTGGAAGGTCAGCAGATCAGTAGTTCAAGATCCAAGTGCTGCATGACGGTATAAGCACTGTCCCAGGTCCTACCAACCTCCTAGAAGTTCTAAAGCAAGCATTTGCAAGTAAATATATAGGTACTACTTTGGTGGGAAGGTAAACAGTGTTCTGTGTCTAGTTATGCCTGCCACACATCAATGAAAATGTCTGCATACGCAGACAGTGCTGGCTCTTGGGCTATAAACAGAGATGAGCGCTGAACCTTATAGTTGAATGCAACTGTCTTTTGAGCAAGGGTGACCTTTACCCCTTATCTGATGGAGGGAGTTGAATTCTGCGTCAGCGGGCAACTTCATGGCAAAAGCCTTTGCCAGTTCCCACAGATGGGAGTTGTAGAGTCCCATTGTGGTAGAATAGTTAGCAGCCCACAGGGACAGCGAAGCGGTGGAGTACAATTTCCGCCCAAGTGCATCCAGCTTCTTACCCTCTTGGGAGGACAGAAGAGGGAAACCGCTTATGGCTGTCTTGCTCTGGAAAGCATGCACAACTATGGAGTTTGGCAGAGGATGGGCCTCCAGGAACTCCACGTCATCGCCCACCACATGGTAGAAGTTGTTGACCCTCGTCGAAATTGTGTGGGACAAAATGGGCTTCTTCCAAACCACTCTTGCAGAGCTCAGCAGCGAAGGCAGCATGGCAATATGGACAGGTCGGATGGCTTTCCTGTTGAGTTTCGTGGTGACCTGATCCTCCGCAGGCAATGGAGGATGGTCAGCCTGGAGACTCAAGGCAGGTCAGCATGGCCGTGAACGACTTCTGGTCATCTCCACGAGGTGGATCAGCAGCTCCGATATGGGTCCAATAAGGAGTTGGACTTGTCCGAAGGCGGTGGAGGGATCCTTGCCTCAACATCAGGTCCGCACCAGTCCAGACTGGGCTGATCGACAGAGCGAATGCTTGATGCCCTGGAAGATGGAGGAGCAACAGCCAGGGGGCAGTGCGTTGTCCAACTCTTGCAAGCGTTGGAGAGAGATGGAAGCAGAAGCCCTGGGCAGTCGTGCAGCTGCCACTGCCAGTTGGTCTCCAAGAGACCACACCAGTCTCTAACAACGGCTTGAGAAAGTCCAGTTGGAGCAGCTGTGGAGGAAACAGCTGTTGAGGCACTTGCTTGCGGTGACGAACTGGACCGTGAAATGGTAGGCCGAGCTCATTGAGGTGGTGGTGACAGGGGCTCGGCAAAGCAGAGAAAGTCCATGAGGTGGAGGTGGTGGAGGCGATGGTGAGTGCCGAACTGGACGCAGCGGCAGAGGAGGAGAAGAGCCGGTGGTATGGACCATCTTAGTCAGAGACCCCAAAGAAGAAAGGCCTTCTGCCGCAGATGACTCCATGGACAGCCAGCGAGGAAGGATTGCAGATGCAGGGGAGTAAGATGACAAAGGATGCGGAGAGCGTGAAGGTCGAGGAGTGGCAGGCAATGAGTGGTGCCCAGACTTCTTAGACCTTTCCTTCTTATCCCCTTTCTTGTCCTTCTTCTTCTTCCTCGGTTCCGCCATCTTGGAGTGTCCCTCATCACTAGACGCCATCTTGGCCGGAGTAGTTTCAGAGGGAAACTGAGGAGCTTGGTGAATTGAAAGGAGTGAAAGCCATCTCCATGAGATGTGCCTTCAGACGGTTACTTCTGTTTTGCACTGCCAGACAAGTGAATTTCTTACAGTGCTCACAGTTCTGAGTCTGGTGAGCTTTACCAAGGCACAGCAGACACTTGTTGTGACCATTGGAAGATGGAACCTTCTTGTTGCAGTTGACACAACGCTTGAAGGCAGCTGAGGTCATCAAAAAGAGCACCAAGCGAAAAATTGGGACCAAATGCCCGTGGACGAACAATTGGCCTTTCATGAAAAAGGGCCGGCACAGAAGAAAAATTGATGAGAATTGGTGCCCAACCTGTGGATGAGTGTCCGAAAAAATTGAGATAGCTGTTTCCCCTGTGAAGGGGAAATATGAGTTTTTAAAAATTGCCGAAAACTGTTCCCTGCAAGGGGAACAGTCACGGTTGAGGTGATCCTGCCTGGAGGACAAGATCACTAGAAATTTTTTCCTCAAAAAAAGGCCTTTTTGTAAGAAAAAACAACAACAAAATTGAAGAAGTTCTCAACGGTCTCCTGCTGCTACGGCAGAAAGAATTGAGGAAAGAGCGTGAAATGGCGCCGAAGGGTGGGTGGTATTGTGGACGGCCCTAACATTCAAACTTTATCCAATCAGCTTGAAAGCTCCGGTCACGGCTCCGCACAGGTGCAGAACACAAAAGTGGGGATTCACAGACTATATGAAGGAGAACTACCTTTAATGTTGTGTGTGGTGCCACTGAGTCCAGTAATACTGTTACCAAAGTGAATGTGGGGGCAAAGTTGACATCTGGGTTTGCAGCAGGGTTAGTGCCCACCTGTTTCACTTTTGTGTAGTCTATTGGGTGTCAATAGTTGTTTGAGATTGGAGAGCTGCCTATAAGCAAGTAGAGATCTGTCCCCATGGGCTTTGGAGAGTGAAGTATTCTTGTCCAAGATCGGTTGGAGAGCTTTCATTATGTGTGTGAGGAGATTAAGTTGAGGCCTGAAAATGACTACCAGCGGGGTTCGGCTGCTTTACCTTCTAGGTCTATCTTGTAGTAGGTTACTTCTTGGTATCCGTCTAGCCTGGTTGATTTGTTCTTTAACCATATTGGATGGGTATTGTAGTTTGAGGAATGCATTTTGTAGGTCCTTGAGCTTGGCAGCCCTGTCATGTGGGTCTGAGCAGATGCAGTTGTACCTAAGGGCTTGGCTAAAGACAATGGTTTTTGTTGTGTGCTCTGGATGAAAGCTCGAAGCATGTAGGTAGGTGTATCTGTCTGTGGGTTTGCGACATAGTGTGGTACTGAGATGTCCATTTTATAGTTTCACAGTGGTGTCTAGAAAATTTACTCGTTGTGTTGTCTAGTCCAAGCTAAGTTTAATATTGGGGTGCAAATTATTGAAATTTTCTAGGATATGATTCCCCCCCCCCCCCCCCCCAGGATATGACTTTTAGAAGCTCCAGCAATATCAAACATAGTGTCTCTAAGTTCAGGCGAACAGTAAGGTAAAGGTCACCCTTGTTCAAAAGCCAGTCATATCCAGCTCTAGGGTTCAGTGCTCATCTCTGTTTATAGCCAAAGAGCCAGTGCTGTCTGCATCTGCAGATGTTTCCGTGGACATGCGGCCTGCATGACTAGACAACAGAGTGCCTGGAATGCTGTTTACCTTCCCACCAAGGTGGTACCCATTTATCTAATTGAAATTTCTTGCTTTCAAACTGCTAGGTTGGCAGGAGCTGGGACAGAGATGGGAACAGTACATCATGACATAAAAGCATTATATCCTGAGATAAAACCTATTTTGTGTAAAACAAAAAGAATTCCATTTCTATCATGTTTATGAAGGACGTGATATGCAACAACATAAAGCTCAAAATATGTATGTAGACAGAAGGAAGAACAAAAAGTAACAATTACTGGCCACTGCCAGATATTCCATCCGGGGCTAGATTTGATGGCTTCTCATCTCCAAGAAGTCCAGAGATGGAAGAACAAAAAGTTCTAAGATTTATTTACGTATTTTATTGAATGTTTATTCTGCCCTACTTGCATGGGTGACTAAGGGCGGATTACAACCAATCAAGTAAAACATATAAAATACAATTAAAAATCTAAAAATAGTTTAAAACATCATCTATTTCAAAATCTATTTCAATCTTGCTTTATGCCTGGTTATGGTACTGAGACAGCCTTGGTCGGATCCATGGATGAGTGGAGAGTGGTTCTGTTGGACCTTTGGGTTTTCAGTACTTTTAACCATGTTATCTACCTGCATTGTGTCCAAGATGGAGCTTGGTGTCACTATGTTACCATGAGTCTGATTCTTCCAGGTGTCACAATCTCTTAGAATTAGTGTGCCAAGTGTGTCCATTCCTGGAGATGTTTGAACTGGTCACAGAGATACATGTATTATTTACATCATCTTCAGACTATCATAATGAGCTTTACATAGGACATAGAGTGTTTGCAAACTTCAGTGGATACAAAATGCTAGTCAGATTGTAACTGGAGCTGGTTATAGAGATCACATAACTTCCCTGTTACAGCATGTCCACTGGCTCCTGGTCCACTTCTGAGCATCATTCAAGGTACTGGTTTTGACCAACAAACCCCTAAACAACTTGAGTCCAAACTATCTCAAAGACCCTATCTCCCTTTATGAGCCAGTCCAGATGTTATGATCTTCAATGAAGGCCTTTCTCTTCTGTTCCACCAGTTTCGCGCCAAGATGGAGATCCCACAACACACACAAAATTCCCAGATAGCACAAAGAGATGGAAAACAGTTTCTGAACATGGTCATGAGCTATCATTTATTTATTCTTAAGATTGAAATCCAGAACATTTAAAGTGATCCCAAGCACAATGATTGAATTCTGACAATTTCCTTTTTTCAACTTCCTATTAAATATCAAATTAAATGTGTGAACAATTTGAGTCCATGAAATGAGAGGCATAAAAGGGAAGGATATATAAAGTACTGTACATTCAAATCACTGTGAATCAAATAATTTGAAATGTTGGCCAAGTTCCCTTTCGGTCCTGAAAGCTCTTGCGTCCTACTGGTGAAATGGATTAACTTAATGAAAGTGATTGTAAAAATATTGTCAGCTATGTAAGTTGATTGTGCCAGACAAAATGGTATTCCCATGAAGATGTTAATAATTACTGACATACTATGAATGATGTATTCATGCATTTGTGCCAAAAATTTGAACCAGTATTTTAACTGCCTGAAAGAAATGTATTTGTTAGGCACAATTATCTTTCATATTTTATATTTGAAAGGTTAGATTTTGTAAAGTTTATAAAAGGTGACATTTCAGTTATTTATCAAATTCAAGGATAGAACTGGCTTTACTTTTAAATGAAAATTTAAGAGCATATTTTTGTTTGTACTTAGTCATACAGTACTGTTCAAAAGTCTTAGGCCAACAGCTGGTTTGAGGGAAATTCGAGGAGTAATTTTTTTTTTTTGGGGGGGGGGGGGATTACTCCAGACTTGGAGAGGGTTGAGAGGAGAGTCAACAGAGGACTCTTTCCAATTTTGGTGTGTCTAAGTGGCTCAGGAGCTGTGTTATTCATTGAATTTTCCTCAAACCAGTTGGTGGCGGCCTAAGACTTTTGCACAGTACTATATGCCTCATGCATAGCTTTTCAGAATGCAGAAGAGCTTACATGCTTTTTCAAAAGCTTGACATATTTGCTAGGATAGAAATGGCAATGAGGCCTGAAGCACCTTTTGAACAAGTGGAAACAAATCTATAATTTAGGTTTGCTCATCTGAATGTATGATTCCATCTTGAACTATCAAAGGTATTTAACTGATAGGAAGACATGCATTATAACCCCATTTGCACTGAAGTTTTCCAAATCCACGATTTAAGGAGCTATAGTATTCATGTGTCTGTCTGGCCAGACATCCAACTACAGTAATGGAATCCAGTGGTTCCCAACAAGGGGTACACAGCCCACAGGGGGACTTCAATTCCCAGAAGCCTAAGTCAGTACATTGGCTGATCAGTGCTTTGGGGAAATGACTTAGGCTTCTGGGAATTGAAGTCCAAACACCAGCATTTGGGAAACACTGGACCATACAGCCAGCAACTCAATGCCGAGTATTGGGCAGCAGTAAATAATCTGACTCCCTAAAGGAGCCAATGGCTACTGGCAGATGAGCCCAGTGGTGGGCAGCAAAAATTTTCACTACCACACCATGGGTGGAGCCTACATCACGGGTGGAGCTTGTTGTGGGCAGAACCTGTTGTGGGTGATTTAGTCATGCTCACCATATGGCCAGGTATACATCTGCAAACACAGGCAGCCATGGCTCTTTGGGTGTAAATGGAGATGAGCACTGCACCCTAGAGTCAGATATGATTGGCTTTTGAGCAAGGGAGACCTTGAACCACTTGCAGGGACAAAACCTGATGTCAAGTTTGAATACCAATCAGGGATCTTGTTAGTAGGTAAAGGTTGCCCTTGCTCGAAAGCCAGTCATTACCAACTCTAGGGTTCAGTGCTCTTCTCTGTTTATAGCCAAAGGTAGCCAAAGAGCCAGTGGACTTGATTCACAAAAGCTCACATTAAAATACGGCAGTTAGTGTTTAAGGCACCACATCATTTTTTGTCTTTTTTACTCTCTAATATGCTTGCACAGAATAAAACATTTTAAATGGTAGCTGTTAGTCTGGGCAGGGCGGTGGGCATGGCCAAACAATTTCGCTACCCCCCGCCCACCCAATTTCACCACCACCCTGCCAGGATGTGTGCAAACCTGTTACTGCCCACCATTGGATGAGCCCCTTTAGGTGGGTTGATGCCCCCTCCCCCCAGTGGAGGAATTGCCAGTGGAAACCACCATATTGGGCCCAATGGCAAAACGAGCGGAGGAGGAACTCTGATTCCCAACAGTCATGGAGGCGAAAGAGGCCATGCCAGATGGACTGGCTTTGAAGGAACACCTTGATAATATCCTCAAGGCTGCAGCATTCCATTGTAGTCCAGGTGATAAATCCTGCAAGTCTCATTTCATAAGTGCCGTAAGAAGTGGCTCTGTGATCAGTGTGTGGGTCACTTCATGGCAAGCTGCAATCCATCTTAAACAAATTCACAGCAATGGCATTTTTCCTGAAACCTTCTGGGAAGGCTGGGGGGGGGGAATGTATACTCAGATACAAGTAGCAGCTGACGATGAGTATTCATGTGTCACCACAACCTTTGTTTTCGTTATATATTTTGTTATAAAAATAATTTGATTTGGTGATTACAAAGTACAAAATGTTGGTCCGACAATATTTTTATTGTGCTTTTCTTGAGAATCAACGTAAAATTATTTCAGCTTCTAACATGACTGGTGAGCCAGATTAAAATGTGCCAAACAGAAGTTTCCAGTGACTTTCAAATCTTTGCTATAGAGGGAATGCTAAAATGTTTCACATGGTTATTCTGTACCCATTGCTTCTAGTACTATTAGCTGTTTAAAGCTGTGACTTACACAAATACAGTAATACCTCGGATAACGTTTACCTCGGATAACGCTAAAATCACGTAACGTTAAGTAATCTGGGGAGAATTGGATCGAATAACGTTAAGGTCCTATGGGATGGATTGGATAACAACCGCTAAAGCCTGTGCGGTTACAATGTATCTCTATGGAGCTTTAACGTTATCCAATCCATCCCATAGGATTCTAACATGCATCGGATAACCCTAAAAATCGGATAACACCAAGACTTGTGGAACCAAGTCTTAGCATTATCCGAGGTATTACTGTAGTGTATGACAAAGTCACTTTACAAGCACTCTCTTCATTCCGAACAAAGAGATTCCTCTTGGGCTCTCCTGCTGATAAGGGCTTCTGGAAAGTGAAGTTCAATAAAACCTGAAGTGCCAAGGTTCACCATGACTGTCTTAGGCTATCACCAACTGGTTGGTGTTGTTTTTGAAAACTAAGGACCTTTCCCCAATCCAATACCCCCAAAGGCTTCCCGATAATAAAAGGCATCCCAAGGAATGAAGAGAATCAGAAATGTTCAATTTCTGGAAATCCATTGCAATTAATATCATCAGCCTCACATGGAGTAAATTATGCTGCTGTATTTTGGCCATATTATTAAAGGGATGATGATCTCTGATTAAATTTGACAGGGAGGTGGGGGTATACAGCAGTCAATAGTTAGATGTGAAAGTTGCTGTTGAACAGTATCTAAAGAGGGATCCCCCAACCTAAGGCCCACAGGCAGGACATGGCCCGCAATGCCATTCCATCCGGCCTGTCACCTCTGCCGCACCCAGATGTGGAAGCAGGCACATTTATGTCAAATGTAAAGCGCGTCCACAACTGTCATAAATGCAGAAGTGGGAACATTTATGACAACCATAAATGTGCCTGCTTCCACTTCCAGGCCCACACTGTAAAAAGTTGGCCACCCCTGATCTAAAGGTTTAACTTTACATGGAGAAAACATTGGTAAAACTAGGGGACTTGAAGCTCAATCAATTTAATAAGCTTCTCATGTATTTTCCATGATATAGCTTTCTGAACGCCTTCCTTTTTCTCATGTTTTTAAATAGTTTCCTACCAGCAAATGTTTTTGACTTTTGCATTTCAACAGCTGAAATCTGCTGCCCTGTTGTGTAAATGAAATAACTTTAGAACTGGCATAAGTTAAAAAATATCCATAATCATTATGTAAGTCAAGTACTACTCTGTATGTAACATTATCTCTATGAAGATTTCTTCTAGCAATTTGCATCCAAAAATTACAGTTTAATAGGATTTCAACCCAACATTACATAAGGATTGTGTTGCTTAACACTTCTGCACTATGCCATCTTGTGAATTTTCACTAATGCAAGAAATGATCTTTGGATTGAAACCTGTCTTGTGTTTCCAGAAATAGGGATCTAGTTCTTCTCTATCCCAGTGCAAACTGTAATCTACAACACATGTAACTCTGGTTTCTCTGGCCTTAATCTATTTCGTAGTCCCTGCTGGAACAAATTTTCTCAGCTGTTGAGTGGTGATTCATTGGGTTTAATCAAAACTACTAAATGGATTCAGGCCTTAATTTTGGATCTGGGTATGACTGCATACCTTATAACTACAACATCTGGAGAGTTTCTTGGATTTGCATGCTTCTTCCTTATTCTGAAATATCTGATCTGATGAAATTCTGGAAAATACAGACATTTGCACTGGAACTTTCTCTGGTACTAATAAAAATATATGACATGGATCAATTAAAAGGATTCTCATAGCGATACACTAGGATTCAGATGCTTTATAAAATCATAAAGCAGGATATGGTGGGATATTTTTGCTGTCCCCAAGTATTCTATCTTCCTTGTGTCTGCATTTGGGGCCTGAAGGACCAAAAGAAAACATGGGTACATAGATGAGTGTGTTACAAGGTAGTGCAGTTTGTGACATAGCACACAATCATTATTCCATGCTCACAGAACATATCAACACAAAGAGTCTTAGCTCCCAAATTCTGAATTTATGAGATCTTAATTGACTTTTAACCCTACCTCTAAAACAGCTTTTTGGGATCACTGAATATTACTATTACCGGTATATAATAATAACATGTGCCATTAATTCTGATGGATGGTGACCCTTTCCTGGGTTTTCTACATTTTTAATTGTACACCGTAACTTTAAAAAAACACTCTCAAAATACTCAAATCCCTGAAATATGGTTTTATTATAAGAATAGCGATAAAACCTCAGAGATACAAGTCATACATAGCAATCTGATACCTTCACATTAAGATGTTGTCATTGGTGGACACAATGTCTTTGATTGCCAGGTTAATAACAACTACCTTGGGATAAAGTTGCTTTAAAACAGATCTCACAACTTAAATTAAATGATGTCTGATTTGTTTACATTACAAGCACAATTAGGTTTTTCCTGGTTGGTAAACCAAGACATCAAAAACTTGAAAAGGGGTTTTTAAAGCACAAGGGGTTGGATAATTCCTAATGACTCAGATGTTCAATATTAGGTAAGCCTATTCAGAAATTATTTTTGTTTTCTTTAGGGCATACTTCCAAATATCACTGTGGCCTTGATTAGTCAAGAATGCTGTTGTGGCAAAAAAGGGGGCAGGAAAGACCATGGATGCCACATCTATAAGGTTTATCACTAGCTAGGACTTGAAGCTGCTTGTATACCAGAGCTGGACAGCTTTGAAAATTGTATTACAGGAGGCCAATATACTGAGTTGTAACAGGGCTTTAAAGAATAGCACTGTCCCTTTCTGGGAAGAATGCCAGCCGAATCATCACCGTTCTGGATTCACCAACAAAGCTCATTACAAGTTATTTGGTTTTTGACCATTAAGAGATTATGAAATCATTTATTCATGAAATCATTTCATAGCCTGGCTAGGCAGACTACATCATCTTTTATATTTACAACCTTTGTTTGGATATGGATTTTTTTCTGCCCACTTACAGAATGTCTACCCTGACAAACTTCTGTGATCTGGAACTCATTGTGTATTGTACTCAACAGCCTGTTGGGTTACCAAATGTGCAACTTGGAATTCCATATGTTGGAAATAGTACCAAATTTGGAAACACCTACTGCCAAGTAAATGTGCATAATGTGCATAAGGAGTAGTTTTGGGGGGCTTCCAAGAAAGTGGTACAGTATCAAACAATAGCGCTTTCTATCCATTTGAAAGAAAGACAGACTCAATATATTCAGGCTTAGGAAGAAATCACCTCACAATTTGTAAAATAGAATGGGACACATATTAACACAAGCAATTAATCAAGTACAGCATCTCTGAAGAGTTAAAGATGTTCCCCTGTAAACTGAGACTATCTTTCTCCTGTGCGGAGCTGGGACCAAAACACAGTATAACCTATGAGATGACTGGAACTGAATTCAAAGACTAACTTGATTAAACACTTCAATATATTTGCAGAGCTGAAAAAGAAATAGCCTTTTTTATACTGAATATCAAGGGTCTATTTGATTCCCCCCTCTCAAATATACAAAATGGTTTGTCAAGACAAGAAGTTATCTTGTCCTACCTGAACTCAGTTACAGTGTGCACAACACATTTCTTGCTATCCTGAGGCAAATGCTACCCCCATGCCATAGCTTACTAAGTTATGGGGATAAGATCATCTCACATACCAGATCTAAATCTGTTAAAGGATGATGTAAAAGAAAAAGTGCACACCAACTGGAAAGTTGGATAGTGTATTATTTCCTGAATGTTCATTCATTCACTCATTTACTCTTATGTCTTTGTATGTAACAGAATGTTTTGGAAATTCCTATGTATGGTTGTGTGTGTGGTCATGTATGTTAAGATTTAAGCATTTGAATATATAGCATTTATTGGCCAACATCCTGTTGCACAATTACACAAAAAGCATAACTTATGCGAGTAAACAGCCACAATTCTTCTCCATAAGCATTATCTGTTCAATTCCAACTCATGACTTGAGTTGATGTCTTAACTTGCAGCAATTATCTCCCATAATGTATACTGTTTACATAACTACGCAACAAGATTTTGGTAATTTATGTTACTAAAATAATAAAACAAGGAGCTGGTAAACACTTCAGATTCCTACACTTGCTTTGATTTTCAGTTTTAAGTTAACACAGGAAACTCCCACCTTTTCACCTTCTGGCAAGATGGTGATATACCATACTCACATAGTGAAACTCTTCTTCTTAGTTCCAGGCTGACATGCAGAGACCTGGAATTCATAGAATAATAAACACCACTCTTCAAATTTGGAGGGCAAGAGGAAGGAAGATCATATTCAGTGTTTTCAGTACAGTGAACACTAGGAGATGTAGTTTTGTTATCCTGGGTTTCTCCTTTTAACACTTAGACTAGTTCACAATAAAAACAATTCAATGACTGTTCCAAGAATCTATTTAATAGCTCCATCATAGAGATTCTTTTGTACTTTTAATGTGTTCAAAAGCTGACACATTTTTATGTCCTATTAGAAGACAAGAAAATGGTAAGTAAGAATTATATATATAAAAAAACTTTTTTTAAGGCCATGTCTCCAAGGGTAGCTGTAAACTATGGCACAAACGTTGGCAAGCAAAACACTAGCCAAGGCTTAATGTTAATCATTCTTCCTATAAACAATCAATCATTCCATTAGAACTACTACATCAGTCTTATTCTACCACAATTGTAACACATTTCCAGGACTGAAACATTCATATAGGGTACTTCTGATGCATTCTATAATGTTTTGGTTTTGAGTATAGAACTCACAGTCATATTCAAGGGATATCCTTCACTTTTAAGACTGTTACAAATCTGAATTTTATTGTTCTGAAATGATAGAAACTTAAGACAAAATCCTCCAATTTTTAGTCTCAGAAGAGGTGTGGTTCAATGTCCATTTCATAAGCAACAAAGGCTTCCTTTAAAAAGAAAAGGGGAAAAAAGGATTAACGTTCATAACGATGTGAATCCAACCCTTGGTTTTGACTCAGTTTTTCAAGTTAGAGGCATCACAAGTTCTAGTATTTCTTCCAGGCTGCTCTTGCTATGATGCTTGGCGAATCTTTTGCCACTCTACAAATTCATCAAGAAGAACAGGCCCTGAAAATGGAACAATACTAGTTACAAACTATATTTAAATTATATTCAAAATAGCAGAAGTAAGACTGCTATTATGTTTGCAAAATAACAACTTTTAACTAATTTGGCCACAGATTCCACACCAATTTAGCATTTCCTTTTAAAAAGCAGTGGCAAAATACAAATATTTACCACCACCTACTAGGAAATAAGTGACTGCCGTGACTTAGTGGTTAAGACGCTGAATTTGACGACTGGAAGGTTGGCGTTGATACCTGAGTAAGTGCACGATGGCATGAACTCCTGTCCCAGTTCCTGCCAACCTAGCAGTTCGAAAGCAAGAAATTGAAAGTTGATCAATAGTTATAACTTTGGTGGGAAGGTAAACAGCGTACCCTGCACTCTGATGTCAAGACATGCCTGCCACATGTCCACAGAAATGTCTGCAAACGCAGACATTGCTGGCTCTTTGGCTATAAACAGAGATGAGCACTAAACCCTAGAGTCAGATACGACTGGCTTTCGAGCAAGGCCCATCTTAACCTTAATTTTTAAAAATCTAAATGCAAAATTTCCATAATGTGTAAAATAAGAAAAGGAAATACTTACATGCCCCATCTTCATCATAGTTGCTAAGATCCGCATGGACAGTTCTGCTGAATTCTAACACATTGTACCACTGATCTTTGTTAATTACTTTGTATTTTGACTGCTGTAGAACAATATGAGATCTGGTCTGAGCGAACAAAATGTTGTATATGGGAACAAATCACACAAATTTAATCATATCAGACAGTAAAAAAACCAAAAAAGACAAAAACATTGTGACATCTTAAAGACGACTATATTCAAATGTTAGTTTCAAGGATGAAATTCACGTTAGTGTCTGAAGAATGGACTTGATCCACAAAAGCTAAATTAAAATACAGAAGTTAGTCTTTAAGGTGCCACAATGTTTTTGTCTGTTTTGCTTTTATTTACTGTCAGATATGCTTGTACAGATGAACACGGCTACCACTTTAAAAATCATGTAATAATCTTTTCTTCAAAGGAGATGATGACAATGGAGCAGGAATTGTTTCAGGAAACAGTTTTTAGTAAACCAGCTTGACTGTTCTATATTGCATATATTCCATTACCTTGTCTCTGGCAAGACAACAGAAAACACAACTGTGTAGGGCAGAAAGTGGGCATGAAATATGGAAAAAGGTAACTAGTAGCAAAGGACATCATATGAAATTATGTGAAAGGGAAACAAAAGAGATACCATTTTAAAGCAAATATCTCATATACAAAGGTTTATTCTTCTCCCAGTCTCTGAAAGAAATATAGTAGAATAGCTAGCCAGTTTCCAAAAGGCAAATAGCTATTCATCCCAGGAACAGAAGAAGGAATAGAAGAAGCAAGAACTGAGTTAAACACCCAATTGTCATCATCCAAGTCTTACATTGCTTGCTCACTTCAAAGCAGTAACAAATATAAAGTGGGGTACACAAAAAGAGCCTCCTTGAAGATTGTGATGTTTTTGAACCACAATCGGGTGTAACCCAGTAATGGCAACCTTGTGTTGCTGGCTAATCTTTCTCACTAGGTCAGGAGAAAGGAACTGCAGACTGAACTCACCAAAAGGTGCCTTCGTTTTGGCAGTTTCACATCTTGCCTAAACACGGATGAAGAATTAATAAAATCATCTTTTTTTAAAAAAAAAAATCTTATAGAATTCACTTTTGCAATGGTAATCAGAAAAAGACCATAGCAACCAAGCTGAAAGACAACCGCACACTGATTGTTTTTGAGAAATTTTTAAGTATGCAGGAAAGGATACTTAAGGGACAGCTAGTATTTTTCGTTCTATTTAAGGGCAGAACCTATAGTAAGAATGAGGTGGCTAATAGTTTTTGTATCCTTATTGACAAGGGTATCAGAATATTCAACACACTTTCCCCCCTTTTAACATGCACATACCTCCAAGTATTGGTAAAATACTGAAAACAGTGGCCACGTTCTTCCAAGCAGAAGAGCTAGCATAGATTTTGCAGTGTCAATATCAAGACTTCTCTGGTCTTTATCCTAAAAAAAATTAAACAGCTTTGCTCAGATTTATCAGAGAGTAACAAAATAAAACAACAAAAAAGACAAAAAACATTGTGACACTTCAAAGACGGTATCGATTTATACACATCGGGTATTGCTCAGAGTATAACTGACAGCTTTCCAAAGTTACCTTTTTCTATGGAGAAGATGCACTTACCCTTGCAAAATCAAATGCGTATCTGTAGATATTCTTAAATGTTGAAATGTCATTCAGTTGCGAGCGCAAAAAATCAAATTTATTCTGCAGTCTTTCTGTGCAGTCACATCTTAAATAAAAAACAAAAAGTTAGATGTGAAATGTAAAACATTCTTTACATGGATGAGGGAGAAAAAAGGTATGGATAACGCCATTCCTTAACTAATAAGAATATATTTCTTATTAGTTAAGGAGTCCAAACAGTTTGACTCACGAATAAGAGCAAATAATAGGACCATCCCATAGGCCAGGAGTGACTGGCCTCCTGCCTACAGAATGGAGTAAATAGTTCCAAATAGTGTCTCTACCCCCAAGCTTTTGTTGCTATCTGTTAACTTTTTGTCACAATGTAGGAAAGGAAAGAGATGTCAGGGCTAGGCCATGTCAAACAGGTGGAACAAACTCAGGTCTGGATGATTTTCAACAGGCAGTGGTTAACTAACCTGACAACCCTGAGGAATAACAGCCTTGGGTGGCGAAGTCCAGAGGGAAGGTGATGGTCCCCAAGAAAAACAGTGGCTGCATCAGTACTGGTCTGGGGTTGATGAGGGCGTTGTGCGCCAAAAGGGCTCAGGACCAACATGATGAGTACTCATTTTTCCAACCTCAGAAGGATGTAAAGCTTAGTCAGCATTGAGCCCATTGGGACTGAAATCAGATCATGAGCCGAATTTGCCGCTCTGCTTTTTAGTCCCAACAGTGAGACAATTAAGGGCTGAAAAAGGCTTAGGCTTCTAACCTAGTGGGATAAGCATTTACTTTTTTCACATATAGCTACATATATCAGCGTTCCCTAATCTGGTGCACCTCAGGTGTTTTAGGCTAATTCCCATGTTCATCCTCCCACTGGTCATATTAGTTGAAGCTCAAGAGAGCTGCAGTCCAAAACATAAAGGAGGGTACTAGGTTGAAGAAGGCAGCTTTAAAGGAAACAATATTATCATGCCTTCGGAAGTGAAGTCAAACAAGGACCACAAATAATTAAGATCATATTGTTATACTAGGAAGAAAGCCTCAAGTTTGCAAAATTGCAAATTGCTCAAAAAATAAAAATAAAAGGGGGCAACCTGTCCCTAAATTTCACAATAAGGCAAGCACATGCTCAGAGAAGGGCAGAAGCCACAATATGTCAAGTTTAATTTGTAAACAAACTTTTAAAAGCCTGTGTTTTTTTTGGGAGGGGAGGAGGAAGGAAGAATGAATTAATTCACTTGCATTTCCAACTTCTTAGAGCAGGGGTTCGCAATCTACAGCCCGTGGGATGGACCTGGCCCGTGATAGCAAATCATCTGGACTGCAGTGACGACCCCGGAAGTGGAAGCATTTATGACAATCATAAAAGCACCTGTGCATGCACAAACATGCCCGCCACAGTTTATGGCAGTTTACAATGGGGAGAAACCACGTGTCCAGCCCACTCAGCTGTCTGAGGGATTGTGGTCTGGCCCATGGTGTGAAAAGGTTAAGAACTCCTGGCTTAGAGTACCTTAAAGAAATATATGGTTGGTATTCTAAACCAAAGCACTCAAATTAGGGCATAAGGATTTATTGTAACATTTTGCTGCAGAACCCACTTCCTGTTTGGATAATTTAGAGCAGTGGTGCCCAAACTAAGGCCCGGGTGTGGCCCCCGACACCAATTCATCTGGCCTGCGAAGCCCTCATCGCTCCTGGAAGTGGAAGTAAAACATGCACCCGGTCCTTAGTGACCGGCTCCGTGAATCACATGATTGGCCCATGGCCCAAAAAGTTTGGGCACCCTTGATTTAGAGACTGCCTTCAACATCAATATTCCATCCATATATCCAAAGTAGCGAAAGTACAGAACAGGACTCATAGACTCAAGCAGAACTGTGATGAAATGCTTGGAAAACAAAAAATCTTCATCAGGCATGAAAGGGCAAAGAAGATACCAGACAAAGAGCTCTGGAGACATCACTCAAAAGGTAAGGTGCCATGATGAATTCTTGCTGCCAAATAAAGTTCTTTCCCTGGCAACTACCTACCAAGATGGCTAGATAATGGGGAGTAGGAAGGGGAAGTAGGTGGAAGACAAACCTTCAAGCATTTATGTATTTGTTTAAAAAGTTTATATAACACATATCTGGAAAACACCCTTATGACAGCTTAGGTAAAGATAAAGTTGATCTTGCTCTAAAGCCAGTTGTGCTCATCTCCATTTCCAACGAAAGAGCGTCTGGCAGATGGTTCCATTGTCATGTGGCAGGCATGACTAAATGCCGGAGTACACAGTGTCAACTTTCCACTGAAGTTGTATCTATTTATCAACTTGCAATTTCTTGCTTTCAAACTGCTAGGTTGGAGGAGCTGAGAGAGGCAGGAGATCACTCCATTGTGCAGCAGTTAGGTCTCGAACTTCTGACCTGCTAAGCTTCCAGTCGTCAAGTTCAGCATCTTAACCACTAAGCCACCATGAAAGCTTACACACGTACAAAACAAACCAATAAATTCAGATTTTACAACCAAAACAAATCTACCAGACAAAAAGGTATCAAATAGTAAAATATTTTAATATTTAAAATGAAGAAAGCTGAATGCCACCAATATAACTTGATTAGTAAAACTTGAACTTAAAGATTGACTGAATAACTGCTGGAATAATATGTACTTAGCCTGAAATCTAAATATTACTAATGAAGGCACTAAGAAATTTCATGGTGTGTAGAGGGAAAACTAGTGGGAAAAGATTCTTCCCCTCGCCATTACCCCATGGCACACTGTGGAAGCCAGAGATTATTGAAAGTGACTTTTGTAATCAGGAAGGAAAATATGAAAACAGCAACTGCTTCAAGTAAATTGGCTCTATAACTTTAGAGCTATAAAATACTTAGGACCTTTATTCATTTTAATGTATTTAGTTGATAGCTTGATCAGTCAGCACAGAGACCTTAAAACCATGTGATACACTCACCTCTTTCAGAAGTAGCTATAACTGACTTTTTGACTAAGGTTATCTGTACTTTCAGTGACTGACCTGAATTAGAGAACAATAAAGGTAAATGTCACCCTTGTTCAAAAGCCAGTTTTATCCAACTCTAGGGTTTGGTGCTCATCTCCATTTATAGCCAAAGAGCCAGCACTGTCTATATCTACAGACGTTTCTGTGGTCATATGGCAGGCATGACTAGATGCCAGAGTGCACAAAATGCTGCTATCTTTCCCAACGAAGTGGTAGATATTTATCTACTTGCAATTTCTTGCTTTTGAACTGCTAGGTTGGCAGGAGCTAGGACAGCTTACTCTGTCGTGCAGCACTTGGGTCTTGAACTGCTGACCTGCCAACCTTCCAGTTGTCAAGTTCAGTGTCTTAACTACTTAAGCCACTACAGTCCCGTTTTAGAAAACAATACCAGATGATATATCTACTACCTCAAGTTTAGTGATATTTCATTAAGAAAAATAATGTTTAGCTATCTAACTGAGTAGTTTACCTATTTTTCTAGCTCAGACTGTCTTAGAAGAACCCAGTTTCAACGGATTGGCTGTGATCCAGTTCATTAGTGATGAAGAGTGAAGGATTTGGGCTGGCTCTGACAGGCAGGCAGAAGCTATTTACAGCTTTGCAGACAACAACTGAGACTTTCAGTTGTGGCTGAAAACAGTCCGACAACTGATGCAGCCGTCTAAGAACTTAGATGTGTTCCTATCCTGGTCTGTGTACTATTCTCCACACAGCTAAAAAAGCTGTATTTTATTCTCACAGGAATTTATGGGAAGACTTCAATGGCTGTCCCACATTCAGTGGCTGAATGGCTGTTCCACATTCAGTGGCTGAATGGCTGTCCCACATTCAGAGCATTGTACTACTCCTGTCAAGACATTATCAGCTTTTCTCTCTAAAGAAATGGGCAAAAAGCTTAGATGGAGAGAACCTCTACATCAGGGATTCTCAACTGCCTCCACTACACCAGGAAGTGCCATGCAGTGGAGGAAGGGCAAAACGGCCATTTGGCCCCCAAAGCTGTCTGAGGGAGCGTGACCTGGCCCCTGGCTTATAAAGGTTGAGAATTCCCGGTCTACATGCTATGGTCATCTCCAGTGGTGGGCAGGGACCGGTCTGTGTGTGTGTGGGGGAGGTGGCGACTTTTTAGGGTGGCCATGCAGGTGGGTTACTGTTTTTGGTGGTGGCCACACCAACTTTCCTATCTACACATGTGCACCTCCAGCGCTTGGCGCACATGCGCTGATCGATATTTTAAAATGCATGTGCACCGAGCAGCCATTTGCTGTTTGGACGGCAGCAGCACAGCATCGGGTGGGTTCAGGCACAGCCGTGGAGGAACTGGCTGCTGCTGCTGAGGCCTTGTGGCAGAGGGAGGCAAGGCAAGGGCTGATGCCTTCGCTCGGTGACCTCCTCGGAGGCAAGGCACCAGCCTTGTGGCTGAGGCCGTCGGTGGTCTCTCCAGCATCGGGCGGGCGGCCTCACTGGAGCGGTGGCTGAGCGCCACAGGAGGCGAGTGGCAGGCCTCAGAGGCAGTGGCCGGTGGAAGCTGGAGGGGGGAGCTCACTCTGTGCCGGCCAGAACAGTTTGCATGCCAGCATATCTTGTAGCAGCAGAACTGCTCAAACCGCATCGCCCAGACATCCTGCTGCTGGGGAAATGGAAGAGCTTCCATCGCACACGTGGACCAGCCCACATGCTGCTGCCACTTTTTCTAGCAGCAGGAACAGCAGCTGTTGTTGTTGCTGCTAGAAAAAGCGGCGGCAGCATGTGGGCTGGTCCACGCAACGCGGCGCTCTTCCATTCCCACAGTAGCAGGATGTCTGGGCGGCACAGTTTGAGCAGTGCAACTCTCACGATGCTCAAACATTGTGAGAGTTCTGTTGCTGCTGCTGCTGCAAGGAACCCCACCACGCAACCTGGTCTGGCCGTCACGGAGTGAGATCCCCCTCCCCTTCCCCCAGCCATACATGCAGCCGCCTCCACCACCGTCCAAGAGGCACTTGCAGCCTCTTAAGAAGGCAGCACCCGCTGGAGGAGGAGGAAGAAGAGGAGATGATGACAACATCAGGGTAAGTGACTCGCCTTTGTGTGTGTGTGTGTTTGTGTAGGGGGGTAGAGAGGGTCTAGAGCAGGCTAAGGGGGTTTCTTTTTGTTTTGTTTACTCTGATATGCTTGAAAGAGTAAACAAAACAAAAAGACAAAATGTTGTGGCACCTTAAAGACTAACTGCTGTATTTTAATGTGAGCTCTTGTGGATCAAGTCCACTGGCTCTTTGGCTATAAAGAGATGATCACTGAATCCTAGAGTTGGCAACAACTGGCTTTCAAGCAAGGGCAACATTTACCTTTAAAGTTTCGGCTATGGTTCGTTGCAAGTGGTTAGTAAAGTTAAAGGTCGCCTTTGCTCAAAAGCCAGTCATATCCGACTCTAGGACTGCAGTGCTCATCTCCATTTACAGCCAAAGAGCCAGTGCTGCCTGTGTTTGCAGATGTATACATGGCCATATGGCAAGCATGACTAGATCGCCCACACCTTAGACTCCGCCCATGGTGTGGTAGCAAATATTTTGGCTGTCCACCACTGGTCATCTCCCTTCAGAGTTCAAACTGAGAGAAAGTACAAACAATCTAGGAGAAATTATCTCCCATCTCCTGAGTTTAGGGAAACTACCTACCAACTGGTCCTTTGTCTTATCTGAAAACAATCTACTGGCCCTCAGGCACCCAGTCACTGCTTTTTTATCAATCAATCAATCAATCAATCAAATTTTATTAGTCGATGACCAGTAGAGTAAAAAGGGTTTAAGTGCATGAAATTCTGTCAAAATGCACCACCACAAACACAATGGTTTGAATTAAAACAAAAGAGAATAAAATCAGTTTTTAAATTTATGCTACATTTGGGATAGGTATCTGGTTTAAAAGAATAAAACAGCACATAAAATGGTTTAAAAGTTATTATTACAGTTATAAAATAAGGATAAAAAAGTCTCTATATAAGTACACATAGTGGATATAATTACATGAGTAGGATATAAAACAGAATTACTAGCGCAAAATAAAAATCGTTATTGTTGGTTTTTAACCTGTCCCCGCTGTAGTTGGTTCTCCCTAATGCTACGTACCCTGGTAGCCCTCCAGGCAAATCTGGCAACAGCGGCCGTCAGCTTAGTAGTGCTATCTGAGAGCATGTCTCTAAACATATGGTTATTCACTTCAATCTGAGGGAAGGCAGCAATGAGGTCAGATCTAAGGTTGTCATAAAACTGGCATTCTAGTAGCATGTGGTTCAGATGTCTCCACCTTCCCAGCCTGACTGCTTTTATATAATGATTCAATGCCCCCAATGAATTACAGTCATCAGTTCAGCTATAGAGAAATAGAGCACTTCTCTTCTAGATGGTGGCATTAAACTCAAGCAAAACTTAACATTATCCACAATACTGCGTGGTCCAGACACAAATCATGAAAGACAGCACAGAGGAAAAGAAAATCAATCTTATCCTGTCTGAAGAATTTAAGAAATGTGGAATTGGGCACAGACAAATTGACATCAATACCTCATTATCTTTCCAGTCACTATAAGATAGGCTTAGAAGAGAAATGATGTCAAATCCGATCTCTTTCTCACATTCAGTTTCTATATGGTTATGTTTCCCAACATGGGGCACACACCTCACAGGGGAACTTCATTTCCTAGAAGCCTAAGTCAGTACATTGGCTGATCAGTACTTTGAGGAACTGGCTTAGGCTTCTGGGAATTGAAGTCCAAAAGAACAAAGGATGGGAAACACTGCTATATACAGAAGAGACTGAAATTCTTCAGTTTTTTACACCAACCTCTGCAGGTTGAAAATTTGGAGGTAAAATATTTCTCTATTTGAGTCCGAGATCATGGTGTGCATAGTTAAACTAGATATTAAATATACCATACATGCATGTAAGCTGCCTTTTTACACTTCCTCTTTAAAATCAAAAAAGCTACCTGGTGTGAGATTTCAGGTCAAAACACTGGTTGAAATCCTGTTGCTTACTGTAGTAAGTCACACTGAAGTAGACCCAATGAATCAATAAATATTTGGTGAGCAAACTCTCTAAATTGTATTGATTCAAATGGGCCTCCTTTAGCTGTAACTTACTTTAGCATAGTAATTTGCAAACTGAGCAGGCCCATTTGAGTCAATGGAATTTATGGGAAAGTTGACTCAACAAACCCCCACTCATTCAATAGGTCTACTCTATAAGACTTACTATGCTAAACGAAGGTTCCAGCCACTCTCCGTGTTGGGACATCGGGTGGCTGAGTGAGATTCATATAACCACTTGCCATCAATTTTGCAGTTTCCTAAGGCTGATGGAATTTGTGCATCTATTTTAACCCACAGGAGAGCCATGTAAATGGTCACAGATAATCTCAGACCTGTTTAAAACAGCCAATTATAAAGGTTTTGGTTGTAGTATACTAAATGGGGAAAAAAGCTAATCTACAATTTCCGTCAGATGTAAAGATGACGTTAAATATTTTTTAAAAATCTTACTGTAACGATGTCATCCCTTTTAACCATTCTTCTTTTGTAAAAAATCCCATGCTTTCAGCCTCCAGTTTCCAGGCTAGAACTAGCATAATAATCTGTAATGGGAATGGGTAATAGAAAATTAAAGAAAATATTTACATCAAGTATATTCAGTAAGAATTGGGTCTGTTTAATCATTTTTTGAACAGTACTGTAAACCTGCAAGGAATCAAAAGAGATGCCATTCTAAAGTAGCTGAACTTAAATTTATCTCATAACATTTGGGCTGCACACTTGCTTCTAATAAGGCACTAATCTAACGGGAATATTTCTATTTCAGAGTCAATTGAGCTACCTCCAAATTAGAAAGTATTTGAATCCAAAGCAGAATGATACATTGCCAAAGCTTTGGAATAATCTCAGAAGGCATTTTTTTGTCCTCATTTGATAGTTTTCAGTTTTCAAATTTGATAGTTTCCTAACTCATACTCATTACACACACAGTAGGCAAAAGCATCCAGAAGCAAAAATGAAGTGCGATTGTGAATAAAACAAGCATCAGGGTGAGGGGAGAGGTGCAAAACATCTCAATTTAGTTCTTTTCAGAAATTGCATTATTCATGTTTGGTTTGGGAAGAAACCTTACATTTTCAGGTTCGACACCAATGTCTTCACAAAATTTCTCCATTCCTTCAGGCCCGACCACTTCATCATCACCTTCAACACACACAAAAAAAATCTAGGCTAAGAAATCACATACAAAGACTGTATTTGTCCTACTTTGGAGAAAACTAGATGTCTGACAACACACACACATCTGGATCACCCTGGGAAGAAGCTGCAGGTATGGAGAAAGGTTAATTACATTCGCCCTGGAGTAAGTTCTGTGTAGCCAATTCCCCCCACCCCCACCCCCCACACAAATGTTTAATAGACCAGAGTTCTTAGATCTAGATTGGCCAACATATACATAATTCTATATGCACAGCTTTACATTTATAGAATCAACTTATGCCATCACTTGTTATAGCAACATATACTTCAGGATTACTAGCCTTGTTCCAGGCAGTATATCTTTCAAATATCAACTTGGCTTACTGCATGGAGAACACAGAAAGAGCATCCTTGAAGACTGTGGTATTTTTGAACCACAATTGGGCATACCCTGGTAACACCAACCTTATTTTGCAGTCTAATCTTTCTCACACTAGGAGCTGCAGAATAAACTCACCAAAAGGTGCCTTCATTTTGGCATATCAGAGTAAACAAAACTGCAAAAAAAGATTAAAAATGTTGTGGCACCTTAAAAGACTAACTCCTGTATTTAAATGTGAGCTTTTGTGGATCAAATCCACTTCATCAGACATAAGAGTGAGGCCTTTTTGCAGTTTTGTTTACTTTCTGATATGCTTGCACAGATTAACAATGCTACCACTCCCAACATTTCATTTTTGCAGTTTCATGTCTGGCCTAGACAAGGAAGTAGCAGCAGCTTATTGCATGTTTTAGTGATCCCTGAACCCAGCTCATCTCTACATAAGGTGCAAGATGATGTCACTGTTTTGCAGTACTGTATTAAGAAACAAGAGCCATCATTTGGGGATCCTTATTAATGCTTCTGATCTAGCCTAAATTTAACTCCTTTCTATGAAAGTAGAGGCTTTAAACAAGCTAAATGATTAGTGCAGTATGTAATCATTTTCACTGATGTGTACATAAAGACCCCTTAGAAGAAATCAAAGTAAAATAACAGTCAGCGTTGGTGTTCCTCCCAAGCAGTTCTGGTTCTTTGCTGCTTTAAAACTATAAAGATAAGCAGTGACAGGTCAGGTTGTTTCTCTGCCTAGAAGCTGTGCTACTGCCACTTTAATTTAATTTAATAGATTTATATACTGTCCTATCCAATGGACTCTGGGTGGTGTACACAAGTTAAAGCCAATATAAAACAATAAAAAAACCTTAAAACATAGCAATATTACCCACCGCTGTGCCATTTACTATCTAAAAACAAATATAAAATCTACAAAACCTTTACATTAAAAAATTAATTACAGGAAGGGGGAGCCTCAGATGAGCCAGAAAGGGGAGCTTGTTGACTATCATGGTCCCCAGACCCATTTTGCCAACCACATCTTTAATTCTTTCCTAAATGGTGGCAACTGGTCCTGGAGGTGTAGTTCTACTGGGAGGAGGTTCCATAGTGTGGAGGCTACGACCGAGAAGACCCTTTTCCTTGTGCTGGAGAGGTGAGCCTCCCCAACAGATGGTACCTGAAGGGTGCCCTCTCGGTTTGCTCTTGTGCGACGGGTCAATGTCCTAGGGACGATGCGGTCCCTGAGGTATCCTGGTCCACTACCATGAAGGGCTTTAAAAGTGACAACTGCCACCTTGAATTAGACCTGGAGACATATAGGCTGGAGACATAACGACTACACTCTACCATTGTGTGGGCCACTGTATTCTGGACCAACTGCAGTCTCTGGATGGTAATCAAGGGCAGCCCCATGTAGAGCACATTACAATTGTCCTAACAGGAGGTGACCAGGGCATGGGATGTAACAGGTGCTCACCAGTTCGCCAGAACCAGTAGTAACTTTTCCCAGTATCCAGGATAACCGGTAGCAGCTTTTGGGGAGAACCACCTTCAGGGCTTACCTTTTCACTGGTTCCCCCACTGCTCATGCGTGCCAAGCACTTGGTGTACATGCACGCCTACAGTGCTTGGTGTATATGCACAACCTCCTTGCTGTCCTCCCAAGCGGGGAGGAGGAAGAGAAGCTGCTAGCCTGAAGCTCCCTATAGCCTGCTCCCTAGGGTACGTGACTCATCTTTGGATGTGGTGTGTCTGTGTGTATTTTAATGTGTATTTAATACCTTTACCTATATTGATGTACTTCCACAGTTCCTAAAAAGGCCTAGCGGCCTGGCTTGGGGTTTTTAAGCAAAGTCTTGGAGTTATCTAATCAATAAGCTACACCTGTGCTGTTCCAACTGATGTTCCAATTGGAGACCCCTTAAGGAGGTACAGCTGTTTTACATTTACATTAAGGCATATTATCCTAGAGAACTGGTACGATGACCATATCCATCTTGCAACATGGTGCTGCCCAGGCACTTATACTAACAGGTAAGTGATGGATTTGTGTTTGGTGGGTGGGTTGATTTATGTTTGGGGTGTGTGTGTGTGTATTTTAATGTAATTTTTATTCATTTATTTAATTTATTTACGGGTTTGTGTTGTGGGTGGGTGGGTTGAGGGGTGTGTATGTGTGCATATTTTTATTTTATTTTTTAAAATTTCTTTGGCTCCGCCCATGACATCATGATATTGGCTCCGCCCACACTGTGATGACATCACGGTGGGGTACTAAAAATTTTGACATCCCACCACTGGACCAGGGAATGGGTGATTGTGAGCAGGGCCTCCTGGTCTATGAGTGGGCACAATTGGTTAATGACACGCACTTGTCCGAAAGCCCTCATGGCCATAACCTGCTCCTGGAGCAGAAGCTGCGAGTCCAGGAGGACCCCCAGGTTCCGGAGAGGGTCAGATTGGGGCAAAGACGCCCCATTCCAAACCAGCGGTGGTGACTGTTTATGAGAACCAGGTCCTCTCACCCACAGCCACTCAGCTGTAGTCCGTTGTCCCCCATTCAGACCCTAACTGCCTCTAGGAAACTGGTCAGGACCTTGACTGGATCACTGGGATCACCACGGGCAGAGGTATTCAACTGAGTATCATCAGCATACTGATGATATCTCTCCCCATGGGATCGGATTACATTAGTTTTGAACAATTGTACACTTGATAAATGAAAGATTATCAGGGTAGACTTGTATAAATTGAATTGATTTAAGTCGCTACAGTAATACCTCGGATAACTTGGTTCCACAAGTCTTGGTGTTATCCGATTTTTAGTGTTATCCGATGCATGTTAAAATCCTATGCGATGGATCGGATAACGTTAAAGCTCCATAGAGATACATTGTAACTGCAAAGGCTTTAGCGGTTGTTATCCGATCCATCCCATAGGACCTTAACGTTATTCGATCCAATTCTCCTCCCCAGATTACTTAACGTTATGCGATTTTAGCGTTATCCGAGGTAAACGTTATCCGAGGTATTACTGTATTTAAATCACTAATCTGTAAGACTAGACATGAATCACGGTTTTCTACACAAATACTTTCATCTCATCCCTGGAGCTAGCATAAGAGAGAATACAGTCAAACCTCGCATAACGAGCATTTCGCTTAGCGAAAAACTCGTATAATGAGAAAGTTTTTTGCTAACCAGTCCGACTCGTATAACGAATTTTTCGCTATGCGAGTTGGACTTTTCCCTATGGAAAATCTCACATAACGAGTGTTTCTATAGGGAAAACTTACATAGCAAAATTTTTTCGTTATGCGAGTTTTCCCCCTTGAAATGCTCATTATGCGAGTTTTTCCATAGGGAAAAGTCTGACTCCCATAGCGAAAAATTCGTTATGCAAGTCTGACTAGCATAGCGAAAAACTCACATAGCGAGCAGCCTCGCAGAACAAATTAAATTCATTATGTGAGGTATGACTATATTGTAATTGGTGCAACTCAGAAAGGAAAAATACAGTCTTGCCATTAATTTGAAAAATTAATAGCTAAAGAATCACACATAGATTCTGAAACACTTCAGCACATTTTAAGCGAGGAAGGCAAGTATTCATCATTATACTGATAACTTTTTAGTTACACCAAAAAATTTGGTGCCAACTATAGAATCATTTTTGTTTCTGAAGTCCAACAGTTTTTATCCAATTAATAAAACAAAGTGTCAGTAACTAATGCCAATGATATGCTAGCAATTCAGAAATGAGACAAACTTGGAATACAGTCAAACCTTGCATAAAGAGTGCCTCGTTTAAAGAGTAACCTGCTTAAAGAGCAGAATTTTCTCTGAATGTTCGCTTTGTTTAACAAATAAAACCAAACAAAAACTCGCTTAACAAATAAATCGGGGTTCGCAACCCCCCCCCCCGAAGTCACAATTGGTCACTTACAATGGTGTTTCACTTAAAGAGCAAACTCACTTAAAGAGCAATCCTGTGGAACACATTATGCTCTTTAAGCGAGGTACAACTGTATATCTAACAGACACATAAAAAACCAGAGGACTGAATAATATGAAAACTCGACCTGTCTGCAGGGCTTGAAGGAAGTCTGACAATTTTTACATATTCAAAGGAGTTTGCACATAAATCTGCTTGCCTAGCTGCACTAGTGGGATAATTTCCGGATGTTAAATGCTTTAAGAAACCCACAAGCATAATCATTTGCATACTGACTGCATGACTCAGCATGCAAATTATATCTAGTGGTTTTTAAAGTTGGGGCAATCGCCTCCAAAATCAGGAAACTTTCATAGCTTTTAGCATGTATTTTCTTTGCCTTCTAATATTGATTTGTTACACTAGGACAGTTTATTTCTGCGGTTTTATTAAATAATCTTGGATAAAATGTATTATAGTTATCTAGTAACTGTACAGCAGTTTATTTGTACTGTTGTGGTTAGTATGATATGAGTTTATATTTGTCATTTTTGTTTCTATACATAATAATACCAACTATTCCTCTTTACCCCATTCTCATAGTTACTGATGTTCACTTCGTATGTTCTGATCCATTTTGGGCATAACCTTGTAGAGAAGAAATACAGGAAAAAAGCAATGTAGATTTAGTGAGAAGAAATGAACCATCCTCCTAGGTTAACAAGACTTTTAGAGTCACTATCATGTAGGGCAGCGTCTCCCAAATGATGATCCATGGAACACTTCAACTCCCAGAAGCCTAAGTCAGTACACTGGCTGATCAGTGCTTTGGGGAATTGTCTTGGGCTTCTGGGAACTGAAGTCCAAAAACCAGAGGTTGGGAAACACTGGTGTAGGGGATTGTGTTGGACTAGGATTTCAGAGACCTGACATCCAATCCTTGCTTGGACATCAAAAATCACATGGGCTGGAGGATGGTACACCATTTCTTCAACATCTCACATAAATTAAAACAGGGCTGGCCAAACTTTTCAGGCCGCATGCCAGTCATGTAGTTCCTCACACCCAGGAACAGAAGTAAAACGTGCATGTGTGGGCGTGTTCTGTGCATGCACATTTTACTTCCATGTCTGGGAGTGATGCGGGATGGATTAATTGCTGCCATGGGCCGCATCTGGCCTGTGGGCCGTAGTTTGGGCACCCCTGCATTAAAACTTCTGATGGCACAGAACAAGTAATAGCAAAACGTTGGCAGCATAACTTTTTGCCATTGAATGAAAAGTACAGGCACAGATCTCTGTGGGACGCCTGCCAAAATGCAAGTGGAACAGACAACACATAAATTGGGATAAGTGGTTGATCTCTCGCTAATACTTTGAAAGACCATCCTGTGAGTCTAAAATTAGTTTTTAAAATCTCGTCATTGTAAAGGTCCGCTCTGCACTACATTTAAGTGCTTTAAAATTTGGTTTACTTACTGAAGAAAAACACGAAGCATAATTCTACATTGTTGCTGTTGTTGTCATTCTAAAACAATTGTTGTTAATTCTAAAAAACATAGCAAAGAACGTAAGCATTCATCAGTTTCATACCTGCATATTCATAAAACCAAGCCAGGCACTTCTTACTTGAAAAATGCTCTTCGCCACTTATCACTTTATTAGAAGCTTGTGACCTGCAATAGCTTAAAAAAAATAGGAGAAGACTATGGTAAAATTATTTTGATTCTAATGGAAACATTCACAGTAATGGATAAATTACTTAAAAACACAATCCATTTTTCTAAAACACACAGAAAACTATCTAGATTTTTACAAAATCAATTTATATTCTTTGACCTTCACATTACTAGTGATCTGTTTTGGAGAGGCCTAATTGCCTGTGTTCTCAAAATACTGAATTGGTAATAAAAACAGTACTTGATTAGATTTTTATAACTTTTATAATATGCTGGTTTGATAGCTTAGTGCAGGGGCACCCAAACTATGGTGCATGGGCTGGATCCGGCCCCCAACACCAATTCATCCAGTCTTTGCCACTCCTGGAAGCAAAACACACCCACGCATGCGCAGAACACTGCCATAAATGCACCCATGACTGTCATAAACATGTTTACAACAGCTGTGGGTGCATTTATGGCAGTGTTCTACACATGTGTGTTTTACTTCCACTTCTGGTGGGAGGAACCATATGACCAGCCAAACCACGCGACTGGCCCACAGCCCGAAAAGTTTGGGCACTTCTGGCTTAGTAGGCTAAATATCTAGCTGTAGCATCAGAATCTGGGAGATCAATTCTTCATTATGCCTCCAAGGAGAAGAGCCAGCCTGGGTCTTAGGCAAAATGCAGTCTCTGTGTTCTCCCAGGAGGAGGAAATGATAAACAACTACTGAGTACTCTCTACTTAGAAAGCCTTGAAAAGTGTCACCATTAGTCAGAATTGACTTATTGGCACATTATTCTATCTGAGTTGGTTGGATAGCTCAATGGTTTAGGTATCCACTTGCAGAATTAAATATTGGGATTCCCAGGGCCGGATTTTCCTATAGGCTAACTAGGCTTCAGCCTAGGGACTCAAGATTAAGAGGGGCCTATATATTGATATATATCACAGTAATAATGTATTTTATTATCTCTCATGTAATTTACAAACTTAAACATGGGAGGTGAAAGGGCCACATAAGTGGAATAGCCTTTTCATGTAAATCCGGCCCTGGGGATTCCCTTCTGTGTCTCTATGAAGAAGACCTACCCTAAATGGTCTTGCACAAACTGCACAATATCAGAGTTCCCCCAGAAGAGGGGAATAATAAGTAGTATTCAGAGAACTCTTTACCTTGAAGACTCAAAAAAGAGTCACCATGAGTCTGAAGAAACTTGATGGCCCACATTATTGTTATTAATTACTTGTGCTTTCAAAGTACCAAACTGGTAATAAAAACACTCCTTGATTGTTTTGTTTGTTTGTAAACATACATGTATAAAAAAGAACCTAACAGTCTTTTTTTGATCTTTACTGTAATAAGTCACAACTAGAATAAGCATATTTTAACCAATGAAATCTATTATTGGAGTTGACTCATCAAATCCCTGTTGCTACTACAGTGCAATTTCCATGTTAAAAACATGCCCCATCAAAAGAAAACTGAAGTGGTAAACGCACGCTGCTCCATTTGACCCCTGAATTTGCTGTATAAAAACCCATGCCTGTAAGTTTCACTCCTTGTCTGAAGAAGTGGACTTGATCAACGAAAGCTAACAATAAAAATATAGCATTTAGTCTTTAAAGTGCTACAGTGTTTTTTATTTTGTGTTGTTTTCTGATATGCCTGTACTGGTAAAGTATTTAAGACAGCTACACTGTCACTCTTAAGTAAAATCTTAACCTCCATCAAGTTAGGGTTGCTTGCTTGTGGATGCAACTACAGCCACAGTGAATGCTAATGTGCTTTTCATCTGTGGACTGTGATACATGTCTTTTGACACAAACAAAGATTTCCAATCCGACTACAACTATGAGATATTTTCAATCTTGCCTACAAAAGGAGACCCATTTAAGATGCCAATGCTAGCTTACTGATGAACAACAAACAATATATGTTGTTCAGTTGCACAGTCGATTCCGACCCTCTGCGACCCCATGGACCACTGTCCGCCAGGCACTCCTGTCCTCCACCATCCCCCTCAACTCACTCAGCTCTGTGCCCATTGTCTCTACAATACCATCTAGCCATCTCATCTTGGGCCGCCCCCTTCTTCTTTTGCCCTCGACCCTTCCAAGCATCAAGGCTTTCTCAAGTGAATCCTCTCTTCTCATTTGATGTCCAAAGTACTTTAACAATATACTCACAGGTAAAGAATCTTTCCTTAAAAAGTAATTCATCCTATACAGTATTAACTTCTAACTTTCAGAATATCAGCCTGTGCTTTATAGACTAAGTAAAGGTTGCCCTTGCTTGAAAGCCAATCCTATCTGACTCTAGGGTTCAGTGCTCATCTTGGTTTATAGCCAAAGAGCAAGTGCTGTCTGCATTCTCAGATGTTTCCATGGACATGTGGCAGGCATGTCTCAAAACTGGAGTGCACGGAACGCTGTTTACCTTTATAGACTACAGCAAAGCATTTGATTGTGTGGATCATTAGAATATATAGAGATTTCTGAAAGAAAAGTGGGTGCCTCAATACTTAATTGTCCTGATGCATAACCGTGATGGATAACTGTGATAACCTTGACCCTACAGCTGTTCTTGGACTTTAATTCTCAGAAGCCTTGATCAGCAGGTGTACTGACTTGGGCTTCTAGTAATTGAAGTTCAAAAACAGCTGGAGGGCCAAGGTTAACCACCAGAGACCTATATTATGGACAAGAAGCTAACATTAAGATGGAATATGGAGAGACATACTGGTTTCCTATAGACAAAGATGTCAGACAAAGATTTATTTTTATTATTTACTTATATTTACTATCCCGCCCCAATCGGGTAAACCCGACTCTGGGCGGCTTACAGCTTGGATCAAAATCACAGGTTAAAACTAGTATAATAATTATGTTTAAAACCATAAAAATTCGTAAGAAAATTAAAACAACACACAGGTAAAAACCGGAGCAGGAAGAGGTGGCAGTCCCCTAAACCAACCAACCTGCATGGGATCCCACGTTACTGGGTCCCCATACATGCTCTGCCAGCCAGGTCTTTAAGCCTCGACGGAAAGACAGGAGCTCTACCTGTAGGCGCAGCTCAGTTGGGAGAAGGTTGGGAGAAGATGCATTTTATCCACTTAACTTTTCAATCTGCATGAGGAACATATTATATAGAAGGTTGGACTAGATTCAGATGAAAGAGGGGGTCACCCTATGTTTGACATGACTTGCTTGCAGATAACAAAAACCTGATTTAGTAGTCAAAAATCCTGTGTTAGGCTTAGGAAACTATAATTAGGCAGGAAGCTGAGTATTTGCCCCATGGTGCATTGAGGGCCAGACATTAAAATCTGAAGTAAAAAGTGATGTTTTTCCACCTAGAGCAGTGGTCCCCAACCTTGGGTTTTGGACTTCAATTCCCAGAAGCCTACGTCAGTACACTGGCTGATCAGTGCTTTGGGGAATTGACGTTGGCTTCTGGGAACTGAACCCAAAGGTTGGGGACCACTAACCTAGAGCACTGAGAAGGATCTGACTTTTCTCCCCAAGATTATGGTATCTGGCTCCATCACTCCTTGGCAAATAGAATGAGAAGAAATTGAAGTAGTGACAGACTTCACCTTCCTGGGATCTAAGATCACTGCAGATGTGACTGCAGCCATGAAATAAAAATACACTTACTCCTTAGAAGGCAAGCTATGGCAAACCTAAGCAGCATAACAAAAGTAGAGACATTGCCCTGCTAATAAAAGTCCACATAGTTAAAGCAATGGTCTTCCCAGTAATAATGTATGGCTGAGAGAGCTGGAAGGAACGCTGAGTGCAGAAGAATAGATGCCTTTGAACTGTGGTGCTGGAGAAGGCTTTTAAGAATTTCCATGGACTGCAAGGAGATCAAATCAGTCAATCCTAAAGGAAATCAACCCTGACTGCTCCCTGGAAGGACAAATGCTGAAGCTGAAGCACCCTGGCCACCAAATGAGAAGAGAACTCACTGGGGAGGGCCTTGATGTTAGAAAATATCAAAGGCAAAAGGAGAAGGGGAGGCAGAGAATGAGATGGTTAGACAGCATTGTTGATGCAGTGGACATAGATCTGGGTGGACCATGGAGGATGGCGGATGACAGAGGAGTCTGGCATGCTGTGGTCCATGGGGTCGCAAAGGGTTGGACTCAACTGTGTGCCTGAATAACAAAAAAGTGCATGTAGGTGCAGGTCAAACACAGTCAATGTCACTCTTCTTTCTTATGCAGGGAAGAGAAGCAAACTTAGGATAAGTCTCTTCTATTTCTGAACACTGACAACAGGTAACAAAGATTTCTTCCATGCTAATCTTCAAAGTTAGGGCTTGCACAGGCTGCTCTTGGCGGGACAAAAGAATTTCCACGCACTGGATTAGCACCATGAGGTGGAAGTTCCTCTCCACTCATATTGCACCTTCAATATGGACCCCATGGACCATTGCCTGCCAGGCACCCCTATCTTCCACCATTCTCCTCAGCCTGCCCAGCTCTGTGCCCATTGCGTCAACAATACCATCTAGCCATCTACAAACCATATTTTGAACAATGATTAAAACAACCATTATGTTATAAATAAAACACACCTGAAGGAATGCAACCTCCCAGACCCCTACAGCAGATTGGACAGGGCTCTCTTCCCTAGCTTCCAAAGTCAGATGACATTTGAAACGACATTTTAATGATAGTATTATTTTTGTGAAGCTAATCAATAAAAAAAGTGTGCATCTAGTTCTCCATTCACTAAAGTAAAGAGTTGACAGGGATTCTCAACCTGTGGCCTGGGGGGAAGTGCCATGTGGTGGAGAAAGGGCAAAATGGCCACCTGGCCCCTGAAGCTGTCTGAGGGAGCGTGTCCTAGCCCCTGGCTTAAAAAGATTGAGAATCCCTGAGTTAAGACCTAAAAATTGTTATGACTCACTTAGGACAAGAGCATTTTTAATTGCTTCACAGAGGGCTGGCTATGGAATTATTTCAGACTTATTTTGCCCTGATGTTCTTTTTAAACACATGTTATAGTAACTTTTTGTGATGCCATAACACTGTCTTTAATGCTTCATGTCTCCTGTAACAAGATTACTAGCATGATTGGAAAAAAATGTGATGTATGAGATAAGTAGGGAAATTTGTACAGTAACATTATCATCTTAAACCAGTAATGGCGAACCTTTTAGAGACTGAATGCCCAAACTCAATAGGCTGCCATCAATGCTGCAGAGGGGTGGGGTGAACTCTGTGCTGAGGGGTAGAGGAAGTGCTCCCATTGGGCTGCTGGGCAGAGTGGTGGGGTGAACTCTGTGCTGGGGTGATGGCACATGTGCCCAGTGAGGGCTCTGAGTGCCCTTTCTGGCATGCATGCCATAGGTTTGCCACCACTGTCCTAAACATATTACTAAAAAGGTAAATTGTGCTGAATATAAGGTGACTTTCTCCCAATATGTATGTTAGGAGTTCAACCGTAAGTAGGTAACTGCGAAGAGTCAACTGTTTTCAGGTCTGTGCAGTAACTGTGTCTGCCAGCTACATTTAAAAACAAAGTTTCAGGTGTAATGGAAAGTCTGAAACCTTTGTGACATTCAAATAGCCATAAGCTTGCCAAATGGGTATTGTAATGCATGTGAAGACATGCCTTGCATTTAACTATTGTTGCTCAGAAGCATAAACAATTTGATATTAAAATGGGAACATTTGAAAAAATAATTTACATTTAGAGTTTGTTTACCTTAAAGAAACAGTATGTTTAGATTTTCAGAGAATACATACAAACATGCAGTTGCTTGTCTGCAGTGATTATAAGGCAAGTGACTACCTGGATAATCATATTCATATAAAACTCACACCTTAACTAAACCTAAACATGTGTTATAAAAATAGCCTATCTCTAGTTTCCTTCAGTAAATGCATGGGGCTTTCTTTTTACTATAAACTGCTACACATACTAATTGAACTATATATGTTATGGTTTGGAGGCCTTTCTTAATCATTAGTTATGATGCCTGCAGCAGTTAAGGCTTTTTAGCAATTATGCTTTATTTCTACTTGAGTCCTGCTGCATTGATCTTCTTATTTTTTGCTACAGAAATTTCTTCCACAGGAATCTAGGATGTGGGCAACAAAACCTTGGGAAAGTCAAAACTCAATTTACATTATTAGTTTGTGTGTGCTATAATGAAGAGAGTTCTCTAATGGTAACATAGCCATCTGAGCCTAAATCAATTCCTACACAGAACACTGATCCTAAACATGTTCCTTATTGGTTCTAGCCATCATCCTAGGACAGCTCTTAACTACACTGGTTTAATGACTGTACTGTCTCACTTTTAATTACAAATGATTTCTGTGTTATAACTGCCTACAGCAAGTTCTAACAGTGTAATTCTAAAACAAAGGGCTAAACAGCAGTTTGTCTGTACTGAAATACATTGTGCTAGCCTCTTACGGTAAGATGCATATCACATCCCATCATCCTTGATATTTGTGGAAGACATATGTTCTTACCCTGCATGAAACAACATACTGTTTTTCACACATAACATTAAGGAGGTCATATCCCATCATTCTAGCCATAATATTAAATACACAGGTTGCTACTAAACAAACAATTAATTTTGTTTAGAGACAGATATTCAGCACTGTTAATATAACTGAAAAAAGTTAGCTACTGTTCATCTGGCTGGCACAAAAAGCCATCTAGACAAGGTTTCTGAAAACTGTGCTAAGTGTACTGTGAAAAACAAGGTGACTAGAAAGGTTGCATAACCACCTTCCTTGTATGTAGGCTTTCCTGTGAAGCCTAAGACAGCACTGTTCAGTACATGCTGGCCTGTATTAGGCCAAATGGGAGGAAACTGTGGAAGTGTCCCTCATCAGTTTCTAACAGCACAGTTTTATGCATATTTACTCAGAAGTCAATTCCACAGTGTTCAATGATACTTACAATTAAACAAGGTGCTGAGGGCAATAAAACTGTATTTGTCTAACCTTTCTAGAACATGAAAACAGATTTGTGAAACGGAAGATAAACTTTACTGGCTGCCGTTTTTATTTTAAATAGGGACATACTTTGAGTCTATTAAAGTGAGAAAAGTTAGAAACATCTTTGTATATTTTGAATCTAACAGTGCTCTCAAATAAATAAACAATTTTACAGTTTATTGAACACCTGTAAATTGTAACCTTTTAGACCAGTGGTTCCTAATGTGGGACCCAGGCCTCATAGGGGGACTTCCATTCCCAGAACCCTAAGTTAGTACATTGGCTGATCAGTGCTTTGGGGAATTGACTTAGGCTTCTTTGAAATGAAGTCCAAAAACCAAAGATTGGGAAACACTATTTTAGACAAAAGTCAAACCATTTTTCTTTTTAGTGTTCTACCAAGATCAGCTCCTCAGCTAGCCTAATCTCACTTTAGCCTACCACTATCACATCCACCTATTTTCATCATGAGCATTGCAGTTATCCTTCTTATGCCTCTAACTGATAAGCTCCTTACAGTTTTTAGCAGAATATTGTAAAAATCTAAACAACTATTTATACTCAAGTATATGGAAGGCTTCTTTCCTTGCATCTTAGCTTATATCGAAGAAAGCTGGAAATATACATAATAGTTGGGATGTGTAGGCTATACAGTAGAAATATCTCATGGCAATGAATTACAGAGTTAACTAAAGTGTTGTGTGAAGTAGTATTTTCTTTGTCTTCCTCAAGCTCCTACCACTCAACCCAAATTATGGCCCTGGTTCTAGTACTTAAAGCAAAGGGAAAAATGGATTCTTCTGCATTGCCCTTGAAATGCAGAATTTTATTATATCTATTTTTTCTACCCTTACCTATTCATGTTATAAATCATGTTATAAAACCTATTCATGTTATAAATCAGAATGGAAAATCCCACATTTCAGTTGCCAGCTAGATATGACTGAGCCTGAATTCCCCAGGTCCCACAAAAGGGTTGTCTGTAGTCAGCACAGACAAAACCAAATGAGATGGACCAAGCATCCTCAGAGGGATACATCTGAAAATCAGAACCTAAGACTGAAAATATGAAGTGAATCTTGATGCAAAACTCAGTACCTAGTTCCTTCTCATGTGAGCAGGTGCATCCCTTTGATTAATCCCAGGCTGTACAAGAACTGATAAAAACTGAAGGTAACATTGTGCATCTATTTACCCTCACACACATGCAAACACAACTTATGCAGAATCAGCACTATACAGCTATCATTTTGCAATTGGACATAGAGGGGGAGTATATGTATATCCGTCCCCCTCTTGGGGAGAGATATCCCATGAGACCAATACATTCCTTTTAATCAACTGCCTGTTGTGACACATGTACCAAGAAATGTTGATGGAGGGGAATATATGGTCCTCATGGTGTGTCTCCACCATTGAGGGGGATGGACACACACAGAGACCCAGTTGATGAAAAGGAATTTATGGTCCTCATGGGGTACCTCTCCCAACGAGGCAGACAGATACACACATACTCCCCTTCTATATCCAAATGCAAAATTATATACGTAATACCTCAGATAACATTAGTATCGAATAACACTAAAATCGCATAACATTAAGCAATCTGGGGGGAAGAATTGCATCGGATAACATTAAGATCCTATGGGATGCATCAGATAACAACCGCTAAAGCCTGTGTGGTTACAATGTATCTCTATGGATCCCATAGGATTTTAACATGCATCAGATAACACTAAAAATCGTATAACACCAAGACTTGTGGAACCAGGTTTTAGTGTTATATGAGGTTTTACTGTATATGCAGACCTGATGGTGTCTCTCCATGAGGGGGACGCACACACAGATATAAATTTGCATATGTGTGTCTATGTCAGGGGGAGACACCATCAGGCCCATATATTCCCTTTCACCAACTCTGCTCAGTACACGTGTCACAACAAGCATGTGGTGTGTGCACAAGAGTGGGTGTCGGAATCGCGGTGGCCTCGCCTCCAACCGGGGGGGGGGGTGCCTTTTCTGATATCACAAAAGGGGCATGCTGTCTGTGTGTGTGTAGCTGCGTGTTCTCCTGGTCGCCCCCACATTTCTCGCCCCCTCAGAGGAGAGTCCCCCGAGGTGGTCGTTTGGGGCAAAAAATGAGGATGGGGGGGGGACTGGGGAGAGAGAAGGAGAGGCTCCCTCCTCCACCCCCTTTCCTTCCATTTCCTTCCCTCGCCCGGTGCAAACCCCCTTTTTTTTTTTTCGAAAGCGGGGCCTGCTGGGCGGCCATTCCGGTACCTGCCGATTTTACATTTCTTGAGGCCCGTCTCGTCGCCCGCTTGCCCCGAGGATTTGCGCTTCTTTTTCACAGGCATCTCCTCGAGTCACCGTCGGGAGGGCAAAAAGAGGGGAGAAGAAGGAGGGGAGGGAGCCCCCCCCTTCCTTCCTTCCTCCTCCTCCTCCTCCTCCTCTCACGGGTCCTCGGCCGTCCCCGCGTCCCCCTCCTCCTCCTCTTCTTCTTTGGACGCCCTCCCTTGTCGGAGAGGTGTGAAGGGAGGGACCGCGGAGGTCAAGGAAAGGCTGCTGCTGAGGCAACTGCAGCACCCGCGACGCCGGCAAAAGGGACAGAAGAGGGGCGGGGAGAGCGAGCGCGCGCCCGCCCGCCCTGCGCCACCCCCGTCGCGCGTTGAGGAGGCGGGAGCAGGAAGTGACCACGGGCGCACCTCGCCCCTGGCCACGCCCCTCCTGGGCGGAGTTATAACAGTCGGAGGCCTTAGCCACGCCCCCTCTCAGGTGCCCGGCGTTGGACCTCGGGGGGGGGTTCGTGACGCAAAGCAGACTCAGGGTTGCGGCCAGGAAGCTTTGTCACGCCTCTCTTGGGCGGAGCTAACAGTCGGAGGCGGGGACGAGGCGTTGACCACGCCCCCTCCAAAGCGCCTTGCGTTGGGCCTGGGGGTTCATGACGCAAAGCAGACTCGGAATTACGGCCAGGAAGCTTTGTCACGCCTCCCCTGGGCGGAGCTAACAGTCAGAGGCGGGGATTACGTGTTGGCCACGCCCCCTTCCCAGGCGGAGATATTAATGGCAATGAGGACCACCCTCTGGAGTTGGACATGACTGGCTAGTGAACAAGAGGCCTCACCTTTTACGAAGGGGTCTGGCCAGGTCATGCTGCTATAGTAACAGAGTAGTTGACCAATCGAGTAGGTGGCCCAGGTGTTCTTGGACTTCAATTCCCAGAAGCCATGGTCAGCATGGTAACTGAAGTCCAAGAACACCTGGGGCACCAAGGTTGGCCACCCCTGGAGTAGGTGGTTAACTATCCTGACAACCTTGAGGACTAATAGCCTTTGGTGAAGTCCACAGGGATGGGTGATGGTCCCAAGCAGGTTAAATCTCATTTGAATTCACTTTAATGGAGGACAGCAGCTTCATCAGTACTGGCCTGGGATAGTTTAGTTGTTCAGCCGCATAGTTGAATCTGACCCTTTGCACTCCATGGACCATCGCACACCAGGCATCCTTATCCTATTGTGTGCCAAGAAAGTTACTCGTGGAACTGGATCAGTGGTACAGGTGTCACACTGATGTGGAAGATAAATGGAAAGCCACTTCAATATATTTCTACCAGGACAATCTTCATGCCTGATTGCCATGAGGATAGCCAATATTTGAAATCAGATACAACATGAAGAAGAAGAAATATGGGTTCCATGGCCACATGTCTTACTCTGGAAGCCTATCTCTGGCATAAATACATATTACCTGGGCATCAGGACTACACTCTGGTAGATTTTGTGCAATCATGTCATGCCAGACATTTGGTGCAAAATAATTTAAAAGAGAGTAAACAAAACAAGACAAAAACATTGTGGCACCTTAAAGATTAACGCCTGTATTTTAACGCTAGCTTTTGTGGACCAAGTCCACTTCATCAGACATAAGAGTGAGACTTCATGGCATTAATTTATACATATCAGGCACAGAGGCACACAATGCTTGGCCGGCATAACAGGGTAGGTGATTGACCTTTATCTGTGTCTCACATACAGCATCTCACCCACAACAGCGGCCTGAGGGAGAAAATTCCATGGCCTGGCAGGCCGCTGAGAACATTGTCCCGTCCTCTGGGCCCACAACAACTGCCAGAGGGGAGTTAGTCTGTGTTCTGCTTTTGTTGTTTTGTGAGGTTGTATTTTATGATTTTTACTGTACTGTTGCTGTTTGACTGTAAGCCACCCTGAGTCGCCTTGGTGAGTGGGCGGTAATATAACTCTGAATAAATAAATAATCCTCAATTAATTCATTAGCAGATATGTAATATCAGAATGTTTATTTTGCATCCACTAAAGATTTACAATTTAACAGAACCAAGCTTCAGGATAATCTGTCTAACTCCAATCAGGGATCTTCTGTTATTCCTGGTTGTAAATGGCCATACTAATTTGCAAACTTATCAGTTATGCCAATCAACCATTATGTACCTCTGTACATGATATGTACAAGGACTGTGATGGCTTAGGGGTTAAGACACTGAACTTCACGATTGGCAGGTTGGCAGTTCGAGACCCAAGTACTGTATGACATAGTGAGCTTCTGTCTCTGTCCCAGCTCCTGCCAACCTAGCAGTTCGAAAGCAAAAATAAAAAATAAAAAATGCAAGTAGAGGAACTGCAGGAAAGGGAAACAGCTAGCTGGCATCTAGTCATGTCTGCCACATGTCCACAGAAACATCTGTCGATGCAGACAGCGCTGGCTCTTTAGCTATAATAATAATATCATGTCAGAGTGAAAGGAAACTCCACTCTGGACACCCGAATGAGGCTCCTTTCACGTCCCCAAGACCTTTTCCCACTGAAGTGATCCCTATTTATCTACCTGCAATTTCTTGTTTTCAAACTGCTAGGTTGGCAAGACCTGGGACAGAGACGGGCGCTCATTCCGTCATGCAGTATCCGGGTCTCGAACTGCTGACTTGCTAGCTAACAAGGCAAGCCTCTTAACCACTGGGCCACCGCAGCTCCAAGCTCTTTGGCTATAAACAGAGATGAGCACTGAACCAGAAGAAAACAACACAAGAGGCAGGACTAGAGATCTTTCCAAAAAAAATCACAATTTGGGATCAAAATTGCTGGGAGAAACATCAACAATTTGAGATATGCAGATGATACCACCCTAATGGCAGAAAGTGAGGAGGACTTAAAGAAGCTCCTGATTAGGTTGAAAGAAGAAAGTGAAAAAGCTGGTTTGAGACTCAATATAAAGAAAACAAATATCATGGCAACAGGCCCTATCAGTCCCTGGAAAATATGTGGAGAAGAAGTAGTAGCAGTGACAGATTTTACTTTCTTAGGATCAAAGCTCACTGCAGATGGGGATTGCAGCCATGAAATAAAAAGGTGACTGATTCTTGGGAGGCAAGCGATGAGAAACCTGGAGAACATAGTGAACAATAGAGACATCAAATTGCAAACAAAAATTTGTATAGTCAAAGCAATGGTATTTCCGGTGGCAATGTATGGTTTTGAGAGCTGGACCATTAGGAAAGCTGAGCGCAGAAGAATAGATGCCTTTGAAATGTGGTGTTGGAGAGTTTTGAGAGTCCCCTGGACAGTGAGGAGAACAAATAGGTCAATCTTAGAAGAAATTAACCCTGACTGCTCCTTAGAAGGGCAAATAGTAAAGATGAAGCTAACGTACTTTGGACATCAAATGAGAGGATTCGCTTGAGAAAGCCTTGATGCTGGGAAGGGTGGAGGGCAAAAGAAGGGGGCAGCCAAAAATGAGATGGTATTGTAGAGACAATGGGCACAGAGCTGAGCGAGTTGAGGAGGATGGTGGAGGACGGAAGTGCCTGGCGGACAGTGGTCCATGGGGTCACTCGCAAAGGGTCGGAATCGACTGTGCGACTGAACAATAAATTGATACCATTAAGTCTCACTCTTTATGTCTGATGAAGTGGACTTGAGCCACGAAAGCTCACATTTAAAAATACAGAAGTTAGTCTTTAAGGTGCCACAACGTTTTATTTTATTTTATTTTTGTCTTGTTTACTCTGACATTGCAATTGACTCCACATGTGTATGTGATCCAGCGCCTGCCGCCCGCCTATCTCATCGATCGAGCGCTCTCGTCCGGTGCGCGCGCGCGCCGTCCGTTGGAGCGCAGCGCTTGCCATTGCTCGTTACTATAGCAACCGGGCCTAGCAAAAACGCTCGGCGGCCAGGCGACGCGGAGAAGCCGTGGCGTCGGGGGGGGCTCCGTTTCCCTCAGGGTGGTGGAGCAAGGAAGGGCCCTCTTCGCCTTACCTACGGCGTGTGTGAGTCTCTGTGCTTGGGACGGCTTGGGCCTCTCCACACACACACCCCACACCCCCAACAAAAGGCACGCTTCCCTTCGGGCAGCTCACACGTTTGGTTTCTTCACGGGAGTCTGGTCTTATTTATTGCAATTTTATCTCCCCCTCCTCGACCGCCTTAATGCTTGGCCTCTCCTCCCCTCTTCTTCTTGTGGCTTCCTAATCCCTTTCCTCCGCCGACGCTACGGCGACCATGCCTCTGGACGGTGATGGCGACGGCGACGTGAGAAAGATCTTCATCGCCGCCACGGCGGCGAATTTCTTCGGCTTGGCCTCCATCACCAACCTCGCCCCGCTCTCGGCGAGCCGCGAACTGGCCAACTTCTTAGACGATGGCAACGAGTTTCTCCTGTGCGTCCAGCACTCCGAAGACCAGATCCTGGTCTCCAATAAGGTATTGCCTGCTCGCAACCTGGCGTGCTTTCTCCTTACTGAGCAGGCTTTCCTTACTCTCAAGTAATCCCCCAACTCCGTGGGGTTTACTTCCTAGTAATCCGTGCAAAAGATTTGCCCTGCGAGGATTGTCGGGCTGGGTTTATCTCGAGGTAGGAAGGCGAGTTGCAGCTTCGCTGTCCAGCTTCCATATTTCTCAAATATTTCATGTTTCTCAAATAAACTGGTAAACCAGAGTCCTGGGAAGTGGATGCTGAGAGGTGTAATTACGCTCCTTTTTTAAAATCTTTATTCGTGTCAGAGGCACCACCAGAATATAATAACATACAAAGCAAAAAATTAATACATCTAAAACAAACAGGAATTAAAAGGACTAACTAGGTGACATCCGCCCAATATTGGGCCACGTTTTTTATTACTGCATTCTCTGTGGATCTCAAGGAAAAGAAAACTGGTGGATGGAGGTTTCCTCTTTCCATGGATATTCTGTATATGGGTCAGGAAAACCCACCTGTTGAATATCGGCTTGTACAACTCCACAGAGGAGCCCTTCAGTAATTAAAAAACAAAACAAAAAAACAGTAATTTAACATATAACAGGAGGAATGTGGCTTTTCCATCTGTTTAGGCATAGGGAACAGTCGTCCCATCAGTTCTGCTGAGAGACCAGCTCCATCTTCTACCTCCTGTCTTTGAACCTTTTCCAGTTACGCCTGTAAGAGCTGCTGTGTAATGTGTGGTCCCTGTTTGTGGTTTTCTTCTTCCATCCCTGTTCCTTTCCTCCCTTTTATTTATTTGATTTACCCTAGTGGAGTCCTATTGAGGGCTGTGGTGGCTTAACGGTTAAGTTTGACAGCGAGAAGGTTGGCAAGTCAGCAGTTTGAGACCCAAGTGCTGCGCAATGTAGTGAGCTTCTGTCTCTGTCCCAGCTCCTGTCAACCTAGCAGTTCCAAAGCAAGAAATTGCAAGTACTGTACAGTACTGTAGATAAATACCTACCGTTTCTGCCAAAGAGGCAGTTGTGTCTGACTTTAGGGGCAGTGCTCATCTCCTTTACAGCCAAAGAGCCAGCAGTGTCCATGTTTGCAGACGTTTCCATGATCATGTGGCAGGCATGACTAAATGCGAGAGTTCATGGAACACTGTTAGCTTTCCTGCCAAAGCGGTACCAGTTTATCTAGTTGCAATTTCTTGTTTTCGAACTGCTAGGTTGGCTGGAGCTGGGAGAGACAACAGAAACTCTGTCACAGAGTACTTGGGTCTCAAACTGCTGACCTTCACAGTCATCAAGCTCAGCATCTTAGCTACTAAGCCTTTGTGACCTACTTCTTCTGAACCTTATAATATCTAAACATTTCCTTTTCTTCCCTTGATTGTTGCATCCCGCTGTACATGAATTTTTTTGGTCAGGAAACACACTGCTTGAAACGTTGGCCAGCATCCAGTTGGTGATCACATAACATTTGTATAATTTGTTGCTGTTAACTAGCTAAATGACAAATTACTGGGATGTATTTCAGTTGTGCATTCAGATGCATTCAGGTGCACAACCAAGAACATAACAGGTAAATTCTGGCATCTTCTCAGCTACAATTTCTGGGAAGTTATTCAAAACTTATGTGAACAGCAGTAGGATTCTGGCATTTGTTTCTTTTACAGCTTATGTGAGTGTTGTGTTTTATGACCATACAGGTTGAACCTGGAAATTCAGAAGACAAAATGCTGGTGTTTTTCAAGCTACGACCAGATGTTATTACAGAAAATAACCTTCACACCAATATTCTTGTGTCATCTATGTTAGATTCTCCTATAAATATGCTTTATCAAGCAGTACGACAAGTATTTGCACCAGTATTGTTGAAAGTGAGTATTGTCCAAATTATCTCAATACATTTGCAGGGGTTTTTCTTGTATCAATTAGATCTTATTTTAGTGCACTAATTCTTTTGTTACATCATTTTAAATTAATATAGTGATTTGAAGTACAGTAAAACCTCGCATAAATAGTCCCTCGCTTAGAGACTAACTTGCTTAAAGAGCATAATGTTCTCTGTATGGTCTCCCTTGCCTAACAACTAAAAACATCCAAAAACTTGCTTAACAGTTAAATCGGTGTTCAAAATCCCCCTGCCAGAAGTCACAATCGGTCACTTACAATGGCAGCGATAGAGCTTTTTCCAAGTGTTTCACTTAAAGAGCAATCCTGTGGAATTCATTATGCTCTTTAAGCGAGGTGCCACTGTATTCTCCGTTGTCATTAAATTATGACCCTTAATATTTCTAATTTCAGATGAACTTTCATAATTATGAGTTGACTTGTGTTATGAGGTTTTATATAGTTCACATTATTGACAGTGTGAACCTGTTTGCTGCAAACCTAAGTACAGCTTCTAAATTTTCCAATCTTGTCATTTATGATTATTATCTGCATGAATGGCACTTTACAGTGTACAATGAGATAGATCCCTGCCCTAAGGAACTCCAATTATTTCTGCCTCGTAATTTAAAATTCAGTGGGGAAGAAATAACAAAGAGAGGTGGTGTATGTGTCAACAGACGATGTAGGGGAGGTGATGGTATGTATGATTCAGTGAGGTTGGGGCCAGAGGTTAATATGTGGTGAGAGGACCAACCCTTGTGACTGTTGAGTAGTGGGAATTAGCTGAATATTTAACATGTTCATTGACTTATTTGTCACACAACCTTTTTGATAACAAATGTATGAGGTGTTTAGATATGAAAACCTTAGTTTAAGATGTGAATATGTAATTGCGATATGAGATGTAAAAGCACTTCAAATCTTTGTTGCAGGATGAGAAATGGAGTAAAGATTTTGATCCCAAACTCCAGAATCTTTTGCGGGAGTTAGAGGCTGGTTTAGGTTCTGTTCTAAGAAGAACAGATACTACTTATACAGGTGCCAAATACCGAGAAGATGATGTTCAAGGTATATAATTTGTTATTTGTACGTAGCAAAATTTGCATTAAAAGTGGAAGATGTGAAGTGTATGGTAGATGAATCTATTCTCTAGACATCACTTGGAAGTATGTTCTTTTGATTTTACCAAAACATGCTTTCAAAAAAATGTGGTTAGAATTAGAGCATAACATTGGTTTTACTAGTTGTTAATAATGCTGAGTCATTTTTCACATTGCTGATGAAAGTAGCCAGCTTTGCATGGGTTGTAATAGCATTTACTTTGATTTAGTGAACACTTGAAGCAAGGTACACAACTCTCAGAGTCGTATATGCTATACAGTATTCAGCTCATCTTACTGAAGGCTTGTCTCTCTATGCTTGCCTTCTGCAGTAGTACATCTCTTTAGCCTGCTATAATAATTTCGTGTCAAATTATTCTGGGTTGAATGGATTTTTGTTGGAGGAACTCTACTCAGGGGACACATGAATAAGGCTCCTTTCATGCCTCCAAAGTCTTTTCCCACTGAAGTGGTCCCTGTTTATCTACTTGCAATTTCTTGCTTTCGAACTTTTAGGTTGGCAGGAGCTGGGACAGAGATGGGCACTCAAACCATCGTGCAGTACCTGGGTCTGGAACTGCTGAGTTGCTGGTCTTCCAGCTAACAAGGCAAGATTCTTAACAACTGAGCCATCACAGACCCTTTAGCCTGCTGAATGAGAACTATTCCTGCTCCATTCAGTGAGATGGGATAGTGTCCAGGTAGGGGTAACCCTATAATAGTGTTTGCCATGGGTTGTTTGTCACTAGCTTCAAGTTGTCATTTGCAGACCAAGGCCCTGCTTAGTACTGTTTGGCATCTATTAACAGAAGATGATACTGCAAGCATCAAATAGAGCAGGGATTCTCAACGTTTTCAGGTCGCGGGCCTGGCTATGTCCTCAGACAGCTGATCGGGCTGATCACGTGGTTCCTCCCATCTTGAAGCGGAAGTAAACGTGTCCGCGCATGTGCAGAACATATTTATGGCAGAGTTTTGCACATGCACAGGTGCATTTTACTTCCACTTCTGGGAGTGGTACAGGCCAGATGAATTGGCTTTGAGGGCCAGGCTGCAGGTTGTGAATGCCTGAAATGGAAAAACATACTTAAGCTAATTAGTATTTTGCAAGCCAGCTAACTTGCCCTTGGTTTGCATGCCTAAACTGAGATGTCCTGTTTCATGGCCTTGGAGTTACAGTGCTCAAATACAACTGTTATACTATGCATTGCATAGTATGAGACTGCTAAGAATAATGAAAATGTATTAATATAAATGGTGCAACTCTTAACACTCCTTCAATGGTCATTATATGTATAATAATGCAAAATCCTACAGAACTCTGAAAGTTGTCTTTCCCCCCCCAGCAATACTTTCACCAAATGATGAATTTCAGTTCTGGGTAGAACGTGCTCAGCGTGGAAGCAAGTCATCTAGCAAGGAGAGAGCGTCTCATTTTAAAGACTTATTTGAAGGCATTGCATATGTATGTTACTTTATTAATTCAGCAGTTTTCAAGAAGAATCATAGCAGAATTATATGTCACAGGTGGGGGTGGGGAGATCAGGATTTTAGAGATGCTTTGATGGGGCAAAAAAGGTTGGGAACCACTGTCTTAGAGAGTAGTTCTGAGGAATGAAGGACTGCAGTGGATAAGTGGCAAATATTGTCTTCTCACCTTGAAACAAGCAGAACTTCTTGTTTACTGTTAGTGCAAAGCTACTGTGGGATACAGTCTAATAGTCCCAGCCTACTGCTGCATTATTATTATTATTATTATATTTGATTTGTATGCCGCCCTACTTGGTAAAAACCAACTCAGGGCAGCTCACAGAACCCCCAAATATAACGTTACATAAAACAACATTACAATATAAAATATAAATATAACAAAGCATATACACATTACAACAGAGTAAAAAGCAATGGGGTAACAAAAAATAAATCATAATAACATATCACATCATAACACATTGCAAAGAAGATCCTAACAATAATAATAATGAAAAACGTCATTCATTTAAAAAGTATCATAACCACGTCCTTGACTATCTGGCTTTTTAAAGTTTAGCACAGTAAGTTCCACTAGAGCAGTGGTCAGCAAACTTGGCTCTCCAGCTGCTCCTGGACCCCAGTTCCCAGAAGCCCTGATCAGCAGGAGTGCTGACTTGGGCTTCTGGGAACTGAAGTCCAAGAACACCCGGAGAGCCAAGCCCGCAGACCCCTGCACCAGAGCAAGCTTACTGAACTAGCAGCGATTGGGTGAATCAACTACTCCATACATTCCACTCATTCAAATAAATTTATTCTAGTTGTGTCTTACTATGTCAATGTGACTTGCAACTAGAATAGTCTCCTTTGAATCAGTGGGACGCATGGAGACACTGACATACTTATTCAATCAGCCTACCTTAGTGCTTGGCGGGCAATGCTCCATGGGGTTGCAAAGGGTCAGAGTCGACTCTGCGACTGAACAACAAAACCTTAGTGCAACTTACTAGGATAAGCAACAGGATTTCAGCCCACAGTTCAGTTTTTACTGAGGGAAGCAGCTAGCTATCTTTAAAATATAAGACATCATCATGTGCAAATAAGAAAGTGGTAATCTTAACATTCCCCCCCCCCCCCGAAAGGATTCTAGATGTTTTATCTTCCAAACAGTATCATTTTCACCCTTTGAGTCTTTGGGTTCCCAGGGCTAAGCACGACATTCTGAGTGGTGCAAGTGCCCACAGGAATCTGTTTTTCACAGAAATATATTGTAATATTTTCATCAAACGTCTGGAAGGCTGATATATTCTAACCCAGAAAGCTTGATCATTTGTTTTTACTATGGAAATTATGATGAAGATGATATTGTTTCAACTTGTATGCCACCCCACTTGCAATGCTACTCTGGATGGCTAACAAAGAAGCAGAGTATCACAGATTACAGTTACAAAATATCAAATTTCAAGAGCAATACATGTTCCAAAGTAATACACAAGGAGAAAAAAATACATTGTTGTAGACTAGAGTCTCAGTTACTGAAACTTGTTGAGGTATTATCCTTTCTTTGACTTTGGCTGGTAAAGTGGTTTTCTGGGAGATAATGATTGCCATGCCTCAGCACCATTTCATGCATTGACTCCTTATTATGGTGTTGCAGATGGAGTCACAAGGTGCTAGATTTTTCCTGTCCATGTGCAGAAGAAGAGTAACCGTGCCTTTTGTTGTTGTTGTTCGGTTGCACAGTCGATTCCTAAAGATATGCTTCTGAAGGTTTTCTACTCTCTGTTACCATTTAATTCCTCAGGCACCATCTCACCAGGTGCCATTTTTAAAAATTTACGATAGTTTGGAAAATTAAGACGCAAGCTAGGCCTAATTAAAATAAAATGAATTACAGTGGGACCTTAGTTAACGTAACTAATGCATTCTCTGGGACATTTCTTACAGCAAAAATTACTTTAACCAAATTTCCCATAGGAATGCTTTGAATGCAATTTTCCATAGGAATGCATTGAAAACCAAAATACTTAACCAAAATGTGGTTTCACATAGGAATGCATTGAAAATCAATTAATCCATTCCATGGATTTTGTTATTCCATTCCATTCCATTCCATTTATTCGATTTGTATACCGCCCTACTCGGTACAACCGACTCAGGGCGGTTTACAGAGACGGTACATATAAAATAATCAAAAAATATAACATAGTCAAAGTCAAACAACATAATACAATAAATATAACAATACAATACAGCAGTGCCGAGGCAAAGAAAGCAAAGAAAAACAAGGTCTCTCTCCCCCCCCCCAATTATTAATATACAGTATATATATTTAAATGGGTAGTATGGGTTTTCCAACATTTTGTTTACTCTCTGATGTGCTCACATTGTTAAAAGTTTCCGATGATAGGAACGGTTCATATGATCATTACTGGACGCGCAGAAGGAGTCCAGAGTTGATCGGTTTTCTCCCCCCCCCCCAAAAGGTGAAGCATTTTCTGTATGTTAAAAGTGTAATAGATGGTAAACAAAACAATTTTTTTAAAGTTATGCAATTTTTATGTTAACCTAGCCATTTGTTAACCGAGGTTCCACTTTATGTAATAACAGAAAAAAGACCCAGTTTAGTTTATTACAGCTCACCCCCCCATCCGTGAATTCAGTATCCACAGTTTCAGTTATCTGTGGAACTAAAAATATTCAGCAAAGAAGTGGATTTGGTCCATGAAAGTTCACATTTAAATACAGGAGTTAGTCTTTAAGGTGCCACAACATTTTTTTGTGTTTTTTGCTGTTTTGTTTTGTTTACTCTCTGATATGAAATGTGTATGTATTTTAAGGTGCATTATTAGAGTTTCCCATTAAAGGCCACTGTTTGCAACATAAAATAAAGGGTTCACTGTTAGCTGCAGTTTCAGGTGTCTTCATAAGGGCTTGGTGTGATGTCTCCTGGAGACAAGGGGACAACCTGTACTTCACGAAGAAATAGGTGTGTATATTCCCATGTAGAAATGGGATGTCATTAATAATGAACACATACCAAACTACTGTTATGTCAACAACTTTTATTGTTTTTTTCAACCATGTGCACTGTCTGCAAATGATTCTAAGCAGTCATAAAGAATAAGTAATTGCTGCAAAGATTAAATAATTAGTATGACAAACCAAAATGTTTGCAAGTAAGTTGTTTAAGGATTGCATTACCTTTCTGCTCTTAGAAATTCATGGTTTGAACATGTTTAATGTGTTTCTAGGATTATTTCAATCTGGACAGCCTCTCTTTATTTGAAGTTGTGGATTTAGTAGAGACTACACGGGATACTGTTGATGATGTATGGAGACAGACTGATCATGAACCTTTCCCACAGCAACGCATGCAAAATCTTTTGGAAGTCATAGGTAGGGACTGTGGGTAAAAACGTTTCCTTTTGTCATTTGTGTGTGTCTAGTCATGCCTGCCACATGACCACGGAAATGTCTGCAGAAGCAGATGGTGATGACTCTTTAGCTATGAAACAGAGATGAGCACTGAACCCTAGAGTCAGATACGATTGGGTGACCTTTACCTTTAACTAAGACTTTAAGTAAAAAATATGTGATTAACTTACAAGCCATTGTTCTTTGGTGTTATCAGTAAAGGAAATTCCATCATTGATATCTTAGTATGCTTGTAAGGTTTTCCTTGCTTGAAAGCCAGTCGTATCCGACTCTAGGATTCAGTGCTCATCTCTGTTTCAAAGCCGAAGAGCCAGCACTGTCTGCTTCTGCAGACATTTCCGTGGTCATGTGGCAGGCATGACTAGACACCGGAGTGCACGGAACGCTGTTACCTTCCCACCAAAGTGGTCCCTATTTATCTACTTGCAATTTCTTGCTTTCAAACTGCTAGGTTGGAAGGAGCTGGGACTAAGATGGGAACTCATTCCATCCTGCAGTACTCGGGAATCGAACTGCTGACCTTCTGCCTCCAAGTCAGCATCTTAGCCACTTGAGCCACTGCAGTTGTAGTTCATCAGATATTAATAAGGAATATAATGTGAAGCAGAGTATGCTCAATTAATGCCATTCTTCTACTTTTGTGCAATGTATTGTCCCCTTTGTGCTGCCAGTGTTAGTGAGTGATGTGGCTTGACCAAAAATAAATGCAGAAATCAGAGAATAAACAAAACAAGAACAAAAATGGTGTAGCTCTTTGAAAACTGTTATATTTTAACATTAGTCTTAACAGTTTAACAGTTTAATACAGGGGTTCCCAACATTTTTCTTCCAGGTACCAGTTCCCACTACCACACTCAGCCTCAGCTGTGGGGGCTGGAGGTGAGGCTGCGCCCACAACTTATGTTTGGGTCATCAGTGGCGGTGACAGGAATTGCTCAGTTTTTCCAGGGTTTTGCACTGCCTCTGCCACCTCCCAAGGCAATGGGAGGCTTTTTGGAGCATGTTCGCTCCAGTTTTGGAATTTTCTGACACATCTCCACTGTGCTTTGGCAGCTGTAGCATGGTGGTGAGCGACTTCCTAGTTCCGTGCTGGAATCCCAGGTGCCTACGTAAGCTCCGCTTGGCACCAGAAGTCATTCACCGCCGTGCTACAACTGCTGAAGTGCAGTGAAATTGCGTTGGAAAATTCTAAAATGGGAGTGAACATGCTCCTAAAAGCATTCCACTGCCCTGGGAAACAATGGAGGCTCTGCAAAACCCTGGAAAAACTGCACGATTCCCGTTACTGCTGCGATAAGTGATAAATCGTGACATCTGGTGGTGGGGGCAGGTCTAGAGGTGCCCAGGTGGCCACCATGGACCTGATTAATGATATGCACTGCCCGGGGGTTGGGAATCACTGGTTTAACAATTTTGTTTAATACAGTAGTTAGTTTCAAAGTGGTACAATTTTTTTGGTTTGTTTATTATCTGATATGCTTGAAACACAGACTAACACAGCTACTCTTTTAAAAAAAAACCCTCAACAAGAAATCAGGTTTTCTAAACAAATATACTTGATAAAGGGACTGCAGTGGCTCAAGTGGTTAAGATGTTGACTGAGAGGTGGAAGGTCAGCAGTTCAAAACCTGAGTACTGTATGACGGAATGAGCGCCCGTCTCTGTCCCAGCTCCTGCCAACCTAGCAGTTTGAAAGCAAGAAATTGCAAGTAGATAAATAGGTACCACTTCAGTGGGAAGGTAAACAGCGTTCTGGGCATTTTGGTGTCTAGGCATGCCTGCCACATGTCCATGGAAACATCTGCAAACGCAGACAGCGCTGTCTCTTCAGCTATAAACAGATGACTACTGAACCCTGGAGTCGGATACGATTGGCTTTTAAGCAAGGGTGACCTTTACCTTTACTGTACTTGATAAACAAGTATATCTCTGCAATTGTATGTCTGATTTAAAATCTGCTGAGTCAATAGTTTTATTCTCCACAAACTGAAATTGTGTTTTGAATCTGAGTTCGGTTCTCTCCCTTTAAGGATCTGACTGGATGTTTTACATCTAATCTGTAGGCTAATGAAATCTACTGCTCAAAGGTTTTAAAAGAAGGTCACCTTGCATTTGCCCAAATGTTCCGAGGCTTCTTGAATCAGATAAAGTAAAGGTATTTTCTTCATTGCCCAACTGGCATGCCCTCCTGCTTCTTGCGGTGACAGCTGTATAACACTTGCAACTTTGGGTTGCTCCTGGATATCCAGATACATATTAGCTGTTTATTACATAAACAGATCTTATTCCACATTGGTTTGAATCAGTAAAGCTAAATATTTGAATCATTGGTATTGAATTTTCTGTGATTGCTGACTGATTGCTATTATGTACTGATGGCATAAATATATGAAGGTGCCTTTGTATTCCAAACTGGATGATTAAGTTGGCTATTATTTCATTAGAAGTAAGGTCTAAGAGCAGATGTAGTAAAGGAGAACTTGAATCAAAGCCAGAGAAAGAATACCATTTTAGCACAATTAATTTACAGAATGTATTCATGTATTTTCAGCTGGTTCTCTTGGAAGGTTTGTTCAGAAGAAATTGGGCACTTTTAACCTATGGGAGGATTCTTTTCACATTGTGAAAGAAAATCTGAAGGCTGGCATCATGGTTTGTGAACAGTGGGTAGCAGCCTGCGATCATCTTACAGGGCAACTCTGGCAGCGTTATACCCCACATTTATGGCAAGCTGAGAAGTATGTTCCAGAAACACTTAGCAAACTTGGTAAACATCTTGAAGAGGTATAATTTTGCTTTTATTAATATAAAGAGTATTTTGATGTCATTTTATGAATGAGGAATGGTAGTAGTGAAGCAAATAATTTGCAGCTACATAGCATCTCCACTTAAAAGATAAAGGGTAGATACAAAATTTGACTTGTGTGTCAAGGCAAAGCAGAGTGGGATTACAGAGGTTTATATACAGATTCCCTGCCCTTTTACTTGTTTGCACAAAGCAGCTTCTGATGGGTTGATTTATATTGAGACTATTTGTTGGAAGAGAGTTTTAAAATTTGCTTATTTATTATTTCAGTTTATATCCTTCCCATCTAACCAAATTATCACTAGGCAGTGACAGTGTGAAGTAAATACAAAAAATAAGACATGATATATAACAGCCAAAACAATACTTAACAGTATATAAATCAATCAATTTAACAATTGATTGAATAAAACAATCTAATAGAGTAGTCTGGGCATAATTTGTCAAGGAGAGGTGCTCCAGCAGGTGTTGAGATCCTAAACCATTTAGGACTTTGTAAGTTAACACCAGAACTTTAAATTGGGCACAGAAGCTTACATAATGCAGGTGCTCCAGTATTGGGGTGACATGATCGAATTGTCGCAACCCTGCCACAAACCTCACTGCTTCATTTTGTACCTGTTACAGCTTCTGTACTATCTTCAAAATCTGCCCCCCCTCCCCCCGAATGCATCACAGTAACTGAAACTTGAGATTACCCATGCATGAACCAGTGTCAAGATGGATTTCCTATCCTGGAATGTTGAAGCTGGACAATTTGCCTGAAATAGCTGACACGAGCATGACCAAGAATGCCTGGACAAAGCAACTGTAGGACTGTACTTTTGGAAAGAGATAGCAATTTTTTCCTGAAATATTCCCTAATTTTATCAGAAGCAGCAGTTTTTATCAAAAAAGCAGAATAAAGGGAAGTAGGTCTAGTATCATGCTCATATCCTGAACCTGGTCCTTCAGGGGGAAAACCATCCCATCCAGAACAGGTTGGTACTCACCCAACCAAGGAGCCCCTCTCAACAGTATAATCTTTGTATTGTCTGGATTCAAACCCAACATGTTAGTCCATGTCCAATCCATTATTGCGGTCAGCCACTGATCCAGGACTTGACTCACACCCATTGCTGATGATGAAAAGGAGAGGTAGAGTTTTGTATCACTTACATATTGATAGCAACACACACCAAATCTCCAAATGACCTCACTCAGCAGATTCATATAGATGTTAAACAGCATGAGAGAGATAATTGAGACCTGGGACAACCTATATTGTTGAACCCAACAGGCTGACCTTACTTCCCCCAGCTGTAACCTCTGGCCTAAAGTTGAACCACCCATGCCAAATCTTGACAATCATTCCAGGAGGATAATGTGGTCGATTGTATCAAAAGCCACAGCGATCCAAGAGGACCAGCAGAAAAACATTCCCTCCATTGGCTTCCCAGAGGAAGTCATCTAGCAGAGTGACCAATGCTATTTGGTCCCATGGTGTGGTCTGAACCATGATTGAAATGGATCTACACTATCAATATCTTCCAAGAATGCCTGGAACCAGTATGCAACCACTCTTTCCAACAACTTGTACATAAATGGGATGTTAGAAATAGGCCTATTGTTATTAATATATTTAGTAGTAAAATAAAACCTATCCTCCCCATTCTACTTTTTTGATAAAAACTGTTGCTTCTGATTTTGTACAGTCCTATAGTTGCTTTGTCTAGGCTGATTTTATCATTTATCTCTATTTTCTAATCTAATGTAGTTGTTAAACCATGGGACATTTATAATAGTGATGAAAGAAATTGCTGTATTAAGTGGAATAGTATTATAGCTTAATATTAGGCAGTTGTGTATGTTCGCAGAACTAAATTTTTAGTGCTATGATATGTTATTGTCTCTATTATTACAAATGGTACAATAACACATGATCATGTTATATTAGACTGGGTGAAATTGACATACTTTGCCAACATATGGAATTAACATACATTCACATACTACGATAGAAAGTAATTATTGTTTTCATTAGATGGTTCATTTTTAGAAATACTTCTGTAATTTTTAAATGGAACAGTATATAAAGTTATTTTGCCTATAAGGTTTGTTACTTTCAGTTTAGCTATTTAGCAAAGTGTAGTGGTTGATGGCTTCATATATACAGTTTACCTTTTCCTTTTTTGGTATAGGTGCTATCTATTCGAACACTTCATGAGAAACTTACTTATTTTTTGCCAACTGGAGAACAGCAAGCATTACATCTTGCCCAGGTGTTTGAGCCATTTGCTGGTTTGAATCCAGTGCACTATAATCCTTACATAGAGGTACAACATGCATCTTATGCCTTCCTAGTCTCTTTTACTATTGTGAAAGTGTTTTAAATGAAATGTACCAAACTGAACCAGCGTTCTCTGTTTCTAGCCTTTGTGGAAGGCAGCAGTACGTCAATATGAACGAGTTATTGCTCCAGCAGAACAAAAAATAGCAGGCAAACTGAAAACATTTATCTCAGAAATTCAAGATAGTCCACAGCAGGTAAGCCTTTTTTTATATGTAGGTTTCATCATTTTCATAACATGGCATTTAGAAGCATACCTCCTATAAATGATATATACCATATTTGCCGACGTACAAGATGCATTTTCCCCCTTAAAATACATGGGGGAAAAGGAATGCATCTTATACTGCGACATGTCTTATATCTGGAAAATACGGTACATGCAGTTTTCAGTTCTGATTATTTCCTTATTACTTTTCAAAGTGTCGTCTGCCACAGAAGAGGCTACAGTGTGTTTTTAAAAGCCATTCTGCTTTTTTAAGTTGACCACTGTGTATGTCAAATCCTATACAACATTGCTTTTGGTCTGCTAGAATCTGGTCTATGGCAGCATCTGAGGAAACAAGGATACACAAGGACTTTCAAATATAGTGCTTGGGAATGGATATAGTAATATCCCAGAAGTCTTGCCATGAATGCCCTAGGCAAAGGAGAGAAAATGATTAACTGTTAACGACAATATCCTGAAGGGACTGCAGAGGCTTAGTGGTTAAGACGCTGAACTTGATGACTGGAAGGTTGGCAGGTCAGCAGTTCGAGACCCGGGTACTGTACAACAGAGTGAGCTCTCATCTCTGTCCTAGCTCCTGCCAACCTAGCAGTTCAAAAGCAAGAAATTGCAGGTAGGTAATTGGTGGGAAGGTAAACAGCATTCTGTGCACTTCGGTGTCTAGTCATGCCTGCCACATGTACATAGAAACATCTGGAGATGCAGACATCGTTGGCTCTTGGGCTATAAACAGAGATGAGCATTGAACCCTAGAGTCTGATACAACTAGCTTTCGAGCAAGGGGAACCTTTACCTAGAATATCCTGAAACTACAGATTACCTTTTGTTGTAGGATTTTTTTCAAGAAGTAAAGATCTTGCAAGCCTGAAATCCCCTAAATCTTGGTAAATAAATCTGGAGAAGGCAGAGATCCACCTTCTTTGAGTCATTTGAGAAATGACAAGATACCTGCCACAATATCATATGTTTACATTGGACTCCAGACAATAATTTTTATTTTAGCCAACCAGCTGAGTTTTGGGAAACTGCTATTGAAGCAATTCTTTCTTTCTTTCTTTTTTGCCTTTTTAAAAAATAAAATAAATTGATTTTAATTTATTTTTCAGTGAGTAATTATGGTTGTTCTAATTTTTATTTTGTTTTAACCTTTTAATGGCCAAAATCGTATTGCTTTGTATAGTAAAGTGTACTAGAGTATGCCCATTGTATCAGCAGAGTTTTGGTGAGTCAACACCTCTGTAAGTTCCATTGATTCAATGGCCCTGCTCCAGCTGCAACTTATTTTAGCACAGAGACTTAATTTGAGTTAATTTAGCATATGGAGGAGTGGACTCACCAAATCCCCATTGATTTAGTGTCCCTAATCTAGTGCAATTTATTATGCTAAGTGACAGGATTTTGTCCATTATTATGTGGCTAATTTTATATTTACAAAATTAATAAACTCTGGCATAACTCATAGTGCTTACCCTGACATCATTTGTAAAGTGAGGTTTGCTTTATTAGATGAAATAATTATATGTTTCAATTTAATGAACACAGTTTGATAATTGATTTTACAGCATGTAGTGACAAATATTTATTACATTTCTAGCTTCTTCAAGCATTTCAGAAATATAAGGAGCTGGTAAGACGCCCAACCATTAGCAAAGAATTGCTGTTGGAAAGAGAGACTTTGCTGGCAAAACTTCAAGATTCAGTCAAAGGTAGATAAATACATGTACATGAAACATTTCTAAGAGCAACTAAACATTTGCTGCTTTTTTAAAAAGAAGTGCAATCATAAATTTTTAACATCTATTGTCTTCTTTAATAATTATATACACTGTACAAACGTGCATGTACATTTGTGTAACCTGTCACATTTTTGTTTAGTTCTACGTTGCACACGATTTGTAAGAAAGAACCACATTTTTGTCAGGTTCAAATTCATCTAACCATTTTAACTTCATCAACATATCCTTTGTTTGTTGTTTTCTTGAGTTAGGACAGTGATGGCAAACCTTTTAGAGATTGAGTGCCCAAACAGAGGGGCGGGGCAAACTGTGTTGGGGAGAGGGCCAAAATGCTCCCACTGGGCTGCTGGGCAGAGGGTGGGGTGAACTTTGTGCTGGAGCAATAGGCATGGGTGGCATAGGTTGACCACCACTGGATTAGGTCAACATCAAAAGACTAAAGTTTTGACTGGCTCTCACAAAAGTATCATTGTTCATTTAATCCCTTTCTGCAAGATTAAGGTTTATGCTACAAGTATTGGAATACTTTCTGAAAGACTAATCAGAGCATTTTTGCATTATGGTAAATATTAAGGGGAAAGGGTTGACACTTTAAAGAGTTGTCTATTGACTAATGCTTTTCTTGATACTGTTACAAAGATTATCAAACAGATTTTGAGACACGATGCCATGGTACTCCTGGTGAAGCAACAGGACCGCTTTCAGGCAAAAATCTTTCTGAAGTTGTGAATAATATTGTTTGGGTCCGTCAACTACAATTGAAGGTATGAATTTAAGTTTATATAGACCACTGTGTACCTAAGGCTCCATAAGGCACAGGATTATATCTAATCAAGAGTTAAACTGTGTAAATATACAAACAAAATCACTTTAATTTACAAATATATTTGATTTGTTAGATTGAAATTGTGTGTTCCTTATTTAAGGTCTTTGACATTTTATACTGTACATTATGCTGATGGTTATACTGTTTGATTAGTTAGTCAGCTTTGCTAATTTAGGGCAAAAGCTATGCTGTACCTAGTGCATGAAACCATAGGTTCATTGGCCTCTGAAGTTTTAGCAAGGTTGATTGTTTGTTGACTTAATCTGATGGATGGAATCCTTTTATGTTTTCATGTTGGCATAACACTTTCAGCACAATTCTTGGTACAACTTGGTATGTGTGACTTCTTAATTTGAAACAATTTGCTACTGAGATTTATGCTGATTATTTCAGTGGCTGTGAGTGATAGGTTTCTAGCTAACATCTTCAATGTTTTCAAGTACAGTAAAAGCCCGATTTATATATGCCTCTACTTACGTAAAGTTCGACTTATGTAAGTTTTTTTTAACGTAAACCAGCGTCCCGATTAATGAAATAAATAAATAAATAAATCGAGTTACATAGGGCGTTTCACTGTCTTGTAATTCTAATATGGTGCCACTGCCATCTTGGAATTACAAATTCCACACCTGCCCCCACCACTGGAAGTCACAAGATCACTTACCATGTCGGTGGTGGCTATTGCGGCACTTTTGCCACATTTCCCATAGTCCCCCCCCCCTGCTTCTGTGGGGACTGGGAGAGTGCCCCACACTGTTTGGCAGAGGCATCTTCAGAGCTCCGTTTGTTTGGAAAGGTTTTTCCAGGCAAACTGCTGCCCTGCACTGTTCAGTGGAGACGTCTTGAGAGCTCCGTTTGCCTGGGAAAGATGTTTCCAGGCAAACTGCTGCCTGGTGCTGTTTGGCGGAGGTGTCTCCAGAGCTCTGTTTGCCTACGTTGCCTGGGCAGCCCTCACGGTGGATGGATGGCAGGCAGTGTTCTGGGGGATTTACAGTGGCATTTACTCACACACACACACACACAACGCCCCAGACCAAAGTTTGCTCGCCAAAGCAAGGACCTGCTCCACTGGCTCCATCGACACAGGGCATGGATGGAATGCTTAGCGCAATTTCTACACAAAACCCAGTGCTCTCCATTGTCTCCAATGGACAGTAGCATTGTGTAAGAATTGCACTCAGCTTTCCATCCATGCCCTGTGTCAGTGGAGCTGGCGAGTCGGGTCCTTGCTTCGGCCAGCAACCTTTGGAGCTGCTGGATTTTCACACCTATATTGCCTGGCCAGCTCTTGCAGCAGATGGCTGGCAGGTAACATGTTTCCAGCCAAAAGGAGCTCCGGAAAAGCCTCTAATGAACAGCATGATGCAGCGGTTTGGCTGGAAACATGCTTCTCAGCCAAGCAGTGCCCTGGGGAAGGCTCTGATGAACAGCAAAACTGAGTGGATATATGCGGGGCACTCTCACAGACCCCATAGAAGCAGCGGGGGAGGCAGTCGGTAATGTTTTTTTTAATTTTTTTAATTTTTCAATGCATCCCAATGGGGATGCATTGAGTGACATAAAAAATCAAGTTCTGTAAGAAGCTATGGAACAGACTTTTTATGTAACTCGAGGTTTTACTGTATAAGAAAAGCAATGTTGCATCAACTCAAAGGCCTCTCTCAGCATGGTGTAGTGAGGCAATCAGCTGTGTAAAAATAAAGTAGTTGAACTTCCATTTCTTTTATATCTGAGGTGGATGATGCCATTAAGATTGCAGAGGCCCTTCTTTTTGACCTGTCTGGATTTCAAAGCTTTCTACGAAGTGCAGATGAACTTTTGGAACAGTTTAAAGTCTATGAACAAGAACAATTTGATGATTGGTCCAGAGACATACAGTCAGGTTTGTCGAATCCAAAGTCTGGACTTTGGTAAGTATAACATACTCTAGGGCTGTGATGGTGAACCTTGACACTCCAGATGTTCTTGGACTTCAGTTCCCAGAAGCCCCCGTGAATCCACATGAAGGGGTTTACTGAGATTCATCCGGCCTGCGCCTCCCTCGTTGCTCCTGGAAGCTTCCGCTCATATTGGCTCAATGGCATCATATTGGCTCAATGGCAAAATGAGTGGAGGAGGAACCATTTTACTATTCTGATTCCCAATAGTCATGGAGGTGGAAGAGGCCATGCCAGATGGACTGGCTGTGAAGGTGCACCTTTGTTAATATCCTCAAGGCTGCAGCTGTCCATTGCAGTCCCGGTGTTAAAATCCTGCATGTCTCTTTTCATATGTGCTGCAGGAGATGGTTCTGTGCTCATACTGTGTTGGTTACTTCATGGCAAACAAATTTATGCCAATGGCATTTTCCCTGTTTGCCAGAAAATGATTTTCAGGAGAAAATGTATTCTCGGACACAAGCAGCAGCCAATGCCAATGACTTGTTAACTACCACCTAGAAGCAACTGAATGATGCATCATTTACCTTCTATGTGCACTGTAAAGCTACAGGATTTCAGGCTGTTTCTCAGAAGTATTGATTAACTCAGATGTTTTTGAATTCCTATAGGCTACTTTATATTTATGAAAACATTATTTTCAAAAATAATGGCTAACAATATACATCTTTTGATTTAGTATACAGGCCAACAGTCCTGTTATGGAACTTGACCATTCTGATGGGGCATTAAAAATACATTATTCAGATCGCTTGGTTACCCTACTGAGAGAAGTACGTCAGCTCTCTGCCCTTGGCTTTGTTATTCCTGCCAAAATACAGCAAACTTCAAATACTGCACAAAAATTCTGTAAGCAAGCAGTGATTCTCAAACAGGTATGGCATCACAAACTACAAATTCTGACTACATTATATTGAATGCCGTTGAATTGATTGATGACTGTGGGATGTGCTTATGTCTTTTCTGTATCATGTTGACTATGATAAATTATCTGGGCTGATTATGGGGAGTTTGGATCATGAATCATGTGAAAGTATAGATGGGATATATTTTGAAATGTTAATAAGTGCATATTAGAATTGTTTCTCATTTTATATCATATATTGTTTGAAATAATTTTTCTATTTCAAATGTACAGAATAAAAATCATAGATGAAATGGTTTAATCTAATTAGAAATTTACATTTGAAAAAATATATTTACTGTAAACTACATTTTGGAAAGGGTATATTAGTATTGTTGTTCTTTTTCTGTGTCCAGGCCAGAGATGAAATTGCCAAAATGAAGGCACCTTTTTTGGTGAGTTCATTCTGCAGTTCCTTTCGCCTGACCTAGTATGAGAAAGATTAGCTGGCAACACAAGGTTGCCATTACCAGGGTACACCCAGTTGTGGTTCAAAAATACCACAATCTTCGAGGAAGTTCTTTTTGTGTACCCCAGGTATTGTAAAAGATGTATTATTAAAATTTTATAAAAATGAAAAAAAAAAAGCTTATATAATAAAACCCCGATTTATGTAAAAAGTCTGTTCTGTAGCTTCCTACGCAAATAGGGGTTTTATGTAAATCTGTGCACTCCCATAGGGATGCATTGAAAAATCAAAAATGGGCTTGAAATTGGTTTTCAATGCATCCCTATGGGAAAAAAGGCATTTTGCGTCCCCTAGTGGCCATCTCTGGTAATAATAATAATTCACATTTGTGCTGCTGCCCCCTCACTGAAGAGACTCCAGGCAGCTTACAACATATACAATCACTGCATACAAAGACATTAAAATATAACATTGTTTAACAATTTTAAGGTTAAAATTTTAAATTTAAAAACTCGCAAACTCACCCCCACCAGCCACATTGTGATTTTTAATCTAAGTTAAAAACGCGGGTAACCCTTATATCAGCCATCCTAGAGTGGCTGTTGCTCCAACACCCCCCCCCCAACCTTCTGTGCCAGCCAGGTCTTAAGGTTTTTTCGGAAGGGCAGAAACTCTGCCTGGAGCCACAGCTCAGCTGGTAGGAGGTTCCAGAGGCCCAGAGCGGTCACAAAAAAGGCCCTCCTTCTCGTGCTAGAGAGGCAAGCCTCCCTAGCAGATGGAACTAGAGAGGCAAGCCTCCCTAGCAGATGGAACTAATGACAGGCAATTCTCCCCATCACACCTTTTAAGCTCTTCTCTGAGGTGCGTCCACAAAGCGCGCCCTGGAGAAACCTCACAAGAACAGCTGATGGGAGCAGATATTCCCCTCGCACTCCCCAAGTCCCGGCAGAAGTAGGTGGGGGCTGCAGAAAATCATTGCTGCTGGCTCCACCGCCACCATGGTAAGTAATATCTTGCAACTTTTGGTGGTGGAGGTGGGTGGCAGGGGTGGAATTTCAGATTTTAAAATGGTGCCACCACCATTTTATAATCTAAACATACCAGGAAACCCCTTATGTAACTCATTTTTTTTTAATCTATGCAAAAAAACAACAACAAACCCCCACAACCTTATGTAAGTCAAATTTTATTTGGGTATCGAACTGCTGACCTGCCTTCCAGTCTTAGCCGCTTAAGCCATCCTTTTTAATTGGAAAAGGACATTCATAAAAGCAAGGATGCACATTTAAATGGTAATGATAATGGCTGAATGCATTCTGGTATCTGGGACTGAGGCTCACACTTCAATCACTTGATGCAGCAGTGTTATATATCTAATGGATCATATAATTTAAATGCTAAACATATAGAATAATAACCAGAGAAAGGTATAATTAAGCCTAAATATGGTGCTTCTTCTTAATGGAATTATTTTTTTTATAGGTGGCTCATTTTTACAACAGTATTGATCAACAAATGATTCCAAGTCAGAAGCCAATGATGCTGCAATCTGCTTTAGCATTTGAACAGATAATTAAAGTAATTCCTTTTTTACTGTTTTAGAATTTTATTTGCACTGTCCTCCAGAAGTTTTAATTTATGCAGCACGAATGGGAAAAGGGTGCATGAATTCTCTCTAAAATAGTTAATCTTTTCTGAAGAAGGCAGTCTGTGGTGTGGGGACTATAAAATATATTACATCAGGATGACATTTATAGAGAATGAACACAAAACAAGCAAAATCATTTTTATTACACTTTGGAAGCCTATTAATCATCACTTTCCCTGCTTAAAAATAACTAGATCTTTTAAAATTCTCTCATGGATTTTGTGTGGAGTGATAGATATGCTAAAATGGAAAATGTGATCTATGCTATGACTGTCTGAGTTAAACATTTGCCATTCTCATCTGTGTGTTTTCTGTTCCTCATAGCATTCAAAAGCAGAGGGACAAATAACATGGGATAATCCTAAAGAGCTAGAAGCATATATCAAGAAACTCCAAAGTGCAGCAGAACGACTTGCCACAGAAAACAGAAAGTTGAGGAAATGGCACACTAATTTTACAGAAAAGGTGTGTTTAAATATGTTAATACCATAACCTTCATCCCCCCCCCCTTTTCTTTTAGTTTGGTTCTTTGGTTGCTTGGAGGATCAGTACTTCATACATCTAGTTTGACATGACTGATCAAAGCATTGTCTCCCACTATTTTCGATCCCAGAGATTCTAGCAGCCTCTCGCCACTGGTCAGGTGCATTGCCTGAGTTTCCAACCCCACTTAGCTGACCTGTGGTTCTGGAGTGGAGAACCATTCTGGGCCACTAGCTTTGTGGCATGGTTGAAGCTGCCAGGGGAATACACCCTCGCCACCATAGCTGTCCGATGGCCAGGGTCACTGCTGTGCCACATTGAGGTGTGAGGTTGGGATTTGCAGCAGTCTTTAGTTTGAGATAAACTTTAGTATTCTTTAAATTCTGTTTTGGTAGGTAGTTGGCCTGATGAATATTGACCTACTTCGGCAACAGCAGCGATGGAAAGATGGCTTACAGGAGCTCCGAGGAGGTTTTTCCAGCCTTGAATTGCAGGCATGGCTTTATTGCTTCTTAACTTTAAAATAAAGTATCATGAAAAGTTAGTGCAAAAATGTTTAAAGATGTAAACTTAAATGCAGAACTTTGCTTTCAGTGCTTTGAATCCAATTGATTGTCCCTGCTAGACCCATGGGGCAGAATCCTTTTGTATAGCTTTGCACCTGCTATAACTTGGTTTCAGCACTGGAAACATTTAATTTACAGTAATTAAAATATTCCTGTCCTGTGTTTTTGGTTCCATGTCTTCCTCAGGATCCCTTTTACCCTGGAGAAGCCTTTGGAAGTTGGGTGATGTAGTGTGTATGAAGCCTTTAAAAGTCAAAAATTGTCATCAGATCATTGTTGCTAGGATTAAGACCACAACTACTGATCTATCAGCAGTTTTTGATTTCGTAAGCTTACCTCTCTATCCAAAGGCTGTCATGGACAATAGCGAGTCTGAGGGAGCCTCAAAACCTAAAATGGGGGTTTCAGGGATGGGGAGGAAATTTTTAATTAATGTTAGTTAAATATTTCTAGTGCCTTATCTGAGTTGCACTTCGCACAGACACACAACAGGACTTTTCCCATCGAATTGGTGGAATATGACTTGGAATTCAGAGAGTGAGACACTGGATCTAGTCTAGTTGAGACTAGCATTCAGATTTAGGTTAAAGTCTCTACTAGAAAAAAAGCATTATTGGAAAAATGTAGTGATATTTGCAGTTGATGAGATGGTACAGCAAAATGCATAACATCATAGCTCCCAGTCTAAACTTCCAAATCAACTCTGAATTATAAGTTAAGTTCTTGACTCAGTGATCTTGCTTATTTTTGAAATCAGAGAAACTTCGTACGTGTTCTGGATTGGGATGATTGAGTTAAAAAAAGATGCATTGGCACATTTAATCTAATAATTTATTTACTTACACTGTATGCCCTATTGCATGACATTTGGTCGCTAAACAGGTTTCTGATGCTTGAATTATCTTGAAAAGGCAGACAATCTTCTCAGACTTCTATATTTGATGATTTGCACTTGTAACTAAGAATTCTGTCAAATTGTAGGGCTTCCATTCACGTGACATGAAAGCATGGAGACAACACTGGAACCATCAACTGTACAAAGCTCTGGAACATCAGTATCAGATGGGGTTGGAGGCACTTAATGAAAATCTGCCCGAAATAAACATTGATTTAACTTACAAGTAGGTCATTTCTTCCAGTTGATAAAATAATGAAAAACACGTGTTTACATACATGTATGCTAATAGATTAAATGCAACCATACTGCTCCATGGAGTGTGGTTTGTGGATCAACATTTTAATTCTGTATACAATAGAACCCCGAACAACGTGATGACATGGTTCCACAAGTCATGACGTTGTTCGGTTTTTCACGTTGTTCAATACATTGAGCGAACAATGCTAAAAAAAAGCCCTGACGTTAGGGACAAACCACGTCGAGGCAAAGCTTGGCATTCCCCCCCCCCCCGGGTAGGCACGCGATCGCGTGTCATTCGGGGTTAGGGCAAGGTACGGGAAAGACCCCCGTCCCCTGCCCTAACCCTGAACGACATGCGCGCGCACGCCTGAAGTTCCGAAAGTGTAAGGATCTTTACCCTTTTGCAACCTCGGGTGGCTTGGAGGGTTGCGCGGCGCGGCGGCAGTGACGGGAGGATGCGGTAAGGTCCCTCACATCCTCCTCTCATCGGCACCGCGCTGCGCGCGCACGCCCGAAGTTCCGAAAGTGTAAGGATCTTTACCCTTTTGCAACCTTGGGCGGCTTGGAGGCTTCCGCGGTGCGGCGCCGGTGAGAGGAGGATGCGAGGGACCTTACCGCATCCTCCCGTCACTACCGCCGTGCAGCGCAACCTTCCAAGCCACCCGAGGTTGCAAACAGGTAAAGATCCTTACACTTTCGGAACTTCGGGCGTGCGTGCGCGGCGCCAGTGAGAGGAGGATGCGAGGGACCTTACCGCATCCTCACGTCACTGCCGCCACGTCGCGCAACCCTCCAAGCTGCCCGAGGTTGCAAAAGGGTAAAGATCCTTACACTTTCGGAACTTCGGGTGTGTGCGCGCGGCACGGCACTGGTGAGGGGAGGATGCGAGGGACCTTACCGCATCCTCCCGTCACTGTCGCCGCGCTGCGCAACCCTCCAAGCCGCCCGAGGTTGCAAAAGGGTAAAGATCCTTACATTTTCGGAACTTCGGGCGTGCGCGCGCATGTCGTTCGGGGTTAGGGCAGGAGACGGGGGTCTTTCCCGTCTCCTGCCCTAACCCCGAACGACACGCGCGAGCACGCTCGAAGTTGCGAAAATGTAAGGATCTTTACCCTTTCGCAACTCGAAGTTTCGAAAGGGTAAGGATCCCCGTACCCTTTCCAAACATCGTGGGGGCAGGCGCTGGGGGGGTGAGTTGGTTTGGGTAGATGTTCTACCCAATCCAACAGCCCCCCCCGCATACGCTTGTATCGAATAACGTGAAAATCGCGTAATTCTATACAAGATTTTCCGAAAATCTTGTCGCGTTATTCGGTTTTCACGCTATTGGGTACTCGCATTATACGGAGTATTACTGTATTATTATTTTTTTCAGACAAGGGAGATTGCAGTTCAAGCCTCCTTTTGAAGAAGTACGAGCAAGATATTATAGAGAAATGAAGCGATTCATCTCTATTCCTAACCAGTTTAAAGGAGTGAGTGAGACAGATGAGGAGTCTATTTTTTCTGTCATGATTGAAAGAAATGCAAGTGGATTTCTGACCACTTTCAGTAAAGCAGAAGACTTATTCAGAAGATTGGCAGAAGTTGCAGACCAATTTAAGGTGTGTAAATAGATGCATCTGGTTCAGAAACCTCTAAGGATGGGCATCATAGACATCCCTTACGTTATTTCATGTGCTTGTTTAGGTGAATATGCTTATAGATGCCTCTTCAGATCTTTGTGCTCAGTAGATGAGAAATTGAGAAACTTTTGAGTGGAGGAAGACCTTGGAGATGGGTCTTGTATTTCTAATCCCCACCTTATTTAAAAGCTTCAGGCTATAAATTAATTCAGTAGGATTTAGATGTTCATGGGTATGCTTGTTATCTGTGTAAACAGGCCTACTCACTACTAAATCCCACTGAGTTCAAAGCAATTTACTTGCAAGTTTTATTAGAATTGCAGCTTAAAACTTTTATCTTTATACACTTCACATGATATGTATCTAATCTGAAGCATGGTATTCTAGTCAAGATAGCGGCATTATGAGAGGTAGCATAATAATACTCAATAAATGTTTGAAATTGATCATTTCATGGATTATGATCTCAACAACCTTGAACCCTTAAATTCATAGAGGATATCTCTTATCTCTAGTGCAATCCACATCCCCCATGCAAAGTGGCTGGCACAATAAATGGTACATGACTACATGTTTTTACTTTCTTGATGGGAAAGACAGGACTGTGATTCAGTTTATTAGCAACAACTATGAATAAGACTCTGCTTTCCCAGATGCATTTGAGTCATTAGATACCATATCATTTTTATTGTCTATATCAGTGGTGACGAACCTATGGCATACATGCCAGAGGGGGCACTCAGAGCCCTCTCTGTGGGCATGTATGCTGTTGCCTCAGCACGGAGTTCACCCCACCCCTTTGATAAGAGCGCTCCTCCCTACCCAGCACATAGTTCACCCCACCCCTCTGCCCAGCAGCCCAATGGGATTGCTTCCTCCCTCCTCCAGCACAGAGTTTGCCCCGCCCCTCTGCAGCATGGACAGCCTGTTGAACTTCGGAACTAGGTCTCTAAAAGGTTCACCATCACTGGTCTATATCAAAGTACAGTGAAACCTCATACGACAACCGCCCCATATAGCAATGAAATCACATAACAATTAGGTTTTGGGGGGAAATGGCATCCAACATAACAATTTTCCCTATGAAAAAAAATTTGTACAACAATTTTTCAATGGGAAAAATCACTTAGTAAAAAAAATTGTTGTATGATGCATTCCATAGGGAAAATCGCTGTACGATGCATGCATCGTATAGCAATTGTTTCAGACAACAACGAGCCCTGTGGAATGGATTAAAATCATTGTATGAGGGAGCACTGTATAGGAATTAGTACATTTGTATTGAATACTTAGCTTAAAAATGAATTTTATGTTCCTTGTTACAAAAATGCCAATGCTGTCCAAAGGAGTGGGTGATAATTGGACAAGTGGATATGGAATTGCTTGTGGAAAATAATCTATTCAATGAACAGGATTGGGAAAAAAATTTCAAAGCCCTAAAAGTGAGAGGAAAAGAAGTGGAACGACTTCCAAGGTACTGAGCATTAAAAGATTTATAAATGAACAACCAGCTTTTGCAATTGTACATTTGGCTAGGATAGAAAGCACGAGGAAATTCACTTATGTATGAAAAGTTGTTTAGCAAATGTTGAGAAATTTCTCAAACAGTAATGTTTGGTGTCAGATTGGACCCAGTGTAACTGAAAATTTCTTTTCTATATTATGCTCCATATTTTCTATAAGCAGCTGAGTGCAGGTTAGGTTGAGAGGTTGTGACTGCCCATGGGCAACCAGTGAACATTTTAGTATGGGGTTCTCCAGTCATAATGCAGCATCCTAAACTTAACATAATACACTAGTACCCCGAATAACGTTATGACTTGGTTCCACAAGTCCCGTCGTTATTCGGTTTTTAACGTTGTGCGATACATTGAACACACAATGTTAAAAAAAGCCCTGTTTCCCTGGAGGCTGCAGGAAGCGAGAACGTCGGGATTTGAATCCTGACATTTTGGCTTGCTGCTGCCTCCAGGGAGGTGGGGGAACTTTGGAAACAGCTTGGAGCGGGTTTTCCCACCTCCCTGGACCCGGCGGGGGGGGGGGTCAGAGACCCCAAAATTGGTAAAAAAAAAGTACGTTTTTTTACCAATTTTGGGGTTTCTGACCCCCCCGCCGGGTCCAGGGAGGTGGGCAGACCTGATCCAAGGTGTTTCTGGGCTTCCCCGACGTCCTGAGCCAGTGCAGCAAGCCAGAATGTCAGAGTTCGAATCCCGACATTCTGGCTTGCTGCAGTGGCTCAGGACGTCGGGGAAGCCCAGAAACACCTTGGATCGGGTCCCCACACCTCCCTGGACCCAGCGGGGGGGTCAGACACCCCAAAATTGGTAAAAAAAATGGACATTCTCGCTTCTTGCAGCATAAAAGAGGGTGGGGGAAGTTCAAAATTAGCGCGCATCAGCTCTAGGGAGGTCGGGAGACCCGATGCGCGCTAATTTTGAACTTCCCCCACCCTCTTCTATGCTGCAGCAAGTCAGAATGTCGGGATTCGAATCCTGACATTTTGCCTTGCTGCAGCCTCCAGGGAGGTGGGAGAACTTTGGAAACAGCTTGGATCGTGTCTGCCCACCTCCCTGGACCCGGCGGTGGGGTCAGAGACCCCAAAATTTGTAAAAAAAAGTCCGTTTTTTTCTTACCAATTTTGGGGTTTCTGACCCCCCCGCTGGGTCCAGGGAGGTGTGGGGACCCGATCCAAGGTGTTTCTGGGCTTCCCCGACATCCTGAGCCAGTGCAGCAAGCCAGAATGTCGGGATTCGAACTCTGACATTCTGGCTTGCTACACTGGCTCAGGACGTCGGGGAAGCTCAGAAAAAACTTGGATCGTGTCTGCCCACCTCCCTGGACCCGGCAGGGGGGTCAGAGCCCCCAAAATTGGTAAAAAAAAAACGTCCTTTTTTTTACCAATTTTGGGGTGTCTGACCCCCCCCCCCCCGCTGGGTCCAGGGAGGTGTGGGGACCCGATCCAAGGTGTTTCTGGGCTTCCCCGACATCCTGAGCCAGTGCAGCAAGCCAGAATGTCGGGATTGGAACTCTGACATTCTGGCTTGCTGCACTGGCTCAGGACGTCGGGGAAGCCCAGAAACACCTTGGATCGGGTCCCCTGCCTGCTCCAGAGAGATCAGAGGACCCGATCTACAGCTGCAGGGTGGCTGGGGAAGCTGACGGGGACTCCCTGTCAGCTTCCCTAGCCACCCACCCATGCCTCCGCAGCTGTGGGGTGGCTGGGTAAGCCGATGGGGGAGCCCCCCGTCAGCTTTCCAGCCTCCCCACCCCTGCCTCCGTAGCTGCAGGGTGGCTGGGAAGCTGAACGGAGAACCCCATTCAGCTTTCCAGCCACCCTGCTGCTAAGAATGACTGTATCGTATAACGTTAAAAATCACGTTATTCGATACAAGATTTTTCCGAAAATCTTGTAACGTTATGCGGTTTTCACACTATATGATACTCGTGTTATACGGGGTATTACTGTACTTAAAAGACTATTATGGATGTAATGTAGCTAAGAAGGGCAGTACTACACAGAGTCAATTTGTATACAGCATGCCTATAATTGCAACAGTCAATTATAAATATCATTAGGGATGAGGATTATAGTTTACTGGTAGGATACAGTCTGCCTTTGCATTCTGTTTTAAGAAGTATGAGATAGGAGATAATGGGAAGAAAAACATCTCCATCTGAGACATGAGGGAACTGCTGTTAATTCAAATAGAAAATACAGTAAATGGAAAAATATGGCATCCTTTGTTGTTTGTTGCTATAATATCTTGTAAGCTGTCCAAGAGTGGGGGGAAATCCCAGATGGATGGGATATAAATGTAATAAACAAACAATGCAAAATAGGAAGCTATGTATAATTATAACTGAGGTTACAGTATTTAACAAATCAGAATACTGTATATCAGTGCTCACCTATAACAGACTTAATTTTAAAATGTGTGAAAGAGGAGTGGGAAAGAAGGTAGATTTCTGTGAGCCTGGGGCTTGTGCAAATTCTGCCTTGTAATAATTAACCATAGTTTGTTGTTCTACCAGAATCAGGTCAATGATATATATTTCAAAGATTTATTGTTTAACATTTATTTTAAACTATTAATATGGAATATAATTTATCTGTGGTTTTAATTATTGTAGCACTGTGAAAGTAGATTGTTTCATAGTGAATTGCAACCCTGTGAAGTCTATGATCGACGATCTGATCCAAAAGTTGTATGACGTTCTTGTGATGTCTTTGAGAAAGTCTATACAAGGTAAAACTCAAAAGAGAACAATTTTCCACTGTTGTATATTACAGTAAAAGAACACTCTTTTGATCTAGCATTTTTATATGAGATACAGGTACTGTATATAAAATGTGTTGACTATGAAGGAGTGTATTGATAATATATTGACAGGCATTGAAATTTATGACAAAGTATGCACATGATCTTGGTTTTATTATTTGTAATAACTGCCTGGGTATTACTCAAATCTTTTGCTTTTCTGTACTGGCCACCAAGTACTATTAATTTTACTGCCACTAAGCACTTGATCACTAAATAAGTATCAAAATTTATCTGGTATCAGCAAAAATCTCTTCTAACGTTGCAATAATTCCAGGTAACATAAGCCTGTCTTTTTACAGGCTTCTAGTCATGCCTGCCACATGACCATGGAAACGTCTGCAGAAGCAGACAGTGCTGGCTCTTCGGCTTAGAAACAGAGATGAGCACTGACCCCTAGAGTCGGATATGACTGGCTTTCGAGCAAGGGAAACCTTTACCTTTACCTTAAAACACTACATTTCTTCTGTGTTCCATGGACACACAAATACTTCACAGAAAATATCAAGAGCTCTTAACTTCATCTTTCAACTATGGAAAACTGTAGGCACAAATACTAATCCATAAAGCCCAGAGCCCTAGACTTAAGTTGCAGGCAGATACAGTATTGGCTGGCATATAAGATCCATCGGAGTATAAGATATTTTTCTATATTTTTTCAAGAGTTTCCAAAATTAACTCCAGTGGGAGGGGGGTAGGCTTAAAGCAGGGATTCTCAACCTGTGGCCCGTGGGCCAGATGCGGCCGGTGACACAATTTCTTGTGGCCCCCTCTGCCTCTACAACATCAGGAAGTGCCATGTGGGGGAGGAAGGGCAAAATGGCCACCCAGCCCCTGATGCTCTCTGAGGGAGCATGACCCCGCCCCAGCTTAAAATGGTTGAGAACTCCTGTCTTAAAGGATCCTTCTTTCCCCCCTCTATCCCACTCTCCCTGCCTGGTGGTGGGATGAGGGGTGGAAATGGGCTTAAAAGATACTTCTTTCTCCTCTTAAAGTCGTTTCCACCCCCACCCCCACCCCCCAAAAAAAAGAAATCCCACCACCAGCCAGATGGAGAAGAAGGCTGCTATTTTAAAAAGGGATTTTCATTTTCCTTGGTACTTTCCCCCCTATCCCCTCTATTTTAATGTTTTGTGCATAGCACACATTGGCAGAGGTGGGAGTTTTATAAATAATTTTACAATGTTTTATAGGAGTCCTAGGATTTTGTTCAAGAGTCAGATATCTTGCCTTGACATTAAAACATGACTATGATCTCTGACATACTTGCTTGGAATCATTTCCTGTGTGAATATCCTATCTCTGTAGTATATCCTGTGGTCAGGACCGATGGGAGTTGCAACTTGAAACATCTCAAAGGCTCTGGGTTGTGGAAGCTGCCACAAAGCTTGTTGACAGTGCATTGCTATTGTTGGATTTTAAAAAATCTAATCAGCTGCATATTGCATTTAATTTTATATAGCCCACCTACATGATATTAACTCATTTCTCAATGATGCCATGAAAACATTAGTGATGAGACCCCAAACTGTGGATGAAATAACAGAAGATAATATAAAATATAAAAATCTGAAAGAAAAAAAAGAAGAGGTAATGTCATTCTGTACTTTTCTATCTGGTATTTTACTCAGGAATCCAGCATTGTTCTTGCCACATGGGCAGTTGTCGGCAGGAGGAAAATGTGGCATCAGAAGCACATGTTGTACTCTGGTCAGGAGTCTGCTTCTGTTGAGGATGTTCAGCTTTGCTCCTCTTGCTTAATTGGCTGGGGCAGTGGTACATAATAGTTCTCATAGTGATGAAACCTGTAGGTCGGGAGACTTAGAGCTTCTGGTGGGCTGCTGTCTGAACTTGTTTGGTATACTTAGAATAATTGGAAATTGTTTTCAGAAATAGAATAAAAAGAAGTTCTTTTGTTGGATTGTGGGTTTTTGCTGCATGTGCTTCTTTCCTTTTTATTTGGTGTGACTATGGTGTATAACCATGATGGTGAACCTTGGCACTACAGGTGTTCTTGAACTTGAATTTCCAGAAGCCCTGATCAGCAAGAATGCTGACTTGGACTTTTGGTAAATGAAGTCCAAGAAAACTGGAGTGCCAAGGTTTGCCATCACTGCTGTATAAGATACTTTAACAAGGTGCTGAAAGTATGTTTTTCTACCTTTCTAATTTGTAGAACAAATAGCATGTGCAGCTTTAGAACACCATTGCTATAAACCAGGGTTTCCCAAACTTTTTGCACCATGGGCTGGTCACATGGTTGAGCGGACTGGTCACATAGTTCCTCCTGCTGTGAAACGTGTCCATGGCTGTTGTAAATCCATTTATAACAGCCGCAGGTGCATTTATGGCAGCGTTTACGACAGCCTCAGGCACATTTATGCATGTGCATGCACGTTTTACTTTTGCCTTTGGTAGTGGTGAGGGTGGCTGTGGGCCGCATGAAATGATGCTGTGGGACGGGTCCAGCCCATGGGCCTTAGTTTGACCACCCCTCCTATAAACTAAAAATATTTGTGCACTTACAGAGCTATATCAGCATTGGTTCACTCTTATTATGTAATTTTAAAAGATTAGTTACACCTCTGTCAAAATATGGTTATAGTTTTGAATGAATCTGACAGGTGATTGACTTGAGGTAATAATATTGCCTCCCAATAAATTAAATTAAATGATGTGGTAAAAATAGACGCTGTTAGGTTCATGTGCATTGTAAATTATTTTATTTATTCATTAGCATATTTATGTTTTATTACTGAATATTTATATAAGATTGTAAGCAAACAATCTTATTAATGATATTTTGTTTATTGACATAAACAAAGAACTTGCATTTATTGATATTCATGAAAAATCTGTTCATTTAGGTCTTCCTCCTATTTAAAGAGGCAGAAGGTAAAAACAAACTTTTGCGAACTGTGGCCGGTGGTGGTATTGAAACAATTGGTAACCTAAGAGCAACATGGGACAAATTTGAATTAATGATGGAAAGTCATCAGCTGATGGTTAAAGAGCAGGTAATTTGGCATCAGTTGCAAATAACTACGTGTAATTTTGGGTCAGTTGTACAAAGATTTGTCAAAGTAGTCATTATAAGACAGACAACAAGAAAACATCAAGTAAAGAGGCAACTGGTTTGAGGCAACAGTACTCTGCAGATCACTTGACACATTATTTCGACTAAATATAATTTTGCCACACTATATACATTTTAAAGGAAGCTGTAGTAAAACAAGACACTCTGCCAATATGATTACAGTAAAACACCGGATAACGATTGGATCGGATAACACTAAAATCGCATGACGTTAAGTAATCTGGGGAGGAGAATTGGATCGAATAACGTTAAGGTCCTATGGGGTGGATTGGATAACAACCGCTAAAGCCTGTGCGGTTACAATGTATCTCTTTGGAGCTTTAACGTTATCTGATCCAACCCATAGGATTTTAACATGGATTGGATAACACTAAAAATCGGATAACACCAAGACTTGTGGAACCAAGTTTTAGCGTTATCCAGTGTTTTACTGTACATGTAGATTACATGTATTTTAAACACATTTGTCATATATGTGTTTATTTAGATATACATTCAGTGGTGGGATGTCAAAAATTTTACTACCCCACTGTGACATCATCACAGTGTGGGCGGAGCTAATGTCATGATGTTGTGGGCGGGGCCAAAGAAAATAAAAATAAGCACACACACACACTCCTCGACCCACCCACCCACCCACAACACAAACCCATAAATAAATAAAATAAAATAAAATAAATAAAATAAAAATACATTAAAATACACCCATCCACCCACCACAAACACAAATCAACCAGAGCTTTTAAACCACAGCTTAAAGCTTATTCTGGCTAATCTTTCTCACACTAGGTCAGATGGAAGAAACTACAGAATGAACTCACCACAAGATGGCTTCATTTTGGCACTTTTCAACTTTTCAACAGTTAAAGAAGTTAGGTATTAAGTCTTTGCCTAACCAGTTCTCTAGGATAATATGCCTTAATGTAAATATAAAACAGCTGTACCTCCTTAAGGGTTCTCCAATTAGAACAGCAATTGGAACAGCACAGGTGTAGCTTATTGATGAGGTTACTCCAAGACTTTGCTTAAAAACCCCAAGCCAGGCCTGCCGGCCACTAGGCTTTTTTAGGAACTGTGGTAGTACGTCAGTATAGGTAAAGGTATTAAATACACATTAAAATACAAACAGACACACCACATCCAAAGATGAGTCACTTACCCTGGGGAGCAGGTTATAGGGAACTTCAGGCTAGCAGCTTCTCTTCCTCCTCCCCGCTTGGGAAGACAGCAAGGAGGCCGTGCATACATGCCAAGCACCGTAGGCATGCATGCACACCAAGTGCTTGGCACGCATGCGCAGTGGGGGAACCAGTGAAAAGGTAAGCCCTGAAGGTGGTAAGCCCAAAAGCTGCTATCAGTTCTCTGGGACACTGGGAAAAGTTACTACCGGTTCTGGCAAACTGGTGCGAACTTGTCACATCCCATCACTGTATACATTGGAAAAAATAATGTAGGACAGCTATCTGGAACTTCACTTTTGGGAAAGACTGTGCCCTTTGAGAGCTTTGTATCATTTTAGCTCCTTAGTAAAATGCAATTAGATGTAATTTTAAATTCACTTGTTCCTTTATGATGAAAATACAGATTTACCTCAAAAGGAAACTCATATTACTAAATTATAGATTTAAAGTTAGGAATGATGTTTTTAAAAATAATTCAGGAATCCGTGAAAACATAAGATGCTGATACTGTATCTCATTTGCGCACTCCAGCATGGAATTTGATAAATACAAAAGCCCCTGGAAAAGTTTTAAAATTCCTGGAATACACACGTACTTGGGACAAAAAAAGTGTTCTGTGTATTTTAACTCTGAAGGACTAGACATGGATTCCGATGCTGTTGTTTATCAGTTTTTAAAGTAATTTTAAATTAATTTAATTTTTAAATTTATATCCCACCCAATCAGGGAAATCCGACACAGGTAGGGTTACATAATGAACAGTATACAAAATAAATAGAATGCAAACAATGAGTTACAGTATACAATAAACAATGTACAAGGTGAATACACATTCAATACATCACATCATATGAAATACAAAATACAACCAGCATATAATAAGAATATAATACCATCATATAACAACACATGATCCAACAATATCAGGCCTCTCACCCTGGCCATAAGTAAGCTGCAAAAAAAATGTGGCAGCGGCGGCTCGCTGCGGCAGTCCTTTGTAGCCTGGCATGGGGGCAGGGCTTGGGAGCGCTGGCAGGTGGAGGAGTCCAGGCGTTCCTGGCTGGAGTCCTCGCTTGGCCAGGACGAAGTCTGAGGGCTGTGGGGCTGCATCCTGCCGTGACGGCCCTTGTAGTCCAGCGTAGGGGAGGGGCTCAGGAGTGCCAGCAGGTGGAGGAGTCTAGGTGCTCCTGGCCAGAGTCCTCCTCACCCAGTCAGGCTAGGCCAAAGTCTGAGGGCGGCAGGGCTGCGTCTTGCTGTGACAGCCCTTGTAGTCTGGCATGGGGGTGGGGCTCGGGAGTGCCGGCAGGTGGAGGAATCCAGGTGCTCCTGAGTATATTGCATAAGGCCTTTGCATATTTTGTAAATAAGGTGTCATGATCTGGACTGTATCTTATGATTATTAATACCTTTCTCCTTTTATAATGCATAATATAAAATACAACACTACAAGAAGAAAAAAGTATGCTATATTGCATCTATAATGAGATTTTAAGTACAGTTGTACCTCGTTTAAAGAGCATAATGTGTTCCACAGGATTGCTCTTTAAGTGAGTTTGCTCTTTAAGTGAAACACTATTGTAAGTGACCAATTGTAACTTCTGTTGGGGGGGATTGTGAACCCCGATTTATTTGTTAAGTGAGTTTTTGGTAGGTTTTATTTGTTAAGCAAAGCGAACATTCACAGAAAATTTAGCTCTTTAAGCGAGGCACTCTTTATGCGAGGTTTGACTGTACAACCAAACTGCTAATGCAAATGTTCAATATTGTTTTTGTATACTCTTTAGATTGAAGTGATGAAAAGCAACGTGATGGCACTTGTTAATACGTACCTTCAACAACTGGAGAAATTTAAAGCGCGTTGGGACCAGTTAAAGCCCACTGATGATGTAATTGAAACAGGCAGTCACGACTTGCTGCAGAAAAGTGCTGAGACCATAAAGGAAAAGAAAATTGAGTTTGATGAACTTGAAGATACAAAACAAAAACTGATGTATGTTAATTTTCATATATGTATGGATTTATATTAGTATAAAATGAGTATCATGCAGCAGGTCTTTTTTTAAAGGTCAATGAGACAGATAACCACAGTGAAGTGCAGTTTCCAGTGGCTAGATTGGATCTGTAGTTCTCAAATTAAGTAAACTAAGGGAGAGTGGGATGTAATTTTTTTTCTTTTTGCATACAGGTTTAACATTATTATGTCATTGTCTTTTTAGTAATGACTGCAATCACTTTGAATTAGAAGAGCCTGATTTCTCTTTAGCTGAAGAAGTCCGCAGAGATATTGAGACATGTGCAGAAATCTGGGCGCTATATGAAGAATTTTACCAAGGTTTTCAAGAAAAATCCAAGGAAGATTGGATTACATTTAGGTCTGTTTTTTTTCTGAATATTTTTTAAAAATCCATTGTTTATAACAGCATCTGACTTATGATGAACTTCCTCTAATATATCATTTGTGCAGGAGCAAAACCTATCTGTTTGAAGAATTCCTCTTGAACTGGCATGATAAACTGAGGAAAGTTGAGGAACACACTATAATGACTGTGAAGTTGCAAAAAGAGGTTGACAAATACAAAGTAAGATGTTGGAAGAGAAATAGAGCTAATAAACTTGGGATGTACGGTATTTTACAAAATGTTGGGAAGAAATACGGTAAACAGTTAGGAGAGCTATGTATGTAATTGGGCCATCATGAAGGAGGATAAATATTTATTGGTTCTTTAGCTGCCATATGGCATTGTAACTGAATAAAGTGTATTATTTTGGTAGTTATCTAGTTGAGAATGTCATTATTATATTGTTTATAGGCATTGAGAATAAAATGTAGGGAATCATGTAAGGTTGTTGATGACTGAAATTCTTGTTGTGTCTCGCCTATGCCTTATTTAGCTGTTATAGCCTGAAATAATGTTGGTATGGAGGACATACACATAACTCATGTGCCCAATGATCCTTCTAAGAAGTTGCTGAGAGCTTTATGCATTAGTGCAAAGATCCCAAGAAGCACCTTCAAGCATCATGCAAGCATTATTAAATGCATACAGAGAACAGACTTACAGTTGCCTCTTCCTTATGTTAAATGCAGAAAGGTCTGAGTGATTTCTGGTCAGGGAAGGCATTAAAATTTAGGAATTATTTGTGTCCCTAGCTCTCTACCACCTTCACACCTGAATAAAGCTTTAACTTTTGGCTGATCAGAGCTGTAAATATTTTTGCTTCTTTAAGATCAAAGCTTTTTCAAAATATTGTTACTGCAATATGCATTTCTTATTGAATATCTCTGTATAGCTTAAATGAAATGAAACTAGTTAATTAGTAATATTTACCATGGAATGAAAAACTTAAGGCCCTTTCATGCGTTTATGGGAATAAGTTCCATTGAAAGCATTGGGGCTTCTAGAAAGACATAATTTTGGATTGATTTATACAACAGAAAGCATACAACAGAAAGTTGTATGCTTATGTAGTATGATGCCATCTTCAAATTAGGGCTTATACATGCATTTATTTCACTCCAGATGACTCTTCCTCTGTTGAAATATGTAAGAGGAGAACACTTGTCACCAGACCATTGGCTGGATCTGTTTCGCATACTTGGTCTTCCTAGAGGCACTAGTTTAGAGAATCTAGCATTTGGTGATCTCCTAAAAGTGGCAGATGTCATTGTAGAAAAAGCAGCTGAACTTAAGGTATGAATTGTTTTTGAAACATGTGCTATCAATCATAATATTACTTGGAATACGTATCTGTTTGGCCTGACCAACATTTTTGTAGCCTTTATGCAGAACAAAAAGGATGACATGCTAAGAATCTGTCAAGCCATACTGAAAATAGATGAGTGAGAATCATGCTTATGCCAATCTAGGATTCATTTGTTTTTTGCAAGTTTATTAATGAGAATGACTTATTTTGATTAAAAGATGGAAATTTGTTATATTTTGCTATAATGTTCTGAAAATTATTACCCAGGTATATAGTAATATGTATTTCCTGTGCATTTGATTAAAAAGAAAATATGGCACTGATTCTCTCTTTTGAGTTACTGATACCATAAGATTAGAATCAATTATTTGGTTCATTAAAATATGATTTATATTTGAAAACAGGATCTGAATAGTCGGGCTCATGGTGAGGTGACAATCAGAGAAGCTTTGCGTGAGCTGGAGGTTTGGGGAATTGGAGCTGTCTTTACATTAACGGATTATGAAGATAGCCAGAATCGGATGATCAAATTGATTAAAGACTGGAAAGATATTATTAACCAAGTTGGTGACAATCGCTGCCTTCTTCAGTCCCTAAAGGACTCTCCTTACTACAAAGGTTTTCAAGATAAAGTTTCTGTCTGGGAGAAGAAACTTGCTGAGCTGGATGATTATCTACAGAATTTAAACCAAATTCAAAGAAAGTGGGTGTATCTGGAGCCCATTTTTGGCCGCGGAGCTTTACCCAGAGAGGAATCACGCTTCAATAGAGTGGATGAAGAGTTTAGGTGAATTGTACTTTGCATGATATGACTCAACCCTGCAATCTCAAAACATTTCTCAGGGTAAACAGGGCATAGTAATAAGCAATTTATGCAAATCTTAATTGAATTCCATATATTTCTTTGTTTGAAGGTAGCATTATTAATTTTATTCCAGCATTCTCCTGCTTGGTGGTTTCCAGACATATTGGACCACAGTTCCCATCTTTTCTAATGGTACTGTTGCCTGGAGGTGATGGGACCTGTAGTTCAGCAAATCTGGAGTATAACCACATTAGGCAAGGATGTTTTTCCCCCATGGATTTGATAATTTTGTTGTTAACACTTGACTATCCACAGTTAAATGAAAGCACATTTAATAGCCTATTGTCATATCATTCTCTTTCTTTATAAAGATCAATACTGGCAGATATTAAGCAAGACAACCGCTTAACATCCTTGAATGCTCGAACAGGAATACGGAATGCCTTGATTACTATTCTTGACCAGCTTCAGAGATGTCAAAAATCCTTGAATGAATTCTTAGAGGTACACGTTCATAATAATTTCAGAAATGGAGATGCTAGTATTCCTCAAGCTTTGCTGAAAAAGCTTTGTGTTAGTCTGTATTGCCCAACAGGGCAGGCATACTACTCTCCTGGGGCTATGGATTAAACTGCCTACCAGAAATCCTTCTCCCAAGCGCCTTAAAGACTTTACAGTTATATATTGACATGAACTTTTGCAGATCAAGTCCGCTGTTTCAACACAAAAGTGAAACTATATGATTATCATACTTATACATGGCCCTTGATCACATGATAAAAGTTGAACTAACTAACTAACTAACTAAATAAATAAATAAATAAATAAATGAGGATTAAGATAATTGACAACATGTTTTATGTAGAGTGCAGAAGGGCATAGTTAACAAAGAATGGTGTAGAACCCTTTGGAAGAGGAACAAGAAAATGTCCCTAATGTTATGTGCAATGTTGCGGACCTATAATTGTATTGCCAGAATACACATGGGAACAGAACTGACATTGGGATTTGGAACAGGATTTAATCTCCATCTCTGAATCAGTGTTGTATAGTCTGCTGCTGTTGTATCAATTAGTGGATTTTTGATATGGAATGGTTTTAAGTATTGTAGATTCACAGTTGATTCCAGAAAAGGCACCTGTTGTTTAAAAAAAGTCTCTACTCAGTGAGTGCACATGTTTCATCACTCTCTAATATAGTAGAGCTTGGACAAGTCCCAAACTTTTAGGAAGTTCCTTCCCATACACTGAGAAAGGTGTGTTCTTATCTGTAGGAAAGGAGACATCTAGAGTCGCTCTGCAGTGGTTGTTACAGATACAGTTCTAACCTAATTGGTTTTATACCACACCTTGTTCTTAAGGTACACCTTTTCCCTTTCTGCTGCTTTTTTGTCTCTTTGAACCTACTATATAAGCCAAATTTATGCAAGTTAAAGTAAGTGTTTTCAGAAAATTAACCTGCCTTGCTTAAATGGCAAGGTGAATGTCCTCAATTGCTGGATTCTCCTTCCTTACAGACCGGAATGGGTGTTTCTAGTAAGTAAGCAACTTAATATTTTAATAACAAATGTAGAATATGATATTAGTACAGTAATACCCCGGATAATGCTAAAACCGCATAACGACGACAAATTTGGGGGGAAGATTTGCACCGGATAACATTCATTTTAGTGTTATCCGATCCATCATATTAAAGAAGTAAAGGAGGCCACAGCTCCTCTCCCTGCCACTTCCCTCCTTCCTTTCCCCCACCCCCACCCCCAGCACCAGTTTGGGGACTCCCCACACCCCCCCCCACTGCCTGCTTGGAGAGAATACAGCCCAGCTTACCTTTCTCTTGCTTTGCAGCTCCGACTGCAGCCGATCGCTCTTTCTCTTTCACTTCCTGTATTGACAATACAGGGAGGGGGAAAGAGAGAGGTAATTGGTTCTCTAGAAAACCAATCACATTTCTCTCTTTCCCCCTTCTCTGGGGCTTAAATGTACAGGGAGGGAAATAAAGAGAGAAAGAGACTTTGACGGGAAAAAAAGCCTCGATCGGAGCGTGCAGGTAAGCACGGAGGGAAGACTGCAGTAGAGTTGGGGAAAAGGTGCTTTCCCCCGATCCTACTGCAGTCACAGCGGTGGGGGTGCCTTTAAAGGCACCACACTGCCTGCTCGGTTTGTCCCTGAAGTCAGGGCTTTTTTTTTTTAGCGTTGTTCGATGCATGCATCGGACAACACTAAAAATCGGATAACGTCATGACTTGTGGAACCAAGCCATAACGTTATCTGGGGTATTACTGTGTATAGTATTTTCTAAAAATGTATTACTGCAGTGTTTTATTGAGACAGAATGTATCTATTTTCAAACAGGAAAAGCGTTCTGCATTCCCTAGATTCTATTTCATTGGAGATGATGATCTTCTGGAAATTTTGGGACAGTCAACTAATCCATTAGTTATTCAGTCCCACCTGAAGAAGCTTTTTGCTGGTAAGCTATGAAGTATTCCATATATTCCATGTTTCCCAAGCTACAAAGCTTTAGTACTGGTACCTCCCCCCCCCCCCCGGTCATTCTTCCTGGCAACATGCAGACTTTTCCCCACCTAAGTATGTTGTTTGCTTACTTCTGGAGTGGATAACTTAAGACTGGAAATAGGAGAAATGATAGTTAATTCTGAAGTAAATGTATTATTTGATATATTTAGAGAAAATGAAATGCTTTCTTAATTTTATAGTGCTCAGTTTTGAGGCACCTTTTGAAAGACCACTATCAGAGAAAACATCGGAATGTTAACCTCTTGATCATGTAGTCCATTTCATCTGCAGAGATTCACATGGAAATGTTGACCCAGTTCAAAACAATATAATCCATACAAGTATTTTCAGAGCAGAGGAAGCACTCATATTTTTTACTAAGGCTGCCAAGTTGGCAGTTTGAAACCCGGGTACTTCATGAATGATTGAGTCCCTGTCTCTGTCCCAGCTCTTGAGGACATGAAAGGAGCATCATTTGGGTATTCCCTGAGTTGAGTTTCTCCTGCAAAAATTCTTTCAACCCAGAATGATTTCTGACATAAAATTATTATTATTATTATTATTATTATTATTATTATTATTATTATTATTATTATTATTATTATTATTATTATTATTATTATTATTATTATTATTATTATTATTATTATTATTATACAGTACTACAATATTCTGGGCATAGCAACAGCAAATTGTTAATAGATGTATCAGATTTATACTGTACTTTTTAGAGCTGCAGTTAACTATTTCTGACATTTTTAGTTTACCCTTTGCATTTGTTTAACCTTGCAAAACAAGTCTAGGTTTATTCTTCCGTCAAAGTCTATGCCACACATATACCCAAAATGAATTTCTGACTTATGGACAGATGAAAAAAATTAGTCTATCAATTTACAGGCAGTAGTTGCTTGGAAGTGATTTATAGTTGCCACAGATATTGATCTTGGGAAGGCTGGGAATGAGTTTTTAGTTTCCTGTTTGGTTACAATAAGCTCCCTGTAGAAAAAAAAGGAAAAATAATCTTTATGCATCATTTTGAAAGAGTTGAAAAAGTATGGCAATTGTAATTTTCCATATAGTTTGGTTAACTTTTTTCTTAAGATGCTTTTCTGTTTAAAAAGTCAATTTTTTGTTTTTTTCTAATTCTCGTAAGTTGAAATAATGTAGACATTTACAAAAACACTCCTTTAGTTTGACTGTTGCATTCTCTCTTATGAACCAATATTGTAATATACAAAGTTTATAGTTGTGGAAAAAAGCAATATAGATTGTATTTAATTCATTGCACATCTTTCTATCAATTAACAGGAATTCACAGTGTGAACTTTGATGAAGACTTTAAACATATAATTGCAATGAAGTCTTTAGAAGGTGAAGTTGTATCTTTTAAAAATAAAATTCTTCTCTCAAGTGATGTTGAGGTAGGAACCCTAAAAGTAGTATCAAGACCTTTGAGAAGCTAATGCTTTCTGTGATTTGTAATATTTCTGCTGATATGTTATTTGCTAGGTTTGGCTAAGCAGACTCTCTTCAGAGATGAAGGAGACATTGAAACAACTGCTTATTGACTGTGTTACTACAGGAAAAAGATCACAGGGTTCAATTGATCCATCATTATTTCCTTCTCAGGTAGGATTTTTCTTCCTCTAACACAGTCACTATTAAAATTATCTATGGAGAAACTTTTGAAGAAATAACTGATTTCAGAGGAAAATCTCTTTGCTGTGCCATATTAATTAAAAATAATGGCTTGGATCCAGACTTTGTATTTATTGGCTGTGTTGAAATAAATTAGAACAAAGCAGAAATAATGTAAGTGACTTACTCTAAATATTAGCCTGGATCCAGTCTATTAGGTTTTAATTAGATCAATGGATAGCTAAAATGGATTATAGTTAACATGTACCCCAATATTTTATTAATTAACTCTGGAAACTCTTAGGTTGGTGGAAAACTGATGCTGAAGTTGCAGTACAGTATATTGTTTAGAAACATTAATACAAATTTCATCCGAAGTGGCTCAGTAGAAGATTAAATGGATTAAATGACTAAGTACATGTTTAAGAGCCTCATTCACATATACTGAATGGTAATCCTGTCCCCAGAGGTCTGCTACAGTTGAGGTGTGAGTCCTGCATTGCCTATTGGCTATGTAAATACCTCCAAATCTTCTTGTGAATGGAAAGAGAACTGTTGGGATTAATGTGCCTAATTATAAAAGTTTTCATATTTCTTCTTTGTGGTCTCTATGACTCACATAAGTGTCTTGTTCTTGAGCACGGTTAGTTACAGACTCTTGTAGCACTGAACAATTTGGGATGGGGTGCGTTAGAGGCTGCACCATGACATTCTTTTTCAGTTTTTGAGTTTCCACAACAAAAGAAGTATGTACTCTATACTTGCTCTTTTTTTTTTTGTATTCCTGGTTTTCCCCTCCTGTTTCTTTTCCCCAACTCTATAACCAAAGTAGATATTCCATCATCATTTTTCTTTTTTTTAAATCTCATTTTTTCTCATAGCCATTCCAGTCTTGTCAGTTCAGTTATCATAGTCATCGCTGACATTTTCATTTGTGGCTGATGTATGGCCAGTAAAGTATTTGTTTAAAAGTGCACCGTTGTAGGAGAAATCTTGTTTTAGAAAAAGAACATTCTGAGTATCTCTGATTAAGAGAGTTTTATTTAGTCTACTTCTACAGGATCTCTAGGGGGTTTACCTAACAAAGACTGTGCGATCAACAATCCAAAATTCACTTCCCCCCTTGGGAGCCGTTTCTAAAGACACTGGAGCAGATTTGTCAATAGTAAGAGGCATTCCTAAAGAAACCAATACACAACCATAGTTGTCTAACAATTACCTCATTCTCTTTCCTTCTTTTGTAAAACAAGTGTGAATTGTTTTCTGAGATGATTTTCAAAATTTGTCTCCTAATACTTCCTCACTTTTCTTAGTTCTTACTCACCTGTTGAACAAATCTTTTGAACATGTGGCCACAGTTATTTGCTATTAGAATTATATAAATACCTCAATGTGTCTGACTTTGCTTGGGAGAATGTACAAAGTGCTTGAACAACTTACATTTTTGTTGTTCAGTCTCACAGTCGATTCCGACCCTTTGCGACCCCATGGACCACTGTCCACCAGGCACTTCTGTCTTCCACCATCCTCCTCAACTCGCTCAGCTCTGTGCCCATTGTGTCTACAATACCATCTATCCATCTCATTTTGGGCAGCCCCCTTTTGCCCTCCACCCTTCCCAGCATCAATGCTTTCTCAAGCGAATCCTCTCTTCTCATTTGATGTCCAAAGTACTTTAGCTTCATCTTTACTACTTGACCTTCTAAGGAGCAGTCAGGTTTGATTTCTTCTAAGATTGACCTGTTTGCTCTCCTCACTGTCCAGGGGACTCTCAAAACTCTCATCCAACACCACATTCCAAAGGCATCTATTCTTCTGCGCTTAGCTTTTTTTTTAATGGTCTAGCTCTTACAACCATACATTGCCATGGGGAATACCATTCCTTTGACTATACGAATTTTTGTTTGCAATGTGATGTCTCTACTTTTCACTATGTTCCCCAGGTTTCTCATCGCTTGCCTCCCAAGAATCAGTCGCCTTTTTATTTCATGGCTGCAATCACCCATCTGCAGTGAGCTTTGATCCTAAGAAAGTAAAATCTGTCACTGCTTCTGCTTCTTCTCTATCTATTTTCCAAGGGCTGATAGGGCCTGTTGCCATGATCTTTGTTTTCTTTATATTGAATCTCAAGCCAGCTTTTGCACTTTCTTCTTTCAACCTAATCAGGAGCTTTTTAAAGTCCTCCTCATTTTCTGCCATTAGGATGGTATCATCTGCATATCTCAAATTGTTGATGATTCTCCCAGCAATTTTGATCCTGAATTGTGATTCCTCTATCCCTGCATTGCGCATTATGTGCTCTGTGTATAAGTTGAATAAGCAGGGTGACAAAATGCAGCCTTATCCTACTCTTTTTCCTATTCCAAACCACTCTGTCGTTCTGTATTCTGTCCTAACTGTTGCTTCTTGATTCATGTACAGATTTCTCATGAGGTATATAAGGTGCTCTGGTATTCCCATCTCTTTAATTACTTGCCACATTTTGTTGTGGTCTACACAGTCAAAGGCCTTAGTGTAATCAATGAAACAGAAGTAGAGTTGTTTCTGATATTCTTTTGTTTTTTCCATGATCCAACGTATGTTGGCAATGTGGTCTCTAGTCCCCCTGCCTCTTCTGAACCCCGCCTGCACTTCTGGTAATTCTCTCTCCACATGCTGCTGCAGTCTATCCTGTATTATCTTGAGCATCACCTTGCTAGCATGTGGGAGGAGTGCAATTGTTTGATAATTTGAACATTCTTTGGCATTACCCTTTTTGGGGATTGGAACATATACTGATCTTTTCCAGGTATAGAGAAAAGTAGTCCTGAAAAATGAAAGTAGTTTGAAAACAAACCTGGAAAGATAGATTTTATACACTCATTTCACTGTTCTGCCAAGTGACATCATTTAGTCAGAATATTTAATTTTTGCCAGCCAAAGCTGCTTATCTTGCTTGAGAATTTTATTTACTTTAGATATGTGAAGCATTGTGTTTTCCTAGACCTGTGGTAGTGAACAGTGGTGGGCTGTCAAAAATTTTACTACCCCACCGTGGGCAGAGCTGACATTGTGGGCGGAGCCAACATCGTGATGTCATGATGTGGGGAGAGCCAAAGTAAAAAAATATTTAAAAATTAAATAAAAATACACATTATTTAAATACATATAAATACAAATAAATACATATGAATACATATATAAATACATATAAATTAAAATAAATACATATACACATATACATAAATACATTACATACACATTAAAACAAACTACATAAAAAACACACACCTCAACCCACCTCCCTACCCCAAACACAATTCTGTCACCTTACCTTGGGGTCGGGGAGCAGCAGACAGGCAGGCACAGTGGTGGCACGGCCTAGCCCAGCCTGGCCAGGTCTGGCAGCTCAGCACAGTGTAGCCCGGCAGCATGGCCTGGCCCGGCCTGGCCCGATCCGGCGGTGCACTGAGGAGAGGCCGCCTCTGCCATTGCCATTCTTCCAGGCGCTCCGTGTTTCTGGGCAGCCAAAATGGCTGCCCAGAACTGTGCATATGTCAAAACTCAATTTGATGCATGCACACTTCTATTTTTTTAGTGCGCATGCATCAAATTGAGTTTTGACATATGCGGAGTTTGGAACTGTCATACGGAGGGCGACCAGATAAGCGACTGAACTGGTCACCCAGGGGTTCACTCCCCCCCCCCCGCGATCCCCTCCGGAAAGCTGCTACCGGTTCAGGTGAACCGGTCCAAACCGGTAGCAGCCCATCACTGGTGGTGAACCAATAGCACACACGCCAGGAGGAACACACAGACCTGTCTCTGTTAGCACGCAGATGGGCCTGCAGGCATGTGCGCCATTGCCCCAGCATAGAGTTTGCCTTGTCCTCTGCCCAGCAGCCCAATGGGAACACTTCCTCCCTTCCCTCCAGCACAGAGTTCACCCCACCCCTCTGCCCAGCAGGCCAATGGGAGCTCTCCCTCCCTCCCTCCCTCCCTCCCAGCACACAGTTCATTTTTTTATAAGCACTATGGAGTGGTGCAACTTCATAGCCAAATAACTGCCTAGATAATTAAAAATTTAAGTGTAAATACAAAAACAAGCAGGCAACAAACAAGGTAGCTAGAAAGATAGCCAGATTCAAATAAGTAACAGACAAGAAGAAAACATCACATGTCTGCCATTGTGCCCAATATGATGGTTTCCAGTGGCATTTCCTCTGGTGGCATTTCCTCACTCCACCTAAAAGGATTCAGTGTTGGCCCCTTTAGGGAGTCAGGCAATTTTCCAAAGCCCAACACTCATTATACTGTATATATTGTTTTCTGGGCATCTCTTAGGAGAAAGCATGTATGGCATGGTATGCCCATTTGCTGATTCTCCCTCAACTTTTCTGTGTTGTAATTGTGAGTTGGGAGCAACAAAATCTACATTGAACATTCTGATCATTCTTACCTTTAAACATTTGAATAATAATAACTTTTTCTATGCATGTAATATTGAATAGAAATTTCAGTATTGTAGCAATGGGACTGTGGATTTCTGGTTTGTCTACAATCAAATAATGCTGTAAGATTTGTTTACCTCTTGCCTCAAAATATTTGCAAATGAATAAAAATGTCCTCTTGTCGCAATAGATTCTTTGTTTAGCTGAACAAATTCAGTTCACAGAAGATGTTGAATATGCAATCAAGGAGAGTAATTTGCAACAGATAGAATTAGAACTAATGGCTAAATTGGAGCATTACACCAGCATAGATACTAGTGCAGAAGATCCAGGTACTGCAGGTATGGAAAAAGATTTGTTGTTGTTGTTTTTCAGTTGCACAGTCGATTCCGACCCTTTGCAACCCCATGGAAAAGGATATCAAATACATATTTTTCAGCTGATTTGAACGTTTCTGTTACCTTGCTGTTAATATGCTAACTTATTTTCATTTTCTAACTTGTGCCAATCTTGATTACTGTATATACTTGAGTATAAGCCTAGTTTTTTAGTCCCAAAAATGAGCCCCCAAAGGGGGAAATGGCTTATACTTGGGTCAGTGACCACGAGGATCCCAAGACTGCATTGGATTGAGACGTGCCAACAATTTAATTAATTTTACCATATTTTCATGTATTTTGGTTATTGAAACTAACTAGCAGTTGCTGCATTTCCCACCCTTGGCTTATACTCGGGTCAATCTATTTTCCTGGGTTTTCAGGTCAAAATTAGGTACCTCGGCTTATATTTGGGTCGGCTTATACTCGAGTATATACGGGGTATTTAAAAATACAATATTTATTTATTCATAAATATTAATAAACATAAATTGTATAAGGAACATTAAATAGCAATGTATTGATTGTTTTGTAGTAACCAGTCCCTTTTATTGTATTTTTCATAGTTAAATAATTTAGAGCAAAAAAATTTCACATCATTAGCTTCTTATATCAGGAATGCAGTTGTCACTGAGTGTGGAGAGTAAGAAATACATAATTTACTGTACAGTCAAACCTCGCATAAAGAGTGCCTTGCTTAAAGAGTAACTCGCTTAAAGAGCAGAAATTTCTCTGAATGATTGTCTCACTTAACAAATAAAACCAACCAAAAACTTGCTTAACAAATAAATCAGGATTTGCACCCCCCACACACCAGAAGTCACAATTGGTCACTTATAATGGTGTTTTGCTTAAAGAGCAAACTCGCTTAAAGAGCAATCCTGTGGAACACATTGTGATCTTTAAGCGAGGTACAACTGTTACCTTGATATATTTTTTTTAATAGTAGCCATGTTAGTCAGTGTTTCAAGCATATCAGAAAATAAACAAAAGAAGACAAAAGTTGTAGCACTTTGAAGACTATTATATTTTAATGTTAGCTTTTGTGGATGAAGTCCACTTCATCAAACATACCTTGTGGAAGGTATGGGTGAATGTAATTCATAGACACGAGAAGAGGTGGTAGCAAGGAGAATTAGGATGCCAGAGTTTGTGGACATTTTTAAAGATACAGAAGAATTTGGAAAGGCTTGCAGTGATGTGGGAAATGGTAAAGGGCTGAGTAGCGAAGTGTGGAAGGGTAGGATATTGTCTTGGACAACAAGAAGTATTTTAAGCGCATCATAGGTCCTGTTGTTGAACAACTTATTATCGTCTTTCATTTCTAACCACAAATGACAAGTTTGTGATGTGAGAAAGCAACATAAAAAAGAGCTAATTTAATGTGTATGTGTGTGTGTGTGTTTAATTTAAGGCGTCTTGAGAATAATTTTTTTTTTCAGAATCTGGAATTCTTGAGTTGAAGCTTAAAGCACTTATTCTTGATGTTATTCATAATATTGATATTGTACGGCAACTCAATGAAGCCCAAGTCCAGTGTGCTGATGACTGGGCTTGGAAGAAGCAACTCCGATTTTATCTCAAGGACAAAAAATGCTACATTGAAATGGTAGATGCTGAATTGAAATACACATATGAATATCAGGCATGTATTTTATTGTTTCTGGTTTAAATTATTTAAAAAGCAAAACGAAATAGGACCTGGTGCACAAATATATGAATTTCGATAAGGACTGGGGTGCGAGGGTTAGGCAAATGTAAAGCCCTCCCTTGCTTGAAAGCTAGTCATATCCGACTCTAGGGTGTGGTGCTCAACTACATTGAGAAAGTACCATATAAGGACAAATTTCTGTTGCTGTTTGAATAATTATTTTAGAATAGAGGCACAAACATTACATTTAATTTGACTTGAATACAGCAGTTTATTCTTTATGGTGTATTTCATGCCCCCTTTAGTTCCTTAATACATTAACAACTTTTCAGGAGCTTTCAAAATATTGTATAGGTTTGAACATCTACACTTTCCAGGGTTATCAGCAAAACAAGCACATGCCTCTACAAATGGGATGATTTTACTACTGCTTGTTGTTTGACTTGTCTATAGTTGTCTGTTTCAATAAGAAAGTAGGATAGACATACAAAAATATAATAAAAACAACAAACTTTGCAGTTTGATATAAATGATTGGACACTACTAATTAATACAGTCTTTGTTTTAACTTAGGGCAATTTTCCAAAGCTTGTTTATACCCCTCTGACTGACAAGTGCTACCTCACTCTTACACAAGCTATGAAGATGGGCCTTGGAGGAAACCCTTATGGTCCAGCTGGCACTGGCAAAACTGAATCTGTAAAGGCTCTTGGAGGACTACTTGGAAGACAAGTTTTGGTTTTTAATTGTGATGAGGTAAATTAACTTATTCGTTTGATTCAGAGTCCTTGTTTTAGCCTATTTAAGTGCAGAAATGGCATTTATCTTCTGCCTGAATATGTTCATTGATTGAGATCGTCTCCAAAGATTCTTCTTTAGGTAAAGGTAAAAGTCACCCTTGATCGAAAGCCAGTCGTATCAGACTCTAGGGTGCGGTGCTTATCTCCATTTACAGCCAAAGAACCAGGGCTGTCTGTGTGTGCAGATGTTTCCATGGTTATATGGCAGGCATAACTAGATGTTGGAACTCACAGAATGCCGTTACCTTTCCTGCCAAAGCACTTCCTATATATCTATTTGCAATTTCTTGCTTTCAAACTGCTAGGCTACCAGGAGCTGAGACAGAGGTGGGATCTCACTCTGTCGTGCAGCCCTCGAGTCCCAAACTGTGACCTGGCAACCATCCTGTCATCAAGTTCAGCATCTTAACCACTAAGGTTTCCCCATTTTTGGCTTTTGGGAGGTGGCAACTGGACAATGGTTTTGTGAATCATGACAGTGTAATACTCTTCTTTTAGATATCCCTATCTGGTGTATACTCTGATATATTTTAGGCACTAGGAAATATGTTTTGTGCGAAAATAAATGGCATGTGGGGCAGGACTAAACCAAAGAGAGTAGTATTCTAAAGGGTAGGAGGAAAGATAGCAGGAGATAGGACAGGCTATGATGAATGCACATTCTTCCTCACTTGCTTGGGACCTCTCAAGCGTTCCTTCCAAGGCGGATTATTCAAACAAATCCCCTCTAGAACTCTTCGAAACTCATGCAAGAAAAAAATATGTTCACCATCCGTTCTCAGCCCAGCCAGGCTGAACCAAATATTAGCTTCTCTGTTTACAGAGACAAGCTCAATTATTTGAGAGGTTAAGGTAGCGTTTTAAAGAGGCAAAAAGAAGGACTTACTGTCTTTTAACCCACTTTCCCATTTTCAATGAACACGCGTAGATTGAAGAAAATATTTTTATTTAAATTGGTAGCATGGTTCTTGATGAATCAGGTTACAGATCTCAGCATAGAAAAATAAACTAACTTTAATTTGTTTTAGAGAAAGGATGTTTCAGACAACTATTCCCCTGAAATAAAAAGGAATCTGTCTAGCTATTCTAAGTTACCATAATTAAGATTTCCAGAGATAGGCCTAGTTGGAAAGCCCATCTCTTCTTTGTTGATGTTCCCTAGTTGACAACCATTTTCGAACTCTTTGTTCTAGCCATGTGCTCATGGCTTATCTCCAGAAAGAAAGGCTTGCAGCATTAACCCATTTCCTTCCCCCCTTAAAAGTTCTACATCTCTCTGCTTGAGAATCAAAATCTCTCTCTCTCTGCTTCTCTCAACTGCTTAACTGCCTCTCTCAAACCTTACCTCCAGGTGTGACATAACTAGCAGACATCCAATCAATTAACAGAGTTGGGGTAAACAACTCTGGTTGTCTTGTTTACAATGGGCGCATCTCTGTCTATCTCTTCCCTTCCTGGGCCCCAAAGTGTGAAAACAACCAAATGGCCCTTTTGGCTAGCACGAGAAGCCACATTTCTACTACAGACTAGAAACCTACTAAACTCCATTTTGGATATGTGAAGAACTTGGGGCCTATTTTATCACACAGGCAATGCAGGAAGACATCAAGATTGAGAAAAAATGAGGAAGAATGGGAGACAGAAACTGGGAGGAGGGGATGGAAGCATAACGTCAGCAGAGAATAGAGAAGGAAGCAGGAGGGAAAGGAAAGGACAGTAGTGAATCTATGTTGTGATTATGTTAAGGTTGGGTTTTGGCAAAGACATATTCAGTGTTGTAACTAAAAAGAGAACAATAGAGATCAATAAAGTATCTTGCAAGAAGTTTGGTGCTGTGATGGGCAGGAAGTAGGCAAACCTGAGATCAACTCCTAGACCCTCTAGAGCCGTGATGGCGAACCTTGGCACTCCAGATGTTCTTGGACTTCAATTCTCAGAAGCCACCATGAATCCACACGAAAGGGTTTACTGCGATTCATCCGACCCATGCTGCCCTCATCGCTCCTTCTCATATGGCCGTGTTTTACTTCCACTTCCAGGAGCGACGAGGGCAGCATTGGCCGGATGAATTGCAGTAAAGCCATTCATGTGGATTCAGGGGGGCTTCTGGGAATTGAAGTCCATGAACATCTGGAGTGCCAAGGTTTGCCATCATGGCTCTAGAAGAATGTGTAATCTTTGAGCAAGACCTGAGTACATTATTTTATCCTCAGTCACCAATTATATTTTATTAATTTTTTCAAGGTGCAAAGTGATTATTGAAGATTTCATATTTTAACTAGCATGGTTTGCTGTTTTCAGGGCATTGATGTGAAATCGATGGGACGTATATTTGTTGGCTTGGTGAAGTGTGGTGCCTGGGGTTGCTTTGATGAGTTTAATCGGCTGGAGGAAGCTGTACTTTCTGCTGTATCTATGCAAATCCAGACAATTCAACATGCTTTGAAGAAACACCAACCTGTGTGCGAGTTGCTTGGGAAGGAGGTGTAGTATCTAGGCTGGAACTATTATATTTTGCTGTTCCCTGTGCTGTGAGGTATGATTTGAGTCTCTGACTCACATGCTGTCAATCTGACTAAGCTGTTCCTTTCCTTGGCTATGATGCATCTTTTTTGTTCTTGTGGCCTGCCTATGATACCTTGTGGTGGGGCTTCTTGAATGAAGTGGAGAGCAATCTGTGCATCTTATTATTTATTTATTTATTTATTTATTTATTTATTTATTTTATTTCTTCTTATTTGCTATCCCGCCCCAATCGGGCAAGCCCGACTCTGGGCGGCTTACAATATTAATTAAAAATCACTAGGATACACATGTACAAAGAATACTTAAACTAATGTTTAAAACTCTAAAACAGATGTTTAAGACTTAAAACTAATGCTTAAAACAGAGCAAGAGATAAAACTGAGGAGAGATAAAACCGGAAAGGGTGGCTGTCCGCTAGATCAGCCACCCTACATAGGATCCCGCGCTCCCGGCTCCCCACACTTGCCCCGCCAGCCAGGTTTTTAAGCCTTTCCGAAAGGGCAGGAGCTCTGTCTGAAGGCGCAGCTCAATTGGGAGGAGGTTCCAAAGGGCCGGGGCGAACATGGAGAAGGCCCTCCTCCTAGTGCTAGAGAGGTGAGCCTCTCTAGCCGATGGAACAACAAGAGAGCCCCTCCGATCCGCCCTGGTGGGATGGGCAGACGTTCTTAGGGTGACGCGGTCTCTTAGGTATCTTGACCCAACATGTTCAATAGCTTGGTCCCATTTTTTGTTCATACTATTTAATGCATGGGTTCCCAACCTAAGTCTCATGGGTCAGATCTGGCCCACAGCACCATTTCATGTAGCCTCTCACCCCCCAGGGGCATTCAAGAAACAAAATGGCCACTGCTTTGAAGCCATTGGGACAAAATGGCTACCCCCATTGTGCAGGCAGGGCAAAATGGCTGTCCGGGCCTTGAAGCTGACTGAGAGAGTGTGACCCAACCCCCAGCTTGAAAAGGTTGGAACCCCTGATTTAATAAGAAAAATCTTGTTCAGCTTTAGGTTTTAAGTGGCGATTGTGGATGCTCTTAGGACTGTTTTCTATCTCTGCCCCTGTTGCAGACTGCAGTAACCCCTTCCAGCACAATCAGATGTGACTAGAGTGTTTTTTTAAATTATGGGTGGGACTGGGATGTACAAACAAGGCAGGATTGTGTGTTTTTCAAGGCTTGCAAAAATAGATGAAGGGGGAAATGCACGTGAGCCATAAGACTCTTACCCTATGTTGGGTACAGTGGTGTCACGTGGGGGTGTGTGCAGGGGGCCGGCCGGCTTTGGGCGGCACATTTTGGGCTATGGGTGTTCTTGGACTACAATTCCCAGAAGCCCTAGCGGGAGTGGGAGCCACCATCCACCAGGGGGTAGCAAATTTGGCTTAAGCCCCGGGTGGCTGAAATCCACACGACCTTACTGGTTGGGTATATTGAATAGGAGTTCCAATGATTTATTGCTGCCCTTGCAGTGGAACCCCATATAACAAATGCCTCATATAACGAAAAATTCATACAATGAAGAGGATTTGTGCTAACTGCTATACCCTGTATAACGAATTTTTTCATTATACAAAGCAATGCATCTCTGTGGGGGAAATTGTACAATGAAAATCCTTATGGGGTTCATCGTACAACAACAACAAAATCTTTGTATGATTTTTTTCTATAGAGATTTTCATTGTATGATGCATCCCATAGGGATTTTTGTTATATGAGGGAAGTTTCTTATAATGAAAAAATTCATATAACAAAGTGCTTCACAGAATGGACTTTTTTCGTTATGTGGGGTTTTACTGCACTTAAAATACATTTTGTTAAAAATAGTTTTCTTTTTTAATATCAGGTTGAAATAGATCACAATTCTGGAATTTTTATCACCATGAATCCTGCTGGAAAGGGTTATGGCGGCAGACAAAAATTGCCTGACAATCTCAAACAGCTTTTTAGGCCAGTTGCTATGACTCGTCCTGATAATGAGCTTATTGCAGAAGTTATTTTGTATTCAGAAGGTTTTAAAGATGCTAAGCCTCTGGGAAGAAAACTAGTGGATATTTTTAATTTAGCAAGGTAAGTGTTCAGAAATAGATCTTTTCTTTAGTCTCTAGACAGCCTAGTTTCTTCTTTTATTCTCATTTTGTCCTTTTGCAAGATGTATAATTTTCTCCAGTGATTCCATTACAAAGTGTTTTGTTGTTCTTGAGTATTTTTTAAAAAAAAACCTCTGGAAGGTGAAATCAAAGCTGTACAGCATTCTTGTTACATTGTTTGGATGCAATGTTAATGCCACTATTCAGTATATGAGCTGGAATGTACAGGTTCAAACGTATAAGTAAGAGGGTTGCTGTATTGCTGGGATAAATTACATGAAAACCATCGAAGACTTAGGGAAAGAGTTCTTTATATTTTGTGTAGATTCTGATGAAGAGTAAATGTTGTTAATTATATCCTCTCCCCCCATTAAAGATAATAATAATTCTGTGTCAGAGATTACTCTGGGTTGAAAGGATTTTTGCTGAAGAAACTCCGCTCAGGGGGCGTCCAAATGAGGCTCCTTTCATGTCCCCAAGAGCAGCCCTCAGGTATCGAAACCCAACTTTCCAGTCTCCAAGTTCAGCGTCTTAACCATTAAGCTATCAGGGGAGCTGTCACATTAAAGATGAAAGAATAGAAGCTTGGAGTTGGGGAAAAGTGAAGGGAAGTGTTGCTCCATCTTTCCTCAAAAAGCTTGTAAAAGTAGTGAACAAGGACCACATATACTGGTGATGGGGTGGTTAGAGAGCTGTCTTAAATCTCATAGGACAGTGAGAACACAACTGGAATGCTGAAGAAGGAGTGTAGCAAGATTGCTCCCCATCTGTTCCATCATCCTTAGAATGCTGGCTGTGTGCAGCAGGGAAAAGGGCATACAGTGGGGTCAGTTTGGGTAGCAGGTATTCCAGGCTTTCAAGTGCTACTGGTGTCATGAAGGAATAGGGTTGCTCACAGGTAGCTTAGCTCTCCATTTAAAATGTGTCCCTGGCTCTGTGTCTCCCTGTCAGCATATTAAACTTGTGTTTCTTCGAGTGGGCAAACAATGATTCACACAGTTGAGTTTTGCACCTGTGCAGTTACACCCTACAGAAATTTCCAGAATTTTAGACTGGAGCTTCCCTGTCACTATTGCACATGACTGTAAGCCTCCCTGAGTCGCCTTGGCGAGTGGGCAGCAATATAAATCTGAATAAATAGATAAATAAATAAATAAATAAATGTCCCCCACCCTCACTTCAGTCTTGTTTTGTCCTCTGCCTCAAACAGAGCCCCGAAGAGAGAGCTAGAGAGCTAAAGTAACGTAAAACTTTTGTAAATATGTGTCTTTATGAGCCTTCCCCTTTCAATTTATTTTTCTTATTGTATAACTTTAAGAAAACATAAATTAAGTATATAATTTTGCATTTTTCTTTCCCTTCATCTGAGTAATCTGTCCATTTTCTGCACCAAAAATTGCTTATTTCTTAATACCTAAAAGATATAATAGGGAAAGTATTGAAATGCCTTTATTTTGAAAATTCAGGGAGCTGTTGACACCTCAACAGCACTATGACTGGGGTTTACGAGCACTGAAGACTGTTTTGAGAGGATGTGGGAATCTACTTCGGCAGCTTGAAAAACGTGGAATGAAAGAGAAGGGTAATAATAAAGATAATAATTATCTCTCTTTCTCTCACACTTTCTCACACACAATATTTCTGACTTGGTATAAACTTTCTTTCCACATGTCCTCTGGGGATACTGATTACTACATATCTGTTTTGGTGAACAAGTGTTTTAAAGGAAATATATCTCTTTAATATATTTTATAATTAGAACTTTCTTAACAGTTAGCCCATAGCAATTTGTAAAAGGGCTGGAGGGCTAATAGAACCCATGTTATACTGAAAATATAACTTTTTGTTGTCATATGGTAAAAACCAAACTCGTGAATTAGTTCAGCACTTGTTAGGCCTCATCTTGAGTACTATGTTTAGTTTTGGACACTACACTTTGAGAAAGATTCGGACAAACAAAGAAGTTCAGAGGAGAGCAAGAAGGATGGTTAGGGGACTAGAAACTAAGCCCTACGAGGAAAAACTGAAAGATCTAGGCATGTTTTGAAGACTGAGGAAGATATAACATTCTTCATATACTTGAATGGTTGTCATTTAGACAAAGGCATCCCAGAGTGCAGGACACAGTAATAATGGGCTCCAGTTACAGGAAGCCAGATGTTGATTGAATATCAAGAAAAATGGCCTAACTGTTAGAGCAGTACAACAATAGAACCAGTTACTATGATGAGTGTTCCAGTGCTGGATGCAGTCAAGAGAAAATTAGACAACCATCTGTCAGATATATTTTAATTTGAATTCCTGCATAGGTCAGATCAATGATCTCATAGGTTCCATTCAACTCCACTATTTTATGATTCTATGATAATACAGGATTGTAACAGCGATTGGATGGCCTTCCAATCTCTTCCAGCCTTCCTGGCTTTTACAATCTTAGGAAGCTGCAAAGGAGGCTAATGGCTTCCATTATAGGGTAGATGGACAGTTTTTGCTTGGTAGGCAACTGACCATTATAGTTTTAGCTTTTTTCTGTTTTGCTGAATAGTTTGTTACCAACAGCATAATTTCCCCTTGAGTTGAGAAAAGTGGTTTTGTCTTTTTGAGAGTAGACATAGGGTGGAAGATTAATATTTTGACCAAATTATTTTATTTTTATTTTCTTATCCATTTTCACTGAATTTCCATTTGAAATTGGAGGCAATGAAAATTGGCTTTTTTAGGGGCTCAGATCCTCTATGATGCTAGAAATCAGTTTTATGTACTTTATTTTATGGCTTCAAGGAAAAAATAACTCATTTCTTCTCTCCCATGCAGTGAATGAAAGTCATATTGTGGTTCAAGCTTTGCGGCTTAATACCATGTCCAAGCTCACATTTGCAGATTGTGCAAGGTTTGATGCATTAGTTAAAGATGTCTTTCCTGGTATTGATTTTAAGGATGTAGATTATGCTGAACTCAACAGTGCTTTACAGGAAGCTTTTGAGGAGGCCAAATTGGAAATCATACATACCCAGGTAAATATTAAGCACAGTCATAACTCGAATACTTTAAACTTGATTTTTTTTACCATGGCATTGTTAGACTACAGAATCAAAGGACATGTGTGAGACTATTGTTATTGAAGAGAGATGGTTGCCTCGATGCATGAATTTATGAAACTAAAATAAAAGAAGACTGTAGCATTTATTCTTCCAAATGATAAAATTCAGAGCAAAAGAATTAAACATACAGTACATTTTTATTTATGGATGGCTCATAAACAGAATTACATACCCATAACTCAAACATTCTGTACAATTTAGGGCACTCAAAGCAATAGCCCAGTTTTTTTGCAATTTTAATCTTGACAGTTACTGTTTTGTAGTTATTAAGATGGGGAAGTCTAAATATATTTTATCTCTTTATTTCTTCAAAGATGAAGAAGGTTTTGGAGTTATATGAGCAATTACGTCAGAGAATGGGGGTGGTTATCGTTGGACCAAGCGGTGCAGGCAAATCAACCCTCTGGCGGATGTTAAGAACTGCACTTGGGAAAGTTGGCAAAGTGGTGAAACAATATACAATGAACCCCAAAGCTATGCCTCGCCATCAGTTGTTAGGGCACATTGACATGGATACAAGAGAGTGGTCAGATGGTGTGCTTACAAACAGTGCTCGGCAAGTGGTACGAGAACCTCCAGGTATGCAATTAAATTCTAGCCCTTATTTTTCTTAATAAAGTAGTCTCATTTTTTGATCCTTTACATGTCTATTCAGAGGTAAATCCTACTCTACTCATCAGGTGTTATTTTTTTCAGTTGAGCATACATAGAACTATAGTTTTCGTATGAAGAACCTTAAAATACTATAAGAGCTACTAAATTACTTTGTTGTAACTGCAATGCAATATTTGGTTCCATAGTGGCTAGAGAAGTGGAAGAGGGGGAAGCTTTATTGGGTAATAATGCTACAGGTTATGCAACAGCACAGGGAAATGGATCATTCTCAATCCTCCTCCTCCTTCTTAAAACCAGTCAGAATGGAAACAAATTGAAGCTTGGAAGAGACTTTCTACATAATCTAGGAGCCACACAGGAGAAAATTGTTCCTTGCATTCTTACTAGGTAGACTTTTAAAATGTTTTGCATTTTTAAGAGGGTTTTTCCTGAAGATCATAATATCCAGAGAGACTTATAACAAGACACATAGCCCCCTAGATAGCTGGTCCCTGAACTGTTTAGAGAGGGGTTCCCAACCTATGGCCCATGGGCCAGCCCCAGCCCATGACACCATTTTATGTGGCCCACTTCATTTCCACCCCGGAAGCAGAAACAGACATGTTTACGACAGCCAGGGACATGTTTTACGGCAACATTTAAGCCAGGGGAAGCCACCAATCTGGGCCTGCTCAGCTATCTGGGGGGGGGGCGTGGTCCGACCCGTGGCATAAAAAAGGTTGGGAACCCCTGGTTTAGAGCTTTAAAGGTTAAGAATGGTACCTTGAATTGATCCTTGAAAGAAATTGGCAGCCAGTACAGATTTTTCAGTATCAGGGTCATAATGATATAGGATACAACAATCATCATATGCCATGATTTCTCAGTCCCTCAGACTGTTGAGCGGGCCAGACTGGTGTTTCCCTGCACCATGAAAGCTGCTGTAAAATGTGTCCGTGGCTGTCGTAAATCCATCTGATTCTGGTGGCAGCATGGGCTGGATGATTTGGTGGTGCAGGTTGGGTCCAGCCTGTGGGCCATAGGTTGAGAACCCCTGTCATATGTGATCATGTAAAGGAAAGGCCAGAATGTCAGCACCAAAGCTTCCCCTTTACCTTACAAGGTCATTTGTCTTCTCTTGAGGAACCTTGAAGATGTCTTATGAAAATTTTCCTTCTGGAAAAGATTTACAATATCCTGTTTCCCCCTAGAATTTGGGAGCTCTTCAGTGTGAAAGGTGCTGCAATATTGAGATAATTTGCATATTGAACAGGCAGACCAGAGTATGAACTTGCTTTTTCCAGGGCTGATATTTAGCACACCTGACATTTACTACAGCCATACCCATCACCAAAAGGCAGTTGCCTTTCCAACTCCATATTCCATAGGCCAAGAACCTGGGCTTGTCTTCCTGAGAATGAAAGCTTCTAAATGAAGAGGGTTTTCAGAGTAATAACACCGTGATAAAGCAAATGTAAAGGTAGAAAAGAGAAGTAAAGTATCCCAGCTTTGTAAGCTTAATAGGGAAGTAACTAGTGTGACAATAGTTGAAATCCAGTAGTAAATCACAACTAGAGTAGGTCCCTTAAATCTGTGGAACTTAATGAGTTGGCTCCCCAAATCCCCACTGATTCAATGGGACTGCTCTAGTTGCAATTTACTACTGGATTTCAGCCTCTAACCATTTGTTGCATTTTAGGTATCTATACAAACTCATTGGCTAATATTCTGTTGTGCAGGTATGCAAGGGGTGTAACTTTTGGAAACAAAGTTTGCTAAATTAATCTCCTTAGATATGGTTTGTTGCACAATGAGTGCAACTTATATAATGTGATAAAATGTTTTATTATTGCTTATGAACAGATGTTACTTCTTGGATAATCTGTGATGGTGACATAGATCCTGAGTGGATCGAGTCTTTGAATTCTGTCCTTGATGACAACCGTCTGCTCACTATGCCCAGTGGTGAAAGAATTCAGTTTGGCCCAAATGTTAACTTTCTGTTTGAAACACATGACTTGAGTTGTGCTTCTCCTGCTACAATATCTCGAATGGGGATGATCTTCCTAAGGTAATATGATGATTTGTATACAAATATAACATAATACATTGTAGTAGTGGTAGATTTTGAAGGTCACACATTCAGTCTCCCAGTCAGCACAGCCAAGGAGAATGAAAGAGTCTTGTGGTGTCTTGAAGTCTAACACATTTTATTTGGAATTTTATGAAGCTGGCTATAATACGTGAAACCTTATACCAAATAAAATATATCATTTCTTTAAAGTGCCATAAGACTGTTTAATGTTTTTGCTGCCTCAGACTAATATGGTAATTCCCACATGAAGAGTCAAATTGAAACCAAAAATACAGGCACCAGTGTTGATGCATGTCAGCAACCTGTTCAAGTGCTATTATGAACAGGACTTTCATAAGCTAAGAGATATTTATTTTGACTTTAATAAACATTTAAAACCCCATTAGCGTATTGTGGAACAGCTCAAGCCAATAACTCTTCTTGTCTGCTGTATCTGTAGCCGAATACTGGTGGCCTTTCATCTGCCTTCCGCATTACAGCATGACACTCATACCACTGATCCAGTTCCATGAGTCACTTTCTGATCCTGAGCCCTTTTGGTACACAAAGTCCTTATTGGCCCCAGGCGAGTATTGATGAAGCTGCTGCCCTCCATCAGGATGGATTCAAGTGGGATTTAATCCACTTGGGAACCATCACTGTTCTCTGTGGACTTTGGCACCCAAACCAATAACCCACTTGTTGGAAAATTCTTTTCCTTTCCCCCCATCTCCAAACTCCAGCTGCTGGAAAGAATACAGATAAGCTCAGAAGCAGCATAGGCAGGATGACAAATAATGTTATAATTCCTCTTAGAAAAAAACTGCAGTGCTCAGATCCTAAGAACTCTCATCTCACTGCAAAGCAAGGAATAAAAATTGCTACCTATATACTCGAGTATAAGCTGAGTTTTTTAGCCCCCAAAATATGCCCCCAAAAGGGGACTCGGCATATACTTGGGTCAGTGACCACGAGGGTCCCAAGACCGCACCAGATTGAGATGTGCCAACAATTTAATTAATTTCATCATTCTTTCATGTATTATTATTATTGAAACTCACAAGCAGCTGCTGCATTTTCCACCCTCGGCTTGTACTCTGGTCAATCTATTTTCCTGGGTTTTCAGGTTAAAATTAGGTACTTGAGCTTATATTTGGGTTGGCTTATACTCTAGTGTATACGGGCAAGGAAAATTGAAATTCAAATTTGATGTAAAGTTAACTGTGATTTTTAAAGTGCTTTATTTTAACACCCATTGTTGCATTTGATTCTGCTTGCACTAATTTCACATACAGTATTTGATATAACAGTATGCCATTTGTTCATTGGCTCTTAGAAATACTTCAGTAAATCTCTTGTGGGAAATATATTGCCCAGGGGGATACTGAAGATGCAAGTTTTTATTCTTGTTTCAATTTGAGATGTATCTCATTCCAGTGATGAAGATACCGATTTAAATTCACTGATAAAATCTTGGCTAAGAAACCAGCCTGAAGAATGTAGGCAGAATATTGAAAACTGGATTGGAGATTATTTTGAGAAAGCTTTGAACTGGGTTCTTAAACAGGCGAGTAACTGAAATATTTTTTGGTTTGACTATTTTATTTGACTATTTTAAGTTTGACAAAGAAAATCTCAAGAATTTATAGTTGCCCATAAATATTTGTTCCTTATACTATTTAAACACTCAGTCAGGTGAAAGAAACTGCAGAATAAACTCACCGAAAGTTGCCTTCATTTTGGCAGTTTCATGTCTGACCTAGACATGGATGAAATAAAAAAAGTTGAGGTAAAACTTTCAAAATACACTAGTACCTCGGATAACGATGAGGCTTGGTTCCACAAGTCTCGTCATTATCCGGTTTTTAACGTTGTGCGATGCATTGTTCTCACAACGTTTAAAAAAGCCCTGTTTCCCTGGAGGTCGCAGCAAGCCAGAACGTCGGGATTTGAATCCTGACGTTTTGTCTTGTTGCAGCCTCCAGGGAGGTGGGGGAACTTCAATATTAGCGTGCATCGGGTCTCCCAACCTCCCTGGAGCAGATGCGTGCTATTTTTGAAGTTCCCTCACCCTCCTGGAGGCTGCAACAAGCCAAAACGTCGGGATTCGAATCCTGATGTTTTGGCTTGTTTCAGCATCCAGGGAGGTGAGGGAAGTCCAGAAACAGCTTGGATCGGGTCTTCCAACCTCACTGGAGCGGGGGGGGGGGGGGGAAGAGCCCAAAATGGGTAAAAAAAAAATCTGCCTGCTCCAGGGAGATCAGAGGACCCGATCCAAGCTGTTTCTGGGCTTTTCCCACCTCCCCGGCCAGTGCAACAAGACAAAACGTCAGTGTTCGAACCCTGATGTTTTGGCTTGCTCCACTGGCCAGGGACGTCGGTGAAGCCCAGAAACAGCTTGGATCGGGTCCTCTGATCTCCCTGGACTTTTTTTTTTTACATATTTCGGGCTCTCTGATCCTCCTGCCTGCTCCAGGGAGATCAGAGGACCTGATCTACAGCTGCAGGGTGGCTGGAGAAGCTGATGGGGACTCCCTGTTGGCTTCCCTAGCCACCTGCCCATGCCTCCACAGCTGTGGGTTGGCTGGGGAAGGTGACGGGGGAGCCCCCCCCATCAGCTTTCCAGTCATCCCACCCCTGCCTCCGCAGCTGTATGGTGGCTGGGAAGCTGAACGGAGAACCCCGTTCAGCTTTCCAGCCACCCTGCTGCTACAAAATGACTGCATCGGATAATGCTAACAGATCATTATCCGATTTTAGCGTTAACCGATGCAGTCGTTATTTGAGGTATTACTGTACTAAAACCTATGTCTTAGGTTCTCAAGCTCAGTAGGGCTCTCTTTCATCATAGAGAAGCCTTTGGTAGCCTTGCAATGGACAGGGAAGCCTTAATAGTTAAACAAATGCTACTTGTATCAGGACAATTTTGGGGTCTCTGACCCCCCCGCCGGGTCCAGGGAGGTGGGGAGACCCGATCCAACCTGTTTCTGGGCTTCCCCGACGTCCTCAGCCAGTGCAACAAGCCAGAATGTCGGGATTCGAACCCTGACGTTTTGGCTTGCTGCACTGGCTGAGGACGTCGGGGGAGCCCAGAAACAGCTTGGATTGTGTCCCCTGCCTGCTCCAGAGAGATCAGAGGACCCGATCTACAGCTGCAGGGTGGCTGGGGAAGCTGACGGGGACTCCCTGTCGACTTCCCTAGCCACCCGCCCTTGCCTCCGCAGCTGTGGGGTGGCTGGGGAACCCGACAGGGGAGCCCCCCATCAGCTTTCCAGCCTCCCCACCCCTGCCTCCGTAGCTGCAGGGTGGCTGGGAAGCTGAACGGAGAACCCCGTTCAGCTTTCCAGCCACCCTGCTGCTAAGAACGACTGTATCGTATAACGTTAAAAATCGCGTTATTCGATACAAGATTTTTCTGAAAATCTTGTAACGTTATGCGGTTTTCACGCTATACGGTACTCGCGTTATCCGGGATATTACTGTATTTTACTTTTTTACTTTGTGATCTGCGAGAGGCAAATGTCTGGCCGGACATCCCGCTAGATCGTACAGGCAGCAATTCAACACTGAGTGTTGAGTGTTGGTAAATAACCTGACTCCCTAAAGGGGCCAACGGCTATGGGTGGATGAGCCCCTTTAGGTGGGGTGATGGTCCCCTCAGTGGAGGAAATGACACTGGAAACCATCATATTGGGCCAAACAGCAAAATGAGTGGAGGAGGAACTCTGGTTCCCAATGGTCATGGAGGCGGAAGACGCCATGTCAGGTGGACTGGCTGTGAAGGCACACCTTGATAATATCCTCAAGGCTGTGGCAGTCCATTGCAGTTCCGGTGTTAAATTCTACATGTTTCATTTCATATGTGCCGCAGGAGATGGCTCTGTGATCATAGTGTGTGGGTCACTTCATGGCAAGCTGGGATCCACCTTAAACAAATTCACGCCAATTGCATTTTTCCTGCTTCAGGAAAAAAATGCGTTCTTGGATATGAGTTGCAGCAGACGAATAGGAGGGGTACACATAAAGAACCTCCTTGAAGATTGTGGTATTTTTGGACATAACGGCAAAACTTGTGTTGCCAGCTAATCTCACATTAGATCAGGCAAAAGGAACTGCAGAATGAACTCACCAAAAGGTGCCTTGGTTTTGGCAGTTTCATGTTTGGCCTAGACACAGAAGAAGAAGAAGAATAGCAGCATAGGAGACTGACATATTTAATTTGACCATTAGTCTATGTAGGCCAATACAATGAACACAGACAGGCAGATAATCTTCAGAAAGGATTTTTTGAAGTTGTACCTGAAAATGAGGGGGATTAAAGATTTTTCACTGGGTGACACTCCCTTCCCATCAGAACAAAACTACAGCTTCTTAAAGTTCACATTCAGCAGTGACTTGTAATACTTAAATAAGATTTTATATGCACAGTGAGTTTTTTTTTTCATTTCCCCCTTTCTGTTTCTGTTCCTACTTGCCTACTTTTTTAAAAATAAAGTATCTTACACTATTACCTTATACATCCTCTGGAAAGTTGTTAACAGTCTACTGTATATTCTGTTTTACAGAATGATTATGTGATAGAAACAAGTTTGGTTGGAACAGTGATGAATGGGTTGTCTCATCTCCATGGATGCACTAAACGTGGGGAGTTTATAATTAGTCTGATAAGAGGACTTGGTGGAAATCTTAACATGAAATCACGACAGGAATTTACAAAAGAGGTGATTTTTCATCAAGGAAAGTTGTTCAAGCCATTTGCTTTTTAAAGATAGGATTTTAAATATTTTTATGTATATTCTATATCATAAATATAATATTTTAAATGCTATAAGTATACAGTAAAACACCGGATAACGCTAAAACTTGGTTCCATAAGTCTTGGTGTTATCTGATTTTTAGTGTTATCCGATCCATGTTAAAATCCTATGGGATGGATCGGATAACGTTAAAGCTCCATAGAGATACATTGTAATCGCACAGGCTTTAGCGGTTGTTATCCGATCCATCCCATAGGACCTTAACGTTATTCGATCCAATTCTCCTCCCCAGATTACTTAACGTTCTGCGATTTTAGCGTTATCCGATCCAATCGTTATCCGGTGTTTTACTGTATTTTAAATATTAAATATAATAAATATAAATTAAAAATACTTTAGCTAAAAATTACTTTTCTATGCTTTTAGCCAAAAATTTGGCTGATTACTATAAAACGTCTTGTGTGACAAATAATAAATGTGAAAAAATATACAGTACTGCGACTTCTGTGTATTACATACAGTAGATGTATTCCTGTTTGAACTGAAAAATATGGTAAAGTACACCTTCCTTTCACAGTGTAAATGAAAATTTGCTTTGTTTAATCTTCCCGAAATGAAATTTTTGTTGAAGTCTGTGTTTCTATTCTGCTCTGTAGTATTAGGCCATTTTATTTATTGCACCAGGGAAGGATGCAATAAATAAAATGACCAACAAAAGATCGTACATTGATCTTTATGCTTTAAGAATTATTATTATTATTATTGTTATTATTTCAATTTATATGCCGCCCTACTTGGTGAAAACCAACTCAGGGCGGCTTATAGTATGGGTTATCATTCAAATGAAAAACAAAACCCAGAGTCACAGGGAGTTTGTGTAGGGAAAGCTAGCACAGCTGATGAGGTATTGCATCAAATAGTTGCTGAAGTATAAGCAGAATGTTACATTTTAGATGTTAAAATGAGATTCTGTTGGTTGAACTCAGTTGAAATAACTTGTGCTCCAGTTCATCTGAAATGAATAGGTTAGTCAGGATTAACTTGTCATAGCGATTTCAGTAGAACTAAACTGTGCTTTCATCTGAATCCGAAGTGGACTTGGTCCACGAAAGCTCACATTTAAATGCAGGAGTTAGTCTTTTAAGGTACCACAAGTTTTTTTTGTCTTTTTTTCCTGTTCTGGTTTGTTTACTCTCAGATAAGAAATTACAGTGGGAATGAATTTGCTATACATTTAGATATAGTCAGTATTTGAATCAGTTCATGAATTTGTATCAGTTATAGTTAAAAAAAATAGTAATTCTATTGCGTACTGTGAGGCATGCATTTTAAAAATGTTTTAATTTGAGATTTTATTAATATTAAGGTTTTTACGTGGGCACGAGAGTCTCCACCAAATCCCAGCAAACCACTGGACACATATTTTGATCCAGATACTGAGCTCCTGGTTTCATACCAGCTGAAAAAGCCTGAAAATCTGACTGCTGATGATTTCAGCAATATCCAGACTCTTCCAGTCATTCAAACGCCTGATATGCAAAGAGGTTTAGACTACTTTAAACCATGGCTGGGCTTTGACAGTAAGCAGCCCTTTCTTCTTGTTGGACCTGAAGGTTGTGGGAAAGGGTAAGAATTTTCATTTTCATTTCAACTGTCAAACTATTGCAGTACTGCTAACACTAGATAATGCTGAAGACAGTGTTGTGTGAAAACCAGGTTTTTGCTGTGAGTGCAAAATGCAAAGATCATAGGCAAAAGTTGATTTTGTCACTTTCATTTACTTTATTCCAACTGGGTACTGCATTGTGTTCTGTTCCTTCTTAATTTCAAGTTACACAGTTCTTCAATTTAATTTAATATTTCAGTTAACTGAATAGGACACTTTCAGTTATTTCCTGTTTACTCCCTTTTGAAGCTTTCCTTGTGTAATGTTTGGCGTAGTCAGATAGCAATCTTGATGTGATGTGTATTGTTGCTTCTAGATTGTTTTATGTAGCATTTGACTAATTCTGAGTTGATTACAGTCACCTTTGTTTGTCTCTTAAGTTGCCTCTGTAGTCATAAAAAATGTGCATGGCATAAAACATATACTGTATGTTTTGTAATTTACATATGTATTTCCATTTCACTTGGCTAAGATAAACCTTGTGCGACTGCGGTGGCTTAGTGGTAAAGATGCTGATCTTGACGACTGGAAGGTTGGCAGGTCAGCAGTTCAAGACCCGAGTGTTGCATGATGGAGTGAGCTCCCATCGCTGTCCCAGCTCCTGCCACCTAGCAGTTTGAAAGCAATAAATAGCAAGTGGATAAATAGGTACCACTATGGTGGGAAGGTAAACAGCATTCCATGCGTTCTAGTCATGCCTGCCACATGTCCACAGAAACGTCTGCAAATGTAGACAGCACTAGCTCTTTGGCTGTAAACAGAGATGAGCACTGAACCCTAGTGTTGGATACAACTGGCTTTCGAGCAAGGGCGACCTTTCCCTTTAAGATAGACCTTAGATGTTTTCTTCAAAACAGTCTGTTAAATTCTAAATCTTCATCTTTTTTACATTTTAGAATGCTACTCCGCTATGCCTTTTCCCAGCTTCGGTCTACTCAGATTGCTACAGTTCATTGTAGTGCACAGACAACCTCTCGACATCTTCTGCAGAAATTAAACCAGACCTGTTTAGTAATCAGCACCAATACTGGCCGAGTGTACAGGCCCAAGGATTGTGAAAGGCTAGTTTTATACCTGAAGGATATCAATTTGCCGAAGCCTGATAAATGGGGAACTAGTACACTTGTGGCTTTTCTGCAGCAGGTGAATGAATAGAATTTGATTCTGAATCTCCCAAGAATTAGGAACTTCCAGAATTCTCTATTTTGTTCTTGTTCTTTCTTTTGTAACACATTTTTCCTACAGAATTACACTAAAGTGTTTGGCACAGAAAATTGTTTTCCTTCATTTTAAAACATGTATAGTAATACCTCACATAACGAGTATCTTGTTAAGTGAGTAACTCGCTTAATGAGCAGACTTTTCCCCAAAAGGTCTGCCTCGTTGAATGAGCAAAAACTTGCTTAACGAGAAGCTTCGCATTGGCGGGGCATTTGGCAACGAGGGCAGGGATTTCCTGTCCTCGTTCCCAAATGCCCCACTGCTGTGCAGTGCATGTTGACAGGGCGTTTTGGAACGAGGCGGAGGATCCCCTCATCTTGTTCCAAAATGCCCCACCCCTATGGGAAATGTGTTTCGCTAAACGAGCAACTCGCTGAATGAGCAACCGCGTGGAACACATTTTGCTTGTTAAGTGAGGTATTACTGTATTTACTTTTACTTCTCAGTTTCAGGCTCTTGATTTAAGAAGATCAATTTGTATGTACTACATGTCTATCACTTGTTTACCAGCTTGAACATAATAGCTCTGTAAGAGCTGTTCAGTATTTTGGCATTACTGTACTTCTTAAAAATCTTTTTAAAAATAGCACATCATCAAACCTTGAGTTTGAAGTAAAGTTCACATATTAATTTAGTTTAAACCCATGGTTCCCAATGTGGGGTACGCGCCCCACAGTGGGGTAATTTGATTTTTAAGGAGGAGCAATTGGAAGCTTTTTTAGACTAAGTGAATGACCTTTTAGGTTTCCTCCACATGAATAGGAGCTCACTTTTTGAATAAAAAGTTGAGCTCCAACTCCAGACAAGTTGCTGCCCTTCAGGAAAGACCTAAAAACCTGGCTGGCGAAGCAGGTGTGGGGCACCGGTGAGGTGGTGACCTCCGCCAGTTGGCTGATAAAATAACAGCAACATTACTCCCCTTTTTAATCCTCTTTCTTTAATCCTTGATCTTTTAATTTTTGTAGTACTTTAAATTGGGTTTTTATGGGTGTGGTTTTAATTTTTTTTTGTATTGTATTGTTTTTAATGCTGTGAGCTGCTTTGAGTCATTTTGAGTTGGGCGGCTATATAAATTGGAAAGTTAAAAAAATAAGAATTATATGTCACTTGGGGGGAGGATCAGGATTTTTAAAGAGATGCTTAGGTAGGGTATGGCCCAAAAAAGGTTGGAAACCACGGGTTTAAACGGTTAAATATATTCTGATATTTGTAATACAGAATGATTTTAATCACTGTGGGAGATGGTTACTGTATATGTAACCATGCTTATGTCTCATTAACTTTAAATTAAGTCCATTCAGGGTGATTGGTTACAACCTTTCAGTTAAGAAGTGCTGTTGGAATGGCCAGCATAACTAGATCAAGGAAAACTTAACCAAATGACATTGTAATGACTTGTGCAACAGCTTATACTTTTGCAGGTGAAATTTTCTTGTAAAATACTGATTCAATGTTTAAAGAATAAGCTACTGTACTTTATGTGAGGGTCTTCGTCTTTCATGTCTAGGTCAGACTTTAAACTGCCAAAATGAAGCCACCTTCTTGGCTTTGTCGTTGGTCAAACTTAAATCCTCATCGATATATATGTGCTTCCAATAGTAACTGGCAGGCCAGCAACTGAGCTGGATTCTGTGTCTCCACATTCACACAGTATGTTGTCGTCTGCCTTCAGCTCCCAGTTGAGCATGTTGGTCTTGCATTTAGGGACTCTGACCCTCAGTCTGTTCAAAGTCCCCCAAGTGACATAGGAGAGGTTGAGTTCCTCAGCTATATCCTGTTCTAATGTTCCTTTTCCAGTGATCCCCTTCCTCCTTCTTCTAATTTGATTTTGCTCTTGCGTACCCTTAAGAATGTTTGTTCTTACCATAAATCTCTTCCTGGTTCTGAGTCCACGGACATGAGGTGTATGCTTTTAGAGGATGTTGAGAGTCATTCTCTTGCTTAGTTCTCTTCACGTCTATGTGAGGTTGAAAAAAAGGTTTCTGCAAGCAGTTTATCCTTCATACATTTTCTGTTTTAGATAATAATGAGAATAATAGCAATATTTTATAATACAATTTATGAATTTTATCCTCTTATCAGGTCCTGACATACCAGGGATTTTATGATGAAAATCTCGAATGGGTTGGGTTAGAAAACATACAAATTGTAGCTTCCATGTCTGCTGGAGGAACTTTGGGAAGGCATAAACTTACTACCAGGTTTACTTCTATTGTCCGTCTTTGTGCAATTGAGTAAGTATCTTATTGATTATTCCCATGAATTTTTACACAAATTAGTTTAATCTGGAAGTTTGTATTTTGGATTTGTATGCCACTCTGTTCACCGAAGTGACTCAGAGTGGCTAACAACATAGATCAGAAAATATCACATATCAAAACATCAAAGTATTACAAATCAAATATCAACGACATATCAAAGTATCACATATCAGTAACATATCAATAAACTACAAATATTATGTCACAAAATATTACATATCAAAAACATATCAAAGTATCACATATCAAAAACATTACAGGAAATTCCTCATCCCAATTACAAAATTAAGATGACATAAACATTTCAAAAACACATCAAAAACACTTTAAACAGTTCACAAAAATTTTGAACTCCACCCTACTCACTAAGTCCACTAAGTCCACTAAGTCTATTTTTCCTGCTACTTCTTCTCCTCAGCCAAACTTGGTTTACTCCCCCCTTCCCTCTATTAACCACAGTTAGAAAATGAAGTCCAGTTACAGTATAATGTGTATTATCCCCAGAGAATAATAATGTGAGGGGATTGCCATGTATGGGAATTTGAATTTACATGACCGTAAAATATGTCAACTCTTTTATTCTTTTCAATGTTATTACAGTGGGGCTGCAGTGGCTCATTGGTTAAGAAGCTTTCCTTATTATCTGGAAGGCCGACAAGTTGGTAGTTTAAGACCCAGGTACTGTATGACAGATTGAGCATCTGTCTCTGTCCCAGTTCTTGGGGACATAAAGGAGCTTCATTCAGGCATCTCCTGAGTGGAGTTTCTCCAGCAAAAATCATTTCAACCCGGAATAATTTCTGACTTGAGATTGTTATTATGTTATTACAGAAACATTGGCTGAAATCCAGTAATGTAAAGTTGTACTTTGTAAGTCTGATGATGTCATTGGTAATTAAAAGTTTCATCAATTTGTCCTAAATGTTCCAAGATTTCTTTAGGATCCCATTGGTATGATGAAGAATTTGAAGATAGTGGGATGGGAGAGAGAAGTCTTAAATGATTACAAATTGCTGCTGCTAGTCCTGGCAACTAGGACAAGACCAGTGGCTCTCCCAGGACGTAACACAATCCTTAGGGAAGATTAGGAACCTTTGAGGAGGGATAGGAAACTTATTTATCAAAATATGGCGATGGCTGATTGTATAATCAGATTTATGCAATAAAGTTTTCTGTTATTAGATTTAAGTCATTGCTTGATTGTAAGGTTAAAAAAGTGTTGTTGTTTTTTTAAATTCTAGATTCTTAACCAAATGCTAGAGCAGTGTTTCAGATAAAAAAAACAATTAAGCTAAGATGACATTTCATTTTTGGTCTGTTCAGTCTTGGTAGTGATAGCAGGAGTTACAAGTAAATGTTACAAATACATTTTCAGGAGTTTTAGAAATGTAGTTGATTCTTATGATTCTGTTTTCTAGTTACCCAGAAAGGGACCAACTACAGACAATCTATAGTGCATATTTACAACCAGTGCTCCACAAGAATTTAAAGAATCATCCTGCTTGGGGATCCTTAGGGAAAATACATCAGTTGGCAGGCTCCATGGTTCAAGTATACGAACAGGTAATTACTTCAGGTCCTACTCAGCTAAGATACATTTCACTGCAACATTATCTCTCTTGTCCCACTGTTACTAGGAGTCTGCTAGTCCTGGCGTTGTTGAGTGGTTGAGTGAGCGGCATACAAATAATAATAATCATAATAATCATAATAATCATAATAATCATAATAATAATAGCAGCAACTAGAAGGTAGAAGAAATTTGGCAATGGTGTGTTTCTACTTAAAAGTTTCCAAAATATATTTCTTTTAAAAATAATATTAATGAGAGCAAGTATGCTCAGAAATTATAAAATTGTTCATGTAATGGAATAAATAAAAAGAGATTGCACTTTCTTTCTCTCGTATAATGCTAGAATTCTGTAGGAGGAAGGGTTTCCAGTGAAATTGGAAGTAGATTCAGTACTAATAAAACTAAAGTTTCTTCTTTGATTGGTCATCTGTGAATTAACACACATGGGTCTCACACATGCGCCATGAGCCATCTTGGAATGTTCCAGAGCTGGAAGAAAGCTGTTGGAGTTGGACCTGCTATTGGCCAATGGCTCTCTTCCAGCTCTGAAATATTCTGAGATGGCTCTCCATGCATGCACAAGACCCGCATGTGTGAAATCACAGATGACTACTCAACAGAACTAAAGTTACAGGTAAGTAACCCATTCACTTCCTCACTTAATGTATAATTGATTTATGGAATTTTCTGTCATAAGATGTGGTAATGGCCTCTGATATGGATGACTTTAATAGAAGAATGGGCAGATCCTTTTTCCTAGTTAATGTTAGGCAGATAGTGTTACCTATGGGGGCAAAGTGCCTTAAATTAAGAGATCACTGTAGTCATTGGCCAAAATCCAGATGTGAAAAGCAGTGTTATCATAAATTGGATCTGAGCAGCAGAAATAATTAAGTTAATTGAAAGCTTTCTGTCCTCCAGTTTCAGATTCCCTAAGGCTCCCTTTTGTCTTTAAACAGCATCGCTACTAAAGCTATGATGAGAGGCAAAATTATAGAAATTTAATGAACGTCAGTTATCAAGAAGACATGGTTTATTCTGCTAAATTATTTAACTGGAAACCAGATCAAACCCAACTGAAAGTGTGGTTTCTGGAACAACACCTGGATCTGATTTCACTGAAAAGTATTCTATGAAGTAGAAAAATGCCTAGTGGTAGAAATGATTTTATTAAACCTATTAAATATTTTCTTGGTACTTTTAAACTGCTTATGCATGTACACCACCTATCCCTTTATGTAAGCTGAAATTAGTCTTTCTTCATTGTATAATACATTGCTTTCCTTGTAATCACATTTGTGATTGTGAATGTTTAGTTGTCTCTGTGCCTTTTAGAGCATTTATTGCATTTGGAAAGAAGATTATGTGTAGACTGTCCTTGGTTTTTTTCTGTTCAGTAATGTTAGAGTGTGTAAGTCTTTGTCCAATACCTTAAGGAGTTGCAAGGCATATTGTGGCTATATACCTTTAAGGCCTGGATACTGGAACACACAGGTGTCACGACTTTACCTTGGTGTGTCCTGCAAACCAGTGTATATAGATCTCAGCTACCAGGAGCCTGGTCAAGCAGCTGTCTCCAGGAAGTGGCTTGAATGCTGCTTCAGAGCTGTTTCAAGGTTGCCTTCCAAAGCTGTTGCTGAGCTGTCTGCAAGAAGTGGTTTCAATACTGCTTCAAGAGCTGTTCCAAGGCTGGCTTCCAGAGCTGCGTTCCAGGACTGCTTCAATGCTGTTCAGCTCCACAGATTCCAGTTCATCTTTTACTGACATTGCCAAGCTTCCATGCCTGCTGTGACTGCAAACTCTCTGCTGCCAGGTATGGACAAAGGCTCCCATGCTTTCTGCCTTGAGGACTGAGTTCTGGTGGTTTTGACAAGCCACTTTTGCCTACCAAGCTGAGAAGGACTTGGGTAAGCCCCCAACTGAAGGACAGAAGCTTTGGAACTTTGTTACTTGACTTATGCTTACAGCTTGCATGTGCCCATTGAACTGTACTGTTTGAACTTGTGTAGAACCTTTGAACTACCTCAGTGAGTTTAACTGAAAAACCAAGAGACTTGTGTTACACTGTATATATCTGCACTTTTACTTCTAAGTAAACCAACACTGAGTTTCTTTGCACCAAAGCTGCCTGCTTGTCCACACAAGGGGGCAACCTCTGCCAGATGTGTGTCACTCTGCAGCACGCTACTCTGCTTAACTGCTTTACCAACAAGTAATAAATTTACAAAGCTGCAGTCTTCTGTGAAAGAATAGGAAACTGATCTTATGGGATTCCCAGTCTATTCTGCAAGCCTTTTCCCACCCCTTTTCTAGAAGAGAATAGCTTCTACCTCTATTCAACAATGATTGAAAATGAAAGTGTTCCCTTTCCCTAGTTTTCATTGCTCAGCATAAAGAAGCTTTTTTGTTTCCTAGAGATTAGAGCATTTCTCTTCAAGGGAGAAATGGCAATGCCTGGGGAAGGGCATATTGAATAATTTAACCCTGTTTAGGTCTGAAGCAGATATCTGACTAGACATCCCGCTACAATAGTGGAGTAGACCGTACAGCCAGCAACTCAATGCTGAGTGTTGGGTGGCAGTAAATTAACCTGACTCACGAAAGGGGCCAACAACTATGGGTGGATGAGCCCTTTTAGGTGGGTTGATCCCCCCCCCCCCCCGGTGGAAGAAATGCCACTGGAAAACATCATATTGGGCCCAACGGCAAAATGAGTGGAGGAGGAACCACTTCACTATTCTGATTCTCAATGGTCATGGAGGCGGAAGAGACCATGCCAGATGGACTGGCTGTGAAGGCACACTTTGTTAATATCCTCAAAGCTGCGGCAGTCCATTGTAGTCCCAGTGTTAAATCTTGCACTTCTTATTTCATATGTGTCACAGAAAATGGCTCCATGATCACAGTGTGTGGGTCACTTCATGGGAAGCTGGGATCCATCTTAAACAAATTCTCACCAATGGCATTTTTCCTGTGAGTCACCAGAGACAGATCCATCAACTTTGAAAGTGATTTTTGGGAGAAAATGTATACTCGGGTACGAGTAGCAGCCAATGAGGTCTGAAGCTTTTCCCATCGAAGCTTGTTTTACTTAAATGTGCTGTTCATGCTTCCTATTGTGATAGAGTGATTCAGTAAAAATATTTGAAATGCTTTAAAATTTGTTTTTAATGGTGGTTTTTAAATATTGCTCTATATTTGATTGTTTTAATGTTATGTCTTGAGTTGAAGTGACTATTTATGGTGACTATTTTCTATTTTGAACTGATTGTAAGTTTCCTTGAGTCCTTTGTTTGGAGTAAGGTGCTCCTGCTTATGGGGAAAAGTCATGCATAAGCTCATCTTGTTTATTTATTGGTGAAACTGGTAGCAATCAAATTTTGGGACTGATCCTTCTAATCTTTGTTCATGCTCAAAGATGTCCTGTGGGTAATGAGAGCCTTCCAAGATTGGGATTTTGGCTCTAGGACCAAATAAGTTTCCCTATACCAATTACCTGGGAGTAAAAGCCACAGAACTGAATAATATGCACATCTGAGTTAACATGTAAAATGTATGTGCATATTTTGTACACAAATGTAGAACACTGCAACAGTATATTGATGAAGTTAAAAATAGGATTTGTTGTGATAAGATCTGTATTTTCAGATTCGGGCAAAATTCACAGTTGATGACCACAGTCACTACCTGTTTACACCCTGCATTCTTACCCAGTGGGTTTTAGGGTTGTTCAGATATGATTTAACCGGAGGTGAGTAATCCTGGCTTATTATGTAGGGTAAAGTATTAAGGTATTGGGAACAGGGGTTGTCAGGGTTTAGTGATATGGGAGCCACTAATACTTTTTTTCTTTAAAAGCAGTACAGTAATACCTCGGATAATGTTTGCATCAGATAACGCTAAAATTTCATAACGTTAAGCAACCTGGAAATGGGGGGGGGGGGAGAATTGAATTGAATAACGTTAAGAACCTATGGGATGCATCGGATAACCACCGCTAAAGCCTGTGCAGTTACAATATATATCTATGGAGCTTTAACGTTATCTGATGCATCCCATAGGATTTTAACATGCATTGGATAACACTAAAATTCAGGTAACACCAAGACTTGTGGAACAAAGTTTTAGCATTATCCGAGGTTTTACTGTACTGTAATTGTATTTTTTTAAAAGCCACTTACAGTCTCCAGTGGCTTATCCCCCCCCCCCCAAAGTTCAAAATTGGGCCATGGGATCTTAGAGGTATCATTCACTAAAACATTACAGAATTCCCTTTCACACTCCCTAGGAAGCTTTGTGAGTATTTAAAGAAAAAGATTATTTTTAGGTATCCCTGGAGGCACAGGTTCTGGAGTATTATTATGTACCAGCTGATTATTTCCAACTTGCTTATAAAGAGTTAGATTTCATCATGTACTTCTTATGATCAGACAAATCTGAAGCTGAATTTCCATTTTTTTTATTTTTCTTTTCTCCCTTGCCTCTTGATGATGTTCTTCTGGTATGTAGCTTGACGTTCTGGTTTTGTTTGTATGTTGAAACAGTGTTTCTTACTTTTGAGTCATGTGATTTATAAATGTGTATTATCATTATTTACTTCACAGGGGAATCAATACACACGGTAGATACGGTTTTGGAAATTGTTGCTTACGAAGCAAGACGTCTCTTCCGTGATAAAATTGTTGGGGCCAAAGAAATCCATGCATTTGATAATATTTTAATGAAAGTCTTTCAAGGAGATTGGGGGTCTGACATTTTGGACAACATGGCAGGTAAAACAAATTAAAATCATGTAGGCTTCTTTTCCTATTTTTTCAGTCCTTATTATTTCAAAATATAAACTACACACCTGACTTTTGTCATATTTTCACAGATAGTTTCTATGTAACATGGGGAGCTCATCATGAGCTAGGAACCATTATGGCCCCAGGACAGACACTGCCACCCCATGGAAGACCACTTGGCAAATTTACTTCAGTAAACCTAAAAGATGTTATCAGAAAGGTATTTCAAAATGGATGGATATGTTAAGGAGGAATTTTTGGACACTTGCATTTAAATCAGTATGGTTTTCCTGCACTAAATATTTGTCAAGAAAATCCAAATTCTGCTTGTATAATATATAGTTTGAATTTAGCTAGCATATTCATTTCTACTTGCTACCTGGAGTGGGAAGATGTTTTGAATATTGTTGTTGTTGTTAATTCGATTTGTATACCGCCCTACTTGGTAAAAACCGACTCAGGGGAGTTCACAGAAGCCATACATATAACATAATCAAAAGTAATATAACATATAACATAATCAAGAGTAATACAGTATAATACAATAAATATAACAATATAATACAGCAGTGCAATAAAACAAAACCACACCACAAAACAAAGTTACAAAATTACAAAAAATACAATTCCAGTTACATATTCATGGTATAGTCTCAGTAATACAATATAATATAAAAATACATGATCCAACAATATCAGGCCCCTCACCCTAAACACAAGCAGGCTCCAGAAGCTGCGGCAGTGACTTGCCGCAACGGTCTTTTAAAGCTCGGCATGGGGGCAGGACTTGGGACCGCCAGCAGATGAGGCAGTCCAGGCGCTCCCAGCCAGAGTCCTCCTTGCCCAGCTGCTTCGACGTCCAGTCTTTTAAAGCCCATTGTGGGGGCAGGGCTTGGGAGCACAGGCATGGGAGGCAGACCAGGCGCTCCCGGCCAGAGTCCTCCTCGCCCAGCTGGTCCGACGTACGGGGGCAGTGGGGAAACATCCTGCCGCAATGGTCCTTTAACCCCTGACGTGGGGGCTGGGCTCGGGAGCGCCGGCATGGGAGGCAGTCCAGGTGCTCCCGGCCAGAGTCCTCCTTGCCCAGCTGATCTGATGTCCAGGGGTGGCGGGGAAAGATCCCACCGCAACAGTCTTTTAAAGCCCGGTGTGGGGGCGGGGCTCAGGAGCGCCAGCAGGTGAGGCAGTCCAATATTATTACTTGAGAGTCAATAAGTTTCAGAAACAGTGTATACACATATCTGCTGAGAATTCAGACTAGTTAAGGTTTTTGAGTCTTTTATAGATACCCCATGCATATTACAACAGTTTATTAATGACACTGAACACTTAAAAAATTATGCAATTTCAGAATGGCATGTTGTGGCTATATATTGGTTCCCAACATGGGGCACAGGGGGCAATTTGAGAATGAGTTATTAACAGTGAACGGCTTCTTAGACTTTGTCCATGTAAATCGGAGTTCACTTTTTGAACAATAAGAATATGTCATGGGGGTGGGTGGGCATCTGTATTTTTGAGATGCTTAGGTGGGGCATGGCCAAAAAAGTTAGGAACCACTGAATTACTGTAGCTTCAATAGTGAGATTTGCTTCCTTATAAATATGCAGAGAAGGATGTTGCAAAGATCTTAGTCAAGAACAGGAGTGAGAAATGGAAAATTGACATGCACATTGATCAAATGTTGACTTCAGCATCCAGTGGTGACTTAATCTGTCTGTGTGAGCCACACAAGGCCATTAAAGGAGTCTCCTGATTGTTAAAAATCTGCTTAAAAGTTGTTGAGTTACTGATGAATGAGAGAATTGATTCCAGCATGAAGTGAAATTAAAGTTTAAGCCTGCTTTTTGAATACAGCCACTAATTTTATGTAGTTAAATTATCCTTGGATGTCGCAGAGCAGCATATGGTAGTGTATTCCCATTAGATCCTACTGCATGCCCCAGAATGCACAATCCACTTTCTTCCTGTGCACCTGGCAAGGAAATTGTTTAGAATCAATTTTTGTTACCATAAGGTTAGGCAGATATGCTAGTGAAGAAGAAAGTCTCAATTCCAGTGATGTTGGTTATGGAGCTACAGTTAGACTTTGGGCACAGTCATTAAAGTGCACACTATGTATATAAGGACCAAATCTTTGAAGATAACATAGACTGCATTCTTCTGTTTCTAGTCAGGAAAAGCTAGACACAATGCATGTATCAAAATAAAAAATGTTGGGTAAGGTAGTTTCACAATAGCTGTAAGGCTATTACATTTCATCGCACATCTATATTTTTTAGGTCCTCAAACATTTTTCTGAATGCTACTAAAAGCAAGAATCACTGAAGAATGAATTAGGATACCTGGAATATGAAAAGATCATTCTAATTCCCTAGTAAATTTAGAATATCTCAAGATGTAGGGATGGGATGGTATAGACCTACATCTGGATGATTTTTTTTTTTTTGCTGTATTTAAATTTTGCTTTTTTTTATTTTAGGGTATTATTCATTATGCACGAGATAACCGAGAAATAGAGATTTTGCTTTTCCCAGAAGTTCTTGACTATGTATCCAGAATTGACAGAGTGCTTAGTTTTCCTGGTGGATCACTTCTGTTAGCAGGATGTAGCGGAGTGGGTCGTCGGACTGTTACATCTTTAGTTAGTCATATGCATGGAGCTATTTTGATTACACCAAAGATTTCCAGAGGTTATGACATGAAACAATTCAAAAATGATCTGAAACATGTAAGTTATAATAGCTAAATAATGTGTGCTGTTCTGATTGTTTTCCAAGATCGTAGAATGCACTATATCCTGTTGACTAGACTTGCCCCACTAAATCATTGACAATTTGAAGAGTCAACTCCTTTGTCAGTACTGTTGATTCAAATGAGCCTACTCTAGTTGTGACTTATTTTAATGCAGTACAGGGAATGCATATCTAAAAGGATAATATTTTGTTACTTTCTACTGGTTTCTCTTACAATTTAGCCCTAAACTGAAGTTGAAAGCAAATCTTGATTTGAAATCTTTTATTTATTACATTCCATTTGTTACATGTTAAAATGTAACATTTTATTTGTTACATTATTAAAGTACAGTGCTACCTCGCTTAAAGAGCATAATATGTTCCACAAGATTGCTCTTTAAGCGAGTTTGCTCTTTAAGTGAAACACCATCCAAGTGAACCCCGATTTAGATGTTAAGCAATTTTTTGGTTGGTTTTTGTTGTTAAGCGAGGCAACCATTCAGAGAAAATTCTGCTCTTTAAGCGAGTTTGTCTCTAAGCCAGGCACTCTTTATGTGAGGTTTTACTGTAGTTTCATTTTCTTTGCTCCTACAAAGACTTAATTTTTTCCCCAATCAACATGCATATTTAACTATAAGAAGGTATTCTTGAAACTGAAGATGTGTATACAATTATATCTTATGTTCTATAATTAAAAGAAATAACTTCCCCTTTTCCAGGTGATGCAGCTTGCAGGAATTGAAGCTCAACATGTTGTACTGTTGCTGGAAGACTATCAGTTTGTGCAACCCACATTTCTTGAAATGGTCAACAGCTTATTGTCTTCAGGTGACAGTAGTGTCATAGATTAAAGAACTATAACATCATATTGCCCTACGCAACCAAGGACACATTTCAGTCCAGTGTGATTATCTTTGCTTTTCTGCTAAATTTCCAGGATCTTCCAATATTAGTTTGATGCAAAATATATAGTTCAGAATTTTTAAAAAAATTATAAGCAAATTTTGTTTTCATAGGAGAACTAAGCAAAACTTGCACTCATAGTTTGCTGTGGAGTCATTATCAGGTCATTATGTTTTCATACTTAAATTGTTGGATTCAAGAAACCATTAGTTAGTTACATGCTGTCAAATCAGGATTTAATTATATTGAACCTAATAGGGATTTCAAAGTAAGTGAGATATTTAAGGAATAGTTTTACCATTGAATTTCCAACGCTAAGAGTGAATTTAGACATTGGTCCTTGTAGTTCTAATACATCATCCTGTCCATTATATCACCCTGAGTACCAGTAAGAAACCCTTACTGAGCATTTAAATTTTGCTGAGAGATCACTCTTTGCTCTTTATCTGCACTGTGTCTAATAATAATATGACTGTGTGCTATCCAGTAAGTTCTGACTTAGGGTGACCCTTTTGAGGGTTTCCTAGAGCAAGAGTAGTTTGAAATAGTTTACCATTATCTTCATCTGAGGACCTGCTTGGACTCTGCTGCTTGCCTAGGACAGGGGTCAGCAAACTTGGCTCTCCAGGTGTTCTAGGACTTCAATTACCAGAAGCTCAAGTCAGTAAGCTTATCAGGGCTTCTGGGAATTGAAGTCTAAGAACATCTGAAGAGCCAAGTTTGCTGACTCTGTGCCCATGCTGGCTGGGTGTTCTGGGGTGCACTGCGGGGAACTGAATTCCCAACCTCTGGCTCTGTGACCTGATACTTAACTCACTGCATGATCCAGTCAACCCTGTGTCTACCTTGCTCTAAAGCAAAAACTGCTGCAGAATGCAGTTGACATTGGATTCCTATAGTGAAGAATATGCTAAATGTTTTGAAGAACAATGAATCAGGCTGTTTTGCTAGCTCACCTGTACTGATGTAGTTTGTGACTCTGCATAACATTCACATTTTCATTGACATCTTCTATCCAAGACTTTATTTTTCAGAACTTTTTAAAAAGGGGATTTCATTTTGTGCTTGTATATTGTACTGTGTTCGCATAAGTTCATTAATGTACATTAATCAATATTGTATAAACTTCAGTGCCCTATCTCTAGTATTACATGGTAGTATCCCAACATTAAAATTTTGATGTCGCTGACCTTGGAAAAAGAAAATAAGGTCACAGAAAATGCTGTTATCTGAGTGTAATGCATCCTTTTTAGTGTGTTTCACACTCAACAATTCAGAGTTCAGACAGTATACTGAATGGCAGTTAATTTGAATGGGCATAGAGGTTTCTGAACTCTTAAAGGAGTTTTTTAAATGGCTAGGATAATTGTTTTTTGTGTGTTGATACTTAAATATATTACTGACTTGTTTGTTTTATTTCAAACGTAAAGCTATGTAATGGAAAGAAAAAAGGCCACTGGTTTCCCCTCTTTATCTATATGTTTGAAATAAAAAACAATCAACATATTTTCAAATGTAAATAAAGAATTTCTAAAACATTCCCTAGTTTTTTCAAGGTACAATGTTCACATTAGTAATTATGTTTAATGTCACACAAATAAAGCAGACCACAATTGTTCTGGAAACAGGTGAGGTTCCTGGATTGTACACAACAGAGGAATTGGAGCCACTTCTGTCTCCTCTGAAAGATCAAGCAGCACAAGATGGATTTACAGGACCTGTTTTTAATTATTTTACGTACAGTAAGTATTTAATATTATATATGGATTTAAGGTATGAAATGGGTGTGGGGAAATATTGATACAAGAATATTTGGGGTAAAAAAAAAATCAACTAGCGCGTAGCATTCCAGAGAACATATAAGTGTTTAATATGTTGTATTATGTCATTAAATATTTATATGTCCTCTGAAATACTATGTTCTACTTGAAAGTTTGTATCCAAATATTTAGGAAATATTGGCAAAATCTATTGAACATGAAAAGAATTGTAAAATTGTTATAGCAAGTGTGTAACTGTTCCAGTGTGATCATTGGAATGTACAAGTGCTTAATTTATTTTTGCTCAAATATTGTTATTCCATCTGCTTGGATCTTGAATTTCTATCTGATGATTAAAAAACATAGTGAGTGTGATTTTACCCATGGATTGTCCCTGTTGATAAATGGATGCTAGCAGCTTTTTAAATTTCCCCCTTCTTTTTTGTTCCCCTCTGGAAATTAGTTCCAGACTACTGAGGATATTTTAAAGGGGGAATAGGATTCAAGCCATTTGCTTATATCCTGTTGCACAGTTATACAAATGGTGCAACATTTACAAGCAAATTGATATAAGTTAAGATTACTCTGTAGATACACTAGTACCCCGGATAACGTTATGATATGGTTCCACAAGTCATGACGTTGTCCGGTTTTTAGCGTTGTCCGGGGTATACTTCAAACAATGCTAAAAAAAACCTGAGAAGAGGCGCTCGCATGCACGTGAAAAGTGCGCCAGCGGGAGCCTCTTCTACCAAACGGGTATAGCAACGGGGATCACACGTCAGAGCAAGGGATCAAAGCGTGGGGTGCCACCCCCCACTTTGATCCCTTACCTTAATGTGCGATCCCCATTTCGCGCACCTGGGCAAGGGTCGGCTTTTCCGAATTTCACCTCCCCGGGGGAGGGGGGGATTCGGAAAAGCCGACTCTTGTTTAGGCGAACGAAACGGGGATTGCACGTCAAGGCAATTGCCTTGACGTGCGATCCTTGTTGCTATAGCGAGCCCGGGAAAGAGGCGGCTTGGTCCAAATCCTCACCTCCGCACAGGGGGAGGGAATTTCGGCCAAGCCGCCTCTTTCCCAAGCCGGGGAGACCCCGCGGAGAGGCGCCTCTCCTCACCCGGATCTCCCCAGCCTCGCAGCGAGCCGCTACGAGGCTGGGGAGACCCCGCGGAGAGGCGCCTCTTCTCTCCCGATGTTCCGAAAAGGTAAGAATCCTTACCCTTTCTGAACATCGGGTGGCTTGCAGGCGCGCGCGCATCGGTGGGGGTAAGGGCAGGATACGGAGGTCTCCCCCGTGTCCTGCGCTAACCCGCACCGACACGCGCCGCTCGCCCGAAGTTTCGAAAGGGTAAGGATCCTTACCCTTTCGGAACATCGGGTGGCTTGCAGGCGTGCGCGCGTCGGTGGGGGTTAGGGCAGGATACGGAGGTCTCCAACGTATCCTGTGCTAACACCCACCGACACGCGCCACTCGTCCAAAGTTTCGAATGGATAAGGATCCTTACCCTTTCGGAACATCGGGTAGCTTGCAGGCGCGCACGTGTCAGTGAGGGTTATGGCAGGATATGGAGGTCTCCCCCGTATCCTGCGCTAACCCCCACCGACGCACGCCGCTCGCCCGAAGTTTCGAAAGGGTAAGGATCCTTACCCTTTCAGAACATCGGGTGGCTTGCAGGCTCGCACGTGTCAGTGAGGGTTAGGGCAGGATACGGAGGTCTCCCCCGTATCCTGCGCTAACCCCCACCTACGCACGCCGCTCACCCGAAGTTTCGAAAGGGTAAGGATCCTTACCCTTTCAGAACATCGGGTGGCTTGCAGGCGCACACGCGTCGGTGGGGGTTAGGGCAGGATATGGAGGTCTCCCCCGTATCCTGCGCTAATCCCCACCGACGCACGCTGCGCGCCCGAAGTTTCGAAAGGGTTAGGATCCCCATACCATTTCCAAACATCGTGGGGGCGGGCACTGGGGGGGTTGGATTGGGTAGATGTTCTACCCAATCCAACTCCCCCCCCACGCATACGTTTATTCCGGATAACATTAAAAATTGCGTTATTCGATACAAGATTTTTCCGAAAAGCTTGTAACGTTATGCGGTTTTCACACTATACGGTACTCGCGTTATCCGGGGTATTACTGTACCTTAATTGCTGTCTGTTGAGTTGCATGACTCTTTATGTAACAGGTATTGTCGATGGAGATTTCTTAACTTTCAGATATTTGCTTCCAAAAATTACACCATTTGTATAACGTTGTAATAGGATTTCAGCCATTACGTTATAGGTAAAATACACAATTTGTAAGTGGAAAGGAATTTCAGAAAATACTCATTTTGCATAATAGTTAATGTATGGACTGCATAATATGTATTGCATAATAGTTAATGTATGGACTGCAGTGGCTCAAGTGGCTAAGATGCTGACTCGGAGGTGGAAGGTGAGCAGTTTGATGAGAGAATGAGTTCCTGTCTTTGTCCCAGCTCCTGCCAACCTAGCAGTTCGAAAGCAAGAAATTGCAAGGAGATAAATAGGGACCACTTCGATGGGAAGGTAACAGCATGTCTAGTCATGCCTGCCACATAACCATGGAAACATCTGCAGAAGCAGACAGTGCTGCCTCTTCGGCTTTGTAACAGAGATGAGCACTGAACCCTAGAGTCAGATATGACTGGCTTTCAAGTAAGGGAAACCTAGTTACCTTTACCTATGTACTGCATATTTCATTATTTCTCTTCAAAAATGCAACGTTGGTTGAGATCCAAAGTATTATGTACGTTATTTTTTTATGGCCTGTATAGCAACATCACACTAGGCATAAAATGATGTTGCTGGAACGAAATGTGATCCACAGCTAAACTGTACATGTGCAGAAGCATTATGCATCCACCCATTTAGGCTAAACTGTTATAGATTTCAGCCATTGTATTTTTACTACTACCTATTAATGGTCAGTATATTCAAGTCATATTAAATATAGTGTAGCCATTACTAGCAAGGTATAATTTTTTATAAGTGAATAATATTATAATGTTGCGTGTAATGTTTACTTTTTAATATATGTTGCATAACATTTAGGGATCCAGCAGAATCTTCATGTTGTGTTGATTATGGATGCTACTAACTTGAATTTCACAATAAATTGTGAAAGTAACCCTGCTCTTCATAAGAAATGTCAGGTGCTCTGGATGGAAGGCTGGTCTGAAAGCAGTATGAAAAAGGTAAGTTCAGGAATAAAATAAAGATGTATTCATTTATTTCACTTTAGTTAGAAATATCAAAGTTTCTGTTGTTTAAATCTTTATGTATTTAGGGTTGTGTTTTTTTTTTGACATTCTGTTAAATGTAGGTTAGCTTGGAAGTTGGCATAGATAACAATAAATCCTGAGACTGATCATGAAAGAATATAGAAATCTAGTCTATGTAGTTGTAGCGTTTTCTTTGTTTTGCAAATTGGTGGTACAGTAAAACCTCATATAACACTAAAACCTGGTTCCACAAGTCTTGGTGTTATATGATTTTTAGTGTTATCTGATCCTCTATGAGATCCATAGAGATACATTGTAACCACACAGGCTTTAGCGGTTGTTATCTGAAGCATCCCATAGGATCTTAATGTTATCTGATGCAATTCTTCCCCCCAGATTCCTTAATGTTATGCGATTTTCGTGTTATTCGATACTAATGTTATATGAGGTATTACTGTACTTCTCATTTGTTTACATGTCACACATGCTCCATCTGCTGGGGATACATTCTGAGACCTATCATTGATATGTGAAGCCATGAATAACAGAGAACTCTACATTTTACATTGCACACAGTGGTCTCTAGTAGCCAGGTTTGGTAACACACCATAGAAATACCTATATATTATGTGTTTCAGGGATTTTTAATTAAAGATTTTTAGACCTGCAGATAACTGAAACCCTGGATATGTGGGTGGGGTGGCCTGTATTTTATTCACAAGCACAAACATTATTTTTAACCATTTAGTACTTATTTTCCTGTTTTTAGTTCTGTTAAGTGTGGAAGTTGTGTAACTTCAACAGACACAGCACAATTACTCTGTTTTCCAATGATTTCACTACTAAAAGGTCTTTCTTATTCTAGTTGTGCAGCTCTATATGCTCATAATGTGTCTAATTTAATTGGCCCAGCTACAGAAACTGCCTAAGCTGTTAAGCTTATGATGGGTGGTGCCTGTGCAGCAGTATATCCTTGGCAAACTTCTATTACAGTGAAAATTCTTACTGACATTATTTTTATAATCTCAAATTTTCCATTTTAGATACCTGAAATGTTATTTGATGAATCAGTTGAAAAAGAAAAAAAGAAACTGTCAAATGAATACAAGAAGAAGAATTCTTGTAAGTTGACTTCTCAAATGATAGTATAGATTTCTTGCAAACTGACAAAAACATAGACACAGAAGTCTTAAATTAATTCAGTACTTATAATTGAATTGAACCATCATGCATAGAGTTCCAGGAAGAGGTTGGCTGTATAGCCAAAGTGAATTTTCTCTGCAATCAAAATAAAATAATTACATATATATTATTTATGTTTAGCCTTGTGAAAAGGAGACTGCAGGATATGATAGTACTTTTCAGATATTTCAAAGATAGTAATAAAGAGAAGGGGCAAAAACTGTTATTGATCATCTCAGAGTGTAGGACATGTAATAACTGGCTGAGACTACAGGAAGACAGAAAAAGGTTGAATATCAGGAAAAGCTTCTCAATAGAGCAGTACAACAACGGAACCAATTACTTTAGGAGGTGTTGAATGCTCCAGTACTGGAGGCATTCAAGAGGAAGTTGGACAACCATCAGTCAGATCAACTTTGATTTGGGAAATGTTTGTGGAGTTACTCTTGCAATCTGGCACATTATTATTGTTTTTGTTTTTGTTATTTGTTGTTGTTGTTGCTGTTGTTTTTATTGTTTATTATTATTATTATTATTATTATTATTATTATTATTATTATTATTATTATTATTATTATTATTATTATTATTATTATTATTATTATTATTATTATTATTATTATTATTATACTGCCCAACTCGGTTGGACCGACTCAGAGCGGTTCACAAATACATATAAAGCAGTGAGTTCATAAACATAACGTGTAAATATCAAAAATAATCAGTATCAATACCACAAAACATCAAAATATCACAACATCATTACAGCATCGAAAATTCAATATGCATCAATATCAAGAAACAATCAAATTCCAAATCTCAATCAAGTTCACACAAAGATTACAAAAACAGAAAACTAAGCAAAATAAAATAAAATTGCTAAATCCTGTGACAAGTGACAAGCCTCTCCGCCCGGCTGCAGGTGTTCCTGGCGGCGGCACGAAAAAGTCCTGCCACCATAGCGGCTCTTAAGCTCCAACCAGGGTGGAGCCCCGGGGACAGGTGGAGAGAGTCCCGGGGTTGGACGCGGCAGCAGCCTCTCCGCCCGGCCGCAGGTGCTCTTGCTGACGGTGGCGGGGTGAAAAAGTCCTGCCGCCATAGCGGCTCTTAAGTCCCAGCTCTTGCAGAAATGCTATTTTTCTGCCTTGTTATATAGGTGATTCTGAGTTCTTGAAGTCATTTTTGCTGATCCATGAATCATGTAAGCCTTTTGGAGCTACACCCAGAAGATACATGACTTTCCTTCATATGTACCGTGCCATCCATAACAGCAAAAGAACAGAGTTGATAAAAAGACAAAGCCATTTGCAGGTATGTCAGGAGCTTCTGATTTACATTATCTTTACAAAATGATGTACCTTTATGTCTTGGAATATTTATTTAAAGAGAGAGATGGAGACAGAACTCTGATTTGCTTTGGGAAATTGGGAGATAGTTACTCTGAAATAGTTAGAGTTGATTGTTTCTGTAGATTTTTCACTTTCTGAATGGTACCCATCTAATCTGCAGGCTGGAGTGGCTAAACTGAATGAAGCAAAAGCTCTTGTTGATGAACTGAACAGAAAAGCCGAAGAACAAGGCATATTACTCAGGATGAAGCAAGATGAAGCTGATGCGGCTCTCCAACAAATTACTGTTTCAATGCAGGTAATTCATCATAGAAGGTTGCAGAACCAGTAGAGGAATTTTATCCACAGAGGCTGTTTACTTTAAACCATGTTGACAGAGAAGTTCAAACAGATTTTAAAAAGGAGTAGCAAGGGAAAGAGGGGGGGGGGTTGGTTTTCTTAAATTCCCAAACTGTTTGTTTAATCCCTCATTTAAATAGCACCTACTTTCTCATAGGATGCAAGTGAGCAAAAAGCAGAAATGGAAAAAATAAAACAGAAAATAGCACAAGAAGTAGTAAAAATTGGAGAAAGAAAAACAATAATAGAGGATGAACTAAAGGAGGTTCAGGTAATCAAAATCAAAAATTACTAATTTATCTTGTTCTGTGTTTCCATGTATAAGGACAAACGAAATTTCATATAGGAATAAGCATTTTTCTCCTTGTTTTCCTTAATGTGCAATCAATCAAGAGACAATGGAAAAGATTTTTCAAATAAAAATGGGGGAAAATGTGCCTTCCCCACGGGCCCCTGCCATCACGCCCGGGGGAGGAGAAGAATGCCTGCACCTGTGGGAGGTGAGGCGAAGCGCCCGCCCGCCTTCTGAGCCCCATCATTCCGGCACAGGGGCTGATAAAAGACCTTTCAGCCATGGCAGGTTGAGGACGCTCCTGCCTTCCCCACAGGCCCCTGCCATCACGCCCGGGGGAGGAGAAGAATGCCTGCACCTGTGGGAGGTGAGGCGAAGCGCCCGCCCGCCTTCTGAGCCCCGTCATTCCGGCACAGGGGCTGATAAAAGACCTTTCAGCCACGGCAGGTTGAGGACGCTCCTGCCTTCCCCACGGGCCCCTGCCATCACGCCCGGGGGAGGAGAAGAATGCCTGCACCTGTGGGAGGTGAGGCGAAGCTCCCGCCCGCCTTCCGAGCCCCGTCATTCCGTATTGACAATGTTGATTTATGTGTGTAGTTATTCTGCTGTTTATTGCATTATATTATTGTATTTTTATGATATTTAATTGCTATTACATTACTATTATTATTTTGTTATGATATTGTTATATTTTTCATATTGGGTATGAACCGTATTGTGAATATATTGTTTACTGTCTATTTGTACTGAATATTGTTACGGACTGTATTTTGATTATATTATGTTTATATTTATTTTGTTGCGCTGTATTGTGGGATGCTGTGATTTTGTACTGTTGATCTGTTATATTGTATTGTATTCGATTTTATGTTGTAAGCCGCCCTGAGTTGGTTTTTGCCAAGTAGGGCGGCATATAAATCTAAATAATAATAATAATAATAAATAATAATAATAATAATAACTTGCCCCAAGTTACAGTAAATGCTAAAGTTGCAGGAGATACAGGAATCCTCCATGCTGTCACTAGAAATGTACAGGGCAGAAATTTTCATTTCTCTTTCTGTTTAGTTTTTCCCCAAGGGGTGTCTCTTTAGTTATTAGTTATATCTGTGATAGCGAACCTTGGCACTCCAGATATTCTTGCACTTCAATTCCCAGAAGCCCCTGTGAATCCACACAAATGAGTTTACTGCGATTCACCTGCCCCACACCACCCTCGTCGCTCCTGGAAGTGGAAGTAAAATGTGCCCGTACGGGTGCGTTTTACTTCCGCTTCCAGGAGCAATGAGGGCAGCATGGGCTGGATGAATTGCAGTAAACCCATTCGTGTGGATTCATTGGAGCTTCTGGGAAGAACATATGGAGTGCCAAGGTTCACCATCACTGAGTTATATCATGTGCCAGTCCTTTCCGTTACTGCAAAAGATGGTATTTGAGGGCATTGAGGGGATGAAAGATGAGGAAACTGTGGGGGGTGGCAGAGCTGACAGCAGGCAAGGAGGTTAATGGCAGAAGTGGCGAAAGGAGCATGAAGGGGGAAAGGGTTTGCAGTAGTGGGTTGAGGAGGAAAGTGGTTGTGCAGAAGAAGGAAGGAAAAAGCTGGGTTGGCAGGACTGGAAGTGGGTCTAAAAGGTGAATGGCAGATTCTTGGGAGATTTTAGTGAAGAACAAGGAGAAGGGAGAGTCCTCCTCCCTCTTCCTTCATCACCCTCCTCCGGTGGGGCTCAAAAAGTGCCAACTCCTACGGCAAAGAAAAAGGAAGAGGGGATTGACTGGGGCGGATAGGGCTGAGAGGTGATTTTACATACTGTACTTTTTAAAATGGAGGTCAGTGAGAAAGGAAATAAATAAAAATATGATATTTTGGGGACCCTCTCTTTGGCCTCCTAGCATCATACCTCCCTCTGCCGTACATCACCGAGCTCTTATTTTCTACTATCCCTGGAAACCTCTGTTCTGTCTGGGAGGCTGTCTCCTGAATCTTCCAAAAAGCAGTCTATAATAAATTAAGAAAAATAAACAGTTGCTTCTAAACCTCACAGTAAAGATTCTAAGCAAATACAAGTAATAATAACAATTAACTAACAATAAGCTACAACCAGCTAAGTAGTGATACTTTCAATAAAAATGCAAACCAATCTAAGTACAGGCTAAAAATCTTAACTAATACGCATAATAATTAAAGGGGAGCCAAATAAATCTATACAGAGAGCCACAGCCCAAAACGAATCATCAAAAAAATATATAAATAGTTACCTCCCTTAATTTCATCTAATTCTGGAAGGCAAAATTGTCCCCATTGTTATATTGCATTGTGTGTGATGTGATACAGTTACCAGAACAGGTCTCTTAAAGAGAGATACTCTCGCTATTAAGTTAATTAATCCACCTCCCCATCAGCCATTCCAAATCAGGATCTTTATTTTCCCTCTTCCAAATTTGTGTCCACAATCTCCTTTCAGTATTCATAACCACCAGTCTCATCTTTCTTTGTCCCTCCACCCATCTCCTAAGCCAGAGGTTCTCAACCTGTGGCCCACAGGCCAGATGTAGCCCGCAGCACCATTTCATGTGGTCCCCACTGCCTCCACCACACCAGGAAGTGCCATGAGGTGGAGGAAGGACAAAATAACCGTCCGCCCCCAGAAGCTGTCTGAGGGAGCAGGCTTAAAAAGATTGAAAACTCCTGTCCTAAGCCCTCTCTAAAGCTCTCCAACATCACACATTATCCTTCTCTGTTTTCCTCTCTGCCCCCCTCTCCTTTGCTATTTCCACTTAAACTCTTCAAAGCCATCATTGCCATTTTCAATCCTCCAATCATTCTCTAGTACCCAGGCTGATCTCTTTGATAACCCATCTTCCATCATTCTTTCTAGCTGTTCTCTCTACCTGATCTCTCCAAACATCCTAGTCACTATCCTCCATTCCACCTTTCCTCCTTCTCTCCTCCAAGTCTGTAACCATCACAATCTCTTTGCATCCATCAGCAACCCTCCTCTCTGTTCATGGATAGTAGAAAGACCGACAATTTTTGCCTCATAAGAAGTGGAGAAGAAATTAGAGAAGTTGGCAGCATACAAGGGAGAAATACTAGTTGGTAAAAAAAGCAACTAAGATGTGGAATTGGAATAACACATAAAAACTTATTAACAGGACCTTGGAATTGGTGTGTGTGTGTGTGTGTGGGGGGGGGAGATTTTGATAATTGTAGAACATCCTCTTATTCTCACATACATTTGGCTTGACGAAGGAGCACACGATCTGTTTATACCAGGAGTTCCCAACCTGTGGTCCGTGGGCCTAATAAGGCCCATGGAGCTCATTAATATGGTTCAAGGTGGCGTTTCAGCAGCCAAACCATGGTGGTTGGGAACTTCCAGTGCCTGGCAGAACTTACATCAGTGCCTGGTTTCCCAGCACGGAACCAGGAAGTTTCCAACTGCTGCGGTTTTGCTGCCAAAACACAGCAAAGAAGTGGTGAAAAAAAATCCCAAAATGGAGTAAACACGCTCCGAAAAGCCTTCCACTGCCCTGGGCAGCGGTGGAGGCTGTGCAAGAACCCACAAAAATGGTGCAATTGGCGCCGTCACTGAAAACAAGCAGTCAGCGCAGCTACGCCTCTGGCCCACACAGCTGAGTATCGGTAGCGGGAACTGGCCCCTGGCAGGAAAACGTTGGGAACCCCTGATTTATACAATCAAGTAAAATCCCATGTATCTGTTTTCAATTAAGTTTTGAAGTTATCAAAGCATTGCTGAATTATAACAAGAATAAAAGAGCTTTTTCAAAACTTACAACTTTCCTATTTATCTCTGTTTAGCCACTGGTAAATGAGGCTAAATTAGCAGTTGGAAATATTAAACCAGAATCGCTGTCAGAAATCCGCTCATTGCGTATGCCACCTGACATAATTCGAGATATTTTAGAAGGAGTCTTACGGCTGATGGGTATCTTTGATACATCATGGGTGAGCATGAAGAGGTATTGAGCTATTATTTAATTATATTCCCATCCTCTATATTAACATTTGTAACATTGACACTTGTTTTGTGAAAATACCAAATTTGTTTTCCCCTTTATTTTGAATATACTTATCTAAATATATTTTGCAGTTTCCTAGCCAAAAGAGGTGTGAGAGAAGACATTGCAACTTTTGATGCTCGAAATATTCCAAAGGAAATTCGGGAGAGCGTGGAAGAACTTTTAGCTAGAAATAAGGCATCTTTTGATCCAAAGGTAATTTTTATGTACTGTACTTTAGAAATATCAATTAAATTAATTACAAATTGGTGGCTGAAATCTGAGGAAAGGAGTGGTCACAGGATAGAGGGGAAAAGTTTTAATTACTGAAAAACGCCTCTGGGATACCTTTTGTGATAGAGGCAATTTTTGGTAACTAAAGAATTCTCCCTCCCATGGGTTCCCAATAAGGAGAAGGATTACTTTGTGTGTGTGTGTGTGGGTGGGTGGGTGGGATGTGTTAGGACTGGAAGATGAAATGTTTAGGTTTTTTAAAATTGTCTTACATTATGCAACTTAAATGAACAACATATCAGCCAGAATCTTCATTATCTTAAATTACTATTTTTTAAAAAAGATAATGCTCTGGTAAATAATGCCACATGGTTGGTGTGAAAGGAGACAATATATGTTATTATTTATTTTTATATGATGAAGTTACAAGTCTTTCAGATGCCTTACAATATTGGTTTTAAGAGAGAATATGAAAGACATCATTAGTACGTTGCTTTTCCTATGTATGTTAGTGTTATCATTAACTGCAAACCAATGGGTGGAGGTCTAGGGGTGCCATCACATCTGGGGGAGGGATGAGTTTGTACTTGTACTCTGTCTGTCGACCCCTTTGCTAATCACAAACAACAGATGCTTTTAAAATAAAATTAATTGGGGAAAGTTGGACCTAAACATGGAGCCCATGGTGTCTAGGAAGATGGTTTATTCATAAAACACCGATTAACATGCTCAAAGATTTCTTGTTTTTATTTAATTAACTAAAGCTAACACATTAGTTCTCAAAAATAATGTACAAAGATCTGTAGTCTAATCGTACCATTGTGTATGCTTATAAAAGTATGTTATTTGTAGCAGTGCATGTGAGTTGTTAAAATTGAAGCATGTATTCTCCAGAAAAATATGTATGTTCAAATGTTTCAGAATGCTAAAAGAGCCAGTATTGCAGCTGCACCCTTAGCAGCATGGGTTAAAGCAAATGTTCAGTACTCCTATGTCCTGGAACGAATTCAGCCTTTGGAAAATGAACAGGCAGGCCTGGAAGCGTAAGTAATGCAGTAAAAAAACAACAACAATGAAATGTAACCAATAATAGTTATAATGTACAAAAACTGATAACTTTGACAGGAATAATTTACAGAAGTAGATATCAAGAGTCAATATGGTATGTCTGGAAACTATACTATATTATATCTAGCATACTAAATTAGCAAAAAGTACTTGACTTCTCTAGAGTATATTAAAATATTTCCTCACCTAACTTTGTGCTAACACTTTAAATTGAGGTTGCAGTTATATACAAAATACAGTGGTACCTTGCTTAAAGAGCATAATGCGTTCCATGGGATTGTTCTTTAAGCGAGTTTGCTCTTTAAGCGAAACACCATTGTAAGTGACCAATTGTGACTTCTGGCGGGGGGATTGTGAAATCCGATTTATTTGCTAAGCAAGCTTTTGGTTGGTCTTATTTGTTAAGCGAGGTGACCATTCAGAGAAAATTCTGCTCTTTAAGTGAGTTACTCTCTGAGCGAGGCACTCTTTCTGCTAGGTTTTACTGTAAGTGGAGGGCCTGCAGATTTTTAAACTTGCTGAGAAAATAATCGCCTGTCATTAAGAGCTCAGTACCAAATATATTTGTCTAAATCTTTCCCTTCTCAGAATGCTCAGTTTGTAAATTATTGTGAGTGCTGCTTTTACATGCTTTAATAATACATATCCTTGCAGAGAAATTGTTCATTTTTAGTGAGTAAACCTGTCTCACAAGTATAGAAATATATTTATACTTTGTGTTGTACATCCGTTTATTTATTGAAGTATTTAAAAGATCTGTGAAGGCAGCCTAGCACAGTGATGGCGAACCTTGGCACTCCAGGTGTTTTTGAACTTCAGTTCCCAGAAGCCTTTATCAGGAGGAGTGCTGACTTGGGCTTTTGGGAATTGAAGTCCAAGAACGTTCACCTCAAGTGCCAAGGTTCACCATCACTGGTTTAGCAGATTGCTGTTCTTACCTGAAACATAACTAACCATACAGATTTTCTGCATGCATTTGCAAGTCTGTAAACTGTAATCTGTTAGCATCAGAATCAAGATGATCTGAGGTTCATGTCTTAAATTGATGTTTTCAGTACACAAATATGTATCTTGTATCTATACTGCTGCAACTGGTTGGAGATACTTTACCCCTGATCATTTGCATACTTTGATTATTTTAGAAATCTCAGGAAAACTGAAGAAAGAAAGAAAAAGCTGGAAGACTTGGTTAATTCTGTTGGCCAAAAAGTGGCAGAATTAAAGGATAAGTATGTATTTTGTGTTCAGGTGCTCCTGATGTTTTTGTATATTTTAAACATTTTCTGAGCATCTGGAGGTTAGACAGGTTCTGTGGTTCTGTTGGCCATTTTTAAAACTTTTCCCAGTTGTTTTAGAATTGCACCTGGTGAACAACCATAATGCCCCATGATTTTGTAATTCCCTCCCCACCCCCTCAGAAATAGCAGATTATATTCTTTGGAAGTGAAATTTGTCATAAAAACAAATCTCTTTTCATATTAATTTTAGGCCTTTTAAGCATATAATATATTTGGGATCAGGGCAGAGCTTTGAAATAACATGTCAATTTTACATGTCTATTTATTTATTTATTTATTTATTTATTTATTTATTTCATTCGTACCCTGCCCTCCTCCAAAGACTCAGGGTGGCTTTACAACTAAAAACAATTAAAACACATACATAAAAATTAAAATTCAAGTTAAAACACCAAGGAGAGAGGTGGGATATTTAAACGAGCCAGGCGACCGAGTTGGCTGTCTGGCCCACTCCCCACACATGCCCCGCCAGCCAGGTCTTCACTCCTTTCCTAAAGGGCAGCAACTCTGTCTGGAGGCATAACTCTGTTGGCAGGAGGTTTATATGAATATGAGGCATGATGCAAACAATTTAAAGAGAAACATATTGAAAGTAATGTTCTTAACCACAAACATTTTCAAAATGCTGTTTTCTCAAGATGAAATGCTGTCAGGTCCTGACAATGCATTCCTTCCACTTAATGCAAAAGGGGAGTTTTCTAGGTTAATTAACACATGATTCCTAATTTCTAAGGCTGAGCAGATGTTTAAAATGGTAAACTTTACTCCAGGAGCTTCAGGGTGATTTTATTTGCAGTTTGCAAGTAGAAAAAATAAGAAGGAATCCTATGGGCCCTTTGCAACTAGCTGGCTATACTTTGTCCATCCCTGGTGTACCTGCATTTGATTTTTTTAAATTATAGCTAATGCAACTTTTTAAAAAAATCATATATAATTATGCACCTGCTGGTTGAGAGCCTTTTGGGGTGCCAGGGCTTGAGCGGTCTAATTAGGCAATGTGACACATCTTTTGTCAATGTTAGGCTGGGACTAAAATGCAGCAAAGTGTCCTCCATCAGATCCCATGGGCCAGGTGAAAGCAGAGGGCACACGTCATGGTCTGCCTAGCTAGCAGATGACATAATATCTGGATGGCTAAAAAACCACGCATGCAAATGGACTTGATTTCTCAACTCCATTTGCATGTGCAGAATGTCATCACAGAGAAGTCTACCAGTGTATGGACTCCTCACTGAATAGCAACTCCAAGTTATCCAAGTTAATTATGCATTCTCTTTGAAAAGAAAATGAATTTGAACTGTTCTTTTGTTGTTAAACCTCTCTTAAAAGTACAATTGTTTATAGGTTTCAGGCCAGAACAAGTGAGGCAGCAAAGCTTGAAGCAGAAGTTGCTAAAGCACAGGAGACGGTGAAAGCTGCAGAAATCTTGATTAAGCAGCTTGATAGGGAACATAAAAGATGGAATGTACAGGTTGGTGATTGAATATTCATTAAAAAGTACACAGCTGCCATCTTCCTCAAAACCATTTTTATATTGAAAAAGTGTCTATCTGCTTTGTATTCCTAATTCGTTACCTTTTTTTCCCTTCTGGTACTCATAAATTATCCCTGTTTAGACATTCTATGTTGCATTAACATACTGCTCCAATTCTATAACTGAGAAAATAAGATTAAGATTTCATGCCTCTATTTACAAAGATAGTAGTTATGGAATATCCTATTCTTATCCAGAATGGAGAATGAGAAGATAGAACAGCCATTCAATTTCTTTTTCAAGTGATCTGCAAACATTTCAGTTTAAAATGAGAAAGGAAACATGTCATGCCTATGTCTGCTTGCAATATTTTTACAGACTGTCAGACATTTAAGTGAAAATTGTATATGGGAAATTAATAAAAATGTACAGATTATTCAACATGTATATTTGGTGGTTGTCTCTGAAAATGAGACGTATGGCCAAGTTGCTTCTTGTGGAACTATATTGCTGTTTAGCAGTACAACCATAAAATGGATAAAAAGCTATGCTAAGTTTACAAAATATTTTTTAAAAGGAAAGTCTGTTCTTTTTAGGTTTCAGAGATAACAGATGAATTAAATACACTGCCAAGGAGAGCCCAACTGTCTGCTGCTTTTATAACTTACCTTTCTGCTGCACCAGAAGATCAAAGAAAAACAAGTCTGGATTCATGGATAAAATCAGCAAACCTGGAAAGTAAATATGCTTTTAAAAAAGAAGAAGAAGAGGGGGGGGATTGTAATATATGCTTCAGCATTCACAGCCTATTTCTTTATACAGGAAGATGTAGTTTGACTCAGGATACATAAATTTCATTTTAGTCATCTTCTCTACATCAGTAGATAAAAACAATTTTCCAATCCTCTCCAATTAGATTTGGAATGAAATAATACCATAATTAAGGTAGATTTAATAGAAACAAAGGGGATATCCAGGAACAAAAAGAAAGGGGTTTTCCTTAACTATGGTGTGTTACCATACACCAGTAGTAGTGAATCTGTGGCACATGTGCCACAGGGAGCACTTAGAGCCCTCTCTATGGGCACACACACTGTCGCCCCAGCACAGAGTTTGCCCCACCCCTCTGCCCAGCTGTTCAGTGGTAGTGCTTCCTCCCTCCCCTGTGGGGCTGCAGTTTGGGCACTTGGTCTCTAAAAGGTTCGCCATCACTGCCATACACAGTCTTGGTTAGGATGGATTACTGAGATGATTACAAGTTTAACTATGTAAAGCCTGTGCCCCTGTCTTCAGAAATATAGGTGTACATTTGCCTGTAATCTACTTTGTCCAGGAGGAAAACCCCCACATATTTAAATCTTCATCTTTTCTGGATGGTTGACTGGAAGCATATCAACTAGTCTTGTAGATATGAATAGTTCCTTGCACAGAGATTCCAGTTCTTTTAATTGCTAGGTAGAAAATGTGATATGGCCTTAGGAAATAGCTTTTATAATTTACAGCTCACAAGAATTTAGCATATCTGTCCTTTTGCAGAGCCTGTGTGAAACAAATTCCCCCAGATGAATTTAAGATAGCAGACTGACTACAGATAAAAATAACATGTCTGTCAGAGGACAGAATTAGAAAGAATAAATCTCTTACCTAAAACTAATTTAGTCACCTCTAATAGATTGATGACTCATTTGAGTCAGTTCTGTCCCTTAAGAAAGATTTCCTGCAGCATCAAAATTATTATTGAGCTGAAAATTAGTGAAATCTTGTTTTGAATTTGTTTTATTTAGATAGTAGGATAAAGCTATTTATTACTGCAAAATTTTGTGCTTGTTTTTAATGATAATCACTGTTATATCCAGAAAAACAAAGCTGTTTGTTTCAGCTTCCTTTACATAAAGTAAAGCTTTCACAAAACAAAGATAATGAGGTTCAAATGAGTTTTTTCCAGACAGTTTTTGTGTTTGCCTTCAATCCAGAAATAAAAATCATTTTATAGGAGTATGTAATCTTGAAAGCATGGGTCGAACAACTAACCTAATCTGGCCACAGTGTTTGTATTAGCAGTGACTTCCTATTATTATTATTATTATTATTTTGGGGGGATAAGCACCATATTTCCCCCCTCAAAATGTTTAGACATGATTTCCCAGCAATACCCACACCTGTATGCTGAGGGTCTGAAGAATAGACATTCCTTCTTATGTGGGCAGGAATACTTGGTAATCTGGGTTCTTATTGTTATGTAGAGCCTACAGGTAAAGAAAAACTCTTTTTTCTCCAGATTCTTCAGTTATTTGAAGAAAAGTGAGGATCAGGGCTTGTTGCTCTAGTCCATTGTCCTGCCTCTCATAATTGCTGTTTCATATTCCTCATGTATTTTGGGACCCTGTTGTAGAAACGTTGTAATCCATGAAGAGTATAGAGATAAAAAATCCTACAGCAAATCCCAGTAACAAAATGATAAAAATTGTATGAATGTTAAATTAGAACACGTGGGGCAAAGGGTGTCCCTCAAATATGCTTCAACTGCAATTGTCATCAGCCCTAGCTAACATAACCATTAGTGAGAAATTCTTAGAGTTATAGTTTAACATCATCTGGTGGACTGTGTTTTGCTCATCCATGTTCTAGGTACTTACTTGGTAGATCTGTGATTCACACATCAGGTTGATGTGGCAGATCAAAACATTGTCTTCCACTGTTTCCGATCCCATGCCAGTCTTACCCAGGGCCTCAGGAACTTTGCCCTGAACTGGTCTTCCCATCTGGTTGCTGGTCTTTCTAGTGGTCATTTTATGTCAAGTGATACCCATTCTGTGATAGCTTTTGTCCACCTGCCATCTTTGAAGTGGCACACATGCCCAGCCCACAGATGCCTCACAATCTCAATCAACGTTTACGCTTGTTTTGCTCCTGATTTTATATGCATTTCTAGATATTAATCCAATTGCAGAAAAATCTTATAAATGTAATATATGACAGTTTTAGTAACTTCAAAAGAATTCAGGGAAGTATTTTCTGTGTCCTAGAGTTTGATCTTAGGCGATTCCTATGCACAGAGAGTGAGCAGTTAATCTGGAAAAGTGAAGGTCTGCCATCTGATGATTTGTCAATAGAAAATGCCCTGGTTATCTTGCAGGTAAATTGTATTGCTTTGCATTATTTGTGAATGCATGGCTATGTAGAAAAATAGTGCATTCCTATTGGTGTATTATATCCAGTGTCCATAGCAGTCATTGCTGTATTGATTTCTTATAGTTGACCTGTGAAGAACGTGGCTGCCTTATTGTCATAAATGCTTGCATATTTCTAACATTTGTAGGTCATAGAAATCCTTGCCTTATTGATTACCTTTTAACTTATCATATCTTAATTTTATTATTTTTGACAGCTGGGTGGAGGAGAGTTAAACTGTAAATTCTTATATCTTCACAATTTCTTTTTAAAAACCCACATGATTTAAACTTAACTATATCTCTTACACTTTTTTGCTTTCACTTTGACAGAGTAAAGTTTGCCCATTTCTGATAGATCCTTCTTCTAGAGCTACAGAATGGTTGAAAACACATTTGAAAGAGTCACGCTTGGAAATCATCAACCAACAGGTCAGATTTAAGTTCTGTTCTTTGTTATTGGAAAAGGAAGCTTTTAATTATCATTTTAGCTAAAACAAATTATAAAGATTGAGGACAGTTTCTAAATTGCATGATTTACTATATGCACTAGAGAGACAACAGTATCACCCTCCTGTTTGGTCAAAAATCCTTGTAAAACCTTCTCAAAACCTGTTGGGTTGTGGGGACCCCAGTACACTGACACAATTCCAAATCTGTCCCTCTCCCAACTCCACATGTAGGCATAATTCCAAATCTATCCATCTCCCACTGGCTAGGTGGACCATGACATGTGGCCTCTATCTTGCCTAATGACAATGCCCAATGGAGAACACATTGAAAAGAGATGGGCAACACTGCCTAGTTCAGTGATGGCGAAACTTGGCACTCCAGGTATTCTTAAACTTCAATTCCCAGAAGCCCTGATCAGCAGGAGTGCTATCTTGGGCTTCTAGGAATTGAAGTCCAAGAACACCTGGAGTGCCAAGGTTCACCATTACTGGCCTAGTTAGACCGCTCAAGCCCCTGCACCCTGACAAGGCTCACACCTAGCAGGGAGATTGTAAGCTATAGAAGTATAAATGCTATAAATAAATAAATAGTACTGAACTAGGCTGATAGATATTTGTGAAATTTTGCTTCCAAAGGATGCCAATTTCATTAATGCTCTTGAATTGGCTGTGCGGTTTGGGAAGACCCTGATAATACAGGAAATGGATGGAGTAGAGCCTGTGCTTTATCCCCTGCTCAGAAAGGACCTTGTTGCACAAGGTAAGGTTATGACTCAAAATGTGACAGATGCAAGAAGATATTGTTTTATTCTTCAGAATAAAAGAAAAATCAGTGAACCATTCAGAAGCATCATTGTTCCTTGGTATCATTCTAAAATGTCCTTTCCTCCAACCAGTCTCTTTTCTCTCTCTGTCCACTCATCTCTATCAGGCAACAGGGACTTTTCTTTCTCTCCCTTTCCACCTCCTCAACATTTTGAGTGTTTAGGTGAACTGGATCTATGCCAGGTATGTTTCTTCATGCCATGCTTCTGGTCTGTATGGAGTCACCTGCTGGCTCTCTGCAAAAATGGATATGTGAAACAGGTTCTTTTATGTTAATTACAGCAGGAGTCCCCAACCATTTTTGCACCACAGACCAGTTTCATGCTAAACAATTTTTCAATGGACCAATATCACACTGCATACAGGTGGGGGGTGGGGTGGGCAAAGCCCTGCCAAAGTTAAGCAATGTGGAGGAGGGCCCCAGCAACCTGCCTATCTGCTGCATCTGAAGCCTGTGCTCTCATTTTGTTCAGAGGGCAGAAGGCTGCTGCTTCTTTTGTGTCCTGATCAAAGCCTTTACTGCCAAAATGAAGCCACTTTCTTTGTCTTGTCATTGGCCAAACAGAAGTCCTCATCGGGCAGAAGGCTGCCATCGGTGTTCTCAGTGCTACCCACCCCTGCGGCCTGGTTCTGGACAGCCCGTGGGCTGTTATTGGTCTGCGGCCTGGTGTTTGGAGACTTCTGTATTAGAGAACTCTTGCAGAAGTTCTAAAGAAAAAAACTGTTGGAGATGATATGAATTGTATTCCAAAACTAATGCAGAATGGCAGGTTGCCTAATTCTGTACTGAACAATCATTAGAATTTTAGAAATCAGGTGAGAGTAGCAACTGGTTCATCTGTTCAATTTCTCGCACCTCTCAATTGCCTATGGACATAGAAAAATTTATATTCATTTAGAACAATATCATATTTTTTTAAAAAAGTATAGTATCTAAGGTCATTTTTCCAAAATCTCCTTATTTTAGAGTTAATACTTGGGTTTATTTGCTTCCTATTTTGCATGCATTGTTTTAGCACAGTGCCTTTCCCTTTCCTACAGGGCCACGCTATGTTGTGCAGATAGGTGACAAAATAATAGATTATAATGAAGAATTTTGCCTGTTTCTGTCAACGCGAAACCCAAATCCTCACATCCCACCTGATGCAGCTTCTATTGTAACAGAAGTTAACTTTACAATAACACGAAGTGGTTTAAGGGGACAGGTGAGTGCTGCTCTTGTACTAGTTTCCATTTTAATCCATGGATATGGAGTTTTATACCATTTGTGGGACATCCTGATTTACTGGATGTAATTAGAATTAAACTTGGATGTCACAGGACAGTGATGGTGAACCTTTTAGAGACTGAGTGTCCAAGGAGGAGGAGGTGATGAGTGGGCAGACACTGCATGTGCCCAGACACCCATGTGATGTCACCGGTGTGCCTCTGATAAAGTCATGTGGATATGCCTATCCCCAGGTGCTCCTGCCCCCCTGAGGGTTTCTGACCCCCTCCCCCGTGGATGATCCCAACCCCCTACGGGTATACTTGACCCCACTATGGATGCTCCTGACACCCCCCCCCCCCGGTGTACCCGTCTCCTAGGATGGATGGGTAGTGGGTGTCCGGTCAATTCACCTTGCCCTGCCACTGCCTCCTGGGCAGGATTTCAACCTCCCCTCTCGCCTCCCAATTGGTAGAGAGAGAGGTGCTGGGGAAGTGGCACCAGCTAGACTGGGCGGGGCAGGGCTTCTCGACATCACGCATTCCAACAGAGAGGCCTCTTCTCGACATCATGCATTCCAACAGAGAGGCCTTGACATCACGCATTCCAACAGAGAGGCCTCTGCGTGCCACCTCTGGCATGCCTGCCATAGGTTCACCATCACTGGCATAGGAGAAGGCATCAACTGGCAGGAGACTGCAGGGAATGTGGGAATTAGCAGTTGTTTGGAAGTTATTTGAAGTATTTACAATCCTTGTGTTACTCTGTTCTGCCTTATATTTCAGCTTTTAGCTTTGACAATCCAGCATGAAAAGCCAGATTTAGAAGAACAGAAGACAAAACTGTTACAACAGGAAGAAGATAAAAAGATACAGTTAGCAAAACTTGAAGATTCACTTTTGGAGGTAATATTGACATATACAGCTTCATGTTTTAAAGCTATTTCAGTTAATGATGCAGCCCTGTTTATTCATTGAGAACTAAGTCCCTCTAAGCTCAATATGTGCTGACAGAGTTTTGACATGTAGTGACTCTTTTCCTGGTTTTCTAGGTACAGTTGTACCTCGCTTAAAGAGCATAATGCGTTCCACAGGATTGCTCTTTAAGCGAGTTTGTTCTTTAAGCGAAACACCATTGTAAATGACCAATTGTGGGAGGGATTGCGAACCCCGATTTATTTGTTAAGCGAGTTTTTGATTGGTTTTATTTGTTAAGCGAAGCGACCATTCAGAGAAAATTCTGCTCTTTAAGCGAGTTACTCTTTAAGCGAAACGCTCTTTATGCGAGGTTTGACTGTACAGTAATACTTTGCATAACGAATTTATTTATTTATTTATTTATTGTTCATATTTAGTACCCTGCCCCAATCGGGTAGACCCGACTTCATTCTACGAGGCTGCTCGCTATGCAAGTTTTTCGCTATGCAAGTCAGACTCGCATAGCGAAAATTCCTATGGAAAAACTCGCATAACGAGCTTTTTTAAGGGAGAAACTCACATAGTGAATTTTTTTTGTTATGCAAGTTTTCCCCATAGAAACGCTCATCATGCGAGTTTTCTATAGTGAAAGTCCGACTCTCCTAGCGAGTATTTCCCCCCATAGGGAATATTTCCCCCCAATATGCGAGCGTTTCCATAGTGGAAGTCTGACTTGCATTGCGAAAATTTTCGTTATGCGAGATGGATCACTTTTTGAAAAACCCACTCGTTATGCGAGTTTTTCGTAAAGCGAAACACTCGTTAACCAAGGTTTGACTGTATACAATACTCAGAAGTGGTTTACCATCCCCTTCTTACTTCATAGTAACTATAGAATTGGAATTTGTGTACAGTGGAACTCTGACATACAAACAGTTCGACTTACAAAAAAATTCAACATACAAATAGAAATCCTGGCTACAAAAAAAATTGACATACAAATTTTTAATAGGAAAAATTTGACATACAAAAAAAAATACGGTGACATCTAGTGGCCTCTTCTGGGTAATCCAGAGTGTTTTCAACATACAGTACAAAATTTTTCGACATACAAATAACCTTGTAGAATGGGGAAAAAATTGTATGTAGAGGTTTTACTATATTAATAGCAATAATGAGAATTAGAGATTGCCATTTTTAGGAATATTTTTAATTAACACATTACTATAAGTTCTTTTGGGCACTTTTGAAGTGAAGTATGGATTGCATGTTACAGGAAAGGAAAATAGATGCAGCTTAATCACAAGACAAGCAAAAACTTTTTAAGTAAATTGCCGTATGGGGAAAATGCATAAGCCAAATGGGAATCTATAGGTATGGAAATGCTGCTTGAATCCTCTGAAACTTTTGCAGCTTATTTAGATTATGTAGAAGCATGGTGAGAGGGAAAATATGCCTATCTCATTCATAAGTGTTTTTCTTGCTTGAGACCTTCATTCTTAATGCTTACATAAGGAACCTTCAGGTTGCAATGTGTACTTCTAGTATACATAGAACAAGACCTTTTCAGCAGCATCTCATTGTGGCACCATCTTGTAAAATTATCGTCTCTTTTGCAATTCACATTATTAGTACATCATTACTGAGACACTTGTTTAAATGTACATATAAATATTGTTGTTGTTTGTGAGGTGTTGTTTCTTTTAATTAATAAGCTACCCAGACTTATGTTTAATAAATAGCATAGAGAAAGAACAAAGACAGATTACAGGGAAGTAATAGTGAAATCAGTGATCTGGACTTGAAAAAGGGTTTGGAGTAAAGGAACTACAAATAACTTACTATTCAACCTTACAGGAAAACGGGTAGACTGACATTCTGGTTCCAGTCCTTAGATATTAAACTTTGAGACATTCACAGACGAATGTAGGGTTTAATTACTTGCATTTACTTGATATAATATACTGGACAGCAAAAATCAGTGTTCTATTGGACTTAACATCATATCCAAATGAAAATACAGTAAAACCGACTTACATAATGATTTTTGCACTAAAACCATGTCCAGATTTACATAAATGTCCCAATTAACATAACACATTTTCCCGTAATAAGTAGTAGTAGTATTAGTAATTTCCTATGGGTTTGCTTCGAGTTATGTAAATATTCATTATTCCTGTGGGTTTGCTTTGAGTTAAGTAAAAACGCTTTACATAAAAACCTACGGAACAGACTTTTTACATAAGTAGGGTTTTTACTGTAGTGGGTTTTATTTCTATGTACATTGTGACAAATGGCAGGACAAATATAAATAAATGCATCTTACTGTGGTCAGTGTTTGGTAGGTAAAGGTTGCCCTTGCTCGAAAGCCAACCGTATCTGACTCTAAGGTTCCGTGATCATTTCTGTTTATAGCCAAAGAGACAGCACTGTCTGCATCTGCAGACATTTCCATGAATATGCTGTTTACCTTCCCACCGAAGTGGTTCCTATTTATCTACTTGCAATTTATTGCTTTCAAACTTCTAGGTGGCAGGAGCTGGGACAGAGACTGAAGCTCACTCCATCATGCAGTATTCGGGTCTCGAAGTGCTGACCTTCTAGTCATTAAAATCAGCATCTTAATCACTAAGCCACTGCAGTCCCTGTTAGGTACTCCCTACCAAATATGTCTTACTATGGAACTAGAGCCTTCTCTGCTTAATGTTCTTGTCTTCTTAGTAAAGCCCTGTTATTATGCCTAAAAGTATAGAAGACTACTAAATGGTTGTGGAGGGTGTAGAAAGGCACAGAACAATCTTCACAACCCCCCTCACTCATAAAGTAAAATAGATTTTAATGGGTTCTCTATGAAATACACTTGCAGTGCCCCCATCTAATCATAGGAGTGCTATGAGCTCATTCAACTAAATATACTTAAAAGTGCATCTGCAGGCCTTTGCACTGAATACACAAAAGTCTTTCCTATTTTTGAGCGGGGTGGGAAGGGCTTCTCTTCTGTTTGCCTTTCTGTCCTTCACCCTGAACTTAACATGCTGTGCTTTGAAGCACTAAACTTGAATAGAACAGATTTGTGTTTAAGATTGCAACTGATATGAATTCAAGATATTCATAGTATGAGTTCAAAATATTCATAGTATGAGTTCAAAATATTCATAATATGAAAGTTCAAAGTATCCATATTATGAAAATTCAATGCTTAAAATTACAGTAGTACTGTATACGATTTTAAAAGCCCTTTTAATTCATGCTTTGTTGCATGAAAAATTTTGCTTTTATGGCTGAATGCTACTTTGTCTGAAAATTATTATTTTCAAAAGTAATTGGAATGGAAAACACTCTTCAGGTTGATGGTGTTTTATATTCTTCAGTAAAGGCTACTATAACTGATACATTTGCAAACATAAACTGTGTAAGACCGATAATACTAGAGGTCTTTCCCCCCTCTTATATTTAAAGTTTCTTAGCCATACATCATTGTAGTGAATTAATAATCCTGTCTATACATGATGGATTTTTAAAAGATTGCCTAGGAGATCAGAATGGCGGTATTACTATAACATTTCATTAACTATGCCAGTATATATTCTGACATTGTTGTAGATTCTCTGGTCAAATCCCATCTGTTTAATTTTGACTTTTTCTCTCAAGCAACTATGTGGAATTTTACAGATGTAATGTAAAAACCCAGATTTAGAAATAGTTAGGTTAAAGAGCAACTCTGATTTAATGTGATTTTAAAATGAGCTCAGAATAGATGTAGGAAAAGTAATGGTTCAGCACATATAATTTTGATTTAATCTGGGATACTGATTGTTGCATGTACTTCTGAAATCAGGAAGAAGGGGGCAATTAGTGAGATGTACAACCGACAGGGGGTGCATTCTCACATCAAGTCCCTCAGGTCTGTTCAGTCAGACTCAGATTTTTGACATGTTAAGTTTTCAAGAACCATGAAGCAGATTTAGAGCAATATTCAGTTATCTATGTCTGTGGATAGAACAGTAGACTCCAGTAGATTGAGAGGAAAATATTCCCTTCTCCACCCCCCTGGACAAGCTTTGGAGGATAAATACTTTCTGGAGCTGGGGGTTGGGCTTTATGGAGGACTGCAGGGGCAGGGAGGCAAGGTTTAATAAGTTTCCCCCCATGAAACATTGGAATTAGCTTATAGAAATTATTGTTACTGACTCAAGGTTTAAAATATCATTACAGTGGTGCCTCGCTTAAAGAGCATAATGTGTTCCACAGGATTGCTCTTTAAGCGAGTTTGCTCTTTAAGCGAAACACCTTTGTAAGTGACCGATTGTGGGGGGTACTGCAAACCCCGATTTATTTGTTAAGCTAGTTTTTGGTTTTATTTGTTAAGCGAAGCAAACATTCAGAGAAAATTCTGCTCTTTAAGCGAGTTACTCTTTATGCAAAACGCTCTTTATGCGAGGTTTGAGTGTATTTACTCTTCATATCTGTTTCACTGTGTTCCTAAAATAAACTCCCTGAAATAGTCCACTTATAAAGAAGATTTTTTTTTTAAACAGACTCTTGCAACCTCTCAGGGAAATATACTTGAAAATAAAGATCTGATTGAATCACTGAATCAGACTAAGGCAAGTAGTGCCCTTATCCAGGAATCACTTGTTGAGTTTCAGAGACTTCAGATTTCTCTTGATCAGGTAAGATGGCTTTTTAAAAACATTTTAATTGCAAGTATATTTACTAAGTAGTATCTTTTATTATTGTTCTTGTTTGATTAATCTGCCTCAATATTTGATTCTTCTGTCTGTTAATAACTTTCACCCTAATTATTTTGTTTCTTATTTTGGAAATCCATAACACTAGTAATGAACATGCATTGGGCACAATCCAGTCTAACAGTGCTTTATGATCCATCCAGAGTAATTTAAATGAACATCCCAAAATATGGAATAAATGCAGCACTTTGGGCATCTCCAGTTTTTCACTGTCTTTTCATTGATGGGCATAGTTTTGCTATGCTCCTGGGATGAATGTATGCTTAGCTGTAGTAGAGTGTGAAAACTAGCCTGGTTAGAACTGTGTTTACAAACCAGTTGTTTTACAGTATTTACATTGAAACTAACCATGCTCCTAGGTTTTCAGTTAACATCTGCAGTGTATTAATTAAAGGGTTTGTGTGTATGTGTGTATCTAGTGGGCGTCTTTAGCTTGTTGTTCCTGGAACAAAAAAAAATTACACAGCAAATCACAGATGGCTTTTGAGGTCAGGTTTTCCAAAGTGGTTTGCCTTAATTACGGTAACGCACTAAATAACAGATAAATATTACCCATGCCGTTATTTCTCATTTCTTTACTGAATAGAAAGCTCACTTTAGTTTCCTCTGTTATTGATCCATTCCTGCCTCTCTTTCTGCTTCATAATTAAGCAATATGACAAATATGTTGTTTGGGATTTTTTTTATCAAGCTTTGTATGTTGGCTCTAGCTATTCATCTACTTAGCTGGCAAGACCAGACTTCTTTGTCAGTCTGCTTCTGATGGCAGTTCTAAAACCACTATCCAAATTTGGGGGATTCTGCAGAACAGGGTAGGTTGTGCCTCAGGAGAAAAAAAAGAATTCTCCCAAGTCAGGGCAGAGCCACCTTGTGGTATTCTTCCTTCCTTTCATGCCATAGACCAGTGTTCTCAACCTGTGGTCTGTGAACCCTTGGGGGCAAGGTTGAGAATCCTTGCCATAGACCAGTGATGGCTGGCACTCCAGGCGTTCTTGAACTTCAATTCTCATAAGCCCTGATCAGCAGGTTTGCTGATAGGGCTTCTGGGAATTGAAGTCCAAGAACACCTGGAGTGCCAAGGCTAGCCATCACTGTTATAGACTATTCTATTCAGTTTGTGCTTCCAATTTTCTGCAGGGAACTTGGAGGAGGAAAGCTTGAAAGTCTGATTCCTTCAACCTAATCAAACAAATCACATAAATCTGTCAAACAAAACTAAACAAAAGCAAATTCAACAAAATAAAGAAGACAAAAACATTGTGACACTTTAAGGACTAACAGCTATACTTTAATGTATGGCTCTTTTGACCCCCACCTCTCTCCCTGTTATCTGTTTAGCTTTTTAATCTTTTTAACTTTTATTTTTTTAAAACCTTTAAATGTGTTTTAATTGTGTTTTTTTAATTTTTGTAAGCTGCCCTGAGTCTTTGGATGAGAGCGGGATATAAATGCGATTAATAAATAAATAAATAAAACTTCTGTGGATCCACTTCATCAGACATAAGAGTGAGACTGCATGGCAAGAATCGATACCTTTATATTTCCCCCCAATATGAAGAGACAATAGTTACTTGATAGATAAAAGTTTTAAATTGTATGAGTCAATGTGGCATTTCGCATCTATTCTAGTAATGACTTAAACCCCCTGTTTGATTTTCAGTTCTTTTGAAGCTTTGTTCTTTGAAGCTTGCTCTGCAAAGATGGTTGTGGTTAGTTGTGAAGGAACCTTGGCTGTGAAAAATAACAACATAATTATTGTAGTGTTATACATTTGATAAAGGATTAGGAACAATCAACTAATATTTAATCTATTGAAATGGGTAATAAACATATGTATATATTTTATCTTGGATGTCTCGCTCAGTATCTTTGTCCTATATTTTTTGTTGTCCAGAATGACAATTTTTCAATACCAGTACATTGAAATGATTTGAAACAGGTTTCTGTATATTGTTGTTGTTCAGTCGCACAGTCGATTCTGACCCTCCGCAACCCCATGGACCACCATCCGCCAGGCACTTCTGTCCTCCCCTCAGCCCACCCAGCTCTGCCCCCACTGCATCCACAATGCCATCTAGCCATCTCATCCTTGGCCGCCCCCTTTTTCTTTTGACCTCCACCTTTCCCAGCATCAATGGCCTTCTCAAGTGAATCCTCTCTTCTCATTTGATGTCCAAAGTACCTCAGCTTCATCTTTACAATTTGACCTTCTAGGGAGCAGTCAGGTTTGATTTCTTCTAAGATTGATCTGTTTGTTCTCCTTGCTGTCCATGGGACTCTCAAAACTCTCATCCAACACCACATCTCAAAGGCATCTATTCTTCTGCGCTCAGCTTTCCTAATGGTCCAGCTCTCACAGCCATACATTGCCACCGGGAACACCATTGCTTTGACTATACGAATTTTTGTTTGCAATTTGATGTCTCTACTTTTCACTATGCTCCCCAGATTTCTCATCGCTTGCCTCCCAAGAATCAGTCGCCTTTTTATTTCATGGCTGCAATCCCCATCTGTGGTGAGCTTTGATCCCAAGAAAGTAAAATCTGTCACTGCCTCTACTTCTTCTCCATCTATTTTCCAGGTACTGATAGGGCCTGTTGCCATGATCTTTGTTTTCTTTATATTGAGTCTCAAGCCAGCCTTTTCACTCTCTTCTTTCAACCTAATCAGGAGCTTCTTTTGGTCTTCCTCACTTTCTGCCATTAGGATGGTATCATCTGCTTATCTCAAATTGTTGATGTTTCTCCCAGCAATTTTGATCCCAAATTGTGATTCCTCCATCCCTGCATTGCGCATTATGTGCTCTGTGTATAAGTTGAATAAGCAGGGTGACAAAATGCAGCCTTGTCTTACTCCCTTTCCTATTCCAAACCACTCCGTCATTCCATATTCTGTCCTAACTGTTGCTTCTTGTTTCATGTACAGATTTCTCATGAGGCATATAAGGTGTTCCGGTATTCCCATCTCTTTAATTACTTGCCACATTTTGTTGTGGTCAACACAGTCAAAGGCCTTAGTGTAATCAATGAAACAGAAGTAGACTTTTTTTCTGATATTCCTTTGTTTTTTCCATGATCCATCTTATGTTGGCGATGTGGTCTCTAGTCCCCCTGCCTCTTCTGAAATCCTCCTGCACTTCTGGTAATTCTCTCTCCACATACTGTTGCAGTCTATCCTGTATTATCTTGAGCATCACCTTGCTAGCGTGAGGGATGAGCGCAATTGTTCGATAATTTGAACATTCTTTGGCATTTCCCTTTTTGGGGATTGGAACATATACTGATCTTTTCCAATCCTGTGGCCATTGTTTTGTTTTCCAAATCTGCTGACAAATAGAAAGTAATAATTTGATTCCATCATCTTCTAGGGCTTTGAAAAGTTCTACTTGAATACCATCATCTCCGCTGGCTTTGTTGTTTGCAGTGTTTTTCAGGGCCTTTCTGATTTCACTCTCTAGGATGTCTGGCTCAAGTTCAATTTCCTCATCATTGAAATTATCAGGGGTGTTGAGGTCCTTTCTGTAGAGTTCCTCTGTGTACTCTTTCCATCTTTTCTTAATCTCTTCTGCATCAGCTAACTCCTTGCCATCTTTGTCCTTTATCATAGTCATTTTTGCTTTAAATGTCCCTTTGATTTCCCCAACTTTTTTGAAAAGATCTCTAGTCCTGCCCATGATATTGTTTTGCTCTATTTCTTTGCACTGTTCATTCAGGTAGATTTCCTTATCTCTCCTTGCTTTTCTTTGAAATTCTGTATTCAAATGACTGTATTTTTCCTTTTCTCCTTTGCCTTTTGTGTCCCTTCTTTCCTCTGCTATTTTAAGAGCCTCTTCTGACAACCACTTAGCTTTCTTACGCTTCTTTTCTTTTGCTATGGTGTTCTTTGCTGCCTCCTGAATGATGTCCCGCATCTCTGTCCATAATTCTTCTAGCACTCTGTCTATCTGGTCCAAGCCATTAAATCTGTTCCACACCTCCACTGTGTATTCCTTAGGGATGTTGTCTAGGTCATATCTGTCTGGCCTAATTGTTTTTCCTATTTTCTTGAGTCTAAGCCTGAATTTTGCGATCAGTAGGTTGTGATCTGAACCACAATCTGCTCCTGGTCTCATTTTTGCTGACTGTATGGAGGTTCTCCATCTTTGACTGCAGAGTATGTAATCAATCTGGTTTCGATGTTGGCCATCTACTGATGTCCATGTGTAAAGTCTCCTTTTGTGTTGCTGGAATAGAGTGTTCACTATGACCAGTGCATTATCTTGACAGAACTCTATCAGTCTTTGGCCTGCTTCATTTTGTGTTCCAAGACCAAACTTGCCTGTTATTCCATTTACTTTTTGATTTCCTGCTTTTGCATTCCAGTCTCCTATGATGATGAGTACATCATTTCTTGGTGTCTGTTCTATGAGTTGTTCTAGGTCTTCATAGAACTGGTCAATTGTGGCTTCATCTGCACTAGTGGTTGGTGCGTATATTTGGATTACAGTGATATTGAACGGTTTGGCTTGTATTCTGACTGACATCATTCTATCATTTTTGAGATTATATCCCATTACTGCTTTTCTCACCCTTTTATTAACAATTACGGCTACTCCGTTTTTTTTGAGGTTTTCTTGTCCACAGTAGTAGATATGATGGTTTCCAGAGCTGAATTCACCCATCCCTGTCCATTTTAATTCACTGATTCCCAAGATGTCAACGCTTATTCTTTCCATCTCCTTTTTTACCACTTCCAGTTTTCTCTGGTTCATAAACCTCACATTCCATGTCTCTATACAGTATTGTTCCTTGCAACACTGTATTTCTCCTCTCCCTTTCCTGTCCCTCCCCTTCTTTTGATCTGCTGTGCTAAGCATCCTGTTTCAACTAAATTGCCCCATTTGTTTTGCCTTTTGTTTTGGTCCAAAGGGTTCTCTTGGCAAAATTCCTGACATTGGTTTGCCGGTTTCTACGTCAGTATCCTCTCATCATACATGTTATTACAGTTCAAAACAAAATCTTATCATGCACATTATCACAGTTTAAGCAGTTTAAACAGTATAAGTCTAAATTGAGCTAGTTAGTGTTGGTTATATGAAGTTATAAGTCAGACGTATCCTTGCTATAAAGTCCAATATATCAAGTCTCTATTGTAAGTTCACTATAGTTTAAGTCAGTAATTTGTAAAGTATCTAGAGTCAACTACGTTAGTGTAGATGAATTACTTATCCTATGCATGCAGCTATTCGGTTTCGGCTGCCCGATGCCTGCTATGGTGGTCTTGTGTTGGCAGCTCCTGCGTCAGTGGTGATGTCCCTCCGATCCTCATTGTCCTCTTTCCCTCCGGCCGAAAGAGAATGGCCGAAGGGGCGCTGGGTCGGCAGCGCGGTCTTCCCTTCTGCCCGACCCGCGTCTTCTTCCTCCTCCTTTCGCTCTTTCCCTCCGGCCGAAAGGGAATGGCCGAAGGGGCGCTGGGTCGGCAGCGCGGTCTTCCCTTTTGCCCGACCCGCGTCTTCTTCCTCCTCCTTTCGCTCTTTCCCTCCGGCCGAAAGGGAATGGCCGAAGGGGCGCTGGGTCGGCAGCGCGGTATATTGCATATTCTGTATATTGCCATTCCTTATGTCCAATTTATGCCCATTAATTCTTTTGCACAGAGATTGTTCCTTTTATCCTGTGTAGAGTGTAGAGAGGCATTATTGGCAAAAGATCACATTGGCAGAGAAACAAGTAAAAGTGCTCTTGATATGTTTGTGACATTGTTGGGTTCTGTAATCATGTTGCCAGAGCAAATGTGGGGGCAGAGCTCACATCTGAGTTTGTAGAGGGTTTAATCCCCATCTCTCTGTTATCTGTAAAGAGTTGCCTGAGAATGGGAGGTGTCAGGAAGCTATGATATTTGTTCCATTAAGGGCTCGGGAGAATAAAGTTTTTTTTTTTGTCATGGATGGGTTGGAGATAATTTATTATGTCTTTGAGTGGTCTCACTTATTGGCTGAAAGTGATTACTAGCTGTATTCAGTCGTTTTCTCTTCTGGGTCTGTCTTACAGTAGGTTGCTTCTGGTTATTCATCTTGCCAAATTAACTTGTTCCTTGCCCATATTAAGATGGATATTGTAGTCTGGGAAATGTATTCTGTAGTTCTCTGAGTTTGGTATCGCCATCTTGTGGTCTGAATAGATGTGATTGTACTGTAAATGAATGGATTTTATTGTGTGCTTAGGTTGGAAGTTGGGGGCATGCTGGTAAGTATATTGAACAGTGGGTTTTAGATACAGTGTGGTGATAAAATGTCCATGTTGTTGCTTCATAGTAGTATTTAGAAAATCCCCATGTTGTGTTGGTCCAGGGTAAAGTTGATGTCCAGATGAAAGTTAATAGTAGAATGGTTTTTGAGTACAACAGTTATGCATCATTATACTAGATCAGTCATGAATATATTCACATACTGTCTAGCCATGTGAATACCCATGACTATTCCATTGGTATGGTTTTATTGTCAGAGATTAAGTTGTTGTGAGTATGAAGTTGCAGAGGATGATGAAAATGTGGTGTCCTTATTTGAATGGTATTCATAACAACCTGCAGTCTGAGCTTCTATGATCCATCTTCTCATAAGAGATGTAGTGGGGAACTGAACGCACAACTTCTATCTCTGCACTCAGATACATTACTAACTGAGCTATATGGCCAGCTATCTAAAGCCAACAAACACTGTGTATAAGGATGAGAACTTCTATATGACTAGCTGAGGCTAGAATCTTTTTAGTCTTTGTGTAAGAATTGTGTGACCGTCTGTGGCTAACTAACGAAGTGCTATAGCACATATTGATTGTGTGACTGGTGACATACCTGACAGATCAGCCCAAGTGCACCCTGACTTCTCATGAGATATCTGCGGCTAGTCATGGCAAGTTATGCAGATCTTATGTGAACAGTACACTAGTAGAAGTCTGGCCTCTATATATACACATTTAATATATATACATACTGAGATCTAAATCAAGTTGCTAGTACCAACTTGAAAATATCTATTGAATGACTTAGACTTGTTAAATCAAAATGAAATCTAGCAGTCTAGTTGGGACTAAAATGTTCATCTGTTGTTGTTATTATGATGATGATGATGTGTTTTTTGTTGAGCTGAAATTACCTTTTCTCTGCCCAGTAGGTGGCAGTAGCATTCTAATGCAGAATCTTCTTATTTTCAGGAAAGGAATGCCTATCTCCCTTTGGCTGAAAGCGCCAGCAAGATGCACTTTATCATTTCTGACTTATCCAAAATTAATAACATGTACCGCTTTAGTTTGGCATCCTTCCTAAGACTTTTTCAAAGGGCTCTACAAAGTGAACTGGTATGTACTGTAATCCTCAAGCAGATAATGTGTTATTTATTTTTAGACTTAGATATAGGCGTTGCTTTTAAATTGTTATTCTCCTTAAGAAGTAGGAATTGGGCTGACTTAAATAGATTTAAAAGAAACAAGGGGAATCGATCTATTAATGATAGTACAAAACTCTGGATGTTTTAAATGAGAACATGAAATTATTACTGGCAGTGTTGCATAGGTGAGAGCCTTGTCATGGCTCTGGAGTTTGAGCCGTCTAACTAGGCAGTGTTGCCCATCTCTTGCAAATGATGTGCCTAAAAAACCACATACAGATGGACTTGATTTCTCAGGTCCATTTGCATGCATGGAATGTCATCTACCAATACGCAAACTCCTCGCTGAATAACGATTCCAAGGTATCCAAAGTGTTGCATAACATATGTTGTACTTCTCCAGGTAAAGGGAAATTCTGTCACAAATGAAGTGCAGAATCCTCTTAGTATTGCACAAAAATAAAATTTAACCAATATTTTAATGGTACTGTACTTGGTTTAGAAAGTAACACATTTTAAAAAAGCAGATGTGGATAGGGAAATGTTATTTATATAAATACAAGCTCTTATGTTATTAGGAAATTTTTAAATTAAGCAAAAACATTTTATTTGTGTCAGAATAAGGAATCATTTGCTTTTAAATCTGCATTAGTGGTAGCAGAAGAAATCTATTTTCAACATAATGAATTTCTCTGTTCTCATCTATAAAATATGTATGTGGAATTCCTCTTTCTGGAGAAACAGTTCAACCTTCTAATTTACTGGGGACTTTGAAGTTCAATTGTTATGCAGATCACATTTTAGCACATTTACAATTACATTTCCAATTTATTTCCAAATCTCTGAATTTTCATTTTATGTAAACTTGTCTGAGAGTACAATGCTGAAACCTCTAGAAAGACCCCTCAGAATGACAAAACTCTGGATGGGGTTGGTAGAGCTTTCTGTCACAATAGCTGCCTCGCCATTGTTACTTCAGTTCAGTATTTCAGGCATACCAAAGCAGGATTTACTTCTCCTCAACATGGAATAGTAGAATTGTAGAGCTGGAAATAATCCCATGGGCCATTGAGTCCAAACTGCTGCTGAAGCAGGAAAACTACAGTAAAGCATTCTGACATATGACCATCCAAAGTTTGTTTAAATTTTCTGAAGCAGATTCTGCCGCCTCTTGAGAGAATCTACTGCACTGCCAAATGACTCATTGCTTTTCCCTAATGTTTAGTTCAGTTTTTGTGTGTCTTCTAATTTGCATCTATTGGGGTTGTCACTTTTTTCCTATCGTGAAGATAAGCGCTCTTTGGGTACACCCCATCAGTCAGCTACAAATCCACCTAGTGGTAGCACCTAGCCCTCATCTTATCTGCATGTCTGCAAGAATATCAAAACCTTAAATGGCTTGCTGACATCACAATACACTACATTTAAAGCATTTCTTTCATTTATCAAGTTTTCGATTCTGTAAAGAATCAAAAATTGAGATCCCTTTGGGTCTTAGAAATATCAATAGTCTTTTTCAAGTACTAGAGACTTGCTATTTAGTGATCTGTTCTAGAAAATTTCCTAGTATTGATGTCAGACTGGTTGCCTGGATTTTTTCTTCTGCTTTTTGAAGTTGAGGATAACATTTGCTGGCCTCCAGTCTTTAAAAATCTTACTTTTTCTCTGAGAATTCCCATCCCAACTCCTTTAGTACCCTCATTTTGCTCTAGAGCAGTGGTTCCCAACGTGGGGACCACACCCTACAGGGGGACTTCAATTCCCAGAAGCCTAAGTGAGTACATTGGCTGATCAGTACTTTGGTGAATTGACTTAGGCTTCTGGGAACTGAAGTCCAAAACACAAAGGTTGGGAAACACTGGTCTAAAGGCATAAATGAATTTATAATAGCTAGATGATCCTGCATCTCCTCCTCATCTATCTTGGGCCACAGCTTATATTCTTTTTGCACTAGGATAAATGCTGTTTTCTTTTTTGAACACAGAGAAAAGTAGGCCTTGAGTAGTTTCACCTTCTCATTGTTACTCATTAGCCCTTTCCCTTCCTTTTCCATGCTTTTGTCACAGTTGCTAAATTTTATTGTTCAGCATAGTTGATTACATTATAATAGGCCCATTGAATCAACGAGGATTAGGTAAGTCAACTTCTCCTTAAGTTCCATTGATTCAGTTACTTTATCATAATAAGTCACCATTAGAATAGACTGTTTGACTGAATAGAACTTATGGAGTCACTTACCAAATCCCCATTGATTCAATGGGCCTATTCTAGTGTGACATGCAACACTAAGAAATAGGATTTTGGCCACTGCTTCCCCCCCCCCCATTTTTTCCTGTGTTCCTTATAGATATGTAAGATCCTTGTAGGAATTGTTTGTGATTGTGTTAGTATCTCATCTTTCACATAACCAGTTCATTAAGAACTCTTTCTCTGAATATTTCTGACCATAGTATCTAATCCATTGTTTTCTTCAGCTTGTTGAAATCAACTTCCATAAAGTGCAGAGTGCACAATGATATACTGTCAACCTTCCCTTTCTTAAGTATCACTTAAAAATTCCCACTATTTTCACTTCATTTGATCCCCTTTTCTATTGGTAAGGCTCAAGTCCAGTATAGTGTATATCTTTAGTGATTGTTTCACCATTTGGAAAAAGAAGTTGCAAGCAAGACAAATTATAAATTTGTTGAATCTTACATTCTTGGACAAGTTGGACATCTGATAGACATCAAGGTATTTAAAGTTTCTCATTAGTATCATATCCATCCTCTTTGAAAGTTTGGTAATTTGATCTACAAAGGGATCATTTAAATCTTCATTCAGGGTAGGAGTCTATAGTCGTCCCTTATAATGATATCACTGTACCAATGTTCCAGTTTTTATTACATCATTGATGTTCTTGTCCTTAGTGAGTCATGTCCCTCTATCCCATCATCTCCCATCCAGGAGTATTCCATTTAAATTTCTCCTGAACAGATTTACAATACCCCTAGTTCACACATTATTCTCAGCTTCTATGAGGTGAAGCCTGTCACTTGCCAGGTGCCCTCCTTCATGAAAGCATAGACCATGGTCCAAAGAACCAAATATTTCCTGACAGCACCATCTGCATAGTCAGTTGTTTGCTTCCTGTTCTTTTTCTGGGCCATGACCTTCAAGAGGAAGGATTGAGGAGGAAAAACCATTTATTTTCATGTTTGGAGGCTAGCAGTCACTTGCAATATGTTATATAAAAAAAAAAAATTAGGAGGGTGACTACACAGCCTTGAAGGCAGTTTAGTGAATCTGCTCTCTTTGGAGTCAATGAGAAGAATATTCAGCCACCCCACATAAGGAATAAAAAGCTGGAGGAGGAAAATTCCCCCTCCCATTTTGGCTTGGAATATGCAAGTCCAGTGGACCTTAAGGTGTCTGATTATCCACTAAAGATACATTCTTCATGGTCCTTTGTTCATTTAATGTTCTCAGTTGCATTTTGTGAAATAGGGTAGGTCAGGGGTCATCAAACTTGGCTCTCTAGATGTTCATAGACTTCAATTCCCAGAAGCCCTGATCAGCAGGTGTACTGACTTGGGCATCTGGTAATTGAAGTCCAAGAACACCTGGTGATCCAAGTTTGCTGATCCCTGGAGTAGGTAAAGATAAAGGCTACCCTTGCATGAAAGCCAGTTGTAGCCAACTCCAGGGTACGGTGCTCAATAAAATCCAGAATTTGGTTGCACAAGTATGTTATTATCATCAGTAGACTTGTAATTGATATTTGCTAATGGAGAAGCTGCACAAAAAGAATTCCTCTCCTCTATGTTACTTGCAAACTTTCCTAAGCTATGTTGCATGAAGAGGCAGAAAGATAATTTTACAGGAAGACTTAATCCTTACAAATCAATATGCTTTTCTATTAAGGGTCAACTGAATTGGTTTCACACAAAGCAATGGTTGAAATATTATGCAGAGGCCATAACTTAGTGAAGCATGTGCTGTTCCTTCTGAACTCTTCAAATATAACAGAATGGGTGTTTTTTAAAACACATGAAGACCTGTGGCAGCCATTATTTATACTGGGCTAGGTGACTAAAGTCCAGTAGTAAGTTACAACTAGAGTAGGCCCATTGCATCTATGGAACTTTCAGATGAATTCACTGGCCAGATCTGCTCTCCTGCTCTAGCTTCCACTTACACATGGTTTTCAGCCAGTATAAGGAGTGACCTGGTTTTGAGAAGGTCATAAAACTGGCTGATGTTACCTATTAGCTTTCAGACTACCCTTATTAACTGGAGAGGGATACACAAAAAGAGCTTCCTCAGAGATTGTGGTATTTTTAAACTATAATCTGGCATAACCTGGTAACTGCAACCTTGTCTTGCCGGCTAATCTTTCTCATACTAGGTCAGGTGAAGGGAACTGCAGAATGAACTTGCCAAAAGATGGCTTCATTTTGGCAGTTTCACATCTGGCCTAGACACAGAAGAAGAACAACTGTGGATAAAGCTTTCCAGTACTCTGTTAACCATGCTTTGCAGCATGAGAAGCATAGTCTTCTTGCTGGATAGAATTATTTGAAGTGATATTTGCATCTGGTACTTTTGATCCATAGATTAGTATTTAATATTTTAAATTGTATACCATTTGTAGGATATGGGAAATACTGAGGAAAGAATCAGGTCCCTTATCAGCTCATTAAAGCACATGGTATATGAATATGTTTGTCGTTGCTTGTTTAAGGTAAGTTTTCTTTTTCTCTGATTTAGAATACTGAATAGGACATTATATTTCCACAGTTGACTCACTTGAATATAAGGAGTAGATATGCAGTAATGTCAGCTGTTCTTTATTTATTGTGAGAAGTACAGTACTGTACCTGTATATGAGTAAATGATACATGTGTCTGTATATCCAGATTGCTCCTTGAACAACAGTTGGTTAGGAGAGCTGACCTGCATGAAGTCCAGAATTTGGGTCAAGTCAGAATATTCCTCCAGTACCTGGACATTTTATTCAAAAAATAACTTTGCTAATGAATTTTTAGGAGTATTCAGACTGAGATTTTGGTCTACTTCAGATAGGTTGTTTCTTCACTTTTGTTATTCTCTGAATCTTCTCATATCAGCCCAGTTGGACTACAGAGTCATGCAAATCTAAAGTGCTCCTATGTTACCCATCTGAAACATATATGCATGCTTATTGCTGCTCATTTCTTTTGTGCATTACAGATCAATGCACCTATTGAAACAATGAAGAATGCTTAAGGGACAGCATTACAATAAAATTGTTTCAGCATAGAAATAAAAACCATACTGGTTGTAATGGAGTTTTAAATCTTGATGTAATTTGCTTTTGCTCTTTAGCACCAGTTCCAGGGAAGCAAGCCCCGCTAGTGAGAGCTTGACATCACCATGAAATTATACCTTTCTTTTATTTTTCCCCAGGGAGCCACCTACATAAAGCACCTTTGGTTGTATGCATAATTCTTATAGGAAAACAGGGATTGGGAACCTAGGACCTTTTGGTTTGGTTTGTAAAACAGTAGCCTTTTTGTCCAAGAAATGAAGTTCTTGAATTGTTTTTCTTTTATGCATTAACCTTAAAAATTTCTTTTTAGATAAGCCATTTTTGCAATGGTAATATTAACACCTTCCACTTTCAGTTTTCTGGAGTTGCAGTGGTTAACTATTCTTGTAGAAATAAGTTTCACTGATCTGATGTGGCAGTCCAACACTGTCATTTGTCCAGGAGGTAGAGCTGTGCTCTTGCTTTTTGAAGCCTTCTAGAGGCCCTGAATGTGCAAAGGCTAATAGACCTTGTGCTGGCCAGGCCTTGCTAGGCTCAGGTTCTTAGGATCTGGAGGTAATAAGCACCCAGTGGATGTCAAGAAACAGAGTTTTATTAGCCAAATCTCCCTACAAGTACACATTTTACATAGAACAAGAATCAAAGCAGCAGTGCATACCAAGCAGGTTTCTCCATTTGGTTGCCAGGAGCCCAGTGGGAGAAGAGAAAGCCTCATAGGCAGTCAGCTACAGCAACTTGGTAGATGATCTATGGAGAACACCAGTATGAGTGGTCAGGCTCACCTTTTATGCCCTTATATAGTGATCAGTAAACAAAGTTAAGCTGTGTGACCCATCCATTAAAAAAAACAAGGAGGGAAACGATACCTTGTTTTAGGTCACTTAAAATATTCCAAACTTTGCAAGCTTTCATAACTCAAAGAGACTCCTCAAAGATTGTGCAAGTGATCACTAGAGTAGGCCTATTGCATCTGTGGAACTTTCAGAGGAATTCATTGGCCAGCTCTGCTCTGGCTGTCACTTACACATGGTTTTCAGCCAGTATAAGCAGTGATCTGGCTTTGAGAAGATCATAAAACTGGCCAATGTTACCAATTAGCTTTCAGACTACCCTTATGTGGATAGGGGTACTCAGAAAGAGCTTCCTCAAAGATTGTGGTATTTTTGAACCACAATCAGGTTTACCCTGGTAATGGCAACCTTGTGTTGCTGCTAATCTTTCTTACACTAGTTCAGGCGAAAGGAACTGCAAAATGAACTCACCAAAAGGTGACTTCATTTTGGCACTTTTATGTCTGGCCTAGACATAGAAGAAGAAGAGCCTGGCTGTAAGTCATTTGCTGAGAGGTGCCAAATTTTAATTAACAGTACAGTACCTGGAATGGATGAGCTGCCATAAATATCAAGCAGGTATGGATAATACCAGGCATTCTTATTAGTCAAGGACACTGGATGCATCATGATCCTCCTAGTTCACACACCTTATCTTGACAAGGGCATTCCCTGTACATTCCTGCAGCTTTACTAAATCGAAATATCTTAGGGTAGGGGTGGCCAACCTTGGTGCTCCAGGTGTTCTTGAACTTCAATTTCCAGAAGCCATGATCAGCTGGTGTGCTGACATGGGCTTCTGGGAATTGAAGTCCAAGAACACCTGGAGTACCAAGGCTGGTCACCCCTGTCTTAGGGAATAAATGTGACCAATTGGGGAATATTCCGTTCCCTTCCAGCGAGCCAACCCAGCTCATTATAAGCTCACATAGCTTTCACAATTTCAGGAGTTTATTGAAGGAAGTGTGATGGGTTACTGTCTTTTCAAAATACAATAGTCTTCTGCATATTTCCATTGTCCCTTAGCTCTATAACATCAGTCTCATGTCTCTTCTCTAATTCTCCCTTTGAGTTCCATCTATTGCTTTTCTATTTTGAACAGTTAAAACCAGAGCATTGTTATTATGCTGGAAGCAGGAAACTCTGCTTTAGTCAGCATACTGACTAATGTCTTAAATTAGGAAGAACACATGGCTTAAGATTTTAATTGGTTAAACAAGCTTTAAATGAATTTCCCATTTTGTATTTATCATTGAACTCTGGTTTAAACATTTCAGACTTAGAAGTGCTGAAGGGAAAAATGAGGCAGAGGCATGCAGACACAGAACCCATTCCCAATTTGTTGAATAAGAAACAATGGTAAAGATAGCTTATTGGGTTTTTTTAAAACCTGGGAGTGTATTATTTTAGGTTTGATTTGCAGTTATTTTCTCCTTTGTTGGAATTGTTCTCTTTTGTTGGAGTCATGAACTAGGCTTAATAAGATATTTTCAATGTGGTTGAAAACAAATTACATGTAATTATGATTTGGTCTTTGGTTGTATCCTAATAAGCAATCATCATGGCATGAGAATATAATGCAGTGGCCTTTTATCTGCTTTGCACATCACAGCATGACCACCATACCATTTATCCAGTTCCATAAGTCATTTTCTGATCCTGAGCTCTTTTGACATGCAAAGTCCTCCTCTGCTCCAGACAAGTATCGATGGAGCTGCTGCCCTCCATCAAGATGGATTCAAGTGGGATTTAATCCACTTGGGGACCATTACCCTTCCCTGTGGACTTTGGCACCCCAGGTCAATAGTTCTCAGGGTGGTCAGGTTAGTTAACTGCTGCCTAACACTTGCCATTGAGTCACTGGCAGTACGGTCTACTCTATTACCATAGAAGTATAACTTGGCCAGACTGGTGTTAATTGGTCTAGTCATTTTTCAAAATGCATGTACATAGAAAGCTCCATGTGATGCCCCATCTGAAAAGTGAGTTCCACTCCTATGTAAGGCAGAAGAGGTTACCTTTTGTAAGGATGCACCATTTTTGACATTTTTAAAAATAGAAGAGATCTGAATTGTTGCTTTTTTCCTTCTTATGCTAGTTTATACTGTTTTAATCAAGTAATTGCTTGATTTAGTTGACTAAAGTAGAATAATTAATCAAATGCAATTTCTTTAATTTGAAAGTGGCTTTCATGATTGAAAACTCACTATACAGTACTTACCACTAAGCTGCATGTATCACCATCTGTGCATATATATAATTCATTTTTAATGAATCTACAGTTTGGAATATTCAGTGATGTAGTCTTACTTACCATGGACTGTCATGTCTGTGGTCTTTATCTTCTGTAAACACAATAGGCTGAAAAAATGAATTAACTACTTTGTAGTTCTTTGGATATTTTATTTATTTATTTATTAAATTTATATTCTGCCCTACTCACACAGGCGACTCAGGGCCGAGCACAACCAGCATATAATACACCACTAAAAACACTAAAAGAACAAAATTAAAATTAAAACCAATTAAAAAACAACCTCTCATTCTCCAGTTGATCAACTTGAAAAGAGTAAAGGATTTATCTCCATTAGATCTTTAAATGCAAGCAAATGTTGGTTTCAGATTCAATGAGTATAAATGCACCATATGTTACAGTAGTGCTCATATGTAATATACAGAACAGACATTTCCTGCCAGAAATCTTGCATAAATAATGAACAGTGATCAAGAAATCAAATTGGTTAATAAAACTGTTGTTTATTTAGTTATTTAAATGTGTCATATAGATAGCTAGTTTTGTTCCTGAGAGACTGATCTAAGAACCAAGATGAGTGGGTTGTAGTGGATTGAGAAATCAAGAGGTCTGGGTTCAATTTCCTGCTTAACTATGGGAGCACAGTGGGTTTGTGGAACTGTAAAACCATTGTCAGAACCATTGAATAAAATAATACATTCTAAGTGCTTCATGTTTGTTTATAAATGGTTATGGAAAGAAAGGAAGAAAATAAGAGTTTTCTCCTCTGCCCCCAACTTCCTGTATCAAATAGACAATAAATAAAAGGTTAGAGACATATGTTTTAAATAACACAATGAATAATTATCACTGTTTTTGTTTTAATAGTATTTTATATCATTTATATTGGTTCATATGACCCTTTGTTTTAGTTGGATATTGTTGCTGATTTTGAGATGCTGCTGGTTAGTTCTGAAAGTGAACACTATGAAAAACTATAAATTACTATTTAGGGAATGGTGTAGTTGTTTGGTGTAGAAATGAGCTAGTTCAATTACTTCTGTTGATATTTGGGTGAAATATAACCCTGCTTGATGCACTAATGTTGTAGCCACAAGAAAGGTATAGCCTTTTGTGTATAAACGAATTAGATCAATTTTGAATCTTTTTTAAAAAACCACTTTAGGAGCAATTACCATACATGCAACACTTAAAAATCTGGAGAGTGTAAAATTTTATAGGACACCCATTTAGAGAACTGAATAATAATGATTAGATGAGAGAATCAAAATGTTCAAAACAAGCAAATTTCTAAAAATGCACAGATATGGAGGTGGGAAATGTTATACAGTGGTACCTTGGATAACATTTACCTCGGATAACACTAAAATCGGAGAACATTGGGGAATTTGAGGCAAACATTTGCATTGCACAATGTTAAGATAATGTTGTGCAATGCAAATGTTTGCCTCAAATTCACCAAAGTTGACCTCTGCTCGAAAGCCTGCAGGGCTGGAGACCAGCCCTGCAGGCTTTGGAGCAGAGATATCCACTGCGATCACCGCTTGGGTTGGGGGTTGAACTGGCGTACACGCCCGTTCTTCCCCACAACCCAAGCAGCAATTGCAGAGTGTGATCACTGCTTGGGTTGGGAGTTGATTCGCCCTGCCTCCCCTGCTGAAACAACAGGGTGGGCAAGGCGAATCCCTCACTGTTAGGTTTGCTGCCTAGGTTTGGGAAAGGGCTTCTCCAGCCAAAGGCAAACTTAACAGCAAGGGATTCGCCCTGCCCATCCTGTTGTTTCAGCAGGGGAGGCAGGGAGAATCTCTCTCGCTAACAGTACTGGTTTGCCTTTGGCTGGAGAAGCCCTTTCCCAAGTGGAAAGAGCTTCTCCGGCCAAAGGCAAACCTAACAGTGAGGGATTCGCCCTGCCAACCCTGTTTCAGCAGGAGGGCAGGGCAAATCTCTCGTGCTAACAGAGCTGGGTTGGGGGTTGAACCGGCTTGTGTGCCCATTCTATCCCCCATCCCAAGCGGAGATCACAGCATGCAATCGCCACATGGGTTGGGGGGAAGAACAGGTGTACGCACCAGTTCAACCCCCAACCCAAGCGGCGATTGCCGGCTGGGTTGGGGGGGGAACCGTCATATGCACCCGTTCTCTCCCCATCCCATCCAGCGCTTGGCTCGATCCGCCTGCATCTTAGGAAAGGGCAGTGGGAATTCCATGCATGGAATCTCTGCTGCCCTTTCCAAAGAGGCAGGTGGATTTCCCCCCCCCCCGTTCCTTTCCTCTTCAGAAAGGGAACAGGGCTTTAAAAAAAACATTGTTCGATCAATGCATCGCACAACGTTAAAAACTAGATAACGTTAAGACTTGTATAAAATTTGAGTTTGAATTTCTAAGTTGTGTATAGCATAGAACAGGGGTGGTCAACTTTTTTATGCCATGGCCCCAACCATGCCCCCTGGAAGTAGAAGCGGGCGCATTTATGGCTGTCTTAAATGCACCCACTTCCGCATTTACGACAGTCGTGGGTACGTTTATGAATGTATGAGTACTTTTTATGGCTGATGTAAATGCGTCTTCTTCCACTTTTGGGTGTGGTGACGATGGGCTGGATGGAATGGCGCTGGGGCCAGGTCCAGCTTGTGGGCTGTAGTTTGGGAACCCCTGGCATAGAATCACATTCTCAATGTGTATCTTTTCTGGCATTACAGGCTGATCAGCTAATGTTTGCTTTGCATTTTGTGAAAGGGATGCATCCTGAACTTTTTCAAGACAATGTAAGTATTGCATACATGAGTACCTCTCTTTTGATAGTAATGAGAAAAATAAGTGTGAGTAGTAGAATATAGGCCTTGCATCTCCTACAACAATTTTAAAAATCTGATTCCTATTGGCATGTACTAGTAGAACTTCATCCATGTGTCCCCAAGATGGTACAGTAAAACACCGGATAATTATTGGATCGGATAACGCTAAAATCGCATAACGTTAAATAATCTGGGGAGGAGAATTGGATCGAATAACGTTAAGGTCCTATGGGATGGATCGGATAACAACCGCTAAAGCCTGTGCGGTTACAATGTATCTCTATGGATCTTTAACGTTATCCGATCCATCCCATAGGATTTTAACATGCATCGGATAACACTAAAAATCGGATAACACCAAGACTTGTGGAACCAAGTTTTAGCGTTATCTGATGTTTTACTGTACTTGTATCAGTCTTTTACAGTGGAAGCAACAAAGAGTCATTTGGCACTTTGATGACTAACAATATTTATTTGGAGTAATCTTTTAGGGAAATAGGCTGCAGTCCATGAAAAATTGATCCAGATAAAATTTGTTTAAAGTATTGCAGGATTCTTTTTTTCCATTAATATAAACTCTGTTCAAAATCTTCATGGTGACTTTAACAGTTTGAGGCACACTTCTGGATAGTGCTATAATCTTGTGAGTGTGGTTCTAGGGCTTATGAAGATTATAAGTACCCATCTACTGCCTATGTTTAAGAGACTGGACATGGACCTGTAGAGCTGCACAGTTGTTTTTGCAACTCTTCCCATTCAAAATTAGCTGCTAATTAAGTAGGAGCTCAGGTTAGCCAGGCTATTGTTAATATGGGACTTATATAGTGCAATTAATGTAATGAGTGAAGAAAGTTAAGTAGTGTTGTTGTCACATGCCTCTGATTTATGGTGACCCTACAAATGAGTGATCTCCAAAATGTCCTGTACTCATCAGACTTACTCAGCTATTATAAACTCAAGCCTGTGGCTCCTTTTGGGAGTCAATCCCTCTCATGTTCAGTCTTCTATCAAAGAAAGTATTTCTCAGTTTATGTCAAGTGTGGTTTACAGTATAAAAGGGGAATTATCTCACATAAACGACTTCTCTAAATTTAATTATAGAAACTGTATTAGTCCCTTTTCTCCATCAACATAATTTATCTAGACTTAGGTATAGCCTATTTTTTCACCCACATAGAAAAATTATGTTATATGCCATCAAATCACCTCCAATTTACAGCGATCTTGTGACTGAGTGATCTCCAAGTTGTCCTGCATTCATCATCCCTGCTCAGCTCTTATAAACTCAAGCCCATAGCTTCCTTTAGAGCAGTGGTTCCCAACGTGGGGCTCATGACCTACAGGGAGACTTCAAATCCCAGAAGCCTACGTCAGTACATTGGTTGGTCAGTGCTTTGGGAAATTGACTTATGCTTCTGAGAATTGAAGTCCTAAAACCTAAGGTTGGGAAACACCGCTTTAGAGAATCATTACATCTCATGTTTGGCTTTTACTCACTGATATTCTTAGAAGTGTTCTTCATGATATATGCAAAACACTGACATGGTTGTGTCCATTTACCTTTGTTAGCTACTACAGACTGAATGTAGGTTTTTTACTAGTCATCCATGAAGTCATACAAACCTGCCTCTTTTCTTCAATCTGGCATTTGGCACTTTCTTTAGCTGAAGCTGAAGTGGAATTGATGAAACTCATTAGTACATTCCTGGACATGGATGGTGGGGTGGGAGCTGAAGCAGGCTTCCTGCCAAAAGGTACTTAGCAACAGAAGATTCTGATTGAGGCTTTGCACAGGTGCAAAACTGTTTATATTAATTCATAGTTGAAAATCCAAAGAAATACAGTTGAAGATAAGCAGCTAGCCCTTCTTCTCCAGGTTATAGTACAGTATATATGTTTTGACTTCCAAGTTGAATAGATCCAGGATATTTTGATGGTGCAACCATATTTCAAGAGTCCTAGCCTTCTAAGTAGGAGATTTCTGGACAAGTGAAGGGAACATTTTCAAAGATACCAGAATTCTAAGATTCATGAGATAATATCATGTCTTCTTAGACATAAGACTCTGGTTAGTGGGTACTGGGAATTATCTAACTAAGCTCTTCTCCAGAACAATGCTACTAGTTTTCTTTCATATTGTTCCCTGAATCCAGGAATTCTAGGAAGCAGATATATCACAAGTGTACTTCAATCATATCTTTTTTCATTATAAAGATATTGTGGTGTCTTCTCCATTACTCTCATAGTGCTCAAGACAGACTGGAGAACAGTTCTGAATATCAAGTTTCTAAACTTCTTTATGAGTACCTTTTCATCAAGAGGACTGGGATCTATATCTCATGACCTTTAATTAGGCTAGGTCTTCTTCTTTCATGTCCCGATCAAACACTGGACTGTCAAAATGAAGCCACTTTCTTGGGTTTGTCATTGGCCAATCTTAAGTCCTCATTGGTGCATGTTTCTGGCAGTAATCGGCAGACCAGCAAATGAGCCAGATTCTGTATCTCACCACATTCTCACACATGTTGTTGTCCCCCAGGAGCCCCCACTTGAGCATGATGGTCTTGTATTTAGAGACTCCAACCCTCAGCCTATCCAGGGTCCTTCAAGTGACGTAAAGGGAGGTTGAGTTCATCAGCTATATCCTCCTCTAATGTTGTTCCTGGTACAGTGAGCTCCTTCTTCGTCTTCTAATTTGGTTTTGCTCTTGCGTACCCTCAGTAATATTTAGGTTAGGTAATTCTTTAGGACACTAATAATGGATCTCTTTGCTTTTCCCATGAACAAAAATCTGAAGCTTAATATTGCTGCCATAGCCTATAAGAACTTGATTATTTAACCTGGTCACCCTGGCAGCAGGCAAATAGATTTCTCAGTTATCGGAGATTATCTGGTTCAGGGTACCATTCGGACCCAGCATACACTAGTACCCCGAATAACGTTATGACTTGGTTCCACAAGTCCCGTCGTTATACGGTTTTTAACGTTGTGCGATACATTGAACACACAATGTTAAAAAAAGCCCTGTTTCCCTGGAGGCTGCAGGAAGCCAGAACGTCGGGATTTGAATCCTGACATTTTGGCTTGCTGCTGCTTCCAGGGAGGTGGGGGAACTTTGGAAACAGCTTGGAGCGGGTTTCCCCACCTCCCTGGACCGGGCGGGGGGGTCAGAGACCCCAAAATTGGTAAAAAAAATCGTCCGTTTTTTTACCAATTTTGGGGTTTCTGACCCCCCCGCCGGGTCCAGGGAGGTGGGCAGACCTGATCCAAGGTGTTTCTGGGCTTCCCCGACGTCCTGAGCCAGTGCAGCAAGGCAGAATGTCAGAGTTCGAATCCCGACATTCTGGCTCGCTGCACTGGCTCAGGATGTCGGGGAAGCCCAGAAACACCTTGGATCGGGTCCCCACACCTCCCTGGACCCAGCGGGGGGGGTCAGACACCCCAAAATTGGTTTAAAAAATGGACTTTTTTTTTACCAATTTTGGGGTCTCTGACCCCCCCGCCGGGTCCAGGGAGGTGTGGGGACCCGCTCCAAGGTGTTTCCAAAGTTCTCCCACCTCCCTGGAGGCTGCAGCAAGGCAAAATGTCAGGATTCGAATCCCGACGTTCTGGCTTGCTGCAGCATAAAAGAGGGTGGGGGAAGTTCAAAATTAGCGCGCATCAGCTCTAGGGAGGTTGGGAGACCCGATGCGCGCTAATTTTGAACTTCCCCCACCCTCTTTTATGCTGCAGCAAGCCAGAACGTCGGGATTCGAATCCTGACATTTTGCCTTGCTGCAGCCTCCAGGGAGGTGGGAGAACTTTGGAAACACCTTGGAGCGGGTCCCCACACCTCCCTGGACCCGGCCGGGGGGGGGTCAGAGACCCCAAAATTGGTAAAAAAAACGTCCATTATTTTACCAATTTTGGGGTCTCTGACCCCCCCGCCGGGTCCAGGGAGGTGTGGGGACCCGATCCAAGGTGTTTCTGGGCTTCCCCGACGTCCTGAGCCAGTGCAGCAAGCCAGAATGTCGGGATTCGAACTCTGACATTCTGGCTTGCTGCACTGGCTCAGGACGTCGGGGAAGCTCAGAAAAAGCTTGGATCGTGTCTGCCCACCTCCCTGGACCCGGCGGGGGGGTCAGAGCCCCCAAAATTGGTAAAAAAACGTCCGTTTTTTTTTTACCAATTTTGGGGTGTCTGACCCCCCCCGCTGGGTCCAGGGAGGTGTGGGGACCCGATCCAAGGTGTTTCTGGGCTTCCCCGACGTCCTGAGCCAGTGCAGCAAGCCAGAATGTCGGGATTCGAACTCTGACATTCTGGCTTGCTGCACTGGCTCAGGACGTCGGGGAAGCCCAGAAACACCTTGGACCGTGTCCCCTGCCTGCTCCAGAGAGATCAGAGGACCCGATCTACAGCTGCAGGGTGGCTGGGGAAGCTGATGGGGACTCCCTGTCGGCTTCCCTAGCCACCCGCCCATGCCTCCGCAGCTGTGGGGTGGCTGGGGACGCTGACGGGGGAGCCCCCCATCAGCTTTCCAGCCTCCCCACCCCTGCCTCCGTAGCTGCAGGGTGGCTGGGAAGCTGAACGGAGAAGCCCGTTCAGCTTTCCACCCACCCTGCTGCTAAGAACAACTGTATCGGATAACGTTAAAAATCACGTTATTCGATACAAGATTTTTCTGAAAATCTTGTAACGTTATACAGTTTTCACGCTATTCGGTACTCGCGTTATACGGGGTATTACTGTATCTCCATTTTCTCACATGGAAGTAGAGTATTTGCCAAGTCTTGTTTGTTTGATTGAATTTGAGGAGTTAGGGAAGGTAAGTAAAAGTGTATGTTGCCATTGAATGTTATTATAGATTCTTCTAAGAAAAGTTCTCTGCTTATAGTAAGTACCAACATCATTTTTCATTTAAGTCTTATTATGAAAATACCCCGAAGATTTCCATTTCACTCGTATAATTTGAATGTTCTTGTTATTAGGAATAGGTTGAATTACAGATTTAATACATGTTTCTAACCAAATCACACCTGTGTTTAAATACAGGAAAATTTCCTATAGAAATAACTTGTTACAGCTGAACAGTGCTAAAGGAACAGATTCGTTTATTGATCCATTCATTACCAGGCACATCTGTTCTGCAGATGTACTACAGTCTGTTTTCTGCAGGGTTTAAAACATACACCTAGTCAAGTGGCTCAATTCCTTGCATCTTTTGATATTGTAAGATGTTAATTCTGTGTTCATACATTCTATTTGTGTAAACTTGTGTAAGAGTCAGCATATTTTTAATTTTTGTCACTATTTCCCCAGGAATGGGACACATTTACTGGTGTGATCATTGGAGACATGTTAAGAAAATCAGTGAGTGATGTTTTTAATACTGTACAAGTGTTTCTCTTTTATTATGTTACATATTTCCATGGGCTCTCTTCAAAGGAAGAGTGGCATGCAAATAAAATGTGGGCTGCTGTTGTTAAAAAGTGACATATCTGACAGTGATATATCAAGCTGAAGACTGGTTTTTAAATCATGGTAGCATTAGAGTTGTGCATCCATGGATTTGAGTCATAAATCCTCAGCTTAAAACCTTAGCTTCAAACACTTTTCCAAATCGTAGATGGCATGATCCCCCAAATGTGCACATTTAATGGTACATTTCACTTCTATGTAGCAAAGTTAGGTTGAAATCATTGCAGTTTCTTTAATATTTCAGTGTGAATCCAGAGAAGAACAAAGTGTCTCCCATATGGTACAATGCACACGATGCCCCTCAAAGTGCACTGAGGAGGACTTTATGTTGGCAAGAGGAAATGCTGTTGATGTGGCCCGATATTGGGGGCATGACATCTAACCCTTTTTAATTCTATTTTGTTTTAGATGTGTTAATTTTAGCTTTGTATGTTATTATATGCTGGTGGTGCATCTGTCATGAATAAAGAAATGTTTCAGTTTGCATGTCCTGTTTAAAGCTGAGGGACAATAATATTCTGCAGGTGTATTTTTGGTTGCCTTCTGTTGCACAGTCGAAGATTATGTGAGCCAGAGATCTAATCAACTTGCAAAAAGAATGACTAGATAGGGCTTACTGTAAGCATCTCCAATGTTGAAATGCCTGTATAAGGGAGAATTGTTCACATGGAATGATGGAAGATTCTGCCCAATATGACTAACTTATGTAATTACAAGTTAATTTTGTCATAGTTTATCTGGCACCTGCATAACATTCACTATTCTTGTTCTGTTAAGGATTCCCAAAAAAGTGTTAGAGACCAAATCCCCTCTTGGATTGAACAGGAAAGAACCTGGGCTGTAGCCACTCTTAAGGTATTGTTTTAGTTAAAATTTTCCACAAATATCTGTTTAACTGTATGAAAACGGATTTACTATGATGGGATTTGAAATATTGTTAATTTGAATGTTTGTCTTTTCTGATCTCCATTGATTACTCACTTCCTTGCATTTAATTTATCTACCTATGATTTTTTTACATGCTTCCTTGTTTTTCAAGATAATTATGCAGAAACATGTGCTAGTGTGTAACATGTGCTAGGTCCAAACGTTCAGGATAACTATTCATTGTTTCCCTTCCATCTCTTATTATACAGATGCTGTACAAATTGTATGAATTAACCTACATGCACAAGGTTTAAAAAAAACCCATTGCATAGAGTGAGATATAGGCTGCTTTCTGGTTCCTTTGGAATTCTAATGTATTGTGGATTACCAAGGTTATATTTAGGGTTAGTGGGTGGCAATTTAATTCTGTGGCTTGCCAGTTGATTTCTGGCCATTGCTTTGTTAAATTGGGTACACTTATTAAGTTTTATCTTCTTCTTTCATGTCCCAATCAATCCCTGAACTGCCAAAATGAAGCTGCTTTCTTCACTTTGTTATTACCTAAACCCAAGTCCTCATCAGTGCATGCCTCTGGCAGCAATTGGCAGACCAGTAAATGAGACAGATTTGCTGTCTCTCCTCATTCACACTGTGTGTTGTTGTCCGCCAGGAGCCCCCACTTGAGCCTGTTGGTCTTGCAGAGATCAGTTCCTTAGAAACCAGTGAGAATTTTTTCTCTAGAATGACTTCTTGAAAGGTTATAAAGAATGAATTGTTTAAGATTTTCAATATATAGTTCCTCCCTTCCTCCCTTTGGTAGTTAAATGTAAAACATATGCACTTTTCCTATAGATTGCTCTTCCAGCTCTGTATCAGACACTTTGCTTCCAAGATGCACCAATGTGGCAGACTTTTTCGAGAAGCTCAATGTGTGAACAAGATTTTCCATCCATTATTGCAAACCGACTCTCTCTATTTCAGCAGGTAAATGTTACAGCTAAACTTTGTGGATACAGCCAACTTCCAGTAAGACCAACAATTCTTAAGCTGTTTTGGCTAACCATTCTGTACCTCTGTACCTGATGTGTATAAATTGCTGCCATGAAGTTTCACTCTTATGTCTGACAAAGTGGACTTGAGCCATGAAAGCTAAAATTAAAATACAGTAATACCTCAGATAACGATAAGACTTGGTTCCACAAGTCTTGGTGTTATCCGATTTTTAGTGTTATCCGATCCATGTGAAAATCCTATGGGATGGATCGGGTAATGTTAAAGCTCCATAGAGATGCATTGTAACTGCACAGGCTTTAGTGGTTGTTATCCGATCCATCCCATCCCCATAGGACCTTAACGTTATTCGACCCAATTCTCCTCCCCAGATTACTTAATGTTATGCGATTTTAGCATTATCCGAGGTATTACTGTACTATACATCAATTAGTCTTTAAAGTCCCACAATGTTTTTTGTCATTTTGTCATTTTGTCTTGTTTACTCTCTGATATGCAACAACTCTTTGTCCCATTAAAATTAATTCACAATTAATTTGTGGGGTTCCACCATTGTAATGAATGGTAGTTGATTTAGCTTAGTAGCATTATTTCTTGAAGTTTTTTATTTGGATATCTGTTATACCAGAAAGTGATTAGTAACTGCTAGTACTGTACCCCTACTGAGAGACCCCATCTAGAACCACAATTTGAGACAAGTATAACACTGTAGTAGCCCCAGTTCTTTTTGCTTATGGTTGTTTCAGCCCATTTCCAGAATGCTATATGTTATGTCATTAAAAGCAGGCATATTTAATCTTCACTGTATGGTAAATAATATCAAATATGCAAGATAACATTGCTCTGTATGCTAGGCTCTGGGTTGCAAAGTGCTACTGGGTTTGAATCTCTGTAGGTCGAATCTTATGTTTTGCTATGATATTTTGTGTTTGGTCCTTTGAAATATTTTTAAGAGAGGATCAACAGACATGTGGTTTGTTCTGTGAAGTGCTTTCACACATACCTTTGTGTATTTAGAATAAGAAGAAATCATAGCAGATTAAAAAACACCACCCTGTACTTCAAATTGATATTTTGTTTAGCATGTGCTGCTATTGAGAGCATGCTGCAGAAACAGAATTAATGAGAACAAATGCTCACACCATGTCCCTTGGGCTAGTGATACTGACACATTAAACAGAAGGCAAGGAAAGACAGAGCTTGCAGATCATACATTCAGATGTCAAAAGGCTAAATTACTAATTCAGATTGTAAAGTTATCACCAGGTTTGTAAAGAGAAATGCACGTAATAAAACCCTTTACCATACTGAAATATCCTCTTAGTTGAACATTATTTACAATATGTGATAAAGATCAGTGTTTTTTCCATTAAATACTGCTCCAAACATCATAGCCAACAGAATTCATCCATTGAGTAACATGCTTAAAGATGCCATAGGTCTTGAACAAGGGATTGTGGCTGTTTCCTTGAATGATGATGTCTTTTCAGATGTGGCAGCATGAACACTGAGATCTTGTCTGTTATACTGAAACAGCACCCTATCTGAAGGGAGCCCTGCAACTTTGAGCCCAGTGGGGATTAAGTGACATGAGAATATCTCTGCAGCTGACCTAATAAACCTGCTGACCTAGCCTCGTTCCTTATTTCAGCTACACGAGATGATGTTCTGTTGAGCCATCAAATTGCTTTTTGGCTAAACTAACTTCCAGCTTCTAAGCTGCTACCCTTGACATCTTTTTATGTCAGGGTCTCCTTCAGGATACACATGCATGAAGATGGGGGTGATCATCCTAGCATAAAGACCTGTGCTTGGATGGTTTAGGGAGGCCTACCTTCAGTGCATGGAAACCTTCAAACCGTTTTGAAGAAGTAGTTTCATAGAAATTTTGATACTGCGCTTTCAACAGCTATAAAAGTTATTTACCACATAGAAAGTTTAGAAAAATAGGCATTTTTATATCTAGATCAGGGGTTGCCACCCTTTTAAAGTCAGGGGTCAGGTCACACTCCCTCAGACAGTTGAGGGTGCCTGATAATTTTATCTCCATCAGGAAGCTTTTTTATGCAACCCCCCCCCCCCGAGGAACCACAAATGCACTTTAATTTGATTTCCTATGGGAAGAATTCCAGTTATGTCAATAGCATTAAGATAGAGTGGATTGAACACCAGTTAGCAAATGAGAAGAGACAATCTCATTATCTTTTGAGAAGTCTATATGAATATTGTATAATTGAAATGTAGGGCTTCTATGTACCAGCCTCTTTAGAAAGCTTCAAGACTACTAAATTCTAGAATGCATACTTTTATGTTGGTACTGCGATGTTGGTGCTATTTCAACCTTTACCAGCTAAATCAGATTGCCATGTAAGAAAAGACTGGGACCTGGACCATTAACTGTTTGTACAGTGGAATCAATAGATTAATTTATTAGCCACAAATACAGAACTGTCTGTTTTAATCAGATTTTAATTGAAGCTGTCTCGTATGAAAAGAGGGGTGACACTGTTTAAATAATTTATATGCATTCTTAAAAAAAATCAGTCAGTGTGCTTAAGAGATTTTCCTAAAGAATGCACTATTTGTGCACATTATTTACAAAGCATCTCGTTTTAATTACATGTCTTCAGCTTTCATCTATACAATGAAAAGAGTTTATTTTATTTGTTTAACAGCATAAGTTATACAATTTATTTACATTTGTACAATCACATAATCTCTGCTCAGATAGAGGGCTAATTAACTTCAGTGATTTACCCCAAAGTGAGTGCTTATAGGATTGCAGCCTAAATTAGCTTTATTGGGTAGCTTTGTCCCGGATGTCTTTGGCACTTCAAGGAATCCAGCAGAATTAAACAGAGGTGATGGTAAAAAATGTTCACTTCATCAGAATACTTATCACTCTAGCCTAGTTTCCTGTTTCCTGCAGTGACTAGTCAGATGCTTCTAGTAAGCCCATAAGCAAGGTGTTTCAGCAGTACATCCTTTGCTCTTATGCCCGTTTAACTGTCCCCTTCCTGACCCAATTTGCCAGGCTCCCCATCACATGACTATATCCAAGACTCATCTAAGAGCAGGCATGTTAGGAGAAGCCACCAGAGCATTTTAACAATAGGATACTGGCCTTTGTTTATGTAAAAACAGCACCAGTTATTAATGGCATGTGTGTATCCTAATGTGAATATATTTGCTTACTTATATTTATATAAAGGTCCTTGTCGTCCAGGCTGTCAGGCCAGATAGGCTACAGAGTGTGATGGCCCTTTTTGCATGTAAAACTCTAGGTAAGTTAACAGGATTTTTTTTAAAAAAAATGCAATAAAAATCATCTAAATTCAATTGAGGTGTCTGGCTAGGTTATCCTGCTATGGTAATAGAGTAGACCATACTGCCAGTGACTCATTGCTGAGTGTTGGGGCAGTTAACTAACCTGACAGCCCTGAGGACTAATGGCTTGGGTGTCAAAGTCCACAGGGAACGGTGATGGTCCTCAAGTGGATCAAATCCCTCTTGAATCCATCTTGATGGAGGGCAGCAGCTTTATCAATACTGGCCTGGGGCCAGTGAGGACTTTGTGTGCCAAAGGGCTCAGGACCAGAAAGTGACTCACAGAACTGGATAGGTGTCATGAGTGTCATGCTGTGATATGGAAGGCAAATGAAAGGACACTGCATTATATTCTCAGGACAGTCTTCATGGCTGATCACCATGAGGATCACCAATATTTGGATTTGGATATGACAGAACAAAAAGAAGAATATTCAACTGATGGCATTCTATAATAGATCAAAATAGGCTTTACAATCATAAGTGTTATGTGCAGAGTTAAATTCAATAGCTAGCATCCTGTTGAGGTGGTTCCACACCTTCAATTTGTTCATCATGTATAACAAAAACAAGAACAGAAATTTTGTACTGACTTAAAAAATTAAATTTTTATTTTATTTTGCACATTATGAACAGCTTTATCAAAAGCATGGACACCAATATGAATCTGCAAGATTATTTGCACAGTATATATGTCCTAAGAGGTGTTCACTCTCTTCAGGATTAATGATCACATTAGCAGAAGAGAATGGATAGTTCCGTTGGTGATGGAGGTGAAGAAACTCTTGAAAGCAATTATTAAAAGCACTGTTGAAGGATCTTTCACAGACAACAGTAGTTACACTTAAGCTCATACTTTTTAGTACAGTGCAATAGAAGGCAACACATGGGACTGCTGTGGCTTAGTGGTTAAAACACTGAACTTGACAGCTGGAAGGTCGGCAGGTCAGCAGTTCAAGATCCGAGTGCTACATGATGGAATGAGCTTCCATCTCTCCACACCCTCCACAGCCATTTAGTCTTTTATACTTTTAGCCATAATAACTTAACAGGGCTTTACTAAGGAAACAAGAACATTAAGCAGAGAAAGATCTAGTTCCATAGTAGGACCTATTTGGTAGGAAGTACCTAACAGGGTCTGTAATGGCTTAGTGATTAAAACACTGAATTTGATGACTGGAAGTTCAGCAGGGCAGCAGTTCAAGACCTGAGTGCTTCATGACAGAGTGAGTTTTCATCTCTGTCCCATCTCTTGCAAACCTAGCAGTTTGAAAGCAAGAAATTGCAAGTAGATAAAAAGGTACCACTTTGGTAGGAAGGTAAACAGCATTCCATGCCTGCCACATGTTCATGAAAATGTCTGCAGATGCAGACAGCGCTGGCTCTTTGGCTATAGAGATGAGCACTGGACCCTAGAGTCAGATACAGCTGGCTTTTGAGCAAGGGTGACCTGTACCTTTACCTAACAGAAGGCAATGGTAACTTTTTTCTGACTCTTTCTTATCTTGAAAATCCTATGAAGAAACACTCTAAAATAATAAGATATTGGAAATTTTAGATTTATTGGATTTAACATCCTAACTTTACAAAAATCAAAAACCCACCAACTTTACTAGAAATGGCCTGTGTATTTAGACCTTAACAGTTTTTAGGTTCTTGCTTAGGTCTTGAACTGTTAATTTTGCACCAGTCTTTGCCTGTGAATCTAATGATAGATTTTTATTGTATAATAATCCAAAAGGAACAGTACCTTCTTGTGGTGGAGGGGCTTGTGTGTTCTAAGGATGCTAGGAGCTATGCTGAACAAGTCCAACCAATACAGGTCGTACAGGTCTTAGCTGAAGAACCAGACTAAATCTATTCCACAATCCATTTAACATGGTGAGAACACATAACTCTTATTCCATTCCTGCTTGATCGTCACCTTGATTAAAACAATCATATTGGAAGCTATCTCTCCTGTGCATCCATCAAAAAATGGACTGCAGGGCTCAACTCCTATTGCTAGGCAACCAGAGCATGTAGTTGATGAGCAACTGGAAGACAATTTAAAATCTAAAAATCTGGACAAGAGAAGAAGACTATTCGGTTATGGAAGCTTATTACCAATTTGAGCTATCAAAATGTGGATTTCAAAAATGTATGTACCAAATTTGGAAAGAAAACTATCCATAAGTTAGTGAGCAAAGATTAATGGATCAGAGGCACACTATTTTGAAATATTGGTTGGTTGGTTGGTTGGTTACTTACTTACTTACTTACTTGCCACCCACCCTCAACCCAATTTAATAGTAATCCACTACTCTGGCCATTCAGGTAGAAAAGATAATGGCCCTAATCCCCACCCACCATGATATGACAGGACATCTTGTCAGTCAGCCACAGTTAGATACATCAACTTACACAAACCTTTTGTAGGCACCAATAAGATTTGTATGTTTAGGCACAGATAGGACAAGGTAGATACAGTAGTACCTTGGATAACGCTAAGACTTGGTTCCACAAGTCTTGGTGTTATCCGATTTTTAGTGTTATCCGATCCATGTTAAAATCCTATGGGATGGATCGGATAACGTTAAAGATCCATAGAGATACATTGTAACCGCATAGGCTTTAGCAGTTGTTATCCGATCCATCCCATAGGACCTTAACGTTATTCGATCCAATTCTCCTCCCCAGATTACTAAACGTTATGCGATTTTAGCGTTATCTGACGTAAACGTTATCCGAGGTATTACTGTACCTAAAATAATATACATTCTTACTGACATCTTATTTTAAATATCCATGTATTTCTAGGAATTAAGGAATTATCACCACCACCACTAAACCTGAAACGTTTATACAAGGAAACACTGGAAATTGAGCCCATTTTGATAATTATTTCTCCTGGTGCTGATCCTTCTCAGGAGTTGCAAGAACTTGCAAGTGTTGAAAGAAATGGAGAATGCTATCATCAGGTGAATTTTACCCCTCCTCCTGCAGATTCTTTGTACAGTTTAATTATTGTGTAGAACATATGGACTAACCTTGGTGGAACCAAAACAAAATCTATGGCTGTAGTTTGCATTTGGTTCAGCAAAAGATATGAACAGTCATCTTTGTCTGCTACATCTTATGTTCTGCACTGAGCACATACTCAAAGACAATAGTGGGATGAAAGTGATATGGAACATTTAGTTTGAATAACATGCATAGCTTTTAGTATCTTCTGACATTTAATGTTCAGCTATGTTCTTTTTAAAGAAATTAGAAAAGCATACGTGATTGGATGTATTTGTTTACAAATGTATGCAGTAACTATTGGAAAGAAGACATTTTTATAGTGTTTCCTTTTCATAAGAATATCACAAACTGTTTTCCTGCTTGTCACTTAAAACAATTTTGATAAACAGTAACACAGAATCATTATATCTTTATGGAATGGTCTCAAAAATTATATTTTGTCTGCTGGGTGCTCCACCTTGCATATAGCTACTATCTGATCTTCTATGGATGGTAAACTAAATTGACTCACAAATCATTGCCATCAATAATTGCAAAACTGCCATATAGTATCATCTATCAAATTTTAATGTTAATACTGTTACTATTCTGTTTCTAGTCCTAATGCCCGCTGCAAATCCCACCTTATGCCTCAATGTGGTACAGCGGTCACCCTGGCTGTCCGACACCTATGGTGGCGGGGATGTATTCCCCTGGCAGTTTCAGTCACGGCACAAAGGTGTTGGCTAGTGGTCCGGAACGGTCCTCTGTTCTGGAACTGCAGGTCAGCTAAGTGGGGTTGGGTACTTGCAATGCACATGGCCAGTGCATTGCTAACTTATTATTATTATTATTATTAGTAGTAGTAGTAGTAGTAGTAGTAGTAGTAGTATTTATTGGATTTCTATACCGCCCTACTTGGTGCGACCAACTCAGGGCGGTGCACAAAATAAATTAGTATACAATCAAGCAATAAATTAGATAAGGCAAAAAAAACCCATACAATATGAAAATGCAACAACACAGCAACAAAATAACAATAGCGATAAACAGCATAAATACGGTCCAACACTACAATATAATCACGTATTATAAATACACTATCACCAAATGTAACAACTACAAGTACAAATATCATCAAGTATCACAGAAACTACATACGCCCACCAACAACTGTTCTTAATCAACCTCCGGGCCAGGTGAAAGGGTCCCAGGGGAGCGCGGGAGAGTTCGTGCGCCACTGCCGCCGCCGTTCTTATTTCGGCCTCCGGGCCGAGATGGAGGTGGTCCCGGAGGGAGGACAGGGTGACTCCTCACTGCCTGCAGCTGCGGTCCACTCCGTCCATCCCCGGCCAAGGTGAAAGGGGCCCGGGGGAGTATGGGAGAGTCCGTGCGCCACCGCCACCGCCGTTCTTATTTTGGCCTCCGGGCCGAGATGGAGGTGGTCCCGGAGGGAGGGCGGGGTGACTCCTCACCGCCTGCAGCTGCGGTCCGCTCCGTCCATCCCCAGCCAAGGTGAAAGGGGCCCGGGGCAGTGCGGGAGAGTCCGTGCGCCACCGCCGCCGCTGTTCTTATTTCGGTCTCTGGGCCGAGATGGAGGTGGTCCCGGAGGGAGGGCAGGGTGACTCCTCACCACCTGCAGTGGGGTCCGCTCCATCCATCCCCGGCCAAGGTGAAAGGGGCCCGGGGGAGTCCGTGCGCCACTGCCGCCACTGTTCTTATTTCGGCCTCCGGGCCGAGATGGAGGTGGTCCCGGAGGGAGGGCGGGGTGACTCCTCACCGCCTGCAGCTACGGTCTGCTCCGTCCATCCCCGGCCAAGGTGAAAGGGGCCCGGGGGAGTGCGGGAGAGTCCGTGCGCAATCGCCACTTCAACATGAGCCCAACCAGCTGTGTTGTCGTATTTAAAATGGCTAAAGGAGCATCAAAGACATGGGTCTCAGTTCCCTGTGTGCCATCGAACCCTGCTATGGTAGCGGTAGGACCTCACGATGGTGAGAGGCTGCTAAAATCTCGCAGGAGATGATGCTTCGATCCACCATGTCAAACTAGACATGTGAAGTATGGATCAACCAAGTAAGTAAGTCCTAATGTTTCAGCTGTAAGACTTCTAGAAAAATATTTCCCCCATAATAAAGTAGAACATTTTATTGCCTTTTGTAGATTGCCATGGGCCAGGGCCAGGCTGATCTTGCCATTCAGACTGTAAAGGAGTGTGCACGAAATGGAGAATGGGTTTGTTTAAAGAATTTGCATCTTGTTGTTTCATGGCTTTCCATATTGGAAAAGGTAAGATATTATGTATAATGCATAAGGCTCCATTCTTTTTTGAATGGTAGATGTGAATAGCTAGGGGGGAAGGGAACTAAGTCACTATATCATAGAACTTCCTAAGACAGTGATGGCGAACCTTTTAGAGACCGAGTACCCAAACTCAAAAGCCTACCCTCTGCACCACAGAAGGGTGGAGCGAACTGTGTGCTGGGGGAGGGAGGAAGTGCTCCCATTGGGCTGCTAGACAGAGGGGTGGGGTGAACTCTGTGCTGGGGATGAGGAAGGAAGCTCTCCTATTGGGCTGCTGGGCAGAGGGATGGGGTGAACTCTGTGCTGGTGGAGGGAGGAAGCGCTCCCATTGGATCCCAACCTGGGGCCCAAGCACCACAGGGGGACTTTGATTCCCAGAAGCCTAAGTCAGCACATTGACTTATCAGTGCTTTGGGGAATTGACTTTGGCTTCTGGGAATTGAAGTCAAAAAACCAAAGGTTGGGAAACACTGGTCTAGACATTGGTTCTCTCTTGCTGGCCCAATGCCCGAACAATAAACTAATGGCATGAAGAGGCAGTGAAAATGCTGTGCTTTTCACAGAGAGCAGGAAACCATTGTTTCTTCCAATATGAATGAATTTGTGTGAGCCTCAGACATACACCCTTTTTCTATTTTTCCCTTTTTCTACACCACGTAAGGAAAATAGATGCACCAACTTTCAGTTTTAAGCTAATAACCATTTCCTGTGATATCCAGACTAAGAAAGTTGATTTGTTGAACAGTGGTAATAGGACAGGACTAAAACATATTTCAGATCTTGCCGTTTTCTCATCCACAGCTTGAACATACTATAGTCCTTTAACACAGGGATAAAGAACAGAATTCTTCTATTATTTATACTTTTTCACAGGTAGATTTAAATCCATATAATGAGTGAAAATCCATAATAGCATAATTATGCTGGATTATACTTTTTCAGAAGAGAGTTTACAGTTGTGGTGAAAATCTACAGCCACAAGTGCAGAAGGCCTCATAGGACTGCAATGACATTGGCACTGTTCAATAGATAATCAGAACTTGGGAAATTACTTGTTATATACATTCTCATCAGCATCTGAAGAATAATCCACTATTTTCAATGCTGCAATGCTGGGTGATTACTGTGTGGTTCATAACCTATTTGTTATGTTCGGTAACTTTTAAAATAAAAAAATGAGGATCAAGGAAAAAAAGATGACACAAAAATGTTTGTACATAATTATGGTTTCCATTGCTTCCATTAATTAATTTAATTTCTATGTTGTCTTCTTCCCAGTGAAAATCAAGAAGGTGACCCACAATTTTGTAAAAACAGATACAACTAAAACCACAGAAATCTATAATATTAAAAAGCAGAGGGGGGCTCCAATGGGGAGAGACAGTCTTTTGGATTAGGCAATTCGATTAATAGCATTCTACCCAAGATTTTTTGATAGAGGTGTTATAACAGAATGATAGTCTGGTTTTAAATCCAGTTTTTCCCACAAAAGTCACTGCTGAATGCTGTATGTTTCCTGAAGGAATTGAATAATCTGCAGCCCCAGCCTGGCTTTCGTCTTTGGCTAACTGCTGAAGTCCATCCCAAGTTCTCTCCCATTTTGCTTCAGTCAAGTTTGAAGATAACATATGAGGTAAAAAATAAGGCTGTGTGGGGTTGTGTAAAATATAACAAAATGATTCTGTTGTCAAATAAAACACGTACATGAAGAGCCTTGGTGGTACAGTGGTTAAACTGATGTACTGCAGAAAAAGGTTGTGAGCTCGATCCTGATGGAACAAGGTTGACTCACCCTTCCATCATCCCGAGTTGGTAAAATGAGAACCCAGCATGTTGGGGGCAAATACTAATTACCTGTAAACTGACCAGAGAGTGCACTAAGCACTAAAGAGTATATACCATATTTGCTGACATTTAATATGCTTCGGAGTATACACAGTGCTGGTGCTGGAGTTCCCTGGACTTATGGATGTGGGGGACTTCAATTTGCCTTCATTGGGGGCTGGGTCAAAGGTAGCACGGGAGTTCATGGCTTCCATGGCAGCTGTGGGCCTGACTCAAGTAATTCAGGGCCCAACCAGGAGCAGTGGCCACACACTGGATCTAATTTTCTTGTCAGAGCGGTGGCAGAGTGATCTGAAATTACAACGACTAGACATAACACCTGTGCCATGGCCAGATCTGTTGACTCTGGACTTTCTGGGGGCAGTGTCCCATTGTAGGGAGGCAGGGCCAGTTAAATTGGCCCACCCTGGCGACTGATAGATCCTGAAGGATTCCAAAGGGAACTGGGGTGCTTTTCTCTGGATCGGCTACATGATTCGCCCGAGGCTCTCGTCGACCTCTGGCATGGGGGTGCGATGGCAGCTTTGGATGCGATCACACCACTATGGCCTCTCCACACATGTGGTTTACAGAGGATTTGAGGAAGCTTAACCAGGCAAAGAGATGCCAAGAGTGCTGCTAGGTGAAGACTCAGAGTGATTCCGACCCAACACTGGCTAGAGCTGCTATCAGAGCCTAGCTGGTGGTGATAGAGGTGGTGAAATGGCAGTATTTCCCCATCCTTATTGCCTCTGCAGATAATCACCCAGTGACACTGTTTCGGGTGACTGGGTCCCTCCTCGGTAGAGGGAAGCCTGGCCCTGGTTGGCAGGAGTCAGCTGAGGATTTGCTGATTATCTCAATCGCTCCAATTCGCTTGAAGTTTGACACCGGCATGGACACTATGGGTCTGGAATTGACCGGATTACAGTCTTGTCATGTTATCTGGGATCGATTTGATCCAGTTGTCCCTGAGGAAGTGGACAGGCTCCTTGGATCTGTTCGCGCCACTGCTTGCCCATTAGATCCATGTCCTGCAGGGTTGGTCAAGGTGTCCAAGGCGGTGACAGGCAGTTGGGTTGGAGCAATAGTCAATGCATCTTTGCGGGAGGGGGTGTTTCCTGCACCATTAAAACATGCTTTGGTGCACCCCCTCCTTAAGAAGCCAGCGGTTGACTAAACAATAATGGCCAACTATTGGCCGGTATCCAACCTTCCCTTTTTAGGGAAGGTTTTGGAGAAGGCAGTGTTGCAGCAGTTATAGGGGGCTCTGGATGAAGTGGATTATTTGGACCCCTTTCAGTCAGGATTCAGGCCTGGATATGGTATTGAGACTGTGTTGATCATGCTGTTGGATGATCTCTGGCGGGAGTGAGATGGAGGCCATCCCTCTGCCCTTGCTCTTCTTGACCTCTCAGCAGCCTTTGATACAGTCGACCACAGTATCCTTCTGGAATGGCTCAGAGGAGTGGGGATACAGGGCACTGTGTGGTCCTCATTTGCCTCATTTCTGAAGGGCTGGACCCAGTCGGTGTGGTTGGAGAGAGAGAGTTCCAGTCCAAGGCCTCTCCAGTATGGGGTACCGCAGGGCTCGGTGCTCTCGCCTCTCCTATTTAACATCTACATGAAAACACTGGGGGAGATCATCCGTTCCCATGGGGTGAGGTATCATCAGTATACTGATGATACTCAACTGTATATCTTGGCCCGTGGTGATCCAAGCGATGCAGTCGGATTCCTATCCAGGTGTCTGGAGGCTGTTGGGGTCTGGATGGGGGACAATGGGCTACAACTGAATCCTGGCAAGACTGAGTGGCTACGGGTCGGGGTTCCTGTGTTATCTCGGGAGCTACCATCTTTGGTTCTAGATGGGGCTATTTTGCCCCAAACAAACCTGGTACGTAATCTGGGGGGTCCCCTTGGACTCGTGACTCCTGCTCGATGAGCAGGTGGCAGTTGTGGCCAGGAGGGCTTTTGCACAATTTGGTGTCATACGCCAGTTACGTCCACTCCTAGATCGGGACTCCTTGCTCATGGTCATGCTTGCTCTGGTCACCTCCAGACTGGACTATTGCAATGCGCTCTGCATGGGGCTGTCATTGATGACCATTCGGAGGCTGCAACTGGTCCAGAACGCTGCTGCCCAGGTGGTGATGGGGTGTGGGCGGTATGACCATGCCTCGCCACTGCTTCGGGAACTGCACTGATTGCCAGTGTGTGTCTCTGGTGCAATTCAAGGTGCTGGTAATGACCTTTAAAGCCCTACATGGTAGTGGGCCAGGATACTAAAGACCGCGTCACCCTGAGAACATCTGTCTATCCCACCAGAGCAGACCAGAGTGTCGGATGATGGGGGCGAGGGATGAAGCTTCATGAAACACACAACACTAAGTCCGATCCAGTGGAGAACATACTCGCTCGAACTCCCGTTCGAGCCCTTTTATTGTTACAGTCATATAAGGAAATGCTTACATAGAAAATCATAGATTGGCTATTTTGGATCAGTACATTGGCCGTGATTGGCTCATGTTAGGGTGGGCTTCTACCTGATTGGTTAATACATTGTATGCATGCCTCCTATAGTATTCAGTCTCATGGTTTAGATGTGTAACAAACAACCCTCAGGCACATATGCAATCTCGTGACCTGGGATAGTCACAAACAACCCAAAAGCAGGAGACCTTTGAACTGGATCAGGGATGGGCGCTGGCTAGCTTACTGGGGTACAAGGGTTAACCGTAGAAGCACCGCACCAGGAGTCTTTGGACATCACTGTAATACAGTGCCCCCATCAGTTCCCCACACCAGAGAGGCTCTCTCATTGTGCCATCTGCTACTAGGGAGATTCGTCTCTCTAGCACCAGAAGGAGGGCCTTCTCTGTGTCTGCTCCGGCCCTATGGAACCTATTGAGCTGTATCTCCAGATGGAGTTGCTGTCCTTCAGGAAAGGACTAAAAAACTGGCTGGCAAAGCAGGTTTGGGGCACCAGCGATGTGGTGACTCCTGCCTGCTGGCTGATTTAGTAAGAACACTCTCTCCCTCTTTTAATCTTTTTCAATTGTAGGGGTCTGAGTAATTTTTGGTGGCAGTTTTAATGGGGTTTTTATTGGTTTTTAAAATGTGACTGATTTTATTTTTTGTGAGCCGCCCAGAGTCTTCGGAGTTGGGTGACAATAGAAATCAATCAATCAAATAATTAAATAAGACACACCCCATTATTACCAAAATAGGCCACTAAATATAGTACAAGATGCACTCCATTTTTCCATATCGGAAAACAAAATAAAATAAACATAATAAAAATAAAATAAAAACCACTGTAGCACTTTAAAGACTAACTGCTATATTTTTATTGTTAGCTTTCGTGGATCAAGTCGACTTCTTCAGGCCTTGATCCACGAAAGCTAACAATAAAAATATAGCAATTAGTCTTTAAAGTGCTACAGTGGTTTTTATTTTATTTTGTTTATTTTGTTTTGTTTTCTGATATGCCTGAACCACAGACTAACATGACTACTATTCCAAATAATAATAATAATAATAAATAAATCAATTTTTCCAGTGTATCTTAAGGTGAAAAAAGTGGGTCTTATATGCCAGCAAATACAGTAAGTGAAATTGCTATTCCTATGTGGATTATATCCCATAGTAGATGAGTGGATGACTGCTTGTGTAATGGGACTTTAATTTTTCTCCTTTTTTTTTTTCATGAGAAGCCTGTTGTGGGACTTTGAGGTCTCTGGGTGCAACTATATTGACTTCTTTAGATTCCTGCATTGAGGAGGGGCTTGGACTTGACAGCCTAAAAGGCCTCTTCTAGCTCTATGATTCTATGATAATAATGCAGAAAATTCTCTGGATTTGGCATGGCCTGGTTCACATTATTTTATGTTGATTACAAGATATTCAGGTCCATACAGTAGAACACAGGCAGTGAAAAAGGTGCACTATGCAAATCGACCTTTGCTCAAGTAGCTCAAAATAATACCACTAATATTGAAGTTTTCTTTTCTTCTGAAGGCACCACCAGGCCTTAAAAAGAACTTAATGCGAACATATGAATCTTGGACCCCAGAACAAATTAGCAAAAATGGAAATTTGTCTCGAGCCCATGCTCTCTTTTCCTTGGCTTGGTTTCATGCTGCATGTCAAGAAAGAAGAAACTATATTCCTCAGGTAAGGAGTTCCATTCACCAGTACACATGCTATCTCTCTCTCTCTCTCTGCTTTTTATTTATTCCTGTCAGTTCAAATATATTGTGTACATTTCCTTTCTAGATAGCAAACATTAAAGACCAATCTGTAAAAGTGAAAATTACAGTTTTGGACTTTACCAGCTTGCTTGATTTCAGTGTACTTATTCCAGATAAATTAAATGTTATTTTTGCTGCAAAGGACACAGTGATAATAAAGACAGATTATTTCCTCTCATAGCTGCCATCCTATGTTCTTGTGGCGCTGTCCCATAACCAAGTTATTATCTTCACTTGTTTACTTGCACTAAAATGAAGTGTTACTATATAATAAGTGATGCTTGTTTTTTTTCCAGGCCTGCCTTTTTGTTGGAAACTGTTTTAAGTGCTTACAGACTATGCAGCTATTTGAAATGTGTACAGTTTGTTGGATTTAGATCTGTGCTTCTAGAAAATTGTCTAGCAGGTGTTTTCTTTTTTTCAAATTGATGCTTACTCTTTTGCTTCCTACTTTTGGAGGTCATGATGACTTAAATAATTAGAGTTCTTCTTCGAGACATCTGTGAAATTCACACGTTTGGGTTTGCGCATGCGCAGACTCCATTTCGGATCATACCACAGCTTTGTAAAAAGGAGGGAAAATAGCTGTCAAATTAGGCCCCGCCCACTCCCTTTATAACCGTGGCGTCAGCCTTTCCCGCCTTAGTCTTTTCTTTTCCGCTGCGGTAGAAACGCTCTACTTCGGCTGCCAGAGCTTCCGTGCGCCTTGACTTGCGATCCCCGTTTCGCACGCCTGGGCAAGGGTCGGCTTTTCCGAATTCCCCCCTCCTCCGGGGGAGGGGGGAATTCGGAAAAGCTGACCCTTGCCCAAGTGCGCGAAACCGGGATCCCACGTTAAAGTAAGGGATCAAAGTGGGGGGTGGCACCCCCCGCTTTGATCCCTTGCCTTGACGTGTGATGGTGCGCCTTTTCATGCCCGTGCGAGCGCCTCTTCTCAGGTTTTTTTTAGCGTTATTGGATCAATGTATCGAACAACGTTAAAAACCGGACGTCATGACTCGTCGAACCATGTCATAACGTTGTCCGGTGTTCTATTGTACTTTGCAGTCCCACGATGTGTTTCCTGGAGCAGAAATATGTCACATTTGTATTTCCTGCACATGTTTGCAAGAAGGACACTCTTATTCCTCAAAAGCCAATCAGTATTTATTGAGATCATTATTATGGTTGGTCTTGACAAAGACCTTTCTGGTGGATTCATTCTTCAATTTCATTGGTCTGTTTCGGTGTTAGAAGGATTAGCCACCAAGGTTGCCCCCCAAGGTGTGCCTGATTGTATTCACAATCTTTGTGGAGGCTCCTTCTGTATACCCTGGGCATTATGGATGATATTGCTTTAATAATGTCCATAATTCTTACAATTTTCACGACTCTTTTTATTTAGCTTTTCAGGCATTTGAATTCTTTATATTGACTAATTTTATATTCTTTTCATAAGATTTTGTTTGTGTAGTGGACATTTATATTTACTATTTCTGGACAATAAATAATACCAACTTTTTTCTATAGGGTTGGACCAAATTTTATGAATTTTCCTTATCTGATCTTCGTGCAGGGTATGACATTATTGACAGACTTTTTGATGGTGAGTCATGATTTCCACAAGAACCCTTATTTTTATTGATTGATCTAGCTTTTCTGAAACCATATACAGTCAAACCTCGCATAACGAGTGTTTCGCATAGCAAAAAACTCGCATAACGAGCAAGTTTTTTGCTAAGCAGTCTGACTCGCATAACGAATTTTTCGCTATGCGAGTCAAACTTTAACCTATGGAAAAACTCGCATAATGAGCGTTTCTATGGGAAAAACTCGCATAATGATTTTTTTCTCTATGCGAGTTTTCCCCATAGAAATGCTCGTTATGCAAGTTTTTCCATAGGGAAAAGTCCAACTCGCATAGCGAAAAATTTGTTATGCAAGTCAGACTCGCATAGCGAATTTTTTGCATAGCAAGCAACCTTGCTGAACGAATTAAATTCATTATGCGAGGTATGACTGTATGATGTAAGCCAGTGATTCAATTTATTGTATATTGTTCAAGTTCAAAATAAGACAATTCTTGGAAGATGCTTTAAATCAGAGGTTCTCAACCTATGGCCCATTGGCTGGATTCGGCCCGTGGCACCATTTCATGTGTCCCGTTACCTTCTCGCCTCCCCACCGCTGCCAGAAGCCGTGCCATGTGTGGTTCCTTTTTAATGTACATAGCATTTCAAATCTATTTACATTAAAAAGGAACCACACATGGCACAGCTTCCGGCGGCAGGAGCGAGGGTGGTGGGCCACATGAAATGGTGCTGCAGGGTAGAGGAAAAGAATCATTGGGCTCCTGGCCTTGTCACACCCACCCATCCCTCTCCAGGACCCCAGCCCCAAGGATAACCTCCAACCCCACAAGGAAGGATTTTTGCCACCCTGGCCATGCGGGCAGCTGAGGACGCTTCCACCCCCTCTCCCCGGATTTGCTCCTCCTGGCTAGGGGGATAAGAGGGCCACCAGCAGGAGCCCTGGCTGAATACGCTGCCCCAGCTGGATGGCTCTTTCCGCCACCCTGGCCATGTGGTCAGCTGAGGATGCCTCTGCCCGAACATTCAAACTTTTGTGAGCTTCCCCCTCCTGTTGTTTCTGTTTTGCTATTTTGTAACACTGTATTAACTTTGTAAGCTGCCCTGAGTCACCATGATGTGGCGAGTGGGCGGCTATATAAATGTGAATTATAAATAAATAAATAATAAATAAGGATTAGCCTCGTTAAAAAGCCCCACTCAGCCTTTCCCCGAGCAGGCAATTAATCTCATTAATGTCAATCAGGGAGGGGACAGGGTCCGAAATCTCCTTTGATGGTTGGCATCTCCCTCCCTCCTTCCAGGGAGAAACAAAATGACCTCCCATTTGAAGCTGTTGGGACATAATGGCCACCCCATCATACAGGCAGGACAAAATGTCCATCCTGCCTGCTCAGCTGTCTGAGGGAGTGTGACCTGGTTTGAAAAGATTGCGAACCCCTGCTTTAAATTATGTTAATTTTAAAAAATGACTTTAGATAACATTAATAATGTATGATTTCTCTCTTCAAGACCATATTTCTAAACAATATGGTGATTTTTATCAAAATCTGTAGTTGCTCAGATAATTAAGAATAATTCTCAATTGCTTTGACATATAAATATAACTGTGTAACTATAAATAATGGACAGTTATAGATTCATACATTTAATCATGACAAAAAAACATACCAGTGCAAAGTCACATAAAGGATGTGATTATTTAAAACATATTTTTAAATGTTTAATAGCCACAGTTCATAAGGGAGATCAGTCCCTGAAAAGCAAATTTGGAGATTTTTGCCATAGTAAATGTATTCCATATTTCTTTATCTTGATAAAGTAAACCCCACTCCCTACCCCTAATAATAATAAGGTATCATGATTATGACCATTTGGTGAAAAAGTAGAATTCAGATTGAACAAATATGTAAAACATTTTTTATTTTTTAGCAGGTTGTCCACTAAATAGTGTAATGTCCATGGAGCCATAGTAAATATGGGCTATAGATTTCATTTAACAGAGACAGAGGGAAGGCTTCCATCTCTCTCTCTCTCTCTCATCTTCCTTTTGTGTTGGACCCAAGAGTAAGGAAGTGACAATTGGAAAACATCCTTCTAAGAAGGAAGGCATGGTTCCATATATGCCAAACAAATTTTACATGAGCAAAACTTTTTCAAGGCAGACCCACGCATATTAAGAGAATCAGAATGTACAGGGCTTGCACATGACACTAATGTTTATCTTCACACCATTCATAGCAGTAAGGAACTCTGGAATTTAGTGACAAAGTCTGGAATTTACATAATTTTAATGAGTGTTCCAGTACTTTTAATAAAAGTCTTATTCAGTCTTATTCTTTCATATTTGATTGCTCATTGTCATGCCAGTTCTGTAGTGATCTTTAGGGAAGGTAATGTCACAGTTAAACAAAAGTTTTAGATCCTATGTATAAACTTGGATCAGTACATGATGTGAGAGCATGTTCTGCCACTGCTTTAAAAACAGCTTTCACGCTAAAATGTAATCATCTGTGACTCTAAGGCCTTGTGCCATATTTAGCAATCTGTGTATTTAATAATTTACAGGCACCAAAGATTTTCAATGGGAATTTGTTCATGGCTTATTGGAAAATGCCATTTATGGAGGTCGCATAGATAATTACTTCGATATGAGGGTCCTTCGATCCTACCTAGAACAATTTTTTAATTCCAGAGTCATTGCTGACTCAAATTTCCGGGGTAAGAAGATGAGCAGATTTCCATATTCCATCTCTCTACCTAGCTCCTGCAATATATTAGTAAGTATGTTTCCTTACTTATCAGATTTCAAAGTAAAATTAATTTTCTTTGCCTATATTAAATCACCTGATGACTATGTTTCGTGTTGCTTAATTATAGACCATCTTTGGTCCTACTGGAGGCATTCTAACAACCATATTTGATGGCTGTATCAAAGCTGTAAGCTGAGGAGATGAGTTGCTGTCTTATGTTGGGCCCATTTTTTAAAAAAAATCTCATTTCTTTGTTTAAATATCAGTGGTGCTATTTTTAAACAATTTTAATTAACTAATTTATATCCTGCCCATCTTGTAAATACTACACTGTGTGGTAAACAACCAAAATATAAGCACCAATAATAAAGCAACCAATTTGAACAAATAACAATACAGTTGTACCTTGCTTAAATAGGATAAGGTGTTCCATGGGATTGCCCTTTAAGCGAGTTTGCTCTTTAAGTGAAACACCATTGTAAGTGACCAATTGTGACTTCTGGCGGGGAGGATTGTGAACCCTGATTTATTTGTTAAGCGAGTTTTTCGTTGGTTTTAGTTGTTAAGCGAAGCAAACATTCAGAGAAAATTCTGCTCTTTAAGCGAGTTATTCTTTAAGCGAGGCGCTCTTTATGTGAGGTTTGACTGTATAGTTAAAAACCAGTAAGAAGAAGCAACTGGTAGTCTTGTTCTAACAACAATGAATGAAATAAAGGAGACAAAAATGGAGTTGTGAAAGTTATTTAACTTTTAACCAGTTTTGGAGCATGATCTTATATCTATTCATGTAGAAGAAAGTTTGATTGAGTTGAATTAACCCTGTTTTGACATGTTGCTTCCTGTTATCCACCTTGAAGATGCAAGAATATTTAAATTATATATTCCTTTAGATTTATTAATAACAATGATATTTAAGAGCTTTTTCAAATTCATTAAAACATCACATAAAGAGTTACTCACTTAGAGAGTAACTCGCTTAAAGAGCAGAATTTTCTCTGAATGGTCGCTTCGCTTAACAACTAAAACCAACCAAAAACTCACTTAACAAATAAATCAGGGTTTAACCCCCCCCCCCCCCCCGGAAGTCACAATTGGTCAGTTACAGTGGTGCTTCGTTTAAAGAGCAAACTTGCTTAAAGAGCAATTCTGTGGAACACATTACGCTCTTTAAGTGAGGTACAAATGTACCGTATATTTTGCTATTGGTATCCATGCAGTCCAGTCTGGCCAGGTTATCCTGCTATGGTAATAGAGTAGACCATACTGCCAGGAACTCATCACCAATCATCAAGCAGCTGTTAACTAATGACCTTGGGTAGTAAAGTCCACAGGGAGGGGTGATGGTCCCCAAATGGATTAAATCCCACTTGATTCCATCTTGATGGAGGGGAGCAGCTTCATCAATACTGACCTGGGGCTGATGAGGACTTTTTGTGCCAAAAGGGCTCAGGACCAAAAAGCTTCAGATGGAGCTGTTGGCTTTTAGGAAAAGTGTGAAAACTTGGCTGGCGGGAATGGTGTGGAGTAATGATGGCTCATTGACCCCTCCGCGCTGGCTTATTTAACATCTTATACTTACCCTCCCTCTCCTTTACTCCTTTAATTAAAGGAACGAGATGTTTTAAATGGTTTTAAATTGTTTTTATAGTTTTTAACTGTGTTTTGTATGCTTGTTCATTGGTTGTAATCCGCCCTGAGTTGCTTGTGCGAGTATGGCAGAATATAAATTCAATTAAATAAATTAATTAATAAATAAATAAAATAAAAAGTGACTCGCAGAACTGGATCAGTGGTACAGGTGTCATGCTGCAATACAGAAGACAAATGAAAGGCCACTGCATTTTATTGCTTCCAGAACAGTTTTCATGACTGATTGCCATAAGGATAGACAATATTTAGAAATGGATGCAGCACTTAAAGAAGAAGAATCTATGCAGGTCACTTCTGTAACCATATGCCTGGTCTACATTAAACATGTATTTTCTATACCTAAAACATTTAGCATAATATTCAATATAGTCTTCCCATATCCCCTCTTAAAAGGGCCTCTAAGCAGATGCAAACACTGCTTTCTCAAGCCTGGCCAAGAGGGTTAACTTTAGCATAATTTCCCTTTACCTTTGCAATTTCCTTAATCTATGACTACATGTTATTCTGATACTTTGGACTTGTTTTGGTGGGCCAGGTAAACATCCCCATCCTGTTGTTCCCAAACCCAGCTGTCATGATCTAACCTAGTGATGCAGATCATACTGGTTTATACCAGTCTTTCACGTGCACTACATATGGGTGCAATGCCTATGATACGGCCTCTGATCACGCGCTAAGCCATGCATCCTATTCCTGCTGTTAGCCAATCACAGACATGTATATGCTTAACCAATCACAATGCTCTAAGACCTGTGTATGTTTTAACATGGAGTCAATAAATATGGTCAGCTCAGCCATCAATGGATGAATAGATATGATGGGGCATTGGCTGTAGCTGAGCTTGCAAAAGAATCTATGTGTCCATCTTCCTTCACACTTTGCTAAGATTAATTTTTAAAATCAAGATCTTGTTCCAATGTTACCTTATTCTCTGCAAATCGATAGAGTGAGGCACTTTCCTGCTATCTACATCATCGTCTTTCGTTCTTTCTTTCTTTCTTTTTCTTTTGACATATCTGAGTCCAAATGTTGGTGATCCTCATGGTGATCAGCCATGAAGACTGTCCTGAGAATATAATACAGTGGCCTTTCATCTGCCTTCATCAGCATGACCACCATACCATTTATCTAGTTCCACAAGTGATTTTCTGATCCTGAGCTCTTTTGACATGCAAAGTCCTCCTCAGCCCCAGGCCAGCATTGATGTAGCCGCTGCCCTTCATCAAGATAGATTCAAGTGGGATTTAATCCACTTGGGGACCATCACCTCTCTATGGCAACAGGCCCTATCAGTCCCTGGAAAATAGATGGGGAAGAAGTAGAAGCAGTGACAGATTTTACTTTCTTAGGATCAAAGCTCACTGCAGATGGGGATTGCAGCCATGAAATAAAAAGGCGACTAATTCTTGGGAGGCAGGCTATGAGAAACCTGGGAAACATAGTGAAAAGTAGACACATCAGATTGCAAACAAAAATCCATATAGTCAAAGCAATGGTGGCAATGTATGGTTGTGAGAGCTGGACCATTAGGAAAGCTGAGCGCAGAAGAATAGATGCCTTTGAGATGTGGTGTTGGAGGAGAGTTTTGAGAGTCCCCTGTACAGCGAGGAGAACAAATAGGTCAATCTTAGAAGAAATCAACCCTGTCTGCTCCTTAGAAGGTCAAATAGTAAAGATGAAGCTAAAGTACTTTGGACATCAAATGAGAAGAAAGGATTCACTTGAGAAAGCCTTGATGCTGGGAAGGGTGGAGACCAAAAGAAGAAGGGGGTGGCCAAAAATGAGTTGGCTAGATGGTATTGTAGACACAATGGGCACAAAGCTGAGTGAGTTGAGGAGGATGGTGGAGGACAGAAGTGCCTGGAGGACAGTGGTCCATGGGGTCTCAAAGGGTCGGAATCGACTGTGCGACTGAACAACAACAAAAACTATATGTACTATTGTCTCTGTTACAGTAAAGTATGTTTACTCTGATTTTTACAATATTTTCAATATTTTTCTTCCATTTCCCTTAGGATTACCGTCACGTGATTGAAAGCCTCCCAGAAGATGACAAACCTGATTTCTTTGGCCTTCCTGCTAATATTGCACGGTCCTCTCAACGAATGATCAGTTCCCTAGTAAGCTTTAGTATTTTTTTGAAGTTTATTATGAAGATCTTTTCTGCATGTTCTGCCTGTACAGTGAGAATGATGTCATTGCTAGTTGTAGATTACTGCTGGTTAAATCCAGTAAAACCTCTGTAATTAACCACCTCCCTAAGTTGACCTAATTTTTGTAGAGCGGATATACAACATATGTACACAATAGAAAGCCAACCTCTCTATATTGACCATCTCTGTAAGTTGTATCTTGACCACTTGGACCTTGACACATGATCGTAATTTATTGTATAACTTGACCAGTTGAGTCCAGTCTGCACCAAGGGCAAGAAAAGTGAAACTGCAGAATTGGTAGCAATAAATTTCATTCAAGAGGAATATTAAAGAATATGGTATTTTTTACTTTGATTTGGCAGTTTAACAATGATAATTATGGATTCATTTCATAATACAAATTTCACAGACTAAATTTTTTCTACTTCAGAACTGTTTCCTTTTTCAAGATCGATTTAAAAATAGCCAATAGAAAATGAAACAAATACACACACAACACAGACATATGCGAGCCATGCGATTAACAGTATACAATTAATAATGGATCTAGAAAGAAAAGCAAGGAAGTGGTATAGCCAGCATTGAGAGTGCTTTCTCTGCTTACCTTCATAAAAAGATTAAGAAACAGGCTAAAACTGACTCTTTTCCAGAAAGAATGATCAAACCATGAGAAAACAATACACATGTAGACGTATTGATTTTGTATGATACAGTATTTCATGAATGATTTTCCTGTGTGTGTTTCTGTATGACATTCTCTAATAAAAATAAAACAAGGCACTGTGGTCAATATACAGAGGTTGACCACCTCTGTATGTTGACCTCTTTCGTTCAGTCCCATGGATGGTCAACTTTCAGAGGCTGTATTTCCTTTTTAATTTTGTTTTATTGTGTGCGAGCCGTGTGCACCTCAAAATTGAGATGATGATCATGATGATGATGGCAGCTTCATTTCGATTGCTCAGTGGTGTTACACAACAGGATTTTGGCCAGAATATTTGCTAAAGAGACCACAATTATTTGCTATTAGTCTTCTATTTTGCCAATGAGAATCAGGGTTCCTCTTCATTCCTTTTTAGCTAAAATTTAAAAAATATAATTGATTAGGGGAGAAAACAAGTTAAAGGAGCTGAGATTCATATTAATGAGGCTGTGATACCCAGCATGAGTATGGAATGATTCAGTTTAGCCAGTGTTGTATTAGCTATTCTGATCCCATATACAGTACAGTATGTGAAAAGGAATTGCTTGCCTCTCTCTTAGCCCAGGAATAGTCTTCCATAGATTCCTTTGATATTGCTGCAATGGATTCTGAGTCTTTCATAGATTTTGAATAGTTGAGTAGTGCAGTAAACAGACCTATGCAAAAAAAATTCCTATCTACAAATGTTAATTCTGCAGTTTGTGAATATGTACTTCAGTTATGTTGCTATTGATAAAAATGTTTCTGTATTCCTTTATATGGATGACTAATGGGATAAATATGATCTTTATTTCTTTGGTTTGTTAGAACAGAGAAGGGTAAAGAAATTCTTGCATGCACAATTATTCTGGAATATTGCTGTAAATTATTTATATCTTGGGAATTAATGAGAATAAAGATCCTTTTCTAGTGAATTGTGATGATTTCACTATTTGTAACTTTTGTAGTAACATGACTGAACAGAATTTTATTTCTGTTAAATATTTATTACAGTTTTTCTTTTGAATTCTATCAGATATTATGCCTTTTTGCATAAAATCTGACTAATTTTTTACAATGTAATGGTGCAAGTGAAAAAGCCAATAGAAACCTAAGTTTTTTAGGTGATGAGCTAATTTCTCCAAAAGCAAAACACTATTATACAGTAGTTACATCAATGCTATCCATGAGAGATAATTGACTAATGCAGAGTAATTACTGGAGTGAGTGGGTTATTGGCATAGATATTCAAAAATTAGAATGTTGCAGTGATTAAAGTACAGTGTATATGCAAGTCAATTATATGTTTCTGTTAGTAAATCAATTAAAATGCTCCTTTTAGTGTAGTATTTTATTGCTGTAGGGGAATGCAGCAATAATTTTGTGCTGGAGAGCAAATCAGCATCCTTAGTTTAAGGCAATTATCAAAATGGGAGAAGCCCAAACAAAAAAGTATAACTGCCCCCCCCCCCGGGCTTGTTCAGAAATAGGGAGAGACAGGGGAGTGGGTGCACTTCAGAGTACCTCGAGAGGTGGCCGATAGACTGGCCCATGAATGGAATCCCTGGAAGTCCATCTTTTCAGGGCATATGGAAACATTGTGAGAGAAACCACAAAGGGACAGCCCAAGCATCCCAACATTTTGCCAAGGGCTCCAGTGACACCTGGTGTTTCTCCAGGTACCAGTGGCACATCTGTTGGTTTTGACAGGCTTAGTAAAGGAGGAGGAGGTGTATTCAGGCTAAGTTGCAGGTGTGTGGCACCAGAACTACTCTTTAAGGCTATATTCTGTCAGCTGAAGAACCAGGAAAGGGGCAATGTGAAAGTGGAGCCAAGTTATACTTGATCCAAGGTGTCGATGGTCCTAACTAATTTCCACCATACTTAGGTCAGGTTGGGGCTTGGATTCAGCACAATTTCAGCTGGCTTGGTGCCAGCTTAGTTGATCTTTAGCCATCTTGGCTAGTTAAATGTGCAGTTTGCTTCATTTATATTTCTTCTGGCAATTGAAGCTAATAGAAATATATAGTCTTTAAACCTAGATATCGAAATTTCCCATAAATTCTGAAGCCACCACTAGATGGGGGGACCCACTTTTTCCTGTTATTTCCAAAGGATATCTAAATTTTGATGTTGGGGATAATAGAAGTAAATAAGTTAAAGCGTTTATATTTGAAATGTGCTGCATTTTACTTCAGGGCTGGGAGCTGTCTTCAAGCACAGAAGAGCAATTGCATTTAAATGTAATAAAAACACATTTTGCCTGCAAAAATGATTGGTATCTGAGACTGTGGATTAGCTGAACTTGAGAAGGACCAATGCCCTGTTTACCTTAAATAAGCAGCCTCTACACCAGTGGAAATTCACTGTATTTTCCACACTGCCTGCTTTGATGGCAGCCTGATTAATTCACTAACTAAATTAGCATGTTGTCTCAGTTTTCTGAATTTAATGAATATATATTTTTCTGTTTTCAAAGTGAAATATGATATAAATACTGTGGATTACAGAATAAGGGGATCAAAATTCATTGTTTGTACTTCCTTTCCTGGTGGAAATTGTCAAACATTCTAGAAAATCACTATTAAACTGTTTGGAGGAAACATATGTTGCACGTGTTGGAATATAATTTTAACAACTACGATGTTGGCAACTGTTTATTTATTATTTCTATTTATATCCCACCCATCTGATTGTAACAGCCAGTCTGATTGTTACTGGGGCAACAACTGTTGACTGGGAATGTGCTAAGAAGGTAACTAAAGATAAGGGCTGTGGTAAAAATACCTTTTTAAAAAATCTCAGCCTCTCTGCATGATAGTGTTTATTTTAAAAGAATCATATATGGCTGTGGGATTGAAATTAACTGATTTCCCTCCATTGAAGAAAGCATGTTACTGTTATTCTAGGCCAGGGGTTTGCAACCTACAGCCTGTGGGCCAGATCCAGCCTGTGGCACAAATAATCTGACCCTCTCCCTTGCTTCAGCCGCTGCCATCAGAATTGGCCGCAGAATCATTTATGGCCATGTAAATTCATTTAGACAGCCGTAAAAGAGTCTGCAGCATCATAAACGTGTTTTACGACAGCTGCGGACACGTTTTATGGCATCAGTCCAGCCCAGTCAGCTGTCTGATTCTGTAGCAAAATCGATTCAATAAGATTTCTTTATTGCTCAGTTGTTCAATTTTTAAATATCACATAAAGCAAAGTTTTCTATAGCTGTTCTTAGCTTTCAGTCAGATGTCTCGAGAGATGCATGTTTTCTGCTCTGACACTTCTAACTGCCTCCACTGGTGTTATTTGGTGTTCTTGTAAAAAATTTTTGATGTTATTCCTTCACCTTCCTCTGGGTCTGCCTCGTGGTCTTTGTCTTCACCTCTTTCCCCATATGTCTTCCAAGGTATGGAATTCCAAGACATTCTCTCCAGAAGGGCAAACCACTTTGTATGTTGTCTCTGTATGTAGTGCAAGATTGGTTCTGTTCCAGTTCTTTCCCTTATAACCCCATTCCTGATTTTATCCCTTCTAGTCACTCCAGCAGCCTTCCTCAGACATCTCATTTCCGTGGTAACCAACTTTTGCTTATGTTTTGTTGTAAGTGCCCATGTTTGGCACTGGTAATATAAGGTGGAAATGAATAAAATCCACATTTGTCTACTGCTATAATATAGATACAGTCAAACCTCGCATAAAGAGTGCCTCACTTAAAGAGTAACTCGCTTAAAGAGCAGAATTTTCTCTGAATATTTGCTTTGCTTAACAAATAAAACCAACCAAAAACTCGCTTAACAAATAAATCGGGGTTCGCAATCCCGCCCACAATTGGTCACTTACAATGGTGTTTCGCTTAAAGAGCAAACTCGCTTAAAGAGCAATCCTGTGGAACGCATTATGCTCTTTAAGCGAGGTACAACTGTATTAAAGCATATGCAAGACTTAGTTGGGAACTATAGTGCTATCCTTTCATGACTCTTTCTGGACCCTTGTCCACTAAGTGGCTTTTTTAAATAGTCTCCCATGCAAGTGAAAAACCATTTGCTTACCTGCAACAATGTTTTTTCATTGGTCACCTGTGAACTCATGAAACCTAGCCTCTTCCCTTTTAAGTACAGTATCATTATCTTTTTTCTGGTACCCCAGATGTTGTGGAATGAAAACAGAAATGAAGGAAGGAATGTAAGCTGTTCTGTGATGCGCACAGTGCAAAAGGTGGGGGGGGGGGTAAAAAAGTTTATACTAAGCTCTAGATATTTCTGTAAAAGCTTTATGAAGGGACAAAATAAATGATATATGTGAGTTTACATATGACCACCTGAAGACTGACAGTTACAGGTAAACATACTGTTCCTATAAACAGGAAAAGCTGCCTGACAAATTACATTGCTAATAAAATGCAGTAGGTGGCCCCTTCAAAAAAGAAAAATGACATACCATTTTGAAATTTGATATTTACAGCTGGCAGAATGAACAGGATTTTTCACTGTGACAGAGAGGCTCACTCTTGGTTTGCTTGAGTTAAAATTGTATAAGCCAGCATGTCTCCTGTGATTTGTATTCAAGCTTTTAAGACCCAATTCCCTTACAAAATATGCTGATGCAGTTTCTTGACATAGTATAAAGCCTGCACATTTTATATCTGATACTTAGTAAAACCTTCATCTTGCAAATCACTCCCATAAATTATCGTTTGGACATGTACAAGATGAGAATGCATACTTTAGAAGGGTGCTTAAACAATCTGTGTTCTCATAATGTTTACCATTCTTAAGATGAGTGGCATTATTGTACTTACACATCTGTATTACCACTTCAAGCTAACCAGACAACTTAGTTATCAGACAATTAGGTAAATAAACAATAAAAATAAACATAAATGATACTTGGGGAACAGAATGGTGTAGTTTAATACAACTTAACTCTTTTCTTGAATAGTAAGCAAAATTTCATTGCAGTTTTATTGTAAATACTACAATTTTATTTTTAGAATTTATGAAAACATTGAATTCAAAATATTAAGTGGTATCAAGCTTAAATACTTAACTGTTTTTGTACAGACATTAAAGTCAACTGAACACTAGAAATCTTCTCAAAATACAAATAATTCTTTTACATAGATGTTAATTGCAAGGAAAAAATGATTTTTTTTCTTAAGATAGTAGGCATCATCATCCTTTTTCGGAATAATGCCCAATGGGCCTCTTCCTACAAAGAACAATATTCAAAACCATGCTGCATGTTGCAGACTTTATCCACTCAATCTTTGCTGCACACCTTCTGGTATTCAAAGCGGCATGGATCTCCACTCATGAGAAAAACATTTACAGGATCACATGGTCAACATGGGAAATTATTTAGCAATAGCAGTTATGCTTATCTACTGCCCCATAGTGCTTAGTGCATTCTCTGGGCGGTTCACAAGGTAATTAGCATTTTGTCTCCAACATGCTGGAACCTCAGAAGGATAGAAGGTTGAGTCAACCTTCTGCTCCATCCGGACTGAACTCATAATGTTTTAGCTGCAGTATAACAGTTTAACCACTGTCCCATTAGGGCTCTATTTACTACAGGACTGAACATATAGTATATGAAAGGCACTTGAATTCTGCTTACATTTTTGAATAGAAATGTCTTGCTTACTCATTCAAGCATCACCTTCCAGATTTGTAGTTTTAACACAGAATTGTGCTTCATCTGATTCTGACAAGATAGAGCATTTCATCCAGGCTTCCTTTCCACTATTTAGATTCAAATTCCAATGGTTTCCTATCAAATTGGGATGAGGTAACGTGAGGTACCACCAAACTCAGTCTTGGGCCTGGTGCTCTTCAAAATTTATGTTTATGACATGGAAGAGGGAATACAGGAAATACTTATTACACTTGCAGATGACACAAAAATGTGTGAATAACTAAGAGAGTTCTGTCTCATGCTACATGGTGCTTGTCTTCGCCACTACAACATATCGGGCAGTGAGGATCCCCTTTGCTTGTTCAGCAATAAAGTTTGTGTTTAGCTTTGAGAAATGGAGACTTGAGGGGAATATGATAGAATTTTTCAGGTACAGTACTTGAAAGATAGTCATAAAGAGGAAGGGCAGGATCTGTTCTCGATAATCCCAAGGTGCTGGACACATAATAATGGGCTCAAATTACAGGAATTACTAAAGGAGGGGTCTTTTCCAGCACCTTTTAAACATGCTTTGGTGCGCCCCCTCCTGAAAAAGCCATCCCTCGACCCTACGGCACTTACTAACTACCGACCAGTTTCCAACCTACCCTTTTTGGGCAAGGTTTTGGAAAAGGCGGTGGCGCAGCAGCTACAGGAAGTCCTGGATGAAGCGGATTATCTGGATCCTTTTCAGTTACGATTCAGGCCCGGATATGGGACTGAAACTGCATTAGTCGCGTTGGTGGATGATCTCTGGAGAGAATGGGATGGAGGTCATCCGTCTGTCCTGGCTCTTCTCGATCTCTCAGTGGCCTTCGATACCGTCGATCATGGTTATCCTTCTGGGAAGGCTCCAAGGATTGGGGATCCAGGGCACCATATTGGCCTGGTTTTCCTCATTTCTGAGGGGCAGGACCCAGTCGGTGTGGCTGGAGAATGAGAAGTCCAGCCCTAGGCCTCTTCAACATGGGGTGCCTCAGGGCTCGGTACTCTCTCCTCTCCTATTTAACATTTACATGAAGCCACTGGGTGAGATCATCCGTTCCCACGGGGTGAGGTATCACCAATATGGAGATGATACCCAGTTGTACATCTCGGCCCGTGGGGACCCAAGCGGTGCAGTGGAAGTCCTTTCCAGGTGCCTGGAGGCTGTTAAGGTCTGGATGGGGGAAAACGGGCTACAGTTGAATCCCGGCAAGACTGAGTGGCTATGGGTAAGGGGCCCTGTGTTAACATGAGAGCTGCCAACTCTGGTTCTGGATGGGGCAGTCCTGGCCCAAACAGAGCCGGTGCGTAATCTGGGGGTCCTTCTGGACTCACGGCTACTGTTCGAAGAGCAGGTGGCAGCCGTGGCCAGGAGGGCTTTTGCACAACTTCGTGTAATACGCCAGTTACGCCCACTCCTAGACCGGGAAGTCTTGCTCATGGTCACACATGCTTTGGTCACCTCCAGACTTGATTACTGTAATGTGCTCTACATGGGGCTGCCCTTGGTTTCCATTCGGAGACTGCAGCTGGTCCAAAACGTGGTGGCCTGGGTTGTGATGGGGTGCGGGCGTAATACTCATGCCTCACCACTGCTTCGGGAGCTGCACTGGTTGCCAGTATGTCTCCGGGTGCAATTCAAGGTGCTGGTCATTACCTTTTAAGCCCTATATGGTAGTGGGCCAGGATACCTAAAAGACCGCGTTACCCTAAGAACATCTGTCTGTCCCACCAGGGCGGATCGGAGGGGCTCTCTTGTCATTCCATCGGCTAGAGAGGCTCGCCTCACTAGCACTAGGAGGAGGGCCTTCTCTGTGTTCACCTCGGCCCTTTGGAACCTCCTCCCAACTGAGCTGTGCCTACAGACAGAGCTCCTGCCCTTTCGGAGGGGCTTAAAAACCTGGCTGGCAGGGCAAGTGTGGGGACCAAGGAACATGGGATCCCATGTAGGGTGGCTGATCTAAGGGACAGAAACCCTTTTGGTTTTGGTTTTGCTTTTTTATCTTTTGCGGTGTTTTAATTTTTATGAACTTTTAAAGTTTTAAATATTAGCATAATCATAGGCCTAACCTATGATTTCAGTCTATTTTTGTAAGCTGCCCAGAGTAGGGTTTACCTGATTGGGGCGGGATAGTAAATATGAATAAATAAAATAAATAAATAAGCCAATTATAGGCTGACTACTAGGAAGAACCTCTTAACTTTCCCTGCCAGGGGCCTGACCACGCCCCCTCAGTCAGCTGAGGGGCCAGTCACATGGTTCTTCCCACCACTGCTGGCAGCGGTGTGTACATTTCTGCCATGTTTCTGGGCATTTTCCCCATTTCCACTTCTTCCCTTAGAGAAGGGAGGAACATTTCTGAGTCATTTTTGATTTTTTTTGCTGCATTTTTGCGGCGTTTCAGTGGAAAAACGCAGTGATTTTGGTACTTCAAGTGATGTCGTAGCACCTCCGCTGTTGGTGGCAATCTGGCCCGGGGGCCATAGATTGGGAAGCCCTTTCTTAACTGATAGAGCAGTGGAACCAACTACTTTGGATGGTGGTGAGCACTCTATCCCTGGAGGCATTCAAGAGAAAATAGAACAACCATTTGTCAGCTCTACTTTAATTTGGATTCCTGCGTTGAGCCTCATAGGCTCCTTCCAACTCAATTATTTAATCATTCTAATTCATAATATAGACCAGATGTAAGAGTATTAATAATACAAGCATGTCTTTATTTTATGACATATAGTACATATGCCTATTGCTGAGCATAGTCCTTCTTGTGGTAAGTAAAATTGTCTGGTTCATTAAAAGTAAAATTTGCTTCTGGTGGCTTATAGACAGAGGTAATGGAGAATTGTGGGGTTTGGATGGTGGGAATGTCAGTATTGTTTGTTCCCGTCAATGCAGCTGTTATGCCTAGGCCAGGTCTAACAAAAATTGCACTCCCATACTGGTCATGTGTATATGTCCCCCTAGAGTAGAAGTAAGTCACATTTGTATTTCCAGCACATGACCACTAGGAGGACATTCTTATTACTTGAAAGTCCCCTCAATATTTATTGAAATCAATGTTACAGTTGGTCTTGACAAAGACCTTTCTGGTGGATTCATTCTTCAGTTCCTTTGGTTTGATCAGGTGTTAGAAAGATTCGCCAGCAAGGTTGCCACCCAGAGTATGCCCGACTGTATTCACAGTCTTTGTGGAGGCTCGCTCTTGTGCTTCTCTCTCTCTCTCTCTCTCTCTGACATTTAGCTAGAGGGTTAGTTAGAATGGTGAATTTTTCCCACTGTGCATTGAGTTATTGATCTTTCTTTCTATCAGCCATCCCAGACACTAATAGTTTTGATAGTGAAGAATACTCTTGTAGCAATTAAGAAGTAAGAGCATTTGAAGACTATGTAGTTACAGTCTGTTTGACATGCAGGAGTAGTAGATAATAATTTATAATTTTCTAATTTAAGGATTAAAATGGGGGCATTTTTGCCATATTAATTCATCTAGTGTTTATTTGGACTGTACAATGTTTAGATGTATCATTACTAGTTATCCTGAAAGCTATCTGTTTTGAACAAAAAGCCTGATTTCAAACAGAGCTACAATAACTAAAAAAAATGCATATACAGTACTGTATTTTTTATACAATAAGTAATCTGATAGGTGGCAGTAGAGGACTTGTCTTGTTGTTTTCTTAATGATGGATAACTAAAGAGGAAATGAAAAGTTTATTGGTTCATTTTATATGAAAAAGAAGCTAAAAGTTACGGTGAATTTTATACTGTGAAAGAGTGCTGAACCGTGATATACATTTTACACACGAGAGAGAGAGAGATCCTAACTCAATGAAAACTATGTTGATAGAAAATAGAGTAGATACATTTATTTTAAAATTTCTTAGCAATAACAATTACGCTTAGTGCACTTTCTGGGCGGTTCACAGGTTAATTAGCATTTTGGCCCCAACATACTAGGTACTCATTTTTACTGAGCTGGGAAGTATGGAAGGATGAGTCACCCATGATCCCAGGTCAGGTTCGAACTCACAGTGCAGTATATGTCAGCAGATTTGGAAAAGACAACAATGGCCACAGGATTGGAAAAGATCAGTATATGTTCTAATCCCCAAAAAGGGTAATGCCAAAGAATGTTCAAATTATCAAACAATTGCGCTCATCCCACACGCTAGCAAGGTGATGCTCAAGATAATACAGGACAGACTGCAACAGCATGTGGAGAGAGAATTACCAGAAGTGCAGGCGGGGTTCAGAAGAGGCAGGGAGACTAGAGACCACATTGCCAACATATGTTGGATCATGGAAAAAAGAAAGGAATATCAGAAACAAGTCTACTTCTGTTTCATTGATTACACCAAGGTCTTTGACTGTGTGGACCACAACAAAATGTGGCAAGTAATTAAAGAAATGGGAATACCAGAACACCTTATATGCCTCATGAGAAATCCGTACGTAAATCAAGAAGCAACAGTTAGGACAGAATATGGAATGACGGAGTGGTTTGGAATAGGAAAAGGAGTAAGGCTGCATTTTGTCACCCTGCTTATTCAACTTATACACAGAGCACATAATGTGCAATGCAGGGATGGAGGAATCACAATTTGGGATCAAAATTGCTGGGAGAAACACCAACAATTTGAGATATGCAGATGATACCACCCTAATGGCAGAAAGTGAGGAGGACCTAAAGAAGCTCCTGATTAGATTGAAAGAAGAAAGTGAAAAAGCTGGATTGAGACTCAATATAAAGAAAACAAAGATCATGGCAACAGGCCCTATCAGTCCCTGGAAAATAGATGGGGAAGAAGTAGAAGCAGTGACAGATTTTACTTTCTTAGGATCAAAGCTCACTGCAGATGGGGATTGCAGCCATGAAATAAAAAGGTGACTGACTCTTGGGAGGCAAGCAATGAGAAACCTGGAGAGCATAGTGAAATGTAGAGATTGCAAACAAAAATTTGCATAGTCAAAGCAATGGTATTCCCTGTGGCAATGTATGGTTGTGAGAGCTGGACCATTAGGAAAGCTGAGCGCAGAAGAATAGATGCCTTTGATATGTTGTGTTGGAGAAGAGTTTTGAGTGTCCCCTGGACAGCGAGGAGAACAAATAGGTCAATCTTAAAAGAAATCAACCCTGACTGCTCCTTAGAAGGTCAAATAGTAAAGATGAAGCTAAAGTACTTTGGACATCAAATGAGAAGAGAAGATTCACTTGAGAAAGCCTTGATGCTTGAAAAGTTTGAGGGCAAAAGAAGAAGGGGGTGGCCAAAGATGAAATGGCTGGATGGTATTGTAGATACAATGGGCACGGAGCTGAGCAAGTTGAGGAGGACTGTGGAGGACAGAAGTGCCTGGTGGACGGTGGTCCATGGGGTCGCAAAGGGTCAGAATCGACTGTGCAACTGAACAACAAAAACAGCAGTTTAACCACCGTGCCACCTGTGCTCTCTCTAGTGCAGGAGTTCTCAACCTTCATAGAATAAGTTAAATATGTTTTGAATTTCATTGCAGATGTGCTTCTGTTTTTGGGGAAAAAACACAATTTGGTCATGAAAGGACATAGTTTGCAAGTCATTAAGCATTTCAGCTTTTAGATTCCTTTAGATTTTGCATTAAAAGTCATGATGAATGTAAAGGCCATGTTTGATTGCAACACAAAATTATACTTGTCATTCTGTGCAAGGTCTTGCATCTTCGTCTCTTGACAGGATCATTGCAAAATGTTTGGGTGACATTGGCTTTCCTTTAAAGTTAGTTTATAGTTTCATTCTAATTGAGAATTGTGATTAGTCTATATTAAACAAGGCAGCATTTTTTTAAAAAAAATCACATTTGTGTCTTGGTTTTTTGAGCAAATCATAGCTTAATCACAGTTTATTCCAGTTTGGTTAAACTGCAGTTAGTTTAAGGGTACATAGATCCTCACATTTTCAAATAGATGCACTTCCCAGTTTTTGTGGGAGTTGAGTCTGACTTCAGAAGGAGAAATCAATTTACATTTTAGTAAACATAAAAAATATTTTTAAAAGAAAGGGAGAAAGGAAGAGAAACAGACTGAATATTTTTATGGCCAAGTATCTTCACTACAGGGACTGCAGCAGCTCAGTAGTGGGGTGGGAAAGCTGGGGAAGAGCTGTCACATTGGCCAAAATATACTATATTAACCGTGAAAAATCATTTTCTGCTAGTTACAGGTCACTCAGACATCCAACAGCTCTAATTTATGATTATTCCAGATATAACAAAGTGATTTTTCATTGTTACTGTAAAATGACACTTTTATTAACATCATGTTTATTCTAACCACATCATGTTTATTCTGAACACTAAGACTACATATTGGAGAAGGCAATATAATTGATACTTCACTAATATTATAAATTGATCTGCAGTCCTGTACAGCACTGACTATATTTAATGACATTTTAAGTAGTTGATTTTCTTTTCATTCTTCCCTTCGAGAAGTAATATTCTGTCCTGAATACCATCTTTAGATGATGGAGGAGTTTTCAAACCTTGCATCAGATAGAAAAATCCTCTCAAAATAACTGTTCCAAGTCATTTTTAATTTCTCAGGGGAACCTGGGGACTATGATTATGTTTAAGGCAGATCACGTGCTCCTGCATTCAGGAAACAGGGGTTCTTTTTTGTGTTCACATGGCAATCTAGCAGCCTAGTTAGCTAACAACCTATCTGTAATTATAGAGGCGGCATGGCATTGAGGCTGCTAGAAGTTCCCAGGAGATTTCCTGTTCCCAGTTGGGTTTTCACATAATCATACTTGGGGCTATTAATAATGTTGGTTTAAACTAAGGAATAGATGTTCTATCACATTACACATGTCACGCCTGAAATCCAGATATGCCTTTAGGGGTAGGAAATGGTCCCATTGTAGATAATTCTCTGTGAGAGATTATTTGTAGCTAATGTTATTTAATGATCATGAATGTTAATTTTGATTTTGACATTAATGATTAGTAATGTGAATCTTGTTCTTGTGTGTAAATATTAAATTGTTAAAGGGGCAAATCTATTCCATACTAATTCAATAAATATGAAATCTGTCTTCATATGTCAACCTTCTGCTTTGTCTAAAATTTCCATGGAGTTAGCATTTGCAATGTGTGGAGCACTTTCAGTTTGAGCTCTTGAATGCCCAAGTGTGCTGTAAATGGTAAGTAAATGATTAGACAGTTAAAGGCTCATCCCTCAAGATATATAGAAAGTAGAAAAAGGCCTGGAGGTGGAAGGAGAAAATATTTCACTGTTGTGGCCTTTGAGAAGAAGAAAAATACTGTGATGCCTAGAGGTTTGAGACCCGAGTACTGCACAACGGAGTGAGCTCCTATTTCTGTTCCAGCTCCTGCCAACCTAGCCATATGAGAGATAAATAGGTACCACTTTGGTGGGAAGGTAAACAGCGTTCCATGCAGTCTGGTGTCTAGTCATGCCTACAATATGTCCATGGAAATGTCCGAGATGAGCACTGAACCCTAGAGTTGGATACGACTGGTTTTCAGCAAGGGTGACCTAGGGACTTTCATATTCCTCTTCTTCAAACCCCAGGTGATTCTAAACTAGAAGAATTTTGCCAGTCTAGTTGAGCATTTTTGTAACTTGTTTCCAAGTCAACACTGACCTTACAAATGAGTGGACTTCAGAATGTTTTGTCATCAAGAGCCCTGCTCAGTTCTTGCAAACTCCTTGACTGAATCTGTCTATTCATATTTGGTGATGTTTTTCTGCTACCTTCAACTTTTCCCATCATTATTTTCTTTTGTTTCTTATCTCTCTCTCTGTCTGTCTTTTATGATGTACCATAAGTATGATGCTGGGGCACACAGAAAGACCCTCTCAAAGATTGTGGTATTTTTGAACCACAGTTGGTTAGCTATGGTAGTGCAGTAGTTAAACTGCTCTAGGTAAAGGTAAAGATTTCCCTTGCTTGAAAGCCAGTCATATCTGACTTTAGGGTTCAGTGTTCATTTCTGTTTCAAAGTTGAAGAGCCAACGCTATCTGCTTCTGCAGACATTTCCGTGGTCATGTGGCAGGCATGACTAGACACCAGAGTGCATGGAACACTGTTACCTTCCCACCAAAGTGGTCCCTATTTATCTACTTGCAATTTCTTGCTTTCGAACTGCTAGGTTGGCAGGAACTGGGACAAAGACGGAAGCTCATTCCGTCCTGCAGTACTCAGGAATTGAACTGCTGACCTTCTGCCTCCCAGTCAGTGTCTTAGCTACTTGAGCCACTGCAGTCCCCACATTGTGAGTTCGATCCTGATGGGGACAAGGTTGACTCTTGTCTTCCATCCTTCTGAGATTGGTAAAATGAATACCCAGCTTTTTGGTGGGAAAATGCTAATTAACTTGTGAACCGCCCAGAGAGTGCAATGAGTACTATAGGGTAGTATATAAGTGTTATTGTATAGCTATGATAGGAGTAGCAGTGTCTTCTGTTATGGATGGTGTGAAAGATGAGCATCTTTGTAATACCTGTGCTCTATAGTAGTAGAAAAATAATTTAAACTTCAGTTCACCAAGTCCATTTTTTTCCATTTGAATTGTTCAAGAAACAAAATATTGTAGTATGCTCAGTAATGCATTTCCATTAAAATTCAATATCTTTTGTATCTAATTTGTGAACGAAAATGTTGATATTTATCCATTTTCTCATCAAAGTGAAAATATTCTTTTTAGAACTGTAATTTATTTTCCACAATGTTTAATAAATTAATCGATAGCAACTATTTAAAGTTAAAATAATACCTACACTGACTACTAACTATTGAGGCTTTTATCTTAGCAAGGCTGATAAATTATTTTAATTTACTTGTGCTGAACTAAGCAAGAATACGTAATTTGTAAGACAAAGAAGATGAAACAGTGCATTACCACACATTTTCAAGATTAGAAAGACAATAGAGAATCCAGAAAAAGTGGACTTTAAGTGCATACTTATGTCTGCTTTAACAGCTAAATAGTTTTGCCCTACACAAAAGATTAATGTATATTTATTACAAAATTACTATGTGGCCAAACAAAACAGTAATTGCAATTTGTTGAAAATATTCATAGAAACAATTGTGTTAAATAACATGTAGCTGGAAAAGAAACATAGTTGATTTAGTATTCTGATATGAAGCACCCTGAAAACTTACTTTAAATCTGCCCTACAAATGTTTGTAATAAGGAGCATAAGTTAATGGCAGTGTAGTAAATATTACTGAAGTCAGAGCAGAATAATACAAAGATGAATTTTACATCATACGATGATGGTTTAAATCAAAATCATCATCAGTATATATAATAATGCTTAGAAAAAACAGGAAAACAATTTTTAGATTAATTCTCACATTTGATTATATGCCATGGTGATAATTCATTAATAGGATTCACTTAATATTCATTGATAAAAGGAACTTGATGTTCTCTTTTCCATAGCCCCAAGTGAGGCCCAAATATTGGCTTTCTTGTTAAAGTTATCAATTCCCTGCCTACAGACTCACACAAAGCCCATAACTGTAACTCTGTTACAATACTGAAATAATATATTTTGTTGTTCAGTCGCACAGTCGATTCTGACCCTTTGCGACCCCATGGACCACTGTCCGCCAGGCACTCCTGTCCTCTACCATTCCCCTCAACTCACTCAGCTCTGTGCCCATTGTGTCTACAATACCATCTATCCATCTTATTTTTGGCTGCCCCCTTCTTCTTTTACCCTCAACCCTTCCAAGCATCAAGGCTTTCTCAAGCGAGTCCTCTCTTCTCATTTGATGTCCAAAGTACTTTAGCTTCATCTTTACTATTTGCCCTTCTAAGGAGCAGTCAGGGCTGATTTCTTCCAAGATCGACCTATTTGTAATATATACAGTATACCTATTTCCTTGCACTACAAAGAGCACAAGGGCTTTGCTGTCTGATAATGATCAATCGTTTCTCATTCTCTTCTGTACACTTTTATGATGTCTTGGATCTAGGCAAGTTGGAAGTGCTACAGCCTTGAGCAGGAAATCTACCAGCATATGTAGCCTTGAAGAGGGTAATTCTTTTTTTAAAGGAAGAGATTTCTGTTTATTAGAGATCTGTAATTGGATCATGAAGAAAACAAAGGAATATCAGAAACAAGTCTTCTTCTGTTTCATTGACTATACCAAGGCTTTTGACTGTGTGGACCACAACAAAATGTGGGAAGTAATTAAAGAGATGGGACTATCAGAACACCTTATATGCCTCATGAGAAATCTGTACATGAGTCAAGACGCAACAGTTAGGACAGAATACGGAATGACGTAGTAGTTTGGAATAGGAAAAGGAGTAAGACAAGGTTGCATTTTATCACCCTGCTTATTCAACTTATACACAGAGTACATAATGTGCAATTCAGGGTTGGAGGAATCACAAATTGGGATCAAAATAGCTGGAAGAAACATCAACAATATGAGATATGCAGACGATACTACCTTAATGGCAGAAAGTGAGGAAGACCTAAAGAAGCTGCTGTTTAGGTTGAAAGAAGAGTGCAAAAGCTGGCTTGAGACTCAAAAGCAAAATAACCAAGATAATGGCAACAGGCCATATCACACCCTGGAAAATAGATAGGGAAGAAGTAGAAGCAGTGACAGATTTTACTTTTTTAGGATCAAAGATCACTGCAGATGGGGATTGCAGCCATGAAATAAAAAGGCAACTGATTCTTGGGAGACAAGCTATGAGAAACCCAGGGAACATAGTTAAAAACAGAGACATCACCTTGCAAACAAATTTGCATAGTCAAAGCAATGGTATTCCCTGTGCCAATGTATGGTTGTGAGAGCTGGACCATTAGGAAAGCTGAACGCAGAAGAATAGATGCCTTTGAGATGTGGTGTTGGAGAAGAGTTTTGAGAGTCCCCTGGTCAGTGAGGAGAACAAATAGGTCAATCTTAGAAGAAATCAACCCTGACCACTCCTTAGAAGGGCAAATAGTAAAGATGAAGCTAAAGTACTTTGGACATCGAATGAGAAGAGAGGACTCGCTTGAGAAAACCTTGATGCTGGGAAAAGTGGAGGGCAAAAGAAGAAGGGGGCAGCCAAAAATGAGATGGCTAGATGATATTGCAAATGCAGTGGGCACAGAGCTGGGCGGGTTGAGGAGGATGGTGGAGAACAGAGGTGCCTGGAGAGCGGTGGTCCATGGGGTCACAAAGGGTCGGAGTCGACCGTACGACTGAACAACAACAAAATTATTCTATGAGACTGTGGTGGCTTAGTGGTTAAGATGGGGGCTGCGGTGGCTCAGTGGTTAAGAAGCTCACCTTGTTAGCTGGAAGGTTGCCAAGTCAGCAGTTCGAGACCTGGGTACGGTATGACGGATTGAGCGCCTGTCTCTGTTCCAGCTCTTAGGGACATGAAAGGAGTCTCATTTGGGCATTCACTGAACAGAGTTTCTTCTGCAAAAATCCTTTCTGACATAAAATTATTATTATAGTGGTTAAGATGCTGAACTTGATGACTGGAAGGTTGGCAGGTCAGCAGTTTGAGACCTGAGTGCTGCACAACGGAGTGAACTACCATTTCTGTCAAAGCTCCTGCCAACCTAACAGTTCAAAAGCAAGAAATTGAAAATAGATAAATAGGTACCACTTGGTGGGAAGGTAAACAGCATTCTGCGCACCCCGGTGTCTAGTCATGCCTGCCACATATCCATGGAAACGTCTGCAGATGTAGACAGCGCTGACTCTTTGGCTATAAACAGAAATGAGCACTGAACCCTAAAGTTGGATATGACTGACTTTCCAACAAGAGTAACGTTCACCTACTTCTTCTATAGAATCATCTTAAGTGCTCACATACTATCTTTTTATCTTTTAATTTACAGGTGATTTCACAGCTTCGGATCTTGAGCAGATCTGTAACTGCTGGTTGCAAATTTGACAGAGAAATCTGGTCCAATGAGCTTTCTCCAGTTCTCAATTTATGGAAGAAGCTTAACCAGGTAAGAGAGTCAGTGGTGGGAGTTGTTAAAAATTCTGTTAAAGATCACATACCGCAAACTTTTAAAAAATAGTATTTCTTACATTGTTTTCAAATAGTAACTTTAACTTGTGCCATAGAAGTAATAATTAGAAATTTCATCTTTTTGGTGTAAGTTTTTAATTTTCTTCTCACAATTTTCTGCTTTGAGAAAACTATATATAAGATTAATATAAACATGGGAGCAAAGAAACAAAGCTGGCATATAACTAACCATATTAATCTGCGGTAAGGCTGTCATGAATATATAGCAGTACATGCAGAGTTCAGCTTAAACTCAATTTTTTGTTATAATCAACCAGTCAAGAAGAAATTCAAGCCTCCTGACCTTTGGTTATGTATAATGTCATAACAACCCAGCCTAGCGATGTTACAAAGGCTAACTCTTGGTCTCAGATTATGGCCCAGACATTTCTAATAATGGTAGGCTGCTGATCTAGTAACGTTACCCATCAGATTGATACAGCATACTGATTGAGAAGGTAGCCGGGAAAAGTCCAAGAGAAGTCCAAAAAAGAAAGAATCCAGTCCCGGTGAGAGCCGTCCACTGCCGCATCCTCCTTTTGAGCCGGTGCGAGGCTGGGAGGGGTGCCGGCGATGGAGTGGCCCTGACACCCCACAGCTGCGGTAGCCTCTCTGCCTGGTGGAGAGTCTGGAGGTGAGGGCGGAGAGGTCCTGGTATCTGATGCTGCAACATCTTTTAAGATGGCCTGGGGGTGGGGAGGGGCACCGGCGATGGATTGACTGTGGCACCCCACAGCTGCGGTAACCTCTCCGTCCAGTGGAGAGTCTGGAGGTGAGGGCGGAGAGGAGTCGTGGTGCTCCCAGCTGAGGGTCTCCTCTCGCCCCGCCAGGCTGAAGTCCAAGGCGGCGGGGGCGAGTCCTGCCACGGCCGCCTCTCAAACCCAGAATGGGGGCGGGCCCTGGGAGCGCCAACAAGAGATGGTCTCGGAGTGGCAGCAGTGGCAAGGTCCTTTTAAAGCCAGCAGCCCAGATGGCATAGCTGGTCCTCGTTCTCCCGGCCCGACCGGCCAAGGAGAGCATCCGGAGGTGGTCTCGGGGTGGCGGCAGAGGCAAGGTCCTTTTAAAGCCAGCGGCCTGGACAGCGCAGCTGGTCCTCGTTCTCCCTGCCCGACCAGCATAGCTAGATGATCCCTAAGAAGTTGAAGACTTGCTTGGGGTATAGTTAACTTTCATATTCTGTGTTTTGCTTTTTTGGGAGTTGATGGATGGGCATATGTGAGTGACAATACAAAGTCAAAGAAAGAAATAGGAAGCAAAGGGAAGAAGTGTGATTGTTTCATCTAATCTCATGTCCACATGGGCAAAAAGCACTAGTGGTTAGCAGAATCAATATGGTACTATGAAGATATTTTGTTATTTATGCAATATTATTGCCATGAAAATCACAAATGTGTTAGTACAAGTGTTTATAAACATTCTGCCAACCTTTGTTTGTCTTCCATTACATTTATGGAAACATGGGTTTATTTTGGAACAACAGCATCTATAACCTTTGGAAAGACAACATCTATAATCTCTTTATGGTACATTTAGAAATCTCAAGAATATTTTCATTTATTAATACCCTGAACATCTAAATACATCTCTAAAACATTGTGCTTCTGGCTCATTTACATTTTTTTTTCTCAGAGAATTTGAAACATGAGTTTGCTATTCTTGTGTTCACCTATTTCTCAAGCCACTTGTGTGAACAGATTTTTAATGCAAGTTAGGTTCTAGTATATTATAAAAACAACTCAAAATCAGCTGGTCAGAATGACTGATTGTATCACATGACTTTATATAACAGAGTTGCCACACATTTATCACTTTTACTCTGTTAAATTTATTTTTCATTACTACTACTACTATGGTCTTAGACCAATGCAGTGTAAGTTACATATACGATTATAGAATATGACAATAAATATATCTAAGTGTTTGTTAAGGATTTGCTTTAAAATTGACCACCTTTAAATACTTAGGTGTGCTCATACAGGCCAATGGAACCAGGCAAGTTCATTGTGAATACGTGGCTGCCTTTGGGCAGAAATCTGCCAGCACCATTTTAAAATTTACAAATAGAAAAAGGTAGGTCCTATGTTCCTGCTGCAATTAAACTCTTCCAGGCCAAGTCCCTATTGCAGATCCTCTATGGGTCCCAGCTTGGTTCCCCTAAAGTTTATTTATTTATTTATTCGTATTTATATATCGCCCTCCTCACCAGGGCAACTCAGGGCAGTTTACATATCATAAAACATAACAACATAGAAATCAAAACCATCCCTAAAACTTCAGATTTAAAGCTATAAAAGATTATAAAATTTTATTTTTAAAAAAAAAATCAGTGAATTACAGTAATAAATCAAAGATTAAACGCTGAATCTTAATCAGTTTGCTACACTCCCCTAGAGAGAGTACAGTCCAAGTTCACCAGAGCAATTCTCCCAATGCCGCAATGCATTTTAAACGCCCACCTGCACCTGGAGACAGGACTTTTAAAAGTCCAAGCAAGAATCTGTATAGTTTCAGTAAATTTCTTGTTAAAACTTAATTTAATCCCCCAAGGCTTGACACCCCTAATTTTACAGGACAAATTTGTCTCTTCCTGGATCAAGGCTATTGAATCCAACCTCGCAAAACTAGGTCTATCTCCACATTCCCTGTTAGTGTTTGGCTATGAGCAGGGAAGGACAATGGTGAGGCAGCGGGTGGAGGACATAGGAAGACAAGCAGACCTAGGGGAAACATCACTTTTCCTTGCAACAGATGCAGCTAGATATATAGTTGCCCCTGCCAGATATATAAGACAAAGGTCGCAAGCCATTGAAAAGCCTTTTCACTCGCAAGATGCTATGCACTCCCCACAGCCGTTCTAGAGGGCAAGTATAAAAAGATACCATTCACTGAAAGACTGTCCCTGCGGCTCTGATGAAACTGAAACCACGGGCCATGTCCTCCTTAGATGTTCTTTTTATCAAGACACTAGATCCAAATCCATTCTTCCCTTGATCAAGGGGTTCCATGGATGCTCTGAAAAAGATTGTCTTCAGTTTCTGTTCAGGGATGAGCAGAGTGTGGTCATGGCTCAGGTGGCCAGATTCTGCACCTCGGTGCTAACAATTCACAGTGGTATGATTTATCTTCTTGATTTTGGAAGAAATCACATCTCACAAAATTTATGTATGAACTATTTTTCTGCTAGGCAATTTGCAGAGTTGAAAGAATTGAAGAGGAAACTCTAATTACCTGCATATCAGAGGCGTCTCTAAAATATGAGTTTCTGATTCATTCTGAATCATGTTCTTATTATGCTTATTTTTAAATTTTAGTTTACTAATCTCCTTGCTCATATGTATAGTTTTAGCCAGAGCTGAGTAAAACTGTACACAGTTCATAAAGGTCTCAGATGCTAAGCTTGGTCAGTTTATAATGCTCAGAAGTGTTGTGAAGTGGTTGAAATTGTTTTTTGCTCCAAGTTTTATTTCAGATTTCTGTGCCTTCCTTCTTGTTATAGTGCCAGCAAATGTAGGAAACATAGTTCTTCAAGGTGTGGATAACAAATAGCCTAGAAACTGTGTGTCCAAATTCTTGTGACAGTATTTTTCTGCAGTGTTTGTAAGGAAAGAATGTTTGTCACAAAGATGTTGTCTTACTTCAGTAGATTTAACTGAATGACTTGCATTTTATTTCCCCTTTAGAATTCTAATCTGATTCATCAGAAAGTATCACCTCCTTCTGAGCGGCAAGGATCACCCATCCTTTCATTCATCATTCTGGAACAATTCAGTGCTATTCGTTTAGTTCAGAGTATTCATCAGTCTCTTGCAGCGCTTAGTAAAGTCATCAGGGGAACCTCCTTACTGAGTTCAGAAGTACAAAAATTAGCAAGTGCTTTATTAAATCAGAAGGTACATTTCTATTTAAAAATTTGAATGTATACAATGCATATTCTATAATCTTCAATCAAAGGTAACAGTATAAATATCTGCATATTTTAAATCTCTATTTGATTTTTAATTGTTCCTTACAACAGGTGCAAAAATTTGCTATGATATTATTGAGAAATTCATTCATTCATTCATTCAATATGGCCACCTGTCCAAAGATACTCTGTGGATAGTTTACAGAGAACTAAAAGAAATAAAATATTAAAAATATAATACTTATAACAATTGTAAGTGGAAACTACAAATATATAAATATATACCACACAAATGTTTTCTATAAGGAAGAATAGAACAATTCACATCTCATATTAGAAAGACTAAAATTGTAAAAGCCCAATATTAATTTAAAATGTAAGATAAGTTTAAATAAATCGAGACAAATCAAGATCTTCATCCTAGAGGTGAAAGGACTATAAAGCGGGCACCAGGCAAATGTCTGTGTAAAGCAGTGGTTCCCAACGTGGGGCACACACCCCACAGGGGGACTGCAGTTCCCAGAAGCCTAAGTTGCTGGTCAATCCTTTGGGGAATTGACTTAGGCATCTGGGAATTGAAGTCTAAAAACCAAAGGTTTCAAAACACTGGCGTAGAGGCTCTCTGTAGCCAAGGTTCTGCCATCTAGAACATAGCTATATATGGGAGAGTTCTTGCCTAGACTTCTCACCACCCTTCCAGCAACAACAGAAGAAGAACTCTATACAGTGGTACCTCGGATAATGTTTGCATCGGAGAAGGCTAAAATCAGATAACGTTGGGGGAATTTGAGGCAAACATTTGCATTGCACAACATTAAGATAGAGTTGTGCGATGTAAACGTTTGCCTCAAATTCCCCAACTTTGATCTGTTCCCCAAAGCCTGCAGGGCTGGACCCTGCAGTCTTTGTGGCAGAGATCTCCACAAAGATGAGAGAGATTCTCCCTGCCTCCCCTATTGAAACAAAACAAATCCCTCACTGTTAGCCTTTCAGTATGGAATTCGTCTAACAGTGAGGGATTCGTCTTGCCCACCCTGTCATTTCAGCGGGAGAGGCAGGAAGAATCTTTTTGCCTTTGGGTTGGAGGAGGGAGTACGGGCTCCGGTTCAGGCTTGCAAACCTAACAGTGAGGGATACCTCACTGTTAGAAGAATCCCACACTGAAAGGCTAACAGTGAGGGATTCGTCTTGCCCACCCAGAAAGGGAACAAGGTTTTTTTTTTAAAAAAATGTTGTGTGATCAATGCATCGCACAACATTAAAAACCGGATAACGTTAAGACTTGTGAAACCAAGTCTTAATGTTATCCGAGGTATTAGTGTACTGTCATTTCATTTCATATTTATACCCCGCCTTGCTCAGGCGAACCTGACTCTAGCTTTACTTAGCTTTGCTTTCTATTTAACTGTGATTCTGGAAATCAGTAATGGAAGAATTTAATTCCTTTTTTGGGAGAAGGAATGCTCCCAGCATATTCATATTACCTGCTCCGCATGTCAACAGATTCCTCATGGACATGACAAATGATCTCATTTAATATTCTATCCTACATGTATATAAAAATGTTTTTGATAACCGCATAATATTACATGAAGGAAAATAGCCGTAAATTGGCACTAGAAGTACACTGCCTTAGATTCCAGTGTTTTACTCAGCAGTCATGGGTAATTAATGCACATATTCTCCATGAGCCAATGTATTGTCCTTCCAAAATTATTTAAATTATCTTCATTTTAAGAGTAGTTGCATAAATTTAAAATGCAGTTAAAGTATTTTCTTTCAATGTCTTGAACCTACTACAAAGTCAGGTGACCCTGAACTATAGTACAATGAATAAGGAAAAAAAATATTTACAGCAACATGTTATTGGCTTATAAATGTTTTCATGTTGCTTCCTGTGATCTTAAAAACCACAATAAACCTACCTTTTTTTAGCATTTCCTTGCTCAGAATTTTAAAAAATCCACAGTTGTATAATAGTTTTCTTCTTCTTCAAATGCTGTATCCGATTCTGAATATTGGCTATCATCATGGCGATCAACCATGAAGATTGTCCTGGGAACAGTATAATCCCGTGGCCTTCCACTTACCTTCTGCATCGCAGCATGACACCCATACCACTGATACAGTTCCGCTAGTCACTTTCTGGTCCTGAGCCATTTTGGCACACAAAGTCCTCAAACAGCCCCAGGATAGTATTGATGATAGTTTTATTAGGGAAGACAAAATGTTATGCACTTTAGTCCTAGTAAAGGTAGTATCTAACTATGGAATATTTCCTTTTTCTCATTGACAAACTCTCAAGTTATGAAATTGATGTGTTCCCCAGGACATTTTGTATTACAAAAAATTGGTAACTCGAAACATGGTTTCTCATAGGAATGCATTGAATCCCTTTTTCTGACCTCCAGAATGGATCAATTGGTTTTCAGTGCATTCCTATGGGAAAACACATTTTGAGTTATGAAATTAACTTTGTAACTCGATGCATTATTTTTCAATAGATTTTCATTCGTAACTCAAAAATTACGTAACCCGAAGTGTTTGTAACCCAAGGTACCACTGTATCTCATATTATACTGTACTACATGGAAGGAGCTGGAGCTGCAGCCTACTAATCATATTAGATTCCCTTTATCTGCATCTTTTCCAAACTCTACAGTACCTGTTCAGTTAGGATAACCAGAAGATATAAAATATTCAATATAGGACCATAGCACAAATGTGCAGAAAGACATTTTTGTATCTTGTATTTATCTATTGTGGCTTAGTGGTTAAGACACTGAACTTGATGACTGGAAGGTCAGCAGTTCGAAACCCGAGTGCTGCATGACGGAGTGAGCTCTTGTCTCTGTCCAAGTTCTTGCCAACTTAGCAGTTCGAAAGCAAGAAATTGCAAGTAGATAAATAGGCACCACTTCAGTGGGAAGGTAAACAATGTACCATGTCTAGTCATGCCTGCCACATGTCCACGGAAATGTCTTCAGATGCAGACAGCACTGGCTCTTTGGCTCTAAACAGAGATGAGCACTGAACCCTAGAGTCAGATATGATTAGCTTTATTGCAAGGACAACCTTTACTATTTAACACTAACTCAATAAATATAGGCAGCCAAGAATGCAGGCGAACCAAGGATTTTGAATTCTGTGCAAGGAGAATGTGTTAGGAGGTTTCTGTGGTAGCTGAAGAGGCTGTATATCTTGTTCTCCCTTCAGGGAGTAATGAGTTGTTAGGTAATTTATGCAACACTGAGCAGATGTGTAAATCTGAAAGTTCAACAGCATGTCTAATTATTATTCCTTTTTTCTCCAGTGTCCATTAACATGGCAAAGCAAATGGGAAGGCTCAGAAGACCCTTTACAATATCTCAGAGCTGTAGTTGCACGAGCACATGCTATCCAGGTACAATTCAATATTTCACTCAGATTCAGCATTTTAATAGTGTAAGTTAAAGTTCACATGTGTGTTGTTTATTTTTTATAGGTATACAGTGGTACATCACTTAAAGAGCATAATGCATTCCACAGGATTGCTCTTTAAGCGAGTTTGCTCTTTAAGCGAAACACCATTGTAAGTGACCAATTGTGACTTCGGGGGCAGGGGGATGCGAACCCTGATTTATTTGTTAAGCGAGTTTTTGGTTGGTTTTATTTGTTAAGCGAAGCAAACATTCAGAGAAAATTCTGCTCTTTAAGCGAGTTACACTCTAAGTGAGGTGCTCTTTATGCGAGGTTTGACTGTATACTTATTTTTAGATGCCTTGAAGTTGTGTTTGACATAAGGAGACCTTATGAATTGTTGTTGTTGTTCAATCACACTGTCAAGCTCGGCTCTTTACAACCCCATGGACCACAGCACATCAAGTTTCTCTGTCACTTTATGAATCCTTATGAATTAGAGCTTTCCGAAACATCCTGTTCTCAACAGGATTGTTGTTGTTGTAATATTTTGATTTTTATGCCGCCCTACTCAGTAAAAACTGACTCAGGGCGGCTCACAGAACCTCCAGTTATAACATTTTACCACTAAGAAGTCCTTTCAACTTTTTAAAAAGATGTCTTTTTTAAAAAACAAAAGCAGGCATGTCACTTTCTAATACAGGCTTGTATTAATCAATCTTGCTTTTGGTCTTCTTTGTTTCCTGCTGCCTTCCACTTTTCCTAGAATTATTGTCTTTTCCAGAGAGTCTTGCCTTCTCATGATGTGCCCAAACTAGGACAGTTTCAGATTCACCAATTTTGCCTTCAGAGCCAGTTCAGGCTTGACTTGTTCTAGGACCCAGTTGTTTGTCTTTCTGGCATTCCAGGGTATCCACAAAACTCTCATTAATATTTTCCTATTAGTTTTCATTACGTTCTGGTTTCACATCTCTGCATAGTAATTGGGAATATGGTAGTGTGGATGAGCTTGGTCTTGGTCTGCAGTGATACATCCTTACATATCAGTAGGTTTAAGACAATGAAAGAAAGAAAAATATTATGGCATTATAAAATAATGCCATGAAGTCTCACTCTTACGTCTGACAAAGTGGACTTGATCCACAAAAGCTAACGTTAAAATACAAGAGTTAGTCTTTAAGGTGCCACAACGGTTTTTGTTTTGTTTTGTCTTTTGTTTACTCTATGATATGCTTGCACAGACTAACATGGCTAGCACTTTAAAAAAATCCTTAAATATCTTTCCCTTCAAATATGGAAATTAAAACTCAGGATAGGAATTAATATAAGATATATAAAAATAAATAAGTCTAACTAGTGCTGAAGAAATATTGAGAGGCTTCTTGAGAGGCCTCAAAAATTTGTATAAGGCACTTCATGATGCTCAACCCCTGTCATAGGAATGAGCACTGTTTAATAGAGAAGAGACTTTACAATGACCCGTCCGCAGAAGCAGATAGCTCAAGCTCTTTGGCTTTGAAACAGAGATGAGCACTGAACCCTAGAGTCGGATACGACTGGCTTTTGAGCAAGGGAAACCTTTACTTATTTTGACAAAAAACATTTGAATGATACCTCAGGGCTTTCTAAATAGCCAAACAGTACTGAGATGTCTCACAAGTCTACCAAGAATGTTTTTTTCTACCAAGAATGTTTTTTGCACTTGGGAATACCTGTGTAGGAAGGGATTCTCTTTCTGAGGATAGGAATGGAAAGTGTCAGGCTACAGTTGTCAGAGTCATTTCAAATTGAGATAATTTATATTTTCATTTCTAACTGGCCTCAAGTTTGCTTTTATCATGGAAAGATCTGGTATAAACAAATAAAACTGACTAATTTGGGAAATAAAGATTTCTTTGAAAGTGATGCTTGCTTGCTTGAAAATCCAGATTGGTTCTCCTTTCTTTTGCTTTCTGATGATAATTTTCCATTTCATACACCTACATTCTGACAATGTGTAGAATGCAGATTTATGAATAAAACAAAACATTCTTACTTCCTATGTGAAACCATAGACGTTATGCAACGCACTTTAACATCTCTGAATGGAGAGCCTCTATAAGATTTAAAGATAGATCGATATAATACCTCAAGTTTGTTTGTACTGGCTTCCTGTCATAACCCAGACTTAAACAAGGCTACCATCCTGTTCATGTTTAAACACTTGATTCCGATTAAATTCAGTGAGGTACTATATATAACGTATATAGGAATAATGCTAAAATATGTGATGCCAGTTATAAATTCAAGATAACTTCATGACAAATGAGATAGTTTGCCAATTAATATACATTCCTGTTATCTTTACAGAGCTGGGTAAGCAAAGCAGAGAAACAGACCTTACTCTCTGATACTCTCGATCTCTCAGACCTCTTTCACCCAGATACATTTCTGAATGCCTTACGACAGGAGACAGCAAGGTAGGTGAATTCACCAAAAGGTGAAGATCATTTTATTTTAAACAATTGTTTAAAAAATCAAGTCAAACAGTGTATTTAATAGTAGAAAAATGGCACATATATCTCCTAAAATAAACAATTCAACAAGAGAGAAGTAGTAGCAGACACTGAGAAAACGAAGTAAGATAATGACCCTCAACACCCTCTGACTGGATATGAACCTCAAGTTTTTCCAGCTCAGATCCAGGAAGAGTTTACTGGCAAGAACAAACATTCTTAAGGGTATATAAGAGCAAAACCAAATTAGAAGATGGAGGAAGGAACTCACTGGACAAGGAACAGCACTAAAGGAGGATATAGCTGAAGATCTCAACCTCCCCTACGTCACTTGGAGGACCATGAATAGGCTGAGGGTCAGAGTCCCTAAATGTAAGACCAACATACTCAGGTGGGAGCTGCTGGTGGACAACAATATACAATGTGAATGTGGAGAGACACAGAATCCAGCTAATTTACTGGTCTACTGATTGCTGCCAGAGACATGGAACAATGAGGACTTGAGTTTGGGCAATGACAAAGCAAAGAAAGTGGTTTCATTTTTGGCAGTCCAGGGTTTGATTAGGACACGAAAGAAGAATAAATAAAAAATTGGTACACTTGTGCATCAATTAAAATGGAAATATGTGGCAGCTTACATACTCATGGCTGCAGTACCCTCAGCAAGCAGCAGCAGGTGGAATGAAATAAAAGTCAGGCTTCCACCTTTATACTGCTAATTCCTGGTTAAATCAAGTCATAAAAGCCAGAGTAAAATAAAATGAGAAGAGCATGAGGATAAATCCTAGGGCAGTGATGGCAAGCCTTGGCACTCCTGCTGTTCTTGAGCTTCAATTCCCAGAAGCCCAAGTCTCTGTGAATCCACATGAATGGGTACGTGCAGTAAACCTTTTCATGTGGATTCACAGGGATTTGGGCTTCTGGGAATAGATTATAAGAATATCTGGAATGCCAAGGTTTGCCATCACTACCCTAGGGCAATGATGATCACCCTTGGCACTCCAGGTGTTCTTGGACTTCAATTCCTAGAAGCCCAAGTCAGCACTCTTGTTTATCAGGGCTTCTGGGAATTGAAGTCCAAAAACATCTGGAGTGCCAAGATTAGCCATCACTGACCTAGGGCAATGATCTGAGTGTTGGCAGGACATAAATAAACTGAAGAAAATATATGAGAAAGGGGAAAGTAATATTTGTTCTTGTGTTGTCTTAAACCAGGGGTTCCCAACCTATGGCCCATGCATTGGATCTGGCCTACAGTGCCATTTTATGTGGCCCCCACCCCTCCAAGGGTATTCAAGAAACAATGGTTATCCCTTTGAAGCTGTTGGGATAAAATGGTCACCACCACCCCATGCAGGAAGGGTAAAATAGCCATCTTGCCCTTGAAGCTGACTGAGATAGTGTGACCCAGTCCCTGGCTTGAAAAGGTTGGGAACCCTGTCTTAAACTAAGGGACTGTGGTGGCTCAAGTGGTTAAGACGCTGAATGTGATGACTAGAAGGATGGCTGGACAACAGTTCGAGACCTGAGTACTACATGACAGAATGAACTACAGTAATACCCCGGATAACGTTATGACTTGGTTCCACAAGTCATGTCGTTATCCGGTTTTTAGCGTTATCCGATGCATGCATCAAACAATGCTTTAAAAAAGCCCTGACGTCAGGGACAAACCACGCAGTAAGTCAAACTGTGGTGTTGGAGGAGAGTTTTGAGGGTACCCTGGACATCTAGGAGAACAAACAGGTCAATCTTAGAAGAAATCAGCCCTGAATGCTCCTTGGAAGGTCAAATAGTGAAGATGAAGCAAAAATACTTCGGTCATCAAATGAGAAGAGAGGATTCACACGAGAAAGCCTTGATGCTGGGAAAGGTTGAGGGCAAAAGAAGAAGAGGTTAGCCAAAAATGAGATGGCTAGATGGTATTGTAGACGTATTGGGCACAGATTTGGGTGGGTTGAGAGGAATGGTGGAGGACAGAGGTGCCTTAAGGACAATGGTCCATGGGGTCGCAAAGGGTCGGAATCAACTGTGCGACTAAACAACAACAAAATCCTTATTCTTTCTTTTAGGGTGATGAGTTGTTCAGTAGACAGCCTAAAATTCACAGCATCTTGGAGAGGAAAAATAAAAGAAGCAAAACTCCAAGTCCAGGTACTTTGCATGTACAGATTTCAACTCATTTGATGAAATTTCTGCATACGTAGAAAAGCCCATGTGAATATTTGTTTACAGCGTCCTAGAGTATGTGGCGGGTATCAGTGCTTGAAAAGCTTTCCTTTTTGAAATGCAACTTCCAAAATCCCTAGCTGACATGAAAGGCATTGTCTAGTTATAAACAACAAAAGTCTGGTGGCAGCTAACAAATTTTATTTGACATGTGCCTCCATGGACATTACCCACTTCTAATGAATTACATTATTTGAGTTGCAGATTCTTATTTTAATTTGTATGAAGTAGAAATTTTTGCTTTTAACACTTTGATGGTAATTTACTTACTGTGGCCCGACTGTTTACACACTAAAGGATCTCTTTTCCAAAGATTCTTAGAGCAGGGGTTCCCAACCTTTTTACATTGTGGGCCTGATCACACCCTCCGGACAGATGAGCGGGCCGGCCATCCCTCCGGAAGCAGGAACATTTATGACAGCTGTAAATGTGCCCACTCCTGTGTTTACAACAGGTGCATTTTACGGCTGACATAAACATGTCCACTTCCGGGTTCACTGGTGGCAGGCCACATGAAATGCTGCCGTGACCTAGAACCACAGAATTTTAACAAATACAAATAGTGATTAAAAATTATACAAATTAGTCTCTTGGCCATGCTGTATATGGACTCCCATATTTTATAATGATATTTCCCAGCAACCAAGAAAAGTCTGCTGCATTATATGACCTGGATGGGAGAAAATAATGGTTGACCTCTGTTCCCAGGTCAAGTGCCATAGAATTTGAGAAGATGAACTCAAAGAGCAATGGAAATCAGTAGAGCTGTACACTGAGAAATAAAAAGAGCTTCCTTCAAAAGATGGCAGATGGTGACCACTGGGTCATTATTTACAGTGTTCTTAAGAAGCATATTGAAATATGGCACTACTTGCTCTGGGCCAGAAATATTGGTACACCAACGGGAGTTGATAATATTGGTTGTAGAAATCATATATAGCTTTCTCATTAATCCTGGCAGAACAACTTCCACTGAAAACAGAAATACGGCACTTTCCTCAAGAACTGTATGAGTTTCTTAATTGTTACTAAAATTAAACTTTCAAAATATGTCTTCCAATACAGTAGAACTAATAAACTGAGCAGTAGATTTTTTATGGATTTTTAAAATATATGTCTTTGAATTCTTTTTTTCCTATTCCCCTTGTGCGTTTTTTGTTTTACAAACAGTAGTGAGGCTTCAGTGACTTGCAGAAAATATGCAGTAATTCAGTCTGTGCTTTGAATGCTAATGTCAAGCCTCTCAACATGAAGTCAAGCATATTCTGGGACTTGCTTTAGTTCTTTCCTGGGCGTTGTCAAGAAATGTTTATTTAGCTCTTGCTGCTCTATTCCCATTACTCTAATATCCTGGCACATACTGCTGATATAACTGCTGACACAGACAGGTGTTTTTCTAGAGCATAACAATAAACATGTGAATCCAAACTATAAAAAAAGATTTAAAATATATTTACTATTCTGTTCAGCAGTAATTTCTGCACAATTGAGGGGGTTTTTTACACAAAGAATTGCTTTATATTAAGTTAAATAAAATTCAGTCACAACTCACAGTTTTTGTCTCCAACACATATTTGAATATTTTATGACAGATCAGTGGCCTTCAACTGGAAGGCTGTAGTTTTGACGGAAATCGACTTTCAGAAAACCAGCATGACTCTCCCAGTGTGTCATCTGTGCTCCCTTGTTACATGGCCTGGATTCCACAGGTACTTTAAATCATATAATTGGTTCCCATGGCTATTCTTCTTGCGATGCTGGCACTATGGTCTACTCTATTACCATAGCAGGATAACCTGGCCAGACTGGCTTTAATAGGACCAGACTGGCTTTGCTATTATAGGGGTTTGTTTTTCTTCAGTGTGGTGTCTAATCTGCTTTTTACAAAACAGGACAGGTCCCTTGGAGCTCAGTAACTTTATTCTGATAGCGTCAAAGTAAATTTTCTCTAAAGTGACGTTTCAGGGAAAATGGAGATTGCAGAACACATGAGGCTCCATCTCACTTTTGTTATCATTTCCTAGATTAAAATGTGGATCTTTAAATGAAAATATTCTACTATGTAAGAACATATATTCCAGACTTCTTCAAATTAAAATAGATCACTTATTTCTCAACAGAATGCATATGGGCCCTATTCCCCTGAAGAGTGCATCTCTTTGCCAGTTTATACCAGTGCTGAGAGGGACTGTGTGGTGACAAACATTGATGTTCCATGTGGAGGCAGCCAAGACCGGTGGATCCAGTGTGGGGCTGCTTTGTTTTTGAAAACTCAGTAAGAGGATAAGATGTGCATGCTTTTGCTGCTAGCCACCAGATCTGAGCTTGAAAGTATGAGGCACTTTCTGTATTTTCAGAGATATGTTTGAATTTGAAATCAGAGAAATCTACTATTTTTTCCATATACTGCAGTTTTTCTCAAAATGTGCTGGATCGCAGTGGGTTGAACACTTACTAGGCCAGTAATGGCGAACCTTGGCACTCCAGCTGTTCTTGAACTTCAATTCCCAGAATCCCAAGTCTCTATGAATCCACATGAATGGGTCTACTGCATTTATGGGTTCAGAGAGACTTGAGCTTCTGAGAATTGAAGCCCAAGAACACCTGGAATGCCAAGGTTCACCATCACGGTACTAGGCCCACTCTCAACTCATATGTTCTCAACACAAACTGAATTGAAACAAACAAGAGAACATTGGTGCCCTCATGTAGTTTCTGCCCGTCTTTGTAGGGTCTGAACTTCCCTATGAATTAAGTCCATCAAACTTAAACCATCAATTTCTTATTTGCAATATTCATTCATTTTATTCTTCCATCATTAAAATGAACAGAAAGATTTACATCATTTGTTCCTTCATTCTTTCAACTGGCCTTTCTAACGTATGACCAAACATTTATATAATTTTTGAATAACATCCAAACACCTGTACAACTTCTTCAAAGTATAATATAATACTGGTTATTCCAAGTATAATCTTTTTGGCTGCTTTGGTCTTTCGGTTTCTTTTGAGCTCTGTTTCTCTGTGTATTTTCATTTTGTTCTGTCTTTTTTTCAAAGCATTTTTTAGAATATAAGATACATGCTATTGTTAAGCATTAACAATTGTAAGTAAAATTTAAAAATGTTTTCACTGAATATATATTTGTGGAAATATACTGTTATATTTATTATAAAGCTCTAATTAAAGAGTTTTCTAGCTTTTCATTTATTATTTTGTTTAAGTGTGCTCTGTGGGTAACTATATCGTCATTATTCTAGGTATTAAATCTTTATCTGTCTCCTGCAGTACAAAAAACATCAGTGACATATTAAAAAATTATGGCTGGACTAGATTGAATTCCAGTAGGCAGCAAAAATTAAGGATAAAATATTGTATTCTTCTTAGATGCAAAATATCTGCATGTCTCACTGAGGTGGGAGAGACTAAAGATAATATTGCAATGAATGCTCTCTGATCAGGGAATTCTGATTGTGAACTATCACACTCAATAATTTTAAAATTTGTTCAAATGAACTGTCGCTCCAGCAGATAAGTGTTGGAATTCTTCATAAGAGGTCTTGAACTAAGACATTGTCAGGAGTCTACAAAGATTTTTGGATCATCTCAGTTTACTGTTCATAATTCATCTGTAGCCTCCTAATGCACACTTCTATTACAGTGAGAAACCACAAAGATATAAACAAAGCATGGTGTGGGTTGGATTGGGGTTTCTCCCATATACAAATACAACTAGGAGACTTGATTTCAATAACAAAAACCTGTGTACTTAAGAAATGGTAGCAAATTCATGAAGCAAAATTGAAAAGTGATATAAATCCATTTCACTTACCATATTTATAAATGAGATTAATTTCATGAATATGAATGCAGTATTTACTTATCAGTTCAAATTGCAAATAATTTGTCTTTTAAAAAAAGAACTAGAATTTAAAAGTGAAGAAAATTTAACAGTGAAATAGACTGCTTTGAATGCCGGCGGCCTGAAGGTTTTTAAATAGAGGTTGGACAGCCATTCGTTAACACTATTCTAGTTATAGATTCTTGCATCAGCAGGCGCTTTGACCTAGATAATTTGGTATCTTTTTCCATGGCTATAGTCCTTTGATTCTGTAACCCTTTCCAAAGAGAGTAATGTGCAGGAACACAGAATAAATGGCACGTCAGACGTGTTCTTCTTATGTGCTGACAAATCACTTACAGTGTATGGCATCCTGTGAGTTAGTGACCTCCAGAAAGTTCTGTCATCAGCAGGACTGATGCTGTTGGTGACAACATCTGTTGATGACAGGACCCCAAAGGACATTAAATATACAAAGCTTGCCAGTAAAAAGTCAAAGAGACTTCGTGGCACAACAGTTAAGCTGTAGTACTGCAGCCAAAACTGCTGAAATTGTGAGTTTAATCCTGAAAGATCCAGGTTGACTCCACCTTCCATCTTTCTCAGGTCGGTAAAATGAGTACACAGCATATTGGGGACAAAAAATGCAAACTACCTTGTGAATCAACGAGGGAGTACTCTAAGTATATAAGGGAGTTCAGAATATAAGAGTAATTGCTATTGCTAAGAATGCCTGAAGAGAATATGAAGGTGAACAGTGCTAGTCCGAACCAAGAATGTGAGCACACCTAAAGAAGAAGATTATACTGAGTGTATTTTGAATTTGATATATTTTCATATATGTTCTTTTAATGCAAAAAGAAGATGATGATTATTAAAGGTACTTACTGTCAAAACAGAATTGCTAAATGTCTAACATAGACCACAAACCTTTTGTATAGTCAGTATCTGCTTTGCTTCTATTTCTACCTATACCTATTTCTATTTGGAAAGAGCAGGATAAGAAACAATCTTTTGAAGATGCTAAATTCTTTAAGCCACTATTTGGCTACATTCTACCTCCAGATCTTCTTCTGGTCTGATCCAAGCTTTAGAATCCGCACATGCCTGTATTATGTGTAACATGCATAATGTGTACAACCGTTATAGCTCATGTTAGGATAAATGTCTCCCAAAAATACACTCTTCAGTGCTCCTTGGATTGAATTTTTCAAATAAATGCACACATGAAACAAAGCACTGGAACTCATTAGCAGAACAATTTGAAATGTCATTCTGACCAGTCAAGCTAATAATCTGCAGAGCTGTACTTTCCTAACCATTTTGCTGACAGTTCTGTCTTGAATATATAGTTCTTGCCAAAAGAAGATGTAACCATACTGAAGTATGATTGGACTTTATTACTGCAACTTATAAGTTGGCTGAAAAAAATATCCTGAATTAATTGGGACAAGTATTAATAAATGGCATTAGAAATATTATAACTGTTGTGTTTTTTTCCTACAGATCAAAACTGAAAATACTAAATTTTATTTATATCCTTTATACCTTTTCTTACATACAATTCTTTATACTCTTTCTTGCACACACAAAATTGGAGCAAGGAAGAGCCACCATAAAAACCCAAGAGCAGACCACGCCAATATAAAATCACAAGTTGTACTAATAAGGTAAAAGTCGCCCTTGCTCTAAAGCCAGTTGTATCTGGCTCGAGGGTTCAGTGTTTGTAGCCAAAGAGTCAGCATTGTCTGTGTCTGCAGATGTTTCCACGGACATCTGGCAGGCATGACAACACCATTTACCTTCCCACCAAAGGTGGGAAGCAATTTCTTACTTTCGAACTGCTAGGTTGGGAGGAGATGGGAAAGAGACAAGAGCTCACTCTGTCATGCAGCACTCAGGTCTCAAACTGCTGACCTGCCAACCTTCTAGTCACCAAGTTCAGTGTCTTAACCATTAAGCCACTGCAGTCCCTCTGTACTAATAAAGGAATCCATATACTGTATTTACATCTGTCTTTACCCTGCATCCAGGACCATGAAACATATATACCCAAAGCTTGATGTACATGCTAAGAGGAACCTAAGGATATTTAGCTTTAGGATTATTTGTGTGTGTGTGTCTGTGTGTGTCTGTGTGTGTGTTTGTGTTTGTGTTTAATATTAGTTCATATCTAGCCATATTGCGAAGTACCATCTTTGGATTACTAGATGGCAACCCTCACCAGCAGAGAACCTGCAGTTAGATCTAGCATATTTTCATTTCTCTTTGGGCTCTTTTAGACATCTTCATCTAGGATAGAACCCTAGCTGAGAAAACAATATGCCAGGTATGCTTACTTTGCTTTGTAGCCTCTACAAACTTCAAAAGGTGGAAGAAAAGATAGTGCTGCATAATAATAAGGGAGTAGGATCACTGGAAAACATATAAGAAACACTGAGATAGAGGAAGAGAAACTAACAAGAAAGAAAAAGAGTGAAGGTCCAAAAAGAAGAAAAGGGCAGAGTGAAAAAGAAAGATCCCTTGGTTGCTAATTAAGAGGAAGGAAGGAAGATTTCAGTTGAATTTTGGGGAAATCCTAACTGTTAGAGCAGTACAATGGGACCAAATACCTTGGGAGGCTGCCAGAGTTCCACCATTGGAAGTATTAAAGTTAAACAGTCATCTGTCAGATATACTTTGACTTGGATTCTTGCATTGAACAAAAGGTTGGACTCAATGACTTAATCAGCCCCTTCCAACTCTATTTCTATGATGCCTAGAATGTTATGTAATTTTAAATGAATGAATTTTAACAGGGGTTAGTTCATAGTTCTATGCCAGTGATGGCAAACCATGGCACTCGAGCTGTTTTTGAACTTCAATTCCCAGAAGCCTAAGTCAGTACTTCTGCTGATTAAGGTTTCTGGGAATTTAAGTTCAAGAATAGCTGGAGTCCCAAGGTTTGCCATCACTGTTCTATGCCATAATATCATAATAAGGCTTCGCTATAAAATGTGACAGAAAATTTCTCTCAGCTCCCCTCTGTGTTTCATTGACTCAAATAACCCTACTCTAGTTGCCACTTACTTTAGCATAGTAGTTCATGACTAGAATAGTTCATTTAAATCAATGGAACTAATTTGGAGTTATCTCACTAAATCCACACTGATTAAATGGGCCTACTTTAGTGCAACTTACTAAACCAAATTGGTTTGCATTATTATTATTATTATTATTATTATTATTATTATTATTATTATTATTATTATTATTATTATTATTATTATTATTATTATTATTATTATTATATTTGAATTTGTATGCCGCCCACTCGACAATTGTTTTGCATGAAATGGGGATGTATAAATATCATTTTAGAAGAAATAGTGTTAGTTTATGCATTCCCTCCCCAAGGATCTACTGCTATTTTACACAAATAAATGTTTAAATTGATATGCAAGACCTTCATTCCCTTGTGTTCACATTTATTCACACCAGCATAAAATGTTAGTAAATAAGTTAAAGGGTTTTTTTTCTGTGACATTCTGAACACAATGCTCAGATTTCAGAGTGCTGATTGAATTCATTACTACAGTAATACCTTGTATAACGAGCATCTTGCTTAGCGAGTAACTCTCTTAACGAGCAGGATTTTGCCCAAAAGGTCTGCCTCATTGAACAAGCAAAAACTCACTTAACAAGAATAGTTCTCTCGCCTGCGCTGGCAAATCAGCGGTGGCATGTTTGGAAATGAAACCGAGCTCTCCGTTCTGTTAGCAAGAAGGATTCACCTGCCCACTCTGCTCAAGCAACACGCCTTTGCTGTTAGGCAGGACAAATCCCTCACTGTTAGGTTTGCCTTCACTGGCTGTTAGGCAGGGTGAATCCCTCACTGTTAGGTTTGCCTTTGGCCGGAGAAGCCCTTTCCCCTTGGAAAAGCACTTCTCTGGCCAAAGACAAACCAGGGCTGTTAGCGAGAGAGATTTGCACTGCCCCCCCCCCCGAAACAACAGAATGGGCAGGATGAATCCCTTGCTGTTAGATTTGCCTTTGGCTGGACAAGCCATTTCCCCTTGGAAAAGCACTTCTATGGCCAAAGGCAAACCAGCGCTGTTAGCGAGATGGATTCACCCGCCCACCCTGCTCAAGCAACTGGGTGGGCAGGTGAATCCATTTCGCTAACAGTGCTGGCTTGCCTTTGGCCAGAGAAGTGCTTTTCCAAGGGGAAAGGGCTTCTCCGGCCAAAGGCAAATCTAACAGCAAGGGATTAACCCTGCCTAACAGCAAAGGCAAACCTAACAGCGAGGTATCACTGTACTAGTCATTTGCAGCAACAGCTGCACCAACTAGAGCAGCAGTTCTCAACCTACAGCCTGCAGGCCAAACCAGCCTGCACATTTTAATTTGGCCCAAGGCTGACATCAGCAGCGCGCAATAAGGGACCCCTCCTATCGGCACAAATTTCAAAACAGAAGCAGTGAAAAATTTTCAAACTGCTGCAATCGAGCTCCCCAAAGACCTCTGCAGCCCTGGGGACCAGGGAAGCCTGTCCCAAAACAACAGGAACAAAGTGCTGCCACTGCCGTGCACTGCCAATGACGACAGGCATGTAAGTTCAGGGACCAGACACTAGATGGGAAGCACCAGAGGCGGGGTTGGCCCCTGGCAAGAAAACATTGAGACCTACACCATCTAGAGCAGGGTTCTCAACTTACGGCCTGATGGATATGGCCCCCGGTGCCAAATAATCTGACCCCCAACCTCACTCCATCCACTGCCAGAATCAGCCGTAGACTCACTTATGACCATCATAAATGCATTTACTACAGCTGTTAATAAGCCCACAATCATCATAAACATGTTTACTACAGCCGAAAATGAGTCTGTGGGCATCATAAATACATTTATGACAGCTGTTGATGAGTTTTTCAGCAGCGTTTATGGCAGGGGGAAACCAGTCTAGTCTGCTCAACTGTCGATAGCCTGCAGCTTGAAAAGGCTGAGAACCCCTGATCTAGAGGAAAAGGTCCTTTTCTGAGAATCCATTGAAAAATATTTCGACAGCATCAGAAATGGTTAGGGGATGTCAGATGTACACGAACTCTTCTCCACCTTATCCAAGAGGAATTGGATTTGGTAATTGGAGATAAATATTTTTTTAAACTGATTGTTAAAGATATATTTAAAAACAGGTAAGATACCTATACAGGTAAAATTGTTAGGATATCTCAGTGGTTTAAGTATCTGGCTATGGAGCCAGATGAGGGACTGCAATGGCTTAGTGGTTAAGACTCTGAATTTGATGACTGGAAAGTTGGAGTTCAGGACCCGAGTACTGCACGATGGAGTGAGTTCCCATTTCTATCCCAGCTCCTGCCAACCTAGCCGTTGGAAAGCAAGAAATTGCAAGTGGAGAAATAGGTACCAATTTGGTGGGAAGGTAAAGAGTGTTGTGTGCACTCCAGTGTCCAGACATGCCTACCACATGTCTAGTGGTGGGCATCAGTAGGTTTGCATCAGTTCACCAGAACCAGTAGCAGAAATTCTGACTAGCCCTACCCATCCAAGTTTTGAAACAAAGTAGTCCTAACTTGGGTGCAATGCAGGGCTTTCCCCCTGGCCACGCCCACATACCACGTCCACAGTGTGGTAGTAAAAAAATTTGAGCCCACCACTGCACATGTCCACGGAAATGTCTGCAAATGGAGAAAGTGCTGCCTCTTTAGCTACAAACAGATGAGGACTGAACCCTAGAGTTAGATATGACTGGCATTTGAGCAAGGGCAACCTTTACTATGAAGCTAGAGATTGTGTGTTTTATTCCCCAGTGGGTCTCCTGCAAGAAGAGCCAGCCTGTGTAGTCATAGGCAAGCTGCTCAGATGCAGGACACCCCCAGAAGAAGGGAACTGCAAATCACTTATGTGTATTGTCTACCCAGAAAGCCCTCCTGCATATGCTACAATTGGATTGATGGCATGCAATTTTATGTAAGATTATTTTTAAAATGATTTCTTCCCGTCTTGAGTCTTCTGTGCTCCGCTGAGGGGAAGGATGATTCTCTGACTATCAGTTGCAGGGGAATTTGAGTGGGATGGTACTGTTGCACTCATAGCCCTACTTGTGGACTGCATGTAGGCATCTGCTAGCCAGGCCATGATGACAACAGAAAATTGGGCATAATAGGCCTTTGGTCTGATTACAGACCAGTGTTTGTTCTCATATTTGCCAATCAAGAATACCTAGCCTGGTACACCAAATGTATTTGTGTGAAACCTGTAGAGCTCCAAACAACTCCCATTGCCCCTCACCATTAGCAATACTGACTGCTGGAAGTCATAGTTGAAGAGGAACTACAGTGCCACATATTTGCCATCTTCATCTAACAAAATGTACTTGAGCCCAGAATTTTTCTTTTCAGCCATAACAAGTGGATTAGTCCTTAATGTCCCATGACGCTGTTGCTTTTCCAGCAACAAACACATCTGTAGTCCTCTGGTAGCATCCATTTTATTTTAGGTTTAGATTTCTGGGTAGAGATTTTACACTTAAAGTGACTGAAACAGCCATTGCTTCTGCTGTTGGAGGAATTGTAGTAAATTTCAGGTTCCCATGAAAGAGCAACTGAATGTTTGCCCAAGCTGTACAAGGCATTCGGCTGTGTAGCATATTTCAGCACAGCTTCATGGGCCTCACTGCCTTCAAATGTATCAGCAGTTTCTGACGACTTTGCTGATGGAACAGCTATGAAACATGTTCAGCCAACTAAAAAAATGGTGTAGCATTCTCCAAAGGTTACCGAACATCTTGCAAACACACTGTCAAGGTCATAAAACATAGGTTGGCTCTTTGGCAGGCACAGTTAGTGAAGAACCTTTTCCTTCTCTTCTTCTTAGGTGTATATTTAGCATTCAAGGTCCACTGACTTTCTAGCTGTGAAGAAAATGTTATCTGATGTCACCATGAAGAGGTAGAGTGCAGCAATTGCTCAAATTTCAACATTCTTTGTTGCTAATGATTCTCACTGAAGTGTCAACCTTGGTGATGATGTTTCAGCTCCAGTGCATTGCTGTTTCAATTGATGGTCAGCAATTGTGATGACAAAGCCAATCAGAAATGTGAGTCCTTTTAAGGTGCAAAGAATGAATTTATAACTGAAGAAAAAAAACAAGGATAGAAAACAGAATCACTACATTTTTCTATGTTCCATGACTGTTGACCATCTCTTCATCTCAGCCAATTTTAGTCTATGCAACACAACAAACATAAAACAGATCTCATTAAATAAAATTTTAACACCAACACTGACGTATTCTGATAGGCAATAGCCCATTGGTACTATTTCCATCTCAAATCAACCTGTATTTTTAAAAATGTGTTCCAAGCATATAATGTGGAGGGACAAGTTGCCCAATTGGTGATAACAGCAACTAGAGCATTCAAATCTAGAAATATATTTTGGTCTTTGAACCTGAAAGTATACCTTCAGAAATACATGATTACCAAAATAAGCTGCAAACTATAATTTCTAGTAGAGATGCTGTTATGATTACAAGAGCATCCTGTTTATTCCAATTGTAACACAAAACTGTGTGCATATTCGATTTCCTGATGGCTGCCCCAAATTTTGGCATTCAGTAGTCTGTCCCTTTCAGAATTCTGTGTGTCTCTTCAGTGGTTTGTGTAGAGTCACAGAATAAACATTAATACAGAAGAAATGTTTACCTGATTGGATATTAGAAGGAATATATTCTGTTTTCTTGCCAGATTGGAGGAACTGCAATGAATATCCTTTGTACATATTTCTGACAAGGCGCTATTTTAGAAGGCCCTTGGAGGGCCTTCCAGCTCTCCATTTCTATGATAAATCAGAAACTCTGAAGTTACCCAGATAAAAACTGGAGAAGAACCTCCCAAAGTTAGCTGTATGGAGCTTCATAAAGAATAAGGCACAAACCACATGAAAACATATTTCTTCAGTGCAATTTTTCAAAAGCAATGATAATAGTCACCTGTCATGAAGCAGAGAAAACAAGAGGTTGGACAAAATGTGGATGAAAGGTAGTGCTTTCATTGTTCTAGACATTTTGGAATTATGAACCACTTTCATTCCTCAGATAGCTGTAAAGCAAAGGTTTGGCTGCATTGCTCCTGCCAAGCTGTCAAGTCTCTGAATAAAGTAGTCAAGAAAGTGAAACAGAAGTTTTGCATAAAAATAGTTCGAAGAGAAGGGAAAGACTTTTTATCTCGACAGCTGTACCGCCTTTCAGAAGTAACAGAAAGATTCAACATTCAACAAATGCCTACAGCAAAGTTAAGGTCACATGAAGAATTCACACTGACTTTGCGATCCTGACAACAGTTTTGATGAGTTCCAACTGTTTCAGAGAGAAGATCCTTGCATTAAAAACTTGGCACTTATAGTGTCTTAAGAAATGCTCATGTACAGTGATATTTTTTTTAAAAAAAATTACCAGAAACTAGTTCAATTAACCTGGCTCAATGTTCCTCACCAAAGTAATTAATCCCAGTGAAAATGTAATACTTCTGACAGTGTTTAATACTTTTGTCTGATAGCACTGACTGGCATAGACCAGTGATTAAAAGATTAAAAACAGATTAAAAACACACCAAAAGCTACAACTACTAATTTAAAAAAGTAGAGAAAGAGAGGGGCTCAGATCATCCAGTGTGCTGGGGTCATTAGACCTTCTGCACCCCATAGCTGTCTCACCAGCTATGTTTTTAGATTTTTCCTAAAGGGCAGCAGCTCCATCTGTTGCTTCTTGACTCTTGTACAGATTTCTCATGAGACCTATAAGATGTTCTGGTATTCCCATCTCTTTAATTACTTGCCACATTTTGTCATGATCCACACAATCAAAGAATTTGGTGTAGTCAATGAAACAGAAATAGACTTGTTTCTGGTATTCCTTTGTTTTCTCCATGATCCAACGTGTGTCGGCAATTTGGTCTCTAGTTCCCTTGCCTCTTCAGAACCCAGCCTGCACTTTTGGTAATTCTCTATCCTTGTGCTGCTGAAGTCTATCATGTATTATCTTGAGCATGGCCTTGCTAGCATGTGGGATGAGCACAATTGTTCGATAAAATTTGAACATTCTTTATCATTGCCCTTTTTTGTGATTGGAACATATACTAATCTTTTCCAATCCGGTAGCCATTGTTGTGTTTTCCAAATCTGCTGGCATAGAGAATGCAGTACTTTAACTCAATCATCTTTTAGGGATTTGAAAAATTCAGCTGGGATACCATCATCTCCACTGGCTTTGTTATTTGCAGTGCTATTTAGGGTCTTCCTGACTTCACTCTGTAGGATGTCTGTCTCCAAATCTCTCATCACTATGATTATCAGGTGTGTTGAGGTCCTTTTTGTAGAGTTCCTCTGTGTACTCTTGCCATCTTTTCTTAATCTCTTCTGCATCACCTAAATCCCTAGTGTTTTTGTCCCTTATCCTGGTCATTTTTGCTTTAAATGCAAAAGAAGCATTGACATCGGAAATGCCAGACTTTATAACTCTGTCACCAGAAAAATTAATCTGAGACAGAAAGAATGGATATACCAAGAAGGTAGGCATGAAAATAGATATGACAATAGCCCAGGAAGGGTAAACAGAGCCAGTCCCATTCCCATCTCAAACTCTCGGGACTCAGGTAAGACTAAGGGTGCTGGGAAAAGACAGGTTACAATTAAAGAGTATTGGCAGGACCGCAATGTCTGAGCAACTCATATGTATATTCCCCAATGACCTTTTGGTACCCCCACCTACCCATAGAAAGCCTGAAGTATCACAATAGGGCAAACTGTTGAACTTATGCATTGCAAAAGACAAGACAACCTTGCTTAAAATTTGCATATGCAAATTGAGAGATAATGACTTTAATCTCAGTACAAGTGCAGTATTTCTCATCATACCAAAGAAGACTGACTAGCTGACCTGTGTGCTCGTGCAATCTGCTGACTGGGAACTGTGACAGGAAATTTCAAAAAGCCTGTTCTCCCTTCTCATAATCAATTTTTGATAGAGATTTGGAAAAAAATGTACCATATATACACAAGTATAAGCCAACCCGAATATAAGCTGAGGCACCTAATGTTGACCTGAATATCCAGGAAAATAGATTGACCTGAGTATAAGCCAATGGTGGGATATGCAGCAACTACTAGTGAGTTTCAATAATCAAAATAGATGAAAATATGGTAAAATTAATTAAAATGTTGGTACATCTCAGTCTGGCATGATCTTGGGACCCTTGTGGTCATTGGCCAGAGTATAAGCCGTGTCCCCTTTTTGGGCTTCATTTTTGGAGCTAAAAAACTTGGCTTACTTAAATTTTAATTTAATTTGTTTGATTTGTATGCCGCCCCACTTGCCAAGTGACTTGAGTATATACAGTATGTTGCCTTCAAATAGAGGACTGTCCTTTATAAAACAGGGGAGAAATATGGTCACCTTGGTTGTGGCTATTCAAGACAGAATTTTCAGCATCACAGTTGAACTACATTTCTTCAGGAGAGGCTGTAAGTTTCTATGCTGATATACAGATATGCCTTTAAAGAAGACACAGAAGCTGACAAGCTGTATATCCAATTATGAAGAATAACCATCATTCTCCAAGATGGAAGCATGAACTAATGTCTAGATATCCTTTTCAGACATGACTTCATGACTCTTGGAACCATTCAGGTGTTTCAGCTCTGTTGAAGTAAAACTGCTGCTGAGATAGTTGCTCATACCAGCTTTTAGTACTGCTGACTCAGAGATGTACCATTAAAGGTAAATGTCTCCCTTTCTCAAAAGCCAGTTGTGTCTGACTCTAGGGGGTGGTATTTATCTCCATTTACAGCCCAAGAGCCAGCACTGTCTGTGTCTGCAGATGATTCCATGGTCATATGGTAGGCATAGACAATGGAGTGCATGGAATGCTGTTGCCTTTCCTTGTGAAGCAGTACCTATTTATCTACTTACAATTTCTTGCTTTCAAACTCCTAGCTGATTTATAAGTATTGTAAGGTTTTACTATATTGTATGGTTTGTCTGCTTGCTTTATGGAGACCTTCCCCACAAAATGTTGGCTCAGATACTTTCAAAAGACATCAGAGAAGGGATCAGAGAAACATCCATCATTACCTCCTACCTGAACGGAGATATAAAGTTAAAAGCTACACAATGGGGGTAATTGTGATATTTTGTATCTGTGCTATTGTAATAGTATTTATTGTAACTGTGGTATTTTGCTTTTGTTAGCCGGCCAGAGTCGCATTGCGAGTGGGGTGAATTGAATTGAATTGAATTGAATACCATCCAAAGTTTTCTTTGAATTTCTGCATATTTAATAACTTAAATAGTATTGAATTAGGATATTTACCTTCCCCCCTAATTTGCTATATAATAGAACAGATTCTTCCCCTCCCTAATAAGAATATCTGGGTTTGCTAAATTTGCCAGTAGAGACACCTAAGAATGTTCTTCTGTTACTTTAAAAATAATAATAATAATAGTGGAGCAAAATTTGTAAATTTCTTTTAAAATCAGAGGAAAGGAACTTGAGTTTCAAAAATTCCAAATTGGAAGAAAGCTAAACTTTCAGTGATGTCCATCTGCAAATTTTGCTGCCACAGAAAATACCTACTGCTACAAGAAGTACACTCTTAGCTACCAACAGGCACCTGTAAGAATAAAATAGACATTTCAGTGTCTTATTCCATTAGCCTCTCCACCCCTAAAAATTAATGGTGTAAGCATTTAACCCTTTCAGAAGATAAGCAGATTTTATGGGAGGGCAATTGACCTTGGTAATCCATGACTGTTTGAAATCTACTTCTGCTCAGGCTTTTCTCTTAGTCTTTGAACATTTTCACTAATCTTCCAGAAAAGGTCAACAGAGTGCTGTAAATGTTAGCAAGGCTTTTTATCCATGAAAATAAGGGCTTATGGTGCTTTCCCACCGCATTGTCGATCCCAATTTGAGAAAATGGTTTCATCAGCTGTAGAAAGAATTAGAGAAAGTAGAGTGGAGGAGGGGAGGAATATAGCCACCAAACTGTTGCTCTTCTTTGCTTTAAGGGGAAGGGGATCTAGCAGCAAGGTGCATATATAGCTTTCAGATTTGATATGCAATGCTTTTGTGGTTTACGTATTTGTCTGAAGAGCCAGTGGCTGGGATTTTGATTCCCATTGTGTCTCCAGTGAGAAGAGTCAGTCTGTGTAGCCTTGGACAAGTTGTACAGTTTCAGAACAACCCTGGATCTGAGTAGATGGACTTGAGACACATATCCATTTAGAGGGTGTTGAGGGTCATTCTCTTGCTTAGTTCTCTTGTCATCCACTGCTACTTCTCTCCTTATTTTAGGTCAGTGATGGTAAACCTTTTAGAGACCAAGTGCCCAAACTGCAACCCAAAACTTACTTATTTACCTCAAAGTGCCAACACAGCAACAGAGGAGGAAAGAAATGCTCCCATTGATCTGCTGGGCAGAGGGGCGGGGCAAACTCTGTGCTTGGGGAAGGAGGAAGTGCTCTCATTGGTTTGCTGGGCAGAGGGGCGGGGCAAACTCTGTGCTAGGGAGGGAGGAAGCACTCCCATTGGGTTGCTGGGCAGAGGGGCAGGACAAACCCTGTGCTGAGGAGGGAGGAAGCACTCCCATTGAGCTGCTAGGCAGAGGGGCAGGAAAAACTCTGTGCTGGGGAGGGAGGAAACACTCCCATTGAGCTGCTGGGAAGAAGGGTAGGGTAAACTCTGTGCTGGGGAGGAAGGAAACACTCCCATTGGGCTCCTGGGCAGAATGCTGGGGTAAACTCTGTGCTGGGGAGGAAGGAAACACTCCCATTGGGCTCCTGGGCAGAGGGGCAGGGTGAACTCTATGCTGGGTGACTGCACGGGTGCCTACAGAGAGGGCTCTGAGTGCCTCCTCTGGCACACATGCCATAGGTTTGCCACCACTGTCTTAGGTGGAACAATGCCAACAAGAGGATATGTTTTCCCAACTGATGTAGGTTATGTCAGAATGGACTTGAGGACACACAATTCCTATGTGTCAAAGACAGCTTTAGAGACTTGGAAAGTACTGAGCCACCTTGGGCCCGACCCATCCTGTTTTAGCTTAAAATTCTTCACAGGGTTGTTGTAAAAATAAAGTAGCGAAAATGAGCTTCATGTGTACCATTTTATGAAAATGAGAGAAAATGCAACTTAAAAAAGTCTTTCTTACAGAATGTTTTGGCACTCTTGAGGATAAACTTATTCTGAGTCTTAATTAGAAATGTGAAGGAAATGAGGCTTGCTAAATCAACAGTTATGTAAGTCTCATTGTTTCAGTAGGAATATTCTAGCTGGAACTAACAATCGGATTTAATCTCTTGTGGGAAGAGCAAATATAAATACTTTTAATTAGCCAATAAATAAAAAAGTTACTTACAAATATAGAAATAATAAATATAATTATGTACTCATTAACCAACCATACATAATGATGGGAGTACAGCTATCATCATATGTTAAGATGAGGTTTTTCTTTATATGTTATGTTATTTTATTTTAAATAGCCACTGCTTTGTTGGAAAGGAAATAAAAGCCAGAATTATCCATGCGACTGTTTCAGTGTTTAAAATCCCTTTTCTGTCATGTCCTTGTCCCCACAAAGACTTTCCTCAAACTTCTAAATCCTGCTTTTGTCAGGAAAGGCAAAACTGTTTGGAACTTAATGGGAAGAGAGACCAAAGTGTAAAGGTAAAGGTCACCCTTGCTCAAAAGCCAGTTGTATCCAACTCTAGGTGGTGGTGCTCATCTCCTTTTACAGCAAAGGGACAGAGCTGTCTACATCTGCAGATGTTTCCATGGTCATATGGCAGGGATGACCAGGGGTGTGCTGGCTACACTAAAAAGGCACTGGACAGGGAGGGAGGGGTGGCACCTCTGGGGGGTATTGCATGACATCATGGATTGTAGCTGCCAGGTGACATACTTCTGCCCACCTCTGTGGGGTGCCAGTCATTGGGGTGAACCGGGACTCATCCCTGTGTTCCAAATGGTCAGCACAGGCCTGGGCATGACTAGACACTGGAGTGCATGGAACACTGTTACCTTCCCACTAAAGTGGTACTTATTTATCTACTTGTAATTTCATGCTTTCGAACTGCTAGGTTGGCAGGACCTGGACGACAGGAGCTCACTCCATCGTTCAGCACCCAGGTCTTGAACTGCTGACCTGTCGACCTTCCAGTTATCATGTTCAGCATCTTAACCACTAAGCCACCACAGTCCCTTGCAGAGAGAGTACCAAGCACTTAGTACCTTTCAGCTCCCACAGAGCTTAGCCGTTGCCCAGCCACTTCTTCCTCCTCTGTGAAGATCCATCATGTTGGATGTAGCCTTTATTCCTCAGCTATACATGATACTAAATACCTGAGAAGACTTTGATTTTTTGCCAATTCTTAGAATTCTGATGGGAAATTCCTGGAAACTTCTGGCAGATGTACTCCAAATAATACCAAAGTTCCAGAAAGGTGCAACCAACACTTTCCCTGCTACTATACTGTTACACAATTTGTGTTATTTGCAGAAAACCATTTCTCGCATGTTAAAAAAAACACTTTTCAAGGGTGACAGAAAACTGCTACTATCTTGGTAGTCTATCTTGTTTGTCAAAGGGGATGAGATAAGCAAAAATTAGTAGACAGTGTTATTATATGGCATAGCCCTGAATGGGGTGGACTTATTTGTATCTTGGTTATGGAGGATTGTACCTCTTCTATTCTCAATTGCTTGAGGAGCAATACAGCTACTGTATATTCTATGAGGAGTTCAAATCAACATGTAGAGCAGGAGTTCGCAATCTATGGCCCGTGGGCTGCCCTCCAGCCGCCCCTGCTGCCAGAATTGGCCGTGGACTCATTTGTGGTCATCATAAATTCATTTACAACAGCCGCCCATAAATGAGTCCATGGCTGTCATAAACGCATTTACGACAGCCATGGATGCATTTTACGACAGCGTTTATGACAGGGGAAACCACCAGTACAGGACTGCTAAGGTGTCTAAGGGGGCGTGGTCTGGCCCGTGGCTGAAAAAGGTAAAGGTGTTTAAGATCTGCAATCTTAAATCAGGTAGTAAGCTAAAACACCTCTCCCTCTTTCTCTGAGCCTTTATAATGTAGTGTGTGTGTGTGTGCGCGCGCACGCACGTTTGTGCGTGCACGTGAAAGCATGTGGCTGTTTTGTTTAGAATTACCAGCTAATTCTTCTATGCTTTCAAAACCTCAGTGAAAAGTTGAAGTGTGACCAGAAATGAAACTCCTATATCAATCACTGGATTGACTTCTGGATTTTTTTTTAATGCTTGGATAAAGCAGGGTGGACAGCTAGGGCCATCCAGATGTTTTTAGACAATATAACTTCCCAATGCCATAGTTAGCACAGGCAATGATGAAAGATCACCATGCTTGTGTAGCGTTGAATGACAAGAAATTACCACAAAATATTAGGCAAAACCTGAACACTCAAGTTAAATGTCTTCCTAACTAGCAATAATAACCAATAACACCCGCCACTCTGATAAGCCGTAAAAGTATTTTTTCATTTGCCAGACTAGAAAGCCATGTATTTTACATTCCTGATTCACAAGCCATGTCATGATATATCTATTGTTTGGTTATCTGGAGCACCTTTTTAGTCAGACAAAATGTTTCCAATCCATTCATCTAATTAACCAAGTAAATCTTGTAATTCTAGAAATTAAAGTATTGATTCCTCTCTTCAAATGTGAAAAGGTGAATTTGCAGTGCTAAAAAAGAAGACAAGTATGTAAAGGAAGGAACCAGTTGGTATTATTTGAGGCCAGGAAGGTAATAAACTGTGGCAGAAAATAAACTCTAACAAGAGTGCAGCTACCAATGTGGCTAAAGACTCCTTTTAAATACTGCATATACAGATTTTGCAATTTTTCCATTCAGAATCAAGAGTTTGCTGATGTTTCTCTGTTCTTTTTACTTTAATGGAGTTAATGGTTTTGTGGAAATATGTACTTGCTTCTCTCTCTCTCTCTCTCTCTCTCACTCACTCACTCACTCACTCTCTCTCTCTCTCTCTCTCTCTCTCTCTCTCACTCACACACACACACACACACACACACACACACACACCTCTGAAGGGCATATAGTTGGGTTTGTGAGCACATCAATTTGACCAGTAATGGTTGGTTGGTTTTTTTGCATGCAGTTGAAGCCATCTTAGTCCAGCAGTTTTCCAACCTGTTTTCCAGCCAACAGTTTCTTACAAAGACCATTTCCAGCTAAAGAATAATTGCTCACATGATGGTGGCCATTTGCTTAAGGTCAAAGTATTTACCAGACACAGAAAAGAGTCAATGGGGTGTTACCTGAAAAATTGTTACCTTTTGAATTTAGGGGAACATCCCACAGGCAGGGTTGAATCAGGAACCAAAAGACCACATTAAATTGTGGGTCCAAATAGAAAGATCATTGAACTGAAAGTACCATTCCAAATCAATAGAGTCTACTCACAAAATGAGGGCCAAACTTTTAAATGAACCATAGAAAATTGCTTGATGCAATTAGAGAAGTTTACTTAGAAAACAAATAAGAAAACAATAAGCAAAATTAAACACTGGGTAGAGAAAGAAAACCAAGAACTGTGAGGCAAATGAATCCCCCCATAACACATGGCCTATATGCAGTGGTAGGCAGCCAAAAAAATTTACTACCACACTGTGGGCGGAGCCAACATTGTGGGCGGAGCCAATATAATGGCATCATGGGTGGAGCCAACATTATGCTAGCAGCTTCTCTTCTTCCTCCCCACTTGGGAGGACAGCAAGGAGGCCTCGCATGCGCGCCAAGTGCTGTAGGCGTGCATGCACACCAAGAGCTTGCATGCACAGTGGGGGAACCAGTGAAAAGGTAAGCCCCTGAGGTGGTTGCCCCTAAAAGCCGCTACCGGTTCTCCGGGACACTGGGAAAAGTTACTACCGGTTCTGGCAAACTGGTAAGACCCCGTTGATGCCCATGGGAAATTGGTACCAAAGGGCAGAACCAGAAAGGGAGGGGGTTCTGCACCAGACAATGGGAGAAGCCAGCTTATATGTGCATTCAAGTGGAGCAGGAAGGGCCTTGCACAAATACAATTGGGGAAGGGAATGGGTCTGCCCCCACATTTGATTTGCTCAGGAGTGTCCACATGGAAGAGAAGTCCACCCCCAAACTTGGTTGGTCCAGGATGTCATATGGAGAAGTGGGAGGAGTTTCACCATGTGACCAGCATGGAGGCTGCTATGGGAGGAGTTGAGGTCAGTTACAAAAGTCTATACAAGTAATACCCCGTATAACGTGAGTACCGTATAGCGCTAAAACCGCATAACGTTACAAGATTTTCGGAAAAATCTTGCACCGGATAACGCGATTTTTAACGTTATCTGATACAGTCGTTCTTAGCAGCAGGGCGGCTGGAAAGCTGAACGGGGTTCTCCGTTCAGCTTCCCAGCCACCCTGCAGCTACGGAGGCAGGGGTGGGGAGGCTGGAAAGCTGACGGGGGGCTCCCCCATCGGCTTACCCAGCCACCCCACAGCTCCGGAGGCATGGGCGGGTGGCTAGGGAAGCCGACAGGGAGTCCCCGTCAGCTTCCCCAGCCACCCTGCAGCTGTAGATCGGGTCCTCTGATCTCTCTGGAGGTGTTTCTGGGCTTCCCCGACGTCCTGAGCCAGTGCAGCAAGCCAGAATGTCAGAATCCCAACATTCTGGCTTGCTGCACTGGCTCAGGACGTCGGGGAAGCCCAGAAACACCTTGGATCAGGTCTGCCCACCTCCCTGGACCCGGCGGGGGGGGGTCAGAAACCCCAAAATTGGTAAAAAAAACGGACTTTTTTTTACCAATTTTGGGGTGTCTGACCCCCCCGCTGGGTCTAGGGAGGTGTGGGGACCCGATCCAAGGTGTTTCTGGGCTTCCCCGACGTCCTGAGCCAGTGCAGCAAGCCAGAATGTCGGGATTCGAACTCTGACATTCTGGCTTGCTGCACTGGCTCAGGACGTCGGGGAAGCCCAGAAACACCTTGGATCGGGTCCCCACAGCTCCCTGGACCCAGCAGAGGGGTCAGAACCCCCAAAATTGGTAAAAAAAAAACGGACGTTTTTTTTACCAATTTTGGGGGCTCTGACCCCCCCCGTCGGGTCCAGGGAGGTGGGGAAACCCGCTCCAAGCTGTTTCCAAAGTTCCCCCACCTCCCTGGAGGCAGCAGCAAGCCAAAATGTCAGGATTCAAATCCCGACGTTCTCGCTTCCTGCAGCCTCCAGGGAAACAGGGCTTTTTTTAACATTGTGTGTTCAATGTATCGCACAACGTTAAAAACCGGATAACGACGGAACTTGTGGAACCAAGTCATAACGTTATTCGGGGTACTAGTGTATATTGTATCCCCCCTCCCAAAGACACTCTTGATTGGAGAATATCGTCCAGAAACCCAACCCAAAGTTTGCTGTTTTTTCCTTCTTGCATACAGCTGCAGAGAGCAAATTTCCTTTTCCTCCATCCTGATGGGATTAACAGCCAGATTGCAGCAATATCTCTGGCTTTAGTTCCTTTTCAATTTGACCTTCTAAGCTAAGACATGAAGCAAATTTAAAATGTTAGTTTTTACCTTATTATATAGCAGTTTATAAGGAAGAACCAATGCTTACCAAAATATTATAATTCTATACAGAGCAAGGGAAATATAAAAGAAACCTTCATTAACCTTTATTAAAATTTATGGGGTGGGTGGGTCTGGAACTCTCCATGTTATTCAACAGCCCCATTCAGGATTGCAGCCCATCAAGGCAGGAGCTTCAGTGAAGATGCCCACCCAGCACTGTGCACATATGTTAATTTCTAATCTACCACTGACCCCAAAGACAACAGAGAGAAAGAGACAAGCAAAAGGAGAAAAGAATTAATCTCAACACTGCAGGGATGGCTGTAGCTTCCAGGAAGGGTGGAAGTGAGTTCCGGGCTTTTGGAGCAGCAGAAACAATGGAAGGCTTTGGGATTTGCCCCAACGTGCCAAGGGCAAATGAAAATATTCAGAGAGATTCCAGCAAGTGAATCATAGTACAGTGTGGTGTTTGTGGAGGTGCAAACCTATTGGGTATAGTGGGGTGGGGCCGGGGGGGGGGTAGATGGAAAATAAAGAGTAAAAGCATTTTTATTGAAAATAAAAATATTTTAAAAATAATAAAAGGGGCAATTTTCAGATTAGGGGTAATAGGGAGGAAATCCCAAATGTTTTTATTAGCTGATAATAATGTGTACATCATTAGCCAGTAAAAATCACAGGTACTGAAACCACAGGGCAGGATAACAACACCATATAACAAAACCATATCTTTGACATGAATAAATAAAGAAGCAGATGTCGCAATAAGCCCTTGATTACTCTGTGAGATGTCCAATTAGTTCTTGCTGTTCTTACATCTTGCCCATCTGTTTTCGCTATTGCAGCCCCAGGTGTGCACTTTTGCGTTACATGCCACGGGTCAGGGCAGTTTTGCCAAAGGCTACGGCATCTGTTTTCAGCTATACAAACTGCACTTAAGGGCTGTTCACCATAACACAACTGTGATAAGTGCTGTATTTTCAGCATGGGAAAGAGCAGCAGAAGCATTTGCATGTGGCTTGATTATCACCTTCCAGGAAAATGCCAGATGCACTAGCACATTCATAAATATACCCTTTGGAAGCATGGGCAAAGAGGTTATCTATCAGTTAGCCTCACCTGTACTGCTCTACTTTCCATACCACCCTACAAGATAAAATGGCCCAGTAATAACCACATATCCAGAAAATTTAAAGATGGTGTAAGGTAAAATACAGTTTTCTCACTTGATTGCATCACTGAATCTAAATGCACTGAACCATTTTAGGCTGCAGGAAACCAGTAGAGGGTGAAATATAACTTGGTATTTTCTCTGAGTTCCATGTCTCTAACTTCCTTAGTAGTTTGATATTTCAAAGAGATTTGATATTTTGTTCTCCAATGAAGGAAAAGATTTTGATTTAAAATGAAAAGATCAGAGCTGAGGAAGGCCTATAACATCCAAGAACATTGGGGTAGGTTGTGTACCGTTTTAAAGTAGAAATGAACCAAAGGAAGTCCAATGGATGTCAATACAGATTTGAATCGTCTGAACTAGTAAAGGTAAAGCTCCCCCTTGCTTGAAAACCAGTTGTATCTGACTCTAGGATTCAGTGCTCATCTCTGTTTTTTTACAGCCAAAGAGCCAACCCTGTCTGTGTCTGCAGATGTTTCTGTGGACATGTGCCAGGCATGACTTGACATCGGAGTGCATGGAATGCTGTTTACCTTCCTACCGACCAAAGTGGTCCCTATTTATCTACTTACAATTTCTTACTTTCGAACTGCTAGGTTGGCAGGAGCTAGGAGAGAGACGGGAGCTCTTTCTGTTGTGCAGTACTCAGGTCTTGAACTTCTGACCTGTCGACCTTCTAGTTGTGAAGTTCAGCATCTTAACCACATGAGCCAATCCAGTCCCATTTTCTGAGCAACACCTGCCAAAATTCTGCCAGGGGAATTCTTGGTGAATTCTGGGAGTTGAGATCCCCTCCCTCCAAATCAGAAAATCTCATATCTGATGCTCCTCTACTCTTTCACAGTCCTAAGGAGGCTACACAAGAGGATTTACAAGAAATGTTCTGGGAGCCTAAAGCTCCATATAATTCAACACATGAGAGAGAGAGAGAGGAGAGACAGACAGACAGACAGACAGACAGACAGACATGGGGATGTATAGAGATAATAAGCAAAGGGGAGTACATGTATGTATGCATTTCTCTCCTCATCTGTGCTTTTCTGCCTTCTTTGTTCCATTCCTCCTGCAGTTCCTCCTCTGCCAAGAAAGGCAGTGAAATGTAGCAGTACAAAATGAATCACTCAGGTGACCCTACCTGCTCCCTTTTCACAGCAAAGGCTATGCATCTGCCTGTAAAGAATAACAATTAGACTGTCTTCTTGTTCTCTACCTGGAATCATAAACTACAGTCACAGTCCTTACAGGCTGTGATTCACTGATAAATTTTGAAGTGCAGGTGCTCATCCCTTGGTATCCAATTTGTGGGAAAGAGGTGGTAGTAGTAGTAGTAGTAGTAGTTCAGTATCTAGGTCAGTTGTTGTTGTTGATGGTGGTGGTGGTTCTTCCATGTCTAGGTAGTAGTAGTAGTAGTAGTAGTAGTAGTAGTAGTAGTAGTAGTAGTAGTAGTAGTAGTAGTAGTAGTTCAGTATATAGGTCAGTTGTTGTTGTTGTTGTTGGTGGTGGTGGTGGTTCTTCCATGTCTAGGTGGTGGTGGTGGTGGTGGTAGTAGTAGTAGTAGTAGTAGTAGTAGTAGTAGTAGTAGTAGTAGTAGTAGTAGTAGTAGTAGTAGTAGTAGTATGGCTGGTGGGATTATACAGCAGCATTTTTCTGGGATGGAAGCTTAGGAAAAATACCCTTTATACCTATGCTTTCAGGGAAGAAAGGTTGAGTGTTAGTCTGAATGTCTTTACCTTTTCAATTAAATTATCCATTTGCTTTCTCGAGAACTGCGATGTTGGTGACATACTCATCCCACTTGATGTTCAGGATGAATCTTGGCTTCTGTTGGTGAAAGGGCTCAAGCTTTTTGATGTCTTGGCAAAAGAGGGCCCATGTTTCACAGCCATACAATAATGTTGAGATAACAACAGCTTGATATAGCATGAGTTTAGTCAGGATTGTTAAATCTTTGTTCATGAAGTCATGATAGATGACTAAAGGCAGAATGGGCAGCTCCAGTTCTCATGGAGGACTCTACAATTTGGCTAGACTATGCTCCAAAAGACTAACCAGTGTTAACAGGATAACAGAAATGCAGTATGCTGATGATACAGCATCACCTGCTCTCACACCTGAGGAGCTGCAACAGTCAGTCAACTGTTTCAAGAATGCATGTGATCATTTTTGCCTCACCATAAATGCTCAGATAACTAAGGTACTTGCACAACCTGCCCCAAGGACAGCCCTTCTAGAGTTCAGCATTACTATCTCAGATCTGACACTGGAACAGGTAGACCAGTTTTCTTACCTTGGTACCATCCTGTCTAAAAACTGCACTTGTGAACAGGATATGGTGAATGCCAAATATTTTACAGGGAACTTAGCTCCAGTACAAGCCCTCACCGAGCTCCTTTGAAGCACTATAAGGACCAGCTGAAACAAACCATGAGTGTGTGTCAGTTATAAACTCACAAACTTGGGAGACAACAGCTGAAGATCGCCCACTTTGGTGCCAAACCATCTCTGCTGCTACCAATCATCATCCATTTTTTTTTTTAAACCAAATGTTTTTACACTTTTGGGAATGTCCCTACTTGTTAAAATTAAGAAAAACATAGACAACAATGCAGAAAAAAGCACGAAGGCCTAAGGTTAATGATCCCTCCCCCCCCAAAAAAAAAAAATCACAATATAGACAAGCAACACAAGCATTAAAAGCAATGTAACACCTTCAATTCACCATGAATGCTATAGTTTCATCCCTAATGAAATCACATTACCTCACACACAAAAAATAAGCTGCCAGCTTTAAAGAGACAGCTCTGCATACTTTAAATATGTTAGTTATGCATCTGCCCCAGATAAAGTGAAGGTGTTTTGCTCAAAAGTTTCCCTTGAGAAACATGTTCCAGGATCAGACATGTTGCACCAAATCTAGTACTACTCAAAGTGGTGTTAGAAAACCACAGTTTTCATCTAAGATTGTCCACTTGAGTAAAAGGCATAAGTAGGAACTTAAAGCTTTCAGAAGGTGGCAGACATGAGATAAAGAAATGCAGTTAATCAGTAGATGATAGCAGTAATTAAAAGGATGGGAAAAGAATGATAGCAAGTCTCCACCATTGATTTCTGTGTGAAAGATAGCATGGCACCTATTCATGAGTCATTATTTATACAATGGCTATAGTTACCATATAAGTATTTTCCATGATAAAACTGATAAAGCTCATAAATTGGAGTGCCTGGGTGTGAAGCATAGCTAGAAGGTAAAGTGTCATTTTATATTTTACATGTATTATTATCAAAACTAAAATATGATGTTGTTAGGTGTCATGAGTTTTAAATAATATTTATTTGTTGATTGTCTATTTTGATTTATTGTGTGTTCTGTCATGTTATCTGATATCTGTTTTTACACTGCCCAGTGAGATACCATCCAAATGGCCAGTATAGAAATGTAATAAATAAATAAATAAATAAATAAATAAATAATATATTTTCCTAATTCATCCTTTGAGCAGTCATTTATACATAAACACATATAAATCCTTTTTCAAAACAGGGACTGCGGTGGCTTAGTGGTTAAGACACTGAACCAGTGGTGGGCACCAGCCGGTTTGCACCGGTTCATGCGTACCAGTAGTAAAACTGGCTGCCCCATGCTCACCTCCCTGCCCCACCCACCTCCTCCCGGGACAGCGGCAATGACAGCGGCTCTTCCTTCTCCTACTCTTCCTTATCCTCCTCATATAGTGGCTGGTTCTGCTGCCTCCTTAAGAGGCTACGGGTGCCACTTAAGTAGTGGTGGAGGTGGTGGCACATGCAGCTGGGGGAAGGAGCTCATGCCGCACCACCCAGACCAGCTTGCGCACCACCGCTGCTCCTTCTAGCAGCAGGAGCAGCAGAACTCTCGTGATGCCCAGACATCCCGCAGGAAGTTCTCTTCCTGCAGGATGTCTGGGCATTATGAAAGTTGCACTGCTGCTGCTGCTGCTAGAAGAAGTGGTGGCAGCGCATGAGCTGGTCCGGGCAGTACAGTGTGAGCTCCTCCCTCCCCTTCTCCCAGCCACATGTGCCACTGCCTCCACCACCCCGCCAAGGAGGAGGAGGAGGAGGAGGAGGAAGCGGAGATGATGATGACATCCCTGCCCCTGGGGCAGGGAGAAGGAGGGGGAAGAGGAGGTGATGCCACCACTGATGGCATCCCGCAAGCTGGGTAGTGGAGGAAGAGTACCGGCTGGGTGCTTGAGCTGCCCACACAGAGAGAGGTGGCCATGAATTTCCACCTCTCTCTCTGTGTGTTTTTGTGTGTTGTGGGTGGGTGTTGTGGGTGTGGGGAGGGGGGGCAGGGTCTGGACCAGGGAAGGTGGAGGGGGGAATGAGGGCCGTGGAGCTCCCTGAGCAGCAGTCTTTAAGGTGCCACAACATTTTTGTCTTTTTGAATTGGTAGCAGTTTTATTCTGTGAAACCATATCAGAGAGTAAACAAAACAAGACAAAAATATTGTGGCACCTTAAAGACTAAGTGCTGCTTCGAGGTAGACTGCAGTTGGCCCAGGGAGCTCCACAGTAAAACAGAGATGACCCCTGAACCCTAGAGTCAGATACGACTAGCTTTCGAGCAAGGGATACCTTTACCTTCCTCGAAAACCAGTCGTATCCCACTCTAGGGTTCAGTGCTAATCTCTGTTTCAAAGCTGAAGAGCCAGTGCTGTCTGCTTCTGCAGATGTTTCCATGGTCATGTGGCAGACATGACTAAACACCGGAGTGCATGGAATGCTAAACCCTAGAGTCAGATACGACTGGCAGCTTTCGATCTAACAGTAGATAAAGGTAAAGGTTGCCCTTGCTCAAAAGCCAATCATATCCGACTCTAGGGTGCAATGCTCATCTCCATTTGCACCCAAAGAGCCAGTGTTGTCTGTGTTTGCAGACGTTTTCATGGTCATGTGGCAGGCATGACTAGTCACATGCCCACAGATTTGGCCACGCCCACAAATTTGGTCACACCCACAAATTCAGCCACGCCCACAGTGTGGTAGTAAAAAAATATGTCTGCCTTCCTACAGAGCAGAATATTGCACAGAATGTTGGATAGGAACACAGAAGGAATGGTTGGGGATAATAGCCCTCTACCCCACACCTACAATTGTGGAAGGTTGCCCCACATAGCTTTTTGCATGCAGTAACTAAATATGGATTTCTTAGGTTTTGGTGAAATGACGGCTAAGTCATCAATCTTCATTCTCCCTGGCCACCCTCTATGAGCCATATGGTGATGAAAAACAGTAAGAGCCTTGTGAAGCAGGTTCTCCTGTATACACAACAGCTGGACTAATGATGCCTATGGGTTTGATTGCATTAGCAGAACAGAGGGAAGGAGTAACACATTATAGTGGCTGTCATTTCCCAGATCTATTTACTTACCTTTCTAGGGATGGAGCCCTACTGGCTAGTTACACTGGTAAAAATGCAATGGTAAAAACTGTAGTATAGCTATGGTGACTTAGTGGTTAAGATGCTAAGCTTGATGACCAGAAAGTCAGCAAGTCAGCAGTTTGAGACTGGAGTGCTGCATGGCTGAGTGAGCTCCTGTTGTCTGCCCCACTTCCTGCCAATCTTGCAGTTTGAAAGCAAGAAATTGCAAGTAGATAAATAGGTACCACTTCACCAGGAAAGGTAACAGCTGGCTCTTGGGCCGTAAGCAGAGATGAGCACCCACCCACCCCCGATTTGGACATGACTGGCTTTTGAACAGGGGAGATCTTTACCTTTAATAAATTGTAGTGGCAAATTGCCGCTAGTTAATCAATCTCTGTTTGTATCCAGTGGTGGGCTAAAAACTTTTTACTACCACACTGTGGGTGTGGTATGATGGGCATGGCCAGGGGAAAGCCCTGCGTTGCACCCAAATTAGGACTACTTTATTTCAAAACTTGGATGAGCAGGGTGAACTGGTGTGAACCTGCTGATGCCCATCACTGTTTGTATCCTCTGTTGTGCACCAACTTGTGAGACAAGTGTGTGATAAAAGATATATGTAGTGACTTGTTAACAAGCATCAATTTGCTGCTGTAGTTTATCCCACTGCTCTTATACTATTGCGACTAATCTATAAGATTCTGGTCTATCTATTTATTCAACTTGTATTTTATTAAATGAGGTTATCAGGTGAAGATCATTGCTAAAAGATGTAGCAAAATAATACCTGATGAACAAATTAAGGTGGGCTGGCCATGTTGCACGCACAAGTGACAATAGGTGGAGTGCCAGAATAATGAATTTGAATCTGAGAAATCACAAAAGACCTAAGGCAGTGATGGCTAACCTTGGCACTCCAGCTGTTCTTGAACTTCAATTCCCAGAAGTCTTGATCAGCAGGAGTACTGACTTGCCTTTTGGGAATTGAAGTCCAAAAACACCTGGAGTGCCAAGATTAACCATCACTGACCTAGGGGAAGACCACCTTGCAGATGGGAAGATTTTCTCAAGAAAAATGCTGGACCAAGATCGAGAAGAACTGCCCAGGACAGATTGTTATGGACAGAAATTGTGCAGAATGTCATCACGGAGACATCTACTTATACAAGGACTCCTTGCTGAATAACGTATCAAAGGTAAGACATTTTATTCTATTCTAAATTTTGCTTGTATCTCAGGCCAGCCTTCATTGCTGAGCTTGAAACAGCTTATCTGGGGCTCTCAGCCATTTCCTGTCAAAACGATGATTGAGCTCACAACTTTCAAAATTCTGTTCTACTACAGAAGTGGGTCTCAAATTTCAACATGCACATTTTGAATGTTGGTGAGATTAAAAACAAAAACAGATGCTTCACCTCTGCCATACACTGGTTGGTTTAATATGAAAAGTGTGTGTGTGTGTGTGTGTGTGTGTGTGTGTGTGAGAGAGAGAGAGAGAGAGAGAGAGTAGTCTGAGCCACACCAAGTGAAGAGAAGATTTAAATCTACAACATTGCCTTTCCCTTAGGAACTCATGATAAAAAAGAAAAGGACAAGGTTCATCCAAGTTCTACAGCACTGAGAAAGAAAATAAGATGACGATATGGAAACCACAGGGGCAACTTAAAGGGATGGCACATCATAACATTAAAAATGTACCTGGGGGGATTTTTTGATAGAGGCGTCTTAGAATATTTATACAGAAGAACAGAAAATGTCAGTTTAGGTCAGTGTTCTTTTTACAACTCCTCATGAAAGAACAGTTTTTTCCATCTGTCTCCACAATGTGTATTCTGCCTACACAAATCAGGAGACCAAGTGGAGGAATTTTCCAGTCCAGTGTCCAGGCACTACTTTGGGAACCCAGGGCAGGTTGTTGTTCTGTTTTCCATGTGGGCAGCCATAAACTTGGAATTAAGTGGCTGGGTGACACCAAGAAATCTGATCACCAGCCTGGTCCATGAGCAGCCCTGCTTAAATTTTTAAAGAAGATCTGGTAGAAGGCCTAGTCTACCCAAAATCATGTTCACATGCTGCCTGACCAGTGGAAAGATGCACCCAAGCAATTCCACTGATAGGTTTTATATTAGCAAAGCCAAGTACTGTATCATAGATTCATAGAATGATTGAGTTGGACTGGGCCTTTTAGGTCATTGAGCAGGGGTGTCCAAACTTTTTGGGCCATGGGCCGATCATGTGGTCCAGGAAGCTGGTCACTAAGGCCCGGGGGCTGGGTGCGGCCCCCAACGCCAATTCATCTGGCCTGTGAAGCCTTCGTGCCCGTATGGGTGCATTTTTTCTGCTTCCAGGAGCAACGAGGGCTTCGCGGGCTGGATGAATTGGCATCGGGGCTGCGCCCGGCCCACAGGCCTTAGTTTGGGCACCACTGCTCTAGTTCTGGCTCAATGCAGGGATCCAAATAAAAGCAGATATGACAGTTGGTTGTCCAATTCTCTCTTGAGTGCCTCCAGTTTTTGAGTGCTCACCAACTCCTGGGGCAGTTTTTTCCACTGTATGATGACTTCTGCTCTAGCGTACATAACAGGAAACACATGAATTTATGATTCTGTGAAGTGGTGTACCTACTAAATAAATAAATTTCATGTCCGACATTACTCTGAGCTGAAAGGATTATTCCTCCGCTCAAGGGATGCCCGAATGAGGCTCCCTTCATGTCCCCAAGATCCTCGTGCAGCACTTGGGTATCGAATCCCAACCTTCCAGTCTGCAAGCTCAGTGTCTTAACCACTAAGCCACTGCAGTGCTGCTCATGTTCCTACTTGTGGCTAAGAACAGATGCACCTACCAGTTTAGCTTTCTCCTGCATTTTGCGTGTATGTATGTGTGGCATCTTTAAGATTAGCAGATTTATTTCAGTGTGAGTTTCTTCATACTCATGGAGCACAATATGTGTGTTGCATATAAACCAGTGACCCAGATATGCTTTTCTGTGTGTCAGAAGGAGATTGTAATCCACAGAAGCCTGTTATGAAATAAATGTGTTAATCTTAAAGATCCAGGTTATCCTGCTATGGTAATAGAGTAGACCAGGGGTGGCCAAACTATGGCCTGCAGGCCGCATCCAGCCCATGATGCCAAATCATCCACCTACCCCACCATCGCCACTCCAGGAAGCGGAAGTAAAACATGCCCACACATGCAGAAAATGCTGCCGGAAATGCACTCATGGCTGTCATAAATGAGTATATGACAGCTGGGGGTGCATTTACCACAGCATTTTGTGCATGCGTGAGCACGTTTTACTTCCATTTCTGGTGGGAGGAACCATGTGACCAGCCCACTGAACCATGAGACCAGCCTGTGGCCTGAAAAGTTTGGCCACCCCTGCATACTGCCAACAACTCAATGCTAAGTGTCAGGTGGTGGTTAACTAACCTGACAATCCTGAGGACTAATGGCCTTGGCTGCAGAGGTCCACAGGGAAGGATGATGGTCCCCAAGTGGATTAAATCCCACTTGAATCCATCTTGATGGAGGGCAGCAGCTTCATCAACACTGGCCTGGGGCTGATGAGGACTTTGAGTGCCAAAAGGTCTCGGGACCAAAAGGTGACTCGTGGATGTCATGCTGTGATGTGGAAGGCAGATGAAAGGCCACTACATTATATTCTCAGGACAGTCATCATGGCTGATCACCACAAGGATCACCAATATTCAGATTTGGATATGGCAGAAGAAGAAGAGGAAGAATCACCTTAAAGATAAAACAGGACAATATTTGGAGGAGTCCAGACATGAGGACCAGGCCACAACCAACTTTACTTTGAGGATTTGCCTCAAGGAGTTGCCTCACGTGCAAGGTCTACCATCCAACTGCCCAACAGTCTATCATCAAAGGAGGTTGGCATGTATCAGCAGTCAAGTGGCAAACTGAAGACAGATTGCCCCAGTTTTAGGCCTTTAACGTACAGTACATCACATGAATTGCAGTAACAAGAATTTCTAGGCTGCCTGTATGCTGGTTTTAAATTACTTTGCTCCAGGTCTTTATAATAATGAATATATTAACAACTCACAGATGCAGGCAACATTTTCCTCTTGCTGTAAATGGAGATGATCTGGGGAACAAGTACTGAGCGGCAAAGAATCTTTCCCTCCTGTTGTGAGGGGTTTTGACTGAGATATTTTTCTTTAAGACAAGTTGTGATGGAGAATTTGTTTCTTAATTAAATGGTATAAAACTAGTGAACAGGGAAATTAAAGTCTTACCATAGCAATTTTATAGATGTGTTTTGCCCAGATTTGTGTCTGTGACAATGGGAAAGAAAGAAAGGGGAAAACATTCTAGGTTCCACCTTTCTTGCTTTACAGTTTTTTACAGACATGGATTTTCATATGGTTCTGGGGTGATCTTGCCATCAATGGCCAAACCAATCCCTAGGTTATGGTCACATAACCTTCAGGACCAAAACGTATGAGCTCTTCCTTCCTTTTAGCATTATAAGTGTTTTATGCTTTTGACTGGTAGTTTTAGAGGATTAGAAATGTCTTGTCCATCCTGTATTCTATCCTATCCCTTCATTTTTTCCTTGCAGAAGTGAAGACACAGTTGAACTGTTTCACTTATCACAGCCAAAAAGGTTAGTCAAATTAAAGAAAAGCGTTCTGAAAATTCATATGGAAGAGCACTTTATTTAACTTGTCCACAGTCAGGCCCAAGATGTTATTCTGTCCGAAGTGAAGGACAAGATGGAGTTTGCCCCTCTGAGCGAGTGAGCTTTGATGGTCATGAGAGGTCTATCTCCATGACCCACTGGCCCTCCACAGATTTCTGCCAGGACTATGTGTCAGGAGTGGGTTGCATGCCATCACCCAGGTACTGCCTGGCACTTTGTAGGATGAAGGAGCTTGGAAGGTCAGATAAAAGAAAAAGGAGTGGGGGCAGAGGTGGAGCCCATAACAAGATGTTCCTACCAGAAGGAAAATATATGGGAACCAGAGGAGGAGTTCAGGACAGTCAGTAGAGAAGAGTAAGAGGCAGATGTTCCTGAATGTACCCAAGGAAACCCTAATCCCATGATGGTGAACCTTCATGTGTTCTTGGATTTCAATTACTAGAAGCCCAAGTCAGCACTCCTACTGGTCAGGTCTTCTGGGGATTGAAGTTCAAGAACAGCTGGAGTGCCAAGGTTCACCATCACTACCCTAATCCAACAGATCAGGGTGGTTTTGCAATCAGGAGCTGGGGCTCTCCCTTGGTTGACTACACTCCAGATTATTTAAATAATGTCAATCTAAAGCATGAGTGCCCAAACTATAGCCTGGGGGCTGGATCCAGCCCCGCCTCCACCAATTCATCTGGACCACAAAGCTCTTGTTGCTTCCGGGAGTGACGAAGGCTTTGTGGGCCAGATGAATTGCTGTTGGGTGGCCCCTGAACCATGTGACCAGCCCACGGCCCAAAATATTTGGGCACCCCTGATCTAAAGGAACCAGACAAGCTGACATACACCTGAGCCAAGCTGAAGGCCACTTGGAAGGCAATGAAGAAACAGGACAGACAAAATGGTGTAAATTGACCCCGGTTCAACAGAGATGGATTTGTTGGGAATTATGATTCCAGAAGCTATGCACATTGTTGGGATCTAAATATTCTGGACCTTGTGAGTGGTTACGTATTATAAACAAGACTACTATTAGCTTACAGGTAGCCTTTTTCCAATGGTACAAATCCAACAGACAGTGATATTTCTACCATGACTTCAGCCAAAAGAAAGGGGGGGGGGGAGAAGAACCGAGGGAAGACAGAAAGACAGCTCCTAGTGCATTTATTCCAACACACTATATTAATCCTTATCTACTCACTCAAAGTCCATATAAGAAGCACACACACCCTAGTAGTGTAAATTTAGTACCTTACAGGTTAGTACACTATTGTTGTTCAGTCACACAGTCAATTCCGACCTTTCGCAACCCCATGGATCTCTGCACGCCAGGCACCCCTATACTCCACCATCTTCTTCAGCCCTCCCAGCTTTGTGCCCATTGCATCAACAATATCATCTAGCCATCTCATTCTCTGCCGCCTTCTTCTTCTTTTGTCCTTGACCTTTCCCAGCATCAAGGCTTTCTCAAGTGAATCCTCTCTTCTCATTTGATGTCCAAAGTACTGTAATTTCATCTTCAATAGTTGACCTTCCAAGGAGCAGTTGGGGTTGATTTCTTCTAAGATCGACCTATTTGTTCCCCTCACTGTCCAGGGGACTCTCAAAACTCTCCTCCAACACCACATTTCAAAGGTGTCTATTCTTCTGCACTCAGCTTTCCTTATGGTCCAGCTCCCAAAACCATACATCACTACTAGAAATACCATTGTTTTGACTATGCGGACTTTTGTTTACAAGTTGATGTCTCTACTTTTAACTATGTCGCCCAAATTTCTCATAGCTTGTCTCCCAAGAATTAGTTGCCTTTTTATTTCATGCCTGCACTCTCCATCTGCAGTGATCTTGGATCCTAAGAATGTAAAGTCTGTCACTGCTTCTACTTCTTCCCCATCTATTCTCCAGGGACTGATAGGGCCTTTTGCCATTATCTTTGTTTTCTTGATATTAAGTCTCAAGCCAGCTTTTGCACTCTCCTCCTTCAGCCTAAGCAAGTGCTTCTTTAGGTCTTTTTCACTTTCTGCCATTAGGGTAGTGTCATCTGCATATCTCAAATTGTTGATGTTTCTCCCAGCGATTTTAACTCCAACTCCAGATTCATCCAGCCCTGCATTGCATATCATGTGCGCTGTGTATAAGTTAAATAACCACTATGCTGGATGATAATATAAAACAAATTCTAGAATTCAAATCCTAAATGGCACTGACAATGCAAGTCTTCTGCTTTACCCTCCAGCTACATTAACTGGTTGCAAGGAGATATATGGACCACCTAAACCAGTGGTTTCCAAACATTTTTGGCCATGCCCCACCGAAGTATCTCTATAAGCAAAAAGTGAACTCTATTCACATGAAGGAAGCCTAAAAAGGACAATTAATTTGATCTAAGCAAGTTTCCACCCATTCTCAAATTGCACCCCTTAAAAACCAAATCGCCTCCCTGTGGTGTGTGTGCCCCATGTTGGGAGGTAAAGGTCACCCTTGCTTGAAAACTGGTCGTATCTGACTCTAGGGTTCAGTGATCATCTTTGTTTCATAGGCAAAGACCCAAGCTGTCTGCTTCTGCAGACGTTTCCGTGGTCATGTGGCAGGCATGAGTGGACACCAGAGCACATGGAATGCTGTTTATCTTCCCACTGAAGTAGTCCCTATTTATCTACTTGCAATTTCTTGCTTTTGAACTGCTAGGTTGACAGAGACGGAAGCTCATTCCGTCCTGTAATATTCAGGTATTGAACTGCTGACCTGCCACCTTCAAGTCAGCTTCTTGAGTCACTGCAGTTCCCCCCATGTTGGGAACCACACACCTAAATCCTCTGTAGTGCTTCAGTGGCTGAAGTATTCTAGGAGAGGTCATGTGCTTTTTTGGAGTGTTTGGCTATCATGATCTTCTCCTTTTGCGGCCACATTCTGTGTTACTTCCAGGTTCCCTTTTCTCTATTTGCAGTTGTGCCATTCTTTTGTAAACAAATTAACTGCACGGACACTGTACTAAACACAAAGGATTGATTGGAAGGCCACACTACTTCCTGAGTAAACAATGACTATTTGCTCTGCATATTGACTCCATGTTCCCAAAAATATCCTGATTCAGTTTCTTTTCATCAATTCCTCCAAAGACAGAATACATCCCTGGTTGTTATATAGCAGGGGTTCCCAACCTAAGGCCTGTTGGCCATATCTGGTCCCTCATGTCATTTCATGTGGCTCCACCCCACCAGGGGCATCTAAGAAACAAAATGGCTACCCATTTGCAGCTTTTTGGACAAAATGCCCCCCAGGGGTCATGCAGGCTGGGCAAAATGGCCATCCGGCCCTCAAAGCTGACTGAGAGAGTGTGACCGGCCCCCGGCTTGAACAAGTTGGGAATCCCTGTAATATACAATGCACACTGTAACACTGCTGCTACTTCTGAGTTAGCACAGCATTCCTCGCTGTTTTGGCTCTTTTTAAGCCTGCTAAAATTAGAATTTGGGGCTGCGCTTGCATTACAGGCTCTTTCGAATTGTAGTCAGCCATTGCAGATCTTATTTTCAAAAGAAGATCTCATCAAATTGCATTCCATGTCACAGCCAAGCATTTCGGCATATTTAGGATGCACCACAGCTTAATGTAATGACCAACTAGAAAACGTTCTTAGCATGGTAATGTCCAAAATAGAGATTAGACAGGCACAAGCAATAGACAAAGGGAATGTTTTGATCTTGCGAAATGTCCTTTGTGGCTGTATTGGGAAGGACAGAACTAATTAAAAACAGAGAGTATTTCATAGAGACTGAAAAAGTAGAGATCAAAAAAAGTTGCTAATTTGAATGACAAGACTCAGAGTATCTTAGCCAGCATGGGTTAAAAGCTAAGGTTTTTTTTAATGTAACTTACTCAGCTGAGTTTTTCTGAGACTTCTATTCAAGAAAAGCAGCTTTTCTTATTCCTGAAAAAGGACTTTCATAGCTTCTTTTGCACATGTGAATACCTGCCTCATGTAGGGCCGGTAATTCCCTCCTCCATTGTGAAATGAAGTGAACACTGAGATGTTGCAAATAAACAGTTAATCTACCTCAACCGAGAACAGAACAATGTAATGAACAAATAACCAACTTTCACCCAGGAGGACAAGTTCCCTTCGTTGCCTATGTTATGTTGTCTATGTTATGTGAGCTGCTCAGTGAGCGGCATATAAGTCTAATTTAATAATTTAATAATAATAATAATAATAATTGCCCACCCAAGGCCCAAGGTCACAGTCTAGTGAACTCATGAGTGGTAGGCTGCTGATGTTAATGGTGTTATCTTAATCCCAGCTCAAACAGAGCCAATGGATGGTGGCAACAGAGACACTCCTCTGTTGGGGTAATTCCTGATAGACTGGCACTCTGTTGTTTCTGCTGGTTATCATCCAAGGTTGCCTTGCCCTCTTTCTTCACCAGTGATGCTTGGTTGAGGTTTTTTCCTTCTCCAGCCACTGGACCCTGATGTTGGAAAGATGGTTCCCTATAGTTTCCACTGTCCAGGGGTCTATTTTCCAGATAAAACTCCAATTTAGAAGGGGTTATATCTGTTTGAGTTCACAGTTGGCATAGCAGTCTATCAACTCTACTGACTCAAAGACATCGTCCCACTTCTCCACTAAGTCTATTGTCACTTCTCAATGCTAATTAACCTGTGAACCACCCAGAGAGTGCACTAAGTGCTTACATGGGGTGATATATAGGTGTCATTGCTTTGCTTTTTCTTCACTAGGTGTTTGTCCCATGTGTCTCCAGAACCCTCTTTATACCTCCAGGTTACAGGTCACAGCCATCATCCCTGCATTCCCCAGGATCCAACCCTATAGCCTCCTCTTTTCCCTCGGATCTCTCTTGGGTCAGGTCACTTCCTTAATCTACTAGCAAACTGGACATGAGGAACTTCAGGTATGTGGACTCTGGCGGTAATGGCTTGCCCATTCCTCCCTCACAGTGTCTCCTCATCTTAAGGTTATGAATAGCTGAAGGCAATAGAAAAAGAAGATGACTAAATAAGAAAAGGAAAGACTCAATAAAAGAATAATAAAAGAAAACTTGCAAGAATTATTGGGACTGTGGATAAATTCTTTTGGAGGTCAGACATTCATTGGGTCACCATAAATTGGAATCAACTTGATGCCACATAATAACTAATAAGGTATAATCTGAACAAAGAGGAGCTGATCTCAGTTTCAGAACTGATTTTAATGACATGATGGGCAATGTGATATGTCTTTCCAGGGGCTATTAATATCCTAGAATACAGGTGGTTGAGGCGGCCATGCTAAAATGGTCTAGGATTACTGCAGAGTTTTCAATTTCTGGTAAAATTCCCTTTAGCTGTGCAATAGAAGTACAAAGTCCCACAGAGAGGAATAGCTCCCCAGAGTCCATCTCTTTCTCATTAACTGCACTCACAGTTTTAATAAGTCACTCTGAGACATTTGTATGAGAAAGAATAAAAAGCACTTTTTTACTTACAGTTACAGTACTTGGAATTACAAACATGCTGCTTTCTTTACTGCACATATGGTAGCAACCAACCAAGCAGATCAACACCAAGAAAAAATTGACACCAACTAACAAGGAGAGGGGAAAAACACAGAACAGAGAGAGGTGGAGCTGTTTCCTTTCCTGCCAAAGTGGTATCTATTTATTTACTTGCAATTTTTTGCTTTCAAAATGCTAGGTTGGCAGAAGTTGAGACAGGCAACAGGTGCTCACTCCATCGTGTAGCACCTGAGTCAAACTGCTGGTCTTCTTGTCATCAAGCTCTGTATCTTAACCACTAAGTTACCATGGCCCTGATGATATTGAGCTTATATAATACAGTAATACCCTGGATAACGATTGCATCGGATAATGCTAGAATCGGATAATGATGCAAGTTTTTTGGTAAAAACTTGCATCGGATAACAATTCTGGATAATGATTCTTAGCGTTATCCGATGCAATGGTCTGCGGGTGTGGGGTGGTTTGGGTAGAACTACCCAATCCACCCCCCATGCGCAGCAGTCTCTGCGACTGCAGTAGGGTCAGGGAAAAGCACCCGCCTTTCCCCCGAACCTACTGCAGTCACAGAGACTCCTTGTCTCATTCCCTCCTTCACATCTTTTTCCTCCCTGTATTTACACTGCAGGGAGAGAGAGAATGGCTTCCGTCTTTCTTTCCGTTCTCTCTCTCTCCCTGTAGTTCTCTCTAGAGAACCAATGACGTCTGTCTCTTTCCCCCTTCCCTGCAATTTAAATACAGGGAGGGAAAGAGACAAGGAGTCTCCCCAACCCTACTGTAGTCGCAGAGACCGCTGCGCATGGGGGGTGGCTTTCAAGGCAGGGAGGTCTCTTTCTTTCCCTGCCTGCCTTTAAAGAGGTTTTTCCCTGAAATCAGGGCTTTATTTTTTAGCGTTGTTCGATGCATGCATCGGACAACGCTAAAAATCGGATAACGTCATGACTTGTGGAACCAAGTCATAACGTTATCCGGGGTATTACTGTAATAAAGAGTCTTTTAATTGTATGGATGCAGTTTTATTTCCTGTATTGAATATTTAATTGCTTTTTAATTTGCCTTATCTAATCTGATAGTTGCTTTCAAGTTCTATGCATTCCTGTCTCTCAAACACTGCAAAATAAAGCAATGGGCAAGGAAAAGGTTTCACAAAACTGACTCAATTTCTCCTAAGTTCTACCTACCCCTAATAAAGTCTTTCCGTCTCAGGATCATCCTGTTGTGGGTGTGTGGGGAGAATACCTTTCTTTTCTTCTCCTGTATATCTAGAAAACCTTGTCTGGAGTTTTAGTCATGTTTCTCTTACATAACAGATAAGGAAGGACTAGTAATGCCACATGTCTGGGAATCCAAAACCTAGTTTCAAAACAGGAAACACATGGCAATTCTGTGTGCTTCGTGGCAAAAAATGAGGCTGTAGGAAAATACTGCCATCCACTTCTCACCCTTTTAAATCCTCATAGGAACCAAATACAATTGTGTTCACACACCGTTCAGGTCTCTGTTTCCTGAAAAAACAGTACAATCTGACGTAAAGTGTCTGGGTTTCTGCACTGAAGATATTGAAAAGAAAAGAGTTCATGAAACTGAAATACCTCATAAAACATTTTCAAACTAACATCATTCTTAATGGAAGTTATGATTTGAGATAACCATTTACTCGCCTTGGCTTTGAACCATATTTCCAGCAGATCATTCTGCAGTTTGAATTGTTCTGCCCCTATATGAATGGATTCTCAACCAGAGGCCTGTGGCCCACAGCACCATTTCATGTGCCCCCCCCCACCTCCACCACACCCAGAAGTGCCACATGGTGGAGGAAGGGCAAAATGGCCATCCAGTCTCCGAAGCTGTCTGAGGGAGCATGACCTGGCCCCTGGCTTAAAAAGGTTGAGAACTCCTGGAATAGAGCTTAGATGGTCACTTTTCGGAAACTATTTGATGAAGTGCAAAGAAAGAGACCTTCATTACTCATGGACTTTTGGTTCTCTTTTAGCCCACTTCAGGTTCATCCTGTGAAAAAAGGTATAGTTCAGCCAAAGAAACAGGTTTAAAGGAACACCATGCAGATAGAGGCACCCTACGTTCTGATGGGTGGATGCCTGCTGGTGATGAAATGTTCTCAGATTTAAAGAGAAAATGTAAGTGGACTGTCTATACTTAAACTAACAAACAAGTTCTAACAAACTTGATAAAGGAACCGATCCACCACAACCATTATGTAGTCCCTTAATTGGGGCTAAAAATATTAGCAAGTATTCAGGAGTGGTTGAACATTTTATACTTCTCTGGATACTCTAGGACTGTGATGGCATACCTTGGCACTCCAGAAGTTCTTGGACTTCAATTCCCAGAAGCTCAAGCACCCTGTGAATCCATACAAATATGGGGATGTTTTACTTCCATTTCCGGGAGTGACAAGGGCAGTGCGGGCCGGATTAATCACAGTAAACCCATTTGTGTGGATTCACAGGGTGCTTGGGCTTCTGGGAATTTAAATCAAAGAACATCTGGAGTGCCAAGGTTTGCCATCACGGCTCTAGGACTATGGAGTTTCCCCAAAGCTACACATGCTGGCTCTTTCCCCAGGAGGCACAGGAGAATTGAACTCCCAACTATCAATTCTGTAGCTAGGTATCCAACTCACTGAACTATCCCACTAGCTTGACAATGATGTTAGGGAATGGAGGTAAGGTAAAGATAAAGGTCTCCCTTGCTTAAAAGCCAGTCGTGTCCAACTCTAGAGGGTGGTGCTCATCTCTGTTTACAGCCAAAGAGCCAGTGCTATTGCATCTGCAGACATTTCTGTGGTCATGTGGCAGGCATGACTAGACAGAAAAGTGCACAGAATGTTGTTACATTTCCCACCAAAGCGGTACCTATTCATCCTTTTGCTTTCTAACTGCTAGGTTGGCAGAAGATGGAGCAGATAATGGGAGCTCACTCCATTGTGCAGCACTCGAGTCTCAAACTGCTGACCTTTCAGTCATCAGACTCAGTGTCTTAACCACTAAGCCACCACTAAACCACCACAGTCTGAGGAATAGAATAGAACAGAATAGAATATTCATACAAATGATCAGCACTGCTGCATAGTCATCCCTATGATTCTTTCCCATTAAGCTAAAAGACATGATTTACTTCCTTTCACAGAATATCTCTAGACTGATTTTCTTCGTTTGTCTTGTGGAGCTCTGTTGTTTTGTGGAAGTGAGAAAATCTGGCATTCTGAGGGTCTGCTGAAGTTGAAGCTTTCCAGGACATGGGACTGGGACATGGCGAGCAATTCATGGCTTGGCATAAGATTCAGACTTCTGACCCCGTGTCGGTGTTTTGTCAAAAGGAACCCAAACCAAGATGGATGCCTAGCAGAAGAACAACTTTATGCATAAGACCTGTTTTGAACAGCAGCAAAGCCGATTGCCTCAGATTGGTCACAGTACCACCTAGAGTTGGCAGGGGAATGAGCGATACAATTGATCACAACATAGAAAATATAGGTTGTCAGTTTCTCTCCTTAAATTATAGATTTTAGTGATGATGCCAGTCATTAATCTAGTAAAGAGCTTCTGGAAGCTGAATAATCATTTGTTACTGCTAGCTGTAGGAAGCTGTATTGATATGCATGCTTGTCTGTCATTCTGCTTGATTACTCTATATGCCTCATTGCTTTGTGACATCTTGACCCCTGCATCTGGTGTATATAAATCATGCCTGGAAGTTTTACTCCTTTGTCTAAAGAAGTGGACTTGATTCAGGAAAGCTCACAGTAAAAATAAACCAGTTAGTCTTTAAAGTGCTTTAAAGTGCTGCAGTGTTTTTGTTGTTTTTGTTTTCTGATATGCCTGACTAACACAGTTACTATTCAAAAAAAAAAAAAAAATCCAAAATGTCTGCAAATCTAAAGTTTGAGAAAGGTAAACTAGCTATTAGAGAGAATTAAAAGAAGGATATGCATGCATTATATACAAAGTGCATGTAGTGCAGACATTTGTTTTCCTATTGCAGACAGCATTGATTGGACTAAAGAGTTCTGAGATTGGGGCGAAAACCCAAACTACTAATTTACCTGATGTATGTTGATAATTAAATATAGCATACCGTGTTCTGATTCAGAATAGGTTGTAACTTTTCTGTGGCTAAATAAACTAATGAGAACAAAGAACAAAAGGATACAAGATGGTCTAAAAGAATTAACTTGTATTTTACAACATTCATCTTTTCTGTGCAGATATTATTTCATTTGATGGGTTTAGAATTAGAATGTCTTGATTCCTTGCACATTACATTAGATCTTATATTCTCAGGGAAATTTTCATTTGTCATCAGCCACTGGGCTCTCCATTCCCACCCCCCCCATGCTGCTAGCTGGCAATGTTCTGCCTTAAACTACCTCTGTGCTTTGCAAGGGATGATGGGATGTAGGAGAATACTGGAAGAGTTGGTCTTTTGAACTTCTCTCTTCTTCAGATTTTACCTGAGCTGGAGAATGTTGAATATATTAATGCAATGGGTTGTTAATGTAAATTATGTATATAATCAGCCAATGAGACAAGTTCTCTAGTTTTACTCCTCTAGGGTCACCTGACTTGTATTAGGCTGTTTGCTGTTCAGGTTTTTTTTATTTTATTTATTTATTTATTTTATTTATATTTGTATTTATATGCCGCTCTCCTTGCCGAAGCAACTCAGAGCGGCTTACAACGTTACAGTATCAAATATAAGAGCAACAACATATCAATATAACAAATATAATACAGTCAATATAGTCATAAAAACAAAAGCACAATACAATCTACAGTCCATAAACAACATATGATACCAAATGGGCAATATACAATATAATCACAATACTATTCATATCTAATACAAGGAAATGTACAATACAAAACATCATCCCGCTGCCCATCCACATCCCCCCCAACACACCTGCTATCCAGTCCCGGTATGGCTGCGGCGAACACCCACCCCCTATCCCCAGGTAGTCTCTGGGTGCCGGTGGGGCAAAATCAACTCCCCCGGACAGGTGTTTCGAGTCCGGGGGAGGTCGAGACATCTGCGCGGGCTGCGCCGGCTGGCGGCGTTTTCCCTGGCCGTGGCTCCTGCGGCAGTCCCTTTTCAACTCCCCCGGACAGGTGTTTCGAGTCCGGGGGAGGTCGAGACGTCTGCGTGGGCTGCGTGGGCTGGCGGTGTTGCTGATGGCGGCGGCGCAAGAGTCCAGCCGCCGCCACCGCGGCTTTTCAGCCCTGCCGGGCGGGTGGTGCCTCCGGGACAGGTGGACGAGCCCGGGGGCCGAGCGGGAAGGCGGCCCCGCTCCGGCCGCAGGTATTGCTGATGGCGGCGGCGCAAGAGTCCAGCCGCCGCCGCGGCTTCTCAGCCCCGCCGGGCGGGCGGCGCCTCCGGGACAGGTGGACGAGCCCGGGGGCCGAGCGGGAAGGCGGCCCCGCTCCGGCCGCAGGTATTGCTGATGGCAGCGGCGCAAGAGTCCATCCGCCGCCGCCGCGGCTTTTCAGCCCTGCCGGGCGGGTGGTGCCTCCGGGACAGATGGACGAGCCTGGGGGCCAAGCGGGAAGGCGACCTCGCTCCGGCCGCAGGTGTTGCTGATGGCGGCGGCGCAAGAGTCCAGCCGCCGCCGCCGCGGCTTTTCAGCCCTGCCGGGCGGGTGGTGCCTCCGGGACAGGTGGACGAGCCTGGGGGCCGAGCGGGAAGGTGACCTCGCTCCGGCCGCAGGTGTTGCTGATGGCAGCGGCACCAGGTTGTCAGTGTTTTGTCATCCTGTCAATATTCTGCTGTTCTTTCTCTCTCCTATTCACTCTCCAATTTTGCCTTACAAGCAAAATATATTTGTTTAAGTGAAAGTTATTGTAAATAAATGTTTATTAAACCAAAGCAACTGTTTACATATCTATCTAAAACAAGGTAACTGTAAGTGAAGAATATTCTTTTCTTCTACAGTGGAACCTCATACAACAATCGCCGCATATAGCAATGAAATCATATAACAATTAGGTTTTGGGAGGGAAAAGGTGTCCCACATAACAATTTTCCCTATGGAAAAAAATCATACAACAATTTTTCAATGGGAAAAACCACTTAGTGAAAAAAAAAATCATTGTACGATGCATCCCATAGGGAAAATTGCTATATGATACATGCATTATATAGCAATTGTTTCGTACAACAACGAGCCTCGTGGAATGGAATAAAATCGTTGTATGAGGTACCATTGTACATCAAAACAAGTGTGGAGAGCATCATATAGTGTGCATGCATCATATAGCAATTTTCCCTATGGGATGCATCATGCAATGGTTTTTTTCGCTAAGTGGTTTTTCCCATTGAAAAATTGTTGTACGATTTTTTTCCATAGGGAAAATTGTTTTGTAGGACCCCTTCCTCCCAAAAAACCTAATTGTTATACAATTTCATTGCTATATGGGGTGATTGTTGTATGAGGCTCCACTGTAGAAGAAAACATATTCTTAATTTACAGTTACTTTGCTTTAGATAGATACGCAAACAGTTGCTTTGGTTTGATAAACAGTTATTTAGAATAACTTTAATTGCTGGGCTAGAGTGGGAGTGTAATATTTTGAGAACTTGCTAACTATAACTATTTGTTAAAGCTTCTCTGCTTACTGCTGTGTATAAAAAAAACTTAATAGAGAAGAGACTGGGGACTTTAATGATTCTCCATGTGCTGTTTCAAGGTCTGGCAAATATCTGTCAGCAGTTTTACCTAGATGAATTAAAGAAAGCAACAACAAAAAAGCAACACAACCACTCAGCCCTTTACACCAGCCTCCAGGGAGAAACGGGGCTCAACAGCGGAGCCCGGTGGCCTCAAAAGACCAGCGTTTCGCTGCTACCCGGACTCCTGCCTCTTTACACCAGCCTCCAGGGAGAAACGGGGCTCAGCTGTGGAGCCCAGTGGCCTCAAAAGACCAGCGTTTCGCTGCTACCCGGACTCCTGCCTCTTTACACCAGCCTCCAGGGAGAAACGGGGCTCAGCTGTGGAGCCCAGTGGCCTCAAAAGATCAGCATTTCGCTGCCACCGGGAGTTGCCAGAAAATGGCCCGCCGATACCTGCCGTCTTTCCCCTGGAACCCCACCCATGGCCAGGGGATAAAGGGCCGAGCCAGCTCTTCACAGAAGAAATGGCCAGCCAACCCGCTGTTTGGCTGAGGACACCTACTGCCCCCCCGGGCCCCACCCATGCCCAGGGGATGAAAAGCCGGGACTTGGCTTTTGGAGTTGGGCGGGTTGGCCTCAAAAATGCGCTTCTGCCACCACAGTTATTGTTCCCATCCGCAGACGTTAAACCTGAGCTCTGCTATGGACATTGAGCTTGGGCTCTGTTGGGGACACTGTGGATTGGTTTGTTTGAGTTTGTGTGTATTAACAGTTAGGAGGGGTTGATCTATTGTGTATTGACTTATCGTGTATTGATTTATTGTGTGTATTGATTTATTATATGCTGATTACTGTATTTATTGCTCTGTTATATTTTATCCTAGTGTATTTTTGTTGTATTGTAACTTTGATATTGCTAGATTCTGTAAGCCGCCCTGAGTTGGTTTTTGCCAAGTAGGGCGGCATAGAAATATAATAATAATAATAATAATAATAATAATAATAATAATAATAATAATAATAATAATAATAATAATAATAATAATAATAATAAAATCCAAAAACTCAGGGTGGATTGTACTTTCTTTGGACACTGAACTGTCATGAACAGCTGAACTTTCTGGTTGTTTAGGATGATGGGCTTTTGGGAGCTGGAGGTGAGAAGCAGGTAAGGAGCAGAAGAGAAACATTAAAATTTCTAAAATCCTCTTTGCTAGACATGGAAGCTATAGGATCTGTAGTTAAATTAAAGTTCCAGGATGGAGGCTTCAAGTGCAAGTTATTTAAAATCAATCTTCTTGAAATAACTCGTTAAAATTTCAGGTTTGGACTTGTTTGTTTATCTCCCCCCACTTTTACAAATTCTGCAATATCCTGACTGATGAAGAGTCCTATTTTACAAGTCCCATAAAGCAAGGCAAAGCAATCACAAGATATTATCTATACTTATTTTTAGTTTCATTAAGGTTATTGAAGCTGGTGGCACAACATGTCTCTAATTTGGGGCAAAGCAAGTCAATTTCTGAAAGGTCAACATGTATAGGGAGCATATAATGATTGTAGGGGTCTATGCAAGAGTAGTTGTAATCAACGTCTCATAGTCAAGTGGCAGTCATTAGCTTTAAGATTATTAGCACAAAATGACAACATATGATTGTCACCTTTCCTTATTAGGCAACCCTAACAGAGGATGGCAACAAACCTCAGCAAGACCAGCTGCTTCCCTACACCAGGGTTGCAAGTTAGTCTAACAGATCATGATAAATGACAGAATGGCCTTTACCTTCTGTTTCACCATTTTGCAAGGGGACTTTTTAAGCATGACAAATATTTGCCTAGGCGGTGCAGCTGAGCCATTAGTAAATTTGCATTAATAGTCATCAAAGTGATGGGATGCATCACAATGATTTGCAAACAAATAGGTACCGTGACTTTTAAGGCTATGCAGGTGACTATATAATGGGCAGTGCTGGTTAAGAAAGGCAACTAAGAGCATCTTAATATTTCCAACAGTAACACACTGCTATGATTGTGTTTTAAATAGGAGTCTGGTTGATAGCTTTCTTCCTGAGCTCTCACTAGAAGCTTTAACAGAGGGGTTCACAACAGTGGCGTCGCGCAGTCTTCAGCCGCCTGGGGCGAAGAACAAACTCGCTGCCCCCCCCAGCTCGCCGCTGCCGCCGCCCCCTCCCCCCGACCCAGGTAAAAGCCGGCCCCCTGCTGACTAGCGGCGCGCGCGCGCGTGCGCGCGCCACACACCTCCGTCCGCTCACACCTCCGTCCGCTCGCCCGCCCGGCTGGCCGTCGGGGGCTCTCCGCCGCCTGTTGCCCCTGGCAGCGGCTTTCAGGGGGCGGCAAAATGTCCCCTCCCCACCCTTTTGCTGGCGAGGAGGAGAAAAAGTGTTTTTTTTAGGCGGACAATTCAAGGAGGGGCCCGCCCGCCGGGCTGGCTGTCGGTCGGGGGCTCTCCTGGCGGGCGGCCCGCGTGCGCGCGCACGCTGCCCACCTCCTCCTGCCCAGCCAGCCCCCAGGGGCTCCCCGCCACGGCGCCACCCACCCCCGACGAGCGCCCCGTCTCACGGCAAGTTGGGTGGGTGGCTGGGCGGGCGGAGGCGAGCAGCGTCCGCGCGCACGCGGGCCGCCCGCCAGGAGAGCCCCCGACGGCCAGCTGGGCGGGCGACCGGGCGTGCCCCTCCTTCCCTCCCCACCCTTTTGCTGGCGAGGAGGAGAAAAAGGGTTTTTTTTTAGGCGGACAATTCAAGGATCCTCCTTGAATTGTCCGCCTAAAAAAAACCCCTTTTCCTCCTCCTCGCCAGCAAAAGGGTGGGGAGGGGACATTTTGCCTCCCCCTGAAAGCCGCTGCCAGGGGCAACAGGCGGCGGAGAGCCCCCGACGGCCAGCCGGGCGAGCGAGCGGATGGAGGTGCGAGCGGACGGAGGTGTGTGGCAAGCGGCGAAGCGCACGTGGGGCGCTCGCCAGCAAAAGGGTGGGGAGGGGACATTTTGCCGCCCCCTGAAAGGCGCTGCCCGGGGCATCCGCCCCCCCCGCCCCCCCACGCTACGCCACTGGTTCACAACCTATGGCCCATGGGCCGGCCCAACCCATCCCACGGCACCATTTCATGTGGCCCACTGCCCTCACTCCCACCACCGCTGCTAGAAGCAGCAGAAGTAGCGAAAACAGCCAAAAATGCTGTTGTAAATGTGCCCACAGCAGTCATAAATGCATTTACAACACCCACAGGCAAGTTTTATGGCAACGGCAACAATGTGTCCAGCCTGCTCAGCTGTCTGAGGGGGCATGGTCCAGTCCATGATGTGAAAATGTTGAGAACCCTTGCTTTAAAACTACTACTACTACTACTACTACTACTACTACTACTACTACTACTACTACTACTACTACTACTACTACTACTACTACTAGTAGTAGTAGTAGTAGTAGTAGTAGTAGTAGTAGTAGTAGTAGTAGTAGTAGTAGTAGTAGTAGTAGTAGTGCTGCTGCTGCTGCTGCGACTGCTGCTACTACTACTACTACTAGTAGTACTAGAACTACTACTACTAGTAGTAGTACTACTGCTGCTGCTGCTGCTACTACTACTACTACTAGTACTACTGCTGCTGCTGCTGCTAGTAGTAGTAGTAGTAGTAGTAGTAGTAGTAGTAGTAGTAGTAGTAGTAGTAGTGCTACTGCTACTGCTACTGCTACTGCTAATGAGGTGACCATAGTGTTGGGCATATCTTAAGAGGACAGGACTCATTAGAAAAGAGGGAACACAGAAAGAGCCTCCTCAAAGATTGTGGTATTTTTTTTAACAACCATTGGGCATACCTTGGTAATAGCAACAGGTGAAAGGAACTGTAAAAGGAACTGTCCAAAAGGTACATTCATTTTGACAGTTTCACACCTGGCCTAGATGTGGAAGAAGAGGAAGATTAGAAAATACAATACAGTAAAACCTCGGATAACGTTTGCATCAGATAACACTAAAATTGTATAACGTTAAGCAATCTGGAAAAAAAAATTGCATCGCATAACGTTAAATCCTATGAGCTGCATTGGATAACATTCGCTATAGCCTGTGCCGGTTACAATGTATCTCTATGGTGTTTTAACGTTATCCGATGCATCCCATAGGATTTTAACACTATCCGATGCATGCATCGGATAACATTAAAAATCGGATAACACTAAGACTTCTGGAACCAAGTTTTAGCATTATTTGAGATTTTACTGTACTGCCAGGAAAAGAGGAAGGCAGTAGGAAAAGAGGAAGACTAAATATAAGATGGATTGCCTCTATAAAGGAAGCCATGACTTGAGCCTGCCAGATCTGAGTTAATGATTGCAGAGGTCATTAGTTCATATGCTTTACAACTCTCACTCTTTTTAAAAGTATACTGACATACTAATAGCCTTTTTATATCAGACCTGAGTGCTGCACAATGGAGTGAGCGTCCATCACCTGTCCCAGTTTCAGCCAACCTAGCAGTTTGAAAACAAAAAAACTGCAAGTAGATAAACAGGTACCGCTTGGGTGGGAAAGGTAACAATGTTCCATGCAGTTCAGCATCTAGTCATACCTGCCACATGACCATGGAAACATCCGCAGACAGCAATGGCTCTTTGGCTGTAAATGGAAATGAGCACCATGTCGTATAGTCTGGCATGATTGGCTTTTGAATGAAGGAGACCTTTACTTTAATAGCCTTTTTATTTACATTTATACCTACAAGCATTTAGCCTCACAAAATGGTGGATGATGCCATGGAAACATAGGAAATTGCTCTATAAACCAGTGTCTCCCAACATTTGGTTTTTGGACTTCAATTCCCAGAAACCTAAGTCAATTCCCCAAAGTACTGATCAGCCAATGTACTGATTTAGGCTTCTGGAAATTGGACGTTGAGAAACACTGCTCTAGACTGAGTCAGATTAGTAATCTCTGTAGCTCAGTATTGTTTGTTCTACCTGCCACTGAACCTCTTTTCTGAGCCCTACCTGGAGATCCCTGGTACCACTCCATGGTGATTGATCATCTAAATATTAACCACGTCTGATATAGGTGAATGTAAAGGTTTCCCTTGCTCGAAAGCCAGTTGTATCTGGCTCTAGGGTTCAGTGCTCATCTCTGTTTCAAAGCCAAAGAACCAGCACTGTCTGCTTCTGCAGACGTTTCCGTGGCCACGTGGCAGGCATGACTAGACACTGGAGCACATGGAACACTGTTTACCTTCCCACCAAAGTGATCCCTGTTTATCTACTTGCAATTTCTTGCTTTTGAACTGCTAGGTTGGCATGAGCTGGGACAAAGATGGGAGCTCATTTCATCCTGCAGTACTCAGGAATCGAACTGCTGACCTCCTACCTTCCAGTGAGAGTCTGAGCCACTTGAGCCACTGCAGATTCCACTTAGAAAATGAGATTAGGTATAACTGAGGACAGTAAGGTTTTTTTGTAAGGGACTGCGGTGGCTCAAGTGGTTAAGACGCTGAACTTGATGACTGGAAAGTCAGCAGGTCAGCAGTTCAAGACCCGAGTACTGCATGACAGAATGAGCGCCTGCTTCTGTCCTGCTCCTGCCATCCTAGCAGTTCGAAATCAAGAAATTGCAAGTAGATAAATAGGCACCACTTCAGTGGGAAGGTAAATAGTATTCCATGCACTCTGGTGCTGAGGGATGCCTGCCACCCATCCACGGAAACAGAATCACAACAGGACTCAGAGATGAGCCCTAAACCCTAGAGTCAGATACGACTAGCTTTTGAGCAAGGGTGACCTTTAAGGTGCTTTGTGCTTTGTTTTTAATGGTAAGCCAACAAAGAGGTGGTCAGGCAGAGACCACATTTTGTACCACAGGCCAGTGACTTATACCATTGTGGTTTTCTCAAGTGTCCAAAAGGTTTAGGGCAGTGACCTCTTGTGAAGGACAGGTAAACACATTCCACTCGCCTTGCCTCCAGTCATGCAAGCAAGTCATGCAATCTATCACAAAACCAGGACATGGCCAGCATGTGACAGACAAACAGCAAAACAGCTACTGTTAAATCATGCCATTTACTTTTTTTCTGCACTCATGTAACTGAGCAAAACTAGCCAAACAAATGCATTTCTTTTGAGAAACCAGATAACAATTTAGGTGAGTTGACAGGAGGGGGAGTTAGAGATTGAGATTATAGATTCTAGAGTCAGGTTCGCCTGATTGGGGCGGGATAATAAATCTAAATAAATAAATAAATAAATAAATTATTTGCTCTCTCTCTCTCTCTCTCTCTTTAGTAGCTTCTCAGGCTTTAGCATTTTCAGAATAAAATCTATGCTCCCCAGAGCTGTGTCTATAAACTGATCCATGTCACAGTTTAGAATAACTGTGGAACATTGCGTCTTGAAAAAGTGATAATATTGAGTAGTTGGACTGAGACACCACACCACCTAAACTGTTAACTACCGTTACAGCCAACAGTATAAACAATAGTACAGTATCAATATCAAAATATTGATGCCTTTTGGTTTTCAGAAATTGTGCTGTGTTGGAGACATTTCTTGAATGACAGGCAGGTATTGGACAGCAGCACTTGCTGAGTGGTATCCCAGAGGAGTAAAAAGATCCCTTGGCAGGTCCCCAAAAGATGGGAGGACTCAGTTGTGAAAAGTTTTGGTCAAATCTGGAGAAGAAGAGTGAGGCAGCGAAAAGAATGGAAACTGAGTTGTGACCAGCAGGAACTTATCCCTTGATTGTCCTGGTCAATCGAGGAATCAAGGAAAAGGTTTTCAGAAAGAGGTATGTCTGGAGACGCAGTTTGATTGGCAGGAGGTTCCATAGGGCCAGAGCGGACACAGAGAAGTCCCTCCTTCTGGTGCTAGAGAGATGCACCTCTCTAGTGGATGGAATGACCAGAGAGCCTCTGGTGGGACAGACAGATGTTCTTGGGGTGATGCTGTCTCTTAAGTATCCTGGCCTGCTACCATGTAGAGCTTTAAAAGTAATAACCAGCACCTTGAATTTCACTCAGAGGCAAATTGGCAAACAGTGCAGCTCCTGGAGCAATGGTGAGGCGGAGCCTCACTCCTGCACCCCATCACGACCCGAACAGCCGCATTCTGGACCAGCTGCAGCTTCTGAATGGTCACCAAGGGCAGCGCCATGTAGAATGCATTACAACAATCAAGTCTGGAGGTGACCAAAGCATGTGTGATCATGAGCAAGGAGTCCCGATCTAGGAGTGGGTGTAACTGGCATATAGCACAAAGTTGTGCAAAAGCCCTCCTGGCCACGACTGCCACCTGCTCTTCCAGCAGGAATCGTGAGTCCAAGAGGACCCTCAGATTACGCACCAGATCTGTTTGGGGCAAAACTACCACATCCAGAACCAAAGATGGTAGCTCCTGAGATAACGCAGGACCCCTGACCCACAACCACTCAGTCTTGCCAGGATTCAGCTGAAGCCTGTTGTCCTCCATCCAGACCCTAACAGCCTCCAGGCACCTGGAAAGGACTTCCACTGCATCACTTTGGTCTCTACGGGCTGAGATATACACTTGGGTATCATCAGCATCTTGATGATACCTCACCCCGCGGGAACGGATGATCTCACCCAGCGGTTTCATGTAGATGTTAAATAAGAAAGGCAAGAGCCCCGAGCCCTGCAGCACCTCATATTGGAGTAGCCTTGGGCTGGAACTTTCTCTCTCCAACCACACTGACTGGGTCCAGCCCTTCAGAAATGAGTAAAAACCAGGACCACACAGTGCCCTGGATCCCCAATCCTCGGAACCTTTCCAGAAGGATACTGTGGTCAACAGTATCAAAAGTTGCTGAGAGGTCAAGAAGAGCCAGGACAGACGGATGTCCACCATCCCACTCTCTCCAGAGATCATCCACAAGCGCGACCAATGCAGTTTCCGTACTATATCCAGGCCTGAATCCTGACTGGAAAGGGTCCAGATAATCCATTTCATCCAGAATCTCCTGTAACTGCTGTGCCACTGCCTTCTCCAAGACCTTACCCAAAAAGGGCAGGTTGGAGACAGGCCAGTAGTTGGCCATCACCGTGGTGTCGAGATACAGCTTCTTCAGGAGGGGGCACACCAAAGCATGTTTTAAGGTTGCTGGAAAGACCCCCTCCTGCAATGAAGAGTTAATAATAGCTTCGATCCAACTGCCTGTCACCACCCTGGCTGATTTCACCAGCCAGGCAGGACATGGATCTAACGCACAGACAGTGGCACGAACAGATCCCAAGAGCCTGTCGACTTCCTCAGGGACAAGACAGCACTTCGGTCAACCCCAGTTCTACATTTTCCATGCCGCGATTCAACTTTGAATGAATCTGAACATGGACAAAGGTCCCAAATCTTGTGATTGTTATTCCTCTGCCCACCTTCACCCAGCCTCATTACAGAAGAAAATCAGATCAACAACAATATCAAATCGTGGTATAACTAGCCATTCTGATAGGTACCCACCCATTTGGATAATCATGCAACATTCAGCACATTAATGTGTACCACATCAGAAAGAAGTTTAAAGATTTGCCAAGTATAAAAATGTATTTTCAGTGATCAGAAAATGGGACAACCTTGCCATCTGCCATGAATCTGTGTTTCAGTACAATCAAGCAGCAGAGCCCTTTTTGAAAAAATACATCCTAGTGCTGCTTAGACAGAGCTGGATTATAAATTTGTTGAGGCTAATTTATTCTCTAAAGTTTCAAACAAGCAACTTAGGCTACGCTAAATATCCCTTTTTTTTAATGGAGCTGAAATCCCAGCAGATTGAGGAAAGGAAACATGTTAAAGCAGATGTCTGGATTTAATACCAGAAGAAAAATTAAGGTCAGAAGGTGGGGTAAATTGTTCTACAATGTGGGATTTTATAGAAATTGTAGAAATTGATATTTTTAAAATGACTAATTCCCTACTTTCAGCATGCATTACAGAAGAGTTAGGTTGCTTGGGTAGAATTCACACATCTCTTCTATTTCCAATTTGCTATAGTTCAAAGAAGGTTATATTGCAGAAACCGTATATGAAGTGGGGAAAAAGAAGTAAATTGACATTCTGAGTTCATTTTACTACTTCTACAGGACTGAAAGCATTTACTTTGCTTCTCCTTTGAAACCTGGAGCTTCTCTCCTATATTAAACAGAGATGCCATTTAAAATATGGCTGTAACAAATAGCTCAGCTAGAAGATGCCATTATATACTTGCTGATCTGGTAATGACAGATGACAGAAAATGTCTGAACGTGGATATTAAGTTACATTTGACATGGGAATACATTGCATGGTTGCCACCCTTGCTGTATTTATTTGAGGAAATAACCACTGTGGCAATTTTCTTTGCTTGTGATGCCACTCTGTTCTCCCGCCATGGGCTTTTTTCAGGCACTGCAAGCTGAATGGGAAAAGTTCTTGTCCAGTGTTTCTTTTCTTTTCTTTTTTTTTAAATTTTTATTAGGTATTAAAAAAAATAATACAAGGATACAAAAGTACAAAAGTACAAAAATACAGAAATACATAACAAGACAATTACAGAAATATCTAGACTTATGAAGATCATGTAAAGTATTTTATGCATAACGATATTACGTGTTACATTTACCACCTTTTTAGACATAATCTTCTACACCTTCTTTTCTATTAGCCCATTAACACCACCCTCGTGCTATATACACTGTCCGGGGAGTTCTGTACCTTTACAATTTCCAAAAGTCATTCTGTTCTTGTACAGGGGGTATGCCCTTTTTTTCCTCCAAAGAATAACTTATAAAAGGTTCCCAGATCCTCCAGAAATTATTACTTTGCATTTTTCCTTTCCTACAATTTATTTCCCAAGTAAGCTTTTCATTTAACGCTAAATCCCACATTTGTATATACCAATCTTGAATATTGATTTGTTCATTACATTTCCACTTTTTGGCTATACATAATCTTGCAACGGTCAACATTATAGTCAATAACTCTTTATTGTTCTTATTCATATCATAATCTCCTATATCTGTTAACAAGATTGTATCTGACCCCATTCCGATCTGCACTTTTAATATATTCTCTATTTCTTTTTCTATTCTTTCCCAGAAAAATTTTAATGCCTCACAGCTACACCACATATGCTCATATGTTCCCTTCATTTTTTTGCATCTCCAACATATATCGCTCAGATTACTATACATTCTGTGCAGGCCGACTGGGGTCCTATACCATCTCCATACTATTTTGTAATTATGCTCTTTGATTCTGACCGACATTGTTCTCATTATCCTTCTTTCCCACATCTTTTGCCATTTTTTTGTTGGTATTCTTATATCTAGTTCCTGTTCCCAACTTTGTCTTAACACCTCTTGTATACTTTGGCTATTATTCAGGATCTTGTAGATTTTACTGACTAATCCTTTAATACCCATTTCTTCATTCCTGACTTTAGCCAAAAGTATCTCAAATTCCGTACAATCTCTATTTAGTCCATTTTCCCTTAGGAATTTCTTATTCCAATTATTTATCTGAAGGATCTTAAACCAATCTAATTGTAGTTGCGTGTACAGCTCATGCCTTTTTTCCTGATCTTTGCAAGTGTTAACCCAATCTTTTAATAATTTTACCTTCTTTTCTACCAATATATCCCTAATCTTTTTATCAATTTTAATTGGAAAATCCTGAAAATCTTCCACCTCTAAAATCGGTGAAATCCCCGGAGTAAGCTCATTCCTCACTCTGTTCCATGTCTCCACTGTTGTCTTTAACATCAGAACCTGAATCTCCTTTTTTCCTTTTTCCTTTCCATCCCATAAAAACTGCGCCTTACCCTCCTTTGTAAATCCTTTCCCTTCAATTCTTTCCCAGATTGTTTCTTGCCTAATTAAAATCTTTATCACATTTCTTATTTGAAAGGCCCTATAATATTTAATAACATTGGGAATCCCTAGTCCTCCCTCCTTTTGTGAGAGATACCACAGTGATTTGGCTATTCTAGCTCCTCTATTTCCATTACAGTACCTATTGATCATATTCTGATATCCTTTCAACTCCTTGTCAGTGTGTCTTAACGGTAAAACATCAAACAAAAAATTCAATTTAGGAACTAACATCATTTTGCATATGGCTATCCTACCAAACCATGACAAATTTAATTTACTATATTGTGCTATTTTCTTCTCTATTTCCTTCTTCTGTCTTCCATAATTTAACTCTTTGAGTTCCCCAATTTTATGTGATAGCATTACTCCCAAATACCTCATTTTCTGTGTAATCTGCACATTATAATTCCTTTTTATTGACTCCTCGTCTTCTTTGTTCCCATTAACTAAGATCATTTCTGTTTTATCCCAATTAACTTTCAGTCCCGTTACTTCCTCGAAGTCTTTCAAATGTTTATTTATTTTAGCTATAGTTTTTGTTGGATGTTTCACCGTTATCAGTGTATCGTCTGCATAGAGGCTTACTTTGGTACCTTCCATTCCAATTATGTCCTCATCTTGACGAATTGTATTTGCCAACATTTCCATAGCCAATATAAACAATGAAGGTGACAATGGACAGCCCTGTCTCGTACCCGCCTCTAACCTAATCTCATTTGTATAAGATTCATTGAATTTGACTCTTGCCGAACCTTGTTTATATAACTTTCCAATAACCCCTTGAAATTTATCTCCGAATCCATATAATCTTATCAACTCATGAATCGTCACCCATTGTAAAGAGTCAAAGGCTTTGAAAATATCTAATGCTAAGAATCCCATCTTTTCCTTTCTTTTTTCAGCTAAATCCAGTATGTCCACTGCTCTTCTTATAAGGTCCGCCATATGTCTGTTTTTAACAAATCCCGCTTGATCCTTCTTAATATAATTGGCTATGAAACCATTTAATCTGTTTGCCAAAATCGTTGTAAAAATTTTTGCATCTTGATTGATCAGGGAAATTGGTCTATAAGATTCAATTTTTTCTATATTTTTACCAGGCTTGGGAATCAAAACTATAATCGACCTGTTCCATGAATCTGGAGTTGCATCTCCCTCTAAAATCCCATTATATAACTCATATAATCTCGGGGCAATCCAAGGCATAAAATCTTTATAAAACTCAGCTGGTAAACCATCCTCCCCAGGTGCTTTCTCCTTTTTCAACTTTTTTATTACATCTTCTACTTCCTTCATAGATATTCCTTGCTCCATTTTATTCCTATCTTCCTCTGTAATTTTTTTATTTTGTTGCTGTTCAAAGATTAGTCGCATTTTTCTTTGGTTTACCTCTTTTTTTGAATACAAATTTTTATAAAAGTTTTCAATAAGCAAAGCTTTTTCTTTCTTTTTGTTGCATCTTTTCCCATTCTTGTCTACCAAGACACCAACCTGCCCTTTACTCTTTTTATCTCTTGCTGCTTTTGCCAATAATTTAGAATTTTTATTGCCATATTCAAAATATTCTCTCTTAAGAAAGATCAAATCTTTCTTTACTTTTTCAATATCTTTCCCATCCAACTCTTTCTTAATTTTTTTTATCTTCTGAAATGTTTTCTGATCCTTCTTTTTAGCATATTCCATGTGAAGGTGTTTTAATTGTTGTTCCAATTCCTGATTCCTATTTTGAATTTGTCTATTTCTAATACTATTCAGTTTTATCGATTCCCCTCTAAAGATTGCCTTCATTGTATCCCAAACTCCTCCCCGACTGACCTCATTATTTTCATTAAATTTCCAACTTTCCTCCCATTTCTCCATAATTTGTTTCCTCGTTGATTCCTCTCGATATAACTTCGCATCATATCTCCAAATATACCCTCCTTTTTCTATCTCTTTAAGATTTATATTTGCTGTTACCTTTGCATGGTCAGATTCCCTAAATGTCCCGATCTTTATATCCTCAATTGTTTTGACTAATTCTTCTGTTACAAAAATATAATCTATCCGTGAGTACATATCATGCACGTGTGAATAATAAGTATATTCTCTTTCCTGCGCTTTAAGTTCTCTCCAAACATCCTTCATACCCATGAATTTTCTCCATTCTTCTAATATGTACTTTTACCTCTTTTTTTTACACTTGTACTGTCAATATCTGAACACATCATATTAAAATCTCCACATAAGACCATGCGTTTAGTCCCTTCCTTATTCAAAATTTTCCCCACTTTATCTAAAAATTCTTGCTGTTTGTCATTTGGAGCATAGATGTTAACCAACGTTATCTCTTCTTCCTCTATTTTTCCTTTTATTATTAAATATCTTCCTTCTGGGTCAGCAATAATTTTATTCACCGTAAACCCCAATTTTTCCGAAATCAGGATTGCAACTCCCCTAGCTTTGGATGTCCCATATGCTTTTTCATATATTTCGATTCCCCTCACCACCAAATTATTGACATCTGCGGATTTTTGATGAGTTTCTTGCAAAAAAATTATATCAGCCCTATCTTTGTTGAGCGACATCTGCAATCTCCTTCTTTTCAGGGCATTCCCTGTTCCCTTCACATTCCACGTTATTATTTTCAGTGACTTAACCATTTGTGTCTAACTCCACCTCCCGTTGTTCGTTTCCTTCCCTGGACGTGCTCCCTAAAAACCCTCCTGCTTCCCTACTACTAAAGAAATTAAACAAAGCAAAATATAATAATATCAAAAAACTAATTTCACTAAATAAAAAATAATAAAAAACAGACTTACCTAATCTTTCCCTTTCTTCTTCCCTCCCCACATCTTTCTTCCCGATGTCACCTTTGTTCTCCAAAGAGGGGAGGGGGGGCCGGAGAGAGATGGCATATACTTCCTCCAATAGCTCCCCGACTCTGACCATGATTAAATTTTACTTTTTATCATCCCACCTGTTCCGCGCTTGTCCCTGGAATGTCCGCTCCTCCCACTGCTCCTCCCACTGCTCCCTCCTCCTCCCGGCCCAATACCGATCCCATAACACCGACTTTATACAATTCTGTTCTCAAAAGAATCCAATCCGCGTCCGCCTCCTTGATCAGGCCAATTTGTGTTAAATACAGCAATGCATCAGTATTCACATCAAGAACATGCCATTTTTTGTCATAAAAAAATCTCAGCTGTTGTGGAAATCGCCAACCATACTTAACGCCCTTTGCTACCAACAATCTTGTAACAGGTTTCATTTTGTATTTCCACCTCCTCTCCTCGGGCGCAATATCGTTGTAGACCTCCACATCCAGCCCTTCTATTTTTAGGGCGCCAGACCCAGCTTGCCTAATAAAGGACATCACTTTCAATTTATCCGCCCAATTTGCAAATTTAACTAGAACGTTTCTGGATGTCTTCCTATCCTTCCTTCCCCCCACCCTGTACACAGCACCAATATCGTCTAATCCAAAATCTTTACCCGTTTTTAGTGAGTTCAACCATTCCAAAACTCTCTCTTTCAGCTTGTCTGGCGTCCTCTCAGGCAAATGACGGATCACAATGTTAGATTTTCTCCACCCCTCCTCCATCATCATCATTTTCCTCTCTTGCACAGCCATCTTGTTTTCCATTACATGTTCTTGAATATAAAGCTCATTTACAGATATTATAGCATTTTTAACCTCCTTCTGCATTGCATTTGTAATCTCATCAATCCTTTGTGTATTTACTACCACATCTTTCTTCACGTCTGTAAGGGCTTTGGCCAGGCTTTCATATTGTAGCCTGGCCAATTCCCTGTCCCTTTTCATTTCTTCACTGTTGGCCTCTACTGTTTTATTCAATTTAGTTTGATTTGCATCCAGTTTTTGCATTGTCACCTGAGTATCTGTCATTTTTGCCTGAGTATCAGCCATGTTTTTGGCCAACTGTTGAAGAATTGTCGTTATATTGTCCATCCTTTGGGCCAGGTCGAGGGAGCCCCCTTGCTCTGTTGCTGTGGAATCCGTTGCTGCCGTTGTAGGCTCCATGTTCGGTGATGGAGTGTGCCGCTCTTCCTCTTCTTGCTCTTTACCCACTTCTTGCTCTTTGCCCCTTTTCCCTTTCCGACCTTTTGGTTTCACAACCTCCTCCATTACTTTCCCCTCCCTTCCCAACAAACACCCCAGTGTCTTAATTCAAGCTATGGCAATCAGAATTTACACATGAAAGATAGTTTGGCCCTCTCTGATAAAATGTTATCCGGCCCCCGGGCCGAAAAGTTTGGGCACCCCTGGTCTAAGTCAAAGGCACTTATATATAGGATCTTGTATATTGAAAGATAGTTCGGCCCTCTCTGATAAAATGTTATCCGGCCCCCGGGCCGAAAAGTTTGGGCACCCCTGGTCTAAGTCAAAGGCACTTATATATAGGATCTTGTATATTGAAAGATAGTTCGGCCCTCTCTGATAAAATGTTATCCGGCCCCCGGGCCGAAAAGTTTGGGCACCCCTGGTCTAAGTCAAAGGCACTTATATATAAGATCTTGTATATTGTTGTTAATTAAGGAGTTGACATTTAGCCCCCGAGTCAAAATATTACTGTTCTTATCAAAGTTCCAAGGTCTTTTCTTGAAGGCCTGCACTATCTCTCAAAGCCGAAAGAACAAACAGAGAAACAACCTGAAAACGAATCTGCTGACAGAGTTTAAAAGGCACTTTTCCCACCGCAGTATTTCCTGGGCATGGCTTGTAGTACAAAGAAACCGCTTCGTCACCGCCCCTTTCAGGCTCAACTGTCCGCCATTACTTCTCAAAAAAAAAAATAAAAAAAAATCGGTAGCCCAAACACCACAGCGATGACCCAACAAGAGCACTTTAATCCCGCTTCAACTATGTTTTAAAAGTATATATGTATAAAGCTCTATGTGCGATTTCACTCAGGCTGCCTTCTCAGCACTGCCCCCTCAGTTCGCGCTTCACTCCTCTTCCCCTGCCTTTCTTCTGCTCCAGCAATCCCGGTGCGGCTCGGCAGGCAGCAAACACACACACACCTCCACCCGCTGCTCCAACGATCCCGGCGCGGCTCAACAGGTAGCGGGACACACACACCTCCACCCGCTGCCCGGAACACGCGCCTCCGATCCCCGGCTCACCACGGCCTGCCTCCTCTCCGCCGTCCACGTCTTCCTTCCGTTCCACTTCGTCCCAAAAACCTCCAAGAACCTCCGGGAACTCAGCCGCCAACCTCCGTCACAAAGCAAGCTCCGGCACAGAAAAAAACTATTTCCACAGCTCCACCAGGCAGCGGCGAGGTTTGAGTCTTCCGACCCCCCCCTTCCGCCACCGGGGGCTCAGTCTTCCATGCCCCGCTCACAATCGGCTGCTCTCCGGATATCTCACCAATTCCGTCCCCCTCTGCATTTCGGAGCAGGACCGCCAGGTATATTTATTTCTATTTTGTGTTTATTTATCCCATTGATTCCACATTGGTATGGCAGAGCGAGCGAGAGACGATGTTTCCCCTACGCCATCTTGGCTCCGCCCCCTTGTCCAGTGTTTCAAAGAGCAATGGAATATTTTTTTTGCCCAATTCTGGAGGACACTGGGTTTGAATTGCATGGCCCCCAGCCACAAAGAAAGCTTACTAGTTTCAAAGAAGGCCATTTTGGGAAGGTAATACTGTATGCAAATCCCTGCCTTCCTGGTTTTGGATTGTAAAAAGATACAATCTGGTGCTTATTTTCCCACGAAACACCTAAGAATAAGAGCCTGGCTTGAAAGTGCCTAATGAAGTAACTTTTGAATTACAAAAGCTTGCAAAGTTTTGAATTTTTAAAGTGACCTATAAAAGGTATCGACTCCCGCCTGTATTTGATGAAGTGCCTCTGTTATTCTGAGAAGGGAGACAGCCGTTGGAACATTTTGAGGATTTCTTTTCCCTCCACCTTTTCCATTAGTCATAATTATCTTCAACATAGGTTCAGATTTATTTTAAATACTCAGAAATAGCAAATTTAGCCATTCTCTCAATTATGATTAAGCCAACACACTGAGAAACCAGTCTGTCTCCCCTTCCAGGTTAATTATTACTGCTAATAATTCTCATTGCAGAGATTCCTGCTTAGGATAATTAGTCTCATAAATCTCTGTAGATAAGTGTAAAATCCCCATTACTTAAATGATTAGGCAACTCCTGTGCAACTATTTTTTTCTAGAGATATTTTATATTATTTGAATGAAGACAAACTATGAGCAAAGTGTGCTCCACCATGCTGTCTTTTAAACAATTTAAATGTCAGCAGTTTCCATTTCTAGGTTTGGAATGAGAAGGCCTGCCTGTCTCTTTCTATCTCAGATCATATAAATGCTACATCTACAACTCAACCATCCATGCTACACACATCAGCTTTGGCCCTGAGAGTCTCTGCAGCAGAGTATGCTGCTCCAGTATGGAGCACATCCCTGTACGCAAAACAAGCTGACTTCGCTGTTAAGGAAACCATGTCTATAGTGACAGATGCCTCAAATGTACACCAGTTGAGAAAATATACCCTGTTGTTGGTATCGCTCTACCTAAGATCAAGAGAGAAGTAGCAGCAGACTCTGACAGAACTACAGTAAGTAAGCGAATGACTCTGGACACCCTCTGAACAGATATGAGCCTTAAGTCCACTGGCTCAGATCCAGGAAGAGCTTTATGGCAAGAACCAACATTCTTGAGGGTACACAAGAGCAAAACCAGATTAGAAGATGGAGGAAGGAGCTCACTGGACAAGGAACAACATTAAAGGAGGATATAGTTGAGGATCTCAACCTCCCCCTACATCACTTGGAGGACCCTGAATAGGCTGAAAGTAGAGTTCCTAAATGCAAGACCAACATGCTCAAGTGGGGGCTGCTGGCTGACAACAACACACTGTGTGAATGTGTAGAGATACAGAATCAAGCTCATTTAGTTGTCTGCAAATTCCTGCCAGAGACATGCACTGATGAGGACTTGGGTTTGGGCAATAACGTAGTGAATAAAGTAGCTTCATTTTGTCAGTCCAGGGTTTGATCGGGACATGAAAGAAGAAGACCTACAGCTCTACAAATTCCCAACCCCACAGAGCAGGTGGCCTTCTAAAATTCTCCATATTACCTTTGGGTAATTAACAGAAAAGCACTTTGTTAAATATTCTTAAGGAGACATATAGAATTCTCCAATAATTGACAACCTGACTAACTAACAAAAGGCAAACCGATGCTCTAAAAAAAGATACTCAATGAAACATTATGGCCAAACCCTTCTTTTGCACAGTTGTGTAAAAGGTGTAACTTTTAGAGGCAAATTGCTGTACATTAAGAAATCTTTCTCCTTGGAGACTTCTTAATTTATGACAATTCACCTTTAAAACTTACATCTTTTACATAACTGCACCACAGGATTTTGATCTATTATCTCTGCCTCTGTGTCATTGCAAAGGGAAAGAGAACAGCTTGGAAAATTTATTTTCCCCCTTTCTCATTATTTTGAAAAATAAAATACAGACGCAGAATGTATTTCTAATACAATATATATAAAACTGACATAAAGTGGAAATATCTATATATCTGTAACATCTATTAAAATGAATTTAAAAAACTGCTTTTCCAGGCACCATATCTCCAAATAAACCAGTAAAAATATGGCTTGTAGCTGAAGTGTTGAATTTTCTTATGATGCCCAAGATGTTTTTCACTCAAGGGCTGCTAACCTTGGCCATATATTTGCATATTCAATTTTAGCAAAGTTGAGAAAGGACTGGGACAATAGAATTTGAAGAGACAGCTGGAAATGCAATTCCCTTCAATAATCAGAGCATACTTCAATCTTTCTGGAGATCTCTGGGAAATGAAAAGCTGTGGCACACAATCAGACAAACTGGAGTTGAAGCATGAAAATGGAGATGGGTGTATCGCTGTGGTGGAGGAGAATGGGGCAATGTTGGGTGCAATCAAGTTTGATACTCTCTGAGCACTGAAGTGATTAGCTACACTCTGGTATGTTAATGAACTTTCCTGCTGGAGGGACAGTATACTTCATACAGTGTATCTCTATTTCTAACTGCACCAAAGAGCTGCAAGCAAGCTGGACATTAAAATAATAATTTTGTGCCATCAACTCTATTCTGAATCTCAGTGACCCCTTCTAGGGTTTTCTAGGTAGACGTTACTCAGAAGTGTTTTACTATTTCCTTCTTCTGGGACCATCCTGGGACTGAGCAGCTACACAGGCTAGCTCTTCTTCTAGGAGGCACAGTGGGGAATCAAACTCCCAACCACTGGTTTCTCAGCCAGATACCTAAACCACGGTGCTATCCAGCCAGCTGCTAAATACTTACCGTACATGCCATCAAGTCAATTCCAAACCCTTTTAGGTTTTTTAGGTAGAGAGTACTCAGAGCTGGTATGCCATTCTCTTTTTCTGGGATTTCCCTGGGACAGTGCAGCTTGCCCAAAGTCACACAGGCTGACTCTGCTTGCCAGAGGCATAAGCAGGATGTCAAACATCTAGCCTCTGGCTTCTTCCTCCTTTTTTAGTGATGGTATTTCTATCCCAGTACCAGCAAATCAGATAAACTGTGATCTTGAGAGTTCAAGTGCCTAGCCACTAGTTCTTCCAATTACTTGGTCAAGGTAATAGATCGATGCTTTCTGAAGCATGTACATAGGTTGTCTGTTGTTTTGCCTACATATTACAGATTGTGTCTTGCCAGGCAGGCAGGCCCGGCCTGCTGAGGCTCAGGTTCTTTTAGGATCTCAGAGACAATAAGCACTCAGTGGGTGACGAAACAAAGCTTTATTAGACAGATCTGTAAGCAAAACATAACAGAGACAGAGAAAGAAACAAGAACAAGAACACAAACAGGCTATGCATACTAGTATGGGTTCCCTCTGTCCATTCTCTAGCCACCTGAGAGCCTGGTTAAGTGGCAGGGACTCTTCGGGCACATCTGATGTATGGAGAGATCCAAATTTTGGGGCTAAGTCCCCTTTCTCTTATACCTAGAGCTAAAGTGCATTCTTATTTTCTTTGGCTCTATGCCCCTCGCTCGGAGGATGTCCAAACCCAGCAATGGGCATCTGACTAATTGGTATCCTTGCAGATATGATGGCATCTGGAATTGGTTAATTGATGCAATGTCCTTATAGGTGGGTTACATCAGCTCATTACTGGCCATTATCAGCCAAGAGCACAGGAAGGCGTCACTGTGACTTGTCTTATCTCTCCCTTATTCTGCCTGGGGCTTTCCCTTACTCATGGGGCTTCCCAGGTGACAGGCAACTTTTTCAGCGAGGAACACAGATGAGCTCAGAGCCATCCTACCGCCACTGTCTTCTCCTTCCAAAGAGTCCCCATCTATCTTTATGCCTCCACTACATCTTATGAATTGATCCATTTAATTTGAAGACATCCCTTTCCTGGCTAGCAAGCAAATTCTTCTTCTTTAATACATATTCATATGATTTTAACAATTTCAGAGCTTGGAAAGTAGGAATGTCACTTAAATCACCAGGGCAACACAGATGGCATTTTGGATGCCTGCATATATTAGGATGCTGGACCCAAAAGGGATGGGAAGTGCAGTAATACCTCAGATAACGCTGAGACTTGGTTCCACAAGTCTTGGTGTTATCCGATTTTTAGTGTTATCCAATGCATGTTAAAACCCTATGGGATGGATCGGATAACGTTAAAGCTCCATAGAGATACATTGTGACCACATAGGCTTTAGCGTTTGTTATCCAATCCATCCCATAGGACCTTAACGTTATTCAATCCAATTCTCCTCCCCAGATTACTTAACGTTATGCGATTTTAGCGTTATCTGAGGTAAACGTTATCTGAGGTATTACTGTATTATGTTTAATATGGCAGTTCCTGTCAGTCATATTGCTTTTAAAGGTGTCTGTCTTCCTAAAAAAAATGCAGCTAATCACAAGAATGTCATCTAGGACAGTTGGCTGATGATTTGAGCTCTTAAAAGTAATCTCCCTAGATTTTGAGGCTGGAGAAAAGCTATTATAGGAGGCATGTTAATGGCATTTGCAAGATGCTAAGAGTGAATGGCTTTCTCTAATTGCCTTCCCATAATCTATAGATGCTACATGGAAATTCACCATAAAGGAATGCATTGCTGATTGTCAGATTCAACATTCTGATGGGAAAGATTTCTCTCTAGAACAAGAAATAGTTCTTTTTAAAGGATAGAATAAAAATAGTTGGTGGATATCCTCTAGAGTAGGGATTATCAACCTGTGGCCCGTGGGCTGAATGCAGCCAACAATGCCATTCATGTGACCCCCCACCGCCTCCACTACATGGAAATGCCATGTGGTGGAAGAAGGGCAAAATGGCCATCCGGCCCCCGAAGCTGTATGAGGGAACATGACCAGGCCTCTGGCTTTAAAAGGTTGAGAACTCCTGCTCTAAAGAGCAGGACTTTCTTGAGTATGTATACTCTCCTTTGAGTATTTTCATTGGATTAAAATTCATTTTATTCTGAGGGCCAATCAGTATATGATATTCCTTTTTTTATGTGTTTGGGTGGCTGGATTTTTAGACAAGGTAATTACAGGGCTCATTGAGCTGGTTGTAAAGAGAAATTGCAGTTTTCTCATTTATAGTGGCAAGGAGGACATTGATAAAAGAGATGAATGGTTTTTCAGTGATGCAGATGTAGGAGGGACAGAGCCAATATAACATTTAAAATCTTCTACGAATTCCTTGACTTTTACCAGGACCATAAACATATAATCAATGTTTGTTGTTGTTGTTCACTCACACAGTTGATTCCGACCCATTGTCCTCCAGGCACCTCTGTACTCCACCATCCTCCTCAACCAGTGATGGGCAGCCAAAAATTTTACTACCACACAGTGGGCGGAGCCACAGTCATAGGCAGAGCCAAATTCATGGGTGGAGCCAAAGGTGTGGGCAGAGCCAAATTCATGGGCGGAGCCAAAGTCATGGGCGATCTAGACATGCCTGCCATAAGGCCATGTATACATCTGCAAACACAGGCAACACTGGCTCTTTGGCTGTAAGTGGAGATGAGCACTGCATCCCCAGAGTCAGATACAACTGGCTTTTGAGCAAGGGAGACCTTGAACCACTTGGAGGGACAAAATCTGGCATCAAATTTGAATACCAGTCAGGGATCTTCTGTTATTAGGTAAAGGTTGCCCTTACTCGAAAGCCAGTCATTACCAACTCTAGGGTTCAGTGCTCATCTCTGTTTATAGCCAAAGAGCCAGTGGACTTGATCCACAAAAGCTCACATTAAAATACACACATTAAAAATAAATAGACATTAAATACACATAAAAACACATAAAATACTCATTAAAATACACCCATCCACCCCACCCAAAGGCAAATCACTTACCCTGGGGAACAGGCGGAAGGGAGCTTCAGGCTAGCAGATGCTATTCCTCCTCTCTGCTCTGGAGGACAGCAAAGGAAGCGTCCTGAGCATCACCTTGCTAGCATGTGGGATTAGCGCAATTGTTCGATAATTTGAATATTATTTGACATTACACTTTGGTGGATTGGAACGTATACTGATCTTTTCCAATCCTGTGGCCATTGTTGTGTTTTTCAAATCTGCTGGCATACGGAATGCAATAATTTTATTCCATCATCTTTTAGGACATTGAAAAATTCAGCTGGGATACCATCATCTCCACTAGCTTTGTTGTTTGCAGTGCTTTTTAGGGCTTTTCTGACTACTCTCTGGGATGAATGGCTCAAGTTCAATGTTCTCATCATTGTGATTATCAGGGGTGTTGAGGTCCTTTTTGTATAGTTCCTCTGTGTACTCTTGCCATCTTTTCTTAGTCTCTTCTGCATCAGCTAACTCCTTGCCATTTTTGTCCCTTATCATGGCCATTATTTCTTTTTAATGTTCCCTTGATTTCCCAATTTTTTTAAAAGATCTCTAGTCCTACCCCTTATATTGTTTTCCTCTATTTCTTTGCACTGTTCATTTAGATAGGTTTCCTTATCTCTCCTTGCTTTTCTTTGAAGTTCTGTATTCAATTGATTGAATTTTTTCCTTTCTCCTTTTACGTTCCTTCTTTCCTCTGCTATTTTAATGTACTACCACTGTATTAGTCTCTGGTCTCCTTCAGAATGTTTTCTTGTAGCTTGTCTGCAAAATAAATTGTATTAGAAAAGCTGTGTGAGGTTACCCTTTGGTTGTAAATAGAGCTCTATGTTGTATAAAAATTATTGCAAGTGAGCATTCATGTTGCCAAGCTGGTGATCATCTCTATAGGAGAAACCTCAGGATTCCTGATGTTAAGGAATTGATTTAATACTTGGAATACTATCCTTATGTGGCATGTTGGTATAAAGAGATGTCATATCAAATGAAACACATATGATATCTTTGTCAAACTGATGTTGTTCATTTCAAGGCCCACTTTTAAATAAGAGGTTTTTGCTAGCAAAGGGAGGACCTCAACAATCATTGAGTTAAATTACCTGCCAAAGCAGGAAAAACACAGGGAAACAGAGAATATCATACAAAATTGTACACAGAACTCAAAACTTTATAAAACATATGAAAACATATCGGAGGATTTTATTGCTAAGATATGAAATTGCCCAGTGATGATTTTTTTTAGAAAATACAAGCCAGGAATACAAAATAAACATAGACAATTGCTCAAATTTATGTGCAGCAAGTTATACAAATGAATGCAAATATCAATATGCCTCTATTAGATGTAAATCTGTTGGATGAACACAGCTGATGTAAGATAAAATTTTATGATACAATTTTGTGAAGAAGAAACTGTAATCAAGAATACATACAGGTACATCATACATATGGAAATCTCTCCAAGACAGCATTAACAACAATATTGTAAGCAATGAAATAGATTATTAGACCATAGTTTATCAGAGGTACTGAAATAATATTAATTCTGTGAAAATAAATGACATAGCTGTTACAAATTTAATTCATAATCCTGTCATCGTATTTTATATCAAATTAAAGTAAAGGAGAAGAAACATAGAACTTAAACAACTAAGTGATCTATCTCTATAAATGGCTGTTAAGGGGATTCATGAAGGCATCAATAAAACTGCACATCAAATAGCTCATATGTAAATTTTACATTATCTAATCTGAAAATGTACAGTGGTACCTCATACAACAATTTTAATCCATTCCATAGGGCTCATTGTTGTACGAAACAATTTTATGTGCAGCATGATTTTCCCTACAACCATTTTTTTTTTGCTAAGAGGTTTTTCCCATTGAAAAATTGTTGTATGATTTTTTTCCATAGGGAAAATTGTTATGTGGGATGCCAATTTTTTTTCCAAAACCTAATTGTTATGCGATTTTTATTTTTATTTTTGCTACACGGGGTGATTGTTGTATGAGGTTCCACTGTATTAGTAGAATTCTTGCTTTCGAACTGTTAGGGTGGTAGGAGCTGAGACAGATGTAGCACTTTGGTGTTGAACTGTTGACCTGCCCATCTTCTGATTATCAAGTGCAGTGTCTTAACCACTAAGCCACCACAATTCCTCTAAGCAAACAGTAGGCATATTTAAAAAATGGCAATGCTTACTATAGATCAATAGGAATAATTTTGTGATAGATGCCATTAATGGTAGAATCATAGTGAATTCACTGAATAAATTATTATTATTATTATTATTATTATTATTATTATTATTATTATTATTATTATTATTATTATTATTATTATTAATATTATTATTAATATTAATATTAATATTAATATTAATATTAATATTAATATTAATATTAATATTAATATTAATATTAATATTAATATTAATATTAATATTAATATTAATATTAATATTAATATTAATATTAATATTAATATTAATATTAATATTAATATTAATATTAATATTAATATTAATTCAATTTCTATACAGACCAGCATAGAATATTGTATCACATGTTGATACTAGACCAGAAATACAGGAACCCAGAATGCTCTATGTGTAACAAAACATTCTAAGGTCCTGGACTTTTCGGAAACTACACATAGGAATTATTCCTGAAAGTCGACTGAGATCGACCTCTTGTAGTCTTTCACAAATGTAAATACCAAAGCCTTTTTGACTACAGAATAACCTTTTTTTAATTAATTAATTAATTTTATTAAAACATACATCAGCAAAAAGAATAATCTTGATGAGCTCTTTGCTTAAGATTTTTGTTAAAAAAATATACAGACATTTCTCTGAACACCTAGCTGACCTTAAATCAAAAATTGATATTTCCAATTTGTGGTCAGCTAATCAGGACTGTGGTGGCTTAGTGGTTATGATGTTGAACTTGATGACTGGAAAGTCAGTAGTTCAAGACCAGAGTGCTGTGTGACGGAATGAGCTCTTGTCATCTGTCCCAGGTCCTGCCAACCTAGCAGTTCAAAAGCAAGAAATTGCAAGTCGATAAATAGGTATCACTTCAGTGAGAAAGGTAACAGCATTCCATGTGCCTTGGCATCTAGTCATGCTTGCCACATGACCATGAAAATATCTGCAGAGATAGACAGAGCTTGCTTTTTGGCTATAAATGGAGATGAGCACTGAACCCTAGAGTCAGATATGATTGGCTTTCGAGCAAAGAAGTTCTTTCCCTTTAACTAATCACATTTCCAAGTTGCCTATTATCTACACAGGCTGGCAAGGAGCCTTTCCTAGCCATAGCTGGAAATACGAGCCACTGTACATGTTGGAAGAATTGGCATGCAGAGCTATACCTCTCCCATTGAGCTACAACAGTTCCCAAAATCATTTCTCTTTGGCACCACTCAGTATCTAGCATTTGAGGACCTCCTTGAGAGAGTGAAGAGCAATCAAGTGTAGGAATTAATATTTCGGCATCAGAATCTGATTTGGAAAGTGAGGTCAGCAATCCCAAATCTATTTTACATGCAAAAAGAATAATGAAACCAACAAGGACACTAGAGAGGAAATAAATTACTTTGAAAAGGTTTTTGTCAAGAGACATGTTAAAACATTTGGTTAATTATATTTTCAGCTTGTATTTTGATCTGTGTGAAAAGAACAGATGTGTCTTCCTATCTCTTGGAGCAGAATCACTACAGAAGTGCTTCTGGCATTTGCCTTTTTTGTGAAGCACAATACATTGTGGAACATGAAGTATGCAAGTAAATTGAGGAAGACTGTGGACTTGACCTTCAGCAGGGCTAATGGAATGACCTTGCTTCCCCACCACATTACCGCTGCGGTATCTTTCTAGAATAGCCACCAATGGTGGACCTCCATGGCTGAGCACAATGGAGGTGATCAAATATATAAACAATAGATCTACAATATAAAATGAAACTTTAATATGCACTTTTCTGTTTCCTCTGAAAATACAGGTACTGTATTTTAAAACATGCTTCAATATGTTTCAGAGCTTTTTGTTTTATTAAAATTCTCAGTAAATATCAGTGAATAACTATGAACTGGATTCAATAGCTAGTCCCAGTTAGTGTAGACCCATTAAATCAACTGCTGAATGAGGATTCTACACATATGCAAGGAATACTGAGTCAGTTGGCCTCCTTTATCAGGGTATACTTAACTGTATTGAGGCTCATATTTTGTCCCAGGTACACTTCCAAGATAGGAGTAGGCAATATCCAGGAATCCAAATGGATTCCTTCAGCTTCTCTGAGATACCATGGAACCCTTCCTCTAAAACATCTTTATACAGTCAAACCTTGCTTAATTAGCATTTCGATTAGCGAAAAACTCACATAATGAGCGGGTTTTTCAAAAAGCGATCTGACTCACATAACAAAAATTTTCGCTATGTGAGTCGGATTTTCCCTATGGGAAAACTCACATAACGAGCATTTCTATGGGGAAAACTCGCAATGTGAGTTTCCCCATAGAAATGCAAGTCCCCCCCAAAAAAACAACAACAACTCGCATAGCGAAAAACTCCGTTAGCAAGCAGCCTTGCAGAATGAATCATTTTCGTTATGTGAGGTATGACTGTATTTTCTTTTTTGGAAAAATAATAAATCAAAAATTTCCCCTCTAGAGAGAAGTTTTACTATTATTTGGCATTCTACAAAGTTCTTCTTTCATGTCTAGGTCAGACTTTAAACTTGCAAAATAATGCCACCTTCTTGGCTTTGTTGTTGATCAATCTTAAATCCTCATCAGTACATGTTTCTGGTAGTAATTGGCAGACCAATAGATGATCTGGATTCTGTATGTATCCACATTCACACACTGTGTTGTTGTCTGCCAGCAGTCTCCACTTGAGCATGATGGACTTAAGTTTAGGCTCTCCAACCCTCAGCCTATTCACGGTCTTCCAAGTGACAAAGGGGAGGTTTATTGCCCAGACATATCCTCCTTTAATGTTGTTCCTTGTTCAGTGAGTTCCTTCATCCATCTTCTATTTTGATTTTGCTCTTGCATACCCTCAGGAATGTTTGTTCATGTCAAAAAGCTCTTTCTGGATCTGAGTTGGTGGACTTGAGGCACATATCCATTCAGAGGATGTTGGGGGCTATTCTCTTGCTTAGTTCTCTCAGTGTCTGCTGCTACTTCTCTCCTTATCTTAGATGTAGTGATACCAACAAGAGGATATATTTTCTCAACTGGTGTATGTTTGAGGATTCTACAAACTCAGTCATTTTTATCCTTTAAAAAGGAAAATAGTTCACTAGAAGTTGTAAGGGGCCTTTTTCATTATATACCGTACATAAAAAGCAAATCCGCACATCCCATGTGGTCAATTTTGGGAAGTCAGCATCATGGAAATGGTACGGTGAAATATATGCAGAAACTACACCTTTGAGGGTTGTCCATCCTGTTCCAATAATTATTTATCAAATAAGTTCCTATCAGAATTCACAAAGCATTCATTCTTTGGCCTCTTCTGTCATCAGCTATAGATGCAGTGTCTTCTGAGTGTGAACAGCATTTGAATTAAATACTGTTATATAATGGAGAATTCATATTATTTGCATTATTCCAGCTCTCTTAATGCTACGAGACCTCTGGGAACTATACTTCAAAGTGCAATTGTCCTTAAGATTTTATGGATTATTTTAACAAACTATCCAATACCAAGACTTTTTCTTTATGCAGCTTGAGCAACTTTGCTGAGGATGGCTGCATTTCCCATTAACGATTAGTCAGCCTTACAAGAACATTGTTTCAACCTAAGACTGGCTGGCTAATTACCTTATAGAAAATTATTTCAATAATCATTTCACAATGAATAAAGAAAGAAGATGAATCTACACTACTATTTGATTACAGCAGGGGTTCTCAACCTATGGCCCATGGGCTGGATCCGGCCCACAGCACCATTTCATGTGGCCCATGTCACTGCTGCCACCATCGGAAGCAGAACGAGATGTGTTTACAACAGCTGTAAATGCACCCATGGCTGTCGTAAATGCATTTACAACAGCTCCAGATGTGTTTTACAGCAGTGTTTACTGTGGGGAAACCACCAGTCCGCCCTGCTCAGCTCTCTGAGGGTATGTGGTCTGGTCCCTGACTTTAAAAAGTTGAGAAATGGATTAAAGGGACAGTGATGGAATGTTTCATTCTGACAGAGATAATTTAAAAAGTCAGCAGTAAAACTCTAGATATCATTTAAAAAAACCTCTGTTTATGCCTTGCTTTTGAAGACCTTTTCGATTCCCGAGTACTGCAGGGTGAAGTGAGCTCCCGTCTTTGTCCCAGCTCTTGCCAACCAAGCAGTTTGAAAGCAAGAAATTGCAAGTAGATAAATAGGGACCACTTTGGTGGGAAGGTAAACAGCCTGCCACGTGACCATTGAAACATCTACAGAAGCAGACAGCTCTGGCTCTTCAGCTTTGAAACAGAGATGATCACTGAACCCAAGAGTCGGATACAACTGGCATTCGAGCAAGGGAAACCTTTACATTTGAAGACCTTTACCCCACATTTTATCTGAGGAGTTCAGTGTATGAATCTCTTACTTGTTGTCTAGCTTTACAATGTTGATTAGGATACGAGACAGTGACAGGCTTGAGGTGAGCTTCAGGGCCAAGTCTGGAAACTTCCTCTAAATTTTGAACTCTTTGACATATCACAATAAAGTAACAATATAGTTATTTGAATTCTGGCATATTGTGATTCATGGATATACATCCACCCACAAGCCAAGATTTGCTAATGAGACACAAACCAATCTGAACAATCTATGAGTTTACAGATACACTATCACTGAATTTGCTTTCAGCTCAGCCAGCATGGCAGATAGTCTGGGACAACAGGAGTACTGGGACATGGGAGGCAGGGCCATAGCCAGGATTCTAGATTTTTTGGGGGGGAGGGGGGGGGTTCAGGAGGGGCAGAAAAAATTCAGCAGGGACAGCAATGTCACAGGTCACATATAGAACATTGGCACCCACAGGGTGGGTTGGAGGAATGGGCTGCTAGCTCAGGAGGGTTTCTGCCTCCCCTGGCCTCCTGGCTATGTCCCTGATGGAACACTTTCCTGCCTGGTCTTAAAGTAATAATGCATGGTACAATAACAAAAAAGAAGAAGAAAAGGTTTTGTTCTTAGATGCAGTAAAACCTTGCATATAGAGTGCCTCACTGACAGATTAGCTTGCTTAAAGAGCAGAATTTTCTCTGAATGGTCATCTCGCTTAACAACTAAAACCAACAAAAAACTCACTTAATAACTAAATCGGGGTTCACAACCCCTCCCACACCAGAAGTCACAATCGGTCACTTACAATGGTGTTTTGCTTGAAGAGCAAACTCACTTAAAGAGCAATCCCATGGAATGCATTATGCTCTTTAAGCAAGGTACCACTGTACTCCAAAATGTGTCTGATAGGACACCCCACTACGGTAATGGAGTAGACCATACACCCAGTGACTCAATGCCAAGTGTCAGGCGGTGGTTAACTAACTAGACTCCCTAAAGGAGCCAGTGGCTATGGGTGGATAAGCCCCTTTAGGTGGGGTGATGGTCCTCCTCCGTGGAGGAAATGCCACTGGAAACCATCATATTGGGCCCAATGGCAAAATTAGTGGAGGAAGAACTCTGATTCCCAACAGCCATGGAGGTGAAAGAGGCCATGCCAGATGGACTGGCTGTGAAGGTGCACCTTGATAATATCCTCAAAGCTGCAGTAGTCCATTGCCATCCTGGTGTTAAATCCTGCATGTCTCATTTCATGTGTGCTGCAGGAGATGGCTCGTGATCATAGTGTGTGGATCACTTTGTGGCAAGATGGGATCCACCTTAAACAAATTCACACCAGTGACATTTTTCCTGCATTCTTGGATAGGAGTTGCAGTCGTTGTCATTGATGACTCCAAAATGATGGAAAAATATGAACCATAAATCTACAATAGAAGACAATTTCATTATAAAATGGGTTATAATGGTCACATAAAAGATGCTTCCATCTCTCCATGGGATTCATAAATAAATGGGCAAAATTAGGAACCCAATGGTTTGTGGGGTGTGTGTGTTCAACTGACAAAATGCTAGCTCAAGAAGCTGAACAATCGGTTGCTGATGTTCATTTCAGAAACACACAAGGACAGCTAAAAACAACAAACAGGTTTTCAGGGGTATGCTGTCATAGTGACCTTTACTGTACAGCAGAAGCAGGAAATCAGCTGGAAATCATTTTCAATGTAGAAATATAACTGTGTTAGTTGTTTCCAGGACATAAGTGAGCCACACAAATTGCCCATTTTCTCATGGTAGCTGCCTTGCCAAAATAATAAGGCTTAACACCTTCAGATTTATAGAAATTAAAATATATCTGATTAAAGATGTCTCTTGCCTCTTTAGCTTCATTACAGTTATTGTATTTATTAAGAGCTGGATTAGACAGTAACCCCAGGGTGAGCCTAATTAAAGGCTTCCCACAGACTGGTGGCAAGTTATATACAGTATCTATATCTTGCTGATTTTTAAACACACACACACACACACACACACACACACACACACACACACACACACACACACACACACACACACACACACACACACACACACACACACACACACACACACACACACACACACACACACACAGGCCCCTGTGCAGGATGGTGGTGAAATTGGGTGGTCTTCAGGCAGGGGGTAGCAAAAATGGGTGGCCACACCCATCTCCCTGCCCTGCCCCATCAGGTTTTGTCCCTGCAAGTGGTTCAAAGTCTCCCTTGCTCAAAAGCCAATCATATCTGACTCTAGGGTGCAGTGTTCATCTCCATTTACAGCCAAAGAGCCAGTGCTGCCTGTGTTTGCAGATGTATACATGGCCATATGGCAGGCATGACTAGATCGCCCATGATATAAGCTCCACCCATGACGTAGGGTCTGCCCACGGTGTGTTAGCAATTTTTTTTTGCTGCCCACTACTGTGTGTGTGTGCGTGTGTATCTATATCTATATATAATCTCTCTCTCTTGTGAGCTTTTGTGGATCAAGTGCACTTTTGCAGACCACGTGCTCTTGGTTGCCATTTTTAAATTTAGTGGCAAATTAAAAGATCTGCAAGTTTTATGTGGCCTTCATCTGATAATCTGGGGTACACAGAAAGAGCCTCCTCGAAAATTGTGGGTACAATCATGCAGCAGCCTCGCCGGCTAATCTTTCTAACACTAGATCGAACCAAAGGAACTGAAGATATGATCATCTGAGCTACAATTTCATGAAATGTTATGCCCATTATTAAATGTTGAGGTGCTGCTGAAATGCTCTAGCCAATTTACACTGCTTCTTCAATCTTCTGCAATCCCCCCCCCCCCTGGAGCCTTTTCCAAACATTAGCAAATGTTCCCTTAAGATTCTGTGTCTTCTTCTGCCCATTTAGCCTTGTAATTTGGACAATTGATTTTAAAAAAGGCTGATCATCTACTGCTATTGAAATGATTTAACTTCTGTGAACATCTGACCATTGATGGAAGGATCACAAGGAAGTAGGAAGTCTATGAGAATCACAAAGTATCCCTTAATCCAATCTCTACACAAAAGTGAATGAGGATGTACACCCAGCATTAATGAAAATAGTAAACAGTCCTCTGAATGCCTTCTTACATGCATAATTTGAATGCAAAATCACAGCTTCGTATTCATTATAGATACTATAAAATTGCCATAAATCCTGAAATTTATAACCAGCTGAATTTTCCATAAATGATGCATGCTTTATTGTCTGCCAACACACAGTTCCTGGCATTGACCATTCAGTCCTGCCAACTTTACAACTTTCCCCCATACATATTGGAACAGATCATTTACGTCGACATAGTTAAGGATGAATTGCAGTCCCCATTAAAAACTTCTGGTTTTAGCCATAAAGAAGTTCTTCCATGTGCTGAGCTGGCACCTTTTATTTTGGGTTTCCCCCTCTTTTTCTCTGGTTATGAGGACGAGGGTGGGGAGCTTAGCATTTCAGTGCCAGATAAGCAGGCTGATTGGCTCTTTCATTGATTAACTTACCCATGAATGCTGATTTATATTGGGCATTTTGGTGTGGAGCTCATTTTTCTTGTCTTACTCCTTTTCCTATTCCAAACCACTCCGTCATTCTGTATTCTGTCCTAACTGTTGCTTCTTGATTCATGTACAGGTTTCTCATGAGGCATATAAGGTGTTCTGGTATTCCCATCTCTTTAATTATTTGCCACATTTTGTTGTGGTCCACACAGTCAAAGGCCTTAGTGTAGTCCAGTGGTTCCCAACAGGGGGTACACAGCCCACAAGTGGACTCCAATTCCCAGAAACCTAAGTCAGTACATTGGCTGATCAGTGCTTTGGGGAAATGACTTAGGCTTCTGGGAACTGAAGTCCACAAACCAGCATTTGGGAAACACTGGAACTGTAGTCAATGAAACAGAAGTAGACTTGTTTCTGATATTCCTTTGTTTTTTCCATGATCCAACATATGTTGGCGATGTGGTCTCTAGTCCCCCTGCCTCTTCTGAACCCTGCCTGCACTTTTGTTAATTCTCTCTCCACGTGCTGCTGCAGTCTATCCTGTATTATCTTGAGCATCACCTTGCTAGCGTCTGGGATGAGCGCAATTGGATTGTTATTTTCCAACATTGTGTTAGCTGCCCTGAGTCGTTCTGAGAAGGGCAGCATACAAGTATGATAAAATAAATAAAATAAATTTATCAGACTAGCCAGGTTATCCTGCTATGGTAATAGAGTAGGCCAGGGATTCTCAATCTAGCCCATGTAGCCCACGGCACCATTTCATGTGCCCCCCATCCTCCACTACACCAGGAAGTGGCATGTAGTGGAGGAAGGCCAAAATGGCTATCCGGCCCCTGAAGCTGTCTGAGGGAGTGTGACCTGGCCCCCAGCTTTAAAAGGTTGAGAACTCCTGGAGTATACTGCCAGTGACTCAATGCTGATGTCAGGCGGTGGTTAACTAACCTGACAGCCCTGAGGACTAGCAGCCTTGGCGAGGTCCACAGGGAAGGGTGATGGTCCCCAAGTGGATTAAATCCCACTAGAATCCATTTTGATGGAGGACAGCAGCTTCATCAATACTGGCCTGGGGCTGAGGAGGACTTTGCATGCCAAGAGAGCTCAGGAATAGAAAGTGACTTGCTGAGCTGGATCAGTGGTATGGGGATCATGCTGTGATGCAGAAGGCACATAAAAAGTCACTGTATTATATTCACAGGATAGTCTTCGTGGCCAGTTACCATGATGATCACCAATATTTGGAATTGGATATGATATGGCACAAGAAGAAGAAGGAGAAAAATATGCTGTGATCAGGAAACATAATGCTTTACTGTTACAAATTAATTTCTTTGCCATCGCAAGGAACAGTTACGATGGTAAATGAGAACCACAGTTCTCAGCAGTGTATTGAATAAAGACTGTAGTCAACCAACACTGGGCTGTGGGACATTCTCACCTTTGCTGATATGAAGCAGTACAGGAAATGTCAAGACTGTCCTGTGTTTTATTTTACCAAGAGTAATCCTCCAGGCATAGATATTTCCCTGATTTGCCCTTCTTCAACAGATGAGTTTAGATTTAAGATACAGGCAACAATCTTATTTGTGAACTACAAATGCATAAATTAAATTATGTAACTCATCCTAGCAAATTGCCTCTAACTAACATGCTAATCTCACCACATAACAGGTTCACGCTTAGTAATGCCACCGGCACAACATTGGTTAGTGACAATTCAGTGTGGTGAATTGCACAATGTAAGCCCTGGTGGCACAGTGGCTAAACTGCTGTACTGCACCCAAAAGGTTGTGAGTTCGAACTTGACTAGGATTCAAGCCTTCCATCCTTCCGAGGTCGGTAAAATTAGTACCCAGCATGTTGGGGGCAAAATGTTCATTAACTTGTCAACTGCCCAGAAAGTGCACTAAGCACTATGGGGTGGTATATAAGTGTAATAGCTTTGCTTTATGTACATTACCAAGATGATTCTAAACAGGCAAAACACAGACAAAACACATTTCCATTTAAGGACAAGCCATGTGGAGAGCTCACACCTTGTTTTCAAATATAATTGCATTTTCTGGAAACTTCTGGAAGTGCAGTTGTGCTTGAAGACAAGGCATGGACCCCATGTGTACCTTCTTCTTTGTGAAAAATATGTAGCTTGAGAATGGCACAGTGGTGATTTCTGCAGCAGTAAAGGACGCTGGAAAGCTCACAATCCATCAGGATGAGTACGGGAGCCCACAGTCTATGAGTTGCAGAATTGTAAAGCAGGAAAGAACACCTGACACAATCCCTGCATCAAAACAGGACATTTGAGACATATACATTTTTATGTATAAAACAGCTTTATGTATCAAAGAAAAGGCAAGATCCACTTTCATAAAAGTGCAACATCTGTTATGCAGTAGAGATCTAACTCTTGTGACAACAACCCAAATAGTGAAATGTTGCGTATTCCCAGTGTTGCTATATGGAGTTGAAGCTTGGACATTGACAAAAGCAAGGGTCCCCAACCTTTTTCTGCCAGGGGCCTGACCATGAGGGGCCGGTCACGTGGTTCTTCCCAGTGCCAGTGGCAGCAGCGGCACATGCATTTGTGCCGTGTTTCTGGGCATTTCCCCCCACCTCTGCCGATTCCCTTGGAGGAGGGAGAAAGGGAGGAACATGGTCGAGCCGTTTTTGATTTTTTTTTTGCCACGTTTTTGGGGCATTTCAGTGCAAAAGTGTGTTGATTTCAGCTCTTCCAGTGACATCGGGGCACTTCTGGCATTTGCAATTTGGCCCAGGGGTGGATTAATTTGGTCCAGGGGCCAGATCCAGCCCACAGGCCGTACGTTGGGAACCCCTGGTCTAAAGCTTCTGAAAGGAGAACCAAAGCTTTTGAAATGTGGATCTACAGGTGATGCTAAGGATATCATGGGTTGACCATATAACTAATATAGAAGTGTTGCAATGGATGAATAAAGAACAAGAACTGTTGGAGACCATTAAGCAAAGAAAGGTCCAATACCTTGGCCATATCACGAGGAACAATGTAAAGTATAGAATACTCCAACTTGCTTTGCAAGGAAAGATCCCTGGGAAGAGAGACATGGATTGGACACCATAGCTGAAGAACCTGGGAGACTGATGTGGCATGTCCTCGGAAGAACTGTTCTGAGAAGTTAAGAATAGGAAGACTATCGCCATGATGATAGCCAATATTTGGAACAGATACAGCACCTGAAGAAGAAGAAAATTAAACAGCTGGGACAAAATGTGTCCTTCTAAACCAGTGCTTTTTGATATTGAACTGGGGTGTGCATTAGTCTGAACATTATAGAATCTATCCAAAGTCATGAATCTATTTTGGGGTTCAGTATCAGTACCATAGCTAGCACCTGGAAAGTGTAGAGTAAAACCTAGAGTGCGTTCAAATCCAAAGTAATGAGCTGACTTTTCTCAGTGTGTCTGAAGACTGGCATTGTCACAGCTCCCAAAACTGTGAACAAAGAATACAGCTGACCTAGATTTCAGCTGAAAACAATTTCTGAAACTCACTCCCTGCTCATTGTCCAAAAATGATGATACAGAAGCACTTCATGCTGCAGCGTTAGGCAGCCTCTTGGCAATTTGCATCAGGATACATGAGACTTATAGCAGATGGAAAGAAGCAAACTGTTTAGCAATGTGGGTCCAATTTATTTACTGGCCTATGCCATTGGCCTTAAATGACAGCTAGAATAATGAAGGGTGACATGCCTTCAACTAGATTAATATATTTTCTTCTTGTGCTTCATAGTCATTTCCTAAACATAACCAGATTAGGATGGAGTGATATTATTGTTCTCACTGCTAAAAGATTTCAATTAGATTAGCTTCCTGAGAACAGGATGCTACATTTTTATGACTGTGAGAAGAAAGATGCTATTCTATCCATGGATGATTCCTAGGTCTGCTTCGTATATGCAGAAAACATTTGAATTCTTTACACAAAAACTGGTTGCTGAGCATGTAAATTATTCTGAAACCTAAAGTTTCCAAGGAAGAATGAAAGCAAGGTTTTGTTTTTTTTATGTTGAACACCCAACATTCAGTAGAGAGAGAGGCAAATAGCTCGCACTCAGGTGAATCTAGTTGAAAGAACCGCAGCAGAATGGGAGGTGATGGAGAGAAAAAGACACAAATTGCCATTATTTTTCTGTCGCATAGTCAAGTCCAAACCTTTTTGACCCCATGGACAACTGCATGCCAGGCACCTCTATCCTCCACCATCCTCCACAGTCCACTCAGCTCTATGTCCATTGTGTCAACAATGCCATCTAGCCATCTCATCCTCTGCCCCTTCTCCTTTTGCTTTCTATCTTTCCAAGCATCAAGGCTTTCTCGAGTGAGTCTTCTTTTCTCATTTGGTGCCCAAAGTACTTTAGCTTCATCTTCAATATTTGTCCTTCCAAGGAGCAGTCAGGATTGATTTCCTTCAGGATCTACTTATTTGATCTCCTTGCTGTCCAGGGTACTCTCAAAATTCTCCTCCAGCACCACATTTCAAAGGCATCTATTCTTCTTCGCTCAGCCTTCCTTATGGTCCAGCTCTCACAACTATGCATTACTACTGGGAATACCAGTAGCAACCCTAAGAGGACTTTCAAAGTTATGTGAGATATTTAAGGAATGTATTGACATTTCCACATGTTCCCTATCCTAGGAATGGAGTTTTGAGTGAGGTTTATTCTCCTGCAGTAGTTCTCTCTTTTGTCCTAGCTGTAATACAACGTAGCAATATCAGTATGAATTACACTTAATTACCACTCCAGAGTGCCTGAATAGAAGGCTGATTCAACATTGAGCCTGTTGGAATTGAACTCAGAACATCAGCAGAACTTTGGCTGCATTAAGTAAGGGGTTTGTATTGATGTAACACATACAGCGTAAGACTTGCACGTATCTTCATTTCCCTCAAACTTTTAACCTTGTTATTATAGTGTGCTAAACTATTAGGACTGTGTGAGTCTATGGATGCCTATGTTCCTGTATATTTTTTGAATGCTTAGGTCACAGCTTCACTATAGGACAGTAGGGTCTGCCTTTCCTTCCTTCTCCTTTAGTTTCTCTTTCTCACTGCCAAAGTTCATAATAACTGGCTCCTGCTTGTATTCTCTGTGCTGGAGGTGTATAAATTGTTCTGTCAGAAATAATTCTGATGACTCAGCTGTAACCTTCCTCCCCTCAAATTATCATTGTTTGTGTTTCCCCATTTACCAGAATGTGTCCCCCTTGAATAGATTTAGTACTATACAAATGACGCTACAGATATGGGCATAGCTTGAGTTGCAATACTTCCAAAATAATACAGAGTGGATGGGCCCTGATTGTTTCTGCACTTCTTTAGATACAGGCCCAACTGGTGAAGGCACTGCACAGCCTTAAGAGTCATATAAAATACCCACTGCAAATAATTTGCCCTTCTACCTGCCTAAAATATACATATTTAAATATAAATTTTGGATAACTAAATCAAGGTGGTATTGAATTCAAATTCCTGTTCCCTAAGAACAGCTGTGCCATACCTCTATATGAGGGGCTCCCAACCTAAGGTGAGTGGGCTGGATCTGGCCCACTCTATCATTTCATGTGGCCCCACCCCCTCCAAGGGCACCTGAGAAAAAATGGCTGCTCCTTTGAAGCTGTTGGAATAAAATGGCCACCCCCATTGTTCAGGCAGGGCAAAATGGCCATCCAGCCCTCGAAGCTGATGAGAGAGCATGACCCAGCCCCTGGCTTGAAAAGGTTGGGAACCCCTGCTCTACATCCATTTCTGTTTCTCCCGAAATGTGATGGGGACAGACAATCCTTCCTTCAGGATTCCTTTTTGTTGCCTAACCAAGAGGCCATAGGAATTACATCCTCCCAATATAAGTTGTATGGCTCAACCAGATGGCTACAATTTGCCTGATGATCATCCAGGGCTCCTCATAGAATCACATAATAATTGAGTAGGAAGGGACCTCTTAGGCCATTGAGTCCAATTCCCTGCTCAACGCAGGAATCTGAATCAAAGCAGATATGACAGATACTTGTCCAATTCTCTCTTAAATGCTTCCGGTGTTGCAGCACTTGCCACCTATCAAACCAATAGGTTCCATTGTCTTACTGCTCTAACCGTTTAGACGTTTCATGACGCTACAGACATGGGCAAGGCTTGAGTTGCAATATCTCCAAAATAGTACAGAGTGGGAGGGTCCTGATTTTGCATTAAAACTATTAGAAATTATGACGCAGTTCTTTTGTCTTTGACACTATCTCGGGTTTTCTGTGGTGAAAAAGAAGGTGGAGCAAACAAAGCAATTGAAGCTTATAAGAGGATGATACTAATATGTTAAGACTATGGAAAAATTAAGATAAGAAGTAAGTTTAAAATCAAGTGAAAAGTGTCCACGAACATTGCTGAAATGTGCTCTGTGTATGCAAAGGAGGGAAAGATGAGAGTTATTTTTAATATTAAAGGAAGTTCCTTCTCTTCGCTACCTTTTTAGCCACATTCATTAAGGCACAGGTGTTTTGTGAGGGATTCATTTCATTGCTGTGGAGAAGCCTTAATAATTGATAACAAATTCTCTCTTCCAGCCAAGCTGACAGATATTGTTTTCTCTCTCTCCTGCTGTTTTCTAATTGGCACCTTTTGCGCCATGCACTGCTCAAAACAAGTGAATTAAATACCTCATCTTCCTAAGGATACCTCAGACATTAAGCTACAAATGCCCATGCAAATAAGATTGTTTCAGGAAAAATGAAAAAGTACACACCTGCCAGGCAGCTAGGAACCTCAACAATGCTGAGTGCAGAAATTGGCAGGTTTCTGGATCATGCAGAATTCTTCCTCTTACGAAATGGAAAGCATGTTAAAGCTGAAGGATAATGAAAAGAAGAAGGGAATGGTAAACCACTTTTGTGTATTCTCTACCTAGAAAACCATGGAAAGGGTCGTCATAAGTCATAATTGACTTGTACTTATGCAAATCTATTAATTTTTGATTAAATGCTTCTAATTCCCAATCTGGGTTATGCCAGTGCAAAGTTACACAACAGGTGTTTGTAGAAAGGACCATTCTGGTTGTTCCTGGCCTACAGTTTCCAATACCCACAACTAGCATAGCCGATCATGAAACAGAGCAGTGAATCTTTGAACTTTTTGGTCATTTCTACAATTGCACAAACAACCATTCTTGTCAATTACAGGTAAGCAACCTGTTTCTGACATGTGGAAATTATTGGGTGTGATTTAGGAGCTGCACATATGAGAGTGTGTGAATGGGGTATCTGTGTGATGAGAAATCCTTCATTTTGACAAAAGAAATGTTTCAGATCTCAGCTTTCATTCCAATAGAAACCTTTTCTATTCCTTTTAACACCATCTCCAACTTTAGGTTGTATAATACCAAGTGTTGGATGTCTTCCAAATCAAATGGAGAAATCTTGACTCCCATCAAGGGCATCAGCAGACATTTAAAATGAGAAGAACTGACATGATAAATTCTTTACCCTGCAGTGAGTAGATCAATTTAGGATACTTCCAAGGTGATTTCAAGCAAATCCATTTACTTTGGGGGGAAATGACCACACTTTAGCACATCAGGAAGACCCAAATGTCAGTTCCTATTTTCTGCTCTCATGTTTCTCTCCATTTTGTCCAATCTGTTGGTCTTATCTGCAAATGCAATTTTTTGTTGTCAGTTAGATTCTGAAGCCATGTTCTCATAAAGTAGGCACTTAAAGAAACTTTAATCAACTTGGATTTGCTTGCCTTTGCTAGGAAAAGGAATTACTATAGTGGATAAACGTGATGGCTATTTTGATTGAGTGAACAGAAATGGCAATTTGGGCTAAACCCACAGCTAATGATGTAGTAGCATAGCTATAAATATGTCAGCATGTTTTGCACTTCTGTATAGACGGTAGATAAAGAGCTGACATATCCTTCTAAATCACAGAAATTGATCCAGCCTCAATAATATTTAGCAGTATTCTCTCCTCTATCCTATATGAATTCAGCACAGTATAAATCCTACTGTTGCTCATACCTGTGGTTCAGTCTTGCTTCAAAAGTAATGCTATCCAGGTTTGCATCTTAACCAGGTTTTGAAACCCGAGTTTGAAAGTGACGTGGATGGGAAAGAAACAAGTTAACATTTGTATCCACACCCAAATTAAAGAGGTCAGATGTGTTCATGTTTACACAATATATTTGTAGATTACATTTACATCTTGCCTTATTTCTACTGTGTTCCCTGTAGGGGTTGTGGCTCTTTCACTCTTGAATATCAATCATGTGGCAGGTCAGGGCGAGAGATAACGTGAATGACCAAAGGTCACTCATTTAATTTCATAGCTAAGTGGGGAGTAGAACCTGAATCCCCCATATCCCACTCAATATTCTAACCATTATGCAACATAGGCTTCCATACTCATAGAAGAGTGAGCTTGATCTTTGCACTGAATATGCGTGCTCACAGTCCACTGTCTGCAATCTAATTTAATGCATTGCTCTGCCACTGGATGGAGCCAAGACTTAGTTTAGCCCTTCCTCTTCTACCTGTGCTGGATGTTCTTTCACAGAAGGTACTGCCAACTTCATAAGAAATTTCCATTGCTCCCTGTGGACTGCATCATGATCCTTTAGATTACTTAATTTCAGGCCAAGAAAGATAGGGCAAATTTGCTTGATGATTGCTAGCCAAATTTCAAAGCTGATCATCTTGAGCGTCTGAGCAAAAAAATCTTGGGTTTGCTTTCTTCATCTATACATGCCAGGACCCAGCTCTAAGCAAATAATACAAATGTTTGGCCATGTTTATGATTTAAAAATCAGACTAGGCAGACACAACCAGCATCTAGTGGACCCCAAACAATAAATATGTAGAACCTGGTGGGATGTCTGCCCATTATATTGCATGAGGAGAACGAGAGACATGTTGTACCTGCCCAAGCATTTGACCTAAACCACTGAGCAATCATCATAGATAACTTGTGTTGGCATTGGGGAAATGATGCTACTGTCAGCTGCAAATTGCTAAAATTGTGTCTGCTCCAGCATGTCTAAAGGAGCCAGTGTGATATAATTGACAGAGCATCAGATTAAGGGTGTGAGAACATTGGCAAGCCAAATTGGAGCAATCCAGCTTTGCATCAGTTTAATTTGCAGCCTCTTTATGATTGCATTTAGTTTAAATGACCACACAAGGCCCCCAGGCTTGTTTGGTTGCCAATGTCCACTGTGGCCCCTCAAGCCGAAGCATTTTAATCCATATCTGCAGCCCCCTTTCTTTGATATCATCCTTCTAATACATCCAGCTCAACTTTTATGACCTGTCATCAAATGTTTGGGACTGTTTAAAAGACTGCATAGCAGTAGAGAAAAGGGAGAGCTTTCCAAAGTTTCCCATGTATGTCATGGATTCTCAACCTGCAACCCACAGCACTATTTCATTGGGGGCCCCACTGCCTCTACCACACCCAGAAGTGCCATGTGGTGGAGGAAGGGCAAAATGGCTGTCCAGCCCCCGAAGATGTGAGAGGGAGCATATATATATAATGCAGTGCTAAGGTGATCTAGGACTCAGCTCTACAATTTGTTTACAAAAATAAAAAAATAAAAATTATTTCAGAATGACTGGAGAAAAGATCACAGGGATGGGTTTCCTACTGCACCAAAACATCAAAACCACTCATAGTCATGCCCCCAGTCCTTTTATAGAACAAAACAAATGATCACACTGGGAAAACACCATTCAGATAATTGCAATTACAAAAAGGATAAACCTGCAGTGGCACAGGTGGGTGGGTGCTAATCTGCATGGGAAGGAAGCACTGGCTAAATTCCATTGACATTTGTGTGATCACTTTGAATTCATCCATGCCTCTTCCAGAACAAAGTGAGAAGAATTGTCCCATGTAGTTACACGCTGAGACTTAGACGGTAAAGGTAAAGGTAAAGGTAAAGGTCGCTCTTGCTCAAAAGCCAGTCCTATCTGACTCTAGGGTTCAGTGCTCATTTCTGTTTATAGCCAAAGAGCCAGTGCTATCTGTGTCTGCAGATGTTTCCATGGACATGTGACAAGCTTGACTAGACATTGGAGTGCATGGAACGCTGTTTACCTTCCCACTGAAGTGGTACTTATACTTGCAATTTCTTGCTTTCGAACTGCTAGGTTGGCAGGAGCTGGGACAGAGACGGGAGCTCATTCCGTCATGCAGCACTCCAGTCTTGACCTGCCGACCTGCCGAATTTCCAGTCATCAAGTTCAGCGTCTTAACCACTAAGCCACCACAGTCCGATAAGGTTTAGAAGACCTGGATTCAAATGTCTACTCAGCTATGAAACCTCACTCATTTTATCATTCTACCCTAAAAAATAACAGCTGCTTTACTGAGACATAAGTTTTTCTTGGTTCATCTTGTGCCTCCTTCATCAGATGCATGAAAGAAAGAAATCAAACATGAGTTGAAATAGATGGAATATGCCCAAATAACTAGGCTGCTGTGTAAGAATATTTCTTGCACATAAACTAACCTTTAACAGCTTCATGTCAGGTTTAATCACACTAGCATATATTTTAAAGAAAGTAAAAGTTCAGTGTATGATTTAGCTCTTAGAGAATGAATCATCATATCTCTTCAGGAGCCTCAGTACATCCATAATTTTAAATTGAGCAATACTTTGGTATGTAAAGAAAGAACACAAGTCTCAATGCAATTTAATGTTTTGCTTTTATATGTGTGAGCCAAGTAAGGTGAGATTTTGCCCCCAAAAGAGGGCACAGAACTATTTAAAATAAATAAATCCTTTCCTGAATTGAATATTATGATCTGTCACTGACATCCCAAAGAATCTAATATGCCAAAGCCCTACAGGCTTTTGCAGTAGCATTAGAAATGCGACTTGACAATGATTTAATTTTAAAGAAAAGAAGGCTCACATTATCTGACACATTTATCTCAAATAGATTTGAGTGCTTGTGGCACTGCAACGCATTGTCTCCCACCCTCTTGGTGGCTCTCCCCCTTTCAGGGTCCTGATAAAAAGAGAAATGTGGGCCAAAGGACATGACTCCTGATGGGAGGGTCTGTACAAGCTAAGGCGGATTGTATTTTTGCAGTGATGTGATGAAGACTGGACTGCAGATAGACCAAAGAAAGCATAGCCACATTAGTCTGTCTCAGCACGTTGCCAAGACAGATGAAGAAAAAAAGGACAAAATACTGTAGCAATTTAACACAGAAATAAAACTGTTAGTCTTTAAAGTGCAACAATATTTTGCCTCCCCCATTTTGTTTCCATATCTTCTTTCATTCTGAAAGAGACTGAAGTCACTATCTCTCATTTTGAAGCTTGTTTTCTGCTGGTCCAGAGGGTAGGAGCTAACCCAAGGATTCCAGTTATAAATTTATTTATTAGTTCAAATGTATATTGCCGCCCACTCGCCGTGGCGACTCAGGGCGGATGACAAACAATAAATTACATTACATTACAATATAATACAATATGTTGGTATGGGCACAGGGGGAGGGGCAGTGAAGTCCTCAACCTGCCCTGGCTTCTTCCTCCTCTGGCAGTTGGTGTAGGCGTAGAGGCAGGGGCGGCGAGGTCTTCAACCTGCCCTAGCTTCTTCCTCCCCTGGCAGTTGGTGTAGGCGCAGTGCTAAGCAGTGGTGGGTTTCAACTGGTATGCCCTAGTACGTCCATATCAGTAATAGAAATTCTGGCTGGCCCCACCCATCCAGTTGCCAAAGCCTTGGATGATAGACCCGTGACTGCCTCCTGTACTGGTCATCCAGCCTCCCTGGGCTTCCCCCGTTCGGTTGCTGGAGCCTTGGGTCTTAGGCCTGCACCTGCCTCCTGACCGGATAGCACGCCCACCCAGTCAAATGGCCACACCCAGCAAGTCACATGGCCAACTAGCCATGGCCACCCAATCATATGGTCACCTGGACACACCCACCATGCCACACCCACAGGGTAGGTGGTAATTTTTTTTGAATCCCACCACTGCTGCTAAGGATATCATGGCTTGAGCATGTGACTAATGTAGAGGTGTTATGCCAGATGGATAAAGAACAAGAATAGTTTAAGACCATTAAACAAAGAAAACTCCAATATCTTGGGCATATCATGAGGAACAACATAAAGTATAGAATACTCCAACTCTCTATGATCCTTGGGAAGAGAAGGCCCTGGACGTAGATGGACCTCATGGCTAAATATCCTGGGAGACTGGTGTGGCATGTCCTTGGAAGGACAGTTCCAAGGAGTTAAGAGCAGGAAGACTATTATCATGAAGACAGACAATATTTGGGAATGGATATGGCTCCTCTAGCTATGAAAAATAAAATCCACAAAAAATATAAAATCATGCTCCTAGAAGCTTTCACAACTCACAATTCTTCATTTGAATTTGGGGAAATTCTTTTTAGAGACACCAAATAGCCTTTACTCAAAGCCATAAGTGATTTTTCCAGTTACTTCCAGTTTCAAAAATACTTGGCAGGCACGGTCCAGAGGTCCATGGTGCTACTAGAAAAGGAGCAGGGAATTTCTCAGGGCCCTGTTCAAAGCAAGTTAACAGTTTGCATGCAACCTTTTGTATTTTACTGTTCTTTATGGCAGATTAGAAGAGAAGTCTGAGAATCAAGTGAATAATGAAGAAGAGGATGAAAATATTTTCCCTGCCTTCGGTAGTGTTCTTATTCCATGCAGGCATTTTAAATGGTAGCACTTCTTTACAATTTTTAAAAACATTTTAAATTAAAGTTCAAGCTCAAATGATAGATAAGATGAAGAAGACTGCTAAAATTGGGGATTGGTGGAATTAGTCTCCTTTGCTCTCCCACACCAAGAGTCCCTTCTAGCACCACGGAAATGCTACAAAGAGGTCCTCAAATTCCAAATGGGATGAATATGAGGTGGCTCAAAAAATTGGAGTGAGGTGTACAACCTCCCATGAGCCAAACTGGGTGAATTTTAATGCACAGAAGAGGCAGAATCCCACAAAATCTGTGACAGGAAATTTCCAAAGGCAAAACCATTCCATCCATGAAAAACAAATAATGAATTGAGGACAATATGTTTTACAAGCTGAACAGTATAGTCAGAAATAAGCACTTCTGAGTTTAGTTATGCCGATGCTATGATATTGATGCTAATATGCTATATACTGCTGTGCATTGTTACCTGCATTAGAATGTTATGCACTACCATTGTGAATGCCTGTATTTCAACATGTTTTATGGCCTGTTTTTAGTCTGTTTTATGTAATCATATTTTATCTTATGTATTTTGCCACATTTTAACCTGATATGCTCAAATGACTAATTTATTAACAAATGATATGGATATGTTATTTCAACATCTGCCACTGCATCATTGCCAAGGAGAGAGCACATTCCTGAATTTTGAGTTCTCTGCTTCAGAATTCTATTTTTTCCCTTTCAGGTTGGTGTTTCCACATCTGTTAGTTTACTCACTTCTGTAGCTGAAGAATCTCCCACACAGTTCTTCCCTACTGTCTCTTCTGACTTGTTGCCCATTATACCCAAAGCTTCTTCCCAGAATACCTATGGGGTGCATCTCCCTTGCTATCTTTAAAATGCAACTTTGCTTTTACCTATATATTACACTACCTCCCTCTGCTCTATTATGCACAAAGAAGGTCAGGCTTGAACCCATCTGCTAATCTCAACTAGAGTTAGACCAACAAACCAGTTGCCAAATAAAAACATAAGAGTCATGAGAGCTACCCTGGTCAACCACTTACCTATAGAAATCCAGCACTCAGTGCATGACTGCAAGTACCTCTACACATTAACTGGCAACTGACATGCTGCCTCTAATCCTGGGCATGACCTACAGCTATTTTGATGAGTAGCCACTGAATGTCCAAAAACCTCTATGATCACATCTAATCCTGTTTTAAAGCCATCTATGCTGGTAGCCAACACTGACAGCCTGTCCACGCTAAGTAGTTGGCCAACTTCACTTGCATCCACGATGTCTATAAAATGCAGGATTGTAATTAATATCAACAAAATGAGATTAAAAACAATTTACTTACCAGGTTTTTTAAAAAAACATCACTGCTGGTAGATAGTCTGTTTTTACTGTACTTTGCTTCAGTGTGCTCCAGTGCACAATCTGTTCATGTGGACCTCAGTACCATTTTGTTGAATGCTGATTTGTGCACTTTGTATATTTATGCCTTTTGAAGACATATCCTTATTGACATTTTCCTGCTTATTCAGTCTCTGTTTCTACTTCCTCTATCAACAGGTAAATCAAGGATTGAAAGGAGGACTGAAATAAGTGAAAGCAAGAAGGTAGGCAAAAGAGAAGGGAAATAAAGGTGGGAGTGAGACATCAGTGACCAATCCAACGGCAATACCGTCTCCATCTATGGATACAAATATGGTGATGATCTATTCAAATATGCAGCCTAAAATACTATAACAGTCCTGAACAACTCCAGAACACCCAGAGACAACACTGCTATGTGAATGAGATTGGAATTTTGCAGCAGTTAATCCTACAGTTTAATTACATTGCATATTTTCTGGATCTCTGACTTTTCAGCTTCAATAGTGATCCTAGAGAAAGGAAAATGTTTACTTTTATCACAAAGCAGTAAAACTAAGTAAACTATCAAGATCCCTGCAGTCTTTGGAATAGATACTTCTATAGTCTGTATAGAAATCTTGAAAATTTAAATTTTTATAGTTGGGATTTTGAAGCTCTGGGATGACGGGTTTGGGTTGTTAGTGTATAGCTTTTTTGTGATGTGTAAACCACTCTGGGTCACCCTGACGAGGAGGGCGGTATTGTTGTTGTTCAGTCGCACAGTCGATTCCGACCCTTTGCGACCCCATGGACCACTGTCCACCAGGCACTTCTGTCCTCCACCATCCTCCTCAACTCGCTCAGTTCTGTGCCCATTGTCTCTACAGTACCATCGAGCCATCTCATTTTTATTTGTTCGAATTTGATACCCCGCCCCACTCGGGAAGACCCGACTCTGGGCGGCTTACAAAATGTATTACCGCAATGGGTAATCTATAAACACACAACACCATAAAACATTAAAAATTCACGAGTTCATCAGAAGCAAAAATTTAAAACATTAAAATGATAAAACGTTAAAAACCGATAAAAACAAGTGATGGCCACCCTCTTTTTCCTTTGCCCTCCACCTTTCCCAGCATCAAGGCTTTCTCAAGTGAATCCTCTCTTCTCATTTTTGAGGTCCAAAGTACTTTAGCTTCATCTTTACTATTTGACCTTTAAGGGAACAGTCAGGGTTGATTTCTTCTAAGATTGACCTATTTGTTCTCCTCGCTGTCCAGGGGACTCTCAAAACTCTCCTCCAGCATGAAAATTAATTTTTTAAAAAATAATAATAAAAAATAGTTCTCCCTCCATCTTCATATATTTCATATCAAGTACTTTATTCTGTTACAATGTCTCTGCACTAAATCATAAAACAATGCTTGAATATTACTAATGGCTGAATTCCTGTTATGTAGATAGTAAATCACAACTAGAGTAGGCCAATTGAATCAATGAAACTTGCAAAGGAATTGACTCACCAAGTCTTTACTGATTCAACGGCCCTACTCTAAATGTAATAGGATTTTAGACAATAATTGCAATTAATTTATATTCTAAGCAACAAGGTATCATTATTAGTCAGATTTTTGTAAACATGTGAACTGTGACTGTGTCTCTGAAGTGGTTTATCTTCCGTCTTTATTTCACTCTTAGCATCTTAATGAAGTCCTTGGTGATTCCCTCCCCCCCAACCAATTTGCATGTTGATTTTAGTTGTCTTTGACTGCAGAGAGAAGGTGATGCTAGTCCTGTCAAATGTGCTCTAAAAGTCACAATAATAATCCTGTGAGGAAGAATTCGTGTGCAGGTTCTGTGTCTAAGGAGATAATCTTAAAGTCTGTGAGGGCTCTGTTCCTTTGAGAGAGTTAAAATGTTCCATCTGGTTACCCTTAATGCTGCTTTTATCCTTAAGTTAATTTTGCTGCTGCCATTTTGACTTGTGTTACTGCTTTTGTTAGACTTATTGGAGCTTTATCATTGATGGAGTTTGTCTTAATATAGTTTTTTTTTTTTTTGCTTATAATGTTGTGAATTGCAATTGGTGAACTTCTGGGGCAGGGAGGTGGTGAATGAATATAAAAAATAAAATAAAAATAAACAGCTCATCACTGAAATGGCTTTATGATACATTAATAAGATGTTCACTGAGAGAGAAGTATGCCAATCTTTACTCCTCTCCCAGCCACTTGAACACCCCTCAGAAATATCTCTCTCTTCTTTTTAGAAAGGCACTTAATGAGTTTCATACTTCTAAATTTATCCACATAAACCCCAAGGATTTAAAGTAAGAGGCTCAAACCCTCTTATCCATTTACACTGGTGAAGCATAAATGGCATATCTTTTGGAGGCAAATTGTTCCAAGTTAAGGAATCAACTCTAAACATTATTAGTTGCACACTAAGTTTTGTTGTTCAGTCGCACAGTTGATTCCGACCCTTTGCGACCACATGGACCACTGTCTGCCAGGCACCTCTGTCCTCCACCATCCTCCTCAACTCGCTCAGCTTTGTGCCCATTGTGTCTACAATACCATCTAGCCATCTCATTTTTGGCCGCCCCCTTCTTCTTTTGCCCTCCACCATTCCCAGCATCAAGGATTTCTCAAGCGAATCCTCTCTTCTCATTTGATGTCCAAAGTATTTTAGCTTCATTTTTTGGCTAAATACACAACTAATATATCTATGACATTTATTAATTTTTTTGCTACAGCCATCAAGGTGGAACTGACTTATTATGTCCCTAAAAGAATTTTCAAGGTAAGTGAGATACATGTGGAGAGGTTTTATCTGTAAGGTTCTATGGATGGACAAGGATTTGGATCCAAGGCTCCTGAATTATAAATTATCACTTAGTACCACCTGGGTACTTCAAAAATGTCATGTTTGTAGCAATGTAAGAGGTCAGTGGTAACAGAATCCCAGATTGCCCAGTGAGTTTCATGGCTCAAGGGGGACCCAAACTTCCTAAATCCCTAGTCCAGCAGTCTATTAATATTTCAACTATGTCACATTTGGTCTCTCCTCAAAAGTGGGTTAGATACTGACAGACAGGAAACAATGGCTGTGAATCATCATGGCTCTATTCTACCTTTGGGATGAAGGACACATGCTGCTACCCGCATTTTGTCTAGTCTAGTCAGTGGTGGGATTCAGCAGGTTCACCCCAGTTCAACAGAACCAGTAGCAGAAATTCCAGCTGGCCCTGCCCATCCAGGTCTTGAAATAAAGTAGTCTTAATTCAGGTGCAACACATGGCTTTCCCCTGACCACACCTACAATACCACACCCACAGTTAGTAAAGCTTTTTGAATCTCACCATTGGGTCTAGTGTGTGGTTTTTCCACCCAAAGGCCAAGCTGCAGATAGTCAGTGGTTAGAAGAGGGAATTGCCTAAGTACTGAGACTATCTGATCATATTAGATGTTGAAACCTTGTATGGTTTCCAGATGCTTTGTTTTGAGATTAATCTGTAGATGGAAATATACGATTCATTTACAAGCAGGTTTCTCAAGATATGCTTCAATCATGTCTCTGGAGCACCAACAGTTATCCACTTTCTTATGATAAGCTATTTATAACCTCAAGACATGTCTTTGGGCTCTTCCAGCAGGCCTCTTTTACGTTCTAAAACTGGAGTGCAAAGCTTTAAACTTGAAGTTTCAAGAGCAGTTAATTGGTGAATAGTATCATGTTCATTACTATACTTCTTCCTTTCTATTGGCTGTGAATTTCTCCCTTGTGTAGACCTATTGAAGTTGAAGCTGGCTGATTTTGTAGGGTACAATACAAAAATTATCATATTAATGCCTGGCACTCCAATAACATTTTGACTCCCTGGATTTCAGAGTGCTTCACAAGTGTTAATTAAGTTGCATGTCCCCTGGCAGTGAAGGAGGTTGGTGGCAAACTCACTTTACATCTTCCATCCTTTTGAAAACATGGGATTTTTAAAAAACTATGTACAGTATCTTCAATGGAAATCCTTTCTGCCAAGTAAGTTATGAAGAGGATGTTAATTTGATAGTCTTACTGGAATTGCATGTCTTGCAACCCAATGTCCCAAATCCAACATCCTGCTTCTGCTGAAATAACATTGGTTCCAGTGCTCAAAAAGTGGCCCTTGAAAGTTTCCCAGCCATCCAGAGCAGTTTCCAGAGGAAGCTGTGAGGGGAGAGTGTACCTGTTCCAATTCTACTGGATTCCTCAGTTCTGCCAGCTGACAAACTGTAATGGATTTTACTCAGATGATCTGAGAGCAAACCATATGTGGCGTTAAAATCTTGTTGTTGTTAGCTGCTACACGTATCCGAGTATACATCCCCCCCCCCCGGAAATCACCTGGCCATAGCCATTGGCCCCTTTAGGGAGTTGGGTTATTTACCACTGCCAACACTTGGCATTGAATAGCTGGCTGTACAGTCTACTCTATTATTATAGCGGGATGTCCAGACAGTAGGTTAAAATCTACTAAGTTGATATTGTTACTGAAATAATTGTTTCATTGATAAAGCTGTGCTTTGGAGTATGCTTGGCAATATTTCTGTAGAAGACATTGGCCAAAATCCTGCCATGTGGCTCCACTGGCTCAGCTGGAAGGGTATCACCCTCAGTAGCAAACTGCCACTAATTAAAGAATTCTTGTTTTGATTTTGGGTTGCATTGTGACTTGCACACAATGAGACAAATTCACCAGCAACTGGAAATCAAAGCAGGAACTCTTTAAGTTGTGTTATTCTGCTGATGGCCGTATCCCTGCTGTACTGGTAGAAATGTGCAATGGATGACTGCTAGGAACCTGTAAAAAGATGAAACAATTTTTATGATTTCAACATATTACCACTAGTCAGGAATAGGCTTACAATCCTGCCCTCCCCTGGCACAAATGAAACAAAAAATCAGCTAATTGGCCAAATCAGTGAAGAGCCTCAGCAGGAATACATGCTTTGTGGTCAGAAGGTCATAATCTATGAATTTATAAATGTGTTATGTACCATCAAGTCAATACTGACCTATGTTGACCCATCAGGGTTTCCAAGTTATGTGAGATATTTAAAGAGCCTAGTGTTCCCCATCAATGAGTTTCCGTAGCTATACAAGAATTTGAGTAGTACTTCAACACTCCGCCCATCATACAACTTTGGCATGTTGTGTAGGGAAGGAAAAAGTATTATCTGAAGCTCCAGAAAGTAGCTGCCAATTGTATGGTGTCAGAACAGAATGTCTGATGCTTAAGACTTCTCTACGAGTCCTACAAAACTTACTAGATCAGATGGCTGTGTTCTTACATTTGTCATTATCCTAATAAATAGTCAATTTGAACAGGAACAAGAATGAGATTTTAGAGCCTATCTAACTTTTTTTTACCTTTAGGTAAAGGTAAAGGTTGCCCTTGCTTGAAAGACAGTTGTATCTGACTCTAGGATTCAGTGTTCATTTCTGTTTATAGCCAAAGAGCCAGTGCTATCTGCATCTACAGATGTTTCCATGGACATGTGGCAGGCATGCCTTGACAATGGAGTGCATGGAACACTGTTTACCTTCCCACCGAAGTGGTCCCTATTTATCTACATGCAATTTCTTGCTTTCGAACTGCTAGATTGGCAGGAGCTGGGACAGAGATGGGAGCTCACTCCATCATGCAGTACCCGGGAATCGAACTCCAACGTTTCAGTCAACGAGTTCAGCTCCTTAACCACTTCAGCCACCACAGTCTATATACCTTTAGATATTCTTTAAATTGTTTTACCCATACAAGACAGATAACTTGATTTTTACACAAGGTGTGTTGATATAATAAGGATTGGATTAATATGAATCATATCATATCGAGATGAGTGCTCCCCTCCACAGTGTGACTCATGCTGAAATTTGGCCTGGCAGGACTCAATTTTAGAAGAAAACAGTTAGCTCCTTGACTGCCAGACTTTGTCAGGGTGATGCTAGCTGGTATTTCCAAAATGGATTATCTTCCATTGAGCAAACCTGAGACTATGGCTCTTTGTGATATCATAGGTGATGGCTCATTGCATTAAAAGAATTGCTAGTGTGATGTTGTGGCTAGAGAGATAGACAAAGACTGATAGACACCTGGGCTCGAATTCCCATTTGGCTGTGGAATCGCACAGTAAGGTAAAGGTTGCCCTTGCTCGTAAGCCAGCCATATCTGACTCTAGAGGGCAGCGCTCATCTCCATTTACAGCGCTATTTCTGTGGTCATGTGGCAGGCATGACTAGATGCACATGGAACACTGTTACCTTGCCACCAAAGTGGTACCACTTGCAATTTCTTGCTTTCAAAATGCTGGGTTGGCAGGAGCTGGGACAATGGATGGTTGCTCACTCCATGGCAAAGTAGTCTCAAACTACTGACCTGTCGACCTGCCAGTTGTCAGGTCCATCATCTTAACCACTAAGCCACTGCAGTCCTGGTAAAACCACTCCTTCAACGCCTCACTCACCTTGGAAGTCCTATTAAGGTCACTATAAATTGACCCTAATAGAGCTTTGGTGGCACATAAAGCATGCACATCAAAATAATGTGTGGTCTTGTGTGTGTACCTGAGATACAATACATAATTATGGCTGTTTTCTTCCTCTCTTAATTATTTTAGCTCTCTACAACATGCAAAATTTCACATCCTGACAGCCCAGAGCATGTGATGGGGCTGATGGTGCCATTGCCCATAGAGAATAGGAGGTTGTTAGATCACATCAGTCATCTTAGAATTCAGAGAAGAGCCCTGAGCGAAGCTTCTTTTATCAACATTTCCCTCTCTATGAAATCTGATTTTCAAACACGATTGAAGCCACAGAAATGGTTCTTGTTCCCTCAGGTTCCTAGACTGGTATAAACATGTCAGTCATCTCTGTTCTCTCCCTGCACCCCCCTGCACTGTTTTTTTTTAGGCTCTTCAAATGGAATCCAAGATAATGAATAAGAGAAGGTTGTTCCCTGCTGTTTCCCAGTTCTCAGTTTTCTTGACATCAACAGAGCCTGGTGGTGGTAGAAGATTTAAGCACTCACATTGTCTGCTCTTTATAGATCTGAGCCTCTTTAAGTTAAGCTCTCCCTGGGCTTCATGCAAAGGTTTTTCACATTAGCACAAAACTAACAAACATTATTGCTTAGCATCCTAATAGCTCCATTTCCTAAGCAACACTGGAATTAACTCCAGCACATCTTGTTTAGTTCAGCAATTAGAGGGAGGGAGAGATAGAATCCAGGTAATTAAACGAAGGCCTGACATTTACAGGTTTCACATGCAAATTACTGGTACATACAGTATTCCAGAGCATTCCATATTAGACTAGCACATAGACCATGTGGGTTGCCTTTCGCCCTTCTTCAACATTTGAATTTTTAGAAACCTCCAGATGTTGATGTCCTGAATATAAATTCTTTGACATTTTATAAAGTAAGTGAGCTTTTAAAACACACACACCAAGCATTAAATAGTTTTTTTTTATCTTAAATGCTCCAGCACTGGGCAATTAAGGGAACAAACAAACAAACAAATAAAGCCATAGGTTTCATCAAACAATTAACAAAATGCACAACTGTGGAGAACAACAGTTATCAGCAATATGGAATAAACAATCAGGTTTATCAATTGCGTAAGCTACTGCAGAGAGGCTGCTGCAGTATTGTATTGTTGTATATTATCATGTTGTTCTTGTAGGTTGAATAGTGTATAATTATTGTGTATATTGTGTATATTGTATAATTATTGTGTGAGCCGCCCTGAGTCAGGTTTCCTGATTGGGCAGCATACAAGTGGGAAAATTAAATTAAATTAATTTTCTCTATAATATACTTAATACAGTATGTGATAAAAAGATGTTGAAAGTTATTCGTGGCTTTGTGCATTACTAATCTCCTTAATATACGGTGCCATTTTCCTATTAATGCAAGAATCTATAATTTGGTTCCTCCCCCCCCCCTCATTCAGTGAAATTCTCCAGTTCCTTTGGTTCGATTTGGTGTTAGAAAGATTAGCCAGGAAGGTTGTCGCCAAGGGTAGGCCCAATTGTATTCACAGTCTTTGAGGAGACTCTTTCTATGTTGGTATCACTCTACCAATGGATTGTGATGGCTCAAGTGGCTATGGCATATCAGAAAACACAACTAAACAAAATAAAACAAATAAAATAAAATAAAATAAAAAACACCGTAGCACTTTAAAGACTAACTACTATATTTTTATTGTTAGCTTTCGTGGATCAAGTCCACTTCATCAGACAAAGAGTGAAACTTACAGGCATGTTTTTTATATACCAAATTCAGGGGCTCAAAGGGAGAAGGGGTGTGGTCAAGCAAGATGACAGACAAGCAAGCACAAGAATGCAGCTTCACACAGCCATTAGCAACAATAGATTATTCAGATAAACTCTAAATGACTCCCTTTCAATCTCAAGGTTGCTGAATAATCTATTGTTGCTAATGGCTGTGTAAAGCTGCAATCTTGTGCTTGCTTGTCTGTCCTCTTGCCTATACCCCTTCTGTCGTCTTGCCCAGAGTGCTGCATGACGGAGTGAGCTTCCATCTCTGTCCTGGCTCTTGCCAACCTAGCAGTTTGAAAGCAAGAAATTGCAAGTAGATAAATAGGGACCACTTCGGTGGGAAGATAAACAGTGTTCCATGCACTCTGGTGTCAAGGCATGCCTGCCACATGTCCATGGAAACATCTGCAGATGCAGACAGCACCGGCTCTTTGGCTATAAACAGATGAGCACTAAATCCTAGACTCAGATACAACTGTCTTTTGAGCAAGGGGCAACCTATCACTTTACCTAAGATAAGGAGAGAAGTCCCTGTGTGTGTGTGTGTGTGTGTGTGTGTGTACACACACACACACACACACACACACACACACACACACAAGCGGGGAGTTTTCTGAACAGGAAGCTAGGTGGAACTAGGCCTAGCTAAGCCTCAAAGTCTTTGAATCCTTTTTTTTCATAAGTAAGGTACATATATAGATAGATAGATATAGATATAGATATAGATATAGATATAGATATAGATATAGATATAGATATAGATATAGATATAGATATAATCTATCCATTTAGTTCAGGTGTTGTAAATGTATTTATGACAGCTGTGTGTGCATTTATGGCAGCGTTCTGTGCATGCATGGGCACATTTTACTTCTGCTTCTGGAAGCAGCACAAGCAGCACAGGCTGGATGAATTGGTGTCAGGGGCTGGATCAGGCCCACGGGTCGTAGTTTGGGCACCCTGATTTTGTTCAATAGACAGGTGCATCGCTTTCCCCTGCATTTCCTCAATAACATAAAATATCTAACTGCAGGGATTTTTCCTCCTGGTGGCTGAGACTGTGCTAAACAACACAGACTTGGGTGAAAACAGTAGTAGCTAAATTTTTCATTCTCATCCATTTAGATTGCAAATTAGCTCCATGAAAACCCTTGCTTTCAGCTGAGAACAAGACAAGAAACAATCTCCCTGCACAAGGTGTGACCAATTGGTGTGAAATATTGTCCATGTGGTTTCCTTTTGAGAAGCAAGGCAAATGTGCATACATTCACAGAGATAGAGAATAAGAACAAGAATGTGTGAGGCAGAGGAAACACAGAAGGCATGACTGACTTTTAAAGAAAAGATGCTGACAACCCATCCAATCCTTCCAATGGTTAAAAAAACCCACCCTCAGTTGGGACAACTCACATAATTCAGACAACTACATGAATTCCGTAGTTTTGAGGGAGAAATTGAATTTTGTATGGAATTTTTTTTGACCATATCTCCCAGTATCCCTAAGGCAGTCTTCTTCACCTTCTGCCACATCTGAACCTGAATATTGACAATCATCATGGTTATCAGCCATGAAGACTATCCTGAGAACATAATGTAGTGACCCTTCTTCTACCTTCTGCATGATCCCCATACCACTGATCCAGTTCTGCGAGTCACTTTCTGGTCCTGAGCCCGTTCAGCACACAAAATCCTGATCAGCCCCAGGCCAGTATTGATGAAGCTGATGCCCTCCATCAAGATAGATTCAAGTGGGATTTAATCCACTTGGGGACCATCGCCCTTCCCTGTGGAGTTTCCTGCCAAAGGCTGCTAGCAGGGCCTTAGCTAGGATTCTAGATGTGGGTGGGCAAATTTTTTTCAGGTTGGGCAACAATGTCATATATATAAGTCATATATATAAGCAGCTGGGAGTTTGAGGGTGGGCAAACTGCTCACTCAGGTTGGGCGATGCCCACCCTGGTCACCCCCTGGCTACGGCCCTGGCTGCCAGTCCTGATGGTTGTCAGGTTAGTTAAACCATTGCCTGACACCAGTGGTGGGCAGCCAAAATTTTTACTACCACACTGTGGGCAGAGCCAATGGTCTGAGTGGAGCCAACATTATGATGTCATGATGTCATGGGTAGAGCCAATGATGTGGGTGGAGCCAAAGTAAAAAAGAAAATAAAAATACAGTACACATAAAAATAGAAATAACAAACACATAAAATACAAATTAAATAGACATTAAATAGAAATAAAAAACATAAAAATACAAATTAATATAGACATTAAATACACATAAAAGCACACTGCATATAACACACACACACACACACACACACAAACCCCAGTCACTTACCCTGGGGTCGGGGAGCAGCAGGCAGGTGGCAACAGCAGTGGCCTAGCGTGGCCTGACCTGGCCTGGCCTGGCAATGCGGCCTAGCCCAGCCTGGCCTGGTCCAGCGGTGCGCCCTGGCCTGCCCTGCCACAATGGCATGGCGTCGGTGAGGGAGCAGCGTCGGCAGCCAGTGAGGGAGCAGCAGCAATAGACTGCTATTGTCTATTATGGTGAGTGGCACCGGTGCAGAGGTGCAGAGCAGTGGCACGGCATGGTTGTGCGATGCGACTCGAGGGAAGGCCACCGCCTCCTCCCCTCCAAAGAGGCCACTGAGGGCCTCAACAGGAAGCCACCACGCCCTTCACTGCAGCCCAAAATAGCTGCTGGTAAGTGCACATGCATCAAAATATCATTTGATGCATGCACACCTCCAGTATTCAACAAGCATGCATCAAATATTGTTTTGACGCATGCACACTTACAAGTAGTCATTTTGGGCTGCAATGAAGAGTGGCTGGAGAGGCAACCGAACCGGATGCTTCCAAAAAAAGTAATCACCCCGAGTGGTCTCCCAGGAGGGTTACTACCCACCTGGAAGACCACTTGGGATTGTTAATACTACCTGTTACTACACTTAGCATTGAGTCGCTGGTGTACTCTATTACCATAGCAAACAATTTCTCGAGAAAGTATATAGGAGACAAAAGCTTGGATGTCACAAAGTCTTTGTCAACAAAAGGTCTACTCCAAAGTCAGTGTTGCTAGAATAAGTTCAGAGACACAGGATGAAAGATGCTAAATGTAAATCTTATTTTGTTGTTTGTATTATTATTTTATTTTGTTATTTGTAAGTGCACCACCCAGAGTGGGAAATATCCCAAATGGTTGGTATAAAAAAGGCAATAGAACACACTCATTAACTTTTATATTCTCTTCTGGAAGAAAAGAGACGTTCTTACACTGGCTATTCTCCTTCACCTGCCTTGTTACAGTCGTCCTTGCAATAAATGTGGAAGGCAGTCCAACAGTGCTGAAAGATAGGCCAGGCCAGCTGAGGATGTGGAAATGGCACTGAAAAAGATTTCAGTTTCTTCCCATATGCAATATAACTCCACCCATTCAAAGCAATGGACCCCCAACATCATGGACCCACTTTGAACTCTAGAAATAGATCTGACACAGGCTTGAGTGGAAGGATAACAGATGTCCTATCTCTTTTTCTCTTAGCCATTCCATGTATCTAAGGCATCTGTACTGGCTGTAGAAGAGTGAGACAATCCTGGTAGCACAGCAGTCTCCTCCACTACATCTGAAGGAGAAGACTAGTTTGTACAACTGTGATCAATAACAGAATGTCATATTGATGGTGGTGGGTTCAGAAGGTTCATGGCAGTACTGGATCTCAAAGGTTGGCTGCTTATGTTCCCTAGATCTCTAGAATATGTCTCCACCTCCCTCATTATTACCTAAAGCCTTCATAGTTGAATATTTTTTTGAATAGTAGCCATATTAGTCTGTGTTTCAAGCATATCAGAGAATAAACAAAACAAAAAAACATTGTAGCACCTTGAAGACTAACTGTTAAATTTTAATGTGAGCTTTCATGGATCAAGTGCACTTTCATAATTATCTTTTTTGAAAAATAACCAGTCTGTTGAGAAACCGCACTCTGTTACAGAGGATTATGGGACATATCCTATGGTAGCCAGGTAAAAACACATCCAGAGGAGGTTGGTAAGATGGTGGTGGAGTCCAGAATTCAGTCATCTGAAGAGCATAAAGATCTGAGCATGTTTAACCTGAACAAGGTTGAAGGGGAGACATCTACCATCTCCAGGAGTGTCAGGTTGAAGATGGGGCAAAGTACTCCTCTGATGCTTTGAAGAGTAGCACTAGAACCAGTTGGTAGAAATGGAACAGAAACAAGTTTGGGCTAATTATTAAGATGAATTTCCTCATGGCTACCTGCTTAACAGTGGAAAAGATTGCCTAACAAGTTATGGGCTCTACATCTCTGGAGTTACATAAAGGCATTTAAACTATGCTTAACTGTATGTTGGAGTCTTTGTAGCTGCACCCTGAATTGCAACGCCTGAGTATCCGGGAAAGAAATTCTTGTGTTCTCCAAACAAAGTGTTTCTAACAATTCCAGCTGAAGACAGATGAAGGGTAAATTCTGGACCGGCACTGCAACATTTCAGCATGGTACATCTGATTTCATTATGGATGAACTAAATAGAATCTTGTTTTTCAATCTGCATCTTAATACACTTTCAAATGCCTTGACAGATCCACTGCTTCATATTCTGCAACCTTGACAACCAACCTGCACGCCATAATTTGTTCTGTCTCTCAGCTTCCTTGCTGTTTCGCTGTGAAATGATGGGGGGCAACTTACTATGAGAGGCGTAAAACACTATTGGAATATATTTTGAGACAGATGTTTCAGCAAACTGAGAGGAGTTTTTGGAGTCTGGTGCCAGCCAAAGTTGCACTTCAAGGAAGTCAAAAGCAACAGTTTGAATTAAAGATTGGGAAAAGCTACATTCTCCAGGTAATATAGTCAGAAAGATACGATAATAAGCAATGTTCTAGCCTGCTATATGTTTTCACCCATGGTGTGCCAAATGGAGGAGTTCAATCATGTGATTGGCCAGAACCAATAAGAATGTGACTGTGGGTGTAAACACATCTGCAGATATCTGATGTTCAAGGGCGGCCAACTATCCCGCATTCTGCGCGGCAATCTCATTTAGGGAGGGGGAATTTCGACTTACCCTTGTTTCGAAAATGGTACCGGACCTCCCCCGTTGCGTCACGGAAGCACTGGTTTCCACTCCGACCGGCAGGCAGTTAAAGAGAAACGGAGCCGAAAAGGCTCCAATAAACTGCGCCTGCGCAGAAACCCAGTCTGGTGCCGTTGCTTCCGTGACGCAATGGGGGAGGTCCGGTACCATTTTCGAAACAAGGGTAAGTCGAAATTCCCCCTCCCTAAATGGGATTGCCGCGCAGAATGCGGGACGGTTGGCCGCCGTGGATGTTCTCCCACATGGAGGTAGAGCAAGATGGATGGTATAACCTGAACTAATAGATTCAAAATTACAAGGAAGAACATTTCAAATAAACATTAGGAAGTGCTTTCTGACAGTAAGAGCTCACTAATGCTGGAATGGTTTACCTTTGAAGATGGTGGGCTATTGGAGTCTTTTAGCTATAGACATTGGTTGTTTTAGCTGTAGATTCCTCTATGAAAAAGAAGGTCCTTAAGGTTACCTCCAACTCTACAGTTCTCTCATTGT